>OY804547.1:2635000-5257500 GCA_963680865.1 Spergularia marina
ATGGTAAGAAATTATCATATACTATATTATTAGAAAATTTATGAAAAATAATAAATACGGTAATTTAGCTTATAATATGAGATCTAAGCGATAATATTATGGTGGTTAACAAATACCTCAAGTTATTTTTATAAAAGGTATTGAATAAAAATGTTTAATTAATACCACCAAAATACCTTTATTATAAACTGGGTGTGATACATCCAGATTACAATATATCATACTCACATATAAAATGTACAAACTCAATATGTGTTATGTTCATCTAAACTAACGCATACTCACAAATACGTAAAGAATACTCAATACCCACGGATACCACGTCTAACAACCACGGAAGAAGATGCTGTGGAAGATACGCCTAAAGGACTTACAGCAAGTCTTTCCGCATATTGCTCTTCCTCAAAATCATCATCATCAATTTCACTTTGATTCCTCAATAAAGTCGTCGGAATTATCATCACGACCACTCAAACTCACTCCCAAATCCATTCACTTTAACAAGCGGCATTTCTAACAACAATTTTACTCCTCAATTTACACTAACAAAAACAGATAATTAACAATGTTCTATATGTTAATTGGGACTTATTGAGTCAAAATTCGATACTTTTCTAACAACAACAGATTATTAACTACTGAATCCATCACATAATCCAGGTATTCATCACAAATTAAACCCACCACCACGTATTCATCACAAATTAAACCAACCACAACTTGTAACCCTACCCTTTCCTAAGCGAAATTACAGCACTGTTCAAAAAACAGATCTGGGTTCCTGCCAATTGACAATTCCTACTTTTAATACTTTACTAATTCAAGAAAAAAATACTCGAGTTTTAGATCACATACCTTCAACATAAAACGATTGTTCGGATTGCAACCAAAAATCCAAGACTATTTTGCGCAGCAGGATAACACTAATTTCCACAGAAACATCAAATTGATACTGCTATTTCAAGGATGAAAAGGTAATTGGGAAAATCCGATACTACACAACAGTAAAATTCTGGGAGGAGAGAGAGAACTAGATTTTCAGGAAATCAATTTCCCAGGTTTGATGAACAATAATAAGCTCTTGGAAGACAGAGAAAAATTAAATAATAACGGTTGGTCAAGGATGGTGAAGGATGATAGAGTGGAGAAGGGTAAAAAGAGTTCAACGATTGGGAGGAGAGAGAAAACTTCTTTGTTTGGGGAGGAGAGAGAAATATTTGTTTGGGGATTTAATGGAATATTGATGATGAAGATGATAACAGTTGGGTACTTGGGGAAGGAAGAGTAGAGAAGGAAGACGGAAGGAAGACGGAGTACAGAAGGAAGAGAAGGGTACAAAGGAAAATGCATGACATTTCAGAAAAGACAAAACAAGGGCATAAACGTGAACTCATACTTAGGGCGGTAAATAAGCCCGCCATTATGGGACGCTGGATAGCAATCCATTAAAAATAAAGCATGCTACTATTCTTTTGCACGAGACGGTTGCAGTAATGATGAAGAGCAGTTATAGAATCGTAAATAAAGTAAGAAGTTGCATGACATAATTCAGTATTAACGTACGATCATGTACGTCTGAAATCCTCTAAAACCTACACATGTGCACCTCACAAATGCCAAAACATAACACAAGCATACAGTATAACATGTTCTGCTAACTTTAAATTTGTTAAGTACCTAACAGCCGAACAACCAGCGGTAGAAGAGAAGACCTTTATTTTATGTGCAATTTTGTAGCAAATAAGGGAAAGAAAAGTAACGAACTATTCACGTGAAATAGAGGAATAAACTAATTTAGTTATATAATCCTCATTGATTTAAAAATGAGAGAAAGAAATAACATAGGGGTGAAGATCGAGACATGTGGATTAAATAAGAAGTGAGCAATAACAATACGCTCAAAACGATCAGTACAACAAATACCACTCTCAAAGAATTGGATTCCTGAACTATTTCAGTAGCAGAAAATAACTATTAGTTCCGAGTCAAATTGATACGCCCATTTGAAAACCCCACACTAAAAAATGGCTGAGATCAACCAAGCAGTAGACCGAACCTCTACATCCCCAATTCCCCAAATTCACTAGGCTATGACCTCAATTGACATGATAACAATCATTACATACCTACTCAAAAGCTAATGCTGCATCATAATTTCGGGAAGAACTACAACAAGAACTAAATAGACTTTTTGAAGGATACCCTGCACCCACAGAATTGTAGTGTATCTGAAGTAGCTCAGTTAACTCCTTTCGTTTCTCGTCTTTATGGCAAAACATCCTGGTCTGATCAAAACATCACATTCTGGTGGTAACCAGTCTGTCCCCTTTGGATCCCCAGTGCTATGAGATACTTGCAGTTGATTAGAAAACCATAAGCAACACGACCAAATAATGATACATTTAAGAGTTAAGACACTACTTGCTTCTCACACAAGCTGTGCATTATGCACTAGTACAAAAGAGCCATTTCACAGCGGTCAAATTCTCGATTAACAGCGGTCCTTCAACCGCAGTAGATGTAAGCCCCGTAATAAGTCCAACAACATTTCACAGCGGTGCCTGGAACCACTGTAAACCGTTGTCGATTGGCAGATTTCATATAACAGTGCCTGTGATACAACCGCTGTAAAAAGCCAATTTTTATATAAAAAAAAAAAAAAAAAAAAAAATCCAGCTAGCAGAGTAGCAGCAATTCTGGATCATTGCTATTGATAAACTCTCCATACGAATGTACAAAAGTCCATGCCACTGTCAAGTAAGCTAATACAATAATAAATCATAATGAGCATCCTACACAATACTAGCATAAATCAAGCAAGGAACAAACACTAGAGTATGCAAAGAATTAAGGTTCTTTGTTCTAAAACATGATCACAGCAGCTAGTGCGAAGAAAATCAGTGGCGCGCCTACTAAGATTATATACTTGCTCTTGACCATAAGTAGACATCAGCTTTTAGCTTGAAGGTGAAAGCTCCTGCACAAAAGTTATCTCCTTCAATCTATTAGTTGAGCTAAAACTTGTCTATCAAAGGTTAGAACATATAGACATATGCAACTATGCACATGCATCAGCATTATTGATTAATGTCAAACATAATGTTTTAAACTAAGTTGCCAATTAAAAGAACAAAGTTGCTAGATAAATGTTCACTATATGAAAGCTCTTAGCTAGTCATATTATTTTCATGTGAATAAATCAAATAAATAAAGCAAACGAGGGAAATTCGCCGACGATTAAATACTTTGGACCTAAAACACATTAAAAGCCTCATCTAAACCCAACTTCTCATCAATGTTGGGCACCAACACTTCGTCAAACCCCATCCCACACCACCACAAATAAGTAAGGTTAAATCTCCTAGTAAAAGGCAAGTGTATCTTATTAGAGTGTTTATTAGTGTACTAAAAATACATTTTCAATGTTCTACCAGCACATACTTGGAACATGTGGTTAACAAGGTCCGTACAAAACCTACTATCATCGCGCTTCCCTCCAGCATGACCACTGTCCAACTCACTGTCACGACCACGAGCATCAACATACTAATCTATTCCTGCACTACCATAAAACGCACTGAGATCACACTAAAATCATCATGTATGGTTTTTATTTATAAGAATCCAAATTTCAACAGTAATGAAATAATCACATACGGAGTATATTTCATTCATAAATATAAATATAGTGACCCATGTGAATCAGTCTATACAACAGTTAGGCAATTCCAACAGTTTGAATGTTCAATAAGTAACAATCGAAGTTGCAGATAAATAAAATCATTTTAAACTTACCGCCTAAAATCGATCCTTGAAACGAAGTTAGTGGAGCCCTCATTTGACATCTCAACCGACTTCGACTCCTCCAAATGAGTCCATAACTGCCCATAACAACATAATAATCGAAACTCAATTAAAACCCCTAATTTTTTAGATGCACACCTTACAAATTTTGTCCTACTGAAAAAATTGAGCTTTTAAACTCCAAATTCAACATCCAATTACATAGATGTAATGCAAATTAATCATTCAGAAGAAAAGCAAAAATACAGATCTGGTAAAATAACTTACCTCAAATTAAGTTTTATTGTTGCTACAACTTAGACCCAATTCGAGATTGTAGAGGAACAAATAACGCTCAGAATTGTTGGGGTTCAAAGGATTAGGTTTAAATTGGGTTTTTTAGAGAAAGAATTTGGCTGCATTTAGAGTTGAAGATCTGGTCTTCGGCAAACCTAACAGACGGGGGTTTTCTTTTTTTATTTATCAAAAAAAAAAACTAAGGGAGAGGGGGGGGGGGGGCGTAATAAACGTAAAGATTTGGGCAGCGGGTCTCGGTAAACCGCTATAATACATTGTAATGAATAACAGCGGTTCTTGTTCCACCATTGTAAATGCTTACGACCGCTGTTAAATAAGCCACTTCTAATAGCGGTTAGAGAAGAACCGCTGTAATACTACTCTTCCACACATTTAACAGCGGTCCTTCGATAAACCGCTGTAGAATGAGCGTTGTAAATGGTAAAATTTGTGCTAGTGATGGGAACCCAAACAGACTAAGGAAACATATTGTAGCTGATTTGGTGACATTAAGTAATTCAGATTGTGTTTTCTTACCTAATTTTGGGTCTTTCAACCATTTACAACCAAATATTGCAACAAACTTAGGTTTTATCCAAAAAATAGGCATGACAGACTTTGAACTAACATTCTATCAGTATGAGCTAGAGTAAACTTTACGATTCCTCCATCGTGACTAATTGACTACTTACTCAACAATGCTTGCATTTCCAATTGACAACGATGTCCGATTAATGGTAGACCAGCAAGTGCTTCCAGCAAATCCCTTCTCATTTCCCACCCATCTTACATCTGGACCAGCATACGAAGATACTATATATTCTACAATTCGACTATACAAGATCGTTTCAAGGTTAGTCAGTGATAAGCAATTGACATAAAACTTATTTTATTCTATTCCCTAGTAACTTATATGTCAACAAAAAAAATTGTGTTCTTTCGGAAAAGAACAAAGTCACTCTACTAGTAGTATATTACATCAAGTATTCTGTTTTTAGCTAACATTTTCATCTTGAGATAAGAAGCTAGAGAATATTGGGCATTGCATATTGAACAATCAGTAGCATTGCAGCAATTCGAATAAGATCAGCAATCAGCCACACTATCTAGTTCAGAAGAATCGTGTATCAACCCGAAAGATACGCGAATAACATTGCACAAAATGAAAACCCCAAATTCATAAATAAATCATTATATCAATTTTGGGCAAAATCGCTCACTTAGTTGCGAGAAAATCAAAATTATTGAACCACGAAACCCTGAAAAAGTGTTTTGCCCCAAAATCAGAACCCTAACTCGATAAATTGATTGACCCATAAACCCTAATTCATGTTCTTCCCCAAATTCGAAACCCTAGGCTTTCAATTAATTGATTGCCTCAACATCTACGAAATACAATACCCTAGGCTCATAAGCGACTGATTCTATCAATTAAAAAAATTAACAAAAACTGATTATTGAATCTTAAAAAATGATTGAAATGAACTTACGAATCTGAAAAAGTGGTGACGAGTTGGATCATAGGCGCGTCTCCCTCGTCAGGTGGTGGCGCCATGGTTGTGGATCATAGGCGCGTCTCCCTCCCCATGGTGGCGTCATATAGGATATAAGATTGATGATGGTATTTGGAGAGTTTGAGGGAGGAGAAAGAATGAGATTTTTTTTTTTTGTTTTAGAAAGGAACAAGGGAGCGTTCTGGGTAGAGCTGGCAAATCGGGCCACGGGTGGCCCGCTCGCCGGCCCAGCCCGGCACGAGCCCGGCCCGAAGCACGACGGGCGTGACCCGGGCCGCGGCCTTCGATTGGTTGAAATTGTCGTGCCTTGGCACGGCCCGGCACGAGGCACGATGGGCCGGCCCGCTCAAGGCACGAGGAAGCCGGCCCGCCCAAGCCCGAATTACCATTTTTTTATACTATTTTTGAAAAAAAAAATGAAATTATACTATATTTCTAAAGGCCCGAAGCGAAGCCCGATATTTGGCACGAGCCCGGCCCGAGCCCGACGTGCGGCGTGCCTCGTGCTGTGCTCGGGATGACATTGGAAATTTCGGCACGGCACGAGCCCGGCACGAAGCCCGTGCCCGTGCCGGGCCTCCGGGATGGTTGGGCACGACACGGCCCGGCCCGCTGTCAACTCTAGTTCTGGGTAGTGTGTACGAACTCCTTGCTACAAATTATTATTTTTACTTTTTTTGTTTTTGTTTTTTTTAAGTACCTAAACTATGCATTGCATTTCCCAACCCTATAGCAACGGTTAAGACACCTAATGCAACGCTTATATCAAAACTGTTGCATTAGTACCTCTAATGGAATGCTTGCCTGGAAAACCATTGTAATAGAGGGTCTAATGCAACACTTTTATAAAACTGTTGCTTTTGATGGGTTGCATTTGCCCTTTTATGTAGTAGTGCGGCCATTCAAGGCATCGCCTAATACCCTCGAAAGAGGATTAATTATTTTGCGGGGCTCCTTGTTTGTTGCTTGTCGTTATCGCAAATCGCACCCCCTTTTAGCAAGAGACCAAGACTTTATGCATGAACCCCTACCAATCCCCCTAGTTTTCTCTACTTGAGGTTTGCATTATTAAAGTTCCCACCTTTATTTTTAGTTTAACCTTTACTTAGTTAATTGTCTTTAATTGTTACTAGTTAGACTTTAGAATTAGTTTTATATTTTCAATCCACCTAGTTTCTATCTATTATGCATGTTCAGATAAATTTGATCACCAAGCAACACAACATCTGCTATTAATTTGAAACGGATTTGCAACGGATTAATGCACCAACTCGACTTGCATGTACGTTTGAGAAGCTCGTCTCCTTTTGTTCGACCCCTAGATATATGATGTACGCTATTTCGTTGTGGTTAAAATAGGGTTTTTGAGGTGTTTAACATTGGTTTTTGTATCATTTGACTGCTAATTATATTATTTGGTGTATTTGTGTTTGATACAAGAATTAGTGGTTATTATGACCATTTGGAATCTCAAGAATGTCAACATTTGGTCCGGTTATGCAAGGCCAACTTTGGAGCTTCATATCTCTCACAATATTTGGAGTTTTGCATTTAAACCAATTGGAGATGAAAGTTCATGATCTTACCTTTCTAAAAAGTGGTCACACGCCTTCACCGAATAAGTAACGAAGAAGTTATGCGAGTTTGAAAACGAGGTCAGAAAGTATGGCGCGGTCCGCGGGAAGGCCTCGGCGGTCCGTGGTGGGTGACGAGAGCCCGTTTTCCGTAGTTCTTATATTTTCCATATTTTATTCTTAGACACTATATATATCTAGGTTTTACGTTTTATTCATAACTTTTGCAACTTGAGACTATTATTGAGGCTTGTATTGAAGATTAATGGAGAACTAATCTCCCAACTTGGGTTTTGTGGATTGAAGCCGTCAATTATCGTCAGATTGTGAGATTTTCATCTATTCAATTCCTTTGTGAGTAATTTCAATTCTCTTGCCCTAAAATTGCATGATTTGTACTTGTTCTTTCTAGGAGCGCTACTAGTATAGTACTTGTATGTTTCTATCGCTAAATTCGTAGCAACTACATCTTTCTAATTGATTGCTGATTCAACGTTAGATTGTTGTAGGGAGAATTGATTTATATTAGATTTAAGCCGCGTATGTTTGAATTGATTATCTTCTTTGACATTCTTCTAGATCTTATTGCTTCTATTGAAATATATCTAGGCGCGTGTTCTAGGTTGATTAATAGTTAGGATAACTTTGATATGCTGATTCATTCGAGTTAATTACTAAAGGAAGAATAAGAATTTCGATTTCGCAACGATTTGCTCACAGAATAGAATTAGGTAAATTTCGATGATCAATTCATAATTGTAGGTGGATTGAAACATAAACCAATACTTCTCTTTAATTGAATTCAACTCGATCATTGTTTTATTAGTTGCTTAGCTGATCAACTTTCAATCAAAACTCCCCCATTCGGTTACTTAATCAACGTTACATACTTAGACAATACCTAGTTCCGTGTGGATACGAACTCTACTTACCCTACTACATAGTTTTAGGTTGAGTATTGAATTAATTTGGTGCCACCCACGACATTTGCCTACCAAATTCTAGCGCCGTTGCCGGGGAACTTAGCGTATTTTTTGTCTTCTGTGTGTTCAGCGTATGACTTATTGATGTGTTTCCCTTGATTGTGATCTATGGCTATTTTCAAGCTTAGTCAGTTAGATAATGAACTCTTTCATGAATTCTTCTCTAGATTGAAAATCTGTGTTGACTATCTTGGTTCTCGTGGTCATTTTTATTTTGATTATGATTTATGCTATGCTATCATAAAAGGTATGAACCATAAAACATGGAAGTTGGCAGAGTACATGAGTAATGGGAGAATTTCAGACATGTTAGCTGATAAGTGTTGGAATTTCTTTAAATTTATGGCTTTCCAATGTTTAGAGGTAGGGTTGAGTGCTCCATCGCCCCCTTGTTTGATGAGGAATGATGAATTAAAGGAGTCCAATGAAATGTTTCAGGTTAATGATGAACCTTGTAAGGATAAAATACGAAAATGGCTAAGGTAAAAAGGAAAACTTATCGGAATCAAGACTGTGCCGCGGTAGGAGACCGCTGACTTGAAAGCGTTTACGGCCCAACTCCAGTGGTAATCGTCACTGGCCGGAAAAGCTCCCCAAGGTTAACACAGTCACCCTCGACCGCTACCACTAACGGCTAAGGGTTGAAGATTGCAGTACTACAATTACCCAGGAACAAATGTCTTAGAACGTGTTTGTAATTTTGTGTGATTTTTCGATGATCAAAATGAGCAAAAACGATCAGTATATAAAGAGGAAAAACTGAATCGTTTTGGGAAGAAAATCAAGGCCAGAATTATGATCGACATAATTGCGGAGATAATGGGAATTAAGGGCTCATTATCGTACTATTAAGGGAAATCAAATCGGTATCGAAACGGTCCAATAAACGTTTGAAAATCAAACGTTCAAATGACAAAAATGAAAACCGGGCCAAAATTTTTAGATCCAACCAAATTGAAAAGTACATGCCCAGCCCAGCCCACACCCACGCCTCGACCCGGACCAGGCGGCGTGCGCGCTCGCGTGGGCCGAAGCCAACACATACACACTCCATAGTAAGCGCACAACTTGGCAGCTCAATAGTTAAAAGAAGAGTGAGGTATATAAACCAAGCAAAGAAATTTTGCTTGGCCGATGTGGGATACCAACATCCCCACTTGGCTTTTCAACCATTTTTCCAACAATCCCCCACAAAAGGGCCGACAAAAGACAAAAGAAATCCTAGGTAAAGGAAAGATAATACTTAAGCACCAATATCTTGCGATTTGAATTGATACATAGTGAAGTGAGGCAACAACTTACTTACTAGTGAGTGAATTGCTTCTTGAACTTACTAGAGTTCGGTCGAGACCCCCACAACACATATTTACCTTTAAATAATGCAACCTCTACAATCCAAGCGCGAATAACGGCCATGCGCACACCTCGGGTCTCGTGAGTACTCTAGAAAGATACCCCCGGTCTTTCATAGAAGGCGGTCAAACCTCCACACTCACATAGGTGGTCCATCAAGTGTTTTCACAAAACACCACCACAAAGGGATATGGAACCATTAAGAGCGAACGTTCAACCTCGTACGATATATCCATCAAGTGCGTCTCAACAGCACCACCATAAAGGCTATGGATCATATCAAGCACTACTACGCGCCATAGGGATGAGAAAATGTAGTGCAAAGTCAAGAATCATACGGCTTCGTTTGACCACAGATGAATGTCCACCATATAACCTCAACTCATGGGCTTAAGCCCCATTGTAACAGCCTGAACCACCGTCCGTCGCAACACAACCCAATAAGATGGGTAGTCACCTATTAGGCACATATATCCTCTCTGGGCTCTAAAAGGTGAAGGTCTTGTTGGTAGTATGATGGTAGGAATCTATTATAAACTGATCATATGAGCCTTAATTTCCCAATGTGGGACAAACCAACTCCATAATCCACTTTCCAAATTTCGTAGTGTTACAAACTCCCCCACTTAAAGACCGCAACGTCCCCGTTGCGCCTCGACCAAACCATACCAACATTAACACAGGTCCAAGATCTCCCCCGCTAGACGGCTGGTCTGGGCCTCGCCCCAGCACCCAGCACACGGTCGCAGGGTTGCTCTGATACCATCTGTAACACCCCGAACCACCGTCCGTCGCAACACAACCCAATAAGATGGGTAGTCACCTATTAGGCCCATATATCCTCTCTGGGCTCTAGAAGGTGAAGGCCTTGTTGGTAGTATGATGGTAGGAATCTATTATAAACTGATCATATGAGCCTTAATTTCCCAATGTGGGACAAACCAACTCCATAATCCACTTTCCAAATTTCGTAGTGTTACACCCATCCCCCTCGACGACTCAAGGACCACTCTCCTTGTCAACCCCTTGGTAAGGGGATCAATGAGATTTCTCTCAGATTTCACATAATCCAAAGAGATCACTCCATTTTTCAGGAATTGTTTAACAACCCCGTGCCTAATCCATATGTGTCTCTTCTTACTATTGTAGTAGTCATTCTTAGCTACACCAATGGCTGCTTGAGAGTCACAATGCAAAGAAATAGGCGCAGCTTATCTCCCCCACAAAGGCACATCTGCTAATAAGTTCCTCATCCACTCGGCTTCCTACCCTGCCAACTCGAGGGCAATAAACTCAGAGTCCATGGTGGACATAGCTATACAAGTCTGCTTAGAAGACTTCCATGTAATAGCACCACCTCCTAAAGTAAACACATATCCGCTAGTAGAACTCATCTCATCATTACCGGATACCCAATTCGCATCACAAAAACCCTCAAGTACAGCAGGAAATTTACCGTCATGCAAACAAAGGTAAATGATTCCTCTAAGGTATCTAAGCAAACGATGAAGCGCATCCCAATGCTCACTACTAGGATTATGAGTATAACGACTAAGCCTACTCACCGTATAGGCTATGTCAGGCCGAGTACAGTTCATCAGGAACATAAGACTACCAATGATCTTAGCATATTCACTCTGGGAGACACTCTCTCCTAAATTCTTAGCTAGGTGAATACTAGGATCATAGGGGGTACTCACGGGTAAAACATCATAAGAGTTAAATTTCTTAAGCACCTTCTCAACATAACGAGACTGACTCAGAGCTATGCAACCAAAGCTTCTCTTAAATCAAACTCCCAAGATCACATCAGCTTCTCCTAAGTCCTTCATCTAAAATTTGGACGACAAAAATAGTTTGGTCTTATTCACAACTTTCAAACTATTCCCAAATATCAACATGTCATCCACATAAAGAGATATGATAACACAATCTGACTCTATCACCTTAGAGTAGACACAAGAATCAGAGTTGTTGGTTCCAAAACCATCCGAAATAATAGTGCTATCAAATTTCTCATACCACTATTTAGGTGGTTGTTTTTAACCATATAAGGACTTCCTCAACTTACACACCTTATTTTCCTGACCAGGGACCACAAAACCCTCGTGTTGGGACATATAAATCTCCTCCTCTAAATCACCATTCAAAAAGGTAGTCTTAACATCCATCTGATGTATAACTAAGTCATGAATAGCAGCTAGAGCGAGTAAAGTTCTAATTGTGGCAATCTTGGTCACAGGGGAATATGTGTCAAAATAGTCTAGGCCTTGCTTTTGGGTGAATCCTCTAATAACGAGTCTGGCCTTAAATCTCTCTATAGATCCATCAGGTCTCAACTTCTTCCTAAAGATCCATTTGCTATCTATGGTCTTAGACCCCTTAGACAAGTCAGTCAGCTCCCAAGTGGAATTAGAAACTATGGAATCTAGCTCACTCTTAATGGCCTCTTTCCAAAACACAGCATCAACAGACATCATAGCATCCTCAAAGGTTTTTGGGTCTTCTTCTATCATAAAGGCATAAACTAGCTCATCACTAAGCATATTAATACATGCACTTTCAGACAGAAAATTAGTAACCCAATTAGAACCCATAACTTGAGCTATTCCAGGTCTCTTACTCCTAGGTTCATCTACAGTAGAAGAACTACTAGCATGCTTAACAGAAGAAACAAACACATTAACAACAGGAGTAAAAACATGCTCATCAACAACAGGAGTAATAACATGCTCATCAACAACAAGAGTAATAACATGCTCATCAACAACAGGACTAATAACAAGCTTATTACAAGACGAATATGCAACATCACTACCCTTTTTCAAGGGAAACACATGTTCAAAGAATTCAGCATCTCTATATTCACATATAGTTCTATCACTTAAAGTCATAAATCTATATGCAGCATGAGCATAACCAATAAACACAGCATCAAACGTCTTAAGTCCGGTGTTTGTCCTCTTATGTTGTGGCAACCCCACTTTGACTAGACACCCCTACACTCTCAAAAATCTCAAGTTTGGAGGATAACCCTTCCACATTTCATAGGGTGTCTTATCTAGTTTTTTATGAGGTACTCGGTTATAACAGGCTGAAAGCACGGCTTCCCCCAACATGTCTGTGGCCAACCCCGAACTCAAAAGCATAGCATTCATCATATTTTTCAAGGATCTATTTTTCCTCTCATCTACACCATTCTGTTGGGGCACGTAGGGAGCACTAAGGTCATGGATAATCCCAAATTTAGCACACTGCTCTTCTAAGGAAGAATTCTTGTACTCTCTGCCTCTGTCAGGCCTAACCCGTTTAATCCTCTTATCAAGTTGGTTCTCTACCTCAGTTTTATACCTAAGGAAAGCCTCTTCTGCCTCACTTTTGGATTTGAGAAGGTAGACTCTAGTAAACCTCGAATAGTCATCAACAAAGGTAATATACCACAATTTCCCACCTCTACTTCTAGTAGTTTGAAAATCGGCTAAATCTGTATGAATCAATTCTAGAAGTTGTGTGTCTCGATGAGCAACAGGTTTACAAGGTTTTCTCGTGAATTTGGCTTCTACATAAACTGGACACTTAGACGGTTTTGTTGAACTAAGGTTCAGAATCAAGGCTAAGTGTTTGAGACGTTTGATAGATGCAACATTCAAATGACCTAGTCTACCATGCCATAAATCCAAAGACTCAGCAATATAAGCAGAAGAAGAAACATTCTCATTGATCATTTTTTGAACAACATTCAAAACAAATAAACCCCCACTAAGATATCCTTTCCTCACAAATTCCCCACCCCTAGTCATTACAACCTTGTCAGTCTCAAAAACAATTTTCAAACCAGCTTTGTTTAGCAAGGCACCAGACACTAGGTTGCGACGCATCGAGGGGACATACAACACATTGGAAAGGGATAGGGATTTTCCAGAAGTGAGTTTAAGGGTGACCTTTCCTTTGCCAAGCACTCCAGTAGTAGCAGCATTGCCCATGTAGACGCACTCTCCTTCAACAACATCCTCAAAGTTATGGAACAACTCCTTGTTGGCGCAGAAATGCCTTGAGGCCTCGGTGTCCAAGATCCAGTCAGTCGTGTTCTCCACCAAGTTAGCTTCAACCACCACTGCAGCAATGACTTCATCTGCCTCAGCAAGGTTGGCTTGGTTCTGCTTCGGACCTTGGCGCTGGGGACATTGATAAGCCTTGTGACTAGCCTTTCCACATACATAGCACATGACCTCCTTCTTCTGAATCTTGCTAGCCGGATTCACGAACTTGGCTCCTTGCTTCTTGTTCTTCTTATTGTTCTGGCCTCTCTTGCCTTTGCCCTTGAACCTATCTTGAATCTGAACAGCACCACTTTCCACAAGGTTAGCATTCGAGGAATTTAGAGAAAGATAGTCCAACTTATCCTTGAGGCGATTAGCCTCTTCAGTCTTCATGTAGCTGATTAGATCCTGGAGGGATAAGTCCTTCTTCTTGTGTTTGAGTTGGTTACGGAAATCAGCCCAGGACGGTGGAAATTTCTCAAGCAAGACGTTAGCCTGAAAAATCTCGCACATCATCATCTTCTCATTCATCACATCAGCACACAGATTCTCCTACTCATGAACCTGAACCATAATCGACTTGTCATCGACCATCTGAAATGCCAACCACTTCCCTACAACATATTTCTTCTTCCCTGCATCATCAGCTCCATATTTCTTGGCTAGGGAATCCCAAATGTCTTTGGCTGAATCATGTTTCATGAATAGATCAAAAAGGGAATTGACCATATGATTAAGAATGTGACACCTAACAGTTTTGTTATCCTTTTCGTATTTCTTAATCTCAGCATCATTAGTCCTAATGACAGCAGCAGCAGGGAGAGTGACGGTAACATCACTAGTAGTGGCAGTAATTGTAACAGTCCGACCCACCGTCCGTCGCAACACTACCCAATAAGATGGGAAGTCACCCCTTAGACCCGAATATCCTCTCGTGGGCTCTAAAAGGTGAAGGCCTTGTTGTTAGTATGATGGTAGGAATCTATTATAAACTGATCATATGAGCCTTAGTTTCCCAATGTGGGACAAACCAACTCCATAAACCACTTTCCATATTCCGTAGTGTTACAGTAATAGGTTTAGGACATTCATTTAGCAAAACATAATCAATTTCTAATTGCTTAAAAAACATCAGTAATTTTTGGGACCATCTTTTGTAGTTGTCTCCGTCAAGAGGTTCAAGTTTGGACAAATCAGGAACATTGATACGAAGGTTTGCCATAATCGCAATAAACGCTTTCAAATTGTAAGAATAAAATACGAAAACGGCTAAGGTAAAAAGGAAAACTTATCGGAATCAAGACTGTGCCGCGGTAGGAGACCGCTGACTTGAAAGCGTTTACGGCCCAACTCCGGTGGTAATCGTCACTGGCCGAAAAAGCTCCCCAAGGTTAACACAGTCACCCTCGACCGCTACCAATAACGGCTAAGGGTTGGAGATTGCAGTACTACAATTACCCAGGGACAAATGTCTTAGAACGTGTTTGTAATTTTGTGTGATTTTTCGATGATCACAATGAGCAAAAACGATCAGTATTTAAAGAGGAAAAACTGAATCGTTTTGGGAAGAAAATCAAGGCCAGAATTATGACCATAATTACAGAAATTATGATCGACATAATTGCGGAGATAATGGGAATTAAGGGCTCATTATCGCAGTATTAAGGGAAATAAAATCGGGATCAAAACGGTCAAGTAAACGTGAAAATCAAACGTTCAAATGACAAAAATGAAAACCGGGCCAAAATTTTTAGAGCCAACCAATTTGAAAAGTGCATGCCCAACCCAGCCCACACCCACGCCCCGACCCGGACCGGGCGGGCGGGCGGCGCACGTGCGCGCGTGGGCCGAAGCCAACACATACATAGTCCATAGTAAGCCCACAGCTTGACAGGTCAATAGCTAAAAGAAGAGTGAGGTATATAAACCAAGCAAAGAAATTTTGCTTGGCCGATGTGGGATACCAACATCCCCACTTGGCTTTTCAGCTAGTTTTCCAACAAACCTAATAGAGTTATTGAACCTAGTGTTCTTACCCATGAGAGTGAGATGTCTGTTTCTTTGAGCGATGTTGATGAGCTTTTGGAGGATGGGTTCAAGGATGATAAAAAAGAAGATGAAGAGGATGCAATTCTTGAGGTTTATATTCCATCTAATGAGGAGCGACCTCTAACATCTATTGATGAGTCTCTTTTGTTGGTTCATAGACCTCCAATGATCTTAGATCGAGTATCTTTTGTGCATCAATCATCCAATTCTTGTTTGACTAATAAGCCCATAATTGGTATGAAATTGTTGTTTGATAGCGTTGCTCTTATTCAACCAAATCTTAAGCCACATCAAGATGTTTTTGAGATGGTTCCACAAGTGATTAGTTGGGTTAATTTGCTACCCTGATACAGTAACTATTGTCGATTGGTTGACAAGTTGACAAGATCATTGACTACTATTATTGCTAATATATATGTATTATTTTGCTCCCTATGCTTGCCGAGAGAGTTTTTGCAGGTTTTTCACTTGAGATCTTTGATAGCTTTTTGATCATGAAAGTTGGGAACTGCGTCGAGCCAACGAAGTCAAACAACATCGCTTCTTGGGAGGCAACCCAAGTAGTTTTATTTCATTTTTAATTGTTGTGTTTGTGTTTTTATTCCTTTGCTTTTTAATGTTTGCTTCTGTGTGTAAGATAAAAAAAAAATATAAAAAAAATAAGGATGACCGATGCTAGATTGCAAGGTATGCAATTTCTTTTCCCTTATCTCTCTCCTTCTCTTTATTCTCACCTTTCTTATCCACCACAATTTTCTTCACCATGTTTCTTGGACCATCTCTCTTTGTTTCTTACCCACAATTACCACTTTTGCTTGTTCTTTCTACCCAAGTTTTAACCCTTTCCCTCCATATTGGACCACATGACAACTTTTGGTGTGTGTGAAGGGTGGGTTTGTGCTATTTGATAGTGGTAAGGAGGTAGTTGTGCTCTTATGTGCATTCTTCTGCGAGGGAGATGGAGGATTTGTGAGGACAGTGTGGTTGATTGGTGGCGACTTTTTCTTGAGGGTGTTTGGGATACGGTGTGAGTTGAGAGTGGCTCTACACCCTATTTTCTTATTCTATGAGCCCATTGCTTTGAAGAGGTTGTGGAGGTGATGCTGGTTTGTCATTGTTGGAGAGCATATTTTGGTTCATCTGGGAGGAGTGCATATGATTTACGAGTTCCCATCACGTCTACTGGTGCATCTATATGAGATTTTACCCTCCCCTATTTTATTGCTGTCCTATTTCTGTTGTTGGGTTGCACATTGAGGACAATGTTCAATTCAAGCATGGGGGAGTGGATTCTTATTGTATTTTATATCTACTTTGTAATTTTATTGCTTTACAAAAACAAAAACAAAAATGAAAAAATTTTAGGTCCCTTTGCCATTTGGTAACTGTTTGTGGTTGTGTTTCGGTTTGATGGTATAAGATGGCTTGGTCCGTTACGTGAGATTACATCTGTGGCGGACCTAGCTAGCAAGAAGAACACCCACCACCCTCGATTGGAGTAGAGGAGATAGGATTTGATCATTTTCCACCCGTGCTAACTATTTTAAAGACCTTGGAGAAATTATAGAGGGGAAGTTAGGATATACTCGAGGACGATTAAAGGTCAAAGCATGGGGGAATTTGATGTGCACTATTTTATTGTGGTTAAAGTCGGGTTTTTGAGGTGTTTAACATTGGTTTTTGTATCATTTGACTGCTAATTATATTATTTGGTGTGATTTGTGTTTGATACAAGAATTAGTGGTTATTATGACCATTTGGAATCTCAAGAATGCCAACATTTGGTCCGGTTATGCAAGGCCAACTTTGGAGCTTCATATATCTCAGAATAATTGGAATTTTGTATTTAAACCAATTGGAGATGAAAGTTCATGATCTTACCTTTATAAAAAGTGGTCACACGCCTTAACCGGATAAGTAACGAAGAAGTTATGCGAGCTTGAAAACGAGGTCCAAAAGTATGGCGCGGTCCGCGGGAAGGCCTCGGCGGTCCGCGGGTTTGTTTTGCGCGGTCTGATGTGGCGTAAATGTAGTCTGTTAATCCGCACGATTTAGGCGCCTTAGGGTTTATTTGAGCATGTTTTTATCGTGATTCGTAGACCACGCCACTCGGAGTAGTTTTGGAGATTATAGGTGGGTTTTACGAGGGTTCGATTGCTCAAGACTCTTTGGTGAGCCGTGGACGGGATTGGAGGACCGAGCTTTGATTCGGATCGTGATTCGAGGAGGAGTAGCTCGGTTGCGCGTAGGGATTCACACTAGCTCAGAGAAGAAGCAAAGAGAAGAGGAATTCAATTTCCTCGACTCGAGTCGAGGATTCCGTCGCTCGACTCGAGAATTTCTTTCCTCGAGTCGAGGAAGCCAGCTTCCGGGAAGCTTCCTAGGGGCTTTTGACGGTTTCTTTTTGGCCAAGATATCTAATTCGTATTTTAGTGCTTTGTACTTAGATTGAATAAAGGGGCATGAACCCCTCAAGGAGACTTGTCACTTTTCATTATATTTTTGCATCTTGTTCTTATTTTCTAGAGAGAGAAACTCAACGAGAAATTAGTGAGAATTAGTATTTTCATTATGATTTCCATCTCAAATCTTGTTGTAATAATTAGTATGGGAGGCTAATCCCTTCCTAGACTCTTGGTGTAATCAAATCTTTCATCCTATGTATTAGTAAGTATTTTTCTCTCTAATTTGCCTTTAATTGCATTATAAGTAATTCCTTGTTCTTCAATTGCTTGATTTGCCTTTAATTTATTTTCTCTAATTGGTTGATTGGATTGAATTGGGTATTTCTTATGCTTGGTCGATAATTGGTGGTCATTGATTATTAACCCTAAAGGAAGCAAAATTCACATGATTAGTGTCGCGGTTGCGGCTAATCAGTAATTGGGGAATTAATTAGGCAACTAATAGATTAGATTTGATTAGTGTCGCGGTTGCGCCTAATTAGATACTAATTTGGGTTGTTCTTAATCCTTTATTAATCCTTGCTCTTCATGCCTTTGGTTGTGATTTGTTTGAGTGGTCACTAGACAAATTAGGACTAAAAGGAGGGGAATTTGGTTGCGGTTGCTCAACTTCCCCATAAAAGAGGATTAATTGGTTAAAACCGGAATTATTAATGAATTGGTAATGTTAGAGAGAGGTAAAACTTACTATATTCCGAGAGTAGCTTTAATCAAATTGATATTTCGTTTATATCGCTTTTATCCAACTTTCAAACCAAAAACCCTCCTTTTTAATTGCTTTATTTATTTTGTTTATTTCTTTTCCGCATAGAATTTGCATATTAGGCTATCCCTCTTCCTTGTGGATACGATACCCACTTACCCTTACTAGTTAGCTTGATTTAGTGGTAATTTGACTAGGAATAACGACTTTCTAGCTGTCAAATTTGGCGCCGTTGCCGGGGAAGAGGCGTTTTGAGTCTTTTTGCTATTTTTGTGTGGTTTTTTTTGCACGTTTTTGTTTTGTTCTAATCTTCTTTTTATTTTTGGTTGTTTTATTTTTCTTCTAAGTGTGTTTGAGGCTTGTTCTTATTTCTTTCCTTTCGGTGTTTGGGCCACTAGCCTATGGTCCAAACCCGTGCTACTAATCCCGATTTGAGTTATTTTGAGATAGATTGGGAACTTGAGAGAACGTTGAGGCAAAGAAAGAAGTTATCACTGGAGCAAGTGAATCAAGTGGTTCTTGAGGAAGAAGGGAACGTGTTTGCCGAGTTTCATTTGTTTTGGGAGGACGGTTCTTACACTTCCGCAACCTCCGACTTTGTTGACCTAAACACCATGAGTATTCGGGAACTCACCGCCCCGGATCTCTCACAACAACCCTCATGCATTGTCTTCCCCGAGGATGAAGCTACGGGAAGAATCGAGATCAAAGGAGCTCTACTACACCATCTACCCACCTTCTACGGTCTTAGCACGAAGGATGCTAACAAACACATTATGGGGGTTCACATGGTTTGCAACAATATGAAGCCGGCCGGGGTTGATTTAGATACTTTCTTCCTCAAGGTATTTCCGTTTTCCTTGAATGACCGTGCCTTGAATTGGCTCTACAGTCTCCCCCACAATAGCATCACATCTTGGGAGTTGTTGAAGAAGGCTTTTATTCTCAAGTACTTCCCCAACACAAAGGCTTCCGCCTTGAAGAAGGAGATATCCACGATTGAGCAAAGGGGAGAGTCGCTCGCATCTTATTGGGACCGCTTTTGAGAGTTAGTAGCTAGTTGCCCCTACCATGGCTACAAAGAGCAAGATGTAATCTTGTTCTTCTACCACGGCCTCGATGAATCAAGACTATAGGCACGTGGTAGCTGCTAGCAATGGGGGATTGGACAAAATGACCCCGGCCGAGGCTTGGGATTTGCTTGAGGAGCTAGCAACAAACTCACGGGACCGAGAATCCAAGAGGTGCGTGAGGAAAGTCAATATGGTAGAGACTTCTTCCAATGATTCCCAAGTGGGAGAGTTGACGATAATGGTGAAGGAACTCCTACGCAATCAATCAAGGAACTCACCACCTAGAGAGTATGAGGAGGTCAATGCCGTGGGAGGTTTTCAAGGGAATTCAAGGAGATATGACCCATACTCTAACTTATGCAATTCGGGTTGGAAAGATCATCCAAACTTGCGCTATGGCAACAATGAGGGAAACCGTGGCTACAATCAAGAGGGTAACCGGTTCCAAGGTCAAGGACAAGGTAGCAATTCAAATGTTAACTCACAAGGACCTAGGGACGGGAATTATCAAGGAGGCCATGGTAATTTCAATCAACAAGGCCAAGGGGGTGGAAATAACTTTCAAAATGGCCGTTTCCAAAACAAACCACCTCTTTCCGGCCAACAATCCCAAGGTGGTTCCTCATCTTCAATGTCCGTCGAGGACATGATCAAGGCTTTGACCCAAAGCGTCACGAATATGCAAGTCGCTATGGTTCAAAACCAACAAGAGACGAAGGCTAGCATCCAAAATCTTGAGGGTCAAATGAGCCAACTATCTAGTGCGGTGAATCGATTAGAATCAAGAGGATCCACCAAGTTCCCCTCCCAAACCAAAGCAAATCCAAGGAAAAATGTGAGCTTTGTAAGTCTAAGGAGTGGAAGGAAACCTCTAGAACCGGATGATAGAGGAAGGGATGAACCTTGGGTGGAGGATGAGAATGTTGAGGAAAACCCCGATGTGTCGGGAAATGAGCAACCTCGGCTCGAGAAGCATCCAGCTCGAGTCGAGGGAAGTAGGAGTGAAGGACACTCTACTGGAGGAAAGGACTTTCTCGAGTCGAGGGCGCCATTGCCTCGACTCGAGGAAATGGGAAGCAAAAACACTAAGTCTGTTGGATATCCTCGAGTTGAGATGGAAGTCCCTCGAGTCGAGAAGGAGGTCCCTCGAGTCGAGGGTCGAATGCCCCGAATCGAGGATTTGAGTGATGAAAATAACCTCACTGTTTATCCTCCAAGACTCAAGAAGGAATCACCTTGAGTCGAGGATCGTGCTCCTCGAGTCGGGGAGAACGCACCTCGAATGGCTAAGGGCTTAATGGTGGAGATTAGGTTGATGTAACGGTGATAGATGAATTAGGGTAGTGGTTATGGCATTGAGAGGAATGAGAAGATATGTATTGAGGTTTAGAGAAATGATATTAGTGATTATTTTGTACAGTGGTGATGGATATGGAAGTGGTCATGTGTAGGATTAATGATGAGGGTTTATATATGGTGAAGTTGCGATGAGAATGAAGAGTTTTATGTGTAGAAAGTGTCAAAGAAATGGTGGAAGTGTCTAGGGTTTATATGAGCACGTCTTGATCTCCTTCTAGGGCTTTGGAGTGCATAAATACTGTTATGGAAGGTCTCCTCAAGTTGCTCTAACTTCCCACGTTTCTAAGTCCAACCTCAACCACTATCCCCTATAAAATAGCAGCTATCAAGGAGAAGGTTGACTGAATCACACTGAACAGTCCCTATAATCAAGGAAATGGTTCTTGACTTTGACTTGTTCTTTGGAGATACTTTCCTTGTTGAATATGTCCACAACTAACTCTTGGCAGCTCAATACGTGGTCTTGGTTGTTGGAGAGAAAATAGGAGGTTCACTACGTCAAAAATGGCCTTCAAGAACGGTTCATCTAAAGCTAAGCAGAACGGTTCTAGAACCGTTCTCTAGACGACGGTACTTAAAGGCTAAGAGAACGGTTGCAACCGTTTTAAAAGGCTATAAGAACGGTTTCTGTTAAAACCGTTCTCTTAGGTCTAAGAAAACGGTTTTTTAGAAAACCGTTATGTTATGTCTTTAGATAAGAAAACGGTTCTTATGATAACCGTTCTTGTAGGTACCTCTTTTGTAGAAAATTTTTTTTTATCATAAATTCGTCATTTCTGAACCCTCAAATTAGGAACCTCAACCCAAAACTCAAATTACATATCACCAACAAACAACGACAAACAGCAACAAAACAATCAGATCTGGGTTCCAAACAAAATGATAGTATTAGTCAATGACGACTTACACAAACACAACCCAACCAAAAAATATATAGATTATCTAACAAAAACTAACCAAATTACACTATATTTTGCATTTTAATGATTCCCGACTTCTTGTTGCTATCCTTGCTCCCCTGTCGTCGAAGTCCTTGTTATGCCGTCGCCGAATTCATCAGCACCATTATTGAAAAAGTTCAAAGCTCATTCTTGATCTACCAATCAAAAGAAACAATGACGAAATTAAATAAAAAGAAAATTTAATAAAAAAATGACAAAATTTAATCAAACTCATTATAGATCTAACAACTAATAATAATAAATCGATTAAAAAGAATGTGTGTAACATCAGAAGTGAAAAAATGAATCTAATGCAAACAACAATCCAACAACAATCAAATCTACATTATTATAAGAAAAAACAAATCTAACTTAAATATTCCCGAATGTAAAAGGTAGATCGAAGAATCAAACCTTAATTTAATGACGCCGTCGCCGTCGCCGTCGCCATCCCGTTACGTGACCGCCGCCGCACTATTCCGGCATTGTCGCATCGTCGTTGTCAGTGTTCTTCGTAGATCTGGCTGTTTTATTCTTTCTTTTTTGGTAATTTGTAGGTTAGAGAAATTTAAATTAACAAAATTATTAAATGACTAGAATTAAGAAGGGAAAAGGAGAAAGTGAAGGATTGAGATACTTGGGAAATGCAGAAATGGGGAAGTGAAGGATATAGACGGTTGGTAATGTATGTGGTTAGATGAGAGGAGAGAGAGGGAGAAATATATGAGGAGAGGAGTGGAAATGACGAGGATTGGAGTAGTGTACGTGGTTTTGGGATGTAATTTTTTAATTTTATTTCCTCTATTAGAACGGTTTCACATAAGAACCGTTTTGGTAGGTTGCTCAAAGAGAACGGTTTTTTAAAGAACAGTTCTCTTATGTGTTAGCGTGTTTTTGGGTTAGTTTTTCACACATAAGAGAACGGTTTCGTATAAAACCGTTCTCTTATGTATATAATTTTTTTTATATTGTATATAATACACCTTTTACAACAGTTTTTAGGGGACCCGTTCTCTAATACTTTAAGAGATCGGTTTTGCTAAAATACGTTCTCTTAGGCTGGTTTTGGAAGCTCATATTTGACGTAGTGGTTGTTGTTGACTTCTTCTATTCATTATCATAGACCTGGTCAAAGAGTCAACCCCTTGCTAATTTGATGGAGATCATGCAGCCTCACTAACGCTTGTAATTGAATTTGCTGAGCATATTTAGGAGAACATAGTTCATACTTTGACTTATTCCGCATCTGTAGTTGCCATCGACGTGTGACGATCTTCCTAACAGAATACTCGACAGGTCGATGGTTGACCTCGACAGGTCGATGCTTGACCTCGATAGGTCGATGGTTGATATGTATGGCTCCTCGATGGGCTGGCTGGCTCGTCGATGGACTGTCAAATTGAATGTCTGTTCGAATATTATGTGAGACTGACTGTTTGTCTAATCACTTTGTATGATTAAATCCATGTAGGCGTCCAAGATGTGTATCTACTCGATGACTTTGACTTGATCGTTAGTCGATGCGACTATGTATCTGTCAATTTGTCCTTATCGGACTAAACCCAAAATTTAGGCCTAAATAATTTCCCCAGTTTCTTTAAAGTGAGGTCAATCAATTTAAAGAAACTAGTTCAAATTTGGCGCATGTCTAGACAAATGTACTTGTAAACTTGTATGTGCAGTTTGTAAGATTGTTGGTGTACTTATATATATAAAGATGTAGGGATATATATATATATATATATATATATATATATATATATATATATATATAGGTGTATGTACGTAGACATACTTGTAAATGGGGATGTCAACGCGTATGTGAATGTCGATGTAGATGTGAATATATGTGTATGTGTATATGGCCATGGTGTATCATTGGGTTTGATTGTAAGACGTCTTTGTGTATGTTTGTGTATGTGATAGCTAGCTTTTGGTAAGTACCTGGAATTTGAGTGGAGAGTGTACGTCCACTTGTAAGGATAGTGTATCCGTAATGTAGTGTGTGTGTGTATGTGTGTGTTCATCAGGTACTGTAATGCGCACTGTATGTTCTTTGTATTGTAGTCGACTTGTTAGTGTGTTGGTGTATGCACTTGAAATCTTGTTTCTGGACCAAGAACTATCAATCAAGTAGAGAAAAAAATACACCTAATGCTAATCGCTTGCGCCAACGATCTTTGACGGCTGACGCCCATGTTAGTTAGTAAAGTACTTGATGAAGTATGAAACTTATAAATGAAACCATAAAGGCAGGTTAAAGGTTGTGATTAAGCAATCAAGACTAGTTGCAAGCTATCAAGTAGGAAAGCGACAATCACAAATTCTAACATACATGATCCAAGTGATATTAAGAGGTTGTCATACAGAATATCTAGTTGATAGAATTGAAGTGCTACAAATCATCGTGCTACAAATCAATTTCTGACGAAGAGAGAGATAGAGAGAGCTAATAGATGCAAAAGCAAAAATGTATAGAACTAGAAATTTTACTATCCACCAGAAAAGCATAATGTAATCAAGTAGGGAATTTGTTAGCATACGGAAGAGCATCTAGTAAACGAACAAATACTTCTTATTTAATTAAATGCATAAAGAAAGTTGAACAATAAGATGATAGACTAGTTCTTCTATCACATCATGTAGAGATGCTAACCTACATGCCCCCAGTCGGATATACGACACAGTCTATCGGATAGATGACCCTATCAGTCGGACTGTTTGCCTTATCTGTCAGACAGGTCAACAGGCTGTCAGGCAGGTCGACAAGCAGTGAGACAGGTCGGCAGGCTGTCAGACAAGGTAGAAAGAGGTAGATAATCAACATGTAGGAGAATAAGAGGACATGCTATCATGCGGGTATGAACTTGAGTCATCTTGTACGGACGCATCCATCCAACATGATTCATCCTCGAGCCTTATGTATGCTAGTGCTTTGACCTGCACATCTTCGAAAGTAATACAAGGATACCTTGTTAGTTCATCATAGAGTTTAGAACCTACCATCAACCCTTGGCGAAAGGCTTCTATTGTTGTCGGAGGATGAAAATTCATGATTGAGATCTTCTCTTTGTTGAATCTATTTAGGTAGTCCCTAAGAGGTTCATCTCTCCTTGAACAACTCCAAACAAATCACTTGTGTGCTTCTTTAGTTTTCTACTACTTGCAAACTGTTGGTAGAACAAGTTAACAAGTTGGGCAAAACTTGAAATTTGTCCGTTTGGCAAGTTGGTGAACCACATCAACGCTGGTCCTGTCAATGTCGAACCGAATCCTCTACATAGAACAACTTCCATAAGATGTGGTGCAATTGGTTGTGCACCCATCACGACCTAGATGAATTTTCTGTATCGGATACACTGAGATTGAGGGTCAACTAGTCAACTTGCTACTACTCATCCTAGATGAATTTTCTGTATGATAGATATGCGGACAGACTCTATCAAGTAAGTGGACAAACTTTATCAAGTAGACGGGCGATCTTTACGAGGTTGACCCCATCTGATAGACAAGTAGACTATATCAAATAGGTACTGTCGGACAGACAGGTAAAATCAATCAGACAGGTAGAATCAATCAAACAGGTTCTATCGAGCATCAAGGATCGAGGTCAAGGACCAAGGATCGAGGTCGAGAATCAAGGATCAGACTGACCAGCACTGTCTATCGGTTAGAATCTAAATGTACTAAACACAAATATAAAATATTAAAACACTAGTAAATGCAAGAAGATAAAAGCTAGAGAGACAAAGGATTTTTTGTACGTGGAAAACCCTGTGAATAAGGGAAAAATCCACGGGGGGATCTTGTTACCCCGCCAAGTGCCTTTAGTAGATATTCTCGTAGTGTTTCTCCGTGTTGAATGATACAATTGATGAGTACATATACAATGATTTATAATCTAACAAAAGATAATGTAATATCAATGAGATAATGGGTTGATAAATGTATTTGGGCTCAAGAATGGCTAAGGGCTTAATGGTGGAGATTTGGTTGATGTAACGGTGATAGATGAATTATGGTAGTGGCTATGGCGTTGAGAGGAATGAGAAGATATGTAATTAGGTTTAGAGAAATGATATTAGTGATTATGTTATACAGTGGTGATGGATATAGAAGTGGTCATGTGTAGGATTACTGATGAGGGTTTATATACGGTGAAGTTGCTATGAGAATGAAGGGTTTTATGTCTAGAAAGTGTCAAAGAAATGGTGGAAGTGTCTACGGTTTATATGAGCACGTCTTGATCTTCTTCTAGGGCTTTGGAGTGCATAATTACTATTATGAAAGGTCTCCTCAAACTGCTCTAACTTCCCACGGTTCTAAGTCCAACCTTAACCACTATCCCCTATAAAATAGCAGCTATCAAGGAGAAGGTTGACTGAATCACACAGAACAGTCCCTATAATCAAGGAAGTGGTGCTTGACTATGACTTCGTCTTCCTTGGAGATACTTTCCTTGCTGAATAAGTCCACAACTAACTCTTGGCAGCTCAATACGTGGTCTTGGTTGTTGGAGAGAAAATAGGATGTTGTTGGAGAGAAAATAGGAGGTTGTTGTTGACTTCTTCTTTTCATTATCATAGACCTGGTCAAATAGTCAACCCCTTGCTAATTTGATGGAGATCATGCAGCCTCACTAACACTTGTAATTGAATTTGCTGAGCATATTTAGGAGAACATAGTTCATACTTTGACTTATTTCGCATTTGTAGTTGCTATTGACGTGTGACAATCTTCCTGACAGGATACTCAACAGGTCGATGGTTGACCTTGACAGGTCGATGGTTGACCTCAACAGATCGATGATTGACCTCGATAGGTCGATGGTTGATATGTATGTCTCCTCGATGGGCTGGTTGGCTCCTCGATGGACTGTCAAATTAAATGTCTGTTCGAATATTATGTGAGAATGATTGTTTGTCTAATCACTTTGTATGATTAAATCCATGTAGGCGTCGAAGATGGGTATCTACTCGATGACTTTGACTTGATCGTTAGTCGATACGACTATGTATCTGTCAATTTGTCCTTATCGGACGAAACCCTAAATTTAGGCCCAAATTGGGACCCCGGATTGTTTTCGATACCTTGTACTCTAGGGGGTGCTAAGTTTAACAAGGCCATGTAGATCTCAGTGCTAGTATAAATGTTTTGCCATATTCGGTGTTTGAATATTTGAAACTTGGGGAATTGCATGACACGGATATCACAGTTCAACTAGCCGACAGATCGAATGTGTATCCTAAGGGCATAATTGAAGATGTTTTTGTTGAGGTGGATAAACTTGTTTTCCAGGCCGATTTTTATGTTATCAAAATGGAACATGACTTGCATGCGGCCCAAATTCTTTTAGGGCGCCCCTTTCTTAAAACGGCTCAAGCAAAAATTGATGTTGCGAGTGGGTCATTAACAATGGAATTTGAGGGTAGAATTGTCAAGTTTAACATGTTTGATTCCATGAAATACCCCTCGGATGTGCATTCAATCTCTTCTATTGATATCATTGATCCTATTGTGCAAGACGTGATTGATTCACATGCCAATGTTCTTGATGACGTGCTTGGTCCAATTGAGTTTAGTAGGATAGAGAATTCTTCGTTTGTTTCTTTGTCCACTAACTCGCAGGAAATATCTCATGAGATAGGTAAACCATACCGTGTGAACTACAATGCTAAATTGGTTACTCTTGATAAGCCGCTTGAACGACCCAAGCCGTCTACCGTTGAAGCCCCCAAGTTGAACTAAAAGCCCTCCCGGACAAGCTCAAATACGTATTCTTTGGAGACAAGGAAACTCTCCCCGTCATAATTTCAAGTCAATTGAGTGAATGTCAAGAGGAGAAGTTGATTGGGGTTTTGACAAGTCACAAGGAAGCCATTGGGTGGACGATCGCCGATATACGGGGTATTTCCCCTCCACGTGTATGCATCGAATCATGTTGGAGGGGGCAAAACCCGTAAGACAACCTCAAAGGCGGCTCAATCCACCGATGACGGAGGTACTCAAGAAAGAGATTTTGAAACTTTGGCAAATGGGGATGATTTTTCCCATATCCGATAGCCAATCGGTGAGGCCCACCCAAGTCGTACCGAAGAAGGGCGAAATCACCGTGGTTGCAAACAAGGAGGGAGAAATGGTTCCCACGGGGCTTCAAACGGGTTGGAGAGTATGTATCGACTACCGCCGTCTCAATGCCGTGACTAGAAATGATCATTTTCCGTTGCCGTTCATTGATCAAATGTTGGAACAGCTAGCCGGGCACAAGTTTTACAACTTTTTGGACGGTTACTCCGGGTACTTCGAAATTGCTATAGCCCCGAAGGACCAAGAAAAGACCACGTTTCCATGTCCCTTCGGTACATTTTCATACCGGTGGATGCCTTTTGGTTTGTGCAACGCCCCGTCTACGTTTCAAAGGGCTATGATGAGCATATTTTCCGACCATATTGAGGAATTTTTGAAAGTGTTTATGGACGACTTTAGCGTGCAAGGGGACACCTTTGAGCAAGCCTTGGGTCATCTAGAGTGGGTCCTCGACCGGTGTTTGGAGTCTAATTTAGTCCTCAATTCGGAAAAATGTCATTTTATGGTGGCGGATGGTGTGGTGCCAGGCCACGTAATACCGGAACGGGGGATTGAGGTCGATAAAGCTAAAGTGAACGTGATTTCTACTCTCCCCTATTCGACTAATGTAAGGGAGGTGCGATCGTTTTTGGGTCATGTGGGTTTCTACCGTCGGTTTATCAAAGATTTTTCGAAGATCGCCTCCCCCATGTGCAAGCTTCTCCAAAAAGAGTCGGATTTTAACTTTTCCATGGAATGTTAAGCCTCATTTGATGAGTTAAAGTCTCGGCTTATCTCCGCTCCCATCATTAGGGCACCGTGTTGGTCACTTCCGTTTGAGATTATGTGCGATGCGAGTGACTACGCGGTCAGAGCCGTGTTGGGCCAAAAGGAGGGGGGAGCAAGCCATGTCATTCACTACGCCTCTTTAATGCTAAATGAGGCGCAACGTCACTATACAACCACGGAGAAAGAGATGTTGGCGGTTGTATTTGCTCTAGAAAAATTTCGGCCATATCTCTTGGAGACAAAAGTCATTGTATATAGTGACCATGCCGCCATACGTTACTTAATGTCAAAGAAGGAGGCTAAGCCACGACTCATCCGATGGGTGTTGCTTATGAGTGAGTTTGATGTTGAAATACGGGACAAGAAGGGTGCGGAAAACCTCGTAGTAGATCATCTAAGCCGGCTCGTGCATGACAAGGATACCTCTTATGCCAAGGATAGAATCCAAGAGAAGTTTCCGGACGAGGCGTTGTATTCTTTGAGCACCAAAAAGATCGTGCGACCGTGGTTTGCAAACATCGTCAATTTCCTAGCTTCTAGCAAATTCCCTCCCGCTTTCAATAAGGATCGAAGGGAGAAGCTTCGGAGTGTTGCAAGGTTTTATATTTGGGACGAACCATACCTATGGAAACAATGGGATTATACGTCGATGCATTCCCGACGATGAGGTACGTTCCATCTTAACCTTTTGTCATTCTTATGCATGTGTTGGCCATTTCGGTTCAAAGAGAACCGCTTTGAAAGTGCTCGAGTGCGGATTTTATTGGCCTTCACTCTTTAAAGACACCCACGAGTTTTGTCAAACTTGGGACAACTGTCAAAGGGTAGGAAATAATTCGCAAAGAAATGAAATGTCTCAAACTCCTATTATCTTTTGCGAAATTTTTGACCTTTGGGGCATTGATTTCATGGGCCCTTTCCAAAATTCCCACGACCATTTCTATATTTTACTTGCGGTGGATTACATCTTCAAGTGGGTGGAGGCGAAAGCCACTAGAAATGATGACTCCAAAGTTGTTTCAGATTTCCTTCGATCCCGCATCTTCTCCCGTTTCGGTGTTCCAAAGGCATTGATAAGTGATAAAGGAACACATTTTTGTAATCGAACGGTGAGTGCACTTTTGAGGATGTTCTATGTACTTCACAAGGTCTCCACGTCATATCATCCCCAAACTAATGGGCAAGCCGAGGTGTCAAATCGGGAGATAAAGTCTATACTTGAGAAAACGGTAAATCCGAACCGCAAAGATTGGAGTTTGAGATTGGATTATGCGGTTTGGGCTTATCGGACGGCCTACAAGACACCAATTGGTATGTCTCCGTACCGATTGGTTTTCGGTAAAGCATGCCACCTCCCCATTGAGTTAGAACACCGAGCATATTGGGCCATCAAGAATCTTCACATGGGAATGAGTGAAGTGGGAGAGCACCGGAAGCTTCAATTGCATGAGATGGAGGAAATCCGGTGACCGGATTTCCTCCGATAATGCGGCAATCTACAAGGAAAAGACCAAAGCATGCAATGACAAATTGATTGCGAGGAAGAGTTTCGAGGTGGGGGACAAGGTGTTGCTCTATCAATCAAGGTTGAAACTCTTCCCGGTGAAATTAAGGTCTAGATGGATTGGACCATTCACCGTCTCTAAGGTATATCCTCATGGTGCAATAGAAATTTTTGAAAAAGAGGAGGAGAAAGCCTTTAAGGTGAATGGTCATAGGTTGAAGCCGTACTACGAAGGATTCAAAGTGGAAACCCTGAAGGAATTGGCCCTTTTTGAGCCAACAATCGAGAAGCGAGAATTTGGAAGTCATGACTCGAGCCAACGACGTTAAACAAAGGCGCTAAACGCGAGGCAACCCGAGCCATGTGTATATATTTTGTGTTGTGTGTGTTCGTGCGTTGGAAATTGGTTTTGATTAGAGTTTCAAGCAAGAAATGAAGAAAGAGGAGCAAAATAGAGTATCCTCGAGTCGAGGACATAACCCTCGACTCGAGGCATTGAAACAATAAGGTTCTTTGTCGGGGTGCAATCCTCGACTCGAGGGAAGGTCGACTCGAGTCGAGTGAGATCATCCTCGAGTCGAGGAGGAGTTGTCTCGACTCGAGGAGAAACAGCAGTGTGGTGTTATTTCGGGGGTTAATCCTCGACTCGAGGGAGACATGCTCGAGTCGAGCGAGAGGATTCTCGAGTTGAGGCTGATTTTCTCGACTCGAGGATTCTTCTATCCCCGATTCCTTCAGATTTCTTAACCCCGACCCTCCTCCTCTCTCCTTATTTCTTCTCTTTCAATTTTCCCCAAATTCTTCACCCCACGACCCCCCCATTCTCAAACTCTCAATTCCTCAAATCTTCACCAAATCACACAAAATCACTCCCAAACTTCTAATTTCTTCAAAAAAATCACTCCACCAACAACAAATCAACCCCAAAAACGCTTATTTCATCAAATTTAACCCAAAAATTCCGATTTTTCTCAAGAACCCTAGAAATTAGGGGTTTTGTTTCTTAGAGCTTTTGGGTCGATTTTAAGGGTGAAATAGCACCTAAGGACGTTGGTAAGGCTATTGCTAACGACTTGGAGGACCAATTTCGCTCAAAGTTTTCAATTTGAGCCCATTTCGGTAAGGACAACCTCCAAATTCGAATATTTGCCATTGTGATGTTTTGGTTGCTTGTTGTTGGTTTTGTGGGTGTATTTAGGCTTGCGTAAGCTTAGTGGAGATTTGTTGTGGCTTGAATTCAGTTGGGTAGTGTCAATTTTGGATTTTGTGGTGTGATTAGGTGTTAGAATAGTTGTGGTTCGTGGTAATTGGGTGTTTGGGATTGTCGGTGTTTGATTAAGGAGAATTGCAGTGTAATTGCCTTATATCTTGACATTATGGGGAGAAATGATGGTGAAGCCGGCCCTTCAAAGAAGCAAAAGAAGGTGAGGGATCCCAAGCATTGGGAAACCATGGGCGTAGAGGGGTTGGATGATACGAAGAAGGCGCGCTTCAATGATTTCTTTGAGCGCAAGAAGCTCGTGGTTACTAAACTCTTCGATGCACCCACTTTAGAGCAATTGGGTTTCCTTGAGTCCGTGCGATTTCACTTGGCAATAGGGGGCCTTGGTTACTGCATAGGGAAGTGGAGTTATGCGGATTTGGACCGTTGCTTTGGGTGGCAACCACGAGTGGATGAGCGAAAGCCGTGCAATTTGTACGGTGTTCGAGGCGAAGGTCTTATGGACCAAGCTCACGAGGGAGCCGGTGATCCCTCCCTCGGGGAAGATTTCGATGGTCCCTCACCTTGCCATGAGGCTCATATACCGGGTGATCGGCATGTGTGTTTTTGGGCATGGAGAGCCCAATAACATACAGTTTATGGAGATGGGTTGCCTCGCCTCATTCATCCCGAATGAGAATGGTAGACCGCGATGGGGCCGAGCTCTTTGTTGAGGTGTGCATGGCGTGCCAGATGTTTCCCGCGCGGTCTATCGGATTGGGGGGCATGATCACCCTCATTGCCCATCAATGTAGGGTAGAGAGGGTGGATGATGAGGTAGCTTTGGAGGGGCTTGCGACTCTCAACATCCAAGCCCTCCGCAAGATTAGGTGGATCACCCCGGTCCTGAGGATGATGGAGTATGCGGGGCGATACCATTGGACGTTGGGACGGATGCGCAGAATTACTTGTTGCTCTCCAACGCTGATCATTTGAGGATTGATGAGAGCCAAGATGCAAAAGAGCTATTTATGCAGGGGCAGCAGCTAAATGTCGCTCAAGGGCAGGCTGTACTAGAGGTAGTTCTAGGCCCTCCTCGAGTCCAGGTGGGAGGACCCGGCTTTGCGCCCCAGATGGCGTTCTCTCCTGAGTTCGAGAAGTGGAGGACGGATATTGGCCATCGGCTAGATGGCATGGACCACAGGTTGATGATCCAGGAGGCCCAGACAGAGCACATGATGATATTTTTTGAGGCTAGCCATAGCCTCCACATGAGGGCTCAGACGCCGTACTACGAGGCCCCCGACTTTGCGAAGATCGATGAGCGTCTTCGCCTCCTCTCCATTAGTGGGCAGCAATTCCGCCCACGCGGCCCCCCTCAGTGAGTGACACTTTCCCTCTCTCTTTATGCTTTGTTCCGATGAGTATTCTTATGTTTTAAGCATGGGGGAGGGGATTCAATCTTGCTTGTATATATATTTTGTTTGCCTAACCGATTTCCTATCTTGTTTGTTTTTTTTTTTTTCTTGTTTTGTGTGTTTTTATTGTTTGTTTGGATCATGACATTTTCCAATCTTTCGGAGAAGGCAAGGTATGAATACACTCTTCCCTACACTTTCCCTACACTTTCCCCTCATCTCAATTCTAACCAAGTCACTCCATCACCCTGTTTGTCCCATGTTTTTACACCATCCCTTTTCATTTTGACCCTCCCGTCTGTTCGACATGCTTGATTGTCCTAAACCATCTAAATTTGGCCCCAAACTCACAAAATTATTACAAAATGGCCTATTTTGTTTGGTCCTTGGACAACTTTTGGCGTGGGGTCATTATGCTCCAACAAACACACGAGGGAGATGGGAGTTTTGTAAGGTGATAGGAGGCGACGTATTTTGAGGAAGCCGGGGTTGTGAGGTGAGAGAGTGGCTCATTTACCGGTCTTTTGACCATGAGCCATTTGCTTTGACATTGATGAGAGAAATTGAGCTTCCACGAGGTATGTATTTCTTTCTCTTTAACTTTTCTCTCTCTCACGATTCTACCACTACTCCCCACCTGTTTCACTAGCTTGTTTTTATACCATCTCTTTTTGTGCCTTTCCGCATTTGCTCCCCCCTATTATTCTTGTTATACTCACCCCTAAATTAGCCTTGCTTGGTTTATTTTGGTTGGGTTGTTTTTGGATGGTTGGTTATTGTAGGAGAACGACGTATTGTGCATATTAATCATGAGGGAGATGTAGTAGTGAGACGAGGGTGGATTCTTTTTCCAAGAGGGAGAATAGGGGAGTGAGTTAGAGTGGGTGTCTCTTAACTCGAGAGTCCGTGCTTCGATGAGATGAGTCGATTTGATCTCTATTCGTAGTTGTATGGGATAATGGATGGTTTGATGGTACTCTCCCTACGTAGTTCGTTGTTGCCCAATCTTATGATTATTGTTGGTTTGTCATTGTGGGCAACGACGGGATTTAAGCATGGGGGAGAGGTTTGGCTTGGCATTGTAATTCTATATTGCCATTTGTCACGTAGATTGTAATATAGGTGTGCTTTTATTTTCCGTTTAAAAATAAAATAATGATGAGGTAATCCATGGCGGGCGACAAAAGATGAGGAGTTCGGGGCGTAACGGGTTAGGATCACTACGAGAGTTATAAGGAGGTTCGGTGATAGTAATTGGTGGTCCTAGATTAGAAATCCTCTTACATTATGATGTTAGGGGCGCCGGTGGATGGATAAGAGGTGAGTCGTGTTCAATGGTTTCATTTCGAGCACGGCTTTGAGGGAGTCGTTGAGCCGAGTAGGGGGAACGTGGTTTGTTTTAGTTCCCCTAACTTAGAGTGTGTGAGAAGGGAGGATAATATGGTTAGAGTTGGGGTATTGAGCATCCACTTCAATTATAACTAGCACCTTTTGAGTGCTTTTGATAGCTTCGGTTCTTTGTCTTGGAGGAGTTCGATTGTTGTAACTCACCCCGTGCTATAAGAGAGAGCTAGGTGTTAAGTGTGGATAATTGGATAACTCGAGGACGAGTAATGGTCTAAGCATGGGGGAGTTTGATGTGGCGTAAATGTAGTGTGTTAATCCGCACGATTTAGGCGCCTTAGGTTTTATTTGAGCATGTTTTTATCGTGATTCGTAGACCACACCACTCGGAGTAGTTTTGGAGATTATACGTGGGTTTTACGAGGATTCGATTGCTCAAGACTCTTTGGTGAGCCATGGACGGGATTGGAGGACCGAGCTTTGATTCGGATCGTGATTCGAGGAGGAGTAGCTCGGTTGCGCGTAGGGATACACACTAGCTCAGAGAAGAAGAAAATAGAAGAGGAATTCAATTTCCTCGACACGAGGGAGCGTATCCTCGAGTGGAGGATTCCCTCGCTCGACTCGAGGAGGGTGTTCCTCGAGCCGAGGATTCCGTCGCTCGACTCGAGGATTTCTTTCCTCGAGTCGAGGAAGCCAGCTTCCGGAAAGCTTTCTATGGGCTTTTGACGGTTTCTTTTTGGCCAAGATATCTAATTCGTCTTTTAGTGCTTTGTACTTAGATTAAATAAAGGGGCATGAACCCCTGAAGGAGACTTATCACTTTTCATTATATTTTTGAATCTTGTTCTTATTTTCCAGAGAGAGAAACTCAAGGAGAGATTAGTGAGAATTAGTATTTTCATTATGAATTCCATCTCAAATCTCGTTGTAATAATTAGTATGGGAGGCTAATCCCCTTCCTAGACTCTCGGTGTTTTCAAATCTTTCATCCTATGTATTAGTAAGTATTTTTCTCTCTAATTTGCCTTTAATTTCATTATAATTAATTCCTTGTTCATCAATTGCTTGATTTGCCTTTTTTTCTCTAATTGGTTGATTGGATTGAATTGGGTATTTCTTATGCTTGGTCGATAATTGGTGGTCGACCAAGCATGATTAGTGTCGCGGTTGCGGCTAATTAGTGATTGGGGAATTAATTAGGCAACTAATAGATTAGATTTGATTAGTGTCGCGGTTGCGACTAATTAGATACTAATTTGGGTTGTTCTTAATCCTTTAATAATCCTTGCTCTTCATGCCTTTGGTTGTGATTTGTTTGAGTGGTCACTAGACAAATTAGGACTAAAAGGAGGGGAATTTGGTTGCGGTTGCTCAACTTCCCCATAAAAGAGGATTAATTGGTTAAAACCGGGATTATTAGTGAATTGGTAATATTAGAGAGAGGTAAAACATACTATATTAGGGTGTTAGAAAAGATTATCACCGAGAGTCGCTTTAATCAAATTGGTATTTCGTTTATTTCGCTTTTATCCAACTTTCAAACCAAAAACCCCCCTTTTTAATTGCTTAATTTATTTTGTTTATTTCTTTTCCGCATAGAATTTGCATATTAGGCTATCCCTCTTCCTTGTGAATACGATACCCAGCTTGATTTTGTGGTAATTTGACTAGGAATAACGACTTTTTAGCTGTCACGGTCTGCGGGGGGCGACAAGAGCCCGGTTTTCTTAGTTCTTATATTTTCCATATTTTATTCTTAGACACTATATATATCTAGGTTTTACGTTTTATTCATAACTTTTGCAACTTGAGACTATTATTGAGGCTTGTATTGAAGATTAATGGAGAACTAATCTCCCAACTTCGTATTTGTGGATTGAAGCCGTCAATTATCGTCAGATTGTGAGATTTTCATCTATTCAATTCCTTTGTGAGTAATTTCAATTCTCTTTCCCTAAAATTGCATGATTTGTACTTGTTCTTGCTAGGAGCGCTACTAGTATAGTACTTGTATGTTTCTATTGCTAATTTCGTAGAAACTACATCTTTCTAATTGATTGTTGATTCAACGTTAGATTGTTGTAGGGAGAATTGATTTATATTCGATTTAAACCGCGTGTGTTTGAATTGATTATCTTCGTTGACATTCTTCTAGATCTTATTGCTTCTATTGAAATATATCTAGGCGCGTGTTCTAGGTTGTTAATAGTTAGGATTAACTTTGATATGCTTATTCATTCGAGTTAATTACTAAAGGAAGAATAGGAATTTCGATTTCGCAACGTTTTGCTCACAGAATAGAATTAGGTAAATTTCGATGATCAATTGATAATTGTAGGTGGATTGAAACATAAACCAAGACTTCTCTTTAATTGAATTCAACTCGATCATTGTTTTATTAGTTGCTTAGTTAATCAACTTTCAATCAAAACCTCCCAATTCGGTTACTTAATCAACGTTACATACTTAGACAATACCTAGTTCCGTTTGGATACGAACTCTACTTACCCTACTACATAGTTTTAGGTTGAGTATTGAATTAATTTGGTGCAACCCACGACATTTGCCTACCAATATACTACAATTTGACTAGCATAGCTTGGGTATTATAATGTATTTTTGATTTTCTATCAAAGAACATGTCGATTTGCCAAGTTTCTACAAGTTAATTAAAAAAGATTTGCCTTGATCATTAATAAACTCTTTTGTGGTTTAGCTTTTGACGTGTCCTATTTCCTTCCGTGTTACGAAGTAAAAGTGGATTTCACATAAAAGGGAAGGGTATAATGATGGCGGCCGTGTTAAAAATATATGTGGTGAAACTCATAGAAAGCATGAGTAGTCGAAATTAATGACTACTGACTTTGACCTTAAAGCAAATGAGAAGATGTATCATGTGAACCTTTTATGATCACATGATTCGTGTTTATATAGAATTGAATGAAAAGATGTATAATGTGACCTTAAAAGGTTTACTTCCCTTTTTCCTTTGGTTCATAAGTTGTTTCTATAAAAAGATGTGCATATCAACTATTCTAAGCACCAAATAGAAACTAGTAAACACATTATCTAGTCTTGTTCATAATACTATTGTATTAATTTGTGAGAATGGCTGCCTCTATCTCACACAATGTTTTGAAGCAAAATTCTGTTACCTGGCCCCTTCCCCCGCCCAGCCAGGTTTGTTTTGATACAAAATTCTTATTATCTATATACAATTCATCTTTGGCATACAATCGTTCATTTATTAGACCTAGTATCATGACAACTGTAGTTTGTTATAATCTTATTATTGTAACTCTTTATCTTCATGTTTCTTATGTTTGTCAAAATAATGTTTCTGAGAACAAATAAAAATGTTCTTGTATGAACTTGAGAATCTGATGAGACATTCAAATATATTCTAATCAGAATGTCAAAAAACTCGTTTTTAAATTTACACGTAAAAGAAAAGATTCATTTATTTCCCAAACTTCTCATCTGATCAACCAAATTTCATTTTCCTTTTTTTCTAAAGCTTTTGCAAGGAAGGTTTTGGTCTACCAATACTCGCTTTAAAGTTTAGATGTCAAAAAAAGAGTCATGTATTTACAAAAGCTCTTCTTCTGATTTAACTAGATTACATTTTACTTTTGTTTTCAAATATTTTGGAACAAAGTTATAACAAAGAATCCAATTTCAGCAGCTTCCTATAAGGTCTACGGCGTTTGGCGAAAAATTTAATCTTCTGAGCTTCAGTTGCGTGACCTGTGTCTATACACAATAAAGTATCATTTTTTGAGTTGAGAATCTTTTTTTTGATAAAATGTAAATTTTATACCACAACAATAGAAGTCAAGAACAGACCGAGAATCTGTTCTTTACCAGTCTTACATCATTCCTATACTTTTCCGCCATAAAACATCTTTAGCTGATACATTATCAATAACATTCCTAATTCTATCACTGACTTCTTTCTTAATTACTACAAACAATTTCTCAGGCAACATGAGTACATTCTCTAATCTACATCTATTCCGGACCATCCAAACATGGTAAATGAGGCTGCAAATTGCTGCTCCTGTAACCTGCTTCATCATCTTAGTTGCCATTCTTTTCTTTGAACACCACACCAGGGTATCCACTTCAGGTAGATCAACATTGATCCACTGATCACATGATTCGTGTTTATATAGAATTGAATGAAAAGATGTATAATGTGACCTTAAAAGGTTTACTTCCCTTTTTCCTTTGGTTCATAAGTTGTTTCTATAAAAAGATGTGCATATCAACTATTCTAAGCACCAAATAGAAACTAGTAAACACATTATCTAGTCTTGTTCATAATACTATTGTATTAATTTGTGAGAATGGCTGCCTCTATCTCACACAATGTTTTGAAGCAAAATTCTGTTACCTGGCCCCTTCCCCCGCCCAGCCAGGTTTGTTTTGATACAAAATTCTTATTATCTATATACAATTCATCTTTGGCATACAATCGTTCATTTATTAGACCTAGTATCATGACAACTGTAGTTTGTTATAATCTTATTATTGTAACTCTTTATCTTCATGTTTCTTATGTTTGTCAAAATAATGTTTCTGAGAACAAATAAAAATGTTCTTGTATGAACTTGAGAATCTGATGAGACATTCAAATATATTCTAATCAGAATGTCAAAAAACTCGTTTTTAAATTTACACGTAAAAGAAAAGATTCATTTATTTCCCAAACTTCTCATCTGATCAACCAAATTTCATTTTCCTTTTTTTCTAAAGCTTTTGCAAGGAAGGTTTTGGTCTACCAATACTCGCTTTAAAGTTTAGATGTCAAAAAAAGAGTCATGTATTTACAAAAGCTCTTCTTCTGATTTAACTAGATTACATTTTACTTTTGTTTTCAAATATTTTGGAACAAAGTTATAACAAAGAATCCAATTTCAGCAGCTTCCTATAAGGTCTACGGCGTTTGGCGAAAAATTTAATCTTCTGAGCTTCAGTTGCGTGACCTGTGTCTATACACAATAAAGTATCATTTTTTGAGTTGAGAATCTTTTTTTTGATAAAATGTAAATTTTATACCACAACAATAGAAGTCAAGAACAGACCGAGAATCTGTTCTTTACCAGTCTTACATCATTCCTATACTTTTCCGCCATAAAACATCTTTAGCTGATACATTATCAATAACATTCCTAATTCTATCACTGACTTCTTTCTTAATTACTACAAACAATTTCTCAGGCAACATGAGTACATTCTCTAATCTACATCTATTCCGGACCATCCAAACATGGTAAATGAGGCTGCAAATTGCTGCTCCTGTAACCTGCTTCATCATCTTAGTTGCCATTCTTTTCTTTGAACACCACACCAGGGTATCCACTTCAGGTAGATCAACATTGATCCACTGCTTTACCATATTAAGACATCTTTTTGAGTATGCACACTAAAAAAAGACATGCCCATGAGATTCAGTTGCATTGCAACAAAGAACACACTGATTATCCTGGCACACCCCAATCTTCTTGAGTTTATCCCTTGTTTGTAACCTCTGAAGAATAGATAACCAGCTAATAAATCTTGCCCTTAGAATTATCTGCCTGCTCCAAATATACCTGCCCCAGCACATCTTAATGTGTTGTCCACACAACCATTCATACCCTGCTGAAACTGAATACTCATTTCTAGGAATCAACCACTTTTCATCCTTGAATCCCTCCTTCATCTGATTCCTTATTCCACATATCTTTTTCCAAAACCAACTCACATCCTGAGGAGGGTTGTACATCTCCCAATCCCCATTTTTTAGATAGATGCTACTTATCCATTTCACCCACAATTTCTCAAGCTGAGTGTAGATCCAGTAGGCGAATTTCCCTATGCATGCCTTGTTCTAGTTTATGGTATCTCTGATCCCTAGTCCACCAGCCTCCTTAGGTTTGCAGACTGACTCCCATGCCACCAAGGGACTCCTCAACATGTGTTCATTACTATCCCATAAAAAGTTCCTGCAGATCGCATTGATTTTCCTAATGACAGTCTTAGGAATTACAAAGATCCTAGCCCAATAGTCATGGAGGTTGACCAAAACAGCTTTTATCAGGGTTAACTTACCAGCATACGAGAGTTTCCTAGCTCCCAGGGCTCTAATCCTGCTCACTACTTTTTCAGTTAAGATATGACAGTCTAGAACAGAGATTCTTCCTGCTGTGATTTGAATACCCAGATATCTGAAAGGAATTTCACCCTCCCTGAAACCTGAATATGCAATCAACTCTTGTTTTAGATTGAACCCCATCCCTGCACAATAAATCTCAGATTTTGTTGTGTTTGCTTTCAGCCCAGAAGCTTCAGAAAAGGTTGCAAAACCTCTAAGTAATAGAGAAACAGATTTCAGGGTGCCTTTGCAAAAAATTAGTAAGTCATCAGCAAAGCATAAATGGTTCAGCTTTGTTTTACCACACAAAGGATGAAATCTGAAGTCTCTCTTTTCAGCTACAACTCTCAATATTCTAGACAGGTACTCCATGCAGATAGTAAAGAGAAGAGGGGAGAGAGGGTCTCCCTACCTCAACCCCATTTTCCCTTGAAAAAAGCCAAAACAGTTGCCATTCAATGAAATTGAGTAGTAGGGAGTTGAGACACATTCCACTATCCACTGCACCATTTTCTCAGGAAAGTTTAGAGCATGCAGCATTTCCTTGAGAAATTCCCACTCCACGGAATCATAGGCCTTTCTAAGGTCTATTTTCATCAGACATCTTGGAGAAACACCTTTTCTGTTATACTTTCTTACCAAATCTTGGCAGATCATTACATTCTCCACTATATCCCTTTGTTTAACAAAAGCCCCTTGACTCTGATCAATTATAGAAGGCAGTATACCTCCTATTCTATCACAAAGTATCTTTGAGATACATTTGTATATTGTATTACAACAGGCTATTGGTCTAAACTCAAGGACAAATGCTGGTTGGGAGACTTTAGGCACCATGTTTAACATTGTGCAGTTTATCTGTCTAAGCAATTTACCCTTAGTGAAGAACTCCATCACTGCATCAATAACCATCTCCCCAACTGTACCCCATGAGTCTTTGAAGAATTGGCTAGAATAGCCATCAGGACCCGGGCTCTTAGTACCTTTGATACCAAACATTGCTTTCCTGGCCTCTGCTCTATTAACTGGCCTCATTAGTTCCTTCATCATACTTTCATCAATAATTTTGCCCTTCCTTACTGTTTTACATGGACCTTCTTAATCTGAGATGACTTCCCAAGCAAATTCTGATAGTAATCTAGAAAAGCCTGCTAGATCCCCTCTTCATCTTTATCAATAGTCCCTTGCATATCAGCAATCTGCATCACATGGTTTCTAGTTAACCTAGCTTTAATTGAGGCATGGAAGAAAGCTATATTATCATCACCCTCTTTAATCCAGTGAGCTTTACTTCTCTGTCTAAGGTAACTTTCCTTAGCCTTGTAGAGGAATCTAAAATTCTCAGCCACAACAGCCTCTTTTGCACATAAATCTACATTCCTTGGATCACTCTGAATCATCCTCTGAATGTTATTTAGCTCCTGAAAAGCCTCTGCAGTGGCACTCTCAATATTTGAAAAAGAATTTTTGTTAACTCTTTTTAGTGGGGCTTTCAATGCTTTAAGCTTTTTCACCATGTTATACATAGCACAGCCCACTATGTCTTTCTCCCATTCTTCTTTAACCACAGCTTCAAAATCCTTAGATTTACTCCACATATTATCATATTTGAAGCAGGTCTTCCCTATGTGTATATCTTTATGAAGAGATATAACACAGGGGGGAGTGGTCAAACAATCCTTCAGGGAAGAAATAAGCCTGGCTATCTGCATACTGGCAAACCCAATTACTATTAACTAGGGCTCTATCAATACTACTAAACACCCTAGTATGATCATTCTGCTTATTGTTCCATGTGTAGAAATTTCCTCCAGATTTGATATCCACAACTCCAATATTGTGAATGCAATCTTGAAAGCCCTTTATCTCATGCATAGTCACTTTAGACCCAATTCTCTCATCAGTATACAAAACATTATTAAAGTCACCCAAAATTATCCATGGCTCCTGAATCCACTGACTAAAGCTGATTAGTTTTTGCCAAAGTAACTCTCTATCAGCAGCATCATTAGACCCATAGACAAATGTAGCATAAAATATCTTCTTTGTGCCTAACTCCTCCACTTTGGTATGAATATATTGTGCATCCATACTTATAATTTGCACAACAAATCTAATTGGATCCCACAAGACCCAAATTCTCCCACCCTTATGATGACTATTATTGGTGGTAATTGACCAATTAGAACAAATACTAAGGTGAATCCCTAACAATGCACTAGGTTTCACCTTAGTTTCCAGGAGACCAAACAACCCTACTTATTGATTATTCATAAACCTCTTAACCTCTCCTTGCTTACTAGAGCTGTTTAGTCCCCTAACATTCCAAAAACCCATATTAGCCATGATCACAATGATCATGACTAACACTACCACTTTCAACATTCTCCTGTTCTCTACCACTCCTAACTATAGCAGCATAAGATACTGAGGGTATTACTGATCCTGCAGAATTATACTCCTCCTGTGGATTCAGAATTAGTTGCCTTCTATGTCTAACTGTGGAAACAGGCACCTGTATAGTTGTTCTAGCTGGAAAATTAAATCCACTAGTACCTCCCCCATCTTGATCACCATTAGTTCCATCATTTCTGCCAGCAATATTCCCCTGCACTGGTTTTGGTCTCCAGACCTACTGAGGTCTCTGCTGAGGCCTCTGTTGAGGTCTCTGTTGAACTCTTTCCTTCCTCCTACATTGACAACCTGAATGGCCTATTCCCTTACAAATGGTACAAACTATGGGTTTCCATTCATATTCTATGCACTGATTGACCACATTGTTCTTCTCATCCATGAATTTAACCACATCAGGGAAAGCCTGATCTATTTCCACTTCCACCAACACCCTAGCAAATCCAACCACTTCCTGCTGCTCCTTAGAATCGAATCTAACCACATAGACTCCATTTGGTAAAGCAGAGATTTTATCTAGGCCTTTTTTTTTCCCAAATTCGATTAAAAAAGCCAGACATCACATCTAATGGTGGATTGGCACCCAGTACATAACAAACCACAGCATTTCCCCAATAATCTAAACCCTCCTGGACATCTTCCTGTGTGAGACACAATAAAGGTGTCTCCTTTCCAATATTACTAAGCTCATAATGATTAGAGTAAGAGTTCATACCTTTTTTGCTATGAGAAATCATGTGCTATTCATTTCCAGTTTCCTCTTCCTCCCTTTCTTGGATTGTTTCACATCCATTTCCAGTCCTCACACGCGGTATTATCTCTTCTCCCACCTCATCTTCATCTTCTTCATCATCTGTAAGCACTAACGGAGGAATCCCCTGAATATCTGCAACAGACTTGTGCCTCCTCACATCTAAAGTTGTCGGGCCCTCTTTCTCAATTGCATTCTTCAAATTCCTATTATTCTTCTTCTTATTCTTCTGTCTCTTGCTTGAACTCCGATTCTTCCCCGATGATCTAGACCTCGCCATAGCTGGAATCTAGATTATGAGTAGAAATCGACAAATTTTCAGCCAAATTACGCTAATTTTCGTGCCGTACACTCTAGGCTTTGGTTACCCAGACCCTCTCTCTCTAGCATTTTAATATATTCTAAAGTTCGAAAGTGAGTTTAGAATCTTGTAAGTCCGATAACTTAAATTTTCCATTGGTGTATGACAAGCTAGAAAGTCGTTATTCCTAGTCAAATTACCACTATTCCTACTAAATTAGCAAGGGTAAGTGGGTATCGTATCCACAAGGAAAGAGGAAAAGTCTAATATGCGAATTCTATGCGGAAAAACTAAAAAGAAATGAAATAAAGCAAATAAATGGGGGGTTTTTGGTTTGAAAGTTGATTGAACGAGTAATAAACGATATATCAAGTTGATTAAAGCGATTCTCGGTGATAATCTCTTCTAACACCCTAGTATAGTAAGTTTTACCCCTCTCTAATATTACCAATTCATCAACAATCCCGGTTTTAACCAATTAATCCTCTTTTATGGGGAATTTGAGCAACCGCTACCAAATTCCCCTCCTTTTAGTCCAAATTTGTCTAGTGACCACTCAAACAAATCACAACCAAAGGCATGAAGAGCAAGAACTAAAAAAAGATTGAGAACAACCCAAATTAGTATCTAATTAGCCACAACCGCGACACTAATCAAATCTAATCTATTAGTTGCCTAATTAATTCCAAATTCACTAATTAGCCGCAACCGCGACACTAATCATGTGAAGGTTGCTTCCTTTTAGGCTAATAATCAATGACCACCAATTATCAACCAAGCATATGAAATATCCAAGTCTAATCTAGTAGTTAATTAGATAAAACAAAGATAAATCATGCATTGAAGAACAAGGAATTAATTATAATGAAATTAAAGGCAAAATAGAGAGAAAAATACTTACGAATACTTAGGATGAAGAACTGATTACACCAACAGCCTAGGAAGGGGATTAGCCTCCCATACTAATTATTACAATAATATTTGAAATTGAAATCATAATAAAAATACTAATTCTCCTTGAGTTTCTCTCTCTAAAATGAAAACTAGATGAAAACTAATATGAAAGATGATAATCCTAGGGAGGGGTTACAAGCCCCTTTTATTAAGGATAAGTACTAAAAAGACACTACAAGACGAAATAAACATTTCTTAACTAAAAGAAACCGTCAAAAGCCTCAGCAAACTTCCCGGAAGCTGGCTTCATCGACTCGAAGAAAGAACTTCTCGAGTCGAGCGACGGAATCCTCGACTCGAGGAACACTCTCCTTGAGTCGAGCGAGGAAATCCTCGACTCGAGGCTTCTTCCTCTCGAGTCGAGGAACTTAAATTCCTCCCTCATTTTTCTCCTTTCCTTCGTGGCTCTTGTGATTCCCATAGTATAGTGCACCCGAGGTAGCTTCTCTCGAACCCCGATCTGACTTCAACTCGATCCACGTTCCCTCCTAAAGCACTCCAAAGGGTCTTGAGCGAATGAAAATCCCGTAAAACCACCAAATAAGCTCCAAACAACTCCCAATGGTGTGGTTTACGAATCACGATAACACCATGCTAAAATAGACCCTAAGGCGTCTAAATTACGTGGATTAGCACACTACTCTAACGCCATATCAGTGTACGTGAAGGTCTCAACTTATGACGACAATATTCCAACCCCAGTGTAGTATGTTTTTTAGTGCCTACATATCCTTCATGAAATAAGGATTGCCGTTTTTCTCATATTATTATATGATTGTAGCCTCGTAACATCGAGGTGTTAGTTTATGTATTTTTTCAGACACGGAAATAAAGATATAATGCTGCTTCATACATTCCTTCCCATAATTATACATTTCAAAGTTTTTTATATAATGAATATGTAAATACATCAAAAGAGCGGTTAATTCATGAGGTAACCCTTAGATTTAGGGTTCGCACAAAGTTTTTGCACGTGCTTTCCTCGTGCCTTTTTTTTTGTGCATGTCATGCCCATTTTACTAAATTGTTACAAAATTGTTAGAATTAAATGCCTAGATTTTAAGTTAGTATTAATTTCTCTCACGTACAAAAATAAATAGACACCGGTTATACCCGGAGTCTAGACATCTGTTCCTCTCTAAAAACCCGATGTCAAAGGCTAAGACATAAGACACTGATTCCTATGGAAACCGGTTAGGGTCAAACCAATAGGCTAGCCTGGCGTCCACCGGCTACCCCAAAATTTTACAAAAACTTTAAGTTCAGGCAAAGTTAGGAAATAATGGATACCCCAAAGTTACAAGCATAAACGAATGTTCTTTGTAGCCTCAAGAGCTTGGAGTGAAAGTACCGACTACCAAGAAACTGAAGTACTACCTATGAGTGTGTGATAATGGCAGCTCGCAAAGAACCGGCGGAGGAGGAAGATAGAATAAAACTACGAATAGAATAGGGAAACGCCATGTCTATTTAGGACGTCCTTTTACCCCTTGAAATGACTATTTTTTCCTCGATTAAAAAAGTTAATTCGAATTATCTACTCTTATTAACATCCTTGTTAAGCTAACTACTCCCTCCAAAAATTAATCTCACCCACACCACTCTCTCCTAAAATCAACCAAAATATGGATTCTGATCAAATTCAAAGGATTTTGAAGTTGTGAAGGATATCATCGAAGTTTCATTAAGTTTCGAGTCTGGGTTTGGAAATTCAAAGGAAAAAAAATCAAGTTAATAGGTCTGGGGATGGAAGGTCGAAGGAATACAACGAAGTTATTGAAGGACCTGGGTCTGGGCTGAAGATTTCGAAGCGTTTGGAATCGGAATCGGAATCAAAATCAGAAGTGGAATACGGTTTTACTGAGTGGGGAGATTGGGTAAGGGTAAGGGAGTACGTTGAGACAAACCTTGAGTGGGAAGTTGAGGATGAAAGGGGGGGTGAGGATGATGGTGTGGTTGAGGATAGGTTTGATTCCAACCCGTGGTCGCACGATATAGGAACCCTAAATCACAAAGCTTGCCTTGAAGAGATTAGCTCTAAAAGGCAGCCTTCTAAAAACCAAATTGCATTTTCTTTTGATTGTTTTTTTTATTTGATTTGTGTGTAAGTTTTTTTAATTTTTATTGGGCATGTATTCAGTTGTTGTTGTGAATAGTGAGCATGTTAGGACTGTTTTTGTGCATGGTGAGATGAATCAAACATTTGCCTTTGCATTGTTGGTTGTTGTCTTTACGAATGCTGATTTCGTACCAAGATTAAGAGGTTATATATTGTAACATTGACGGCTTGATGGTTGTGGACTGTATGTGGTGATTTCTTGGTTGATTGAATGCGATGTTGTGTTGTTGTAGTTTCGTTGAGGATTTGTTGTTTGCTTGGTTTGTCGAGGAGAACTGTATATGATTTGATGAGTAACGAAATGGTTGTTGTTCTTAGAAAACTCGAAAATACTTGTAATGTTATGACTGAGGTGAGAATGTTACGACTTTCTAGGACTGTTTTGGTGAAATTTGGCTTTCATTTGGTCACTTTTAACAACATTTTACGAGTTAGGTGCTTATTAATTACCTGATGTGTCTGAATTGGAGGCTCATTAATGTGTTAAGTGACACTCAATGGTGCTTTGAGGGTTGTACTTAACATTTTTAATGAATGTCACCTCTAATCAATCATTGGAGGCTACCTAAACTCCAACACTCGATGATGAAACTTTTCTGAGAGGAACTTATTTTTTTAATTTTATCCAAAATAGAAATACATTAATTTTTAGCGTTTACAACATAAACATACATACACAATTTAAATGAAAACCAATGTGCTATTTATATTTGTATATGTGCTTGATGCTTCTGCATGCCTCAATGTCATCCTACTTTTGTGCATCAGTGATGCTGCTATCTACTTTTTGCTTCCCCGACCCCTATGTAAGCATTCTCTTCAAGGTATTCAAGTAGATCATGATTTGAACTTTGTGAGGTACTGTACCGGCCGGGTGGGTCGATTGGCCCTCCATAAATGAATTCCTATTGACCATAAGTCGCCAGCGAGGTTTTCTTTTTTAGGAATCCACGAACCTAGAATGGGTCCGTGCAAGGTTACGGGTTGGGAAGGTGTTTGGCACCCAAACCGCCCGTCGTGGTCGACGGTCTCTACTAATTGATCTGTAGCGAGTAAAAAATTCACATGGAAAGCGAGTAAAAATCATACTCCCTCCATTCAACTCCACTCTTCCTATCACTTTTCAGCATGCACTTTAAGGTGCGATTCTAACTATGTTTGAGATAACGTATAATTCTAAAATTTGGTGAAAATCACTATTGACATTTAATCTTGTTTGTCTCAAAATTTTGGAATTTTACGTGATCTCTAACATAGAGAAAACCGCACCTTAAAGTGCGTGCCGAATAGTGTTAGGAAGAGTGGACTTGAATGGAGGGAGTACAAAAGAAATAAACAAAATTAACTCGCATAACACACGTACTCACAGAAAACAACATGCTAATTAATAAACAACAATCATAATTGACCAAGTAACAAATTCTTACACATGCACCAACAACATCCAAGCCTTATTCCCAAAATGATTTGGGGTCGGCTAACATGAATCGTCGTCTAGTAACGGTTTTATGCGCCCATAAAATTTCAAAACATTGTGAACCTTTTGGAAATGTTGAAACACTTTCGAAAAGAGTTTTAGAAAGTCATCAAAATAAATAAAAAATTTGAAATTTAGTGAAAACACAAATGAACTTTGAACACCAAGTAAGGAAAAGTTTTGGAACAACTTAGGAAAACCAAACAAAGAAGCTAAAAACAGTCAAATTAAGTCCTCCGCATGGATTGCGTCTCTCCACACCGCCCTATCCAACACCATACTCTCTTCAAGCGGTAGGAAGTTCATATCACTTCCAATCACCCTCATCCAAGTCACCTTGGGTCTTCCCCGACCCCTACTAATATTATCACTTCCCCACCCTTCTACTCTTCTAACTGACGCGTCATTAGGCCTCCTCCTCACATGGCCATACCACCTCAGTCGGTTCTCCATCATCTTGTCCGCGACGGGCGCAACCCCTACTTTCTTCCTAATAACTTCATTTCTTAACCGATCATGTCTTGTATGTCCACACATCCACCGTAGCATGCGCATCTCCGTCACACTCATCTTATGAACGTGACATTGTTTCACGGCCCAACACTCCATGCTATATAACAGTGCCGGCCTGATTGCCGTACGATAAAACTTACCCTTCAACTTATTGGGCATTCCTCGATCACACGGAACCCCTGTGGCATTCTTCCACTTCACCCAACCTGATTTGATCCTATAGGCCACATTTCCATCTAATTCTCCATCCTTTTGAAGAATCGATCCCAAATATCGAAAGATATCTGATCTCTGAACAATCTTTCCATCCAACTTGATCGTCCATGCCTCCGTTCGCCTAATGCCGCTGAACTTACATTCCAAATACTCGGTCTTGCTCCGGCTCAAACGAAACCCTCTAGACTCCAAAGTGTGCCTCCATAGTTCAAACCTCCTCTCCAAATCTTCTTTCGTTTCTAATATCAACACTATATCATCTGCAAACATCATGCACCATGGTATATCATCCTGGATTGACCTCATCAATTTGTTCATAACTATAGCAAAGAGAAACGGACTAAGTGCGGACCCTTGGTGCACTCCAATTGTAATAGGGAACTCTTCTGAATTCCCTACACTAGCCCGTACACTCGTGCTACCTCCCTCATACATGTCCTTAATGATATTAATATAACGGAAAATTCACGTGGTACCCTCGAACTTTGCTTGATTGCACGTGGTACCCAACTTGTTGAGTTTCTGCACAAGGTACCCTTCAAGTTTGATATTGTGCATGTGGTACCCTCGTTTTTAACTGTCACTTAACACCGTTAAGTTGCAAACATTAAAAAAGAAATAGACAATCTCAGCCATCAATTGTAACTCATTCCAATGGTTGAGATTAATTTACAACTGAAAAAAAAAAAAAAAAAAAAACCAAAAGCTTCGAAAAACCATCACCCTCATACTCTCTCTCCTGCCCTTTTCCCAAACCTTCAACTTCCATCGCAGTCCCTATCCCTACCACCGAGACTCCATTATAACCAAAGTCGACCACCACCACCACTACTCCCAATAGAACATTCTCCTTATTTAATCCAACTTATTGCACCAATAAATTTGATGCAATTGAAACAAAAAATTCGCACAAAAACAGGACTGAGTAGCGTCCCAAATTTTGCTAAAATCAATCGTCCAAATTAATCTAAACATTCGCACAAATTTCAACCCAATAATGCACGAACATATTCACCCAAATTAATCAAGACTTTCGCCAAAAAATTGTTACCAAATCTGAGGAGAAGGCCGCTGAGGAACCTTAAATTCTCTGTCGAAGAAGAAGACCTTGATGGTGACGGAGTCGTTAGTGGTGGTGGTTGGTGAAGAAGGAAGAGGAGAGGAGAGAGAGAGAGAACTCGAACGTGAGAGTGGGGATCTGAGTTGGAGTTCGGATTTGTCAACGAAGAAAATAAGGAAAGAGAATGAGCGTGGTGTTGGTAAGGAGGTGATCCGGTTGAGGAAATGGTTGCGGTGGACTGTGATCGGAGTTGGATTACCTCCTCCACAGGCCTCCACCAAGCCTGCAGTACTCAGGGGGAGGAAAGAGAGTGGTGGAGGAGTAGCTATTTTTGTGTTTCTTTCGTTTGATTTTTTTAAGTTTAGCGTTTGGGGGTAACTAGTTAGGTAGTTCGTGCGTGTTTAATGGATAGAAAATTGTAGGATTAGTAAGTTAATCTAACACCGTTATAACAGAAGTTTGCTTAGAGGGTACCACGTGCACAATATCAAACTTGAAGGGTACCTTGTGCAGAAACTTGGCAAGTTGGGTACCATGTGCAATCAAGCAAAGTTCGAGGGTACCACGTGAATTTTTCGTTAATATAATTTTTGCGAAACTCCTTTCTTAGTTAGAGCCCACCAAAGCACTTCCCTTGATACCTTATCGTAGGCCTTCTCCAAATCAATGAACATCATATGTAGGTCCTTCAACCTATCACGATACGTCTCCATTGTTTGTCTTATGAGATGAATTGCTTCCATAGTTTACCTTCCCGGCATGAATCCAAATTGGTTCTCCAAAATCTTCACACTTCTTCTTAATCTTTGCTCAATCACCCGTTCCCAAAGTTTCATTGTATGACTCATCAACTTGCTCCCGCGATAGTTGGCACACTCCTGAATATCCCCATTGTTCTTATACAAAGGGACCAAAGTGCTCTTCCTCCACTCCACCGACATCTTATTACCTCTCCAAATCATATTGAAAAGTGTTGTCAAACATTCCACACCTTCGTCTCCTAGACACCTCCAAACCTCAATAGGTATGTCGTCTGGCCCCACTTCTTTCTTCCGTCCCATCTTCTTCAAGGCCATCCTTACCTCTCCCTTCTGAAGGAGAAACAAGCTTACACTTTAAAGGAGGAAAATGAAGAAAATATGCATAAAAAATATACGAACTACATCATGAAAGAAAGAATTTTGCTACGAGTAGGGACGGAGCTAGAAAACGAGGTTGAGGGGGGCCGAAATCAAACAGCGGCAACTATATAAGACATTGACAATACTATACTTAAAAATAAATAAATTAAAAAGCTAGATTGAAATAAAAAAGGATGAAATCAATTAAAAAAATGCAAATTTTCAGTTTTCTTTTAAAGGGAAAAAAATGCTGAATCACTATATATATACTCTGAAAGTCCGAATTGTGCCAAGTGCTGGAGCTTTTTCTTGGCTTTCGTTAGAAGCCTTGATCGGCAAAAAAGGGTGATGTAGGCAATAAATAAGAAAAAAAGTGGCAAGAGGACTCGAACTCACGTGGTCTCGTCCAATATCAACTAGCCTAACCACTAAGGCAAATCTAATTAGCTGATAGATTTAGCTTCTTTAAATATAATATATCAAATCTTGAGGGGTGCCAGTGCCCACTTTGGCCCTAACGTAGCTCCGTCTCTAGCTACGAGAAAAATCATTTGAATAAAGCGTTTGTTGATTAAGGGCCATCAGGACTTACTTGCAATGTCTCGTGGATCTCGGTTTTTTATACCAAGGAGCCCAACCTTACTCGCGAGCCGTTTCTTCCACTTGGCCGAACGATCGAGTTTTGTCCTTCGAAGCGGTGATCGCGCTATGGTGAATGGTTCTTCGTATCGAATGAATTGTGTCTGCGTGTGTGTAATTGTTGTATGTATCGTGCCCTTGTTCTCAAATGTCGAGAAGAAGGACAAGTGGTAATGTGTCTGGGATGAATTTTGTGCAGGTAGTTGGCACCGTGCTCTCCTTATGTTATTTTTCTTGTGTGTGTGATAACAAAATGAGAACTTTTTATATAGGAAACTAATCTAGGTTAGGCTACCCTAGGCTTAGCCCCCAAGTTTCCAAAATGCTTAAAAGACTAGGTGTGAATATAATGATGGATAATATCAAATGGAGAAGATAAAGCATGAAGTTAATGAGAGGATAAAAGGCTGAAAATGATAAGATAATGAATGAAAGTATGAAAATGGGATAAGTGTGTTTCATTCGGATAGAATGTGTGAAAATGTGAAAAAAGCCGTGAGTGATAAAAACCCACTTGAATGCCACTAGGATGCCAGAGGACATACAGTTACTTGGGTCATGCATACACGTAAACTCAATACCATGCAATTGGGCCGAATGTAGTATAGACCTCCACTTTAGCTGGGCCAAAGTGAAATGTTATCCAATTGCATCCAACAATGCACTTAATCCACCATAACATATGGGCCAAGTCTTAGATCAAACGACCATCTAGGCCTTAACCCTGGTATAAATCTCGTTGGCATACAAATTCGATTATCGCGTTAAATATGTTTTCATCATTAGGCGTTGTAAGAGAATCCCCCAAGTAGGGTGTCTACAAACTTGGAGTCCCATTCTCTTCTAGAATCGCAAAACATTCCTTAACTAAATCAGATGTCACTTTTAAATCAGTTGGGAGAAAGCCTTCTGTAGCAAAGGCATCTTTGCCCATGTGTGGCATATCAAAATCATTGTGACATTTCCTCCCCATAGTTTCAATCATAACATCCTGTAAAGTAAGTTAGTTGTTGTTCAATAATTTGGAATCATGCTCATTAAATGCTATTTGAACAACATCTAGTAATTGGTCAATGTTGTATGCTGGATGGTCCTCTTATAATGACATTATAGATCTGGAAAAAAAAAAACCAAATCATGTATGTTAAAATCAGAGGAGTTTGGTGGTTGGAACATTAGCTTAATTTTGAGACCATCAGAGTTTGATGCTTCCATGAATTCCGCATCATAGCCATTAATGTGTGGGGGTGGGGGGGGGGATTATCCTGCTGAATTATGATTTCTTTGCTTACACCCTCTGGCCACTTGGCTTTTATTGCTGGTTTAATGCAATTGATGAGCATCTCCCTTGTGATTGTCTGTGTCACATTATTTGGTGTTGTTACAAGTGTTCCGCCCGGTCTGTTACACGAGTACCTTTTTGCTGGTTCCTTTGTTGCGAATGGAAATATGGCTATGTGCCCATCAAATAAAATTGAACCATCCTCATTAAAACAAGGCATGACAACCTCAACCATAAACATAACCTTAGTTATGTGCCTTTTCGATTTGGTCGATCAATAAGGGGTGTTTTTCCTTGCTGGAAGGCAATAACTTTCGTTTCCATTGGTAAAGTTAAACTACTTCTCATCCATGTGCACAATGTTTTTCATGCTCTTGAACTTGATTGTTTGCGTGGTTGTATCAACATAAAGTGAATCCAAGAGAGCGCGTGGTTTGATCCCCTTCTTGCGCTCATTTGATTTTGTTTTCATTCTACACTTGATGGTGGATATTCTTGGTAGTAGCAATGGATTATCACAAGCTTTACAACGAGCAGACCAAGACATAGTGAATGCTATGCTGTTGGTACAAGTTTGTAAGCAACGACTTCAGACGATGAGGGAAAAAGAGTGGGATGACATCTTAGAAAAAGTGCATCAATTTTGTTTCATGTGTGATATTGAAGTTGTTGATATGACCGAAATTTATGTTGCTCCAGTTCGGCCAAAGAGAAGAGCTGCACAAATTACCAATCTCCATCATTACCGTGTAGAGATTTTTTATGCAGTAATTGATTTACAACTTCAAGAGCTTAACAATAGGTTTAATGAAGCGAACACGGAGTTCCTTCTTTGTGTGGCTTGCTAGAGTCCAAAAGATGACTTTCGTGCATTTGATTTGCTAAAGTTGGAGAAAACGGCTAGTTTTTATCCAGATGACTTTGATGATGTTCATGTTTGAAGACTCTCTAATGAGCTAAGAAACTACATTGTGGATGTTCGTCGACATAGTGCATTTTTTGGTCTTCAAGGACTCGGAGATCTAGCTCGACTGATGGTAGAGACAAGGAAGAGTGTTATCTACCCATCAGTGTATTTGTTGTTAAAATTAGCTTTGATTCTACCCGTTTCTACAGCTACCGTGGAAAGAGCTTTCTTGGCAATGAAGTATATTAAGACGAAGCTGCGTAATAGGATGTGCAATGAGTTTTTAAATGATTGTCTAGTGACATATATAGAAAGAGATGTATGTGAGTCAGTTTCCGATGAAGCTATTATGCATCGATTTCAAAACATGAAATCGCGTAGGGGACACTTTGATTAGGCATTGTGTATTTTATTTAGTTTGTATAATATTTCACTTTTTTTTATTTGCGTTCAATTTCTTGAGGGACACCGTAAAACTTATTTTCTGGATCCGCCACTGATAAGAAATATCCAATCTCTTTGAACAAATCTGCTAATTGCGTTTATAAGAAGATGGGTAAATAGTGCCTAACTCGGTCGTTTCTTATTTTGTCATAAGACTTGCTTAAATATGTTCGGGCATTTCCGACAACCACAAATTCTGAAACCCCCGCGACCTACGTAAACACTAGCAGCATATCCACGGTGATGCAAAACTTAAATTATTGTTCGGTTTGCATGTAATTGAGTGTTTGAGTGAAGCTGACACTCTTATAAACTAGGGATTTTAGTTTTTAAACTTTATGCCCTATGTTTAAGACGTGGTCAAAGTTAAGTAGTACCTATGATTTACGTTTCGGTATTGCTCGTACAACCATGGTCAATTGATTTGGTGCTTCTTAATGCCCAATTGCCTATGACCATGTGAACTAAAATGTTACTAAAAAAGTGGTTGCATTTTAAATTGAAGTTGGAGGAGGAATAGCATGTGGTGGGCCTTGAGCTTTTCTTATTATTTTTCAACTTCTTTTAGTCTAAGAGCAGCAAGCATTATCCATCTCAAGATTCCCAATTTACTACTCGTAATAAAATTTTCTTAACTATTTACGCCTAATTGCAATTTTCCATCTCTAGTCACCACCCAATTTCAAGTGCTGATAATTTTAGGTCCCTCCTTGGCATAAACGATCAGGGCGTCGCCCAGGCTTGACCCGTGGGGCGGCCCTGACTTTAACGAGACTACCCTATTAATAAGTTCTTAAATTCCCCCCTGATACCGGTGTTATATGTGTCACTAACTCAGAGTCAAACAACACATAAGACACCGGTGTGTCTTATATGAGAATTTTTTTTTTTTTTTTAAATTTGTAGGTTGTACATCCAATAGGCTCTACTCCAAGTGTTCGAGCATTTGACACTAAACTACATGTTCAAAGACATCTAATAAGTTTGAAATACTTGCGAACAACTAGTTTGCTAGTTTTCTTCATCTTCGTCGCCATCATCATCTTCAACTTCATCCATATCCTCCCCTTTATTCATAGCATAAATGAAAGTAGCTAAGCAAGTGAAGTGAGACTTAAGACACTTTTTTCTACAGTGAATATATTGCTCTCCTAAATCCAAAACTTGAACTGTGACAGTATGTTGATTCCAGATCAACCAAATTCTCCCATTATAATGCTTAGAGTAGTTGTGACAGGTACTAAACCTTTTAAACTTATTCTTAAGCACTTTCAGACCCTTATCCTCCTTAACTCTTGTTTCCATCACTCCTAAGATATCCCAACTTATTTGCAAGCAAGAATTTAAGGATTTTTTGTTGCTTGTGAGGCTTATTACAGCCTCTGACATTCCAAGAAGAGAGAATCATCAAGCTGAGAAACGCCCTCCTGGGTCCTCTCCCTCCTCAATCACACACTGAGCCACCATTTCAATTTTGGCATCTTTCGTGAGACTCACAGGCAGCAAATCAAACTCAGAATTTTGTAGTATATTGAATCTATTTTCCACCATTGCAAGCTTTTTACTAAGAGATTGCTTTGCCTTCTCGCTCAAAACAGGAGTGAATCCATTCTCATCCACATCTACAACCTTATCAGGCTTAGATGGAGGAGGGGAGATCCTCTCTTCTTGGTTCACAGCCACCTTCTCAGCTTGAGGAGTGGCTGCCTCAGCGTCCACCTGATTTTCCCCTGCCTTTTTCTTCACATAGACATCTTTTGCCTATGGTTCATCATCAATGACAACAGCTTTTTTCTGATATTTACATCTTTGTGTCATATGCCCAAGCTTATTGCAGTATTTGCAGAATTATGGAACCCATTCATACTTGAATGGCTAAGCAATTTCACCAAAAGGAGTATTTATGGCAACTGACACATGCAGCTCTTCCGAAACATCAACCTCAATTAGAACCCTGACAAATGCTAGTTTTTCTTTAAGGGTGGTTCTAAGATCAGCAAACAATGGCTTCCCTATGAAGCTGGCGATCTTACTAAGGGCTTTCTAGGACCAGTAATGAGGTTCTAGCTTTGGAAACAATACCCAAACAGGGATCTTAGCAATTGTCTCCATCTCCTTATTGAAGTTAGGTCACCATACTTCCAGAATCATAGCACTTTCACCATAATACCAAGGCCCTCCTCTCAAAACCTCCTCCATATCCTCCTTACTGTCAACTTTCAAGAAAAACCAGCCTTTTTTGAAATACTGAATCAAGGGGGAGTGGGCGAAATTCCATTTTTTCATGGCGTAATCCTTAAGAGTTTTCTCAGTTGGTTTCGCTCCAATAACATGGCAAACCAAAGTATTCTCCTAGTATTTCAATTGTTCAGCAATATCATCAAGTTCAATAGAAACATCTAATCCATCAATTGGAATAAAATCAATCTGCATTCCCTGTTTTTGACTACAAGCATTTTTATACCCATTTCCAGTTTTCGAGCCATCAGCATTACCATGCTTTTGACCTACTCTTTCGCGTTGGGTTGATTTTTGTTATTCTAGTCCCGCTCGTTTATATTATGGGGAGCACACTCTCTGGTCTTGTCAGGGGCTGCGGCAAGGCAATCCACTTAGGCCTTTGCTCTTTGCCCTCGTGTTGCATCCCTTGGAGTGTCAGATCTGGGATTCCTTCGGTTTGTCCTTGCAAGCGTGGTATTTGGATGATGGCACTATTGTCGGAGATACCTGGGTTGTTGGTCAGGTCTTGGAATTATTTCAGCTGGCAGGCCCCCCCTTTGGATCTTCATCTTAATGTTGATAAGACTGAAGTTTTTTGGTCTCCTGAGGACCCTCGGAGTAGGCTCGACGGTATTTTTCCTCCTAATATTGAAATGCCTCTCCTTGGGGTTAAGCTTTTAGGTGGGCCAATTAGTGCGGGTATTATCTTTTGCAGTTCTCTCGTTATGCAGCGGGTAGCCACAACCATTGCGCTTATGGATGCGGTTGCAACACTTCGCGATCCCTAGTGTGAGTTGTTGTTACTTGGGGCTTGTACTGGTGTGTCTAAGCTTTGCTTTGCTTTACGCAATTATCCACCCCGTATCATTGAGTCTGCTCAGGTTTTTTTCAATGCGGCACTTCGTTCCTCCTTAGAGCGTATTGTTGTTGCTTCGGGGCCGGGTTCTGGTGATTGGCAGTGGAGACTGGCTGGCCACCTTGCCTTTTTCCCATGGGGGGCTTGGCATTTATTCGGCTGGTGATGTTGTCCATTATGTGTTCTTAGCATCTCGTCCTCAGTATGCGGACTTGCATGCTAAGCTTCTTCAGTGTGCTGGTGTTGTGTCTTCTGGCCCATTTTTTGATGATGCTCTCAGTGTGTTTAATCGGAGTAAGGAGATTGATATTTTGAGGAATTCTAGTGATATTGCTGCCCCCAAACTCATGAAAAAATTGGCAAACATATATTTCACGAGAGTCACTTAAACTGATGCCTCTGTTTTCTCTCTCACACCGGGTCAGTTGGCATTGGGGCATTCACAGCAGGGTGAGCACTGTTCAAATTGGTTTCAGGTTGCCCTTATTTCAGGCTTGGGGCAGACAATGAATGGTCGGACTTATCGTGTGCTATCGCTTGGGGTTCCCTTTGTTCTCTTTGGACTGGTCGTGTTCTGCTTGTTCTCGGGCTTTCGTTGGGAATGTTTTTGGGGACCATGTGGTATCGTGTGCAGGTGTTGTGGGTATCAAGCATCGTCACAATGTTGTTCGCGACACCTTAGTACACGTCAGGAGGTAAGGATGTCGATATTGGGCTTGTCCGCACTGATGCCAGGCCTCTACGTCCGTCAGATGTGCTATTATATTCATGGGATGGTGGGCATGACGTGTGTATCGACTTGACTGGTTCGTCACCCTTAGCTCATTGTGGTTTAGTTGGCTTTGAACCAGGCAGGGTTGTGCGTGTCGCGCCTCATCGTAAGCGTACTAAGTATGATGCTCGGTGCACTTATTTGGGCTATGGCTTCCTCCCTTTCTCCTTCTCTTTGTTGGGTGAATTGGAGCCAGGTGATGTTGCTCTGGTACAACGGAATCAACGGTACTCCAGAACGCCGGACATTGGTGCGCAGATTGCGGCACAGTTTTCACTCGTATTGGTTTTTCTATAGCCAAGGGTGTGGAGGCCCATATTGTTTCGCAACTCCCTACCAGCTTCTTGTAATTTATAATTTATAATTAATAACAATAATAACAATAAGAATAAGAATAACAATAAGAATAATAAGAATAACAATAATAACAATTACAATAATAATAATAATAATAATAATAATAATAATATTAATAATAATAATAATAATAATAATAATAATAATAATAATAATAATAATAATAATAATAATAATAATAATAATAATAATAACAACAACAACAATAATAACAATAATAATAATAATAATAATAATAATAATAATAATAATAATAATAATAATAATGATAATAATAACAATAATAACAATAATAACAATAATAACAACAATAATAACAATATAACAACAATAATAACAACAATAACAACAATAACAATAATAACAACAATAATAACAATAATAATAAGAATAATAATAACAAGAATAACAATAATAATAATAATAACAATAACAATAATAACAATAACAATAATAATAATAATAACAATAACAATAACAATAATAATAATAACAATAATTATAATAATAATAATAAGAACAACAATAATAATAAGAACAACAATAATAATAATAATAACAACAATAATATTAATAATAACAACAATAATAGTAATAAGTGTCGTTGCTCTGCTTCAACACATTAAGCGTATTTCAGGATGCATGACATTGTGCACAGGCTACGGCACATATTTTCACTCTTATTGGTTTTTCTATAGCCAAGGGTGTGGCGGCCCAGATTGTTTCGCGGCTCCCAACCAACTTTTTGTAATTTATAATTAATTTATCAAGATTTGATATTAATAATAATCAACGGAGAGATGAGAGGGAGAGGGCAATTAGGCTTTCTTCATCGGCTGTGACATTTCTGGCCACTTCTGGTCTAGTGACTAAGTCGGTGAATCTGGCTGGGAATGCTGGTTTGCGTCGCCGGCACTGGCAATCTGGTTGGGGGCTGTGTGGGACGATTAGCATTGTTGCCAAGTTTGACCATGGCTTGTTGCCATTATAGGCTCCCTCGTGGATCCTTTTGGCTTTTTTGTCTGCTTTGTTTTCTTTGCTTTTTGGTGTTTTTTTTTTGTCTTTTTCGTTTTGTATGGTTGGCTCTGTTGTGCGGTTTCATTGCCGCTTTGTTGGCCTTAGTGGTTGCCAGGATGGGGCTGGGAATGGCCTGACTACGGGTTCGTTGCTCGTTCACTTGCGTGGTCGTCATTGTGAGGGTGATGGCCTGGACGTAACCAAACGGGCTCTTACGTCTTCTTTGGTTGTTCGAAGTGTCGTCATCGGAGTGGGGTGTCGTGTGTGGACCATCCTCACTCAGGAAATGGGGTTCTTCGCTTTGTTCTTAATAATTTGGACAGACCGTCCGCTCCTGCCTCACATACCATCGAGGCTGCTGCACGGGTTTCCTCTTTGGGGTTTGATGTTGCTCTCCTCGATCGTTTGCTTTCTAAACGGTTGCGTACGGTTAAGTCTATCCCTCCGAAGTGTCGTTTGAGAGTCTCGCGGGTACGCAGCGCAGGCTGCAACTCATATTTATACTAGGATTGGTTTTATCATAGCAAAGGGTGTGGGGGCTCAGATCGTATCTCAGCTCCCCACCAACTTCCTGTAAATTATTATTGATTTTTAGTGATATGATAATAAAAATAATAATAATAACAATAATAATAATTACTATTAAAATAGTAATAATAACGAAAAATCAATAAAAAAATTACAACAAATTGGTTGGGAATATATTATTACTATTATTATTATTATTATTTTTACTACTACTACTATTATTATTATGAGAGTGCTAATACTTTACGTTTGGAAATAAAATATATACGAAATGTAAGAATAATATTTCATTCACTATTTAATTGATAGCTCATAATTAATAATTAGCGCTTGATCACAAAATTCAATCAATCTATCTAAAATATAAACTTCATTTTAGCGTTTGGACTCTCTTGTGTTTAGGTTTTGACTCGTCCTATTTCCTTCCGTATTATGAATTAAAAGTAGATTTCACCTAAACGGGAAGAGTATAATGATGGCGACCGTGTGAAAAACATAAGTGGTGAAACTTATGGAAAGCATGAGTAGTGGGAATTAATGACTCTTGACTTTGACCTTAAAGCAAATGAGAAGATGCATTTATCATGTGAACCTTTTATGATCACATGATTCGTGTTTACATAAAATTGAATGAAAAGATGTATAATGTGACCTTAAAAGGTTTACTTCCATTTTTCCTTTGGTTCATAAGTTGCCTCTATAAAAAGGTGTCCTTATCAACTATTCCAAGCACTAAACAGAAACTAGTAAACACAATTTCTTTATCTAGTCTTGTTCATAAATACTATTGTATTAATTTGTGAGAATGGCTGCCTCTATCTCACGCAATGTTTTGAAGCAGAGTTATATTACCTTTCCCCTTCCCCCGCCCAGCCAGGTTTGTTTTGATATAAAATTCTTATTATCTATATACTATTCATCTTTGGCATACAATCGTTCATTCATTAGACCTAGTATCATTACAACATCATTACAACTGTAGTTTGTTATAATCTTATTATTGTAACTCTTTATCTTCATGTCTCTTATGTTTCTCAAAATAATGTTTCTAAGAACAAATAAAAATGATCTTGTATTAACTTGAGATTCTAATGAAACTTTCAGAGATATTCTAATCGGAATATGAATAAACTCGTTTTTAAATTTACACGTAAAATAAAAGAGTCCTTTATTTCCCAAACTTCTCTTCTGATTCAACCAAATTTCATTTTTAATTTGTTTCTTTCTAAAACTTTTGAAAGGAAGGTTTCGTTCTTTCAATAACTCGCTTTAAAGTTTAGATGTAAAGAAAAAGAGTCATGATTTCCAAAAACTCTTGTTATGATTTAACTAGATTTCATTTTACTTTTGTTTCCGAACATTTTGGAACAAACGTTATAACAAAGGATCAAGTTCCAGGAGCATGTTACTTCCTATGAGGTTTACAGCGTTTGGCGAAAATTTAATCTTCTGAACTTTAATTGCGTGACTTGTGTCTATACAAAATAAAGTATCATTTTTTGAGCTTAGAATCTTGTAAGTCCAATACCTGAATTTTGCGTTGGTGTATGTGCAGGTCTCAACTTACGAAGACAATATTTCAACCCCAGTGTAGTATGTTTTATAGTGACTACATATCCTCATATTTATAATATGATTGTAGCCTCGTAACATCGAGGATTTGGTTTATGTAGTTTTTTTCAAAAGTGAAAATAAAGATATAATGGTGCTTCATTCATTTCTACTCATCATCATGCTCATGAACACTTTCATATCATCTTGACTTGCTTTTTCTCTAGATATGAACTTGCAAAACATTTCAATTACCTCATTTGAGATTGCACTATACGCACTATGTAACTTCACCTTCGACATCATTTTCGTAGATTTACGAAAAATATCAGACATATTCTTCATGTTGGTTACACAACGCACTACTACATTAATGACATATTGTAACACCGCAAAATCATTACATTAGACCTGAAAACCCGTTACATTAGACCTAAGGTGACACTAGGGGGCCGCTACATTTGCCCAAACTGCCTTAGGTCTAAAGTAACAGGTTTTTGGGTCTAAGGTAACGCCTATATCCATAGGCGTTACCTTAGCTAGTCATAGGATGACGTCGTACCATCCTTAGGTTTATGTCCTCTCAACCAAGTCACGTGACGTGGTATGTCTTTGATCTTAACACTTTTCTCGCCATATTCCTTTATCTAATATATTTGCGTGTTTGTAAAAAAAAAAAAAATGTGTGTATATATATATATATATATATTTGTGTTAGTTGAAATATACAATAAAATCTAGGGATCTTTTCTGCGGCACCCCTAAGGTTTACGACTTGTTCTGTGGTACCCCTGTGGTTTTTGAAATGTTTATGGTACCCTTGAGGTTTGGATTTTCTCACAAATTGTAACGGAAAGTTAACTCTGTCTACGGTCAAAGCAATTTGACTTTAGTTAGATTAATTAAGACTAATTAATCGTACCAAAAACCCTATAAACCAAAAATAAAATAAAATTAACAAAACTAGTTAGTAAAACAACCTCATTTCTCTGTCCTCTCCCCTCTCCCCTCACCCACCCTCCACCTTGCTCACCACCCCTTCCCCGCCACTCCCCCACCCGCCGACCAACGTCGGAAACGAGAGATGGAGTTAAGCTACAACATTTATAGAATGGAACAATGGACCGATAAAAGTTAGGAATTAACTTATGTAATAGAATTGATCCACTACGGTATTGAGCGGCGGTGCGAAGACCCCGCCATTACAATTTGTTTCCTTACACTGTGGCGGCGTGGCTGGGGTGAGGGTAGGGGCAGAGAGGATAAGAGGGAGGGTTGGTTTTTATACATTTGATTCGATTGATTTTCTAAAAGACCATGACCTGGTACCAAGAATACGTAATCTCAAGACTACGATAAGGGCGCCGTAAATTGAGGGCTTGGCCTTCATGTTGAACATCCAAACATTCTCTCGACTTGTAAACACTAAACAGTGACTTTATTTTTTTTTTGGTACAAAGGAGCAACTAATGTTGCGGGGGTGGGGGTATGAGGATTTGAACACGAGACATCCCCCAGGCAGGTTGAGTTCCTAACCACTAGGCTAACCTTGATCCTCACTAAACAGTGACTTGTAATCTTTGGGTTGTTATACTTTCCGTGATTAAACACCACCCTCGTAACCAAGGGTCTAGCTTCTTAATCTCGTAGCTATCGACCCTTGCCTTGTCCATAAATCCTAATTGGGGGATTTGTCTCAGCTTTTAGTATTCTAGTACTGGCCTCCGAATTATGAATAGGGTATGATTAATTAATATTTGTAAAACTAAACACACGAGGGGAGTAGAGGGATTCCAATTCCTTTACATTCCTTCCCCTTTGTACCCTTTCTCATTTCCTTTTCCTACCTAATTCTCAACAGCCCCTTATTGCCGGAGGTAATGTGACCTGAAGGTTGGCCGAGTGAGCTGCCACGGGCCTGGAAATTCACCTCTCCACAAAAGAAGAGTCCCTAGTTGAAGAATTTAAAAGGAGTCTTATGAAAAAGAAATCCTTCTACTTGAAGTCATCGTTTTGAGATCGTTCGTAAGAGGAAATCTTAATGGCAAATTATGAATATAAAAATTTGTAAACTACACAAGGACGACTAGGATAAAGGGAGCAACAAAGGAATTATGCCCCCCTCCAAAAAACCGAATTTGGGATCGAGCTTACTTTAACCTCTCCAAAACAGACACGACCCAACAGGATAGAAAAAATGATGAAACCTCCCAGCCCCTCCGCTGAAAATGAGGGGAAGCCACAGACATGCTTCAGATAACAAGTCAGAAGAGGCAATAGAAGTATAGAAAAATGTAAAATCTAAAGGGACAAAAATAAGATTGGTTTCCTGAACAACCAGACAGCTAACACTGGCAAGAATCTACTCCGTATTACTCCAGTGTACAAAAGTAAGGTTACAGCAGCAATTCTCATGAAGCTGGCACAAGCTGCTTTAATTTGGACTGTAACACAACTCCGGCTTCATCGGCTATAACTTTCTTCTTCGATGCAACCTGCAGTTAGCAAAACAAGTTAGTTAGTCCAGTTGTCATGGACGGTTTTTGAACTTCGTCTACCTTGTGTTGGTCATTTTCACTAGAATAAAATAGGCTAGGGCTTCAAACGACATAAAATCAAACAAGATTGAGGCCAGCAAGCATGGAAACATATCACATACAGCAAAATGAAAAAAAAAAAAAAAAAGGACGTCAAATTCGTCACAAGACTGTCTGTAAAGGAGATGACGACCAGCTCACACGAGGGTTGTTGTCTTTGTCCAACAAAGGAAAGGAAGTAAACTATTCAACATGGTCCTCCTTTAATAGTCAATCTGTACCAATTTAATTTTCAAAGTGAGAACTAACTTGCTTACAACAGAATAGTAACACTCGACTAGGTTACATCCAAAATGAACAAGCAAGCCACCCCTCAACATCTACTTGTGCTGCCTCCAAGTAGCTTTAGCAACAAACGTTTCTAGTGAAACTTTCTGTATCTGAGCAATCCTCTACAACAGCGCAACGTAAAGTTAAGAATTTCGAAGAAAATATATGGTTCAAGAAACAAGGAAAATAGATGTAAGATTTCAACGGCTATTGAATTGACCTTCGTCATCAACCAATACTAGACTCCCTGGCCTAGCAGCACTTGTATTCTCAATCATCAAGATTGGAGGAAAAATTAGAGCCTCCACGAGCCAGCTTATAGCAGTGTTATTATTCTTACTGTTCATATCTAACAGACCAAGATGCCATACCCGCACTCCCAGATATAAGAATAATAATTTCAAGCTCCCTTCTTATAAAGCCAATACACCACATTCATCTTAACGACGACTAATGTACAAGGATCTCTAGCCTAGTATTTCTTATGGCATTCTATGACACAACACCCGAAGAATTTGAAGGGGCAGATCAGAGCTGCAGATGAACCACTGACTGTAAATTAATCTACTCCTAACTTAATCAGCAGAATTTCCAGTAGGCACTTTTGCGAAGAGGGGTTGAACACTTTGTCGCCCTTATATATACATCCAAGTTTGCCAAATTATGGCTGTTCCATCACAAAGTATTGAAAACAAGAAATGTGCAAATGGCAAAGCTACAGAGAAAAGACCAGCCCTGGGGAGGGGGAAAGCCAGCTGAACTCCATATAGCTCAAACTTGCCTCGTAATTGGGGCACCAAAACATTGAGACAGGTGAACAAGCATTCAAGCTGTTCACCGAATTCACAGTATAATACTTCACCAATTAGCTTATTCGTTCTAAATAAGCTAATGTCGAGATATACACTTTGCTAGACATACCATCACCAGAGACTTTTTCCTTTGCAACTACATAGTAAAATCCTAAATGTACCTCAGGAGTCAGGATCAACCACCAGAGTTAACTGACAGAAAACATTTTCTTTAATTAAAAAAAAAGGTACGAAAGTCTGGACAATTTTTCGAAATATATACTGTACAGTGTATGATGAACTATGTTTCAGCTGTTCGAGTCTCTTGACATCCATGATTAATTTCAAGTCTCAATAATAATCAAAATATTTATCTGTCACAAGCTGGTCTCCCATATACATAGTGACATAAAGCGAAGAGATGCATGCCACCTCAAAAATCAATTCACAAACATACATATGTCATGGGAATTCTACAAGAATATTCGTACTACCATGTATAGCAGGGGTGACAGCAAAACACTGGTAAACAACCATGAATTCAACGTTAGAGGAACTTAGCACAGGGTATTTCTCCAGCACGTCATTTTGATCAATCAACATAGCATTTAAGCTTGACAAGAAAGGATTGACGCTCATGATAAGCACTACACATGATGACACTGCAGAAGAAATCTGCCGCCAAGCTAGAATTGACTTATTATTCCATAGTTATTTCCAGTCATTCACTAGTACGACTTGCCAGTCCAGTCATTCCAACAAAAAAAAAAACTAAATTCCTCATCAGAAAAAAGAAATAGGAATGAATATGGACCAATGCAAAGTTTTTGGATTGAAGTCTGATCATATTATCATACACAGTCGCGGGGGGGGGGGGGGGGGGGGGGGTTTGTAAACGTGCCAATCCAAGGCCGATCACTACACAAGATAACACTGCAGAAGAAATGTGGTGCCAAGCTAGTATTGACATCCTATTCCATACAGTTACTTCCAGTCATTTACTAGTACGACTTGCCTCTCCAGTCATTCCAACAAGAAAATTGATTTCCTCATCAGAAAAGAAAGAGGAATGAATATGGACCAATGCAAAGTTTTTGGATTAAAGCCTGATCATATCATCATACACAGTTGCAGAGGGGTAGGGGGTAAACGTGCCAAACCACGGCCGATCTCAGGTTTATCCAAGCTCAGGCTAGGCTCAATCAATCTTGGGCTTGGAACAGTGGACTCTATCAACTGATATTAGGTTGCGTCTCACAATAAATAAAGCATATGAATCTAGCATAACACAGACCAAATAGCCAAATTGGTATAAAAAAATACATGCCTTTACCAGATTGGTATAAAAAAAAAACTCAAAGAGGACAAATTGGTACAAAAAAATGCAACGAGAGTCAAATAGGCCTAATTTTATGTCGGAGTTGGAAAAATCGACAAAAAATGATTTTTTTTTTTAAATATGAAAAATAATGTAATTACTAATTTTTTAAAATAAGTTTTGAGAGTATAGATATTTTTCAAAAAATAGGAAAGCATTATTTTGCAAGTTTTTGAAAAAAACAAATAATATTTTTTGTCGATTTTCCTACTTGGTGAAAAATTATGCTTATTTGACTCTCGTTTCATTTTTTTATACCAATATGTCCTCTAGTGTTTTTTTATACCAATGTGGTAAATGCTGGTATTTTTTTTTATACCAATTTAGCATTCTAAGAAGCGAAATTTCATCACGAAACTGAGTTCTATTAGAATGTAAAACTATGTGGAATAATGATCAGTTTTGAAGAATGAGCTTCCTAGCTCAAAAAGACTGAGCTAGCTCAGAGATTTCGAGCTTGATTTGTATGCTTGGTCTCAGTAGCTTAGAACAAAGCCAAACCCGGGGTTGGCAATCACACCCCATCCCTACGTTCTCCGCTAGCAAATCATAAACGGACCTTCATTTCCCCTACCTCTTCTTGCTCCCCCCCCCCCTCCTTCCTCATGTCTCAAATCCTTCGGCTTTTGGTGTACAACTTCGTAATTTGAAAAATGGTAGGCGTGAACATAATCAACATTGTGCGTTTCCGGATGTTCATTTGTCAAAACACGAGATATAGGTATTCTCCTCCTCACAATGATACCAGTGCTTTTCCTCACAATAAATTGAACATCACATAAAAATTGACGGTAATAGTTTTCCTAGAGTCTTCGCTCAAACTCAGTGAGATCTGTGATGTTTGGATTTGACTCATTTTTTGTTCAAGCTCTAGGTATGGGCTTGAGTTTGGCGAATTTAAGCTCGAGCCAAGCTCCAACTAAGCCAAAGATGAGGGTTTGGATATATCCCTACCTTGTCCACTTGCAAATCATAAACGCTGCAAGTGTGTCGTCTAAGTTTCTAGGATCATAAAAGAAAAGCGGAAGATTTGTGGTGATGGAGAGAGAAGAATGAGGTGTATTACAGTATTACTCTAGTTTGGGTGATATTTAGCGTGGATTACAGTCGGAAAGAGTTTTCACTCTAGTATAAACATAATTCCATCCTTTCTCTATTGGTTGAAAAGTCTCGTTTGTTACCTCAAAAAAGGGGTGTCCTAATAAAAATGCCCCGAAACCTCAAATGAATTACTATACCTCCTTGCCACAGCCTCGATTTGAGACCTAATTGAACAAAAGACTGGATTTGAGAACCAAAAAAGCAGTCGAACAGACTGAGAATTATTACTGTTCAAATTAGGCAGTTCGTAGCTCTGGTGAATACTACCTAGGGACCTTCATCCCCACACTCTGACTTCAATAAATGTACAACTTCACCGCAATTATAGGAAGAACACTTAAACCTTGTATCATTAATATTTAGTAGAAATCCACCATCCCCCTCTTTGAAAAAGGCTTAAAAAAAGGGATTTTAGAACATGATCTTAGCATTGTAGATTTCTAGAAGAACCGCGCATCTTACAGGTCTCAAAAGTTTAGAAGGATGGGAAAGACATCATGTACTCAGAATATCAAAGGAAGTTGCACCATTTCAGGTGAACACCAACCTTGTCAAAACTCGATATTCTTTTTTTTAGCTGTCTCATATTATAGTAAGGAATGCTCCATACATGAGTGGCTTATCAACAAAGCCAAACAAGCAGACACATAATTTCAGTATTTGAGAAATTCCATTATAAATCGGGAGGCAAATAACTAAAAACCGATAAGAAAAGGCTAATCACATCCTTTGGTAAAAATATATCTCGTCTTTACTTTCAATTCAAGAACGGGTCATTTTCACTTGAAACAAAAGACAGAAAGATACCTCAAGAAGTTGTTCATAATTAGATTTAAGGAGGTTGATTTTTCGCTGACAGTAATCCTTGCCTTCCACCATTGTTTTCTGAACCATATAAAAAGAAGAATAGTGTCAACAATTATTGTATCGTGAAGAAGAAACTAGACTGCATACATGGATGTTTAGCAAAGGAATTAGACAAAAACAGAAAGTGGATGGATGGTCCATCTTTCTTTCTCTGATGGAGAGGAGAGAACAACAGGCTGTAAAAGTTGTTCAATATCCCACAACGCGCACAAGGACATACATGAGTGCTACTGATTACAGAAAAAAAAAAATCCAAGAAGATTCTTTTCTTTTAATTTACCAGACATAAACTCAGGTTTAATCTAATTAAGTACGCACTACGCAGTAAGCAATATTCTATATTATGAGCAATGGGGTCATTGAAATCTTTCAAAGAAAGCATAATTAAAATGCAAACCTGCCTTAACGTTTTACAGTTCCAGATATCAAAGGAAGAAGCAAGTCAAAATGTCTACCTCAACGCCTACTAAAACAATCCATTCAAGTCACAATGAAACCCATACAATTGAGCGGCATGTATCCCTACCAAGGGTGAGTTTCCTCGTTCAAAGCTTGGGTGTAATTAAATAGTGTAGATTTTACGGCTAGTCGAGAAAAACTACGCACCCCTCTAATAAAAAAGTTAAACGAGGAAAATTAAACATAAATTGTAAACGAGAAACAAAAAAAGTGCTCGCTTGGACCTAGCCCTAGCAGTGTCACTACTGGACTTCGCAAGGACCAGCGTCAAGAGAACAATTTCGATCTGCTCCTTTCCATAAATCCCAACACAGCCAACACGCACGATCTCCACAGAGATAACACCAATCGAAATACACACAAACAAACAAATGCAATTTCAAATGCTGCTACTACAAGCTCACTACCAAATCTCCGTAACATAATAAAAAAGAACAAAAAGGTTGTCTAATACATTGCAAATGCAGAAACCTGAAATCGAGTATTTCCATCGAATAGTAATTCAGTCGAAGCGAACAATCATAAAGTCTCATGAATTATACAAGGCACAGGCAGTAAAAATGGTGACCAAATACAGTTAAAACAGAAAAATCAAGCAAAAGGTGAATAAGATCATGAAGAGAACCTCGATGAAGTAACCGGTGCCGACATCGACGAGGACCTTATCAGCATCATCGAGAGTACCGGGGACGTAAAGCGACGCCGTAAGAGGGACTAACATCTGCTTCCCTAATTAGTACACAAATCATAAATCACAATCGCAATCAATCAATTAATCATTTAATCAATCAGCATAACCTAACTAAAGTGAAGGCAAAAAAAAAAAAAAAAAAAAAAAAGGAGTAAACCTTGAGGGCGGAGGGAGAGTTGGTGGAGAGAAGTGGAAGCTTGTTCGAGACGATTGGTGGCGGTACGGATGTTGTTGAGGCTGTCTTGAAGGAGGTTCACTTCCATGTCGGATTGTTCTTTCAGCATTTTCAACTGTTCTACGCTCATCTTCTCCATCTCCGCCGCTCTAACCGCCGCTGGTCCACCTTTACTCGCCATTTTCTTTGCTCTTTCTAATTATTTCCTTCGCCCTTTCTTTCTTCTCTCCTTTTTCTATTTTCTCTCTGTATGAGATGTTTTTGTCACCTGTTAAGAATATAAATTTAACAGAAATTAAATAGGACATCAACAGCCCCTATAGCTCAGTGGTAGAGCGTCAGTCTTGTAAACTGAAGGTCTGTAGTTCGATCCTGCATGGGGGCACTTTCTCTTCACCGAGAAGTACTAGCACAAACTAAGATGAATTAGAGATTATAATTTGTGTGTTAAATAAAGTACTTTTAGGCTTTTAGCACAATCGAGGGGTATTTTTAGTTTTGCAGGCTATCATGATCATTGTCCAACCAAAACAATGTTAAATGTGGAGCATGATGGTACTAATTTTTTTTTAGAAACGTAATAAATACAATATGCACACTCTACAAATAGGAAGCTAAATCCCATAATCACATCTAACCTTCAATGGTCGCGTTCAAGTCCGCCGTTATGAAGTGGGAAAGTCAGTCCATTCTGCGTTGTACTACTATTTATATGGTTTTTCTCTTCCGAGACGGAGGTGGTTTGTGTTGTTTTTGTATGTGATTGTGCAATCATAGAAGGTCGTTGCTTGATCTGTTTCATTTCGTTAATTATTGTTGAATTCTTCCTGTTTTGTAGGGATCCATCAATCCTTTGGAAGAAGCTCAGGGTTGGTTGATGATAATTGAGGTTAGTTTACTGCGTTTGGAGTTCAGAGCTAAATTTAATGATCAAATAACGAAATCTCGACCCTAATTTTTGTAGTTCTATAGTTGTTTACAGGCCAGGTATCTTCCAATTATTATTGATTTTTGGTTTTTGAATTGTGCTCTATTGGTCAGTGATAACAGTCGCAATCTTGGAAGCAAACGGAGCTTCTTTGAAACTGTGTAATCTCAAAGTAAGGCGAGACAGGCTGCTTTCTTTTCTTCTATTATTTCCATTTATTTGATTTTGAAATTTGTTTAACTATCGTGTTGTACAATTTTGTAAAGGAAAACAGTCCTGAAACCTTGCAACGACGCTACAATTGTTAGAGAGAGCATCAGTCTTCCAGTTTTCGAATATAGGTAAATTCCTCCTTTTAAAAAATTAAATTTTGATTCTTCAATTTCTTACTGCTATGGTCAGAGTTTGCACTCATATGTTTACGTTTTGAAGGCTGATTGTTGGTTTAATTTATGAGGACTGAGTGTTGTGCAACATTTTAATATGTCAATGATTGGCAACAAACTTACTTTGGGGTGTGATCAGCTGAGTTTAGAGACGTTATGTTAATCTGTGCAATGCCCGGCTATGCAAAATGCTCTAATGTATCCTTTTGGGTTTAACAATGTAGGTTTGAAGTTTATCTTGGCAAGCGGTAATCTGGCTCTAAAGTAAGGCAACCAAAGGTATGATGTTTGGGTCTTTCTGTAGCTTTTTTTAGCCAACCAGTTTTGCCTTTGTATTGGGAATTTTATGAAGTTGTGTTATTGTGGATGATAGTTTGATTGTGTAAGTAATGTGATTACGATACGTTCGGGTTGTTCATAAGTGTTTCTAAATTTAGTGATACATATAGATGTGTCTCCTTGAGTCTTTCATAAATCAATTGTGCCAGAATCAATGAATGTTGAATTTGTGGTTTGTCTTAATCAATGGTTCATGATATAGTGAATTTGCAGACTATTGGTATCTTCGTTTTCAGGCCTGCCATTATTTTACAAGCTGTGATTTGATTAGTTGTACTCATTATGAATTGATCGTGCAAAATAATAAAAACAACATAAACTTCAATAAAACAGAGAACACTTGAGCGTGACAGTGCGGAAACGTCTTTCAGGCATAGAAAATGTTACCCAATGATGCTCTAACTAGTTTTTATACCCGTGCAAATGCACGAGAATTACAAATGCTTATATAAAATAGTTTTGTGGTATATTACTTTAAAGATATTAAATAAAAGTATCATAATATTGACAAATATAAAGGAATTTAAAACATAGCATTGACAAACATAAATTTAAAATTTGTAAAGAGAATTTATAGATGTTGATAGAATAGAACACCAAAGTTTATAGATATAAGAATTTAAGACCAATGATAATGATTTCGTGTTTTCCGTGTGATCAAATATGTTTAAAAAAGCAAGCATCATATAAGATATCCTCCTTACCAACTTATTTCGTTTTGAATCTCCTATTGAACACATAAACCAACAATCGACTTTTAAACTTGACAATAGTTATCATCCTGAAACTTTCTTAATTGATCCCCTCTCCCCCTTAAATTCCCTAAGCGTCCCCACAATTCGTTTTAACTCTTATACAAAGATCCTCAACCGGCAATTTCCACCCCCCACCATCAATTTCTATTGGCCACATACACCTCCATGCTAGTATCCCATCCACTTTCCTTACCAACACCCAATCACCCGTCAACATGCTACCCGACACTGTAACAGTCTGATCCATCATACGTCGCAACACAACCCAATAAGATTAAATGTCACCCCTTAAGTTCGTAAATCCTCGCTTGTGTTTTAAATGGTGAAAGGCTTGTTGGTAATGTATAGTAGAAACCTATTATAAACATATCATAATAAAAACCTTAGTGTCCCAACTTAGGACAAACCAATTGTATAAACCAGTTTCCATAATCTTGGAGTGTTACAAACACCCTCTCCCCAGTCGATGCTTACTTGGCCCCTTAACCAACACTTCTTCACTTGTCTTATTTTTTAAACGGCACTACAACACATGAACTCATTTGAGGCGCCACTCCAAGTGAATTCCTCTACTGGACCCCCACCCGGTCAATTCCTATGCACTCGTTCTCTTTACCCGTGTCGATTCGTATACTCGACCCTCTATAACACACATATTCTCGACTCCTCCACTTGCCCTGATCTGCCTAAGCGACATATGAGGCTCTGCCCCACATGAACTCCTATACTCGACCTCCAACTCGGTCATTTCTTTTACTCTCAGTTTCCTTTACCTATGTCGGTTCTTATTCTCGACCCTTTATAACACACATGTTATCGACTCCTCCACTTGGCACCTCTCATCTCCCTATGCAACATATGAGGCTCCGCCCCACATGAACTCCTCTACTCGACCTCCAACTCAATTCTTGTATCCTGTTCTCTTCACCCGTGTCGATTCTTATGCTCGACTCTTTTTCACACACATATTCTCGACTCCTCTAGTTACCACCCCTGATCTTCCTGCCAGGGCATCCCACCATTCTCCGAAAAAATAATATCTTACTTTCGGAGTATATGGAATATTTTAAACTCTTCTAATAATATAATTGGTGAGCAATCATTATACTTTGATAACCAATGACATCTATTGTTGTGCATCAACTTATAAGTCAATAAGCATATATTTTCAATGTTGGTCAATAAGCATATATTTTCTAATCCATTTGTTTTCTCTGGTTCTTCACTCTAGTCACTCGCATACTCCATCGTTTGATCTAGTCCTAGCGTCTCTCCTCGAAAAGCCCAGGTTACCATGCAAAAGTGATAGAGCGATCTAACTGTACATGTAGTCATGTACCGAATCTTCGTTTAAAATTGCTGAAATACCTAGGGTTTTAAATATGTGGTTCTTTTCTCTTTTAATATTTAGTTTGTAGAAAAATCTTATCAACATATATTCTTGTTCATATCTTCATTTTGAATTGATGAATTGATTTATGTAAATTTAAATAAAAATTAGTTTATAAATTCTTTTGCTTTTTAAGATTTCTAGATTTGTTTCAATAATTAACAAATCATAATACGAAGGGAATTAATCTTGGGCATTCATTCACCTAGATCTAATGGCTAACAAAATACTCCCTTTTATTTTCTCTCTCCTCCCTTACCCACCACCACCACACACCACCCATTCAACACCCGCCTGAGATGTTGCCGCTGCCTCCACCATCCACACTACGCCAAAAATCACATATAACACCGGAACATATGACACCGGAACGCTAATAACCGGTGTTAGAATTTATAAAGACACCGGTTTGGGAGCAACCGGTGTTAAAAGCAATAAAAATTGAAAAGAATATTCTTGGGAAAATATAAGACACCGGTTCTCTAGATAACCGGTGTCTTATGTGTACTCAAATATAAAATAAAAAATAAAAAAATTATTATTGCACACATATGACACCGGTTTTAGACACAACCGGTGTCTTATGTGTACTCAAATATAAAATAAAAAATAAAAAAATTATTATTGCACACATATGACACCGGTTTTAGACACAACCGATGTCTTAAGTGTATTAAAAAATAAAATAAAAAATAAAAAAATTATTATTGCACACATATGACACCGGTTTTAGACACAGCCAGTGTCGTATGTGTATTAAAAAATAAAATAAAAAAATAAAAAAATTATTATTGCACACATATGACACCGGTTTTAGACACAACCGGTGTCTTATGTGTATTAAGAACATCTCCAAGAAAATTATTATTGCACACATATAACACCGGTTTTAGACACAGCCGATGTCTTATGTGTATTAGAAAAAAAAAAAAAAACATTTAATTAATATAGAACCCTAAACGTTTGCCTTATATTCCCCCATCTCAAAACAACCATTTTCCCCATTTCTCTTTCCGCTCTCCTCTCTCTTATCTCTCCCCTCAAACGACCCCTACATGTTTGCTTCTCCATTCTTCAATTCCTTCTCTGCGGCAATCCTTTTTTCTCATTCCTCATTCTCTCTCTCTCCCTTCGATTCATATAAACCCGGCCCTTTGCCTTTGGTAAGTATTCTCCCCATGCAAATCGTAACCGCGACGAAGGGTTCAAGATGGATCGATATTTTAAAAATAAGGTTAGATTTTCCTTTACTTTCACATTAATATTAATATATAAAATAAAATAGTGATTATATTTCTCCTCAATTCATTTGTGGTTTGATTTAATTCAACTAGAGTGATATGTTTACAACTTCCGTCTATAATTATTTATGGTAAATTGGTTGAGATGATGTAGAAACATTGTTTGATTTAATTTTAGATCTGAAATATGTTGATTTTTGTGTTGATTTTAGTTGAAACACCGGCGGATCTAAGTTGGCTCACGACCTCCCCGTCTCCACCTCCTATACGCCAATGCCCCTCACTTTTGTTCTCCCTTTCTCCCCATTTCTCACAACGATTACCCTCCCCACCTGTCTCCTCGCCTCTCTCGCCACGTTCTCGGCCCCTTTCTAAAGCGTCACCGCCAGAAACAACCAAAAATTGTCGTCTATAATGAGTTTTTCGTTTTTCTTCGTGTTGCATAGAGGTGGCTTAAATGGCGGTGTTGTGGGCCTAATATTGGTGGTGGTCGCGGGAGGTGGCCACATCAGGTGGTGTTGGCCGATCGTTGGTTGGTGGTGGTTGGTGCTAGTGTGTGGAGGTGAGGTGGTGGTGGACGTGGGTGGTTAGGGTTGAAGGGAGATGAAAGAGAAAATGTATTTTCTTTTTTTTTTGTTTTATCTTTTTTTTTTCCTCTATTTTTTGAGGGATTCTACAATAGCTAGCTACCAAGGGTTGGTAGCCATTGTAATCCAATAGATCACAGCCATTCATTTTCTTATTTACATCTTAACCATTAATTTCTTTGACTCTTAAAATTTGTAATCTCCAAAATACCCTCCTAAATTTACCCACAGTCCCTCATCACCAAATCTCGTCGTCAAATTTCATTGTTTAATGGCCCAACATCAAACTTTTGAACACAAATTTACAACACCTGCAAAGATGTGCAAACCTTCGTCTAAATCTCCGCTTGACGACGACCACCACCATTAGCATTTCAACAACCACCATCATTAGTCTCACCTTCCACCGACCTTCTATCCGCTCCTCTCTCTCTCTCATAGCGGCGCCGGCAACCTAATCTCACCCATGCCCTCAAGCACGGTAGGCTTTGCTGGTCATCTTCAGTGGTTCGTGGTCTATTGCGGCTGGGTTGTGTAAGGTTGTGTTGGTGAGAGTAGAGGTCGTGGTGGATTATGCGTGGTGGTTTAAAGGGAGGGAAAGTGTTGGATTATAAGGTTAATTTAGGAAATTTAATTATTTAATTATTATTTTTGGTCAAATTTACAATGGCTACCAAACTCTGGTTGCTATTGTAGAATTAAAACTATTTTTTTAAACATTAACAATCTTTTGATGAACATCAAAAATTGATGAACATGTACTTTACAATTGACGAACATTGACTAATATTGATGAACATGTAATTTAATTAAATAAATATTGAATTTTATCGTTGTACATTGAAAATTTGATCAACATTAAAAATTTGATGAACATTGAATTTTGATGAACATTACTTTTTTTGATGAACTTGAAGTTTTAATATAATGAATGTAAACGGAAGATTTAAAATAAAAGATTTGCTCATCTACATTTATTTGGACTGGTTCTTTCCTTTTTATAGAATGAGATGTAAAAATATACATGAAGTAACAGTTAGCACACTGGTAATGTAATGAATATGAAAGTGAGAGGTCAATGGTTCAAATCCTAGCTCACACATTTTGTGTTAAATGATTGATGACGTATTGCTGACAAGTCAGTTGTACGCAGAAGCTCGCCACGTCAGCTTTTCATGCACGCAATTATTAAAAGTAATAGAATAGAAGATAGATAGATAGATTGGTACCATTGGAAAGCTTGCTTTCCGAACTTGAATCTTACATAAATTTAGCCCAAATCCGTTAGCTGTATATGGAGATATTAGACCTCAAAGTTCAGACCTGAAAACTGATTTTCGTCATTCCTTCCACCCTGACAGCCTGATTCAAAACAAAACTGCAATTTATTGAGAGTTTTTTTAATCTTTATTCGAAAGCCATGACTTAGATTGATCTCTTAACTTTCCGAAAAGGTATGCCACATAAAAATTGAGCTTCGTTTGAACCTTCCAAGAGCTTCTCAAAACCGATTGCGCAAACCTGAAATTTTCTAAACCTGTAGATTTGCTCAATTTCGGATTTGGCTTTTGTTTTGGCCTTAATCATGGCTTTTGGAATATTGTGTATGTCATAAATAAAACTTAACCGTTTGAATATTGCATGTCAAGTTTGCATACATCTCAAATCTTGCATTTAAATCAGAAGTGCAAAATAATAAAAACAACATAAACTTCCATAAAACAGAGAACACTTGAGCGTGACAGTGCGGAAACATCTTACAGGCATAGAAAATGTTACCCAATGATGCTCTAATTGGTACCATTGGAAAGCTTGCTTTCCAAAGTTGAATTTGAACATAAATTTAACCCAATTCCGTTATCTGTAGATGGAGCTATTAGCCCTTAAAGTTCAGAACTGAAAACTGATTTTTGTCATTCCTTCCACCGTGACAGCCTGATTCAAACTAAAACTACAATTTTTTGAGAGATATTTTCATCATAATTCCAAAGCTATAACTTAGATTGATCTCTTATCTTTCCGAAAAGGTATGGCACATAAAAAATAAGATTCGTTTGAACTTCCTAAGAGGCTCTCAAAAGTGAGCGCGCAAACCTGAAATTTCCTGATCTGCAGAATTGCTCTTTTTCGGACTTGGCTTTTGTTTTGGGGTTTGATTATGCTGTTGTGCCTAAAAGACACCAAACCAAGTCTAGCTAAAAATTCGGCAGCAATTCGACGCAAATCGAACAAACCAAATCAAAAACGAAATTAACAAAAGACAAACAACCAACACCAAGATATAAGTGGAAAACCCTCCAAATCGAAGGGAAAAAACCACTGGGCACCAATAATCGATTTCACTAATCAATTAGCAAAGTTACAAGGTTCAAAGTTTCAAGCTATGCCCCTAACTCGAAACAACAAAATCCCAGCTACAAATTATATCAATCGGATCACTACAAATTGATTCCCAAATCAATTGAAATACAAACGATCCAAATAGAATGATACGAAATACCTGTAGCCGTGATACAATTAGAGAAATACACCTTCAAACAGCTCCACCTTAGCCAATCTGATAATGACTTCAAAATATGAGCTTGCTCGTGTTTCTCTCTGATGGTCGGAAGAAGGTCAGTGACCTGATTCTCCCTCTTTCTCTGATGTGTTTGTGTTTTTCTGCGTTCTGTCTTCTGCTCCTCTGTCGAAAGCCACACACAAAAACAGCCCCTTATCCTCTTTTTCATTTTCTTTTTCCTTTTTTTTTTCTTTTCTGTTTTTCTTTTTCTTTTCATTTTTCTTTTCTGAAATTGAAAACTAAAAAAAAACAATAATAAATAAATGGGGTTGGACCTTACCTAACAATCTCCCCCTCCAACCCGATTCAGAGGAGATACGTCTCCTACAACTCACTTGGAGACAATCCCGGCTAACTTGCAAAAACTTGCAAACTTGTGGCCGGGTAAGACCTTAGTCAACATATCAGCAAGGTTCTTGTCGGTGTGGATCTTTAACAATTTCAAAAGCTCATCCTCGATGACCTCTCTCAACCAATGGTAACGGACATCAATGTGTTTTGTTCGAGCATGATACATGATATTCTTGCTCAAATCAATAGCACTTTGGCTATCACATTGTACAATGTACACCTCTTGTTCCAAACCTAACTCTAGGAGAAACCGTTTAAGCCAGAACATCTCCTTACCGGCTTCTACGGGAGCTATGTATTCAGTCTCAGTCGTAGACAAAGCTACACATTTCTGAAGCTTGGATTGCCAAGATATGGCTCCCCCCGCAAACATGAACAAGTAAGCCAAGGTGGATTTTCTACCATCAATATCACCCGCCATATCCGCATCAGTGATTCCTTCAAGTATAGGTTCAGATTTTCCAAAACATAAACACATTTTCGATGTACCCCTCAAATATTTTAGAATCCACTTCACCACCTCCCAATGGGATTTTCCGGGATTAGACAAGGACCGACTCACCACTCCAACTGCATGTGCAATATCAGGCCGTGTACAGACCATTGCATACATTAACGAACCAACGGCAGAGGAGTATGGTATGAAAGACATACCTTCTTTCTCTTCATCACTAGTCGGGCAATCTTCTTTTGTCAACCTAAAATGACCCGCTAGCGGCGTACTCACTGGCTTAGTGCTCTTCATATTGAACCTTTCAAGTACACGTTCAATATAGCGTTCTTGTGAAACCCATAACTTACCAGCTTTCCGATCTCGTATGATTTGCATGCCTAAAATCTGTTTGGTAGGGCCTAAATTTTTCATATCAAAAGACTTAGACAAGTCTTCTTTAAGACTGCTAATCATATCTTGATTCTGCCCCACAATGAGCATGTCATCAACATAAAGGAGAAGAATAATAAAGTTACCATTAGGAAACAGCCTAAAATACACACAAGGATCAGCCTCTATCCGCTTGTAATTATGACTCGCCATAAAAGCATCGAACTTCTTATACCACTGCCTTGGTGCTTGTTTAAGCCCATAAAGGCTCTTTTTCAATTTGCACACTAAGTGCTCTTTCCCTTTCACTTCGAATCCCTCCGCCTGCTCCATATAAATTTCCTCGTGCAAGTCACCATGTAAGAAAGCGGTCTTCACATCAAGTTGTTAAATATCAAGGTTCAAGCTAGCGGCTAGGCCTAACACGACTCGTATCGAAGTCATCTTCACAACCAGTGAGAAAATCTCATTGAAATCGATACCTTTCTTTTCATTACAACCTTTCACCACCAATCTCGCCTTATGCCTCACTAGATTATCACTGTTTTTCTTCAACTTAAATAACCACTTGTTTCTCAACACTTTTCTGCCTTTTGGAAGCTTCACCAACTCATATGTATCATTTTTCATCAAAGAGTTCATCTCGTCTTCCATTGCGGCAATCCAATCATTTTTATCGGATAAAGATTGCACTTCTTGGAAACTCTCAGGCTCCCCCTCTTCAGTAAGGAGGATGTACTCGTCACTCGAGTACCAAGTTGATTGTCTACGCTCTCTGGTGGAGCGTCTGACCTTCTGGACAGCCCCTGTGGGATGAGTAACGGGATGAGTAACGAGCTGCTCCCCCTGCTCTACAAACCCTTCTTCTTCATCCTCTTGTGTCTCTTCATTGTTATCTGACACTTGTGGATTCTCTTCTTCAAAGATAGCATCTCCACCTTCATTTTCACCATCACCTGCAATAGGATCAACAATAGGGATAGAAATAGGTGTTAAGTCGGAAGTAGTATATGTGTCGACATACTTTTCAACTAGCATGTCGAAGCCCATCTCTTGCTCACAAAAGACCACATCTCTACTTCTGACCACTTTTCTCCTCTCCCGATCCCATAGCCTATAGCCATACTCCTCATCTCCATAACCCATAAAAATGCAAGGAGTAGCTTTGCTATCAAGCTTTAACCGCTTCTCCTTCAGAACTAGCATAAACGCCTTGCATCCGAACACTCTCAAGTGAGTGTACGAGGCATCACGTCAGGACCAAACCTTCTCCGGAATGTCCAAACCAAGTGGAACCGAAGGCGAACAGTTGATCAAATACACTGCACTATTGACGGCATCACCCTAAAACTTCTTTGGAAGGTTTGCCATCCTCAACATGCATCTCACTTTCTCGACAAAGGTCCGATTCATCCTCTCCGCCACACCATTGTGTTGTGGAGTGCCCGGCTCAGTCTTCTCATGTCGAATCCCATGCTTGGAGCAGTAACTTTTGAACTCATTTGAGGTGTATTCACCTCCATTGTCACTACGGAGACCATTCAACTTTTTCTCTGTCTCCCTCTCCACCATAGCATGAAATTTCTGAAAAATTTCAAAGACTTCACTTTTATGCTTCATAAGATGAACCCATGTCTTACGTGTATGGTCATCAATGAAAGTCACAAAATACAAGTGACCCCATGCCGATTCCACTTCAATTGGACCACACACATCAGAATGTACTAGCGCCAGCTTGCTTTCTTTCCGCTTTGATCGTTCCCGAAAAGAAACTCGGTGATGCTTACCTAGTACACAATGATCACAAGGATTAAGAGTTATACTCTTATCGGCCGGAATAAGAGATCTCTCTGCCAAGATCTTTATTCCCTTTTCACTCATATGCCAGAGTCTCCTATGCCACAAATTTGGTGAGGAGACTTCTTCAACGTCATTGATTTCACCACCACACACTCTCATGTGTGTCTTGTAAAGAGTGCGACACAACTCTCCACGAGCTACAAGCATCGACCCTTTGGTCATCTTCCACTTTCCACTACCGAAAGTGTGATGAAAGCCCTCTTGATCAAGGACAGTGGCGGATAGCAAGTTAAGACGTAAGTCGGGTATATGACGCACATTCTTCAAAGTAATCGTGCATCCGACATTTGTCTCCACCCGAACATCACCAATACCAACTATGCTCACCGAAGAATTATTTCCCATTTTCACACTACCAAAATCACCCGTTCGATAGTTTGAGAAATATTCACTCTCAGGAGCACAATGAAAAGAGGCCCCTGTATCAATAAGCCACTCACTGTTGGAATTAGTGATATGAGAACAGTCACTTGTAGCACAAATTAAAGTAACTGGCTCATCACTTGCAATTGCGGCCGTACCCGCATTATCCGCCTTTTTCAACTGCTTGCCATTCTTTAGATCCTTTTCCCGAACCCAACAAAAGTTCTGAACATGTCCCGGCTTATCACAATAATGACAAATAATATTGTCCTTGTGATCCCGAGATTTAGAGCGACCCTTGGACTTGCCACGGTTCTTTGGACCCTTACTTTTGCCCCTGCCCCTACTCTCCGTAACAAGGGCCTGAGCATTATCCGAACCCATCTTCTTCCTCCTCATCTCTTCGGTGAACATACTATCTTTAATCATATCCATCGTTAGCTTTCCACTAGGAGCGGAATTGCTAATAGACACCACCATGGTTTCCCATGTATCCGGAACGGAACTCAAGAGGAAGAGTGCTTGCTGTTGGAGTTGGAGTCCTCCGACAATAATGCGTTGACTAATTAAACCTAATTAGGAATAAACTTGGGATATATTGAATATACAAGTCAGTTGATTAACGTAAATCGATAACGGTTGGCTGGCTAGAGTTTGACGTTATTGTCGTTTGACGGCGATAATCAACCGATAAAGATAGTTTCTCCAAATGATATTATATTTGTATTTAATATAATATAATATAAACCCTAATGTATCAGTTAAAGAGTTAACTGATTATATCGGATAGTGATTTATGAGTTCGGAACTCAGGTCGAATAAATTATGGTTATTGTGTAAATTGTCAAAAAATATTGACAATTAGCTATTTAAATTACAAAGAGTTGTAATTTTAGCTAAAATGATGGAATTAGTAATTATTATATATTGATATAATAATTAATTAACACTTAAAGAAATAAGTGTACAAATTATACCAAATTGTAACATAAGATGTTTAGAGGTATAATTAGTAAGGGCAAAATAGTCTTTTTGCCACCACCACTATATATAATGTATTTTATGATCAAACACATTATATACATCATTTTTACAATCCCATTATATGTTTTAGATAGAGAATTGAGAGAAAATCCTCAAATTTCTCTAAGAAAATCAGCCTACTTCCATTTCCATTAAGATCAAGTTTTCTTCATTGCATGTCAATAAAAACTTGATCAAAGCACTTATCTAAGCCTATTATATCATTAGCTAATTTGTTGGCTAATTATATATAAGGTTTTAGGGTTAAAATCTCATAAAACTAGACCATTTTGTGAGTTTTTTGGAGAGCTTCTTTGGTGGATCAAGGGAGGAGGTTTCCTAACTTGAAAACTCAAGATTAAGGAGGAGGATCCCCAATAATTTGCAGCTCAAGATCCTTCATTTGAAGGAAGGTCAAAATTCCTCTTGATTAAGGTATAAAAACATGTTTTATTACCTTATTTATGCTTTAATCTTACATGCAACTAAAGATTCTAAGCTAAAATTAATTAGGAGTAATTAAGTACTAATTAGAGGCTAAATAACTTTCATGTGGTATCAGAGCATCGGTTTAAGTTGCATGTTAATTTTAAGCTTTAATTAGGTTAATTAGTAACTTAATTAATTTTTAATGATAAAAATTGGTTTTATCATACAAACTAAATTTGCATGTGATGTTTTGGGCATGTGGATGCTCCAACCGAAATTATGGAATTTTGGGAATTTATTTGCTATTTTTGCTTATTTTTGGTTGTTTTTACAAGATTTATGCTATTTTCTAATTAATTGGTAATTAGATTGACATGCTTGTTGATTTTCTTAATTTAAGAAATTTATAATTTTTCCAGAATTATAATGATTATAATTTCCATAAATTATTTCATAATTTTATTGCCCATTTGTTATTAGTTAGTAATAATATAAATGGTGGAAAATTGATTTCTTAAGAGAAAATGACCAAAATAATTTGCAAATTTTTTGTCCTTAATTAGCTACTGGTTGTGAGCTTAAATCACTTAATGAAATAATTTCTAAATTTTTTCATAATTAGTTATGATTTATTTAGATATTTTCGGGTTTATTATGTGATTTTTGGACAAATAGGTAGCAAACATAATCAAATTAAACTAATAAATTCAATTTTAGTGGAGACTAAATATTGAAAAACTAATTAGTTGGGGGTTAGTTTAAACTTAAAAGGTGTTTTAAGTGTTGATTATTGATTCTAATAAGTTAGAATCAAAAATTCCTAAATTTACCGGGTTGCTTGTACTATAAAGTTGAAAATCCCCTTTCAGGTATCTCGGCATCCCTTTGCATTCATCAAGGCTTAAAGCTGCTATGTACTTCCCCCTGATTGATAAAATAAAGGCTAAGCTCTGCCATTGGGCTAATGCCTTCATCTCCTACGCTGGAAAGCTGCAACTGATTAACTCAGTCATCCTGGGGTTGCAAACATTCTGGGGATCAGTTCTTCTGCTGCCTAAAGTGGTGCTTAAGAAGATAAGTAGGCTGAGCAGAGAATTCTTCTGGAATATTACTGAGCAAAAGGGTAAAATCACGTTTATTGGGTGGAAGAATATCTGCAAGCCAAAGAGAGAAGGTGGCCTTGGAATCAAGGAAGTGCTCAGTTGGAACAAAACTATATTTGCAAAGTGGATTGTCAAACTCACTCATGCCCCAGATAATGTCTGGTGTAAGTGGGCTCAAGCATACTATCTTAAGGGCAAAACCATCTGGGAAAACAGAGATTTGGCAGACACTTCCAACACCTGGAAAGCTTTGATGATGAAATCAAGGAGAAAACAGGCTCTGAAAATGCTGCTGAGAGTATGATTGATAAATGGAAACAAATGGGGAAAGGAGGTGGGAAAGCTATCTAAGATTTCTTCAGAGGAAAAGAAGAGAATCTTGTTTGGGATAGCTGCTGCATTCCTAAAAGCTGCATAATTACTGTTCTTGCACTGCAGAATGCCTTTCCTACCTTGGATAACCTGATGAAGAGAGGCATCTCCTTGGCAAATAGATGCGTTCTCTATTAGCAGGAAGAAGAAAATAGATCACATCTCTTCTTCAACTGCAAATATTCAAGTGAAATCTGGAGTAATGTCCTATATTGGATGGGTTACAATAGGAGAACGAAAAACTCGATGCAGGAAGTAATTTGGTTTAAGGAAAAAATCTGGGGGAAGCAAGCCAAGCATCATATCTTGAGAAGTGCCCTTACTTGCACTCTTTCTGAGATTTGGAGGGAAAGAAATTCGAGAATCTTCAGCAATACAGAAAGAAATGTGGCTCAAATTAGCAAGTTCATCAAATTTAGTGTTTGTGTTAGAGCCATAGATAGATTTGCTAGTTCTATTCCTAGTAAGTAGAATGTATTTCATTAGTGGTTTTCTCGGGGTAGTTCACTGCTATCCTTGGAGAGTTTGTTGTTTTTGTTCATCTTTTCCCCTCTGAGGATGAATAAAATTACTAAACCTTTCCAAAAAAAAAGTTGAAAATCTGATTTTCGGTCTTATTTGCATGATTCTAAGTATAGTATGGCCATAGAGTACTATAGTATCGATACTGTACCGAAATGTAAGGACGGTATCCGATTGGTTTGTAATAATTGCGATCTTGTATCGCCGGTTTGTAATACATTAATTCTTTTATTTTTCAAAAATGTATAATAGGATAGTCCATATGTACATTTGTTTATATTGAAGATCGGCATTTTCACGGAGCCAATGGTTGGCGGATCGAGACAGAAGTGAAGACGGAGCCTTTGAAGCTTTTGAAGCCTAGTTTAGGTTTAATTGCTTTTGTTAGGTTCTACTCTTATAGCCATACTAGGACTTGGATTTTTTTGATGCATGCTTGGTTTAATTTTTGCACAATTATAACCAAACGCAATCACACATTGTCATATTCATTATCCGCGACTCGCTTGAATTAGTTCACTTAAAAGCGATAGATAAAATATGACAAGATCTCTCACTGAAATGTAAAATCGAGATTTAGTCCTTCCACAATTCACGCCTATGCAACCCTTGTTCATTAGGGGCACGCTCGCCCTAGCGGGGTGTTTCCTTTTTACCTTGGGGGAGTAGGTTAATAAAGAGTTATTACGAGTAAATTTTGGTTTAATCTTGACGTGATTTGCAATACAAGTCTTGCAATCCGGGACTAAAGGATTGATTTAGTTGAAATCGATCAACCGAGAGTTCTAAGTGTAGAATCAATCATGAGTTGGTTCACCGAAATTACATAAATTTGGGATGTATCGCCCTCCGCGTACCTAAATTTATATAAGATCGGATCTCGCAATCATTTATATAATTAAGAGAGATAATTATATAAATGCCTAAATTCACAAATAATTATTTTAATGTGAATTTGATGATGAATTTAATCGATTGTTTTTTCCCACGTTGTAGTTTAAAATTCGAAAATGGCTCAAACGTTCAATTCAGTAATATCCAAAGACTCCTGGCTTCTTAATTTTATGGAAAAGAATGAACTAAAGGAGGATGAAAGCAATTTTACTGATTGGGAGTTAAACCTGCGATTAGCCCTTCAATCTGACAGAAAACAACGCTTTCATACGAACCCCCGATTCCCGCTCCAGGTCCTGACGCCACCCCTGAAATGATAGAAATGTATCAAGAGTACGCGCATGAATCTGACCAGATTAAGAATGTATTGATTTTTGCTATGCACCCGCGTTTACAGAAACACATGATTGATTTCAGTCCGTATCAAATATTCGCTCGGCTAACGACTAGTTTCTCGCAAAAGCCGCGAATACTTCAATACGAAGCAGCTTCGAGTTTCTTTGAGACTAAGCTCTCAAAGGGCCAACCAGTTGGTCCTCATGTTCTCAAATTTATTGAGAATGTTGAAACTCTTGAGAAGTTAGGTTGCCCAATTTCTGAAGATTTTGCGGTTTACCGTCTGCTTAATTCTTTGCCTGCAACATTCGGTCCTTTTAGGACGAATTACAACATGAATGATTTAAAGAAAAATCTTCATGAATTGCATGTCATGCTTGTACAACATGAGAGGGATATGGTGTCTAGTGGGAGTGGGAATAGAGATGTTTATCCATGGCGGTAAAACAAAAGGGGAAGTTTAAGAAGGGTGCGGGGAAGGGTAAGAAACCCACGCGTGGCAAAGGAAAAGGAAAAGTTCCTTCGGGCAACAATTCCATTGCTAAGAGAGGCGCGACTCCTGAACAGAAATGCTTCCATTGTGGAAATTTCGGCCATTGGAAGCGAAAAAGCCCAAAATATCTGGAGAAGAAGAAGTCGAAACCAGGTATATATATGATAGACATTAATTATGCAAGTACCACGTCATGGGTATTAGACACTGGATGTGGATCTCACCTTTGTAATCACTTGCAGGGGCTGACGAAGGCACGTCGGCCTGCAAAAGGTGAAGTTGACCTCCGTGTCGGGAATGGAGCTAAAGTAGCCGTCATATCAGTAGGAATTTATATTCTGTCACTTGCCTCAGGGCTAGAGTTGTATCTAAATAACTGCTATTTTGTACCAACTCTAAGTAAGAATATAATATCAGTTTCTGTTTTAGATGCTGAAGGTTTTGAATTTACAATACGAAACAACAGTTGTACCTTCTCGTTTAATGATATGGTGTACGGAACAACCAAATCTATAAACGGCATTTACGTTTTAGATTTGAAAAATGAGGTCTATCATGTAGCAAATAAAAAGCTCAAAATAGGAGATCCCGATCAATCCTACCTTTGGCACTGTCGTTTAGGGCATATAAACGAAAAACGCATTGAGAGACTCGTAGCCAATGGAGTTCTCAAACCATTTGATTTTGGATCATATGGAACTTGCGAATCTTGTCTTTTAGGCAAGATGACTCGAGCACCTTTTTCAGGAAAAGGAGTACGAGCTAGTGATTTGTTGACCCTCTTTCATACAGATGTTTGCGGTCTAATGACAATCACTGCCAAAGGTGGTTATGACTACTTTGTCACTTTTACAGATGATTTTAGTAGACACGGCTACATCTACCTAATCAAATACAAAAGTGAGGTACTTGAGAAATTTATAGAATTTCAAAAGGAAGTAGAAAACCAATTGGGAAAGAAGATCAAGGCCTTACGATCAGATCGGGGAGGTGAATATCTCAGTAATGACTTTGATATTCATCTGAAAGACTGTGGAATCATATCACAGCTTACACCTCCTGGTACACCACAATTAAATGGTGTAGCCGAAAGAAGAAACTGTACCCTGTTTGATATGATAAGATCTATGATGAGTCAGACCGAGCTTCCTGATTCATTCTGGGGTTTTGCTTTCCAAACTGCCATTTTCACACTCAATAGATGCCCAACTAAATCAGCTCCGAAAACTCCTTATGAGTTTTGGAGAGTAAAAGTTCCTAACCTCTCATTTATCAAGATCTGGGGTTGTGAAGCATATGTTAAAAACAAGACTGACAATAAGCTTGCACAAAGATTTGATAAATGTATCTTTGTAGGTTATCCTGTACAGACTCGAGGATATTACTTCTACAATCGTCTAGAGAACAAAGTTTTTGTGTCTCGAGATAATGTATTTTTAGAAAAAGAATTTATTTCTAAAAGACAGAGTGGGAGAAAATTTGAACTCAGCGAAGTTCAAGAGCCACAAATGCAAAATGAGGCTCACGATGTTTTGCCAGAAGACAATCCTGAATCGTCTAACTCTGTGCTTCCATTCTCCACTCCTAGAAGGTCACGCAGATCAAGCCACCCACCAGATCAATACCTAGGTGTGATCGAGGATGGTGGTGATCACTTTTTGCTTCTAGAAAGTAATGAGCCTGCAACCTACAGAGCAGCCATGACTAGAGCGAATTATGCTAAATGGCTAGAGGCAATGAAATCCGAGATAGATTCCATGTACAAGAATCATGTATGGGACTTGGTTAACTTGCCTGAAAGAACTAAGGTTCTTCAGTGCAAATGGATCTTTAAGATGAAGACCGGCAAGGATGGAAATCAAGATATTTTCAAAGCTAGATCGGTAGCTAAAGGTTTCACGCAAGTTCATGGTTTAAACTATGACGAGACCTTTGTGCCAGTTGCAATGCTCAGATCTATTCGGATAATCTTAGCTATTGCTGCTTTTCATGATTATGAGATATGACAGATGGATGTTAAAACCGCCTTCCTAAATGGGTTTCTGGAAGAGGAAGTGTATATGACACAACCTGAGGGTTTTATTGATCCAAACAATCCTAAGAAAGTTTGCAACCTTAAGAGATCCATTTATGGTCTTAAGCAAGCATCTCGGAGTTGGAACCATTTGTTCAACCATGTGATTAAACAAAATGGCTTCACCCGAAGTGTCGAGGAACCTTGTTTATACATGAAATTTAGTGGGAGTAAAGTAACTCTCATAATCTTATATGTAGATGACATATTGCTCATTGGGAATGATATCACCATGCTTAACTCCGTTAAGGACTGGTTCGGGAAACATTTCCAAATGAAGGATTTAGGAGAAGCGCAACGCATCCTAGGTATTCGGATCGATAGAGATAGACCAAAAAGAATTCTAGCGTTAAGTCAAGAAACTTATATTGATAAAATTCTTGACAGGTTCAATATGAAAGACTCTAAAAGAGGCTTTTTACCTATGGGAAGTGGGATAATTTTGAGTAAAGCTCAGTGTCCGACAGATCCTAAGGATATTGAACGCATGAAGTCGATACCTTACGCTTCCGCAATCGGTTCGATCATGTATGCTATGATGTTTACGCGTCCTGACGTGTCATATGCTTTAAGTATGACAAGTCGTTACCAAGCCAATCCAGGCGAGAGCCACTGGATAGTCGTTAAGAACGTCCTTAAATACTTAAGAAGGACTAAGGACACGTTCTTAGTTTCTGGAGGGGATTCTGAGCTTCGTGTAAAGGGTTATGCGGATGCTAGTTTCCAAAAAGATCGAGATGATTCAAAATCTCAATCAGGATATGTTTTCATACTGAATAGAGGAGCCATATGCTGGAACAGCACCAAGCAATTGGTGACTGCAGATTCTACAATGGATGTTGAGTATCTTGCAGTATCAGAAGCTGCAAAAGAGGCAGTTTGGATCCTACAGTTCCTGGAAGGATTAAATATAGTCCCAACAGCAGCATATCCTATTGTAGTCTATTGCGACAATAGTGGAGCAATAGTTTAGGCTAAAGAGCCAAAGTCTAGTGACAAATCTAGACATGTACTCAATAAGTTCCATGTAATTAGAGACTTTGTGGAACGAGAAGATATATCGATTTGTAAGGTTAGGACAGACGACAATATCGCTGATCCTTTAACCAAGCCATTATCACAGGCTAAACACAATGGTCATATTGCCTCGATGGGTTTGAGGCGTATGCCTGACATGTGTTAGATTATATGTTGTAATAGTTAATAAGTGTATTACCTTTTACATATATGATAATTAAATTCATCGTTCTAAGTTTTATTAAACTCTTTAATAAATTCAGTTTTAATAAAATTATGAATTATATATATGCTTTGTTGATTCCTAATAGGTCGTGGAGACGATTTGAACCCTATTAAGGGAACAGGATTAACAGTGTATTTTGTCTCTAGTCATAAAATGAGGTGACGCCTCAATTGACTAGATTGTAAGTCGGCTGATGACTAGTTCAATTGTCATGGATTCATAGAGATGAATAACCGATTACATAGACAGACTGTAGATGACACTCTGTCAGACATTTGACCAATTATAGAACCTTTGTGCTTGGTCGTGCCAAGGTAATCTATATTATTCCTATTAGTCGATTCTTTCGACCTACGATTGTTTGTCCGAGTTTATGCAGTAGGCGGTGACTTTGATTTATGTCCTAAGTCGTGCCGTAAAAGGAGGCTAAAAGGACATCTATTGGGTCATAACTGACTGTATGAAACAAAGAAAATAATTCAAGAAGGGATTGTCCACCCACGTCAGGGTATAATATCTTTGGGCCACTCGAGGAATTATGACTGGAAATGCGTGGCCACGCTCGGAAGAGATCTATGATAGATATTCCGGTCAGACAGTCATAATCCAGATTGAGAAAACCACTTCTGATAATGATCCAATGCAAGTTCGACCTGAAAGATACTTCGCGTTGAGTGGGAGATATAACGGACAAGAGAATCGGTTTGTCTTGGACAAGTGGGAGATTGTTGGAGTTGGTGTCCTCCGACAATAATGCGTTGACTAATTAAATCTAATTAGGAATAAACTTGGGATATATTGAATATACAAGTCAGTTGATTAACGTAAATCGATAACGGTTGGCTGGCTAGAGTTTGACGTTATTGTCGTTTGACGGCGATAATCAATTGATCCCTCTCGGTCACACCGATAAAGATAGTTTCTCCAAAGGATATTATATTTGTATTTAATAAAATATAATATAAACCCTAATGTATCAGTTAAAGAGTTAACTGATTATATCGGATAGTGATTTATGAGTTCGGAACTCAGGTCGAATAAATTATGGTTATTGTGTAAATTGTCAAAAAATATTGACAATTAGCTATTTAAATTACAAAGAGTTGTAATTTTAGCTAAAATGATGTAATTAGTAATTATTATATAGTGATATAATAATTAATTAACACTTAAAAAAATAAGTGTGCAAATTATACCAAATTGTAACATAAGATGTTTAGGGGTATAATTAGTAAGGGCAAAATAGTCTTTTTGCCACCACCACTATATATAATGTGTTTTATGATCAAACACATTATATACATCATTTTTACAATCACATTATATGTTTTAGAGAGAGAATTGAGAGAAAATCCTCAAATTTCTCTAAAAAAATCAGCCTACTTCCACTTCCATTAAGATCAAGTTTTCTTCATTGCATGTCAATGAAAACTTGATCAAAACACTTATCTAAGCCTATTATATCATTAGTTAATTTGTTGGCTAATTATATATAAGGTTTTAGGGTTAAAATCTCATAAAAGTAGACCATTTTGTGAGATTTTTGGAGAGCTTCTTTGGTGGATCAAGGGAGGAGGTTTCATAACTTGGAAACTCAAGATTAAGGAGGAGGATCCCCAATAATTTGCAGATCAAGATCCTTCATTTGAAGGAACGTCAAAATTCCTCTTGATTAAGGTATAAAAACATGTTTTATTACCTTATTTATGCTTTAATCTTACATGCAACTAAAGATTCTTAACTAAAATTAATTAGGAAAGTACTAATAAGAGGAGTCTAATTAGAGGCTAAATAACTTACATGTCTTGCAACTCATCATCAAGCACAATATTCATGGACGTCAGTTTATTAATAACATCTTGAAAATCACTAAGATGTTCCGAAACTGATTTCCCCACTTTCAATTTCAAATTAACAAGTCTCTTAATCAAAGAGGCTTTGTTATGAGCCGATTTCCTCTCTTAAAGATTTTGCAACTTCTTCCACATTGCAAAAGCATCGGTGTCTCGCGATATATGACTATAGATAGTTTTATCAACCCACTGCCTAATGGTAGCCAAGGTCTTCCGTTTCATATTCGCCCACTCTTTCTCGCTCATAGAGTCGGGCTTAGGAGGGGGGTTATCGGGGGTTCCGGGATTTGCGTCAATAGGCTCAAAGAGGTCTTTACACACTAACAAGTCCTCCATCATACACTTCCACATGGAATAATTTGTGGAGGTCAGTTTAATCATTGAACACGAATTACTAGACTCCTTTACAACCTAGCTTATAACCTAAGCTCTGATACCACTGTTGTGCCTAAAAGACACCAAACCAAGTCTAGCCAAAAATTCGGCAGCAATTCGACGCAAATCGAACAAACCAAATAAAAAACAAAATTAACAAAAGACAAACAACCAACACCAAGATATAAGTGGAAAACCCTCCAAATCGAAGGGAAAAAACCACTGGGCACCAATAATCGATTTCACTAATCAATTAGCAAAGTTACAAGGTTCAAAGTTTCAAGCTATGCCCCTAACTCGAAACAACAAAATCCCAGCTACAAATTATATCACAATCGGATCACTACAAATTGATTCCCAAATCAATTGCAATACAAACGATCCAAATCGAATGATACGAAATACCTGTAACCGTGATACAATTAGAGAAATACACCTTCAAACAGCTCCACCTTAGCCAATCTGATAATGACTTCAAAATATGACCTTGCTCGTGTTTCTCTCTGATGGTCGGAAGAAGGCCAGTGACCTGATTCTCCCTCTTTCTCTGATGTGTTTGTGTTTTTCTGGGTTCTGTCTTCTGCTCCTCTGTCGAAAGCCACACACAAAAACAGCCCCTTATCCTCTTTTTCATTTTCTTTTTCCTTTTTCTTTTCTTTTCTGTTTTTCTTTTTCTTTTCATTTTTCTTTTCTGAAATTGAAAACTAAAAAAAAAAATAAAAATAAATGGGGTTCGACCCCACCTAACATATGCATCATTAATTAATTTTAAATTCTCCCAAGGATTACACATTCATATCAACCTGAATTCGATTGAGGATCTATATAAGATGCATTTCGCAAACAGATTTTATTCACTATCACTCTATTTTGATATGCACAAATAAGTCATTCCGATCAGACTTTAGTCGCAGTCATTGTAGTTTAATATGTCACAAAAAGGCACCATATAGCATTGTTAGAGGAACCCATTAGACTTGCAATTCTTAATCTTGGTAAATTGCTCTGTTTAATTAAAATTGGATTTCTGAATTTGTTAATGTTGAAGACAAATTTCTCATTCGTATGTGTGCCTTTTCAAGGCTGATTGTTGGTTTAGTTTATGAGGTTTGTGTTTTGATTGTTCTGTGATCGGCTGAGTTTTGGGAGGTTATGTTAATCTGTGAAATAATGCTTTATTCCGTGCTTGCTTCGTCTGTATGCTGCAAAGGAGTGTATTTATTGCCATGGTTAGAGGACGACATAGAACTTATACGTGTATGCTTCAGAAGAAATTAAACCTCAAACGTGTAATCCTTTAAGTTGTGACTGTTTGACTAAAGTATTCAAACACTTGAAATCTTGAAGCTTTGAATTTTTACGTCTGAAGTATATAAAAAAGGGGGTTGCTATTCATCACCCCAAATATTGCTTTTCATCGCCCCAAATATTCCCATGGAATACCCACTTTACCCATTTCATATAATCCCTCCCCAAATGCAGTACCTAGTATACCCTCGTAATAATTATCCACCCAAACCCACTACATTACTCTCTCTCCTCACCGCCATCCCCATATACTCTTATCCATTAATCATTTCACTTACCTCCATTGCTATCTTCACTCCAAATGTATTACTAATAGCTTATAATGTCCGAATTTTTGTTCTATAAAACTCGGAATTTGAATAGAAAACTTTGTCAATAACTAAGAATAAGTATGAATGGTAGATTCTAGATTGGTACTTATTATAACTGGGATCAAGGAGTTGGTGATGATCATTGAAGTTGGCGCATAAAGTTTCCAGAAGATTTGATACATGAGCTGGGTAAGATTTGATACATAATTTGGGTGCGGTATATTCGAAGGAGCCCGTGGACATGGCCGAAATTGACGGAAGATAATGTTTTTATGATTTATTTGGTTGAGCATTTGTAAAAATTAACCGATAGATTTGAGTGAAAAGGTATTTCGCCGTGTTGAATTTATGGTTGAACGACGGTGGAACCGTATGTTTAACACGACTTGACCCAGGTGTAGCCATATCGTGAATGCGGCTCTACGGGGTTCAGACCGTATTCTGAACACGGTTGTATATACTCATGTTGAATGACTTATCCATTCTGACTTTCTGAGTGTGTTAAGTGTGAATGTATGTGTGCAATGAGTTTATCGGGTGTACATTCATGTACGTGTCCAAAATCCAGTCCGAGTGTACTTAATCTTCCTCTACGTTTGATCTTGTTTCCGTGTTCGTATGATCATGTTTGTTTGCGACACCTAGTGCGAGTATGCATAATATTAGGGAGAAATCATGTGTTACACCATGTGTAACCCTTTTATATTTACACAATCAATGAAATCATAGCATGTGGCATTTATATTTTAATTGAAAGTAGGTAATTAAAAGTGGGAAATTTGAAGATTCCATATCTAATAAAAAGATTATAATGGAAATTTGAAGATTTCTTATCTAAAAAAAGATTATAATAAATAAAATATAATTTTTAACATAATATCCTTTACAATTTTTACCTTTTATATTTTTCTACCTTTTTCATATTCATTGTCTATTACCTATCTAACCTTCTCAATTTTTTACTCCAATGCTACTAAAAGCGGAATTCAAACGTGGACATAAAGCATTTCATGGAGTTTGTTTGGCAAATTCTCCATCAAAAAGAAGAACAAGAGTTCTTGAAAGGATCATGAACAAAATCCCACGCACGTTGAAAGTTTTTTTAGCGGCTCAGATTTCATATGACACAATTTATTCATGTTTCACATCAATAAGAATTATTTGGCACAACTACTACAACAAAATTTCATAGCTGAATTACTACTACTACTACATAGCTGCTAGCTTTTTAAGTAGAAATGAGCGTTTTTAGTAGATGTTAGTTGTTAACTGCTAATAGTTTGTCAGTATATTTGTTGTTCTAAATAAACTTATCTGTTAAAATAACATTACACAAATAATGCTCCTAAAATGCTACTATAAAGAAAGGTTACATACATGTACATTAGCCTATTCGAAATGCTAACGGCTACTTATTAATGCACTATCAAACATGTCCTACTACTGTACTACTTCTAGTAGTAGCAATGCTATTCATAAGCCGAAATGGTATTTGAACTACTAAGTACTAACCAATAGATAAACTGGTAAATGATTTGCAACGAATTAAAATATATAAAGCTTATTGAGTCTAACTTAACTAAGTTGGATTAGTAACTAAAATAATTAACGAGTTGTGTCCTATATAGTAGCTGGAATTGTAACTGAACTACACTTCTAAACTAAATGAACACGAAAAATTAAATTTAACTATTTGAATAGGTAGCTTAATGGTTATTGAACTACATACTATTCAATAGATGCAACGGTAACTGGAAAAACCCGAATCAGTAGCTGGATTGTAATCGAGTTTAATTTGTAGTTTATAGGCGGTCTAAGTGGTAAATCAACTACTCCGAACTAATCAAATAAACCTAGAAATCTAAACTTAACTAAATACGGAGTCGAATGGTTACTCAAGTATATAAATTTAGTAGATGAAACGGTCATTAAATAATCTTTAATTGAATTAAATTGAATTGAATTAATTTCTAGTGTAGTTGAGCTAAAGTTAAAAGCTCAACTTATATATGCAAGTTGTTCATTAATCCCATAACCCAATTTGACTTATTTTACTCGTTTACTGTAATAAGTAAGTAAAAAAATAAAAACACTTAATTCGTTTAACTACTATAGACAACTTGTAATACGTTTAAAATATCAATGGGGTTTGTTCACAACCCCATAGTATAAGAAATGCAAACTTCATTATCTATATCAAACCTACCTTATATTTTTCGATAAATGAGTTAAACGTGTCAGGTTTGTTCATCCAACTTAAACCCAATAAGGGGTTCGGATCAACATGTTGACTTATATTACCATGACTTTAATCCACTAGTTGAGCGTTAGGTACTTGGGTTCATATCAGATAAATCGGACATTTCACTTCTTGTAACTTAGAATTTTAATAATTATCACGTGAATTTTTAATCTTAATTAATTATCTAATTGTAGGGAAAAGTAACTTTTGTGTTGGTGGCAATGTAAAACTTAGGGTATGATTTGGCGCTAAATTGTATCATAATGTCAAAGAATGTTTAGTTTTAGCGGCAAATCCAACAAAAATTCAGCGCCTAAATCAATTGGAATATAGATTCTATTCGTCTAGCTCTAAATGTGGTACGACAAACTAATTAGGACATTTTAGTAAATTTATTTATGATTATAAGGGAAAGTGTATTTGACTAAAAGATAAAAACAAAATAAAAAAACTGCCTAAAGAAAGTGTCAACGGAATAACTTCCTCTCCTATATGTGTTGTTGGGGAATAACTAGTGTCAAGTGTCAGTTGCTTATTTGTTGTGTATCCCATTACCTCTTACACACCGTGTAAATGTAGCAGCCTCCTAATATTAGTGTTAGTGTATTCTTGTTTTTGTGTTTGTCTATATAAGCAGTAAGCTTACGACATCCAATCTGAGTATGCTTGTTTGTTTTTGTTAGTGCGATTGTATTTGATTGAGATGCATGGGTATTGTATAATTTTCACGTTAATCTAGAAGATTTTTGGTGGAGACGATGTGGAGTACACCTCATTATTTACGAGAAATGTAAGTTTTGCATCACTTGATGAAGGTTTCAATTGAGCAAATGATGGTAATGTCGTATTCTGAACGCACACATATTCAGATTACCATAAAACATATTCAAATTACCCAGTTCAACGGTTTTTGGGTACTGCTCATCGCACATATTCAGATTACCGTAATACATATTCAAATTACTATTGTTCAACAACTTCCATATATATGAACACGCGCGTGTATATCCAGATGGCAATTGAACACATTCACAATAAATTGTTTAAGTGTAAGACTAAATTATACTCCGTATAAGACTAAATTATTGTTTTGTTTTATAACACTTATTTATTGTACAATCAAGTTAAGCATTTCTTCTAATTTCCGAAAAATGATTATCATACATGTGTTATATATTGAATTGATCGGATCAGAGTCAATCAAGTTCAGAGTCATTGAAATCAGATCGGATCAGAGTCATTCAAATTAGATCAGATCAGAAAAGTTCAAATAACTATCAATGTCTTTGGTCCATAATTGATCTAATTCGTTGTAATTCAATCAAATTTTCAACAAACTCAAATTAGATTAGATCAGTTCAGAGTCATTCAAAATCAGATCATGTCAAATCAGAGTCATTTAAGATCAGATCAGTTCAAAAAGATGCAGCCCTATCACATAAGGCCTAACTACTCTAAAGTGTATGTATTTTGTTGTATATGTTAAATAATATTCAATACGTAACATTAAGAATGATAAGAACTTATTCTTTTTCTAAAATGAGTATAAATGATACAAATTGGTAGCTCGGGCGTTACGCAGACCTACAAACTAGTTTAAGTAAGTATTTGTTGTCATATTATGTATTTCTACAACCTTTTTTTTGCAAAATATATAATACCTCCAAGGTTTACCCGCGTTTCGTCTTTTCTTAAATTCCTTTATGAGAAAGACACCGTGATTTTATTTTGCTTATGTCATTCGCATAATTGAAACCTTCATCAAGTGATGCGAATCTTTCATTTGTTATAAATAACCAACACCGACTCCACCAAAATCTTTAACTTTAAACTTCTAAATTACACAATAAACATGCATCTTAATCGGATACACGTACGCTCGCAGTAACCATGCTTACTCACACTGGATAGAGTAAACAAACATGAACATAGACTTGTAAAAAGAAGTATACACTTACACTAACATTCACCATACTCAGAGTAGATATCGTAAAAAAAAAAAAAACCACGAACATAGAAACACGAAAAGTACACTTAGACTCCCATTAATCATACTCAGACTGAATATTAAGAACGTACAAAATAAACACCCGCCAAATTGAAATTACACTCACACTCTAACATCACATATATCATACTGAGAAATCAGAATGGATAAGTTATCAAACAGCATATTGTGATACAACCGGGCTGAAAATACAGTCTGCACCTCGTCCAACCGTATTACCAATACGGCTCCACCTGCATAAAACCGTATTCAACATCATGAAAAAAGACCACCCCCAATTTAATGAAACCTAAATCTCTAAATTATCTTTCTCTCTTCACTCCACAATTAGTTAGTCTTCCTGTACTTGTCTCTTTATTCATTCGCCACAATCCCCAAGTGCAAAGGTAAATATCTTTTTTCTCACCTCCTGTGTATTTGACTTGTCTTTAAATCACACATTTTCTTCTTATTCGTTGTAGATTATGACTAACCATGGATGTAACCGTGAAATTGCAGGTTTACATTCCACCAAAAACCTACCAAATCAGGGACCAGTGCCCACTTAGGAAAGAGGTTCTTCGAGTGTTTGGAATACGACCATGAAACGAGTACCCGTTGTTGTAAGTATTTTCAGTGATTTGGTGATAATTTCAAAGATTCTAAGTTGGGTAAAATACTGATGATAATTTCAAAGATAGAAAGAGAGAAAAAAGACACTCATTGCATGAACATGGGGTTAGAGGACAGGTATGAAGTCTTGAGAACAGGGAAATTAATGGCAGGGGAAGAGAGTGAGTGAGGGGTGAAATGGGAAATACATAAAAAGGAAGGCCAAAACAGAATAAAACAAAGCAGGGTCATTTCCGTCATGATATATTTGGGGCGATAAATAAGCCCACCATTTGGAGCGATAAATAGCATTCCAGTATAAAAAATGTATACAGTATTCATAATGTCTTCTAAATATTTATTCTATGACACAAAAAAAAAAAAACCAAACTCTTTCCCAATTTGAACCTAACTATTTCAATTGTCATTGTAGACCATGGACCAGGAGCGAAAAGAAATCCCCAAAAGTTTTACGACTTTGTTGTCCGACTTTAAGTGCTTTGAATTTATCAGAGCCTCTTTTCCAACAACACTACAATAAGCTGAATGGTTGCTACACAACATATATAAGAATAACACCCCAAAAGGATGGCCCGAGCATAAAAATAAAGGGGAAAACTAGGAAAGATTTAAAGTTTGCTACACAAACTTCAGCCATGTTTGCTATAGAAAGGCTCAAAGAATTCCACTCTTTTGACGTTGTTGACTACAATTTAGGAGCTTTTCGTAAAGAGCGTAAGAAAAGGAGAATAGCGGATATTGCAAAGGTTCATGAAAAGACGGTTTGTAAAATTTTCCAGCAACCTTTGGATGAAGTTAGTGTACAATACCAAAAGCTGTGAGCTGAGTTAGAGGAAATTAAAAAGGCGAAACAATAGCTGTTTTCTCAACCTTACCAATATGTAATTTAGTTCCATTTAGGAATTACAATAAATGGTATTGCTTCTTTATTTTGGTGTAATTTGAATTAACGCTTTCCACGCATACATTGCGTATTAAATATATTAGTATTTTCGTTCAACTTTAATCTATTTTTGGTAGGACATTGCAATTTTTGGGTTTATTATTCAAGGACGAGGTGCATTTGTTGGCCTCAACTCAGTACCAAGTGATGCACTAAATGTGTTGAAACTTGAATTTTTATTCACATAAAAGTATATAGTGAGGAGGAATTAATTTTTTAATTAAAGTTAAGCCTCTGGAAGCAACATAAGAATAATTTTGCTTCCTGACACAATAATTGATTGTAGGATCGATGAGTCCACTTTGTCTGATTTCAATGGGTGCCATGTTTCCTGCTTTTAATCTGCGCCTGTATATAGCACTATTTTGTTGCCTTCTAATTAATTCAAATTGCAATAGTTTGCGTATAAGAGTTGATGTCCTGCTATTATCGATTGCAACTTATTTTTGGACGTTCATAGTTCTTGCTAGCTAGACCTCAAAATATTTAGGCAAATTATAAGAATCTTGCGTGCGGTGATTTTTGCGAGTTGATATCAAACTTGATTATTATTTTCTTCGATAACTTGATGTTTGGATTTTCCTATGCCCTACTGGTTTGCTATTTTGAGTGAAAATTAAGGCTCCATATGTTGAGTTGCATAGGACTATTCTGCATACGGTACTTTGTATTAATTTAAAGTGTATTCAAACCGAATCTCACTTAGCTGCGCATATTTTTAATTTATCAAAGGGATCTTCAGACATTTGACATTAAAAAACTCCGAGATTAATGTTTAGTTTTAGTTAACATGTGGATCAATAACCATTATTACAACCTTTAGGAATTTCAGCATACTAGACACAAATAAGACAACAAAAATGTTGTCACTCTGCTATTGTTAGTCAACACTTACGGTGCATATTTTGAGTTATCCATTTCATTAGCAGTTCTATTTTGTTTGTTAGTATGCACACCTCATTGAATAAAATTTGCAGTGTAACGGAATTATAATGGGCTAGTTTTACCTTTTTCTGCTAGATTTTGTGCAGTCTGGATCTTAACAATGGAGCAACAAAAACCTGCTGAATGTGCTCGCTTGAATCGACAAATGAGGAGACATGTAATGAATCAAAGGAGAAACGGAAGGGTTTTCAATTTCAGCCAGATTTCACATGACATAAACCTCACTGCTCCATCTTCATTTAATGAAGTTGGAAGACAAAGCATTGACAATAACATATTAGGTCGCCGTAAAAGAGGTTGACCTCCATTGCCTCCAAGACAAATTACTGAATTTGGCAACTTTGGAGGTAAATGGCTTGTCTTATGGCATGACAAAATACGCTTAGAGAAGTTACAATATCATTATATATATTTTATTTTCTTAACAGATGTGCAACGAATGGATCGGATTAGACAAGCAAGACAAAATCGGGTATTCAGAAGAAGATATCTTAAGTAGAGGAGATCATATTTTCGAAGTCCACGTGCATGTATTTAGAATGATACTGGTGGATTGTTATGTGGAAGTTACAACAGCAGAAAAAGAAGAGTTGTTACAGAGGAGGGTGAAGGTAGTAAACAGAAAAGATGTATACCAAAAAATACATCAAATGAGACAATATCAATAACTGAAGTCAGAGGTATGTTTACCGATCAGAAATATATATTCAAACTTTGTTTATTAGTTTTTGTTTGGAAATAATTCTGTACATTAGGTTTGTATTGGTAAAACTATAAAGATGTGTTGTTACGGATGACAGTTTGATAGTATAAGCAATGCCCTTAGGATAGCCTTATGGAGTAAATAACTCATGCGGGAGGGCATGTGTTTAGACCAGTTTGAAATTTCTGCTCATTTGGGGTGTACTCTTAAGGTTTGAAGTCATACATCTTACAACTAAATGAATTGGTTAACACAACTGCAGCAGCTGCTGCAACTGAAATTGAGTGCAACTACAAGCACTTTATAAACAAACTAAAAGGTTTAGGGACTATATAAGTTTGATTGATTCTTGGAGCTGTATGAATCTTCGGATTATATTTCTAAGTAATTAAACATCAATAGAAACATTGCAGCAGACTGATGCATAAGATTTACCTAAATTAGCATTTTGTGCATACTAATGATATACTATTTAAATGGACAGAAGGATTCACTAGACCTGTTTTCCAAAATGCTGAATCAAACTCCAATCCGACAATGGCAAAGCATAAGTACCACAAAAATGTCGTCTATAGATTATATACACAGTACAATTAGAGTTTTGAAAGCGCTGATTGATTGATTACTTTCAGGGAAATTTACTGAACCCTGGAATTTTGGAGGACCAACATAAAATTGCCCAAACTGTTTTGCAGAAATGTGGAAGGAAGAGAGTGTGGCAAGGGTCGCAAGGGAGGGACATATGAGTTCAGTTTAATGCTGTCAAAAGGGCAAAGTGCAGTTACCGTTTTTAAAAGATCCACTAGAATTTCTAAAAGAGCTTCTCAACCCTAAAGGAGGACCGAAGTCAAAGAAGTTCAGACAACATATAAGAGTGTATAATTCCATATTTGCTTTTACGTCAATGGGTGGTAAGGTTGATACAAAATACAATAATGGACACGGACCATACAACTTCAGGCTGAACGGTCAAAATTACCACAAATTGGGATCATTGCTTCCACTTGAAGGAAAGCCTCCACGATTCACGCAGTTGTATTTTTATGACACTGATCAAGAAGTTGGTAATCGATTGAGGTCATTATCAGGAGATGGTGAAAGCAATCTTGATCATGAAATTGTCGAAGGCCTTCAAAATATGTTATACGAACATAACGAGGTTGCAAAATTTCTGAAAATGGCTAGAGAAAATCATGATCTAGTTCGAACAGTCCTTGTGCGTATACGTCTGCGTGGTACAAGGAAAAAAGACGACCGCCAGTACAACCTTCCTTCACAAACTGAACTGGCAGCTTTAATTGTCAATGAAGGTGATGGAGAGAACTGCGAGTGTGACATAATAATTGAGGAGCGTTGCAACGGGTTTAAGAGAATTTCAGAGTTACACCCGAGCTTCATGGCAATGCAGTATCCTCTCATATTTTGTTACGAAGAGGATGGTTTCCATACAGATATCAAGGACAGTGATGCTGACACAACCTCCAGGGTACGTAAAACTCTCACAATGCGATAATTTTATGCTTTTCGGCTACAAGAGCGGAGCCTAAGTGGGGAAATCTTGGAAGCTTTTTCTTTGCTATATTTTGCAAGGCTAAGACAACAATATATAGTCGATGCTTACACAGGTGTTCAAGAAAGCAGATTAGATTACCACTACCGCAATCAAAAAGATGTGAGGAAGGCTGCAATTTATGGTCTAACAGATACAGTTTCACCATGTGAAACTACCCCAGCTTTAATAGGGTTGCGCGTCCTTCTACCCGCATCCTTTCTTGGAAGTCTAAGAAACCTTTTCCAAAATTACCAAGATGGTCTAGCAATCTGTGGTTGGGCTGGCCCACCTGATCTGTTCATCACATTCACATGTAATAGTCAATGGCCATAAATAAAGGAATTCTTGAAATCAATTGAAGGGCAAAATTCAGACGACAGACCAGAGGTTGTTGCGAGAGCATTCAAAATCAAACTTGATGAGTTCATAAGTGACTTGACAGTTAACGAATCTTTTGGACCAATTCAAGCACGACCGACATTAGTGTTATTTTTTTAGATGGGTTATTTATAAGCGTTTGTGTTACGTTATTGTGTTGATTTTGGGGATGCAATGCCGTGATAAGGTTATGTGTAGCTTAAATAATAAGGTGGTATGCAACTGCTTTTTTGAGTTGGTGTGATTTGATAAAGCTTTTACATCTACTTATACTTGGAATATTTGGAATCTCGCTATAATGAAGTACAATAACATAATGTAATCAGTTTCTGATTCTTTGGTTTTGTTTTGCAGTCACATATACAATTGAGTTCCAAAAAAGAGGCCTCTTTCATGCCCATATATTACTCTTTTTGCACCTTGATACTAAGCCTAACACCCAAGAAGAAATCGACAAGGTTATTAGTGCGGAGTTACCTGATGAAGACATAGACCCAGTGGGATTTGAAGTTGTATCGTAGTTTATGATTCACGGGCCAAGTGGCCACTACAACTCCGAATCACTATGTATGGAAAACGGAAGATGTTCAAAACATTATCCCAAGAGGTTTAACTGATGTGTTAGGTTTTGTATGTCATTTTACCGCAATTTCCACGAATTTTACTTTGGTTTTGACCTAACAAAGTGGGGAATTTGCCTATAATCATTCAATTGTAAGAGTTGCTAAAAGTGTGCTTGAATAACGAATTGGATCAAGCTTCAAGTGCTGCGGACGAGGAATTGGGGTTCACCGCGATCGCGAAGGAAAATAGAACTGAATACCACGATCGCGACTATGGGTGATGAAGTATGAATGAAGAAAATGGTGCTTTGTGGGTGAGAGAAAAAGAGGAGATGAATTGGAGAAGAAAATGAAAGGGAAAATGAAAGAGAGAGGAATGAGGGGGGGACTGTCGGGTTTTTTGGCTTTCGTTTTTTTTTTCCTGACCTGTACGCATTTTCCCGCGATCACGGCTCTGGACCCCGCGATCGCGGTATTCGTTTCTGATCTCCCTCGCGATCGCTGCAAAGATGTGGCGATCGCAGGATAGCCCGGGTTCATCCTCCTCATCCGTTTAACTCCTTTGCGCATCCTGCGTACATCAAAATAAACACCCAAAGTAAAATCAAAAGAAAACTGAAAAATAAAAGCAAAATAATTACAATCACGGGTTGCCTCCCGAGAAGGGCATTTGTTTGACGTCTTTGGCTCGACGCAGTTGGGAGGGATAGTTTTAGTTTTACTCTTCCACGGGGTCAAGAAGAGTTAAGTCCTCGACATTCTCTGACGAAAATCCCTCATAATACTTTTGAGACGCTGTCCATTAACCTTAAGAATCTTATCCGTGTGTAGACTGCTTATCTCAACGGCACCATGTGGATATACCTTAACCACCTCAAACGGGCCATCCCACCGAGACCGGAGCTTACCTGGAAATAACTTGAGGCGAGATTGAAACAAAAGGACTTTATAACCAATCTTAAACTCCTTTCGCAATATAGACTTATCATGCCATGCCTTAGTCTTTTCCTTGTAAACTGCATCACTCTCATAGGAATCTAATCGAATTTCCCCTAATTCTTGAATCTGCAGCTTCCTTTGTTCACCGGCCTTATCCATCCTCATGTTGACATTCTTCATCGCCCAAAATGCTTTGTGTTCCAACTCAACTGGAAGATGACAAGCCTTCCCAAACACAAGTTGATATGGGGACATACCTATAGGCGTCTTGTATGCAGTACGATACGCCCACAAAGCATCGAGTAACCTCTGACTCCAATCCTTTCGGTTAGGATTCACCGTTTTCTCTAAAATAGATTTTATTTCTCTATTGGAAACCACGGCGTGGCCATTAGTTTGAGGATGATATTCAGTGGATACCTTCTTGATCACGTGATACTTCTTCAGTAAAGCTACCACGGTATAATTACAAAAATGGGTGCCTCGGTCACTAATCAAGGCTCGGGGGATGCCAAACCTAGAAAAGATGTTAGTCTTGAGAAATTCTGCAACCACTTTAGAATCATTAGTACGAGTGGGTATCGCCTCGACCCACTTAGAAACATAATCAACAGCCAATAGAATATAGATGTACCCAAAAGAGTTAGGAAAGGGCTCCATAAAGTCAATCCCCCACACATCAAAAACCTCAAAATACAAGAGAGAACTCTGGGGCATTTCATTTTGTCGGGAAAGATTTCCAACTCTTTGACCCCTATCACAAGAATGCACAAAACCGTGGGCGTCACGGAATAAGGTAGGCCAAAAGAACCCACTATCAAGCACTTTCCTCGCCGTTTTTTTACCACCAAAGTGGCCACCACACTCATAAGTATGACAAAAATTAAGGATGGAAACTACCTCACTTTCAGGAACACAACGACGAATTATCTGATCGGCGCAGTGCTTCCAAAGATAAGGCTCATCTCAAGCATAATATTTAGAATCACTCTTGAGCTTATCTTTTTGGGACTTGGAGAACTGCGGAGGGAAACGACCGGTGACAATAAAATTGACAATGTTAGCATACCAGGGACGAAAACTCTGCATAGCAAGTAATGTTTCATCGGGAAATCGCCCATGGACGGGTTCTTGATCACCGGACTTATCCTCATCTCGAATCAAATGGCTCAAATGGTCAATTACCAAATTCTCTGCTCCCTTCTTGTCTTTGATCTCCACATTAAACTCACTTAAAAGCAAAATCCATCTAATCAAGCGGGCTCTGGATTCTTTCTTTGTCAAAAAATACCGAAGAGCAACATGGTCGGTATAAATAATCACCTTCACCCCGAGCAAATAAGAACGGAACGTCTCTAGTGCAAAGACAATAGCCAGCATCTAATTTTCAATGGTAGAGTAGTTTCGTTGAGCAGAATTGAGGGTCATAGAAGCATAATGTATAACATGGGATGCCTTACCAACTTTTTGACCCCAAACCGCCCCCACAGCGTAGTCACTTGCATCACACATGATCTCAAAAGGGAGAGACCAATTAGGGGCTTGGATAATAGGTGCAGAATTAAGCTTCACCTTCAGTATATCAAACGCAAGCTTAAACCTATCATCAAACACAAAATCTACATCTTTCTGCAATAAATTACACATAGGAGACGCCACTTTAGAGAAATCTTTTATGAATCGACGGTAGAATCCTGCGTGGCCAAGAAAAGAGCGTACTTCTCTAACATTAGTCGGATAAGGAAGAGACTTGATAATATCAATCTTTGCTTTGTCCACTCAATACCCTTTGCAGAAACAACATGTCCCAATACTATACCTTGCTCAACCATAAAGTGACACTTTTCCGAATTTAGAACAAGGCGAGACTCCACACAACATTCCAAGACGAGAGAAAGATGATCTAAGCAATTCTAGAATCAATCACCATGAACAGTAAAATCATCCATGAAGACTTCAATAAACTTCTCCACGTACTCGGAGAATATGCTCATCATGCATCTCTGAAAAGTGGCAGGCGCATTACACAATCAAAAAGGCATTCTACGATATGCATAAGTGCCAAATGGACATGTAAAAGTAGTTTTCTCACGGTCTTCTGGTGCAATCTGAATTTGAATATATCCGGAATAACCGTCTAAGAAGCAATAATAAGCCTTACCCGCCAGTCTCTCTAACATCTGATCAATGAAAGGAAGGGGAAAGTGGTCCTTCCTTGTCACCGCATTCAATCGGCGGTAATCAATACACACATGCCAGCCGGTCTGAACCCTAGTAGGAACTAGCTCACCATCCTTGTTCTCTACTACCGTGACTCCTCCTTTTTTCGGGACAACTTGAGTAGGGCTCACCCATTTATTGTCGGGAATCGCATAGATCATATCGGCTTGCAACAATTTCATTACCTCCTTCTTGACAACACCCATCATAGGAGGATTCAACCTATGCTGAGGTTGACGAACGGGCTTTGCATCTTCTTCCAGCAGAATACGATGCAAACAAGTAGTCTGTGGAATGCCTCTGATATCAGCTATAGTCCATCCAATTGCCAATTTGTGCTTCTTCAACACCTCCACCAGTTTCTCCTCCTGATCCTGATTCAGCTTGCTAGATATGATTACTGGTAATGTCTCCCCTTCTCCTAGAAACGCATATTTCAAATGCGTCGGAAGTTTCTTGAGCTCAGTCACAGAGGCCTGCACAATAAAAGGCAACAATGTCTCGCTAGGGATGGTTAGTGGGATGGGGTAAGAACCCATTGGTAGCGTAGGACGCTCGAAGAGAGCATTCAACTGTAATACCGTCTCCTGCAGGTTAGTAGATAATTGAAAATCTTGGGCATAATCAAATAAACCATTATCAAGAGCAACTAACAACTCATCATCACCGTCCATATCCAATACATCTTGGACAATGGGCTCTATAACATATATGGAATACAAAGAATGGTCATCAACATGATATTTCATTGCATCATAGATCTTATATTTCACAACAGTTCCATCAAACTCCATGGTCAATGACCCACTGTAGACATCAATTTTAGTTCTGGCAGTTTTTAGAAACGGTCTACCTAAAAGTTTAGGAGCGACATGAAGATCATGATTCATATCAAGCACGTAAAAGTCAGCAGGAAAAATCAGTTTATCGACCATGACCAACACATCTTCAACAACACCACGGGGTAAACATTGGAACGATCAGCAAGTTGAATTACTACTTCAGTTTCATGCAAAGCACCTAAATCTAGTGACTTATATAATGAATAAGGAAGCACATTGATTGAGGCACCTAGATCTAACAAAGCTCTTTTGAACTCAGTGTCTCCTATAACACAAGGAATGGTGAACATGCCCAGATCACTACACTTTTTGGGTATTCTTTATTGAAAGACAGCAGACAAACGTTCACTTACCTGGATTTTCTTTCCCCTTAACCTTTTGCTTCCTTTGAATGTTCCACAACTCCTTAAGAAGCTTTGCACCTGTAGGAATCATTTTAATTAGGTTAAGAAGAGGAATGTTTACCTTGCACTTACTGAATGTTTCATAAATCTCTTTATCGTTCTTGAGCTTTCAGTTGTCTTTGAGTGCCTTGGGGAAAGGAGGGACCGAAACATACTCGTGGTCGATCAAAGAGGACTTCTCGGACTCATCAACAAACGGACCAGAACCCGCTCTGCTCCCCGCGATCACGGTATTCGCCTCTGTTTCCCTTCGCGATCGCGGCTCACCCCCCGCGATCGCGGGATTTTCGGCGGCTCCATTCTCGGCCCTTACCTCGAGCTCATTTTCCTCGTCCAAGATCTTGGTTGAATTTTGTTTCTTTCTTGGTTCCACCTCTTGAAGTTCCCTTCCATTCCGTAGTGTCATGGCATTTAGTTGCTTGGAATTGGTCTCAATTTGAGAAGGGAATCTTGTAGCCACATGGTTATGAAGTTGGCTCACTGCCAAAGAAATTTGACCCACTTGTTGCTCAAGATTTGCAATGATGGATTTAGTCTCCTTCCTCTCTTTCACCATTTCATCTTGCATGGTAGTAACATTCTTGGTGAGAGCCCTCAGTAGCTCATCGGTGGATGGAGAGGAAGAAGAGTTTGACCGTTGGCCTTGAGAAGCCATGGGCCGGTTTTCAAATCTAGCACCTTGAAAGTTAGAATTCCCTTGACCTTGACCGAACTGTTGATCACCTTGTTGTCTCCACTTGAAATTCGGGTGATCTTTCCAACCGGCATTGAATGTATTCGAGAATGGGTCATACCGACGTTGTGGTTGACCAAATGCACCAATTGTATTGACTGCTTCACCATCTTCCTGAAGCGTGGGGCATGAATCAGTGGAGTGCCCTTCATCAGAACAAAATTCACACGCCATAACAACACGTGGCTTATATTGACCTTGCATGACCAACGTCTTCATCATGGATGTAAGATCCGAAACTTGCTTATCAAAGGTTTTATTCGAAGTTACCACATTCACAATCTTCCGTGATGATTTCCGGTTGAATCTAGTGCTTTGAGCAAGCTCAGAAATTAGTGTAGCAGCATCACTCGGATTCTTGTTGATAATTCCACCATTGCTAGCAGCATTAATCATACGAGCATCATCATCATACAACCCACTACAGTAATAGAGTATAAGGTCACAATTGCTGTACCCGTGGTAAGGACAACTTGCACATACCTTCTTGAAACGTTCCCAATACTCATACAAGTTCTCTGCCTCCCCTTGCTCGGCATTACTGATCTGCTTTTTCAACTATGAAACACTAGATGCAGGAAAGTATTTGTCTAGGAAGATTTCTTTTAACTGTTTCCATGAAGTGATGCTTTTAGGTGGAAGGTAATACAACCAATCTTTAGCACCATCTTTCAGGGAAAAAGGAAAAGCTCGCAATTTTATTTGCTCTTCAGTTACTCCAGCGGGTGCCATAGTCGTACAGACCACATGAAATTCTGATAGATGCTTATTAGGATCCTCCCCATCATTGCCTGAGAACGATGGTAGCAAGTGAATCAACCCCGATCTCAGTTCAAATGGAACCTTTGGGTCAAGGTCCGGAAAAGTAACACACAAGGGTTGTGACTTGAGATCAGGAGTAGTGATCTCCTTCATGGTACGTGTCTCTTTCTCGTCCTCCATTAGTGTTGGCTTCCAATGAACCTCCTCCGCTTGTGAAAATTATGCAAAAGGAAGTTCTTTGAAAGAATCTCGAATTGACTTGCGTAACCTGAAGAGAGTTCGTTCAATTTCTGGGTCAAATCTTAAGAGAGAGTTATTAGTAGCGTGGGTGCGTATTGGCATACACACCCGTAAACAGAAAAATTATAAAATTGCACAAGTAAACACAAAAATAACGCCGTAAAATAGTTCTCTGGCAACGGCGTCAAAATTTGGTGGAGCACTATGATATTTCAATTCCTGATGATGTTGCTCCCGTACAACCAGACTATGAGCTTGACACTAAACGTCTCAAGAACATGCACTTGTTGGGCGCTTCTTTATCCCTAGATGAGTATGTATGGAATGTTGGTGGGGAGGGTTACTTTCGCCTTCCTAATGTTCAGAAGATGGCGATCGGTCCTGACACGAGGGCGACCGATCTTTTGTTAGCGAGGGAGCCGGGTTTGGAGAGGCGACGACGCGGTACTACTTCTCGGGTCGGCACTATTGATGAGCCCGTTGCTGAGTCACGCACTATGGAGGAGCCCATTCGTGCGACTACCACGGTCTTTACTGATGAAGATCGGAGGTGGAGGACGATGATGGAGACTCGTGTCACTCATATTGAGGATGAGATGTTTTCTATGAGGCATATGCTTGGGGCTATAAGTGACTACTTTGTTGGCCGTAATGATGGTTATGTGGATCCGTCTACATTCATTGATCAAGAACTTATTCGTCGTCGGCAAGCCCGTGAGGGGCATGATGGTGGTGGCCCTTCGGGTCACTGAGGTACGATTGTTGTTGTTTTTCTTCTTCTCCATTTTATAGTGTTCTACGCTTCTTGAGGACAATGCGCTATTCAATCATGGGGGAGAGGATTTATCGTACCTATTTGTAAAATATGTATCATATGACTTTTCAGCTTTTATTGTCTTACAAAAAAAAAAAAAAAAAAAAAAAAGATGAACGAAAAAAGAATGGAAAAGACACGAGAGAAGAAAGTGAGCCGGTAAGGACAGGAAAATTTAACGAGAGACTAGGTGATTACCCATTGAGCGTCTAGGCAAAATGAGTGGAGTGTTGTTACTTATCGGCGGGTGGCAAAAGAAGGTTGCTAGAAGAGTCGTGGCTGGGTAGGAATTCTCTCTTGAAGGTATAAGGAGGTTCGGATGGATGTATAGATAAGGAGATAGGACTAGAAAATCCTCGATGCATTTGAAGGTACAAGTGGCGATAGGTGGAAATATCGAGGTAATCCTGGATCCGACGGTGTTATTCCGGACCAAGGCTTAGAGGAAGTTGGGTGTGAGCGGCTTAGGGACAACTAGCACATTATTGGTCCCTTTGCCATTTTGATGAGTGGTTTGTGTACTGATGTATAAGATGGTTGGGGCCGTTACGTTGAGGTTACATCCGTGACGGTGCCCAACTAGGAAGACGAAGACCACAAGTGGAGTAGTGGAGTTAGGTAGATGTCGATTCTCGCCCGTGCTTCTTGCTAAAAGACCTTGGAGATCATTTTTAGACTTTTGAAGTACTCGAGGACGAGTAAAGGTCTAAGCATGGAGGAATTTAATGTGTTAGGTTTTGTATGTCATTTTACCGCAATTTCCGCGAATTTTACTTTGGTTTTGACCTAACAAAGTGGGGAATTTGCCTATAATCATTCAATTGTAAGAGTTTCTAAAGGTGTACGTGAACAACGAATTGGGCCAAGCTTCAAGTGCTGCGGAAGAGGAATTGGGGTTCACTGCGATCGCAGGGAGTGAGCCGCGATCGCGAAGGAAAACAGTACTGAATACCGCGATCGCGGGTGTCATAGCCGCGATCGCGCAAGACGCTGGACGACTTTCCTTTTTGTTTCTTTCCGTATTTTAAATCCCAATTTGTATAAATAGCAAACTTGAACCCTTGTTTTAGAAGTCAAATATTTCAGTATTCTTTGTAACCGTCGGTACATCGTATGGAGAACTAATATTTTATTCTTGGTTTGGTAATTCAAAGCTTGCATTCGATCCAATCGTGAGTTCTAATTCTCTTATTTAACTCTTAATTATTGTTGTTCTTCCGTTTTAATGTTTATGATTTGCTTATTCTAGATTGATCACCTAGAGTTTGCATAATCTATCCTTAGCCTTATTAATTATCACTCGTTTAATTAATCTGGTAAAGTAAAGAACTTTGATCTAGTGTTAGGTGCTCATCGGTATTAGATTGAAGGGAAGAATAACATAATTGGCATAGTATATTATTGCTCAGTGTAAGCGCCCAATTCTCTATTGATATTGTTCTAAGTCTTATTGCTGTTATTGAATCGTGTCTCTAATCGCTTGTTTTAGAACGTTTAATAATTAGGGTTGTTAGAGTCGTGCTCACGCCTAATAACTAATCAGTAAGGAACAATAGGAATTTAATTCCACAATAGAGTAATTAAGAAGAAGATAATTGAATTGGAACGAGGACCGATTGTTAGAATTGCTAGCGGCGATAACCCCAACCAAGAGCTCGTTAATCTTGATAAATCAATCACTTAATTCATTGTTTTCCTTATTAGTTTAATCAACAACTCAATCAATCAAAACCCCCAATTGTTACTTGTTACTTAATTGCACACTTAGACTACGGATAACCCAATAATTCCCTGTGGATTGGAACCTTACTTCCCTACTACATTAGTTATAGGGTAGTATTGTAATTGAATTTGGAGAGTAATACGACTTAGCTCCACCATTAACCCTGCCACAACAACAAGCGAAGACGGATATCCAGAATACAGTAGACGGGATAATAGAGCCACTGCCATAAAGAATAATGTAGTTGTTGACAACAGATCTGTTGTTCTGCACAATATTGATTTGTTGGGTTATGTATCAGGCTTACATTAATGTGGAGTGGTGCAATAAGATGAGATCATTGAAGTATTTATTCAAGTAAGTACATGAGCAAAGGGCCAGACATGGCACTCGATTCAGTGCAAGAGTACACCACACAAGTTAATTCAGATGGGAAAGAGAAGGAGATAGTCGATGAGATCAAGAGCTATCTAAAGTGCAGATATGTGTCTGCCTCTGAGTCTAGCTGGAGGATATTTGTCTTTGAAATTCAGTATAAATAGCCACCCGTAGAGAGGCTTGGTTTTCACTTGGAAGCAGAACAAGAAATTGTTTTTAATGACAACGAGCCACTTAATGAAGTTCTCATCCGAATTGGTGTAACAACTGAAAAAATGGATGAATCGTTACACTCAAAGAAGGATAAAGAAGCATTGGATAAGGTACTGAGAAATGTTAAGTCAACTAGAACCACTCTGACCGAGTGGATGGAAGCAAATAAGACATACGAAGATGCACGAGAACTTACATATGCTGAATTCCCAACGAAATGGATTTGCGTAATCTCCAAAAAGGTGTGGAAAAGAAGAGAAAGGGGGTTTAAGATCGGAGGAATCTACTTTGCACATCCTGCCTCCAGAGAGAAGTATTACCTGCGTCTTCTATTGAATATTAAACGAGGTGCAAAATGTTTTGAGGACCTTCGTAAAGTTAACGGGGTGGTATTTTCTACTTATAAGGCTGCATGTCAGGCTCTTGGAGTGCTTGACGGAGATAATGAGTGGCACGAGGCTTTATCAGAGGCATCAAAATGATGCACTGCACACCAGCTAAGACAACTGTTTGTAACTTTACTGTTGTTTTGTTAGGTTACTGATCCCAAGGCTTTGTGGGAAGCCCACTTGGAATCTTTAACTGATGATGTTCTTTATCGTCAGCGTAAGCGCTTTGGATTGCATGACCTGGTTCTAGACGACGAGCAAATCCTGAATTATGCCCTATATGAGTTAGAGATGATCCTTAATCGAAGTAGTCGTAGCATATCAGATTTCCCAGGCCTTCAAGAGCCAGATGAAGCACTACTCCAAGATTCTGGAAACCGTTTAATTGTGGAGGAATAGAACTTTGATCGTGATGCATTAGAAACAGAGTCAGAACGTCTACAAAGTGGTCTAAATGAAGACCAACAAAAGATTTACGACGCGGTTCTAGAGGCGGTGATGAATAACAAAAGATGACTTTATTTTGTCTATGGAAGCGGAGGGACAGGAAAGACCTACCTTTATAGAACAATCTTATGCCGCCTACGATCAAAAGGAGAAATAGCCCTTGCTGTAGCATCTTCAGGAATAGCTGCCGTGTTATTAATATCGGGCCGTACTGCACACTCAAGGTTCGCTATTCCAATAGAATTGCATCCAACCTCCAGTTGCAATATAGTACAAGGGTCTGATTTGGCACACTTAATTCGAAAGGCAAGTCTAACAATATGGGATGATGCACCTATGGTCCATAGACTTACGTTTGAAGCTGTGGATCGAGCATTAAGAGGTATTATGCAGTTGGATGATCCAAACGCCAAGCAAAAAGTTTTCGGGGGAAAAACTGTATTACTTGGCGGAGATTTTCGGCAGATATTACCAGTCGGGCGGACATAATTGACGCGGCAATATGCAAGTCAACTAAAATATGGCCGCATTGCACAATTTACCGTCTCGAGAAAAACATGCGGCTGCTACAAGGAGGTACCAACCCTAAGAGTCAAGAACTCATGGAATTCTCAAAGTGGGTACTCAACATTGGCAACGGTTTATTTCCTGCTACTAAAACTGAAGGTGAACATGAAGCTACATGGATACCCAATTCCATCGGACATACTAATGGCATATTCAGGTGACCCTATAGCTGCAATGGTCGATAAAGTTTACCCAAGCCTTTTGCAGAACTACGAAGACATGTTATACGTGCAACAACGAGCTATATTAGCTCCAACAAACGAAATTGTAGATGAGGTCAACAACTTTATGCTTAGTCTGATCCCTGGGAAAGAGACATCGTGCAAAAGTGTTGATCGAATGTGTGCATAGTCTAGAGAATCAGCACATATGGCGGACCTCTACCCGATAGAGGGTTTGAATACTTTGCAATTCTCAGGGCTGCCGAATCATGAAATAAAGTTAAAACTCAGATGTCCTATGATATTGCTAAGGAATATCAATCAAGCCGTAGGGTTATGCAATGGAACAAGGCTAATAGTTAACACGATACATAACCGTGTCATTGAGGCTACAATTTTGATGGGCACAAATATTGGAGATAGGGTCACCATACCAAGAATAGAAATGTCGCCTTCAGACACAAAGTGGCCGTTCAAATTGAAACAAAGACAATTTCCAGTTAAGGTGTGCTTTGCAATGACAATCAACAAGAGCCAAGGTCAAACATTCGAGCATGTAGGAATATACTTGCATGCGCCTGTTTTTAGTCATGGCCAATTGTACGTTGCAGTGTCAAGAGTTACAACTAGAAAAGGACTGAAGATAATAATACCCACAGACGAAGAAGATGAAAATGCAAAAACAAAAACCAAAAATGTTGTGTACAAGGAGATATTTGATGAGCTGTAATGTTCGAGATCAAAATAATCAGTATAAACATTTGTTACTTGAATTATAATGCCAATTTTTGCTTACTACTACTTTTTAACATTTTTTTACGGTGCACCAGTGAAGAAAAGTCGTCTTTGCTACATTTATATAGTGCCTGCACATATTTAATCTACTTTCAGGTTTCATTAAAGATATGTTGACAAATTGAAGGTTTCCAAGAAATTTGATCACAGGTATCTGTTACTTGGATTTCTAGGCTGCAAAGGTAACTTTCATACTATTCTTATACAATTTCTCATTGCTTACTACTACTTTTTAACAGTTTTTTACGGTGCACCAGTGAAGAAAAGTCGTATATGCTACATTTATATAGTGCCTGCACATATTTAATCTACTTTCAGGTTTCATTAAAGATATGTTGACAAATTAAAGGTTCCCAAGAAATCGGATCACAGGTATTTGTTACAAGGACTTCTACGCCGCAAAGGTAACTATCATACTATTCTTATACAATTTCTCTTTGCTTACTGATACTTTTTAACTGTTTTTAACGGTGCACCAGTGAAGAAAAGTCGTCTTTGCTACATTTATATAGAAGCTCTTTTTTCATCGACATCTCAAAATCAAACAGCTAACGTGACTTTATTCAAACATGCAAACATAGTCTGTTTCACTCTTCTTAATTTGTAATTGGAGCAATAACAACATTGATCTATGATGCTCATTTCTTAATGTAGTCAATAATTGAATTAAACGCACAATCGGACTATGCCATTATACAATTATTAACACTTAGTTTCAACATCAGTATAAGCTTCAAATCTCTAACAAACTGACAGGCAATATTCCTGTTCCAGGTTTAGCTTTCGTACTTATGAACTACCAATTCTATGTAATTATGAGGTGAGTTTGTTGGGAGTTTTGACTTTGGGGCAGTGTCCTTACTCGACTATGTAGTATTTGGGTTAAAGAGTCTCAGGTGTACCCATCATGATGTTCTCTTGCGCTGGATTGATATGAGTTCTTGAAAAGCCTTCAAATTTAAGAAGCAGTATTATGAGAACTCAAAGGTCACCCATCTTATACATTGAACGTGTGCTACAGGCTTGTAGTACAGCGAAAGATATTGAGGCCGATAAATGTTGGCTTCTTTGCTTCGTCTACCTTAAATTCAATAGTAATGATATATTGATATTATTTTGAGAGCACGACAACCATATGGTGTTGTTGATGAGATGCTTACAACCCTGCTTGAGTTAAGAGAATAGTCCCCAATCAACAATCATAGTATGTTAAATCAGATGAAATACTGGCGATTGAAGGCAGATTTTTATTATTTTCAGCCATTTTCCGGAGTGATGTGTTGTGTAAGACTTATACAATATACTTTGTTAAAAATCATGTTTACAGTACCTGCAAGCTTATGATGCATTTGTGCTCCCTTTTCATAAAAATAATTGTCGTTTCTATGATCTCTAAAATTTGATTATTGACTGTGTATGTCAGGTTCACTTATGAAGGTGTATCTTCCCAAAATCAAGTCAAGGCATCCGTGCAAAGGAAAATCCGGCAAAGCATACCTGAAGACATTACTTTTGTGCATTTCCTGCTTTCAATAAAGCTATTTATGTAAGAATGTCATGCACATATTGATATCCCCCTTTTGTGTGACAGTACCCAGGACTTGAGGTAGTGTTGGAGGATTTGCTGCCAAACAAGGTCCCTCTAATAGTTGTGAAATGGTTCTGACTCCTGATGTTTTCATCTATTTCTTTTTGTTCTACCAATGGGTGTTATGCCTAGGGATGGCAATGGACCCAAGACCCGACGGACCTGACCCACTTGGGTCGGATCTGGGTCCATGTTTTTTAGACCCAATGGATCTGGGTCGGATCCAGACCCGGTGATAAATGTGCGCGTCGGATATGGTTCCTTGATTTGAGACCCAGACCCGACCCATGGACCCGCCCAAAAAAATAAAAATAAAATAAAATAAAACATAATTTCTCACGATGCCAGCCTTCCCCTTCCATTTTCATTTCTCAGTCTTCTCATGAGTCACGCCTCAAAACCCTTCACCACCACCTCAAAATCCTTCGCTACCGCCTCAAAATCTCATCGTCGCCGCCGCCGTTGTCACTCTCCCTTGGTCTTCTTAAGTTCTAATGGATGAGGAATGTCCACCATAGGATGATCGCAAATCACATCAACACATTAACGATCGTAAATCACATCGACACGGAAATATCATAAGTTGCGCAAGTTTTACACATGACAAACTTGATTTTATAAAAGACCCATCTTGGACCCAGACTCGGTCCAGACCTGCTGGACCCCGACGGATCTGGGTCAGGATCTGTAAATTTTGGACCCGATGGATTCGGGTCGGATCTGGGTTTGCTTGTAAAGACATGGATCCGGGTCTGGATCCTATAGGACCCGACCCAGACCCGACCCATTGCCATCCCTTTATGCCTATCATAACGTTCCATTATCTATGTTGAGCTTACTTTTTTTGCTTATTTTTTTCAACATTGTAGTTAAATTCATTGGCCACAATTCTGGTGTTTTTATATGATTAACTGAAAGTCCAACGAAAAGAGTGTCACTGACGAATCTAGAATAGAAGCCCGCAAATTTAGGTAGCACAACAGAGGGAATTATATGAGCAGATCTAAAAGACCAACTCAGTGCAAACCGTCTCTGATAAATGACAGGCTAGTAACAATCTCACAACCACATCAGGAACTTCAAGCATCATAATTTGTTACGTTAATGTAGTCTTATTATAACCTGTTTTAGTTACATGCTTTTAGAATCATTGGAAACAACCACCTAAACGTATATAAGTAGCAATAGAAAGAAAATAATAGAGGAACAACAAACAAAAACTTATTAAAAAACACTTAAGATTTCGTTAAAGGGAAAATAACCCAATACATTCAACAACTTGATATTCTTAGAAAACTCAATTAATAATCAAACTAATGTTCATATTCATCATTACAAATCCCCTACTCAGAGACCAAAACCCAAACACCATCCACAAATTCTTGACACTTACGAAGAGAATTCTTTGTGTGATGAGAAAACTCCCCATACATCTCAAATTTTATCTTATAGCGCTTCTCATGACTACTATTACCAACAACAGACCTTTCTACCATCCATCATCTTTATAGGCTTCAACAACATCACCCACCCTATGCTTAAAATACCCAAGATGTGGACGAGTAGGACGAATGTTGTCACCTTGTAAAACTTCTCTTAGATGACAAATACCATCTTCAGTAAGCAACGCACACAGTAGCGCCCATCACTAAGGCAAAACCTAATGGTACCCACATAAAAAGAACCCAAGAAACCCATTTCGGGAAACATCATCTCAACCCCATCATGCCTTTTAAACGAAGTTGCCAATTTGGTAAGTGAAAGGAAGAAACACAGAATATAAGGCAAATAATCCAACAAAATTGCACTGACAAATGATGATTGCCAGATGAACATAGGTTTATATAGTAACCAATTAAAAACAAACAGGCAAATAAACCTATATGGAAGAAATAAATGAAAAACGAAAAGACATTCCAAATAAGACAATTAAAGCCATGTATAAGGCTATTATTAACCACTATGTGTAACTGCCAAATAAGAGAATTGAAGATTAAAAACAGTAGCTCACCTAAAATAAAGGACCTACTAAAACCAAAAGACCATAATTAAAATACAAAAAAAAAAAAAAAAAAAAAAAAAAAAACTAGTAAAGGAAAGGAAAAATGTTAAATTACTTTAACAATACATATCACGTCTAAATATCTTCAGCACAAGGAGTAAAACAGAAATTCATAACACAGAAAATATTTAATCTAGAATGGAAAGAATAAATAACAATAAAAAACTGACAAAATTATCCAATGGAAAGTCAGCAATCACTACACAAATTAAATGCAAATCAATTATTACAATAATAATTATCTAACCCCCCCAAAAAAAATATAGGACAAAGACTACTGGAATTTTAAAAAACACGGCCACCATAACAATAGTAATTGGATTGCATAACTCAGAAATAAGTTCATTCACATCCATACTAGAACAAGAAGAGAGCAATACAAGGATTGCAGCACACAAATTTGAGTTCTGGCCGCTACACAAAATAGAAGAACAACATAACAAGACAGACATCCTAATTGGTAAGCTATTCAAAAGCCACACTACATACTACCTAAATTTGAAATTACTATAACCTAGAAGGTCAAGACTGACCAAAAATCAAAACTAATGCAGATGTCGTGGGAATATTAACTGAAGTAGGTGACAAAATTGATGTCCCAACAAAAGGAAGGAACACACAATTGCGTAACATCAAAATGGAAAATGAAAGGTACATTACATGCGAAATTCAAGGGATTTGAAAAGATATAGTGTGATAATCATGTTACACATCTGCAAGAAGCCTATGGTTTATGCCCCAGCGAGATCATAAAAACAGTAGCTAACAAGCTAAATCGCTGCCATTTCCTCTTTCAATGCTTGCTAATGACACGTGCAGCAGACCATCTCAATTCCCTCTGAAAACTCACCCACTGAGGTAGAAACCCAACCAGCAAAGGACTCCCTTCAAAATTTGCATAAATACTCACAAGAAATGAACAGATGGAGTGAGTTTTAAATTCTTATTACACACGTAGCCTCACTCCACCAGCATGAGCCCCTCTTGCAGAGGTTATACACCATAGCCAGGGCTGTTTGCACTGCGAGATTAGCAATAAAAGCGTTCTTAGGAATATTGACAGAGTCCCCAAACTGGTTTGCTTCCGTTGCATTTCATACACTCTTGCCTGAATAGCCCATAAGCCTTTCGCACGCACCTCTGCCCTAGGAATAAAGTGTGTTGCTGGCCTTATTGACAAAAACCACCTATTCCCACTATATCAACCCCTATCTCCAGCATTGAATTCCCCCTTTATTTCCATTTAAAAGTATTACACTTTTTCCAATCTCTCTGTACCATAAACTCAGAAGGTTTTCACATTGTTTAATTTACGTTTTCTTTGTTGTTCTCTCCACACTTTTGTTTTTCGTTTTTGTGTATCCTCTTTTATTTCAATTTTTTTAAGTTTCTCTACAGCTTCCTCAATGTTTCCCAAAGGAAAGCTGATAAAAGAATGTCGTCCTAAGGTGTATATGAATCTGCAAAAACATGCCTAAAGTTCGCACATCAAAGCATAGACTTGCCCACCAACATCACAGTACCATCATAACAGCATTTTGATGAATGCATTTCATAATATGTGTGATTCACGTAATCCATAATCTTGGATCCATACTAATACTTCGCATTTAGATCATCTGTTTTACAAAATACTAATGTTGTACCTTTAATTATCACAAAATCTAATGCAATGAGAACAGTGAAATGCAGGTACAAGTAGCATTGTGGGGGAGAAGCAGCTGATATGGTGAACACGACAGATGCAGAGGGTCAAGGAGCAGAAAAACGAATAGTCAGCACATCCACAAAAGTCATCAAGTTTGAAGGTAATACAACCAACTCCAATTAAACATAACTTCACATTCTAAACACCTAATAGACTACTAACTTACATCTCGATCAATATCAGGTCAATGCAAGCTAAGCACAAGTAATGCTACAAAAGTATACTTCAACTTGGACATGCAAGAGGTCGAGGCATTAAGACAAAGGTAAATACCACAATAAAAAAATTTGAATCCTTTCATATTCATGTATATACTAATTAATAACAACATATACAGGGCAACAGAACTAAGGACAACACAGATGGTCCACATAATGAAAGAAACATACGAGGAAACAATGTTCAAGAACAGAAAGACGATCTACGAACTTCTAACAATGGACATAGAAGGAGAGGTAAATCGACTAAGAAACAATACTACAACAATCATAAACCAGTCAAATCCTAACACTAATATATAAATGTATTTGTGGCAGGATGTAAAATATACTTGCTTCGGAACTATTGCCGAAGTAAGAACACATATGAACTGGCACTACCTTTCATGTGGCCCATGCAAGAAGTCATTAGATATAGAAGGAAAATGTGATGGGTGCAACCAAATCGTTAAATATCCATTACAAAGGTATACACAAACAAACACTTAAAACCAAAATTCGTCCAAATCTATTTACTAAACAACTACACCACAACAGGTACTGCCTTATGGTGACCCTAACTGATCGCACTGGAGAAATACCTATGGACATTTTCGACAAGGAAACAGAAAAAATCATAGGACGTCCGATCAAGCTAATGCTCGATGTCTACCAAAAGGTAAACTTCTAATTTGGTAAACTTCTAAAACACAGGCAACAAAAAAAATAACATGACAATGAAGTAATACGAAAACATATAAATTTACAGGACACCGAAAAGGAAGAAGTATTCAATATCCTCCAAGAGTGTACGAGGAAACAATACATATTCAAGGTATCAGCAAACGACAGCAAATATAGCAACTAAAGGGAGCTCAAATGCACAAAGATCTTCACACCAAACCAAAAGTTAGAGGAAGTATATCTCAACAGCCAGGTAGCAAGAAAGGTAAGTCATATATAATAAATCTCCCGCTTAAAAAAAAATGATACCTTTATCCACACATACATTATCAAACAAATAATGAACTCCCTACACTCTGCAATATTCCTAACTAAAAGAAATACTACATTTTCCATTATTTAAATGTAAACATAAGACTTATTCCTACCTAGTGAACTGAAACATGGATGGATTTACAACTTCCCCACAATTATTCATTGTCAAAGAATGTATTATTAGCATGGTCTACTTAGTCATAATGCTATCGCTCTACATTGTTAAGTTCAATATCTCACTGTTTTGCGAAAAGACAAGCTAAGTACTATTCTCTTGCACATAATTCTGAATGCAAATGCTCAAAATACTGTGGTTTACACAAATTCATTTGTTTGCCTCTTCAATTTCCTTTAACACTTCAACTAAGCAAAGTACCGACCAAAACCAAGTCCAATAAATAATCTATATCTATTAATGGTGCTATATAGAAGTTCTACAATCAATCTATCACACAAAATGTGAACTCTAGCACCCCTGCAATCGTCTTCCTACAATTTCAAATAACCATCTTAAATTTTCAGGATTCAAGACCAACAACCATACCAGAGGAGGATAACAAAGGTCCTAGGATCACAATCAAGATTGAAGGACAATCACAGAAAGGTTCAACCAAACGCAAAAGTGATGAAGGCAACAATGAAGAACAAGAAACTTAAAACAACATTCAAAATCTGCAACACCAAACGGAACCTCCAACCTTGGCCTCTCCCTCGCAAGAATCCTGAACAAAAAGAAAGAAAAAAAGAAAACAATCATTCAACACTTCTTAGAAAACAATCTCATGTTCATTTAATTGCTCACAAAACTGTTAAACAAATAAGGTTTTGTTACATGAAACTTTGATGACACTTTGGCTTAACCATGTCCTCAACGATAGATAGACATGTCTTACTTTGCATAATTGTTTACTTCAAGACTACACAAAACAAAAGATGATTAAAACCTACCATTTCATTGTATCATTCAATCTTTTATTCATCATGTGCATCATGTTTTATTATCAATTTCACTCAACACCATTCTTCATGCAATACTACATTTTAGGCGTTAACTTCTACAATCAAAGAAGTGTTCTTCAACAAATACTTTTGGATTTCAAGGAAGGTTTAAATTTCGGAAAACGGTTTACGATATAGACAAACATGCATCGGCATTGAAATATATAGAAACCTTTATTACATACTCCCTCCGGTCCAGATTAAACTTCCCACTTACCATTTTGGGATGGTTCTCTTTATTCTTCCCATACCCAAAATAGAAAGTTTTAGTATTAAAATATTGTATAATTAATCAATTAATATACAATTAACCCAAAAGTTAAATTATTCAATCAACCATCTAGTGACCCATATACCCCATCTCCGACCAACACCTACCGCCCCCATCACCGATCAGTACCCACTACTATTAATCATGGCGCCACCACTACCAGAAGAGGCGGTCAGAGGCCACGACCTCACCTTCTCCACCCCTTCCCCCCGCGCACAACCTCCATGGTGCCCCAGTCCTTATAAACGGCGGTCGCAGCCCAAAAACATTCCACAACCCCTCGGCTCTCGTCGTCGACCCCACATATGTTGCCGCCTCTCTCAGCAGTGTCGCCGTCAAGTATGCGAGGATGCTAGAAGCTATCGCCGGCGATGAGATCATCGCCAGGAAGAGACTGAATAGGAGGAGAGAGAGTGGGAGAAGTAAATAATGGTGGAGGTTTAGGGGGTCAATGTGTCATGGACGTAGTGGGAGAGGGGCGCCTGAGATCGTCGGTCAATAAGGTGGAAGATTTGTCGGCGATAGTGGTGGTTGGTGTACGTTGAGGCGGAGTTCGTTGGTGAGTCGGGGTGGTTGGAGGGGAGGGGAGAGGAGAGAGAAAATGAATATGTTAGGTTGGGTTAGGTAATAAACTGTAAAATTATCTGTTAATCCTACTTTGATCAAGTGTTAGTCTTACTTTGTATGGGCCTATTAGTATTATTTATCATTTTACTTAAAATTTATGCCATTTTGCCATGGGAAGTTTAATCTGAACCGGAGGGAGTACATTTCAAAATTCCCAAATAACAAAAGTGACGAAAAAAACAAAACATAAAAGAGAAAATGTAACATAAAATAGTGATGAATAGTATAAAAATTCATCTTACAACAAAATAAGACATTTAGGTAAACACCTAAAAATATCGAGTTGTAACAACAAAAAAATGTCAACATGAAACAAAAATATACCATAAATAATGCATTAGTAACATAAAAACTAGAAACTTCAAAAATAACAAATGCAGAACACAATAAAGAAACACATATGTTACAAAAACATAACAAAAAACATTAACACCAAAACAGTACCATAACACCTAACCAATCACACTATTTATATTGCCCGAAGAAAAAATAAATCCCTCACAAAATAATCAACAAATGTACAATAAAAAAACACATACAAAGTCAAGGGAAACCCCATACCACAAGGACTACCTTCTTCAAAAAAAAAAAAAAAAAAAAAGCCAAAAAAGTTATGGAAGGCAACACAAAAAACAAAAATAACAAAAGAAAAATGCCCAAAAAAATAAGAGCGATAAAATACTTATTCCAGTACGTGAATATGGAAACTAAAACTACAACTATTTCAATAATTGAAGACATTCAAAACAAAGGGGAAAAAGAAGACAGTGAAAGCTACAACAACAAAGGCGACAAACAAGACGAATGCTAAGATTACAACAAAACAAGGAGACTTCACAACAAAATAAGAATGATTCAATTCTATAAAATACTCTTTGTAATAAATTATCTATTGTCAAAATTATAGAAAAAAAAAACATCTTTGTATCGTGAATTATACCTGTAACGTACGTGTTAATTCCCGTTAACAACATGCTCACTAACATTCAATTATTTCAAATACTATTTCTAATGATTTATTATCAAGAATTAAACAAAACAACATACATTCCTTATAAATTAAACAAATTTAAAAAAAAACATTTAAAAAAAACAAAACTACACAAACAGTATCGTGAATTATACCTACACCGTACATGATAATTCCCCCTAACAATATCCTCAATGACACGTAAACGTGTTTAATTTTGAATATTTGTTTATTTCAAAATAATATAATTCTTGTTCTTGGACCAAATATGAACCATAAAAAAAAAAAATTATTGAATTTCAATGACAACTTAAAATGTACAATTTGACCTATTCATTGACTTCAAAATCATGTCGGTCATATTATTTCTTTCATAGTAATTAATATGGACAAGGACACGAATGTGAATGTGAGTTTGAAAGAATTCCTCTTAGTGTAAACTACCTACCGTGGGATTGACTTTGAGTAAGAACTTCCTATTTCAAGCGCTTCACTCAAAAGAAGACATCACTGTCCAAGAAAAAATAAACACAACTTTCTGATTCTTACTACAAGTCAAAAAATGATTATTTGTTTTCATTATTATAAGTGTGTCATATGTATGTCTATCATGTTACCTCTACTGGTAACCAAATGTGTTGGTTTCTTTCTAATACATCTTTTTCATTACAAAAAGGAGTATTCTTTTCAAACATTGTCTTGCTTTTGCCTTTTATGAAATCAAAGTATGCATATAAACTATAACCACAAATTATCAAGAGACACAATGAAAAACAAAAAGTACTAAATTACGAATAAGAAAATACGGTATTTCATTTATAACAATAAAAAGTGATTACACTTATTAATCTTCAAAAGATGATAACACATAAGGCGACTCTAAATATAACGCTCAAAACAACAACGTTAATAACCATTCACATAGGAACGGCTTACATAAAATAAAACATCATACACCACTACTCAATAACTGCCACCTATTTTCTATTCTCCCAGATTTGATGTGGCCGTATCCGAGTACAATCCGCAATAATATTCGTTTCATACTTCGGAACAGAATTGGAATACATACCATTACAATAAATCTGGACAACCCTTCCAGTCCACCAGCCACCCTCAAAAAACACATCAACAACATCATCGATTTCAAAATGACTTCTATAAGTAAAGTCAGGAGTAGGCCTCAAATAGTTAACATGAAGAATTTCAGTCCTAGGGTATAGTTCATCTTCATCTAATAGATGACCATAACGCACATAGTATAGGTTGTCATTCAAAGGGTGAACAGTCGTAGCAATATGAAAAGAACCCTCATAACCACTATGTGGAATCATAACTTCAACCTCACTGTCAGAAAAATAGAAGTCAGACATAGTTAAAACATCAAAACCAAAATTTTAAGGATGTTCTAGGTTAAAGAGTTTATCAGTATGCTAAACAACAACAAAATCAACTTCTTTTATACTAAACCAAATAACAATAACATTAAATTCTTAAAAATGTTACAACACCAAACATAAATTCATCTTAAGTTATACAATTAATTGATAAAGATAAAAAAAAAACATTACTAACTACCATAATAAAACTATTAAGAAAAAAACCAAAATATCTCACATGATTTTGACCATAACATTACCAAAGCAAAAGAATAAACGACTAACACCGTCAAAAACTAAACAAAATGTCTTCTACAACAAGGTCTTTCTAAAAAACTTTTCTCAAACAATTATTTTGTGCTAAATGAAATATGGTCATATCCTGCCCCAAAACATCAATGTAAAAACTCCATTAAAACTATAAATTTGTGAATCCGTTCGATGTCCACAAACTACCAAAAAAAAAAATCAATAAAACAATCACCAAAAATAAACAAAAAGCCGATAAAAACAGTCCCGTGAATACACGGGCACAAAAACTAGTTTTCTTTTAATGTGCTTTCTCAAGTGAAGTGTGGGAAGGAGTTAAAAGATGGGTAGGAATGAACATGAATCACAAGGATGTCAGAAGAATCACCAATTGGCTCGGGAATAGCAAACACAAGAAAAATTGGAAGCACAAATGGGTTGTTTGTAGCTTCAATGCATAAATATACATGATTAGGCAGGAAAGAAATTCATGGCCGCTTGCAGACAAGGAGCACACTGTCGGGTGGATTATGACTCAAATTAAATATGTAGTTAATTTTAGAATGTATTTTGGAGCAACAATTGTAATCAGGAGGAAATAATTGAAGCTATGACTTCGTAGTTAGATTTTCCATAGTGTTTTATTCCCGATAGATGTCCATTTTTTCTAAGTTGTTCTTTATTCCCTTTGAGGATGAATAAAAGAACCACTTTCTTGGAAGAAAAAAAAAGGCAATGAATGCATGTCGTAGGGGTATTAATATCAACATCTTTGATCTTTTGCATGTGACATGAGAAACAATAATTATTTACAAATTAGTTACTCCTTAAGGTTACAGCAAACAAGCAAAACTCGAAGTGTAGGCTTTGAAAAAAAAAGATGAACTCTTAACATCTTTCTAAACATGACATGGCCAATAACCAATTAAAGAATAAGAAGAAAAGATAAACCGATACTCTTTAGCAAATCATAAACGCTTATGTGAATGACGCAAAAACTTTTCTTTTTTAGGAAATGACCCAAAACTCTTGAATAGAAATAAGGAATCCTAAAAACAAGGTTAATTTGCCTTAAACCCAAATATGGTTCTACATTTCAAAGATAGTGGACTCCTAAGCAAGTAGGACAAAAAAATGTAAATGATCCTCTAGCCCCGATGATGAAAGAAACAAAGCCCATTGAACACAAACTAGACCTAAAGCTGATTCGAAATATTGGGCTTCAATCCAAATAGTGTACTTGGTAGTTAGTAAGTTTAGTGATAGCAGATGGATTGGAGCTGCGTGTAACACGTCAATCATGTTGTGAGCTGAGTATGATACCATGATTGAAACACAGGGAAAGGCAGAGTTTTTTGTTTTATTTTGGAAAGTCAAAGAGGGTGAAACAATCCTAGTATACATATACTAATCCACTAAACATGTTAGATGTGTACTGTCACACTAAACAGTGTGTGCCAACTCCTCTCTATTTCCCTCTACCTTTTTTCCGCTCCTTTCTTGTTCTTGTCTTTTCAGTCCCACTTGTTCTTGTTCTTGTCTATTGGCTTAATGCAACCGTATGTTGACAAACAGTGCTTAGAGTCTATATATAACCACAAAGTTGTCTACTACATTTGTGCCACATCAACATGCATCAAATCTCCCCACATACATATATGCAGTAAATTATTTAGGGTATGGGAATAAAGAGCGGGAAAGGAAAAGAGAAAGACTTTTACCTTATATAGCTTAAGGGGAATGGGGTGGAATAGTTAATTTGGAAACAATTCAAACTGTAATTACATTAATGAAGGAAATAAAAAAAGAAAGAGTAAAAAAAAATCATTTCATTTCTTTGTTTTACACTTTCACATGCCCTAAGGTATTGGTTATCAATTTGCATTTTTCTTTGATTTGATTAAATGGTAGAATAGCTTGTAGTGATTGTTTAGGATTAATTTTGTTGAGATGGTGCAATTAGAGGTCTACTTTGACGCTTTAATATGTTTAATTGATGATGTGTTGTATGAGTGCTGAATTTTCATACTCTTAGAATTAGGCATTTCAGAGGTGATACTAAGTGTCCTATGTTGATGTTCGCTAATTGGTTAGCGAGGACGAGTAGAGTAAGAACAGAAATTTCAATAGGATACGAATCTTTTTCTCGTTTCTAGGGTGTTCATAAGTGGTGGAATAATTAGTGTAAGCCTTATGTTGTAAGTATTGTGAGTGAACCTATGAAAAATGGCAAAATTTGATATATTGTCCGCGTGGGGTAGAGGGATCTTAAGAATCACATGATTGATTGAGGGCAGCAACAATCGTCCTTCTCGCCGTAAACAACTATAGCAGGGCGGCCGACGAGAGGGTTTTGAAGGGGGTGAGGTTTGGAAGGTTGTTTGATGGCAACAGTCGAAAGGGGTGATAATTATAGTAGAGGGGCACGCGGGTCCAGGTGACGGAATCTGGGGAGTGGTGGAAGGATTGGAGGTTGTAATGGTGACTTGGTGAGGAATGAGCATGGAGAGTATGCGTTGAAGATGATGAATGCGGTATAGGACTATTCACTATACGTCCATAAGAGTGCTATTAAGTTTTTAGTTTTTTAATTAATTTCGATTATCTAGAGGGTAAATTTGGAAGTTGCAAAATTTTGCCTTGGCAACGGTAATTGTTGCCTTGACAAAATCAGCATCCTTTCTCTAACTAGTTATTAGATCGATTTGATTATTTCATTTGCTTGGTTATTTAATTGATGATATTTAATTAATAACCTAGAGGAAGCAACTTTCACTTGATTAATATATCGTTATGATTAATTAGTAATTGTGGAATTAATTAGACAACTAATTGATTAGATTTGATTAATGCCGCAGTTGCGGCATTATTAGATACTAATTCGGGTTGTTCCTTGTCCTTCATTAATCCTTGTGTTAATTTCCCTTTTATTGTGAATTGTTTGAGTGGTCACTAGATTACACTCATTACGCCGACTAATTATTACTATGATTACTTAGTGTTTGGTGAGGTAACCTGTGTCGTTTTGTCTCGAGGGAATAATGGCCCCCCAAGTGCGACAACACGACTTCAGACCCGAACATTTCTATATTAGCGGAGTCTTATAGGCCTAGTTTATATGACCATCAACCCTTTTCCATTATCCTAGGACGCACGGTGACACGGTTGTCAATTTATTTTCGGTTGCAAATATTAATCTCGCAAGTGGCAAATGCTACAACAATTGTTATCAACTTACCCCTCGCGCTCCCGCTCAACTACGATAGTTGGATAGGCATGGGTGTACATTCTCAAGTAGAAGAAAAAGAAACCAATCCAGCACATGTTAACCTACATATATTGTGTCATAATATTGTTCATGGTTACATAGAAATTGTCGATTTGATCTATTAGAGGAATAGAATTTGAAAAGGCACCCAATGCCACATATGGTGTGCCTTCTGGGTCCAAATAAGGAGATGCATCCGCCGACCTTATGGCTTAGCAGAGGTTTAAATACCCCAAATAAAATTAAAAATTATAAATATTACAACACAGAAGTTGCCTCGAAAAGTATTTAAAAACAGTTAAGCTAAGTCGTCCAAAAAGCAAAAGCTACATTTAATTTGATGTATCAAATAAATATAAAACTGCAACAATACAGCTAAAAAGTCGGACTAATCACCGTGGAGATCAAGACGACGAAGGATTCTTCCCATCCGATTTTCAACCACAACTGCTACTTGAAGGGTATTAAACCTGTAATATTAGAGAATTAAACATCATAATTAATAGTCTTTATGTCTTCAAGATAAATTTTTCTTTCACAGTCAAATTTAAAAATTTATGTATGTCCGACACTCCAACGTACATATGTATTATGCACTCAAATATTTCATAACAGTAAGAAGATTGTGCACTCAGATATACTCCGTAACACGATCATGATCTTCAAATGAAGTCCTCTTCAAGAGTCACAAACCTATCGGAAAGGTAAGACACCTAATTAAATGGCGGAATTCGAATAACTTGAAATATTTCGTAGATTACTACCAGTTTATTATTTAGTTCAAGTTCACAGCTAGAAAAATGTCAGGAAATACAAGTTTCAAAGCTTGGGATCGAGGAGGCAAATCTCATAGTTCAGAGATCTAATTTGAGCAAAATTTACGTTGAGATTGAAGTTCAGGAAGCTATATATCCACTGGTATATCTTAGAGCTTCATAAAAAATGTTTCAATATGTCTGACAACCGGTTCCACACTGGCACGATTCTAAAATCCCATATTTTTAGCCTGGCCAGATTTCTGTTCTTTTGGCTATGTCAATCCTTTCCCATAGGCGTAATTGTCTTAGATATTCAAACAGAAAAGAAAACTTCGTTAATAGCAGGGTTATCATTATCATTATCATTTCCCCCTTCCTAACCTACAACAAATGTCACATCATTCATCTTTCTGGAGAAGTTAGATGTCTTTAACAGACCTACCAATCGATATGGATCCCACAAGTAGTCATGTTTTGAGTCCCTATACTAAAAGCAAATGCATTGTTTAGAGGCATCACTTGATTCACATCGAATTTTAGTTCCACCAACACATGACTAATAAGGAAAACGTACATTCAAAGTAAATTCTTCTTTCTATTTTGGAGGAAAAGCAAACCTTGCCCTTGTTGAAGACGTAAGGACAATAATTTCCAAACAAAATATTTCCTTTTATAATAAATAATTACCGAATATGAAGACCGCGCTAGTTAGCCTTTGGTTTTTTTATGATAATAATACTCACAATACTGTTACTTAGCCGACCCCAAATCATTTTGGAATAAGGCTTGACTGTTGTTGTTGTTGCAACATTGTGGGGAACTACATTAGGGGTTTGTCAAAGCAAGTCAAGGAGTCCAATGACAGTAAAACAAGCTCGATTGAGCGACGAGAAAATGAGTGAGGACTTATTGTGTAGAATATATAATATCTTTGTTACCTGATGTGCACTATTTCATTGTGGTTAAAGTCGGGCTTTTGAGCTGTTAAACGTTGGTTTTTGGATCATTAGACTGCTACTTATATTATTTGGTGTGATTTGTGTTTGATATAATAATTAGTGGTTATTATGACCATTTGGATTCTCAAGAATGCCGAAATTCGGTCCGGTTATGCAAGGTCAACTTTGGAGCTTCATATCTCTCAGAATATTTGGAAATTTGCATTGAAACCAATGAGAGATGAAAGTTCATGATCTCACCTTTCCAATAAGTGGTCACACGTCTTCACCGGATAAGTAACGAAAACGTTATGAGAGTTTGAAAATGAGGGCAGAAGCTATTCCGCGGACCGCGGATGTGTTTTGGCGGTCAGCAAGCAACGATTGAAGTTTACAGGCAAAAACTGCTTAGCGGTCTGCCGGTGCTGTTTGGCGGTCCGCCGATGAAAGTTAGTGGTCCGTCAACTTGTGCGAATACGGAAATTTCCGTATTTCTTTATATTTTCTAGTTTTATTTGTAGACTCTATTTAAGACTTAGGTTTACGTATTTATTAATAACTTGGCACCCAGAACTTAGTTCAAGATTTTATTTGGAGATTTATGGAGAACTAAACTTCCGACTTGGTTTATTACAGATTGAACCTGGAGTTTATCGTTATATTGTGCGATTGTTTCTATTGATTCAGTTGTGAGTAATTACAATTCTCTTGTTTTAACTCCTATATTTCATATTCGTTCTTGCTAGGAATACTACTAGTTTAAAGCTTATCTGATGTAATTGCTTGGAAAAGTAGCAACTTTGCCTGTTTAAATCGAATGCTGATTCAATGTTAGATAGATTAAAGGGAGAATTGATTTATTTCTTGATCAGAACCGCGTGTGTTCTTATTGGTTATTGTTGTTGATATTCTTAGACCTAATTTGTAACACCCCGCAATATTTGGGAATTTATCTTCGGTGAAACATTTATTTTTGGATACATTTGGAAGTTATTAAAATGATTTACGTATTTCAAAAAGGGTTTATTTCAATAAGCAAATTTCTATTTTAATTAACTATTTGTAAAATTACGGTTTTCCCCCTACTTTCTCTAAACAAAACTAAACCCAAAACCCCTTTAAACCCTTCACCTTTGCACAGTATCATCGTCATTTTTCATCGTCCTGCCGTACATCATCGTCCGCATCGCCATCACCTTCACATCCTCCGTTCTTTTGATTTTCCAGCCCATTTTTGACACCATTATCACTATTGGACTCCTCTCTCTCTCCTCTACAAAACGGTATAAGTTTATATCCATTTTATTACGGCCTTACCGTTATCGCTGTTTCATATCCTATGTTTTTACCCTTGATTTCTAAGGATCTTATGGTCTTGATTCTTATATGGTTGTTTAACATTGCTTTTAAGACTATTATGAATCATCTTGTTGAGTTTCCGATTTGGGTAAATTAAAATGGGTGTTGATTCATGTTTTACGTGGGTTGGTATGTTTTAGGGAAAGGGTTATGTAATTTTAGCATGGTACTTTTGTAAAGAATTATTAAGGTTTATTTTCTAAATCGTGGGTTATTGCCTAGGTTTATATCGTAAGATCAAATAAGGGATTTGGAGTGTGAAATACGCTGGTTATTATTGGGTTTACTTGGGTGATATTTTGGCTAAGTCTCGTAGTAATTTTGGTTATCGTTTGATCTTATTTAGCTTGTTGCTGGGTTTAAAGAGGCTCAATTGGTATGAGGGAGGAAGTTAAGTGGCAAAGGTAAGAACGCCAACCCTTCTTTGAGCTTGAGCTTAAATTTTGGTTCATATGCGTAATCGTTTTCCTTCTTCTTCGTATGAATATGTTATGTTAAATCTCGCACGCAATAAAGAATTATATATACACCTACATAATGCTCCACTCTTGATCTTGGATTCTTGTTCATGCATGTATATACGGCCACAAGGCCTTCATCTATTATTGTCTCGGCCAAATGGCCATTACTTGGCATCGTACGTATCTTCGAAGTAATTACATATATATATCTTGCGTTTGGATCCGTATTTAATTGTATTCTACTCTGGGATTGGAAATAAGGTTACTAGAAAATGTTATTTATTTACCCACTAGAGCGACGTTGTCCACATTGCTGGGTGGCACGTCAGTGTATATGGCCAATAATTTTATAAATGGTGTTCAACTAGGTAGCTCCTAGTTGCCTATAGACGTCCCCTATGAGTTGGTTTCATCCTACTGGCCCTAGTAGGGAAGTGTGCGCATACTTAAGTCTTATAGGATGGTTCTGGTGGATGCTCTAGTTGTGGTTTGGTTAGGGGTAGGACCCAACCGGTGGTATTTGGTACTGCAATGGTTGTCATTGTTCACTGAAATGGACCCTAAGCTTTGTCTGTTGAGCTACGCGCCTTAGGCACGTATCTACTTTCCGTTCTTTGCTTTGAGTTCTTACTCAGCCTGTTTGCTGACATTCTTTTGTTTAAATTTGTCCCTACCATATTCTGGGGTCTGTGTCATTTTCCGATGGCGCAGTTGACAGGTGTCATTGAAGTTCGTGTGTTAGCTTGTGGATGTCTACATTCATGGAGATCGATTTATTTATATATTCATGGTTAAACGTTAGTCGTTACATTTAGATTTCGGATTTGGGTTTTGTGAACTTTGATCAAGTCTTCCGCTGTAGTACTCCTTATTTATTTAAAATTTGATATATTATTTTGATTTTGCCTTGCAATTAACGCGAATAGTTAATTATGGCATAACAATCCTAGGTTTTCGTTTATTTGGTCGGAAATTTAGGGTTGTTACAGTTGGTATCAGAGTCATAGGTTCTTATTGAGTCAAAGTTTACAAAAAAAAAAAAAAAAATTATTTCTCTTAAAAAAATATTTAATACGTTTTTCAAAAAAAAAAATTATTTTCAAAAATAAAATAAAAATATGGATAGTGCTATTTGCTATGTGTCACTAGTACTCCGTTACAATATTTGCATAGAGGACTCTCCTATTATGTACTATTACGCACTATGGATAGATTATTGTGCTATGTACCGACTAGGCTACAACGAAAAGGATTTTTATGTGTGATCTAAAAGAGTATGAGTAATGCCTTGGATATGAGTGGGAGATAAAACTGTTTGAGATTAAATCGATCCTGAAAACTAAAGTTGGGTTATGTTAGAGGTTCGAAAGTTGAGGGATTGTACGAGTTATTGATAAAGATTTTATTTTTAACCAGAAAATTGGCATTGAGAAGTTTGAGGCGTTTAGAGAGAAAGTTGATAGAAGATTTTAGATCTTTGTAATTCATTTAAGGATGCGAGAAAATTGAAGACATGTTACGAGAATAAATGGAGGGATATTATGGATGTATTGTAGTACGAACGTCAAAGATTTCTTGCTAAGGAGGATATATGTTGTTGGATTATTGTTAGGTCACAGTGAATGAGATAATAATTTTTGGGACGTCTCCTACCTCTCTTTTCATAGCCATAATACCTTTTTATATTAATGAAACGGGAATGTTGGAAAATCAATTTGACAAACCTATGAGTCTATAAGGGAGCTAATCATATGGCGATGAGCTTTGTAATCAACGAGAGATCACGTGCAAATGTAAGATATTTGAAATAATTGAAATTTTGGGTATGTTTACGCAAAACAGAACGCTATTGGGGTGTACATTGACATCTTTTCAAGGTTATTGAGGTTAAAACCATGGCAAGATAGATCTCACCGTAGTTATGTGTTGGTTACGAGGTTTTGAGAAATGTAATGGTTTACTTTTCTTCGAGTCTAAGATAAAAAAAAAAAAAAAAAAAAAGTTAGTATCTTTCCATTAATATTATTTTATCATAGGGGACAATATCTTCGCGGATCATTATTGATTTATAAGGTAACGATTTTGATTAATTGCTTATTGCCCCGTATGGGTATGCTATATGTTTTATGGCTTTACGCTTATTTGGTAAGGATTCTTGCAATCGACTTCAAACCTTGTCCGGTTGTGAGTAGTGAGGCACTATAAGTGCTCACTGAGCATCCTACTTAGCACCAGTCACGTTTCTATGTTCGATTAAAAAAAAAAAATTGGTTTGTATGGTTTGCTTCAGTGTTTGGAATTGTATTGTTAAGCAACAAATAAATCTTTATGGTTGGCTTTGGGATGCGATTCTTAATAAATTATGGGAAAAATAGAGGACTTTGGCTGGTAATCTTTGACAACTTTATCAGCATGCAAATCTAGACTTGTAGGAGAATTTCTTTTACTCTTCTAAGCCAAGGTGTTATGTGTTCAAATCGCAATTGTTTGGAAGTTGGTGGGGGAAACTATAGATCTAATGGTGTTCGGAATGTGGGTCAATTATACAAATTTTCCTATTATTTAAGTTATGTTTAGGATTGGTTATGCTGTTGCGGCATGGGATGATGGTTGGGTTAAGAAGCTATCTCAAGTCTTATTAGTTTGATTGTGGTTCTTAAAATGAAGTTTCCCGGTACACACATGATCTGAGATGTATACCACCGTTGGGTGTTGTATATATGACTTAGATTGTACTATTAGCATGTTCATTTAGATGATTTTGATTATAAGATTATGGTAGATTACGTTGGATAAGGGTCATAACTCATTTACATTATTTTGCTATTCTTTCCACATGGTGAATTATGCAGAAAGAGATTAGAATTTCAGGAGTTCATGAGAATTTTCAAAGTCAAGTAAGGAAAGTCAATCCAACTGAAATAATCGAGAAGAAATTATGATTTGTTCAAGAAGATGTGAATAAGGACTATAATCATGATACACTACTGTTTAGTTCGTTGAACATATTGTCAAAGCAAAATTTAAAATAAGTTAAATAAGTGGAGAGTGAAGGTTATTTTAGATCCTTAGGGATGGAAAAAGCTCGTGTTGGTCCCAAATTAGAAGTACATTGTGCGGGTAATTTCTTTGTCGTTTACAAATGACTGTGACATGGTCGACATGCTTGGTAAGTTGTTCTGCTATCATTTGTGTTTTATGATATGAGCAGACATATTTTGGGTACAAGTCTAAGTGGTGGACTATGTGGCATTTTTCCGAGGTACTAGATGGAATGAATTGTTGTTTTGAGTTTAGAATATAGAGATGTATGACTGATTAAGCAAAATAAGTCTACAAAAGCGTTGTCGGGTTCTCGAGGAATGCATTGAAAATTTTGGTGTGCATCTCTTGGTGGTAAAAAAAAAAAAAAAAAAATGAGTGTGAGGAGATCAATGGATAACTGAAGTCGGAACTCTGAATTTTTAGCTACCTTATATTATTGGTAACAAGATGAACAATGGGTTTAGGGAGTATTAAGTGTCTACAATGGACTAAGGATATCCGAGTCAAGGTCAATAATAATGTTATCAAATTCCTTACTAGTGCTGGAGCTTGAATGGTGCACAAGATGATAAAATATTGTGAGTCGACAATACGACAGTGCTCAGATTGTACATGGATTATACAGTGGAATTTCTAGTTACCTATGTTGTTCGATGATTTGGTTAGTGAATAAATTGAGGTTGAAAATTGAATTTATCTAATGTTTACGGTGTTATAGGTTTATGTGATTATAAAGTTTGATGTACAATGTTCAAAAATCAAAAGTGGTTTTGGTGTTAATTAGTGATTAATGTTTTTCAAGACAACTTGTCAAGAGCTCTGAAGCTACGTGTAGATCAACTTTGTGTAGAATTTATTTGTGCGATATCTACTGTGGTTGTAAATGTTATTGGATTCGAGTTACTTGATCATTTAAATTAAACAGGGTTCATAGGGTAAGTACATACAATTTGGGTTGACATTTCTAATATGTGATTTGACTGAAGATGTCTTGGCATTCCTATTACGGTCAATAAACGGGACGAAGGTGAGTGAATGCATCTAAGGTTTGTGGATTCGTGGTGTCTTAAAGACACCGTGACGCTTGAGATGTTATATCCTAAGGAATGATCGTGATACTTGGAGAATTTGACTCTGCTAATTAATTAAAATAAGATTTCCATTGAATCTGGTTCCAATGAGCATGGTGGGAGTGAGAACCTTCGGATTCTAAGTTACAAGTTAAGTGATCGTATATCGAGGACAATGATGTTAGGTTATTAACCACATATTATGAAAATATCATATATGCTGATTTGAAAGCGATATTTATTTAATGAAGATCTTGGTTATCATGAGAATTGAAACTTGCAAACGTCCTCCATGTTATGGGATTGAGTAACGACACAATTAGATTTTATGTGATGAGTCGTAGTCTTATTGATATACCCCTCCTAGCAGTCAAAGTTAACATGAGAGGTTACATTGAAGGAAACTTAAGGATGACCTTTGATTAGTTAGGGAAAAGTGATGATAATTTGAGGTTCTATGAGGTACATTTCAGATTGTGTGTCTTTATAGGATGAAGATTATTTGGATCAAAAGTAGGGTGAAAGTTTTACCAAAAACTCAAGGGTAAGAAGGGTGACCGAATATTAAATTTTTAGATTCAACTATGCACTTTGAGCATAATTTTGAGGACTACTTTAAGGGTGAAATAACTTATGGCAAGTCATGTGTATGAAGAACACTAAGTAGAGATGGGTTGATAGGCATGCGAAAGTAGTGCGGTTGAAAATTTCCAATTTGAGTAGGAAATAAAGTGGTCTTGAAGAGATACTCTAAAAAGGTGAGATGAATTAGTATGAATGGGTTGAAAATTAAAGATTTATAACATGCGTTTTGTGGTAAACTAATGAGTATGGAGAATAAATTAGCTATTTTTATTGAGATTTGGAGGTTGATTTTAGATAGCCCCCACTTCTGGAAAATTTTGAGAACACAACTTTTAGATTGGGCCGATCGACAGGAATTGAACTAGATAGACATCGAATTGAATTTACATGAGACAATGGTATGATTACTAGAACTCGATCATTGGTAATTATGAGATAACCAATGGATAATTTAGAGAATAATCAAAAAGGTTGATGTCAAAAAGGTCTTGCTTCAAATTCGTCGGTACGAGCATTGGATTGGTAAATTATCATGTAAGAGTAGGGGTAACTACTGAGACTTTTGGATTCAACAAACAAGCATAGAGCTCCGAGTAGCGTTACATTGGATAAAAGAAGTGCAGAATTAGAAATCAAATGACTTAGAGATGGTTACAAGTTCTTCCCAAGTTAGGCTATTTAATCATGTATTAAGCAAAATGGAAACGGATATTAGAGGTTTTATGATTCGCTAAGCCATCAAAGTGAACGATGACATGGGTGGTTCCTGGATTAAATAATGAAGTCTATTTTCTTGGTAAAAAGTAAGAATACATGGATGAAAATGTGAACAAAAAATCGAAACAAGGATACAATTGGCACCTGCTCTATGACTCAAGTGGTATGACCCATCATTCTTTTATGGTCTTGTAAAATTAAGGTTTCTTTTAAGAGTGCTCTCGTCACTCATTAGTATAATGATATATAAGTCATAAGGTTTTATGTTTATGGGAAGGCTCCCATGCAAGTTTCACCAACAAAATGAGGACTATGGGATTCGGAAAAGAATGAGTATTACAGTAAAATTCATTTGATGAATTGAAATCGGTAGAAGGGCAAGTTTATTTGCCGGTCCAATTTTCAAAAAAAAAAAAAAAGTTACGTTTTAAACAATGTCTCAGCTATGGACTAGAGCGTGTTACATCTCGTGTTTCTCGCATGTCAAGGACGCAAACGGATGGACTGATAGAAACTTCACTAAATATATTAAACTTGGGATCGAAAAATTGGAGTCGAGAAAAGCGCACATGGTCAAATTATTGAGATGCAATAATAAGTTGGACAGGTGAAGTGATAGTCGATTTATGCTAATCAAGAGATCCCCACATGGTTGAATTAAGTTTTGTTGGTTCGAGGTAGAACCGTTCTTCTAGGGGGGGGTTGAGAATACACCGCACCGTAACTCTTACAATTTTATGTTTTTCATGTGCTTGTTATCATGTGTTACTTTTATAACTTTGGTTGTTTTCGTTTTATTTGTGCCTTTGTGCACTTATTATGAACCTGAGTACACATAGTGTCTTTCGCTCTAAATTAATATGATTTGGTTCGGCTTTTGGTGCCTTGTGCACGGGTTGGATTCTCTTGTTACAATTATAAGGTACTATAAATTATAAATTATATATAGTGTTGTATTATTAATTTAATCAGTGATATGTTAATAGGTGTCTAGTGCAGATTGTTCGTGCTCCCTGCACAGATATAGTAATACGCCTTACGTGAATTCAGATCGGTTTGGGTCCTCCGGGCATAATTTGGATTACTAGTTTTGGTTATTGTTCATTACTGTTGTACATATATTACTAAGCGCATATCTATATGTACATATGTATGAAACCATTTCTTTCATTAAAATTTGGTCAAAGCTCAAGCGATGGCATATATGGGAAACAAATTGGCCGAGTATGATTAGTAAAGTTTAGCGAGAATTGCTTGAAGAAAAATCTGAGAAATGAAGTTGGAAGAAAAACTATGAGGATCAAAATTTTGGAGGATGAGTTTAAGGTTCGCGGACGAACCTTTGTTTTAAGGGGGGAAGTCTGTAACACCCCACAATATTTGGGAATTTATCTTCGGTGTTTACATTTATTTTTGGATACATTTGGAAGTTATTGAAATGATTTACGTATTTTAAAAAGGGTTTATTTTAATAAGCAAATTTCTATTTTCATTAACTAATTGTAAAATTACAGTTTTGCCCCTACTTTCTCTAAACAAAACTAAACCCAAAACCCCTTTAAACCCTTCACCTTTGCGTGGTATCATCGTCATTTTTCATCGTCCCGCCGTACATCATCGTCCGCATCGCCATCACCTTCACATCCCCGTTCTTTTGATTTTCCGACCCGTTTTCGACGTCATTATCACTATTGGACTCCTCTCTCTCTCTCCTCTACAAAACGGTATAAGTTTATATCCATTTTATTACGGCCTTACCGTTATCGCTGTTTCATATCATATGTTTTTACCCTTGATTTCTAAGGATCTTATGGTCTTGATTCTTATATGGTTGTTTAACATTGCTTTTAAGACTATTATGAATCATCTTGTTGAGTTTCCGATTTGGGTAAATTAAAATGGGTGTTGATTCATGTTTTAAGTGGGTTGGTATGTGTTAGTGAAATGGTTATGTAAGTTTAGCATGGTAGTTTTGTAAAGAATTATTAAGGTTTAGTTTATAAATCGTGGGTTATTGCCTAGGTTTATATCGTAAGATCAGATAAGGGATTTAGAGTGTGAAATACGCTGGTTTTTATTGGGTTTACTTGAGTGATATTTTGGTTAAGTCTCGTAGTAATTTTGGTTATCGTTCGATCTTATTTAGCTTGTGGCTGGGTTTAAAGAGGTTCGATTTGTCGACTATGAGGGAAGTAGTTAAGGAGAAGTTAAGTGGCAAAGGTAAGAACGCCAACCCTTCTTTGAGCTTGAGCTTAAATTTTGGTTCATAAACTTAATCGTTTTCCTTCTTCTTCGTATGAATATGTTATGTTAAATCTCGCACGCAATAAAGAATTATATATACACGTACATAATGCCCCACTCTTGATCTTGGATTCTTGTTCATGCATGTATATACGGCCACAAGGCCTTCTTCTATTATTGTCTCGGCCAAATGGTTTCTAGAAAATGTTATTTATTTACCCCCTAAAGCGACGTTGTCCACATTGCTGGGTGGCACGTTAGTGTATATGGCCAATAATTTAATAAATGGTGTTCAACTAGGTAGCTCCTAGTTGCCTATAGACGTCCCCTACGAGTTGGTTTCATCCTACTGGCCCTCGTAGGGAAGTGTGCGCATACTTGAGTCTTATAGGATGGTTCTGGTGGATGCTCTAGTTGTGGTTTGGTTAGGGGTAGGACCCAACGGTGGTAGTTGGTACTGAAATGGTTCTCATTGTTCACTGAAATGGACTCTAAGCTTTGTATGTTGAGCTACGCGCCTCTAAGGCGCGTATCTACTTTTTGTTCTTTGCTTTGAGTTCTTATTCAGCCTGTTTTGCTGACATTCTTTTGTTTGAATTTGTCCCTACCCTATTGTGGGGCCTATGTCATTTTCCGATGGCGCAGTTGACAGGTGTCATTGAAGTTCGTGTGTTAGCTTGTGGACGTCTACATTCATGGGGTTAAACGTTAGTCGTTACATTTAGATTTCGGATTTGGGTTTTGTGAACTTTGATCAAGTCTTGCGTTGTAGTACTCCTTATTTTAATTAAAATTTGATTTATTATTTTGATTTTGCCTTGCAATTAACTCGAATAGTTAATTGTGGCATAACAATCCCAGGTTTTCGTTTATTTGGTCGGAAATTTAGGGTTGTTACATAATTGATGCTATTGAATATATCTATACGCGTGATTTAGATTGATTGATAGTTAGGGCTATTTTGAATACGGTGATTCGTTCTAAATAGCTAAAGAAAGAAGAATAAAAATCCAATTTCGCAACAATGTGCTCAGATTGATAGGTAGGTGACTTTCTAGGATCAATTGATAAATTGTAGTGGATTGAAGTATAAAGCCAAGATTTGTTCTTAATTGAATACAACCCTTAATTGCTTATGTTTCACTTCTATTTCGTAGTTACTCTTATTCAATCAAAACGCCCCCGCCCAATTGGTTACCCAATCGACGTTACTGTTGGTACCCATTTTGTAAATGGGGCACAGCCCTTAGGATAGTGGTCCTTGGAAAAGGCCCATGTGATACTCTCAAAGCCCAAAAGGTATTAACCATTAGATCTTGGTTGAACAAAGGGTCAGGATTGATTAGGGGTACCTTGATTTATTTCCTTGGACTCTTGACATCCCCTATATATACCCCCTCATTTGCCATAATCAAGAGACACACACACACACACAATATATATATATCTCTACTCTACTACTGTCTTATTTTGTGACTACCCCATCCTTCGTACTCAATACTGACTTGAGCGTCGGAGGGGCGTCGCTTGGCGAAAGCCGGGCCCCCCTTGACCGTTTGTTTGTGCGCGCATAATACCAAGGTTGATCCCGCTCTATCCCAAATCAAACTCACCCCAACATTTGGCGCCGTCTGTGGGAATAAATTGCGAGGATCGACTTAGTTGACTGTGCAGCGCGACTGCGGACGTCGGAGCACGCGAGACACGGAGTATATTATTATTTATTATCAAAAGTTTCCAAAATCAGTTATCGAAGGTGAAGATGCCGCTCGCATAGCAAAGTATGTGATTGCGGATTGCGGAATGCACAGCGCGGACCAACAGTTAATCGAGGTAGTGGTTAATTAGACATTAACTACTTTCCTGTGGATAAGAACTTGCTTGCCCAACTGCAAAGTTTTAGGATAAGTATTGATTTAATTTGCTACAACCCACGACATTTGCCTACCATTACACGTAGATGAAGCCGTAAGGACAAGCTAAGTATCCTATCAAAAAGATGGAAAAATCTGTGGATGTTCATGCATGTCAACCCTAAAATTGCCAGTGGAATTGTAAAAGACTTCCCCTTGTGTTTGCACAAAGCCAAGTTAGAAAGTTGCAGATTGTACATACCATTCTTTTGAGGATATAAATCAAGGACGAGTTCTCAAGTGGATTAAACAGCTTAAAGAGTCTAAACATATCCAACAACTCACCCTTATCTACCATGGCGACGGTTCCTTACGCACACCTAGTGTTGTTGAAGTGTTTGACAAATTCATGTTGTCATCTCCATACTTGTTTTGCTCCCAGACACTAGGGAACCTCAAGCTTGACATGTGTTGAAGTATAGAGCTATTGTGGGTGCCCTTACCATCAATCTAGACTGTTGGTTCATTTGGTTATCTAACATGGTATCAGAGCCTTAGCAATCCTGAAGTCTCAAGTCCGAATCCTGGTAACCCCTTCCTTTGTTGTGTTGTGGGCTAGTGAATTACCCACGCTTCAACCCCAAGTTGGTCTTTGCATGAGGGGGTGTGTTGAATATAGAACCATTGTGGGTGTCTTAACCATCAGTATAGACTTTTGACTCAGTTGGTTATCTAACAACATGTGCAAGCTTAGGAATGGGTTTGCTTATGAGGGTTGTGTCAACCTCACAACCTAGCTATGCAATGTTAGGTTCTTCTCAAGTGCTACTCTAGCTGAAATCATCTGAAACTGCCCTCGCCTGACAAAACTGAGCCTCATAAATTGTGTAGAGATGGAGACTTGTAGAGAAATGCTCAGCCAATCACTATTTTAATCACGGATTTTGGCTCATTTTAACCGTCCATCTTCATCAATCAAATTTTCTCTTTTTTCTTCTTCTTCTTCTTCTTCATAATTTAACCCACCCCATACCCCATTATTCCATACTATCATTTTTCTCTCATCTCCCTCCTACAACAATCCATCAATATCATCGTCGGAGATCCGATTCATTGCCGATTAGTTGCATGTCACTGGAAAATAGTTTCTCTCTCCTCTCCCTCGACACATCTCCCTCCTACAACAATCTACCAACACCACCGCCGGAGATCCGATCCACCGCAAATTAGTACCATGTCACAGGAAAAGGGTTTAGGGTTTGTTCTTCAGGCGCAATGAAAACGGCGGCAAGAAACCCAACCATAAACCCTTTTTCGGCAGCACCCAATTCGTCCCCTATTTAATTTTGGCCCAAAAGGGTTTAGCAGTCCTCTTTTCATAGGGTGTCGATTGACTCCGGCAGCGAAGCCGACGGAGTATATGGAGGTGATTAAGGATGTGAATGGTGATGGTGATTCCGTTAAGTTTCATGTTTATTATGGTGGGTTGGTTTGCGTTTGAGTATAAAATGGTATATGAAAGTTTTAAAATAGTATATGGGAAACATGGGATGGTATAATGGTACAGATGGTGCAGTGTTAACTGAAGGTGTATATAATTGTATATGTAAATTATAAATGGTATATCGAGAATGTGTAATGGTATATGGTATGAAATTTATGGAAGATATATTGACAGAGTAGGTTCTTTGGCCAATGATAATGGAGGTGATCAGGGATCGCTGGCCGGAGTGTTTTTCGCCGGTGGTTTCATTGTTGTTGGCGTGAGGTGGTGTCTAGGTTGGTGGTTATGAGTTGTCCATGGTGGGAAAATGGTGAGACGAGAGAGGGGGAGGGGTTGAATATATAGGGAAATGTCGAGTTTGAAGGAGAAAATGGTGAATTGACCATTTTGCCCATGGTGGGTATTCTAATCACCGTGAATGGCCTAGCTGCCCTGGAGACTTGTACCTTTGCAGTCCTCTCTTTTCACTATCTTCCGATATTTTAGAGTTCTTACAGCTTGAACTTTCAATGGTGGTGTCTAGTCTCTATATTCATGTTCACAGGCTTCATGCTCTGTTAAGCGTCATACTTCTATACATGCTTAACGGCTTTCAGTTTTCCGACAAATAGGTCGCACCATGTAAAGATTCTTTCTTAAACGTTTTACCGCCCAAGTAGCTCCTGAATCATCAAGATGGTGGTAGCTACATACATCGATTTCAGAATCTTGATTGTGATTAATGCTCAAGTAATATTCTCTTTTAATGTTATACAGATATAGATGGAGCTAGGAACGACGTACAATCACTATGGGTTTGAAAATGTAGCATGTCTATCAGTTTACTTAAATCTAAGCTGTAAATCAGATGCAAAACTATTATCTTGCGTACTCCGAGTTTGCAAGTCTTTTCTTACAATTGATATCTACACTTCCTGCCACAAGGTAAGACTAGCTTTATCCATTGCATCCATTCTTTTGTCACTCCATATATATAAAACTATATATCTCACTACTTGTGACCCACTTGTTTTCATGTCATCAAACTTGATTTTTTTGTTGTTTATGAAAGGCATTCAAATTTTTCTTTTTCCATACCCCACTCAACTTTCTCTCTCCTATTTTAACATTTTACATTTTTTTTTATCCAATATGATATTTTATACATAGCTAAAATTTACCAAGAAAATTGTGGACAACATTGGTTTTTTTTTTTTTTTTTTTTTTTTTTTTTTACTTAAAAAATTATTTTACAAAAATAATTATATAAATTTGAGTTAGGAAAATTCTCATTTAGGGTACTTGAGGTTTCACATAATTCCAGTTTGGGTACCTCACGTTTACATAATATCACTTTGGGTACCCAAGGTTTCACTTAGTTACACTTTGGGTGCCCACATATAACTCTGTTACATATTCCGTTTAAAATAAGTAAACGTGGAATAACTTCTTGGAGAAATAAACAACAAAAGAAATTCATACCTTGACATTAATTCATTAATCGTGACAACTATCTAGGTAAACATTCTTGCTGATCGAAAACTTTCCACCTCCCTTAAAATTCTTATTTTCATTCTCCGTTCTTTATTTTCTTCATCGTCTCTCCTTTCATTCTACCACCACTACCATATTATGTTATGCAGAATTTTGAGAGGAGCACGACCAAGTATTTAAATCTTCAAAAGGTTATAGATGCTTGAAAGTTTTGACGACAATCAACAAGAATGGAGGTAATTTATTTTTGGATTAGCTTCTCACAATTGCTTATACTATGATCTGATTGTATGATTGATTGACCTTTATATACTGTTGATTTGGGCTTCTTGTTGACATTTGCTCAAAATTTTAGTTAGGTATAAAATTAGGGTTTTGATATGGTACGTATTTTGGGTTGATAGAAAATAGCAATTGGAATTCTAATCATTCTACTATTGGTTAATGTCTAGAACAACTTAGTCTTTCCTTGTGATTTTTATGACACTTTATTTGTGCGTTTACTATAAATTGTGAACTAGAGGGGAACTAAGCTCTGCCCATTTACATTTCATTGTTTGGACGTGAAACTTGCTAATCATATCATTGTTATTTGTCTTCTTGTCTCAGCATTATCATTTTTCTTATCACTACAATGGTTGTACATTTGATATCGAAAACATCGACCCTCATGAATACTCAATTATTGCCTTGTTAGTTGATATATGGAAGAATGCCGCCAAACGTAACATATCAGGACTTAGGAATCCAAAAGTGACATGTACTATCCCTGAAAGTTCGAACTGATGACTTTAGATTCTGATCAAGATATTATGGCAATGTTTGAGTTGTATGAACATGTTGAAGGGATCAACTTATATATAGAGGAATTAGATAGTCCTACTGCCATTTTGAAGTCAGCAAAAGAGCTTTGTGATATCCAAAAAGAAAAAAGTATTGATTTGCAATATGATGCTGATGTCGATGATGCTTATGGTAGAAATAAAAAGGATGACACTAAAAAGTATGACACTGATGATGTGTTTGAGAATGAATCTGAACTATTAGATAGAATCGTTGATGTCCCAAATGTGAAGAATAAACTTACATTTAAGATTGACGGAACTATGCGAAGTAAGCCTTCGGCTAAAATAGTAGATCTTAATATAATTGGTGGGTATGTATATGTGTCAACTGATGATAATTGGGATCCAGAGTATGAAGACGACATTGAGTCAAGTAGTTCGGAAGGACCATACATGGTATGCCTCGGATGAGTTGGTAATGAATGATTCTGATAGTGGTGGTGAATCTGATCGTGATGTATGGGAAGAAGAAGTTTGTTATTCATCCGAGGAAGAAGACACTTATCCAGTGTACTTGAAAAATGGGAAGTGGTACTCTCATCAGATTGATAATAAGATTAAGTTGGAGGTTGGCCATCTTTTTGAAAACAAGAAAAAGTTTTTAGATGTGTTACAATCATATATATGCCATACAAGAAGGATTTGCACTAGATAAGAAGAGGAGTCTTAAAAAGAAGTTTTGGGCTACTTGCAAAGACTTGTCTCCTGACGTTCCTCCCATAGACGGTTGTTCCAATGACAACCCACAAGCACAAAGGCGCGAGAACAGGTCTCAAAGAATGTTACGTGAGCCATGTCCTTGGAGAATCTATGCTTCATTGCTACGGATGATATAACATACCAAATTAAGACGTTAACAGATACACATAAATGCATAAGATTGGACAAGAATCCTACCGTGAAGGCTCCTTGGGTGGATGATATGTTGGTTGTTGACTTCAAAACCGCTCCTTCCATGGATGTCAGGGCCATGAAGGAATTAATGAATTTTAGGTTTGGTATCAGAATAGGGAAAAGTAAGTTGTATAGAGCAAGGGTAATTACTGAAAGAGTCAATAGAAGGGTCTCACAATAGAAGGTTGCCTACTTATATTAAGTTGATTATGGAGAGGGCTCCGAAATCGGTAACTGGGATGTCATGGACCCAAACAGAGAAACCTCAAACTAACCCGCTATTCAAGAAGATCTTCATATCTTTTGAAGCAATGCAGCAAGGTTTTGTTAACGGATGTAGGCCTTTTATTGGGGTTGATGGGGCCCATTTGAAAGGAAAATATGGCGGAACAATATTGGTAGCATACTAGCATGTGCTTTGGATAGAGATAATGTGATTTTTCCACTTGCATATGTTGTGGTAGATAAGAAAACCTAAGAAACATGGGAGTTCTTCTTTTACCACCTAAAAAGGATGGCGCCGGAAGAAGATAGGATGAGATGGATCATTTGTAGTGACAGACAGAAGGTATACTTTATTTAATTTTTTTTATCCTACATTAACGTGTACCTTTTCTTTAAATGTCGTCGTTATTTTGTTTGGGAGTTGAACCAACATTAACTTACATACTACCGGAAACAAGCAGGAGGATATGTGTTAGGCACCTGTATGCAAATTTTAAGAAGGACTGGCCAGGAGAGTTGTTAAAGAATTTCTTTTGGACAGCTGCTAAAGCACATAATCAGTTGGTATTTAACAAGGCAATGCAGGAAATTAAGAAGAATAACATACCCGCATAAAACTATCCGATGGATGTGCCTTTAGAGTTATGGGCAAGACACATATTTGATAAGTCTGTGAAGGTTGGTGAAGTGACTAACAATTTTGTGGAGTCATTTAATGGAAAAATAAGGGAATTAAGATGCGTAAGAAGATAAATGCTCTCGGAAAATGGGATTTGTTGATATGCCCCAAGGTTTTAGGGTACCACTGCATTCCTCCTCTAGTGTGGGAAGGGGTGTATGGAGTGAAAGACGGTACTCATTACTATAATGTGAATCTTCGAGAATGGACATGCGACTGTGAATGTTGGCAAAATATAGAAATTCCATGTAAACATGCGGCATCTGCTGTGAGGTACATGAGAGGAAGCCTGGAGCTATTCGTGCATTCTTACTATTCTGCTAACAAGTACGCTCAAAGTTTATCGGGGTGTGATCCCTCCTATTCGCGATCACACCAAATGGCTTGAAGACCGGGAGCCATTATTAGAACCTCTTAAAGTGACAAGACAGGCAGGTAGACCAAAGACTCAAAGACACATAGAGAAAGGAGAGCCGGCTAAAATGAAACGAAGCACTATAGTTAAATCCTCAACTTGTGGGGTTCTTAGCCATAACAAAAGAGATTGTCAAGGGGGTGAGACAAAAACTAGTAGGAAGGCTGCGGGAAACCGTAAACAAAATGGAGGGTCAAGGAAGAAACAAAGAGCTGGTGATGCTTCTTGTATTGGTTGCACAGTTATTGCTCACTCATCTCAAAACCAATTAGGCCAATCAGAATGGCCAGTTGAATATATATGATCTTTCATGCGTTTTAGTATGTGAACTAGTGTTGTTGAAATCGAATATGGTACGCAATTTTTCGTGAGTAAACATTCAGCTCGTGCGCGAGACCATTGTTTGTTAGCTAAATACTTGTCTGCTGTGGCAAGTCATTTTTCGGGTGCAAATCAATAACTCTTTGTTGTTAGTTTTATTTTCTATTGGTAAATTTTAGTGTTTACTGTGTTGTGAATTCATCTTTGTTGCTCGTATAGCATGGAATTGGCATTTTGTTCAATTTTCTGCCGAAGTCAATCGTTGGAGAGGACTTGTTTCATTATTTTATTTTATCAAACAAGTTTGTTGAGTCAGCAATAGTAGTTAACGGAAAATGTAACACCATTAAATCCGGTAAGCGTAAGTGAAACCTAAAATAAATCTTGGGTACCCAAAGTGAAACTAAGTCAAATGATAGGTACCCAAAGTGGAATTATGTAAACGTGAGGTACCCAAACTGGAATTATGCAAAACCTTAGGTACCTGAAATGAGAATTTTTCTTAAAAGTTTTGAGATGCCTTGACGTTAATTATGTGTTAATTGGGTAATTATTAACCGAAATTGAAAATTTCGACAGTACATTGCAAGAAAGAAAAAGCTATAAAATACACGTGTTTACATATTTTCACTATCACCTCCCTATTTTTTCCCAAATATGCTCAATCAAATCATTTTTGAGAACGATATGAGTTTTTCTATTGTGGAGACTTGATCTTCTATTCATATACCCCTCTACGCTAGTACTTTCTTCTCGAGTGTTGAAAAGTTTCATCATTTCCACCCTCCTCGTTAACCATCTTTAATTTCTTCTTTGTGCAAGATGTTCTTTATCGAATAATGCAGTATCATCGTAGTTTTGATGTGTGTCTCGTTCATCCTCCACTATCATATTGTGCATTATAATACAAGCTATCATAATTTTCTCCATGATGTGACTATCCCAAATTAAGCAAGGGCGATGAATATATGCAAAACGTTAAACTCCAAAAGCACATTCGACGTCTTTTCTACAACTCTCTTGACGTTTAGAAAACGTTTGATATTGTAAGAGCATTGGAGAACTTATTGACTTGACAAATGCAGCCCATGGTGGATATATACCATCAGTAAGATAATATCTCATATTATATTGATGACAATTAGTTGTGTAACTAACTGTTGGTGCTCTACCCTCAAGAATATTTTCAAAAACCAGGGATCGATCTAGTAAGTTGATATCGTTACACGTACTTGGTTCCGAAAAATGCATGCCATATCCATAGGTCACGTGATGCAACAGCTTCCAAAATTATTGTAGTCTTTCCACTTCTTCCAATATATTGCCCATGCTGTAGGACAATTCTTCCATAACCAGTGTATGCAATCGATACTACCCATCATACCTGGAAATCCTTGTTGCTCGCCTATATGAAGCAATCTTCCCATATCTTGTTCATTAGGTCGTCTAAGGTATTTGTCACCAAAGTTAGAAATTATACCTTCCACGTACCTTGTTTGTCTCATGACAGCTTCACTCATTCGAAGATATTCATCGACCGCATCGGCTGATGTCCCATAGGCCAAAACTCTTATAGCCGCGGTGCATTTTTGCAATGATGATAATTCTAATCTCCCAGTTGCATCTACCCTTTGTTGAAAATATTGATCAATTCTACTTAAAGCATCTACAATACGAAGAAATACATGTTTCTGCATGCGAAACCTACAGCGGAACATATGTGGAAGATAAACAAGATTATTAGCAAAGTAATCGGCAAATAACACGATTCCTTTCATAATACTGCCTAGGGGCTCTATGAATTTGATGTGTTGATTGGATAAATGGATTAGGAGCGCCCATCATCAAATTAATGACCATAGCATCAATAATGTTAGTTTGTTGCGAATTTCGGGATCGCCATTCATTAAAGTCTCTTGGTTGTTCACTCAAACTAGTTAATTCTAAATCGGAATTTGAGGACTTTTCAACTGATGACATTTTGGTAGTATTTTTGAGCTACTAGAGAATAAAAAAATTCAGATGCATATTGATATTGGTATGCTTATGTCTTTATATAATTACTAACAACTCAATTTTAAATTCAATAATTCAGCAAAATAATTGAATTGGTAATATTATTGTTTTTCTGACGTACAATACTACAATTGATATGACAAGACTTAATTGACATGCCGAAACCGAATAGACAATTCTGATCCGAGTAGACAAGTCTGAACTTATAGTTAACTTATTAATAAATAATAACTAAATATTAAAAAAAAATATATGCAATACTGTGAAAATTTAAATCCAACAACAATAATCTAATAAGAAATAACAATATAGTAAAATTACAATCAAGCATAGCAATTGTGCTAACACAACCGTTTTAAACAAAATGCACAAATGTGTTTAACATCATTTGGTAATAGTTCTTCTTCTTTCGATAAGTTTTGCTTACCAAGTAATGTGTTTAACATCATTTGGTAATTCCACAAAACTTTCCTATCTTCTTTCTTTCTCAAAAGTTCGAGCCTTTGTTCTTCAAAACGCTCCTCCATTTCAAGTTTCATCTTGGCTACTTGTATTTCTTCTTGCCTTGTGATGTTTATTGCTTCGAGTCGCACACTAACATCGGAACTAATCGAATAACCACAAGTCTTTTCTTTTCCTTTCCTTTTATTCTGCGTCCCTACCCCCGGGGCGTTGGAGAAATGATTCATTAACATTGGCACTAGTAGGAGTTTCAGGATTGGAAGTAGATGAGAAGTCACCACTTTCATTTACCCTTGATCGTTTGGAAGAACTATAACTTACCTCAATTTGATTAGGAATAAATAAATCTTTCGCGAAACCTTGTACAAACCATTTCGGATGCTTAACCATGACATTTGACCATACCTCATATTCGCCAAATTTAGAGTTAGTGTCTGCCTCGTATAAATGTTTTGCTTCCCTCAATTGGCTTTCCTTGCTTGCTCCACTTTGATTTCAAGAAACATTCGGTTGTAAGTGTCCAACCCACTTGCTCACATTTGTGCTTATTCGAGGCCACCGCTTTTTCAATGCATTCACGGTTCTTTGGGAGATTTGACTTGGATTTTCAAGTCGTTTTTCTTCATACATGGCCGGAATTTTCTCCCACATTGCGTCACCCTTTTGATGATGACCAACTTCTTTGTTACTACTCGCGAAACACCAATTTGCTCGAGACAAATTTCTTCATTAGTGTTCCGAATAACATTTGGCCCTCTTTTTCCTCACTTAATCGAAGACTTCTTCTTCTCTTGGGTATCATGAAATAAATTTCTAGATGCATTGGAGAAATGAGGTTGAGCTAGTGTGTTTTGGATAGGGTTTCGAATGTTTTGAGTGAAATTTGGAGAGATTTGCGTATCCAAAAGAATTGGAGATAAGTCGATAAATTGTGAGGAACGATAAAATGAAGGGTTTTGATTATTTTGAGACTTCGCAAAACTTTGGAAAGTTGGATGGTTTGGGAGTCTTGAGAAATTTGAGAGTTTAGATTGTATTATTGTAAATTTTGAAACAATTGTATGTTTAGATTATTTTCGGACCTCGGGATTTCTTGAGAACCCAAATATGGATTATTAAGATCCATAAGCGCAACTAATTTTTTGTTAATATTTTTACTACTAGAATGATTATATGAAATATTAATAAGATGTATTAGTTTAAATGAGTAGAAACAATAAAATTAAATTGAATGCCAAAATAAATCAAATTTAATTTGGTCACTATTTATAGAGAACTGAAAATTATAGACAACAACAACAACATCCAAGCCTTATTCCCCAAAATGATTTGGGGTCGGCTAACATGAATCGTCGTCTATTGACCGTCTTATGCGCGCCATAAAATTTCAAAAACGTTGTGAACCATTTAGAAATGTTAAAAACACTTTCGAAAAGAGTTTTAGAAAGTCCTCAAAATAAATAAAAAGTTTGAAAATTAGTAAAAAAAACATATGAAGTTTGAACACCAAGTAGACCTGGGCAACGGGGCGGGGTGGGGCGGGCCGGGGCACGGTCATTCTCAAACGGGGCGGGGCAGGGCGGGTCACCAGTCTGCTCGAACGGGCCGGGGCGGGTCATGACCCGTTTTGACCCGGCCTGACCCGACCCATTTCCTCATCGCTACTCTGTCCTCTTATACTGCAACTTCTAATTCAATCAGAGATTGATTTTCTCCTTCAATTCCCCTCTCTCTTTTTTCCCACCATATCTCACCAAACAAAAAAGCCAAAACTTCACCCAAAATTTGGATAGAAAACTTAATCATAAATAAACAAACAAAGAATCACGAAATCAATCGATAAAAACAAAAAAAAATCCAGAAAAAAAATCATTGAAATCAATATTTTCCAAAAAAAAAATCGTGATTTCAATGAATTTAGGAGAGAGAAATCATCTAAAAAGATGGGAGTTTGAAGAGAGAGAAGTGTGCAGGAGAGAGAATTTAGATGAGAGTTTGAGTTTTCCAGCCAAAAAAAAAAAAAGATGAGAGTTTGAGTTATAAGAAAAGATGTATTGGTATACGAAGTAAAGGCTTCTAACGTTTCTTTGTGGGCTGGCCCACAGTGCATCAAGTCCATTATAATTGTCTTTGTTCAGATGGGGGAGACCCGTGTTTGTTGTTTTTTAAGAGGGCCAGGCCCGCGTCGTTTGTTAGAGGGTCTGACCCTTTCTCGGCCCGCCCCATTAATAGATAGACCGGGCTTTGACCCTCTTTAAGAGGGTCGGTCATGGGCTTTTAACGGGGGCCTGCCCGGTTGCCCAAGCCTAACACCAAGTAAGGAAAAGTTTTGGAACAAGTTAGGAAAGCAAAACAAAGAAACTAAAAAGAGTCAACTTAAGTCCTCCGCATGGATATCGTCTCTCCACACCGCCCTATCCAACACCATACTCTCTTCAAGCCCTAGAAAGCTCATATCACTTCTAATCACCCTCATCCAAGTCATCTTAGGTCTTCTTCGAATATACCACCTTAGTCGGTTCTCCATCATCTTGTCCGCGATGGGCGCAACCTCTACTTTCTCCCTAATAACTTTATTTCTTAATCGATCATGTCGTGTATGTCCACAGATCCACCGTAGCATGCGTATCTCCGTCACACTCATCTTATGAATGTGACACTGTTTCACGACCCAACATTCCGTGCCATATAACAGTGTCGGCCTGATGTTTTACCCTTCAACTTATTGGGCATTCCTCGATCACACAGAAGCCCTGTGGCATTCTTCCACTTCACACAACCTGATTTGATCCTATGAGCCACATCTCCATCTAATTCTTCATCCTTTTGAAGAATTGATCCCAAATATCGAAAGAAATCTGATCCCTAAACAATCTTTCCATCCAACCAAATCGTCCCTGTCTCCGTCCGCCTACTGCCGCTGAACTTACACTCCAAATACTCGGTCTTGTTTTAGCTCAACCGAAACCCTCTAGACACCAAGGTGTGCCTCCATAGACATTGGTGTAAATTTTTTTTTTAAATTGTTAAAATCATAATATGGCCGTTACAAATTATCAACTGTAATAAAAATGTGACCAATCCCTCTTTGACACTTGGCAAAAGAAGTGGATAGAAATGAAAAACAGAGTTTGGCATGGTGCAACACGCCCTTGAGTTTTGCACATGCTTTTGACAAATTCTCTTTACTCAAGCAAATCACAGCTCGCCACATGTCTAATTTTTTCAGATAACATTTCATTGCATCGGTACCAAATGTAGACACAATGCCAAACAAGTGCAAGCTGATTTCCTTTTTAAGTTATTTTTCACACGTATGAAGGGTCATTTGGAGTGCCATGGAAGCTCATTGCACCCCTCATAAAGCTAGCCTAATGTAGGTGTTTCATTTGTTTCCTTTACACTACTGAATATGTACAGTTTTATGTGGCTGGCCTTCAACGGAAGATTGGAAAGTAATCAGATGCACAAGTATGTCTTGGAAGAACGAAGAGGTTGCAGACAGCTTAACGAATGATCTCAAGTCTCTTTCAGTTGAAGGCTTTGGAGCTACTGGTTTAGAGCTTGAATTCGTGAGAAATATGATGTCAAATGCCATCAATATGATGCACTTAACACTACCTTGATGTCAACACCAACAGCCTCCGATGTTCTCGCTATAGACTTGCATCTGCGTCACTAGGTGTAACATCACGCCTTAGAGAAGTTACGCATTCTCACTTCCATCGTTCTCATTCTCTTTTACAATTTAACACCGCCCATAACTTATGTATACCATTGATTATGTTAGAGATAGGGTAATACTAATTAGTCCTTAGGAATATGTGTTGTGGTAGGAATTGTACGTGTTTTGGTCGATTAGTAGTTGTAAAATAGGCAAATGCACATAATCATTACCGATAGGAGTACAAGTGTTAGTACACTTGCACATAACATGTAGTTTTGGAAAACCATCCCACAGATGCAACTGTGTTGTGAACTTGTGAGGTCAATACTCAATATACCACAGATCCACAAGCAGCAATGCAACATGGTTTTCGGTTATAATGATCATACTGGGACAGAATGTTCCAGCACAAAGTAAACAATCGCAATTTTGCTCCGTTCATCAGTAACTTTCTGTTTTTTTATGGTTAGAAAAAGACGCAAAGTACCGATTCCTTCATAGAGGTACGGAGGAAACTGGATACCTGGATACAAGGCTTCAGGATCATGCACGATGTGTTCGCCTCCCAACTTCCAGAGCGAGCTCTGTGTCAATTTTAAGGGAGATGTCAAGTGCCCTTACTGAATGTGTCAAAGCACCACTGCAGAAAAAGATTATGGAAATTATTATTACTGTTACTGAAAGCCAGATTCTGGGATCTAAAGACGAAAGGCAGAAGCTCATATCACTAAAAACTCAAAAAATCGCATGTTGCAGAGAAACTGGGCAAGGCAGAGAACTGAAAGAAAGTAAGAAACTCAATAATATTCTGTCCTTTACTAATCAACATAGTCTTCTAACAACTTAACATTTCAGTCAACCAGAACAATATCAATCTGCATGACAGTGATTGGCTTTCCACTAACAGGCACACACTCTTTCAAAGAAAACGTACTCTACGCTACTTATAATTCTCTTCTCTGAAGTCATGACATCAGATAGACAGTCATTAAAGCAATTGTTAGTATCAAAGACCAAGTCTAAAATGATTTGGGATTGGCTAAATTGGATTGTCATATTGAACTGTCGATGTAAAGTGATACAAAGAAAAACTGAAAAAAGTAAAAATGTCAGTACAACAGTAAGTCAGCCCAAACATTTCTAACACAGAACTCCACTTAGCCTGGATGGAACATTAGCATTAGAGAGGAAAGACGATAAAAAGAGGCTACTGGATTAGACAACGCCTCGGCAAATGAACATAGACACAAGGCAGACAGTCCCATTGATTATCGGCACAAGAATCTGAGCTTTCATAGGACAACCTTACATTTCAGCAGACATTCAATCCTGAACTTATTCAGCTTAAAGCTACTAAGCCTATAATCGCAGATTCGCAGGAAACAGATATCAATTTAACTATTTGAATCAGAGGATAAACCTATTATACCAAAGGCTTTTATTTACCTCACGTATCAGTGTCGCCCTATTTAACACCCCAGGCAAGACACTGGCACTGGGACACTTCATTTAAGCAAACAACTAAAACCTATTTTTATTTTAAAAAAAAGCTGTGTTCAACAATCAGATACACACGCATGTCCAACACTTCAAGTAGAGTCTGGGCAAGGTAGCCAGACATTATATTAATTAGCGCCATACCCGTGTCTGACACGGTACTCGAGGATAAGGGTATGGAATCCGACACTCTCATAAAAGAGACATAAGGAGAATCCCGCGTGTCAATAGAGGAATAGACTAATGTATGAAGCATTTACTATTCATTTCGAGACTAAGGCTTGATTGGTGGTGGCGGCGGTGGTATGCTAAGTTTAAAAAGCATGCCTCAAGCGTGAGATGTGAGTGATGGCCCCTCAGCCTTGGTGAGCAACCAAGGTTCCGAAAAGGCAGACCAAGGCGCAGGGAGGCATGCAAGGCACATGCAAAAAGGAGCACCAAGGCGCACGAGGCACAACTATACAATATCCATTCTCTTTCTCGTATATCTTCACTTCCACCCTTCTCTTTCCCTCTTAATCCTTAGTTTCTAATGTTTTACATGTTGCTCTCTTTAAATGCCAAGGGGGGGGGAAGGGGACCTTTTCCAATAAATAGTTAAAAGAAATAGAAATTTGTTTGGTAAAACAGTGCGCCTATCTCCTAAAGTCCTTGCACCTCAATGCCAAAGGCCCTCATGACCTCGGTGCCAGTCATACCTTTTCAAAATGAGGTGGTATGAAGCATTACCATGGATTTAATGATATAAAGGCTTATGTCTCAAACATCCCTTTATTTTACTTTGGGAAAACAGTATTTGAGCTCTTTATTTTTTTTTTACTCAATTTTTAAGTCATTGCAAGTCTGACACATGGATCTGTACAGGAGTCTGAGTAACATAGGCCTCAAACAACTAGTTAGACAACAAGAATGCATTAAGTTTCCAGATAGGATGAAGTTAAAAAGTCAAGCTTCGACAAATGACAATGCTACTTTCACTGTTAGTTTGTCAGACTACTTCATTTATACACATCAATTTTAAGCACTTGTTTATTTCTGAGTCACATTTTCTCAGTGTCGACAAATTTAAACAGTGTTTAGTGGCAATTATTTGTGTTAGCTCTCCATCATTCTGAATGAGATAGCCTCTAAGATCAATAACATGGCTATAATATACCAGAGTACTTCTAATGAAACAGAAATTTCAAGTCGTGTACAAAGTTCAAGAAATTTTGCACTTGCCTTGATATATAGGTAACTCCAGTCTGTCCAATTTTGTGTACTGTATCAAGGGTAACATTTCCAGATGCCTGTTCCATTGAAAATAAAATTAAACATGAGTATTTGCCTTCTGAAATTGAATAATCAAAATCATGGTCTCAAAGTACTGAAAGAAGGACTTAAGCTTACATGCGCTCCAATCAAAACAGTTTCCGAATAAGATGCGGTACAAATTACTACCTCCATTCACAACCTTCCTGTTTGTTTAGTTGGTTGAGAGGTCATATTGGGAACGATTTTCCAACTAGATAATATAATCGCTTACCATATGATGGAATGTTATTGGGAGATTGCATTGCAGAATACAGAATGAGCTAACTTTAAGACCAAACAAGTATTCATTTGGTCTGAAAAATACGGTCATTCACGGAAGGTTGGATATGAATGGAGGGAGTAAGTCTCAACAATAAACAGATTTGCAATATATGGTTTGAGTCTTTTGATATAATTGCAGAAGCAGTCCCCATCCTAAGCTTGTGTACAAAATAATACTGTGTAAGCTACGGTCATGCAAGCAACAGTCATGACAAGTGGTTATTACTGTTGTCGAAAGCAGCAGCACAGTCTATGGAATGTGTGATCCACACTCTTTAAAGGCATTGAAGTGATGTCATAAACTAGTAAGGGGTGGTATTGTTAATTACATTTTCAGTCATTAATATTCTTCATATAACATTTAATTATTTTAATGGAAAAGTTTACCCAGTGTCTACACTAGGTGAATGTCCTGCTACCCACCTAAAGATGACTTCATAAAACTTCCAAGGAGGAAGAACCATCCCATACCATGCATTTATCAACATCAACCCAGTCTGAAAGCAACCTCCCACCTAGATCAGGTGAATAAGGAGTGGAAGGGGTGGGTGGGAGGGGGGGCAGGTGAATAAGGAGAGTGTACTGAGTCATACCTCAGTGCTTAAATCACATCTTCCACAGAGATATAAACAGAATGACTACTAGAAAAGTAGAGATGAGACAGAAAATGACAATCAACATTCAACTATTTTATACGAAAACCCTATCATGCTTTGATGCATGCTGAATGCTGCTCCTTAGACTCAGCGAGTTCAGTACACACAACCAGTAGTGAAACTTCCTTCATTTCTGCTCCTCTGGAAAAAGTCAATCATCCGTTTTCACAACTCTTTCTCATTCAATTCAACCTTTCAGTATTTCTTCAATATCTACTTTACGGATGCAAGAGCAGAGAGGAAGTGGCAAACAATATCATTGGAGTATTTTGACAGCAACTGACTTCAACATTTACTTATATATGGTAAAGTCAGCATTATAGTAAGAACCACAAACACATATGATTGATAATAAGCACTGCTAGGTCGCTGGCCAAAAGTAAATACGTAACTTTCCAAGGAAAAAGTAAAATCAATCAGCATTTAGAGTCGCAATATGGGATATACCTCAGTCTCGATTCTGCCATTGATTATTCTAACGGCTTCTTCAAGCATGGAAACATCAACTTCACCATTGGCTTGGGGTATAACCATGTTATCCAACATAACCCGTGTTAACGAAGTTTTAGTCTGGGATACATACTTCAGTACCTCCCTAACCTCCTCCATGGTTCTTGTCTCTATCTGTTTGTTCACAAAGATTGAGCACAGTGAATATTTAGTAAAAGCTGGTTGACAACAACTGATGACACATAATGAAAATAGCTTCGAGAATCGCACGGACTAACTGACAATCTTCTTTCTTTTTTTTTTAAAAAAAAAAAAATTACACCACACTATAGGCAAACACACGCAGAAAATTGATGTTACTGTAGATTTTGAATACACAAAATCAAGCAAATACTTTTGTTCAGTTACAAGATTGTCACCTCAACTTCCATATGGAGGTTGTTTTGTTGCAAATATTGGTCTGCAGACTTCAAGGCATTTGTCACCCCTCCAGCTATCGATATGTGATTATCTTTTATCAACATCATGTCAAATAAACCCAGTCTATGATTCTTCCCTCCGCCAATAAGAACCTACATATGTGTAGCATAGACTCCAAGGTCAACAAAGTGTAGACTCCAAGGTCAACAACAGAATTTGAAACAACAACAAAAATATGATTTAGAAGACAAAGATCTGTACCGCCCACTTATCCACCAAGCGTAAACCAGGAGCAGTCTTTCTTGTCTCCAAGATAACAGCAGGATATGCAGCATCAGCCATCGCCTATACGACAAAGGAGACAATAATCTCTTTTGACACACATAAAGTGCTATATATATCAAATCATTGTTTCTAGTTTCTATCGAGAACATACCAACATCATATAGACTTTTAGAGTCCATTGGCATGGGCTTATGCGTATAGCTTTAGAACCACAAATTTAGAAATATAAGCGCTTGACATGGAAGGAGGCAGGATATGTTTCACATACGAGAAGAACAACGCATTATGACTTCCCCCTAGACCCAGTTGTCATTTCCCTTCATTCCACTTGTCAGCAGCCTAGATGTCTCAACTTGGATATACCACTAGAATAAAGTCGAACTAACTAATCTAAAGCCCAGAGGGTGCATAAGCTTCATATATTTTAAAAAGCAAGGCAGCAACATGGGTTAGGAGTTTGTAAAAGGCATATCCACGTACCACGATAGATATTATGTCAAAAAGCTTGTTACATGCTTCAAGAAAACACAACATCTTAAAGAGAAAATGCTTTCAAGAAAAAAAATAAGTAACTTCAGTTGTCACCTATTTGTATAATACAGATATCAGCTAGAAACATCCGTAAACTGTACAACAGTACAAGTATACACCATTTGAGGTTTCACCAAGATAAACAAGCCAGTGAGTGATGTGAAGTGGGCTGTGCACATACATGAAACAAATGACGACAACAAAGCCTTGGTCCCAACTCCCAGTTAATGAATCTAGGATGGAATCCTACACTGTGGGGGACACAATGATAGAAGAAAAATAGAGAAACAAGATGTAAAACGAAAATAGCATCAAAAAGTGAAAATCCTATTCGAATGAAAGCTTACAAAAAGATCGTAAGTGAGTGGAATTAGTTTGACAAAAAATCAATGGGAGGTTCAAACGAGCAAAAAGAGTTTGAAAGACAAACAAAAGAAGAAAAGTGGAAAGAGACGAATAAAATGAAACAGAGTCAACAACATCATCCACGAGTTATTACCTCCACTGCCATAAAATTTTCAATCCGAAGTAGACACACTGAAGATCCCTTTCAATCACCCTTAACCACACCTTCTTCCGTCTTCCCATACCCATTTTGATCTTTACTAACGCACCAATTGGTCTTTACTTCACAAGGGAAAACTACCTTTAGGTGATTCTCCCCCATCTAACCTTCAGAAACAACGCTTAAGTTCTCCCTAATCACCTCATACCTCAAAGGATCCTTTCTTGTATGGCCACATATCTACCAAATCATAAGAATTCCTGCAACATTCATGTTATGAAAGTGATAGTCTTTCACAACTCAACGTTCAGTACACATAAGCCTAATTGTCATGTAAGAATTGTTTATTTGACCTATGGGCACGACAAAAATAAAAAATTTGTGGTGCTCTTCCATTTCAACCAGCCTCCTTTCATTTTGTGAGCCACATCTCCATTTATCTCCTTATTGTTTTAAAAAATATATCCTAGATAGCGAAATAAAAGCTAATGGAGTTTCCTAACCCCGCTACACTCACACTCCCAGTAAATCATTCGTTGCGATTCACATTTAACTATTCAAGTCAGCTTGTGAAGGGAAACGTAGAAGACGAAACTAAAGTAAATGAGGTTCATCCATAGGCCTTCAACACAATATATAAAACTGATGCTATTTGTATGTCCCCCCAAGATAAGTTATCCGTACAAATTACTAAATTAAGAGTTAAACAAACCTTAGTAAGAGTTGCGATGCCGCTCATCCTCTGCATAAAATTCAAAACCACTCTTTCAGCAACTACGATACTACGTGCTCGCCCTGCATCGAAAGAAAGAACCACAGTTGTGAAAAGAGGAATCTTCACAAGACAAAGCCTTCTGTCAATAATAATATATTCTCTCATTACCATACACCTTCCCCAATTTGAGTCCTTTTTGAACACGATCCCCATCCTTCTGGGACCACTCCACCTGATAGAAAAGCATGTGCAGCTTAATCTAAAGAAATAACAGAAAAAACAAGAATGTCACGAAATAATATTAGTGCCTACATCAATACCTTTATGGAATTATCCACCTCCTGGAATATCATTTCCGCAAGGGCAACACCTGCAAGAATTCCGTCCTCTTTTGCCAGAAATTGGGCTTCTGCTACCATACTTTCTGGAATTGTAGCCATAGATGTCACATCTCCTGCAACCAAGGAAACAATTACTTGGTCATGAGAATGCTTAAACTTTTTCACTTTTGAATTAAAGAAATATTATTGAATCAGAGCACACTACACTACTACAGACAAGGAGGAGACAGATCCTCTAAAACAACCATGCTAAAGAAGAGCTCTTCTGGCACCTTATATCTAAGTCTAACTGGTTCTTGAATGGTGACCGGAACACCACATTACTTTCACAATTCTGTTACCATTACGCGTTTTCGCAACAAAATTGTCTCCTTGAACTCCGAGGTTGGTGAATCCATCATTGACCCCCTTAGTATCCAAAAGGATGTAACCGACTACATTCCGGACCTTTTTTCAGCTGACCCCTTTGTCGACCCCTGTCCTCCCTCCGATAACCCCGAGCGCATCCACATATCCCATCCCCCCTCTTCATTGAAGCTGTCCGTGGACTGGCCCCCCACAAAGCCCCAATGGGTTTCACATGTTTTTCTACCATAGACATTGGGAGATTCAGACTGAGCTCACACTTCTTATTCACTCATTTTTCTTGACTGGTGACCTCCCTTTGCGTGTCAATGACACTACCATCACCCTTATTCCTAAGATTGATCACCCTTTGAACATAAAACAATTCAGGCCCATCAGTTTATGCAACAACAGCTACAAAATCATCACCAAGATTCTTGTCAGTAGAACCAGGCCTCTCCTCAATGACTATATTTCTCCCAATCAGAATAGCTCCCTTCCTAGGAGGGGAACTATGGTCAATTACACTATAGGCACTGAAATTCTCCATATGATGAAAAAGAGGAACGGTAAAAAGGGTTGGTTCGCCCTTAAAATCGATTTAGAAAAAGCCTTTGATAGACTTGAATGGGGTTTCCTCCTTCATAGCCTGCGTATCTTTGGCTTGGACGCTCCTTCAATAAATCTGATTAAGACTTGTCTTACCTCTTCCCGCCTCACTGTTAGGGTGAATGGTCAGTGAGGCATTCCATCCTTTGAGAGGCATTACACAAGGTGACCCTTGATCCCCTTACCTATTCAACATTTGCAGGCTCCCAAAATATCCACATGTCTTGTGAGTCGGGCGATTGGAAGCCCTTCAAGCTCCCAAGAAGCAGCCTCACCATCTCCCATCTCTATTTTTGTGACGATTTTGATAGAGGATGAATATAGACTTCACTGGTGAATACGGAGTATGTCATTATTATAGACTTTACATTATAGAAAAAGTTGTTGTTTAATATAGACTTTACATTGTACTAGCCAGTAGGTTAGCGGTGATGAACTTGCTTATCTTATGTACTATAAATTCCCATGATATTTTCAATAATACACAAGTCGATTATTACAGTATTATAATTATTTTACATGGTATCAGATAGGTTCGATCACATACTACAAATCTTAAACAACAACTTTTTCTTGTTTCCCCTCTCCCGGCCGGAGATGGTTCTTATCTCCTAACTATCTCCGGCCAGGCCTCTCCGTATTAGTTTTTTACTTATTCTTTGGTTTTCGGGATATAATGGAATAAAGCAAAATGGCTCATAAAACTGTCTGTGCTTCTTATTTTGTGAAGTAGCAGTCAGTCGGTGCGATTCTCGAATCAATTTTCATTTTGGGTCATCCGTGCGTGCATCCAACCCCCCCTTACCCCACCTTATGGCGGGAGCCTTTAAGGCACTGGGGTTAAAGATGTTGTATTAGTTTTCATTTGACTAGCATTTTCATTATTTTTGGAGACACTTCAGCCTCTACCCTGAGTTGTGTCATTGACACTCTAGACTCTTTCTTCTCTATCTCGGGTCAAAAGATGAATCCCTCAAGAGCAAGCTCCTTGTCTCCAAGAATACTTCAGCCCTTGAGCTCAGCCACATTCAGGATACTCTTGGTATTCAAGCTGGTGAGGATCTTGGCACCTATATAGGTTTCCCCCTCTCTGCTAAAAGACCCAGCAAAGAACACTTTATGAAGATTGTTGCCCGAGTTCAAAACAAACTCTCCTCCTTGAAGACCACTACACTCTCCAAAGTGGGGAGAGCCATCCTTATTAGATCCACTCTTACCACCATCCCTTGGTATACTATGCAGGCGATTGCTTTCCCTTCTTATGCCTTGACTACCCTTGATTCTATCTGTGCCAAATTCCTTTGGGGGGACAAACCTGACCATAGGGGCCTCCATCTTATTGCTTGGGCTAAAGTCTGTGGTCCGAAAGACCGTGGGGGTTTGGGTCTTAGATCAAATAAGCTAATGAACGTCGTACTTATGATGAAACTTTGTTGGCAGCTAGATGCAAAGACCAATCTGGCTACATTATTCCTCCAGGAGAAGTATTGTGCTAACAAACCTCAGCCCACCCCCTTTAACAAGGGTTCTCACCTGTGGAAAGGTCTAGCTAAAGGCTGGGACCTTTTCTGCCACCTTAGTTGTTGGGCCTTAGGCGATGGCAATGTTGCTAATTATTGGTTCGATAACTGGATAAATGATGGCCTCTTGAGACAACATTTTATAGGCCCACTACCTTCCGCGACTTCTGTCCGCACAGGTTTGAGTGAAATTGACTCTGTTAGAGATTTTTTGCCTGACTCCATTGTTCATAGACTTATTTATTAGCCCATTCCTAATATTGGGGAGGACATTTTTTTTTTCTGTAATACCTCCCTTCATAACTACTTTAACACCTCCTCAGTGTATAATACACTTTGGATCAAGAGTTTTTCCCACAGTGGTCAAGAGGACGGTCGGTCGAAAAATTGGGATTTGAACACCTTTCCTAAAATTCAATTCTTTATTTGGCTTGCTTTTTGGGATAGACTTGAGAGCTACTCTCACAAGGAGAGATATCCCCTGTAACCCCATGTGCCCCTTCTGTCCTACCACTACGGTCCATGTCCTCCAGGATTGCCCTAGAGCCACCGAGATCTGGAATATTTTTTGTCCCCCCCAACATTTTTTTGTGCATAATCTCCATGACTGGGTTCTTTCTAATATCTTTGAAAATAATGCTTGGAGTACCACCTTTTCCTTTGTTGTTTGGGCCATTTGGAAACGTCGAAACTCTTGGATTTTCAACACTAAAGATGTTACCTCCTGCTCCCTCCTTGCTTCAATCCAACACCAACTCTCAAATTTTAACACCCTCACCTCTGGTCCTCACTAGAACTCCTACTCACCCAGCTACAAAAACCTTCTGCATGCCCCCTTTACCTTCCCACGCCCGAATATGACCCTCCTTGTCGACTCGTCCTTTGTTGCCACCAACCCTTTCACAGGTGTGGACGGAATCTTACTCTCTCCCGAGGGTGAATGGATAGTTGGTTTCTCCACTTTGGTTCCAGCTGTGGACGCATCGCATGCCGAAATCCAGGGAATCATCGCCGCGGCCCAATGGTGTAAAAGTCATGACTGGACTGATGTTTCTTTTATAAATGGCTGTCAGCATGTTATATTAGGGATAATGGGAAAAGACGTCATCAAGGATTGCCTCATCAACTACCATACTATATACAGGGCCTTCCTAGTGGATGGGTTTGTGAAGGAGGTCGTCTACACCAAGAGAGAGTGGATCCAAGCTGTGGACCTTCTAGCTAAGGAGGTGTGAAAAAATTTGGTCCTCCAAGACCTTTGTAATCATTTAACCCCTCCCCTAATTGTTCAAATGTACTTTGATGCAAACTTTAAATTTGTTCCTCGTCTTAACCTAGGGAAGGATGTGGATCCAGGAGGCTATTAGTTGGCCTATTTTGTATATATGTTGCTTTAATGTTGTACCGGATAATATTGTATCCTATTTTCTATTTATGTATGCCACCACTTTCAAAAACCATATTAAATCGTTAACGGAACATGTCTAGTCTCCTCAGTTTTACCTACTCTATAGTTATAGAATGATAGACACGTTAAGCATATGAAAGAAAGATAGTGAAAATGATCCTAAACGCCCGACAAATAATTTTCAGCCAAAGGCACTAAAGTGTTCTCCTTATGTTGTTCCAAACCGCAGTCACACGACTCACACCACTTTCAATGCTTAAAGGACCCTGTTAGGCATTTATGGAGCTGACTTTAAACCGCAAAACTAACTGCTCATACAAAAGTTGAGCAACCTCATGATAGTTTGTGAAGCAACCTCACGATAGTTTGTGAAGCAACCTCAATTGTTACGTACCTATTGTCAACACATTGACCACATGCCTAGAGAAGATTCCAACTAAGTCGATTTCCAACTGACTACTATATTTTGGATATCTTTCTCCTGCCTGTACCTTGTACTGTTGTACATGACTCTGGTTCCTATTCTAATCTATGCCTATTACCTCCCCCCCCCCCCCCTCCCCCTCAAAAAAAGAAACTTTTCCAGGAAATATCAATATCCTTCTTCAGAACTGTTGTACTGCAGTGCCCATAATGAAAATTGCCCGAACCACTATCAATAATTGACTAAAGTATCAAAACCCAAAAGGTTCTACCTCTGGTGGTCCGAATGATAATGTAAAGAGTGATAAGCACGCGACATTCTCCTTCCGATTGACTACTCATGTAGAATTTCCACTACTGTGTTCGAATTATTTCGACAATCAAACACCAATATGTATAGAATGTAGTGTATAATAGAACAAAAGAAATTAAGAATGAAGAAAGCGATGGTAAGGGAGAACGAACCTCGGTCAGCAGAATCCTCGGCAAGAGCAAGCTTGATGACCCCCTTCAAATCATAAGTTGGGTGTGAAGGTGGTGCCTCCATAGCTTATAATAGTTACAACTTACAAGAATGCCCACCAGAATTCTTCGAAATTCAACTGAAATGTGATGAAGAAGCAACCAAGAATACCTACAATACTATGAGAATTCTGATGAAACAAGGTTTATGGTAGGAAAAGAGGTGGAAATTGATTAATACCCACAAATTTATTGACGGAAAAGAATCTTAATAAAAGGAGCAGACACTTGCAAAGTGCTCACTCACCTTTTTATCTTCCCCTCTCAAAAAAATGACAAAAGCAGGTGAAGATGAACAACTGCTCATAAAAAGGCGCCGGCACACGTCTTTGCTCTTTTTCGTCTTATTTATCACTTTGGTCAACTTGCTAGATACGGAGTACCATTCTTCAAAATAAAAAAAAATAAAAAAAAAAATATGTTTCGAACATGTGTGAACTTGGGGTAATTCCTACCCAATAGTCCCTATTGGACATGTTGTCCAATAGGGGCACTACATGCCAAAAAAATCATCTTCTTCTCTCTCTCTTCCCGACTCCCCTCCTTCTCCTTCTTCTCTGCAACTCGTCTTCTTCTTCCTCTCTCTCTCCCCAGAAATCTGCCACCATAACCACTATATGCTTCACCCATCTCCCTCTCATCTCTCACTTCTAGCCATAACTACCCCCACCTACCCCATCTCCGACCTTCCTTCCGCCGCGACCACGAGCACGGAAAAAGGGTTTAGGGTCCCACTTTCCTGTGCCGCGATAGCGACGCCGGGAAGTGGGACCATAAACCCTTTTTTCGCCCACTTCACTACACCACACCCAAAAATGATTCACCACGCCTAATCAATCACCTCATCCATCATAGGGTGTCTTTTGGTTTTCTCCGTCGGCGAAACCGGTGGTTTGTTGTGCCGGAATGGGTGACAGATTGGTGATGGGGTAGGGTGAAGGTGGGTGGTTATGGAGTTTTTGCAGGTGAGGAAGGAGAAGGAAGAAAAAGGAGTTTGTCTTCTAACGCCCCTATTGAACGAAATCGTCCAATAGGCGCTATTGGCCTAGAAGCGCTCGTGAACTTGTCCCATGTCGAAAGATATAAGTGGAATGTTGGTTATATGGGATAGGTTTGGCTCCGCTGTTTAGTCTCTCCTCCCCTAACAAGTGGTATTAGTGGCCTGGGATTGGGTGTAGTCACCAATACCACACTGCCTAGTGGGCCTTTGTCAGATTGGGCGCCACGACAATTCTGGTAGGCCCTTCTCCAATTGGGAGCTTTGGTGGTGGTCTGACCCAATTTGGTTTCGGGGGGAGAGTATTTAGTCCCCTCACACATGAGGGAAAATTTTGTTGGAACATGTGCGAGTTTGTTCCACATCCAAAGATAAGTACATAACTGGAATATTGCTAACCATATAAACAAGTAGGTTACTCACTTACTCCTCGGTCTCCTCCTATCGGCAATTGATTTAGAATGGAAACTCGCTTTGGCCTATGGGCTAGTGTTTTGCTCCCATGTTCGGTCACTCCTCCCAGAACAATGACCGGAAATAATCTCAATTTTTGTTTTATCCGATAATAATACAAGTTCAGTTATAGTTTATTTTTTACGGTCAGTATTGTTGATACTAAAAATTGAATTCGAACAATAGTAATGCATCGTATCCCAAACACAATCGAGCACAAAGTCTTATCCACTATGGGGCTTAATATGGCCGGTTCAAATAATTCTGCTAGTGTCGGAGTCCAACCTATAGTTTCAGATTCACGATTGCTCTTTCTTTGCCCAGATCACCTAACAACATCATGCTCCGTATTCCATATTCTTGTGGTGATGGCTACTTGTTTTTTTTTTTTTTTTTTTTTTTTTTTTTTTTTTTTTTTTTTTTAAAGCTCATGGTGCTGGCCCAGAAAGAGCAAGCCATAAGATAGTGTCTCACATTGATTTGATTAAGAGTCAATCTTGCCGTATGTAGGTAGGCGTGACAATCTGTTCGTCTACGAAGTAATTGAGGAAATTTCACCTGATTGTAAACAAAAGGTGATACAAAATCGCAAAGATATTTACAGTTTGCTATGACTCGCTACTTAAAAGAAGACAGAAAGGGTTAGAGAACATTTGTGAACACTCTTAAGAGTTAAGACTCGCTTGGAAGAACATCATAGAAATGATAGACCTCATCCTCGTCAATAACTCCAACTGCTGTTGAACAGACTGAGCAGCAAACTTGCCTGACTGATTCACGCTCTGAGCTATCTTCAGCTTGTACAGACGATCCCCCCTTCCTCTTCTTCTGCCGTTTCTGGCTTCCTTGCTGCAGAACTGTTTTGTCTGTAACTTTGCAGTTAACGACAAACATTGCTCTGTACTGCGTCAAGTAAATGTCATGCCTGCAACAAAACCGTTCAGATGTCAGAATTTTGCAGCTCAAGTTTCTTAACAAGGGGAAAGCAATGAGAAAGAAGGTTAGCAATAAACAAAATTAGAATTCAATATAAACTCCCGGATAGCATAGGAATTAAATTCCTATAGGAAATAGAATATCCTGGGAAATGAATTCCTATGGTAAATTCCCGGGAATTTGCCTTACAACGTTTGGATACTATCTAGGAACTTAGAATTCCTTGGAATTAATTTCCCATGTCTTGTTTAGTTACCATGCAACAATTCCTTTGCTTGGTTATTGAATTGACTAATTTACCCTCTATTAATGTAGCTATATAAACATAAAATAAGCAATTAAAGGGTAAAGTAGTAATTGTATATATTTTACACCATAGGAATTGTGAATGACCATGGGGGCTAGGTAATTGAATTCCTATGCTTCATAGGAATTAGAAATTCCCAAGGAATTCCAATTCCTCCACTTTTACAAAAATGAGTTATCCAAACAACCTCACAAAAACCCAATTCCTAGGAAAATGAAATTCCTATGGAATTTGAGGGTATCCAAACGACCTCTAAATGCATAGACACATAGAGAGAGTGGATAAGGTTCACACGATACATCCAAATATATGTTGCCTATATGCCATCTCCAAGACTGCGACCCTGTACCGTTTTAAAGTCATTTTTTCCAGATCTCATTGTCCATGTCTGTTCAAAGAATCAAGGTAACAATCTTAGAGTAACTTGTGAACCAACTTTCAAGCTCAAAGTTGGCACCAAGTGTCAGCTTTGAGAAATCATTGGCCCGAATATTTACAGCATATGCAAGATGTTGACCCAACAGACGAATGTTTAGCCATGGTGATATAGATTGTGTTGTGTCGGGCTCTTGGTCCCTCAGTCAGTTTCACCGGACATAAAGGAACAGCTACATGCACCATACATCGACTGTCCCTAAATCCTCCAGAAATGGCACTGAAAGCTGTAGTATCTCTCTTTTCACCCTCAACTCTCCATCCAGGAATAGAAAGCAGAAACCATTTTCCACCCTTGATCCAGCAGTGCAAGTAGCTAGCTTCGATGGCTATAGAAACCTAATGGGGTTTGTCATTTTATATTATTTTTTTGAAGGGAGTCAGTTGGGAAGTTAAGATCATTTTATTTTTATTTTTATTTTTAATTTTTTGTTGAACAGAAGGGGAATTCCCATAAATGCACCAGCTGTCTTAACCCATAAAGAAGCTGACTAAATCATTTGTCCTCACCACATAATCCCAGAATGACTAATCCCTGAATAAAAAACGAGAATATCTCTCAAGCCAAAAAACACAGCTTGCAGAGCACTTGCCTTCTTTACTCTCCCCATTACCAACAAGTTTCATATGTTAATATTCGACCCAAAAGCCGGGACAAACCCACTCCTTAAATATGCCAAATATTCTTAGCTATAGAAAATGAGGAGCCTGGTAGTCATGAACAAATTTTGCCACATTCACAGCTCTCTAGCACAAAATGCGACCACTAACAAAAAGAGCACCTGAAGGCCACAAGAAATTATTTGTGTTAACTCTACCAAGAGCCATAAGCCAAAAGAAAGTGCGCTCCTTAGGAGAGGCTTTGGCGTGTACAAAATTCCTACCATCAGTACAAATAGATCCAATAACATACCAACAGACCACATTACAGATTTACAGGTAAGTCCAAAAAATAGTAGCCTTCCAACCACATTGATTTCCCCTCCAATACGTGGACAATATCTTAAATAGCACTCATTGAAGAAGTCTCCTCTACTCCCAGTCGCATGGAACATACGCACAAAACTCAGCTATATGCTTATAGTGATAGGTAGAGACAGGATAACACTTCGGAAAGACGGAAACAAGGTATAGGAACACGCATCACCGTCTTACACATCTATATAGATATCACTCTATGTAACGAAAAAAATAGATATCACTCTATCCCATCTTCCAACCTCGTAAGAAATCAAACAATTTTATCATTTCTAACGCCGTCTTTTTTTCTCGAAGTACAAATAAAGATCAAACCCCAAATTTGAATACTCCCAAAAGAACACTGGAACCGTGAGGTTTAAGGAGAGGAAGGTAAAGGAAGTAAGCAAGGGGAAAAAGAGGAAACAAATCCCGCAAAATATCCCATGTGTTTGGTTGGCTAAAGAAATTAATCAAAGCAAATTCAACCACTCTTTTTGAAATATAGTGCTACTAATACCTCTCCCATATACTCCACTTCTACTATGCCTCCTCTCCTCGTCTCCTGGTCACTCCCAGTCTGTTTCTCCTTCATCATCTACTTTTTCTTTAAAATCTTCGATGGTTTTAACAATTGGATAGCAGATCTAGGTACGCCTTGGCAAGTCATAGGTAAGACTGGTGGCAGTGGGGAGGATTTGCTGATGTTGTTGTGAAGAATTATCAATAAATAGGTTTAGGCAAGGAGGGGTCAGACATGGTGATTAGCGTTAGTAGGTGTACTGGATGTTTAAGGCTTGTGGTAATTGTTTTGATGTGAGGGGAAACCCCAAAATGGGTAATCCTCCAGGGGGAAGGGAATGAGGAAGAAAAAATCTGAAGGAACCGAAATTAGGAAAGCGGAGAAGAAAAGGGTACCTGCACTATCTTGGACCTAACCAAACGGCCCCTAAAGAACTGAGGTCAGAGAAAGAGCTTGAATGTACCAATTTTTATTTTATAGGAAATATGTGTTCAACAAAGCCAACTTACCCAGCCGCCCAACCCCTCTTTTGACATACACTGCAAACTTTTACCTCTCCTTCATCCACTACCTTTTCTAGTGTCCATCCTCTACTCCCACTATACATTTTCTCCTCCTCTCCATTGTCAATGCCCACCATCCTCCCTCCACTCACGGTCACCATCTGTCCATTGCTCCTTTATCCTCTACGATTTCTTGAAAACCATTGGTGGTTTTACAATAGAAGCCAGCTATGGTATTATGAGTGGAGAAAATTGGTTTATGCAGCTACGCTATACTGGTGGCAGTGAGGAGAATCGCTGGTGGTAAGCGAATAAAAGCGGCACCAAAAATGGAGTTTGTCACTTGCTAGCATATGAACACATGAAGTCTTCCAAGCTATTCCTTGCAAAAAAAAGAAAAAAAAAAAAAAAAAAAGGCTAGCCTATGATGGCTATAACAGCCAAAAAACGGGTAAAGCAGGACTTTCCAGCAACATAAACCTCACAAATGGTAATCGAAGCAAAGCAACAACCAAAATGGAGTTTGTTAACAATGGATTATATCCAGGCTAGAGGGATGATTATTGCCAACAGGTGTGTATTATGCAAAAAGGCTGCTGAATCACATAGGCATTTATTCTTCAGATGTGAGTTTTCTGATCAGGTCTGGTCTGAAATTCTTCAGTGGATTGGCATTAAGAGTAGGAAATGGAGCCTGCAGCAAGAGGCTATCTGGTTTGCAAAACACAAGAATCGGAAAAGTTGGAAAGCAAAGTGGTGCAGGTGTAGTCTCTCTGCAGCTATATACAACCTATGGCTAGAAAGAAATCGAAGGATCTTTGCTGAAAATGAGCAGCCCGTTCATGTTATTATTAACAAAATCAAATTCCATGTTTGTCTAAGAGTTTATAGTTGGAAGAAAAATGTAATTAGTGAGGATGTAGTTGATGGCTTTAGAGCTTAGTCAAGTGTAGTGGCTCTTATTTTTGTAAGAATTTGTTTTAATCCCATTTCTGGATGAATAAAATCTATCACCTTCTTACAAAAAAAAAATGGAGTTTGTCACTTCCTCTTATTTCTTCCTTCTCATTCACTTGTGTTATTTTTTTTTTTTTAACAGCATCAGAACACAAGAAGTCCTCCAAGCTACACAGTTACTCACCCCAATTCTGTTGAATTTAAGTAAGGGGGCGGCGAAAAACCCCCAGCTGTCTTAAGTCTTAACCCAAAAAGACACAAACTAAACCACTAGTCCTACTCCTAGATACATGATCAATGAATGTCCAATCACACAGCTTCCAAACAACTTACCTTCTTTACTTCTCCCATCACCTACGAGTTTAATATGTTGGACTTCAACCAAAGAGTCGGGACACACCCACTTCTCAAAAACGCCACATAATCATAGCCATGGAATAGGAGCAGCCTGACAGTCAAGATATAAAAAATATAAATGATGCCCACATTCACTGGTTTTCCAGTACATAACGTGACAATTAAGACAGCAACTGAAAGCCGGAGTGCCGAAGTAATTATTTCTGTAACTCTACCAAGAGCCTTAAGCCAACAGAAAGAGCACACAGCTTTGCTGTACCAAATTCAAAAACTAGTCCTACTAGTAGCAGACCCAATGGCATACCTAAAGACCACAGAAAAGACTTGCAGGTAGTAGCCCGAAAATTATTAACCTTCCACAGACGTTGCTCAGCCCTCTCCCAACACATGGAGGGTATCTTAAACAGAAGAAATGTCATCTAAATCTCAGTAATTGGGAGAGTTAGTGCTAAAGAAATACGGAAATATGTTTTCAAAGCTCACTCTTAAGAGGATGGAAGTATTAAAAGAGATGTCGAAGGTCAAAGCATGGGGAAGAAAATCCTATGATATTTTCGCAGGTCAGTATCAAGGGGAGGATAACCACAACTCTCCAACGGAAGGAAGTGTAATTTCAAAGAGTGAAAGCAGAGTTAGAATACAGTAGAAGGATAGTAAGAATTCAAGACACACTAGACAAGACGAAGAATAAGGAACGGAAACTGGTGGAAGTAGTTCATCACTACAATTATGTTCAAAAGGCTAGAGCAGCTGAACCCTTTTCGATAACTTACCATGTAGCATCTACAACATACAAGGATCCGTTTTTCTCAAGTCCATCCAACAGACCAACATACCTAGCAACAATTCTAGTATCATCAATGTCAAACGGAAAACACACAGTCACACACTGACAATTGTGAACAAGTGATCCTCTCTACAACTGATGCTAAAAAAACTAAAGGAAAGATTGACAAAAATAATCCACCCTTTCACTAGTCTTACAAAAATAATCCAATCTTTCATGTTTTACATAAATAATGTTTGTACACTTAAAACATGTCTATAAAAAAACACCCTTGATAAAAAACCATTATAGAATTGAAACACACATTAAATAAAAAATGACCACGATGAGAGCGCATTAAGTCCCGTGATACCGCAACCATGACCGATACCTAGATTTTGCACTACGGTGGCTCCCCAAAATGGATAATCCTCCAAATCCAAGGGAAGGGAATGAGAAGAAGGAGTTCCGGCCTTTCGGGGGAATTGAGACAAGGAAAGTTTAGGGGAAAAGACAAGTAGCCCCTAAAGGACTAAGGTTAAAGAGGAGGTATCCATAAACAGGTAGTTAGAAGCAATGCCAATTAGCTTGTAATATTGTTATTGAGATTTCCCTAGACATCCCATGTTCCCGATTGCTTGTATCCACAAAGTCCAAGTAAACCCGCCCCCCCCCTGCTCCACCTAAGATATCTACATCATGACTCAATAAGTACGTGACTCAAAAGGTAACCATAAAAGTACAATACCATAACACTTTCTCCTTATTCTTCTCTAGCCCGATGTAATAGCTTTGCAGTCCATGACTCCGTAACAATAAACCCAAGGTAACCATAAAAGTACAATACCATAACTCTTTCTCCTTATTCTTCTCTAGCCCAATGTAATAGGTTTGCAGTCCATGACTCCGTAACAATAAACCCAACTCTACCTCCCACCTTTAAGATCCATATAAAGATCGAGCAACACGCACACACACACAAAGAAAAAAGAATACTGATGCTCAGGTTTTCTCCTCCCAATATACATCATTCACCAAATAAACAAAAGTTGCAAAGATTTCTTGTGGAACATAGGGGAAGGAAAAGTAAGAAAAGTTTCGGGATTAAGGAAGCTTTAGCTTGGAATAAATGTTTGCTTGCTAAATGGTTGTGGAAGCTTTGTACAACCAGCCTGGACTATGGTTGGACTGGACCAAACCTTACACTATCCAACACCAGGATTGCTAGCATGTCTTGGAGCAATCACAGGATGCTGAAACCTGCAGAGGTATTCTGACTGTCAGGAATGATCTCATTCTGGGGATGTCGTCAGCAGGAGACGCAGCTGCAAAACTACTTTCTTGGGTGAGGGTGGCAGATTTCAAATGGGTCATGATTTTTTTAGACAGCATCACAGGAAGATGAAATGGCACAGAATTATATGGAATGAAGCTAATCTCCCGAGACATAGCTTCATTGCTAGCTTGACAACTAAAAAAGGTTGGCAACTGTGGATAACCTTTGTACGAGAGGCCTTCCCCTCGTAAACTGCCTTTGTAAAGTTGCAGCAGAGAACGATGAGCATCTCTATTTCCAGTGTGGCTTTACTAAAGGCCTATGGCAATGCATGTTAAACTGGATTGGGATAAAGAGAAGGGATGGAGGAACTTGATTGGAGTTCAAGGAAGAGTAGCAGAACTGCAGAAGGCGTTGGCGCCATAAATGGTATTGCAGTACTCTAGTTGCAGTCATCTATATGGCATGGCACGAAAGAAATGCAAGCCTTTTTGGTGATGTTTGAGCACTCTTGACTTATTAGTATAAGATTGTTAAGTCAGACGAAACAATGTTTAGAGGCTGAAAAAGTTTAGAGTTTAAATGTAAACTAAACTCTTTAGTGGCTACTCTTTTGGTAAGTACTTCGTCTTTTCCCTATATGGATGAATAAGATTACCAACTCTTCAAAAAAAAAAAACAAAAAAAAAAACAAAAAAAAAAAAAAAAGGTAGCAGAAAAACCTGGGATACTATGGTGGCTCAATATCAAGGGGAGGATAGCCACAACTCTGCAACAGATGGAATTGTAACACCAAAGAATGAAAGCAGAGTTCAGAACGCACGATAGGGAGAATTAGAATTCAGAAACTAAAGATACAGCAAGAAATAATAAAGAACTAAAATAGGTGGAAGTAGCTCATGACTACGATTTGTTCCGAAGGCTACAGCAGCTGAACCCTCTTAGATGAGACACCAAGGAAACATCTGAAACATCTGAAACATATTCGAGGGATCCTTGTTCTTTGGTCAATCCAACACCCCTAGCAACAACGAAATCAAAAGCAAGACACACACTGAGAATTGTGAACAGGCGATCCCATTATCATGTCCTAAAAAGCTACTCCACTCCAGAGGTTTCAAATTCTTGCTCGAGGCATGTCCTTACGTCTCCACTCAACAATCTACAGTATAGAGTATGCACCTCCACCTTTTTTCTGTTACCTTAGGTTGTTCTCTTCTCCTACTTCCCTGTCTTCCACTCTAATCACCTTTCATTGTTTTTTTTTTTCTCCATCTCTATTTATATTGCCTATTTTCATTCTCTCCTTCACATTGACAGTTCCCAATGATGGTTCATGTTAGACTGATCCCAAATCATTAAAGGATTAAAGCTTTGTAGTTGTTGGTAATTGCTGAACTGCGCCATTAACTTCTAAATGGAGTCGGACCATGAATATAAATAATTTTGCCTTTGTTCTTTCTCTTCATAAATTTAAAAGCATAGAGCATAGGCTGACTGACCTACAACGCATATTAAGATCGCTTAACTACCTCATCCAATGAATGACTACCACAAACACAGAATTCTAGAAGCACAAGCATGCTTCATCACCCATACTAGCTTTCCATCAGGAAAAGCATCCTACAAAACGGAAGAACAAGAAAAAGAACATCTACTACTCACATTTACCCACGTCGCTTAGAATCAGACTAGAAGATTGAATATTCCAACTGAAAACGCTTCCAAATGTATTCACATATCAGGATTATGCAAAGCCATACCTCTGACAATCCAGGCAAAGCGTAGTGAAACAAGCAGGACAGCTGAGGACAGCATCAGTAGGTCGACCTTTCCTTTTGCTGGACACCCATGACTCATCCTTTTCATCTAGGTCAGAACCATAGAATTCGGGCCTGGTTTCATAGTCTATTTCATCATCATCAGAAACTGAAACCCACAGCGACCAAAGCAAATGTCAAGGAGATGCTACAAGTACATCTTAAACGCTAATTCGACAACTCAACGCCTACTCGCCCACAGCCCTTACAAACCATGAGTAGTTACCGACACAAACCCGACAAAATCTTACAACCAATCCAAACGATTATGTCCGAAACACTTGACAAAATATCCCGAATTGTTGCTAACAATAACCAAAAAGAAACTTACAGCCTATCCAATTGGTTTTTTATATGACATACATGCAAAAATTCCAACTGTCTTAGAAATTACTTGACCCAAAACAAACTTGTATCTACTATACATGTTCTATCTCTTCGATTAGGAGCCGTCTTAATTCAACAATTCTCGTCACGCAATCACGCACAAACATCCATACAAAAATAGGAGGTGAACACACACACACACACACATTAATAAATTAATAAATAAACAAAATCATACAGGAAATTACGATATAGAATAAGGAGTACATAGTATCAGGTAACAAATAATTGAAAAGGAAATGGAATTAAAATAAGTTGAAGAGGAGAAAAAGTGAGAGGCGATACTAGTTTGCTGAGAATTGGATGGGGATGCCATAGTCTCCTCGTTCTTCGTCGGACCTCCCATCTCTCTCTTGTTCTTCTAATTAACGCCGCCGACTGTTAGACTAAGCCGCCCAAATCACCAACGATTATGGCTCGAACTCACTTTATCGAGTCTAATTACACTTGGCCTCAGACTTGCTCCGAAACATATGAAGTTTTAGCGTTCAGATTCTAGTGTGAGACCCCATTCAAAAAAAAAAAAAAAAAAAAAAAATCTAGTATACTTTGGTGCCCTACAACTAGAACTGGCAAAACTGATCCAGACCCCACATCCGAACTTGACCAGAATTTCTATTCTGAATTCAACCCGAAATCCGAATTGACCCGACCAGAATCGAAAATGACCCGAATCCTGCTTGACCCGACCCGAACATGACCCGAATTGAAATAACCCTGACCCGAATAACCAGACGTTTTAATGATTCGATTGAGAAGAAATGACTTAGATTCGATATATCACATCCTTATTCACTCAAATTACCAGTAAAACTTCAAATTAAGATATGATTAGACAAAAATTTAACAAATCTGACATTAATATGATCAAATTTGAACAATTTGAAATGACCCGACCCGAAATTGACCCGTAGTTGTCACATCCGAACTAGACCCGACCCAAACCGAACCCGACCCGATCCGAAATAGACCCGAAATACATGACCCGAAAGATGACCCGACCCGAATAGACCCGACCCGAATGACCTGTTTGCCAGGTCTACCTACAACTACTTAAACATTAAGTTACGGCAAATTTATGTGGTACTCTACTTTTAAACTAGTACACTTTGGTATCCCTGAATTTTACATTTTCGATATTTGATGCCCCTAATTTCACATTTCTTCAACAACGTTAACTTTTGACCGTTAAGTAATGATGTGACACTATGGTTGAAGGGATTAACATCCCTTAATCAAAATTTATTAAAACAAATTAACTTTTTTTTATAAAAATGAACAAAAAAAATTCACAAAAAATTCAGTTTGCTTAAAATACGTTGTTTTTAAAATTTTGAAAATAAATTATAGGGGCCCCATCTGCTTTGTAGTGTAAAGTTCAGGGTCACCAGTTAAATCAATGACAATAAAAAGAAAAGAAATAAACAATACTCAAATGAATAAAAAAATTAGAATCAAACTCACAATTGACGGTGAACAATGATCAATACCAACCTAAAACGTAGTAATATGCAAGTAAGGTTCGTATCCACAGAGAACGGTAACTATCTAAGTGTGTAAAAGTAATCAAGGGAGAGTTTGTGATTGTAAATTATCAAGTAATCAAACGCAATTAAAGAGTAATTTCTAAGTCAATTGGAGGAAAGAATCACAGACAATTAATACCCACTATCGTTCACCTAATTGGTACTAGTTATCAACTAATCCTAAATTATTGAGTACTTAGTTGTAGAGATATAATTTCCTATCGTTACTTAATTGTAGATAAGAGGAGAGATATATATATGCCCTACCTAAGCTAATAACCCTAATCGGTGGATAACAAAGACGCGCGCCTAAAGTCAATCCAACAAAAGCATAAGCAATTAAGCGATATCGATTAAGATTAACAAGATCTAGACATACGTTGTTTCGATCTTCAATTAATATGTTTATTTCCCTTTTACCTAACACCGATATTCAGCACAGAAATACTAGGCTAGTTGCTACTTGTGAATCAGCAATCTAACAATTAGTCTTTAAATTGTGAATCTAGCAATATGATAGATCTAGTGATAATTAGTTTGAAACCTAATTAAACAATAAATAAATCAATAAAAATAAGAACAAGAGAAATAAAAAAATACTCTAACGAATAGATAAATTAGAATCACAATTGATGGTGAACAATAGTTTCCATTAATAAATCCGAGAAAAGAGATTTTAGCCTTGCATAATCTCCTTGAAAATACTCTGAAAAGTCTGAATATATACTCCATGTTTAAAACTACTGAAATTTTAAAGTATAAATACTTAAAGATTACAAAACGAGATTAGGAAACCCGTGTAACACGCCGACGCAATGGGACGACTCGTCTTAAACCAAACGAGTTGTCTAGAGCTTCTTATTCGGTCGTCGCACTGGTTCTCGTGATGTTCTTTAAATGGTCTAAACTTCTTCGTGACTTGGACTGTAAGGACGTGTGACCATTTCCTGGAAAGCTAAGATCACAAACTTTAATATGTCGTTGGTCTCACTGCAAAATTCCAAGACGTTTGAAAGTTATTAAGTTTCAAAGTTGACATTCCGTAAATGGACTGAAACTACTCTACCTAACTTCCAAATTTGTCTAAAACTTGTCATCTCATTTCTTGGATCATCTTTCATCGCCTCATTGCTTTTCCACACAATTGCATATCAATCTTGAGGCAATGAATACATACAAAACTACTAATTCGTGTATAATTCTTATATTAAAAGACAAATACACGAATGATAGAATTAACTAACAAATTGATCCAAAAGCAACCATTTGAATGTATAAAAACCTATCTTTCACCATTACTAAGTGGTGTGTATCAAAATCCCCCATGTTTAGACATTTACTCGTCCTCTAGTATACCAAACATCTCCAATGTGTCACCGAGGTCTTTTGATAAGCAACACGGGTAGAAAATGACATCTCACTATCTCATCTACTTCGTCTATGGTCTTCGTCTTTCTAGTTAGGGGCCGTTAAGGATGTAATCTCAACGCAACGGTCCCCAACCATCTTATACTTCACAAAACACAACCACAAACAAACCTAAACAACAAAGGGACCTATAATGTCCTAAATGCCCTTAAGCCGCTCTCACATAACTCCCTCGTGAGCCTAGGTCCAAAATAACACCTTCAAATCAAAGATTACCTCGATATAACCACCAATCGCCCCAAACAACCAAGGGTATTGAGGATTTTCTGTCCTATCACCTTTACTATACAAATCAACCGAATCTCCTTATGCCATCAAAGAGAGACCTACCCAGACACGCCTATCAAACACCCTTCTTATTGCATCACCGGTATAGTATCACGCTCCACTCACCCTCCTTAGGCGCCCTTTCGGGTTTTCACCTAGCCTTTCGTTAAATTTTCCATGCTCACCAGCTAGGGGTGAGCAAAAAAAACGGGTACCCGAAATCGGACCCAGACCCGCTTAAGACCCGCGGGTTTGGAACCGGACCCGTTGACAACGGGTACGGGTACTAGAATTTTGGACCCGTTACCCGTTGGGTACCCGCTTGACAACGGGTCGAAGCGGGTACTCGGACCCGTTAGTCAATTGAAGCACGTAATGAAGCTGGACATGCTCCAAATTGTGGTAGGCATCTTTTTAACTCAAGCTCAAGGCCTTAGTCACGCTGGGCTTCGTGCAAGACCTGAGTCCAGACTTAGAAAAGCCCAAAATGCTAGCTTTGAACATGTTATTAATCCAAGCTAGAACTCTATACTTATAACATGATGTTTCCCACATTTTTTCCAAAATTCCGATGTGGGACAAATGTTCCTCAATGTTTTTTCTTTTTGTGTGTTCTTGTTGTTCTCAAAGCTTGTTAGTTTATTTGCATTAGTAATTGATAATGTTCTTAGTGTTATTAAAACTACATGCATATCAATTCCATTAACTTAACAATATATGGTTTTGTAAGTAATTGGTATTTGGTAATGAGTAACCAATGTTTATAGTCTTTATGCAACTTTGTAGAGATAAAATGAAGAAGTATTAACTATCAATTAACTTTTCATCCATATGATTAGGACTCTTATTGTTCACTTATAAGCCACACAATTCATACATATGTAAGCATAAGATTGATATGTGGGCAACTGTGTATCTTTTGAAATTATATGTCGACATGTGGTAGTGGTTTGTTTGGCATTGAGGGTTGTTTGGGCTAAGATGAAATTTGGTTTAGAATACTTTGTGAGTATTATTTCTGTAACATAATATGGTATTATTTTTGTCGTATAGAATAGTACATTAGTATTATATCTAGAATAAATTAGTATGAATACAATACAATACATACATTAATAATATATCTAAGTTAAACGTGTTAGATTAAATAAGTACGAATTGCATCACCTCTTATATTGGATGTGTACGTACTCGTGCATACTTAGCCGATAACATATGTGTACAACTACAAATTAAGGACTAATGGGTCATTGAAGTTGGGGATCAATGTTGGGCTAGTGGTTAGGAACTCAACCTGCCCGGGGGTTGTCACGGATTCAAATCCTCATACCCCCACCCCCGCAGCATTAGCTCCTCCTTTGTACCAAAAAAATGGGTCATTGATGTTTCACTAGTCCAAAATATAGAGTATGTTGATCAATGGATAATTCTTACAAGTATAGGACACTCATTAACAATTTCGTTACTTTCACTAACATTCACGTACTATCATTGAGATTGAGATTACATAGCAAAAACAAGAGATTGGCATTTCTATAAATAAGCAAGTATTGAAAAAAAAAATTGGAACAAAATTGTCCCACATCGACCAGAGATGGAGGATGTGGGCAATATTTGCTCTATATAATCAAGTAACAAGCGAGTCTCTTTGAAATTAGGTTGGGCCTATCAAGCTTGCTACCATTGCCTTTGTTGAGCTTTGGCCTTCTTTTATTGGGCTTTGCTTTAAACTCGTGCTGGGTTGCTGAGTATTGAGCCTATTGGCTATGGCATAATTGTGCAGCCTTTCCGTTTTTAACTTTTTCGAAGTCTTAACTTCAGCGGGTACCTGGGACCCGTTGTTGCTTTGACGGGTCTGGGTTCGGGTCTTGATTTTTGGGACCCGTTGGCAACGGGTCCGGGTACGGGTCTTGATTTCAAGGACCCGTTGCCAACGGGTACGGGTCCGGGACCTTGTTTTCGAAGCGGGTACCCGCTCTTACTCACCCCTATCACCAGCTCACTTTCTTTTCTCGTGTCTTTTCCTTACTTTCTTTTCCGCTCCTCTCTCTTTTTTTACTACCTTCTCTCTTCTTTTTTCCTCCTTTTGTCATATATCGATTTTTTTTTTTTTTTTTGGCATAAATCTAAAATCATGTACATATAATACAACAAAGATGATGACATCTTCTCCCTCATGCTTAAACCTAACATTATCCTCAATGTGAACCACACCAACAATAAAATACGAAAACATGAAATAGGGAAATGATAAACAAGCTTAAAAGACGCACTCATCCCTCATCACCCCAAAACTATGTCAGAACGAACACCTCCTCCTCATCATACTACTCAAGGCAATTGGCTCATAAAAAATGAAAATAGGGTTTAGAGCCACACTCAACTCACAAACAATATCCCAAACACCCTCAAGAAAAAGTCATCAGTAATCCACCCACATCTCACAAAACTTCCAATTCTCCCTCAAATAGCAAAGTCCAAAACAAGTAAGGACCTATTCATCACTATCATGTAACACACATACACCAAAATCACATAGTAGACGTCAAATCCACCCTCTAAGGACACCGTTAATGGAATAAATAAAAATATTGGATTTTCTCAGTTTTTTTAAACCTACACAAGAAACAAACAAATCAAAAGGAAAAGAAAAGAAAATAAGAACAATACTTGAGTTGCCTCCCATGAAGCGCACTTGTTTAACGTCGTTGGCTCGACGCATAACATGACTGTCTTCCTGGATCACTCAGAACAAATGAGAAGGCATTGCTCAAGAGCGGAACAACTCAATGCTCTCAGAAGTTTGTCGAATGAGCTAGCATAAGTCTCAAAAGAGTGACAATAGAAAATGTTAGTAAACAATACTGCATAAACAATATAGGCAGCAATATCATGTAAATGAGGATTGTTTACACCTCGTTCAAAACTATCTTCTGTGTCACCATCAATATGCTCACTAATTGGTAAGTTGGGAGTAGGATGCAAAAGGGAATGATTTATGATCCTTGAAGTTTTAGGAACTAACATGGAACATAATCCAAACAGTGGTATGGGACACTCTTCCTTGAACGGGGAAGTTTCAACTCGTTCATCTTCATTGCAACTGACTCCCAACTCATTCTCCTCAACATGGACAATATCTCCTCGATCATCCAACATTACATCTAGGATATTCTAAGTGACGTATCATCTCGTAAATCACCAATCAAGGAAGAATCATCCTCAACTCAAACAAGTGCAATCTTATGGTCCATGAAATCTCGTGCTTCCAATCGTGCAACTGCTGTAGAACTGTTCTCTAATTGATTCTCTAAGTTTTGGATACTCGCGTGGGTTTGCTGTTGGAACTGCATCACACAACTTTTAATTTGCATAGTGGTCATATTGGAGGCCAATGCACGAATCATATCCTCCATAGACATGGGCTTGTTAGACTTATCGTGCATGGTACCTCGTGGTTCCTTCATCAGCATTTAATCATTCAGACCACCATAAGGTCCTAGATTAGTCTCATTTGTCTCATAAGAAGCAGAACCCTCAAATAGTTTATCCCTAGCATGCAAGTGCTCCCGAAATCTTAACTCAGCAATTTGTGAACTTTGATAAGCCATAAACTCAAAGAAATCCCAAATATCAATAGAATTCATGGAATAAAGTCTTTTGTTGCTCATGTAATTAGCTAATGCACGAGTTTTAGGGTTCATGCCTACATTAATGACAATGCATAATCACCGGTCAGAGAAAATACAACCAAGAGATTTCAAATAAATACAATACTTCTTAAATCTGGATAAATAGTTATGAAAATATTCATTTGCATATTAGCTAAATTTAATGGGAATCATGACTACACAGAAAGATAAATTAAACCGTTCTCCGGCAACGGCGCCAAATTTGACAGGCTAAAGTCGTATGCCTACAAGTACAATTAATCAATACCAACCTAAAACGTAGTAATAGGCAAGTATGGTTTGTATCCACAGAAAACGGTAACTATCTAAGCGTGTAAAAGTAACCAGGGGGGTTTGTGATTATAAATGATCAAGTAATCAAACGCAATTAAAGAGTAATATCTAAATCAATTGGGGGAAAAAATCTCGGACAATTAATACCCACTATCATTCACCTAATTGGTACTAGTTATCAACTAATCCTAAATCATTGAGTACTTAGTTGTAGAGATATAGTTTTCTATCGTTTCTTAATTGTAACTAAGAGGAGACATTTTCCCTACCTAATAGCCCTAATCGGTGGATAACAAAGACGCGCGCCTAAATTCAATCCAACAAAAGCATAAAGCAATTAAGCGATATCAATTAAGATTAAGAAGATCTAGACACACGCGGTTTCGATCTTGAATTAATATATTTATTTCTCTCTAACCTAACTCGATGTTCAGCATATAAATACTAGGCTAGTAGCTACTTGTGAATCAACAATCTAACAATTAGTCCTCAAATTTGTGAATTTAGAAATATGATAGATCTAGAGTTAATTAGTTTGCATCCTAATTAACCAATAAATAAATCAATAACAATAAGAACAATAGGAATAAACAATACTCAAACGAATAAAGAAATTAAAATCAAACTCATTATTGACGGTGAACTATAGTTTCGATTATAAATCCGAGAAAAGAGGTTTTAGCCTTGCATACTCTAAAAAGTCTGAATATATACTAAATGTTTGAACTTACCGAAAGTTTAAAGTATAAATAATAAAAGATTACGAAACGGGATTAGGAAACCCGTCTAGCACGCCGACGCAGTGTAGGGCCGCATTAAAAGGTAGCAGGGCCGACTCAAAAATGCGCGACGCACAAGTACGCAGGGCGAAATATAGCTTAGAGACCCCAGTGGAAGCTCGAAGAAGTAACAACTCGCTCTGAGGATCGTTAAACTTAGCAACTGCGTCCATGAGCTCAATGGCCTTAGCCACCCTTTGCAAAACCATAGAACTACAAAACTCAAAATCGACACTAACAGGCCCACGTAATAACTTGACCCCGAGAAGAGGCCTAGCAATTTTAGGGGGGAAGATACCAACAAACCGGCTCCTTGGATCCTCCATAGGCAAAAAAACCAAAGTTTTATCAACATTAAGGTAAAGACCCAAACGAGGACCCTCTGCCTGAATCAGCTCCAAGACCTGACCCACGACCAAGATATCACTGACAATAGTGACATCATCCAAATACCATGCTTGCAAACACAAGTCAAAAGAATCTCTAATCTTACACGCCAAAGGGTGCAACATTAGAGCAAAAAGCAGCGGGCCTAGGGGGTCACCCTGCTGCACCCCCTGACACGACAAAAGAGTGTGCTCTCCATAATATAATCGAGCAGGGTTGGAGTAACAGAACTCCATTCAACGAGCGAGAGCACGGCAGCGAAGACGAACACCCTGAAGCATAGCGGCGCGATCCACCATGTTAAAGGCATTTAGAAAGTCTACCAATAACATCGAAAGACCCACCTCATCTCCACGACCCTCAACCAAGCGGTTAACAGCATGTAAGATCGCCTCACCACCCCCAGACACACCCACACCAAACTGAAGGTCCGCGAAATAATCGGCCAAAAAAGGACCCAATAAAGAGGCCCCCACCTTGGAAACTAGACGCCGCCACACCGTGCCCAAATCAATAAAGCGAATACCACAGCTCGGCTTAACTAGTGGAGTAAATGGCGCGTTTGCTACAAACGGACCCAAAACAGTAGGACACTGCCCATCTAGAAAGAGGTTAACCACACGAGTAATTGATAAGTCCTTATTTTGCATAGTTATATAGGACTTTAAGGTTGCTATAATTGCTATATTTGCCCCATTTATACTTGATTATCATTCATTCTCGTAATATTTCACGTCCTTGGTATAGTTGTTGGTTTTTGAGTTTTTCAGGCATAAAAAGGACATTTTGAAGGATTTAAGATACCGGATTGAAGTTCATTTACATAGGGCCAACTTCGGAGCTCAATATCTCCCAAACCACTATGAATTTAAAGTAAAACCAATTGGAGATGAAAGATTATGATCTTAGCTTTGTAAAAAGTGGTCACACGCCCTAATCGGATAAGTAATGAAGAAATTAGAGGCGTTCTAAGTTGGACTGCCGGACCAGTTTTACACGACTCGTGCGTTGATTGCACGACTGGTGTACATTCACGATTTGGTCCCTGAAGTGCGCACGACCCGTGCTCTGTTTTGCACGACTAGTGTAGCTACACGGGTCAGCTTTCCACGGGATTTTCTTTATTTGTTTTTGGAGGTTTATTTCCTATTTTTAAATAGGTAATTGTAAAATAACCTTCTAGGTATTTATACCTAGTTGAACCCTTGTAATTTTAATCTAAGCATTTATTATTTTTTGCACTGCTACTTCTCAAGACTACGACGCTTATTATTCTTCGGATTATTTTCATTATATTTCAGAGTATTATTTAGACCCAATCCACAGTATTGCAATTCTTTCCCTTTGTTCTTTAATTACGTATTGTTTTATTTCAATAATTGTTGTTCTTAATTTCAATATGTGTAAGTAGTCTTTTTCTAGGGGTTTGATTGAACCCTAACATGTTAGATGCTACGATTTGATTTATGAAATAGCAAGTTATATTGATTCATATGATTAGGGCTTATCATGGCTAGGTTTAATCATCAACTTGAGTTGGATTATTGTTGTCTAATTTATATGCTTGTTGCTGCGATTAGATTTACACTAATTTATGCTTCGTGAGTGCTAAACGAAGTTTATAAATGGCGGTTGCGATTCTTGTTTAGTGATTAGCCCTCTAATATTGATTAGGACTATTTCACCACGGAAGTGGGTTGCTAGGACTAGTTGGGAATTATTATGCGTTCTTAATGCTTCTATTTACTTGATCATTTCACTACGAAAGTAGGATTTAGGATAGTAATTAGATTAGACTATGATAGCCTCGCCAAGATAAAGTAGTTCTTTGCATAATCTCCCCTAATCTATGTTTAATTGACTTGCTATGTGCTTTAATATCGTAGTAGATGCATGTTAGTGGGGATATCTCCACCCTAGGCCTTTAGTTTATTGATTTACCCCCATTTCATTTACATTCTTGTGACCATTAGTTGATACATTCACAAACCATTTCGACCAAAGCGTAGCTGACTTCAATACTTTAGACGACCTATGCATTATTTATACCTCCCGATAGACCCGTTAGCTACAACTACATGTACGCTTGCGGTTAAATAAACACGTAACAAGTTTTTGGCGCCGTGGCCGGGGAGGTAACAGTACTAATTCTAGGTTCCTTTAGGATTTGTTTGTCTACACATTTTTTTTTTTGGTTTTCCTTTTGTTACTCACTTGTTCTTTTCCATGAGTAGACCATGACTGTTTTCAGTTTTCCCCAATATGATGGTGAACCATTTCACCAATACTATTCTTGATTTAAAGAGTACGTGACTTATATCGGTACTCTTGGTTATTTTTATTCTTGGGGGGAATTGTACGATGTGATTACTAATGGCATGACCTCTGAAACCATATCTCTAGCATTGAGGTATGGCGATCCTTTATTCTTGAAAGATGACGCAGATTGGAATTTCCTTGATTACTTGGCCTCACACACTTTACAGGTTGAGTTGGCGACTCCACCACCTAAATCAGATCTTCAAATTACTCTAGAGAAATTTATGGCTCAATGTGCTTAGTCCTAGGCAGACGTTGAAGCATACAACAGTGTTGGGTTTGGTTATGATGAATCTCTACGAGTATCGGATTTTGAGGTCGTTCCACCTCGAACGGATCATATGAGTAATTTTGGTGCTCCTAGTGTAAAAGATGGTGCATTATTTAATGATGATGATTCCGTGGATGATAGCGAGTTAGATTCTAATTTAACTCCAATTCTTTCAACTATTGTTGATGTTGCACTTTTATATGTTGGAGATGATATTTCCACGGATTGTGATGATTTCTCACCATTGGGAGGTTCTTTGGATATGACATATCAGAGTGGGAGAGAAGTTACGTCATTAGAGGAGGTTGGAGTGTAAGAAAAAGATTTCAAGCCTATTGAGATTTGCCCTCCAAAAGATGAAACCCGCATACCTCCTTTACATGAACCACTTGTGGCCGCTCCTACGTTTGTCTCTAAGCCACATTTCATTCACTTGTCATCTCATGTGATAAACTTGCCTAAATATTCTGCTAGCTATAGGCCGTTGAAAGATGACAATGAAGTTACTTTTGTGAAACATAGAGGACGGCGGAGATCTTTCCCACCATCTTTTCCCTCTATTGGTTATGGTTTGTCTTATGTGATCACTAACTTCTTTTATTATTGGTCTTATGAGAGTTGTGCAAGTTCTTTTGACAGGTTGCTAAGAGCTTTGACTGCTTCCGCTCTTAAGTATTTATGGGGTCGAGCTCATGACCTTAAACAAACATTTTGAGAGAGTTTCTCCTCTTCTCCATTGGCAACCCAGTCATTTGTGAGTTTTCTTTCTCTCCTCCATTATTTTGTTGTCTCTCTTTGTGTGGCCATGCCTTTTGTGCACATTGAGGACAATGTGTTGTTCAAGCTTGGGGGAGGGTTTTATGTGACTCACTTGTATATGTTTGTATGTTTGTTTTTGCTTTTGTGTGCTTTCTTTGTTTGTGTGCTTTATTACAAAAATCCAAAAAAATCAGAAAATTGAAAAAACCAAAAATACGACTTGCATTGGATATAGTTTTTAGGATTGCATTTAGTTTAGTTGCATATAAAAATCAAAAAGACCAAAAATAAGTTAGCATGTGTCACTTGTACTTACCATTAGGATGATCAAGAAGGTGCCTATTTTGTGAAATGCTTTTCCTAAATGGTTTTTTTCTGACTTTGTGCATGTGTTAGACGCCTATGACGGTTTGTTTGCATGACTAAAATATCTTTATTGACTCTGATCTTTGGAATGAGTGTTGCCCGTATGAGACCTCACGTCTCCAGAGTAGATTTGCTTTATGCTGAGAAGATGGTTATAGAACAATGACGATGGAATGTCGTTTTTTAAATATTTTTCAAAATTTTTCTTTTATCACCACAATACCAAAAGGCCAAAATCCCGTTTTTCAAAGTAACATTTTGGTATCCTCTGTGCCTTAGCCTTATATTTCTTTGTAATTACCCTCATTACGACCCATTACACCCCATCCTTGTCAAGCAAGAGGAGCAACAAATGGAGGCTCGGGTTTAGATTGGTGGATTAGGAATTAGGTGGGGGGATGTGACGATGAGGGATGTTTGGAGGCTAGCTTAGGGGAGGTATTGGGAATTGGTTACATATATCCACTTGGGTTTATTTTGTATCTTATGAAGTGAGTTTGACTCACTGATGGTTCTGATGTTATTCTCTTCTTTTTCCTTGTAATAGAGAGTGTGGAAACTCATCATTTTATTTTAGTTTTCGTTCAAAAAAAAAAAAAAATGAAAGAAAGAATGGAAAAAGCAAAGAGAAAAAAAAACCAAAATAAATGGAAAGGAAAAGAAAAAAACCAAAAGAAAAATTCAGAAAAGAAAGAAAGACATGTATATAATTCTTCAATAATCTTTCCACACTCTCTCTCATTTGTTTGTAATAATCTCGTTTGTTGTTGTGGAACATCGGTGTTGTTGGTTTGATTTTATGGTATGTCGGTGTACATTTGGTTGGATCTTCTTGGTGGTGCTAGGTGGGAGACATATGGGGTGCTAGAGTTCGTTCATTATAATGGCGTAAGCATGGTAGGATAGACACATATTGAGGGCGTAGAATAGAGGTGGATTCTAGGATTTCATCTACTTTGGGGGTTGCTCCCGCTCTCCCTTAATCTGTTTTCTTTTTGCTTTGCCATAGCCCCTTCCCATGTCGGTTACTCATGATATATTTGATCCTTGCTAAAACCATTCTTGAGTTGTTCTACGCTAAGAGGCAAGTCAGGATTCACATACATCTAAATATTTTCAGGGCTATGTGAGATAATATTCCATTGAGTCGGTATTGGAAGGAAATGGTTCCTCGGAGCACTTGTAGTTCTTTTGAATCGCATACATGACTAACATATCTTAAGGCTAAATTGCTAGTACATGCCATAGTCCAAATTTTCGAGATTAAATTGATTTTGAACTAGTTTTGAAGTCCTTTCGAAAACCTTGATCGGATTTTTGGTTTACTGCTTGTGGTTACATGGTGGCTAGACCCTATTTTCAATGCCTAAATCCTTGGGTTTACTCGGGGACGAGTAAAGGTTTAGTTTGGGAGAGTTTGATAAGTCCTTATTTTGCATAGTTATATAGGACTTTACGATGCTATAATTGCTATATTTGCCCCATTTATACTTGATTATCATTCATTCCCACAATATTTCACGTCATTGGTATAGTTGTTGGTTTTTGAGCTTTTCAGGTATAAAAAAGACATTTTGGAGGATTTAAGATAAGTTCATTTACGCAAGGCCAACTTCGGAGCTCAATATCTCCCAAAAGGACATTTTGAAGGATTTAAGATACCGGATTGAAGTTCATTTACATAGGGCCAACTTCGGAGCTCAATATATCCCAAACAATTATGAATTTGAAGTAAAACCAATAGAAGATGAAAGATTATGATCTTAGCTTTCTAAAAAGTGGTCACACGCCCTAATCGGATACGTAACGAAGAAATTAGAGGCGTTTTAAGTTGGACTGCCGGACCAGTTTTACACGACTCGTGCGCTGATTGCACAACTCGTGTACATTCACGATTTGGGTGCTGAACTGAGCATGACCCGTGTTATGTTTTGCACGACTCGTGTAGCTGCACGGGTCAGTTTTCCAAGGGATTTTCTTTATTTGTTTTTGGAGGTTTATTTCCTATTTTTAAATAGGTAATTGTAAAATAACCTCCTAGGTATTTATACCTAGTTGAACCCTTGTCACTTTAATCTAAGCTTTTATTATTTTCTGCACTGCTACTTTTCAAGACTATGACGCTTATTGTTCTTCGGATTAGTTTCATTCTATTTCAGAGTATTATTTAGACCCAATCCACATTATTGCAATTCTTCCCCTTTACTCTTTAATTACGTACTGTTCTATTTCAATTATTGTTGTTCTTAATTTCAATATGTGTGAGTATTCTTTTTCTTGGGTTTGATTGAACCCTAACATGTTAGATGCTACGATTTGATTCATGAAATAGCAAGTTATATTGATTCATATGATTAGGGCTTATTATGGCTAGGTTTAATTATCAACTTGAGTTTGATTATTGTTGTCTAATTTATATGCCTTTTGCTGCGATTAGATTTACACTAATTTATGCTTGTTGATTGCTAAACGGAGTTTATACGTTCTTAATGCTTCTATTTACTTGATTATTTCACTACGGAAGTAGGATTTAGGATAGTAATTGGATTAGACTATGATAGCCTCGCCAGGATAAGTAGTTCTTTGCATAATCTCCCCTAATCTATGTTTAATTGACTTGCTATGTGCTTTAATATCGTAGTAGATGCATGTTAGTGGGAATATCTCCACCCTAGGCCTTTAGTTTATTGATTTACACCCATTTCATTTATATTCTTGTGACCATTAGTTGATACATTCACTAACCATTTCGACCGAAGTGTAGCTGACTTCAATTCTTTAGACGACCTAGACATTATTCATACCTCCCTGAGATCGACTCGTTAGCTACAACTACCCCTATGCTTGTGGTTAAATAAACACGTAACAGTAATCGAGGCAAGCAGCTCATCAGAAACTGCCACAACGACACCACTCAAACAATCCATAAGATGCTGAGCACGCAAACCGTCTCGCCCACAAGAAGTACCACGTTGAAAACTCCTAATCAGATCTAGAACAACAACAATCGGAGCATCAAAGTGAGGCCGATTAACAGGAATCTCTGGCAACGCTTCCTCAAGCCCTCCCTTTTTGACATTGCAGATTCACTACAAACACTGTCAGCACTTTTGGAATATACAACAACTGCGCCATTACTCTATTGCTATGGGGGTTATCAACTGACTTTAAAGCTCGTTCATTATATCAGGATTAAAGACACACATTCGAATATCTCCTACTTGTCAATAATGTTGTCTCTAGCCATTCTCAACTTTATTGGTTCTACCAAAAAAGATTGAATAGTATAGTCAAACTCCGAATTATATTTCTAAAAGTGTGTGCATAACCCCTCCCGAGAATCCAAAATAATCTATCTAATAGTTTGCTTTCTTTGCAAAAAAAAAAAAAAAAAAAGAAGTCATAAAAGAATTTAAAGCTCCTTGATTGAATATGACAGGAACATCCATCTTTTGAACCATAAGTAAAGGAATTCTTCTTTTGTTGAGTGACGGCCTATTTTCAGTGGGAATAAGCTCCAAAGCAACAACTCTCAGGGCTTGTGATGAGCTCTGTAACTTTGCCACTGTTACTCATTTTAGTGTGTACATCACCTACCTAACCAAACGCAGACATGGCAATATCAAAAAGCTTTCTTAAGAAAATACTCTATTTGCACACGCCTGGTGTAACATTTCATAAACTTTCTACAATAATAGAGAAAAAAGTACCTACCAATATTGGGAACCCATACAACATGTACTGGCTCACCACTGTCTTCTGCTAGAGCTAACTCAGCAGCCGGAAGCCACATCTGGTGCACTTGATCAAACTCCCAAACCTGATGATATCTAATATGAGATTGAGATCATAAGTAATTTAATTCTTTGGTCTCACCAATAAATTATGACCTAAAAATATATTTACATTCATGCTATAACATTGATACATGACATACATCAACAACAACAACAACAACAACATTACCGTAATTCCATATATATGTCCATCACTAAGAATCATATAATATCGAATTGGTGTGACAAATGATGATATGTGTTGTATATGCCAAGAGAAAGCAGAAACAGAAGAGCATCTGTTCTTTGGTTGTGAGTATAGCAACTAGGGATGGCAATGGGTCGGGTCTGGGTCGGGTCCGATAGGATCCAGACCCGGATCCGTGTCTTTACAAGCAGACCCAGATCCGACCCGGATCCATCGGGTCCAAAATTTACAGATCCAGACCCAGACCCGCCAGGATCCAGTGGGTCTGGACCGGGTCTGGGTCCAAGATGGGTCTTTTATAAAATCAAGTTTTTCATCTTTTGAACTTGCGGAACTTATGATAATTCTGTCTCGATGTGGTTTACGATCGTTAATGCGTCAATGTGCTTTGCGATCGTCACTATGGTGGACATTCCTCATCCATCTTGTTTTACTTAGAACTTCAGAATACTAAGGGAAAGCGGCATTGAAGGATTTTGAGGCAGTGACGAAGGCTTTTGAGGCCGTGGTGAAAGATTGGGCATGAGTGCGTGATTCATGAGAAGCCTAAGAAATGAAAATGAAAGGGGAAGGCTAGGATCGTGATAAATTAGGTTTTGTTTTTTTTTTCTATATTTTTGGCCGGGTCCGCGGGTCCATGGGTCGGGTCTGGGTCTCAGATCAAAGACCCATATCCGACCCACATATTTATCACCGGGTCTGGACCCGACCCAGATCCATTGGGTCTCCAAAAAGTGGACCCAGATCCGACCCAAGTGGGTCGGGTCCGCCGGGTCTGGGTCGGGTCCTGGGTCCATTGCCATCCCTAATAGCAACAGATGCAGAATGCTATTGAAACAGAGATTGCAAAGCCAAATTCCTATGACAAATAGTATCATATGGTGTAGAGACAGTAGATGCAAGTCGAAGATGCAGAAGCAGGTAATTGCAGCATGCCTAAATGGAATAATCTATGGCATCTGGAGAGAAAGAAATAGAGCAAGAATAGAAAGCTGCATAGCTAGGCGAGAAAAGCTTACACAAGAGATTATTAGTAGTGTTAGAAGTAGAGTTTATACTCTTTGTAAGATGCAGAATCAGAAAGAGAAAGAGTGGATTGAAAACTTGAACTAGCAAGTTGTGCTAGTCGAGTTTAGTTGGAAACTGATGTAATTTTGGGCAAACCCAAGTTAAGCTAATAGAATTACTTACATTTTCTCAAAAAAAAAAAAAAAAAAAAGAATCATATAATATCAGTGTCACGAAAGCTCCAGATTTACGATGTGAGAAATATTAAATGGATAAAGTGGTATAAACCATATATTATAATCAATAGTACCTTGGAAGAATTCAGTTGTGGTATATCCGACTTTAATTCCAAAAAAAAAAAAATTGAATTATAGGTTGTCACTTCTTTGTGGAATTTATGAAACAGTTGTGGATAAGCAAAAAACTTTTGCAAATTTGGATACTAAGTCAATCACATTCTTCTACTCGGCCTAGACGATTTCCAACAAAAGATTGTCAATAAATACAATTCACAATTAACAATGCAACTATAATAGAAATGAGCTCCTAACACCAAGTAGCTCCTCAGAAAGCAAAAGGCACCTGAAGTTGCTAGATAGATGTTCAGCTCCAATGATTTCAGTAGCTCGTAAACTTTAACATATCCATCTGACAATGCCTCATCTTAAAAGTGAAGAAAAAAAAGGACAAAGGAGTCTGTGATGGCATACGGATCCATTTAGTGATATTGCATCAAGATAGAATGATATAGAGATTAAAAGTCACAAAATAAAGTGACTTGCTTTAGGAACTTACGATAGAATGATTTAGAAAAAGTTACAGAAGAGGCTAACTCTCACCAACTTCAGAGAGGTTGAAGAGCCTCCGAACTGGATATCCAACACATGGGCAGTTTTACTCTCAAACTTGGGGCAAAACTTCCTTTGAAGAGATTGTCCATCTTAAAAGAGGAGGTTCAAGATTTAGGATTGTATATAAAGCCAAATATTGGTGTCGTACACTTAGTTTAGCAAATATTAAAAAATGTAAAAGATCGCAATTTCAGAACTAAAGCATAATAATCAATTCATGACATCCAGAAATAGCTGGTGAGACAATTCATGGTCGAAGCAAAATCATCACAAATGACAATTTGGGTATCAAAAATCAAGGAACGGAAGCATTTATGCTATGAAATTAAACTCAACAGGTTGTTATTTTAAAGTTAATATTAGCAACCACAAGAAATTAAAGAACCATTCTAAAACTGGAAAGACGAATAGTTCGAGGAAAAAATGGATCTATCCAAAGTTGTATAACCAAACTTTGAAGGCATTTATCAATTGAGTTGAAAGTTGGAACATAGACTTCCATGACTAAAAGTTTGAGAATCTATGAAAAATTGCCACCTCATTTTAACAAAATTTGAAGGATTTTGGACAATTTATAAGTCGAGTAGTGATATGCAAGAATTAATTGTTAATAGAGGATCAAAACAAAACAAGTCATAATGAGTTTAAACAAACAAAAGATACATGGAAGGTAAATGAACATCATATATAGCATGTGTAGGTGTCTCAATAAAGCCTGCATAATTGTATACCATCATCCTAAATATTATAAAGCTCGCATAATTGTATACCCAACGTAATGAAAGAATCTAGACAGATATCTTCATCAATGTCATATTGGTTATTCCACACACTAAGATAAATCCATATATAAAATGGTTACACTAAATTAGAAGACGACCAAAGACTCTATCTATCAACAAACTTTATCTTCTATGCATTTAATAACAACATATTCAGCAAAACATAATACTTGAGCATGACAGTGCGAAAATGGTTTTCAGACATAGAAAATGTTTTTCGATGACATCCTAATTGGTACCATTGGGAATCTTGCTTTCTAAACTTCAATTTGAACACAAATGTAGCCCAATTCCGACATCTTTAGTTGGAGATATCAGTCTTCAAAATTCAGACCTGTTATTTGTAGTTTTCTGATCGACTCTTGTTGTAGTCTAGTTTCAAAATTAAATTGCAAGAAATATAGACTTAATTTAATGTTTATTCAAAAACCATGGCTTAGTTCGATCTCTTAGGTTTTCGAAAAGGTATGGCACAACTATACTGGACTTCATTTCAGTTTTCTAAAAGGGACTTCAATCCAAGTGCGCAAACCTGAGGTTGTTGCACCTTCACCATTGTTCTAATTCATACTTGGGGTGTGTTTAGACCTTGACTCTAGAACAGAGTGAATAACCCCCCATCTTTTAAAAATCTGTTTCACACAAACATCTTTTAACAGGACCAATATCATTGGCTTTTTCAATTGGGAGACAGAAATTGTCATCGATCACTTCAGCAATATCTTATGAGAAACAATTTTTTGAATAACATAATAGGCATATATGGCTAGCATATTAGTATGTAACATTGAATATATACTCTTCTCACAACAATTTATCATAAAGGTTACAGGGTGAGGATCAGCACCAACACAGATAAAAAATTCAGTAAATTAACCAAAAAAAGAGATAATGGTGAAACAAATCATGATAAGTAATACAAAGAAATGAATTACTGAATCGTGATCAACAATTAAAAAAAGGACAATATTAGCTATAATCTCATAAAATGCAAGGATAATGAAAGAAAAGAATTACTGGCCTCTGGAGTTTGACAAATTCGACATCAATCATCTCTTGTAAATTAGACCGCTCATGCCGACCTTGACCTCATAGGGCCAATCCCAAGCTAAGGAATTGAAACTGATCCGCATAATTTTAATTTCTACCTATAGACCGACTGCACGAATGGAAGACTCCAATAAAAATAATTAAATTGATACTTTCTCAGAACAAATAATTTTTAAATAGGTATGATTTTGGAATTAAAAGGATCGTCAGAGAAGAGGAATAGAGTAAAGAGGAGAGCTCGTGCAGTAATTTAGAGGAAGAGATTTGAAACGAGACTTAGGAATTCAGGGGACCGGGACAGTGAACGCACGACTAAAAAATTCAAGGGGGCAGGCAATAGAATCGATTTGAAACCGACTGTTTAATGATGAACGAATTAAAGAGACAAAGCAATACGAGAACTTTGGGCAGGGAATGCATTCTAGAGCTGACAGCTTAACACATAGGCGATGACGTGGATTTAATTTTTGCAAATGCTCTAATATGTGAAGTTAGCCAATTAAAGCATATGTATAGATGAGTAGGATTAATTGGTTAATTGCATGAGAATGATTTAACTGACTAATCGGGATTTGAATTAATTAATTGAGACGGGTTTTAATCACTTGTTACCCCTATTTTAGCACGAATCAATTCATTAAGTCTTGTTGTCATAATTAAAAGTACTTTTGTGCTTTTTAAGACTACATTATTGTGGTTAGCCTTAGCGTGTCACGATAGTTGGCATAGTAATTTGCAAGTCGCTCGATATGCGCCTCGCTCTTTGGAAAATTATGGGATTTTTTGGTAATTTAATAATTCAAGCCAAATCTATATTAACCCGAATTGAGATCAAAGTCTTATGCATAAATAATAAAATTCTAACCTACTTATCTTTCTCTTGTTGCCTCTCTCCTTCATATTCTCCACTCGCATAGATTTCCAGTACAAATGTGTCAACTTCATACACACACAACTCTCACATACGACCTGTTATTAAGGCATGGTTGGTGTCATATTTGGTACAACATATCCATATTTGGTATGCCTCATACTTCTGTACAAAAGTTATATTAGTGTTCGTAGGTAAACCCTAATTAGTGTTTATGGTATAGTGTTATGTTATTTCCCGTTGATTCACATAAATAACTGAAACTTCATTAATCAAACTTCAATTTAAGATATTGCCGAAGAGGTATGATCATCATAAACAGGTTTAGCCTCTATTGTAATGCAGCAGAAGACCACAAGCATATCTTCTTTAACTGCAGCTACTCTAGGGAAGTCTGGAGTCATATCCAAAATTGGTTGGGCATTACTCACAACACCACCACTCTGACTGCAGAAATTAAATGGTTAACAAAACATATTGCTAGAAGGCATTGGAAAACCACTATGTCTATTTGCAGCCTCGTTTCAACTGTGTACATGCTTTGGATGGAGAGGAACAATAGGATTTTCAGGGAGGAAAGTCGAAGCACCGAGCAATTAATTAAGCAGATTAAATTTATTGTTAGTGTAAGACTCTTAGGAAAATCAAATGTAAATAATCATGAGGAGATCATAGATTGCCTTAATGGTTAACTAGTGGTTCTAAGTTTTTTTTTGTAAGTTTTCGCTTTTCCCCAATTTGGGATGAATAAAGCTCTAAATTTCTTGAAAAAAAAAAAAAAAAAACCTTCAATTTAAGATATTATTATGTTACATAATCGGAATTGTTAAATTTCATTCTTTTTTTTTTTTTATATTTTATAAGTGAATAACGCCTTGAACACGAAAGTATGATTCCATATAACAACAATAATGGGAGAATATTTAACATGGCGAATATTGCGACAATAATATTAAATTCTATTATTATTAATGTGATCTTGACATAAAAATTAAGGGGTATTCATGAACAAGATTTCCATTTAAATGTCTAGTCCTTTTCAGTTCTTGTAAGAGAAAGTTCCCCGATTCCACCGGATGCTCCCTATGCAGATGTTTTACTGGAGCCGTGTCTTCCTACAAGGAAACTGTTCTTCCGCCTCGGTATTCAGATGATTCCCATCGACACCTATGTTATTTTGAGACGATATTTTGTGGAGATGGGCAAGGGCAAGGGCAAGGGCAAGGGCATAGAATTAAACAAAAAACAAATAAATTATTTTGAGACACTAGTGGCATAGAAGGGGCATTCAATGCCCTTGACAATTTCTCGTGGTAGCAAGGAGAGCAATGGCTACTTTTGAGAGAGAGAGAGAGAGAGAGAGAAAGAAAGATATCTTTTTTCTTCCAATACAATGATGCCACTTGCCATTTTCTGATTTGTGTAAATTTCTATTACCGTTGTACATTGTAACGGCTATTTATGCACATAAAAATTAAAAAATAATATACTACAACTACAACTATATTTTTTCATTATCTATAAATAGAGACCACATTTGATATACTTTAGTGCACATTCTAATTTTCTCTATTTCTCTCCAAACATATCAGTTCTACTTCATATTAAATAAATAAAAAAAGTCTAATATTTACCATATTCCACAAAAAAAAAAAAAATATGAGATATGGATAATAATTTCATAAACTTATCCAATTTTAATGAAAATTGCAAATCTCAAGATTATTCAAATTCGAAAATTCCTAATTTTCACTTAATTCGACAGCTGGTTTCACTCAACTTCTTGCATCTCTGAGGTGTCTCTCTAACACTATTCAAAAATCTCTCACCCCAACTCAATAAAAAAATCCTACCAAACAACGAGGGACGAACGTTCGATGGACCGCAAGAGAAAACGAGGCACTTGCTTATACTTAGTGTATTACGAGCGAAAATAAAATAGATGACAAAAATCAAAGTACCAACTTAAGGTGGGATAAGGTAATGGGACTATATGAAGGAGCACACTGAGATAACATTGGAGAGCTCTGTGAAAGAAATTTGTAATTATGCAAGAGTCATTTCAGGTTGCTCAATTAGAAAGCACAAAAATGGCATGCTTGCTTGAAAGAAGCAAATAGCATTAAAAAAAAGTAGACTCAGTGATACAGATTATGAATCTCTAGCTCACGATATTTGGAAAGTAGACCATGGCGGTAAGTATACTGGTATTCAAGTTTTTACAATGTATTTAGTAAACATAGAAAATGGAGTTTGGGTAATAATGATGTGCAGCTAGATGAGAATGAAGAAGATTTGGAAACTAATGAGCAAAGCGATGGATTCCAAAAAAAATCGAGGCTCAATGAAAGTGGACATTTTTCAACTCCTTCTAACCCTGAAACCCCAACTAGTGGTAGTGTTAGTTAGTCACATTTTCGTTCAGAAGGTAGAGATGTAAGTAAACTGAAAAGAAAAGGCAAAATTTCAAAATCATCGCCAAATCCAGATTTAATGAGAAACTTGATGGCATGCAAATATCGAGATAAGCAGAGATCGATATAATGATTAAGATACTTGAGTTTGTAAGAGATTCCGAGAACAAGAAAGCTGAAGATCACAACGCCCTGATGGAGAAAAATATATATTAAATAATACATTATTAGGAAAATTGAGCTTATCCCCACCGAACAGCAAGTTAGGGATAAGCTAATGGTGAAATATTTTATGTAACCTCAATTTATTTGACTTAATTAATTTCTTATTGAATTTGTCAATAATGTATTTATCTTTATTGTTTAAATTTCAATTTTATTGTATTATTGTTGGGGTAACTTTGTCGAGATAAAATTTGTTTGTTTTTTTTTTTGGATTCTTTCATGCTATTATTCATAATTATTTTCAATTGTCTCAATCAACATCATTTCTCTGCAAAGTCACAAAATAGCTTTGTCAGAGTAATATGTATCTAAATTCTTGAAGTGAGCCATACTTCGTCTATATGTTTTCACGTATAGTTGAACATCAAATTTACAACCATTATCCCAATATTTTCTCTCTTATTTCTTACCTTTTTTTGAATCACAGAATGTCTGAAAAAAAATTACTTTTAGTGATTCAAGTTCTAGCTCTGACTATTCCAACACCAATGAGTGGAAGAAATGGGAAAAACGAGTTATTCAACGAAATCAAGATTTTTGATCGTTTTATAGAGCATGCTATTATTCCCGACCCCCACCAATTTCTACAACTACACAATCCAACTCCAAGAGTTCAAAGAAATTATTATGAAAGAAATCCTAAAATAGATCATCAACGTCTATTTAATGACTACTTTGCTAGTAAACCAGTGTATCCCCAATTTATATTTCGACGCAGATATCGCATGCGAAAACCGGTATTTCTACTTATTGTAGATACCTTTACTACCAATGATCCTTATTTCCGACAAATATTTAATGCTACTAGTAGACAAGGCTTTACTACATTGCAGAAATGTACTGCAGAAATGCCAATGTTGGCTTATGGAGTTACTGCTGACGCATTTGATGAATATTTGCGGATGGGCGAAAGTACCATTAGAGAATATGTCACGAAATTTTTTTAAAGTGTAATATTTAACTTTGTTGATGAGTATCCATGAAGACCTACTCAACAAGACATGAATAGTTACTTCATATGGGAGAGCACCGTAGCTTTTTCGGCATGATGGATAGTATTGATTGTATGCACTGGGAATGTAAACATTATCCAACTGCTTGGCTGGGCAATATGCTGGAGAAAGTGGCAAAACTACAATTCTATGAGAAGAAGTTGCATCACATACTTATGGATATGGCATGCATTCTTTAGAACACCAGATACATGCAATGATATCAATGTGTTGCAAGGATCCTCTATCTTTAATGATATATCGGCAAATTCATGTAGTGCCCCCGAACTATGTCAGAATGCCGTGGTGCCCCTATGTTTGAAACTTGTACATTACGGTGCCCCTGAACTTTAGCCCAACCAGCACATGGTGTCCTTCCCACTCTTGTCCGTTAACTCCGTCAGTCCCCAACTGATGCACTCCTAAACACCATCTAGAATCAAACTTACAAACTACAATTTGTTTTTGGTGATTTTCTGATTTTAGGACTGAAATAAAAGGATATGGACTTGGAGGATTGTCGATTCTCTTAAACTCCTCTCCAAGAACTAGGTTTAGATTACTTAGGTTAATCTCCCATAAGCAAGCTTAACCATATGCTTAATTTCAAAGAGATAAACCCACCCCAAGAATTTAAACAAAAACAGAATTCTCATCTGAAAGTTGGTTTTTCATTTCATCAAGTCTGATTTTTACATTGGAGATGAGAGTCTATTTATAGACCTAAGGAGGCTTGAAAGCTGATATAATAATGTAGACACAATAATACAATAAGCAAAGGAAAATACAAAATAATCTACAAAGCAAATTATACTAATTAAAATAATTAAGGCTGTTGTGCTGCTTCTTCTCACGTCTGATTGCTCTTAAATTTGCAGCTACATGCATTTCCTTTTCAGTCTATTATATCTATTTTATGGGCTGTTATCTTGGTTTTCCAAAAATAAAAATGATTGTGCTCTTCTAGTCAAAGAAGGCTGCAAGAAGGTGAAAATCTGAATTATTAAAAGAAACCCTCAAGGGAAGGTTTTCTCATTCCCTTTCTTTTGAGCTGCTTGGGTAACTTTTAGAAATATCTCACTCAAGTACTTGATACCCTGAGCTTTCCTGTCTATTAATACGCGTCCCAACTCAATAATACCCAAAATTCGAACCCACAACCTCACGAGAATTCGCTGCTCAAAACAGAGTATCCTGAGAAACGCCCCAGTGCCAAAAGGACTTTCAGACATAGCAAAACTTATCGGATGAATCTGTAACAGGTGGAATTGGAAAGAGGACTTCTTGAACTTCAATTTGAACACATATTTCACCCACTTTGATGATCTTTAGAAGGAGATATAAGCCCTCGAAGTTCAGACCAGTAATCTGAATTTGCTGATGAAACTCTTGCTGTGATCCGGTTTCAAAATTAAACTGAAGCTAATATGTAACTAATTTGATGTTAATTTCAAAACAATTAATTAGTTTAATCTCATAGGTTTCAAAAATGATATGGTACATAATTTGTGGACTTCATTTGAGCTTTCTACGAGGCTCTCGAATATAAGTGCGCAAACCCAGTTTTTCAGAATGTCTTCAATAAGATTTGTCCTCAAATATTGGCTCTCAAACTTGAATGGCTTTGAGCATCTCGCACCTGCATCATTCTCCCCTTGTTCGAAAAAGATTTTTCCTCAAATCTTGGCAAATCATATGAAAGATTTACTAAGCTTTGAAAAACAAACAATTTCTTAAAACTGAAGTTGTAGCTCCAACAATAGAACAGTAGCTTCACATATTAAATGTCTTGCACGGCTTATGGCTTTCGGGGGCTGTAACTTCCAACTCCTAATTTTGTAGATGACCCATGACATATCAGTGTGTAGATACAGATCTTAGCTAACTTAAAGAACAAGAATGACACAAAACTTCATTTGGAATCAGAAGTTATGCACATTTTCGTGTTGACAGGTCAGAAACTGACCAAGTGACCAGTAGAACACTCGAATTGCGCTTCTGACTTCAGTTGCATATAACTTGAGCTCCGTAAATAATTTATGCCTGAAACCAAAACCAGAACGTGGAAAACTTCCCGAAATTTTCAGAAAGACATTAAGGTCCTCAATTGGACACCGGAGTAATCCGCAGTACTCAAAATTCTTTGAACCATCAGGAGAATTCCACAAAACAGAATTTCAGATTTTGCAAAATGATTCTCCCTCTTTGCTGCAGCATTTCTACACCCATTACACACCTCTAAACATACTACTAACAGAAGAAACCTACGGGAATCAACCCCTCCAGGATCAAACACAAAACGTGGCCCTTTTAAGTTGCAGAATGATAGGCAAGTAGGCAACCCTCAGGCAACACTTTGAAGGATTCAGAGCAATCGCCAATATTTTCTGCTTGAAATTTATGATGATCGAGCTTCAAAAACAGGCTGAAGAATGACAGTAAAGCTTCTTTCTGAGTGGTGTACAATGCTAATTCAAGAGAACCCTCTTTCTTTTGATCTTTGCTCAACTCCTGTTTGACACTTAAATTGATCTTTGCTCAAGTCCTGTTTATGACACCATTTGCTCTAAGTTTTCAGGAACTTCACCCACATGTAAATCAACTCCAATGACTAAGGCCTCTTCACAAGGTTCACTCTGTTTTGTCACTTGAGCATATACCTGCTCCTCAATATCTACTTCTTTCATTACTGGTTTAACAGCATATACCTGCTCCTCAATATCTAGTGATCTCAAGCAAACATCTCTAAAAGATTCACAACACTCCATATCCAATTTGCCAGCAAGATTTAGGTTTAATCCTAGGTAGAACAATAACATGAAAGCATCACAGGAAACACTCTCATCACATCGACACATCAAAAACTCAAAATCTTCAACATACTCAGAAACATCATTTTTTCCCTGCTTCACCTCAACTAGTTGATCATAAGCCTCATTCATATATGGTAATGTCAGAAATTTTCTTTTCATAACTTGTTTCATTTTGCTCCAATTTCTGATCTTTGATTTGCCCTTAAATTTCCTCAAATCTTTAATTCATTCCACCACTTTTCAGCTTTTTTCTAAAACAAGATGCAACCAATTTAACTTTAAGACAGTCGTCAATCTTCATCTTGCTCAGAATCACTTCCACTTTGCACAACCAATTTACAAATTCATTATCATCCCCTTTACCATCAAATCTAGGTAGATTGAAGCCTAAATCATGCTCATACCTTGTAGAAAGAGACGATATCCTTGCAGCACAGTAGCCATCTTGTAATGGCTCGAAGTTGCTATACCATGCCCTGTTTTTGCTCTGTTTGCTGAACTCCTCTGCCTTCGACATGCTTACACTGCATTCATGACTTCGGGGTTGTGTTTAGGTTGCTTTGGGATAGTTTAGGACCTGAGCCTTATTAAGGAAAGGAATCCCGGTGATTCCGCGCATGATCACAAGATCAAATCATGATCATACATCACGGCTCAATCAAGTGATAACATCTTCCTTACATATATTCCCCTTTATTTCCTTCCTTATGTAATTAGCAATTTTAGGTTGTAATTGATTTTATGTATTATTGATTTATTCTTGCGTTAGTTTCTAGGTTAGATTAGCTGCTACATACTACCCGACTACCTATGTACTATTTAATCTCCACTTTGTACAATCAATGAATTATCTTTTCTATGCTATTCATTTTCTATATGGTATCAGCTTAATCTCGATCCTCCTCAATTTTTGTTTTTCTCTCTCTTTTCCCCCCTCTCTAATGGCGGCTGATGAAAGTATTGTGGTTCAGAATGCCGTCCCCCCCTACTCCTACTATTGTTACTTTTCCTAGTTCACTCAAGTTGACCCCCGTCAATTATTTGGCGTGGAAGACCCAAGTCGAGGCCCTCCTCCATGGCTTGGATCTCCATCGCTATGTCGACGGGACATTCCCTTCTCCCCCTCAAACCATTATGGTTGCTGGTGTTGAGACCATTAATCCTGCATATACGTCTTGGTATCGCCAAGACCGACTTCTCTTTGGTGCTCTTGTTGGTACTCTCCAGGCTAATCTAGTCCCCTTCCTCACCGAGGCTCTCACCACTCAAGCTGCGTGGACCATTTTGGCCTCCACCTACTCTAGCAGGTCTCGTGGCCATATCAACCAGATTAGTAGTAGCCTTCGTGACATCAATCAGGCTTTGTTTGCTAGTATCGTTGATTACCTTCATTCCATCAAAGCGTCGGTAGATGAACTTGCCTATCTAGGCAGGCCCATGGCTCATGAGGACGCTATAGATACGGTCCTTCACGGCCTCCGATCAAGACGCCTACAAAGCTGTGATTGATGCCGTCAATGCACGAGACAATCCTATCTCGTTCGTGGACCTACATGAAAAACTTATTAATCGGGAACTTGATCTCAAAGACACGCCCAAATCTAATCCGTGTCGTCCTGCTGTTGCTCATGTCACCACTGTCCGTGCTTCCCCCACACCCCCACGGTCTCCTGGTCTCCTTCCCACACCACAAACTTCTCCCCGCAAAGCCTATCTCGGCAGCTGTCAATGGTGCCGAACTAAGGTCCATTATCTCTCCCAATGCCCTGTTTTTAAGCAACTCTTCCCCCACATCACCTGCCCTGTTACTCGTACCACTCCTACCACTGGACGACAGGCTACTGGACGTTCTCCACAGGCCCACACGGCCACTGCCCATCTTCCTACACCATCGGCTTGGTTACTTGACAGTGGTGCCTCGCACCATGTCACCAATGATCTCTCTAACCATTCTCTCCACGCTCCTTATGATGGCACCGAGGAAGTTGTGATCGGTGATGGTTCGTCCCTTCCTATATCTCACGTTGGCTCATTTACAATTTGTTTTTCCAACAAAACTTATACAATTTCTAATGTTTTATATGTCCCAACAATTTCTCGAAATATTTTGTTATTTTTGCAATTTTGTCATGATAATGACGTATTAATTGAATTCCTTTCAAATTGTTTTCATGTAAAGGAGCGTACTTCAGGGAAGATTCTACTTCGGGGGGCCATTAAAGATGGTTTGTATGAATGGCGTCCACCTCCCATCGTTCATACACTTGTCAAGGCTACCGTGCATGATTGGCACCATAGATTAGGACACCCCTTTATTTCAATTCTTAGGAATTTAAATTCAAAATTTGCTGTACAAATTCCGTCTATTTCTACTTTACCATGTAATGCGTGCAATATTAATAAGAGTCACAAACTCTCGTTTTCAATTTCCACCCTAATGTCTAATGCTCCACTTGAATTAATCTTTTCGGATGTATGAACCTCTCCGTTCTTTCTTATGATTCCCAAAAATACTACGTTATTTTTGTTGATCGCTATCCTAAGTATACTTGGTTTTATCCTCTTAAGAGTAATTCTGACACTTTTGACACCTTTCAACGCTTCTGTGCTATTGTTGAATTTTTTTTTAATCGTCCAATTATACAACTTTACTCCGATAATGGTGGTGAATATCTTAAACTCACGCCCAATCTCACCACTAATGGCATCTCTCACCTCACATCTCCTCCACACACCCTGGAACACAATGGTTATGCTGAACGACGTCATCGTCACATTGTCGAAATTGGGCTAACCCTCCTTTCCCACGCCACCGTGCCACTCGAATTCTGGCCCCTCGCCTTCACCATGTCTGTTTATCTCATTAACCGACTCCCCACCCCCACTCTTGCCAATTTCTCACCTTACCTCAAACTCTTCGGTAAATCTCCTAATTACACTAAACTCAGGAGTTTTGGGTGCCTTTGTTATCCGTGGTTACGGCCATATACATCCCATAAACTCAAACCACGCTCCACCCCTTGTGTCTTTGTTGGGTATTCCGCCACCCAAAGTGCATATCATGCCCTTGACCCTTCAACTAAAAAAATCTACCCCTCTCGACATGTCAAATTTGTCGAAACCTCTTTTCCTTTTGCCTCTCTTAATACGCCCCGTACCCCTGTTTCCGCGTTTGATCTTGATGCATGGTGCGCCTTCTCAATTCTGGTCATCCCTTCACCTGCTGCCGCCCCCATGACCACCGTCCCTGACTCGCACCCTCAATCTGCCACCCCTTAGCCCCCCTCGCCACCTGTTTCCGACACCTCCCCTGCTCCCTCGAACTCTCTGTCCTCCTCTGTTTCTTGCTCCCCTGTTCCCCCCTCCCCTGTTCTCTCGGCCCAATCCTGCCCCTCGTCTGAACCCGCGTCTGACTCCTTCTCCAGCTCCCCCTCCTCTGCCTCTCCTTCCCCACCCTCATTTCCTCCTCCTACTCGAACCATGACAACCCGCCTTCTCAATAATATACGCAAACCCAACCCCAAATACAAAACCAACTTTGCTATCGCTGCCGAACCCGTCGAACCCACCACTCTTGCCCAAGCCCTCAAGCATCCCTAATGGCGGCATTCTATGGATGCTGCATATTCTGCTCTTGTCAACAACTCCACGTGGTCCCTTGTCCCGCATCATCAGTCTCAAAACATTGTGGGCTGTAAATGGGTGTTCCGCATAAAGTATCATCCCGATGGCTCCGTTGAGCGCTTCAAAGCCCGACTTGTTGCTAAGGGTTTCCATCAACATCCGGGTATCGACTACTCGGACACATTTAGTCCGGTTGTCAAGCCCACCACTCTCCGTCTTATCCTCTCTCTTGCAATTTCTCATGGGTGGTCCCTCTGTCAATTAGACATTAATAATGCCTTTTTACAAGGCACCCTTACTGAGGATGTTTACATGTCCCAACCCCCTGGCTTCATCAACACCACCCATCCCAACCATGTGTGTAAACTCCGCAAAGCCATATACGGTCTCAAACAAGCTCCACGTGCGTGGTACACTGAACTCCACACCTTCCTCATATCCTACGTTTTCAGCCCCACTGTCTCTGATTCCTCTCTCTTTATCTACAAATCCTCTTGTGTCTCGTTCTACCTCTTAGTCTACGTCGACGACATTATTGTCACAGGCCCCTCACAATCACACCTTGTTTCCTTCATCAACAAGCTAGCTGCACGGTTTTCGCTAAAAGACCTTTGCCCTCTCTCGTACTTCTTGGGCGTTGAGGTCATTCCCACCTCCTCTAGGCTCTTTCTCAATCAGTCCAAATACATTACTGATATCCTTACTCACTCCAAAATGCTCGGTGCGAACGCTGTTTCTACACCCATGGAGTGCACTCATCTTACTCTCAATGGTGGCAGACCCTTAGAGTCTCCCTCTCAGTATCGTGCCCTCGTGGGTGCCTTACAATATTTGTCTCTGACCCGGCTTGACATTGCATACTCCGTTAACAAGTTATCTCAATTTATGCATTGTCCCACTGATGATCATTGGCAAGCTCTCAAACGTCTTTTACGCTATCTGTGCGGTACTCTTCATCACGGTCTTCATTTATATCGCAACTCACCGCTCACTCTTCACGCATTCACTGATACCGATTGGGCTGGTGACAAGGACCAATTTTGGTCCACCTCAGGTTATATTGTCTATCTTGGCCGCAATCCAATAGCTTGGAGCTCCAAGAAGCAACGTACACTTGCCCGCTCCTCCACCGAAGCTGAATTTCGAGCCGTTGCCGCCACTACAGCTGAAAGTCTTTGGCTCAAATCTTTACTCTAGGAACTCGGGTTATCATCCGCTCAAACTCCGACCATTTACTGCGACAACTTAGGAGCCATGCACTACTCTGCTAATCCTGTGTTCCACTCCCGCATGAAACATTTGGCCCTGGATTTTCATTTCGTACGTGAACGGGTCACAAATGGTACATTGCGCGTCACCCATATCTCCGGTGATGATCAGCTCGCCGATGTCTTGACCAAGCCGCTACCAAAAGCCCGCCAGCAACTTCTACTATCCAAGATCGGTCACCTTGAAAGATCGTCCGTCTTGCGGGGGCGTATTAAGGAAAGGAATCCCGGTGATTACGCGCATGATCACAAGATGAAATCATGATCATACATCACGGCTTAATGAAGTGATAACAGCTTACTTATATATATTCCCCTTTATTTCCTTCCTTATGTAATTAGCTATTTTAGGTTGTAATTGATTTTATGTATTATTGATTTATTCTTTTTTTTTTTTTTTTTTGTTGAAAGGTAAGTATATTGAATAATGAATGAAAAAATACAAGGACCATCGGGGCAATCCCCTGTATACCAACAAAAACATGACTAATTGCTACCTAGGCCTAATCCTAGGATCTTACAAAAGCTCTCTTTTCTCAAGCCAATTTTTTTCTTTGGTTTTAATGTTATCCGTAGAATGTCTCAACTTGTGCTTAACTTCATCATAAGCTTTCCTAACTATTACATCTGGATGCCAAAGGACTAGCTCATGTCTACACTTATTTCTAGCACACCAAATGTAATACATCAAATTACAAATCAAAGCACCAATAGCCTACCTCTTAATTCTCGAATCAAAACACTTCTTTGAGATCCAAGTGATAGTTGCACTTTCAGGTATCTTAACTCCCACTCTATTACTCAGCTTTTGAAGAAATTGTGCACTATAAGGACACCTGAAAAAAAGATGTTGATGAGATTTTGTATCCTGCTGACAAATCAAACATTTATCATCCTCAGAGATACCAAGTTTCTAGAGCTTCTCCTTCACTTGTAGTCTCTCCTTAGCAGTAAGCCAAGCTATAAAACTAGATCTAGGTATGGTGTGCCTGCTCCAAATGATCTTATCCCATCCTACCTTGCTTGCCACACCTTTTAACCATCTATAGCACTTTGCTGAAGAATACTCTGTTTTCTCCCAATCAGAACTGAAGTGCTGTAATTGTTCCTTCACTTTACACAGTTTTTTCCAATACCAACTAGAATCCTCAAGGGGGGAGTAAACCTCCCACTGCTCACCTTTCAAATAAATGCTTTAAATCCATTTTATCCAGAGAGAATCAGCTTTTATGTATATCCAATGTACATACTTCCCAATACTAGCTTTATTCCACTCATAGATGTCAACAATGCTAAGCCCTCCTTCACTCTTGTCCTTGCAAGTCTCTTCCCAAGCTACTAGAGGTACTCTGATCATATGCTCAGACCCATCCCATAGGAAATTCCTGCAAACTGCAGTAATTTTCCTAAGAGCAGTCTTAGGTAGCACAAAGACTCTTGCCCAATACACATGCAGATTGCTGAGCACAACTTTCACCAATGTCAGCCTACCTGCATAAGACAACTTCCTAGCTCCAATATCTCTTATTCTTTTAACCACCTTCTCTGTCAATATGTTACAATCCATCACTGACAACCTCCCAGCAGTAATCCTGATGCCTAGATACTTAAAAGGTAGAGAACCTTCCTTACACCCTGATATCTGCAAGATTTCCTGCCTAATCATATTGTTCACTCCAGCAAAGTACACATCAGACTTAGCCGAACTCATACATAGTCCAGAAGCCTTAGAAAAGGTAGGGAAAGCCCTTAATATCAGCATTATAGACTTACCTTCCCCTTTACAAAACAAAAGTAAATCATCAGCAATATAGAGACAATTGAGTTTTATTTTATTACATTGGGGGTGAAATCTAAAGTCCTTTTTCTCTCCAACTACCTTGAGTATCCTTGAGAGATACTCCATGCATATGGTGAACAAGAGAGGAGAAAGAGGGTCTCCCTGTCTCAGCCCTCTCTTCCCTTTGAAGAACCCAAAATGAGATCCATTTAAGGCCAGTATATAAGAAGGGCTGCTCAAACATTCCATAATGCGATCAATCATCTTCTTAGGGAAATTTAAAGCTATCATCATCTGCTTCACAAACTTCCACTCAACTGTATCATACGCTTTTCTCAAATCGATCTTCATGAGACACCTCGGGAACACACCTTTCCTATTATATTTTCTAACCATATCCTGACATACCATAATATTCTCCACTATGTCTCGACCTCTCACAAATGCACCTTGGTTTTCACTAATGATTTCAGGAAGAATTTCCCCTAGTCTGTTGCAAATGAGTTTGGAGATGCATTTATAGAGGGTATTACAACATGCTATTGGTCTGAATTCCATGACACTTGAAGGCTGAGCCACTTTAGGAATTAAAGTGAGTATGGTATTATTTAGTTGTTTCAAAAGTTTTCCTTTCTCAAAGAAATCCATAATTGCCTCACAAACCTCCTCACCTATAATATCCCAAGAGTCTTTATAGAACTTACTTGTGTAGCCATCAGGTCCCGGACTCTTATTACCTGGAATCTCATTCATTGTAGCCTTAATTTCCTCTCTTGTGACAGGTCTGCACATTCTAATGCCCATCTCTTCTGTAATTATCTTCCCCTTTCTGACTGTAGGAATATGAACATCAGAGCAATTTGTATCTTGACCCAGCAGCATGTTGTAAAGCTCCAGAAAAGCCTCTTGAATACCAGTTTCATCATTTCTAACATTGCCTTTCAAATCCTTAAACTGATATACTGCATTTCTTACTCTCCTAGCCCTTATAGCATAGTGGAAATAGGCAGTGTTCTCATCCCCTTCCCTCAACCAAGCAGCCTTGCATTTTTGTCTGAGGAAACTATCTTTTGCCTTATGCAGAAACCTGTATTGCTCTGCACACTGGGATTCTTCAACTCTGATTAGCTCATTCATAGGGTCAGCTTGGAGTCTATGTTGAATCTCCATCAATTCATGATAAACTCTAGCCTCCTCCTTTTCAATATTAGCCAATTGATCTTTGTTCAAACCTTTCAAAGCTTTTTTCAGACTCTTCTGCTTTTGGACTACCCTGAACATAGGAGAACCTACTATCCTGGTATCCCAACCCTCTTTGACTATTCTTTTGAAATCTTTGCACTGACTCCACATATTGAAATATCTGAAGCTCCTATTTCCTCCAGACATCTCCCTATGCACCTTGATTACACAAGGGCTGTGATCATACAAACCCTCAGGATGAAAATAGGCACTATTGTCAGGAAAAACCAAAATCCATTGATCATTCACCATAGCTCTGTCTATCTTGCTAAAAATCCTCTTTTCATTCTCTTGTTTATTGTTCCAAGTGAAGAAATTACCTCCTGATTTCAAATCATTAAGTCCACAATCATGTACACACTCCTGAAGGTCCTTGATTTCAGCATTAGTAACAGGTGATCCTATTCTTTCATCAGGGTGTAGAACACAGTTAAAGTCTCCACAAATTATCCAAGCTCCATTTATGCTGCTCTTTATAACTTCCAAATCACCCCACAGCTCTTTCCTTTCCTTAGCTTCATTCATACCATACATATAAGTAATCCCAATATGTCTTGTTCTCAATTAGTGTCGCCTTCCAATGAATCAACTGACTTGTAACCATTTCCACTTGAAAGCTATATTGACTAGGCTCCCACATAACCCAAATTCTCCCACCTTTGTGTTTACTAATATTAGTAGTAATACACCAATTCTCACAGAAACTAGGGTGAATCCTATTACTAGTCTTCACCTTAGTCTCAAGAAGCCCAAACAATCCTACATTCTGTCTACTCATAAATCTTTTGACCTCCATTTGTTTGCTAGGACTGTTTAGGCCTCTAATATTCCACATTCCAATACTAGCCATGGTCAACTTGACCATGACTCTCATTACCACTCTCAGTCATCCTTATTTCTCCTCTAACCACATCTGCAAAAGATTGATTTGGAGTAACAACTTGATTAGCTCCTTGCATAGGTGTTAGAATAAGTTGCCTTTGAGTACTGATCCTATTATCATTGACATTAACATTCCCTGCATTTGTGCTAAACTCTGGCCTAGGAATATTGACATTATTAGCAGGTGTATTGAAGACAGGTTGATTCTGCACAGGTCTCCAAACAAGTCTATTAACTTGAGCTCTTTTTTCCTGAGGTCTAGCCCTATCCTCTCTTACTTCTCTTCTTACCCCTGGTTTTCTCCTACACTAATCACCAGTGTGGCCAATCCTCTTGCACATATTACACTGAGTCGGCTTCCACTCATACTCCACAGCCTGATGCACAATATTCCCATTTTCATCCCCGAACTTGATCATACTAGGAAATTCCTGATTAATTTCAACTTCAACCAAAAACCTAGCATAACCTAGTCTACTCTTCTCTTGTGTAGCTCTATCACAATTAATGTATTTGCCTATCAAACCTGATATTTTCTGTATACAGTTTTGACTCCAAAATTTGAGCTCAAGTCCCACCAACTAAATCCAAATAGGAACAGATTTTACAGATGTGTTGCTTAGGTCTAGCTCCTCATACCACTCCTTGATAATTAACGGCTTCTTATCAAACAAAAAATAACCTGATTTCATGACCTTATCTCTATCCTCCACTGTCCCAAACCTAACTTCAAAGACTCCATTAGGCAAAAAGGATACTCTATCCATCCCCTTCTTTCCCCAAATTCTCTGGAAGTACCCTTGCATTGTATCAGGCGAGGGGTTCGCTCCCAACACAAAACAAACAATTGCAGAATTCCAATACTGTTTACCCTCTAAAACATCTTCCTTTGTCAAAGTCATTATCTTTTCACCATTATTAGCACTACTTTGATCAAGAGAAGAAGATGAAGGTACAGAGCCATTACCTCTTCTTAGCACCATCTGCCACGCATTCTCCAATGTACAGTTTTCCAAAGGTTGTTCCTCAGCAATTGTTTCCAGGCTCTCAGTTTCACCCTCAACCTCTGGCCTCGGAATTTCATCATCTTCCTCATCAGAAAGGTTCAGAGGTGGAATGCCCTGAATCTCCGCAATACTTCTATGTCGCACAGCATCTGACGAAGACGGTCCATTTTGTTGACTTAAGATCTGCTTTAACTTACTAATTTGCTTATTTTTCTTCCTATTGGCTCTTTTGCTCGACTTTGATTGAGATTTCCCAGAATTTTTCGACCTCGCCATGGCTGAGATCTGAGTTCCGACAAATCGCCCCCAAATCGCCTCAAGACCTAATTTTCGGGTGTCCGCACATGATTAATATTTGTTCTTTTTATATTGACTTTTATTGATTTATTCTTGCCTTAGTTTCTAGGTTAGATTAGCTGCTACATAATACCCGACTACCTATGTACTATTTAATCTCCACTTTGTACAATCAATGAATTATCTTTTCTATGCTATTCATTTTCTATATGGTATCAGCTTAATCTCGATCCTCTCTTATCAATTTTTTTTTTCTCTTTTTTTTTTCTTTCCCCTTTCTAATAAGAGCTGATGAAGCTATTGTGGTTCAGAATGCCGTCCCCCCCCACTCCTTGCTCCTACTATTGTTACTATTCCTAGTTCACTCAAGTTGACCCCCGTCAATTATTTGGCGTGGAAGACCCAAGTCGAGGCCCTCCTCCATGGCTTGGATCTCCATCGCTATGTTGACGGGAAATTACCGTCTCCCCCTCAAACCATTATGGTTGCTGGTGTTGACACCATTAATCCTGCATATACGTCTTGGTAACGCCAAGACCGACTTCTCTTTGGTGCTCTTGTTGGTACTCTCCAGGCTAATCTGGTCCCCCTCCTCACCGAGGCTCACACCACTCAAGCTGCGTGGATCATTTTGGCCTCCACCTACTCTAGTAGGTCTCGTGGCCATATCAACCAGATTCGTAGTCGCCTTCGTGACATTAATCAGGCTTCGTTTGCTAGTATCATTGATTACCTTCATTCCATCAAAGCATCGGTCGATGAACTTGCCTCTCTATGTAGGCCCATGGATCATGAGGATGCTATAGATACGGTCCTTCGCGGCCTCGATCAAGACCCCTATAAAGCTGTGATTGATGCCGTCAACGCACGAGACAATCCTATCTCGTTCGTGGACCTACATGAAAAACTTATTAATCGGGAACTTGATGTCAAAGACACGCCTAAATCTAATTCGTGTCGTCCTGCTGTTGCTCATGTCACCACTGTCCGTGCTTCCCCCACACCCCCTCAGTCTCCTAGTCTCCTTTCCACATTACAAGCTTCTCCCCGCAAAGCCTATATCGGCAACTGTCAGTGGTGCCGAACTAAGGTCCATTATCTATCCCAATGCCCTGTTTTTAAGCAACTCTTCCCCCACATCACCTGCCCTGTTACTCGTACCACTCCTACCACTGGACGACAGGCTACTGGACGTTCTCCACAGGCCCACACGGCCAATGCCCATCTCCCCACGCCATCGGCTTGGTTACTTGACAGTGGTGCCTCGCACCATGTCACCAATGATCTTTCTAACCTTTCTCTCCACCCTCCTTATGATGGCACCGAGGAACTTGTGATCGGTGATGGTGCGTCCCTTCCTATATCTCACGTTGGCTCATTTACAATTTGTTTTTCCAACAAAACTTATACAATTTCTAATGTTTTATATGCCAACAATTTCTCGAAATATTTTGTCAATTTCGCAATTTGGTCATGATAATGACGTACTAATTGAATTCCTTTCAAGCTGTTTTCATGTAAAGGAGCGTACTTCGGGGGGCCATTAAAGATGGTGTGTATGAATGGCGTCCACCTCCCATCGTTCATACACTTGTCAAGGCTACCGTGCATGATTGGCATCATTGATTAGGACACCCCTCTATTTCAATTCTTAGGAATTTAAATTCAAAATTTGCTGATGATCTGTAGAAGGAGATATTTCACCGAAGTTCAGACCAGTAATCTGAATTTGCTGATGAAACTCTTGCTGTGATCCGGTTTCAAAATTAAACTGAAGCTAATATGTAACTAATTTGATGTTAATTTAAAAACCATTAATTAGTTTAATCTCCTAGGTTTCCAAAATGGTATTGTACATAATTTGTGGACTTCATTTGAGCTTTCTACGAGGCTCTCGAATATAAGTGCGCAAACCCAGTTTTTCAGATTGTCTTTAATATGATTTGTCCTCAAATATTGGCTCTCAAACTTGAATGGTTTTGAGCATCTCGCACCTGCATCACCAACCGTTAACTGCTGACGTGGCAGTGATTAGTGGTTGGCGGGAAAGTTAATTAAGGATTAATTACTATTTAAATGAAAAAAATTACAAAAATTAAAAAAAAAACAATTACTAATTTTTTTTTCTCTGAAATTCGAAAAATTTTCACAAAAGAATTCAAATTTACAAAAATAAGTGCACATGGTGCCCCTGAACTTTACCCCATTGCACATGGTGCCCCCTAACTTTATCCCCCAAGGGGCACCATGTGCATTGGGGGATAAAGTTTAGGGGCACCATGTGTAGTAATTTTTGTAAATTTGAATTTTTTTTGTGAAAAATTTTCGAGTTTCAGAGAATTTTTTTTTTTTAAATTTTTTAAATTTGTTTTAATAATTATCCTTAATTAACTTTTCCGCCAACCGCTAATCACTACCACGTCAGCAGTTAACTGTTGGAGGACTGACGGAGTTAACGGACAAGGATGGGAAGGGCACCATGTGCTCGTTGGGGTAAAGTTCAAGGGCACCGCAATGTACAAGTTTCAAATATAGGGGCACCACGGGCATTCTGACATAGTTCGAGGGCACCACGTGAATTTACCGATGATATATTAACAGGTAAAGCACCCCATGTCAAATTTGTTCTCAATAGTCACCAATATAGTATTGGTTATTATCTTCGATGACGGATGTACGTTCACCCATATGGGGTCCTAGGACACCACAAACAAAAAAGTAAAATATAGTTAATATACATAAATAGTAGGAATGACAATGTCTAAGTGGGACACGCTAAATAAACTACAAAAGCTGAGATAGGAAAATAAATTAAAAAAATTCCAACTTTCTAAGCTTGTTTGTTTATTGGGGATGCCATGAGCTCTCATGACACCCACTTTTTTAGCTCATAAAAATATAAAAAATCTCTTGTTAAATAGTTTTTATAAAAATATAAAAATTACATCACTCTTCATAATTTTTTATACACTATAAAATGAGACCCATCTTGATATATATTTTTAAGTATAAAAAATGGCTATAAAATTATATCACTAGTGTTATGAAGGTACCACCAATAAACTCTTCAAATTTTGGTTAAGTGCCATGGAACAAAAGAGAAGAGAGAGATCTACTATTTTATATTGTGGTGTAATGAGTTTATGGAACCATTGATAAACATAGTCTTATACAAAGAATCCATGAGCTTTTGCCCCACCACTAGAAGTTATTATATATTCAAATTTCTAGACTACATGTCAAATGAATAAAAAAAGTAAAAAATAAAATAAATTAGAACTAAAAAATGTAAATACTCCCCACCTTTTGCTCTTCCAAAGTCTTCCTCAGACACACATGCACGCTTTGGAAAAAAGAAAAAGAAAAAAAGGAGGATAACCTATCGGAGAAAGCAAATCAAGAATCAAGGCTTAACCCATATTATCAAAAAATTTACGATTGAAGTCAATCCAATACTATAACTACCATAAAATCACAAAGGTAAAATTTCATTGAATTTTTTTTATTTAAATTCTATTTGATTTTATATCTATATGTGACTGTCATTCTGTCAATATTTGGTAATTCGTTTATAGCAAAACTAGTTTTTGATTCTTTTGCTTATGCTTGGATTTTGGATAGTGAGTGTTGAAATCTCAATTGCTCTTTTACTTTTACTATTTTTGAAGTGTTGTATTTTTTGCTTATATGTAAGTGTTATCATAATGGACAAGTTTGTGACAAGGAAAAGAAGTTTGAATGATAATGAAGAATAATTGAGAGAGGGAAGATCTGATCCTAGGATAGATTTGATTTGAATAAACTTCCAAGGACCCTGGGGAACGAAAGGGATTTTTTGAATATCATCTGATATACAAGAGGAAGTAACAAAAAGATACATTCACATTGGTCCTATTAAACCAAAAGAACACAAATTTCATTTTAAATCTATTGGTGGAAAGTTACGCAGATTTATAGCGGAATGGTTTGAGAATTGGGGCAACTGATTAGAGTATAGTAAGAAAATAGATGTTTTGTTTTGCTTACCTTGTTTCTTATTTAAGCCCGAAGGTGTGAGAGGTGGGGATGCTTTTGTGGTTGATGATTTTTCTTGTTAGAATAAGAAAGAAAGATTGATATAACATCTTGGTGGTATCAATAGTGCACATAACAATGCAGTAGAGAAATACGAAAATTTAAGAGATGAGAAGAATTCCATTCGTAGAGTATTTACTAGCGTTCATAGAACAAGATAAAAAAGATTGTAAGACTCGCTTGGAGACCTCTGTTATATGTGCAAGATATTTGTTACGTAGGGGGTTACCTTTTTCGTGGCCATGATGAGTCACAAGAATCAAGCAATAGGGGAAATTATATCGAACTAATTAAAACCGCTGGATTATTGAGCAAAGACTTCAGGAAAATCATGCTAAAAAATGCTCCTGGTAATTTGCAATTAATTGCTCCTGGAATCCAAAAAGATATTGCTAACTGTGTTGCAACGGAGACACTTAAAGCAATTATTGGAGAGCTTGGAAATGATTTGTTTGGTATGCTTGTTGATGAATCAGGTGATATATTCTATAAAGAGCAAATGGCCATAGCTTTGCGATTTTTTAGTAAAGAAGGGATACTCGTTGAACGTTTTATTGGAGTTGTGCTTGTTACTAACACTTCGGCGACATCTCTTAAATCGGCTGTTGATTCATTACTTGACAAACATAAACTGTAATAACCAAAAAAATTAGAATAATATATAATATTATTATCGAATTAATTTCTCTACAGCATGTATTGTCTAGTACAACATGTCGTCGGTACAAATAGGTAACAAAACAGATAAACAAACAACTATGCGGTAACATACCTACATTATTTTATCTACACTATTACCTAACACATTAGTTTAATCCCTCTTACTAGCAACAATCTCATCTATGGCCAACTCCATGGATGATAGCTTGTACTCTTCAATCAAAACACAAGACTTGACTACACCATTGCTCTTATCTTCATTGTGCAAAGCATGTTTCCCACCAAAGTGCAAGACTTGACAACACCGAAGCATTAGTACGATCTTCAATGGAACACTATACATGGCTCTCATTTCTTCCATATCTCCATCCTACTACTATATAAGAATCCTTGAACTTGCCTTGTTAAGAACTCGAAATCTCATCCTTCTAATACACCTTCTAAAACTCTTGTACGTAGCATAAAAAAAACTCTTACTTTCACCATTATTATGAACTTACAAATCTTCTCGTCCGCTCTTTTCGATTCGCGCTGAGGTCGTCCACTGCCATTTTACCTCCAAAAACACCTTAAGACCAAGTTTTCTTCTTTGCATGTCAATGAAAAATTGATCAAAACACTTTATCTAAGCCTAGTATATCATGCCTGCTCATTATTTGTCTTAAGGCTGCTCATTTTGTATTCTGGCCTACTCATTATTGTAATCCTGCCAGCTCATTGTTTAATTGATACCTGCTCATTGTTTTATCGTGTCTTCTTATTGTTTTATCCTGGCTGTTCATTATTTATTCCCTCCTGCTCATTACTTTATGATGCATGCTCATTATTTATTCCTGCTTGCTCATTTTTTGTTTAAGGACTGCTCATTTAATTCAATAACAATACATTGGCATAGTTATTAACCATACAAAATCTAAATTTATTTATTTATAACATCTATGTATATGATTTGATCAATATGAACAATTTATGATCATATTTCCTTCATTGTTCTCTTTGAACCGGCTGTTTTCTTCTTGTTCTAAGACTTTCGTTGGGGATATTTCTGGGAACTATGCAGTTTCCTGTGTCGGGGTTGTGGGCATCTAGCATCGTCACAATGCTAGTCGCGACACCTTGGTGAACGTCTGCTATCTGTCCGGGATTTCAGTAGGCTGGATATTAGGCTGGTCGGCACTGATGGCAGGCCTCTTTGTCCGGCGGATGTGCTATAATATTCGTGGGATGGTGGACATGACGTCTGTGTCGATTTGACTGGTTCATCGCCCTTAGCTCAGTCTGGCTTGGTCGGTTTTGAGCCGGGCGGGGTTGTGCGTGTTGCGGCTCATCGTAAGCGTACCAAATATGATTCTCTGTGCGCTTCTTTGGGTTATAGCTTCCTCCCTTTTTCCTTCTCCTCATTAGGAGAATTGGAGTTAGGTGTCGTTGCTCTGCTTCAAAGCATGCAGCGGTACTCCAGGACGCAGGACATTGGTGCGCAAGCTGCGACACATATTTTCACTCGTATTGGTGTTTGTATAGCCAAGGGTGTGGGGGCCCAGATTGTTTCGCGGCTCCCAACCAACTTCTTGTAATCTATTATTTATAATTCGTATATCCATAGCATTTTCCTTCATTATTTGTTTCCAAAGTCCTCATGCATATCTTATTGCTCCTTATGTATTAAAAAATTCATTATTAGGGCATGATTGAACATTACTAAATCATGTTAAAAATAATGGCTATATGGTGATGAATAAACGAATGAAAAAATGATAGATATTGAATGAAAGTACAGTAAATAATGACTTGAAAGCCGTTGATAATGACTGCTGAGAAATAATATGATGACTTAAGAGGCGTGGATTATGAGTGCTGCAAACAATTAATGGCTAGATAATGGTAAATAATGATTAAAAAAGATGAAATAATGATTCAACAAAATGGACTGAGAAAATCTATGTTAATTAACAAAATGACACAGTGAACTGCTCATTACGGCATAACCTATTAAACAGTGTTGTCGTTAGTAGAATGGTTGACAAACACATAACTTGATTCAAAAGAGCGGTAATCCTCCACAACTGTTTTCTTAGTTCTATAATGATTTGAGATCCTTTCCCTAGTGCTTTTTTTCCTCTTATTTCTTGCACCAGGAGTACGTGCTCCTTCAGGGTTTCTGATTGTACTTTTACTTTTCCTCGCTGCAGTAGGTGTGCCTTCTTCATTTCTCATGGTCCTAGACTTCTTAGATGGTGGTTCTGAAAATTCAAGAGCTTAAGAATCTCGTAGAAGAATATCAACATCGTTCTTCATCTTTTGAATACCATTCTCAACACAAAGTTTTTAGCAACCATATTCGAAGCACATGAATGTAGGATACCATAGATTTACCATTGATGTGTCATAAGCCAAGTCGATTCAATTTCAGCACAATTTTGATTCCCCCTTGAATCACCTTCATTACATTGTTTTTTAATTACTTCTCTGTTCCAAAGCTTTAATATGTACATGTCAGAAATATCTTTACACATAAAAAGTAAGGCATCATCAGCTAAAATTGCTCACTATTTTATTTCATCTCGACATTATTTCTTCCATATGTAAAAAAGCATATAAATTGCTTCTTACCTCCAACACTCATAATCAAGTAGACACGTAAGCAATGGCAGCAAAGTATACCAATTTCTTCAAATCACTTACAAGTGCAACTGATGACATTGGTCTGTGGATTAAAGGAAACAACATGACCAAACACCTCAAGGTCCTTCATCCGTACTACAAACTCAAATACACCATCAGACCCAATGGCGTGTGGTTTAGATTTGAGGACACACCATTAAGATAATTCTCTTGGAAAATCTTGAACTCTTGAATAATGTAGATTTTAGAAGCATATTTAAGCAGATCACAATTGGGGACAACAATCTCTGGAAAACCTTGCCAACAACGAGTGTCCTCGTCCCTTTCTTTGTTTCTCCATTCTTGAAGCACTCGGCAGAAACACATGTAGAATTTAACGAGCGGAATTAACTTGCGGAGATCTTTTGACACCGATCGATTTGTAGTTTCACATCTTTGGGAGGAGAAGACACCTCCTGAAAATCTATCTTTTGTAAATGCTGGACACCATTTCTCTCTTGTCGAATAAAGCTTAATTAACCAGGGATACTCGACACAATCGAATTTTTGTTACCAGTCTGTTCAAAAAGTATTTATCAAGAAGGAATCAACTAAAATATGACTACACAGGTGTAATGAGTATGAAAATAAAAGTATTGAGCAAAAAGGGGCAATAAATGAACCAATAGATAGTTTTTTACCTATTAAAAAAAAGATCAAATTCATCAATTGAATCATAGTACATAAGAGTCTGGTTAAACAGAACTTGAAAATATTCATGGCTTCTCAAAGTAGGTATGTTTGCCTTAGAGTTCTGCAGAATATGCCATGTACACAATTTGTGCTTTGTGTTCGGGAAAACCTGTCTGATTGCAGCTCCCATGGAAAATGCCTGATCTGTCATCATTGTCTCTGGATGTACACCATCCATTGACTCCAGAAACTTACTAAACAGCGAATCAAAAGAGTTAGTCCTTTCATTTAACACAAAGCCACACCCAAACATGCAATTCTTTTCATGATGATTCATTCCAACAAAAGGGGCACAGATCATCTTGTACTTGTTTGTGCGATAAAAAGTATTATGAATCAACAACTTCCCAAAGAGAATGTAATCGTCTTTCATTCTTGTCTCTCCAGAAAAAACTTATTAATCTACTGCCTTCATCCAACTCGAAATAAAAAAAAAAAAAAATCCTCCTCAGTTTCTCTCCTTTTAGTAAATATATCAATCAGTGCCTGAGAGTCACATCCAACAAAAGTCTCCCTCTTTGCTTTTGCAAGATGATTATGTGCATCCCTTTTAGTAAACCCAAGTGCATGAGAACCTCCAGCTTGATTCCGCAAAAACCTAAATGCCTTGAGTACACTAACCCCTACTTCAATATATTGCTCCAACAACTTCAAATGCTTACCATCCACTTCTCTAAGAGATTGTAGCAGATATACCTTATCTTGAGCACAAAAACTAAAAATTATGAATTAACTCATGCTTAACAACTTCTCATTCCTCATCCTCATTAATTTCAAAAATTACTTTCGCTTTACAACCAGTCCTTACATCAAGTTTTGTGAATTTCTTGTCAACAATACCCGGATTTATCTTAAATCCATGTTTTGCACACATAATCTCCCTACCTTTCACTTATTAGTGCTGTAAGACAGCCTTCTATTGTGAAGTCTGATACCAAAACCAACAAGATACGCATACTCATTATAAAGTTCACAAGCTTTGTCTTCTGATTGTACTTTTAAACCCAACAAGGCCGATTCTTCAGCCTCAGAAAAGACTGTTGCACCACCCTGAATAGATTCTTCAGCCTCAGGGCGTAATGTTACAGCATCGAAACCCTCAATTTTACAGAAACTAGTTATTGCTTACATTATTACTACGTTGTCATTATTAAGGTAACATCTATTCATTATGTTCTAGTAACATCTACAAAGTTCTAGAAAAATAAACGACCAAGAAACGCATATAAGCATGTTAGGAACAAGTTATGGACAAGGGATGAACAATGACAAAATTCTAGAAAACTAATGAGTAAGCTATTGGGAAGTAATGAGCAAGTTAATACAAGTAATGAGCATGTTATGTATAAACAAATAAACAAGGTATATTCAAATAATTGGCCCAAGTTATGGACAATAATGACCATGTTATGTACATAGAATGAAACTAATTATGTACAAATAATGGCCTAGTTAATACAAGTAATGAGCAGGTTGTGGACATGTAATGAGCAAGTAATAAATAATGAGCAGGAAAGAATAAATAATAAGCAGGTTATATACAAATACTGAGCAATAGAAGTAATGTCCAAGTTAAAATAAAGTAATGAGCACATTATGGACAAATAATGAGCAAGTTATGTATAGGTAATGAGCAAATTATCGACAGGTAATGAGCAAAGGGTAAAATGACATATAATTTTAAAAACCAAAGTACATATAGTACAAAAATATGAAAAAAATTAAGACAATCCTTGCCTACACAATCATTTCATCGAAAATATAACAACAATAATTTAATCAAAACGAGCACAAATTTATGGATGAAATAAATTCACCTTAGTAACTTCAATAGTGACACTATTATCGGTACTCGATTCACCTGGATAACCTTTAATAAATTCTTCTTCTATTTCCAATAATTTCACTTGGGCAGATATTTTGTTCTCTCTCCTCACAAACGCATCGTTAATAACGATGAAGAATAATTGATGCAGGGCTCCTTTTTTGTGTAATCAATGGACTGAGTTTTGTGTGTTTTTGGGCCATCGTTCTTTTGTTGGACCGGGCTCGTTTGGGCCACTAATTGACGCGGGGGGTATGTAGATTTACGTACCCCCGGGGCACCTAATAAGTTGCGTTGCTTATAAAGTTACTACAATGATTTCATGTTGGTTTTATGATCCCTTTTTTTATGGTGGATTGCACTTGAGATAGTATTATTCCCGTAAAAAAAAAATGAGATAGTATTATTCTCACCAAAAAATTAAAAAGCAATAGAGGGATGATTGTAATAGTATCAATGAGATTTTAAACAGATGAGGAATTGGGTTAAAATGTTACGAGACGGGAATGAGCTGATGTCTACAATACCCGGGTTTGATCAAATAGAATTGGAAGGATTTTACAGATGCATTGATCAGGGCGTACTGAAAAAGCTTTATAGTCTAATTATTTTGGTTCCCTTGTTATCTTCATCTTTTTTTTTTTTTTTTTTTTTTTTTTTTTTTTTTTTTGCAAGCAAAGGATTAGTAGCTTTTTATTCATCCAATTTTGGGAAGAAAAAGCAATATAGCTTACAAAAAAAAAGACCACTAGATTAAGCATTGAGGAGATCTAATATTTCATCATTTTCAAGCCCATTTTGGTGACTAATTATTCTTACACACACATAGTATTTGATCTTGCTCACAATCCAATCCATGCTATGTTCCTCTTCCTTAAAAATCCTTCTTTTCCTTTCATACCATATCATATAAATAGTTGTAACAAGACTACACCTTGCCCATCTACTTTTCCAATGCCTTCTCTTTACATTTCTGCCATACCACTTCAAATTACCACGCAAACTTTTTGCATCAGTGTGGATATGCAACCAGTTACAGACATTCCTCCATACTTCACCGGCAAACTCACACCGAAAAAATAATTGGGCATGAGTTTCTGCATCAGCTTTGCACAAACAATACCTATTCACCATAACCATTCCTCTTCTTACTATGTTATCTGTGGTTGCCAGCGCCTTTTGTGCTGCGAGACTGGCAATAAAACACTGCTTAGGAACATTGACAACATCCCATACCACTCCGTATCTTCTATCTTTCGTATATTCCTCTCTGAAATAGTCATAGGCACTTCCCACTTTGAATTTTCCATTACATTGCCAGGACATCAACCCCTTTTCTGCTCTTTCAACTGTACCTTCATTTGCTAAGATTTCATCTTTTACTGCGACAATGCTTTTCCACAGTTCATAGCTTTGAGGTTTTGCTTGAATATTCCATATTAGTGTAGCTTTCAGAATGTAGCATTTAATCCTTTCACACCAGATACTACTTTTATTGGCCTGAATGTACCACAACCATTTTGAGATCAGCGCTTTATTCCACCCTAAAACTTCCTTTATATGGAACCCTCCTTCACTCCTGGGGGCAAAAGAGCTCTTCCAACTTTTGAAGAGCATCTTCCTCTGTCCTGGACTTATTCCCCAAACAAAATCCTTGCAAATCCTGTTAATCTTATTAGTAATGCCCTTGGGGAGAAGCATGCTAGCACACCAAAAATTCTGCAGCCCAAAGACTACTAAGTTTATGAGCAAACACTTTCCGGCGTAAGATAGCATTTGGTTAGACCAGTGCATTATTTTGGTCTTGATTTTCATCAGCAGAGAATTATACATCTCGCTTGATGTGGTGTGATTGGTGTGCGTTAAGGGAGCCGATTTAGTCATATTTAGGAGTCTTGCGGAGCGGTTTTATAGTGATTCTATTGTCCCAGTGTATCGGTTTGGTTGGAGCTTTATTGCAGTATTTAAGAAGATTTTCAGGATTCGGAGACCAATGGTGACTAATCGACGATCGAGCAGCCGAGCCATAGAGGATCGTGCTACCACGAGGCGGGAAGCGGCCGATCAACCTTTGAAGATCATGCACATCAACACCCCTCGACTCGGGAGTAGTGCCATTCGGGTCGAGGAAAGCAGCGGAGAAAGGAGGAATATTCAAGTTCCTCGACTCGAGAGGAAGTAGCCTCGAGTCGAGGATTTCCTCGCTCGACTCGAGGAGGATGTTCCTCGAGTCGAGGATTCCTTCGCTCGACTCGAGGATCCCTTTCCTCGAGTCGAGAAAGGTAGCTTCCGGGAAGCTTCCTATAGGCTTTTGACGGTTTATTTTCGCCTAAATATCTATTTTGTCTTCTAGTGTTTTGTACTTAGATTAAAAAAAAGGGCATGAACCCCTCCCTAATACTTATCACTTTTCATTATATTTTTGTATCTTATTCTTAATTCTAGAGAGAAAAACTCAAGGAGAGATTAGTGAGAATTAGTATTTCAATTATGATTTTCATCTCAAATATTGTTGTAATAATTAGTATGGGAGGCTAATCCCCCTCCTAGACTCTTGGTGTAATCAAATCTTTCAAGCTATGTATTAGTAAGTATTTTTCTCTCTAATTTGCCTTTAATTTCATTATCATTAATTCCTTGTTCTTCAATTGCATGATTTACCTTTATTTTCTCTAATTGGTTGATTAGATTGAATTGGGTATTTCTTATGCTTGGTTGATAATTGGTGGCCATTGATTATTAACCCTAAAGGAAGCAACTTTCACATGATTAGTGTATGGTTATGACTAATTTGTGATTAGGGGAATTAATTAGGCAACTAATAGATTAGATTTAATTAGTGTCGCGATTGCGGCTAATTATATACTAATTTGGGTTGTTCTTAATTCTTTATTAATCCTTGCTCTTCATGCCTTTGGTTGTGATTTGTTTGAATGGTCACTAGACAAATTAGGACTAAAAGGAGGGAATTTGGTAGCGGTTTCTCAACTTCCCCATAAAAGATGATTAATTGATTATAACCGGGATTATTAATGAATTAGTAATATTAGAGAGAGGTAAAACTTGCTATATTAGGGTGTTAGAATAGATTATCACCGAGAGTCGCTTTAATCAATTTGATAAATCGTTTATTTCTTTTTAATCCAACTTTCAAACGAAAAATCCCCCATTTAATTGCTTTATTTCTTTTGTTTATTTCTTTTCCGCATAGAATTTGCATATTGGGCTATCCCCTCTTCCTTGTGTTCGATACCCGCTTATCCTATCTTCTTAGTAGTATTTAGCGGTAATTTGACTAATAATAACGACTTATTAGTTTGTCAGGTACCGTCTATCCTTGAATTCTGTCATTCAGGGGCTTGTGGTGGTCATTTTGGTGCTAGGACAACAGCCAGAAAAGTCTTAGTTTGTGGATTTTACTGGCTTAGCTTGTCTAAGGATTCTTATAAATTCTGTCAAAACTGTGATAGATGTCAAAGTGTCGGCTCGATTTCCCGGCGGAATGAGATGCCACAACAGTCCCTCATTTATTGTAAAATATTTGATGTGTGAAGGATTGATTTCATGGGACCATTTCCCTTGTCCCACGGTAATTTGTATATTTTGCATGCGGTGGACTATGTCTCTAAGTGAGTAGAGGCAAAAGGCATCAGGACTAACGATGCTCTCGTGGTTTCAGCGTTCCTTAAGAGTAACATTTTCACCAGGTTCGTGATCCCCCGTGCCCTCATTAGTGATCAAGGGATGCAATTCCGCAATAGGACCGTGAGTGCTTTACTGAAGAAGTACTCGATCACCCATAAGGTGTCCACAGCTTATCATCCGTAGACCAATGGATAAGCTGAAGTGTCCAGTAGAGAGATCAAATCCATTTTGGAGAAGACGGTGAATCCAAGTAGGAAGGATTGGAGCTTGAGACTGGATGATTCGCTGTGGGCATACTGCACTGCGTACAAGACCCCTATCGGTATGTCACCCTATAGACTTGCGTTTGGCAAAACTTGTCATCTTCTAGTGGAATTGGAACACAAGGCTTATTGGGCGGTCAAGAACCTTAATGGATATCGATGAGGCGGGTGTACACCGGAAGCTGCAATTGTAAGAGTTGGATGAAATCCGACTAGATTCGTATGATAATGCAGTTATCTACAAGCAGAAGACTAAGGCGTTGCACGATAAGATGATATCGAGAAAGGAATTCAAGGTTGGTGATAAAGTCTTTCTCTATCAATCGCGCCTCAAACTCTTCCCGGGAAAGTTACGGTCTTGGTGGATCGGACCATTCATCGTGATGAAGGTATTCCTTCATGGAGCTGTGGAAATTCGAGGTCTTACTTTGGGTTCGGTGTTCAAGGTAAATGGCCAAAGGCTCAAGCCATATTACGAGGGATTCACGTAAATCGAGGTAGAGGATGTCGACCTTAGCGATCTGGTGATTGAGGATTGATTCAACATCAATCCCTTGTGTCGGGCAAGCAACGTTAAACAAGTGCGCTTCTCGGGAGGCAACCCGAGCATTTATCTCTTTTATTTCAAATTAATTTTCTTTTTGTTTTGATTTTTCGTGTGTTTTTGTATATTTTGTTTGTACTTTAGGTGCTTAATGAAGAAATGGGAACTCAGCATAATCGAGTCGTCTTCCGACAGACGACTGACGCATAGAGAATAAGACGACTCGCTATATTGTAGACGAGTCGTCCAGACGAATTGTCTAGGAAGCGACGACATCAACAGAGACGAAGGAACAAATCAAGACGAGTCGTCCATAACCAGACGAGTCGTCCTTACCCAAACGAGTCTCCCGGACGAGACGTCCTTACCTAGACGAGTCGTCTCTGGGCAAATTTTCGGTAAATTCTTTTATTCAAAACCCGATACTCGCCCCCTCCCTTCACCTCTCACGCCATTCTGACCTTCTTCCTCACCCCAAAACTCCATTGTTCTCCCACCTTTCCACCATCAATCTTCTCAATCCATTCTACCCACTTCACAACTACACCAAATCTTCATCTTTTACTCATCCACTACTACTTACAACCACAAAGTCATCCTCAAATCTCCCAATTTTCCCCCAAATCGATTTTTGCACCCTTTAACTTAGGTTTTGGGGGTTTATAATTTAAAGTTGATTTGAAGCTTGGGGCTACTTGGGACGGTCTATTGGAGGTGCTATTGACGGGTTTCACTATCTTTGTGCACTATTGGCATCCATTGAAGGTAAATTTCGAATTCTTCATTTGGGTTGGTAGTGGTGTTGTGGGTCTTTTGTTATTGGATATTCCATGCTTGTAGTGTTGTTGGTGTTGTGATTATAGTTGGGTGTTCGTTATTGCTTAAATTGGGAAGTGTTGTTGTTGGTGCTCATATTGGATTGTTGATGTTGGATTAATGGTGTTGGTAGTGCTATTTTTGATAATCTAGAGAGTGTTGTTGTTGGGTGATTGTTGGAGTAGATTGTGATTGTTGTTGGGTGATTGTTGGAGTAGATTGTGATTGTTGTTGCGTAGTGTTGTTTGTTGCTTAATTGTAGAGGGGGCATTGTAAGTGGAGCATTAGTGCCACCTTAGTGAGATAAGAGGGAGTACAATGCCACCTAGGAAGCGAGTGAACCGTGGTGATAATGGAGCGCACGGCCGGGACTAGGGGTGGTGCTTGTGGTGCCTGTGGTGCTCAAGGAGGGCATCGGCGAGAGGACCCCGTGGATTATCTTGGCTTGGAGCGTGTAGTGGGTTCTCGAGTGTGAGTGCGTGTGAACATGCCTACGCGTACTATACAGCTCACACGTTATTTGGAGTCTAACACCTTGCGCGCCCTTGGCATTGAGGATCTTGTTCTTGAGGTAATTGGAAGTGGTGGCTTGGACGGTTTGTTGGACTACCCTCGGGGGGTTTGTAATTGCTATACGAGGGAATTTCTTGCTACCCTTGAATTGCATGAGGGTGAGGCTGGGGTATCGGATCCCTATATTGAGTTCCGGATCAATGATGAGGAGCATGAGTTGACATATCCGGAGCTTGGGGAAATTCTAGGAGTACGGGAACCTGCGGAGGCTTGGAGGGTTCCTAGTGATGAAGAGGAAAATGCTTTTTGGTATTATCTCACTTGTCATCCCTGTAATGATTCGCGGATTGCCCAGATTCGCCATCCCCCATGGCGATTGGTGTCTCGTTTGCTGACGGTCACTTTCTTGTGTAAGGGTGAGCGACCAAGCTCTCCCACCCTGAGGTTAAATACCTCATGGCTCTTCTTTCGGGTTATGCCTCGACCCCAGATTCGATTCACATATTTCTCAGTCAGTGTGTGTCGCATAGGGACGTGACAAAGGGGCATTAGAGTTTTGGTGGCCTTATCACGAGAATTATGGAGTCTATCAAGGGTGAGGGGTATGAGCACCCGAAGACACCGGAGTGTATGGTACAGGATGCTTAGTTCTGTCATCTCCCGTGGTTGTTTCAGTATGACCGCTTGAAAGTGGCGAGGGGTGGTGGTTATCATTGGGGTTATGTGTAATATCCCGAAATTTTAAAGTATTTTATATTAATATTTTTAGACCTATTAATTAGATTATTGAAATGAAAATATTTTAATTATTAATTGTCCTCAAAACCGAGTTCGGAAATGAATTTTGGAGTCGGATTTTCTATGTACGATTTTCTAATTTCTGAATTGGGCTATCTTCCAAACACTACAATGACTCAAGCCCACACCAATTGGCCCAAACACCAACTTACACCCCAACCCAACCCAAAAAGAAATCAGAAAAAGGAAAAGGAAAAAAAAAAAAAATCCACTCACCGACTCTCTCTCCTAAATCACTCGTAAACCCCCCCCCCCCTTACTCTGTATAAAACAGAGTTCCCTCTGTTTTTTTTTTTTTTTTCTTTCTCACTGCCGCTTCTCCTCCCTTTCTCCTTCCGCTCGTTCTTCGCGTACACCAACACATGTCGCCTCTAATCCAGCCGTCCACGCCTCCCCAACTACCGAAATCCGCCCGTCCTTCCTCCTGCCAACGGGTAACGCCTCTCGGGCCTCCCCTTCCTCTGTTTTCGCCCATGTTTTCTTCCCTCTTTAAAACTGTGTTTAATTGGTCGATTTTTATGCTCTAATTCATGTTTAATTAATACTAATAGATGTTATAATTAATGGGTAGTCAATTTGAGTTAGTTTTGTACCCAAAGATTTGATTTTTATGCTTGTTTCGAATTGATTCTTACTAATTACGAAATTTGGGTTAATTAGCTTAATTATTCGTTTTGTCTCAATTAATCTTGAAAATTATAGTATGAGGATGATTATAATCTGTTAATTAGGTTGTTAATTTTAATTGAGGAATTAAAGCGAGAATTGTTCATCTTTTGTATAAATTGTTGTTAGTCTTAATGATGAAATTTAGTTTTAATATGTTTTAATTAGATCAATTTTATCACTAATTAGGTTTTTATGAAATCTGGATGTTTATAAATTTATTTTCTGATTTTACTAATTTATTTTATTATTTTCGGATTTATGGGTTTTTATGTATTAAAATATTGTATTTGGTAATTAAAACATAACATAAATTGGTATAACAATTTCTAATTAAATTATGATAATTAGGGGTTGATTTTCTATGAGCTATATTCTGTTTTAAAACTAATTTTAGGCCTTTAGGAATTTTTATAATAATTTGGATGTTATTTGAGTTATATTGGATAATTAATGAAATAGAATTATAATTATTGGATAATTGGTAATTGTTAGTTTGAATTTGGTATTGTCATGTTCATACATTGCATATAGGATCATAGTAACATATAGACATATGTAGTTGGTTGGTTGATAAGATTAAGTGTTAATTTGGGAATGTCGTTTGTATAATTTTAGAGCCTGAATTCGTAGACGAGGAGTATTAGTGATTGTTGTGCTATTGAGTTTTCCGTTTGCTTAAAAGGTAAGCTAGCATGCTCAACCCTTCTTAAACTTGTAGAAACCTTTCAATCTTATGTGCTAGATGTGAATGGTGTGATTGGATGAAAACATAGTATCATGATAGGTGGAGAACGGTTCAGTTTATGCGATTGTTGTATTTTGATTTGGTTGATTTATTGTATTGATATTGGTATATGGCATGGCTTGTGACAAATATGTTATTTTGAAAGGTAAGATTAAATGTATATTGAACTGGTTGATTTGATTTGGTTTGGTTTGGTTTGTGGGCGCATAGCCAATTTATATTGTGATGTTGATTTGGTATCGTTTTATATGAACTGTGATCATCAACTCTCTCTCTCAATAAGATATTGGTTACTTAGACGGAGCAAAAGAACTCCTATTTATTCGTTCGAGCCAAAAGAGCTCCTATTTATTTGTTTGAGTCAAAAGAACTCTTATTTATTGGTTTGAGTCGCATCGACTCCTATTAATTACCCCACCGCATCGGTCTTTAAGAGGGTTAGGCTCTAGTCTACTCTACTTGGGTTAAAAACACCCAGTAGGGGGTGTGCACACTTAAGGTCTAATTGTCTTGGATTATGGATTATGGACTATGGTTGATAGGGTGAATTGGCAAAAGATTCAGTTCATTTCTAAATAATAAGGATTATGGATTATGGATTATGGATTGTGGATTGTGGATTGTGGATTGTTAACTAGGAATTGTGGATTATGGCTCGTGACTTATGAATTTCTTATTTATCGTTAGTATTTGATTTGTTGGGTATGGATTATGGAATGTTTCTTATACTATGAGTATGTGATAAATTGAATGGTGGATTCTGATATATGACTCTTAACTATTGGTTTGGAATTATTTTTGGATGATTATATGTTTATGTGCTAAGTGTGTTTTCGAAAATAAAACTAAAAACGTTTTCAAAATCAAGGTAAGAATTTTGGCTTTCTACACGTTGAGGTGTTAGCTTACTCAATTTCACTGAATTTTTCAACTGTGGTTTTTGTGTTTTAAATTCACCACAGGTTTGGAGTGATTGATGCATACGGGAACGACGACTCACTAGAATTAGTTGGATTCAATAATTAGACTAGTAGTTATTAGACATAGACTATTTCATAATTCATATTTTGGACTGTTGTAATTTTAATTAAAGGGTTGTAATAGACTATTTTAGACCATTAGACAATTACACTGTGGCTTTTGAAATCTCCTTGCATTCGGGTCTTTGACTCGAGTGCGGAGTGACACCTCTGAATTTCCTTATTTTTGTTTTGATTCTCGATTAAATGTTTTTCAAAAGGAAAGGAAATTTGGGGGTGTTACATTATGGCACTACCCACCATCTCAATTTACCACCTGCTGAGGATGATCCGCTTCCTTCCGGTCCTAGGGCGGAAGATTGGGCCAATGGCCCTATGGAGATGGAGGAGGACGCGCCTGCACCCCGCATTACATGAGTCGTTGATGATGGTACTGAGTGGCAGGCTTCTATGGAGGCTCAGATGGGTGAGCTGAGGCTATGGAGAGGTGATGTCAATGATCGGTTAGAGGACATCACGGATTGGTTTAGATCTTAGCTTTACTTTTCAGCAAAGTTTTGCCACCTTTTTCTCTCAGCTAAAGCCTCGGGCATACGTACCGGTCTCGCCTAAGGTGTTTGATGCGGCTGCCACTCGGAGGTTGGCGCGTGAGCAGCGCCGTGTAGCTAGACGTGGAGGAGAGTCCAGAGAGTCGGGACCACAGCTCATGAGTGAGTTTCTCCATTTTCTTTCCCTATGCCTTATTTTCATTAGACTTATGCAACAACACAGACGTTGTTTGGTTTAAGCATGGGGGAGGGTTGTATATTGTATATTATTATGTATATGGGTTTGCATTGTACAATTTGTTTTTACTTTCGTTTTTTATCAACCCTAAAAACAAATGAAAAAAGAGGAAAAAATAAGAGAGAGGATAGTCAGAAAGGAAAGTAAGGAAAAGACACGAGAGAATAAAGTGAGTCGGTGAGCATGGAAAAGTTAACGAGAGGCTAGGTGAAAACCCGAAAGGGCGCCTAGACAATATGAGTAGAGCGTGCTACTGTAGCGGTGGGGCAATAAGAAGGGTGTTTTGAAGGTCGTGTCTGGGTAGGTCTCTCTTGGCTGATATAATGAGGTTCGGTTGGTTTGTATAGAATCGGTGATAGGATAGAAAATCCTCGATTCCTTTGTTGTTTGGGGCGATTGGTGGCTATATCGAGGTAGTCTTTGATCCGACGGTGTTATTCCGGACCTAGGCTCACGAGGGTGTTTTGTGTGAGCGCCTTAGGGACACTTAGGGCATTATAGGTCCCTTAGCCATTTGGTTATTGTTTGTGGTTGTGGTTGTGTTTTATGATGACTAAGATGGTTGGGGACCGTTGCATTGAGATTACATCCGTGACGGCCCCTAACTAGGAAGACGAAGACCATAAACGGAGTAGAGGAGATAGGTAGATGTCTATTCTTCCCATGATGCTTGTTAAAAGACCTTGGAGACATTTTGGAGATGATTGTTTTACTCGAGGACGAGTAAAGGTCTAAGCATGGGGGAATTTCATATGACCCAGTTTAGAGTGGGTTTAGCGGCTTTTATATTGGTTTTTCATAGCGTTTTCCAATCATTTGTGGCATTATTCTATTTATTATGTCTCTGAGCTTATTTGAAGAATATATCCAAGTTTGACGACTTTTACAAGTTCGGGAATGAAATGATACTGGTTACAAGGAATCCCGAGGGCAATGAGGATCCGGAGAGGTGAAGAATAGGGGGTCCGAAGCTCAAGAGCCAAAGGACTCGTCAGATTGTAGACGAGTCGTCCAGACTAATCGTCCCTGTTAGGACGACTTCCTTCGAGACCTCAGAGAAACATGGACGACTCATCGGTATCCAGACGAGTTGTTTGGACGAGTCGTCCCCTGGCAAACGAGTCATTTCACCGTTGCGTCGGTTAAGTACGGGTTTCCATATCCCGTCTTGTAATCTCTTAGTATAAATACTTTAAACTTTCGATAGTTTTAATCATTTAGTATTCAGAATTTTTAGAGCTTATTTTCAAGACTATGCAAGGCTAAAGACTTATTTCTCGGATTTATTAATCGAAACTATTGTTCACCGTCAATTGTGAGTTTAATTCTAATTCCCAATTTCGTTTGAGTATTGTTTATTTCTCTTGATATTTTTATCATTGCGTTGATTTATTGTTAATTAGTAGACAACTAATTGACCCTAGATTGATTCATATTGCTAGATTCATCAATTAAAGGATTAATTGTTTAATTGTCGAATCTATTAGTAGAAACTAGATCTAATTGCATGTTGAACATCGTTGTTAGATTTATGGAGAAATAAACATATTAATTGAAGATCAAAACTACGTGTGTCTAGATCTTGTTAATCTTAGTTGATATCGTTTAATTGCTTTATGCTTTCGCTAGATTGAATTTAGGCGCGCGTCTTTGTTATCCAACGATTAGGGCTATTTGGTAGGGCTGATCTCTCCTCTTATCTACAATTTAGGAACGATAGGAAATTATATTTCCACAACTAAGTGCTCAAGGAATTAGGATTAGTTGATAACTAGGACCAATTAGGTGAACGATAGTGGGTATTAATTGTCCGAGATCTTTTCCTTCATTTGTTTACAAATTACTCTCTTTGCTTTTCAAATACTTGATCAATTACAATCATAAACCCTCCATTTGGTTACCTTACATACATTGATAGTTACCGTGCTCTGTGAATACGATCCCACTTACCCATTACTGCGTTATAGGTTTGTGTGTTAATTTATATTTGATTTAGGCATACGACTTTAGCCTGTCAGTAACCAAAACCATTGCGCTTATGGATGCGGTTGCAACACTTTGCGATCCCCAGTGTGAATTGTTGTAACTTCGGGCTTGTACCGGTGTGTCTAAGCTTTACTTTGCTTTGCGCACTTGTCCACCCCGTGTCATTGAGTCGGCCGAGGAAGTTTTTGATGCAGCACTTTGTTCCTCCTTGGAGCGTATTGTTGTTGCTTTGGGATCAAGTTTTGGTGATTGGCAGTGCAGGCTGGCCACCTTGCCTTTTTCCCATGGGGGTCTTGATATTTATTCGGCTAGTCATGCTGTCAATTATGCGTTCTTAGCGTCTCGTCTTCAGTCCGCTGACTTGCAGAATAAGCTTCTTCGGCGTGCTGGTGTTGTGTGTTCCAGCCCATCTTTTGATGATGCTCTCAGTGTGTTTAATCAGACTATGGAGGTTGATATTTTGAGAAACTCTAGTGATATTGCTGCCCTCCGACTCATGAAGAAATTGGCAGACATATATTTTTAACGAGAGTCACTCGGACTGTTGCCTCTGTTTTCTCTCTCACACCGCGTCAGTTGGCCTTGTGGCATTCACAGCAAGGTGAGCACTGTTCGGAGTGGTTTTGGGTGGTCCCTATTTCTGGCTTAGGGCAGACAATGAATAGTCGGAATTATCGTTGTGTCATGTGCTATCATTTGGGGGTCCCTTTGTTCTCTTTGGACCGACCGTGTTCTGCTTGTTCTCGGACTTGGGGATATTTTTGGGGACCATGCAGTTTCGTGTGCAGGGGTTGTGGGCATCAAGTATCGTCACAATGTTGTTCGCGACACCTTAGTAGACGTATACTATCGGTTCGGGATTTCAGCATGCAATGAGGTGGATATTAGGCTTACCGGCACTTATGGCAGGCCTCTTCGTCCGGCGGATGTGCTATTATATTTGTTGGATGGTGGGCGTGACGGGTGTGTTGATTTGACTGGTTCATCTCCTTAATTCAGTCTGGCTTGGTCAATTTTGAGCCGGGCGGGGTTGTGCATGTTGTGGCTCATCGTAAGCGTACTAAGTATGATGCTCGGTGCGCTTCTTTGAGTTATGGGCTTCCTCCCTTTCTTCTTCTCTTCGTTAGGAGAATTGGAGTCAGGTGTCGTTGCTCTGCTACAATGCATTCAGCGGTACTCAATGACGCAGGACATTGGTGCGCAGGCTATGACACATATTTTCACTCGTATTGGTTTTTGTATAGCCAAAAGAGTGGGGGCCAAGATTGGTTCACGACTCCCAACCAACTTCTTGTAATTTATTATTAATAATTAATATATAAATAATACATTTTATTATAAAGAATTATAGAAAAAGGACATGAAAATACGGTGTATTACAATTTCCTTTCGGTGAAATCAGCCTGAAAGATGGACCTCTCTGCATCCATTTATAACTCCACGCCTTCACCCTCCTTCCATCCCCAATCATCCATCTACACCATTCCCACAAAACCCCATTCGCCCCCACCACACTACGCCAAGCTTAGCTGGGGTGGTGCCCTACGCCGGCCTCGAAGAATTTATCTCTAGGTGTAACAGCCCGATCCATCATACGTCGCAACACAACCCAATAAGATGGGTAGTCACCCCTTAGACCCATATATCCTCTCCGGGCTCTAAAAGGTGAATGCCTTGTTGGTAGTATGATGGTAGGAATTTATTATAAACTGATCATATGAGCCTTCATTTCCCAATGTGGGACAAACCAACTCCATAGTCCACTTTCCAAATTTCGTAGTGTTACACTAGGAAAGTAACGAGCTTTAAGTAACCTACTTACTAGAGCTTCCGGATACGTATTAATTCGTCAAGCCTGCTTCATTAACATAGCATCATTGAACGCCTCAATATGTCGAAAACCCATACCCCCTTCTCCTTTTGATCGGCATAACTTATCCCAAGCTACCCAATGGATTTTGCGTTCTCCCTCTTTCGCTCCCCACCAAAAGCGAGAAATCAACAAGTTAAAATCACTGCAAAGGCTCGTCGGAATCTTGAATAGTCCCATATGATAGGTAGAGATCGCCTGAGCCACAGCCTTTTTGAGGATCTCTCTACTCGCAAAGGACACCATCTTCCGTTTCCACCCCTTCAACTTCTTCCACACTAGTTCCGTTATCGTCCTGAACGCCATGTTCCTGCTCCTACATACCCACCACTCCTGGTAACCCCAAATAATTTTAGAATATTTTACATGAGTATTTAGTATATTTGTCTTTTTAATGCTTGAAACATGTAAATTATACCATGCTCCCGTGACAAGTAGCTTGGTAATCATTCTCACAATAAAGGAGTAGGGATCACACTTAAATAGATTTTAAATAATCTTAAGTGTGGTCTCTACTCCTCTATTGTCAGGAGAACCACCATGCTCATTGTGCTCCCGCGAGCATGGTATAACCATTTCTTGAAACATGCTTGATTTTCCTAATTAGCTACTAGGCTTATTAATATTATGTAACCGAATCGTCATGGGAAACTCGAGACTTGGTTTAGACGCATGTGGTTGGGACATAGTGATTAGTTGCTCGAGGGAGAATACGAAAGCTACTAAGGTTTAGTTTAGTTGCTCGAGAGAGAATTAACCATTTTGCATGCGTTCCTTAAACATGAATCAACCAACTATGTGTTAGACGATGCCCAAATGTGTTAAAGATCCAACCTTTACGCACGACCCTCGTTTTTTATCCTCCTAGTTGCGTTTATTTAGTGTTTCCATTACCCAGTTTAGGTCTTTATGTGTTTAATTTGTTATTTAAGCATAGATTAATCATAGCCTAGTCTTATTTTAGTATGATAAGTTTCATTTAGACCCAATCCCCACGATATACTATGCACGACTAGTGCATCTTTAGTGATATAAATTGTATTTTTCACGTGATCACCAAAGAGGCATGACAATCACATGACACTAGCTTATAAACTCGTGCCATGGACGGGGTTCTTAAATGTTTATGTGAAGTAGTTCTAATAGTGTTATGTATATACTCCCTCATTTTAGGAATATGTGACATTTTCTTTTTTTTTAGGTGAGTTTTATTTTTTATTTAACAAAAAACTAATTGGATTCATAGGGGCAAAATAAAGTTATTAGATGTTTTTTGTAAAAGATTTGGTTCTTATTCATCCATAATGGGGAAAAAGAACAGGTCACCCCTAGCAAAGCCGAAGCTTGCAAATTTAGTGAACTCCTCCAATAATCTCCTCTATATTACATTTCCTTTTCATATAGTAAATCCTAGCACACACTATGAATTTAATTTGCCTAATTATCCAATCGGTACTGTGTTCTTGTTCTCCAAACACCCTGTCATTCCTTTCTTGCCAGATGATGTAGATAGTAGTAACAAAACTGCAAACTGCCCAATCATATTTCCAATGCCTTTGTAAATCATTAAACATTTGATTCATGCTAATCCATCTTCTAATTTTATCCCATATCCCTACATAGAATTGACAGCTGAAGAATAGATGCATGTGGGTCTCTGCAGCTTTCTTGCATAAACAACAACGATTGACCAGCATGAAACCTCTCCTCGACATGTTATCCACTGTAGCCACCTTCTTTTGCATTGTAAGAGCAGCTATGAATCATAAATCGGAAAAAATTTATTAGATTCATAAAGGCTCACATTTAAGAAATATAAAAAGGAAATTATAAGTGATAATGTATGAAAATCACAAATAGGTAGTCTTACATTAGGCTTGTAATAATAATAATGTTTGTAAGTGAGAGTAATGACAAAGTAATACTCAAATAACAGTGTGAGGGCAAAAGACAATCACATAACTAAAATCTTTCATACAAAAAAACCCAAACCATCTCTCACAAAATAAGGAAAAAAATCAACAGCTTCTTCCATGAAATTCACGACACCATCTTGGGCATCTTCCATCAACACCACAATTCACAAATCCACCAACAAACTCACAACAACTTAAACTCACCAAAGTTGATATCATCATAGCTGATCGAAAGTTGATGTACCATAAATCTCCGAGTAATCATCGAACGACATAAGCCAAAATTATTACAGAAGGCAAGTAATATTCTTTTTATGTCTGCCAAACACTTAAATATTATGCTTTCACATTATAATTACGCTTTTACTTTCAAAAACGTTATTTTCAGTAAAATTTCTAATTCCGTTATAAACTTGGTAAATTAACGAAATTTGCAATTTATTATTTTTGGGAACAACATGCAGCTTATTTACATTTGTATTTGTATTTGAATAACTATAGGAGGACGCAAAAGTAACGGGAGAGATCAAATGTTGAGCAAATGGTTGTCGTGTTGCTACTATCTACCTCTCTAATTTGCTCCCTATGTTATCATATTCACAATACAAAGCATGAATAGTGTAAAAGTTAACATATGTTATTTTTTTTTTTAAGAGAGTTAACATATGTTAATTAGTTAATACTATATTATATTATTAGTGGCCTACATGTAGGTTATTAATAGAAGAAATGGTACTTTGAGTGTTCACACAATCACGTATAACAAGGAAATAAAGTATGTTTACACGATCACGTATAATAAGACAATTATCATTATCATTTCCCGTTTTGATTTATTACACCTCACAGTCAGATTCGGGGGTGAATTATTTTTTTGTTGACATGTCGATAGTTTATTAAAGCCGTGCCACATCAGCTTAATGACACGACTTTATTAAAAGATATTGAATAGAAGAGAATGGATAGGTAGATAGATAGATGGGTCGTATGAATGTCCTGTATTTAAAAAAAAAAATTAAATTCACACTCGCATATATTTTATGTTCATACTCACATATGGAATATGGAAGATCCAGTATATTGGTAACTAATGTATATTGCCATTAATATCATATTTACTTCCATAATTCGTCAAAATTTTCAAAAATAAAATATTTGGTCATCTACATTCATTTGGATTGGTTCTTTCCTTTTTATAGTATGAGTTGTAAAAATATGCATGAATTAACAGTTAGTACACTGGTAATATGATGAATAAGTAAATGAGAGGTTAATTGTTCAAATCCTGATAGACACATTTTTTGTTGACATGTCGATTGTTTATCAAACTCATGCCACGTCAGATTTATGACACGGCTTTATTAAAATATATAGAATATAGATAGATTGTTCAGCCAGTTGCAAATTGCCAATCGAACGTATGAATATAGTTCAATAACATCCCCCCGCAACATGGATAATGAAACCTTGGCCCTGATATAAATTCACCGATGAGTACAAACTTAATGTCCTTGTACTTTTAAAGCAAAGGAAAGTTCACGATCAGCACAAGTCTATAGCCTCAGTTACGTAGGACATCAGCACCATCGGCACCAGAGAAATATAGCTCTTGGAGACTGGAGAATGGCACAAGTCTCACAAGTTCACGATCCAAACGGCCACACAATACAGGCAAAACCCATTGATAAGACGATGCATTATGGATGCTGTCATAATAAACAAAAATCACATTTCGGTCTGATATATATTTACACCCCTAATCGCCCGGTATCACATTACCACGAAGTCTTTGTACAAAAAGAAAGCATACAAATAGTAAAACTAGTATTTAGTATATGGTATCATAATTTGTTCTCTCGATGTCTTCCAACACTCTTTAATTTGACCCAGATATTTTAGTCGCAAAAAATCAAAATGCCACAACACATCGCCCTCTCTTCAACTCTGCCCACAAAAGGACCCGCAATAACAAAATACAGCTCGAACAGCACCAATGGCAATAAGCACCTGCAAAAGCACATGAGAAATACACATTAACCACAGAAATTACGCAATCTCACTATACACAAACCCAAACAAGCATTCCCTTTGTTCTCAAAGCATCAGGATGAAAAGAAATTGCAAACCGGACACAAATAGACAATATATTGATCAAAGAAGAGAATGTTCAACCAGAAAAAAATCCGCCAACTATCCCGATAGTGTTCATGTGACATATATACAGCACAAGAGGCAAGACGTTATCTGCTTGTAACATTCACCTAAGTCTTCAAAAATATGCAATTATGCAATTCCCAAAATATCATCTACCTGTTCTATTCTACCCTTCCTATGCCCCCTTTATCCCTAGCTTTGACTTCTTAACATGTAAGCCCTCGTTAAAGACCAACAAGAGCTCTTGCAAATAATTATTTCAAAGCCATATAATCCACGAGGAGCAAGCCTTAACCCGCATCGCCTCGATGCGCTCTAGCGCCTTTAAACTGAGGTTTGCCAATATAAAGAGGGCTTTACCGTTACCGCAGTCCATATGCACGGTATCTATTAATGACAGTTCGTAGCAATCATATACACAAGAGCAACAAGCTCACTAAGTACTTTGTCAAGTAAATTGGCAAATAAAACAGAGCTAAGGTTTCCCAGAAGTGTCAAAAAGCTTACACTAAGGGGCTGTTTCGTACAAGGCAGGGAAAGAGAAAGGGAAAGGAGGGGAAATTAATGAAAACCCCTACCATTCCTTCATACGTTTGGTTTGTCAAATTAATCAAACCCCAAAATCCATTTTTTCCCTTTATGCACGACCACTCTCTCTCCTTGTATAAAACCACCACATGCCATTACCTTCAAAATCCCGTCCGCCGCTGCCGTCATCTCCCGCACCCGGTGCACCTCCACCGTCGTCTCCCACAATCAGTAGACCACTGCTGTATTACTCATCGCTGTGCCGGAGTCGACATCTTCTATGCCCAAGTCATCCTAATTGACGCAGCCCATCTCATTTACCTCTTCTAATGTGACGAAATGGTGGTGTTGGGTTGTAGTTGATGGTTGTGCAGTGGTTTTGTGGGGTCATTGGTGGTTGTTTATGTGCTGGATAATGATAATGGGTTTTGGACTTAAGGTGGAAGAAGGTGCACCGACAATACGGTGTTCGGTGGTGGTTCTATGGTGGTGTTATGTTGCTGATGGAGGTCGCGGTGTGGTATTCTTGGTCGTTGGTGGTGGACTTGTGGTAGATGATGGTGGTGGACGGTTGCTTCGTGGGTGGAGGATGAAACCCCAATATTGGTAAATCATCAAAACCCTTTGGGGGTAGGAAATGGGGATAGAGGGATTTGGGGGTATTGAAACAAGGAAAGTGGGGAAAAGGAATGACTAAAATGAGCAACCAAACACTCACAAAGGGAATGAGGGATCTAAATTCCCTTTCCCTTTCTTGTATACCCCCAACCAAACGGCCCCTAAATAATAGCAAGCTACAGGCCTCCAATCAAGACTCTGGCACTCGCAAAAATAACTCCCTCCGTCCATAATTATCTAACAAGAGGGACTTTTGTGAACTATTCTGAACTGCCCTTGGACGATATCAAATGAACCACCCACCCAACATCACATGGGAGTACTTTAGCGTGCAAGTCAGATTTAATGAGTAATTAATCGAATAGCTTGTCCATATGATTTCTTAAGTTTCACCAAAAAAAAAAAAAAACTTGAGAGTTGTGCCGTAACATGAAACAGAACTTAGAACCAAATAGTAAAGGTATCACAGGTGTAGTTCAAAAGGGAACATTGTCAGAATATGAGGAAATTTGCAGAACCTAATAGTAAGGCAATAGAAGTTATGAAGCAAAGCAGGATTGAATCACAATGCGGGAGAGACAAGTTAGGACTTGCACAAAAGTGCACCACCATCAACTATGAAAAGTGAACCCTCCATAAACTTTTTAGAGCATGTGGTCAGATATCAAGGCATGATTATTCACAAGCTACAACAGCGTAAAAAAAGTTTGCCTATGTGTAAATTGAAAATTTGAAGAAGTTCCTCGAAACGTTGTCAAAAGTAGAGCCCAAAAGAGATGACTATGCTCAGGTCGCAACAAAATTGCCTTGTAGACTCAAAATTAACAAGAGCGAGTCAGCTCCTTGCTAAAACCCTCTTCCATCAACATCTAAAACCAGAACACTGATGCTGTAAATAAAGCTCCTCTGAAAATCATGTTAAACACCTAGATACCTCTTCAGTAAAAGATTCCACAGACCCTACTGGAGCCTGGTTACTCTAATAAATACACACGCTAGTTAATGCCTACAGAGAAGGGTACATGCTCGAAAATTATCATTGAGACTGAGCAGATAATATCCCGTATCCTGGATGACATTAGTTACATGTAACCATACATTTAGGATCTCAAAATTGATATGAATAAGATTGCCTCTCCAACATAGATATGGTCAGTGTTAGTTCGATTTATAAACGTGTACATACTTGTAGCAATATCCACACGATTAACTAATTCTAAAGCAAAATTTTCATGCGTGTCCCATGGAAACAATTCTTTGGCTTTGTAATGTGGAATGAAGCAAATTGTCACACAAAGATGTCTACACTGTTTACAATGCGATTCAGTCGCTTGATCATGTCAATTCTAATCAGGTGTCTAATTGTAAAATGTGGTCAGGTTTGAGGCCTGCAAAAGGAAATTCTTCAAAGAAAGAATCCTTTCCATAAGGCAGCGTTTATCTTACTATCTTAGTAGGTTCACTTATCAAAATTGCAAAAAAGGGGGAAAAAGACCAATCCAGTTCCAGCATCCCGACAATATCTGTTACCCAACAAGCAGCCGCAACCTTCAAAACAATTGCATATCAACTCTCAACTAGGCAAAAATAGAATTAGATATTATCCGTAGCTACTCTAACATACTGAGAATTAACGCTGTCAAATATAGTTCAAAGATGAAAAGAAAAGAATTGAAGGAAAATCACAGAATTAGGAACCGATATAGGTTAAGGGGCATACAAAACATAACAAAGACCACTTCTAGGCCCTAGACTTTAGCATGGGGTACTAGAATCAAACTTCTCTCGAGAGTCCCTCCATCACTAATTGATGAACTTCCACCATTAATAATTTGCCTCTTCAAAGTCGCAGTCATCTAAAGTTGTAAACTCTTCTATGCCTCACTTCTCTTCAATTTTTTATCCTCATTCTTCAACAGGGCTCAGGAACTTAAGCATTTACATTCTCCAAGTATAAACCTCAGAAACAATAGTACGTTTCAATTCACCATATAAAAACAGTATATTATGACTCACAAGCCTCAACAAAAGTATTTGCCCTTTGCCCTCCGACCACTCAAAATCTGTCTATTACAAAAATGGAAAAGCAAACACAAACTCAAAATTGAAACATCAGGGCACATAAAGGACAACATCCAAGATCAAAGTTTGTAACCTGAATTTGTTTCCCACAATTAGTCCCACCAGAATTGCATCAAGTAACAGGCTAAAGAGAACTTTTAAAATAGCTCTCATATGACATGGTGTGGACATGAACTCAAAGGTGTTTTTGTATAGGTTATCCATTTGATGACGTATACAAAAAACTCTAGGTCATGAACAAGCCTCAGCAGAATATGGGGGTTTGACAAAAAAAAAAAAAAAACAAAAAAAAAAAAAAACAAAAAGAAAAACTCGGAAACTGATCAGCCGATATTATGTTTTCCTAGAGGGAAGCAATCGATCCACCAATCCGAATTCAGAAGGGTAATTGAATCAAAGTGGTTGAAGACACAATGTTGAAGGCACTGCCCAAGACTACAAATCACATCTATAACCATAAGTAGCTTAATGAGAAGAGAATTGTGATTCACTTTAAGCTACAAAGTACAAACTAGCTCCTGCAACTCAGAAAGCTCAATGGAGAAGGATTGCAGTGTGTAGTTGTAGCATCATAATAACAATTCATGTTCAGAGTCGTCTCTTGCTAAAAGCTGTAGTCTTGTTTTGCTACCTCAAATGCATTAACTTACACAAACTCTTTGATGAACATATGTGCTTGAATTGTTTTCTCAATTTTTCTGCAGAAATTGGAAACTTCATGATCCAACAATAAAAGTAATAATAAAAGTATTTCCACTCTCAACTCCTGTGACCTCTCCTACTTTGCTTCCCTGTCTATTATCAAATCAAATCACTAGGAAAATTAGGCTTCTCAGCAGTGTTTATCTCTCATTCAATTCATTAATCTCCAAATACATCATCTACCTATCTACACTTCAAAATCAAATAATAAACCCCAACAAAAACGAGAACTAACTAACAAAAATTGAAGTAAACGCAAACAAAAAAGAGAACATAAAACGAAAAAAACAAGCTATTATACTCCAAACAGCCTGATATTGACAATAACAAAGAGTTAAAACTTGTAATAACAAAGAGCAGGAAGAAGGACTACAAATTCAACCAACTTTAGATTGTTGAGAATGGAGACAAAGTACCTAAATCAACTTCAATCCAAGCCCTCATAAGAGTTGCCATGACCATGACCACCATCGTCGGAGCCACCGTTACCACCACCATTGTTATTATTGTTATTATTGTGGCCACTATCACTGCTCCCTCCTCCAGAGGTGAATGAATTAAACGGCCAAGGCAGCGAAATCGTGTACCCCCGTTGCCCACCCCTTCCCGAAGGGGACCCAGCAGTGGAACCCCCACTGCCAGAACCTTCCCCACCGCTCCCACCGCCTTGATCTCCACCCGTCTTCCTGCTCTCGTAATCCTGATCATCAGTAGGCAGCTCGTACCGACACACTGGGCAAGAATTGTGAAGCTGAAGCCACGGGAGAATACAATCAGGGTGGTACAAGTGCTTGCAAGGCATCTGCTTTGCCTCAGCCCCGAGCTCAAACTCGCTCATACAAACTGCACACGAATTCGACTCCGAATTGATCACATCTTCCGTAATCGGTACGCTAGGGAGGCCCTCCACGGCAGACTTTGAGGCAGGTGGGGTCCCATACCTGTTGGGATCATTCTCAGCCAAGTGCTGGATCAGCTGCTCGAGCCCAGGGCCGAGGAAGTAGTCCCCAATGTTGGGGGGGACACGTCCGGTGGGGTCCGCATTCTCAAGCACAAACTGAAAGTTGGCGCCCGTGTTGTTCATGTAGGTCTGCAGGAAGGAGAAGGCATCGAAGCCGCCAGCGTGCTGCTGACGCTGCTGCTGTTGCGCCGGAGAGAGAAACATGGAGGAGAAGTTGCGGGGATTGGTTAAGTCGACGGTGGCGGAGGAAGACGAAGAGATTACAAAAGGACCGCCCTGGGCCCCACCGGCCAAGGCATCGGCGAAGAGAGCGAAAGGGTCCGGGAACAAGGTGGTTGATGCGGCGGAGGAGAAGATGTTATTAGGGTTAGGGTTAAAGGGGTAATTAGCGTAATTAGGGTTGTTGGCGTAATCAACTTCCTCAAGGAAGCCGCCTTGGCAAAGGGGGCACGCCGGGTCGGCGTTTGCGGCTGGCGTCAAGGTTATGGTACGATTACATTGGTAGCAGAAGAACGATTGCTGGTTTGCTGCGGTCGACATTGCGGCGGCGCGTTGAGATCAATCGAACAAATCTGAAATCAAAACCACCAACAAAGGGGATGGAAGAGAGAGAATAAAGGATGATTTTTATTTGTTATCTTTTATTTTTTTGGCGTATGATTTTGGGAACCAACCGAAGAAGAATTTAAGACTTCCGGGTTGGGGAGGGGAGGGGGGTCTTCCCTTTTAAGTTATGTTTTAGAAATAGAAGGTGCTAGATCTACTCTGTGACTTCATGTCTCAATTAAATACTCAAGTTACCATTCACCGTCCGAGTCCTAGTCGGATTAGTTTAATGCCCACCAATACCAGCCACCGCTTCTCTGGTTGTGGGTTTAGTTCTAGAGGTGGTCATTATGCCGGAACTAGGTCGGCCCAAATGTAACACAATTGTTGGACCGACCGTAACCCGTCTCCAAGGTGAGAATCGTAGTGTCGAGTCTTGAGTCCTTGACCCCAACAATGTACTAAGCCTTAATGATTATATATTTTTCATTTAGATTGTCAAGTTTGAAATTGTCGATTTTTTTATAATTTACGATATCCTTTACGGAGTATAAAATAATAAAATTAAAAAAAAAAAGTTAAATCATTTTTTATTGAGTTGATCATTTTAAATCTTTTTTTTCAAAAGTAAAGAGGTAATCATTTTCCGTATCATTTGGATAATTACATAGTGAGTTAGATTAGAATCTTAGCAAAATTTTCACACAATTTTTTTGGAATTCAGATTAATCGATTAGTGTGTACACCATGCTTAGTAAGGTTGCGTTTGGTCTATGGGGTGTTTAAAGAAAGACGAGGGGAGTACATACTATTTTGAATTAAGACGTTAGTGACACAATTGACAAACAAAGAGCCAAGAGAAACAGGTTTAAAATCGTTATTGAATAAAAAAATCCTTCAAATTGCTCGCAAATTTTTTTTTTGTAAGAAATTTAATTTTATTCTTCCTCAAAAGGGGAAAAATAGGAGATCTTACAAAAACTAAACATCCGCAAACTAGTGAGACACTTGCTTTGCTAGGCTATCAATTACATTTTCCGGCACATTGTTCCCATACCAGTTATAGATTCTAACACAAGTGAGGTATTTGATTCTATTGACGATCTAGTCGTCCATATATTCCTCTTCTCCAAAGATTCTCGCATTTCTCTCGTACCAAATCATATAGACTGTGACTCCTAATGAACATTTTGTCCATTTTGTAGTCCAGTGCTTCTTCCTCCTTCTACGGCTAATCCAACTTAGCTCTCTTCTTAGATTCCATGTCCTCCTTTTGATGCCTACCCAGTCTTGGATAGCCTGCCAAATTTTGGTGGAGTACTTACATTTAAAAACAGGTGGTCATGTGTTTCCTTCTCCGCTTTGCATAAGATGCATCTGTTTACCAAAGTCATGCATCTCTTCCTCATGTTGTCCACAATCGCAACGCTGTGTTGAGCTGCCATATTTACAATGTAACTGTGTCTCGGAGCTACCACAGTATCCCATACTGCTTTACACCAACTTCTCTTTGGGTACTTTACTCTAAGTACTCGTATGCTTTCGAGACATGGAACTTTCCTCCCATTGTCCAAGACTTCACCAGCTTCTCAGATTCTGCAACATTTCCACATCTTAACATAATTTCATCTCTGACTTTCATTATGCCTTTCTAGCTCTCAGGATTTGTATGAGATACCTGTGTTTCCCAACAGCTTCTCCCTTTCATAACATAGACTCTGTTCCATTTCTCCCATATACCTCCTTTCTTCACACAGATTCTCCAAATCCACTTTGGCAAGAGAGCTATGTTCCAAACTAACAGCTCCTTTATACCCACTCCAGCTTCCTCTCTTGGTGCACAAAAGATGTCCCAACTTTTGTAAACCATCTTCCTTTCACCTTCATTGATCCCCCAGAAGAAGCTTTTGCAGGTCTTTTTTATTTTCTTCATGATTCCGATAAGAATAAGCAGACTTGCACTCCAAAAGTTGTCTACTCCTAAAATTACTGAATTGATAAGCTGAATCTTCCCAGCATAGGACAGAAAATTGTGTTGTCCAATGCCTGATGGAGGCTTCCAACTTTTTTATCAGCATTTGATATGCATCCGAGCTCAGTTTCCTGGTATGCAGTGGGATGCCAAGGTATCAAAAAGGGGAATGTCCCTTTGTGAAACCTGATTCCCTCAATATGAGCTCTTTAACTTTGCTTTTCACTCCTCCGAAGTAGATATCTGTATTGGCTGGATTTGCAGCCAGACCTGACATTCCTGCAAACTTTGTGAGACAGTCCAGCACTGCTCTGACTGATGGCGGGTCTCCTCTGGTGTATATCATCAAATCGTCGGCAAAAGTGAGGTGAGTAAGCCTCATTTTTGCACACTTGGGATGCAGTGAGAAGTGCTCTTGCTCTGGCATTTGTCTTAGAAGCCTTGACAATATCTCCATACTTAAGACGAATATATATGGGGATAGGGGGTCTCCCTGTCTCAGACCACATTTACCTGCAAAAAAAATCCTCATAGTTTCCATTGATTTTCAAGGAGAACCACGGGCTACTGATGCAAGCCATAATCCAATCCACTTACAACCTAGGAAAGCTCAGTCCTTCAAGCATGCTTCTCACAAATTTCCAATTTAAGGAGTCAAAAGCTTTTTTTGATATCCACCTTGATTAAACATCTTGGAGAGATATTTTTTTGCTTGTACCCCTTTACTAGAGCTTGTGAGAGCATAATATTATCAAAAATACATCTCCCTTTGATGAAGGCTGCTTATTCTTCCCCAATGAGCTTGGGAAGGATTTCTTGAAACCTATTAGCCAACACCTTGCTCACTGTTTTGTATAGTGTTGAACAACATGAGATCGGTCTGAAATCAGAGACACTTGCAACATTTTCCTTCTTTGGGATCAGAGTAATCAAGGTGCAATTAGCTTGCTTTGGCATCGTTTTTGTTTTGAAGAATTCCATTACTGCCTGAGTGAAATCCTCATTAATCATGCTCCAGTTTTCTTTGAAAAAACCTGCTAAAAACCCATCTTGGCCCGGACTTTTATTAGAGTCAATGTCAAATAGAGCTCTTTTGATTTCTTCCTGAGTCACATCCTTTATGAGCATCATATTGTCCTCCTTACTGACTTTTGGCCCAGTTTCAAAAACTCTTCCATCAATATTATCAACTGGGTGATCAAATCCTAAGAGACCCTTGTAGTAATCCAATAATGCTGCTATTATTCCATCTTGGTCCTTATGAGTATCCCCATTTGTATCATTGATCATCCAAATCATGCTCTGGTGTTAAATTGCTCGCATTTTAATAACAAAACCTTAAAATTGCTCTACATCAATACAATTAATATCGTTATTGAATTAAAAAAACTTTTCCAATTGCCCACATTATAAAACTTTTAAAAAAAAAATTGTTAATAGAACTAGACCTGTCAAAAACCGATCCAACCCGAAAAATCGCTCGGGGCCCGACCCAGAAAAACTCGAAAAAACCCGTTTTTTCTCATCCCGTACCCGATAATGACTCGAATGCCTGGTTCATAACCCGACCCGACTTGGTCGACCCGTTGGGTCAAATTAATGTGTGCAAAATATATATTATAATAATAAAAGACAAAAAGGAAATATATAAATATTAATTAATGTTAATAATTGACTAATATAAGACATATATATCTTCTATTAGTTTTAATAATTGCATTCAAGGAAAGATGACTTGGCGAGGTTCAACGTACAACTGACATGTCAGCAATCATTAAACACGTCATTATGCTCATTGGGGAAACTTGGCAAAAAATGTCTGAGCCAAGATTTGAACCATTGACCTCTCAAATTACTTATTCATCACATTATCAATGTGCTGTCTACTACTTCATGCTCATTATTACAATTCATTCTATAAAAAGGAAAGATCTAGGTGATGCTGATTTAGAGTGAACAAAATTACAAAATCTTAAAAATAATATGGAAAAAAGATTTGTACTCACTCCCAAATATGGAAACAAAATAATTACACCATACTATTACTATCAACATAAAATGGACCATTATACTAATTAATGCAAGAAATTCATATCCAACTTTAGAAAAAGAAAAATGTCGTAATTTATTATCAAATTAACATTGACCGATTAATGTTTCCAAGACATTAACACTAAGCATCAAATTTTCGAGCCCCAACATCTCAAATCATGAATGATTTGTATGATGGACTATAGTTAAAAAAAATTAACATTTTCAGAATAGGGGTAAATTCTAATGGAATCGACCATAATGTTTCACAATTTTAGATGAAAAAATCAATGATGATGACTTAGTGACTGATGATGACATGATTGAAAATTCGTATTACATGATTCATTTTTCTTGGTATCCTAGATTCCTAGGCCTCCGTGGTTAATGGTCACGAACTCTTGGGTAGGCGATAACGGGAGGGAAGATGTTTTGGGTTAGTGAATTCAAGAACGTTTTTAAAACATTCACAAAAAAGAAAAAAAAAATCTTTTTTAATAAGGACAATAACACAACGAAAGGAATTTATAGTTTTATACCTTACTAATCTATTCTTATATGCTAATATATATATATATATATATATATATATATATATATATATATATATATATACACTAGTTATTGGCCCGCGCGCAAGGCGCGCGGTCCCCCAACATGCGGCGTTAGTAAGCACGATTTAGTATATGGTTATCGGTTGAAAGCAAAATAACCAAAAACATTAAAGCTGCATATATCATTCTTGTGATTACACGGGAAAATTCTTGACCTTGGCGAAGTCTAATAACATATTGCCTCGGCACAAAAGCTTGGAATTTTGTTGTTGGAAGGTGATCCCTCCACAAAAAGAAACAAGTACGAGTTTAAGTGTGCATCATATTACATTTTTGCGTGATTGGCGCTATGATAACGCTGGAGCTAATGCAAAATACAACAACTTAGAGACATATCTCATAAGTTGTGGTAGCTCCATTCATATCGCAGCTGCTACTGGAGTGGCCTGCTAGTGGGACAATAGGAGCGTTGGCTTGATCACAAAATCGGCAGGCCAGAGTTCTTTGTTTATTCAAGAAGAACGATTTCCTTCACTAACCACCTTAATACTTTGCTGGTTGTTAGGCAATTGGCTGGTCCGATTGTAAGCCTAACTTTTGCGGTTGTGAGGTTCACCTTAGACTTCATGAAAAAACTGAATTTGTTCCTGCATTGAGCCAAGTGTAGCGGAGGCCAGATTCTAGTGATATCAGGCGATGATGATTAACAATGTATAAGAGAATGTACTTACATCCTGGCTCATTGCATATAGCTTGTCAGCCTCTATGGACAACAAGTTCTGCACCTCCTTAGTGAAAGCTTGGAACAATGACGACCCTGTGTGATCGGCAACTTCAAAGCTACATCCCATCCTTTGATTGAGTACAAAATGGTTAACATTAGATTCTGGGTTTTGTATAAGCATGTGAATTTACTTGTTCTCATGGAGATGGCTTACCTGGGAATGGACCTGACATCTTTCTTAAAAAACTTGTCGCATTCATAGACCGTATCTTTAGGCCTAGATCCACTGCGTCCACAGTGGCTGCAACCGAGGTAACAGCGAGCATCGTTGAGATCGAGTTACGGCACACAGACATTGAGGTGGAACCTGTCCTCTAACACCACATCTTTGTACTGTATTCAGTTGTCGTGCGTTAGTTTGTTGTAAGCAGATGAAGTAAAGAAAAATGAACTATTGTTGTTGTTTGGGGTGTTACCTTTTTAGCTTTCAGCTCAGCTATTGTGATGGCTTGTAGTTCAGCAGCAGGGTTTCTGGCATTCTTGATGTGTTGTTCTTTGGCAAACAGCATTGTCAATTTGTCCTTGGCCCTGTGCAAAAAGCAAATTTAACATGTGTTATTTTGAAGGAAGTCATGCGTTATAGAATTGCAATAATTCTAATATGTACGGGTGCCTGAAGATGTGGATTTGATCATATGCATGTGCACAACGACCAACTGATTGGGTTTGCCTTGCTTACCATTCTCTGAGAGCGTCGGCTTTAGGTCCCCTTGGAGCAGGTTTTAGGAGGGTTGATGGTGTAGTTGCAAGTGTGAAACCTGTGTTTAGGTTCAAAGAGAGTGTGTAAAAGGACAACCAATTATGTTGAATTCTTGATATTGTTTTAATACGAGGGTGTCTGTGGATGAATTTACCTTTGTACTTTGTAAGCTTAAGTTGTGTAAACACGTACACAGGGTACGTTGGCAGGCTTTCCTCTATCTGTGAGCATGCATCAGTGGCAAAGTCTGACCAAGCTAATATGACCAAAGCTTGTCTGAGCTGTTACACATTTGTATTGGCTGTGTCAGTACACTGAAATGTTAAATGAAAATGGCACAGCACAAATGCATTTTGGAATAACTGAATGCGTATTGCCTAAATATAATTTTTTGAATGAAATGATGATTACAGACCGGTTTATCATTAAGACGTACTACTTGCTGTCCATAACGACTATCTCGCGTACTGGCGTCTCTTCTTGGTTCCTACCTTTCACTGTCCTAAGTGGCTCGACAAATATCGGAACCACGAGTATATCTGCATAGCAAAAAGTATTGCACATTACATTCAATAAGCCAAAAGTTGTCAGGGATTGTAAATGTGCATAATTGTGTACAAGAATTTACCATAGTGATCTTCGCTGCTGACAACACGGTGTAGATAATCTATCGTTGTGTAAGGTTCATCATCTTCCCCACTGTGTTGCCCAACTTTCTGGATCATTGTCCTATTGTTGAAGTTTAGCTGGAATTTCAATTCTTTGGCACTTCCCAAGTACCTCTCGTTAACTGGCTTTATAGCAGCGTTTGTTATCTCATAAATGCTTTGCGTTTGGATGACATCTTCGTACGCCTCAATGTCATCATTGAACAGGGTTGCTCTCATACGCTTGCCCTAAGGAGAATCAGTCAAGAACAATGTTAGGTTATGCTACAGTACATATAAGGTAAGACAGTGTTTGGATGCCCACCTGTTCATCCTCAAGGGTGATTTTCTGGTAGGAAGCTTTTGGGGATGTTTGCTTGCGAGTCTTGTCAATTACCTTGACCTTGACAGTATATGGTCCTGGCCTGTCTGTGAGCTGGCTGAGAAACTTTTTCTCTGGTATGCCATTGTTCAGAATATTTTGTAGCGTATGAGTATTTGTATTTGACTCATGTTATGTATGCATGTGAGTGAAGTCAAAAATACAGATCAAGGGTTCTATTCTTAGTGTGTATGCAAGTATCTTTGATCTTTAAGTGCTATATTTTATGTTCTCAAAATAAGACAATTTTAAATGACTCTGTGGAGATCCTGGAAAAGATGGCAAGTCTGTGGCGTATGATTGCTAGCAATTGCAGACCCTCATATTGAAACTTGTGTATAATGCAAGTGAAGTATCCGACAAATGACATACTTTGTCATAAACATTGGTTGGAGGGAATTATAAGAGTTATAATTGTCTTAATTTATGAACTTGTGTACAAAACTTCTAGTTTTTTTATGCTTATACATGATTAACATGAATTAACAATCGTAATAGCTAAGTATCAGGTAATCACTTATTAGACGATGAATGTTAGCATTGTGAATGTTTATCTCTGATTTGTCTTCTTTTTTCTCAAAATTTATTCAGACAATACTTTACATTAAGCCTACTGATCAAGAGCTAGGCGGCTGTAAATGTAAGCAAAAAAAAAACACTTTGCAAGCGTTTTATTATCATGTTCAAAATTTAATCGCAAAACTTGTGTTCTAACTATGTCAAATACTTTAAGATATTTTATTAAGCCTACTTATCAAGAGCCAGGCAGATGTAAATCTAAGTGAAATAAACACTTTGCATGCGTTTTATTAGCGTGTCCAAATTATAATCTCATAAATTACGTTTTCACCATGGAAGAGTGCTAAATTGGAACTAATAAAAGGGCTCATGCTATTATGATATGATACTATAAGGTTTTTGTGTTAGGAGGCAGTCATAAGCATGGAAATTAATCACATACGGTGTAACCAAATTATTTTAATGAGCAAGTAGAGAAGCATAGTTTTAAAAAAATGGCTGTTGTCTAATTAGATACCCTTGACCAGAATTGGCCCCTATTTATTGTCCCGAAAGTTGGAATATATGGTAACAAAAATTTACCTAGGTTGTACAAGTATTCTTGAGTTTCTTGTCTACCTCTGTGCCACTAAAACAAAACAAATTTTGTATCAGCAACTGATTATGCTGGGAATATTAGTGACACATGTGTAGCAATGAATGACAATAACAATAAATGGCATGAAAGGAAGCTCACCTACTGTCACTGTTAAAGTGGATCTTCTCTTTGTCTTTATGTTGTGGAAGAAAGAGAGCTAGAACTTTTGTGAATAAATCTGATGTGGTTTTGTAGACAGATGTATATAAGGCAAAAGTTAGAGAATAAGAAGGGCAGGAAAGAAGGATCCCACGTGGGTTTCCCTTTGTTGTGCTCAGTATACACAGACAGTTTTTGCTCCTCCTTACCTTAACCCATACTTTTCCATTTCAACATGTCGTTGTACTGTTGCCATTATGTGGCTCTGCTACTGTGTGTATAGTAATAAGTATGGTGAATAAATCAAGTGGGCTGTTGTGTGTTGGATAATAGATTTTAGTATGCAGGGCCATGTGGCTAACTAAGATTGGAGTTATCAATTGTATTAGTTGAGATATAAGCATGGCCATACTTGTTAATGCCCCTCACATTTAAATATCTTTATTTTCATTAGGTGTCTTAGCAGATGATGTAAGAAAAGCATACAAGACATGATTATTAGCCATATTATCCTCATGGTCAAGCAGGGTTATAGAGTTTGCATATGCATCAGTTAAAAACCACCAAAGCAAGAACAAAACGATATGAGTTAAGATGTTATGCATATTTATCTGGGAATTCAGCAACCTAGCTTATGCTAGTTTGATTTAACCCAATACATTCCCACAACTACATACTCACTAATTGCTTTAAATTTTAGCTAAGGACTCGGTGATTTTAACTAAATGATCAACGAGTTGCAACTACCATGATATTTGGGTTACGATAGAAATCACCTCAGGATATGTAATCAAGTGCATGTTATGTAAAAGTAAAATTCAAATTACAAATGAGTAAACACCTAATGTTAAATAGTTGCGCCAATTGATAAGAGTAATAATGAAGAGATTATAAATAAATGACTAAGGGTAACGCAATCATTTAGATCATTTTCTTAGGTTTCGACGTGCAATTTTTCCAATAATAGGGGCAGACATGGTTCACTATAGTGTGAATGTATTTGGAATTACTTATTTGCACTCGATTTATGTTTTTCTTTGATGATTCATAAACTTGATAAACTCGTTGGTTTTCAACCATGCTATTTGCAGAGCAGGAATTTGCATTGCATACAAGATGATACACCAGTCGAGTTGTGCAAATCTATGGCACAATTTGTAGAACTGTTTTTGTTCTACTCTTTGAAATACCAGCGCTTATGTAATAATATAATTCCTTGTGCGTTTTAGTGTTTTCTTAATTGTGAATTTATGCCTGGAACGTTCTCTTGGGTATAGTGGTTTTCCACACATTCGTAAGCGCTGATATAGGCTGTTGTTTGGCATGACATTTTCAAAACAGCAAACTGCAGTGGATAAGTGGAGATAATCCGGGAGAACTATACGGAATGACAACGGCACACTAAATCTTCAAATTCTGCAAAGTTCTCCCAATGTATCCCCACTTATGTATTGCAGATTTGGTGTTTTGGAAATAAGACTGTTGTTTTTTCATTGGGGCAAAGCTTGCTATATTTCATCCCAGCCAAATTCACATATTAATTCCTGTGGAATGAAACATAGCGTGCCTTTGCATGCCACCCCTAAAACACTAAACTGTGGTGCATAAGTGGCGACATTTCAGATGAGCCTCATAGAACGGAGCGGTACACTGAATTACTAAATTGTGCACAACTCACCTGAAGTACCACCACTTAGGACCATAGATTTGGTGTTTTAGAAATTAAAGAAGCTTATTGCTTTTTTTGGGAGGTGGCCATGCTTTATCTAGAAATTTATTCTTCAAATGCCAATTCTATATGGTGTATAAAAGCAGCTGAGGACAGACTCAACCCTAGGACCATGGACTTATACACTAATAACCTAATTTCATGAAAATAAGCCATCCATGTTGACGACAAATGACACCATATTTTATGAATGATAAAAAGATACTCCTACATGTCACCCCATTGCAGGTGACAATAATAAGAATTTGCAACAAAAGATGCCATCATAGAGCAAATAAATTAAGTAGTTAAAAAAAAGTCTCTGAAGGTACCTGGACTGACGAGCAATGGCTTGGTATTCTTTATGGGCATGGTCCCTGTGAAGCTCCACTCTTCTCATAGCAGTCGGGAAAACCAAGGTAGCTACGAAGAGAAGTGTAATTTTAGTACAAATAAGATATGGCTTAATATGTCACAAACAAGCATATTTCAATCAGTTGATTAAGAAGTAAGTGGTGAGACATAAGGCGAACTGCACAAAATTTTGATTGATATGGAATCCCATCTGTACAGCTCGCTTCAATAACACCAGCTATGTAGCGCATTCTTTGTGCTGTCGTGAATGGGCCCTTCTGCACCATTTCTTGCGGACAATGTTTTATTGGCTCCCTTATTTTATCTGTTTTGTTTTATAATATATGACTTTGGCTGGGATGAAATATAGCAAGCTTTGCCACATATTACGTCTAAAACACCAAATGTTGGCGCATAAATGGCGATACATCAGGTGAGTTGCACCGAATGGCGGCAGCGCGTTGAACGACCGACCTCTGCACAACTCACATGAAGTACCGCCAATTATGCAGCATAGCTTTTGTGTTCTAGAAAGCAAACTGCTATTTTTTATTCAGGAGGGTCTGTTATTTTCATTGTTATACGTGCAAATGTCAGTTGTATTGATGTATAACAACAAATGAGTTAGACCCAACCTTGCAGGACAATACAGATGAATCTGTTTGGGATGAAATATAGCAAGCTGGGTTTTATGTTATTTCTAAAACACGAATTTCTGGCGCATAGGTGGCGATAGATCATGGGAATTGCACAAAACAGTAGCGGCACACTGAATCACCGACTCCTGCACAACTCCCGTGAAGCACCGCCACCTATGTACCATCAGATTTGTGCTTTAGAAAGCAAATTGGTGTTTTTTTATCAAGTGTTTCTTCTTTTCAATTGTTATGTTATGCAAATGTTAAGTCTGTTGATGCATAGAAACAAATAAGCTCAGATTTAACCCCTTAGGATGGCTTGATTTTAACAATTGGTTAATCTCTCCTCTTTATAACGATGCGAACGTGATATTTAGAAAAGGAAATGCTTTTATGCGAACATCTGGTATGGCATTATCACTTAGTATATAGGGTTTGCACACTAATAACTTAATTTGTACTGAATAAGCGATCCATGTCGATGCCAGAGCATATCATATTATATCAACGATAAAGAGATAACCAAACATAGTATTTAAACTAAGTTACGTCACACATGGGAAACCAAAGGGCTTACTTGGTAGTTCGGCCATGGACGTTGAGCCTTTTGGGGTCCGGCGTTTATAATCCAGCCTGCTATCTGCATTTGTTAAACCTGCTGCCCTTGCCTGCGCAATCCAATTTTAAACTTCACTGAGAATAAGTTATATTACACACATGCTTAGAATCATATGACACTAAAATAGGCCACAGCGACAGTATGATAATGAAGCCTTCACAAATATAGTAAACATTAGGTGGGGGACCTACTATTATCGCAGACGTAATAAGGTAGACAAATGAATGTCAATGCAGCAAGTTTACATACCTTGTAAGCATCAGCAGTTTGTGAGGCTTGGTTAACTGCGTCTCAGATTATGTATCTGTACTGGCACCGTAAGTTGCCAAACCGAAGTGGATTCCTTTTTGTCACTGCTTTTAAATGGGTGTGAATCAGCCTGCAGGTATTTGGAGATACGATGGCATGGAACAAAAAGCCGATTAACAGTCCAAAATATGTCATTGAAGGAGCATAAAAGAGAGAGCTTCTAACTTGCCTTGCTGAACAATAGCTCCTAAATTGCACGAAATGGCCAGCTTGTTTTCATTGGCAGGGGGTCTTCACTCTAAATTGCAGCGTACACAGAAACACCAATGTAAAGTCGTTTTTAGTGAAATCATCCTTTGGAGTTAGTTTGAGTGCCTCCTTCTTAGTGAGATTGTCCGCAGCCTTCACATTCTCCCCTCTGTCTCAAGACTCCATTTGCTGAGTTTTTTCATGTTAGAGCAAGCATGAGCCCTCAACAAAGGGAAGTCTTGAAACAGCGGGGACAAGGCGAAGCTTTAATTTTGAGCGCCACATGATTGGTGTTGACCATTGTATCAAAGAGAGGATTGTAAAAATGGGTAACTTACATATGGCATGGGCTTTTAAAAATAAAAGAGGAACCTCATTGATGCCCGTTCTTAAACAAATATTCAATATTTTCATCTAAATGGCTTCACGAGGAAGCCTAACATAATGTATCACTCAGATAAAAGGATGCCTCTGAAAAACGCACAAAGTCTTCCTAATCTGCAGGGTAGAATAAGTATCCCTGACAGTATATTACTTATGGTATAAGAGGGAGCAACTGCCATATATCACATCCAAGGTAGGAGAACACCCTTAAGAAAGAGGGAAATAAATAAAATACAAAAGAGCATGACACAAAAAGTAACTCTGCAGGCTCTGCAGAAAGTATACATGGGCAAAAGGCAGGCATGGCATAAAAGCAAGCCAAGCAGGTTTAATCTTCAAAGGTATCACGTAAAGTAATGATATCATGTTCATATATGAGGTGCTTAGTAATTCTAAAGCTCATACTAATCTTAATATGTCGTGGTTGTTTGGTTTATGCTTATGTGCTGCAACATGGTGTGAGAAATATATATGGCAGGCATGAAGTGTGAACAGATATTCCTGAAAAGACTTTGGGCAACCAAAATACATTTTTTACAGTGGGAATGTATGATTTTTGCTGCCTTGTTTTCAGTTTTCAATCTCAACTTCGAATCCTGAGCTATCTCAAAGTTAACTTAAGTTTGACTTTGCATCTCATGTCAATTAAATTACCAGCAAGTTTCCTTGCATTATTCCTATGTGTGATTGTGGAGTTCTTTGTGAACTTTAAGCATTAGCAACGAGTGCTTAGGTTTCAGGGACAATCTTTTAAACTCAAGCTTACTGTAATGTCGTTGGAGTGTCCAGTGTACACTGTTATAAGCAGCCTTAAAAGAATAACAAAACCAGCCTTTGTGAAAAGGTTATAAAAATACCAAGCGATATGACAGCCACATGACATAAGTATTTCTACATCAGCGTAAATCTACTAATATATCATCTGCTTGCCAAGGACGCTCTAATTTAATTGCGAATAATTAAATACTAATTCACATAATTATGTCTAAGTAGGTGAATTGTCGTCTGGCTCATGCAAGGATGAGCAATAGTATGAATTGAATGTGCGATGCATGAGCCCCCTCCCCCCCATAATGCGGCACAATTAACACAGTAATAAGCATATAATAATAAGCATATAATATTTTATCCAGAGGAAAACGGCGCAGCAGAAAAACCCAAAATAAGGTTTGTCAGTTAAGCCTTACATAAGGTTTACAACATTGAATCTTCAATCAGCACATCAAAGTGATCTAGATTAAGCGCTGCATATTGATCATGTTACCTGTTAGAAACCAAAAATTAAAGAACGTTAAAACAGTTGAGAATGTAAGTGACCAATTGTTATGAATTCCAAATCAAAAAGGCATAATAAACCCAAAAAAATATGGGAACCAAGATAAGGTGACATACAGGGCAGGCTACCGCAGAATAACACCTGCCCGCCTGAAAACCTCGAATGATATAATATTATTCACAGAATCTGAAGACTCCGTGTCTTCAGGAGTTTCGCCAAGAACCACCCTCATCTGCTCGGCTGTTTTTGCTCTTGAAAGAGCTACATATAACTGTCCATGCGAAAAACAAGGGGCGGGTAGATAGACGCCAACTCTTTCAAGTGTTTGTCCCTGAGCTTTGTTTATCGTCATAGCAAAACTTAGCTTTATCGGGAATTGCTTCTTTTGAAATGGACAAGGAAATTTAGACGATACCGATGGCTTTAGGATTATTCTTGGCAAGTAAACATGTTCACCCTTGTAAGATCCTGTCGATATCTGATTCTCAATAAGATTAGGCAGAAATCGCTTGTAGATTAGATGGGTGCCATTGCAGAGCCCTGCAGCAGGATCTAGATTGTGTAGCAACAGAACTGGGCAATTCACCTTCAGAGTGAGTTTATGGGGGCTCATGCCTCCCGGGCACAAGGCGTTTAGAAACTCAAGTGGATACAGAGTGTGGATACAGAGCAGTGCCTGGGAACTTCTCCTTCAGCAAGGCATTAATCGTATCGACATCACAATTCTTAGGTGTCAAAATAGCTCTCTTGGTGAAAATGTCGGGCATGAAATGATTTTGGTCGAGTTCAGGGAAGATGGACTTGCTTATAGCAGTGATATTCTCTGTGCCTGCAGGATAACGCATAAGCAAGTTCCCCGGCAGACGTACGTCCCCATCGCCGCGTGTCTGCAATTCCCCATTCCCAAGAGACAACAAAAATGCTGAAAATGCTGGATTTTCAATAGCTCTAATATATTGAGTTAGTCTAAATTTTTCGAGTTGTGGTCATATGTATGAACTAACAAGACTTGCCTCTATGGCTTCTTGCTGCGTATCCGAGGCAGTACAGGCAAGACCTAGCGGAAATCACCGCCAAAGACGACTATCTTGCCTCCAAATGGAATATGGCTAATGCAGATATCCCTTAACATAAGATCTAACGCCTTTATGGTTTTCTTTCTTTGCCATAGATGCTTCATCCCAAATTATCAGCGCGGTTTGCTGCAAAAGAGTTGCAAGGCTTCCTTGTTTTTTCACTGTGCAGGCAATGGAACCCTCCTCATCTGGCGGAATTTTAAACCTTGAATGAGCCGTACGACCAGTGGGCATATTTGACGCAGCAATTCCTGAAGAGGCTGTTGGCAAGCGAATCTTTCCCATTGATCGAACTTTAGCATACATTGCACAGTACAAAAATGTTTTCCCGGTTCCTCCAGGCCCATCTACAAAGAAAGCTCCGGGTTGGTTGGCTTTAACTCGGCAAATTATGGCCTTATAGGCTACTTTTGTTCAGCATTAAGTTGTTTGCTTGCATGCATGTATTCCGGTGGCACTGCAGCCTCTAGAGCATCAATAGTATCACGAATTGCTGTGATTCCCTCATCTTGCAGTTTGTGCAAATCATTCATCTTGAAGAATGCAAAAGATTTCCACATTCCCTCTAAATACTGCTCTACTCTTTGAGACGTGAGCTGAAGCACTTTATTGGCATCACGTGAATACTGGCGCTTGTAATCTTCAGACATCGCCGCATAATACTTTTCCCAGAACTTGTTTGGGTCGCTAGGTGTGCAAAAACAAAGGATGGTTGCGAATAACCTCCTCAAGGCATGCGGCATCTGTATCTCTATAGCTTCGTCCATGCACTTCTCAATAGTCATATCAGAATCTAGAAGCCAACGTTTCAAGGCAGATTCTTGGAAAGTTGCACACTCATAACCATCAACCATCAGTAGATCATTGAAAGATTTAGGACCCCTTATATTTGTGAGAAACAATCTTAGATAGTAATGTTCCCCATCCCCTGGCATAACTGTCGCTACTCTACCTACCAGAAAGCCACGCTTCCTATCCTTCCATGACCTGATTTTAGAATCCCACACAAAATGATCAGGAATTTCCGAGTAAAGATATCGAGGCCCGTCAGGTCTGCTTGCATTTAATGCGAAGAACTCAATTTGTGTTGTCTTGGAGTTTTTTTCGCTGTCCATGACTCCCTGGAGATCTTCGTTTTCATCAAAGCGCACGTATTGCATATTCTCCGTGTGCACCGTAAGAGGCATTACTGGCGGGTATATTTCAAATAAATCGTATCCAAATATCCTCCAAGCTGCCTCTGGTGGTGATACCCAACGACCAGCCTGATATCTGTGAATCTCATCTATAGGAGTTTCTTCTATTCCTTCAACAACCGAAAAAGAAACACGATCATGACCTTGTAGACATATTTGTAAAGGTACATGACTGCTTTTATGCTTGAGCAAATTTCAACGTTAATGTGACAGTCAAACATCGCTAGAAGATTGGATTATAAGGGATAACCCATCTGTTGTCTAGGTTTGATTTCCGTATTCGGCGCGCTTCCCCTGTCCTTCTCCTGCGATATGTGGGATAGCAATCTTTCCCGTTTGTTGTGAACTCAGCGAAATTTTTAGGGAATCTAGATTTGCATTTCCTCACTCTGTCTTCAAGCCTCATGCATGGGCAGCTTGGATGGTCCTCTCCACATGGACCATGCATCATGTGTTTAAGCACAACAGCTCGCAAATGAGGATTCTCAGTTGTTGGTCTTTCCGCGCTTACATAATTATCAAACTCTTCTGGACTTACTATCTTATGCCCGTGTTTAAGAATGATAAAAAAATGTGCATGTGGTAACCCACGCTTTTGAAACTCAATAACATATATAAGAGCTGCCACTTCTCCAAACACTTTTTTGTCCATAATCTGTTTCTTCATCTCAATTAACTTTGCATGGAAGACCCTTGCCACCAGATCCGGTCTATTTTGGGCCAACTCACCCTCTGCCAACTGGCTCTTAATTTCCGGCCAAGATGTATTGCAAGTCATCGTGAGGAACAAATCCGGCTTTCCATACTTCTGAACAAGAGCAATGGAATTTAGATACCTCCGCCTCATATCACGTGGCCCTCCTATGAATGAGGCTGGAAGTATAACCCTATGTCCCACATTTGAAGCTTCAGTTCCACCCTGGGCAACATTATCAACAATGCACTGATACACATCTGCCCTGATCACGTCCTGGTTCTTCTGGTAGTAATCCAAACGTGTGTTTTCTAGCTTGATATACATATCAACCAAATACTGCTGGAAAAGCCTCCCGGCTCGTAAAATATAGTTGTCTGGTCGTATTTGGAGGGTGTACGCATAGTATTGTTTGCATGACACTTGCTTGCCTTTTCTGCCCGCTCTTTCAACGGCAACTAACGTACATGGAAATTAAGAAGAATGATCAGGACGGGCAATAATGAATTTTCAATTCCTAAGCAAGGATATTTCAATACCTGCAGCCTGAGCTTCTAACAGCTCTCCAGCTGTCTGCGCCAAACCAGCAGCATGTGCGTTAATAGGCGCCGACTGTCCGCCTCTCTGAAGCCTGAACAAGCCTTGGTGCCACCCAAAGTCACCTCTCGGAAAGAGCAAAGGATGTTGCAATGGATCATAACATCCATAATAACGCATAATCCTATGAGATGTGTCTGATTTTCCATGCACAGCGATATGAGGCCCTCCCGATTGCTGCGAAGAAGAAGAGTCCAACCATACAACACCAACTTCCTTGGCAGTTGAAGCGCTGTATACGCGTTGGTCTAGAGTGGAATTTTGATTTAATACAATTCGGGTGTTTTCAGAGACATCAAATTCGCTAAGAGGTTTAAAGAAAGATGCATATGGATTGTCGTTCATGACTTCCATAAGTTTTGATATCATAGAAGATCTTAGCTCAGGGAATAATCCTAGACGGTTTTCTTTTTCACGCTGTACGTCATAGAAATATAGTTGTAAGTACTTTGGGATATTATTAGTTGGCAATAAATCAGGCATGAAGTGATACATTTGGCCGTGTACTTTGAATGTATAAATTCCTCGGTCAGATATCGTATCGAAAAATCCTCTGAGGGAGGTGAAAGCAAAAATATTGTTATATAATCTGACATAAGTCCGAAAGTGAACAGAATCGACATCATTTTCAGTGAACAAATTTATAAGCGTTTGCGGGAATTCATTCGTGGCCAATTTTATCTGGCCATCAGAGCAACAAAAGCCCTTGGATTCGTGCACAAATCTCAAGACGCCGCACATTGAACAAAACGTAGGCGGGGGCAATGTAGATGCTTAAGATGGCACATGTTTTCCTCCGATGGCTGCAGGAATACCTGCGCAATATGAAGGTGGCTGTGAAATGATGCTCAACAAGGTAATGTTTGTTGAAAAGAGGAGGAATGACTTAGCACAACTAAGCATAGAGAAAGTTCAAAAGGGGGCATACTCTTCTCCCCCCCCCCCCTTTACGTCGCCTCGACGTTAACGGGGAATTTTCATGGCCAGTAACTTCTGAATCAATCTCCATGGAGACCACAGTCTGATCTCTATGTGGCTGCATCTGATGCACATGATCCTGACATGAATTTAATTCCCGTCGATTTCGATACCGCCTGTTCTGTATAGGCATCGTAGTCGCAGGACCGTCAGAAGGCGCATCAATATCCATCAAAGCATCAGGACATGGTTGCGGTAATCATGATGCCTGTAATGACGCACTGCCTAAATTTCTGGTTCTCCGAGTGCGGGGTTTTCCTTTCTGAACCGACATAGCAGGACCTCCAGATGAGCATGCATGCCTTGTTCGTTGGGCGTGAACGTGCTCTTTTTTTACTGGACCCTGGCGCGTCTCCATTTTCGTCTGCTCTACGCACGCACAAGTAAAGTGAGAGTCAAAGGAACATCTACATAGCAGCGACCATGCTGACGAGTGCGACAGAGGTAAACCACAGCTATGCAGATCAAGTTTGAGATCGTAGTATTGTTGTAAAGCATATAGCGCTCGATTTGGCAAAACAGCTATAGCGCGATACACAAGGTGCCTCAGTAGGAAGAAAAAGTCGTGGCCATCGGTGCACACGTAAATATGGCCAATATATGAATCGCACAATAGGGTATAACACACCACATGTTTGCAGACAGATGAAAGAGCTATAATACGAAATATAACAGAGTAAACCCCACTATCCCCACCATGAACACAAACGAAGCACGCAAAGCCAATGAAGAAAACAATATTTTCAAAAAGAAGACATACCCATCACATAACCAAACCGAACCAGTGCGCACAGTAAAGTCGGGTTATGACAGACCTGAAACAAACGACGCGAGCAGCTGTTAAGAAACCAAAAATAGGGTTGCACCCAACATAATCACAAACTTAGCATTGAATAGAAACCCCCCGTAAGCATACACACAAAACGCATAAGTCCCAACCCTTACATACACAGCTCGTATAGGCATCAAGCAAAGCACTAACAAAAGCATCCTTAAACGAACGACTGGAAAAAATAAGAGAAACCTTATGTTCTTTACAAAACTAAAAATTGCGAAATCTTTCAACACAATGAACCATACTCAAAAACCATGCTTTTCAATGAACCCTATAAGGAAAACCCTCCTGAGCTAGCCATATCATAGTTACTACAACCGCTAAAAGGCGTAATTAAGGTGTCATCTAATTTGCGATATGCAAGCAAAAAAGGAAAGTCGCTACACAGGCGCCAGACATAGATAATAATTGGGAGCCGTGACATCGAAACTTATTCGAATCATTGAGTTTAAGGCCATGATTATCCACAACAATGCAACCAAAAAAAACAATAATTACTATGGTTTGTTGTATCGGTAACCTAATGTCCAAATGATGTTTTGATCTCCTCTTTTTTTTTTTTTTTTTTTTACACACGAAGGTCTTAACTCTTATGAATTGGCTGCATGTTTAGCAGATTTCACATATAAAAGTTACATAAGTTAAGATTCATGCTTAAAACCCCATGATTCTCAACAAACCCATCTCTAAAATCACACCCTTTACCCTCAATATTATTCAAGAAAGCGGCTCTAAAGGGAAATTTCCTGTTCGTTATGGACTCTTCGGGAGAGGCCACTGTCCCAAAAAAGTTGGTTTGTTCAGAGATAAAGGTCAAATCTATAAAAACACCCATAGACATGGAAATGGTGAAGAAGATGAATAATAATATCAAGACTTCAAGAGGAAGATAAAAGCATGGAAATAGTAACGATATAAGAAAAGTCAATTAAGAGCACATAAATTTAGAAAGAGTATTGTTATGGTTATCAGCAACAACACATGTTGGCCATGCCTTCATTTGTTTTCTGACAAACCTCTTTCTTGCTTGTAGAAAAAGAGAACTGAAAAACTGTTACAAAGTCATCTTCTTTTCTTGAATCTTGTTTCAAAGTTTACGAGAGAGGAGAGAAGAGAGGTTTGAATTTTTTACAAGAAATGATCGACAAGTTTAGCCAAACTGGGAAAAAAAAAAAAAACTGAGATGGGGAGAAGTTATGATCTCATGAGAAATTTTGAGAAATGAATGTAGATATAAAAACACTTGAAAATGGCAAGAGTATTTCTAACAGACATTGGTTGCTTTCCTTTCTACACTTTGCTTGCCTCTCATTTGGGGGTTAAATAGATACTCCTGATTCCAAGTCGTTAAACACCATGCTGACTAATGACCTTTATTTTGATGTAATGTAAATTCCAATCTCCAAGATAACACCAACAATTTTACCTTGTGGTAAATAAGAAGGAACCAGACCTATATTATTGGGTTATACTAAATTTCGAAAATACTTTGACAAACAAGGTAAATACAAAGCAATGGGACCTGTATTATCGGGCGATACAGAATTTCAAAACTACTTTGATAAACAACATTGCATTAAGAGTGTTGAATTAAATTCACAACCCATGCACAGCCCAAGGTACAAGTCACTTTTTCAGTTTCTTAGACTCACAATTAACATATTGTTCTAGGTCTCTCTTAAAGCAAAACCAAATGTCAACAATTTAAGAGAAGTAAACCAGCGTATACTAATTCAAATGCAGAGGCACTCATAATGACGGTCAACTTTGCTCGACCATACTGTAAGCCGTGTATTTAAGAATCCAAAACATACAAGAACCCAAATGCAGAAACCCAACACAGTTTGCTTCATAGATTAACACCAATAGCCATGTGACCCCAAAATTAGACAACAACAACGGGTGCTTAAAAATCTGCATATATATTAGCAGACGATAGCAGTACAAACACCAATCCAAAGCGCCAGGGGATGTCTACTAACATATCAGTGCAATCCCATATTTTTGCAAAAAAATTAAACTTTCACCAAAATGCAGAATGCTGAATAGAAGAATGCAGGCAGAATGCAGAATAGAGAATAGCATCAGAATAGCAGAATAACAGCATAGCAGCATCAGGCAGCAGAATAGCAGAATAGCAGCAGTAGGCAGCAGTAGGCAGCAGAAGACCAGAGTAGCAGCACAATGAAAGTATTATCAGCAGTGGAAGTAGTTCATACCTTTTTCAATTTTCTCCACCTCTTCGATACATTCCTCTACCAAGAGTGGACCATGTGTAGAGCGCAGCCAATCTTGCGAACAAATCAAGGCTTCAACCATAGTTGGGGAAAGAGAGCTACGAAATGAATCGAGTACTCGGCCACCAGTGCTAAATGCAGATTCTGATGCAACTGTTGATACATGAATTGATAGGACATCTCGGGCCATCAAAGAAAGTATAGGATATGCCTCTTTTCGTTTATTCCAGCACTCCAAGACATCAAAATCCTTTTGATTCATCTCCCTAACGTCCTCCAAGTACTTATCCAAATCACTCTTCTTCTCCTCACTATAATTAACACCTACATCTTTCTCAAACTGAGACTCCACCATATTCATATAATCATCCATATCAGCACTCTCTTGACTGCCCAAATCAACTATTGGTGGCGGATTTGGAACACTTTGGGCTTGGGGTTGGGAAGAAGCATAATGATCATATAAAGAATTTAGAGTGAGCACAATCTTGTCATGCAACTTATGAACTTTCACCAAATCATATTCCAAATTCAAAGCCCAATCAACGTATGGCATCTTACGCCTAGGGTCAAGCACAACAGCAACATACAAAAACAGATTGATATTGTCCACATTATCCCAATACTTTTGATGTTTCTTAAGCATCCCATGTGTCATTAACTTCACACCAAGGTCATCACTTTTACATTTGTTCTTAATCATCATACCAATAGCAACAAGCTCTTGCAAATACATATTAGAGGTAACATATAAAGAGCCAGAAAGTCTCATAGTAGCATCATAGAAGATTTTAAGAAAAGGTAAAAGAGATTCAACTCATTCCCAATCAGAATCATCGGGAACACCTTTACCTTTCTCCAAGTCTAATTTGAACTTTCCATTATCACTTTTTTCAAGTTTCTTAAAAGCTTTGCGATAAATCACAGCACCCTCCAACATCAAATAGGTGGAATTCCACCTAGTCTCAACATCTAAACAAAGATGCCGCTTAGAATCAATTTGCTCCTGTTTACACAATTCTTGAACTTAAGCTTTCTAGCCGGAGAAGACCTAACAAACCTAACAGCATGGCGGATTCTATCAATAGATTCATCACTCTTTCAAACCCTCCCTCACAGTTAAATTTAGAATGTGAGCAACACACCTCATATGTAAAAATTTGCCCTCTAAAACAGCTCCTCTCTAAGTAACAAACATTTCTCTCAAATACTCAATTCCCACATCATTAGCACTAGCATTGTCTACTGTCACTGTCATCACTTTCTTGGTAATGCCCCACTCAATCAGACATGACTCAACTGCTTTGCCAATAGCCTCACCCGTATGACCAACTATTGGACAGAAGTTGATAATTTTCTTATACAACCTCCAATTCTCGCCAATCCAATGTGCAGTGAGACACATATACCCCAAGTTTTGACATGATGTCCAAGTGTATGTAGTTAGACAAATACGAGATGAACAAGTGCTAAAGTAGTTCTTTAGTTTTGACCTTTCCTCATTGTATGTACCAATACAATCTCTAGCTACTGTCCAATGAGAGGGGATATGAAAATGTGGGCAAGCGACATCCATAAATGAACGAAAACCCTCACGATCAACCACCCTAAAAGGCATCTCATCCTTTATTATCATTTTGCACAAAGCTTTTCTAGTGTCTTGTTGGTTAAACTTCCAAAATTCAAGCTTACCTCTTCTTCTTCCCAATGCATCATCACCTACATTAACACCACTAGCATCCCCAGCATTAGTTTTGTTCAAAGCAATAAGTTTCTGAGTCTTATCAACATTAGGTGGGTAGACAGAACACCTATTAAGGTGGTTGCTCATCACACTAGTTCCTTTTTTAGAATTACCAACAACAGTGTTACCACAATAATGACACTCAGCTCTATCCTCCCCGTTTATTTGTATCAATCTAAAGTGTAACCAAACCTAGGATCTTTTCGTACCTTTCTTAGGCAATGGACCATCAGTGACGCCAGTTGTGCAACTCCTTTTTTTACCTCGTCACGAGCCATTTGAAGTCAACAGAGTTTCTTTATCACCTTGATCAGACCCATCACCACCGAGCTCATCACCACTGAGTCCATCACCAACGAGTGCATCACCAGTTAGATGTGGCTCATCACTTGACGCATTCGGAGTAACGCTTGCGCTAGCACTTGACGAGTCCTCCATATCCTGCGAAATCAAATGAGCATAAAATTATCTAAACTGGAAAATAAATCATAGATATTGCAGCTTAAAATGGAACCATTTCGACATATCAAAGATTCTTCTGCCTTTGGCATCAAACAACATTTCAACATTTTACAAGTGCAAATTATATAATAAGGTCTCAAAATCTTCTGCCTTTTCCGTCATATATTGAGTAGAATATAACAACTATATTGCCAAGTTGCCAACTACATGTCCATTATCAAACTACTCGCAAGTTGCTCTTGTTCTCCTATATAAGTAGCCAAGATCAAATCTTTGAAGCATCCAATCACAATAAAGACATACATGCTCATACCCTTAATTGATATCCTGCCAATCATACCCTTAATTGATATCCTGCTACTTCACTAGATTGAACGACGACATTCCCAATTTCAAAGGAACCCAAATTAAACCCTAAATCCCGATCACAAACCCTAAAACCCAAATTCAGGAATTGGACAGAAATTAATTAAGCACTTACAATTGATTTACCTTCAAAAATAAGTATAGAACAACGACGATTTAGAACGCACGGCGATTGAGACCCTGACGGCGACCAGGAATATTGAACTCGACGACGATTGAAAATCCCAAGGCGACGGCGACGATTGAGAACGCCGACAGTTGAGAAGATTGAAACCGACGACAAATCGACGATTGAGAACCCGACGGCGAATGAGACGGCGAAGATTCGAATTGACAGTGAGAGATCTGAGAGAGTGAGAATGTGATTGTGATTTGAGTGTCGAAGACCAAATGAGGATAAGATTGAGATATATGAGAAAGTAAAGTTGTTATTGTTTAGTTTCTTTTACTTTTTTTATTTGTAATTTTTAATTGTTATATTTTTTGTGAGATAATTTTTTATTGTTATAACTTATAAGTTTTTTTTTTAAGGGATATAAGTTTTTAATTGTTATTTTTTTTTCTAAATGAAGTTATTTTAATTTTTTAATGTAATAAAAAAATACTATGAGAGTTAAGTCACCTTTTTTTTTGAAGTCAAAAGTTAAGTAATAAGTCTAAATGTCTAATCACGTTTAATCTCGAACGTATCGCCATATCGGTAAAAGTTAAAGAGTTAACGTCGGAGTTAAAGAATACGGAGTACCTGTTTCGCAATAACTTATTGTAAGATAAAGTCGATCTAGTGATTACCTTCAAATCTTGAATCATTTGATCTTAGTAGGTCTCGGGTCTGTAAAGGGTGAACGTTAAAGGTCGGAGTCTTAGAGTTGGTCATCTACTTATGTCTTATTGTCGTATTCTCATATAAACTCGTATTGCGATAACTTATTGTAAGACGAAATTAATTTACCTTCAAATCTTGAACCATTTGATCTTAAGTAAAGGGTCAATGTCAAATGTCGGAGTTCTAGAGTTGGCGATCTGCTTAAATCTTATTGTCGTATTCTCATATACATTTGTCTTGCAATAACTTATTATAATTTGTAAGATAATATGATTATACCTTTTGATTTTTAATATTAGAAGGTTTGCTTAAACGTTAAAGGTCAAAATTTCAGTCGTTCAGAGTTGGGAAACTAATTAAGTCTTATGGTTGTACCGGATAATTTCATTCGAGTTTTTAATTATGTAATCTTATTAGATAATATATATGATCGTATGGCGTATGAGTATACATTAAATGTTGGGAATCTAATTAAGTCCCAACTGAGCAGCTATTGGCCTATTGTACTCTCAAATGAGATTATTTTACAATGACTTGTTATTCTCCGACAGATTTATAGACTTATACTCTTATAGTATGATAAATTCAATATATAAAAAGTTTCCTAAAAGTTTCAAGTTTTGAATCGTTTAATTGTCATGAGTTAAAAGATCCAGGTAAACGTAAGTATATATAACAATAATCATAACTCGAATAATGAATAGCCGATTCCAAAGGCGCCAAACCATTTTCTCATTTGCGCCAAAACCAAAAAGTTTCAATTTTCGTCTTGCCTCTATTAAAAATTAGACAATTTTAAACCACAAAAACTCAAAGAAAGAAACAAAAAATTAAAAGCAAAAGAATGAAAATATCTCACTTTTTTTACCAACCTTATCTAATATCTATTCCTTCCCCCCCCCCCCAAAAAAAAAAAAGTAAAATAAAACTTATCCTCATCTTTAACCCCTCCCTCCTCACGTTTCATTTCTCACTTTCTCAGAAAAATTTCCTCATCAACAATCATATCATTAATACTCCAATTTCTCATTTTCTCATTCATTTTTCTTGCTCGATCGTACGCCGTTGCTCAGTTGCTCTCCATCTCCTTCCTCCCCATTGTAAGTCTAGTCTAATTTCATCATCTTTCTTACTTTATTTTTTCAATTATTCACTTATTTTCTCCAGTAATTCGTTGTCTTAAGAGCCCTAATTTTGATTAATTGATCGTCTATGAACATTTGGGTTAATTACATGGTGAAAATTTCATGGTAAAGAATGTAATTGGTCCTAAGATAAATTAATTACATGGTAATTCTATTAGTTAGTGTGTGATTCAACGTGCTAGTAAGAGTGATTCTCTTTGTTGGGTTGTGTGATTCTATTCGTTACTCGTTAGTGGGTGTAATTGTATTTTCTATTGTGTGATTCTATTGGTTATAATATGTGATTCTATTAGTTAGTAAGAGTGATTCTACTAGTTGGTGTGTGTGATTGTATTGATTATTGCGTGTGATTCTATAGGTTAGTGTGTAATGTTTGGTATGTGATTGTTTAGTGTATAATTTTGATTATTTTAGTATATAAATTTGTATTTGGAGATGGGCTTCTCTCGAAAATGTGTCGAGGTTCGTCTAATTTATGGCTTACTTCTTATGTGACATGAGATAGGATTCTCTCGAAAATCCACATTTATATACTAAAATGATCCCTCTCTGTTGATGTTACGTGCACTAAACAAACTCCTTTCTTCACCTACACGCTCCAATATTCAATCTCAACAATCTCATGTCACATAAGAAGCCATAGATTATTAGATTATTCACTATGATTTTCAATTTTGTTTTCGTTTTTTCTTTTCTTCAAAATTAAAATTTTGGGTTCGTCTTCACTTCTTATATTTTCTAAACGTGAGTTTGTTAGGGTTCTTAGTGTACATCTTGATGACTCAAGTGCCACTACAAGAACCAGTCGAGCCTTTTATTCATCCATCCACCGGTAAACACTTTCTTCCAACAAGTGAACAAGAGGCTTCTCATAATGGAAGAAAACGAAGGAGTGATATTTGGAAATACTATAAGTTCTATAAGTGCGAAATTCGAAATATTTTTGCTCTTTGTGTTCATTGCAAGAAAGCTATTATTAGGGTCGATGCTCACCGTGGCACATCCGTGGTTCGCTACCATGTAGAGCATTGTGCGGATATTCCTTCTAATGAGAAGCCTAGTATGTGGTTCCGATAACGGACATGGCACAAGGGAGGGTTTGACTGGTCGTCAATGTTTCAAAAACTTTGATTATATTGTAATCATGTAATGTTATGTTGTATTTTTAATATCGCAATTTATTTTTTAGGTGAAAACGTCAAGATGTGTATTACTATTGTAATATCGTACCTTGAATTGGGGGATTGTAATGTTTGGACTTTGGAGCAAGTTATGGTGGAGTGTAAAAAATTTGTTAAGCCTTAACGAGTTCACGATTGGATGTTGAGTTTATAATAATAGCATTTTTTTTTTCTGAAACTATGGATCGGATCGGATAGTATGGATGTTCGGATCGGATTTATGGATATTCGGATATCGGATATCCAAAGATTTTTCAGTGGCTATCCGAACTATATCCGATATCCGAAAATTTCGGATACGGTTATCCGATCCGAACGAATTTTCGGTTCGGATATCCAAAATTTCGGATCAAATAATCGGATAATCGGATAATCGGATATTTTGCTCATCCCTACATATAACCTATAAGGCACCCTGGCTATGACAATAATGTAACACTACGGAATATGGAAAGTGGTTTATGGAATTGGTTTGTCCCACATTGGGAAATTAAGGCTCATATGATCAGTTTATAATAGATTCCTACCATCATACTAACAACAAGGCCTTCACCTTTTAGAGCACGGAGAGGATATATGGGCCTAAGGGGTGACTACCCATCTTATTGGATTGTGTTGCGACGTATGATGGATCGGGCTGTTAAAGATGGTATCAGAGCAACCCTGCGACCGCGTGCTGGGTGATGGGGCGAGGGCCAGGCCAGCCGTCTAGCGGGGGAGATCTTGGACCTGTGTTGATGTTGGTATGGAATGGTTGAGGCGCGCCGGGGACGTCGCGTTCTCTAAGTGGGGGAGTTTGTAACACTACGGAATATGGAAAGTGGTTTATGGAGTTGGTTTGTCCCACATTGGGAAATTAAGGCTCATATGATCAGTTTATAATAGATTCCTACCATCATACTAACAACAAGGTCTTCACCTTTTAGAGCCCGGAGAGGATATATGGGCTTAAGGGGTGACTTCCCATCTTATTGAGTTGTGTTGCGACGTATGATGGATCGGGCTATTACAAATAATACACACCATGATTTCTAACGAAACATAGGTTAACCCCAAAAAGCCCTCCCTCCGTCCCCCTGAAACGTAGTCAACTATACCACAGGCACATATGTGAGACTGCAAATCCGACCTTTGCCACGCCAAGTTCAAGAACAAGCACCATCACATACGGCCTGTGACCGTAAAATTAGTGCTGAGATCATCAAGGATCTCAAAGAGGCAACCAATGCGGCCAGTATCAGCAGGGCCCTCAGAACCATCACCAAGGGTGAGCCTACGCTTTTTTGGCGCAGGAGGCGGCACACTTAAAGCTTCAATATGGGCCTCAGGATTTGGAGGAGTACTATAGCTGCTCGCTGACAGCGATGGAGTAGGTGCAGCCAACTCTGCTGTACCAGCCAGACTATCCCTGGTCGAAAGATAAATATCCCTCTCCATCGCACACTCCATCTGTGATGTCATCATCTTGCTGAGGTCTATGACGTCAAAATGAACGGTGCTCTACAAGTATTTTAAAGCTTTTTTAGCCAGGTATTGTTGTGCTAGACCGACGGTCTTGCCAGGCGGGCCCATTATCCACTCCACCCCAGAAGGGTTGTGTTTAACCCCAAAAAGGCAAACATGTTGTCTCATTGATAACCTTATCCAGTCAACAGCAGTCACTGAAATCCCATAGCTATCTAAGACATCCCTCAGAAGCGCACATTAGTCAATGGATATGGACTGAGAATACTTTTCACCTCCCTCGGTTTCCCCTCCCTCAAGCACACCAGTCAGCTTGTTTCTTTGTGCCCTATAGTAAGCTACACAAGCCTGAGCCTCTTCCATCCTCCTAAGGTTAAAATCCAAAATACGCAAGAAAAACCACATCTTCTTTTGCAGCGGCGTTCTATGATTTCTCCAAGTTACCATAAGCACCGCCTTCAAAATAGTAAGCCAAATGGCCACCCTTCTTGGCACGTACTACAACCGCAGGTCACTAACTTCAGATCGCTTAATATAAACAGGCTTAATACCACCAATCTCACCCACTATGCTTGCTAGAAGGCTCCGATAACAGATTCCAAATTCCTTATTGGCACCTTCCATAACCTGTAAATTTGAACCCTGAGTTAATCGGACAGGTAGTTCCCTATAAGTAAACCACCAATGGCAGCATTCACTCACACACCGAAAGACAGGCCCCCACCATACAACCGTCTGGATGATGACCCATGACTGCACACACAAGCCTGACAATACCCCCCCACCAATGAAATTCTCACAATTGTGAAACCAATCCCAACCAGAATCACAAATTAACCATGACAAGACCACAACCACACCCAACTTTCCTGGTCCAACATAGACAACATTCCTAACCCTCTTCCCCCCCCCCCCCCCCAAAAAAAAAAAAAATCCTTAAAGAAAAAAGCCACTAAACAAGTGTAACATAGCATCGCAGAGAAGCAATCAAGATAACAAGCAACCACAAACGACAAACAGGCAAACCCGTGAACCCCAACATGCATATTAGCCAAGCGCGTTTTCAAGGGCACGTAAAAACAGAATGAATGAGAAGCAATACCTTAGAAATAGCCCAAATCTTGCAGAACAACTGACCTGAATAAGGAGGCGTGCGCCTTGCTGCATACAAATTCAGGAAACAATAAGTAACATGCAGATACGACGGACAACACACGCCCGAATACACAGGCACAGCGTGTATGCAAACTCGCAGGCCTACTCTAACACAGCCACCAACACTAAACCACTATTACTACATGCAATTAGGAAACAAATATATTTGAACAGGGGAATTGCAGCACTCACAATAATATCTGAGCCTCGTCTGCATGATAAGCCTTTTGTGGACACCGTAAATTGATATTCCATTTGTAGCGTAGTAAATCCCAAATCAACCCAACATCCAAAAAGCAAATTACGACTTCCCAAAAAAGCAAGCGACACAAAATGCAAAATTAACCACTCTACCCTAAAATCAACTGAACACCGAGAGCAAAGGTGCCCAAAATAGTCAAATCAGCCCAAAACCCAGCACCGAAAACACCCAATTCAACACCCACCATTAAAACAGGCAAAATTACTCAAAATCAAAGATGAAACAAACACACGAGAAGCTAAGATGCCGCTGGAATCGAAATTCAGGGAAATGAGCAATCCCAATTCGAAAAAAAGCTAGATAAAAACATGCCAGGGCGCGAGATCCAGCAACAACGATCGGCCGAAAAAAAGGAGAGAGGATGAATGAGAGCAATGGTGTGAAATCCCAAATGAGCGGAGAGATCAAAAGCATAAATGAAAGGAGTGATGGAGAGTGGGTGAGCTGAGCTGGTAAACAAATAAGGAAATGTGTAGTGGAGAGGAATGTCCGTACAGAGGTTTATCAACGAGCAAGATTTCAGCCTCAAATGAGGTCAGTCAACAGCCGTTGGATTAAGCTTGTCCCTGGCTCTCTGGGATAGACGGCTGCGATTAACACAAACCCAGATCGTGCGGCTGTGGGCGGAGCAAGGTGGTACTGTTCCAATGAACAGTAAGTTGGCCCTGCGTAGATTCAGTAGCTTTATGTATATATAGTTAGGATCTCGTGAGGTCCTCTCCTTAGGTTAGGCGTGAGGTCGTTTATGAGCCACTAAATTAGCCAGATCTGACGTTTGATATGAAGCCGCCTGTCAATAATTATAAAGAAAAAAATTTCTCCGGCTTCTGCACCACTTTCAATTTTCATCTCTCCCGTGAAACACTCTTTGATGCATGGGAGCTATGGGTCAAAGGTAATAATAGAAGTTAAAGACCATCACGTCAACTTTCAGGCTAGATATCTTTTAAACTATTCAGTATTTAGAGGATCCATAAATTGGAAAGTAAAGTTCTTGATCTAAGCTTTCCGAAAAGTGGTCATATGCCTTAATTGGTTAAGTAACGAAGGAAGATCCAAATCTGGTTCTTAACTTGACTTTAGGTAAGTTTAGGAGTCTTAAGAGTAGTATAAATAGAGAGTCTTATTGTAATGTTTTATATACAAGTTTGAGCATTAATATCGAAGAGTCGAAGGAAGTTTCCTTCAAAATCTTGGCCTTGCGAGGTATTCTTTTGGTTTGTACCTTGTTTCTATGTGATCTTGGTGCTTGCCGTTTGTTTGTGCTTGTTTCTTTGTGATCTTAGTACAAATTAGTCTTAGTCGAGTATTCTTGCGAGGATTCTAGACTAATTCATATCCTTTATTTTCTGTTCTAATTCCGCTGCGTTACAAACTCAAAAACACATAAAAATTAGAGTAGGTTTTACATCACTCTTCCTCTTTCTCTCTCCTTATTTCCTCTCTCCTCAACCGTAGCAGTTCGCCGCTACTCTCGCCTCCGTCGTTGATCTCCCCGTCGTCGCCGTCGCCATCGGTGATCTCTCTCCTTGATTTAATTCTTTCGTATGTTTTCAAAACCTAAATTAGTTCGATCTATATACGTTTTCCGGCGATTTCCCTGCGATTATGGCGGCGAATTCGCGTCGAATCTCTACTTTCTCTTTGAATTCAGTAGCTTTAAATATCTGATTGTTCTTGCCATTAATTTTGTTCATTAGAAGTTTTAATTGATTTCGCCTAATTATATCGTAGAGTTCCACAATTCATCGGCGGCATTTTAGGATTCAGAGCAAATACGGCGGCGATCCGACTTGCGAGGAATTGCGGCGACCAATTCCAGTGGCGGTGCTCGAGCTCAGTCGACGACGAAATCGACGACATCACGAATTGAGTAATTTGTGCGAATTAATTCAGCGATCTGTGCAAAAGATTTGGTGCGTTTTCTGTTTCGTGATTTAAAGTCTGTCTAAATTACATGTTCCAAGGTTCCATTGAGTTTATTGTTGTAATTTGTGTTTTGAACAGATGATTTTCGTATGGATGTTGCAGTCTCTGGTTTGATTGCAGTTCTGTTTGTTTATTTCTGTATCAGGTTTAAGTTTCGATTAGTTCAGTTTGAGCTTAGATTGTCAACTTTGAGGTTTTAGATCTGTAATCAGTTTTGAGTTTGCCTTTTGTTGTGAATTTTATACTTCATGCGGTTATTTTGCCGATTTTGCGATTGAAATATTCTGAAGTAGGTGATGAATCACACAAGCTGGACTAATTTCTGAAAAAGCGAGATTCAAATTAAGTTTGTTTCTATTCCATTTGTGACTTGTGATTTTGATATGATGTTTTAGTTTGTGGAGTCATTGCCGCCTTGGATAAGTTTTAAGGAGGTTGGTTCTTGGTACAAATTTAGGCAAAAGATGTGTCCACTTCAATGTGTCACGATGGAGCATACACTTTGCTGTGCTTATACCATCTTTCATTTTGCTGATTTTTGTCTCATTTTGTCACGGCAATTTGTGAATTCATTTGAGAGTTCCTCCATGATATTAATCTGATTGCGTGGAAAAATTTTTAGATTATGTGTCAAATTTTAATTAGAGGTAACTATTTTGTCTGAGAAACTGACATTTGATTAGGAAATGTGCTTTTGCTTTTGAATGCGGTCTGCTTCTTTTTTTTCTTTGGTATGGATGAGCTACCTACCGTAGTAGCTGGCTTAAAGCTGTTTTGATTTGATGTGGCAAGCTGTTATGATTTGATGTGGGTGACAATATGCATATGATTTTGTATCAGCAAAGTTTGTAGCCCTTTGAACTTGATGTGTTATTCGACAGGCTGAATTTTTTTTTTTTATTGAACTGGAATATTTCTCTTTAGTACTTCTATACTAAGCTGTCAGTGTTCTATAGTGAGAGTGTTTGAATGTTGCAATTCCTAGTTTGCAGTTGACTTGTTAGTGATTTATAGATGGGTTTCGGCTTTGTGAAAGTGCTGAAAACGAATGTTGATGAGTTTGACGAGTCCATTCTTTTAGCGGCAGGATTCTAGGTTTATAATGGTTAGTCGTTTTTGCAAAGTTTTAAAGGTGAGGTTTAAAAATGAAGTGTTATTAGCGCTTGCAAGGCATTGTCATCTACTGTTATCATATTGTGAATGTATTTTCATGTCTATTAGCTCTAAGTGGTAGAGCATTGTGCTATTGCACAAGGTGTGGGTTTGATTCCCACAGAGGCGACAGAAAGTGTGTTAGGAAATTTTCTATCCAGGATCCCGGTTTCCCGCTTTAAGAATTGCACCAAATGACGGTTCATTTGTTCTTTGGCTAGAGTTGTGAAGTCTGCTTGTAGAGCAGTTGTAAGCACCAAGAAGATGGTAATACTCGTCTGGCTCTGCTGTGAAAGGGTGAAGCTGGGCCTGCTCTCAAAAGGAAAATGAGCCACTTGAGCATATATAGTCATACCTGATCAGTGGAACAGCTAACCACTGGATTTGAAATCAAAAATCAGTGCCCATGACATCTCTTTCCTTCCTTGAACTGACATTATGATACATTCAAAAACCAAGAGAAAAAAAGATTGGGCATTGACTAAAGCACCTTGTTAGTATTATATAGCCGACATGGGAGTTGAACCCACACCTTGTGCATCGCACAACGCTCTTCCAATTTTGAGCTAATCGGCTTTGAGAAGAGAAAACTTTTTATCGTTTTTTTTTTTAAACAAGGAAAAAGCCATATTATCTATTGGCCAAATACGCAGTAAGTAACGTACACATTTTTTTGCCCATAATGTGGAACAAAACGCACAATTAGAATAGATGTTAAAATCTGCACGAATACTTGTATATATAACGAAATGTGGTTGTAGAGAGGAACTGCTAACAATTTGGGTGTAGCATAACAAGCACATCAAGAACTGCTAACAATTTGGGTGCAGCATTACATATCTGGGCATCTTGACTATTGTAACACAGTACCTATATCCGACAAAGGCTCATGTTCACAAAGATACAAGCATAACCATCAAACATATCAAAAAGAATCACATGCACCAAAGACAGAATCACACACTTCATCCGATAGAAACACACACACATCGTCGAATAAAATCACACACATCAACGGATAGAATCACACACTCAATACGATAGAATCACACACACTGACGAATAAAATCACATACTCCATCCCATAGAATCACACACATCGTCGAATAAAATCACACACGTCAACGTATAGAATCACACACTCAATACGATAGAATCACACACACCGTCGAATAAAATCACACACACCGACGGATAAAATCACATACGCCCTCGAATAGAATCACACTGTCCGAATAAATCTCACACAACAATGGATAGAATCACACACACCTTCGAATGGAATCACACACACTTTCGAATGGAATCACACGAACCAACGGATAGAATCACACACTCTATCCGAAAGAATCACACACCGTCGAATAAAATCACACACCCCGTGGAATAAAAACACGCACCCCAACGGATACAAATTCACACCATCGGAAGATACGAAAAGGACACGGTTCTAATACTATGATTCCAAACACACAATCAGAATCAAAAGAAGACTCTGCATGATTCAATATCCAATACAGAGTTATTCCAAATTCAATTATAAAATCGAGTGTGATTCAATATTCAGTACAGTATGATTGCAAATTCAATTTTAAAATCGAAAATCAGACAGAAATAAAAGGATCAAATTTGGGATTCGAACACCTAAATTAGATCAAAGAATTAGTAAAAACGAAGATTAAAGTAGAGAATTTACCTGATTATAATGAGGAATCCGTCAAACAGCAAAGTCGCGACGAACTCATTTAGTTGATACCTTCAGATTTTGGTTCCACCTTCAATATTTTGTTTTCTTAAGCAAATAATTGAAGGATCAATTGATTGGAGTTCATGAATTTATCGCTTTTACTAGAAAGAGAAAGTTAGGCGAGAGTCGGAAGATGGAGGAGGGAGAAAGATAGAGAGGGAAAGTTGGGAGGAGAGAGAAAATGAATGTGATTATGGCGATGAATATGTTGACCCGTAACTCGTAACTGGGTTGAGGCCGTGTGTTTTCTACTAATCGGGGCCGTTAATTTTATCAGATCTGACGGTTCTTATTAGACCTCACGCCTCACGAGAACAGACAACCTCACCTGAACCCAGGAATTAGGATCTCGTGAGGCGTGAGGTCTAATAAGAACCGTCAGATCTATATATATATAAGAAACAATCTGAGTCATTGGATCCCGTTCATCAACGGCCAGGACGCGCGCGTGTTGTCTTAAGGAAAGGGGTAGTATGGTCTTTCAACAAAAAAAAAAAAGAGGGAGAAGGGGGTTTTCATTTGCGTCGCTTTGTTCATTCAGATTCTCTCTCCTCCTTCTCTCTGTTTCAATTTCAAGCAAACTCATTCATACGATTTCATCCAAATTCCGGCAAAATCGTTCACTCGATTTTTCCCAAATTTCCGGCGCACAAAAAAGTCTAGGGTTTCAGATTCGATTTCCCCCATTTGCATCTCACAAAAAAAAAGCATGAGAATTTGAGATTCGAATCCAAGGTTTCAAATTTATAGCGAATCAAAGGCAAAAAGAACCACGAAGAAGCTTCAATCAATGGTATCAGGTATTCGATTCTATAACAATCATTGAATTTGACTTTTTTTTGCAATATGCGTGTCTTTTATGAGATTTTAATCTAAATTTGATAGAATTAGAGCAATATCAGCCAGAATTTATATGTTTTGTTATATCATTGATGCTTAGATGGAATTATGTCGTTAGGACTTTAATGTTTATAAATTGAAGACCGAGAATCGAGTTGTTATACAGGACATTTTGGTTATCATAGTTGTTAGAGCTGAAATTAAGAGTGACACTCAACAGTCATTTTATGCTCGGTGAATTACTGTTTCGAGTTACGTGGTTTTGTTAACTGAGTTGTGTGTTTTAGACGTTAGATTAGAGTTATCTGTTTTGAGTATAGAGTTATGCGTAATAACTAGTGGAGTTACTACAATTAGAGAAGGAGTTATTGGAGTTACCACAATTACCACACTGAGAAAAGCGGTTAGTGGAGTTGGGCATTGGAGTTGCTATAGTTACTAGAGTAATCAAAGTTATTGGAGTTACTAGAGTTATGTTTTATAGGAATATCTCCTTTTTTAAAGTTATTGGAGTTACGCTTTGGAGTTACAAGAGTTAAATGATTATAGTTATTGGAATCGCTACAATTACTATAGTTAGAAAAGAAGTTATTGCAGTTAGGCATTAGCGTTACCAGAGTTACTATAGTTATTAGAGTTATTACAGTTAGGCGTTGGGGTTACTGAAGTTATGTCTTGTAGGAATGCTTCTTGTCTATAGTTGCTGGAGTTATTAAAGTTATTGGAGTTACCAGAGTTAAACATTAGAGTTATTGGAGTTATGTAGTTTAGTAGTTAGTTACTGGTGTTATTTGAGTTACACATTGGAGTTACAAGAGTAAAACGTTAGAGATATTGGAGTCACTACAGTTACTATAGTTAGATAATAAGTTATTGCAGTTATGCATTAGAGTTACCATAGTTGAGAGTTATTCAAGTTATTGCAATTAGGCATTGGAGTTACTAGAGTTATGTCTTGTAGGAATGTTTTTTTTTTTTTTTTCCCTAGTAATAACTAGAGTTATTAAAGTTATAAGAGTTACGTATTGGAGTTAATAGAGTTAAATGAGTTATTGGAGTTGCCACGGTTAGACAAGGAGTTACATGTATATCTAGTAGAGTTGTTAGAGTTGTGTTAAGAGTTATTAGAGTTACCGGAGTTACTAGAGTCACGGGTATATCTAGTAGAGTTAGTCAAGAAGAGTGTGGTATTAGTTACAGTTATCAGAGTTAGTTAAGAGTTATCATCAGGAGAGGGATGCCTACACCTGCCGGTAGCTCATTTTGAGGGATTCTGTTAGTGTTTTTCTTGTTTGGAGTGTAGTGTGTTCTTATGACACCTATGAGTTTTCTAATTGAGCATTAGACATATGGAGCCGCATTTAGTCTACTAGCTCAATTGGTAGAGCACCGCGTGCGCGGATGGTGTAGGTTCAAATCCTACGTATACTGTTAACATAGTAAAAATAAGTCGTGTGGGCAGTGGAGTTCGAATTTTTCATTTTAGTTGCAAGCCTGCACTAGCTCCCTTGTCGTCAGCCTTTTGAATATGCAATTGGAGCTCACAGGGGCCTCTTACCAGTGGCAAAGTCGGACATTAGAACTTCTCAAAGAAAGGGTTGTCCGTCTAGCATACACATTAAACACAACTGACACAAGTTTCAGCTTCATTTCAGAAATTACATGATTGCATGGTTGAAATTGAGCTACCGCGGAAAGGGTGATGTCAAACAGATCGATGCTCAGAACGAAGTGATGATAAAGTAATAATGCCTTATGTGTTTGCTATAACTGAGATAATGAACGTTGATCCTGAGCATTTCAGATCAGTAGGCAATCTCAGATATTAACAACCTCTTGAAATAAAGTACTAGAAAGCCTATGTGGGATTCAAACCCACGTCTTTGTGCGAGGCACAATGCTCTATCGACTGAGCTAATAGGCTAGAAATATTGTAGACTCTGCGCAATTTAAATTGAAAGAAAATGTTCGTTAGTATCCATACCGTCATACTGTTAGTTCTTACTCTGGTTTTTTCCAAAGACGTAAAGTGAACTAATGGACAAAAAGTTAATAAGCCGGATATGAACACACCTCTGGCTCATCATTATACACAACATATTTCGCAAAAAGGACGGCAAAGACCAATTTCTCAAGTCTCAATACCTTTTGGCTGAGGCCAAAAATACATGTCACAACACAAAGCCAATGGCATCTCCATTTTTGGTCTCCATTGGGTGAACAAAACTAGAAAAGTATGGAGAGACTAAGGAACTTCACCAAATGCTATAACCTCTGAACATTGAAAGAATCTGCTAAAGTAAACTGATTTCAAAAGCACTACTACCTGAACAAGCTGGTCCTCAGACAATGCCCATAGACTGAAAATTAATTAGAAAACGGCCAATATATCTGGAATAAGGCCACAAGCGATCAGATCGTTGCTTTCTACCTGAAAATCAGAAGATTACTTCTCAGTTTGTATGTAATCAACCAACAATGATCAATAATAAGCTCAGGGCAGATTAATTGTTCAAAAATTGAGCCGTAATCGGTAATAAAGAATTTAAAGCCAAGTATTTAGTTAAATTATAGTGCATTAGAGGGTGTAGAAGAATATCCGCCTAGGGATGAATTCTCACATATTCAAGTAATGTTGATGTCACCACAGCACTAGTTGACCCAGCAGCTTGCAAGTTTGCTCAAACAGTCGCCTCAAAACCAATCGAAGAATCTTGTCGTCTGCAGGCAGGCAAGTTAATTATGAAACATCTAAAAGAAACTTTATTTTTGTCCCTACAAGCTATCCCTTCATTGCAACCGGGGGGAAGATCCAACGACTCGTAGCTTAAATAGGAATTACAATAGCATCCAAGCCAATTTCCGGCAAATGCATAACCCAAATCCAAATTTCACAATTAAATGAATTCGGCAAGCATAAAAATGTCCAGATAGAATAAACGAGAAATTCAAAACAACTCCAGTTAGACACCTTTGAAAAGACCAAAAGACAAATAACACAGTATAAAATGACGTAACTCTATATGCTTAACTCTAGTAACGAAAATGCTTAACTCTATTAGCTACAATGCCATGATCTCACGCAAAATTTCCAGATAATCGAGATCGCAATGAAACAATTCAATGAATTTTTAATAAATGGGTTGACGAGGTCCAAAAGATGAATAAGTTAGCTTCTTCGATCCATCGCAAGATTTCGGGGCCAAATTATGCTTCTTTTCGCCTCCTTCGACACCATCAGCAACACATCCTGTAGCGTTTCGTCTCTGAAATGTAAACTAAAATCTAAAAGCAGTAGAACCACAAAGCAAACAAAAATCTTAGATAATTGAAAAACTAAATTCGAATAAAATGTCAGAACAAATCGAAAACCCTAAGAAAACGAATCGCAACTATTCTGTCAATAAAAAAAAAAGAGAAAAATTCAAAACTATATTCGAATACAACATCACATTCAATCGAAACGTATAATCAGTCAAAATATGGACAAATTCACAAATTAATCAACTTAGAGGATAAGATCCACAAAATCAATCATTAATATCCCAAAAACCACATATATGAACTGAGAAAAACCCTAGTTTTCGATCTTGAATCAGATCTACGCGAACAAAATCAAAAAAATGAAAGAAAATCAAACATAAACCCTAAAATTGTTTATTAAATCGATGAAAACACAAAAAAAGAACATGTTTCTTCGCTTTTTCACGTTCGTCCTTGATTAGAACGAGAGAGAATGAATTTTGGTGAAATGAGAAAAAGATAGAAGAGAGAGAGAGAATGGCAGAAAAGAGAGAAATTGATCAACCCCCATTGTAATTTACGGTTGAATGACCGAAATAACCCCATGACCAAAGAGTTAGATGTTTTAGGTGATAGAGTTACGGAAATAATAAAAAACGCGCGTCTTATTTCATCCGTTGGATGATCGAGATGAACGCTTCAGATTCTTATAAGAGCACTTTTTAGTTGATATAATCTCTCTCTCTCTCTCTCTCTCTCTCTCTCTCTCTCTATATATATATATATATATATATATATATATATATATATATATATATATATATATATATATAGGACCTATCCAGTCAGAAGAATAATTTATGTCAGAAATCAGAATTAATCTCAGCCATTGATTCAGAAATCAGAAGAAATCTCAGCCATTGATTTTAGTTAACTCCATAACCTAAACTGCATAACTCCAGCCGCTTAACTCCACCAACTAATATCAGTAACTCTAGACGATTAACTCCACAAACTAAAATTCGTAACTCCAGTCATCTAACTCCACTAATTAAATTGTATAACTCTAGCAATATCAAAACTCAACCAATTTCAATTCAACTCTCGTAACTCTAACATAACTCCATCATCTAAAACTTGTAACTCCATAACTCCTTTAACCAAAACATGTAACTCCAACTTAACTCCATCATCTAAAACACCTAACTCCAACTTAACTCCACTAACCAAAAAACGTAACTCCAACTTAACTCCACTAACTAAAACAGGTAACTTTAACTTAACTCCACTAACCAAAACACGTAACTCCAACTTAACTCCACTAACTAAAACACGTAACTCCAACTTAACTCCACTAACTAAAACACGTAACTCCAACTTAACTCCACTAACTAAAACACGTAACTCCAACTTATCTCCACCAACTAAAACACGTAACTCCAACTTAACTTCATTAATTAAACACATAACTCCAACTTAACTCCACCATTAAAACACGTAACTCTAACAACTAAAACACGTAATTCCAACTTAACTCAACTAATTAAACACGTGATTTCAACTTAACTCCTTAATTCAAGACGTAACTCTTGTAACTCCACCACCGAAAATACGTAACTCCAAAACACAAAACAAAAAAAAAAAAAAAAAAAAAAAACTGAAAAACACAAAAACAGAAAACCAGAAAAATAACCCACCAAACCCTCCCGGCCACCTCCTCCACCACTGCTACTACTGTTCCGACTCCCCGCCCTAACCTACTCCGGCCGTGACTCCCAACCGCCGACTCCACCATCTCCGCCCTCTCATTTCCCCTCTCTTTCCTCGCATCACCACCATTTCAATTCAACTTACCACGGCGAAAACGAGAGGCGGCGTCGGAGTTGTGTAGATCGACGACGGAGAGCAACCAGAGGCTCGACGACGTTAGAAAAGATGAAGCTCGACGACGGCGAACATCAGAGGCGGCCGGATCAGGAAAACGAACGCGAAAAGGTGGGAGGGAGAAGACGGTTTTCGCGGCCAAACAATGCTCGACGGAAGAGCCTGATAACGGAAGAAGAGTCGCGGTACTCCGACCAGTCGGCCGGTGGTGTCGGAACCGGCGACGGTTGTTGCCGTGTACGCGACGGTGGTGGTGGGCGGCGCGGGGTAGGGTCGTGGAGAGAGAAGAGGATATGGGAGGAGAGCGAAAATAATGTGAGATTGGGTTTGGTGTTTTTTTTTTTTTTTCAGTTTTCTTTTTAATTCTAGCCTTAATCTCGACCATTGATGCTAATGAAATAGATGGCTAGGATTACTTCTGATTTCTGACAAAATTGTCACTTCTGACTGGATAGATTTCCTATATATATATATATATATATATATATATATATATATTATCATTTCTAATATAAAAGTGAGGACCCATAATTATATTAACAAATGATGTGGTAAAACTAATACGTTGGTGTTAATTAGGCTCATCTAAGTTTTTATGACATGTATCAATCTTACGTCAAAGTAGGACATGTTTTAGGAAAGCTACGCGCCGACTAAATTTTGACAGGGTTGGGGTACGGGCTAGATAATTTGACGGGGTGGGAGTGTCAGGTATGATCGTATGGATGTTAGGAAGGCGGGTAGTTGATAGGGGTTGAGGGTCAGCAAGATATTTTGTCGAGGTTATGAGTTTTAATTATGGAGATCGGGTAGAGAAATTGACAGGGTTAGGAGTTGGCTATAAATTTTGACATGGGTAAGAGGGGTGCAGACTATCTAAAAAAAATGTTATTAATCCCCATACATGTGCACGTGTACCAATTACATCTAAATTAGTTTAAAGGGTACAAAAATAAAGATAAAGATATAAACAATTTGGTTAATATATACATATAAAGGAAAATATTCATTTAGGGGGTCAAGTTTCAAAGTTAGTGGTGGGAGGGTCGCACAAAGGAGTCGATGTGTTGTCATGAGTTGATAGGAGATGTTAATATAAATGACTCGATTCTAGGAATCAGCGGGTGTGAAGGGGTTACATTAGGAATTGACCTGGTAAGGGAGTTCATGTAAAGTAGAGCGTGAGGTGGGGAATAAACTGAGTAGGAGGCGGGTGCGACTACCGGTTAGATAATTTGATGGGTGTAAAGGTGTCGGTTAGGGAGGTCATGTAAGAAATCGACGAGGAATGGGTCGACTAAAAAATTTGACCATGGGTGAGAAGATGTCTTCAAAAATGTTGTTGGATGTTGGGTGTTGATGATTAGGAATGGGGATGGAAGTGGTGGTGTTAGATAACACTACAAGAAAACAGGCAAAATGCGACCGATTTTTACGACCGTTTAATTTTGGTCGCATAAGTCATTTTTGCGACCGATTTTACGACCAACATTAAGGTGGTCATAATGTTTACAACCGGCTTTAATCAGTCGCAAATCTGCGACCAACAACTTGATTTACGACCGAAGCACACCTCATTCCGGAAGTGATCACAAGTCACCGGTAAGCCCTATTTGTTGTATAGGTTCCTGAATTTTATATTGTTGTTTAGACAATTAGGTAATTGTGTTACTGCAAAAGACCTATTGAATTTTGTGTATGTATTGCAAGAACAAAACCCATCTAATGGTATTTTCAATTATGTGGTAGGAATCAGTTTTGTTGTTTGTAATTATAGTGGAGTCCTTGTTGTGATCTTTGAATCAGTTAGGTTCAGCAATAGACAGTGTTGAATTTGGTATATCTTTCGAACCATTGATCATCTGATCCTATGGTATATTTTATTGGATAGCTAGCTTTCTGAACTTGAATTTTAACACAAGTTTCACCCAATTCCGTCATCTGTAGAAAGAGATACCAATCTTCAAAGTTCAGACCAGAAACCTGAATTTCTTCATTAGTTCCTCCCTGACGGCCTGATTAACTCACTAACTGCAACTTTTTCAGAAATCGTTTTCCCTTAAATCCAAAACCATGATTTTTATTAATCTCTTAGCTTTCCGAAAAGGTATGGCACATAAAAATTGACCTTCGTTTGAACCTCCTAAGAGGCTCTCAAAACCGAGTGCGCAAAACTGAAATTCTTCATTAGTTCTAGAGCTGATCAAATGGCCCAGGCCCGAAGCCCGACCCGGTCTGACTTTTTCCCGGGTTTGGGCCGACCAACTAGGCCCGAAAATGGCTCAAAGCCCGCAATAATATGGGCCGGGCTTGGGCCGAGCCCGTGGCCCGAAAATTGGCTCGGCCCGCTTTTAACAATAACACACAATTTTTTTAAATTTTATAAACCTAAGTTATGTAAACCAGTGTAAATGATGTCGGGTTATGACAAATTTGGTAATTAAAGTACTCAATGTAGCAAAATTAGGCTAAATGTAGTGAATAAAGCATATTAAAATAATAAAAATATTACTATTAATAAAATAAAATATTGTAAATTATGAAAATAACAACAAAAATCTCTTTAAAAATGTATAATAATTTATTATTAAACTAAATATGCAAGTAGTAAATAATATTAATGTGTAAAGTGATAAAAAAAACGTATTAATTAGGTAATACTTAAATTTTTTTTTTTTAAAAAAAACCCGAAAGCCCGCTTTGGCCCAAATGGGCCGGGCTTGGGCTAACCGATTAGGCCCGAAAGAAAAGCCCGACCCCGCCCGCACACCGGGCCTACTTTTTCACCTCTAATTAGTTCCTCCTTGACAGCCTGATTAACACACGAACTGCAACTTTTTCAGAAATCTTTTTGCCTTAATTCCAAAACCATGAATTATATTAATCACTTAGCTTTCCGAAAATGTATGACACATAAAAATTGACCTTCGTTTGAACCTCCTAAGAGGCTCTCAAAACCGAGTGCGCATTTGACTCAAGCTACAGGTCAGTTCTGACCTGATAACAGAAAAATGTGTATAACTTTTGATCTCGAATGAATATTTGGGTGAATCTTGTTCTGGTAGATATCTAAGATCTGTAGCTACGTAGTGATATGTCATAGACTTTCTAAAAGTATGGGAGTTGAAAGTTATATCCCCTGAAAGTCAGAAGTAGTGCAATAAAAGTTATTCCTGAACCTGAAAGTCAGAAGTAGTACAAGAAGCTTGTATTTTTTTGATTTGCATTTGGATTTGAGGGAAAACTAATGAGTTGGATTTATCTATGTATCTACATGCATCTTTTTGAAATTTGGTTTTTGCAATTATAGGAGAAATGCTGCCGAATTTTTTGTAGATAATAATATCTTTTTATAAGTAGATGTAGCTCTTAATATCATTTTAAATGTTACTTATGTTTAGGAAAATTATAACAACGCTGTAGATTAATGTTCGGAAGGAGGGATTGACAAATCCGTAGATGAAATATTTTACGAAGTGGTTGGTGGTCATAAAAAAGGTGTTGTCCAGGGTCTTGGGAGTGCTGGAGAATTGTTTTTCCCAAAGAGATCTACAGGAGCATCACAAGCTTCTACATCTAGGTCTCCATCTGTTCTTAATTGGATCACCAACATAGAGAATTATGTCGTGCATATGGACAGTAAAATCACAAAGGTTTTGGAGATGCTAGAGAATATTCATGCTCATCGAGACCTAAAAAAATCCAAGACTTCGGTTCCAGATGTTAGCAGTAGTGATATCGGCACTGATGATTCATTTGTTGACCCTACATCCTCGTACGACTCCAAATTATGACCCTTCAACTTGAGGCTGCTTTAATTTAGTTATTATAATGTTTTTAAACATGCATATTGTATTACTAGATATATTTTTCTCTGTGTGGAACATATAAACATATAAGTACTAGGTCCTTCTTTTAATATATAAAGGCACAATTTGAGGTTCTGGTCTTTATGTTGATAGGTACAATTTGAGATCCTTCTTTATATTAATTTGAGTACATTTATTATTTGTTGATCGGCACCACAATGACAAATATAGAACAACAAATATACACTTAATAAGATGAATATAATATTCAACATGAAGAATTTAGCACTCAAAATGAAAATAAAATAAAATTATATAGATTAAAGTGGTGCATAGAGTACACAAAATATATACACTAAATGTGATGAATATAACGTCCAATATGATGAATATATAACTCAATATGATGAATATAAAGATTATATTGGTGAATATCATAAAACGAATCCGGAAAAAATAAGTTATAACAGTCATGAATATAACATCTTATATGATGATTATATGACTCACATAGAAATTGAGAAACACCAAAATTCCCAAATCCCTAAAGTGAAACCCTAAAAATTGAGAAACAATAAAATCCCCAAATCAATACCCTAAAAATTCGAAAATGAAGAAAAAAACTTAATACAACAAAATATACTCAAATTAAACACGAATACAACTCAAACACAAATATATCAACTAAAAATAGTAGAAAGAAGCAACTTCGTCAATTTATTGTAGATTAACAAAAGAAAAGACAAACTATACAAAAAAAAATCGAAGATAAGGACATACCTATGGATTAACGAGGTGGTGCGAATAAGCCGTGAAAATGAAGGAACGAGCTTGTGCGAAAGCCTTGAAAATAGACGAGAGAAAATGGAGTAGAGAGAAAATGGGGGAAAATTTGGAAAAAGAAAGGAGAGAGAAAATGAAAAATTATGATAATGGGTGAAAAAGAATGGAGAGGAGAGAGGAAATAGGCCAGAAAATATATTATATGGTGGGCCTATTTTTTGGGTTGGGTATTAAATTCGAGTTGGGTATCCAATTTTGGCGTGGGTTTGTAGATGAGAGTATGAAGTTCAATTCAATTCGGGAGTACCTATTCTCGCTGTGCTGGCGCGCGCTTGGAAGCTAGCTGGGCCGGTCTAATTAAATGAAAACTGGACCAGAGAAGAAACTCGGACCAAAAGCCAACAAAAACCGATCAAAACTAATAAAAAAAAACACCCACCTACTCCAGATTCTTCTCTCTCCTCACCACCGTCGGTGATGCACCGACCACCTTCGACAACACGCTACGCTGCCGAGATTTCATCAACAATCTGGCAAACCTCCCTGCAACATTGATGGCAGCCCTGGCGGCTACCCGCAACAATCACCCAACGCTTGCCCCCGCACAGCCGCACTTTCGTCCCAACCACTCGCCCTAACCAGTCCACCACCCACTTGGAGAGAGAGAAAATCAAAGGGAGGAAAGAAGATGAAAATGAGGAGATGCCCGTTGGGATGAAGATAGTGTTAAAAATGGAGATCGATCTTCATCTCATTTAGATTTCTTGATTGAAGATGGAAGAGAGTGAAACAAATGTGATGTGTAGTCGATTGAGTAATTTTGGGAAATAGAAAATCTGTTGGGGTCAGTTGATTTAATATTTTTTATTAATTATTCTTATACATAAATAATGGAACTGTCAAAATGTTAATGGGTTTAGTAAGTTTTGTCTTTTGTGACTTATTTCACCTACAGAAAGGCTAAATGCCCCAACTTCACTCATACTTGCCCCAATATCGTTCAATTCACGTCCAAACTTTGCTTAATTCCAATCAACTAGGTCAATTGACTCGAATACTGTAATTTAGGGTTTAAATCACGTACTTTAAGATTCAAATATTTTTTGCTCTTTAAACCATGTCCTATTGAAAAAAATCTATACATTTTGAGTCGATAAATTATGTACTTTAGCTTACAAATCACGTACTTTAGCATATTATTTATATACTTTAACATTGAAATTATATTATTTACAATTTGCATTAGTGTATCAGTTATGTACTTTAAAGCATCAGTTTTGTACTTTAACATTGAAGTAATATTTCTTACATTTTACAGTACCAATTATGTACTTTAAAGTATCAGTTCACAAACCTATCAATTGCCTATTGGAAGAGTCAATAGTGGCTATAAACCTACCTTAGATCTATGCCTGGGCAACGGGGCAGGCCCCCGTGAAAAGCCCACGATCGACCCTCTTTAAGAGGGTCGAAGCCCAACCTATTAATTAACGGGGCGGGTCGGAGAAGGGTCAGACCCTTTAAGAAACGACGCGGGCCCAAATTAAAAAACAAAAACACGGGACCAAATTAAAAAAAAAAAAACACAGCCAAATATTAAAAAAAAAAAAAAAAAACAAACACAGCGGAATTAATTCCTCTTCTCTAAATTTCTTCGTCTCCAAATACGTCAACAGTGTTCTTCCCCAAATTCATCACAAAATCACACAACTAAAATCCCTAATCTTCTTCAATACTCCACCTTACAAAATCTCACACCCACAAATCCCCAATCATCTTGAATCATGAAAAAGTTTTAATCTTTGGGTATTTTCGATTGATTTACAAAGTGAGTATTCATTAATTTCATTAATCTTTGGGGAAGAAGATAAAGTTGCTGGCTTTCGATTGATTTAATCCTGGTAATTTTTAATCATTTCAATTGAAATTTATCATCTTTGAACTTTATTACGATATGGGTTTTCTTCAGTTTAATCTAATCTCTCTTCTCTAAATTGAATTCGTTTTTGTTTAATTTGTCAGGTTGGTGCTTTTGTTTAATTTGTTAAGAAGAATTGAAGTTCCTCGAATATTCTGTAACACCCCGTATTTTTGGGTAATTATTTAATAAAGGTGTTACTTTTTAAATCGATTATTGGAAGATAAAATGAGTTCCTATAATTGAGTTTGGGTCGGGTTTATGGATCACTTATCTCACCCAACGAATAAAGCCCAAACCCGAGTCTACCCTCATACCTATATATACATATAATAAAGGAAACCCTTGCTTTATTTCATAACCATTCGGCCTCCTTCTCTCCCTCTCTCTTCTTTTCGTAGCCTCTACCCGCATAAAATTCCCAGCATCACTGTGTCAACTTAAAACACACATAATTCTCTCATACAATCTCTAATTGGAGCGTGGTTGGTGGCGTTAGAACCGTGCTTTCGATACAAATTCGGGAAGATGTAGATCGTGCCAAGATTCCGTAGGATGATACTTGTGGAGCTGTTTTAGTGGAGATGTGTCTATCTACCCGAGAATCTGTTCCGCCCCTCGGTATTTTAAGGATTCCCGTCGACTCCTAAGGAATTTGAGAACGAGATTTTGTGGAGATGTTCCTTACTCTAGCATTGACAATATATCAAAAATTGGTAAGGTCTAGATCTGTGGATAAAAAGTTATATTATATTTCGTGGGTAACCCTAATTCGTGTTTATGGTTCAGTGTGAGATCGATTCCCGTTGATACAATTGGAGTTTGTGGACAAAATTTGGAGGAAACGTTCCTGACATTACCCTTTATGTCATACTTAAATTTGGTGGTCATACGATGTCGGAGGTAGGAGTTATCTATGTTTCAATACCACTGTCTTCTTTTAGATTCATGGTATATTTGTAAAGTTGTGAGATTATGGCTTATGATTATACCTTGTGAATTAGGGGATCATCGATTGATTTTGTGATTTATTGGGCGTCTAGATTGTGGATTCGAGGAGGTGTAGTTCATTGACTTGGTTATAAGAGTTTAATTTAAGAATTAGCGTTGAAAGGTAAGAACATTTGATCATTCATCTTTGGACTATTCTATTCTCTCACTTGATTCACATGTTCACTTGCTCATTGTTCCTACGTTTGATTCATAACCATACACTCAATTCAATTTGCCTATGCTTGTTTCAATGTATATATATTCGTTCATAACCCGTTTGAGTTTGCTCGACCTCGGCCTCTCGGCTTCCTTACTCGGCCTCGGCCTTTTGTGATCCGAGCCTCTCGACCATTCGGCCAGTCGGCTTCTCGGCCGAGTGGTATGCTTTTGTTGATCTTGGCTTGTGTTTTTCGATTGTGTTGAATTATTGAATCCGGCTGTGGCCATTTATAAATTGTATTATCGAATAATGTACCATCAAATAATGAACATAAAACGGATGAAAGAAAATGACGATATGATTACCACCTAGAGTGAATGTGATGCGGCACGGACCGATCACTGTTTATACCTCTGATCAAGGTACTGTTTCGGTCGGAGTAGCTACCGACTGCCTATTAGGCTTTCCTCCTAGAGGTACGCATCCTACTGGATCTCTAGCGAGGGGTGTGCACATTTTAAGTCTTTAGGAATCGTTTATATGTACTCTAGCTCGCGCCGGTTCGAGATTGTGGTGGCTGCGGGGTAGGAGCCCAGCCGTGTTTGATAGACAAGACCGTTTGTCTCGTCAGCGATACGTGACTATCGCATTGCCGTGTCCCGATGGTACTCTGTATTCATTATTATATCCAATGCTTATTATTTGTTAGCTACGCGCCTCAAGGCGCGTATCTTTGTTTCTCTGCTTTATGTTTCTTACTCAGCCTGTGCTGACGTTCTGTTTTCTGGTTTGTTCCCTACCTTATTCTGGGGCCTACGTCATTCTCGATGGCGTAGTTGACAGGTCTTGATGCTTTGGATGCTTGCTTGAGGAGTCGATTTGCATGTTGGGGATTCACAAACATTTATTGAAACTTTATTTCTTTTGGATTATGTAATTTGAGTTTGGTTTTGAGAATTGTAGTTCGACAGTTTTAAGACTTCCGCTGTATCTTTCTTGTTTAGTTTGTTGTGTCTGAATTTATAGCCTAGCAATTGACTCGATAGTCAATTGCGGCGTGACAATTCTATATATTTCTTTGAGCAAATTTTAGGGTTGTTACAGTTGGTATCAGAGCGTTAGGTTCTGATTCGTCGAGTCTACAAAAGTTTTCAAAACAAATTTTGAAAGTTTTAAAATGGGGGCGAGTCGGGTGCATTCATTCGCATGCTAGTTGCTACGTGCTACTTGTTTCTTGTACTACGCCATGGAGTTCTTGGATTGATTTTTGGGTGTTCTAAAAGTGAATATTTTACACCGACCCACTTTGGAGATTATCTTTGGTGCTAACAGTAATTGATGATCTATTGATTTATGAGTTTCGAAATTTAGTTTATTGTTTCGAATGTGATATTGAAATGCTTAAGGCGACTAGGGTATTGGAATAGATCGACAGTATTGCAAGTTAAATAGAGGTATTAAGCACCTTTTGGGTTTATATTAGGGATGAGTTGAAGATGATGATAGTATGATTGTATTTGAGCACTGAATGTTTATAGTTATCGAGGATTTGGCCATTTTAGGTGAGATATGAGACAGAACATACCCTTGGGTTTGTGTATGTGAGATGGTGGTAAACCACAAATTTGGAAGCAATCGTCTACTTCCTCTTTTCCTAACCATAAAACTCTATTCATGGTATTGAATCAAATAAGATCGTTGGGGAAAATGAATCGAGACGAACCTATGCTTATTCCTGTAGAAACAACCGACACTACTCAATCTAACCTTGCTCCACCAATTGAATCTAGTACAACGATTATTTTAAGAGAAAGTGAAAAGTCGAAGAAGGGACTAGTAATGGTGAGTCTATGAAGGAGCTAAGCTTATGCGTGGTAGGTTCTTGTATACTCGACCTTACGTCATTCAAATGCCATCGACGCGGATTTTAAGTAACGTTAAGAGAACTGAGAAATTGGGAATGCCAAGTAACGTTAAGAGAACTGAGAAATTTTATTGAGGATATCAGGCATATGATTGTTTTCGACATTTTGGGGTTAGATGACAAGGATTTGTTATGCAATTTACGGTATCGGAAGCACCTAAATTTTGAAGGAACTCTCGAAATGAATCAAATTCTGTTGGGACAAATTGAAGGTCAATATATATTTCTGCAAGTTCTGCAAGAGTTGTGAGGTTTTAAAGTAGTGCAAGCTAGAAGTGACACGATTTTGGGTTCGATACTTTAAAATTGAGGATTTCTGTGATTTCCCTTGCTTTGTTTTCTTTGCATTTAGACTATGTGTCTTGTAATCATTTTAGAAAAAGGAGACAATGCCCCTATAAATATGTTCAGGTCAATGTTATTTGATTGAGATCACGTGCTATCTGAAAACTTATATGTCTGTGTGTTTTGTGTCCTCGACTCACCCGTTCTAAATGGCCGGACTCGATTTGACCGATGGCTCACGTTGGCACCAGGGAGAGTGTCCACCGGTCTTGGCCAAGGCGCAGCCTGCACTACTTTCCGTCTTTCTCCTTACAGAATTTGAATCGAATCAGTAATTGATAAATCATATGGACGAGTTAAACAGGAAAGCACTACTCTAATTTCGTATGATCAAATAAAACACTCGAATAATACGGTTGGTTGATTATTAGTATTACATGGGATTTCATACTTGGTTCATTTGAAAGTCGTACCATAAAGGTAAATTATTTACCTCGGGACCCATAACAAGATTCTTCAAGTTAGGGCCGTTTGGGTAAAGGTTGGTGCTTATGGGTTTTAAGTGAGTAATCAAATTTGATTTGGGACTATATTGTATGAATTACGGCTAGCGTTGGTAATTACTGCCTATGCATGATTGTAGTATTATGGAATATAAATTAGCAAAGGGACACATTCATGAGTTCTCAAATCATCGATATATCTGTATGAGTTTTCTTTCGGTAAATCATATGATAGAAGTGTTGGGCGCCTAATATATAATGGGAAGTGAAATTTTGAGGTTATCATGAGGATTGATCAATTAAAATTGGGTATTAAAATTTTAGAGGTACAATTAGATGGTTTGGGGACAAAGATTCAACGTTCAAGGTCAGTTACATCTATTGGTACGTGATTGGTATAATTAATAAAATGGAAGAGATAACATGGTTATGACTTCAACAATTGTTCGAAAACCGAAGTGGTGAAGGAGATTCAACTAGTCGCGTACATGCAAGACTCGAAGGAAATGAGACACATTTGTTTGTTACAAGGTTTGAACCTCCAACCTACAAGTCAAACATAACACAACAGAACCACTAGGACAATATTTGTTTCATAAGTTGCTTCTGGACTTTCAACAAGGGAGTGTAGACGTAAGTAGAAAAGGAACGTCGCTATGCTACAACAATATCGAGGACATAAGTTAGTAGGACTGATGTACCATATAATGTGTAGGGCAAAGTCGACATAAAGATATTGTTTGAATCCAAGGTTAATTTTGAGACTTCATATGCATGGAATGCTATTATTCACGAGTGGTGTTTGTACACTATGCCCTTGGCATCGGTCTTTCTAAAGGCATTTTAGATCATGTTTTGGTGGATAAATTAAGATTGAGATGGGGCGTGCTTAGTGATTGACACCTAAGTCTAATGGAAAAGATAACGTATGGGGCGTTATATCTAATTTGGTTAAATTTACATTCTTGACGTTGTGGCTTGCGACAAATGAACTTAGTCGGTATGGATTGATAGTGTTTACCCTGACAAACAAGTTAATGGAATGTGAAGTAATTTCGAGGTGGTAGCGTTGTTGCGCCCTTTGAGTTCAAGGCACTTTGAGCATCATATCTCGAGATTTGAAGTCGTTGGAGGCTTTGATTTTAATTTCAAGTTAAAGGATGACTCCTAGTACATTTTGGTTTAAATAACTAGGAAAGGAATGAGAACTTCGAAGATGTAGAGTTATGGGATTGGAATTGTCGTGGAAGAAATTTAAAAGTGTTAGATAATCGAATAGGACTTTGTATAGAGGATCTAGCGATTGTTATTATGATCAGAGTTGATACTACCTACATAACGCCTATGGTATTGAGTTACTGAAAATAAAATTAAACCCCTTTTTGAGAAGTTACAGTTGTATTGCATTAGTTCAGGCGGCTATGGTGTTATGAAATAGATGAGAAGACAACAAAAGAGAACTAAGGATAATCATATCAGTTTTAGCTTGACAAGTTTGAGACTTGAGGCTACATGTTTACAAGGACGAAGTTTCTTCAAGTCAATTTAGGATGATGGTCTTAATGACTAAGGCTAAAAAGTGCGTCAACACTTGGGAACTTTGGATACCAATATGTGTTTGATCAAGTCCCGAAAGGGTTTCCTTCCAGTTACATAAAGCTTGTGTATTGCTTTAAGGTCTACACCTGTGAGACATGGATTCAAGAAGACTCCAATGTGCAAGAAACAGAGAAAAGTGACTCCAAGGGCTGTACAATATGTTTTGAGGATCAAATGAGAACTGGATATGGAAGGAAAACTCCTAGCTAACGGGTGATACTCTTAACACATTAAGGTCATATGATTATATGATTAAACTCGTTCGCACGACCAAAGAAGTTGACTCTAAGTATTACTTAAGGGTTGATGTGAGTCATGAACGGATAAAATTTGGAGAACTTCAGCGGGCGTGTTCAGGAAACCCAATGAGTATGAGGAGAATGACCTACTTGAATTGAGGTTAAAGTGATGATTATAGTCTTAAACTTTAGAGACATTCGAGTTTAGGCCATCACGAAAAGGGTGAAATAGGTGTATAATTCAAGGATCTAACATCAGACATTCAGCGAGATTACTGAAACTTAATGAGTAGTATGAGACGACAAGTTAACGATGAGGTGGAAACTCAAAAGTTGTGGTCAACAACTTAAGGATTTATGGAACCATCGTGAATGGCATAGAGTATAAAAATCCCGGACACACCAAGCAAGCATAAAGGTCTATGTAAAGTCATTAGCAAAAAAAAAATGAGTCTACTCAGTGCGATAAAACAGTTATTAGATGACGACAATATCTTGCCGGGGTAAAACGACACTAGATGACAACAATTATGGAGATGAAAGTTTAGCTTAAAAGGTTACAACGTCTTTTATGAGCTCACAACAATATAACGAGGATGACGACTTGAGTGGCTCACAATAGAGGGACGATCGATGTCAATTCACTTTGTCGAACAAGAATGTGAAGGATACATGGAATGTTAAGATATTGTTTAGCCAGCTGCCTATATGCATTAAGAAATATGACTGTGGAAGTTCAACTTACATGTGAGTTGAGATTTTAGATACAAGTTCTACGACGGTGGTCTTGATACTAAATAGTACTTTGAGGTTTAAATGACAATACCTTGTGTAGATGGGAACACTCCAATAAAGGTTTGACATGGAAGTGGCAACGATGAGATTCAAATGGACATAAATATTTCAGTAAAACTTCTAAGGATCGAGATATGGTACAAGTTTGAGTTGCCGGCCGGCTTCAGGAAAGGTTCTATTATAGTAATGTGTTCCATGTCTATCAACGACAATCACGAGGAAATACGACAAAGCATGGTCGACCTGGGGATGAGAAAGAGACAATGAAATATTAATTTGGGAAACACAAGTGAAAAGTGGAATTTATCGATGGTCAGATAATTTCCCCGCATGATACATAAAGTACATTGGTTCGAGGACGAACCTTTTCTTTAAGGGGGATGAGAACGTCGCATGTTCGTCCTTGGCTCTGAATTATGTGAATTACGTGATTTCACTTGTTATTATATGAATCGTGTTGCATCTTATCGAATTATTCTGATAAATTGACATACTTACTACATGCACTGACGATGCATGTATACCTATTCTGTGCACTAATGATGCACACGTACTCGTTTTGTGCACTGACGATGCACACGTATTGACATACCATTTCTCACTCCTTTCCTTTCATACATGCAATTATGTTGTTGAGTCACTACTTATTCTCATCGTATATGGTGTCCTAGTACCATGTATATTATCAAATACATATAAGCCTATTTACTTTCATCTCCCTCTCTTTGCTCGAATGCTCAAGCGGTTGTAAATGGAGTTGTGTGACTGAACAAGTGTTTGGAGAACTATAAACTTGGAAGGACGGTAATTGAGGACACTTTGGAGAATGAATTTAAGCTTCGGGACGAATCTTTGTTTTAAGGGGGGAAGACTGTAACACCCCGTATTTTTGGGTAATTATTTAATAAAGGTGTTACTTTTTAAATCGATTATTGGAAGATAAAATGAGTTCCTATAATTGAGTTTGGGTCGGGTTTATGGATCACTTATCTCACCCAACGAATAAAGCCCAAACCCGAGTCTACCCTCATACCTATATATACATATAATAAAGGAAACCCTTGCTTTATTTCATAACCATTCGGCCTCCTTCTCTCCCTCTCTCTTCTTTTCGTAGCCTCTACCCGCATAAAATTCCCAGCATCACTGTGTCAACTTAAAACACACATAATTCTCTCATACAATCTCTAATTGGAGCGTGGTTGGTGGCGTTAGAACCGTGCTTTTGATACGCATTCGGGAAGATGTAGATCGTGCCAAGATTCCATAGGATGATACTTGTGGAGCTGTTTTAGTGGAGATGTGTCTATCTACCCGAGAATCTGTTCCGCCCCTCGGTATTTTAAGGATTCCCGTCGACTCCTAAGGAATTTGAGAACGAGATTTTGTGGAGATGTTCCTTACTCTAGCATTGACAATATATCAAAAATTGGTAAGGTCTAGATCTGTGGATAAAAAGTTATATTATATTTCGTGGGTAACCCTAATTCGTGTTTATGGTTCAGTGTGAGATCGATTCCCGTTGATACAATTGGATTTTTTGGACAAAATTTGGAGGAAACGTTCCTGACATTACCCTTTATGTCATACTTAAATTTGGTGGTCATACGATGTCGGAGGTAGGAGTTATCTATGTTTCAATACCACTGTCTTCTTTTAGATTCATGGTATATTTGTAAAGTTGTGAGATTATGGCTTATGATTATACCTTGTGAATTAGGGGATCATCGATTGATTTTGTGATTTATTGGGCGTCTAGATTGTGGATTCGAGGAGGTGTAGTTCATTGACTTGGTTATAAGAGTTTAATTTAAGAATTAGCGTTGAAAGGTAAGAACATTTGATCATTCATCTTTGGACTATTCTATTCTCTCACTTGATTCACATGTTCACTTGCTCATTGTTCCTACGTTTGATTCATAACCATACACTTAATTCAATTTGCCTACGCTTGTTTCAATGTATATATATTCGTTCATAACCCGTTTGAGTTTGCTCGACCTCGGCCTCTCGGCTTCCTTACTCGGCCTCGGCCTTTTGTGATCCGAGCCTCTCAACCATTCGGCCAGTCGGCTTCTCGGCCGAGTGGTATGCTTTTGTTGATCTTGGCTTGTGTTTTTCGATTGTGTTGAATTATTGAATCCGGCTGTGGCCATTTATAAATTGTATTATCGAATAATGTACCATCAAATAATGAACATAAAACGGATGAAAGAAAATGACGATATGATTACCACCTAGAGTGAATGTGATGCGGCACGGACCGATCACTGTTTATACCTCTGATCAAGGTACTGTTTCGGTCGGAGTAGCTACCGACTGCCTATTAGGCTTTCCTCCTAGAGGTACGCATCCTACTGGATCTCTAGCGAGGGGTGTGCACATTTTAAGTCTTTAGGAATCGTTTATATGTACTCTAGCTCGCGCCGGTTCGAGATTGTGGTGGCTGCGGGGTAGGAGCCCAGCCGTGTTTGATAGACAAGACCGTTTGTCTCGTCAGCGATACGTGACTATCGCATTGCCGTGTCCCGATGGTACTCTGTATTCATTATTATATCCAATGCTTATTATTTGTTAGCTACGCGCCTCAAGGCGCGTATCTTTGTTTCTCTGCTTTATGTTTCTTACTCAGCCTGTGCTGACGTTCTATTTTCTGGTTTGTTCCCTACCTTATTCTGGGGCCTACGTCATTCTCGATGGCGTAGTTGACAGGTCTTGATGCTTTGGATGCTTGCTTGAGGAGTCGATTTGCATGTTGGGGATTCACAAACATTTATTGAAACTTTATTTCTTTTGGATTATGTAATTTGAGTTTGGTTTTGAGAATTGTAGTTCGACAGTTTTAAGACTTCCGCTGTATCTTTCTTGTTTAGTTTGTTGTGTCTGAATTTATAGCCTAGCAATTGACTCGATAGTCAATTGCGGCGTGACAATTCTATATATTTCTTTGAGCAAATTTTAGGGTTGTTACATATTCAGGTTGATATTTTTGTTTAATTTGTCAAAAAAAAATCTTTGAACAAATTCATTTTTTTTTTTCCGAATTTTGTGTTAGTTTCAATTTCTGGGTGTATTATGTAGTTCTTTTATCGTTGCTTGTTGGAGAAGATTAGCTTTGCTTGTTTGTTTGATGTAAATGTGGTGAAAGTTTTGATCTTTGATATTGATTTTAATTTTAGGAATATGTTTTATGTTTGTTGATTACTTATAGTCGAAATTATAGAATGTCCGCGTTTTGTTGTGTTAGTGTCGTGTCCGAGTGTATGAACAGAGGCAGTGTCTCTATTTATAGAATGTATGTGCAGAGGCAGTGTCTTATAGTTAGTTTCGTGTTTGCTATAGGTAAGGCTTGATTGAACATGGAGAGTCAATCAACAGAGAATTTAGTTCCCGTTGATGATGGTTTTAGTGAGTACACGGTGAATTCTGGTTCAAAGAGGAAAAAGACATCAAAAGTGTGGAATGAGCTAACTGAGGGTGTAAACGAATCAGGTGAGAAAGTTGCTATCTGTACTTATTGTGGCTTGAAATTGATTGTTGGTCCTTCTAAAGGTACTTCTCACCTTAAGCGTCATTTGGAACGATGTCCGAAAAGGCCCGAGGGTCTTGTAATTGGTGGTAATTGTGAGATTAATCAAGAATTTGTGTTTGACATGCATGAATTAAGAAAAGCAATTGTGCTATTTGTTGTTGAGGGAGGACATGCATTTTCAATTGTAGAGGAGAATGGTTTTCGGCGTATGATGTATAAAGCCACTCCACACTTTGTGCCATTTAGTAGAAGAACAGCTACTAGAGATTTATTTATGTTCTATGTATCTCATAGGCACAAGTTGATGAATACTTTAGCGTTGTCTCCTGGACGTATTTGTTTTACCACTGATAATTGGAATTCTTCTCATTCATGGCAATATTATATTTGCATCACTGCTCACTTTGTTGATTCGGAATGGAAATTGCGAAAACGTATACTAAGGTTTAGGGCTTTAGTTCTTCCATATGATGGTGAAAGTATTGCCAATGAGATCTATATGTTTTTATGTCAGTGGCATCTAGAACGTAGAGTTTTGACTTTCACGGTTGACAATGCTTCTTACAATGATTCCATGATTAACCATTTACGAGGTCGTCTCCTTCAAAGAGGGACGTTGGTTGGCAATGTTTGTTTTTTGCACATAAGGTGTTGTGCACATATTGTGAATTTGATTGTTAAATCTGGATTAGATTCTATAAAAAGCATTTTGGATAAGATTAGAGTATTAGTGAAATCGATCAAAAATTCTTCTAAAAGAAGCAAAGATTTCTATGAGACAGCGGATAAGATGTGTCATTTGGAGACAAGGAGGAAATTGAGCTTAGATATGGAAGTGCGATGGAACTCGACATATAAAATGCTCGATAACGTGTTTTACTACAAAGAAGTATTTTTGTATGTGGGATCATCCAATTCTTCTTTTAAAGCTTTTGTGCCAACGGAAGATGAATGGTATAAGTTAAATGTAATTCACAAGTTTTTGAAGGTTTTTTACGAGGTCACATGTATGTTTTCTAGTGTTAAAGAGCCTACTTCCAATGTTTATTTCAAAGGAGCTTGTATGATCCATGTTCGATTACTTGAGGCGCTAGATAGCCCGGATGATTTTCTTGTTGATATAGTAAGGCCGATGATGGAGAAATTTAACAAGTATTGGTCGGAATATAATGTTCATTTATCTTGTGGCGCAATTCTTGATCCAAGGTTTAAAGTGGACTTTGTGGAATATAGTTTCACTAAAATTTTTGGGGTGGAAGAAGCGGTGCGACGAGTTGATAATATATTGGATACCCTTAAGGCCTTGTATGATGAGTATAAAACATCTTTGGGTGTGTCGGCTCTTAGTCCACCTGCTCCAAGAGTGGAACAATATAACTTATTTGAGGATTATTCAAGTTTTAGGGGAACAAGGTCTAGGAGGTGACAAAGAGGTCACAACTTAAATTGTATTTAGAAGAGGATCCCCTTGGGTTGACTTTGGAGTTAGATGTTTTGGAGTATTGGCACCAAAATTCAGTGAGATTTCTTGTGCTTTCCAATCTTGCTCGTGATATGTTGACTATCCCAGTTTCTAGTGTCGCGTCCGAATCCGCTTTTAGTGTTGGAGGGAAAACTATTTCTCCGGCTCGAAGTTCTCTAGCCTCAAAGACTATTCAAGCACTCGTGTGTGTTCAAGATTGGCGCCGTGCCGAGGATGACTCTTCTAGCCAATTTGATTTGCTTGAGGAGGGTGATAGTGATGATGATATCGACGAGGAGGATGATAATCTAGGCCTATTTGAATAGAAATAAGCATTTTCTTTCTCACTGTTTGCATTTAAACCATCTCAGCTTTCTAAAATTTGTCAAAATTTGGTGTTTTGATAATTTGATCACTTTTCTCTCATTTGACTTTTGTTATCAGAAATACTGGATTACTGGTTGTGCTAGTGACGTTCAATGGGGCCTTGTGTTACTCGAGCAATCAGTCATGCTGTCAGAGAATGCCGGAAGTTTTTAGTGCCCGAAGGAAGATGATTACCAAATAGTCAGGTAACCAAAACTCCCAAACCAAAGGGAGCCAGAGCTGAGCAGAAACGCTTGCGGACTTAATGTAGTGCAGGTCTAATTAGTTTTTTTTAATTGCGGACTTTTGTAGCATTGCAGCTCATGTATGTTTGATTGATTGTTCAAATGTAATTCTCAGGAATCATGCTTGAGTAAAGTCGCTACTGATGTATGACCAACTGTTCGACTGTAATTCACAGGAATCATGCTTGAGTAGCATTGTAGCTGATATAATCTGATGTATGTTTGACAGTAATTCATAAGAATCATGTTCACAGTAACTTGAGATTGAATAGCCCATTTGTTTGCTAATTGTACAGAGTTTGGTCATCTGTGAATGATAATTCTAATTAATGAACACAATACAGTCTTGTGTCATTATACTCACTGCGCGTTTCCTGCACAGGTTTCTCATGGGCCGGGCCGGGCCGGGTTAAAACTGACCCGTGACCCGCCCCGGCCCGTTTCGAATATGCATGACCCGGGCCCGCCCCAACCCATTTAAGAGTGACCCGAGCCCGCCCGACCCGTTGCCCAGGCCTACTTAGATCCCAGGTTTAAACTTGATTAATGCCGTATTCTTGTGCATTTTTGTTTCCTTTCTTTTAATGTTTTTATTTTTCCTTTTTTTTCATTCTTTCCATCTTTCTTTTTTCTTCTAGCAATTTCTAGAAAGTTGAAACACCTCCATAAAAAATAAAAAAATAAAAAAAAAAAACTTCAATTTTTTTCCATATAAATTCAATGATTACCGAAAAACATCGCTATTTGAAATACGAAAATAACTTTGGAAACGTCTAGGGACCCCAATTAGAGTGTTGTTGGACTGAGTTCGATTTTGGGATAGACCAGGATCAATCTTTGTTTCATGCACGCACAAACACACGGTCAAGAGGGTATTTGTAGGAAATGTCAAGAGTCCAAGGAATAAACCAAAGTACCCTTAATCAATCCTTACCCTTCATTTTTCCAAGATCTCATGGTCAATATTCTTTCGGTTTTGAGAGTATCACATGGGCCTTTTCCAAGGATCACTTTTCTAAGGGTTGCGACCTATTTACAAAATGGGTACCAACAAGTATCGCCCAACAGTAAGTCTACGGTGAGACCGTCTCATCGCATGCAACCAATATATTGGTTACTTTTGGTAAATTAGTTTGTTACTTTTGAAATAGGTTGGCTTTGAAAAGTAATATATAATTACTTTTGAAATGTACGAGGAGTCATTGTATGAGACCGTTTCACTGTACAATTTGTGGTCGCCCAAGGCCCCCAAAATCTATCAACTGCCCTTGGCCCCTAGAATAACCTTGTTTATTTAAACTGGTAGCCTGACTACATGCTTAAACATCATTAAGTTGTATAGTTCTTGTAAGAAAATGTCATGTTTGACAATACTAAATTAATTTTTTCTCATAATTAATAGAGTATAAGTGTTACAATGTACCTTATACTCTTTTAATTATGAGGATAATTGAATTCACGATTTGTAATATTGTCAAACATGACATTTGAATTGGAATCAGTTTCAATCGTATTGTCAAACATGACATTTGAATTGGAATCAGTTTCAATTGTCTTTCAAAACACAACACAAATCAGTTCTAAAATGAAGGACAAGAGAATCAACCACAAATCGTTTCATTAAAATTCCAACAATGAGTTCTTACAAGTTCATTTATACATGATGAAGTTTCCTTGAAAATCTCTGTACTAGCATTTCTCAGTGTTCTTAGCATAGTGACCCAGCATTTCATCAGGGATGAACTTTCCCCAAAACCAATGTGATTTCCATACGCCATACATCTCCTCAATGGGGACATTCTTCGTCTCGGGCAAGAAAAAGAATATAACCAATGTCATAATGATGACGAAGCCACCAAAGAAGAAAAAGAGACCAAACTTCATGACACATAACATTCTAAGGAAACATTGTGCGATGATAAAGGTGAACAACATGTTGACTGAGACGTTAATCGACTGCCCTGCTGATCGAGTCTCCAAGGGGAAGATCTCACTAGGTACTAACCAACCCAATGGACCCCATGACCATGCAAATGCCGAGACATATACACAAATTAATGCCACTACTAGATTAGCATCTGTCTTACTCAATGTTCCAACCCCTGTGATCCCGAATTTCATCCCCAGGATGACTCCAATAACCACCTACAAATCAAGTATTTCGATTGGTAAGAGTCAAACTATATAGAGTAATTTATAAGTAAAAACAAGTGTATAAATCAAAATTACTACCTAAATAATTGTTTTTAAACCCTTTTAAGATACATTTTCCACAAAGATCAGACTAATTAGGACAAAGAAAGAAAGAATAAAACACATGATATTATTAGAACACAAAGTTCCAAAGAAAATCAACATAAAGCATGTTTTCTTACGGTACGGATGCATTTAGTATTAAATTTCTAAATTAGCTTTCTTTACTAAAGGTAAAACGATGACCTTACTAAAAGTAGTTGGTGTTGTCGATCGTAAATAATTACTATATTTTCTCTTTGATAGTATTTCATCAGTCCATAATGACAAATTACCATTTTTCTCAGCCTTAATTTATGGCCATAAATTCATAGTATATAATCCATTATAATATCTCAAAATTTTATATTATACAAACAAATTTGACACAATTATCTCAAGTTTGCTATTGCCACCCAATTTTACTATGAACCTTTTTTTCGTGCAAATAATTTGACTACTTCTCATTATTCCTAATGTAACATACTCCACATCAATATTGTACAAGTTATGTTAGCTTTGTCTATCTTAATATAACATCTAGCATAGTCATATATATATATTATGTGTAGCATATAGGAAACTAAGATGTAAAATAATTACCTGGCTAACAAGCATTTGAAGACCTCCCTCGATGAACAACGCCCTTCGACCAAATCGATCAACACTCACAATAGACACTATGGTTGCTACGACATTAACAAGCCCAGTAATAAGAGAAGACATAAGAGAAGCGTTATCACCAAACCCAATGGTTTTGAACAAAACAGGAGCGTAAAACATAATCACATTAATGCCAGTGAATTGTTGGAAAAAAGGAATGAGTACGGAGAAGGTAAGTTGAGGTCTGTTGTGACGTTTCAAAATATTTTTCCATGGGTTTTGAACTTGTTTTGAATTCTCATATGTGTCTACTAAGTCTTTGAATTCTTGATTAACATTCTCAGTTCCACGAATTTTTTTCAACATTTCAATTGCCTTATCTTGGTGACCTCTATCAATGAGAGAGTTTGGTGTGTCAGGTAAAATCAAAGCTCCCACTGTAATGATTACGGCTGGGACACCAGCTAAACCAAGAGCAATCCTCCATCCTTTCTCTCCCATGCTCAATGCAAAGTAGTTTATGAGATTGGCCGCAAAGATACCTATTGTGATTGCCATTTGGAATCCAATATTAAGAGCTCCCCTTATTTGTGCAGGAGCCATTTCTGATAGGTAGATGGGAATCGACTGCATGCATATGACAAAATGCATCCTACATGTTAGTAATCTTCTATTTTAAAATATAACAAACATATAAGAACAAATACACAAACTCATTCTACATGACCATAACGGAACTTGGGTCATGATTGAAGCGCGTAAAGGGGTTGGAAATATGGAGATTTACCCCTATTTAAACGCATAGTAATTACATTGGCTAACGTCACTTCACAATATATGTAGAAGTGAGAGTTCATGCCATGACCCAAAAGAGCCTGTTATATAAAGTTAGATGTTAGATCATGAGGAGAACAATTCCTTTGTTCAAGAAGTGATTGATCAATGTGACACCTTATGGAGAATAATATAGGTTACTCCTAATATAATCTTCAAACATAGGCTCGAAATCAAAGCAAAAATAATGTAAAGAGAATTAGCACTATATATACATACTTGGTTAGTAAAGCCAATGCCAATACCCAGGAGAATACGACCAATAATAAGCATCTCAACATTTTGAGCAAAAGCATTAAGAAGAGCACCACAAAGGAAGACGATTCCTCCAAAAAGCATGGAGATTTTACGTCCAAAACCCTTTGTCACTTTAGATGCAAAAAAAGAAGCAACAAGGGCTGCCATGTAAAGGGATGAAGTGAACAATGTCAACAACTCATTGTTGAATTTACAATATTGATTAGTTCCCGTTGCTTTCTTTTCGGCTTCATAAACTGAAGGGAAAAATCGTTCTAGAAATATATCCATGGATGTCACACCACCAGAAATACCAATATCATAACCAAATGTGAGACCTCCCGTTGCGGCAATCAAACAAGTAATAATGACGAAACCTGTGACACGACCTTCATACTTTTGAGTACTAATACTAGCTACAACTACACCTCCTGCCATATTTTCGAGTCTAAAGGATATTAATTAAGAGAACACTTAGAAAAGAAAAGTAAACTTTTTATCTAAGTAAACTCAGATATCATCGATCACTTTTCTCTCTCGTGTCTCTAAATTGTTATTTGACAACTCACCTTATTATTCAAGAGTGGGAGATAGCTTATTGTCTTTCGAAAACATTAAAATATATAGATGATGAGTTTTCTATCACAACCACCCAATAATTTATGTTGATATATCTATCTGAAAATCATGGTTTGGAGTAATCCTTAATCTTAGCCTAGAATCTATCTTGTTCGGTAATTATTAATGGTGAATATTGTAAGATATACACGGAAAAATCATTGCTTACACTCTGTGCAACTTCATTAGACTTACACACCCAATAATATTACAAGATGTGGCATATTTTATTAATTGGAAAAAATGGCAAAAATAGAAATATGGATTGCATGTGTACAGTAGTATCTAAACTAATATAATATAATGCCAAATTAATTCCAAAAACGTTAGCTACATTGACCTTCTTTTATTTTTACTTATTTTTCTTTTGTGTTTTTACATCTATAGCCTTGTTGGGTTTGTATATTTTTTTTCTTCTTTTTATGGGTGTGATTTTGTCTTGCTTTTTTAGCTCTACATATGGGCAAAGAAGTTTTTATTAGCCACCAAAGTGAGAAGGGTGGTATCTAAAAAACACCAGCCAAAGTCGTATTTGGGATTTATGAAACACCAAAGTTAAAAAACTTTGTTTTTATAACACACTTCAAACTATTTGGGTTTTTATTAAACACCAAAACAAATAAAAAAATGTTAATTTCTATTTTACCTCTTAAACTATTTTTCTACTTTAAAAAAAAAAAAAAACAAAAAAAAACAAAAAAAAAAAAAACTCATCTTCTTCTCCTCCAATTCTCCATCATCGATTTTCTCTGCAAGGCATGGCGCAAGCTTAAGTCATATCCAAAAAACTTCACAATTACAACCTAGGATTATGGGAAGTCTAAACAAGTTTTTATGCTACATTTTGAACTTTGCGGTACCGTTTGATCATGTTCGTAATTTTGTTTTTTTTTTTGACATTTGTTGAATTATGTGATCTTTTTTTTTTTTAAGATCAATGAACTGGATTTACTCCATATCTTTACTTCTTGTGAAACTAGCCTAGTATTTCTTAATCTAAGTAAGTAAGAACATAATTTCATTTTATTTTTTAATGTTTTTATTTGTTTTGGTGTTTAATAAATACCCAAATAGTTTAAAGTGTGTTTTAAGAACAAGTTTTTCAACTTTGGTGTTTTGTAAATACCAAATACAACTTTGGTGTTTTTTAGATCCCACCCTCATCACTTTGGTGACTAAAAAATACTTCTTTGACATATGGGTGGGCAAAAATAACGGTCTCGCTTTATTTTTTACTCCCTCCATAAATAAATATAAGTCGTTATCACTTATCGAAATGGTTGTTTGACTCTCAATTTAACGTAAAAGAACTTTAAAAAAAATTATGAAACTTATACCATTGGATTCGTAATGAAAAATCCTTTCGCAAAAGTATACTTTCATAATTTTCACGTGATGTTAAGAGATATTGAGGTTTGAATAGAGAACCTCGGTATGTGAGAACGACCTATATTTATTTATGGAGGGAGTATTAATTAGGGTCAGGTACTTGCATTAAGAATGACAAATTGGATACTCGACTCGTAACCGATTCTCTAATTTTGTGAGAAAAAATCCACAAAGACTCAAAGTGATAAGTAGGAATAACTCACTCACTACTGCATTTAGTAGACATCCATCATCCGACTCATAATTTTGACAACACCATTTTGTTCACGAACCATGATTATAATTAATGAGGGTATATATATTTTTTCATTTATTAATGTGAGTGAAGAACATTTTTTACCATAGATATATGTTGTCGAATCATTGAGATTGTACACATCGATGGATCCATGAAGAGATTGTGAGGGGAGAGGGGTACTAAGACACCGAAATATAAATTTTTGTACTAAAAACCATGAAGTATCCTAGAAAAAAAATAAGAGGAACACCAAAAAATATTGTTAGGACATTTCTACATTCGTCACTGAGTGTACATTGTGTATGATAGATGATCTTTGTCATCCATGGTTGTTGTCATCGAATATTTATTGTTACCTAAGGATCTCGCCACGCACTGATGAACCAATTTAATCGAGGCTCATCATGTCATGAATAAATTTCAGGCGTTGGGTCCATCGATGGAAACTGACTACGTGTTAGTCATCGTCAAACCATACATTTAGTTGACTTATTTTAAGTACCAATGACTCATTATTCCACATGCACTTAACGTACACCACATTTGAAATCCCCATTTTTCTCTTGGTCACACATTTTTTATCAAACCAAAATAAGAACGGGGTTTGATACGATTCACTTATGAACTCGTGCACCAACGGTTTAGAGTGTGTTACTTATGATTCAGCAGTAATGGTACTAAAACAATTAACCAATAATAAATAAGCCACCCCACCTTAATCCTTGTGCAAAAGGGAGTGGGGTGTTTAAAGAAGCACAGAGGGAGTAGCTACTCATAGCTGAAATGGTAAGTGAAATGCGCTACATTTAACTTAATTTAGCTGGATTGTATTGGAAAGGAAACAGATTGGTAGCTAGTAGATGAAACGTCGATAAATGAACTGAACATAGATTAGCAAAATTGAATTGATAGAAATGATCTGAATAACATAAACTGGACTATATAAAAATGACGTGAAATAACCAAAAACTTAACTGAACTAAGAGTTGTTAGCTAGTAGTTGAAATGGTACTAAATGAACCTTATTTGAACTAGCGTGTATAAACAGATTGAATTGTTAATTGTTTAACCAATATTATAAAATAAAAATAAAAAATAAAAATAAAAATAAAAAAGAGAGGAAAGATTGGTTTGGCGCTTAGTGAAATGCATTTAGCGCCAAACCAAATGCTTTTACGCGCCGAACTAAAAGAAATGTGGCAGCCATTAGCTTGTGTAATTTCATTCTTCTAACCTAATTACCCATATATAATGAGCATCTCCGCTAGTCCATATTGATCAATTCATTCTTTTAGGATTTATACAATTAGCATATTACATATACACCTAATAAACACAATAAATACTTCTCTATTAAATTATGAAGAAAATGGAGTTGTCTATGAATTCGTTCTTTCGTAACATGAAAGGTAATCAAACAACACTTATAAATAATTTTGATGTTCCTAAACTTTTTAATCTTATATTGTATTTCTCATTATTTGATTTCGTTGTGACTCTTTTCAATTAACTTATAATTTGTGTCACAGACTTATCTCGATTGCCGAAAGAAAAATTAGTCCGTACATGCCCTACGACTATAAGAGTTCGTGGAAAACGAGTTTTTGCGGCACCGATGAAGAAAGTATCAAACAAAAAAAAAAAAGACGAAGATCGAAGTGGTAGATCTTACGAGGGACGAGGACGTCGAAATTATAGATTTGACAAAGGACGAGGAGGCCGAGGCTATAGATCTCACGATTGAGGACAATATTGAGATTATTGACCTTACAATTGAAGAAACTATTGAGATCATAGATCTCACAAATGATGTCCATGTTGAAATAATTGATCTTACTCGAGATTGATATTTTTTCCTCACTATTGTTGTAGTTTAATTGTTTTATCTAAGTTAGCGTCAATTTCAATTTTTCGTCGAAGTATGATAATAATGTAACTTTCTTTTAAGCAATTATGATTAATGTATTTAAGCAATAATATCAGAAGTTCAATTGTTTTTCTTAGCTTTTCAAGACCAAATTACATTACAAGTAGCACCAGCATCCATGGCAAAAAAACTTGATAAAGTCACCATATACCACTCACAATGATGCATTCCTCTGCTAGCTAAAGTGAAATTGAGAACACATTTACGCAACTGACTGAACTGCTCTTTCAAAACTTTCTTCAGCAGATTATAAGTGTTTCACAAACATGTGTTCAGGATGTGTGACCTTCAAGTGGCTCAGTTATCGAGTTGCTGGTTTATTCAAGTGGAGGCAGGATACAACCAAATTTGACAAAGTTTCAGGATCCTTTGCATCCTTGTTTAAAGATTCAATTAACAAGGACTCTACTTCGTCAAAGTTTTCCATGTGCATACAACAAACAACCTTCAAAGTCAAACATGATGGAGATAACATACAATAGCAGTACTTGATTAACATGATGCAGCCCCTCTTCATTAGAAACGGTTGATAGAAAAGGTTTAAATTTGAACGTGTCACTGTCAAACAAAGAATTTAGTATTTCATAAATTGTGTCAAGAAGTGTCTGCCTGTAACACATGAAAAATTCTAAAAAGTACTAACATCCTCTACGTCGATGCTTAATTAAATCCCGATAACGCTCAAAATTAAAAACCTCTTCTAATTCTTCTTCCTCCTCGGTCTTTTCTTATTGACAAAATCACAAAGTCGACGAGTATCCAGATAACGTATAAAATCAAGAAGCGCACAACCGTTAAATTTGATGATAAACAAAAAGAAGCAGGCAATCACCAACCAATTCCATGATGATTATTCAGAGTGATAAAATATGTTGTTTACAAAATATGTTGTTTATGAAGCCAAAGAACACAACAGAACAGAAAAGTGAATACCTCACGAAAACATGAAAGGCGTCGGGATTACTCAAAAACCACAACTCAAAAATAGAAAAATTAGGGGGGACAATTTCGTTTGTCTTTGATTTCATCTGATCATCCAACACATAAATATATTTAGTTGATTGGAAGTGGTAATCCGGAATCGTAAAAATTCATATTCGTTTTCATACTCTTGTTCATATTGATCAAAATAAAAAGGGGGGGGGGGCAATTTCATTTTCATTCTTCAAAAATTAAAGGAACAAAATAGTACCATACATTTTATTAGTTTCAGTCATCAAGTTCCTCGTATGTTTCATTTAAATCGAAACGCACTCGTTTGTCATTCTTTTTCGAGCTTCCAGACTGCATATATAATAATAATGTTGAAGATTAGAAAGAGAGAAATTTATATCATGACATCTAGAACAAATTATTAGTATGATTAATGTGAAGGCGAAGAACTCACATTCCGTGCGAGGACATTGTTTTCAAGTAGAGTTTGACCACTGCTACTTTGTTTATTCTGTAGTCTCTTTTCAAATTTTGCTTTCTTCCTACGTTGTGGCGCCTTTCCTTTTCTCCTCTTATCTTCTGGGTCAAGTAAATTTCCGGATCCACTAGATGTAGGTTTGTCGGCAAAAATCTGATTTGTCTTCTTCTTCATCTTCCCATAACATCGACCTATATGTGATGTTGGGTGTCCGGAAGCTTCTGCCCTACCACCTTCCTCAATCCCCACCAATACCTCTAGATTGCGTTTGAGTTCAAGTAGTGTAGATGTAGTGTGATCAAATGTATCCTTACTCTGCAAGTAAGTAACTAGGCGTGAAAGATGAGTCACCATTCTCTTCACTCCTAACCAAGTTGGTGTCGCCCTTACCGTTACCCTTATTAAGACAATACCGCCTAATATGCCCAAGGTCACCATACTTGTAACACAGCACCTCATTGTCATAGGTGTTCCTAGACCGAGACCTGCCATGATTCGACCTAGCATCCCTGTTAGACGATCGACCTCTCCCACCACGAGCAACTGCAATCGTGTCCGAGCTGTTACTACGTATCCTAGCATTGTCCTTCTTCCTCGCATCAAAAGACAATAAAGTTGTTTGCGCCTGATCCATCGTAATGGTATCCTTCCCGCACAAATTAGTATCCACATAATTATCAATGCATCCGGGCGAGAATCGAGAAGTAACAACACCTTATCTTCCTCCTCAAGCTTTACCTCGAACTTTTTCAACTCATCTAACAGTCCATTGAACAAATTCATGTGTCCAATCATATTTTCATCCTCATCCATCCGTAACCGATATAACCGTCGCTTCAACAACAACTTATTGGTCAAACTCTTCGCCCTGTAGAGCTTCTCCAACTTATCCCATATCTCCGATGGAGAGTCCTCATCAACTACACAATTGACGACAGTATCCGAGATGCACAACCTAATGGTGCTAGCACATTTATCGCACACATCTTGCCAATCGGCATCACTCATCTTTTCCGGCTTGCCCTTAGCTCCTTTCAAGGCTTTTGATAAGGCAAGAGGTACCAGGAAATCCTTCATCCTTCTTTGCCAAAGGGTGAAACTACTTTTACCGTCAAACTTTGTCACATCAAACTGAGACCCAATGTTTGACATCCTTACCGATTAATCACAGGTACCTAGATTACAAACAAAACTTAGCTCTGGTGCCACTTGTTGGGAAATATGACCAATCTCCCACGCGTCACGGAAGCAAATCAATCGACAATAATAAACAAAAGTAGAAAATACGTAAGCTAACAAAATGAGACACAGATTTAGGGACTAAACCCAGGGCAAAACCCTCCAACTCCGGAGGTAAAGCCCACCAACAAAACCACTAAATTCCACTATATAAAATAGTACCAGTACAACCATCGTCTCGAATTACAACACTGAATTCGAAACATGCTACATATCAGGAACAAAGATAAACTACCCCTAACTTCCGAGTATAAATAATAACCACCAATTAATAATACTCCTAGAGATAAACCACACCTGAATAGATGTACTAGCTGTTCTTGTACTGTAGCCGAAACCGTTGTCGTACGCTCCTGCCCAAATCTATCATTAGATTTTTTGATCTCACGAACGTTCCACGATACAATATTCGATCGTCTATTCGCACCAGCGCGTAAACCAGATACAGGAGTTGAGCCCTCAATATTTTCGCTCAATTTTTACATACGAACCACACGAAGATCAAGAGGCTTAATTGTCCGCTCTTGATTCTTGTCGTGCGTTAATTAGAAAACCAAGGAATCATCAAATTCCTTTATAGCCATTAGCTTAGCCGACACACTTTGTTTCCTAAACACAAAGTACACTAAGCCAATTACCAAGTGGGCTACCACTTGCCAAAATACTTGGGCTGGATATGGGTAATCGACCCAACAATATGTGTTTCATATGAATATGGTTATTGACTTATTGTTACGCAAAGTGTATGATCAAAGTGAGTCTTATTAATGACGTGTTTCCTGATTGCAACCGTTGGGGAATGTCGGCTAGGACATTAACTTGGTGTACGTATGTGTCCATCTTCTTCCTGTTTTGGGCATAATCTGGCAATTCCGTGTAATTGTTGGAAGTAGATATAATTAACGTGCGTTAAATGTTATGTGTCTTGGTATCATATGGCTGCGTAAATTTGTATGATGAAATTCTATTACATGCTTAAAGACGTGTGTCATGTTTTTATCGGGGTGCAGGGCAGTTTGGTATTTGCCTTTCTTTGTTAATTATTTGATCCACACATGCATGTCGAAATCTGGCACATGATAGTATAATTAATGTCCAAATGCCAGCTAGATGCAAGTTTATGTCATGTGTTTTCTTTGTTCTCATCAACAATGTTAAGCATGGACAATTAGGATAAGATTTAACCATACTTAATAATTAAATAATAATATAAAATATTGTATAATCTTTTGAAAATATTAATTTAGATTTTTATTAAAAAATATATATCAACAATTACAAATAATTCTCTCCCCAAATTAAAAAAAAAAAAACACACAAATTAAAATCACACGAGCATAGGGTAGAGGCCATCAACCAAATTAAGTTCAAACTAATTTCTTTTGCAAATCCATCTCTCATATTCTCTCCTTTGACCACCCACATCAATCTTTAATTAGCTCTAAAGGTCTTGATACCTTTCGGTTTCGATCTCAAGCACCCTCCCAAACAACAAAGACAATTTGATTATATAAATCATGATCAATAATGATTTTTTTGGAGTTGAGTTATTGCCCAAATCCAGAAAATTCCATGCTTATCCAATTTTTGATGTTGCTTGGCAAAATTGGCAATTGATCTGGAAATTCGATCAAAGCTGGTAACATACGTTTGATACCGCGATCGAAAGCTAAGCGAGCATGAATTAATGCAGCGATCATTTGTAGTTTTTCATATGAATGTTATTTAGCATATTTGATTTGATTTATAGTAAAGATGGATTCTTCGCATGCTAAACTGGAAGTGGCAAAAGATGGAATGGGTTTGTTTGGTCTTAGGATTTACAGATGTGATCGCAAAACTGGCAAATAAATGTTTCAATATAACACTAGATAGATAAAAAATCAAATCAAGATAAGAATAGATAGACAAAATCAAATCAATTAAGGAAAAAATATTTCGATTAGATAAAAAAAGTATTATATTTTGTAATTCGGTGTGGTCAGTTGTATAATAGGAACTTTTTTAACCATGGTTAAGAAAAATCAAATGGCTGAAAATTATCTTATCCTATTTTAACGGTCCCGATTTTATTCCTTATCCTAATTGTCAAATACTAACAACTATAATAGAATTTTTGCTTTGTTTGTACTATGCATTCTCCTTGCGAGAATACAACGAGGAAGTGAGGAATGATACAAGAATGCCTCCAAGACGGAATAGTAGGCAAAAAATAACGGGGAGGGGGGGGGGGGAAAGATTCAAACCCAAGACCAGAGGAAAGAGTATTAGCCACTCAACCACTAGACCAAAGGAAATTTGTTGACATTATAAAGCAAGAATATATATATATATATATATATATATATATATATATATATATATATATATATATATATATATATATAAAAGTCAGGGGGGCCGTGGCCAGTCCCGCCCCCTAGCTCCGCCCCTGAGACGGAAGGCGTAGTGTCAAAGGTAAAAATTATGAATAGGAGCGTTGTTGGCGTGGATTTGGTTTGGGATAGATCGGAATCAACCTTGGTTTCCTGTGTGCACAAACACTCGGTCAAAGGGGCCCGGATTTCGCTAGGCGACGCCCCTCCAACGCTCAAGTTAGTATTGAGTACGAAAGAATGGGGTAGTCACAAAATAAGATAGTAATAAGGTAGAGAGAGAATATATATTGTGTGTAAAAGTCCCCCCTGATTATGGCAAATGAGGGGGTATTTATAGGAAATGTCAAGAGTCCAAGGATAAACCAAGGTACCCATAATCAATCCTAACCCTTCATTCAACCAAGATTTGATGGTTAGTACCTTTTGGGCTTTGACAGTATCACATGGGACTTTTCCAAAGAGCATTTTCCTAAGGGCAGTGGCCCATTTACAAAATGGGTACCAACAAAGCCCCTCGGAGTCGGGTCGCGCTCGCCAATCACTACACCTCGCTGCACATCGAGGGTGATCGGACTACGCATCCCCAGGCCGCCCTTTGCCATGGTTCACATAGTGGGCCTTGGTAAAGTTGGTTTTACGTTTTATTCATAACTTTACACTTAGAATTTATTTGACAGCTGTATTCGAAGATTTATGGAGAACTAATCTCCTAACTTGGTTTATTACGGATTGAAGTTTCAGTTTATCGTCATATTGTGAGATTGTTCTTATCGATTCAATTGTGAGTAATTTCAATTCTCTTGTTTTAAATTCCTATATCTCATATTCGTTCTTGCTAGGAGTACTACTAGTTAGGGCTTATGTGATTTAATTGCTTGGAAAAGTAGCATCTTTATCTGTTTGAACGATTGCTGATTCAACGTTAGATAGATTAAAGGGAGAATTGATTTATTATTTGATTAGAACCGCGTGTGTTTTATTAATTATTGTTGTTGATATTCTTAGACCTAATTGCTTCTATTGAATAGATCTAGACGCGTGATTTAGATTAATTGATAGATAGGGCTATTTTAGATACGCTGATTCGTTCTAAATAGCAATAGAAAGAAGAATAGAAATCTCAATTTCGCAACAACGTGCTCACATTGATAGATAGGTGACCTTCTAGGATCAATTGATAAACTGTGGTGGATTGAAGTATAAAGCCAAAATTTGTCATTAATTGAATTCAACCCTTATCTGTTTCCATTTGGTTCCTATTTGCATTGTTACTCATACTCAATCAAAACCCCCCAAATTGGTTACCCAATCGACGTTACCTGCCCAGACATTAACCAATTCCCTATGGATACGAACTTGCTCGCCCTATCGCATAGTTTTTGAATAAATATTGATTTAATTTGGTGTAACCCACGACATTTGACTAACAAGTACTGCGCTTACGCTTGATCCGGATAGAACTATATAAAGATATAGTGGTTCTCCTGGTTCTGGTCTAGCTAGAGTGTCCAGCTTGGTGAGGTGCTCCTTGAGATGCTCGAAAGCTACCCTTTTTTCTTCTCCCCACGCAAACTGCTTGTTGCCTTTCAACGCCTCGAAGAAGGGGTTGATTTGTCGGCTGACCTGGAGATGAACCTTGATAGGGCAACCATCCTCCCCGTCGGCTCCATGACTTCTTTTCTGTCCCTGGATCTGGCAGGTCGATGATAGGTTGCACCTTATCTGGGTTTGAGCTTCTTCCGGTATTTTCTAAGAGAATCAAAGGTTTCTTGTAGGTCTTTTAGGTGATCTTCATGGGTTCGACTTTTGACGATGGCGTCATCTACGTAGACCTCAATATTTCTTCCCTTTTGATGTTCGAACACTTTGTCTACCAGCTTCTAGTAGGTAGCCGTTGCATTCTTCAGCCCAAATGACATCATTTTGTAGTTGAAGATTCCGTGGCTTGTGACGAAAACTGTCTTGTTCCTGTCCGACTCCCAGAGAAATACCTGGTGGTATCCGAAAAAGGCATCAAGAAAGGTCAGCATCGAGTGACCGCATGTGGAGTCTACCATCTTGTCTATCCTTGGCAGTGGGTAGCAATCCTTTGGGCAAGCTTGGTTGAGGTTAGTGAAATCCACGCACATTCTCCATGCGCTGGATTCTTTCTTAACCATGACCACGTTGGCTAGCCATTATGGGTAGTTGCATGGCTCTATGAAACCTACCTCGAGGAGCTTCTCCACTTCCTCTTTTATGGTCGCGTCCTTCTCTGACGAGAAGGTTCTCTTCCCTTGTCTGATCGGCTTCACTTCTGGGTCTACATTCAGCTTATGAACTACCAGTTTTGGATCGACACCGGGCATTTGGTTAGTTCGATTGGGAGGGCTGCTATTTCACAAGTATGGACAGTAGGGATCTTCTGTCCCAAAATTTGTCCCACTCCATGTCCCAACTCACCACAGCTTGATAGGTAGCAACACCAGAAAATAAAAATAAAAAATTACTTCCCTCTTTGCTGTCAGTTCACGTGCTACCCATTAACTGACTTTTGGGTAACCTTAACCCACTCCCTTCCGTCTCCATCAACATTTCAGATATCAGTTTTCTCAGAATATTGTACCATTGTTTCATAATTTTTGCTGGAGCCTACTTTTCATCACCTTTTGCTTTCAAGATCCATTTACAGTGATGGAACCAGAACCAGGTATTTTAATTTAATTCTTCTAGTCTTTCTAAATCTATTTATTCAACTGAATAGAATATGCATCACCATAGAAGTAGATACGTCAATTTCACACAATAAACCCTAACCAAATACAAAATTTTATCTTCCTGCAGCATATGCACATTATGATATCGACTAAGTGGATGAAATACAATGATTCATGTAAAAACAATAGAATCAAAACATCATGCATAATGCATCCATGTCAATGACTTTTCATCTCCACCTCCTTGTACAATATGTTTCACCCTACGGATATGTAAAGACACTTGGAATTGCTTCCGCTAATTGTTAGGCATAACTTAACTTTGTGAAATCTGAAGTCTCCATAGTTATCTGCAATTGAAAATATCATATAGAATGTATTAGCAAACTAAACACATATCTATCACAATTTCGCAACAAATAATGTGTGAATGTGTTAGGTGTGTGATGATGCATGCGGAATCAATTCTTTCTTTGTTTTCTCATTTCTTATGTTGAATTCAGATTAGAAATTCTGGTCAAGTTCAGATGTTCGAATCAAGTAATTCGGGTCAAATGTTCGGGCCTGGGTCTAAATCTGAGAAACTAGAAGTTTTTTCTCATTTAGAGAGTGTTTGGGAACAAGGATTTGATTCTCAAATCCAAATTTGACATAAATCACATGTTTGGGAACTCAAGAATTTGAGAATTTGGATTTGTGTCAAATCCTTTGGAATTTGTATCAAATCTAATTAGATAGCGTTTGGAAACTCAAATTTGAGAATTTGGAATCATTTCAAATTCATCATTTGAGAATTTGGAATTTAAATTCAAATCTAGTGTTTAGGAAAAACTCAAATTTTGAAATTTAGAATTTGAAATCCAAATTCCTTGTCTGGAAACACAAAAAAATTTGAACTCCAAATTTGAATTTTTAATTAAGTCTAATTTAATAATTAAATTTAACATTAAAATTCCTATTAAAAAAAATTGAAAAATCAAAATAAAAAACCCCTCTTTTTATCTCTCCACCATCCACCACCGTCCACCACCCAGTCACGTCGGGCTTTCACCTCCCGGCCACCTACGTCACTTCCTACACCACCCTATTGGCTGTCGTCGGCCCGCGGGCTGATCCCCACCCTCCACGACAAGTTCTGTCCTAATTTTCTCTCTCTCTTCTTAGCCTCTTAATTTGGCTCTCGTTCCTCTCTCCTCGCCGCTGGGCGGTGGCTTTCATTTGATGGGGGGTGCGCGGGAGATGGGGCATCAGTTTCGAGGGGTGGTGGCAGCAACGAAGGCGGCGGGGAATAGGATGAGAAAGCAGAGTTCAAGAGAGGACTTGCCGTGGAGGATGGCGGTGGCGATGGAGGACTGAGTGGGTGGCGGGGATATGAGCGCCGCTAATTTGCGCCTCTTCTGGTGTCGCCGGAAAGTTGGTTCGTGGTGGCCCGTGAATCGACGTGGTGGCAGCTTGGGTGGGGAAAGAAAGAGAGGAGAGAAAAAATGAGTGGAAGAGATGAGAGAAAAAGTGGGTTGGATTTCCAAATCCGAGCTTTTGAGGTGTCATTTCATTTTGGGTTGGGTTCATTTGATACAAATTCTGGAGGATTTGGGTCAAATTCAGATTTGTAAATTCTTGGGTTTCCAAACATGTGAATTGGGCCAAATTTGGATTTGAGAATCAAATGCAGGTTCCCAAACACTATCTTAGGCCAAAAACAAATGACATCTCAAGATGTGTCATTTTAAAATCCCACCCTCCCCAAACCTTGAATTTATATTTGAATTCTACATTCTCAAATGATGGATTTGAAATGATTACAAATTTCCAAATTTATGTTTCCAAACGCTACCTTAGTGTATTTGGCCAATTTTCAATTTATATGACCCAAAAAACAGCCTAAAAGCTTAACCAAACACACCCTTAACCTATTATTTAGAGATTCAAATATATCTAATTTCCGCCGGCGCAAAAACACAAACAAAATTTGGCGCCAATACTGTGTAAAATTCCAATTTGTGCGCACAAAAAATGCAACGCCATTTCCATTCTCACAGCTCTTCAATGGCGGCAATGTCCACCCTTTACAAGCACCTTCTTCGAAAACCAATGGTGCCCGCCATCGCTAAATCTTCAATTCAACTTCTCTTTGACGTTTCTAATACCCAATTCACCATTTTAAATCCCCCCTTTCTCAGCAGAGGGATTGTGACCCAACCCGAAAGAACTGATCTTTCTCCGGAAAACAAATCCGTGGTTGATGGGTTGATTTCCATCTTCACCCAGACTCGTTTCGAGGGGGCCGACTCGGACGAGCTGAAACTGAGTCAGCTCGGTTCCCAACTCACCCCTCAGATCGTTGAAGCTGTATTAAGACGGATTAGGAGTTGGAGAATCGCGTACAGGTTCTTTATTTGGGCAAAATCCCAAGATGGGTACTTTCATAATTGCTATACTTATAATGTTATGGCTTCAATCCTATCAGGTGTTCGACAAAATGCCCCAATGAAAAGTTTAGTGTTTGATGTTATGAATTCTTGCTTTTATATGACTCCTGGGGCTTTGGGGTTTTTTATTAGGTGTTTGGGTAGTGTGGGGTGTGTCCAAGAAGCTAATGTGCTGTTTGATCGAGTTAGGGACATGGGTTTGTGTACTCCTAATAGTTATACCTACAATTGTTTGTTAGAGGCAATTGCTAAGTCGAGCTCGTGTGATCTAGCTGAGATGAGATTAGGTGAAATGCGTAGTCTCTGCTGGACTGTTGATAGATATACTTTAACCCCGCTTCTGCAGGTTTACTGCAATGCTAAGGAGTTTGAGAAGGCATTGATGGTTTTCAGGGAAATGCTTGACAAGGGTTGGGTTGATGCCCATGTTTTGTCTATCTTAGTCCTTTCGTTTAGCAAGTGGGGTGAAGTAGATAAGGCTTTTGAGTTGATTGAGAGGATGGAGGAATACAATGTTAAATTGAATGAGAAGACATTTTTTGTACTCGTACATGGGTTTGTATCTAATCATAGGGTTGATAGGGCCCTCCAACTTTTTGATAAGATGTGTAGATCAGGGTTTTCTCCTGATATTGCGGTCTATGATGTGTTGATTGGAGGGCTCTGCCAAAAAAAAGATCCTCAGAGAGCTTTGTGTTTGTATTCGGAAATGAAAAGCTCTGGAATATGTCCTGATGTAGGTATACTTAATAAGCTTATATCATGTGTCACCGAAGAAGAGATGATGGTACAATTGATCGAGGAATATGGGGATGGTCTTAATGATGAGTCAGTTAGATCGATTTATATTTCTGTTTTGAATGGGCTTGTTAGCAATGGTTTAGTTGATAGAGCTCTAGACCTGGTGACAGTGATGATGGATGACACATCTGAATATGGTAGCAGATTAGAGAAGTTTTTCAAGCTTAAAGGAAATTTCAGCCTGGATTCATCTTCTTTTGGTATCGTTATTAATGCTTTATGCCAAAAGGGTAGATCAGATGAAGCACTTCAACTCTTCAGAGCTATGGATAAATTTGGCTGTCAAAAGGATACACTCCTTTACAATAACTTGATTGATGCCTTATGCTGTGCTGACAGAGTAACAAACGGGCTTGACCTATTAACTGAGATGAAGAAATTAAAGATTCAGCCAACCCATTTCACCTACAATTCTATATATGGGTATTTTTGTAGGAAAGGAGATACCACAGGAGCTACGAGCATAGTGAAAGAAATGTGCGTTCATCGACATGAACCGTGGATAAAGAATTCTACCACACTTGTTAAGCAGCTCTGCAAACATGGGAAAGCAGCTGAAGCTTCTAAATTTCTGTCTGAGATGGTTGAAGAGGGTCTTGTTCCGCATTTAATTCCATACTCTGCTGCTGTTGATGGTTTTTTCAAACTTCAAGAAGTTGATCATGCTTTAGAATTATTTCACAATGTATGTTCCCGTGGTTACAGACCTGATGTCGTGGCATATAACATTTTGATTAATGGGCTATGCAAAGCTAAGAGAATGGCAGATGCTGAGAATATGCTAAAAGAGATGCTAGCTGGGGGGCTTGTGCCATCAACCGTGACATATAACTCTCTTATTGATGGTTGGTGCAAAACTGGAGACATTGACCAGGCTTTGTCTTGCTTAGCGAAAATGGCGGGGGAAGACCGGGAGCCTAATGTTATCACCTACACAACTTTAATAGATGGATTGTGCAATGCTGGGCGGCCAGATGATGCGCTCAAGCTTTGGAATGAAATGAAGGGGAAGTCCTGTTCACCAAACAGGATCAGTTTCATGGCTTTAATCAGTGGCCTATCCAGGAACAGCATGCCAGATATGGCACTCTTCTATCTCCGTGAAATGGAAAAGAGGGAGCTCAGAGCTGATAATTTTGTCTATATTGCGTTGATGGACTCATTTTTGTTTAATAAGAACCCTGTCTTGGCTTTGGACATGTTGAAAGAGATAGTTGAGAAGAACATGTTCCCACCCCCTGTAGATAAGAATCACACACTGGTGAGTGACGCGATAACCAAATTAGCTGACGATCCCCTTACTTCATGCAATGTAAATAAACTTCTTGCTGAAGGAAGCATCCCAATGTCTTCTACTGTATCTAAAGAATGAGGCAAGGCTGAAGTGCGTTTTATAATTCTGAAGATGTCGCCTAGGGTTAGAGCTTAAGCTATTTATCCATGATAAAGCGAAGGTCAGGCTCTTTATTATGACCCCATATGGAGAACGAGGATCATCTTTTGCAGAGCAAGGCCCAAAGTGTCATTCCAGGTGAAACATACATGCTAGTATAACATTACGAGCACTGTAATCACAAAGAAGGTATGTTTTCACCAAAAATGTATTATCTCATGTTGTTTTCTCATATAAAATTCTCCCCTTTGCAGACTTGCTGACCCGTGCACATAATAGTATCGTACATTGTATGGCCATGTTACATTCCTTAACTGTTATTGACTAAATTCATTCAAGTTCAGTTACTTCTTGTGGTTGACATGATAGTGGAACATTCATTTTGGTGAACCAGGTTCAACTTGTGACTTGGGGTCAATATACTATAGTTTACAGGACGATTCCTAGTTATTAGAAAGTTTCTCTTCTGCCCTGGGTTTACTGTAATCTGTGAATGCAGGCACAATGTGTCTAATTGCTATTCACTCTGTTCTTGCCTTTCAAATTGCAATGACTTTACTGTATTATATATTTTGTTGCTTATCCTATGTTTGAAACACATTAGCAAGCCCCCTTGTACTACTACACCTTCTAAAAATTTTTTTGTCTGACGTGTTGTTTGAGCGAGAAAATTACAAACTTTTAATATGATGATATAGAGGAACTACTTTTCCTTAAAGCATCTGATGTCAGGGTGTATCTAGAAGCATATGCCTTTGGTTGTTTAATTGGGCCTCTATATAATATTTGAGGCAGTCTTGGTGAGGGGGCTAGAGGATTTCAGCTCTTTCACTCAATAGTACATAGCTTTACTATTCGAGAAACCATTAATTCTGCTTGATCCATCCAAAGGGCGAAGAGGCTTTCAAGATAAAGGGTGAAATGACTCACAAAACTGTCTTTGAAGGTAAAAGTAGGTAATCAAGGACCGACCGTCTTTGAACTGTCTACACTTATTGTATTTTGAAGTAGCTCCATATATTGGACCCCTTACCACACCCTGGAATTGGTGGGAACCTTTGAGGCACTAGTCATGGGGGTTGTTTTTTTTTTTAAAAAAAAAAAAAAAGCTTGGAGGTCTTCTCATTAATAGCTGAGCTAGTCCAGAAGTTCCCTGTGAAAGATGTCAGATGTACGGAAGAGAGCCATATAAATCTGGACTTTTAGCAATTCTTCAGGAAATTCAGACCATCCTTAGTTTCATTGCACGAAACCATGGACCCATGGACTGTTTGAGGTGAATTGCACGAAACAAGGGAGTGAGGTGGGAGGAAGGGGGGGGGGGGGTTCAGTGTATGAATTTCTTTGTGGAATCAAGGATGAACTCTGGCAATAGCCTCTCTATATAGTTTAACATAGGGGTACTATTGATGAACACATTGAAGGAATTTATATCAAGAAAAGCTCTTATAGGCAGTAGCTTTGTACAGCTGCCTGCCATAATGCTAATGGGTAAAAATGTGTGTGGTCCTTTGCTTCTACTTGGTTATATTGCATATAGTTATAATCCCTTCTTGTTTCTTTTACTCCCCTTTTTGTTCTGGACTTTGTAAATGACATTTTGTAAGCGCTTATCCAGGATACAACTCTTTCCATTTCAAATGGAACCAAAGACTAATTATTCTTTGGCTTTGAGATATAATGGAATAAAGCAAAATGGCTCATAAAATTGTCTATGCTTCTTGTTTTGTGAAGTAGCAGTTAGTCGGTGCGAGTCTCGAAGCAATTTTCATTTTAGGTCATCCGTGTGCAGCCTCTCTATGTTTCAATAGGCGTAAGGTTTGCGTGCATCTAATTATTCTTTTGCTTTGGGATATAATGGAATAAAGCAAAATGGCTCATAAAACTGTCTATGCTTCTTATTTTGTGAAGTAGCAGTCAGTCGGTGCGAGTCTCGAAGCAATTTTCATTTTAGGTTATCCGTGTGCAGCCTTTCTATGTTTCAATAGGCGTAAGGCTTGCGTGCATCCCACCCCCCCCCCCTACCCTGTCTTATGGCGGGAGCTTTTAAGGCAATGGGGTAAAGATGTTGTTATCCAGAATACAACTATACAAGCAAGCATGTGTTAATGTCATTCTCTGACCCACTTTTGCTGCACACCATGCTTCATTTTGGGAAAATAGACAGGAATAGGAATAGCTAAAAATGGGATCAAATATGATAGCAGAAGGGATCTAGGCAAGTATTAGCTGAAAATTGGAGTGATCAATTAATGATTCAATCCTTCGTTATTTTGGTTTAGTATTGATGCAGATCAGCATAGCCATTTCTTGACATCTTCTGGTTATGTCTCTCTTATTGACTTGGCCATATATCCTGTAACTTCAGTCGGGTTTTTCCAGAACCTGTGTAAGTCGAAACCTGCCTATGTCTGATCAAGAATATTATGCTGGAAAGACTGAATTCGTCTATTAGATACGATAGTAACAGGCACACTAACAGACCAAATTTGGGAGTGCAACGAGGGCACCATATTTTGTATTTGTAACTTGGTGATGAGGTTCAACATTAAATTTGTCAGAAGTTAGAACTGAAGTAGCCATTGATGCCTGATTAGTTAGGCTTTTACTTGTCTTTGTTAGTTTGTCTATGAAATGCTTATAAAATGAGAGTTTCTGCTCTGCCAATATGCATTTCACTATAGTTAATGGTTTGTAATATGTTGATGCTGAAACGACATCTATATCCAGTCCTCTGATCAAAACTTGATATGTATGCCATCCAAAAAAAAAAAAAAAAAAAAAAAAATGTAGCCGGACCTGAAAACGCATTACGCATACATCCTGGCCTTGTAATTTTGTTTGTATTAAATGCTGCAACCTAGTTCTGCGCAAGTGTGAAACTTAACCTAATCAATAGTATATATTTAATAGGCTAATTTTCACGCCAATGTGACAGCCTTTGAAAGCATCCATAGCCAAAAAAATCCACGTGGCATGTCGAGGGCGAATCCTATCAATTTAATTCCACGTTATCAACTTATGTGTCACTCTACATTAATTTTGACCTTTGAGTTGTCTTTTTGAATGTTTGAAAACATTTCAACTTTTTTTAAAATAAATTTCATTATTCAAATTTTAATTTATCATCATTATTCATCCTTGGCTATTAAACTTTGTGTCTCTTGGTTGTTCGCTTACCAATTTGTCAATTACATGTTAGTTTAAGGGACTATATATACCTTGATTATTTGTTTAATTTTAGTGAGAAAATATGCATGATGCACACATACTACATGTTGAAAGAGAGAAGTTGGGTTAGAAAATAACTAGATGTTAAAATAGTGGTGTATATAGATTTATTAGTTTTATGTATTAATCGTAGATAGATTTTTTTTGTACTCCCAAATTATTGTTACCTCCAAGTTATATGGCAAATTTACCAAATGCCTATATTGTACTCTAAACATTTTATAATGCATCCTTATTTATACGTTATGAGAAAGGATTCCATTAGTTTAGAGGGGCTTGTTAGTTATGGTTAATCCCTTAAAGATATTGATGATACTGAATACGGTGGTTATCACTAATATAATGTAGTCGACCGTACCGCCGTGGTTGCGTTTATCACGACGGTAAAGAATTACTTTAGGTTTGTAGTGAAAATAATAGATGATATCTTGGGGGAACATATCATATTAACATAGTACCAAAGGCGTTAATCATTCATGAAGCAACCAAATGACTTTTAAATTTTGCTTACATATTAGTGCTAATTCCAGATTAATTTCCAGTCTTTCTAAATACCATACTTATAATTGTCTAGCATTAACGTTCACGTACGAGTTTTGGGGGTTTGGCCGCGTGGAAAAGCCACATGTCACTAGGAAATACTTTTTTTTTTTTTGAACAAAAATAGGAAATATTTTCACAACACTGTTATTATTGTTGTTTTGGGCTGCCCATATAGAGGTTATGAGTCACTTCAACTTCTTACATCTCTTTAAAGTTCCATAAATTACTCATTATTCATCACCATTATTAATCATAATAACGACATTAAATATGGTGTCTCTTGGTTCTTCGTTTGCCAATTGTGTCGGTTACTTTTGAATTCGAATCAGTATATATATGTTATGACTTTGTTTGATTTTGGTGAGAAAAAAATCATTTCATGTATAATTAGTTCAACAAAGAGAGATTTTTAGCCAGGTGAAGATATACGAGTATATATTTAAAGAGCCTATTTTTATGTATTTTTTCGTATTAAGACTTTCTAATGTTTATATTTTACTATCAAAGTATAATGACAAGTTGCGAATCAATATTGTAATTGCAAATAGTTTATATTGTACATCTTTTTTTTTCAAGATATGATCATGTTGGTCATATTTATTTTCGATATTGTGATTGCCAACTTTATTTCTATTTTTAATATAATTAACATGTTAGTTCAACTCTACAGATAAATTAAAAATGACCCCGTGAAGTCACGGGGCCAAAAGCTAGTAATTTTGTCACTCATAGTGACCTGCAAACCTTCATCCAACTTCGTCTTTCCAAGGGAAACAATGAGGCGACTACATCAGAGGATTCAACTGAACAGCTTAGGCAGTCTCTGAAGGTGGGAAGTTGCCTTGCCGTCATATGCATCTTGCCATTTCTGCTATAGCAGTTTAAGGCGTACTGTTGCAGTGCTGAATCAGCGAAAACAGAACAGATGGATTTGCCGTTTGCATTGATGGCGCATGAAGTTAGTTTCGGTTTTAAGAGTGACATCCAATACAAAATGCAGTTGTGCATTTGAAAATTTAGTTAGAATTCCTATAGCTTGTGCAAATGATAAAACAGTCTCGTAGAGCTTTGTTGTAAACAACCAGTAATAGAAATTGAATACAAAAATCTTGATCCTAAAAAGATGATAGTACCACAATGTGCCTTTGTGCAAAGATTGAAAGAAAAACACTTGCATAGAAGGTGCATCTTTCCGTTGCCTGTGCATCTACGTCCTTCATCTCAAGGACACCGTAGGGGAAGGTAGTACACATACAATAGGTGTATGTGGAATCTGATACACTGGCTAATAGAAAACTGTCACCTAAGTAAATGAAAAAAAAAAAGGGAAAACCAGATGAATTAGGCGCAATTTTTTTGGGGGGACGACGCAATTATAAGGATGGGTTGGAGGGAAACGTTTGGAGGGAAAAAAAGTAGTATAGAAAATTTTAGAACATGAGAGAGAAGATTATTTATCCATCTTTTTTAATTAATCTTATTTCTTGTATAATTTACCTTTCGTAAGTCCATTAATAATATAAAATTTATTATCGTAAAGCTATTTTTGAGTACTTTCAAATGAGTCGCATATTAAATATGTTTTGGTAAAATCCAAAAATTGTATTCAAATCGTTCAATCTCATATATCCAATTAATCTGATACTAAGATACATAAATAAAGAGATCAATACATTGAAAATTAAGCTTTCTTTTTCTATAGTTACACCATGAATTATCGTACGAATAAATGAAAATATTATATTTCCCACTTAAATATTCTATAAGAAATCTATTACTTTGTAATAAGGAGTTGATTTATATATAAACAAAAGAATGATATAGTGTCATATATTTTATATATATATATATATATATATTTTATTAATAGCCGTGATTTTGAGCAATTCTTAGGACGTCTACGTATGCTGCTGATGTCAAATGAAAATTTCTGTTAATAGCACTCACATGGTTAGGACGTCCACGTATGCTGCTGATGTCAAATGAAACTTTCTGTTAATAGCACTCACATGGTTACGCTAGGCACATGTACGCATACGCATGACACACGCTAAGAAGGTAATTATAGTACTGATATATATTGTTGCTATATTTACAGTAATTATGCACTTATAACCACTAAAATCAGCAAAAATATACCATAAAAATCGGCAATAATAATAAAAAAAATAAAAAAAATAAAAACAAGCAAGACAGAAACACGGGCCATTTGCACTTTCTATATACTACTATATTTTTATGAATGACATCTATCAAGATGTTTATCATGATCACCACCAAAAAAAATCTACCAAGATGATTATTATGTGCCGAGAATCGGTATGTTTTGAGCCCTAAAATATTAGGAAAATCAACTACCCTAAAAAATAAAAAATCAATACTGAAACCGACGGTACAACTCACAGCAGAGGATGTAGAGGAAGGTATTGCTCTCTGGTCTACATCTATTGTTTGCTATGTGCTTGGAGCAAATCCCCCCCCCCTCGATATAATGTCTGGTTTTCTGTGGAGAATCTGGGGTAAGAAAGGATTGAAAAGCATAGCAAATCTTCCAAATAATCTGTTTGTTGCTAAATTTGAATCTAATGAAACAAAAGAAAAGGTTTTATCTAGTGGATACCACCTGTTTGATAACAAACCCTTAATCATAAAAGAATGGGATCCTGATATGCCATTGACAAAGGGAGTTGTCAAGACTGTACCCACCTGGATAAGACTTTGCAATCTGGAGATGAAATATTGGGGGAAAAGCAGTTTAAACAAATTGCTTCCTCAATAGGGAAAGTTATCAAATGTGATGCTGCTACTGAAACTAGGAGTAAACTGGGCTATGCTAGAATAATGGTGGAAGTTTCAATGGATCAGGATTTTCCTGAGATGATTGAAATAGTAGAGAATGATCAGAAAAAGGTGGACATTGCAGTTGAGTATGAGTGGAAACCAATTGTTTGCAAGAGTTGTAAAGGAGTGGGACATGGTGAGGAGCAATGCAGGAAAAGAGTTACCAAACAAGCTCCTAAGCAGGTGTGGAGACCAAAGGTGATTCAGAAAACACCAGAGGGTCAAAACCATGAGAAATTGAACCAGAGTTTTATCACCCCAAATGTGGAACCAAACCCTAAACCTTCAACAGTAAGACCAGTTCATAGGCAGCTTATCTTAACAAAGGGAAGAGCATTAGAAACTTTTGGTTTACTTGGAGCCCAATCAAGTTCTGGGTTCAATATCCTTACTTTTGCTCAGATATTACAGGGTTCTGCAAGAGTTTAAGAAATTGATGAAAGTGCAAAAAAAGGGGATGTTAGTCATGATCAGGTTGATCATGGCTAATATAGGATTTTGGAATGTGAGGGGGCTTAATAAATCCACAAAGCAGAATGAAATCAAGAAATTCTTGAACATTCACAAGTTGGGTTTATTTGGCCTCCTTGAAACTAAGGTGAAACCTAGTAGAGGCATACAGGTTCACCTTAGTTTATGTGATGACTGGTCTATTACTACCAATAATTCATACCATAATGGAGGAAGAATTTGGCTTATATGGAAACCAGATTTGTTTGAAGTGAATGTGGTGGAATGTTCTGCACAGTTCATTCACTGCAAGGTTATAAACAAACAGAATAAGGACAGCTTCTTTTTCACTGTTGTGTATGGCTTCAACACTCAGTATGAGAGACAAAGTCTTTGGAATGACTTGATCAGAATTAGTAGAGGAATAATGGAGTCATGGTGTGTGGGTGGTGATTTTAACAGCATTCTGAGTCCAAGTGATAGATTGGGGTCTAAAGTCCTACTGTCTGAAGTGAAGGATTTTCAGAGCTGTTTGAGTATGAGTGAACTTAAAGAAATGAAGAGGCTGGGAGCACATTTTACCTGGAATAATAAGCAGATGGAGGACAAGAGGGTGTGCAATAATATTGATTGGGTTGTCCATAATGATGATTGGATGATTCAGTATGGAAAATGTGCAGCATGGTTCTTGCCTGAGGGTATTTTTGACCATACGCCCTGTGTGATACAGATGTATGGTGAAAAGAACAAAACTAGCTGGAGCTTCAAGTACTATAACATGTGGAGTAAATCCCCAAGTTTTAATGAACTGGTGAAAGGAGTTTGGGATCAACATATCACAGGCACAAAAAGTTATCAGTTGGTGAAGAAACTGAAAGCACTGAAGCCAGGACTAAAGAGCATTAATAGGGCAAATTTCTCTGATATCCATAACAGAGTCCTTCAAGCTGAAAAAGATTTGGAAGAAACTCAACTTGAGCTACAGCATAACCTGAGAGCTCAAAATTTAATGGAAAAAGAGAATGCGCTAATCAAAGCTCTAAAATCTCTTCAGGATGCTCAAAATAGCTATTTCAAGCAGAAAAGCAAAATTGATTGGCTTGGGGAAGGTGATGAAAACAATGCTTTCTTCCATAGTAGCATCAAAGCAAGGAGGAGTTTTAATCAAGTGATGCAAGTGACAGACTCAAATGGTGTTACTCACACTGAGGAGAAGGATATTCAGGGAGCTTTTCTGAACTTTTATCAGAAATTACTTGGATCATCTGCAGAGGTGTGCAAAGTGCATAAAAGAACAGTTCAAAAAGGAAAATGCATTGATGAGAATATGAAGAATAGAATGCTGAGACCTGTAACAAGTGAAGAAGTGAAAGCAATAATGTTTGGTATACCTAAAGATAAAGCTCCAGGGCCTGATGGATTCACAAGTGGTTTTTTCAAGGATTCCTGGGACATAGTGGGAGAACTAGTGACTGAGGTGGTGAAGGATTTTTTGACAATGGGCAGCTTTTAAAACAACTCAATGCTACAATTATCACCCTTATCCCAAAGGTTAAGAATCCTAACAATGTGACAGAATTTAGACCCATAGCATGTTGCAATGTGGTCTATAAGTGCATCTCAAAAGCTATTTGCAATAGGCTAAGTGATGTCCTCCCATTGATTGTTAGCAATAACCAGGGAGCTTTTGTTCAGGGGAGGAATATTGTAGAAAATGTGATGATATGCCAAGATATTGTCAGAAAATATGATAGAAACAAGATCTCCCCAAGATGCCTTATGAAGATTGACCTAAAGAAGGCATATGACTCTGTGGAGTGGATGTTTTTGAGAGATATGTTCAATGCCTTGAAATTTCCTGAGAAGATGATAAACTGGATTATGTGTTGTGTAACATCCCCTACTTTCACTCTAGCCCTAAATGGAGAAAAATTTGGTTTTTTTCAAGCTAGGAGGGGACTGAGACAGGGTGATCCACTCTCCCCACTTCTGTTTACAATATGTATGGAATATCTTTCCAGGATCATGGCAAGAGTGGGAGAGCTCCCAAAGTTCAAGTTTCATACTCACTGTGGAAGGATCAAGTTGAATCATCTTTGTTTTGCTGATGATTTGTTGATGTTTTGCAAAGGTGATGTGGAATAAATAATGCTGATTCTTAGAGGCTTCATGACATTCTCAAAAGCTTCAGGGTTCCAGATGAACTCAAGCAAGTCTGAAATTTACTTTTCTGGGATGCAAAGTGATAAAATCAGAGATATTATTGAAGTGTCTGGGTTTAAACAGGGCTGCCTACCTTTTAAGTACCTAGGTATTCCAATAGCTTCTAGGAAGCTCTCAAATATGGAGTGCAATGTGTTAACTGAGAAGATTATAGACAGAATCAGAGCTTGGGGAACAAAAAAGTTGTCTTATGCTGGCAGAGCAACATTGGTTAAGGCTGTATTACTCCACTTACACTCCTACTGGGCTCAGATTTTCATCATACCAAAAGGAGTAATGAGGAGAGTCATGGCCGTATCTTTTCACCAAAAAAAAAAAAAAAAAAAAAAAAAAAACGATGGAGCAGCCAACAAAGTAGTTTAATACAATCGTGAGCCAATGGTTATGCAATCAAAACATAAGTCTCTACCATACGCCAATCAAATTTGATTGCTTTAATCGGAAATTAAAAAAAAATGAAGATTGAACATATGAATCAAAGTTATACGATGAACGAAAATGAACCTTCAATTTGGGTGTCAATCTATTGAAAATCGAATGCAAAAACAAACCTTCATCGATATGATTTGTAACTCTGGTAATATAAGTTAATCAATGTGGGCATATGTTGCTAAAAGCAGGTTCTAAGTAAGGAAAAAAAAGGGGTCATAATGGGTTAAGTTAAGTTAACGATTAGGTTAAAGGTTTGACATGTATGACCCCATTTTGAATATTATGCATTCAATTAAAAAGAAAATTATGCATTGATGAAAAAATGAAATTAGTTTTATTTTTATTATTGAAATTTTACGGTTTCTTGGGGATATGAACAATTTTAAACCAAAACAAATGGAACTTCTTATCTGGTTTTTTAGATATTACATTGAGTTTATTAGATAAAAAAATATAATTATATTTTTTTAATCAACACAAATTTGATTTAATTGGAAATTGAATGAGAATTAGAAAAAATGGTTGAATTGCAGTTAAGTGAAAAGAAAATGGGTCAAATTGCTACCATTGAAAGTATACTGGTCAATTGCACAATTAGTTAAAGTCTCGGGGCCAAATTGCTACTTTCACCATATGATTACACTTGGTACTTTGGAGTAGAACTCAAATCGTAAAAAGAGCATTTAACAATTAGGGTCATTTGACGTTCAAATAAAGTAGAGCATCTTATGGTTCAGGTGGAATATGGTCGGATGTATATTGGGGTTTGAGTAAATACATTGCATGTGAGCCGTATACATCGTAAACTGATGAAAAGACAACTACAATTTGCCTTGAATAACCCGTAAATTAACCTAAGAAAAAAATTTAAGTAACTTAAATTACTTAACTTTTAGGGTCAAGCGCACTAAGATTAACAGGTATGGATATAAATAAAAAAAAATATAGAATTGATTAGTCCTATAATCTAATGAATCTAATTTTTTTTTATCACGGGTGTACTAACTACCAGTTGTATTAGTATTGACTAATTTCCTATCACCTACGGGTTAACTGACCTAAATTTAAATTACTAAGGAGTTTCTTCAAAACGAAATCAAAATATAGAGTTTTTTTTTTTAATGGCAATTGAGACCAAAAAAATGGGTCAGAGTAGAAAGGAGGCAAGCCTAAGACAAATGAAATAGAAAAGTTTTAAGAATATATTAAACAAAGTAAAATTATACAGGGAGTACTTTAGACACATACAAGCATACATCAATATAGGTATGGATTTACGCAAGTTAATTATAAATGAAATGAACACATCGAAACAGTGTTTTAACTTTGAGATTTGATTTTCACATAATAACTTGAGTAGTCTAGCCCATTTTAGCCACGTAGAATATACACGGGTGCGGGTAATTATCGATTACTGTACTCAACAAGGTTGTGGTAGTCAGATAATATTAAAGGTACAAATATATCAATTTGTTATTAAGTTAAATAAAGGCTGAATTGCACGAGTTCACAATTAGCTAGACATGTCAAATGGGTCATACGAGTCCGATAAAGGTCAAATACGAGTTAACTTGCACTGGCTTTAATCCAGTCAAGGAGCCGAGTCAAAATAGACAAAGTGATATGCACGCCACAGGTTCGGGCCGTTAAGGGTCACGGGTCATATAAATTATAATACATTGTCATTAATTAGTCATTACCTAGCAGAAACGAGTCGGATTGAGTCGGTTTACTAGGTTATTTAAGCTTTTAAGTTTTTACAAGTCTAAGAGAATACATGTAATAAGAATATCTTATAACAACCCGTGCACGGGTGATAACAAAATAGATAAATTATTGTAGTTTAACAAAATAGATAAATTATTGTAATTCTTTTGTAACTTTAATTCAGTTGCCTTAATTACGGGTAATCATATATGACACCAATTGTTTTTATGCCAATTTTTTAATATAATTCGGTATGTTCATGGTATTTGATGATGTTACCACATGTTTATCTAAAAAAATTCCAACATCTGGTGCAGTTATCTAATTGAATCTCCACATGTGACATCTTTTCGTTGGTTATATTATCGCCTGGTCAACACGGTTGATTTGTCCACTGCATATCCCGTATACCTCTAGTGCGGCAAACACTCAATTTTTTTCTAAAATCCTAACAGTCACTATTGTTGTAAATTTGACGTAACAATATCGTATACGTATAGTATTAGTAGGTACTTATGTAAATAATTCAAAAATTAAAACAATTTACAATAAAATTGTGTTATAACACCCCGTGCAATTTTTGCACGGGTAAAAGAACTAGTTCAATTTAAATTGTGTTTTTCTTATTAAAACAAATGAATGTTGGTAAAGAGAGGTGTTATATGTCGCCTACCCTTTTACTAATATCGCCCGCATAATTCCTAAAATGCCCCTGTTAAGTTGAAATATTTATATTAATCACCATGCTTTTAATCTGATTCCCATATATTCCAATTAAACCATTCCATTCCAATTAAGCATATTAATGTCAAGTAACGCATATTTGTTCCGGGTGAAGACACATCATCAATCCCCTGCAATGAACAACACGCATTAACAAGTCATCTACACTCCACAAAGACGACAAATCAAACATCTACATACATAGGGCAAAAGACGTCTAGTTAACACGTCCGTCTTCACCTAGAAGACGTGTGGCCTAAACGTCCATATTGCTATGTAGACGTGTAGTCAATAGTTCTGCTTTGTGACGAGGACATCTGGTCAACACGTCTTCCATTTTTAGGTTGCCTTCGCAAAAATTGTTAATGGCGGCGACGTTCCAGTATTACATCAATAGCGAGATTCAATTTTCTAGCGAATGTACAAGTTATAATTTTTTAACTATACCGATTGAGAATCTCCAGAAATTGTTAGATCCATGCAAATTTGATTCCGACTTGAGAAGAATGAGCACAACTATGGTGGTGGTGCAAAAGTGCTTGAGATAGGTATAATTGTCTTGGATAAAACTTCGAAGATAGTTTTTTTTTTTTTTTTTCTAATTGAATATTAGATCTGTTTCCTATAACTGTTTGAGGGAGTTGAAAAAGTAGAGGAATGAAATATTGTATACGAGATAAAAGGGTATGATTAGAAAAGGTTGTGAAAACTTGGGCGATAATAGTAACAACGTTGTAAGTAGTGAGATTTTGACATACAACTTTGACTTAGAGAATGTGAAGAACGCATATAGTAGTAACGAATAAGTCAAGGTTATACCAACCCACCATTAACAAAATATATGCCTTACTAGTACAAAACAGACCATAGACGTCAGACTTTTTTTTATAATAGACGTCGGACATGGTGTCGACGTTAAGTTGGCCGACATCCATTAAAAACAAATAGACATGGGTTTTTAGTCTCATGTCTATCACAATTATAGACATGTGATTTATTTAAAAATACGACGTCTATATAGACCTTATACATCGGATTTAGTTAAAAATCCCATGTCTATTCTTGGAATAGACGTCTGTTACTGACCATAGACATCTGTTTTTAAAAACTCCCATGTCTATCATTGATATAGATATTTGACTTTCCCGGAAAACCGACATGTATGTATGTTATATAGACGTGTGTTTATACGAAAAAACCCACGTCTAAGTATACAATTTTCTTTTTTTTAGAACCTGAAGCGTATCTCTACCCGGGCAATATACATAAAACCCACAACAATACATAAACATGCTCAAAGACAACTTCAAACAACCAAATTTCATTCAATCTGTGTCTTCCACTTCCCAACATAACTCATCCATACATATTTCTTCCATAGAGATTCATGTACCACTACAAGTCTACAATGCTATTGGTATGCTTCAACATAGCCCATCAAACAAAGAACTACAATAGTGTTGTGCCCGATTTATGCCCAACTAAACATTAAGATAATAGTTTGCCCATAAATCTCGAACCTCGTCAATTTCTTCGTGAGAGTACGGCGTTGTGTCTTGAAATTGCTGAAATTTTATGTATTTAAAATGTGTTACAAAATTATATATCACCTGTTGTAACTAGAACGCACATCAACTAACCTTTGGACATATCAAAAAAAGAAAGTAAAGGCAAAAAAAGGAAGAAAGTGGGCGCGAATCTGACCTTACACAGCAACAAAAGCGATAAATTGACCCAAAGAGCAGGAAAGTGCGATTGCGGAGTACTGCTTTCAAGTATGGTTTTTCAATTACTCCACAAACATATCATCTCTAGTTAGATATTTATATTCAAAAATCAAATACAGGTAACAAAACTTGCAACTGCAAAGGATATAAAATATGGCTTCTAATAAACTAGCACAAGTCATGGAGGTACTAAAACTTGCATATTCATTATTTTAGTGCTGATATTTAGCATTTGAATGCTGATATTTAGCATTTGAATGCTGATATTCATCATATAGAGTTTTATATTCTAGAATTTCAGTTGTATGATAAGATCTTATTTTGTTAGCGGATTCATCATTTAATATTCATCATTTTAATGGTAATATTCATTGTTTTAATTCTTATATTCAACCTATATAACTTTATGTTCATAAATATTAATAGTATAATGACATCTTATTTTATTAGTTGGTTCATTGTTTGGTAACAATATTTATCATATGTATAATTAATCATCATCTTAATGCTTTTTTTTTGTACAAAGACGAGACATCATCTTAATGCTGAAATTCATCATTTGTTAGTCTATATTCATCACACTACGCCAAATAATACATAAGACACCGGGTGTAAAACAAAATAGACACCGGTTGCAACCGGTGTCTGGACTGCCGGTGTCTTATGTTAAGACACCGGTTATTCTGAAAATAACCGGTGTCAAATATATATCCAGAAAGTCAACACTGGTATACATATGACACCGGTTTTGTGTAAAACCGGTGTCATATGTTGTTTTTTTTTTTTTTTTTTTTTTTTTTCTCTGGTGGACATTTGACACCGGTTTTTACAAAAAACCGGTGTCATATAATGTTTTTTTTTTTTTTTTTTTTTCAGTTGGGCTTTAGACACCGGTTTTTTTAAATAACCGGTGTCATATGTTGTTCTTTTTTTTGTTTTTTTTTCCTTCCAGTAGGACATTTGACACCGGTTGTTTAAAAAACCGGTGTCATAGGGTAGACTTTTTTTTTTTTAGTTTGCTTGCTTCTGCTTCTGCCAGGGAATTGACGACTACAACAATTAGTCGCCAATTCCCACATTACAAATAAACATACATTACGATTATGCCGTTTCAACGACACCAATTCCCAAAACCTCGACTACAAGAAACCAAGTCGATTCTTTGCTATACAACAATGGAGCTTCAAATTCACTCTATATATAATAAGCATCCATCCAATCTCAATTACTCCATCCACAACATTTCTCCAAAATACAACAATGGAGATCTTTTGCTTTTCCTAGTTTCTAATTTCCTAACTAAAATTTACTAACATTTCTAACTTAATGAGAATCTAAGTGTTTCAAGAAATCAAAGTAGATTTGAGCACTTACAAGCAAAACTCGCTAGGTAGTTAGAGATCATCATCGTCTCCTTCTTCATCTCCATCCACAAAGACATATGTAGCCCAAAGATCTCTTATTTCATCCACTTGTTCATTCGTAAATTGCTTGCATCCCTTCACAACATACTAAAACGACAAATTGATGAATTTAGATATCCAAAACTTAAACATTTATAAATTACTATAGGGTGATAGATATATGTTTTGATATTTACCGTAATTGGAATAATTGTGGCTTTATTTTGGATTATCTCGAACATGTAACGACAAATATAATATCCACAATCGTTACTTCCTAAGGGTTGACGGGGACACTACAAAACAAAATAAAAAATAAATAAGCCCAAATTCGAACGCATAAATAGGATATGAAAAGTATAGTTAATAAACACAAAAAATTCAAACGTACCATTATAGTATGCCATCTCATAAGCGTCGACTTCATATTCAACTTGTTTAGGGGATCCAAAGTCATGATCCTCGTTACGGCGCTAGTTAAATAACATGGTATTCCAATATAATTAAAAGATATAATTAAATAACAGTGGAGTTTAAAGAACAATGGAGTTTAAAAATATATAATATATACATACTCTTGTATTAGATTACGAAGAAATTCGGGTGGTTTCTTACTCCCTCTGGATGGATCTAACCAATACCCCGTTCCTGACGGTGGATGAATCACAGCTAACATCCAATGTGAACTACAAATTATCAAAATAATATAAGTTATAAAATATAAAATAAAAAAATCATCTAGAATTTGTAAAACTAGTTACCTCTCATTATAAGGTGCGAAAAATATCTTTTGCCCGTGTGCACATGTTGTGCAAGCAAACGCACTAAAAATATAATTCGCACGATCATCCTCATCATCAACCGGTGTTATAGGTGACAAAAATGCCGGGCATAAAAAACCATACAAACCATCTACACGTGTCCTTTCACAGAACTTTTTCAAATACCTATGACAAAAAACCACAAAAAGAAAGTGTCACATGAATCCATTTACCAATATATATGAGTATCTAAACTAATTATTATTTTTCTTAAACAAATGTATAAAAAGTGACTTACAAGATAAATGCCGTAATGTGAGTAGATTGAATTTGCCATTGATAACACCATTGCTCCATCTCTTCTGGTGTCACAAACAAGTCTTGCATATTATGAAGCACATGCTCGGGTACATGCAAAAATTTTCCCTCATCTCCGGTTTTCTTCATGCTTCGAGCTTTCTTACAAAGCCACTTCATCAACACAGTTCTTCTCATATTCATTTTATCTTCCGGTGTTATGAATTCCGAAGAGGATGTTGAAATGGAAGTAGGTGTCGAATTGTTGATTGGTGGTGTGTTTTTCTTATTCGTAGAGTTATCCGTTTCATTCTAAATGATCAAACAAAATAAAACACTTGTTAGAATTTAAATATAAATTAAAGATAATATAAGAATTTCAATAATGAAGTATAAATTACCGTATCAGACAATATATATATGAAAGGAGAAGGCCACAACACATAACCACCAAGGGCCGAAGAGAGAAAACAAGCTTCCGGGGTTGGAACTGGCAATTCGGCATTTGGCACCAAATCTTTAGAGATACTCACTCTACTATAACCGGGAGGTACGATGTTATTGTGAAGAGTAAGTACCTCCGAAGCGCCTGGCACATACACTTCTCCTAAAGCTACCATCTCTTGTGAATTGCTAGGAAGTGACATTTGACACTTATGCCAACCCTGCATTATTTATAAAGTAATGTAAATTGTTGGTGCAACTATCACAATTAGAAAATATCATTCATTTGAGATAAAGTATGTTGAATTGATTAATAAAGTAAAGTAATATAACAATTATATTAGATACCTGAACCGGCCCTTCACACGTATCTTGAATTGATGAGATCGACGTTTGAGGGATATTACGAGCTTGTCTCGGAGATGAATGGGAAACAGGAGGCTCACGATCATCATTTAAACTCACTTCTTTTCCCTTTCTTAGAACATTAGAATCCTTAGACACTCTATCCTCTTCATTGTTTTCTATTGCTTGCGAATCGTTACTCATCATCGCACTCATCAATTCTTTCATATCAGCTTGACTCGGAGTTTCTCCGGCTACGAAATTGCAAAGTATTTGACTCATCTTGAACATTTGGGATTGCATTGTTCGCACCGTATTCTCTAACTTTACCTCGGACATCTTTTTCGTGGATCTACCAAAAACATTTGACAAATTGCTCATGTTGGTTACACCACGAACACGACCCGGGTGCTCCTCTTTGCCGATTGCACGAGACAATATATCATCTCGACCTTGGGGAACAAACTTTCCTTCTTTCACGGCTTCTTCCAACTCACCCTAATTGACAATAACAATTTAATTAGAATTAATATGTGAAACGATTTTAAAATAAGTACAATTTCTACCCTTAAAAAAAATAACTTACAATTTCTTTCACCACTTCCTCGTCATACTCGGACATTGCCCCTTTCTTGGATTTATGACCTCTCAACCAAGTCACATGACGTGGTACTTCTTTGATTTGCAACCCTTTAGTGGCATATTCCTCAATCTATTACATTTTTGTGTTAGTAAAAATAAACGATTACTAATTTGTTAATAATAACGGAAAAAATAAAAAAGGTGTATATTTACTTACAATTTCTTCGTTGATCCCAATATATCTTTTCCGAGAGCCAAAGTATTTAGTCTTCTTTTTTGCAGCATTTTCTTTACCATCTTTGCTAAGCGACTAGTTACCGTGAAAAAAACAAACAAAAATTAGAATATTCATTAAAGCTAAGATTTCAATAAAATTATAAAATTATATGTAAACTTACAAGAAACTTTTGATCTTTCAAATGATATTCAATGAAAGCATCCCATTGCTCTTGTGTGATTTGTGGATACTTTCCCGGTGGCTTCGTTACAAGTTCCCTTTCCTTGGTCTTCTTGTCAATTACATACATATACTTAAGATGAAGTTTGGTCTTCCAATTTCTCCATCTTTCACCGGCTATCTTCAACACCCAACGTCCTCTACGTTCGGGAGGAACATAAAATGCACCCTTGCAAAACACACAAAAAAAAACAAAAAACACATTAAAAAAAAAATAAGAATTTAGATAACTTTTATAGACAAGACATATGAAATAAATTGAATATTATATCTAACCTCAATATCGTGTAAGACACGTTCTCTTGTGGCTTCGTCAAGCTTCTTCCACTCTCTCAAAGTAATAGGCACATGTGCACGTGCGATTGCGCCTATCCAACTACTAAACTTTTGGCGATGTTCGCCAATCGGATTTAACAACCCGTCCGTACTCCATTGTAGCTGAAAAGGAGAACCATCTTGTAATGCTTTTGCACAAGCGCGTAGTAAAGTTTGACCTCTTTCATGATCGGAATCGGAATCGGAATTATCACTAGGCTTTCTTCTTCTTCGAGTCGACATTATCCAACCTATATTCACAAAATATAAACATGATTATAAGTATTAAAAGACATAAGAGAAAGCTAAATAAAATAAAATAACTATAATAAGTCTAAGTAAATAATAAACATAAGTAACACAAATAAGATAAAGAGGAGTTTGTGCAATTAATGAAAATTATAATTACGTAAATGTAAAACCAAAATTTCCCAACTAGTTAGAGAACTTACGTTAGTCCTAGAACGTTTTTTTGTTACATTTGCATCATCTTGCACCCAAACTCCCTCATCATGATCATCTCTAACATATGATAAGGAGTTATCATCATTCTCTATCACTTGGACACATGCATTCGGAGCACCCAAACCTTCTAAAATTTCATCTTCAACATAATAATCAAACTCATGTCTAGGTCGAGCGGATAAAACAATAGACCATTTCTTATCCAAAGGGTCATTGACATAAAAAACTTGTTTTGCTTGGCTTGCGAACATGAACGGATCATCTTTATGCCCAACTTTATCAAAGTTTACCAAAGTGAAATCCAACTCATCTCTTCTAACACCATTGTTGTTGTCAACCCACTTGCATTTAAAAACGGGAATTCGAACAGTTTGGTAATATAATTCCCAAATCTCTTCAATTTGCCCATAATAAATCATTTTTTCTTCCCTTGGTTTCTTATCTTTAGCACTTGCAAAATGAATAGAAGTGGCCTCAACAGAAACTCCACTATTTTGCATAGTGCTTCTTGAATCTTGTTCTTTGGTGTAGAACGTATATCCACCGATGGCATATCCACTATAAGAGGAAATTTGTAAAGATGGACCAAAAGACATAATTCTCACATAATCAGGGAACTTATTAATGGGTTGACTTACAACTTGGTTCTTCAACCAAGAGCCAAATCTCTTCTTGTTCTCATTCTCAATCCACATGTCACTCTTATTTCTATGAAGATTTTTCAAATGCTTTTTATGCTCATCAATGTAAGAATCGACAACTTTATCATTGTGAAGAACATATGAGTGAACTGAATTCATTTCTTCGGCATTGAGTTGGATAATCTTGTGGCCCCTAACTCCTTTGCCTTCCATTTTGTCGACATGACGTGGCTTTGGAAGACCAACACGCTCATCATCAGAGAGAAATTCATAAGAAAAAAAGAAAGAGCTTCTTCTATGATATAACGCTCGGCAATACAACCTTCTGGATGAGATCTATTAGTCACATAGTCTTTATAGATTTTCATGCATCTTTCATATGGATATTGATATCTCAAAAAGATTGGTCCGCATTCTTTAATCTCTCTTACCAAATGGACCGGCAAATGTATCATGATATCGAAAAAGGAAACAGGAAAATACATCTCTAACTGACATAATGTGAAAATAATCCCTTCCTCCAAATTGTCCAACTCAGTCGGATCAATCTCCTTGGTACAAATGACATTAAAGAATAAACACACCTTTGTAAGTGCAAATCGTACCTTTTTTGGTAAAATGGAACGAATAGCCACGGGCAAAAGTTGTTGCATGAGTATATGAGAATCATGAGATTTCAATCCAACAAGTTTCAAATCCTTCATCGACACACGATTGCTAATATTTGAAGAATAACCTTCCGGGACCTTTATCCCCTTGAGACACTCACAAAATTGTTTTTTCTCATTTTTAGAGAGAGTGTGAGCAGCGGGAGGTAAACGAGTTCGTGAACCCACTTTTTGCGGTAACAACTCTTTTCTGACTTTACACTTTTCAAACATATCTTCTCTTCCTTTCAAAGTGTCCTTTGTCTTGCTCTGAATATCCAACAATGTGTTAACAATAGCATCACAAAAAAATTTCTCTATATGCATGAGATCAAGAGAATGTCTAACGGTCAGATCTTTCCAATAAGGAAGATCAAAAAATATAGATCGTTTCTTATAACCCTTGGATGAAAGTTTCGACCCATTTTTCCCGTATGTGATTTTCAAATGCTTGACTTTCTCATACACTTGGGCACCCGTCAAAACAATTGGACGCTCACGCATTTCCACTTGTCCATTGAAAGCTTTTCGTTGTCTACGATAAGGGTGATTGTATGGCAAAAATCTACGATGATCAAGATAAACATTCTTGTGAGATCTATTAAGATAGAGATTAGTTGCATCTTCTTCACATATCGGACATGCATTGTCCCCTTTTACACTATATCCGGACAAGTTGCCATAAACGGGAAAATCTTGGCTAGTGTTGAACAACATAGCACGTAAGTTGAATTTACTACCCACATGAGCATCAAACACTTGTACTCCTTCATCCCACAATAATTTTAAATCATCAAGAAGGGGAGCCAAATAAACATCTATGTCGTTACCCGGTTGCTTTGGGCCAGAAATCAACAAAGAAAGCATCATGTACTTTCTCTTCATGCATAATTTCGGGGGCAAATTATAAGTAATCAGTATAACGGGCCATGTACTATGTGCACTACTCATATTCCCGAATGGGTTCATTCCATCAGTAGATAATGCAAGTCGCAATTTCTATAATCCTTGCTAAAATCATGGTATTTTGCATCAAAAAATTTCCATTGAGCAGCATCAGCCGGATGTCTCAACTTACCATCATGAACTCTATCGACACCAGATTTGTGCCATGTCATCAATTTCGCATCCTCTGGATTGGCAAAGAGTCTCCTCAATCTTGGTATAATGGGAAAATACCACAAAACCTTAGCCGGAACACCATTCTTATTCTCCTTATATCGAGAGGCATTGCAAGTAGGACAAACAACATCATCTTCATAATCTTTGCGATACAATATACAATCATTTGGACAAGCATGAATCTTTTGATACCCTAGACCCATTGAAGCTAACATTTTTTTGGCTTCATAAGTCCGAGTAGGGAGAGAATTACCACTTGGTAACATGTCATTCAACAACTCTAACAAACTTGTAAAACTCTTATCACTCCAACCATTTGCCGCCTTTAAATTATACAACTTTAGAACGGCGGACAATCTAGTATACTTTTTGCAATTTTCATACAACTCATCTTCACTTTCATTCAACAAGTTCTCCATCATATTCGGGTCATCACCACTTACATCTACATCAATTTCATCGTCATTCGGATCATTATTCTCCTCTTCTCCACCAGCCTCTCCACTAGTGGCATCGATATTCTCGACATCATCATCCTCACCAATATATTCTTCAACACTCTCTCCAATATAGTCATCATCATCCTCTCCAATATCTTGTTGGACAAATTCTCTATTACTTTGACTCTCCATGCTCAAGTCATGTGTTGCCTCCCCATGAAAAATCCATTTTGTATAAGTTGAAGCAAAAGCGCTCTTAGCCAAATGAATTTTTACCGTATCAAGAGAGTGAAATCTCATATTATAACAATTACAACACGGACACCGCATACACTTTAAGTCTTCACAATTTTTCTCGGCGAAATTTATAAACTTTTGAATCCCCTCCTCATAATCACGGTCTCCTTGATTTGACATTGTTATCCATTTTCGATCCATGTCTATATAAACCAAAATTAGTAACCAATTATCCTAAGCTCAACCTAAAAAAAGTAAACACCTAAACATAACTAATTAAAACTACCAATTCAATAATCTAAATTTTATTGTTTTAATCAAACTAAACTCACTATTAGAATTATTAACCAATTAGTTTAAATTCAACCTAAAAAAAATCAAACATAAAAAAACGGTCAAATGTATAACCGGTGTCTTTGTCCACTAATCTATAATGCTTTAATTTTGTTTTGATACCACTAAACGCACTACTATCATACTATATTCATAATACCTAAACAAAACATTATTATAGATAAGACAACGGTCAAATGTATAACCGGTGTCTTTGTCCACTACAATCTAAAGTTGTAATCTATTCTACTCAACGAACGTACGGCATTTCACTAACTAACACATAATTCCATTCAACTAACGACAATTCACTAACTAACACATCAAAAAACAATAGCGGCGACACAGAGCGAAGAATTCATTATTTTGGCGATTAAACATTCAATTTTGGAGAACAATAATTGAACGAAAAAACAAAAATATACAAAATTGAATGAAAAAACAGTAATTGGCGACAAACCTAATTGAATGAAAGAGACACCAAAACACGCGGCGAGCGGCGACAACGGAGGGGCGGCACAATAGCGGCGGCGACACAGAGCGGCGAGGGAGCGGCGAGCACCGAGCAACGCCTGGCGAGGGCTGAACAACGAGCGGCGAAGGCGAACAACGAGCGGCGAGGGGCGAGGGGCGAGCGGCGAGCGGCGGGCGAGGGGCGAGCGGCGACAACGGAGAAAGAACGGCGACGGCGAATTCAAATTTTCTTTTTCTGGGTTTCGGGTTTTTGGGGGTTTTAGTTTTTTTTAGAATGGCAAATGACAAAGGCAAAATACCCTTTTCTGGGGTACCATAAGACACCGATTATTCTTAAAACCGGTATCTTATGTCCTTATTTTTTTTTTTTTTTTTCGGTAGATATATGACACCGGTTATTCTTAAAACCGGTGTCTTATGTCCTTTTGTTTTTTTTTTTTTTAATATTTTTTTTTTTCGTGTTATAAGATAAAGTTTTAATGTTTTTTTCGCTGTGGGAGAAAATGATCCTTCCCTGGGTAACATATGACACCGGTTATACTTAAAACCGGTGTCTTATGTTCAACTTTTTTTTTTTTTTTTTTTTTTTTTTTTTTTTAAGCTAAGTGAGGAATTGCGCTTAAATACTATTTTCTGGGGTAACATATGACACCGGTTATACTCAAAACCGGTGTCTTATGTCCAACTTTTTATTTTTTTTATTTTTTTTTAAGCTAAGTGAGGAATTGCGCTTAAATACCCTTTTCTGGGGTAACATATGACACCGGTTATACCTAAAACCGGTGTCTTATGTCCAACTTTTTTTTTTTATTATTTTTAGCTAAGTTAGGAATTGCGCGCAAATAGACTGGGGAAGCATTTGACACCGGTTGATTGAAAACCGGTGTCGTATGTTTTTCAGACACCGGTTCTAAGCCTACCGGTGTCATATGTACCGCTGTTAAATGTCATTTTTGGCGTAGTGTCATACTCACTTTTTCAGTATATATGATTCAGGAGGTTGTGTAAAATTATCTTTGCATTAGGTACAACAAAACAAGGTACAAGTTCAAGCTTATAGCTCGCTCGTGGCTCCGTGGCAAGAATTAAAGCAACAAAGACGGATCTTTTGGAGAATTAGTGCTTAGTGGTAGAGATATATATGTAATTTTATTAGTAGGTTGTTGATGACTATTAATAGTAGACTTCTGAATATGATATTGTATTTTGATGAATACCGCATATCTTCTGATAAATATGATAGTGTATTTTGATGAATGCCGCATATCTTTTGATGAATATGTATTTTTTTTATATAAATTTAAATCAATGTGTCAATTATGGTGAATAAAAAAATATGTTGATGAAAAATATCATAATTATATTGCCCATTATTAATAAAGATCGAGATCAAAATATATATTACATTCGTCAAACTAACTAGCACAGTAGCTCAATGCAGTATGCGCAGCTACAAATCAAACTATATGGCTCAGAAGAGTCTTATCAGAACAAGGTCTAACATAGATGTTCTTCAGATGCACGAAAACAAACAAGAAGAAATTTGGAGAACAATAGATAACTTAAGAATATCAGACTTCAATACTTCATTATCAACCAAGCAGGAATCAGATTGTCTGGTTTTAGGGATGCAACTTATAGGATTGTACATAGATCAGTATGCTTTAAAACAAAGAAACAGCACACAACAATTGATAAATCTTTCAGCCACTATCAGAGCCATATGGCAAACTTTCACTCAACATTCAGACCGGCATGAGAATCAGACGTCAAGGTAAGGGCGACACAGAGGAAGATATCAGATCCTGAACTGTTTTCCTAGAAGATGGGGGCGGAAAATGACAAACCCCTACCTAGCTCAGCATTAACATCATGCTACTGATTTAACGTTAATTTATAGTTGTGATTTAACATTAATTTATAGAGGTGAACGTAAATAGCATTAACATTAATTTATAGTTTTGATTTAGCCACTACCATCATGCTACTGATATGATTAAAGCTAAACTTACGAAAAGAAAAAATAAGGAAAGGGAGAACATGATTAATAATAATTAAAGCATAGAATTTTAAAGAAAATGTGCCATTAGTATGAGCAAGGTCATACAAGTTGTCAAGATTGGTATTGGGTACATACTTCTGCTTTTCGACAAAACCCGATACACAGTCAGACCGGACAAAAAAGGATTCAAGCACCCCAATGTGGCATGACAACAACACTAGAATGGTTTAAAATCTCCTAATTCAAATGATAACTCAAAACCCCATTACCACTAACCCCATTATGACCGCAATGGCACAATCTGACCAAATTTCAGTAACCCCCATCCCCTAAAGGCAAAAGGAGACAAAACTTACTTCAAATATGCTCCAACGTCCAACATGTTGGAAATGTGAGAGTAATCTCCAAGCATTGTCAAAATAAAAGAAGGAGAAGGCAAACAGCCTTTGTCTTTTGACGTTCCGCGGGTGAATAACTTGCGTGACTAACCTTTTCGTTTCCCTTTTCCTCTTCCTCCTATATATTAATCCTATTCTTTCTATACACGGACACACAGAAAAAATACCAATGCACAAAGAACCAAAAACACATACAAATATAATGGAGTTTGGGGTTCCTTGATTGAGCATAGCATTGGCATACGGGACCTGTTATATCAATCGGTTTCCGTCAGTGCAGACGAAGATCGGTGTTGTGTAACCTGGAGGGCGACCGCCATGAGGGGCTTGCACCCGTGGCTCGGCGAAATCGTCTTTAAGGTCAGAGGCTTAAAAACCTCGCCGCAACAAGTGAAGGGTTCGATCCGTCAGATAAGTCAGATTAATTCTCTATATTTCCAACAATCTTAAAGACGATTCTGTTGTTAATCTTGACTGTGTCGATGATACTCTTGCTCGATTGTTTACTTGATATCTTGTACTAATGTGTCGCTTGTGTTTGGTTGATTTGTATCAATCGTTTCATTGAATTAGCGAAAGGTTTTGCTTATTCGTTTGTTATAGCACACGTGATTATTGATTAAGCTATCTGTTGACCTAAATGGGTTTTAGTAGCTGTGATCGGATTATTGAGTTAAAATCATGTTTGATATGATCTTGATCAAGTTGCATATGTTCTTGTTTATCTTGGCTTCATGGCACCACGTGGGGTATGTATAGTCAACCCTAGTTTACTTTTTGTTGTATTTGCGGCTGCCCGTTTGGAATCCTAGCAAGATATGTTGGATGTTGCAGTTTGATTAATGCACTTCGATTACTTAGAATGCTATGGCAATTTGTAGCATGTAATCTGCTACCGATTGGGTTATTTGATCATGTACATACGTCCCGTGATCCATTGAGTTAATCGTATGCCTTGTTGCTTTGCTTAGTCCTTTGTTGTTGGATGATAGGATTTGTTTTGATTGAAGCTGGATGGTTTTTCTGGGTATCATGTTTACGTGCAACGACTTTCTTTGTTTTATGATTTATGTTTGTGCATAATAGCTAGGACATATTATAAGCGCTAATTGTGTGTTTAGTGCTAAGTCGCGGATTTCTTGTCAAGGTAAATTAATAATTGTGCCAATGTCGTACAAGATTTATAAGGAGGAACAAAGTGGATTGTCTAATGATTTGTATCTTATTGTTGATCGAGGTAAATTCTTAAATCGGAGCTTCGGGTGATGTTGGAAAGTCCGAGATAAAGCTAGATTGTGAGGGTATGTAACTCTTGGTCATCAAACCGATGAAAGGAACAGATGTCGCTACAGATAAGTCCACCTCTATCGTGTTATACCGTTTAATCCATGATTAACGTTAATGACGTAATGGATTGTAATAATTGACATGTTTTATGGTGTTGTTGTTTCACATATAATTCAAGTAGTTAAGAGTAAGAGTAAAAACATATTTTTCCGGTTACTTAATTACCCGTTATTGATGTTGTTTAAAGCATGTTTACTGTAAATAAACCTAAGGGTGTGAACCTGTAATGGTTAAGGTAATGTGAGTAGCAAGTCTAAAGTTGTCTTGTGTTATGACAAACTTGTAATGACTTGGCCGGATAAATTGTTTTGATGTTCTGATTACTCTTAGAGCAGTTTGTTTTATTCAGTGTGAATCTTGTGATTTAAGTATGGTAGGAGTACATGTGAATGTGATTAGAGAGTTGAACACAAAGTTGTAAACTCTTGCGTGTCGTTGTTTGATTACTAAGATTGTTTAAAATCTAGTTAAAAGGGTTTTTACATGTGTCTTTTGAGTGATTAAAATTCACTCTCTGCGTGCTTTATTCGAGATATGTTGAACACAAGATAACATAGTTTTAATCTTAATGATGTGGAGAGTCTATGTGCTTGATTGATTTCTTACGAGTTCGAATGTGGGGGTAATACTTGTAGCTTTATGAGTGGTTAGAGTGGCCTGATACGTTTGGTCTGTAAAACCTTTATAGTTTGGAGGTTTGTAATTACATTTTTGGTGAACTTGGTAATTGTGGGGGTTATTTATTTGTATAAGTTGATTTATGTCGACTGTGTATTTAACTGATCAGTTAGTTGTGGGGTTACTTGTTCAATTGAGTCAAGTAAAATCCTGAAACGTGTTATAGTTACATGTGTGTTGTTATAAGCATGTCCTGATTCAGTGTAAACCCCGTGTTATGATGTAACCAAGTGAATTGTTTGACCAATCGTAGATACTAGTGGAATTAGTAGTAACGAACTCCTGTGAAGTCGGAATGTCATGACAAACCTGAGGTTTAAGGTTGAGTTGTTTAATTAGTTCAACTAATGTTTTAATTCAGTTTGTAAGAGTAAGTCGGTTTTTGACCTGTTTTAATCCTAAGATGTAAAAGTGTTGAACTTGTGTGAATCCATCTTACATGAAGATCCTTCTTATTTAAACAAGCCTTGTAAGTTGTTGAGTCAATTACATGATCTGTTTGTTTGTTTTTATGCAATAAATTCTGTTGAGAGTTGTATTTGTTTGAACAAACTAAACTATTAGAAGCTGTAAATCTTTGAGATTGTAATGGATCTTATTTAAGATATGTATTTGGATGATTTGCATGTTGTTTGATAAGGGTGGTAAAATGTGTTCTGCCTTTACTCTGTGAATGCGGTTGCAACCTATATGCTTATAGAAGCTGAATAACTGTACTGTGTGGGTCATACATTGCTGATATGTTGAGACCTTTTGAGCCTAGTGCAAGCTTTGGTGTGCCAACCTTAAGAGTCCCTGTATTTCGAACAAACAATGATTTGAACAGAACTTAAACCTTTGTAACTGAGTTCGATCTGGAGTATTGGAGTGTTAAGTATACACATATACTAAGATTGATAAGTTATGTTTTTGGTTGTGAGTGCACTTGTGCGTAAATCATTGTTGAGTGGAAAATTGTGGCTGATAAGTTGATTGTATGATCTAAGTGTAAGTCAATAATTTGAGTGAAACAGTGTCTGAAATCTATCCCTGGATGACTATGTTAATATTTGATGGTCTGAGACTGTGGGTCAAGATCAAGTAATCGATGAAATTGTGTTGAGAGTTGATCTCTCTTAAGGGGTAGATGGGTAAAAGACGTAATTCATTAAATTTATGTTCTCTTGTAAATATATTTTATGGATCTTTTCTTGGTGAGAATTGAGGAATGAATTTCTTAGAGAACTTTACACACCTTATCTTGGTATGTGTCCTATGTAGATAAAGGAAGTACACATGTTTCGTAAAGCATTGTCCCAAATGCTTGAGCGGATTGTTTAGATGTTGGATACTGAAACTTGAGGTTTATTTGGAGTAGGTTCTCCTAGTTTGGGAGATATACTCTAATGGAAAACTAAAGTGATAGTATTTAAAGATTGTTCTTACCATTGGGTGATTCCTTGGTAAAGATGAAATCTTTGTATTAATCTAAACTATGTGTACTGAATAGTCTGATATAGTGTATATGTGTAATAGTTCTGTATTCTCAAGAAAAGTGACCTAAAGTCTGAGAAGGCTCATTTGTGAGTTCTAAACATGACATAAGTATATTAAGGATGTGTGAAATCTCTTAATGAATTTATATCCCTTCTTGTTGGGTGGTCCTGATTCATGGACCTGATAGATTCACCGTGATACTGATATGTATATGAAGCAAATGATGGTTGTAACAAGAGACAGATTGTAAGTCTAACGACTGAGCAATATGGTATATAGATTGTAAGTCAAGTGGACTGTACATTCTATGCGTAAGATTGTAAGTTTGAATAACTGTGCAATCTGATTGGTAGTTACCCAAAAGTGGGGGTACATAAACTACTATGTTTGCAATTCTTAGGCAGCTAACAGCTGAAGCTAGCCAAGAATGAGCTTAAGTGTCGTGACATGTTTGGTCACCACTGTAATAATTCTTTAGACTCAGTGAAGTCGTAAAAGAATGAAAATGCGTTAAAGTTACAATAAATAATAAAGGCCTGATTGTAACACGCAGAGGAAGCTGTGAAAGAAATGGGGCTTGGATCACCAGAATGATAAGTAACTTTGAATTCCTACTCTAGTTTGTACAGTTCAAAGGATACACTGTTATTGTCATGGCACTAATGAGAAATAAAGTTATCTCCATTTCTTTATTTGCTTTGATAGGTTTGGTGTATCAAAGATAATGACGTGCATACTACCTTGTGTTGAGGTTGAGCTTTGAGCTCTTAATGGACCCATAGCCAAGGTGGTGGAGGACGGATTCCTCCTCTCTGGGTTTTGGTGGTGTGAGGGTAGCACACTTGATGGGATCCACCTAGTTGGTTGTGGAACATATGTAGTGGAGGACGTATTCCTCTTACATATGGCAATGAAGACCAAGTCTCCTTGCGTGGCCGATTCCTATGGGAGGGATAGTGATAACTCCCTAGAGCTTCCAACGAAATCCAGGTAAGACGTAGGGCCTCATCAACTATGCGTCAGAGTTCACTCGTGAGATAGTCACGTGATCGCGATATAACATTATCCCTTGTAGAACCGAAAGTCGTGGGTTGGGTGGTGCTTTCATATCACCTCTCTTGGTTCAAAAACTTACGTTTACCACCTGAGGCATGACTGCGAGCCTTAAATTCCACAGTGTGTTGATTCAAGTCGTGAGACATCTACACATATGCTTGAAGTTCTTCGTATGCCTTTCCTATGCTCATTTGTCTTTTGATGCTTGTCGATTAGTGGGGGATTGTTGGAAATGTGAGAGTAATCTCCAAGCATTGTCAAAATAAAAGAAGGAGAAGGCAAACAGCCTTTGTCTTTTGACGTTCCGCGGGTGAATAACTTGCGTGACTAACCTTTTCGTTTCCCTTTTCCTCTTCCTCCTATATATTAATCCTATTCTTTCTATACACGGACACACAGAAAAAATACCAATGCACAAAGAACCAAAAACACATACAAATATAATGGAGTTTGGGGTTCCTTGATTGAGCATAGCATTGGCATACGGGACCTGTTATATCAATCGGTTTCCGTCAGTGCAGACGAAGATCGGTGTTGTGTAACCTGGAGGGCGACCGCCATGAGGGGCTTGCACCCGTGGCTCGGCGAAATCGTCTTTAAGGTCAGAGGCTTAAAAACCTCGCCGCAACAAGTGAAGGGTTCGATCCGTCAGATAAGTCTATTTCCAACACAACAGAGCAACACTATCACAATATAACATCAAAATTACCAGTAATTAATCCAATGTTCCTTCCTACTTATCAAAAATCCAAAGCACGAGGCTTATAGCCAAGCACTCAAACAACCCTCCTACCCTCCTGCTAGAATTTCGAAACAAAATCAGATTATCACTCTAATCGAAATAATCCTCCTCCCACAATCTCGAGATGAAATCAAATTCACAACTTTCATGTGCAGTAAACATGTCCCTGATCCCACCCCCCCTCCAACTCTTCTTCATAACCTCCGAGCAAATTGTACAACTTTTCCGAGAGATTCAATCAAATCAGAGTCCTGAGAACAGTATGTAGAAAGGAGGAAGGAATGTCATTATCTAAGTCAGAATTAAAGGGTGGTCAACTTCAGAAGAGAACATGGAAAAAAAGTTCTTTTGTCCAATTTGCCTAACACTCACAAGTCTGATCAAGTATGCTAAGCAAGACAAGATCTTTCATTCCTAATTTAGTTTAGATCTTATCTTACTTAGCCATGTGCTATTTGCAGCATGTATACTAATTTAGTGTAATGCTGAAAGTTGATATAGATTAGTCTATAGTTCTAGAACCATGTGGTAACGTTCACATGATTGAGAAATAGGGTAGGCTAGTACAAATAGACAAGCCAAGCTCATTTTGTAACCAAGACTTTCATGATCAGAAATTATAACACACATTGCAAACATTTTCTCTAAAATTTGCCTAAATCAACTTAACAGTAGCATGGCTACTCTAAAATCCTCAGGCACCAAAAAGTCTTCACAGTAAATTACACAAATCTAGTAGTACAAATTAAAAAAAAAAAAAACAGTTGGTATTCTGACAATTGTGCTGAAATTTGAAAGGGGTTTTTTTGAGATTGAGGTTTTAGGGGAAAAAAAATCATAATTCAACACCCAGAAAATCATACCCAAATCATAATTATTAAACCCCAACAAAATCAGTATGTAAAACCTCGAAATCATAATTCAACACCCAGAAAATCATACCCAAATCATAATTATTAAACCCCAACAAAATCAGTATATAAAACCTCAAAATCGTAATATAATTAGGGCGAAGAGGCCTGATTGGGAAACCCAAGAACGATGGGCTGTTGTCGTCGCCGTCTGAGTTGTCGTCGACAAAGCTTGTCGTCGCTGAGCTTATCGTCGACTAAACGAAGAATGATGGGACGTTGTCGTCGCTGCGTCTGAGTAGTTGTCGTCGCTGTCGCAGAGCTCTTGATTAGTAAGGGAAAGTGCGTGTTTCTTTTTTTTTTTTTTTTTTTTTTTTATTTGAGACCAAGAGATCAGAATATAGATAAGGTGGTTAAAGAAAAAAAAATAAGGTTTGTCTTTCATTTCCACACAAAAAAGGATTATTTTTAAAAAATAAAAAGACATGAAAAGGCATGGGTTTTTAATGAAAGCTCATGTCTATAATCTTATAATAGATATGGGTTTTTTTTAAAAAAAAAAAAAAAAAAGATGTCTATTATTAGACGTCGGTTAAAACAAAAAAAAAAACGTCAATTCTTTACTCATTCTTGGGTTTTCCTTAATAGACATCAGTTTTCCATATATCCCATGTGGCCATGTCTATTGGTAAATTATACCATGGTCCCGAGAGCACAAAAGACATGGTACTCCCACTCAAAATAAAGGGATGTGCCCATGAAATAAAAAATGTGAAATTATTTTTTAAGTGTGGTCCCTACTCCTCTATTGTGAGAAGGGTCACCATGCTCCTTGTGCTCCCGGGAGCATGATATAAGTATTGATGTCCATTTACCCATGTCTATAATGTATTTTGTAGTAGTTATATATGTTTTTACCCTTTTTTACTATTCTTGCATCCTAACTACATTAATAATCATCTTGATACATAACTTAAGAACAAATACATTTAGACAACTAAATTTAAACCTTTTAGAAAAACTGTAGATCAAAACTTTACAGGTCATCGCAACATTCCCTACTTGCCCAGCATTTTTTTTAATCATAAATTAGTTTTCCATATTGTACGATTTCTAAAATAAAATAGTTCAAATAATATAAAAAAATATATACTTTCTAATTTATATAGGTTAGTTGGCGAATAGTATAACATTGCGAGCAATAAGAATTGAACAAGTGATGTAGCATTACAAGTGTTAATCATAGCAAGCAATAGCCATTAGGCCAGGTGGTATCAGAATACTATATGCACAAAAATAAATATATTTATAACCGAAAAACCATGCAATAAGCAGGAAAAAAATCTCGAACCTACAACCAAGATATATTAAAATGTGCATCAGTACATTATTTAAAAGCACGCCACTGGAAACCTAAAGAATTTTTTTACATGAAAGTTAAGATTTCCTAATAAAGATTTATTTTAACAGTCGAAGTATTATTAGTAAAATAAAAATAAAAAACATTTTATTTTAAGTGGGCAAAAGTGTATATACACCGATTAATCAAACACGCGGCACTAGCGTAATAAAACTAAAGCATATCAAGTAGTAAAATATAGACTATCAAATATAAGCACACCCCATGTACGAATATAAATGAGTTGTCATTTTGATCTTATTTTACAACCATCACAGTCTTTTCTAATATAGAATTATAATTTGTGACGGGTATTAAGAAATCATTACCCATGTATCAAAGGCAGCATAAATAACGATTGTGTTGTTTTAGTAGCGTTTATATTATGTTAGTAGAGTATATGTATAATAATAGATTGAAAATATGTTTCTTGTAGAGCTAACAAATTTCAATAGAAGGGTTGCACACCATTAAATAAACGTCAACTTAATACATGATATAGCATAACAAATATAAATAAATCATTTTTACAATGTTTGTGTGACCAATGTTAATACTAACTTTTACACGTTCACAAGATACCAATTAAAAAAAAATGACTTTTTTCACATTTGGGTTTCGTATCTTAAAGACACCACCCATTTTGTCATTCATTGCAAGTTACTAATGATCTGTAGTAGTTTAAGCATACTAATGATGGAGGTTGTGGGGTTATTGCAATTGTGCTTTAATGTTAATTTCACTTCAATAAGTTTGATATTTTCTTATCATTACAGATATAATAATTGCTCTTCAGGTACTAGATAGGAGAGGAAGAGAAAGAGTCAAAGAGAGTGGAAGAAGAAAAATATCTAGTTAATGAGAAAAACTTATAAGTGGACCAGAAAAATATGGTCATTTCAATGAAATGGTTAACAATAAAGTGGACCAGATTATGAGTTTCTTTCCTAAAGAAATTATTAACATGTGTACGATAAAAACATTACTCATCTTAAATTTAAATGGTAATGTATTAAAGTAATATATCAACTAAAAATCAATAATAATTTACAAGAAGTTGGTGGGGAGCCGAGATACGATCTGAGCCCCCACACCCTTTGCTACGGAAAAACCAATCCTACTAAAAATAAAAGCTGCAGCATGCGCCCCGATATCCTGCGTCCTGGAAAACTGCTGGATCCCCTTTATCAGAGCAACAATTGAGGGCTCCAACTCCCCCAAAGAGGAGAAAGAGAAGGGAAGGAAGCCATAACCCAAAGCAGCGCATCTAGCCTCATACTTAGCACGCTTACGATTGGCAGCTTCCCACACCACCTTATCTGGTTCAAAATCTATCAATCCCGTCTGAGTCATGGGCGACGACCCAATCAAATCGACGCAAGCGTCGCGCCCTCGATCCCAAGATTAAAGCAGCATGTTTGTTGGGCGAAGAGGTCGGCCATCAGCACCAACCATACCAATGTCGACCTCCTTTCCAGCTGAGATCCCTGATCGATAACAGATATCAACCAGTGTGTCACGAACAACATTATGCCGATGTTTGACGCCAATCAAACCCGTACACGATACAGCATGATCCCCAAATATATCACCCACAAAGACCCGCAAGCAAGCAGAGCACGGGTGATCAATGGTGAATAAAGGCACCCCCAGACGGTAACAAAGCACACAACGATAAGTGCGACCATTCATAGTCTGACCCAACCCTGAAATAGGGACCACCCTAAGCTAGAATTGTGCGCACCCTGTTGAGAACTCCACAAAGCCAACTGACGCGGTGTCAAGGAATAAACAGAAGCGGCATCCCTAGCCACCCGAGCGAAATACATGTCTGTCATCTAATGTCCGATTAAAAACACCAACAACGTCAGCAAACGTAGACCCCAAAGAGGCAACACCAACATGACGAAGAAGCTTAGACTGTAGGTCAACAGACTGAAGTCGCGACGCTAAAAAAGCATAATGGACAGCGTCCCCGACCGAATAGACACCAAGCCCTCCGAACGAAAAAGGCAAAGTAGCGAGCCTCCACTGTCAATCATCGAAACCCGGACTAGAAGCAACAACGATACGCTCTAAAGAAGAGCGTAAGGCCGCATCAAAAGGTAGCTGGGCCGACTCAAAAATGCGCGGCGCACAAGTACCCAGGGCGAAATATAGCTTAGAGACCCCAGTGCAAGCCCGAAGAAGTAACAACTCGCTCTAAGGATCGTTAAGCTGAGCAACCGCGTCCATCATTTCAATGGTCTTACCACCCTCTGCAAAACCATAGAACTACAAAACTGAAAACCCAAAATCGACACCACCACCACCACCACCACCACCACCACCACCACCACCACCACCACCACCACCACCACCACCACCACCACCACCACCACCACCACCACCACCACCACCACCACCACCTCCTTGTAGCCCTAAGCTGCGATTTAATGTTAACGCCCATCTTGTATATATCTTTTTTTTTTTTTTTCAAACATTTGATTTGCTATTTGTTCATAGTCAATTCTTTTATGGCATGTTCTTTCATATATTTTAATTATATTGAATTTACTATTCATATGGAGCAATAAACATTTGCATAAGGCAATGCCAATAGTATTGATCTTCATATTTTTCGTGTTATTCATATTGTTCATCTTCATATTCATGTTCATTTTCGAATCCAATTATTTGGACGACCTTGAAGAGACAATAGCATATCAATCCAATTAATTTGTCTGACTAATGTCAATAAAAAAATTTACATGTTCACTAGGTATGGAAACATTACAACTCTTTTCTTACAAATTAAATCTGCTCAGCAAATGACTTTATACTCACAAATTTATTTTATGATCTTAAGAAATTTATTACTCATTTTGTTATTCTTTACAAGATACAAAGAGTATTGTACACAAATGAATAATGATGATTGCTAGGGAAAATTATTGTGTACTCTCAGGAGTACATACTCCCGCTGACGTGGCAGGTGCAGTTTTGTTATAGAAAACCGGACCATTACAAAAAACCGGCCCAATTGAAACCAACCCAGCTCAGTTTTATACAAAACATATTCCCCATTCTTTCTCCTCCCCACTCCCACCTCAAGCCACCGCCGCCGTAACACCTACCACCTTGAACCTCGTCGCAGGCGAATCCATCTCAGGGGAGTGATGGCGGCGACCTCACCCTCAACAACCTCTCCCGCAGCCATTGCCTCACTCGCCTGCCAAAACTTCTTCGATACTCTTCATCGATTGAGGAAGGAAAATAAAAGAAATGAGAAGAGAGGCGGGCTTCGTTGGTGGAGGTGCCGCAACTCCATCGATTTCCGTGATCAACTCACTGATCTTATCTTAATCTCCACTCAGTGATCTTCTCCTCTTCATTTGGTGATAAGTTTTCAAGTTCAAAAGAGAAATAAGGTGGGAGAAAATTAATATTGTAAGGAGATAGAGAGTGATCTTCTCCTCTTCATTTGGTGATAAGTTTTCAAGTTCAAAAGAGAAATAAGGTGGGAGAAAATTAATATTGTAAGGAGATAGAGTGAAGAGATGAGTAGGAATGAGTCAATGAGACGAGAGATAAAGCAAATGAAACAAGAGGATGAAAAATGAGCAGGGGTCATGTAAGTGGGGAACTGGGGACTAAGGAAGATGAGAAAAAAGGGCACACAAGCCTAACTTTTAAAAGACAATACATTATTTGGTTATTTTAGCTAGAAAATGGTTTCTAATATATATTTACTTTCTTTATCAAATTTGCATTTGCTACTAGAGACTTTAACGTATAAATTTGGTACTTTAGTGAGGTGTTACGTACTTTAACGTCTAAATTTTGTATTTTAAGTACTAAAATGCATATAAATTATCATATTGATTTATTAATTATGTACTTTATCATACTAATTATGGACTTGAACAAATCTGTTATGTGCCTTACACGCATACCGATTATGTACTTTAGCATATCGGTTATGTACTTTAGCATACCGATTATGTACTTTAGCATACCGATTATGTACTTTAACAAATCGGTTATGTACTTTAGCATACCGATTATGTACTTTAGCATACCGATATGTACTTTAGCAAATCGGTTATGTACTTTAGCATACCGATTATGTACTTTAGCAAATCAGTTATGTACTTTAGCATACCGATTATGTACTTTAACAAATCGGTTATGTACTTTAGCATACCGATTATGTACTTTAACAAATCGGTTTTGTACTTTAACATACCGATTATGTACTTTGGCATACTGATTATGTTATTTAATGTAGAATACCGATTATATATTTTAGCATACTGATTATGTACTTTAACGCATCAATTGCGTACTTTAGTGTCTATATTATGTACTTTAACGCATCAATTGTGATTTGTGAACATTAGTGTCTAAATTGTGTATTGTAACATATCAATTATGTACCTTAATGTCTAAATTATGTACTTTGACATTTTAAATATGAATTTTATTTATTTAACTTACAAATAACGTACTTTACCGTATCAATAAGTAATTTTAATATCTACAAACCATGTCTTTAGCGTCTAAACGCGCTCGGTAAGGTATATATGATGTACCAAAGTCCTAAACTCAACCCATGATACGGCCATATACCTAACTAAAGAAGAAAAATGAAGTGAAATAAGACAATTGCAAAAGGACAAGAACCAAAAAAAAAAAAAAAAAAAAAAAAACATTAAAAGAAAAAGAAGCACAAAACTCCATAGTTTTCACCATAGTTTTCATCGTCACTTTCATTTCTCTATCATACTCATTTCCCCCAAAATTACTTCTCATCAAAATAAACTCTTAACTCACCACATTTCTCATTCTCTCTCCTCCTCCTACCCATCCCCACTCTACTCCCGATCCCTACCACGAGCCTAACAGCCTCTAAAGGATCCGCCTGAGCCGACGCCAGCACCCTCGACCCCCATTCCTGACCACCGCGGGAGCAGCGACGTCGCCATTATTTCGAAAATAGTAGTTCTTCTACTGATGGGGGGAGGCGTTGATGGGAAAAATGGTGGTCGTCGCCAATAACGTTTCGACGACAGGGGGCGGGGTAGTGGTGGCGCGGGGAGGAGAGAGAGAAAAGGTTGGAGGTTTGAATTATCCTTTTGTTTTTTTTTTCACAATTAAGCAGGTTTTTAAATAAACCGGTGACGCGGTGATGACGTATTGCTGACGTGGCCCCCAGGAGTACCTAGTCTCGGGACTAGGGTATACGCGCCGATTGCTAGGGTTATTTTGGTCATTATGGCTATTAGGGTTATTGGTGTTACTAGCTAGTGTTAGTAGGGTTTATAGGGCTAATATGGAATACTTCCAGGGTGACTTATTAGTTGAAATTAGGAACTCTAATTATACAAAAGTAGTTCAGATTATGTAATGGCAACTACATTACAATAATAACTAGTTTTTACACCCGTGAAATCACGGGGAACTTTGCACATATTTTATGTGTAAATTAGTCGGCAACAGACTTGAGTCAAATCGAGATTAGGGGGAGATATTATTTCATATCCAAAGTTTGTCTCATCCTAATACCAATCTTGATACGTTAAGACGCTTCATCGATAGTATAATGAGCAAAAATATCATGAAGACCACAGAGTGCAAAATTTAATGCTGGTTTAATTTGGATGAACATAGTTTCTACTTTATGAGGAGGTATGCGATAGGCACGCAATTTATACACAAAGTAGAAATTCCTTGGCATTCCTCCCATTTTCCTTGGTTTTTTTTGCTGGTATCCAAACAACCATTTTTAGAACTTATACATACGATTGCAGTTTATGTGTATGAAACTAGTTTGATGGCCCGTGCAACGCCCGGGCTATCTATGTTTAAATGTTAAAATTGTATATACAAAATTTTTATCTAAGACTTTAAATCTCATTTCAAACACGCGAGGGATATTTGTAATGCAATTAGATGAAAATCGCCATAAAAATCTAGAGTCATGTTTCGAACACCCGTGTGATATTTGTAATGTAATTAGATAGAAAGTCACATTTAAAAACCTAAAATCATGTTTCGAACACCCGTGTGATATTTGTAATGTAATAATAATGACGAATAAAAATGGTTGAAGAACAACAACGAGCACAAGCTGTTGCTAGCGGAAAGTTAAGGAAAACTCTGGAAAGTGAAAACGCGAAGCAGAGGGGGAAGGCTACTTAGATCAAGCAAGATCCTTTGTACTCCCTCTAATTATTATACACAGCAACAGGGTCAAGAACATGATCATTCGCACTTCGCCTTTTCTCAAAATGACTGTATTTAGTATACATGTCTGATTAATCTCTTATTCTAAGAACGTTCAAAACACATGCTCTCCTGCTACAAATGAAAGCCATCACCAAGCTGAAAACTCAAACTACTAAGTAGAATTTCTTATTAACCAATGGCGTGGTTTCACGGGAGAGTAGCGGACCTCGAATAACTCTCAGACAGTACAGACAAAACAGAAATTTTAGGGGAAATTATAAGAATTTCTAATATGAATAACTCTAAATGCTTGACGATGACTATGAAGCTTTGCTTGGTGAGCTACATGCCTACATATACTTCTATGTTTACCATTTTCTGTAAACAAAGACTGAGGTTTTCATCTCCGCCATTTTACGAAAAGCTAGAAAATAAAAGGCTTTGCATAACCTGACATTGCGTACTCCATACATGTATATAGCCTAATTTAATACCCAAAGGAAAAATCCCTTGTGCTTTTCTGGACAACAAACTTTAATGGAACGAAAATTCAAACAAATTCCAGTATTAATTTTATTCATGCTATTTGCTATGCATAACATCAGCCCAAAAATTAGAAAAACTTACCTCCACTGTGAGCAACCAAATTCCAAATTGAAGCTATTAAATGTGAGGTGACCTAAGATTGTGCATGAAAAAATGTAGTTATAATCCAAATAGAGACTTCGAATTTCATTACTCAGGTTATTCGACAACGGATCAACAGCAAATAAAGCTTGCCATTTCCCTATAAAAGTATAGCTTTGCTGGAAATCTAGAAATCTAAGATGAGAACAAAGGACAGTAAGGTCGCCGAAATTTAGAGAAAAAATGCTGCTCAAATAAAGAGTAGTTCGGTTTGCTAGACTTTCAAATTTAAGATAACAACAAAGTCCACAATAACATTGCTTAAAAGAGTTGTACGTTTTGCCCTATCACTAGATTCCTCAATCGTCGTTGCGCGCAGCGACACCTTGTGGCATCCAATTGAGAATAAGTTGGTTGTAGAAGCTCTAGAATTATGACTACCAAATCTACCATCTATCTCTAAGGCTATTGTCCAAGCCATACTCTGACGCTAGACCTGTCAGAACCTGACCCGACCCGGTAACCCGACCCGACCCGACCCGCATTTGAACCCGATTAAACCCGTTTTTTTGACCCGCGACCCGTATTTGACCCGAACCCGATCAACCCGAAAATTTGCGGGTCAAAACGGGTCGGGTCAGGGTCAACCCGGCGGGTCAAAGTCAAAGTCAAAGTCAAAGTTTAAAAAAAAAAAAAAAAAAAAAAAAAAACTAACCTAACATTGGCGTTTTCAGTTTTTGGTTTTTTTGCGTAAAAAATTTAGTTAAATAAGTTACAAAATTAACTTCAAATTGTTTGATTGTATAATAGTCATATAGAAAATGAAAACTGACAACTGAAAATTGAAAACCACTTTTTCTGGTTTTCAAAAACGGGACTTTGGTTTTCAAAAAAACAGAAAACTGAAAACAGAAAACGATACCAAACAGGTCCTTAGGTGTTGTTCGGTATTGCTGATGTTTTTCGTTTTTTTTTTTTTTTGAGAAAAATAAACAAAACGCGTTCGGTGGATTCCGTTGCCAAAAACAAAATCAGCTTAATTCCATGATTAATCTGCCCGTTTTCTCAAACCACTTTTGATGGTTTCCAAAAACAGATTTAGATTTTTATTTTTAATTTCTTACCAGTTACCATTCCCATCATCCTATATAAGTAATATCAACGCATCCTGCACACTATCGTCGCCGAGATGCAACAATGATCGGCAACCGGGGTGACTACTATTCCGCCGCGGTATCCCCTGCCTACTACGACATCGATTTCTCTGGTCAACAACATCAATCATTAGGAGGAATCCGATATGTCTTCCGATCGAAAATCTCGGTCCTCCGTTTTGCCTTGTTCCTTTTACGCCGGTTACATAATCGGAAAATGGTATACTGCGGAATTAGAATGGATAGTAGATTTGCATGTGGTGGTTTGATATGGTGGCAAGGCTGGTGGTGCGGAGGAGGGATCAGATTCGAGCTTGTTGAGTGAGGCTATTAATGGTGGTGAAGCAAAAATGACGTTAAAAATCATACGTAAGGCGCTAAAAATCATACGTAAAAGCGCTAAAGTTCAAGGAAAAACCCTGCGTAAAACAATGTTTTCGACCCGTATTCTGAACCTAACTCGACCCGACCCTAACCCGACCTGACCCGTATTTTGACCTGACCCGTATTCGACCCGACCCGTATTCGACCCGACCCGTATTGACCCGACCCGTATTTAACCCGACCCGACCCGTTTGACAGGTCTATCTGACGCTAATAGTTGAGGCGATTATAAGTTAAAATAAAGATAATGGATCAAGTAACCATTGACCAGTACCTCGAAAGTCAGCAAATTGTGCATAAGGTGAAGATTTCATGCGACAATTGATCATCAAATTAAACCTGGCTCCTTAATTGCTGAAGTTTGTATGTGTATTTCTATAATCTATACACCTCGGCAGATTGGCAGAACATTTGGTAGCATATAAGGTTACGGATTTATAGTCAGAAGAAGAACAATTTACGAATTTGGCAGCAAATGCATTTTAGAGTGTCCTAGTTGATAAATTAGGGGTACACTGAATTTTTCTAGCACATCAGGGCACCAAATTCCAAATCCAGTCACTAATTTTCCCCACATATTACCCCAGGACATCAGGGCACCAAAGTTCACATCTTTCAGCTGCCCAACTGCATTTCTCAATAATCCACCACAGTAAACGAAATTCGCACCAGCCATAATTAAATTCATGCATAATACTCCAATACTCCTACATAGAGCACTAATTATACTATATTCATCACTAACAATTATCAGATTGTCTTATGCCAATCTCCACCACACATTACACAACAAACTAAACTAACAGTACTGGGAAAATCCCAATTCACGTTCAAAAATCCTGATCATAAAGCCACGCAAGATTTTTTTTTCCACAAAAGTGCAAGGAGGATATAACATTATAACATCAATAAACTTACCAAGGCCTGCAAGAAACCTGCTCTAAAATTGAACCTAGCGAAGGTCGAAAGGCGAGGTAACCTAGAATGACAAAGAAATAACTTTCAGAATACCAGTAGAGCTTTATTAATATAAACAAATCCATAACAGTAACGAACACACAGTAGCAGAAATTATTGATAAAAAAATAAGAGGGTAAAAAAACACATGAGCCATTGGATTTGATAAATTTACCACTGAATGTAGCGATCCGGTTTCAGATTGATTCAAACAAAATCGAGTAACCTAAAATGGCAGATGGGTTAGTAAAAAAAATAAAGCTTAGACGATACAATTAAAACAACACATAACTGCAAACCTTACAGAGCTATGTTACTACACCACTGCTTATAACAGGGCTGGTTTTCAAAGGGCAGGCCGGGAAGAGGGACGGGTGCATTTAAACTGTTTTAACAAGGTAAAAAATTAAACAGGAGAGGAGATAAATAGTCGGGAATCCTAATAATGCTTATACCTTGTCTATGATACCCCATGCCGCCCTACTTCTTTCCCTTGAGCAGTGTACCTCATGTGTGTAATCATGGCCCTCTCCCGAATCTCTACACATCAAAGCATGACCAGAATCAAATCTTAAATCAATGACACTACCTAGGTAGAACATGACCGCGTAATTTGCACAATCGAATATATAACCTACAACTTCATAAACCAACAATTCAATAACAAAATTGACATATGGAGTAATATTTACCTAGATGCAGAATTTTCATTGTGTTCCGCTGTGAAATGAACAATAGTAATTTGTTGAGGGAGGAGCGTTGATTTTCGGCCTGCGTGGCTGTGGATCTGCTAAGAAGAACGACTATTACTGCCCCGGGGGAGTATTCGGGAAACCCCCTCCGACGATCAAGTTAGTGGCTTGTGAGTGAGAGGCAGGTTTTTAGTATTTTCCGTAGGAAGAGCGAGTTACCTCTCTAATGGCCATGAATCGAGTATTTATAGGCGCATGAATTCGGAAGGCACGGGCCTTGATCGGCCACCTGAGGGCCTTGCTTCTTCATGGGCTTATTTGGCCAAGCTGGCCCTATTGGGCCTTACTTGGCCTTTCCTGCTTTGACCGCCAAAGGCCTTCCTAATGACGGCCCACGGATCTCACGCCCGAACAATTGCCCCAAATGAGGTCTCATTACGCCCAGTAAGGTGAGCTCATTTACTTGGCGTGGCCCCTTTCCTTTGGCGGGACTCTCGAATTTCGAAAAGCAATTTTATTGCCAATTTCAACTGCCAGTACACGTGGACGGAGGGGACGGGGTTAACCCACAACCGTCACGTCTCTTCAACTGCCAGGGGAACCGTGCCTTTAAAGGTGTCTCCTGCCCAGCCTTTTTCATTTTCAATCCTCACTTTTATTCCAGTTTCCTTCATCATTTTGTTCTCCTATACCTGCGAGTTCGTGCGTTAAAGCGAGTTGCCTCTTCGTCTTTCACCACCCGAACAAGTAAGTAATTCTTCTTTCTTCCTCTCCCATGTCGATTGATTCTAGGATAAGCGGTTTTACCACCGAGGAGTCGTCGGATGAGGAAAATCAACCGCTGAGTATACAGCGCCGCCGCCCTAAGAGTACCCGAAAGGCTGTTTTGAGGGCCAAGGCGGCCAGGAATGCTCACAAACCCCGCCACATAGTGATAGACGAAGTGAGCCCTGAGCCTGTCGATTCGGCCAGCACGATGCGAGACCCGTCAGGGGAGCCCGTGGTTGCTCCGGTAAGGACGGCAGGGCCTGCGGAACGGTTGCGGTCTTGTGATGATGACGGGGAGTTTGATGTGGGTTTTAATAAACTTCCCATGTCCACAAAGATCGACCCCTCCTGGCAGCTGGAAGTTCTTAGATCTGGGGAGGCCGCGATGGCGGATAAGTTCTACCAAGTGGGCAAAGGTTATAGTCTGATTTTACCCGACGAGGGGTCTGTCGTAACGGACCCGCCTGCCGGCTGTACAGCCGTTTACCTCAAATCTTTAGACTTCGGTCTGAGATTCCCTTTACACCCATTCCTGGAATTGTTGTTGGTGAGGGCCGGAGGGGCCCTGTGCCAGATAACACCGCCTTCCATCAGGACGATGATCTCTTTTGTCTGGGTCTGTCTCTTTAGGGGATACCCTCTGTCGGTCAATTTATTCAGGAACCTCCACCATTTTCAGAAGATGGGGGGTGTCAACAAGGGCTGGTACTCCCTTCGTATGGCAGAGAATGTCGCGACTGTTTACCCTCGTCCTGACAACATCAAATGGGCCAAAGACCGGTTCTTTTGGCTGAGGGTAGACGGTGAATATTCCCTTCCCATCGTCTTTTCGTCAGGGGTAAACTCTCGTCTTCAGTCCAAGATTGAGAGGGAGATCGGGCTGAAGGCATCTGAAATGGTCCTGGAGGGCATAGATCAGGAGGTTTTCCCCAACTTCGCCTCTCAGGGCGGGAAGCATGGGGCTCCTTCTGTTTGGCTGCCTCACTTCGACGTCATTTCGTCAGATCTGATGTTAGGGGCTGTAGGTCTTGCTCCGGCCTGCGGTTCAGGTGTGTGGGTCGGAGACCCCCTATGTAATTGTGTCATTACCTGTCTTTTTGCTGTCAATTCATTTCGGTGTTTCTTTTCATGCAGGCCCTGACCGTCCTTTCGAGTGGACCCCTGAGCTGTTGAGGAAAATCCACTGCAAGCCGGACAGGACTCCCATCGGCCCCATTCCGCCTACTCCCAGTGTTACGGATATGAAAGGTTCTCTGTCTGATTATGTGAGGGGCTTCAAGTTTACTGCCTTTCCGCCTCCTCGCCAGGGGCAGGTCTCTACCGCCGCTGGCAAGTCTGTCGCTGGCAAGGATCAAGCAGCTGTAGATTCGCCTGACCCTGCTGGTTCCCCAACGAAGTCTTGTCGGTTTGGGGAGGTCAAGATGCTTCCCAAATCGAAGAAGAGGAAGGCAGATGAGTATGTCGAGGATCTGACCATGGGGTCTGACCCAAACCCTGCCTCTGTGACTTTTCCTCCGGCCTCCCAGGTACAAATTGTTGACGTGGATGCTCAACCTTCTGAACCTGAGGCCAGATCTCCTCTCGACGTGCTTCCCAATGAGGTATTGAGCAACTCGGTCGATCGTGCCTTCAATTCGTTGGAGCAGATGGGTTCCGACAGGTTCCAGGTTCCTTCTGGCCAGACTTCCAGCATACCAGAGCCTGCCTTCGTCGAGAAAGGCGTGTTTTATGAGGAGGCAGAGGTTGAACTGTAACACCCCAAAATTTCCTTTCCTTTTTAAAAATATTTTTATCGTGAATCAAAACCCAAATTAAGGAAATTCAGAGGTGTCACTCCGCACTCGAGTCAAAGACCCGAATGCAAGGAGATTTCAAAAGCCGAACTACAAATGTCTAATGGTCTAAAATAGTCTATTACAATCCATTAATTAAATTACAACAATTCGAAATATGAAATATGAAATTGTCTAAGTATAATAAATGGTCTAATAACTTAGAGTCCACTTAATATCTAATGAGTCGTCGTTCCCGCATGCATCAATCACTGCAAACCTGTGGTGGATTTAAAACATTAAAACCACAGTTGAAAAGTCAGTGAAATTGAGTAAGCTAACACCTCAACTCGTAGAAAACCAAAACCCTTACCTGGATTTTGAAAACGTTTTAGTTTTATTTTCGAAAACCACACTTAACACGTTATCATATAAACCAATTATCAAGACAATTTACATCACCAGTATAGAAATATCACAGTAGCTTCAACAAGTATATAACATATCATTAATATAATCCAAATTATTCTTTTATATCTTTAATGAGGAATCCATACCAAATATTATAAGTGGGATGAGCCGAATTTGTTTCCAACTCATCCAAACCATACCAATCATATATTTATAAGTGGGTGAGCCGGTTTTTACCGAATCACCAAACCATAAAATTATATACGTGGGTGAGCCGAATCTTTGTCGACTCACCAAACCATTATATACGTGGGTGAGTCGGTTCTTTGCCGACCCACCAAACCATACCATACAAGACTACTAGACCTTAAGTGTGCACACCCCCTATTAAGTATTGCTAACCCAATAGAGTAGTACTAGAGCCAAGCCCACTTAAAAACCGATGCGGTGGGGCAATAAAGTGGAGTCGATGTGACTCAAACCAATAAAGTGGAGTCGATGCGACTCAAACCAATAATCATCGTGTATCCTCATACTTTATTCATTTATTTTGTTTACAATATCGATTCTTTAACAAATTTGTATTCAAACAACCATACAATCATTCACAATTCCACCACAACGATATCAAATATCCAGCAAACCATAATTCCAAAAATACATTCTTTGAATCACAACCCAAACAATATATCAATTCAATAATCCAAACCAATCCAATCAAAATATGATAATCAAAACGATAAATCGTTCTCCACCTAGCATGATACTAAGTTTTCATCCAACACACCAATCACTTAGCATGTAGTTTTGAAAGGTTTCTACAAGTTTAGGAAAGGTTGAGCATGCTAGCTTACCTTTTTAATGCACACAAGAACACGACAGCACAACGATCACTATTATTCTTCGTCTACGAATTCAAGGCTACAATAATACAACCAATAATCCCAAATCAATACTAATCCCACTTAATCATTCATCTAATATTTATGTTAATCCTATTCTATGTGTAATACCCATAACAATACCAATTCCAAACCAAAATCACCAAATAACTAACGATTATAGTTCTATTTCAATAATTACTCGATAATCATTAAATAACACCCAAATTAGTATAAAAATTTCCAAAGGCATAAAAATAGTTTAAAAACAGAATCTAACTTATAAAAATTAACCCTTAATTATTATAATTTAATTAGAAATTATTTTAACCACTTAATTATGTTTTATTGATTAAAAATTATGTTTTATTATATAAAATCCCATAAATTCGAAATTAACAAAATAAATTACAAAATCAGTAAAATAATTCATAAACCACCATAATTCGAAAATCCTAGTTAGTAATTAAAATTTGAGCTAATTAAAACAATTTTCAACACTAATCTCTTAATTAAAACTAATAACGATTCTACAAAACATGAACAAATTAGAATCAAATTATCTATCTAAAATTATAAGACCTAGTTGACATGAATCAATCACCAATAACCTATATCAATCAAAGATTAACAAAAACGAATTTATAAGATTGATTTAATTGACCCTTAATCACAATTAAAATCATAGACCCAAGAACAATTGAAAACTAATCAAAGCTCAAGACTTTAATCTACAAGCTCACTCTAAACTAATTACCCATCTTCAAAAACATCTTATTGAACAATAAAATTACAACACTAAGTAATTGCATCAAGTTTTCGGGTTGGGTTTTGAGAAAAACGAAAAATAGAGGAAGGAGGGGCGAGGGAAGACATTACCTACGGCGAGGAGAGGAAGAGGAGACGGTGGTTGGACGGAGGAAACTAGGCGGCTGGTTGCGGGGGCGGCGAGGCTGATGTGCGGCGACGAAGAGGAAGCGGCGTGTGCGTGCGTCGTGAAGGAGAATCAGAGGCATAGGAGGGGTGTTTGTCTTTGTATATGGAAAAGAAGGGGGGTGTTTGTCGTGGGTTAAGAGAGAGAGAGAAAGAGAGTGTTTTTTTTTTTTTTTTTTTTTTTTCCTTTTTTTCCTTTTTCTGATTTTCTCTTTGTTTTTTTTTTTTTTCCCTTTGTTTTGTTTAGGTTGGGTATATGCAGTTTGGGCCAACATGGTGTTGGGTTAATGTTTGATTGTTGCAAGTGAAAGGGACCCAATTTGGAAATAGAAAACCCAAATCGCAAGTCCAAATTTAGAACCAATTCCCGATCCCGTTTTCGAAAACGATTCACGAAATAACAACTAATTCATTTATGCTGGAAAAACTTAGCTAATGATACTAAAATATTATTATTAAAATATTTCAAATTTTTAGGATATTACATCTTTCCCCTCTTAAGACAACGCTTCGTCCCCGAAGCGCAAAATAATTGACTGAACTCATTGCACAACCACACAGCACAAGTCATAAACAACTCATAAAATGTAAAGGTATGAATGTATATATGCAATGCATGATCCTAAGTTTAATGCAAAGTTGATATTACAATCCACCCTCCTTAAAAGAAGAGTTCGTCCTCGAACTCACGAGTTAAACAGTCTTATATGTAAGTAAATGATTTCAACGCCTCAGTGCACGAGTATTGATATAGGAATGCCATTGAAATATAGGATTTTTTTTCCTTAATTTTGCAGCTGTCAACCGATACACTTTTAGAAGAACCATGACAGCAATCTTATAGTCCCAAAAATTATGGCATCGTCAAGATCACTAAATTTCTTCTATAACCAAAACGCTTAAAAGAGTAGAAACCAATACGACAGTCAACCTCAAATACTTTATTAACCTGTTGGGCAAACTACAACTATACTTTGAAAGTACGGAACCACATACTCAAGAAAACTTACTCATCAATTCTCGAATTGCAAATTCAAAAGACAAACTATATGTGTCAAAATTCAACCCCTCTTGTCCTCATGACGACATATATATCCAAATAATCCACCATACTGCTCAATAATATAAACCCATATAAGATACAACACCAAACTATAATCCAACAATATTTCTAACTTCACAATATTGATCTGATATCCAAATAACATATTTAATACTCAAAATATAAACCGAGGAACCTTATCGACCAATCCATTCATTTAATCAACAAAGCTCAACACTATTCGATACACTATCCCAAAATTCTCAACCCCTCTGAACAATTTGGGTAGTCGTTGTCACACCTCAACTTACCAGAATCATTTCCCAATATTAGTCAATCGAAATATACATTAAAATCCAAAAGATATACAAGATCCATTCCGTTAGAAATATAATTTCCTGGAGCATCACAACTCATATATATCAAAACCAAACAAAACCATTATACCTAAAATAAAATCTTTTCAGCCTGAATCATTTAATAAAGACCATATTCTCTGTATTATACAAAACTCATAAAACTCACCTTTAAAAATTTTCCCAATCACATAGTAACCCAAAATGAAATTTGAAGTAACCAAACTCACTAAGTCACTTTGCTAATAAACTCAACTCTTTAAATCATAATTCAATAATCATACCATGATAACAATGATGGAGATTTTAAACCCCAATGATAAATTCTGACCTAAATAAATCTCCAACTAATCTGATCCTCGTCGAAATACAACCTTCGTACATTATATATAAACCCCAAAAATCTCAAATTAATACATCAAACTATTCTTTAAGATAGATACACATAAGGAAAATTAAGATCATGGATCTGAAGTCATATTATCCCAAAATAGTTGTAAACTTCCATGACGATATTAATTATAACATACTCAAACCCATTAAACAATACAGTCATATATCTCGAAATAAACCAGTCAGTAAATTTCAAATCCAACATTCCAAATTTCACCACACAAGAACAATTTTAATCTCTAGAAACCAACCAAACTCCAAATTCAATATCAGATGCCACACTCAAATTTCTTATTCACATCTCACAATAACAGTTTCCTTTCAATACTCAAGAAAAACACCTTGTAACAAGACCACTCAATAATGCTACAAACCTCCATATAATGTAAAATCTATAATTAGTATAGCTGTCAATAGATTTCCTTATTACGAACATTCATTTCACCATATAACACCCACTATATTTCTCATGTTTAACCAAAACTCATATAAATCATCGACGTAACGATGTCCAAACACATGTCTAAAATGCTAGATATAGAGCATAATAATCTACACATTTGCCAAAGTCCCACTACTAAGGGTAGGGTGGGAGGGCACTACTTATGTTTTGGTATATTTCCACTATATGTAATTCAACTCCTTGAGAATGATGCAGCAATTTGCTATCAAGCCCTTAATAACAATTCCAACACTAATAAATACCAAAATAATATATGTCTCAGTTGAGACACATTCCATGAAACCAAGATTATACATGTCGAGCAGGCATACTTAGAATAGACATACAATTTTCTCATTCCATTTCAATAAATAATCATTCCAAATATATAAGGTACATTTGACCTTCCAAAACCAACAATTTTCATACATGTTGATCAATTTCATAGTTTCTAATTCCAATGCCACATTACATTTATCTTACATTTCCAAGTGAATCAAAACATTCAAATAATCCAGTAACATTTATATGTAAAACTCACATGTGAAAACAAGTAGCAATTCATATATAAAAAGTTAAACACACATAAATGAACAAAATAATACCCCTATACCCCCATACGGCTTGATTCATTTTATTTGTTTTTACTAATTGAATTATTTCTCTTTTTTTTTTTAGCCTTGTTAGTTCAATTTAGCGTGGGACCTAACCTGGGCTCTGATACCAACTGTAACACCCCCAAATTTCCTTTCCTTTTTAAAAATATTTTTATCGTGAATCAAAACCCAAATTAAGGAAATTCAGAGGTGTCACTCCGCACTCGAGTCAAAGACCCGAATGCAAGGAGATTTCAAAAGCCGAACTACAAATGTCTAATGGTCTAAAATAGTCTATTACAATCCATTAATTAAATTACAACAATTCGAAATATGAAATATGAAATTGTCTAAGTATAATAAATGGTCTAATAACTTAGAGTCCACTTAATATCTAATGAGTCGTCGTTCCCGCATGCATCAATCACTGCAAACCTGTGGTGGATTTAAAACACAAAAACCACAGTTGAAAAAGTCAGTGAAATTGAGTAAGCTAACACCTCAACTCGTAGAAAACCAAAACCCTTACCTGGATTTTGAAAACGTTTTAGTTTTATTTTCGAAAACCACACTTAACACGTTATCATATAAACCAATTATCAAGACAATTTACATCACCAGTATAGAAATATCACAGTAGCTTCAACAAGTATATAACATATCATTAATATAATCCAAATTATTCTTTTATATCTTTAATGAGGAATCCATACCAAATATTATAAGTGGGATGAGCCGAATTTGTTTCCAACTCATCCAAACCATACCAATCATATATTTATAAGTGGGTGAGCCGGTTTTTACCGAATCACCAAACCATACAATTATATACGTGGGTGAGCCGAATCTTTGTCGACTCACCAAACCATTATATACGTGGGTGAGTCGGTTCTTTGCCGACCCACCAAACCATACCATACAAAACTACTAGACCTTAAGTGTGCGATGTAATATCCTAAAAATTTGAAATATTTTAATAATAATATTTTAGTATCATTAGCTAAGTTTTTCCAGCATAAATGAATTAGTTGTTATTTCGTGAATCATTTTCGAAAACGGGATCGGGAATTGGTTCTAAATTTGGACTTGCGATTTGGGTTTTCTATTTCCAAATTGGGTCCCTTTTACTTGCAACAATCAAACATTAACCCAACACCATGTTGGCCCAAACTGCATATACCCAACCTAAACAAAACAAAGGGAAAAAAAAAAAAAAACAAAGAGAAAATCAGAAAAAGGAAAAAAAGGAAAAAAAAAAAAAAACACTCTCTTTCTCTCTCTCTTAACCCACGACAAACACCCCCCTTCTTTTCCATATACAAAGACAAACACCCCTCCTATGCCTCTGATTCTCCTTCACGACGCACGCACACGCCGCTTCCTCTTCGTCGCCGCACATCAGCCTCGCCGCCCCCGCAACCAGCCGCCTAGTTTCCTCCGTCCAACCACCGTCTCCTCTTCCTCTCCTCGCCGTAGGTAACGTCTTCCCTCACCCCTCCTTCCTCTATTTTTCGTTTTTCTCAAAACCCAACCCGAAAACTTGATGCAATTACTTAGTGTTGTAATTTTATTGTTCAATAAGATGTTTTTGAAGATGGGTAATTAGTTTAGAGTGAGCTTGTAGATTAAAGTCTTGAGCTTTGATTAGTTTTCAATTGTTCTTGGGTCTATGATTTTAATTGTGATTAAGGGTCAATTAAATCAATCTTATAAATTCGTTTTTGTTAATCTTTGATTGATATAGGTTATTGGTGATTGACTCATGTCAACTAGGTCTTATAATTTTAGATAGATAATTTGATTCTAATTTGTTCATGTTTTGTAGAATCGTTATTAGTTTTAATTAAGAGATTAGTGTTGAAAATTGTTTTAATTAGCTCAAATTTTAATTACTAACTAGGATTTTCGAATTATGGTGGTTTATGAATTATTTTACTGATTTTGTAATTTATTTTGTTAATTTCGAATTTATGGGATTTTATATAACATATTTTTTAATCAATAAAACATAATTAAGTGGTTAAAATAATTTCTAATTAAATTATAATAATTAAGGGTTAATTTTTATAAGTTAGATTCTGTTTTTAAACTATTTTTATGCCTTTGGAAATTTTTATACTAATTTGGGTGTTATTTAATGATTATCGAGTAATTATTGAAATAGAACTATAATCGTTAGTTATTTGGTGATTTTGGTTTGGAATTGGTATTGTTATGGGTATTACACATAGAATAGGATTAACATAAATATTAGATGAATGATTAAGTGGGATTAGTATTGATTTGGGATTATTGGTTGTATTACTGTAGCCTTGAATTCGTAGACGAAGAATAATAGTGATCGTTGTGCTGTCGTGTTCTTGTGTGCATTAAAAAGGTAAGCTAGCATGCTCAACCTTTCCTAAACTTGTAGAAACCTTTCAAAACTACATGCTAAGTGATTGGTGTGTTGGATGAAAACTTAGTATCATGCTAGGTGGAGAACGATTTATCGTTTTGATTATCATATTTTGATTGGATTGGTTTGGATTATTGAATTGATATATTGTTTGGGTTGTGATTCAAAGAATGTATTTTTGGAATTATGGTTTGCTGGATATTTGATATCGTTGTGGTGGAATTGTGAATGATTGTATGGTTGTTTGAATACAAATTTGTTAAAGAATCGATATTGTAAACAAAATAAATGAATAAAGTATGAGGATACACGATGATTATTGGTTTGAGTCGCATCGACTCCACTTTATTGGTTTGAGTCACATCGACTCCACTTTATTGCCCCACCGCATCGGTTTTTAAGTGGGCTTGGCTCTAGTACTACTCTATTGGGTTAGCAATACTTAATAGGGGGTGTGCACACTTAAGGTCTAGTAGTCTTGTATGGTATGGTTTGGTGGGTCGGAAAAGAACCGACTCACCCACGTATATAATGGTTTGGTGAGTCGACAAAGATTCGGCTCACCCACGTATATAATTGTATGGTTTGGTGATTCGGTAAAAACCGGCTCACCCACTTATAAATATATGATTGGTATGGTTTGGATGAGTTGGAAACAAATTCGGCTCATCCCACTTATAATATTTGGTATGGATTCCTCATTAAAGATATAAAAGAATAATTTGGATTATATTAATGATATCTTATATACTTGTTGAAGCTACTGTGATATTTCTATACTGGTGATGTAAATTGTCTTGATAATTGGTTTATATGATAACGTGTTAAGTGTGGTTTTCGAAAATAAAACTAAAATGTTTTCAAAATCCAGGTAAGGGTTTTGGTTTTCTACGAGTTAAGGTGTTAGCTTACTCAATTTCACTGACTTTTTCAACTGTGGTTTTTGTGTTTTAAATCCACCACAGGTTTGCAGTGATTGATGCATGCGGGAACGACGACTCATTAGATATTAAGTGGACTCTAAGTTATTAGACCATTTATTATACTTAGACAATTTCATATTTCATATTTCGAATTGTTGTAATTTAATTAATGGATTGTAATAGACTATTTTAGACCATTAGACATTTGTAGTTCGGCTTTTGAAATCTCCTTGCATTCGGGTCTTTGACTCGAGTGCGGAGTGACACCTCTGAATTTCCTTAATTTGGGTTTTGATTCACGATAAAAATATTTTTAAAAAGGAAAGGAAATTTGGGGGTGTTACATGAACTCCCAGCGGAAGTGGTTACCAAATTGGAGTCTGTCCCTCATGTGCAAATGAGTGAATCCCTCTGCCAGGCTGACCCCTGTCAGGGTAACACCCTGGCCTGGCGCCAGGCTCGGGCTGGACTGCTGCCGCTTGATCGTCCTTCTATGGAGATGAGGACTGTTAGGGCCCCTTTTGCCTCTGCTATCCACAACCTTGCCCAGGTTTGTTTATAACACCTCGTTCTCCTTGTTGGTTCTTGTCGATTCTCTTTCTGCTTTTTCCCTTTTCGTTGTATCTAACCCTGTCTTTACGCAGGCTTCCCGATCTGTCCTTCAAGCCTGTGAGTTGGGGGCCTATTATCAGTCCCAGTATCGCATTTTCAAGGAAAGGATGGCTGCTCGGGAGCAGAGGGACAAGGAGATTGCAGAGGAGAGAAGATTGGCTTTCCAGAATCTGCAGGATTCCATCCAGGAGCTACGAGACAACTATGCCCAAGCCGTTCGTGAGCGGGACGATGCTCGAAGTGAGGCTTACTCTGCCAGGTCTTTGAACGATTCTCTTCAGGCTGACTGTCGCTCCTTGAAGTCTAGTATCGAGCAGAAACAGAAAGATTTGGACGCCGCCCTAGCACAGTTGAAGGAGAAGAGTGCGGAGATTGACGGGCTCAAAGCGGATGCCCTGGACGAAGTCCAAGGGGCCATATGGGATGGCTTCGAGCAAGGGTGGCAGGCTGCGGCTATTCTTTTTGGTCATCTCTTCCCTAGCCAGAGTTCTGACTGGGCCAGAGTTGAAACATTGAGGGTCGAGCAAGCCAATTCTGGGTGGCCTCTTCTCAAGAATCATGGTAATGAGACCAGTACCACCAGTCAGGGGGGGCTAGGCCCTCAGGTTGCCGCTGATAATGCTGACATTCATGCTGCTGGCGGACCTTCTGTGGCCCCGAACGGCGACGGCCAGGCATAGGGACACCGGCGGTTGTTCGCCTGCTCGGAGTCCTGTAACTCCTCGTGAGTTTGCCTACCTTTGCTTGTTGCTTTTTTTTTTTTTTTTTTTCTTAGTTTGGGTAGGCCTTAGCAGGTTTCTGGTGGACGGCCGCCGATTCACGCTTTGTTGCTGAACCTTTTGCGTATCTGTTGTTGCTTCTCTTAGCTTCCCACCCTGGCGGGATGTGCCGGGGCTGAACAGCTTTTATTTTGTTACTGGTTATTTTGCCCACCCTGGCGGGATGTGTCAGGGCTGAACAACTCTTTAATCGCAGCTTCTTTCGAACTTCGATTTCGTGTTGGTGCTTACGTTGTGACTGGGCTTTCTTGGTCTTTATCCTCCTGGCCGGTTGACGACTTCTTTTTGTGGTCTTACAATAGCCCTGGCTGGGTATTGTTTTTATGACCTATGACCGTAGTCAGCTTCCAGTCAGGGCTTCATAATATCCTTGACTGGGTTGTCTTTACGACCTTTGACCGTAGTCAGCTTCCAGCCAGGGAATTATACTATCCCCGACTAGGTATTGTCTTTACGACCTTTGACCGTAGCCAGCTTCCAGCCAGGGAATTATACTATCCCCGACTAGGTATTGTCTTTACGACCTTTGACCGTAGCCAGCTTCCAGCCAGGGAATTATACTATCCCTGACTAGGTATTGTCTTTACGACCTTTGACCGTAGTCAGCTTCCAGCCAGGGAATTATACTATCCCTGACTAGGTATTGTCTTTACGACCTTTGACCGTAGTCAGCTTCCAGCCAGGGAATTATACTATCCCCGACTAGGTATTGTCTTTACGACCTTTGACCGTAGCCAGCTTCCAGCCAGGGAATTATACTATCCCTGACTAGGTATTGTCTTTACGACCTTTGACCGTAGTCAGCTTCCAGCCAGGGAATTATACTATCCCCGACTAGGTATTGTCTTTACCGCCTCGGTCCGGCCTCTCTTGCCCCTGCTTTATTTTTCCGCTAATTCTAAATAAGGCAAAATAAAATACACTCGTAGGCCGGGTTGGATTTCATGCGGGGCTCTTTATTGACTTACATCATAAAGATTACCAAGTTACACTTGGATATGCCGGGATAGTTACATTTTTATAGACCATCATCGGTCCCACCTCTAAGCATGGTACTTCTTGAGGTTATCGGTATTCCATATGGTGTCCAGGGGTTTCCCATCCATGTCCCGTAGTCTGAATGTCCCTGGACCGTGCTGTCTGGTTACCTCGTATGGGCCTTCCCATGCTGCAGTCAGTTTCCCATGGATGTTGGCTTTCTGGGAGGCTGTCGCCTTTCTCAGCACTAGGTCCCCTGCCTTTAAGGGTCGGTATTGCACTCTCCTGTTGTAGGCTCTACGCATCCTGTCTTTGCATGCGGCCATGACAAGCCTGGCATCATCCCTTACTTCATCGAGCAAATCTAATGATGTCTTCAAGGCCTCATTGTTTGCCTCTGGCTCCCAGGCCTGGACCCTGAGGCTCCTGGCTCTGGTCTCAACCGGCATCACCGCCTCTGTTCCGTATACCAACATGAATGGTGATTGACCGGTTGCCTCTTTCTCGGTAGTTCTCAATGACCATAGCACGCTGTGAAGCTCTTTCACCCACTCCTTCTTGGCATCCTCCAGCCTTTTCTTCATGCCGCTGATGACTTGTTTGTTTGCCGCCTCTGCCTGGCCGTTGCTTTGTAGGTGGCACACGGCTGAGTACGCAAATTTGACATTGAATTCGGTCAGCCATTCCTTCAGGGGTCTGCAGTAGAACTGCCTACCATGGTCAAATACCATGACCTGCGGCACTCTGAACCTTGTGAATATGTTCTGCCATATCACTTTCCTGACGGAGGCCTCGGTGATGGTTGACACGGCTTCTGCTTCCACCCATTTGGTGAAATAATCAACGGCTACAATCACATATTTGACCTGGTACGCTGCCGTGGTGAAAGGTCCTATGATATTCATCCCCCATTGAGCAAAAGGCAGGGGGTTCAGGATTGGCATCAGGTCGTTGGCTGGCACATGGATCATCGGTGCATGGATTTGACAATTGTGACAGCACTCGACCAGTTTAACAGCGTCCTTGAGCATGGTGGGCCAGTAATACCCTGCCCTTAGGGCCTTGTCTGCCAGAGTCTTTGCCCCTATGTGGTGTCCGCATAAGCCCATGTGGATTTCCCGCAACACGTAGTCTGCATCCAGGGGTCCTACACACTTTGACAGGGGTCGTTTGAAAGATTTCCTGCATAACTCCCCATTCATGATGAGGTAGTGAGCTCCCTTCCTGAGCATCTTTCGAGCCTCGCTTTTGTCTTTGGGAAGCTCCCCTGTCATCTTATACTTTTTGATCGGATCCATCCAACTCTCATCCTCTTGTACTGGCAAAACTTGCTCTCCGTCCGATACGGATTTGTGCTGTCGGATGTCGACGAATACAGACCTGCCCACTTCATCCAGGCTGGAGCTTGCTAGTTTGGATAGTGCATCAGTCTGGTGATTCTGGGACCTTGGTATCAGTTCGACCTTTAAGGTCTTCAAACTGCTGGCGGCTTCTTTGAATTTGGTTAAGTATTTGAGCATAGACTCCTCCCTGGCCTCGTATTCTCCGTTGATCTGGCTACTGACCAGCTGGGAATATGTTCGGACAATGATGTGCTCTGCCCCTGCTGCGGTGCTCAATTCCACCCCTGCAATCACAGCCTCGTATTCGGATTCGTTGTTTGAGGCTGGGAACAGGAATCTCAACGCGTGCTCAAACCTAGTACCATCTGGGGCTACGATCAGCACTCCTGCTCCAGACCCTGTCGATGTGGCTGAACCATCTGTGTAGACTTCCCAGATTCCCTCACCATCAGCGGGGTCGTCTGGGTGGGAGCATTCAGCTATGAAGTCTGCCAGGGGCTGCCCCTTGAGGCTTCCCCTTGGCTTGTAGTTGATTCCATACCCTGATATTTCAACGGCCCATTTGGTCAGTCTGCCTGACTTCTCCATTTTCTCCAGAGTTTTTTCCAAAGGTTGATTGGTTCTGATGGTCACCGGATGTGCCTCGAAATACGGCTTTAGTTTCCTTGTTGCTATGACAACCGCGTAAGCTGCCTTTTCCATTTGAGGGTAATTTTTCTCTGAGGCAATCAGAGTGTGGCTGACATAGTAGATAGCCTGTAGGACCTTACCCTCTTCCCTGATCAGTGCGGCGCTGACTGCTGTCTGGGTTACTGCTATGTATAGGAATAGAGGTTCTCCTGCCCTAGCTATGGCCAGGGTTGGAATTTTGGCCATATGCTCCTTGAGCTCTTGGAAAGCCAACTGCTGCTCCTGCCCCCAGGCAAATTGCTTGTTCCCCTTGAGGACTTCAAAGAAGGGAGTTGACTTGTCTCCTGACTTTGCGATGAACCTGGACAGGGCCGCCACTCGGCCTGTCAGCCCCATGACGTCTTTTCTGGTTTTCGGCTCTGGTAGGTCTAGTATTGCTCTAACTTTGTCTGGATTTGCGTCGATTCCTCTCTGACTTATCAAGAAACCCAGGAACTTGCCAGATCTAACCCCGAACACGCACTTCTTCGGGTTTAATTTCATCCTGTACTTCCTGAGGGACTGGAAAGTCTCCCTCAGGTCTTCAATGTGTTGTGCATCTGTTTTGCTCTTCACAATTGCATCGTCCACGTATACTTCAATGTTCCTCCCCTTTTGGTGTTCGAACACTCTGTCAACCAACTTTTGGTAGGTTGCCCCTGCGTTCTTCAAGCCAAAGGGCATCATTTTGTAGTTATACACTCCATGGCTGGTTATAAATGCCGTTTTGTTCCGGTCTGGCTCCCAAAGGGATACCTGGTGGTACCCTGAGAAGGCATCCAGGAAGCTCAACATCGAGTGACCGCTGGTGGAATCCACTAGCTGATCAATTCTGGGCAGGGGGTAGCAGTCCTTTGGGCAGGCCTTATTCAGATTTGTGAAGTCCACACACATCCGCCAGGCTCCGGAGGCTTTCTTGACCATCACCACGTTGGCCATCCATTCAGGGTAGTCACATGGTTCGATGAACCCTGCTTCGAGCAGCTTATCTATTTCTTCCTTGATGGCAGCATCCTTCTCCGTGGAGAAGGTTCTCTTCTTTTGTTTCACCGGTCTGACCTCTGGATTCACATTCAGCTTATGAACCATCAGGCCAGGGTCTACACCTGGCATCTCTACTGCCGAATATGCGAATATGTCCTCATGTTCCATGAGCAGCGCTATCAGGTTGGTCCTGGTGTCACACTCCATATCAGATCCAATATGTACACTCCTTCCGGGGGACAACTGGATCTCTTCTTGCCCCTTGGTAAGGTCTTTGGAGCTGCTTGTCTCTCCTCCAGGCCCCTTAGGGATGCTGGGCTTTGGTTTATTATTTCCTTCTTTCAAGCATGTCGGCCTATCCCGGATCTCTCTTGCCCCTGCAACTCTATGGTCAGTGTCCATAGGGGTTGTATCCAGCTCATTCGGTTTCCTTTTTGGTAGCTTCTTGGCGTTCCTTATTGTCACCACATTGCAAGACCTCCCTGACTTCTGAGATCCCAACAATTTTTCAGCTGTTCCTCGGTTAGATATGTACAACATCGCCAGGGCCCTGATTGATATCCAGGCTCCAATCTCGTCCAGGGTCTTCCGCCCTATCAGAGCGTTGTAGGCTGAGGGTGCATCCACTATTATGAACTCGGCCATAAGGTTACGCGAGGCCGACCCTGCCCCGAACATGATAGTTAACTCGATTACTCCGATCGGGGCCAGCCCCTCTCCCGAGAATCCGTATACCATCTTGTCTGTCTTCTTTAGGCAACCCAGCCCTAGCCCGAGTTGGTCGAATGCTGACCGATACAGGACATTTGAGTAGCATCCTGAGTCGACCAAGCATCTGTGGACCAGGTGGTTACCGATGTCCGCCTCTATCACCAATGAATCATTGTGGGGCCTGATGACCCTGTCGTAGTCGACCTGGCTGAACATCATGTCGAGTATTATCTCCGGCTTTCTGGGGATTCCCGTCCCTGCATAGTGTATCTGATGGGTCAGGCTCCTGAGGTGGCTTCTGTGACTTCTTACGGATCCTCCGTGGGCACCCTCGCTTGTGACTACATGTATCTCACCCAATCTCTGATGGACTGGGATTCTGTTGGCGTCTGCCCCTGGCCCCTTCTTATACTGCTGCAGGCGCCCTTTGCGAATGAGATCCTCGATTTGGTTTTTCAAGTGACGGCATTCTTCTGTGTCATGGCCATGGTCGTCGTGGAATCTACAGAATTTGCTTTTATCCCTTCGTAAACCTCCCATCTTTGGTGGTTTCTCCCATTTCTCGTCGGCCATGTGAATGTGGTACACTTCAGCCCTGTTGACGGTCAGGGGGGTGTAGTATTCATATCTCCTGGGGAGATCTTTCTTCCTGGGCTCTTTGGACTCTGGTTTCCTTTCTCTGCCCCTGCTCCTGTCTGTCTTGGTTTCAGCTTCCTTAGTCCTTCCTCTTGAAGACCCTGTCTCCTGCTTTTTCGTAGGTGAGAAAGCTTTGTGGTACTCTTCCTCCCTGATGAACCCTTTTGCCAGCTTCTTAGCTTCCGCAATGGTGGCTGGTGGATTCCGGATGATCCGGCTGTGGAATGGACCTGGTTGCAACCCATGAGTCAGTGAGAAGATGGCCACTTCCTGGGAGCAATTGGGGATCTGTTGGTACTCTGTGTTGAACCTTTTTATGTAATTGCTCGTGCTTTCTCTCTCTCCCTGCCTCACGTGGAGCAGCTCAGTGGCAATCCTTTCTCTCCTTTTGTTGCCTGAGTATTGGTCTTCAAACTTCCTCGACAGACCCCGTAAAGTGCGTACGCTTCCTTCTAGCAGAGCCCTGAACCAGGTCTGTGTGATCCCGGTCAGGGTGTTCTGGAATGCTTTGCACCAAACTCCGTCTTCCAGCTGGTACAACGACATGTGGCTATCGAAACTGTTTAGGTGTTCGGTGGGATCCGTGGACCCGTCGAACTTACAGCTTGGCATCTTGAACGTTGGCACCGGGGTTTCCATCACCCCCCTGGAGAGAGGAGTCCGCTTGGCGTGCTTTGGCCTCTTGTATCCAGAGCTCTCGCCTTCGTTGTATGTAGGATCCTCACTGTAGATTGTCTGTGTTTTGACATGACTGTGTCCGCCTGAGGCATGCCCCTGTCTGGTGGGACCCTGAGCGTGGTGGGATCCCTTCGTGGGCCTGCTTCTGGAGTGAGTCTTATTCCCTGACCCGGCCCCTGACCTGGGTCTCTTGGAATGACTTTCATTTACCACACTGGCTGCGACAGCAGGTTGGGCAATGCCGACTGCCTGGCCAGGTGGTGTGCCGAAAAGGCGGACAGGGGTAACCCCGGCAGCCTGCCCTTCCTGGATTTGTCCTCCTAGGGTTCCAAAAACGTCCTTCAGGACCTGGAAGACAGACTGCATCTGGGCCTGGCTGAGGCCTGTTCCTGGGCTGGTTCCAGGGTTTTGTGGTGGAGCAGGAGTCGCTGGTTGACTGGAACCAGCTGCTCCATCCATTACTTCTTTCCCCGTCCGCCTACCGGTACCTGCAGCATTAGATCTTACCTGTGTAGGTGGCGTGGGACGTGCGGGTTGATCATTATTTGGGATCCTTTCTACGACTATCTCGCTTCTCATCCAGGGAGGATTGTTGATCATATTGATGTGATCCTCCAGGTTTCTCGTGGTCTCTCTGCTTCTACTATAAGGAGACCCCCTGATGATTCCACTAGTGGGAACCGGAGCCGAGGTCCTTGACGGGTGATCGGTCATGGCTTTTAGTTTGGCGCTCCCCACAGACGGCGCCAATTGTTCCGCTGTGAAATGAACAATAGTAATTTGTTGAGGGAGGAGCGTTGATTCTCGGCCTGCGTGGCTGTGGACCTGCTAAGAAGAACGACTATTACTGCCCCGGGGGAGTATTCGGGAAACCCCCTCCGACGATCAAGTTAGTGGCTTGTGAGTGAGAGGCAGGTTTTTAGTATTTTCCGTAGGAAGAGCGAGTTACCTCTCTAATGGCCATGAATCGAGTATTTATAGGCGCATGAATTCGGAAGGCCGGGCCTTGATCGGCCACCTGAGGGCCTTGCTTCTTCATGGGCTTATTTGGCCAAGCTGGCCCTATTGGGCCTTACTTGGCCTTTCCTGCTTTGACCGCCAAAGGCCTTCCTAGTGACGGCCCACAGACCTCACGCCCGAACACATTGAAACCTTAATAAGGAAAAGAATACAAAGTCAGAATTAGTCGTCCCATTACCACAAATTCATCAAACAGGTATGGCGTCGAAAACTCGAAATCATAAGCAGGCAATGTAAAGGTAAAGTGGCAACACTTCAGACCAATCAAGATTCATCCAAATCAATTTTCACTCTAATTTAACATCACTATCATCATTACAATGACTTTCCATCACAAATTTTAATTTAATCATATCAAAGATCATTCAAGGCTAATAAAATTAAAAGACAAACTGAAAATCAAGCGTAAAGAATAAGATTATGAAGTTGGGAATTAAAATTTCAGAGACCTGAAACACTAAAGATTACCTTCTTCTATCGGCATGCGGAACCAGAGTAACCGATATTTGAAGGAGCAGCGATTCACCTTCTAGTTGAAGGATCGTGTCCTTCGATCAAGTGTCATTTCCGATAATAACGAGGATTATATTACGAGGATATTATATTCGATAATATTAGGTGGTTGTAGTGTTTTGCTAGAAACCAACTACGGTCTGTTGGTTTAATGATTAAGCCAACTACTAACTATTACCGAGTCCTACAGGGTCACACGCTTAGAGTCTCGAACCAGGTCTAAGACGATAATATCTAATGGGTTATTAGTTATTATTGGGGTTAGGGTTTTACTGAGTGATTAGGTTATTTATTGTATTAAATATACTCAGATTATATATGTACATGAGAGCTGTATTACGTAATATACAACATACAGAGTAATTGACTCTAAAACCTAAAAACCTAATCACACGTACAACACACAGCCTCCTCAAGAAAAACGTGAGACTGTCTCCCAGCGTTCTAGCAGACAAGACTTGAGGAATTTGGTTCGGTGCTCGCGTGGACTAAGTAGAGGGGTCGCGTTTGGGATCATGTTCCTCCTATAATCTGAGCAATTGTTACACGCATCAATTATTAATCTATGTATGCGATCTTGGGTTAGATGCACGAAAACCGTTTTCCTAATTCCGCACTTTTAGCATCTAAAACCCTACACTAGTGACAGTATTAGCACATCCAGCCTGAGATAATCCCCAAAAAAATATCAGAAATGCATTCCTAACCGTGCAGCTTAATAAAAATAAAAATAAATTAACACAGCTAATCCCATTTCAATGAATAATCAGTTTCGAAAATATCATAATCAAACCCCGCTGCAATTAATAACCTAGAGTTCATATATATACCATACTTGAGCAAAAAATTACTTAAAATTAAACATAAAATATAACTTGCGTCTGATAGAATGGACGGAGCCAATTTGCCAATAACAATGAAAGGACAAACAGGCATGGTAACGGAAAGAGAGCAAATGAAGAATATAATGGTAAACAACAACAATGAAAAGGAGGAGCAGGAGGGTCGTGCGTTTTTGGGGGTTACACTTTAACACATTTGGGGGGCGTTTGGTTCAACATTTTTGGGGAGATTGGAAACGGATTCGATTACCAATCCGCTACATTGTGTTTGTTTTCATATTTTTTGTTTTCAAATCCTTTCACACTCCCTTTCCAATCCCTCAAAATGAAACTCACCTAAAATCTAAGGTAACAATTTGAATCCCCCTTTTATAATTTTCTCTTTCCTCCTTCCCCTCTCTCTCCCCTCCCACACCAACAACCACACCCCAACCCCACTGCACCACCCCGCACCACCGCCGGCCATGCACGCCCCACCACCACTATCGTCGGAGATGCCACCGGTCGACCAGCGACCTTACCGGTGACATCGCCGGACCCACCACGCCACCCTCACCCACCCCTAATATGTTTTTTTTTTTTTGAAAAAACAAAAAATCAAACTTAAATCTCTAGATCTACGATTTATTGAATAAAATTGGATAAACTAATTACATAGTGATGTTAATTATCCAATCACGGTTAGAATGGTGGTGTTAGTGATTAGGATGGTCGTGGTTGGTGGTGGTCAACGGCGGCGGCGGGGAGGTCAATGGTGGTGGTCGAGGGAGGAGAGAGAATAGTTGAGGTGATGGTGGTTATTTTGATTTAAAGAGAAATTTTCCATTTTGCCCTTGCTTATGGATATATTTAACCAAACAACCTTTAAAAAGAATGAAACTTGTTTCCACTCCCTTTCCATTCCTGTTTCCAATCCATTTCCATTCCGAAATGTGAACCAAAACGCCCCTTAGATTGCTACACCACTTTATTATTAGTGTTGGAGTGGATTTCTTCAAAGGACAGTGAACTAGGATGCCTCGCCGAATACCTGCAAAAAAAGGGAGCCCGGTTTTCACCAGGCGTCGCCCCTCCGACGCTCAAGTCAGGAATATGGCTCGCAAGGGGTGGCAAATAAAGACAAAAAAGGTCTTTTGAGCGTAAACCAAGGGAATAATCAGGTGAATGATTGAATGTCAGAGAATGTGTAAGAACGTGGATCCTATAACTCATAAAAAGGGGGGTATTTATAGGAAATGATGGGGGTCCTAGGAATCATCCTAGGTTTTCCCATTCAATCATGACCCTTTATTTTCCTTTCATCTAAGGGCTGCCCTCAACTAGGTTCTGTTGCATCATATGGGCCTTTATTAAGGTACACTGACCTAAGGGCTGTGGCCCAAAACCAAAGTGGTACCAACAGAGCCCCTCGAAGCCTGGTCGCGCCCTTCATTGTCGACAGGGACGGACTCGTTAGCAGCGACTAGGGTACGACCCCTGGCCGCCCTTTATCGAGGTGTACTATGTGGACCTTGGTAAAGCCGTGTGATGCAACGTACCTTTTTTAGGCTCTCGTACACTTCTGACTAGTTTAAACTGCGTCGAAAATTTCCACCTTAGGCGTAGGGGGTGATGGCTCGAATCGAAAGTGATTCGAAAATTTCACCCCTTTCGAGTCCTCACTCCCTCGCCTGGGAGAGCTCGAAAATTTCACCCCTTAGGCGCGGGGAGTGATGGCTCTGCATCCATTCCACCTCCATAGATGTTGTTTTGGCGATGTGCCATGTAAAAATACTCTTTTAAATATTGTGTATGTAGGCCGCCCTTTCGAGGGTGTTTGGCCATTAACACTATCGTCGAGGCCGTTAATTTCTCAGGGTGTTTGGCCTCGACTTATTTTGCTTTCTTGATGCGGTGCACCGTTGAGTGCTTATAATTGCCAACTCGTTTGCGTAACTTAAGAACTTATTTACGTCACCCGTATGCCGCCTCGCCCTCGAGGAGAATGTCGCTCAGTGTTGGATGGCTCGTTGCCTTCGAGGTACGGCGACACTCGACTCCTTGCAAAGGGTGACCGTTCGGTGCAATGCCTATGATGGTTCAAGCATTCTTGGCTCGAATATCACATGGGCTCGAACCGCTCGTTCCTCCTCCTCCATTTTTGAGGGTCGACAGGGTTGCGTCCCGTTTAGCCCCTGCCTTAGTTCGATTATTTATCGAATATTTATGCTTGGAGTGCCTCGGTTCTACCATGGGTTGTGGTATACTTGCGAGGACTGTTAGTAAAAATACTTGGTCGAAGCCCGTCTATTAGCGGTAAGCAATTCGAGGGGAGGCTTCCCATTGGCCTCCCTTTTTCCAAGTCGAAGATTAGGGAGCTATGGGATTTCATCCATCGTAGGCGAATTTGTTCTGAGCTGAACTTTTTATTCGACGTGAGCCCTAGTTGGGAACACGTGTCGCTACTAAGGTGGGGCAACTTCTAACCCGCTCCAGGCAATTGTTATAATAATGCCCTCGACCTTAGCAGGGCAATTTATAGACTCTTGTCTTGGCGAAATGCCTTAAGTGACTCCCCTTATGGGTGATTGCACTCGGCTCGCCTCTAAAGAGGGGCGTAGCGCGTACTTGTGTACGTCTCGAGTGGCTCCCCATCCGAGTGATTGCACTTCTCTCACCTTTCAGGTGAAAGTTCTGCATATCTTTTACGCATCGAGTGGATCCCCATTTGGGTGATTGCACTCGGCTCCCTTTTCAAGGAGGAAGTTGAAGCACTGACTTGCCTCACGCTTGATTTGTCGACGTCTTTGACGGCTCGGGGGGGGGGGGGGGTGGGATTGGGGGATTTAACAGTGTCAAGTATTACATAACGACGCGGCCCTCGGCCTTTCATTATTTTAAAACAAAGTACATGCTACGGCTCGTGGCCAGAAACTTGTTCGGAAATATTACAAACTACGGCTCGCCACTCCGAGCTTTGATTGGGACTACAAAGATAGTACTTAACATTGACCTGACTGACAACTAAGCATAATACTTCTTGAGATTGTAAAGGTTCCACGGCCTCTGTACCATTTCACCCTCTAAGATACTGAGTCCGAACGTTCCTTCTTTTACTTGCTTGACCACTAAATAGGGCCCTTCCCACTTCTCCTTCAGCTTTCCTCCTCGAAGCTTCTTTCTTGTTGCCTTAGCATTCCTCAAGACCATGTCTCCAATTTCCATCTTTCTTGGTCGGGCCATTCGGTTGAATGCTTTGGCCATCTATTGCTTTTGCTTTTCAGCCTTTAGCATTGCATTGCCTCGGCACTCGGGGAGAAGGTCGAGCGCGGCTCGCAGCTCAACTTCGTTCTCCTCGGGCTCGTAGGTGCTTATGCGAACAGATTTGGCTCCCTATTCAACTGGAAGGACCGCGTCCGAGCCATACACAAGCTGGAAAGGGGTCTCTCCCGTGGCTCCCTTCATTGTGGTGCGAATGGCCCACAATACACCAGGCAGCTCATCGACCCATTTTCCTTTGGCTCCTTCAACCATGGTCCTTAGTCCGTGTAGGATCACCAAGTTCGATGACTCGACCTGTCTGTTTGCTTGAGGGTAAGCCACAGATGTGTAACAAGTCTTGACGCCGAACTGGGCACAATATTCTTTGATGTACTTACTGTCAAATTGGGTCCCATTGTCGAATGTAAACATTCGAGGGACTCCGAACTTGGTAAGTATATTCCCCCAGATAAAGTTAGTGATGTCCCGGTCGGTAATTCTCTCCAGCGCCTCAGCTTCGACCCATTTCGTGAAATAGTCGACGGCCACAATTATGAACTTCTTCCGAGTGGAGCTCTTGTGGAACGACCCCAAGATATCCAAGCCCCATCTTGCGAAAGGGAGGGGTGTTGAGATTGGCTGGAGCTGAGTGGGAGGCCTCTTACTGAGTGGGCCGAAGCGCTGGCATTTGTCTCAGTTTTTCAGCATCGCGACTGCATCGGCCTGCATGGTCGGCCAAAAGCATCCCGCTCGCAGGGCTTTTGATGCCAACGCACGAGCTCCAATATGCGCTCCGCACTCTCCAAAGTGGACTTCTCTTAGAATATAATTACCCTCCACTGGATCTACACACTTTATGAACGGCTGGGAATATCCCTTCTTGTATAGTTCCCCGTCGATCAAGGTGAACCATTCTGCTCTTTTTTCGATCGCCTTGGCTCGCTTCGGGTCGTCCGGAAGCTCTCTGTCCTTAAGATAGGCTATTAATGGTCTCATCCACTCAGGACTCCGGTCGAGTACCAAAACGCGAGCCATGGGATCAATGCTCCAAATGGCAACAGCTCCCACTTGACGACCCTTGGGTTGTCATTGATGGATGAGCTGGCCAGTCGAGCCAAAGCGACCGCTTGTTGATTTTCTGATCGGGGGATTCGCTCAATTTGGAAGTGTGTGAGTTTCTTGGCAAGGGTCTGAACCTTATCCCTGTATTGAGCCATGTGTTCCTTCGCTTCGAATTTGTCGTTGATTTGGTTCACCACAATGGCCGAATCAGAGAAGGCTCTCACATCCGTGGCTCCCGCCGCCAGGCACATATGGATTCCCACGATTAGGGCTTCATATTCTGCCTCGTTGTTGGTCGCCTCGAAGCCGAAGCGTAGCGCATATTCCGTTCTCTCCCCTCCCGGGAGGATGACGATCATGCCTGCTCCGCTTCCAGCTGAATTGGACGACCCGTAAACGTACAACGTCCACTGCTCCTTCATGGGTCCCTCAGGTTCGTTGAATGCCGCTTCGACTAAGAAGTCAGACAAGGCCTGCCCCTAGAGGCGGCGTCTCGAATCGTACTCGATGCCGTGGCTTTTCAGCTCGCAGGCCCATCGAGGCAACCGTCCATTTCCTTTCAAGTGGTTCAATATTTTTTCCAAGGGATAATTGGTTCTCACGATGATCTTGTGACTTTGAAAGTAGGGTCGGAGGCGTCGGCTCGAGATGAGCAATGCCAAGGCGAGCTTCTCGAGCGGGGGGTATCGCAGCTCAGCCCCTGCGAGGGCATGGCTCACGTAGTAAACAGGGCTTTGGGCCCCTCGCGCTCAACTACCAGCATAGCTCCGACCGCATGTTCATTTGCGGATAAGTACAGGTATAAGTCCTCCTTCTGTCGAGGCACAGATATCTTCGGGATTTTTGTCAAATACTCCTTCAGTTCTTGGAACGACTTCTCTGCTTGCTCATCCCATTCAAAGTTCTTTTTCTTTTTGAGGGCAGCAAAGAATGGCAGGCAACGGTCGGCCGACTTCACAATGAAGCGTCCTAGGGCGGCGACGCACCCTGTCAACCGTTGCACATCCTTCACACTTCTGGGTGATGGCATCTTTAAGATGGCTTTGATCTTTTCCTGATTTGCATCGATCCCTCTTTGACTGACGAGGAAACCCTAGCATTTTCCCGACCTCACTCCAAATGCGCACTTCTTTGGGTTGAGCTTCATTCCATACTTTCTCAATGTCTCAAAGGTCTCCCTCAGGTCCTTTTGGTGGTCGTTGGCTCGAACGCTTTTGACTATCAGATCGTCAACATATGCTTCCATGTTCCTCCCAATTTGTTCCTTGAACAATTGGTTCACCAACCTTTGGAACGTGGCTTCTGCATTCTTCAAGTCCAACGGCATCACTCGATACATGTACACCCCCAAGGGTGTGATAAAGGCAGTCTTCGGCCTATCCTCCTCCTCCATTGAGACTTGGTGGTACCCAGCATAAGCATCCATGAAGCTCAGCAGCTCATGCCCCGAGGTGGAATCCACCAGCCGATCCATTCGAGGCATTGGCTGACCATCCTTAGGGCAAGCCTTACTTAAATTTGTGAAGTCGACGCACATTCTCCACGACCCGTTTGGCTTCTTCACCAGCACCACATTAGATAGCCAAACTGGATATGTGCACCTCTCAATGTACCGAGCTCCGAGCAATCGGTCGACTTCCTCTTTGATCGCGCAGGCTCGCTCAGTCCCAAAGTGACGCTGCTTCTGATGGACTGGCTTCTTTGTGGGGTCGGCGTTCAGCTTGTGAGTGATGATCGAGGGATCGAGCCCCGGCATCTCCCCAACCGCGAACGCGAACACATCTTTGAATTCTCTTAGCAATGATGTCAGAGGGGCCTTAACCTCGGGTTCGAGGGACTTGCCTATTCGAACAGTTCGGTCGGCTCTTTCCTCTTCCATAGCAATTTATTCTGTTTCCTCGAAGGGCCGGGTCGGCCCTTCGAGGCCGTGCCGAGCGTCTATCGTTTCTAAGCAAAACGATTCGGCCGCGGGTTTTGTCGTGCTTGCTTCTTTTCTCTTCTTCGAGGGCGGTTCCTCTCCTCGCGCCTCGCTAGGATTTACCATGGGAGGCCTGAATCCCGCATGATAACATTCTCGAGCGACCTTTTGGTCGGCTAGGATGATCGCAGCTCGGCCATCATCTGTGACGTACAACATCAGCAGACCCAGGGGAAAAACTAACCCAACAATGTCATTCAGCAATGGTCTCCCTATAACAATGTTGTAAGCACATGGGATGTCAATGACTACAAAATCGATGTGGGCTCGCCTCATGTCTGCTCCCTCGCCCACGGCGCCCGGCAGGTGAATCGTCCCCATGGGATAGATCGTCTGCCCGCCGAAGGCGACTATTGGTTCCCGGAGCGGAGTGATGTCACTCATAGTGTACTTCAGCTTCTGGAGGCATTCGAATGTTATTATGTCAACTGACGAGCCCGTATCGACCAGCGATCTTCGAACCATCTTGTTGGCCACTTGTATGGTGATCACCACCGGATCGTCATGAGGTGTCCGAACATTCTTGATATCCGACTGCTGAATCATCATCTTGGGAATCACAATTTCAAGGAGAGCAGTGGAGACCGAGTTGACAAAATGTCTCATGTTGGTTTTCCGACCTCGATGGCTCGGTCCTCCACTCGCAAGCCCTCCCGAGATGGTGGCGATCACTCCCGGGCTTCGAGCTCTTTCACCATTCCTCGCTTGGCCGCCGCCTCGTGGGCCTCTCTGGGCATTGTTTTGTCTGTACCGGTCCCTTTGTCCTTTCGAACACTTCAAGTATCTATTTAGCATTCCATTATCAACCAACCTTTCGAGCACTTCTTCGAGATCCTTGCAGCTTGCCGTCCCGTGGCCGTTTTCCATGTGATATTCGCAAAATAAGTTCATGTTTCGTCGATCGTCCTGTGTCATGGGTCGGGGAGGCCTTAGCAGGTCTGACTCCTTGATCGCCATGAACACAGTCCTGAGAGAAGTATTGAACCGGTATGGCTTTTTGCTGTGCATCACGAGAGGGCCGAGGCGCTGTTGTGGCTTGATTTGAGGGGCGGAGGTCTCCTTTGACACGTGCCCTGCCTTATTCACCAGCGAAGCGTTGATATGGGCAGCGGCTCGCTTATACGCTAGCTCAAGCGTTTTGGGCTCGCGCTTTGCGAGGTCATACTTACACTTTCCTTCGGCCATTCCATTAACTAGTGCAGTCACCCCGATCTCATCGATAAGTTGGCAACGTGAGTTGCAGTCGAGCGGAACCTTTGGATGTAATCGTCCAGGGATTCACCTTCTCCCTGTTTCACCACAGTCAGGTGGATCGAAGTCTTTTTCCTCGTTTTACTTGTAACGAAATGTCCAGTGAACCTCTTCTTCAACCCTGACCACGAATGGATGCTTCCTGGCGGCAGTTTGTCGAACCAACGCTGAGCGATCCCGGTCAGCGTGGTTGGGAACAAACGGCACACAGTCGCCTCATCTTCTGTCATATACCCAATGTTATGTATGTAGGATGATAAGTGATCGAATGGGTCATCGACTCCATCGTACTCGATCATTTTTGGTTTCTTTACCCCCGGAATCCTTTCAGCTTCGAGAATCCACCTGGCGAAGGGTGATCCCGACACGAAAGTCCTCCTAGGACGATGTGGATGATGCCTCGAACTGGCCTCGCTTTCCGAAGCGGACTCTGAATTTACCGCTCGTGGACCCGAGCTGATCTCACGAGTCGCACTTCTGGACGGCTTGGACGCTTGAGGCGAGAGTTTTGAATGTTTGGACGTTCTTCGCGGAGAGTGGGATCTCTTCCGGCGTCGAGGGTCGCTGGCGTAAGGCCTGGATTGTCCTCGGGTGGGATTCTCCTCTATCAGGACGCCTTTTCCCTTGTCCTTCGCCTCATTCGCCGTATGTTTCTTCTGCGAGGCTTGTGTCGCCTCCTTTTCCTCTCTCTTTCTTCTTAGGGCGTTGATGGTCTCCCTCATCTCAGTAGGCCATTTCTTGTCGTATATCTCCTTTATCCTGCGGACGGCCGCCGTGGTTCGTTGAGAGGGGGTCTTTCGGGGGCCTCGCTTGTGCTTGCTCTTGGGGGGAGCTGCTTCGGCCATTGGGGCCTTCGTCTGTGAGGCGACCCGTTTCTCCAACTCCGCCATCCGCTCATTCATTTGTTGCTGCAAGTCGGCCTGGACTTCGAGCCTCGCGCGGGTTTCAGCTAGCTCCTTCATCAGGGCAACGTCCTTCGGGCGTGGTTCGTTCTCTGTCTCCTCGTCGTCCGTCTGCTCATATTCCTCCTCCAGATCTACCTGCTCCTTCATGTTCTCCCCTGGAGTGTGCTGGGCTCCCCCCGCGGGGGCTGACCGCTCCCCCTCGAGCGCTCTCGACGTTCCCTCACCAGGGTTATCGAGGCGCGAAGGATCCGGGTCAGCTCGACCTAGGATGGGGTTATCGTCCGCCCCAGCTCCCTTGAGTTACCTGGCCTTTCCTCTTGGAGCCATTCTTCGCAGCGTATGGTATTCTCGACCGACTTTCCTTTCAAACTGTCCCCACAGACAGCGCTACTTGTTGGAGTGGATTTCTTCGAAGGACAGTGAGCTAGGATGCCTCGCCGAATACCTGCAAAAAAAAGGAGCCCGGTTTTCACCAGGCGTCGCCCCTCCGACGCTCAAGTCAGGAATATGGCTCACAAGGGGTGGCAAATAAAGACAAAAAAGGTCTTTTGAGCGTAAACCAAGGGAATAATCAGGGGAATGATTGAATGTCAGAGAATGTGTAAGAACCTGGATCCTATAACTCATAAAAAGGGGGGTATTTATAGGAAATGATGGAGGTCCTAGGAATCATCCCAGGTTTCCCCATTCAATCCTGACCTTTTATTTTCCTTTCATCTAAGGGTTGCCCTCAACTAGGTTCTGTTGCATCATATGTGCCTTTATTAAGGTACACTGACCTAAGGGCTGTGGCTCAAAACCAAAGTGGTACCAACAATTAGCATACACGTTTGACTCGTAAGCTTGTCCACGTGGCTTTTTTTTTTTGCTGAAAACATACCAAATTGAACATGGACATGACACGTAGGACATGACTTGGCTTTTTTTTTCTAAGGATGCGTTCATATACTGCCACGTAGGCGCGAAAGTTAGGCTAATAAAGGTATAGTATAGATGTGTCATTCAGTTCTAGTTAGTATAAGTGATATATTTATTGTTTCTTACATACTAAACGTGTTCATAAAGTAGGGGAGCGTGAGGAAGAGACAATTGAGTGAAGGAAGATTTTTTCTGTCGAGATTAACGAGTAAAACCTACAAATTTGGACCAGAAAGGAAGATTAATTAATAGTATCGTCTAATGCAATATTGTATCAAAGCGGGGACAACTATTCATCTTCCAATTCGTGTTCATCTTCAAATCCATTTTCATATTCAACCCTTGTCTAATATGCAGATTTCTTAATTTAGATTCAAACAATCAAAATTAAAAGTAAACTAACTACTTCTCATGTAAATTAAACTTAAATAATTAACAAGTCTCCATTTAAATTTAACCCAAAATCATACTTTTTTTCATCTTATTAATTTTCATCTTCTTCACCTCATAATCATCTCAACCTTTATCTTTAATTTTCGTATAAAACCCAATTTAAAAAAACTTACCTAGATTCAATGCAATACGAAATACAATTGTAGTAAAATTAATTCCTTGGATATCATCGACTAATTTCAACTCATAAATAAATACATTAACAATTCTTCAACATGTAGAAGATTCATTTGGGTGTTGGATTTTGAAAATTTTATGTTCATTTTGGGTAGAGGAGAAGATAAGAAGTAGGGAGAATATTAGGTTGAATCTTAAATAAAAAAAAATAAAAAATAAAAAAGTGGAAAAAAATTGGGGTTTTGCAACAATTTACAATAAAAGAAAAGGTAAAAGAAAAATATAATTTGAATTAATATTTCTGAAAATTTTGAATGAAATGTTTAAATTTGGGAATTTCTTTTTGAAATGGGCCAATGAGGGATTGACACATATTAGTGTATGAGATTCTTCATACACTCATTGTATGTGTACCCTTCTCCCAGCGTAGGTCATGAGTCCATGACATTAGTTTCCGAGTGTCCGGTAACTGTCAGGATTTCAGGAGTGACGATGTAGTGCAGTTTTCTGCAAATTGATATTGTGGTTGCGTCATTATTCCTCTAATCAACTTAAGCTTGCATACATGTCGCATGCAATACAAGGCAAAAGTATTAACAACTTTTGTTTAAGAAACAAACCGCGTGGTAAAAAGACGATGAAATAAGTTAGGGCATGTTTGGTATCATTTTCTGTTTTCAGTTTTAAATTTTTTGAAAACCAAAGTTCCATTTTTGAAAAGTACAAAATGTGGTTTTCAGTTTTCAGTTGTCAGTTTTCATTTTTTGTATGACTACTATAGGAACAAACAATTTAAACTTAATTTCATAACTCATTTAACTAATTTTTTTACGCACAAAAAAAAAAAAAAAAAAAAAAAAACTGAAAACGGCAGTGATACGGAACAGGCCCTAGATAATGGTGTTCGTTTACACCTGGCCCTAAAATTTCTAATGCTTAAAGGGGTCGTTTAAATTGTGGGATAAGAATAGAGAGATAAAAGAGTGAGATTAGGATAAGATTTTTTAATGGGAAAATTTCCAAGGTACCCCTGAGGTTTACGAGTTTTTTTTATGTACCCCTCTGGTCTTCGAGCTGTCCAGCGTACCCCTGAGCTTTGCAAAATGTGATTTTGGTGTTTTTTTTTACTAACGGCGCCTAACACCGTTAGCTATCTTAGCGGTTGACCATTTTTTAATAAAATTGACTCTTAATCACATCAACTAAAACAAAAGAAAGAAAAAATAAATACCTAACCCACATTCTCTCTCCTCCCTCTCCCCCACCTACGAGCCACCCATGCTTGCCCCATTCCCCACCGCCGCTCGTCCGACCCACCACGAACATAGACTCAACTACCACTGCCCGACACGTCTTCCTCAGGCGACCCCACGCCCACCATGACTACACTCCCCGACCCCCGCTCCTTCTCTAACCACACCTCTTTCTCTCTCTCTTCATCCTCCATTTCATTCCTTCCCCCGCTCTCGTCCTTCCTCCTCCGCCTTCCTCCACACCGGTGTCGGACTCCTCCCACCCTTTGTCGGTGCCCCCTTAAACTGTCAAATAAAAAACAAGGAGAGAGAAATGAGGAAGGAGGGCGGGGGTTTGTACTAATCTGGGGAGGGGACGCAGTGGGGGAGATGGCTCGCGGCAACCACATGTCTAAAAATGTGGTGTGTTCGCCGGCTATCATGGTGGGGCGGGTGAACGGCGGCGGGCGAAGGGGCGGAGCAGGGTGGTCTTGGGTGGGGGAAGAGGAGAAGAGAGAAAGTGTGTTGGTTTAGATTTTTATTTTTTTGTTTTTATTTAACAATAGTTTGAGAATAATGTTAATTTGGGTCTAATTGAGTTACTGGGTAGTTAATAGGATGTTTAATTGAATTATCAGGTAAAAATAAAGATAGAATTAACGGTGTTCGATGGACGTTAGCCAAAACTGCCAAAATAAAGTAAAACGCAAACCTTAGGGGCATGCTGGATAGCTCGGAAACCAAAGGGGTATATTAGAAAAACTCGGAAATCTCAGGGGTACATTAAAAAATTTCCCTTTTTTAATTTTATCTCATCCCTTATTTGGTATGTGAGGGGATTAGATAATGTTTGAGAATTGTATTATTTAGTTGTTTTTTCAAATATTAATGGTCTATTTCACACTTAAATAAGGGTAAATATGTCTTTTACGTCATTTTTTTATCTCGCATCCTAATACGTGCTCGGCTGCTCCATAGGTGCATGGGGATAACTAATCCCAATTAGACTTATCCCATCTACTATCCTATTTACCAAACATGGAAAATTAAGTCATATGGATAACTAATCCAATCCCACCTTCTTATCCCTCAAAGCAAACAACCCCAAGGATCGTTACTACGTTTGTTCTAGGAATAAATCACATATGCAAAACTCGTGAGACAATGTCTAGGAAACGCAACTTCTTGTGAAATGAAGTTGGAAACTTGGGAGTATATCCTTCTACAAATTACACTCTCATGTGATCGACACACTTGTCAAACCAAATTGTTCTGGTCGGATCTGACCACTTTGGATCAATAACATTCCGAGTGAGTTTCAGGTTCGAGTTAGTCAAATACAATTCGTGTCCGATTCAGGTTTGCTCGATTTTCGGGTGATATTAGTTCGGTCACTCAAATCGGATCAATGCGGTTCGGGTCAAATCGATTACTCTAATAGTTTTGTCCGTAACACCTTAATTTGAAATTTATATTGTTTGATTTACAAATTGAACGATTGTTATTGTGATTCGGATCACATTCGCGTCAATTTTGTCATATATAGGTCTTGTCTGTTCAGGCTGAGTAAGTTCCGTTCAAGGGCCAAGTATGTTAGGGTCAATTTCAGATCGAACGAGAACACTTCTAGTTACGGGTCAAATTGAGGTTGCTCAATTTGCTTATTTGTGGTCCATATCAGATGGTTCGGGACATCGGGTAGAATGTTTAGATCCGAGCCAATAGGTCTAGTCATGACTCCAGATACAATAGTGTACTACATATAAAAGAATTGAAAAGTCATTCAAGACTTGCTAGTATAATCAAACACATTTATCTAATTGGTCCTTCCTGTAATCCAATAACACCTCTCATACTTTATGTTTCACATTTTGTAATAATAATGTTGTTCTGGAAACCTGGATCTGACAGTACGGGTACTATGTTGTAGGTGCGTGCCATTCCGGCTAAACGAAAAAGGAGAGAAAAAAAACTGGCAAGGAAAAACCAGCAAAACCAGAAGAGGCACATCGGCTGCGAGTAGTTGGCAAATACTTTGATTATTGTCATATAGTGAAAAAATATAACAATTACCAGAACATTTTTAGCAATATCATTCCACCCACAACTTATCACCTTTTGTCTGAAATTTCATGTGGCATGTCATTTACAACAAAAGGCATTAAACAAATCTACTAGCTGTTCCCTGATGTCGAAACTTCTGCGCTGCAAACTGGACAAGCCTGAACCAAATAAACATCGGGAAAAAGTGAGTTAACTACAAGCCTACTGATTTTCATGTCAAGGTACGGGACATGCATACCAGGAACATTTAAGCAACTCCCACTCATCACCCCCACCCCCCAAAACCCAACACAAGAAAAGAGGGAAAGACCACCCGGCTTCATGAAGGACGGTGGAGCAAAAGGCGGTGGACTAAACTGGTACACGAGCTCAGAAACAGGATCACAAATGCAGTAAATTCTCCCAACCTATGTTACCCTGACTCGGATTCAAATATCCGACACGGGTACCTAAAATGAAAGATCCAAGTGTCGGACTCGGCTATTTTCTGAAAAACCTCTTATTTTTGGCCTAAAATGAAGGATCCAAGTGTCATACCCATGTCCGAGTGTCAAGTGTCCGACACGGGTGCGTGAGGCAATATGAAGAGTCCGGGTAACAGAGCTCCCAACTTGACGATCTCCAAGCATAAAAAAATAGCATACAGATGACAGATTTTTTCTTACTTTTCCATTGGGGGGGAGGGGGGAATTCGGGATTCCAGGTAACTTAAATGGGTATTAATATTTCAAAACGCCCAGGAAAGCTCCGCTCAATGGAAATTATAAGTCATGACAAGAGACACGGAAGTCCATATATATAAATTCGACCCCTGATTAGTCAAGAATAGCTCAGAGACTGCTTATTCTAAACCCTGGACTTCATATAGCATACCCAAGAACTAAAGCAAAAGCTGCTCAACAGCCATCATAAGTCCTAATAAGAGACAGGGAAATCCCTATATATAAATTTGACCCCTGATTAGTCAAGAATAGCCAAGAGACTGCTATTCTAAACCCTAGACTTCATGCCCAAGAACTGAAACAATGTGCGTGTCCCTGAAGCAAATACTCTACTTGACTACTTCTACCTCTGAACAAAAAAGGAGGAAACCAGCCACACTTCACATTTCTCAGAAGAGAGTTTAGTAGTTACAGACTTCCAATTGTCAGTGAAGCGAATACCACCTTAGAAAGCAAACACTACTGCTCACCATTACAAAAAAGGTTAAGAGTAGGGTATTTTAGAAAAATAGTGGCACTCCTAACCTTGTTTATTTTCAACCAATTATTGATGCATTCTGAATGGTATATATGCTTGCATGGGAGAGTCGTCAAGGCATCATCATCTTCATAATCTAAACGACAGATTACACACCTGAAAGAGTAGCATATGCAGGTATTAGCATATGATAAAAAGTGAGAATGTGGGATACAACCAGAAGTTAATTACTAATGTGGCCACATACGGATCAGCCTCTGTTTCTTCAGATTTTTGCGATTTATAATTTGTTGATGGCAAAGATGCAATTGTGTCTGCAGATAATCCTCTGCTCTCCGTACCAACAACTTCACCCAAAGCTACCAGTTCCTGTAGATACATGATTGAACTTCACAAAATAAATAAACAACTTCCACCAACAACAACATGAGACTGCAAAGAACACAATTACCTCATACGAAAGTTCATCAGGATCAACGTCCTCCCACGTATCCTATAGGAAGTAACAAGTACAACTTTCAGGAGACAGAAAAGGATTGAAGCCCAACTTTATGTCTGGCAGTATTCATTAAGCAATACAATATAAAAAACACAAGTAAACAATGCGCTCAACAGTTTAAAAAGTCCTGAAAAAATTTTGTTGAGTGCACCCCATAAGCCACTAACAAGACTTCATTCAACAAGACCCCCTTTACAATGCACTAATACACTAAATAAACCAAAACAGCATCTATTGATGTCCTCTTCGTCAATCACCCTGTTTCCCCTAGCAACAAGGTGATTCTGTCATCTAAAATCCATAGTACGATTTCATGACGTGCTCATCAGCTTCGGATGAACAGGACAATCTTGATAGTTAACAGCTTACGCATCAATTAGCCAAGCAAATTTACAAATCAAAGATCACAAGAAAGCCAAGAGAACTGTGCTTCAACCCTCTAAATAGTAAAATTAGTCATCTAGAACTCAAGTATCAAAAGTTCATTTGCCAAATCATTTTCAGCGTCAAACAGCAAAATCAGTAGCCCAAAATTTAGTAGGTAACATCCAACATTTTAGACTGGCAATTGTGGCAAAGATACAACTAATGGGTAGTATAAGATATGACAAATAAGAAGACGCAGCAGGAAGTAGGATTGAAGGAGCAATTACAACTGCGAGAGTCATAACCGAGGGACTGGAACTTTGAAGCCTAAACAAAGGATCAAAGCTCTTCACGGTCCAATATATATTAACCTATTTCAACAAATATGTTTTTGTGTGGCTACATTATGAAACAACCACGTCGGTAGGTATAAGAACTTCCAAAATAGCTACTGTTTCAGGTCTGCTTGCCAACTTGGAGCTGCAGCTTGAAGACAATGGAGCAGATTTACAACAAGATTTACCTTTAGTAACCATGGTTTGTCTAGAAAACCTATTTGGCATCATACTTCTTATTTGAAAAGTGATAATCGCAATTGGAGTGCATTTTTCTAGTTTTTGAAAACTTGATGTTGGTTTTCAGAAAAATTAGAGAGAGAAAAAAAAATGCAAGTCAGTTCAGATTTCTACCGCAGTGCTGCCCTTCAATTCTGTAAATGAGACACGACTGAAATTTCCAAAAAAAAAAACCACATCACTTCAATCTGACATAATGAGAAAAACAAGCAGTTCAATGTTCCATATTGGACCAAGGAAGACAGATCAACTAGCAGATTCAAGGGAACACCAAAACTCACATACAACCCAATCAAGGGTTGCCCACTCTCTCCTTACATCTTTGTCTAGGCATGGAGATTCTGTCAGGGCATATGAGAACCATGCCATACATGCCCCTCTTCTCATGTCATCCGAAATGCTCGAGAATTAAGCTCACACATTATTTCCGCGAATGATTTAATGGTATTCACTCAAGGTGACACTCCCTCTGTTTTGGCTGCTACTGATTGTCTAAACAGTTTTCCAAAAATCTCTAGTCTTTATGAAAACACTGCGAAGACATATATGGTGATGTTCACAGTTCACCCCATTGTGAAGTCTCAAATCTTTCAAGCTACCGGGTTGTCAGAGGGAGATTTGCCTTTTCAATACCTTGGCACTTTGGCAGACATGTACACTTCTTTGATAAAACAAAATAAAGAATGCAATCCAACACTGGTTCTCCGATCTGCTCTCTTATGCTGGTAGTTATGTTACCCGGACTCGGCATATTGGGCCCTGTACCGGTGTCGACACGAAACGACGTGGATCCGGATACAGAAACCGGCTCCGACTCGGCAGATGGCAGACGGACACGGCAAGGTTCTGTCAGCAGGAAAAGGTTCAGTGGGAGAGGAAGAAGAAGAAACCTAGGCATATTGAAGGTCAAGAAACCGTCGCCGATCGACAGAAGAGAAGGGGACAACAATGGAGATCGAGATTCGAGGAAAAAAGAGAAGGATCAATATATTAAGGTTTGTTTATTTGTTGTGTTGGTCGTTGTGTCCAACCTAAAGAGGAAAATCTCTAATCCCACGCTTGCTCTCACCACCCTTCAACTGATATCCACCACCAAAATCACCGCCGATCTACCATATCCATCCCCACCAGTGAATCACCTACTGGCGACCCACCACATCCACCCCCACCGGCGAATCACCCAACTGACGATACCCGTGCAGCATCCTCTGATTTCCCTTCCCCGTCGATCAGCCCATCCCCTAAATATTCATCGGATCGCCCCATCCCCAACGCCGATAAGTCGAGAAATCGCCTCTTCCTCCGATCAGCCTCGCACGCCTTTGTTCGGCCCTCCGCACACGAGCCATCTCTCCTCACCGGCTTGCCTCGAATCTAGCAATAAATATGGTCGTTCAACGGTGATGGTAATGGTTGAGCCAGGGAGGTTATTGGTGGTCATGGTGCACTGTCGCCGGTGCTCATGATCACCGGTCAAATGAGCATTAGTTTTTTTTTTATAATAAATTATTGAAGATCAAGAAATAAAATTGAAATAAAGCTGGAAAAAGTGAAGAACCTCTAAACTCTAAACGGAGTTGAAGAAGAGAAAGAGCCGATCGGTGGTAATGGTGATTGGGAGGAGAGAGAAGGCAAGTTGTGGGATTTTTACTAGTGATTAGGGCACTAAACAGAAAATTAATAAGAGTAATTTAGTCAAGAAAAATTGCCAAAAATGGTAAGTTTTGAAAGAGGAAAATCTTAGTGAACCGACCCAAAGAGAAATACAGGAAAATCTCTTTGGGTAGGAGGGAGTAATATTTTATATTTTTAATTATTAAAAATGTCCCCGCACACGTGTCCAAAACTAGGACAATGTCCCAGTGTCCTTGATTTTTGAAAATGGAGGGTCGGACAAGGGGATCCATGTCCGTGTCCGATCCTCGGATCCGGGACCAGGTAACATAGGCTGGTAGGGTTGAGCTCATAAACTCAAATCAATTTGGTATAGAGAATTACTGGTGTGCAGGGCACAAACTCCCTAGTCATGTCATTCATCAAATTGACAAAAGCTGTATGGATTTTTTGTGAACTATAGAGGAAGAGAGCTCACTTCCAAAAGTTAGATGAGCAGTGATATCCATAGCAAGAGGGGGGTTTGTTATCAAACAGCTACTCGCATGAAATAGATCTTTAGTCACCAAGTGGATTTCGAAAATCCAAACTAATCAAGCAGTATTATGGGTTGATTGGATTAAGGCTTACACTCTCTCATCTACTAATTGTTAAACAGTTGTTGGAAAGCCAGCAGACTCTTAGAGATGGAAAGGCATTTTGGCAGTCAGGGATGCCATTTTAGCCAAACTTGTTTCATCTTTTGATGCTAATCAGCACATGCTGCAATAGGAGAAGAGTGGTAAGTTTCTTCTAAAATCAGACGAAGATATTTTCAGGAATCATTATGGTAAGGTTGCATGGTCTAAAAACCTGTACAACTCTATGAATTTTTCATGGCATTGTTTTACAGCAACTCTGGCTAGTCAAAAAAAGCCTGCCTACAGTGGATAACTTATGCAAGCGAGGTACAACTTTAATTAATAGATGTACTCTCTGTTATGTAGCAGTGGAGAGTGAGAGACTGAAAAGAGAGCTGAGATGGAGCTCAAAACTGCACAGGAAATTTCATTGGTACACAATCAGTCTGGACAATTTACCATATCTGGTTTGAAAGAAGCTCGCAACAATTTGCACAAGAAGCACAGCACTAAGTGGATTATCGCTAGGATATGTATTTTGTGAGCACTAGATAGTTAGCTTGGGCTAAATGTTTCTATCATGAAGAGACCATGGAGACCCTTAACACTCTTTCAATTCGCTCTCCTAGAGGATCTTTCCTTTGTAAGTTGTTTCTTTTCCTTCCCATATAATGGATAAATTAAAAAAGGGTCAAAAACGTGGTCACTGAATTCTAAACATAACAGTGGTATACCACATACAAGAGTGAAAACAATTCAGCTACTTACTTAGAAAACCAAATATTATGTACAAGCTTCCAAAAACTTCACTACAAAAAACCTTAAGAAAACAGTATGAAAATTCCGACCTATCTGATGAATAAATTACTTATAAGGGTGTAAACGTGTAACCATCACACAAATTTTTGATGTGCAAGGCCACCAATATACCAAAAATCTATCACCAACATGCAAAAATGAATCACCTATTGGTGAAGGGACCTATTGGGTAACAATTCTAACAAAACTTAGCATATAGGTGATTTGTTGCACACCAATGACTGTAAGCCACGGTTGCACATAAAACAATACAGGCAAAGGGAAAATGACTTTCGAGTAACTATTGAGAGGCATTACAGCAGCCAGAAAAGCAATAGAGCCGAAGGAACTCTGTAAGTCAAATGTGCATTTCAGTTCGAGGAAGGAATGTATATCCCATAGACACAAATGATGAACAGTACACCAGTGATCACGAACACCCCCCATCCCAACAACAACCACCACCAAGACTTAAGTCCTCAAAATGATTTGGGGTCGGCTAACAAGAATCGTCCTCTAAAACAGTGTATGTAGGCAGCAAAAGGTCAATGATAGGGACCAAGCAAGGTTCAAAACAAGTGAAAAAGGTGTGAAAATTTACAAAAGTTAAGAGAGGAAGAGCGAAAAAAAAAAAAAAAACAATTGCAAAACAAACAAGGAGACCTTAGAAAGTCAAACTCTATCCTCCACATAGATCATGTCTCTCCATACGGCCCTATCCAACGCCATACTCTCTTCAAGCACCAATACACTTAGAGAGTGTTTGGATACAAGGATTTTATTCTCAAATCCAAATTTGACTCAAATCCCGTGTTTGGGAACTCAAGAATTTGGGGATTTGGATTTGTGTCAAATCCTTTGTAATTTGTATCAAATTCAATTAGGTCAAAAACAAATTACATCTCAAGAGGTGTCATTTTGAAATCTCAACCTTTCTAAACATTGGATTTGTATTTGAATTCCACATTCTCAAAATGACGGAATTGAAATGATTACAAACGCTACCTTAGGTAACTTTTGGAAATAAGAATTTGGAAATTTGTAATCACTTGAATTCTATGATTCGAGAATGTGGAATTCAAATATAAATCCAATGTTTGGGAGAGGGTGGGATTTCAAAATGTGGGTTATCGGGTTGTCATTTGTTTTACACTAAAAAGAATTTCAATCAAATTCCAAAGGATTTCATACAAATCCAAAATCTCAAATTCTTGTGACTTCAATGGTGGTAAAAGATCTAGGTATTCAGGATGAAGAAAAGTGTGCACAAAATCTACAGAATTGCTAGTGCTGGTTCAGTCTAGTAAAGTGAGTGATCATAAACCAATGGAGCTGGTTTTGACCCCTTTCATGCTGATCATAGAAAACTTACAGAAACCATGGGCAAATGAAAACCATTGCAATATTACCTGAGAATTGCTCTCATGATCCTCCATATCCACTACTTCTCCTGCAGCAGTAAAGTGAGAATGATAAAGCATCAGCTGTAACTAGCAAACTAGATCAATACTGCCGAGCACATGTCGAAACCAAACTTACGCTCAGTTATGCCGGCCATTGCCATCAATCTAGCAGCCATGTCCCGCTCCTCAGCATCCTGTAAGGCCCTTGCATAGGCCTCGTCATCAGGGAAATCAGACGGATCAAGTTCAACAATATCTGCGTCACTACTCCCAGAGTCATTATGAGCATGAACGTCAAACGCATCCTCATTATCATCGTCGTCATCCTCATCAGAATTTTCAACATCGTTTTCATCTTCATCCTCGTTGTCGTCATCTTCACCACCCTCGTCATCAGTGTCATAATATTCATGATCATGGGAGTCACCGTAAACATTGTCCTCATCATTATGGACATATAAACCAGTATCCCATCCTCCATACCCAATTCCACCATCCATGCTAAGCATCATGTACGCCCTTTCCTGCTCAACAACCAACAAGTATGCAAACGTTAATTTTGGAGAGAAAACCAGCAGAAAAACTCCTTCAGATAGTGTTTGGGAACTTAGAATTCATTTCATTTGCTTGAATTTAATTCTAGAAATTGAATTCTAGGATTTCAATTCCAATTCCAATTCTAAAATTGTGTTTGGTTACCCTTGGAATTGAATTCAAATATGCAACCACCACTACCCCCTCCCCAAGAACCACCTGCCACAGCCTCCACCCCCGCCCCTACCGGACCACCATCCCTCCACCGCTGGTATGCAACCGACGCCGCCGGTCTGCCGCCGCCGCCGCCGCCGCTTGTCCAGTGCCCAGATTTCAGCCAAAATGATCCCACCAAAATAATAAAGGTTGGGAGAAGTGAAAGAATGAACATGACATCTGACATCGATGGCGGTGGTTGGGCGGCTGACCTCAGCAGCAGTTGTTGGGCATTGGTGGCCGGAGGTGGTGGAGGCAGCGGCTTGTGGGGCTGCACATGGTGTTATGCGGGGAGGTGGGTGAAAGGAGGAGAGAGAAAAAAAAGGTGGTGGAATGGAATTTAAATGACATGTATTTTGAGGGGATTTGAAATTATAAAATTTACCCATGCTTGGAATTGGGTGGGAATTGATACAATTCCAATTCCAAATTCCACAAGTTCCCAAACACTTGGAATCATTTCAATTCTGAAATTCAATTCCAATTCCAAATTCCCAAACATAGCATCAGGGAAATGTAACAAATATTAACCACAAAGTTAAGTATCGTATATGATATCATGACATAGAGGAAGAACGACTAGTCGACTACCCAAGGCCAAAGAAAAAGGGATGAATTACAGTTTATTCCTAAACATTATGAACAAGTTCAGCATTTTACTACTCAACGGGAAAGGACATAAAGACCTGCAGATACAACAAAAAGGCCAGGACTCAGGAGCTCCCACTCCACCACTAAATCTAAACTTGCAGAGTATTCAAGTGGCGTCACATGACCCATAAGGTGCGGCTTGATTTTCCTCATTACGAACATGAACACGACAAAATTAAAACCATAATTGAGTAAGGCTATGTACCTTCCCAAAATACCTAGATAAGTTGAGGGAAATAATTACAATTAAGCACAGTAACACTCGCACAAAATGAGATCCGAAGACCACATCTCAGAGCCCGATTCAATAGCTTGCGCTCACTATTGCAGGTTGCCACAGCGTCCTCACTCACTGGCACCCTAACACCAAAACTCCCCCTTTCCATCCATTCTCACCTACACATCAAACCTCCGCCCTCCTCACAAAGCCCTTCTCGTTTAAGTTAACTTACAACAAACTCATTTTTGTGACTCATCACCTCTCACAAGTATGTCTCATTGTCTCCCTCCAAGGAAAAAGGGATAAATTAAAATTAAAAAAGTTTTGTATCCCTCCCCCTCTCCCTTGTAGCACTTCATTTTTAGAATGCTAACACCCCCCTTAAAACAACACCCACCGCTCCCGCAACCCCCATCATGAAAGACTTCCTTTCTTCCACACCCCCCCCCCCCGGCGGCAACACACGCTCTACCTAGATATCCACAGCTGTCAGACATTAGAAGCAGTGCACGAGCTCTGTTCCGAAACATGTCAGGTCAGCCTCTTCTCCCCTTATTTGCACATACCCCCTCTAGGGCATCGCACAACCATACCTTTTACAAAAATATCTCACACATTTTGATGGGAAGTCAACTTGCAACACACATGTCCACCCATCCATTTTTTTCGCTGGTCCCCATCATAGCACCCACTCTCCAATTCCTTCCCCCCACACACAACATGATACACGGCTTCACCAAATAACCTACCATCACTAGATACCAAACTAAACCTAAGAGAAGATGAAAACTTTATAAAAGATGAATCGAGAGAGCAATGAGAAAGAGCCGTCCCTCAACAGACCTAAGCCTAATAGCAGAGACGAGCACCGCGAAACCACAATGAACTACTTTAAAGCAAGAAAAACTCAATCTCCTCAAGAACAACTAGAACTGCAAACACAAATTTCTGTCTCCACCACTTTGCTTTTTCGAGCAAGCAAGTTATATAATCCATTTCGTCAATATAGCAGCAAAATTAAAAGCTTTCAAGCATCGAATTTTATATTAACTCAATCTCTACTCTCACAATTACATAATAAATTGCAAAACTACCTAGCTAAGCGGAAAAAAAAAATCGACAAATTATCAACTTCTACTGTCAAAGGAATCACTCAAGGACATAATTAGTAATCAAATATGCACAAGCACAACTAATTAAGCTGAAGGCAGCAAGAATTAGCTGATAAACTGCAATCACTAGTTAATTAAAGTAAATAGTTAAAGTAATTGCAAAGAATAATTTAGTAATTAGTGAGTAGCAGTAAAAAGTAAAAACCTGTTCTTGCAAGGTACGAGCAAGAGCAAGGTCAGCATCTTCTTGACTGAGGTTCGTAAACGGAGTTCTCGACGACGTCTGAGTCCGTACCACTTCCGATCCACTCTCCGGCTCTCCGCCGCCGTCGCCGCCGTTTGAATTGGCTGTAACATCGCCATTCGAGTTAGGGTTTGGTTCGGTTGAGACGGCGGTTGTTGCGGTTGTTGTCTTCGGTGCGACACCGTCACCGGCGATCTTAGAGTTCTCATCCATTACTATATTCCGCCACCGCTAACAATATCAACTTTTTCAACTTTCGAACTTTAGAAAAGGAATTCAAAGGTGGGGGAGATGGGGGAATAACGGGCGAAAATGAATATGGAATTGGAAGGAGGGAGAGACAAGAGTGAGGTGCAGGAATTTTTATTCGGTGATGCCTGGCTTTTTCCAACGTTTAAATCACGGTTGTCTTTTGTTTGTATTCTTCTTTTTGGTGCACGAAGAGTCCCAAAGGATATAAATGATCCGAGCCCACTCGTAGAAGCCCTCGGAATCGAATCGGTCAAAACTCGACTTGAGTTAGGTCAAACTCGTTCTTGAGCCGATCTCAAGCTCACAGCTTTGTGCCCGAGCCTCAGTAGGGCTCGACTCATTTGAGATCGGATCGGATGCTTGTATTCTTTCTAAAACTTCACAAATTCTTGTGTGAGACGGTCTCATCGTATGAGACCACTTAAATATGTTACATTCGTAAAATCGGTATGTTACTTTTGAAGTAGCTTAATTCTGAATAGTAATACTCCCTCCAGTTCACTTTGATGTTCCACAATGGAAGTGGCACAGGGTTTTTTGCAAGTAATAAGATGTGGTGGAAAATGAATCTGAGTATGTCATAATCCATTAGGACCACAAATAACATAACGAATAAAGAACGTAGATGATCATTTATAACTGATTCAAAAAGGTTACAACAATATCATTTAGAACTGGAGGGAGTAGTGTATTTTCAAAAGTAACACGTTAATATTTCAAAAGTAACGAATAAAGTGATCTCATACGATAAAAAGGTCTAAAAAAAAAATAAAGTGGTCTCATACGATGAGACGGACTCACCATAGAACTGTTGCTTAAACTTTAGCTTTATTGTAGGACAATTAGTTGAAGTCAAACATATCTTAACCATATGAACGTGGAATTGTGGACAACTCTTTAAACTTTAGCTGCATGCACCACCTTCTCGTAATTCTCAGTTTGTATGCCCTTCCGCTTATTCATGCTTATAAGCTTACACTTGCAATAGAATAGAACTCATTCATAATTTATTTTATGAGAGATTTGTCCAAATAGAGTATCGATGGTTGTGTGTTGTCCTTAGAGACCTGAGCAAATTGAGTCTATCAATCACTATAGTAGTATGGTCTGCATATAGTGGCTTGCCCACTATAATGGTCATGTTACTTAGTGCGGTTTTAGACCAAAAACAAGGGTTAGGAAACAAAATGTAGGACACACATGAAACTCTATCCAACTCCCGTGAGGAATGTGGAGACCATTGTGTTGAGAATAATCATGATACTATTCCCAAGTTTCCATGGCCCACCCTTCAAATCTTCATCCATGGTCTCCTAATCATCGAATCTAAAGTAAACCACTCTTTTTTCTGGCACCTTAGGTTCAACATTCCAATCTTTTTCAACAAAACTTTGGACAACTTAAATGGTACGTTTGGCTTCCCGGATATTACCTACAAGGGCATACTCCATAAAAAGAAGCTTTGTGGCAATGTTATATTAAGGTCTCTACTTCCTATGAGTTAAATCCGTCATCAAAAAATCCAGTTTCAGGCCAAGTTTTTTTTTTTTGTTAATACATTACAAAACTGATTTTCCTTATATCATAGTAGGATCTGAATTCAAATTTCCATTGATCACATTCTCCCCTGAGTTCACAATTGAGAAGGGTTTGTAAGAGGCAAAAAATTCACAACCTATCAAAATGTGCCACGTGGGGGTTGAAAAGTCTACATTAACAAGTTGACCGGTCAATTATAAAAGGCCACGTGTCATTTTTATATTGAATGACTGGCGAGTAAAATATCGCCACATGTCACCTACAACTCAAATGCGGGAGGGAACTACAAGAATATTATTCCTAATTAAATTAGAATAAAATAAGCTTAAAAGATCAAGTTGATTGAAAGACAATGACTTCCACCAGTCAACTTCATCTAAGATAAAGTCTTACCTCAATCGTAATTCACTCTTTTGGGTTATCCTACCTTCCATCAAACTCTCACCTCCTCCACTATAAATAGAGGATGACCCTCACCTCATAGTTGTCTTCCACATTCATGAAGATCAAGTCTTCCATATTCCTGAAGTCCAAGTCTAGAAAATCCCTGAATACCATCTTGGAGAAAGCTCCCAAGCACCAAGATCAAATCAAGCAACCCTCAAAATCCGGAGAAAGCTCGCAACCACCAGAAAGTCGCCGACAACAATCAACTTACAAGATCTGGAGAAAGCTTCCAAGCACCAGAGATCCAAAGAAATTCAACAATCAAATCCAGTTCAAGATCAAGCCTCGGCCCTTGAACGCGAAATCCGGAGTATCATCTAGGAGACTCTCAAATCAAGATTGTCAAAACCCTAAATTCAAATTCAAATTCAAATACGGTTCGAGATCAAGTCATCGCGACCCTCAAATTGAAGATCGAAGTGGAGATTGAATCAGAGGATTTATTTCTATTTTAATAGAAATCACAGAGATTGTACACGAAATTCTGATAAATATTAAATTCATTTGAAACTCATATTTTGTTGTCTTATTCAGATCTATACAAAATTTGTGTTTACAAATTTTTGGTGAACCCGACGTGAAGATCTCTACCTCTCATCTCTTTCTCCGAAAGATTGATGGCGCCCTTGATGAAGAAGATTGTTGCCAACAAGGAGTGTCCTCAAGGTGCACGACATCCTTCACACTCTTGTCAATCCACGGCAGTAGCGGTCATGGTGATTGAAGCAAAGACCATGGAGGAACAAATTGCCAACATAGAAATTCTTCTCGAAGATCTTATCAAGCAAAGTGAAGAGATCGATGCGGAAATCAAGCACCGTGACCAACAAATTGACGTCCTCACAGAAGAATTGGATAAAATTCCAAGACACAAGCCCTCCAAGAACAAAGGCAAACAAACGACAAAAGGAGACGAAATTTGGATCTTCCTCCAACTCACTATCACGACAACAAATTCAAGACATGGTGGTGATATTAGTCAAGATGCATGTGGATGACGAAGGTTTCAAGACCAATCAGCGATGCGTCAAACCATACACTAGAAGGATTGACGAGCTACAAATGCCCTTCGGCTACAAACCTCCAAAATTTCAGCAATTTGGTGGAAAAGGCGATCCAAGACAACACATTGCTCACTTCATCGAGACATGCAACAGTGCTGGAACTGAAGGAGACCTCATGGTGAAGCGGTTCGCTCGCACCCTCAAAGAAGTGGCCTTCGACTGGTACACAAATTTGGCGCCTGACTCAATCGACAGTTGGAAACAAATGGAAGAAGCTTTTCTCAATCGCTTCCACAGCACACGTAGAGTCGTCAGCAAGACCGAGTTGTCAAACACCAAACAACTTGATAGAGAGCCAGTCATCGAATATATCAACCGTTGGCGAGCCCTAACCCTTCAATGCAAAGATCGCTTGTCTGAAGACTCAGCCGTGGAGATGCGCGTCAAGGGAATGCATGTGGAATTATTCTACATACTCCATGGAATCAGGCCCAAAATTTTTAAGATTTGGCAACAATGGCGTGCGACATGGAGCTTACAATCTCCAATTGTAAAGATTTCAAATTTTTAAGCAAAGTGGAGGAAAAAGCTGCATACGACTTGCCGTCCAACAAATCTGGTGCTGAAAATTCTGATGATAGCAGTACCACCATGTCCGATGATGGAAGTTCAACGTCCAGCAAGACAACTTCAAAATCTTCGGAAGACGATGATCAATCAGATGACGATTCAACTATGCCTGATGACGAAATAGAACATTCTGCATAATCAAATTATACTGTAGTTTTGATCGCAAACCAGTCATGAAGAAAGCTCCCCACAAATCGCGAATTGTAATCATCTCAAATTGCGAACTGCAATTCGTCACCACAACTCGCAAAGTGCAATTCGTCTCCACAAATCGCGAAATGCAACTCGTCTCAACAAATAAAGAGGGCACCGTAGCAAAAGAAATCGCAAACTCCCCATCTTCGACAAAAACAGTGGAGTAGGCATTCGTACCAGTCGCGGATGATTGTTCAAATCTGGACCAAAATAAAGGTATCCTGAACAAGAAATCAACAAAATCAAGCGCTCCTAAGCAAGAGCCTAAACTACAAGTTCATCAATTGCTCCTAAGCAAGAGACTAAACTGCAAGTTCAAGTCCAAATCAAGCACTCCTAAGCAAGAGCCTAAACGGCAAGTTCAAGTCCAAATCAAGCGCTCCTAAGCAAGAGTGTCACGCCCCAAAATCATTATTGGGACATATCAGACGGCAACCTACGAAAAGTAGGCTAAGCCATTCTTATTCCTCAGAAGTCGAGGGTACACAACATATGTTACACAATATTATACATACGAATACTATTGTACAAACGATCACTAAGGCCATTTTATTTATGTTACAAGTCGATTTGGGTAGCTCACTCAAATTCCCACCTCCAGCTAGTATTGATCACCTGAAAAGATTTATTATTGAAAGGGTGAGCTCAACAGCCCAGTAAGAGACAGTTTCCGATTTAACCAGATCTAAACAGCTGCTAAAATAGTAAAACAATAATAATTCGTAAAAGCATAAATAAATCCAAGTAGTGGGTAGTATAGTTCTGGTTAGTTCAGAAGTTCTCAGTCAGTGCCAGTTTACTCCCTTGGCAGGGCCAGACGGATATCTGCGTTTCAAAGTTAGCCAGAACATAAAACTAACCCACAAAATCAAAGTAGTTCAGAAAATAATCAGAGTTTATAGTACTTGATCCTCTTTAAAAATAAGCATTAAAGTATACAAAAATAATACTATAAGCTAAATCAGAAAGAGTCCCTTACCTGAATTCCAAATTACCGCGATAATACTATGTGCGTTTTCTTGTTCTAAGTAAATAAAGTCGCGTAAGTTATTTATTTAAGGTTATATTGGCAAGGTAATCATGTTGTCATTTATTTGATAATTAACTGTCCAATGGTCCAACGACGTCCGAATTCTAAAAGTGACGATTATCTAATCAAATTGTTAACTTACTATTTATCGTCTTTTAGTGAAAATCATTCACTCTAAGATTATTTTCACCACTGGGGTAATTCCGCCGGGTTATTTTATAATCATGGAGCTAATGTTTACCACTAACATATATTATTCTTGGGTAGTTGTTAATACGGTGACGTTCACAAACTGGGGTAATTCCGCCGAGTTACTTGCACCGTAATAACTATTCGCCCCAAGGTTAATCAATTATCGAAAACGTGTACGAAAATATTAACAGCGTTGTCTAACGATAATAATTTCATAACAGTTTAAGAGTTATACCTTGGCTACGTTAAGTGACGATGACTATTTCGACAGAGCCTCGCTAAGAAGATGTCACTTTTCGCACGTACGTAACAACTACTTATTTCGTAAATTATCTTTACGAAATCTTATAATACTCGAAACTTACTTTATATGTGGTGTGCTTATGGTCTGAAGCACTTCAGTTTATTTTCACTCAGTACAACACTAGTGTGTTGATTTTTGCGTCGAAGAACTGAGTAGAGATGATGTAATATCCCGAAAATTCGGAATACTTTAATAATAATCTCTTAGTATTATTAGCTAATTTATTCTAGTGAAAAATGTATTAGTTGTTATTTCGTTAGTCGTTTTCGAAAATGGGATCGGGAATTGGTTCCAAATTTGGACTTGGAATTTGGGTTTTCCATTTTCAAATTGGGTCACTTTTACTTATAACAATCTACACCAACTCAATACCAAGTTGGCCCAAACAACCAATACCAAACCCAAAGAGAATAAGGAAATCAGAAAATTGAAAAAGGAAAAAAAAAAGGAAAAAAAAATTAAAAAATTAAAAAAATAAAATAAAAACCCTCTTTCTCACTCCTCTACCCGACACCCCCCTTCCTTTACAAATCACCCATGTTTTTCCATTGCCTTCTCACGCACACCACACACCTCGCGCACACATCGCCGGTCGCTCAAGACGCCTACCCAGCCACCAGTTCCCGTTTGTTCCAACCACCTCGATGCCACTCTTCTTCCTCCTTCCTTTGCCGTGGGTAACGTCCTTCGCCACCCCTCTTTTCCCTGTTTTCGCTCTTGTAATCAAACATGATTATTGAGTCATTTTTAAAGCTTTAATTCGTGTTTAATTGATACTAATAGATGTTATGATTATTGGGTAGTTGATTTGAATTAGTTTTATACACAAAGAATTGGTTTTGACGTTTGATTTGGGTTGATTTTCACTAATCACGATTTTGGGATTAATTAGCTAAATTATTTGAATTAGGTTCAATTAGTTTCGACAATTATGATTTTATCATACTTATAATCTGTCAATTGGAGTTCTTGAATTTAGTTTGAGATTTAAATTGGGTTTTACTCAAGTTTGTAGAAATTGTAAATTGGGGGAAATTTGAGTGATTTTTTTTATAATTAGGCTAATTACTCCAATTTAATTATGATAACTAATAATTCAAAATTTTGATAATTTAGGGAATTATAAACTGATTTTCGTAATTTAATTAGTTTAATTCGTTTTTATGTGATTTTATGTAATTTAAGCATGATTTTGATAATTAAAACATAATATAAATAGTTTTAATAAATCCTAAATAAATTGTAATAATAAAGTATTTATTTTCATAAATTAGATTCTGTTTTAAAAGTCATTTTAAGTCTTTGGGAATATTTAAGATAAATTGAGTGTTATTTGAGTATTGGTATTTAATTATTGAATTAGAATTATAATTGTTGGTTAAATTGATAATTGTTGGTTTAGAATATTGATTGTGGTGGGCATTCCGAATAGAGTAGAGCTAACATAAGTATTTGATGAATGATTGGGTGAGATTAGTATTAATTTGGGATTATTGATTGTATTATTGTAACCCCTGAGTTCGTAGGCGAAGAATACTAGTGACCGTTGTGCTGTCGTGTTCTTTTGTGCATTGAAAAGGTAAGCTAGCATGCTCAACCTTTCTTAAGCTTGTAGAAACCTTTCAAAAATTATATGCTAAGTGATTGGTGTGCTGGATGAAAACCTAGTATCATGTTAGGTGGAGAACGAATTATTGTTTTGATTATCATATTTTGATTTAATTGGGTTGGATTAATGCGTTGATATATTGTTTGGTTTATGATTCAAAAGATGATGTTGGAATTATGGTTGATGGGTGTAAAATTGATATTGGTATGTCTGAATTATGAATGATTGTATGATTGTTGGAATATAAACTTGTGTGAATGATCGATATTATAAACAAAATAAATAAAGTATGAGGATACACGATGATTATTGGTTTGAGTCACATTGACTCCACTTTATTGGTTTGAGTCACATCGACTCCACTTTATTGCCCCACCGCATCGGTTTTTAAGTGGGCTTGGCTCTAGTACTACTCTATTGGGTTAGCAATACTTAATAGGGGGTGTACACACTTAAGGTCTAGTAGTCTTGTATGGTATGGTTTGGTGGGTCGGCAAAGAACTGACTCACCCACGTATATAATGGTTTGGTGAGTCAACAAAGATTCGGCTCACCCACGTATATAATTGTATGGTTTGGTGATTCGGTAAAAACCAGCTCACCCACTTATAAATATATGATTGGTATGGTTTGGATGAGTTGGAAACAAATTCGGCTCATCCCACTTATAATATTTGGTATGGATTCCTCATTAAAGATATAAAAGAATAATTTGAATCATATTAATGATATGTTATATACTTGTTGAAACTACTGTAATATTTCTATACTGGTGATATAAATTGTCTTGATGATTGGTTTATATGATAATGTGCTAAGTGTGGTTTTCGAAAATAAAATCTAAATGTTTTCAAAACCCAGGTAAGAGTTTTGGTTTTTAACATGTAGAGGTGTTAGCTTACTCAATTTTTCTGACTTTTTTTCAACTGTGGTTTTTGTGTTTTAAATCCACCACAGGTTTGAAGTATTTGATGCATTGCGGGGACGACGACTCACTAGATATTAGTTGAATCAAATAAAGTTTAACTTTAAGCTATAAACCATTAATAACACTTATACTATTTCGTATTTCATATTCGGATTTTGGATTGTTGTAATTTAATTAATGGATTGTAATAGATTATTTTAAATCATTAGACATTTGTAGTTCGGCTTCTGAAATCTCCTTGCATTCGGGTCTTTGACTCGAGTGCGGAGTGACACCTCTGAATTTCCTTAATTTGTGTTTTGGTCCCGTGATAAAACGTTTTTAAAAAGGAAATGAAATTTGGGGGTGTTACAGATGAAGCTATTTATAGGCGCAAGAATCAACTTTCTCTTGAATGTACACCAATTCACCAAGGGTAATTGGTTTACCCCCCTGCAACAAGTACAATAATCACCCAACTAGGCATTAAATGCCTTAACAATTCGCACGACCACTTTTTTTTTTTATTGTTTTTACTAAGGTGGGTTATTACAAAGAGCCTAAACTGCAAGTTCAAATCCAAATCAAGACCTCCTCCTCCTCAGCAAGAGATGAAACTGCAACAACAAATCAAAACCTCCTCAGGAAGAGATGAAATTGCACCGGCAAATCAAGATCTCCTCATCAAGAGACTAAACTACAACAACAAATCAAGACCACCTTAGCAAGAGATTAAACTGCAATCAAACAAAAAACAAAAAAAAACCACAAAAATCCCCAAATAATCGAACTACGTCATGACTTGATCTCACTCAAAATGTCAAGTGAGTACGTAGGCAGCATGAGAACCCCTCAAGTTCAGTCACACCACAAAAAAAAAAAAAAAAAAAAAAAAAAACTCAATCTACACTTCGAAAAATGAAGGAGGAACATTCATCTTTCGTTCGTCCTATGGTGATCATGCCGGCTGAAGACAAAGAAGAAAAAAGTGGAATTAAGAGAAAGCATAAAGCACTTGATCCACATCAATCATCACATCACCAAGATGTGAAGAAATCGCACTTGATCGAGAGAAAGCAAGAAGCCCTTGGTCAAGTAAATAACATACAAAGTGAATGACGATCGACAAAAGGTGTAACAGCCCGATCCACCATACGTCGCAACACAACCCAATAAGATGGGTAGTCACCCCTTAGGCCCATATATCCTCTCCGGGCTCTAAAAGGTGAAGGCCTTGTTGTTAGTATGATGGTAGGAATCTATTATAAACTGATCATATGAGCCTTAGTTTCCCAATATGGGACAAACCAACTCCATAATCCACTTTCCATATTCCGTAGTGTTACAAACTCCCCCACTTAAAGACCGCAACGTCCCCGTTGCGCCTCGACCAAACCATACCAACATTAACACAGGTCCAAGATCTCCCCCGCTAGACGGCTGGTCTGGGCCTCGCCCCAACACCCAGCACACGGTCGCAGGGTTGCTCTGATACCATCTGTAACAGCCCGATCCACCATACGTCGCAACACAACCCAATAAGATGGGTAGTCACCCCTTAGGCCCATATATCCTCTCCGGGCTCTAAAAGGTGAAGGCCTTGTTGTTAGTATGATGGTAGAAATCTATTATAAACTGATCATATGAGCCTTAGTTTCCCAATGTGGGACAAACCAACTCCATAATCCACTTTCCATATTCCGTAGTGTTACAAAAGGTCTAATCAATTCAAGTCAAATTTTCAAAAAAACGGCGAGGATAGATATAAGGCGTCGTCAACTACATGTTGGAAAGTCTCCAAGTTGATGTAAGAACTACTCCTATTACTGTTTACGCGATCCAATGCGCATCACAATAGAAGTAGTAATGCCACAACTCAAAGTTTAGGCAGTTCGTCAATCCACTTCTACAGCAACTCGTCAATTCGTCTCTTTGTGGCTCGCGTTTCGTGGCTTTGCGATTCGTCGGCTCGTCAACTCGCCAACTCATCATTCGGCGATTCGTCAACTAGCCAACTCATCATTCAGCGATTCGTCAACTCAACATTTGACGGTTTGTCAATTCGTCAACTCGTCAAATGACAAGCCGTCTCAAACAACAGCTCAAAGTATCGAGCATTCCAAGACAAACTCAAGTTCAAATGCAAGGGCCGTCGAGTCAAAATCAAATTAAAGTGCAACGATCGTCGAGTCAAATTTGAAAATGAAATAAATCATGACGACTTACAAGTCGGTTAAAAAAATATTCAGCAACGGTGGTCACTCTCAGGTCGAAGTTTAACCTTCCACCGTAATTGAGGTGTCTCACAAGTCGTAGTTCAACCTCAACCACAATCGAGATGACTTTAAAATCGAAGTTCACCTCCGAGTTAGTTGAGGGACTCTCGAGTCAAGAAAATCGACCCATCCATCTTCTTACAAGGTAAAAAAAATATATCATCAAAGTAGCCCAAGATTTTCAAGTCGAAAAAAAAAAATCAACTGCAATGACCTCCAAGTCAAACCAGAAACCAAGTTCAAATTCAACTGGTCAACGACAACGACTCTCAAGTTCAAATTACAACCGAACAACAAGTCTAAAGTGAAAAAAAAGGGGTTCAATTTTGACTTTTAAGTCGAAGCTCAAAATCAAATTCAAATGCAAAAATTCAATCGAGATGGCTTCCAAGCCGACAACAGTTCCACGTCATGAAGACAATAAAATTCATATGACTACCAAATCGAAGTTAAAGTTCATCCAAGGTGATATCAAAGTTCACTCAAACAAAAATGACTTCCAAGTCTAAATCAAATAAATTCAAGTGACTTCGAAGTCACAATCAAGGTGACTCTCAAGTCGGGAAAAAATTTCAAGTGATTCTCAAGTAGAAACGAGCAAACTCAAATGACTTTCAAGTCGAAATAAAGTTGTTCGAGACCAGCCTACGTCTATACACTCCAAGTCGTGCACGTAGCCTAGTCTCGAGGGGGCATTTGTAGGAGGCAAAAAATTCACAACCTATCAAAATGCGCCACGTGGGAGTTGAAAAGTGTACGTTGACAAGTTGACCGGCCAATTATAAAAGGCCACGTGTCATTTTTATATTGAATGACTGGCGAATAAAATATCGCCACATGTCACCTACAACTCAAAGGCGGGAGGGAACTACAAGAATATTATTCCTAATTAAATTGGAATAAAATAAGCTTAAAAGATCAAGTTGATTGGAAGACAATGACTTCCACCAGTCAACTTCCTCTAAGATAAAGTCTTACCTCAATCTTAATTCAATGTCTTGGGTTATCCTTAGACCTGGCAAACGGGTCAGTCGGGTCGGGTCTGGGTCGGGTCAATTCAGGTCGGGTAGTTTCGGGTCCCTAAAATATCGGGTCGTTTTCGGATCGGGTCGGGTCTGGTTCGGTTTCGGGTCAAGTTCGGATGGGTGGCTTCGGGTCAAATTGTTCGGGTCGATTTCGGTTCGGGTCAAGTTCGGGTTTGGGTCAAATTCGGGTCTGGTTCGGATATGGGTGGAATTATTCGGGTCCCTAAAATATCGGGTCGTTTTCGGGTCGGATCGGGTCTGGTTCGGGTTCGGGTCAAGTTCGGATGGGTGAGGTCGGGTCAAATTGTTCGGGTCGATATCGGTTCGGGTCAAGTTCGGGTTTGGGTCAAATTCGAGTCTGGTTCGGATATGAACTATTTTATTTGTAATACAAACATTTAAGAAATAAGAACAAATTAATGAACGAGAAAATAATCATGCCAAATCGCCAATACTTGTCAAATTTATTCACAACTCCGAAGATAGTGAAATTCAAAATACAATATTACAAATTATTACATTGTAATCTAAAATTTTTAAAACGTAGGAGTTGGATTTTCCTTCTTGGCTTGCATCACCTTCTTCACATCTTCATAAACAATCATCCTTGACAGTTGACATCCACACACAAAGATATATGGCTCCTAGGATTAGTAGTGCCAAAATTAGGATGCACTCTAAATGTAGCTTTCTCACAATGAACACAAATGGCATATACGTTTCCAATTTCAGATTTATAAAATTTATAGTGTTTCCAAACACTTGCCCTATTTTTTCGACCATAAAATTCCTCATAAATAATAGGGAATAATTGTACACCACTATGAGGATGAATAATATGTGCAGCGGGTTCTTGTGCAGGCACTTCTTCCATCTCGAATCACACTGTCAACAAACGATGACAAAAAAATTTAAGCCATATAAGTTTTTTGAGAACTAGTTCTTTTGTTTATTTTTCAAAGTATATATTAGCACATACCATAAATAAACTTAAAAAATGTTGAAATATTATCTCAATTAATTAACCAAACATATACATTCAAATATTCAAGTTTGAGCACATGACATTCGATTCTTATTCATCAATTCGTGTTTATAAACTACACTTGTACGTGTACTACCATGGCATGTATCGAAATATATCAAAGAAATAAAATAATTAATGTATATAATCAATTAAGCAAACATATGCATTCAAAAAAAAAAATAACAAAGAAAAGAGAGAATTAGTGAAGACTTACCGTGGAATTGGTAAGGTGGAGATGAAAGGACAAATGAGATAAAGATGATTGTTTTTTATTTTCTTCTTTTGAAGGTAGATGAGGAATTGATGATAATTGATGAATGGATGAGATGAGATGATTGAGATATTTTGTATTTTTTTTTTTGTTTTCCCTTTATTTCCTCATTTGAATTTTAGTGGCCATATTTGACCAATTCAAATAATTGAGCCAAATGAATCAATATTTTCATTTTTTGCGACGTGAGAGAATGATATATCGCCATTGAAATTTGATATCGCTCGATATCATTGTCCCCATCTAATCTAATCTAATACTATATATTAAAACCTGAAACCAAGTCTTTACTAGGACGGCACTTGGCATACATTAATTGGATAGAACATAAAAATAGCATTAAATACAATTATCGGTTAGGATATGGTAATAAATTATTATACATTAATTGGATAGAACATAAAAATAGTATTAAATACTATTATCGGTTATGATATGGTAATAAATTATTATAGAGTAGTATAGTATTACCTAATTTATGAAAAATAATCATTATGCTAATTTATTAGAACAAAGATAAGGCAACATATAAAACGAGTATAAACAATATAGATGCATAGCCCGGGCGTGGCACGGGCATGCAAACTAGTAAAACTTTAACCTTAAACAAAATCCGAATTATTTTATATCAATATTATCATCATCATACCTTCATACTCGTTATTAACATGTCATGTCACTTGGATTGTTCCTCTCCCATAAACAAAAGATCTGTGGAGTTCCATTAGACATCAAATAAAAACCTCCTACGATTCCAAACTGCAGGCGTTACCTTTATTCATTCACGATTAGAAGTACGTTCGGTAATGGCGGAGTATGAATATAAATATTAAGTATAATCAGTTGAACGATATGATATTGAAGTAGCTAGTGGTAGTTGGTACTCTTGGTAGTCTTAGTACTCATACTTATACACACAACAAACGATTTCGTAATGTGATATACTAAAACCCTCTGTCTGTCCTATCGTGCTATAACTCGAAGTCTCTAGTATTAGAGTATCATACTACATCCTTGAAACAAATAAGGAAAAAAACAATATTGTAAATTCGTAATGTGATAATAATACTTTAAACCTTTAGTATTTCTAAATCGCAACAATATAGAATGGACAATGCATTAAGGTATAGTATAAATCGATGATCATTGAAATCCTCCACCTGCCATATTATGCTAGTAATAACACATCATTAATTAGAGTAATCATACTAAATCACTAAAAGAAAATCACAAAATAAGAAAAAACAATATGGGTCTGTTCGGTATCGTTTTCTATTTTCGCTTTTTTGTTTTTTTGAAAACCAAAAGTCCCGTTTTTGAAAAGTAGAAAATTAATGAGTTAGATTTACGATAAGAAAATAGTGGAAAAGAGTGGCGCCAAATCTAAAGTGTTAGAAAAGATTGGCGCCAGAGGAATAAATTGTGCGCGCGAAAAGCTTAAGAAAGTCGCGCCATAATTTCCAAGGATTTTTCTGTTGGAGGGAAAATAAGCCATGTAGCGTGGATCAGAATTTGCCACGTCCTAAATGTCAGACACGCACTCACCTCACCAAAAAAAAATTACAAACAAAATAAAAGGACGGAGTAAAAAAGTTATTTCCTCTCCTTTTACTGAACAGCCGCTCATTCGACCCCTGACTCCCTGAGCTCTTTCTCTATCCTCTCCCAACGATGAATCATTCGATCTGATCTTTTACTCTCTTGCTCTCTTGCTCTCTCTTCTCTTCCCGATCTTTTAATTTTGCAGTTATCAGGTATGTCATGCTATTTAGGATTTCTTTTTTTTTTTTTTTTGATATTGTGTCTCAATTTGAGATTAATTATTGTGGACTTGTTTAATTGTTTATTTGATTGATTGTTTTTATATCTCAATTTCAGATTAATTATTGGAGTAATTCTTCTGGCCTTCTGGGCAGCTTCTTTTCATCGGTGAGCATCTATCTAAACAAATTTCTTGTGTGAAATTATCTATCTAACCTTAAGATACCATTGTTCTGATATTATTGTATACTATTTTGGACAATTTTGATTTCAGTTGGGTTTTCACAATTTTGATTATTGTATCTGAATTTGATCTAATTTATTTTATTTGGATATAATCAAAGTCGTCTTCTTTTTGAAGTTTTGCCTGGTTCAAAATTCTGGGTTTTGTATGAATTTAATTGTTTATTATTTATTTACATATGCCCTTCTGTAATTTATCACTGACCCTTTTGTATAATTCTGGGTTTTTGGACTGGTATCTTCAGGGATACGCCTGTTTAGGATTAGAATTCAGGTGGGGTTAGTGTTGGAGTAGCGTGTGGGTGAAGTATAGTCGATGGTTAGAGTTAAGAGTAGCGTATTGGATACAATAGGTCTACAGTTTGGTTTCGTATTTTGATCGGTGTGCTGCCCTTTTTAATAAAACCTTATCATCTGCAGTTCTGCACCTAAGACTAGCAAATACAAAATTAAATTGGATTTGGCGTATCTTTTCAATGGACCAAAGTCCAAGTGCTTGAGTCAGCTGTTGCCTACCACAGGATGACCAAGTTCATCTACAATATCCTTAGTCAATGCCTTAGTGCAAAATAATGTTCTAATGCCTTCAAAAAAAAAAAAAAAAAAAGTTCTAACCTTAAGATACCATTGTTTTTGTTTTCGTTGTACACCTTGATATACTTTTGGTTTATAGTTGATTGTTTATCTAGGTTGACGAGTGAATACCATATCGTAGTATTACAATAGCATATAATATGGTAACCGTGACTTCTTGAGCTAGGAAAAAAAAGTTGATTTTACAGAATTTATCAATTTTAAAGCACTCTAAGACTGTAAACAACATAGGAGATGTTGATGAAGAGTATTTGTTGTGAACTGGCTAACTTGATATTTTGTGTTTTTATGAAAACTCTCCTGACCAGTCAACCTAGTGGATTCCTAGGAAGAAATTATGATATTTGATTATGATGAAACAAGCTCTATAATCTATACAAAATAGAAATAAGTGAGGAAAGATTCCCCCGGACCTTTCAAGTGGCATTTCCTTTCTTTGCAATCTTTTGGCAATCCACTTGTCTAGTCTGCTAGCCATTAGTTGAGGGCAAATTGATGTCCCTTTTACGAAAAATGCGTATGAGGGTTAGGTAAATACGATTGCACAATTTTGGATGGTGTTGGTATTCGGAGATGACATACATGAAAGCGTGTTAGCCCCTCTACTCTTGATCGCGTGTCTTTAAGTATTAGCCGTGTCAAGTTCTAAATTATAGCATTCAAGTTCTCAAGCATCTATATATTGTTGGTGGATATAGGTGTCGTGTCTTGTGTGGTTATTGTTTATAGTTTTGCTCTAATAGCACTTATGATTTTGCTCTTTTTGTGTCGAAATAATTTATACAACATTTCTTATTCATTTGCATATTTTAGTAGGTATGGCAGAGGTAGAGGCAGATATGGCAGAGGTAGTGCAAAGCATCACAGTGACGAATTGTGAATATTCTGAAGCTACCTTAGCTTCAACTAAACTTGCACCGCAGAAGAGGAAACAAATGCAGAAACGGAGTGCTGCTTGGAAAGAGATGGTAATTCTCGATGGTTCATCGTTCACAGATAAAAAACAGAGGGCACAATGTATTCATTGTAAGACAGCTACTTTTTTTGCCTCTTCTCATTATGGCACTACAAACATGAATGACCATTTGAAAATTTGTCCACAATACCGAGAGTATTTGAAAAAGAATGGTAAGCAGGCCACTTTCTCCCAAGCTGTCTACAGAGAACTTGTAGCTAGAGCAATTATACAACATGGGTATGCTTTCTCTTGGGTTGAACATGCTGCAAACAGAAAGATACATTATTATTTAAGGAATGAGGTTAAAACCATTACTAGGAACACACCAAAGGCTGATTGTTTGAACTTGCATAAAAAATTAATGGTTGAACTGAAAAGGACGTTGCAAGATTTGCCTGGTAGAATTTGTCTAACTGCTGATATGTGGACTTCTTGTCAAAATGAGGGCTATTTGTGTTTAACTGCTCATTATGTGGATTTTGATTGGATGTTAAAGAGTAGGGTGCTGAATTTCGCTAACATTGAGTCGCCACATACTGGTCATGCTATGTATTCTGCTGTGCTGAGTTTTCTTCGTGATTGGGGCATTGAAAAAAAGGTTTTTTCAATCACATTAGATAATGCTTCAAGTAATGATAAGATGCAAGATTATCTTCGAGAAACCCTTGCTAGTGAAAACATGTTGGTATGTAAAGGTCAATATTTCCATGTTAGGTGTGCTGCCCATGTTTTAAACCTTATTGTCCAAGATGGTTTGACGATGATTAAGCCTATTATTAAGAAAATAAGGCTAAGTGTGAAACATGTAAAATGGTCAGAGGTGAGAAAGCAAAACTTTAAGGCTTGTGTGCTCTTGGCTGGGATTAAGGAGACTAAGGCTTTATGGTTAGATGTTCCCACAAGATGGAACTCTACTTACATGATGCTGGATAGAGCGATTTTGTATCGTAGAGCTTTCAAAGAGTTAAAGTCAAAAGATCACTCGTACTTGCATTTTCCAGAGCCTGAGGAGTGGGAGAAGGTTGAAAGAATTAGAGATATTTTAGAACCATTTTGTGACATCACTGAGCTGTTTTCTGGCAGAGATTATCCTACTGCAAATCTCTATTTTGAGAATGTGTGGAGGATTTCAATGTTGCTAAAGGATATGGTAATGAGTGAAGATGATGATATAAGAGCTATGGGTGTGATTATGGTGGAAAAATTTGATAAGTATTGGTTCTTTGAGGATGAAAACTATAATATTTTGTTTGCCTTTGCTGTGATCCTTGATCCTCGCTACAAAAAGCAGTTTCTGAAGTTTTGTTACCAGAGTTACTTTGAAGATGAGTGGAAATCTATGACGGAGGTAACTGATGTGATTATCAAGTTACAAAATCTGCTTCGTGAGTATGTTCCGGAAGTAACCAATCAATCAAACTCCAACAACACAGAGAGCTCAAGCTCAAAATCAATGTCTCGCAAGCGCAAACATGATCTTGCTGTAAGTTTCTCTTCTATTTTTATTTTATTTTTCTTTTCTAATAATTTGTTTAAATTGTTATAATAGTTTGGTTAATCATTGATATGGAGTATTTGTGTCTATGAAAGCAATTTGATCAAGAGGAGTCCATGGAGAATAATTCTTTGAAAACCAAATTGGACCTATACTTGGAGGATGCCAGGCTTGATCGTAATAGCAAACTGGACATATTGTCATTTTGGAGAGAAAATGAAGGAAGATATGGCGAGCTTTCCGTTCTAGCTAGAGATATTTTGACTGTACCTCTCACGACAGTTGCTTCCGAATCAACCTTTAGCATTGGAGGAAGAGTTTTAAACAAATGGAGAAGTTCTTATCTTCCGGAAAATGTTGAAGCTCTGATTACATCTCGCAGCTGGTTGCATGGTTATGAAGGTATGCTCTTTAATTTTATGCTAGATTTATTATGATCTCAGTTCTCTCTCAGGTCACATAAGCCGCACGCAAAGGTTAATCACATGTCAGTGTTGGTTGTATTGTTTGTCTTTGATGGGAGATGATTAAAGTGAAAGTAGAACATGATTCCATACATGTATACGTTCAATCGTAGATAACTAATTAAGTTATTTTGTTTGTTCCTTGTCCAGTTGCTGATGAAGAAGCAGAGTTCCTTGGGACAGACGTGGAGTGGAACAAAACCAGATAGAATTTGTTGTTGGTTGTTTTTGTAATATATCTCGGATAATGCTACCTCCTACACCAAGCCTACTGACCATGTTTTTTTCGTACTTTGGCTGGTCGTTTCACATGAGTAATCTACTCATCTCTCTAGTTCGTGCTTGAAATCTGCAACATTCGTACAATGTCGAAATTGTACCTAACCTTTTGCTGTATTATGCAATGGCTTGCTGAATTTAGCTTATATTTTCTCTTTTGTTTTGTTGTGTGACGTCGTTCAAATGCTCTTGTACGCTGGCGTTTGTTTCTGTGTGATTGATTCATGTCTATTCTGTACTCCATGTCTCCCTTTTGTTTTCCTTTTGTTTTCTATCATTGATTTTGATGAGTGTGATATTTATAGCTAACCACTCTATAGTTATCTAGTCCAGTGTATGATTTAAGCTTAAATTTATGATATAATATCGTAATATGAAGAGGAAAAAAAAGTTGACACAAACTTGTAATTTGGGAAAACCTTATTCAGGTCATTTTCGGGTCAATTTGAGATATGTTCGGGTCTCGGGTCAATTCGGGTTCGGATGAGGTTCGGTTTGGGTCAATTTGGGTTTGGGTCAATACGGGTTTGGGTCAATTCGGGTTTGGGTCAATACGGGTTTGGGTCAAGTTCGGGTCAACATGATTCGGATGCTTTTCGGTTCGGGTCGGATAGAATTCGGGTTTGGGTCAAGTTCGGATTACCTTATTTGGGTCATGTTCGGGTTTCGGGTCGCATATTTCGGGTCGGATGTTCGGGTCTAGGTCAGTTTTGCCAGGTCTAGTTATCCTACCTTGCATCAAACTCTCACCTCCTCCGCTATAAATAGAGGATGACCCACACCTCATAATTGTCTTCCACATTCATGAAGATCAAGTCTTCCACATTCCTAAAGTCCAAGTCTAAAAAATCCCTGAATACCATCTTGGAGAAAGCTCCCAAGCACCAAGATCAAATCAAGCAACCCTCAAGATCAAAAGAAAGCTCGCAACCACCAGAAACTCGCCGACAACAATCAACTTACAAGATCTGGAGAAAGCTTCCAAGCACTAGAGATCCAAAGAAATTCAACAATCAAATCCAGTTCAAGATCAAGCCTCGGCCCTTGAACGCCAAATCTGGAGTATCATCCAAGAGACTCTCAAATCAAGATTGTCAAAACCCTAAATTCAAATTCAAATTCAAATACGATTCGAGATCAAGTCATCGCGGCCCTCAAATTGAAGATCGGAGTGGAGATTGAATCAGAGGATTTATTTCTATTTTAATAGAAATCACAGAGATTGTACACGAAATTCTGATAAATATTAAATTCATTTGAAACTCATATTTTGTTGTCTTATTCAGATCTATACAAAATTTGTGTTTACAGGGTTCACAACAGCATTAATCGAAAGAGAGGGTTGTTTTTTAAATAGTTTAATTCCGAATCAGAGTTCATTTTTTTGCCATTAGCCTGTTTTGAAGTGGAAATCCCATATTTCTGAACTGTTTGATTCAGGAAAAAAAAAAAATCTATCCAGCAATAATGGGTGTAGCTATCTAGTTGGGTTTGATTTTTATTCCTTAATTAATACTTCATCAACGTGCCTAATACTAGTACCATCTTGTTCCACTAAATATTATGATTGCGTTTATTCGGACGTGCCTTCTTTCTTTTGGCCATGATTCAAGGTGTGTCAATAGCGTTTGTACGGACAAACATGGTGGGAAAGTTTCCTCTCATAGAATGGTTTTTTTTGTTGTTAGTAGGGCATATTAGTACATTTGTTTAGGGTAGCCCTAATGCCACTCCTATTATCAACTACTCTACACCACTTTCATGTTTTTCTGACAAAAAAACCCCAACTCGCCCTTAATTTCCCATGTAGTGGCCCATTGTAGGGCGTGGAAGAGTAATATGTTGTTGTGGCCTTATGCTCAGCCTTTATTTATGGGTAAAAGTATAGAGTGACTAATTGTATTAAACTTAAATAATAAATGGAAACTAATTGGTTTTTCTATAGCCAAGGATGTGGTGGCTCGGATTGTTTCGCGGCTTCCATCCAACTTTTTGTAATTTATTATTTATAATTAATTATCAATATAAGTAATAACTTCATAAAAAGAAACTTATCGTATTTGCCAAACACACCACATTTTTGCCCCAAAAGTAAGTTGTAGGGAATCATGTGTGTTTCCATTTGGCGCTTAGCAATTGGTTGTAAAGACATTCTAAGTTTACCCGTCATCCAATTATCTTGGTCTAACTTGTTGGTCATGATTAGGATACGAATTTTCCTTTTGATCTTTTTTCTCTTCCTATTTGTTTTATTATTTTCAAACTTTGAATACCTAGTTGAAAGTAACCAATGAATGAACTCTTATTGTCGATTTAGGGATAGATCCTTGAGGAATAATGTTACGGACAATTCTTTTATCCTAGTCATAACAACTATTGTGTTGCTATGAACCTAAAAATTTCTTACAAGGTGGCTCAACTTTTAGCAAAATTTGCTTGGTAGGCTAGGAAGTATCTCGTGCTTCGCACGATCAATTTTTATATTTAGGTCGAGAAACTTATATGTAAATTAGAATTATATACGTGTCTTTTATGACTTTGTGTGCAAAGTATATGAGTTTCTTTCCAAACTATAGTTTGATTTTTATAATATCAGATTAGCATAACGTTCATGCACTTATAGCTTGGTTGATTGAGTTTGCATGAACTTTGGAAATCGGGGGTAGATCGAATGGCATTTTGATAGATCGTAGAACTCAATTAGAATTATGGTCCATGTAACAGCCCGATCCACCATACGTCGCAACACAACCCAATAAGATGGGTAGTCACCCTTAGGCCCATATATCCTCACGTGAGCTCTAAAAGGTGAAGGCCTTGTTGGGAGTAAGATGGTAGGAATCTATTATAAACTGATCATGTGAGCATTAGTTTCCCAATGTGGGACAAAGCAACTCCAGAAACCACTCCATAAACCACTTTCCAAATTCCGTAGTGTTACAAACTCCCCCACCTAGAGAACGCAACGTCCCCGTTGCGCCTAAACCAAACCATACCAACATTAGCACATGTTCAAGATCTCCCCCACTAGACGGCTGGTCTGGGCCACGCCCCAACACCCAGCACGCGGTCGCAGGGTTGCTCTGATACCATCTGTAACAGCCCAATCCACCATACGTCGCAACACAACCCAATAAGATGGGTAGTCACCCTTAGGCCCATATATCCTCACGTGAGCTCTAAAAGGTGAAAGCCTTGTTGGGAGTAAGATGGTAGGAATCTATTATAAACTGATCATGTGAGCATTAGTTTCCCAATGTGGGACAAAGCAACTCCAGATTCCACTCCATAAACCACTTTCTAAATTCCGTAGTGTTACAGTCCATCTGTGGACGCGAAAGCTCTACTTTCATCATATTGACCTTCATCTCTCAATGTACCATGTTCCTCTCATTTGGATACGTAATTATAAAAAAAAATACAATGATATACATGGCAAATCAAGATTCATGCACAATCATCTATCAAGATTAAACCAAACAATATAATGTACGTACAATGAACATTGATGTATGGAGTGCGTGTCCCCATTCATGTGACTTCTTCTTTTTTATTTTTATTTTTATATACTACATGCATGTTTAGAACTTAATTTTCTCTTGGGTTCATGCATATTTAACATGATGATTAACATATGCACAATTTCCTAGGATTATTGATGTGTAGTGTGTAAACCCAACTTAGATTAGTTGAACATTTGTTTACTTGTTCTATAAGCTATCAATATGTACAATACGGCATTGTTTTTTTCCTTTCAGTAGGTTTTGTGGCAAACCGTGCCATGTTATTTACATCGTGACCCTGATTATATAATTAGTGACCATTATATTACTTTTCGTAATTATTTTAATCTACGATTTGCCAAGGGGTTATTTTATAAATTTTAGCTAATTTTATGTGATAGGATCCTCCAAAATCACGATTACTAAAAATATTATCATGGTTACAAGTAGAGCTGTCCAACGGGCCGGGTTCCCATTTAAGGCCCGTGACCCGACCCCTTTGTACAGGGTCAAGCCCGGCCCATTTATAAATGGGCAGGGTCAATTAGGGTCAAACGTTAGGTGGGCGGGTCAACTACTATATGGGCTTCAACTCTCGAAATCATGGCTCAGCCCATTTGTTACAAAAAAATCTCTTACTTTCTCTTTCCTCAGAAAAAAAATTCCACGCATCATCACGATTATTTTCTCTCAACTCTCGTACGTTCTTCTTCAACTTCTTCATCACGCTTCATCACGAAAGTTCACGACCTGCATCACGATTTCTTTGAAATTCAAACATTCCACTATTCCAGGTTGGTATTAATTTCATCTCTTTTAGTTTTTGTTTTCGATTAATTAGAGGGTAATAATTTTGCCCAATTTATTTATTTCGATCAATGATTTTCTGGGTAATTGATGATTTTTGTATCGATGATTTTTCGAGTAATTGATGATTTTTGATTAATGAATTTCTAAGTTTTTTGGGGGTAATTGATAATTACTATTGTTTGGGGGTTTTAAGTTGGATATTCAGTTAATTTGATTGATTATTGGGGTTATTGCCATGTGGGTAATTGAGATTTTGGGTTGTTTTGGTGCATTTGTATGTAAAGTTTGAAACTTTGATAAATTTGTGTACGTTAAATGCAATGTTGTCAGACTTGTCACTTGTGCGGCATTATTGTTGATTCCAACAGGTTTAGTTTAGCATGGAGAGCCAAGAAACCTCCGGAAGAAGAGTGGTATAAGTTAAAGGTGATTTACAAGTTTCCAGAGGTCTTTTATGATGTTACATGCATGTTTTCTAGTGTGAAAGAACATACGTCTAACTCGTATTTTAAAGGCACTTGGGAGTGCAGATGATTTTTTGGTTGATATTGTAAGACCAATGATGAACAAGTTTGACAAGTATTGGTCTAATTATAATGTTCATTTATCTTGTGCCGCCATTCTTGATTCGAGGTTTAAATGAAAATTTTGTGGAGTATCGTTTCATCAAATTGTTTGGTGCTGAAGAAGCTGTTGAACGCGTTGATCACGTATTAGATACCCTAAAGATCTTATATGACCAGTACAAAATATCAATGGGTATTTCAGGTCTGCTCCTCAAGTACAAAATGATAGTTTTTTTTGGGGATTATTCAAGTTTTAGAGGTAGGAGGTCTACGAATGTGACGAGGAGATTACAACTTGAGGTGTACCTAGAGGAGGACCCCCTCGAGATGTCTTTGGAATTGGATGTATTAGAGTATTGGCACCAAAATTCTGTAAGATTTCCTGCGCTTTCCAAGCTAGCACGTGACATGTTAAACTATTCCGGTTAGTACTGTGGGTTCGGAATCCGCTTTTAGCACTGGGGGGAAGACTATATCTCCGGCTCGTAGCTCTTTGAAATCAAATACAGTTCAAGCCCTTGTATGTGTTCAAGATTGGCGACGTGCTGACGGTGAAGCATCTATCGAGCATGAGCTAGATTATTCTCAATATGAGAGTGACGATGACATTGACCATGAGACAGATAATGTGCAGTTATTTCAATAGAGGTATGTATGCATCTGATTTATGTTTGTTCTATTTCTTTTATTTTGTTGGAATCAATGGAATGTTTAGCTTGAATGCAAGTTTCAGTTTGATGACTTCTCATCTTTGGCTTCCTGTTTCAGATGTTGCTACTGTGCTCCCATAATTTTTGGCAGATAATTGAATGAGTCATTCATTTGATAATCAATGTTACTGATCTTGTGCAGTATCCTATAAGAACGCCGAAAATGGAGTGCAAAGAATATCATGGCCTGACTTCACAGCTTTTGCAGACTTCCGAAGACATTAAACTTTTGATTTTATTGTATAAGCTAATCTGATATAGACAACGTCGTAACATGTTACTCTTGGTACTCTTGTAATCGTTGTAGGCTCGTAGTAGTAGTGGACTTTTAAGAAAAGAAAGCAGATTTTTTTTTAAAATTTTCTCGACTCAATTTCGTTTCTCATGTTTGACTATTTTTATACGAATTGCAAAAATTAGCCGGGTCGGGTCAAAATGATCCGTGACCCAACCCATTAATGTTTGTTGGTGACCCGGCTCGACCCGTTTAGAGTTGACCCGAGCCCGACCTGACCTGGCCTGTTTGACAAGTTTAGTTACAACTACAAGTAATGTAAAAATGAGTTAGTTTGTGACACAGTATAATTCTTTTTTTTTTTTCTTTAGATGGTGGTTCACGACAGTCACGGTAGAAGAAATAAGAACCCTATTGTCTCCGATTCCCCAAGCAGTGGCAAAATTGGCGCCAAAACCGCCATAAACCCCTTACTCCAAACCCCCAAATTCCCAAAGCTCTCAACCCCTAAATTTATTACTGTCCCCCAAATGAATTAAGGGCGGCAAAGCTTTATCGACCCTTTTAATCATCAATTAATTTCCTGATAACCTTGGAAAACTGAACAGCCTTTTGCTTTTTTTTTTTTTCTTTTTTTTTTTTTTGAATTTAATTTAATTACTACAATACCTTTTTATATATAAACTCATTTTAACTGCCATATTATTATTATTACTACTTCACATAGAGTTGCACGAACAATTCCTTCAAACATGGCTTTCTGGGGTTAGTTTTCTCTTCTTCTTTGTTTTGTTGCTTATTTGTTACGCTTTTTTGATTAATTAGTATTCAGAATTAGGGTTTAGTGGTTGAGTTTTAGGCGTTTAAATTATGTAACATGATGTTTTGTGGAGTTTCGATTAATGGGTATTTCCCTGTTTATTCGTAGGATATGAGATTAAACCTGGAAAACCATATACTCTCCCCTCTGGTGATTCTTTTTCTAGGCTCCGAATTACCCAGGTAATTTTTTTAACTACTTTCTCTTGGATTGAATTCTATGAAGTTAATTTGTTTTTTGTGAAATTTACTGTCGTAATTCGATGTAACCTTGCTAGCAATTGATGGGTTTTCTACATGCTGCTGAAATTTTTAATCCTTGTTTTTATATGAAAGTTTATAACTTTTGATATTCTGGACGTAATATTACTAATTTCAAGTGGGTTTTATGTCATTGCTGCTGATTTTTTAATCCTTTTTATGTGAAAGTTTATAACTTTTGATATTCTGGATGTGGTATTACTAATTTGTTCAGTGGGTTTTATGTACTTGCTGCTGAATGTGTGTATTCTTTTATGTATGTGAAAGTTTATAACTTTTGATATTTCGGATGTGGTGTATTAAGTTGTTCAGTGGGTTTTATGTAATTGCTGCTGAAATTGTGTAACTTTTGTGGTGGAAATGAAAATGTAGGCTGTGTTGGGGTTAGGCTCGTCGGACAAGAGCAGTTTGGTTCAGTGCAATGTCGGTAGGAAGAGTCCGGTCTTGCTATGCGCTTTGTTGCCTGGCAAAGCGGAGTCTATCCATTTGCAGTTGGATTTTCAAGAAGCTGAGGACGTCACTTTCTCCGTTATTGGTCCTCGTAGCGTTCACCTCACAGGCTACTTTGTAGGGAAACAACCTTTGCCTGGGGATGATGAGTCGTATCCTTTGATTACTTTGTGAAAGCCATTGTTATGCCTAGGGATTTTTGGTGATCTACTGTTAATTCCTTTTGACTTTTACTGATTTTCTTGAAGATCATATTTTGTGAGTGGTCATCAATATCAAATCTTCCATTAGTTAAGTGGAGTTTTTTGGGTCACCAAAATGATTTACTAGGTTTGCATCAAGCATTGCTGTAAATGTACCCTGCTATTTGTTAACAGGGATGGGATTGGGGGTTTAAATGATACTTGTCGGCGAGATATAGATGTGTAGGACATGTGAAGTAGGGCTTATGTTTCTAGGTTTAAGTTCTGGACTTTTCTTTTACTACTATTTTGATGGTTCACCAATCACCAGTGAAGAGCCTTTCTGCTGTCATAACTTTCAGTAGTGATGATAAATTTGCTAGTTTGCTACCACAAGCCTGTATGCTGCTTGTTCCTCTGAATGATGTAGATGTTTGATGTATGACTACATTCGTATATGGATGAAGCTTGTGCACTCAGCTATTTTCACTCTTCAGTTATTCCCTTTTTTCATCTTGACTGAGTTTAAGTGAATCATATGGAGAAGATATTGGAGCTTCAGACACTGACGCATCTGCTGAGCTCAGTGATGATGATGAATATGGAGGTAGTTTCATTGATGACGGTGAACCGACTTATTTTCCTCCATCACCCTGTGAGAAAGGTTTGTTCCTTCTTTTGCACTTCCTATTAGTATTTTGGTCGCATGCGCTTTAGATGCGAATATAGCTCTGAGTTCTGCAACCTGCTAATGTTGCATCTTTATCAATATTCACGATATTGTGTGTGGCATGTGTTGACGTTTGCCCTTATGAATGACCACAAGATGCTTGTGTAACCTATTAACTTCTCTTTGGGAGATATGCTGCAAAAGTGCATTTAGATTTAGCAAAATTTTAAAGGGGACTTTCATACTTGAACAATATTTTCATTAAGTTGAGATAAGTACAGTCTAGGTAATCTGTTGTTTTTGCTGTTTTCTTTCTGCAGCAAAAAAGGGAAAGAAAGCTGGTCAGAGAAAAAGCATCCGTAAGCGTCTTCAGAAGAAGTATATTGAATTGAGTGAATCTGAAGATGACAGCATTACGTCTTTGAAAAAACATAGCCGGAAGTCTTTTGTTATTGAAAGTGACGAGGATGATCTGAAGCCTATTTCTTCACTCTGTGGAAGTGTTAAGCTTGGCTGTGAAGTTTCCAAAAGGTTAGCATGGCTTGTTTAAAATCCGAGTACTTGCATTTTCTCAAAGGCTTCATTGTATGATGTTGAAATTATGGTTTTAGAGTTAGTATGTTAGCCACTTTATTGAACTTAGGTACTCTTTTCTTGATTATATGTGGTATTCGCCAATATGGGTCACTACGGTGGGTGTCTTGTGCACTAGGTTGAAATAGTTACTTGTCACAGCTTTTCGTTAAAAGGCTGTAGTGAAAGAGGACGATCTTAAAGTTTGAACAAAAGTTGGGGAAGCGTTAGTGACATGGTGCCTTTTTAGTGGTGTTATCTGTTATTTTACCCTTTCTTTTGTAGTTCACTACAATACATTTTTTCTTCTGTCCATCACTTTGCATGCACTCCTGCTTGTGTGATGTGCTTATTGAGTTTTTTAAGATTGGGTTTTTGTATATTTTTTCTTTGGTGTTCTCGACATGTCTTGGTTTTTCACAATTTGGAACTTTATCAAGATTATGATTTGAGACTTCTGTACAGTTCATGCAGCAAGCTAGATGGCGTTGCTGAGCAAGCAACTAGTGACCATCAGTCTGATGACGGCAAAGTGATGAGTAAGAAGCTGGAAAATGCTGATGGGGAGGCAACTAATGATTGTCAGGCTGATGACAAAATAGTGTCGGCAATGGAGCTAGATGATGTTGCTGGACAGGTGACGCAAACTGATGAGAGAAAAGAGACAACAAAGAAGTTGGATGATGTGTTTGAGCAGGCAGAGGGAAAGCTGGATGATGTTGCTATTGGCAAAAAAGTTAAGAAAACAAAGAAGCACGATGATGTTGCTGAGAAAGAAACTGAGGATTGTTTGTCTAATGACAAAAAAGCTAAGAAAACAAAGAAGCAGGATGATGTTGCTGAGAAAGAAACTAGGGATTGTGTATCTAATGACAAAAAAGTTAAGAAAAGAAAACAGCAGCAGAAAATTGAGGATGATGGTCAGTTTAATGAGTATAAAGTTGAGAAGAGAAAGAAGCATGATGATGTTGCTGAGCAGACAACTGATGATCATGAGGCTAATGATAGAAAAGCTAAGAGAAAGAAGCGAAAGGAGAGAAAGAATGAATCACTAGTGGACCCAGAGAAGTCTTCAAGCGTGGGAAAGAATGAGGCTGATCCCTTAGTCAAGGAAGATGGTGGCTTGGTTATTGAGGAACTAAAAATTGGTGAACCAGATGGAAAGGTAGCTTCTTCAGGGAGGAAGGTAAGTCTTGCATGAGCAGGGTCATATCTCTAAGAACAAAATTATTTTTTCCCGGAAATTATTACTGAAAACAATGTACCACCTCTTGTTTGGCTTCAGGTCACTATTCATTTTACTGGTAGTCTAAAAGAAGGGGGGCATGTTTTTGACTCAACGACTGGAAAAAGTGCACTCAAACTTCGCCTTGGTACGCTGATTGTTGATTGTTTTTTTTTTTTTTTCATTTTAGTGATTTTCATCGTCTAAATTTGACATAGTTGTACTTAATTTCTTCCAGGAAAAGATGCTGCTCTGGATGGACTACATCTTGGAATTGATGGTATAAAACTTGCAGAAATTATTTTGTTTGTCATATAGATTATTCTCCTTACTCTTCTATTTCAAAAGGTTCACACATTGACTATTTAAATTTTGTTCTGTAGGTATGCGAGCTGGTGGAAAACGAAAGATCATCATCCCACCAGAATTGGGGTACTTAATGTTCCTGAACCGTTTATATTCTCGATTGATATTCCCATTTTCTGTGCATCTCAATATCTTGCATAATCTGTGTTGGTATCTATGTAACAGATATGGAAAAGAAGGCAGTGATGGTGTGCCACCAAACGCATGGCTGGTCATGGAAGTTGAGTTGCTTCGAGTTCGTTGAGGATGTTGTCTTGGAAAGCTGGAAAGGGTGAGTTTCAGCATTTGGCTGTTTTGTTTTCAGATCTAAAAGAAGATACACAGGGCAATTTTGTTTGCATCAGGCTGTTTTGGGACACATCAATTAGTGATGGTGTTAATATGTACTCTATCTGTTCTGTAGCCTTGTTTTCCTGTCCTGTTGGTCGACCATCTAACTAGGATTTGCTGAAATACTGAGCTGCAAGTGCTAAGTGGATATCACTCCAAATGATGAAGCAGTGGAGGCATATAATTTTTTGGAAAATTCTGATTGTGAAAAATATATTTCTCGGCTAAGTACGTTGTTTAATTTATATTCAGCTCTTGGAATTTCATAATTACGAGCATCTTTTATTTAACTTCCTGACGTCCTGAAGGTGAGACTTGTTACGGAATGTACTGTGGCCTGTTGTCGAATATACTGGCATTATGTTCATGCTAAAGCTGAGTCATTTGGTTTCTCAATAAGAGAGACAATATCACAATATACTTAAATATAGCAGTTCATTCTCATAACGTTACCCACAGTAATCTCACAGCTATAGGCCCTACATTGTAAAATTTTGTTCGATAGACATTTTCTGACAAAAAATTAAACATGCTTAGAGCAACTCCAATGGTGAGCGAGTTTTCACCCTGGTAGCAATCGTCAAATCGGTAAGATAATCAGGGCAAATTAAAAACGAATTTGCTGCAATGCTAAATAGGCTCTTAATCTGCTCGAGTGAGTCCTATTATCAAAATTTGTTCCCACTTTGTCATCTTTGGAAGACTGGAAACAAGAAAAAATGGAGTAGCAAATTCGAGGGCCGAAATTTAGCACACGGTGGGATGAGGAACAGTCCATCCTACAGGGGCTTTTACGTAAACATGTAGCGTATTTTGGACATTTAGGTCATTTCGTATAGTATTTTTCACTATTCAGCATGTATATTGTACAAAATAGTATATTTATACTTAAGTAAAATTATTTAGTTACTCTAACCTGCTTATCTCTCCTCCTTCAAAAGCATTTACACTTTCCCAGTTTCTCACCAGTCACCACCACGCCGGCGGCCTTGAAACAACCTGAATATTCTGACAGCTCCGCCGTCGTAACCATTAGACACCCTAAGGGGGGAGGGTGAACCCTTTAACACAAAAAAAACAAAAATTTAACTAAATCATCCTAAAGTGTCCGGAAAATATTTTAGGGTTCCATTTTCCGGTGCGTGAGGTGGCGGCAAGCAAGAACGACGGTGGACGATAACCACGCGACTCTAACAATGGGCAAAATCAGAAAATCAATTGCATACGATGATGCTGGAGCTTCAATCGGCGATGACGACGAAGACCCATATTTGACCGGCGGCGGCCCTTGGATGCATGCAAGTGGTTGCTTTATATGGTGGTGGTGGTGGTATGATAATGGTGGAGGTTGGTTTAAGAGGTATGAGATGGGTGAGTAGTTTTGGTGAATGGTATGAGGGATGATGGTAAATTAAATGATGAAAGATTGATGGTGGTGTTGATTGATTGATGAAGATGATGATGAATTGGGGAAAATGTTGATGACCAATGATGAAGATGCATTAGCAACATTTTTAAAGATTATTTGTACTAAGCAGGTGAGGAGAGAGAATGGTAAAGAAAGGAGAGTGAAAATGAGGGATGTATTTTATTAAGTTACCATGTACAAATATACCTGCCATGTGCCAAACATGTGACCAGAATTTTTTGTTTTTAGTGTGGGCTACACTGTTCTTCATCCCACCGTGTGCTAAATTTCGGCCCTCAGCAAATTCATGAGGGCCCCATGTTTTCTTTCAAGCAGCCTACTAAAATGGATGTTGTTTTTTGAGTTGCTTTAGAAAGTTGGCAGCTTGCCCCACTATTGGAAGAGGAAAAAAATTCTACCCATCTTGGAGCATGGTGCTCAATTGAGCAGGCTGCGACGTGACTTTTATGCATTTGAACCCACTTTTGTGGGTCCCACGCAACTATCACTTTTTTTTTTTTAACTTTTCCTTGTACATACATTTCAGTATTTAAACGGCTCATTATAACGGTCTTTTCCAACGGCTAATTTTTTTTCTTCTGATAATTAGAAAAATAAATTGTATTTTCCCCTATATATATTACACATATACGACTTGAACATTTTATTTTGCATAATCTCAACTTCAAATATATTTTCATAACTCCCATCTTCTAATATATAATCTTAATTATCTTTCTAATTATGGATAATGAGAATCCATATAATACTTACTTCAATTTATTTATTACAAAATTCCGAAAATATTAATTTCGAAAAGCCAACTATGAATCTCCAAAATTGAAATTCAAGTACACAAAATCCCCCGATCATACTAATTCGGAGTAATCATCCACAATCATGTTTCCCAACCCATGCACAATATTCTTATGACCCAAATTATTTTCATTACGACCATCGGATGCCACTATATCCATACCCTCATTTCTTCTCACCAATGTTTAGACCGGGTAGTCGCCCTATTATTCTCAATGTTTATTCCAAAATAATTATTTTCGTCTTCCATCCATTTTTATAAGTCGTTCACAATTATCGAACCATAATTTTTTTTTTCCGTAAAAATAACGTATTCAACTTATCGTTAAATCATTTTCTGATTCGAAGATCGGTAAAAATGCAGTGGGGACAAGAATAGACAGTGGGACCTATCCAGTCAGGTTGAAATCCTGCTTAAACATTGGAGCAAATTGTACTTGAAATCTGCCTAAATACTTTTATGACATGACAACTTCAAGTCGGGTTTAATCCCGCCTACCACTGGAGTTGCTCTAAGATGGGCAACTTCTTCAAGTAGGGCAGTTTGATTTTTTTTTCTCTCTAAGGGTTGAGGAGCTTTGTCTCTCCTCCCACATCACTCAGGCAGGTTTGTTTTTTTCCCTCATTGGAGTTGCTAGTGATAACCCCCATGGTTGATTGGTTCAGAGAGTTTGTCAGAGCAACTCCAATGGTTGCATATGGAGTAGCTTGGACAAATGTAAGTAGGTGGACCATCATTGGAGACAAAAAAAAGTTGTCCATCCTCAAACATCCTGCCCAAGTGAGCTACCTGCTCACTTCAGTTTAACGTGGGCTCATGCTTTATTTTTCAGTTTTTCATTTGTTTTTCTTTTCACTTTTCAATTTTGGGTATCGATCCAGACATGTTGGAATCATGCTTACCATTTGAGCAGATTGTACTTTATACTTGCCTAGCTTACTTTTATTATATGGCAACTCCAATTCGTGTTTGATCCTGCCTATCGTCGGAGTTGCTCTCATTAGTATTCTCTGATCACCCGAATACTTCTCGAGTTCTTTCAAGTATCTCTCTTTGCTAATGAAAAACTAATTTCGGCTGAAATCTGTGAAAATTCATCATCAAACAAATGTTTATTTTTCGAAAAAAGATATACGAGTAAAATCTCCATCTTTGTGGTTCTCTCTATATTATGGTCGATTGTTGGAATCAATTTGTTATAAGACGATTTATTAAGGGCGTATATCGGATATCAAGGGAAAGGGTGAAAGCTTTGTACTAGAAATTCTCATTGAATCTATGTGACCTTTTCTTCTCTCTTTGAAACACAATTTACGAGAGACATTGCTACATTGGAACTAAAACATTTTATAATTTTCCGTTATAAGAGTTTTTGGAGGTGAAAAACCATGGGGAGTCTATTGTCTCCCTACATTTATGCTAAACCTCATTCGATTGTAGAGGATAAAACGAAATTGCAAACTTGTTTGATTATTTGGTGCTCGTATTGGAGTCTGACTTATATTTTTGCTCACTTGCGTTATAATAATACAGTCACAACTGAAAAGTAGTAAATTTTAACTCCGTGTTTGTTAAATTGAAAAAAAAAAAGAGTTTCTAAATGAGATTTATAATGAATCCACCAAAAATTGAAAATAAAAAGAAAATTGTTTGAGGTCAAAAAAAATATGCGGTGAGCGTGGATCGAACACACGCGCCCTTCAGATCTTCAGTCTGACGCTCTCCCAACTGAGCTATCCCCGCACGCTACTATTCTTTTTATATAATATAATTGTAAAAGATGCGTCGAAGCCAAGCATTGTTAGCTAGGTTTTCTCAGTCATTCAGCTGGTATTACTAACACAAGTCAAATTAACTGCCTTCTCAGTCTCTCTGCTAAAACCCTCTGACGTTATCTATCCCCCTCTTCACTCATCGCCGCCGTCTCAACAACCCTACCATGGCCGCCAACGGCGAAACTCCGACCACAATTCCGGCGAGTTCACCTCCAGCGCCACTCCGGAAAGACGAGGCGTACCTCGCCGCCGTAATCCCGAAGCGTATCTCTCTCTTCGAGTCAATCAAAGCCGAACTAGCTCTCCACCGCCTCTCCATCTCCGGCGAATCCATCAAGTACGCACAATATTCTTCTTTTTTGGTAAAAAAAAAAAATAATTACTGATTCGATTTGTTGGTAATTTTGCACTGTAAAAATTTGGAAGGATTACATTGCCGGACGGAAGCGTGAAGGAAGGGAAGAAGTGGAGCACAACACCGCTTGACGTGGCTGCGCAAATATCGAAGAGTTTGGCTTCGAATGCGTTGATTTCTAGGGTTAATGGCGATCTTTGGGACATGCGGAGGCCTCTCGAAGGTGATTGTGATTTGAAGCTTTATACTTTTGATTCTGATGAAGGCAGAGATACTTTCTGGCACTCTAGCGCTCACATTCTTGGCCAGGTGCATGTCATTTACGTTTCTGTGTTCTGTTTTCGATTTTCGATTTTTTCGAGTGTAGGATCGAAATGTAGTTTTATTGTTTGGTTATCTGTAGGCGTTGGAGATGGAGTATGGATGCAAATTATGTATTGGACCTTGTACAACACGCGGAGAGGTGAGTTTTCGACTTGGTTTATCGTTCCATGAATTGCTTCCGCTCGCTTTCTGATTGGGGGATGAAATGGAACCTTTTAAAGAGGGTAGAATAGAACTCATTGATTGGATTATGTATCCCTATACCAGCAATTTCGGCTATTGCTAAAATTTTCGAGTGACATGTTGAGCTTATTGTACAGTACTACCAGTCCGTGATAAACCGATCATTGGCGAGTGGCTTGCAGTGCAGTAGCGATTCAAAGTTACTTGGGTCACTTGCATGTTTAGCATAAAATGAAGAATTGAGCTTGCACTGTTTCTTGTCACTTGGATGTTTGGCAAAACACTGGTTATCCTTGTTCCTCTATGACCCTCCGTTTTTTTTTTGGCAGGGTTTCTATTATGATGCATTTTATGGAGATTTGAGTTTGAACGAGGATCACTTTAAACAAATTGAGTCAGGGGCAGCAAAAGCAGTTGCGGTATAGTTTTCCTTCACTCAGATGATTTATAGTACTTTTAATGCATGGATGATGGCGTCGTTCGTGCTTATAGTGCTGCCACTTATGTATGTAACTTACTTGTACTTTGATGGAAAATGTGAATATGGTGCATACCCTTTGTTTCTTACTGTTTTTTCTATTTTTTTTTCCGATGTTTGTGTGTGTTGAAATGGTGCATACTTGATGTTGCTAGTAATTGCCCATTGTTAGCATCAAAACGACCTCTTAATAAAAGATAGTGAGGCATCTGTAAAATAGTCTGTCAACTACCAGTAGTTCTTTTTAAGTAGCATCTTTCTCTTGTTCACGGTTTTTATCTAGAGTTATCTCTTCTGCAGGAGAAACAACCATTTGAGCGCATTGAAGTGACCAGACAGCAGGCACTTGAACTATTTTCTGATAACAGATTTAAGGTACGTTTTCTTCTCTTTATGGGGTAGGGTAAGATGTCTCGTATATTTAATGTACTTCCCTCACTTTCGATTGTGGAATTGTTGATTGTCTTCGTATGTATGTGAGTTCAGGTTGAAATTATCAATGATCTACCTGAAGACAAAACTATAACAGTTTACAGATGTGGTCCACTGGTTGATCTTTGTCGTGGTCCCCATATTCCCAACACATCCTTCGCAAAAGCATTGTGTTGCTTGAAGGTAAGTAAAACTAGCTCTAGTCTGATGTTTTGCTTTGTAATTTCTGAGTTTGACTCTTTTCTTAACTTATCAGGCTTCATCTGCATACTGGAGAGGAGACAAAAATCGGGAAAGCTTGCAGAGGGTGTATGGTATCTCATACCCAGATTCAAAACGTTTGAAAGTATGTTATGCTTGACTCATATATGCTGTGGTGCATTAGCACATGCACAGTGATGGTGTACTTGTAGTTTTTATTTCATTCATATTATTTTTGTTTTCTTTAGTATTATTAATTGCAGTTTGCTGGTGTTAAAAAATGTGGTCTATGTGCTTTACTTATGTAGTAACTTTGGGTAACAGATTGTAGGTAGTGATTTTTCATTTTGGTTATTTTCTTTATCAACACGTCAGATGGTGTGCTCTTCAGCATATGCTGACTTGATTATCCATTTACACAGGAATACCTTAAGCAACTCGAGGAAGCGAAAAAATATGACCACAGGCTATTGGGTGCGAAACAAGAGCTTTTCTTTTGTCACCCCCTTAGGTATGCAAATGAATATGTATGGTAGTGGGATCAGCGGAAGACATAGTAAATTAATGGTCTCTCACTAATTTTTCTGATACCAGTCCAGGAAGCTTTTTCTTTCTTCCTCACGGTGCTCGGATATACACAAAGTTGGTGGAATTTATTCGTAGTCACTACAGGATTAGAGGCTACGAGGAGGTTAATTGTCCTTTTCTTTGCATTTTTTGTCTTTGATGAACCTATGTTTTGTTGGGGAGCTTACAGGGTCTTGCTTTTATTAGGTTGTCAGTCCAAATATGTACAATATGCAACTATGGGAAACATCTGGGCACGCTGCAAATTACAAGGAAAATATGTTTGTATTTGAGGTGAGTTTTCCTCGAAAGCCATAGGTAGCATCTGAAATTCATTTATAAACGATTTATCCTTCTTTGGTCACGTGGTAAAGAGGTAAGTTATGCGATTATAACAGAGAAAACCTCCTATCTATCATGTGTGCTAGATTGTCAGATGTTATGGCAAGGGCATTTTTACAGTAATGGCTGGACTGATATAACTGTGGAAAAATATTTGGCCTTGACAAAAATAGGTGCATTGGAACTCGTTCCATTGGAATGCTTTATAGGAACTATACCTTGTGAAATGATAGGACTTCTTATTGACAGTCTGAATTAAAAAGAGGTCGCATATAAACCACTTTGTCGATCTTAATAATGTACAAATGGTTCCCACCCAGAAGTTGCCATGTGATCCTCAGCAGCCTAACTATTTAGTTAAGCCTGCACTTTTTCTGTCCAGTAGTCTTGTTTAGTATGAGTGGAGGGTATTACAGTAGAGGATTTTCAAGAGTTATGACAAAGTCGTAGTTAAAATTTGTTAGATGAGCTTTAGCGTTGTCCCATTGCGTCATCCATATATGTTTCTGGGTAATTTTGTTCCTCAATTGAACTGGTTTGAGAATCGAGTCGTAGACGAAGTAGGCATCAGCCCAACTGTATGATGTCACTCAGCTAGTTTTCTACTTAAATGGACTGTACATCATTCGGTTCCTTGTGTGAGTGGGTGGTCAAGATCCTGAATCATAGGTTTTGGACTTCTTGTGAGCCATCAATCTAATAGTATTTTTATTTGAGATTAATGAGCTGTAGCCTGTATTCTTTATTTATGCAGAGTAGCGTGACTCCGTAACTAGTTATGCGGAAATATGTATTCGTGATATTATCTTGTTTTGGTAATGTTTGAAGATTTTGCAAGATATGCTCTTTAACAAGTTACGAAACTTCAATTCCAAACTCAAAGACTTTTTAATTGTGTGCTTATAGCTTCAGGCTAAAAGATCAACAATCGCGTCAAGGGTGGAAATGGGGACCTAGAATGAGTGTCGGTTTTAGTCAAATGTACACAAGTACACAACCCCATTTTGATGGGGGTAATCATTCACCATGGACATCCATGTGGGATACTGGAGTATAATTACACATATCTCATTTCCATCTCTCCATAAATGAACTTCAGCTTTTGCCAAACAATTTTTTGGTTTTTAAGTCCTGGAATCACGTTTGTTATTTTGTGTCCTAGTCTGAGCGTCATGTGTTTGTGATGGTTGACTGTGTTTTTGATTAAAATAGTCTAATGCACCCAGTTTTTCAAGCTTTGAAGCCACCATATTTAAACTATAAAAAGTGTTTTCCTTTAAGCCCTTCTCCAGAGCAATTATTAGTATCGGATGAAACCAACCAACAACGACCAAGACAATGTCTCTGTGAACTGCTCATAAGGAATAAAGGGAATTGTCAGTTGATCTTCATGTATAAAATACTAGTAAAGCTAACCATCTTCAAAGCAGTGAAGCTAGCTACTACATATATGCTGTTATAGTAAAGGATACACTGAATCAATAATGTTCTATTTCTTTTTAAGGCAAGTAGCATTGAAGAACTATGGCACCCCATTGACACTTGGTGAATTCTGGCTGTTTTACGAGGATAGTACACAAGTCCTTTCCTCATTCGACTATAGATGAAGTAGCACTGAAGGACTGTGCGTCTTTACCTCCCCCCCTCCCTTCTCTTGACTTTTCTAGGAATTGGACACGGCAGTCTGTTTGAGCTTTTTAATTTTTTTTATATGTAAAATGAAACTGTTGAGGCATAAAGAATTGGGCTCTTTGTAAAGCAGAGAATAACTTTCATTTCTTGTTGATGGCATTTTGAATGTCTTTGTGTGGTGTAAGATAATTGCATTTTTTTCTTTCTGTTTTATGCTTCTATTTCTAACCACATTCTGGTGTGCAGATTGAAAAGCAGGAGTTTGGGCTTAAGCCAATGAATTGCCCTGGACATTGTTTAATGTTTGAGCACAGAGTACGTTCTTATAGAGGTAAGCACTTCAGTTTTTTTGGGTTTGATGTTGCTATCAAATGTCAAATATTTTTATTCTTTGACTTGTATCTGGATTGGTGAGTCTTATTATGCTTAGATTCTTCGAAACCAATTGAACAATTTAAAATTTAATTTCTAGAAATATGTGCAGTGGTGTGCTTTAAAGCTGCTGTCATTTCATTTCGTCGGAGTTATAAGATTGTAATTTTTACCATTGATCCATCCGATCTTTCTTTGTCTTGTCGTTCATGTCAAATCTAGAAGAATAGTAACTTATGATTAGCTGCTCTACATTTTAACTGTATCCAGAACTTCCTATCCGCCTTGCCGACTTTGGGGTTTTGCACAGAAATGAGGCCAGTGGCGCGCTCACGGGGTTGACTCGTGTCAGGAGATTCCAGCAGGTAAAGTGACCTGTTATGTGAGTTAACAATAAATTCAGTTTTGTTGTTGGGGTATATGGAATGTAAGAATGGACTCCTGAACATATTAAGCTGCAAAAGCACTCTCTTAATTAGATCTATTGAGAAAGGAATATGGTTGAGAAGGGAAATGTTAAGCTGGTAAATCAGATTCAGTTCCTATATTATATGAGATTTAAACTGGTTTCTGTGGATGAGAAAGTAATATGGTTGACGAGGGAAATGTTAAGTTGGTAAATCAGCATTCAGTTCCTGCATTATATGAGATTAAAAAAGGTTTCTGTGGGAATCTGTCAGTTAAAACTTTTAGCGTAAACAAAACCCATATGTACAGAGACGATATGCTGCCAACAAATGTTCGCTACCTTTTAAATCTATTGTCAGGAATTGTGTTGGTTTTAACAAAAGTCTGTACTTTTGCAGGATGATGCACATATATTCTGCATGGAAAGCCAAGTAAGTATGATTTGATGTATGCTTATAGAGCTAAGTTTAGATGCTGTGCCTCTTCTTGAATGTTGGTTTGTATTTTGTTATGCAGGTGAAGGATGAAGTCAGGGGTGTATTAGATTTTATCGACTATGTGTATGGCATTTTCAAGTTTACATTCGACCTTAAGCTGTCAACAGTACGTTTCTAGTGCCATGTTATTTTTTGATATTCCTTGTAATTTTACATGTTTGTGCAAACAATTTGCTAAACCTTTCATACTGGTTTAGTTAATTAGTTTTTCCGTTTATTATCTTGTTCATATCCTTAATTTTAATGAATTATGTTGAAGATATATTGTTTAATTCTGTGTCTTGTTTTTTTTTCTTCATATAGAGACCAGAGAAATTCCTTGGAGACATACAAACATGGGACAAGGCCGAGGCTGCACTTACAGATGCTCTTAATGAATTTGGTAAACCTTGGCAGGTAATATATGCGTTTGATTTTATTTCTGTTTCTTATTTACTCATAATTTTGATCTCCCTCTCCCTAATTCTCTGCAAAGTGTATATAGAGACCATGTTTTTATATTTGTCTCCTGATGTACTTAGAGCTACATTAGTAACACATAACTATGTAGATATTGAACTTCTCATTCTCTTACCAATTTACGTGTTAGGCTCCCTTTTATTAGTCGCTCTCTCAAATTTTGTTTTCTTTTGTAATTTGTTACGCGTGGCTTCTGTTACTGGTTCCTTTGTGTCTTGTTATTATGGGAAAATAAGTGGAATGTTTTGAGATAAAGTTTGATTTCCACTTTGCCTGAACTCCTTGTTTGATTTAACATTAAGATTTCATCAACATACCCTAAATGTTCAAAATCATCTTTTTGTGTCAAAGATCGACCCAGAAAATTCAATAAACAACTGCCGTACGTTGGCAGTTCCAGATGCATCTACGACTCCATAAAGAATGCTAAATGTCTCGTTTCACAAACAGAAGAATACATTATGCTACAGAAGTAAAAAAGAACCTGTCAGCAACACATCTAAGTCAAGTACCCACTTGTACTTGTATATGCTTTCTAATCAAAAGGTATTCTTATCCATATGGCTGGAAAAAAAAAGAGAAAAAGAATTGAACACATGTCTCACCTTTACTACTAGAGTGCAGCGGTACTTTCACACGGGTTCCACAAGGGGATGCAGTCAATCTAGCTTTAAAGTGATTCTGACTTAGTTTAAAACAGCTTGCCTCAGGTACTTTCACCACTTCTCATAGGAAGTGCCAGCCGAAATGCCTCTGACAGAGGACCTGAGGCGCACAAGAGGCATTCGACTATGCAATTTCCATACATTTTTCTTGCACAACCTTCTACCCTTACCTTTGCTCCTTAATTCCTTGTTTTTATTTTACATATATCAGCCCTCTGTAAGTACCAAAAAGGGGTAGTCTTTTGCAAATCATTGTTTTGAAAGATAAAAGTTTGTTTGCCACAAGAGTGCACTTTGGGGCGCACTACTTCACGTTGCGCCTCTTGATCACTCATTGCCTAGCGCCTTTTGAAACTATTTTATTTACTTGATAAGTTAGGTTGTCATTATATTCAAAAGGACACCAAGGTGGTGACTCCCAATCTCCCATATTCAAAAAGACACCTTAGGGGGTGACACCCATGTACAAAAGAGAGCTATTCTAACTCTTAGACTATCTTGAGAAATTGTATCCACAAATGGAGGAAAGTCTAGAATCAATGAAAATTTAACATTTTACTCCAGCTATACAATACCCTTAAAAAACGAAATTTGGGGTCTTGGTGTGCACGCAATACCATAAAAAATGTGATGATTTCTTTCTTTCCATGTACACCACCAAATAGCTAATGGTACCATGTTCCAAACTTCAGCTAGCTACCCTTTCATCATACTCCCTGTCCTAGTGGAGAGGACATGTTTAGCTCTCCGAGGATGAATCGAACTCAACCCGAACAAGGACGAAGCAATATGCCACAAAGACAAGACCCGAGGAGCCGAGGACAAGATAGCAAAGATAATCAAAGCTCGCGTCTTCTAAAACGAAGGATTATGCACACAAAACGTAATTTTTTTAGTTCTAGAAAGGGACTTAAACTCTCAGAACATTGGACCCCCCCCCCCCCAAGTATGTTAAGTAGGACAACTACTGTCGCAATATATCCATTTTCACACTTCACCTATATTACTCTAAATCCTGTTTGCTTGCAAGCTGTGTGTATACATGTTTTTGTGCCCAACCAAAAGATAGGTTAGCAGAAAGCCAGACCCCAGAGGTATTAGATTGATATGATGCAGTAGAAGTGTAGAACTCTCCCCTAAAATATATCGCTTGTGCTGTAGAGTCACAATACCACAACTGTCTTTTGAAACCTGTCAGACATTTCTCATGGTGTGAAAGTTTAGGGCCAAGACTATTGGCAGTCCACCTATTCTTCTAGCACTTCAAAGTAAGTCAAGCAAGTACATTTTGGCTTCATCTGCAAGTGCGTTGGAGTGCTGGAAGAATTGGTGGAGTGGTGATACTCTTTGCCTAGATTAATCGTGCATGGGGAGACCGTAGGCCAGATTGTTATAAAGATGCTTTACTTTTCCTCATCTTGTTCCAGTTTCAAGCTTCTTTCAACTGCTCAAAATCAATGGAAAAATTGGTGTCTTAACTTTAGCCTTATCTTAATTATATTAGGTTATTATTATGCAGTGGAGTGGGATATGCAATAATTTAGTTATAACCTAAACCATAAGCTAATGTTGCAATATCTGTTTCCAAAAAGTTGGAGCAATTTCTGGTTCCAAAAAGTTGGTTCAGTTTCTATTGTTAATATTCCGTTCTTGAATCTTTTTTCCGCAATCTTCTTCATGATGCATATTTCTCATTGACGTTGCTTGTTGATTATTTCGGTAAAGTTAAATGAAGGAGATGGTGCATTTTATGGTCCAAAGATAGACATCACAGTTTCTGATGCCTTGAAACGGAAATTCCAGTGTGGAACTTTGCAGGTCAGTGATCTTCCTTGTTATAGGATTCTTTAGAGGCTTTGGTCTTTGTCTATGGTACTATCTGAAATCACGAAATTTGTTGGTGCAGTTGGATTTTCAACTCCCTATGCGATTTAACTTGACCTACTCAGCTGAAGATGAAGCTAAAAGGGAGAGGCCTGTTATGTTACACAGGGCCATCCTTGGCTCTGTAGAGCGAATGTTCGCTATTCTGTTGGAGCACTATAAAGGAAAATGGCCATTTTGGCTTAGTCCTCGCCAAGCTATAGTGTGCACAGTCTCAGAAAGATCTGCAACCTATGCTGCTGAGGTAATGGTGGTGGATTGTTTTGTTTGTATTTGACTCATTGTCCTTATTTTGGTGGATGTATAATTTGTAGAAATTTATTTTTAAACATTTTGCACAATGTGCTTTTTTGTTTGTAGTACTGATTAGATATAGGTGTAGAATATGATCTCCTGACACCTTGTCCATGGTAGGCTCTACTGGGTGGGGTGTTGTTTTTGCTGATTAGTTATAATGACTCGTGAACTTCTAAATAATACTGACGTGAGAAAACTGGATCTTTTTTGTAGGTGCGTGATCAAATCCACAAGGCTGGGTTCTATGTGGATTTAGACATAAGTGATAAAACTATCAATAAAAAGGTACGGCAGTTTTTTCTTTTGACAATAATTGATTTGCTTTTGTAATTCTAGTTGCATGTATATCGTGCTTCTGTGCATTTTTGGGTCAATATGATGTTGGAGCATTTTGCTGGGTTTTGGGATAGGATGTGGTCTGAGCATTTTGCTGCCTTTTTCCCTTCAGTTCTATCCCAGCCACAGTTAAATTTGCTAGTGTGAGATTCTTATAGTCTTAACCCCATATCTCAACATCACAAATACCTTACTGCAGGATCCTGTTTTTTTTTTTCCTGAATTCTCTGCCACCAGTCCCACCACCAACAACTAAGCCTTAGTCCAACACTCTGCCATGAATAATGGAAGAGTCCAATATGTACTTTTCTGTATACTGTCTAATATAACAACTTAGACATTGGTCTGATGAGAGGTTCATGGTCGATAATATATAATCCAAAATTGTGTAATGCTTTTGGTACATGATTTTTTTTCTCAGTTTGGTTGGTACCTGTGGAATCATTATTATAAAATTCTAAAAGAAAGAAAAGGGTGCAAGACGAGAGACTGAACCTTCTAATATGTTTTTGCATGATGCTATGAGGACTCGGCATATGCCATGTGCGTGGGCTCTTGGCAGCTGAATAACTGCTGCTTAGTAAATCTCATGTCCATATCTGATTGTGCTATCTTCTCGTTGTTAACTACGAGAATAAGTGGTCCAAAAGCCTGCACTGAGGTAGTGAGGTTTATAGCAGAGACTTCCTCAAGGCCTTGGGTTTCATCTTCTTTTTTTTCTTTGTTTCTTTTGCTTGGTATTGAAAACCCAGGCTAATGTGAAGTGTAGCTAATCTGCATTTTGTTTTAATATTTTATGTTCTGCTGAGTTATCTTTGACTTATTGCTAGGACATGTTATCGACGGCTTATTTGTATCAATGGACTAAATTGGATTTTGTGTCCCTTTAGGTAAGAGAAGCTCAGCTGTCACAATACAACTACATAATTGTAGTAGGGGAAAAAGATGCCGAAAAAAAAGAGGTATGTCTATCCTCGTTTTCCTTCTTTGTTTGTGGCTTTGTGCCATCTTCATGTAGTGTTAGTTATTGCGTTACATGATAGAGAGTCTTTAAGTGCCCCAGTGACTATTTTCTCGTATTAGGCTATGGCTTCATCATTCTTATCATGCTAATCTTAATTCTAATTTGGATTGAATTTAAAATTGGGATTTCCTTGCTGGGTTCCATTTTGTTGCTGAATCTTTCTAGTCTGTTTATGTTTGCGCCTTGTTTTTTTGTTAAAGAAGAACCCCTATCAAGTGTCGTTTGTGACCATTTCACTATGAATCTATTCCTGTTCGACTTTGTTTCGCGGGTTGTTATTGAGGATTCTTTTGTTTTTCTGATATATGTTGATGATCGTGTTGTATACAGGTGACAGTGAGGGTGAGAGACAAGAATGAGCATTCTCCAATGACAGTTCAGGGACTACTCGAGCATTTTAGTGAAGAAACGAAAGCTTTTCACTAGAATCTTAGACGTTCGGAAATTGATCACCACCAGCAAATCGTCTATGTTCTCCATACACTCGTTCCTTTTAACTTATTGGTGTAGACCCATAATTATGATGGGTTTTCCTAAATAACTAAATGTTGTGTCGTAGAACGCTCTTTTTGTTTGTTTGTTTTGAAAATGTCTCTCGAAGTTGCAAAAAACAGGGAAGATAATTGGCAATCTTTGAACATGTGGCATCATCTTTCGAATTCTTTTATCTTTTTTTTGGACAACGCGGTAGTTCATTAGGAAGAAACAAATGTACTCCGTTCCATGAGTTATATCGCGCTAAGCATAGAAATACCAGGAAGGAGAGAGCCTTTGCACCTCCCTCCACCACCACCAGAACAGATCTTTAGTCCCATTATTTGTACCACTCTGTGTACCAAGCCAATCAGAGTTCTGGAAAATATCTACTCTGTCACCACCACTGTTTCCTCCAACCTCCCCTTGTTTTTGGCTCTATTACTCCAGGAATGAGTACCTCCAGTTCAAGCACGCCTGTAAAGACCCAAACCACCCAAGCACATAGATTACGAGTAATAGAACGTTTCTTCGAGTTAGAGGACTTGGACCCCCCGCTGGTTTTCCTGTCGAGAGAGTGTGACTTAAGCAGGTCTGGGTTGGAGCAGTTGACCTTCAACATTACGATTGAGGTGCCTTGCGGTACTATGCACTGAACAGTTAACTTGAAAAAGCGTGTATTCTAGGATTTGTTCTAGTCAATTTATCTTTTGATACCTTGGAGAAGCAGCGATAACTCTAAGTAGTGAGTCATTTAGTTCTGTAAAAAGTGTGCCCGATTTAAAAGAATTGTTATTGAAAGGGGGAAATCCGAACAAGAGGAGCTTGAAAAATGAGAATACGAGAATTCCCCTTTTGTTGTAATACAAGGTGGTCACGACTCACAAGTCATACTTAAAAACCTGTGTGGACAACAACGAAGATAAAAGTAGCCCATTCATGCTACAAGCCAAGTTTTTACATTGACAAAATATGTTCTTACACGAAATCAGAAGGCTACAATCAACTCTACTGGTAGATTTACACAAAATAAGCGGAACAAGCGAGCCTAGATTTGGATGATGTAGAGCCCAGTTGAAGCAACCAGCAGATTATTTCAAAAAAAAAACTTCAGCAGAACCCACTTCAGAAGCGGCAGGAGCTACGCATAAATACTTCAGAAGCAGCAAACATACTTAAACAGGAGAGCTGTATGATGACCAAAATGTCTCCTTGTTTGGCACAGGCTTCAGCTTTGCAGGTTCTCTACATCACAGGTTCCGATCTGAAGAGCATGTAGTTGCCATATACAACATTAGTCCACCAGCCAGAGTCAATGTAATTAGAGACTAAACAGAAGAATGCTAAAGATAATTTCTCCAATGCTCAATATATAAGGGTGGTCTCTTCATACGATAGGTTTGTACTTGTCACAAGAAAGGAATAGTCAATCCCTTTCGTTTGGGTATATGATTTGCAGTTCAAAAGATAGTTGAAAGGGAAACATATACATGACCGTACAACCATATATAACTCAAGACATTCAGTTTAAGCACTAATGGCTTACTTATGATTTTAACTTTGCCAGCTTTTTGACAGCTTCCTCCACAGCAAAAATAACCATTTTCTTAACCTACATCACGAGGAGCGTCAGATATTTTCAGAAGGTTTTATCTAGAACTGCTTCATATAATCCATTACAAAAGCGCATAACAAGACAATTGCTTAAGAAGTATAAAAAAAGCTTGAGGTACATACCTCCAACTTGTCCTCCTTGGCTCTGTGATTTCGAGGTAGAACACGGAATTCTCCAGCTAGCCGCATACACTCTTGAACATTTTCAGGCGATACAAAATCAAGAGCAACCTTTATACACGACTGGACATAACAGTGATTCTGTTAGGAAATGTTGAGAACAACCTCACAGACAACACCAACCAAGTGGCTAGCACCATAGCACAGAATCTAAAAATTCTAAATAAGTCACCACAAGTAAAGTAGTCTCAAGTCACCTCATGCTTCCAAAACTAATGTTCAACATATAACTCGCACAACATGATCTTGCAGCTAAATTCACACGAAGCACGACTAGAAGCAATTCAAATCTATATATGAGATTAATATATATGAATTTCACGTCCAAATAAACTTAGATTTGCACCAAGCTTACTACCTTCAAGTTTCTAACTTGATGAGGACAGCCAGCTGGTATGAAGACAGCTTCTCCAAGCTTCTGAATAAATGTCCAAGGCTCAATTCCTAACAAAAATGTCAGAACTCAGAATTCGATAAGGAGCAGCAGGAAGCAAATTTTCCCAGTACTGATGGAGAAATATAGAGGCGGGGTAAACAGCAACTGGGAGACTGTCACTAGTGGACATTCTATGTGTACCATATTCTTCCTTCAGTTTCTTCTTATGCTCCTGGGTGAGGTAAAATGTCTGATCATGAATAGGGTGAATGACCTACACATTATAAAAAAAGAAAAATCATGTGACCGCCTTCGACAGGATATTTAAACTAGTAAATGATATAAATGTTGCTGACAGCTTGTTGCCTAATGACACGCAACTATTTATGCTTGCTATTTGATAACATAGAATTCAGTACACTTTACCTGCTCTAATTGATTACAATGTATATGCCTGAACTCCCGATAATGGGCTCTCAAATACTCTTGTAGCTTAGAGACATCTTCTCTCCGAAAAATGTCCCAAACTGCTCCTCCGCTATCAAGTTCTGAACCCTCCACGTTTGAAGATGGAGGAACTGATGCTTCCTCGGAAGGTATCCCAGGGTTGACTCCTGCTTTCATGCCTCGCACAGTGTCATCCATCTTTTCAAGGACACTTTTAGAAGTTTCATTGACTACCATCTGTGCTTTCAAGCCTCCAGTACGGCAACTGGATGTGTTTGAGTTCATGGATTTCTTGCTTAAGCTAGCTCGGGTACCAGACAACTCAGCAGATACATGATCAGCATCTTTGCATGCCTCGTCATTTTCAGAGGACCCAACGCCAAAAAATTCTTCCTGATCCTGAGCAAACTGCTTCTTTTTCCATTTGGAAATAGCATCTAGAGTATCAGGTTTCAAGGTAATTTCGGCAGTATGTGTCAATATATTAACCTATGAAATCCAACAAAAAGAAATGGGATCAGAACAAAATAACAAGAACACTTCCAAACACCAAGTTGAAAAAAAAAAAAAGTTAAGTTTGTACCAGACATTAATATTTTTACATAACGTTAGACTTTACTTTGCTCCCTAGCAGTAATCTACTGACAGTTAAATTAAGTTCCTTAGCATGTCAAAGACAAAAAAAACCGTGGCAGACGAGTTCAAGTTTGTACCAGACATTAAAGTTGTACATTTAAACTTAGACAACTGTCCAGAACATTTCAAGTTCCATTAAGAAATCTCGAGGTAAAAAGACACAAAATTGGACACCTCAACTAGAAGTAGCAAACAAGCTATCCAAAATTCAAAGACTTCAGGAGCGAGAAAAAAATAAACTAAGATTACACTCTCTTAGAATATGAACATAGCTTTCATGACTTGTTGAAGATTTAAAATATGAAGAAAACAGCTTCTTGCAGACAGACAGTCCCATTATCAGCATTAGGCTAACAGAAAGTTACAGAAGTACCGGAAATTCTCAAAATATGATAATCAAGATCAAACATCAGTTAAGGTGTCAAGGAAATAAGTGTAGGCACAAGTATACCGCATCAGACATATCACAGTGAAGCTTTGTAACAGAGTCACCACGTCCCAACTCTTGAGGGAGCCCATATGCAATATAAGTCTTTGGGCCCAAGTCTGGCTTCAGCCTACCTGGAGGCCACTTGGCTGCAAGGTTCAGCACTCCATATCTGGGATGTGTATACTCTTTATAAGGCAATGCTCTAGTGAATTCAGCACCATGGCGTGGCAAACGCTCCTCAAAATTTCCATCTTGAGGCCAATCTTTCAATTTAAGTATGGTTGGCCACTTCGAACGGTCAAAGTGTCCATCTTTATATCCAATAAAAAATTGGTGAACATTGACATCAACCTGTAGTAGATAGTAACCGTGTATCAGTTACAAGAGCATAAGGCAGTGAAGGCCAATACTACACGGACGCAACAGCTCCACTTTTTTGTGATGAAGATGAGAGCCTTTGTGTGTTCGCTCAAATTTCTCTGTATTCTTTTCACATTGACCAGGTTTCTAACACTCAGCAGTATAATTTGGCAACAAATAGCAAACTACTCAACCTTAAAACGCCTATGACATACGCAAAGATCAAATACAGCGAAAATTAAGAAAGGCAGAAGACCAGAGTTCTACAAATGTATCATTTGTTTACAAAAAAAATGCAAACAAAGTGACAGTGGATAGTTACCTCACACCAATCCAGACAGTCAACAGCTTTCACATCCAATAGTGTGGAATGCTTGGTGTTTTTTATTTGACGGACAGCACGCCACATGACCAATGGATCCCAACTTAAGCCAGGGGTAGTCTCAAGAACACTCCTGACTATTACTGGTTCACCTTGGACCCAATGCCTTTGAAAGTGTTTCAGATCACCTTTCTCAATGTCCCTGGCATCTGGGTAATAAAGATAGTTGTCGTTGGAGCCTTCTCTGGACGCACATTTCTGCACATTATGTTCACAGTCAACACAGGATGCTGAATCAGGATTTGATGACAGACTAGAGGTCTGGGGTATAGTTTCTTGTTCCCATCTAGCTGCAACCTGCTGTGCTTTCATCAGCAAGTCTGATACCGGACTTTTTAATGGAATCACACATTTCAATACAAGAACTGATTCACCACAACCCCCAAGTTCCTCTGGCGGGCACTCCGGGCAGTGTAAGCAGCCATTTTCATCTGCTCTCCAATCAGGCTTTGTATTATTTTTAACATCAGGATTGATCTCAGTAAATTTGCCTACAGTTTCTCCCTCCCCTATAGCTGGAGCATCGTTGCTATCAGCTGTCTTAACTGGTTGCGCAAGTAAGTCCTTGCTCCTAGTCACCCTCCCAGATTGTCCGGATTTCGCCTCTGGTTTCTCAGGATCTCCACGCATGTAGTCGAGCCCTCTGTTGCGATATTCTATATTAACCTCTTTGCAATCTGGTAACTGTCCAGCACGTATTTCACGGCAACATGAAAGACACAAATCATATGTACAAGTGGGGCAACTTCGGTGGAAATCAACAATAGAGGTGCTGCAGTTGTTGCTTCACAGTACCAAGAACAAATCAGGGTTTAAAAGACACCAGAATAAGCCATTAAAAAAAGGAAGCAATCTTCTCCTGTCAAGTACTTTACCAGAACATGCGCTCGTTTTTACCACAAACTGCTTTTTCAATCTTGACTTCAGTTACTGGTACATCTACAAGGGCAGAAACCAATTAAATAGGGAAAACCTAACTTGCAAAGTTTACTCTCTGGTACAACTGTAAAGGCAAATATATAAAGAAGATGAACAGCATGTACAAAAATAATTTCCTTCACAATTTGAAATAGGCATGTAGTGAGACCATTATCACATAGTTCAGCTGGCAAATCTTATCTAGACCAGACAGTCACTCCTATAAAATTCACATTCAGAACTAGATTCAAGAATTACCTGAAATAAATACCAAATCTTAACAATAAAGCACGCAAGGTAAACCCAGGTATTTAAAAACTCACAGAACTTGACACCACAAACAAGGCTCTCACGCAGAGTAAAAAGTGTGGCTAATGAACAGCAATGCCAATTCCAGAATATTGACATAGAAAATTCCCTACCAAAGCCAGTTTACCAAAGGTGTCTCTAAAAAGTTAGTTTTACATTCATAATCCACCCTTACTAAATGACAACAATTGCTGGAAAACACAAAGTACTTGCAGAGTTGCAGTCAGAATATTATCAACCCATTTCACATCACGAGAGCAAGATAAAATACCCTGAATCTTGGCCTCAATTTCCTTCTCTATCATCTGCTCCTCATTGATTTCTTCCAAAATTGGCAAAAGAGTCCTCAACAGGTTTTTTGTGTATTCAGTATCTTCTTGCTCGCTGACAACAAATTTATCATTCATCACATGCTGCATGAAGACAGCTGACATGTCAATTTCAGATGAAAATTGTCTCAACAAAGAAATAGGATCCAAAAGCAAAGACAAGAAAACAAACTTTGATAGGTCCATCCATCCTCAAGCAGGCCTTGCAGTTGCAGTTGTGGAGACAGAATGGGCAGGCCTCAGCAATCTGCTCCTCAGTCCTTTGCGGATACCTATTCCGTACAATTAGCATTCAATTAAATCAGCATCCGTAACACGGATATAATCTAACTCAAACCCTGCAGATTATCCATAGGGTAGACATTGAAGATCATCTAACTGCCACACATCAAGCATTGCTCATTCCAATCTCCGTAATCACAAGGCCACTATAAATCCTTCATAAAGAAACAGCCTTAACAACTATACCAAACAGAAAATATGGACACCCTCGAAGATATGCAAATCTAAAATCATCAAGCCTGGTGCACGTATACCGGTCTTGTATAAGCAGAATCTATTCAATAGGCTTACAAAGAGCAAGTGTAACAAAGCAAGACAAAATCCTATGCAATGAAATAAGCTAAAACAGGTTCCAAAAATTACAATAACCTCAAAGAGCATAGAAGGAGAAGACAGACCAGTTTCCTATGCAGGGAACGCAAAATCGTTTGGTCTTACACTTGGTGCACCTCACCACCCTTCCCTTATCGTTCCTCTGGCACTGGTGACACATGTCGGAATCGATCTTGATCCCCTGCCAAACATGTCACAAACACAGACAACCAATTAGAAAAAAAATTGAATTCAGAACACAAACAAAACAAAACATAACACAAGTCTAATTTATCATTACATTCTCATCAAAAGCATAACTTGGCTTTTGTTTCTTCTCCTGCACAGCAACACCCGAGGCCGAGCTCCGAGTACTCCTCTTATTAGGCCTTCCCTCAGCAGCAGCATCATTCTCAGCAGCTGGCTCCGTACCACCCACATTGTTCTCATCCTCCTTCCTCGATTTCGGCTTTCTACCACGCTTCTTCTCCTTCTTCTTCTCAGCATCCACCTGACCATCATCTGTCGCCGCAGCAGCTGGCTCCGTACCACCCCCATTGTTCTTAGCATCATCCTCCTTCCCCGGATTAGGCTTTCTATCAGGCTTCTTCTTCACAACATCATCATCCCCATTCTCTGTCTCCCAAGCCGGCTTCCTACCACCCCCCTTCTTCCTCATCCTCGAATTCTGTCTCACCACTTCTTCATCTTCTTCAAAATAAGCAAACACAGCATCATCCTCTTTCCTCACAACACTCCTACTACGCCCACTTCTCCTCGAATTCCCTTGACCGTTTTCTTTGGTAATTTCTTCACTTTTCTGGGTTTTCTCTTCATTTTCCATGGTAAAAGTTCCATCTTTCTGGGTTTTCTCCTCTTCACCTTTTTCACCAGCAGCAGCAGGAGCAGAAGCACTTTTCTTACCCTCTTTTTTAGGGATTTTACTTTCTCTCTCCTCTTCACTTGCTATTTCTGGGATTTTCTCTTTATCTTCTTCTACAAGTACACCAGCTTCAATCACCCCAACAACAGCAGCAGGCTTCTGAGCTCTCTTTCTGCCCCTTTTCTTCTTCTCAATTTTTACTATTTCACTGGAATTTGGCTCCACCAATTTCCCATTCTCCCCACCATTGGACTCCATGATACTTTTTTTTTACTCTACAAATTGGGCTGTAAAATTATAATTAGAATTTTTTGACTCTAAAAATTGGGTTGTAAAATCAAAATAAGAAACTGGGGTTTTTAAGAGAGAAAGAGGGAGAATATGAAAAGGGGGGAAATTAGGGTTTGTATGAGGCAATAATTATACATACATAGGGAATAATAAGAAGCAGGAAAAAAGGGGGGGGGGGGAAGAATTTGAAAAGGTCCCGCCAAAAAGAGGAAAGAGAATCGACGGAGAAATTGGGAAATGTGAACAAGAAGTATTGAGTAGTGGAGTAGTGGGTACTGCTGCTGCTGGTTGATTAGATTGGGAAGAGACAGAAGATGAAAAGAAGAGGCTGTCTTGTTTCTGCAGATAAAAAGCAAATGCATTGCATTGTTACTTACTGTATTATTACTGCAGGTGGGTGGCCTGATTTTCTGGGTTCCCAAAGCTTAATGTAATCTGTATCCTGTAGGTGTTGTTTCCGAAACACATTTTCAACTATACTAGTCGTTCGACCGCGCGCAACTCGCCCAACATTAGGACTCTTCTGGTTGTGCCATCACTATGCTGCATTATTTGTGAACTCAATAGGTCGAAAAACTTATAATACACGCATAATAATATTGACAAGGGTAGCATAATTGTTTTGGCATGTGGAAGCCCCAAAAGTAAGATGACTGTCCTACGTAACCTCCCACGTACCGATTTTGATGCATAAACGAGAAGAGAACATAAGTATTTTTTGTTGCGGGTTAAGCCCCATGCATAATTTACAAGCAGTGGTAGTGATAGTGGTGGAGCCATCCCAAAATACAGCAACTCTAGGATATATCCTGAAGTTGCAGTAGCTCCACGCACATCAGAGGCGTTGTTGTGTTGGCAGGTTGTTGCACAGTTCCTCTGTGATTAAACAAACCCCAAAAAAAACTTAGGCCCGACTCATCCTTAGTCTAGCCTTGAAACTTTCTTCAGCAACCACTACTTCAATGCATTGCTTGTCACAAGAGATATTGTTGGGCCAATTGTGATGCGTATCTTAGCAGTGGTGAGCTCCACCGTCGCCTTCATGAAAAATTGTATTTGTGCCTACGAGTTAAGGAGGTTGAAGTGAACTTTTAGAATGGAGGAAGCGAGACAAATGCGTGATATATGCAGTAAATACCTAAAAGGATGTGTACTTACATCTTGGCTCATCTTATAGAGGTCGCCAACCATGATGCCCAATAAGCTCGATGCCTCATCATTGTAAGCTTGGAATGTCATTGATCCAGTGTGATCTGCAGCTTCGAAGCTGCATGACATCCTGCAAATTTTCACGTTATGAGTTAGTTTAATCTTTGTTCTTTGGACATTTGTTTTTTCAGGCATTTGTGGACATGTGACCTTGGTATGGATTTTACGTCCTTCCTCTTGCAGATGTCACAATCGTAGATTGCATCTGGTGCACGTGTACTGGTCCGGCCACAATGGCTGCATCCAAGGAATGTGCGGCAGTCATTTAGATCAAGTCTTGGAACCGTCACATTGATTGCAAATGTTTCCTCCAGAAGGACATCCTTACTCTGCAATGCATTTCTCATGTGTTAGTCTGTGTATAATACTGTAATAATGGTAGAGAGTGTTTTATTCTGTAAATGAAATTTGGAAATGCGTCATGTGTGTGGGTCTGGTATGGATTCCGTACCTTTTTGTTTCGCAGTTCAGCAAATGTCACTTTTGTTGCTCCACTTTCAGGATCCCGGGCTATCTGAATGTGCTGTTGTTTGGCTGTCAGCAGAGCTAGGTTGACATTTACCCTGTAAGAACGGGGATCAGCATATGCGGTTAAGATCATCACTGAGTATATGGCATGTAATTAGAAGTAGTGAATCAATAAGCGTGCTGGGTAATGCCCATGTGTACTTGTATTTAATGTGTATGCAAGCATATACCATGTTCTGAGCTTGTCAGCTTTAGGCCCTTCTGGTGCAATTTTCAGCAGAGTTGAAGGTGTGGTTGCGAGTAGGGATGGCAATGGACCCAGGACCCGACCCAGACCCGGCGGACCCGACCCACTTGGGTCGGATCTGGGTCCACTTTTTGGAGACCCAATGGATCTGGGTCGGGTCCAGACCCGGTGATAAATATGTGGGTCGGATATGGGTCTTTGATCTGAGACCCAGACCCGACCCATGGACCCGCGGACCCGGCCAAAAATATAGAAAAAAAAAAAAACAAAACCTAATTTATCACGATCCTAGCCTTCCCCTTTCATTTTCATTTCTTAGGCTTCTCATGAATCACGCACTCATGCCCAATCTTTCACCACGGCCTCAAAAGCCTTCGTCACTGCCTCAAAATCCTTCAATGCCGCTTTCCCTTAGTATTCTGAAGTTCTAAGTAAAACAAGATGGATGAGGAATGTCCACCATAGTGACGATCGCAAAGCACATTGACGCATTAACGATCGTAAACCACATCGAGACAGAATTATCATAAGTTCCGCAAGTTCAAAAGATGAAAAACTTGATTTTATAAAAGACCCATCTTGGACCCAGACCCGGTCCAGACCCACTGGATCCTGGCGGGTCTGGGTCTGGATCTGTAAATTTTGGACCCGATGGATCCGGGTCGGATCTGGGTCTGCTTGTAAAGACACGGATCCGGGTCTGGATCCTATCGGACCCGACCCAGACCCGACCCATTGCCATCCCTAGTGTAGCCTGTGGAGATGTTATATTAGAGCATGCTATGTTACCATTTACACGAACTGTTCTGCAGGTAAGTAGAATAAATGCTACGGTGAATTTGGGACAGTATTGAGGGTCGATGAATGTGTTGGAAACACAGATCGTCGAGGAGGTGATCCTAACCACAATCTCAAACACACATAACTGGATATGCAATGTATGTTAGCATTGAGAGATTTGGTGAGCATTAACTCACACTTAGAAGAAGCCTAATAACAACCAACAGCAGTATAAGCTTATAAGGTTTACCTTTGTAGTGTGTGGGCTTGAGCTGGGTAAGCACAATGACAGGGTAATTCGGCATCTTCGCTTCAATTTGTTCACATGTATCTGTCGCAAAGTCGGACCAAGCCGATATCACCAAGGATCGTTCGGTGCTGTGTTTGCATGTTCCACAAAAAAAAAAAAAATATTAGTTATTGCATGCTTTGTTAGGGTCAAAGCCTTTTGTATAAGAATTGCGTTAATATATGTTCGGAGGATGTAGCAATTGGATGGCAACGAGCCCAAAATAAGAGGCCATCAAATAAGCAGTGATTTTGGAGCTGCATATGTCTGTGGTTGGCTTATTTGGGATATATTAGGGACGAGAGGAATTTGTTTTTTTAAGACATGCCCGAGAAGAAATCACCTGTTGTCCATGACCACAAGCTCCCGCACTGGGATGTCATCATTTCTGGTGCCTTTTACTGTTCTTGTTGCCTCCATAAAGATTGGCACCACAAGGATATCTGCAATTTTGAGATGTCATATACATGTACGCATATGTCATGTATGAGCAGGTGTGTAATTGCACGCGTGTGTTTTTAATTGAATTCACGGGCCAAAAAATGTGCAGTGTATATGTAGAGGCAGTGGGAGAATGTTACCATAACGTTCTTCACTGTTAAACACACGAGGCAGAGAGTCTATGGTGTGGTGGGGCTCTGCGTCAGCTTCCTCGGCTACCCCAATCTTCTGGATTACTGTCCGGTTGTTGAAGTTCAGCTGGAACCTTAAGTCGTCCTCACTCTGCAGGTACTGCTCGTTCACTGGCTTCACTGCAGCATTGGTTATCTCATATATGCTCTGTGTTTGAATCACATCTTCATAGGCATCGATGTCATCGTTGAAGAGGGTTGCGCTCATACGCCCCCCCTGTGCGTATTACTTTAAATCAGCTCTTAATCATATATGAATATAAACGTACTATAGAAGATACCTTTAACATACCCTTTCATCTTCCAAGGTGATTTTCTGGTATGCAGCCCTTGGCGAGGTTTTTTGTCAATGACCTTTACCTTGACAGTATATGGACCATATTTGTCGTTCAGTTCGCTTAGGAATTTCTTCTGGGGTTTCATTGTTGAGCAGCTGTAAGATGTGAAAGTAGAGCATATTGAATTCAAAAATGCCAACGATTAATGTAAGTGTCCCTAAATAGCAATACGTAATTAGCATGGTTGTGTCAGGAAAATCAAAAGTATTAGCCTTACAGGTAAGCAGTTTCATGGGGAACCAAGAAAAGGTGCCATGCACATAAACCTATTGACCACAACATTTTCTTTTGTATTTAGACATGAACTTAGTATGAAATGTGGGTTGAGATGCATCCTATGAAACAAAAAGGCGCTAATAATGATAAAGAATTTAAATAAGCAGAGTTCTATGACTTTTTGAGTGCTTGCTTGAAAAAAATGAAAATGACTGGCATTTTAGAAGTGGCAATACTGATAGAAGAATCACAACTGAGGACATACAGGAGTGTCGCCGACATTAGTAAACCAAAGCATGGTAAAAAAGACTATTCCTAGGTGGGAATGGTTAGGGCGGATCTCATTATGGCCGTCTCAAATGCGATAATCTGTGACGTAAATTTTGTTCTATGGTTAACCTGTATTTCTAATGACAGTAACTCTAACGATCACACTATTGAGGGGGACATCCATTCGAAAGGGCAGACAACCTACAATTTTATTTAGAGTTCACTTGCATTTCTTAGATCCCGTTCATTATATGGGGATGAATATACGAAGGGGCGTGCAATATCTCATGTTTCAATATTTCGATTAAGCTGTGCAGATCCATTTTCTATAATATGTTTTTGTAACGTTATCTGTGATACAGGACACAATAGGCAAATGTACACACCAAAAAATGCAACAAATAATACACATAGATTTAGTATACCATCTGACCCCAGAGGCTTGGAGGGAACCCTATCGGAGGACAACAAACAAGATATTGACAAGAAGGACGCCTCCCTTTTTATTCTAAGTTTGGTGATAATCATGATTATTAAAAGCTAACAGACGCAGCAAAGTTATTAACAAAAAACAAGAGTCATCTTTTTTGGGGCGATGGCAAGCTTTTAAGTAGATCTATTAAGTGTACCCATGCAGGACACCAACTTTAAGTTATGCTGAAGAGAAGTACTTGACTGGAGATCTTGGCACACAGTGTTGTTTTTTGTTTCCTTATCTGTTGGCACACAACAACAATAAAGTGAATATGTTTGAACTGTTATGGTCATAATTTTTTGCAACATTTGTATTTGTGATAAATGAGGTCAGAGAAATATCACCTTTTGATTGCTCCTGAGGTGTCCTTGCTTTTCCTCCTTTCTTTCACCCTTGTAAGTAAAAAGAAATGGTAATTTGGGTGGGTAAGTATTGGATATTATTGATGCTGGGGGAATATATAGACACAAGGACACACAATCAAAGGCAGAGGAGGGAGTAGGGTGCCCATGTGGGTTACTTTTTCCCTGCCATCAGCAGACAAGCCATTTAGTCTGTCTCCCTAGCCATAACCTTCCATGTCCAGCATGTGGCTCCTTTTTTGGGGGGGGGGGGGGGGGGGGTATGGCCCTGAAGATCTCATATTTTTGGGAGGGGGGGTGGGCAGGGGATATTTGTTATTCTGTAGTGTAGGGGAAGGGCTGCACTGTTGAGGGAGCAGGTGAACCACTGTGTATGTGGTTAGTGTTTATGATTTCCTTAGGCCCCTCACACCCCTATACCCTGAAAGTGGGTTTCTCCACCAAAAATAAGGGCTGATTCGTGGGTCATGGGTACACTACAATATAGTGTTAATAAGTACATATGTATTTTAACTACGATAAGGCCTCTCTCGTTTTCCCGATCATATTAACGTTAAGTAAATACTTATAGCTCGTGATGAAAAAACACAAAAATGTGTTAAACTTGTATCCATACCGACAGATGCGTATGACTCCAAGGTAGTTTCTTTATTGCTAAAGAATGGGCTTGAATGCTCATTAGGAAGCCACAAAATGCCATAATAAAAGAAGCACTTCCATCGTTAAAAAACACGTATTAGTATCCTTTATAGCAGGCTGTTGTTTATTCTGATGTGGCTCTAGAATGAGAATTTTTTGGCAGATTAAGCTGTGCAGATTTAAGGAGGCTAATGGTAATGGCATGCCAAAATGCGTTTAAAATTAAAGGAACAATTTCGCATGCATCAAATTAGAGAACAATAATACTTTAGAATTAGCACTTGATGCGGAGTTTATAAGGTTGAACTCTACTAATAGTCAAGTGATAACTAAATAGAACCTTTTAGAGTGGCTGCACCTATGTTAAGGCAAATTATCAATAGTCATTATCTCATTTATAACAAACAACAGAAAGTGTTTCTAACGACACCAGTCGATAACCTTGATTCTTCAAAGCACCTCATTTAGGTGAAGACTACATGCAACACTTCATCTCCACACACGGGTAAGTTACAACTTGTCTTTTAGTGATGCCTTCATCGAAATAAAGTCTCTTTCTTAATAAAGTTATCGACCACAAAAAGAGCAAATTAAAGCTACCAACAAAAAGAGCAAATTAAAGCTACCAACCAAAAAGTAAGGTACATTAAGCCATGGTGAAGGTAGAACTAATTGTAGAGAGGAGCGCAAAAGATGTAGACAGTCTTACCTTGGTGGCTGCAATGTTGATGCTCCATGTCATATGCTTGCTAAATAAGGCACTGGAAGTCAATTGTGTCATTTGTACTTGGCCCAAACTTGGGAACTCAAACTCGAAAAAAATGCAAGGAAGTTAGAGCTAAGGGACGCAATTTTATATATGATACTTAGCATGAGTGAGAGTGTATACATGCAGACACAATTTTTACCTGTGAGACTGGACAAAGAAATGGCATCTGCCTAACACAACTCTCTCTCCCTTATGTAGCAGCTCAGTGTTGCTGCCAAACATCTGAAGTCGACGCCAACTGCTTTGGAACGAGTACTAACATTGGTAAACATAAGATGCGTTAATAAACCAATAATTGTGTGCCCACTATTAGCCGAATGCCCGTGTTAGTATGGCCTTGATAGTTGTGCACAAATGTCAAGAATTAGCAATCCATTGGAAAGGAGGATGGATAAAAGATCAAAATGATTCAGGAATGGGGTTCTTGTAAACGAGGAAATAATCTGCACAAAACATGACATGGGATTGCTGTAAGACTCGATTAGCTTAATCCCATCCCCACCAATTTAACACGAGGGGAAAACGGAAGAATTCATGTGATATGAGCGGCCCAGTAAAATGTGAGCAAGAGACACCCAATCAGACAACTATTCCTAATTCTGAAGGACAAATATTTCATGGTTTAACTTTACAGACAAGGATGTGAATTCTGTACTGAATCAAATAAGCTCTAACTCATCATTCAGCACAAGTATCAAGGCAAAATGTATATTGATTCAGGCACAGATCATGACAGGAGAAATAGATAGTTATCAAAAGCAATACCATATTTTGCAAGACTTCGACGGAGGCCGCAAGAATGACGACTTGAAGAATGCAACTGCCTTCCCAAACGAGGTTCTATCCAAGTCTGCCGTACAATAACAAAATCATTTAGTTAACATTGAAAGTGGAATATCATTCGATTTGCTTCGTATTGGTTAACAGACGAATATTTAGATATGAAATTGACTCTCAGTAGAAAGCGGGAACGCTATGTGCTACAAATCGGCATTATGGCTATTTGTCACCATTGATGTCCATAAGACTGTGAAGCAGAAATCAGGGAGTATAGACCTACCAGCTTCCACATCCCCAGTAGAACTTCTCGTGTCAATTTCTTCCAAAAGCTGCAAAGAGATCCGGAAAATAATCATGTCAGGAGGTCATTTCATAAAGATATTTAGAAAAACACCATTCAGGAGGCCACATTGGAAGAAACTGTTGTCACATAACATCAACATACATAGGCATTCAAGTGAAGCCCTCACTCATTTACCTGAGAAAGAGTTGGAGCAATTGCAGATCTAATCCCTCACACTGCTTAGGATGAATGTGAACATAAATATGACCTACCAATCATCATGTAATAGATCCATCAGAACTCAGAAGATCAGAAATCATTTTTTTGCAACGCAAGTAGCGACCAAACTTTTTCTGAATAAACTTTGCATAGTAGGTTAAAGAAAGGAAATACTTAGGCTTACAAGAGACGGCCTCTTAAAACAGAATGTTTATCCAAACCAAAGGTAAAAAACGGCTTCAGTGAAGCCCACCAAAGAAGAAAAGCTGCAGAATATTCATCAATGCTACACAAATATGACAAACCTGGGAGGTAACACCACTTTTCTCGATATTATTTATGATCCTCATTGAATCACCCTGGAAGGGATCCTGAAAAATAGCAAAAAGCATCTTGACATGAAGTCCACAACATAAAAATTCTAATGAATTCAGGAGAGATCAACAACAACATCAAAAACCAATTATAAGAGAGTGTTTTTTTGTTTAGACTACTTTAAAATTACAGTTTACCTAACCAGGGCAATCACAGATAACATTAAAAATTAAGAGGGCCTGTTGCGCATTGGAGAGAACAAGGAGACACCATCTCAAGAAATAAAAAGTAAAGGAATCATCATACACTATAAAACTAATATTAACTATTTATAATTCGGAATCTAACCTTATTCACCACTTTCACAGGGACATTATCTAAGTGGCTTAGAAGGTGGCGTAAATGTAACCTGAAGAAGCACATATTTATCTCAGTTCAGATATCTAAACTACATGACTTATTTGAAGTGATTCAGTGACTGCATGTAATCCTAAGATATGCTCCTTTTTGTTATGCTCCTAGATACTCAACATCCATAAACAATATTGCGGAAATACACACATACATAAGTGGACGTTCCATATAATGCAAGTAATTTATGCAACAAGTACATGAAAACATATGATGGCATAAACATTACAATACTGATAGCTATGAGTTCCATGTAGTTTCCAAAAAAGAAAATTGTGGCCTGAGTTACATATCTGTTCACTACATTTGTGGAGCTGGTCGAAATGTGAGTCCCTCTAAAGCACACAAATAATCATGTCAGGAGGTCATTTCATAAAGATATTTAGAAAAACACCATTCAGGAGGCCACATTGGAAGAAACTGTTGTTACATAACATCAACATACATAGGCATTCAAGTGAAGCCGTCACTAATTTACCTGAGATAGAGTTGGAGCAATTGTATATCTAATTCCTCACACTGCTTAGGATGAATGTGAACACAAATATGACCTACCAATCATCATGTAATAGATCCATCAGAACTCAGAAGATCAGAATTCATTTTCTTGCAACGCAAGTAGCGACCAAACTTTTTCTGAATAAAGTTTGCATAGTAGGTTAAAGAAAGGAAATACTTAGGCTTACAAGAGACGGCTTCTTAAAACGAAATGTCTATCCAAACCAAAGGTAAAAAACGGCTGCAGTGAAGCCCCCCCAAAGAAGATAAGCTGCAGAATATTCATCAATGCTACACAAATATGACAAACCTGGGAGCTAACACCACTTTTCTTAATATTATTTATGATCCTCATTGAATCACCCTGGAAGCCATCCTGAGAAATAGCAAAAAGCATCTTGACATGATTTTTTAGGTCCCTCAACCTTATATAGCCCGAGAGGGGCCCTCTCTCCTAATAATAAGGGCTGGTTTGTGGGTTTTGTGCACACTATAACCAAGTGTTAATAAGTTGATATGTATTTTAGCCATAACATGGCCAGGCCTAACTTCCCGATCATGTAACCGTTCAGTATATCTCGTGCCGAAAAAATACAACAACGTGTTAAAGCTGTACCCATATCGATAAATGTGCATGACCACAAGATACTTTCTTTATTGATAAAGGACAGTCTCAAATTCTAACTACGATGCTAAGTATATAATCAACACGCTTATTTGAACGGGAATCTGAGGCATTGATAATCAAGGTCATGAAAAATAAGTGCAGAAATGGCTTGGCATAATCTAGACGCACATGAAGCCACTTGGTTGAACTCAATTTAGTGGATTTTGTTTGAGAATTCATAAGCATCGATCGATCTTTATCTTTGTTCCATGGTACTTGGAGAACATGAAATTGCACTGGATAAGTGGCGACACATCAGGCGAGCTGTACAAAACGACGGCACCATATCAAGTTGTTTCTGTTCAACTTGCCTGATGTGCCACCACCTATGTAGCGCATTTGCTGTGTTCTCCCAAATGGCCCCTTATCTATGAATTTGTGTGGAGAACGTTCTCTTCCTCCCCCCCCCCCTATTTTTTGGCCTACACTGAATTTATTAGTGGTGAAATATAGCCTGCTGTTTCATATGCCATTTACAAAAAACCGAGGTCAATATGTGAAAGAAATAGCATCTATGTTAAGATTTCTTAGGGCTTTTTTATTTTGAATATAAATGCTTATATAACAACAACTTAATTTTAATGTGAATAAGTCATTCATGTCCATGGCAAAGCACATCGTATAGCATGAAAGATAAGAACAAAAACAGACATCGACCCCCATGTAGGCAATTGCAGATTTAAATCCTCACACTGCTTAGGATGAATTTGAACATAAATATGACCTACCAATCATCATGTAATAGATCCATCAGAACTCAGAAGATCAAAAATCATTTTTTTGCAACGCAAGTAGCGACCAAACTTTTTCTGAATAAACTTTGCATAGTAGGTTAAAGAAAGGAAATACCTAGGCTTACAAGAGACGGCTTCTTAAAACGGAATGTTTATACAAACCAAAGGTAAAAAACGGCAGCAGTGAAGGCCACCAAAGAAGACAAGCTGCAGAATATTCATCAATGCTACACAAATATGACAAACCTGGGAGGTAACACCACTTTTCTTGATATTATTTATGATCCTCATTGAATCACCCTGGAAGCCATCCTGAAAAATAGCAAAAAGCATCTTGACATGAAGTCCACAACATAAAAATTCTAATGAATTCAGGAGAGATCAACAGCAACATCAAAAACCAATTATAAGAGAGTGTTTTTTTGTATAAACTACTTTAAAATTACAGTTTACCTAACCAGGGCAATCGCAGATAACATTAAAAATTAAGAGGGCCTGTTGCGCATTGGAAAGAACAAGGAGACACCATCTCAAGAAATAAAAAGTAAAGTAATCATCAGACACTATAAAAATAATATGAACTATTTGTAATTCGGAATCTAACCTTATTCACCACTTTCACAGGGACATTGTCTAAGTGGCTTAGAAGGTGGCGTAAATGTAACCTAAAGAAGCACATATTTATCTCAGTTCAGATATCTAAACTACATGACTTATTTGAAGTGATTCAGTGACTGCATGTAATCCTAAGATATGCCCCTTTTTGTTATGCTCCTAGATACTCAACATCCATAAACAATATTGCGGAAATACACACATACATAAGTGGACGTTCCATATAATGCAAGTAATTTATGCAACAAGTACATGAAAACATATGATGGCATAAACATTACAATACTGATAGCTATGAGTTCCATGTAGTTTCCAAAAAAGAAAATTGTGGCCTGAGTTGCATATCTGTTCACTACATTTGTGGAGCTGGTCGAAATGTGAGTCCCTCTAAAGCACACAAATAATCATGTCAGGAGGTCATTTCATAAAGATATTTAGAAAAACACCATTCAGGAGGCCACATTGGAAGAAACTGTTGTTACATAACATCAACATACATAGGCATTCAAGTGAAGCCGTCACTAATTTACCTGAGAAAGAGTTGGAGCAATTGTATATCTAATTCCTCACACTGCTTAGGATGAATGTGTACACAAATATGACCTACCAATCATCATGTAATAGATCCATCAGAACTCAGAAGATCAGAATTCATTTTCTTGCAACGCAAGTAGTGACCAAAGTTTTTCTGAATAAAGTTTGCCTAGTAGGTTAAAGAAAGGAAATACTTTGGCTTACAAGAGACGGCTTCTTAAAACGAAATGTCTATCCAAACCAAAGGTAAAAAACGGTTGCAGTGAAGCCCCCCAAAGAAGATAAGCTGCAGAATATTCATCAATGCTACACAAATATGACAAACCTGGGAGCTAACACCACTTTTCTTGATATTATTTATGATCCTCATTGAATCACCCTGGAAGCCATCCTGAGAAATAGCAAAAAGCATCTTGACATGATTTTTTAGGTCCCTCAACCTTATATAGCCCGAGAGGGGCCCTCTCTCCTAAAAATAAGGGCTGGTTTGTGGGTTTTGTGCACACTATATCCAAGTGTTAATAAGTTGATATGTATTTTAGCCATAACAAGGCCTGGCCTAACTTCCCGATCATGTAACCGTTCATTATATCTCGTGCCGAAAAAATACAACAATGTGTTAAAGCTGTACCCATATCGATAAATGTGCATGACCTCAAGGTACTTTCTTTATTGATAAAGGACAGTCTCAAATTCTAACTACGATGCTAAGTATATAATCAACACGCTTATTTGAACGAAAATCTAAGGCATTGATAATCAAGGTCATGAAAAATAAGTGCAGAAATGGCTTGGCATAATCTAGATGCACATGAAGCCACTTGGCTGAACTCAATTTAGTGGATTTTGTTTGAGAATTCATAAGCATCGATCGATCTTTATCTTTGTTCCATGGTACTTGGAGAACATGAAATTGCACTGGATAAGTGGCGACACATCAGGCGAGCTGTACACAACGACGACACCATATCAAGTTGTTTCTGTTCAACTTGCCTGATGTGCCACCACCTATGTAGCGCATTTGCTGTGTTCTCCCAAATGACCCCTTATCTATGAATTTGTGTGGAGAACGTTCTCTTCCTCCCCCCCCCCCCCGTTTTTTGGCCTACACTGAATTTATTAGTGGTGAAATATAGCCTGCTGATTCATATGCCATTTACAAAAAACCGAGGTCAATATGTGAAAGAAATAGCGTATATGTTAAGATTTCTTAGGGCTTTTTTATTTTGAATATAAATGCTTATATAACAACATCTTAATTTTAATGTGAATAAGTCATTCATGTCCATGGCAAAGCACATCGTATAGCATGAAAGATAAGAACAAAAACAGACATCGACCCCCATGTAGGCAATTGCAGATTTAATTCCTCACACTGCTTAGGATGAATTTGAACACAAATATGACCTACCAATCATCATGTAATAGATCCATCAGAACTTAGAAGATCAAAAATCATTTTTTTGCAACGCAAGTAGCGACCAAACTTTTTCTGAATAAACTTTGCATAGTAGGTTAAAGAAAGGAAATACCTAGGCTTACAAGAGACGACTTCTTAAAAAGGAATGTTTATCCAAACCAAAGGTAAAAAACGGCAGCAGTGAAGGCCACCAAAGAAGACAAGCTGCAGAATATTCATCAATGCTACACAAATATGACAAACATGGGAGGTAACACCACTTTTCTTGATATTATTTATGATCCTCATTGAATCACCCTGGAAGCCATCCTGAAAAATAGCAAAAAGCATCTTGACATGAAGTCCACAACATAAAAATTCTAATGAATTCAGGAGAGATCAACAGCAACATCAAAAACCAATTATAAGAGAGTGTTTTTTTTGTTTAGACTACTTTAAAATTACGGTTTACCTAACCAGGGCAATCACAGATAACATTAAAAATTAAGAGGGCCTGTTGCGCATTGGAGAGAACAAGGAGACACCATCTCAAGAAATAAAAAGTAAAGGAATCATCAGACACTATGAAAATAATATTAACTATTTGTAATTCGGAATCTAACCTTATTCACCACTTTCACAGGGACATTATCTAAGTGGCTTAGAAGGTGGCGTAAATGTAACCTGAAGAAGCACATATTTATCTCAGTTCAGATATCTAAACTACATGACTTATTTGAAGTGATTCAGTGTCTGCATGTAATCCTTAGATATGCCCCTTTTTGTTATGGTCCTAGATACACAATAGCCATAAACAATATTGCGGAAATACACACATACATAAGTGGACGTTCTATATAATGCAAGTAATTTATGCAACAAGTACATGAAAACATATGATGGCATAAACATTACAATACTGATAGCTATGAGTTCCATGTAGTTTCTAAAAAAGAAAATTGTGGCCTGAGTTACATATCCGTTCACTACATTTGTGGAGCTGGTCGAAATGTGAGTCCCTTTAAAGCACACAAATTTTAGCAAGTGTTGCATGGCATCCTCCGGATCACCTGATTATCCAAAAAGAAGAGACAAGTACATCATGATTTGAACGATACATATGAATCATAATAAATTACATTCTGACAAAGAAACATGCGCATACAATGAATGGCCTTGTTCTATGACGCCAGCCCTCCTATGAACCTCAAAAGATATTATATTCTTAACAAAACTTGGACATCCAGCCTCGTTGTTAGCTTGAGGGGTAACCATCTTCAACTGCAATGCCGTTTTGGCACGCGAAAGAGCAACATATAATTGCCCATGTGAGAAACAAGGGGTAGGAAAATACACCCCTACACGCTGTAGTGTCTGCCCCTGAGCTTTATTTATAGTCATATCAAAACTAAGCTTTATAGGGAATTGTCTCCTTCGAAGCTGGAAAGGATATTTGGACGATGCAGATGGTTTTAATGTTATCCTTGGTAAGAAGACCAACTCCCGTTTATAATAGCCTGTTGCAATTTTACATTCAATCATGTTTGGGAAAAATCTCTTGCAAATTAAGCGTGTTCCGTTACACAGGCCAGCAGCAGGATCCAAGTTCCTCAACAAAATGACAAGGGAGTTTTCCTTAAGCGTTAACTTGTGTGGGCTCATCCCGCCTGGGCACAATTTGTTGAGGAACTCAATTGGGTACATTGTGTGCTTATCATCCACGACGCTGTCGAAGCTCGTATAAACATGAGCACCACCAGGGAACTTTTCTATTAGAAGCGCATTTATTGAATCAACATCATCATTCTTAGGGGTCAAAATAGCTCTTTTGGTGAATATATCAGAGGCGAATTTGTGTTTGTCAAGCTCTGGGAACACATAGTTAGTCAATGGGCCAAGGCTATCTGCCCCCTCTGAAGCATGCGATAACAAACCGCCGGGCAAGCAAACCTCTTCATCGCCGTGTTTTTGGAGCGCCCCATTTCCTAAGTTCAAGAGGAAATCAGAAAACATGGGGTCTTCTCTTGCTCTGATGTTGTGAGTAAGCTTAAACTTTTTCAGGTGCGGCCAAATATATGAGCTTACAAGGCTTGCCTCAACAGCTTCTTGTTGCGTGAGGCGTGGTAGCACCGGGAGCACCTGCCTGAAATCCCCCCCAAAAACCACGACCTTGCCTCCAAACGGTAAATGGCTCAAACAAACATCACGTAGGAGCAGGTCCAAGGCCTCAATGTTTTCTCTTTTGGCCATGGACGCCTCATCCCATATAATAAGTGCAGTGTTTTGCAAGAGAGTTGCCAAGGCACCTTGCTTTGCTACGACACAACTAAGAGACGCAGCCTCATCAGTGGGTATCTTAAATCTAGAATGTGCAGTCCGGCCAGTGGGTATATTTGATGCAGCAATTCCCGATGTCGCAGTTGGCAAGCAAATCTTACCCATGGCACGCACCTTTGCATATAGCACACAATACATGAAAGTTTTACCTGTTCCACCAGGCCCATCTATGAAGAATGCCCCTGCCTCACCAGATTTGACACATTGAATTATGGCTTTGTATGCGACTCGTTGTTCAGCATTGAGATCTTTCCTTGCCGACAAGTACTCTTCAGGCACAGGTGCTTCTAAGGCGTCTACAACGTCACGAGTCTTCCTTATTGTATGATCTTGGAGCTTGTGCAAGTGATCTAGACCGTATACGGAGAAGCACTTCCCCATCCCTTCTAAGTATGCCTTGACTTTCTCTGCAGTAAGTTGTAGAACCCTAGCTTTGTTATGTGGGTGGTGATGCCTATAGTCTTGGGAAAGTGCCTCATAATATTTGAGCCAGAATTTCTTGGGATCTGATGGCTCACAAAAAACAAGGATTGTGGCAAATAATCTTCGGAGAGCATGTGGCATCTGCACAAGGCTTGCTTCGTCCATGCACTTTTCAATGCTCTCGTCAGATTCTAAAAGGCCCCGCCTCAATGCAGACTCTTGGAAACTCGCACAGATTTCCCCATCTACAAGGAGCAAATCGTCAAACGATGAAGGACCGGACACATTTGCAAGCAATAGGCGGAGGTAGTAACGCTCCCCATCACCTGGTGCAACCGTGGCGACTCTACCAACAATTTGCCCACGTTTCCTGTCTTTCCACCTCTTTTGCTTTGCATCCCACACAAAATGTTCAGGGAAGTTAGCATATAAGTACTTTGGGCCATCAGGCCTCTGGGCATTGCAAGCAAAATACTCGGTTAGCAGTGTCTTGCCGTTACTCTCATCATCTATGACCTCTTGAAGGTTGTCATTATTAGCGAAGCGTATGTATTGCATGTTTTTAGTATGCACGGGCAGGGGCATCACTGGCGGGTAAATTTCAGATAGATCAAACCCGAAAATCCTCTACGCTGCTTCTGCCGGCGAAACCCAGTGGCCAACTTGGTATCTCTCAATCTCATCCACAGCCGTGGTTTTTGAACCGTCAACAACAGAGAACGAGACACGGTCGTGGCCTTTGTAGACATACTTGTATAAATACTTGACCGCTTTAATAGTTGAACAAACCTCGACATTAATATGGCAATTAAACATGACGAGGAGGTATGGATTGTAAGGTATAACCCATCTATTGTCTAGATTAGCACCCCTCACACGCACTGTCTCCCCCGTGTCCCTCCTTCTATACATCGGGTAGCAATCCTCCCCAGCCGTAGTAAATTCGTTGTAGCTTTTGGGGTAGCTAGACTTGCATTTCCAGGCACGGCCCTCTTTTCTCATACATGGGCAGTCCATATTTCTCGGCCTACATGGGCCGTGTATCATGTGCTTAAGGACAGCAGCGCACAAATGCGGATTTCCAGTGTCCGGGATCTCTGCACACACGTACTCATCAAACTTTTCAGGGTTTTGTATTTTATGGCCATCCTTTAGAATTATCAAGAAATGGGCATGAGGCAATCCACGTTTTTGAAACTCTACAGAGTATATAAGTGCAGCGACCTCCCCAAATACTTTCTTCTCCATAATCTGCTTTTTCATTGCAATCAACTTTGAATGGAAGACTCGTGCAACTAAGTCTGGTCGGTCTTGTGCCAGCTCTCCTTTTGCTAGCTGGTCTTTGATTTCTTTCCAATTTGCATTACAAGTCATGGTCAGGAAAAGATCGGGCTTTCCATATCTCTGAACAAGTGCCATGGAATTTAGATATCTTCGGTTCATATCATGAGGACCTCCTATGAAAGAAGGCGGAAGTATAACCATATGCCCCACATTACCAGCGTCTGACTCTCCTTTACTTGCCGTGTCAATCACTTCTTGGTACAGCTCTGCTCTAATGACATCTTGGTAGTTCCTATAAAAATCCAAACGAGTGTTTTCCAGTTTGATGTACATGTCGACGATATACTGCTGGAAAAGCCTGCCAGCGCGTAAAAGCAAGTTATCTCGACGTATTTGTAATTTGTAGCAGTAGTATTCCTTGCATGATATGTGTTTGCCCTTTTTGCCAATTCGCTCGGCGACAACTGCACGACAGACACGAACATTTACGTTAGCCATGGCACACCAACATTCACGCATGACAATACGATTAGAATTACATTATTACATTACCTGTAGCTTCCGCCCCCAATAACTCCCCAGCAGTCTGTGCCAACGCAGCACAGCTGAGTGCGTGGGCGTTAACAGGCTCAGTATCTCCACTCTTTGAGCACCTTAACAGACCTTGGTGCCACCCAAAATCTCCCTTTGGAAATAAGAGCGGGTACTGTAATGGATTATAACATCCATAGTAATGCATTATTCGGTGTGATTTATCTGATTTCCTATATGCGACAATATGTGGCCCACCCGATTCCTGTGAGGATGAACTATCTAACCAAACGGCGGCCACTTCATCCGCAGTTGGGGCATTATACACCCTCTGATCCAAAGTGGAATTCTAGTTCAAGAGGATCCTGCTATTGTCAGTTACCTCAAACTCACTCAGGGATTTAAAGAAGCATGCATACGAGTTGTCTTCCATGACTTCCATAAGGGTAGATATTACTGAAGCTCGAAGTTGTGGAAAGAAGCCCAAGCGATTTTCTTTTTCATGTTGCACATCGTAGAAATAAAGCTGCAGGTATTTCGGTCTGTTGTTTGTGGGTATTAGATCGGGCAAGAAGTGATACATTTGACCATGGACCTTGAATGTATAGATCCCGTCTTTAGAAATAACATCAAATGACCCTCCCAAGGAAGTGAAAGCAAAAAGATTGTTATATAATCTCAAGTAAGTGTGGAAATGTTGGGAGTCATCATTATCTCCATTGAATAAATCAATAAGCTTTTGAGGGTACTGGTTCGCTGCTATCTTTACTTGCCCCTCCACACAACAGAATCCCTTTGATTCATACATAAATTTCAGGGCACCACACTTTTGGCACAAAGTAGGTGGTGTCAAAGTCGACGTATGATCAGGCACAGGTTTCCCACCCATTGCAGCAGGAACACCTGCTCAGAAGCAAACACACTCAGGTCTACGGCCCCTAGTATCGTTCTACAGAGTTAACATTAGGTAGGCCAACTCATTTTTAAAGCCAGGATTATATGGGAAAATGTAATTACCCGCTCCTCCCCGCCTGCGTTGCCGGACCGTTGATGGCTCAGCTTGTACGGCAATCTCAGTTTCGACAATATCCCTGGGAACAACACCCTCAATTCGACCATGTCCTGGTGTGGCCAAAGGTTCACCCAGCAAATCCCGAACGTTGTGATGGGATATTGACGGTGAATTGTTTGTTGTGCTGCTTGTGCCCTCAATTTCCATGTCAGTTGGAGGGCTGCCGTCCTCGTGCTTTTCTTCAGAGGAAACATGGGCTGATGAAGACCCTGAAGCCCCTGCACTAAAGCACACTTCTCCGTGCGTTTCCAAGCCTGTCCTGGGCAGTTGCTTACGTCGCTGCCGTCTGGGGGTGGTAACAGTTGGTTCCCTCACGATTTCTCGGATACCTAGCCTTTGACTCTGGTATGTCGCGGCTCTACATATTGCACAGTTTCCAAGGCTCTTGCGCGAGATGAGCCGCGAGTATTATTTTGCGGGTGAATTGGGGACGGATCTTTTTGGGGTTGAGCAAAGGCACCGAATAAGTCAGTTCTAAATACGCATAACTAATGTATGCGCAGAAAAGAGCACCCAAGGCCTTCACATGGCTCAGAAGGGTTCCCTTTTTTGGAGCTCCGTAATTATGGCATTAGATTTCCAGGTCGCAGCACGATGGAATTCCCAATCAAATCGCACGTCACATATACCGAACATTGAACGCAAGGTAGCATGGCTTTAGCAAATCGAGCAGCCGACACAAGTAAAAAAATTCTAAGGCATAACTGAAGGCCACAACAAACTTGGTTAGGAACGCACCCACCATACAAAATAACCCTATCACAACCTGATAACCTAAGCAACACATTACCAAACATCCCCACAAAGCAGACATACCAAAGGGCAGTACACGTACCGACACAAGCATGTTTTTAAGATGCAGAACAATTATGTGCATAGCAAAACTAACTCCACTTTACAAAAACAAAAGTAGGCTGGATCTTGCCGCCACTTTTCTAACTGCATGCCATGGTGGCACCAATTTCAACTCAAATTAGAAAGGGAAGAAGGGAATTTAAGGAACGCACCCATGGTCAACAGGTGTGGTCAGAACAGCCACGGGGCATATCCCACAAGCCAATACCCACAGCTAACAATTGCACACCAGCCGCCTACATACACATAGCAATAACACAAACAATTCGATTTTATTATCCATAAGAGACATCCAATGCCAAATCTGCACATTTACAATCGAGGTATAGGAATGACCAAATAATGCACGTGCAGAAAGGCATGCATACATAAAAGGCATTTTCACAAGCGTAGGAAGAGATGCACAAGTTATCACATTTTTTTGGGCTGTCAACATAATCATAATAGGAACTGGCCAAATTTGAGCAAGAGACAACAACATCTTGTATTAACCGATAGTAATAGTACAAACACCAATCTAAACTGCCAAGTTGAAGGCTCCTAACATCAAACCTAATTGGCCAACCTGGTTAAAACAAAGCAAAAGGTACCATACACTAAACAAAAGATTCTCTAAGCCACCCAAATACACATGGGCAGCAAGCAAAATGAGACCATATTCTAGGCACACATAAAGCCCCTAAAACCCCTAAAACCCCATTTTTTGTCACTTGTTTGACACGATCACATCCGGCCGGTCACTGTAAAAATACTGCTGAGGTCGTCGGGTATTTCAAACAGACATCCAACAGTCTCTCCAGCAGGCGATGCTTCTGAGACCCCTCCTTGCACCAGCCTACGTTTTTTGGGCACCGAAGGTGGTGAACTTGGAGCCTAAATCTGATTCTCATGATTCTGAGGTGTTGTATAGCAAGCTACGGAGGGCACTGGGCTCATAGGCGCCAACCTCGCAACATCAGCGAGACCCTCAATTGCTGTAAGGTATTCTTCCCTATTCAATGCACATGTGATCTGAGCTGCTTTCATCCTATGATAACTCAGGTCTATGACCTCAAAGTTTAGCCTAGGCTGTAAATACCTCAACGCTTTCCTTGCCAGGTTCTGCTTTGCAAGGTGCACAGACTGACCAATCGGCCCCATAAGCCACTCCACTTGGGCAGGGTCGCATCGAATGCCAAAGAGGGAGACATACTGCGACGACGGAAGAGGCAGGCAGTCTACATCAGTGACGGAAACACCATAGTTGTCCAATACGTCCCTCAGAAGCGCATAAAAATCAACAGATATGGTCCTAGAGTACTCCTGCTCCTCCTCCACCTCCCCATTCTGAATATAACCCGACAGTTTTTCCCTCTGTGCCTTATAATAGGCTGCACATGTTAGGTTTTCCTCCATTTTTCTAAAGTTAAAATCTAGAATCCGCAACTTCTTTTTCCGAACCAAGAAGAGAACAACCTTTTCAGCGGCGATCTCTTCGGAGCTCTCTATGCTATCACAAGCACCCCCCTCAAAATAATAAGCCAAATGCCCACCCGCTTTAGCAGGCACCACCACTGCTGCAACATGGCTGACCGCACACCGCATAATATAATCTGGCCTACTACCTCCAATCTCAGCCACTATGGTCGCCAGCAGGGTGCGATAACCTAGGCCAAACTCTTTCTTGGAACCTTCCATAACCTGTAAATTTGAATCCCAAGTTAATGCAGGGGACAAACCCTGACCAACAATCCATGCCGCATAACCACCACTCAGACCACAACACCCAGGCAGAACCACATACATCCCCAAAACATTTTGCCCATGGGGCACCAACATACCACGTGTAAACAACCATGATACCCCACATGTGCCGAATAACCCAAGACACCGAGCAGCCAATTCATGGCACCATCTTACCCCCTCCCCCAAATCCTAAAACTGAAGCCGATTGACCCCGCCCCCCCTAAAAATCTACACAACCAGCATGCGACACACCAAAACACATACCAAATTACGAGCCTATGAAAAGAACATAGCACATGCGCGTGGTCGGGGCCACCAGTTAAACACACATAACACACGAAAAGCAAGTGCAAAGATAACATTGTAGCACATATGCATAAACCAACTAAGCAAGTGACTTTAGCTTGTCGTACAGGGCACAATGAACGGGCAGAAACGCGAAACATGCAAGGTACAACGGCTGGCTTCTAAAGCACAAAAAACCTTCCAAATGCCACCCAATATAAGAACCAATTCACACACGGCAATGCGATGTAAACGCCAATGAAATGAGTGTGGTAAATGAGAAACAATACCTCTTGTAGGAACCAAGGCCTCCTAATTCTTGCCCCCCTAACACCGTGAATCCAAAGACCCTGCCAAGACAATTAACCAATAATTAGCGATATTTTTGCCCACAAGAAAGCAATCTCTCCGTGACAACACCCCCAAATAAACGCCACAAGATAGACCTCAAGTGATACGATGATGTTTGGCAATTAACCAATAATTAGCAATATTTTTGCCCACAAGAAAGCAATCTCTCCGTGACAACACCCCCAAATAAACGCCACAAGATAGACCTCAAGTGATACGACGACGTCTATGTACAATTAGAATCCCTCACCCTGAGGCAACCGAACAGAGGCGCACATTTTTTGGTAAGCCTTGTAAGCCGATCAGATAAGAGATTTCCAGTTTGTCGTGGTTTGATAGGCCATTAAAGCAACAGATTTCCGACGTGGCACCAAGAATGCCCCGTTCCTCGACATAACCAGGACCCACATGCACCGAGGCCAAGAGAAAAACAATTAGTATAGGTTATGAATTGAATACGTAAAAGAAAGCGGCAGAGTAATGCAAGGAAACCAGCCCTTCTAAGAAACCAGATGAATCACATAGACATGAAGATGCCAAATTAAGACAAGAAACGTATAACAGTTCCCCAACAAAAGGCGCCCACCCATTCGAAAAGCAGAAGCTTTGTATCTTAACACTACAGAATAAGCTTTGTATCAACACATCACAATGAATGCACATGTGAACAACCCCCTATGCCGACAAAAGGCAAACATGCCCACAGGCGCAATACATTTAAAGCAACTGTAAAACGAAACCGCCTCAGGAGCACATGTAGGCCAAAATTCATACATGAGTGCGGAATATTCAGAATACAATGAAAAACCTTCCCAAAACCTTCCAGAATGCAACAATTAGCCATCTATGCTTAAGAATTACGAAGCAGAGTACTATGTCGCATAATAGGGGGCGTGGACAGGTCTTTATGCACAAGAATGAAAGGGATCCAATAAACACCATATAAAATCTAGAAGTTACTATGGAATGCAATCTAGGAACGCGATACAAGCACGATTTTCACCAAGGCATAGTGTTCTTGCATGTGTATAAAATAACTTACGAAGAAGTCGAGTTTTCCGGCTCGCAGTAATTCCATAGGCCATTACAGCATCAGAATTTCGGAGTTCCAATTCAAGCAAGTCCAACATGCACAAATACCAGGAACAAAGAATTAACACAGGTTGTGTAACGCAACCCTCATAAACAAAAGCAGATGAGTAATGCAAAGAACACCATGACTGGGACCTAGACACACCCAGACACACGATCAATGACACGGACACCCAGGTACTCTAATTTACACAAGGCATATGAAGCATTTTCCAACCACAACAACTCAATAATCCGAAAGGCGCAAACTCTGTTTCTAACCACGCCACACCCAGGCCAACAACATCGACATTAACACAGGGCAATGGACCCGCCAGATGCAAAGAACCCACCCATGCACACAAACAAGAAATACACTCCTCCAAATGTAATACATGGAGAGTGAATTTTCTATTTAAGAAGCTCGAACTACACAGACCGAGAAGTCATAATGCCACAATTACGAGAAGGCCTGCAAATTCTAAATCAGAGTACCAAACGCCATGGCAACCCAATTAATGGCAAACATAAAACTAAACCCATAATGGCCTGCAATTTGAAAACGCACACCTAACACGCTCACCCTCAGCAGTCCAAACACGGGGAAATTTAAAAAAAACGCACGCCTAAACCAGAAAACAAAACAATATCGAAGCCTTTAAAAATGAAACACTGGGATTTATTTTACAGCACAATAAGGACAAATGACACACAAAACGGCGATAAGATCATAAAAATGAGAAACTCAAGAGACACCTCCAAAAATGAGAATCAAACCCAAAACCTAAAAACTGGACTACAAAAACGAATGAACACCGAGTATACAGCTTGGTTTTAAAGAATGTTTGATCATGGAGACCACCTGATATCTTGCCAAACAAGGAAAATGGACCAACAACTTAATTGACTTCATATAAAGAAAAGAAAGACTAACAAAGTATCTTTCACTGATATAAAGGCGTAAATCACACATCTGCATGTTACCAGGATTCAGGAGTAGCGCTTCAGCTCAATTAAGTTAACTTCAGTTCGTGTCCGAACATGTGCAGATAGCTAACATATCTACCCATACGTTCTCGTATGGTATGTGATGCAAACGTTACCAAAAAAAAAAAAAAAAAACTACCGGCAATATATTGCAAAATTTGCCAGAAGATAGATTTCAAAATTAAACCCAAAATCACTCAAACCACGAAGTAAAATAGAATAAAAATCAAGCAAATAGCAATCAAAGTTAAAAGCATTGAAATAAATCATCAGTGAAAATGAAAAATCACAAAACAATACAACAATCAAAGATTAATTAGATGAAATGAAATATATAGAAAGTAATTAACATACTCAAGCTACTGAGAAGCAAGCGCCAACAATTGTCTATAACACTGGGAAGGATCAAACAATTAAAACCTGAAAAAGAGCAAACGAAGATCAAAATCAAATACACCACGATCAAGGGGAAAAAAAACAATTCAAACAGAAACAATTATCCCCAACAAAACCAAACCCAGAACGACGAGAAAAAAAATCAATCAAAGAATAAATTCTTAACCAGCGACCACCCGCACCCCACCCCAACAGAACACCCATATACACCCTTCCCCATGGCCCCAACCATCCAAGTGCGAGCCGGAGGCGAAATCACCTCGCACAAATCGCGACGAGCAGAAATTGAAGATCGCCTCTGTAGATCGGAGTAAGATGCTGCAAACACTAACCTGGGCCCAAAAAGTATCACGAAAAAACAAGACACATCGGAATTAATTAGCTCCCACATCCACCCCAAGGAGTAATTAATTCCAAAACACCACAAAGACGTGGTTGATCTAGACAGAAGATTAAGAGGAGAAAAGGAGGGGTGATAACAAAACAAATACCTCAAACACTAAGGGGAAAGCGACGACCCCGGACGAGCGAACGATCTAAATGGCCTTAGAAGACCAGACCCATCAACTCAAAGATGCAACAAAGCGCCGCAAGAGAGAGAAAACAAGGGAGGAGAGAGAAAAGAAGGCAGACGAAAAAATGGTTGTGGATGGGGGGTTTTAAAAGGGGATCTTATTAGGTTTGCTGTGATAGAAAAGAATCGACGGGCGAGACGAACAAGGAGACGTGGGCAAGCCATGGCTGTGCGATGAGGGAGATGTTGAAGAAAGCATCAACGGGAGAGAGGAGGAAGGAGACGTGGGCAAGCCATGGATGTGCGATGGGCAAGCTGCGGGAGACGTGGGCAAGCGAGGGCACTAAGATCAGGAGACTGTTCATGTAAACAGTTGTGAACAGTTAACTGGAGTCTAAGGCTTTTATAAGGGTTATAGATTACTTCCTCCCAAGGTTTTGTGCATCCGAACCTCTTGATTGTGACCCTGTCTCAGCATTGATCTTTACTCTATATGAACATAGTATAGTATATAGTTTTATGTACAAGTATGCAACTTATGGCAATTAAACACAGGTTGCGTACTTCTGGACTTTCTGAGTGTATTCATTATTTATGAGATTAACCTCAATTGTAATGTTGTGAGTACATATTTGTTGTTTTGTCTCTCATTCATGTTCCTGTAATAACTGAAAAACTTGTTTCAATCACTCATGATGACTGATGATCATGTTAATGAAAATCCCAATTGTTTTTTGTCGCCCTAGATTTGTCGCCCGTATTCTCGTATTTCTACTTGTGCCCTTCACTAATTACATTCATTAATTGCTAATCTTTTCTACTATCCCTCCCCCATTATTCCTGTTCTACTTCTCAATTTTTGTCTCTCTCTCTCCTCTGTCTCTCTTTTCCCCATTTCTGTTATCTCTCCTCTGTCTCTCTCTTCCCCATTTTTTTAAGTATCTTTCAATCTCGTTAATCATCTATCTCCTTCCCATATTGTTCATCATCTTTCTTCCCACAAATTGGTCGAACTTTTTTTTTTGTGTTCATCAATAATTTTGGCCAAATATCCCCAAATTTTGCTCTCCTTTTCCTCATTTAATTGATTAAATCACTTTGACCCTATTGAATTTCATCCCAAGCTTGTTCAAGTATTGAAGTGATGTGTTTGAGAATGATTATATGAATAATTTGTAAGAAGTTTTTATGAAAATTTACACGTAGAATTAAAGATTTGAGGAAGACAAACATAAACTCAAATACTTATATTTCGATCATTAAAAGTAATTATACAAACTTTTCATATATTGATTCAGAAATGAAAATTTTCATTCTAATCACACATATATTGATTCAGAAATGAAAATTTTCATTCAGATCACACTTGTACAAACTAATATTCCTATCCTAAAATCGGCACATGTGGGCCACACCATGGTTGGGCCGTGTAAAAAATCACGATGTGGCCCACATATGTCGATTTTAGGGTAGGAATATTAGTTTGTACAAGTGTGATCTGAATGGAAATTTTCATTTCCGAATCAATATATGTGTGATGTGAATGAAAATTTTCATTTCTGAATCAATATATAAGGAGTTTGTGTAATCACTTACAATGAAGTGTATTCGAGATTAACACTCGGAATGGAAGATTTTAGTTCTGAATATATATCATAAGCAAATTGTGTAGTTTTGTAAGTACATACAAGAGTTACATTCGGAATGAAAGATTTCAATTCTAAATCAATATATAAGGAGTTTGTGTAATTTCTTATAAAGAAATGTATTCGAGATTGGCACTCTGAATGAAAGATTTTAATTTAAATGTATATAATAAGCAAATTGTGCAACTTCTTATAATGAAGTGTTTTAACAAGATTTACATGGTGAATGGATTATTTAAGTTGTGAATTGTGAATGGATGTAATAAGCAATTTGTGTAATTTCTTACAATGAAGTGTATACACAAGATTTACACTGTGAATGGATGATTTTAGTTGTGAATTGATATAATAATCCATTTGTGAATTTTCTTATAATGAATTATATACACAAGATTTCACTATGAATTGATGATTTCAGTTGTGAATCGATATAATGAAGTGTATGGACAAGATTACAATCTGAATAGATGAGTTGTTAATCGATTTAATAGACACTTTGTGTAATTTTTTATAATGAAGTATTTACAGCTGGGATTGGATTATTACAGTTTTGAAATGATATAATAAGAATTTGTGTAATTTCGTTTAATGACGTGTATACATAAGTTTTGCTCGCCTTCATCTCTCTCTCTCTCTCTCTCTGGATAGACTAATATGTTTGACGATTTAATCAATTAGAATTGATGTATACTCTTGGATGGCTTACAAATGAGCCGAGCAAGGTTTTATATGACTTATTAATTGTATAAGTTGGCAAAAGCAAGACACTATATATAAATTAGTATCATTCTCTAAATTCGACAGACTAACAAGTGTAACCATAACAATCAATTACAATTTATGTATACTCTCAGCTTATGAATGTTCCGTTTAAGGTTGTATATGACCTTTTAATTCAATAAGTTGGCTAGAGGCACTATAAATTAGGATCCTCTACATTCGACAGACTGGTATGTTTGACGATATACTCATTTAGAATTGATGCTAACTCTTAGCGTATACAAATGAGTCGAGTAAGGTTTATGTGGCATTTTCATTGTATAGGTTGGCAAGAGGCACTATAAATTAGAATCATTCTCTACTTCGACAGACTAATAGGTTTGACGACAATGGTCAATTAGAATTAATGTGTACTCTTGGCGTACAATTGAACTGAGTATGGTTTTAAATTAGGATCATTCTCTACATTTAACAAGCAAATAGGTTTGACGACATAGTCATTTAGAATTGATGTATACTCTTGGCGGAAAAAACAACCGAGTAAGGTTATATGAGGCGTTTTCATAGTAATTAGGTTGGCAAGAGTAAGTTCACAATATTTGTGTTCAGGTTTTATACATATCTATATAGTATTCATATATTTATAGTATTCATATATATATGAGTATTGAAATTAGATTAGATTATATAGTATTGATAAATCCATTGACTATAATAACTTCAAAGTTTAAATGATATAGGTTTATTATCTTTGCGGTGAGATCGTCTCATACGCGTCTCATTGTATGAGACCGTTTAATAGGTTACTTTTGTAAGATTAACATGTTACTTTTGAAACAGGTCGGCTTTGAAAATAAAAGCTGCTTTTCAAATGTGCGAGAGGTCTTATCGTATGAGACGATGTCACGATAGAATTTGTGATTCCATTTTCATTGCACTATCCCATCACCCGTTATAATATTTCATTTTAAATATAATATCCCGCACCTGTTATAAAAGTCCCCAGTTATGCATCTCATCATATCTTATACTATATATTAAAGTTGTGTTAGAGGCAACGACCATGTTCATCGGTTTCACTTAGGTCATCTGCCATGCCACATGGCATGTCTCTTTAATTTTCAATTAAAAAATTCATTGAAAATGTCTTTTATGGTAAAGAGTATAGATGGACATTCCATTCATGGTTATATACGAGTGACGTTTTCCATATAAAAAAATTCACAATATTTTTTTATTATAAAAAATCAATATTTACTATTATTGATTTCATCTTCACCTTATTCTTTTATACTTTCCTTATTATTTATTTGAATTACAATCACATCATCTATATTGAAAGTGAAAGTTTTATAAATGATAAAATTTATTGATAAAATAATTTGTTCACAAAGAAATAAAATCATAAAATTTATTTCGGCCGTAGCCCGGGTAGTAAACTAGTTTAATTACAACCACCATATTATTATTTTGTTTAGTACTATATCACCATATGATATTATTTTAGATTTTATATTGTAAACTAAATTACCATAATTACCTAACTTACAAGCCTAAATTATATTACTTACCATAAATTAACTAGTACAGGTGCACCATAATGAATTTGGACGTCATGACCTACAACTACCGAGTTCATGCTACAAAATCGGCAGGTGCACTAGTCGTGTCAAATTTACCTAAAAAGATATGTGTCAAAACGGAGTCCATATAGCATGGGTAACGGCTTAATGTCTACAAAATAGCGTGTCCGTGATCTAAAAATAGCGGGAGTCCTCCATCTCCTGAACTTTTAGCGCAAACTTAGAACCTAACTTATGGGAAGTAGTCTTTCTCGGATTAATAGGTGGTGTCTTATACTTCCAAATACTACAAACATTCTCACAATGTAGGTAATACCTCCATAGACTATCACTCCCTTTGTTCCTTTTTTTCGTAGTCTTTACCAATTAAAATCCCTTGCTCTTTCCTATTTCGTTAGCCCAACAAAGGCGTCGTTGAAACACGAGAAATATTGGTTCGTCAAAAACAAATTACTATAATCGCTGCGGTCTCCACCATAATCTCGGATATTGACCTACATTTACACGAAATCAAACTAAATCATACAATAATAAAGACTAATAACAATACTTACATAACATTAACATTATAATTCAAAAACAAATACTATATGAGTTAATATTTTTAGAATAAATAAGTTGTCGTAATAGTAATTAAACAAATGAATTTATATAAACTTTCACGAGTGAATTATAAGATATTATACAATTCTCGAATACAATTTATTATAAGATTACACAAACTTCTTATTTTATTGATTCAGAAATGAAATAATCCATTCACAGTGTAACTCTTGTGCATACTAAAATACACAATTTCCTATTATATACATTTAAAACTAAAATCTTTCATTTAGAGTGTCAATCTCGAATACATTTCTTTATAAGAATTACACAAACTCGAAACTAATATTTCTATACAGAATATCTTTTGAACGTTTAGCGCAAACTTACAACCTAACTTATGGGTAATAGTCTTTCTCGGATTATCAAACGATGCGTTATACTTCCGTTTTCTAACGCCATCCTCACAATGTAGGCAACGCCTCCATAGACCGTCACTCTATTTGTGTCTCTTATTCGAAACTTTTACCAAGAAAAAACCCTTGCTCTTTGCTATTTCGTTCGCCCAAACAAAGGTTTCGTGGAAAGACTCGAATTCTTGGTTCATCACAAAGACATTACTATAATCGACTTTGCCTCCACCATAATCGTGTATTCACCTACGTTACATATACATAAAATAAAATATATTCTAAATCTAATTGAAATTAACAATTAAATCAAGCGAATTATAAGATATTACAAGACTTACGATTTACACAAAGTCTATAGTATATTGATTGAACATTTCAATTATCCATTCAGATTGTTAATGTCAATGTAAATACATAACTAATATGACATCATATATTTTGCTTATTATCTTCATTTAATCATATAATCCTTGATTCAGACTGTCAATTCCATCTATACTTCATTTATTCATTCAAAGTCCTACTTATTTATTTAGAACTAAGATTATTAATTCATTCACATGGTGTATTGATAACTATTATTCCTTACAAGTAGTGGACACATTCTTCAATGTTCACTTTAGCAGTAGTGGTCATGATATGCACAAAAAAGCAAAAAAAAAAAAAAAAAAAAGAAAAAAAAAATTGCACGGCCGTGTAGAAAAGACGGCTCGACCATGGTGGAGCTGTGTATAAAACACGGCTCCACCATGGTCGAGCCGTCTTTTCTACACGGCCAAAGCTTCACAAAACCCAACAATGGTGAACAATTTATAGCAAAATTTCTGGAAATCAAACTAATCAATTACAAAAGCAAGATTTTTGCAACTAACGTTCTCATTTGAAGCCACTTTTGTCTTCTTCGAATTACATGTGAACTTTTCCAACACTTCACTTCAAGGCTTGCACAAGCTTGGGATGATGGAGTGATTTAGAGGAGAGAGAGGATGATGAGTGAAGCTCGTGAGTTCCATGTATTTGTAGTGAAGTTCAAGAATTCCAATCAACCATGACATTGCATAGCATATGGGGTAGAAGAAATTAGTGAAGGGTGAGGAAAAAAGAGGAAATGAGAGGGATGAAGATTAGTAAGATTAATTAGTGAAGGGGGTGTAATTAGTGAAGGGCATAATTGGGAATACGGGCGACGAATAGCGTATTTTAGGGCGACGAATAACAAGTCCCATGAAAATGTATTGTATTCATTTTGTCAAAATCTGACAATGGCTAGCATAAATTTGATGAGTCAGGATACACCAATAACGGTGATTGACTTATTTTTGCCAATAATCGATGCTAAATGACAAAAATTGGTGACTCACCTACTTTCCACATCTTTCTGGCCTTTCTTTCCATATTTTTATTTATTTTTTGTGCTTGACTTTGTATTTGCAGTGAAATGGTAAATGCGCTCCACTTACCGTACCTTTACGGATCAAAATGGGCAAAATACAGCATATTGGCTCAAAATTGAAAATTTTGGCTGAAAAATTAAATGAAGCTGGCAAAGACATTAAATGAACTCTAGAAAATTGAACTGGGGAAAATTGAAAAAAGTTTGTATATGAAATTGGCGATATTGAATCTGTACCTTCTGGGTCAGTAAAGGGGAAAATTGAAGAAAGTTCTTTCTTCTGGGTTTTGGAAGAACAAGGCAACAGAGCACGTAAGGAGGCACGTCAGATTGCAATTAGAATCCATTATTATTGCAACTAGGATGAGCGCTCGTGCATTGCACAGGTATCTTAATAATGATATCTATTGTTAGCCGATCCCAAATTATTTTAGGAATAAGGTTTGGTTGTTGTTGTTGTTGTTGTTGTTGTTGTTATTGTTGTTGTCGTCATCGTTGTCGTTGTCATTGTTATTGTTGTAGATGTAATAAATTTGAATTATACTCCTATATTTATGTTGGATGAAAATAAATACAATATAGGACGACTTTATTGTGCATGAAAAATTCTGGTGTACTCATCCATGAAGAATCCACATTGCTAAGTCTTGATATTTTCAATATTGTACCATGCAATGTGGATATTTATGGCGTCTTTCTAAAACTTAAAGTCATATTACTTACAATTCAAACTATTTAAAATCCATTCGAGTGTTATAAAAGATTAGTCAGATTGATATATTAAGATATATCGGTAAGAAGTTAAGGCATAAGTTGCAAATTTCGAAAGAAAAAGCCCAATTTTTAGATAAACAACATTCAATATATGCAAAAAATACCGTACGTTACGATCTTGTGTACATAATCATCAACATATCACATGTATAACTAGTAAATTTGTGTGTTTTCCTCTTCCATTATTAGATTAAATTTTTTGTTTTTGACATGAAACATCCTATGAAGCGCAACGCATGATACTACAACATTTTTATGAGGAGATTGAGCATCCTAGTTTCAGAAATCAATTACCTTATCTATGTTTTGGTACATTAATTAATGATGAAAGTTTGACAACAAATTCTTAACATTAAACATGAAAAAAGGGTGAACATGAGAATGATGGTACGGTGGAAGGAAACTCAATGCCTACCTATATACATTGTATTGTATACGATCAAAGCAATATATATAACCATCTTTAATTTGCTTCATATAAGGTTTTTTTAATTGTGAATATATGATTGGTTTACATGTAATTAATGAGTGATAATAATGATGCTTTTAATATATTAGGAGGGATGTTAAACATTGTTTTTGTGTGTGTGTGTGTGTGTGTGTGTGTTTGGATGGACATCCAATATTTTTAATATTAAAAAATTATCAAAACTCTCTAGAAATCTCCGGTCTATGTGAGAGTTACAAAAAAAGCCTCCTTTAATAATATAGAAGGACTAGAATCCATTATTATTGTTAGAATCCATTATAATCATTATTGTTAGATGATGAATCGTTAATTTAAAAGATTTAATTGATTTTAAATTATATTCAATAAATCGATTTAATTTATTTAATTATGTAATTGGATCCGCAGATCGATTTGAACAGTGGTTATGACGATGTTGAATACGCAACATGTTCAGATGGTAATGAAAATGGGGAAAATGTTGTTGTTGATGGTAGTGAGAATGGGATAATGTTGGTAGTGATGATAGTTTAGAAGTTAATGGTGGTGTTGATAAGCCTCCTGTTAATGATGCTGATTTGAGTACCCCTACCCCCAACAAGAAGAGAAATTGTGCCTCAAACATGAAGAGAAACTTGTTCGCAAGGGGCAAGATTGTAGAACCACCTTATGAGGGCATAGTTTTTGGTAGTGTGGATGAAGTAATAATTTATTATCGTGCGTATGGAAAACAATGTGGGTTTGGAATAATTAAGCCTTGTTGCGCTAAGTCGGTGTCGAAGAAGGTGACTCGGGTAACTTGGAAGTGTGAGTGTTCTGGAAAACCGTATGCGAGGAAGGGGAAGAAGATTCCGAGCCCAAAAATGGATGACGTTGACAATTTGGTTGAAGTCCAATCACGTAAGGCCGTGAAGTCAAAGAAAGTTGGTTGTACAACAATGATTTATGCTTCAGTTGAAATGGATGACAGTTGGGTGTTGAGAAAGGTGGAATTAGATCACAAAAACCACTTACCAACCCCTAGCAAATCTCGTAACATCAAATCCTTACGAACATTGCAGCAAAATGTTAAGAAAATATTATATGCCGGTGAAAAAGTTGGAATAAGGATCAATCAATTTACAAAATCTGTTGCTAACGAAAGGAATGGTTTTGAAAACATAGAGGTGACTGATAGGGATATGTGCAATGTTGTGGCAAAGGAAAGAAGGTTGAAATTAAAGGGTGGTGATGCAAATGCCATGATCAATTACTTACGCGGACAACCTACAGTTTTTCCATTGCATTAGGCTAGATGAAAATGGTGTTTTGCAGGATGTTTTTTGGGTTGATGCACGACGTCGAGCAGCGTATGAAGAATTCGGAGACATTGTTGTCTTTGATACAACGTTCATGACCAATAAGTATGGCCTCCCATTTGCTAATTTTGTAGGTGTTAACCACCACGGGCAAACAATACTACTTGGATGTGCACTCATCTCCCATGAAACAGATGAGACATTTGAGTGGGTGTTTAGAACATGGTTGTTAGCTATGAATGGGAAAGCCCCTCAAGGGATATTAACAGATCAAGTACTGCTAGTCGAAAAGCTGTAAAAGCTGCCTTACCGGAAACCCGTCATAGGTGGTACATGGGGCACTCATCTCCGATTCTTTATATTTGCCCCATTTTCCTTTTTTGGATGGTGCAATACATTTGCTCCTATTCTATTTATATGTGGCAGTTGTATAGGCATATGACCATTTTACCCTTCATTGAAGGTTCCCATGTGCATATGGGACAAATGCCCTTTAGTGTAAAATAACCAAGGCTACCCCACTGCTATTAAACTTTGTGCCCAAATGAAATGGGGCAAATCTAAAGAATCGGAGGGAGTAGTAGATTAAAGATATCAATAAAGATTGCTATTACCATTACTAGTAGGGCTAAAGCAAATAACGATACATGTTCCCCCGAATAACACACAGATCACAAGTAATGGTCAACCCATGCGGGAGAGTGTTTAGTGTCCAATGCTCATCTCCTTCTCTCCCACATATCTTTTGTGGGATTGAAAAATATTGAAGAGGACGTACATTGGCGGTCATCCGCAAGAGGCAAAAACAATACCTGCCGAGTAGGACGACACCATCTCCACGACCACGGGCTATGTCGAGGACCATGAACAACCCTGTCATATTCCTTTCGTCGACCAAGAGAAGCACCCCTTTAATGCACTTTGTGAAATCAGATACATTTATGTATATTTTGATGAGCCTGCTTCCTTTTTCGCGTCTCTTGTCGATGTTGAAGTACCAGTACACTCCTATAACGATTCGTGCATCCACATCATCTGCTTTAGCGAAATCCTTAATCTCTCTCTTCCTAATATCACTGAGATCTATAACGGGGCACATATGGGCGTTTATGACGACGAACATGTTTTGTTGGTTTGTGTTATGGTTTTTGTGTTGATGTCAAATTTGTGTTGTAGTGGTTTTTGTGTTGATTTGTAGGTGGTTTTATTTTGGCATAATATAAATGAAGTTTTATTTGTTGTATTTGCATGCAATAATGTTGTTAAGTCGTGCAAGCAAGCCGTGTTTATTAAAAAAAAAAAAACTGCAATTTCAAGATATTTGCATGAAAGTCTAATCCAATAGTATACATTGTCGCTTGTGACAGTAGACATTTGCGTGTCACAACAAACTATCATGATTACCCTAAAGATGAGGTATCATGATTACCCTAAGCCCTATTAATGCATTTAATGATTGTAATTAATGATTATAATTTAAATATATCACAAGATGAGATATCACAGACATTAATAAAAAAAATGATTATAATTGATAATAAGTTGAAATTCATATAGTTGATAATAAATTGAAAAAAAAATATTTATACAATAATAAAACGATAACATATACATATAGACGATAAAAGGGCGAATTTCACCAATGTAAGTAATGGTGAGGATATTGGCCGGGAAAAGGAACGGTCTCGTAATCGTAAGGATATAGCCGCGGAGTTGGTTTGAGCTTATTACTAGCGCCAGTTAATTCAATGTCCGTCCAAATTATTACTTAAATAAAATTAATACTTCATATACTCCGTATAAGACATGCACGGTTGAAAAATCAGTGAACAACTCGAGGAACATGCCAAACTACAACAAAACCAGGTACATATATTGAGTAAAATAAGAAATTAAACAAATACGCAAAAAAATCAGGCAAAAAGAACCATACGTAGTACATGCGTAAATACAGCAATACTGAAACTATATAAATTAAGTAACTTCACTTGTACAGTACAACTATGTGAAAAAGGATGTATTAATTAGTAAAGTTGTGTCTCATAATATCGAGTCAAAACAATGTTCTTGGATACTAGTTTAAATATCAAGATACTACATATATTATTTGACTGATTAAAGGGAACAAACACACCTTATTTATGTTCCTTTGTATTTAATTAACAAACCGCTTCAAATATAAATTATTATGATGATATAACCTAAACTATAGGAATAATATAGTTGATCACTCATGTAACATAGTTAATGATTTGTCAAATACATACACACGACTTCTAAGAATGGTATAACCTAAACGATAGGAATATAGTCGATCACTCGTGTCGCATAGTCAATTGTTTTGTCAAATACATGCACACGGCTTCTTATGATTATATAACCTAAACTACAAGAATAATATAGTTGATCACTCGTGTAACATAGTCAATCGCTTGTCAAATACATGCACACGATTTCTTATGATTATATAACCTAAATGATAGGAATAAAAGAGTTGATCTATCATGTAACATAGTCAATCATTTGTCAAATACATACGCACGACTTCTGATAATGGTATAACCAAAACTATGGTAATAGAGTTGATCATTCGTGTCACTTAGTTAATCGTTTGTCAAATACATACACACGATTGCTTATGATTATATAACCTAAACTATAGTAACAGAGTTGATCACTCGTGTCACTTAGTCAATAGTTTGTCAAATACATACACACGACCTCTTACGATTATATAGCCTAAACTATAGGAATAATATAGTTGATCACTCGTGTCGTAACATAATCAATCGTTTGTCAAATACATAGACATGATTTTATAATGGTATAACCTAAACTATAGGAATATAGTTGATCACTCGTGTCACTTAGTTAATCGTTTCTCAAATACCTACACACGACTTCTTATGATTATATAGCTTAAGCTATAGGAATAATATAGTTTATCACTCGTGTAACATAGTCAATCGTTTGTCAAATGCATACACACGACTTCTTATAATGGTATAATCCAAACTATAGTACAAAGTAATATAGTTCACCACTCTTGTCACTTAGTCAATCATGTTTTTTTACAAATACGACTTTATTCTCATGGATACGACGTTATTGTTGCAATAATAAATAAAATGATCATTTATTGTATATTGATGTGAACAAACAATTTAATTCAAGTGGAATTAATCCCTCTCGCAACTGGATATATGTCGCCTAAATTTATTCAACTGTGATTGAAACTTTGTAAATTTCAACACTATAGTAGTTATTCAATACAACCTTCGTTTTCCACACCTACCTTTGTTAATAAATAAGAAATCTGTGTTCTTACGCATATGGATACTATGAAATTAATTTTAATCATACATAAGTGTCAAATATTTTACAAACGCAATTTCACCCAACAATTTACAAACAAATTTCATCACATACATTTTACTCTTGCAACTTTGAACATTAATGTGAAGTTCATCACCAAAGAGAACACATCAAATAGTATTGTGAGTTCTTTTAATATCATTCCAACCATGAAGTCCACTACGCAGAAATAGGGGCGTGGAGAAGAAGATGAAGTTACATCTCCATAAGTAATCATCATTAGTGATGATGAGGAAGAGACACCTATTCCACCCTCACGCACACTACCACCCTTGGGTGTCGATGGTGCCGAACCTAGTAATCCTCCAAAGATTGATACCAAATTAAAAATGGTTGTTTCTAAATCTGGTGTCGAACCTACGAAACCTCCAAAGATTGATAGTAAATTAAGAAAGGAAGTGTCTGAGTCTACAGAATGTACAGAGTCGGAACAGTCAAAGGATGAAGAGGAGCATGACAAGTCAAAACATTCAAAACATAAAGAGGAGGATGATTGGTCAATAGCGTCATGGGTGTATAAAATTGATTGGCCAACTGAAAGTGATGATGCTCTAACTCCGGAGCATCCCTTAAGAGGAGCAAAGTGAATTGCTCTAAAGTAGTATTATATATATATATATATTCAATAATCTGAAACAATCCACAGTTAGTGAGACCACAAAATGTTTTCTAACCAGATAATTACATTCTAAGCAAAATGACAATTATTAGAGAAGGAAACGGTTATTCACTCTGAGTTACTACATATTTATTGATTTAAAAAATTACATAATTCTCTCTCCATATGTAATAAAAGTGTAACAAAAATTTATTTGACAGATACTCAAGTCTCAAACCATCCACAGTTAGTGGGACCTCCAATGTTTTCCCGCCAAATGATACAAGTTGAAAAGCCTAAGTTTTTTATTTGTGTCGGGACACTAATACCCATATTTCCTATATATATATATATATATACACACACACACACATAATCTCTTCAATTTACATCACGTAGAGAGTAGAACAAATTAGATATTCAAAAATAGAAAAAAATTAGTAGAAAAAAATATATTGGTACATAGGACATCAAATGTGAGGGATTTGATTCAGTTTAGGATGTTTATGAGGCAAACAATGTTGTTGTATGGTCCAATAGATATCATGTATATTTTTCATAGAGTTGGTGCTTGAGGTACTACTTTAAAGTCCATGTACCAAGAGGAGTATAATGATGTGTTTGGTTGCTGATAATCTTAATTACAGGGTAGTAGATGGCATTGTAGTTCTTGCTGAGTCGACGACTGCATAGTTAGGATTGAAGAGGATCAACAACCAGCTCCAACGGCTGTCCTTGTTGCAACTGATGCGACTGTTCCTAGTGCAGTAATCGCAGCGCCAATGTAGAAGGGGATGCGTAGGGTTTATGCTCCTTATGTTTTTCGTTGTAGCCATCGCCTTCGTAAACCATCGTAAAATTTGTGGTGTTTGCAAGGGGGACTTACAGTGTGACACCCCCAAAATTTCTGTCATTTTTATACAACATTTTTAAAGAAAACCCAAAATAATTCTGAGGAAATTTGAAGGTGTCACTTCGTATTCAAGTTGAGACTCGAATGCAAAGAGAATTTCAATATAAAATCCACAGTCTAAGTTTAAAGTGAGCAATTACATGTGAAATCTTAAAAATTACAATAGCCATTAAAACTCAAACTAAAATGTGAAATAAACTAAGTCTAGTAAATTGTCTAGCAAATATATTGTCTAGTTTTATTCGAAGATCAAATCTAAAACTCGAAGGTCATCCGCGCCCCCAACAAGAAATCAGCACGTCCCACCTTTGGTAGATTTAAAACACAAAACCACAGTTGAAAAAGTCAGAAAATTGAGTAAGCCAACACCTCAACATGTAGTAAACAAAAAACAAACCAAAACTTTGTCAACAACTTGATTACGGCCAACAAAAAGAAAAGAGGAAGACCTAAGAAAATTATAGATTCGGAACCGGAAGATGATGATCCTTCCAATGAGGGTGATTTTGGTGTTCATCTGGAGTCATCTTTCTGGCAAAGTGGGATTAGAGTTGGAAATTCACCTAATCTCAAGCAAAGGTCAAATCAGCAGAATGTTGGAGGTGATGAGGAAGGTAATTTTGAAAAACTCATTATTTCTGACCTTGTTTTGACTAATAAGCCTGGTAATAAATGGAGTGAAATTGCTGCAAAACAAATCAAAATTGGGCATGAAACTGTTTTTTTGATGAGGAATCAACACAAGCTGAGGAAGTTACAATAACCGAGTATGATGTCTCACTGGTAAAGAAAATTTGGAGGTATACATTGGTTGGTAATGTCATTGTGTGGTAAGCCAAAGCTTCAGAAGTTCAGGGTTCTGTGAACAAATTCCGGAATCATGTAGCTAAACCAAGGGTGCAGTATTATAGGATAGGATGGTTCATGTTTAGGTTTGATACCCAGGAAGCCATGGATGGGGTGGGGGAAGTGGAAAATTGGGAGAAACTCATTGGTGTTGAAGCAATAGAGTCCTCTATTCTCCCAAGAGATTTACAGAATCTCTAATATCCCAGTTTGGGTATTGTTTCCTAAACTTGATCCATGGTACTGGTCTAAGGAGGCACTCCGTAAGCTTGCTATCTAGTAAAATTGGTGTGCCAATGTATGCCTATCATATGACCACAACACAGGATAAACTAGGATTTACTGGAGTTATGATTGAGGTGTAGGATGTCTCTAAGGAACTTCCAAAATTCATAATCATAAATTCACCCTTTTGTGGACCAATCGCGCAGAGAATAGAGTACGAATAAGTGTCATACTATTGTCATAGCTGTGAAAAGCTAGCAATTAATGAATGTTATTAATGAAGGGCACAAGTGAAAATACGGGAATACAGGCGACAAATCTAGGGCGACAAAAAGCAATCGGTTAAAAAAAAACTTTACCATGAGACCATAGGTGCATGTTGTATCTTTTATATATCATACGTGAACAATAATCTTGACCATGAGACCAAAGCATTTTTATATATCAATAACCATGAGCAATATTCTTGACCATGAGCAAAAATATGAAAAATGGCTCTTTTATATATCGTACATGAGCAACTAAAATTACTAAAAAAATTCATTTATGAAAGAGTTATTTGAACCGTACAACGCACGAGCTTAAAACTAGTTAAAGTAGAAAGTGATATTTTGGGGAAGTTAAAAAGGTATATTTACTTTGGCTATTATTTTATGCTGCGTTTAGCGCCAGAAAAGACTATCGTTGTTGTGGAGCAAGACAAAAAAAAAAAAAAAAAAAAAAAAATTCTTACAATAAAAAAAAAGTCATTACCAAGGCTCCTGCCACAAGGGATGTGTCATGTGGATATAGAACGGGGCCAATGTGATCACCAAAAGAGGAGTTCTAGGCTGCTCGACAAGTACCGCAAAATACCATAATAAATAATTTTTTGAATAACTTAATAATTTTTTCCAAAATGAAAAAATCGTCAAATTATGTTGGAAATAGTTTGTATAATGTATACATAAGCATAAAAGATTAAATATATACAATTAAACCATTTTTTTCTATTTTTTTGGTTATTTACAATATAGCTTATAAAATATATCTAAATAAAAATAATGGATGATGTATATTAATTTTTAACATTATGAATGGCTGAGATGATGACTCTTATAGTACTTTACGGTACTTGTCAAGAACCTTAGAATTACTCTCACCAAAAATATGACAGATCTGTTCTCAGGAAACAATCTCTTCGGAACATCATGCCAGTCAAGGAACACACTTGACTGGATTTCAACTTTTACTCGTGGAGTACATTGATTAAGCAGATACAGAAAGTTTAAAGGACTGCCAAAACTTTAACTACCCAGAAATATATTAGATCCCGAAAATTTGCTCCGCTTTTGAATTCAATGCAAAGAGCAGGGGCAAAGTATATTCATGTAGCATCAAGTACTTCCCATCCTCTAATAAGTGATGCTGGAAGAAACTTCCACATTCACATCACATCCATCAGATGAATATTATGTCACACTGTACCAAAATGAGAAAACAAAAGAGCTCTGAGTGACTCCAACTAACTTAGCAGACCCCTCTGTCTGAAGACTTCATGCATTGCTGCACCAATCTTTGCGGGAGACTCTACCACTGTTGCTCCCACTTCCCTAAGTGTCTTGATCTTGTCTTGTGCAGTTCCTTTTCCACCTGAGACGATGGCTGCAAGGCACATTTAAGGGAAGATCAAATTAGATATTGCCTTCAACAGTCTAATGTTGTCTTCACCACCAGATATGAATCAAATCCATCAGGACTGACAATAATCAAAACACCACATAAAACCCCACTGCAAAGACAGGAATAATTCACTCTTAAATAGAGCTTGCAATGAAAGAATGATGGAATACCTCCAGCATGACCCATGCGTCGACCAGGTGGTGCTGTTAGCCCAGCAATGAAAGCAACCACAGGCTTTTCAGTTCCACTTTCCTGTTCCAAGCAAAAAAAAAAAAATTCAATAAGAGACGGAAACAAACCCAACACAGGGGAGAGAAAAGGACACCGTCCTCTTGAAAAAAAATCCTCAGTGCCGAGGTTTCCCTCAAAAATTTTCCTTGGTCATTTACTAACGTGTAATTCTCAATTTCCCACCACACTATCAAAACTTTCATTTCATATAGAAAGAGTGAAGTCAGGCCTTCCCAAAGTACACTTATTAACAGCTCCAACTTGCAGCATCCCATTTGAACAAAGTAGTATCTCCCAAAAGCTTAACTGTGACGTAGTTGTAGTTTCAGTAGCTTAGCAAAGTGTACACACTAGACAAGGACAAGGTGGCCATAATCTAGTAGGCAGTAGCATATTTTCAATGCTTAGTGATCTGCTCCATGTTTTACAATTAAATCCAACGCTCACCTTCTTCAATTACCACTTCAGAGAAATGCATACAAGGATCTTCACCAAAAATATCAAAGCAAGTTCATCAAGATGAACTCGTACTGTCTGAAATTTGAATTATCACAGAACATGTCCAATAACCTTAGTTATATTGATCACGTCACACAGTACAAGCCCCTGGATACGATCCTAAGAGTATGTTTATCAAGAGAGAACGAAACATATACCAACACATACGAGTTCAAAGTTCAGTTCAAGATTTCCTCCCCTCCCCCCCCCCCCCCATGTAACCCCCAACAGCTTCCAAGAGCAGAACAACAAATCTCCCATCATTCATATGGCCATATGGGGATATACATCACGATCCTCACCTTGATTAGAGCAGCAGCATCCTCTTCAGCGGTGCCTCCAATTTCACCAATAAGGATGATACCTGCAATGGAAATTCACAGCAAGGGAAGCGTGTGTTAAAATATACTCCATGTAGTAGAGATTTGTGACAAGGCATTGCAAGTACTTGAGAAAAATATCGGGACGATACCGTCTTAGTCTTGCTCATTGAAATTGCAATGGAATGTCCCAACGAAACAAATTTACACTCCATTGAAAGAATGTAATAGTATAACAAATCAACTTTTTGGAGTAATTATGAGTTTGTTCATTAGAGTTCCTCATCTGTAAGTGGTTATGAATCTATGATCTCAGAAATGATAACAGAAATGTGGATAATAGTATAACGAAAGGAGAATGAAGAAAGGGTGGCTAGCCGAAGTATGGAAGATGGTTCCAATAGCGATTTGGTGGTGTACATGGAAAGAAAGAAATCATCGCATTTTTGATGATATTATGTTGACACATCAAGATTTCAAATTTAGGTTCTTGAGGACGTTGTATAGTTGGAGTCAAGTGTTACTTTCACACCGACACTTGACTTTCATTCTTTTTGTGGATAAAATATCTCATGATAGTCCTAGAGCGTGATTAGCTCTCTTTTGCTTACAGGCGTCACCCGTTTAGGTGTCTTTTTGTATATGGGAGTCACCCCCTTGGTGTCCTTTTGAATATATTGATATCCTATCTTACTTATCAAAAGAAAAATGTGGATAAACAAGAACCTTCCTTCAAAAATTTACACAACCAAGCAGATAAGAAAAAGTGATCACAAATGGCTTCTTAAAGTTCAAATCAAAGATTGTGGCCATCCAGCCATTCCATTGAAATCACCTAGTAGCGATTCTTGGAACTCCAATTTTCTAAACACTAAATCATTCGATGCTTCAAATTCACGTGTAAAATGCAGAGAAAAAAAACAATCGATTTCTTAATATGCAAAATGACAAAAGCAAATCAAGGACTTATCATAAGACTATGCACCTATGTACAATGAAAATCATAGAGACAATATAAGAACTAGAAAGAGTAAAAGCATCACAACACGACAAATAACAAAGGTGAAACAAAACAGAGGAATAACAAGAAAGTTCACCTTCTGTCTGTGGATCAGCGATGAATTTCTCAATGCAATCAACAAAATTTGTACCATTAAAAGGGTCTCCACCTATGCCTACACAAGTGGATTGCCCAAGCCCAACAGCTGTTGTTTGGAAAACCTATATACATGTGGCAAGTGTAAGGATATCCAATAGAACTCGTGAAAAAGAGTTTTCACTCACCAGTGTCATTTTACATTTTATGGCAACTATAAATACTACAGTTGATAAATCCTTCGTTCATAGAGGTCATTGTAAACTAGTGCAATGACGAGGCAGAAAATAGAAGGTTCTTGCTCAAAGAAGTAATGATATCATATCATGGGAAGTTTAATGCTTGATTCATTATTCAGGGTGGAATATTTTAAGCAAGTCTACAAATTTCACCCCTGAAATGCGTGGTTTATTCTCAAAAGGTTTAAAATGGAGAAACAAAATCTGAAGTACGATAATGCAAGTATAAATGAAAAACATCCAGCATAACAGGAGCTAAGTCAATGAAGGAAGCAGCTTTTAGGTGACAGAATAAAGGCAGAACAGCATAAACCTGAAATGCGTTATTTATTCACAAAAGGTTTAACAATGGAAAAACAAATTCTGAAGTACGATATGCAAGGAAAAACATCCAGCATAACAGGAGCTAAGCCAATGACGGAAGCAGCTTTTAGGTGACATGATAAAGACAGAACAGCATAAAACATAAACCAGTACTATAGGTAATGCCATACTTAGAGCCCCATATTAATGTAAAGAAGAATAAGATCTATACTTGAGCATATAATATTACAAATAATAAAGTTGCTTAAACAGTGTGAGCAGTTTTTTAAGCTTATGAAAATCCCAACCTTCAAGAGTACTACTGTATTATAAAACGAATAAAATAGAGTAACTCTCTTCATATGAACACATATCCAACACGAACAAAGATAAGAGGGAAAAAAGATATTTCTACATAACATACTGCAAATGTGAAAGCATGAAGTCTTAAAACTGACGCACAAAAAGCAAATTTCACAAGCTCGACTCATGAGATACAGACAATGGTAACAAAACCCATCTGCCATAAAGAAACGGGAAAGGGGACATACCGCTTCATATGTCAATGTGCCGGATCGAGAAACGATACCAATGCGCCCAGGCTTGTGGATGTACCCAGGCATGATACCTATCTTGCACTCTCCAGGTTTAATGATACCAGGACAGTTGGGGCCGATTAAACGGGTTTTTGATTGTTTGTTGAGGGCAGCTTTCACACGAACCTGAAAAATCATACAGCAAAGAATAATTAACAAAGAACAATCTTGCAAGTTATCCACGCAATGGGAGTGCCTACCATCACAGCAAGAGACAGTAAACATGGAGGTATTTTAAGATAAACCAACTGATCGAACCAATATAAACTTGACTGTATCTTCTAGTATAATTTGCATAAATCCAACACAACCCAAAACAGAAGAATCAAACACACACACACACACACAAGATTAGACATCAGTACATTCATAGTGCATGAAGCTATTCCACTGATGTCAAACCTGAAGAAAGTAGTAAGAAGCAGACACAGAAAGACCAACTCAACAATGACCCACTTACAACAAATATGTACAGCATCAAGAGAGCTATCTCTATTTCCCATGTTCCCCTTCACCCACTTCCTAAAGTTCCTACGTCTCCTTCCCTTTACTTCCTAAAATGTATACTGATCTTTGGTTATATCAGGTCATTTGTGATAAATGACAAAATGAAGGAGACAGAAACTCACCATTGAAACTGACAACTCACAAGTGAAGAATTTCTAGGTGCTCGTAACATGTACAAATGACGTGGCACACGTGTAAATAGACAGCAACCACCATTTTATTTCTCTACAGAATAGTGAATTTTGTCTACAATCTAAATCTTTCAATCTACGTTAAGGACTGGTACAGCACACTTCAGAACCAACAACTAATAGGCTTGGGTTTCACAACGAGGAGTCTAACTAGAAAAGTCCAGATAAGCTCAACAATAGCTCAAAGACAACAAAATACATACATCAAAGATAACTTTAAAAAAACAAAGTGGCAGACATGCATCCTTCCCTGGTGGTTAGTAGAAGACAGCTTACCATGTCATGCTGAGGAATTCCTTCGGTGATGCAGACTATGAGATCCAATTCAGCTTCCAATCCTTCCATGATTGCTTTGGCAGCAAAGGGAGGGGGAACATATATGACTGATGCATTGGCCTTTGTTTCAGCCTTAGCTTCTGCAACAGAGTTGAAGACAGGAAGCCCTAGGTGCTCACTTCCACCCTTTCCAGGCGTCACACCACCAACCTAATAACAAACAAAGAATTATCAGTCAGGATGTGTCCAGATAACAGAAAATATGAAATTTATAAACGACTAAAGTAGCATGATCACAAAGCAGCTGCAAGATAAAAGGTCAGACGAGTATGTAGCTATAAGTGGAGAAATTTATTTCAAAAAATACTCAGAGAGATAGAGAATAGCTGGGACTATTGGTACTCCACATAGTTCTCTAGCACTCCAACTCACAATGTTTTATCTCAAAGAAAAAATTGAGTTAGCACGAGTCTGAGAGAGACTACAAAGGAGTGCAAACAGTCTCAGCCAAAAATAGCTGATCTTGATTCAAAACGAAGAAATTAACGACCAAGACAGCTAAAATAATCTAATCAATATGCATAAAGCTACAAAAACGACTAGGACAACAAAATCCTTCTTGCTGAGGTTCACCAAAGAATTCGAAAAACTTGATGAATGTGAAATGTTTGCATTAAGCTGAAAATGCAGAGATAAGATTGAACTCTCGAAAATGGTAGAGAAACAACAAATCAAGAGTTGGTATCCTCACAAAAATAGATAACACAAAAACACCAGAACCCAGCTCCTCTTCATCAGCATATAAAGTCTTGGGTTAGACACCGGTAATTAGGAAATGAACAATAAGATTACAGTCACATGAAAAGACTAGTACGGAATTATTCTTTAAGGGCTGATAATACTCTGGGGGGGGCAAATTGACTGATCTTAGTATACCAACACTTCGTATCCACTTGGTGTCCTTAATTTACTCATCATTGACGTATAAGGAAGACTAGTACAAAACTTTTCCCAAGTACACAAGCTGCCAAGCACCACAGCCAGATGGACCAAAGGAAAGGCCGATCAGACATGAAATCGAAATTGAACTGATTAGAACAGCAAAATTGCCCTTTTCGCCTTAAACCATCTCAATTCTCATCTCACATCACTTCTCCATTTAAAAAAAAAAAAAAAAAAAAAAAAAAAAAAAAAAAAAAAAAACTCTTTCCGACTACAATTGATTTTGATTCTTAAGAAACGGCCTCTTCCCTAACAGATTCGTCACCAAAGCGAGGCAAAGATCAAACCGAATAGGCATAAATCAGCTATATATAAATATGCGTTTAGAGAACTGTTACAAACATGTGAAGAATTGGCTTCTACTAATCTAAATAAACGAAATCACAAACAAATACCAAAGCGAAACTTCCCAACGACGCTTCGATCAAAGCACAACTGACCAATTCACACAGACATTACATGTCTTAATCACAATCCCAAAGTACTCAATTCCAAACATTTTCACGCCAAATATTCATCACACGAAAAATCGGATTTACAAAAAAGAAACAATAAATCTCATACAATTCACAACTCTGAATCCAGAAACAACATCCAAATTCAGATCTAGTTAGTGCAATCTAATCTAATTAAAAATCAAATCACGATAATATATGAAACAGCGAAAATAAGAAATAAATAAGAAAAATAAAGAGAGTAAAGAGAAATTACCATTTTGGTACCGTATTCAATGGCTTGTTCAGTGTGAAAGGTGCCATTTTTACCGGTGATACCTTGGCAGATGACGCGGGTGTTCTTGTCGACGAAGACTGCCGGTGGCGGGTCACGTGACGATGACGCGAAGTGGCGGGACTGGGCGGAGAACGACGGGGTAGCGGAGGATTTGGGGGCGGAGAGAAGCTTGGAGGAGAAGTTAGAAAGAAGCCTGGTGGCTTGTCTTGCGCTCGCCATTGCTTTTTTTGTTTTTTTTTTGGGTTTCGGTCAAAATTAGGGCTTTCTCTCTCCTCGTCTTGACGACGATCTTAGTTAAAAAGGACAAAAAGGAGGAAATGAGAATTTTTTTACTGTTTTGGGTTAGGGGGTGAAATGATACGAGAAACCAGAAATGACCACGGAGTAATAAAGCAGTAAAAAGCCAAGGATACAGAATCTGCTGAAGTGCTGGGCTCAAGCGTATCGTATTGGGCTCAATTCATTTGAAATTGACTACTTACTCCGTCCCAACTCAAACGCTCTATGTAAAAAATAATCCCTTATTTGGAGGAATACACACTGCTCTGTTAGTTAAAGTTCCAAAAAAATTGCATGGCAAGTTAGAGAAAACTCTAATCTAAGTTGTTTTTTTTGAAACTTTGATAAATCGATTAGTGTGTACACCCTTCTCAACAGGGGGGATGGGGCGTTTGAGTTGGGGGCGGAGGGTGTAGAACATTATGTTTTTTGGGTTTGAACTCGGCAACCTCATATTGGGGGCTAATTTTTAGCGATGAGCCTGAAATGTATTATGTCCCTATTTGTAATTTTTAATAAAGTCGTGCCAATAAGCTGATGTGACACGAATTTGTTAAACGATTGACATGTCAGCACCATGTCAATGTGTCTATCAGGATTTGAACCTTTGACCTCTCACTTACTTATTCATTACATTACCAGTGTGCTAACCATTACTTCATGCATATTTTTATGTATCATACTATAAAAAGGAAATAACCAGTGCAAATGAATGTCAATGATGACATTTAGCAATTAAATAATCCATCATCTAGCATAATTACGGGAAATTTTGGTCGAAAATTTTGGCAAGAGATATGGCCGAATTTATATTAGTTCCTAATATAAATCATCGAATCTTTTTATTCTAGATAATATATCAAAGAATCTCATGATCAGTAATAATTAAGGTAAAAGAAAGCTAGCCGAAATTTTGGCATAATATAGGGCTGAATTTTTAAAAACAGAATAAAATGTTCTACTTCTTTCTTATGAAAAACGACATTTTTCATTATTCGGAAACTATAAAAAAGAAAATGACAAGTACACCGTATACGATTGTGTAGAAAGAAATTTTAAAAAATTATAACTGATAGGAAATAAGATAAAATGAGAAAAAAAAGTTCCATTTTGCACAGCGGCCCTTTCTGCGGCGAATAAGAAAAAAACAAGTAAAAAAATTATAACGTACAGGTAGTGGAAAGAATTAGAGAAAAGTAGAATAGCGAATATGAGGATTAACAAAAAAGTAGGAGTGAGAAAATAGGAAGTGATAAAGATTAACAAAAAGCAAGAGTGATGTCCCAAAATATAAATGGTAGTCGACATAACATTCGAGGCAATGACATTGATAGATACAAATCTATTCTCACGCACATAATCTCCTGCAAAATGGAAAATAATGAAGCAATATCAACTTCACAACTCACTATTGAAGTACCACCAGTTGAAGTACAATAAAAAATGCGGGGCTTTAGACAGTGGACAGAAGATCGTCAAGACGAAATATACGACTACAATCAGGATCTTCAAGTTCAGAGGTCGAGGAATTAAGGAAGTTCTCGGAATGGATACTCAAGGTGGGGAACGGCGAGGTGGCATAACCTAATGACGGCGAGGAGACCCTAAAGATTTAAGATGACACGGGTTCATAAGCCTAATGTAAGACTACTTATTTTGTGAGTTTCATACCTTATCATTTGTAATTTCCTTTCTATATTTCTTAAATGTGAACCTTTATCAATCTAATAACTTTATTTTGCCCCTATGAATCCAATTAGTTTTTTGTTAAATAAAAAATAAAACTCATCTGAAAAAAAAATGTCACATATATGAGGGAGTTACATAGCACTATTAGAACTACTTCACATAAACATTTAAGAACCTCGTGCATGGCACGGGTTCATAAGCTAATCCTATTATAAATCAGAGGGGGAAAAAAGACGATCTTAAAATAGCACATACGGAGTAAGTGTAAGGAATCAACTACCAATAATCCAATAGGCACACATCTTCAATTAACATTAAAACTCCTTGGGTAATGAACGAAATATAGAGGAGAGGATTCTAATCAAACCACATTCAAATTGACTGACCAAAAACCCTTGATTTTTAACAAAACATCAAATGGCTGTTCCAAGTGACAAGTAGATACTTCCCTTTTCTTGTTAGTAGTTGCCATTTGCTAAGAAATTCCCTACTTTTCCTGACAATTACAGGTTCAAGAAAATATCTTGCATCAGACTTTAGTGACCAAAAAGATCTTATCCTACGTACCTTTAAAGAGCACATCATTTGCTCCTTCCTTTGTGGAACTCTGCTTGTCACCCATCCCTCCCTAAAAATGGCATCTGCAAGCCTTGCTCTTCACTTTCCAACACTAACAACACCAACCTCTAAAACATCTTGTTACGTTGATCATCATCGACGTCGTGGTTATCATCCGCGTAACCATTTTCAGCAGCAGCAACGACAGCAGCTTAGTATTACATGCAACGCATCATCAACATCGTCGAGTTTCGTGACTGAGTATGACTTGTATGATCTGATGGGGATAGAGAGCGGGAGTGATCAGAAGCAAATAAAGAAGGCGTACAGGTCTCTTCAAAAGAGATGTCATCCTGATATTGCAGGACCTGCTGGACATGACATGGCCATCATCCTTAATCAAGCCTATGCTCTTCTTTCTGATCCCGTTGCACGGTCTGCTTATGACAAGGTCTGTTATTGTTGTTTTCAACGAGTAATCGGTAAAACGGTTTAATGGTAGGACGATGTACTTGTTAAGGGCTTGATGTGAATAGTCGACTTAAATCCTAAGAACCACACCTAAAATCTCAGTCAATAAGACCATCTTACATTCTTACCTATGTTAGTTCGCACTTTAGCTTGTTTGTCACAATTAGTGGTGATACCGATGTAAGGATGTGTTGCTCTCTTGATCTTATACAGGGGTAATCTCGCTCCCTCATCTCATCTTCATAGTTCTTGTGATTTAAGTTCAAAACACCATCCAAAAAGAAAAAAGAAAAAAAAAAAACATGAATTTTGCCGTTCTATGAGATTGCCAGTTTCCATGCTGGTTTATAGGCCATAGCTGTATTAATCTTACAGAAAGGTTTTGATAGGAGCAAGTGAAGATGACAGAGTTGCAAGGCTACACAGGACAGCCTATGTACTCGTCATGGCTGGGTCCAGACACGGAAGAAAGGGCTGTGTTCGTTGATGAGGTTAAGTGCATTGGTTGCTTGAAGTGTGCATTATTTGCCAATCAGACATTTGCAATCGAAGCTACCTATGGGAGGGCTCGTGTCGTTGCTCAGTGGGCTGATCCTGAAGACAAAATTCAGGCATCCATTGATGTCTGTCCTGTCAGTTGCATCTCGTAAACACCTCTCATTTCTGCTGCAAATTTCAGTAGGTTGATATATTAAAAACAGTGGTTAAATGATGCTGTCTGTTATACGTTTATAGTTATTCTGAAACATTTCTCAGACCTCAGTATCTTCTGATCAATCTGTCTCACTGACTGATACATACTCATATATATGCGTTGCGTACTTGTGTTACAGGATGGTGGAGAGATCAGACCTTGCAGCATTGGAATTTCTAATGTCCAAGCAGCCGCGGGGAATTGTCAGAGTAGGGGCTAGCAATACTGCTGGTGCACGGAGTTTTGATGTCTTCTCCGAAGTGAAATTTTTCCATAAGAGACTGGAGGAAGCTGCTACCAGGAAATCAAAACGAGATTCAGAGGTTATTATCTGACACTTTTTGCAGTAATCTTTTTTCTGAAAACTGCAGTGTGCATATGAATGACAAATCAACTTACAAAATTCGGAATTGGTTTATTCCAGTACTCCATATTTCAGAGCGAGGCAAAGATATCTGCAATCCAGGCCATCAGAGCAATCTCAAATTGGATGTACTGGCAATCACCGGCTTCAGAAACTCCATCAGATTTGATATTCCAGGGCGTCAAAGGATTTACTCACCCTGATGTAGAAAAGCTCAGAGATGCAGCTATGGAAGCTAGGAAATATGGTATGTTTAACACCAGAGATAACAGTAGGCTTCTCCCTCAAACAACATCAACAGATGATTATTGGACGCCATCTACTCCGGTTCAAGTGAAAGCCAACAGCACATCAACCGCTGACACTATACAGACGCAGTCTACTGGCAATGGGAACAGAAATTATGAAAAAACATATGTTAAGCGAAAGGACTACCAAAGAAGACCTCTAGTTACAGTCCTACCATTGGGGTTGGCTGTACTTGCAGCAATCAATGCAATTTTACACGGAGCAGGAGAGGCAGTTGGAGGGGTAGAACAACATATGGGTGGTTCTTTCGCGTTGCTTGTAGTGAACAGTTCTTGGCTGCAGGTCTTTCTAGCAGGAGTTCCTTGGTACTTTGTTGGGGTAGTCATCGAACGCTTCACAGACGGTCTCTCAAACAGGGATAAAATGTGATTTTATCCATATCACTGCTATCTTACACACTCAATATAGTACATTTGTAAATAAAAATTATACCTAGTTCTCTTCCGACAAGCCTAAAAATACGAAATATCATGTTACAGTGAGTTATGAATGCACATAAGATCATAGTTTTTTTACTTGCTTTCCTGCACAGCACTACACTCAGCCATGCAGCACTGGATTTGGAAACTGTCTACATAGTTTCTGAGCGAGAGAGGACTAAGTACTCTGCCCTAACCCTAGGCCGCGTAAACTAGGATTTCAGGGCCAGCACAGTGGCGTTGTTCCCATTTCCTGGTGTGAGAGGTCTTTTAATCGAGTCTCTTACCCGACTACCTCCTTACCATTTGAAATAGAGGAAGTTTCACACAAACCAGTAACATCTTTCTTGGTATATCCAGATAATAGGTAGGAGCATAAACTGAAACAGTCTGGAGCTACAAAGATATTAAATTGTTAGCACCGCATAATAACATTTTCCAGAACAACTTCATGACAAAGGAAGCTGTAGTGACTCCAGTGAGGGCTTTGGTACCACATAGAGGTTAACTCAAAAGACAAACAGCCTTGCCAGTCATGGCACAGCGTTGTCCATTGAAGGAAAAAAATTTCAGACACCCTCTAAGCCCTATAGGTGAAACAAGCTCAAAACAAGTTTCACTGAACTGTCAGAAATGTAGTTTGTGCACTTTAACACTTCCCCCAGAAAGCAGACACAACAATAAGAGCTATTAATACCTATAAGGCTATACCCTTCAGCCGTAGTTAGACAATTACTGAAACAAATTATGAAAACCAAATGAAAACAACGACTTAAGAACACGTACAAAGCCTGGCTTAGATACAAACATCAGGAATTGGATAGAAGTTCCCAAATCACTGAAAGCAAGTCAATCAGTACAATCATGTCAAGATGAATCCACATGAGTTTCCCGAACTTCATAATATCCAGGGTTATGAATAGTAATATTACACAATTGGTCCAAGTTGTACTATGATACGTTACCGAGATCAATGGCTGAACTCAGCCTACACAGGGTATGGATCTAAAAGCATCTTGAACAACCACTCAATAGCGATACTTGGTAGAGTAATCCTTCGGTGCAATCACAAGACCCCGGCCCTTCCGTGCACCACGATAGACTGTCTCAACAATATCTATGAACTCCTGCTTGTCCTTGAGGGCCCAGTTGATCTTATTGTTGTTCCCAGTGCCAAGATCTATCATTATGTGCTTGTTCCGGAAAAAGAACATAACTGTTGACGGGTCATAAAGCTCATACATTGTGTTGAAATCAGGCACCTCTGTTATGTCCACTAGGTAAATCACAGCAAAGTTCTTTATTGTCTCGGCCACTGAGGCTAACACTTCATCCATCTGAGAAATGAGGAAGAAAGCATATTAGAGTAACCGAGTAACAGTCCAATGGTTGGCAAATTAACATGACATCAGCTACAATGTCATACATGAACTGATGAACATATATTTCCCTGCAATTCCCTCATAATTGATGATCACCATCATCACAGAAAGGGATGAGACATGCTAAGGATATGTGAACGCAAGATCACTGAACTTTAGAACACATCAACACAACAATCCCTATATTAGCCAGTTAGTTCATAGAGTATTCACCGAAAAACAACATAATTCTATATGCCTAAACTCCAATAAGGGCTACTGCCTTTTTCCTTACTTCAGAGAGGGATAAGAAAATAAGAGACAGCGCATTCAATCTCCCCTCAACCTCTCCACATCTCTTGTCCCCAGACTCAGAATTCAGAACTTAAAAGCACGATTATTGCAGTTCTATGCACAACACAGTGGGCATACAGAGAGGAAAATAAACCCAGTTAGGAGGGGTAAACAAAAGAAAAAGAACAAGCAAAGAAAGTCTATGCTCGACAAGGAGGCAACCTTGTACTGTGGCCTTCTTCGAGCTTGAGTTATCTCCAGGGCTAATTAGGCTTCATGACAGAGTCACAGACAGTGAGATTGGACACAGATGACAGATCTAAAATCACTTTTTCGCCAAACAAACAATTGTCTTTAGAAGACGATTAGAGACCTATAATCAAAAGAAAAATCTCAGGCGCACCATAACAAGGAACATCCCGTAATTTCATCGAAATTGAACTCTCTAGAGAGAAAACCTACGGCTACATCAGCCTCATAATACATCAAACATTTCTAGTCACAAAACTCTACTGGCTGTCCAATAAAATGGGTCATATGCACATCTAACACAACGGGTCATAAACAAGCGTCTAACACAAGGGCGAGGCAAACGAAAGACCTTAAGTCCTGACTCACCACTTATCCACCAAAATTGATAATTCTCCTTGTCATTCCAAGTTTCTAATTTACAAAAGACTCGAAAACAGAATCGTCCAGGCACGTAAATCCACCACGAGACGAGGAATGTCACACCATATCATCCACCTCCCAACCCCCTCCATCCCCCCTTTAAACACCTCATACCCAAAATACCCCCTTCATTGAGGAGCGTGTACACGCTAATTGGTTAATCAGATTCCAAAAAGATTACATAGTGAGTTAGATAAGAATCTTAGCAAATTTTCCAAGCAATTTTTTAGAACTTTGATTAACCGATTAGTGTGTACACGCTCGCTCCTCATAAGGGTGCGTTTTGTATATGGGGTTTTTAAATTGGGACGAAGGGTGTATTGAACAGTTAGCTACACTAAAGAAGAGCTAAAAGGCGGCGAAAACCCTAGGTACAGAATTCGGAAGCTACAGAGCTAAAGAAGACGAAATTGGGGGGAAATTAATCAAATGAATCAATCAAATCAAAGAATAACAAGTAGAAGAATAATCAATCAAAAAATAATCATGTAACTAAAAAGGGGGGAAAAAAAAGGGTATGGAAGAGGGGAGAGAGAGAGACCTGCATACAGGTTTCGTCCCAGTCATGGCCAAAGCGGATGATGACGAGGCGTTCTTCTTCGGCGAGGATGGCCTGATCAACCGCCCATCCCGAGTGCAAATGTGGTAGCAGGTACGACATCCTCTCTCTCTCCCTCTCTCTTTGCCTTGTTCTGCTCAAGGGAAGAGAAGAGACTACTACTTTTGTATCAAACCTTAGCCGAGCAAGCGTAAGAGTTAAGCTTGGTTTGGGATTAACCTGAGCGGCCACAAATCAGTAGCCTTTCGCCAAATAAGATTGAACAAATTTTCGAAATGGTGCTAAAAAAAAATGTTAAATAAAATGGGTTAGAAAAAATTTGTTTAACGTTATGTGGTGCACGTCATCCCCTTACTAAAACTGTCAGTGACACTAGCGGTTTTAAGGGTGTTAAACAGTACCAGTAGCGCTCAAACGAGGGACATTGGCCACACCTAAAACCGCCAACTCGCCAAGGGCCCCAACGGTTTCACTTCAACGAACCCGCTGAGGGCCTCAGCGGTTCTACTGCAGCTTAACTTAACATGCCCGCAAATTAAATAGAATAAGAAAAGGTTGACATGTGAACAAGTGTCATACTAGCTAAAAAAAATGATGATACTCAAAGACGTAGACTTACTTGTTGCCAGTTTGATATACTACTTATCACGATAGCTCAGTGGACAGGTGCACCATTATCATTAATATATAAAGCTCAATATCATAATTTTTTTTATCTTTTTGACAAAGCTCAATATCATAAATCAATTGGTCATAAAATGACCAATTCTGCAGTAAACCATACAAATTTGTTGGTATCCCCTCGACAATCCATGTAGCTGGACAATTATTGCAACTAACATGTAAGTTGTTGGCATGCTACTGTCATCCCTTGTTTTCATGTAAGTTGTTGTTCCTGAATCAACAGCAAACAGGGCAAGCCAAGCAAAGCGAGATGGACTGCCATTCTCAGTGTCCGGAGCTATCTGTAGCTGTTAAAAGCGAAGTGATGAAGCTTTATTCGAAGGAGAAGTGGTTGATGATGATCCATGTCAATCTGTTGTAGAACGCTGAGGCCCCCAACGGTTTCGTTGAAGTGAAACCGTCGGGGCCCTTGGCGGTTTTAGGTGTGGCCAATGTCCCTCGTTTGAGCGCTACTGGTACTGTTTGACACCCTTAAAACCGCTAGTGTTATTGGCGGTTTTAGTAAGGGGATGACGTGCACCCCATAACGTTAAACAAATTTTTTTTCAATCCATTTTGTTTAACATTTTCTTTAGCACCATTTCGAAATTTTGTTTAATAAGACTACCCACATTAGTACATTACTGACATTAGTGCCCTCCTTTGGCAAGGAATTATAAACCAATCACTGTGACTAGAATGGGGTATTCTAATCACAGGGGTGGGTTACACGCGCGTACACAGGGCAGTATATCATACTCCCCATGCTTAGTTTGTACGCGTATTCCTAGGTATGGTGGGGTTGTATTTTGTAAAGAAAGCAATTTCATTTCCATGTATTTGGCTCCTTTCAATTTATTTTCCATGTATTTCCCTCCTTTCAATTATTTCCAGGAGAGAGAAAATACACTTTCCCTTCCCTTGCTGCCTCACAACATTGAAAGCGAGTGAGAGAAAATATCTGAGCACGTTCATCCTCTTAATCCAAACTACGCGCGAAATAAAAATTCGATCATCATTACTGTGTTAGATTATTGTGAGAAATGGTGTTTATAAACGAGGCTCATTAGAGGCGTCAACATTTTCACCTCGTAAACCATGGATGAGGTATGTAATTCATAGGTATTGGTTGTATATATGTATTTCTGAGTATATCTGTTTTTGTGAGTCGATTTCAATTATTGTAATGGTTGTAGATGTTGAAATAGAGTTTTTATGTAGCTCTAATGGCTTGTAGAAATTGGTTTGAGGATTTGGAATTGAATAGTACTACTATGTGTGAGAGATAATTGTATTATTGGTATGAGGATTTGGAATTGAATGGTACTATTATGTGTGAGGTGTTTGTGTTATTGGTTTGTGAATTTGGAATTGAATGGTAGTATTATGTGTGAGGTGTTTGTGTTTTTGGTTTGTGAATTTGGAATTGAATGGTAATATTATGTGTGAGGTGATTGTATTTAGTCTTATCAATGGTATACGTGATACATTAAATGGTATACGTGGTATGTGAAATGGTATATAAGGAATAGTAGTTGTATAGACAGTAACATATCTGTCCCGAATGTTTAATTCTTCAGGTTGATTTGCATGTTGTTTACGATAGTTATATGAGTGAAGATTATGAGGTAGATAGTGAATTAGGAAAAGAGATAGAGGTACAAGAAACCGAAGAGGTTGTAGAACAGGTTGTAGAACAAGGATTTGAAGGGGAATTAGAGGCCATCTCACTAGGCAATGATGGGGAGGGTGAAGTACGCACCCCTAAACGTTTGATTTCTACCTCAAAAAATGTGATTGAACCACTTCAGGTTGGCATGGTTTTTGAGAAGTGGGAAGATATAGACCAACTATATCGTGCATATGGTAAGCAAGAGGGATTTGGGGTAGTCAAACCTCAAGCCGGTAAATCTAAATCTGATAAGTTGAGTCGTATGACATGGAAATGAGAGTGTGCCGGTGCACCATTTCGTAAGAAAGGTAGTAAAATTTTGTGTCCTGAGGTAGATGGTTTACCTGATCTTGTGTTGCATGCTAAACCACAAAAGGGGGCAATTTCAAAGAAGATTGGTTGCACAACATTGGTATATGCTGCAGTTGATAAGGATGGTTTGTGGGTTGTTAGAAAGGTTGAGCATAATCACAAGAACCATAATCCCACACCTAGCAAAAGAAAATATATAAAGTCATGTCGTGAGATGCCACCACATGTTAAGAGAGGTTTAGTTTATGGCGTTAAAGCCGGTCTGTCCGTACCCCAAATGATTAATCAACAGTGTGTGGAAAGGAATGGACGGGATAATTTTGAACCCACTTTGAAGGATTGTTATAATGTACTTGCGCATGAGTGTGGGTTGAGATTGAAAGACGATGATGCTAATGCAATGATGGAGTACTTTAATAAAATGCACAAGGACAATCCCAAATTTTTTCATTGTATTAGGCATGATAAGAATGGTGTTTTGCAAGATGTTTTTTGGGTAGATGCGCATTGTAGAGCTGCATTTGAAGAGTTTGGAGATGTTATTTGTTTTGATACAACATAACTAGTAAACAGGTATGACTTGCCTTTTGCGAATTTTGTTGGTGTTAACCATCATGGTCAAACCATATTACTAGGTTGTGCCTTAATGGGCAATGAAACTTCTGAGACATTTGAATGACTTTTCTCTACTTGGCTATCTGCCATGGGTGGCAAGGCCCCAAAGGGCATACTTACTGATCAAGCCGCTGCAATTCACAATAGTGTTGCGGCTGCGTTGCCTGAAACATGACATCGTTGGTGTATTTGGCATATTACAAAGAAATTTAGGTTGAAGCTTAAATATCTGAATGAAGCTAAGCATTCTGTTTTCTCGCCCAAGATTAAAAGTGTCATATATGATTCATTTACTAGTGATGAATTTGAGAAGAGGTGGGCTGAAGTGATGGCAGAATTCAATTTGCAAGACGATGAATGGCTAAGAGGACTGTTTTTTGAAAGGGAGATGTGGGTTCCTGCCTACACAAAGCATATATTTTGGGCCGGTATGAGATCGACCCAGAGGGTGGAGAGCATTCACAGTTTCTTTGATCAGTGGCTGACCAAACACACTTCGCTATATGTGTAATATCCCGAAATTTCAAAGTATTTTATATTAATACCTTAGATTTATTAATTAGATTATCTAAATGAAAAAGAATTTTTAAATGTTGTTTCTGAATCATTTTAAAAATGAGTTCAGAAATAATTTCTAAAATCGAGAATTCTATTTTGGGTTCTATTCCTAAATCGGGTCAGACTTAGCCAATGGACCAATATCAACCCAAATCGACACCAACTCATACCCCAACCCAACCCAAAAAGAAATCAGAAAGGAAAAAGGAAAAGAAAAGGAAAAAGGTAAGAAAAAAATAAAAATAAAAATAAAACCCCCCAAACCGATCCTTCTCTCTTTCACGCGGAAAAACACCCCCCTCCCCTGTATAAAACAGAGCCGCCCCTGCCCTTCCTCTTCTCCGCACGTCACGTACTTCGTCGCCCACACATCACACCGCCGCTCCCTATTCCTGCCCAGCTTCTTGCCTCCGCACCCTTATTCCGACCACCACGTTCTCTCTCTCTTCCTCGTCCAATTTCGAGAGTAACATCACCCTTCTCTCTCTTCCCCTGTTTTTCGTTTTCTTCGATTATCATCGTTTCAATTCGTTTTTATTGCTTTAAATTATGATTAATCACTCCTAGTATATGTTATAAGTATTGGGTAATCGATTTAAGTTAGTTTTATGCATAAAGATTTGATCTTGATTATTATTTTAGGTTGATTTTCTCTAATTTCGAAATTGGGGCTAATTGGTTTAATTGCTCGAATTAGGTTCAATTAATTCTTAAGTTATGACTTTAGTATGATTATAATCTTCTTATTAGGGGTTCTTAATATAATTGGGGATTTTGTTGTATTTGTTCATGTTTTGTAGAAAATTTTATTAGTTTTAATTATGAGATTAATGTTGAAAATTGTTTTAATAGCTCAAATTATAATATTAATTAGGGTTTCCGAAATCTGGTTGTTATGAATTTATTTTTCTGATTTTCGAAATTTATTTTATTATTTTCGGATTCATGGGATTTTATGTATTAAAATATTGGTTTTGCTAAATAAAACATAATTTAAATTGTTAGATTAATTTCCAATTAAATTATAATTATTAAGGGTTGATTTTTATGAGTTATATTCTGTTTTAAACTAATTTTAGGCCTTTGTGAATTTTTATAATAATTTTGGTGTTAATTGAGTTTTATTGGACAATTATTGAAATAGAACGATAATTATTGGATAATTGGTAATTGTTTGTTTGAATTTGGTATTGTCATAATCATATATTGCATATAGGATCATATATACTAACATATAGGCATATAGTTGGTTGGTTGGTTGAGAAAGATTGAGTGTTAATTTGAGAATGTCGTTTGTATAATTGTAGAGCCTGAGTTCGTAGACGAGGAGTATTAGTGATTGTTGTGCTATTGAGTTTTCGTTTGCTTAAAAAGATAAGCTAGCATGCTCAACCCTTCTTAAACTTGTAGAAACCTTTCAAACTTATGTGCTATATGTGAATGGTGTGATTGGATGAAAACATAGTATCATGATAGGTAGAGAACGATTCAGTTTATACGATTGTTGTATTTTGATTTGGTTGGATTTATTGTATTGATATTGGTATATGAAATGGCTTATGACAAATTGTTATTTTGAAAGGTAAGATTAAATGATATTGAATTGGTTGATTTGGTTTGGTTTGGTTTGTGGGCGTATAGCCAATTTATATTGTGATGTTGGTTTGGTATCGTTTTATATGAACTGTGATCATCAACTCTCTATCAATAAGATACTGGTTACTTAGACGGAGCAAAAGAACTCCTAATTATTTGTTCGAGCCAAAAGAGCTCCTATTTGTTTGTTTGAGTCAAAAGAACTCTTATTTACTGGATTGAGTCACATCGACTCCTATTAATTACCCCACCGCATCGGTCTTTAAGAGGATTAGGCTCTAGTCTACTTTACTTGGGTTAAAAACACCCAGTAGGGGGTGTGCACACTTAAGGTCTAGTTGTCTTGGATTATGGATTATGGATTATGGATTATGGATTATGGATTGTGGATTGTGGATTGTTAACTAGGAATTGTGGATTATGGCTCGTGACTTATGAATTTCTTATTTATCGTTAATATTTGATTTGTTGGATATGGATTATGGAATGTTTCTTATACTATGAGTATGTGATGAATTGAATGGTGGATTCTGATATATGACTCTTAACTACTGGTTTGGAATTATTATTGAATGATTATATGTTTATGTGCTAAATGTGTTTTCGAAAATAAAACTAAAAACGTTTTCAAAATCCAGGTAAGAGTTTTGGTTTTCTACACGTTGAGGTGTTAGCTTACTCAATTTCACTGACTTTTTCAACTGTGGTTTTTGTGATTTAAATCCACCACAGGTTTGGAGTGATTGATGCATGCGGGAACGACGACTCACTAGAATTAGATGGAAACAATAATTAGACTAGTAGTTATTAGACATAGATTATTTCATATTTCATATTTTGGACTATTGTAATTTTAATTAATGGATTGTAATAGACTATTTTAGACCATTAGACCATTATACTGTGGCTTTTGAAATCTCCTTGCATTCGGGTCTTTGACTCGAGTGCGGAGTGACACCTCTGAATTTTCTTACTTGTGTTTTGATTCTCGATAAAATGTTTTTGAAAGGGAAAGGAAATTTGGGGGGTGTTACAGTTGGTATCAGAGCCCAGGTTAGGTCACACGCTAGAATGAACTAATGAGACTAGCAAAATGAAATAAACGAATCAACTAGCAAAATAAATAAATAAATAAGTAAATAAATAAATATAATGAACCAAGCCGTATGGGGGATGGGTTTGTTTGTTTTTATCTGTTCAGTGCCTCTTTGTTTATTACTTGCTACTTGTTTTACACATGTGAGACTTCTGTATGGTTGTTTTGTTTCAATTTATGATAAAAGATTAACGATGTATGCTAGAATTTGGATGTTTGGAATGGTTGAAATTTAAATGTTTGGAATAGTTGGAATATGGATGAGATTGTAGAATTTTGAAGATCTAATGTACCTTATCAATTTTAAATGGTATGAGCTAAATGGAAAGTGTACATTACAATAAGCATGCTTTTATACATCTACTTTCATGTTTGGATAATGTGTTTTGATTAGAGCATGAACTGTTTTAACCCTTTTCTTTTGTAAGTCTGTAATTTTGATTAGGAGGTGGTGATAACTTTGTTGGCATGAATTACAATGTTAATTCATTATTATTGAAATGTTGTTGCATTATTATTGAAATGTTAATTACGAGTCCTAAATAGTAAGGACAATTACTAATTAGTGTGTATGACTAATACGAATTATTACCCAACTACGGACGAGATTAGAATGTCTTATATAGAGGTGCCCTCCCGCCCTACCCTTAAAACTTGGGCTAGTGACTAGTGGCTAGGATACATAATAATAATAATAATAATAATAATAATAATAATAATAATAATAATAATAATAATAATAATAATAATAATAATAATAATAATAATAATAATAATAATAATAATGATAATAATGGTAGTTAAAATGCTCTATAGTTAGCATCTTAGACTATTGTTTGGACATCGTTGCGTCGATGATTTATACGTTTTATTACTTATGGATGCTTTAAGCTTTATTATTGAGCTTGATATGACTCCTCTTATTGGTTATGTGATGTGTTATTATATGCTAATTGCATTATAGCTTAAAGTTACTAAGCGTGAATGTAATTATAAATAATTTGCTAGTGTAGGTTGTCCCCATTCACCACTACTATACAAGAAGAAACAACGCAAACATGAATCACCAACAACAAAACAATGGATTTCACCAATTTGCTGCTGCTGTAGTCCAATTGCTTCAAAATAATAACCAACCACCTGTAATTGACTGGGCTAAGAAGATATCCCAAAGGAAACCTGAATTCTATTATGGGCGTGAGGACCCTACTGAACTTGAAAATTGGATAAGGGATATGGAGAAGATTTTTAACACCATTAACTGCCCAGCAAACCAAAAGGTAGATGGGGCTGTCTTTTACTTTAAAGGAGAAGCTGATTTTTGGTGGTCAGCTGCTGGGGCAGCCCTCCAAGCTCAACCAAACTTCAATTGGGATAGCCTTAAGGATGCCCTAAGACAAAGATTCTACCCTGAGCATGTTAGGCAACGAAAACTCTCTGAGTTCCTTGTATTGAAACAAAACAGAGGAAGTGTGAGTGACTACTATGCCAAATTTCTTGAACTTTCTCACTTTGCAACCACAATTTTGCCTGATGATGCCTCCAAGATCTCTAGATTTATTGAGGGACTTGACTATAGCCTTTAGGAAACCATGATCATGATGAACTTTGCTGATGTCCATGAGGACTATGGGAAAGCCGCCAGTGGGTGGAGAATACATGAGCTAAAGGAGGAAACTCGAAACAAGAAAAGAAAGTTTGAACCCCAAAATTCCATAATGAATGAAACTGATTTGAACACCAACAATGAGAATGAAAAGAGGGGAAAACCAAACACTTTTGGGGGGAATCAAGGGTAAAATAGAAATTTTGGAGGAAATAACTTTCAGAACCATACCCAAAATAAAAGGGCTGAGCGTCACCACTTCTGTAAGAAATGTAATGGAGATCATCCAGGAGCTGACTGTTTTGGACAACCTGTCAATTGTCTTAATTGTGGGAAACGGGGTCACAGGGCATATGAGTGTAGGTATAACAATTCAGACCAAATGGGAAATGATAATTACGTGGGAAACAATAGGGAGAATCAAAACTTCAATCAGAACACATACAACCTGAATCCTCGCCCCAATAACCAAAACTACAATCAGATTTCCTACAACAACAACCCTCGTCCCAATTACCAAGGCAACAATCCAAACCAAAATCAATTCCAGAATAACTACCAAGGGAGCAATGCTAGATTCCAAGGGAACAATAATGGTCAAGCTGCCAATGGTAACAACAATGGAGTTGCTACTAGGAATGCCAACAATAATGCTCAAGGAGGGAATAACCAGCGCAAAACGGGTCAAATTTATGTCATGAATAGAGCCCAAGCCGAAAATGAAACCGATGTGGTGACTGGTACTTCCTAACCCATAATACTCTTACTTATGCCTTATTTTAGTCTAACTAGAGTTACGAGGACGTAACTCCTTTAAGGGGGGAAGAATGTGATACTAACTTCGTTTATTTATCTTAAGTCATGCATTGCATTCATACATTTGCATCATATGAGTTTGGTTTGTGTTGTGTGGTTGTGTAATGAGTTCACCTAGTTACTTTACGCTTCGGGGACGAAGCGTTTTCTTAAGGGGGGAAGGATGTAATATCCTGAAATTTCAAGGTATTTTAAATTAATACCTTAGATTTATTAATTAGATTATCTAAATGAAAAAGAATTTTTAAATGTTGTTTGTGAATCGTTTTCAAAATGAGTTCAGAAATGATTTCTAAAATCGAGAATTATATTTTGGGTTCTATTCCTAAATCGGGTCAGACTTAGCCAATGGACCAATATCAACCCAAATCGACACCAACTCATACCCCAACCCAACCCAAAAAGAAATCAGAAAGGAAAAAGGAAAAGAAAAGGAAAAAGGAAAGAAAAAAATAAAAATAAAAATAAAACCCCCCAAACCGACCCTTCTCTCTTTCACGCGGAAAAACACCCCCTCCCCTGTATAAAACAGAGCCGCCCCTGCCCTTCCTCTTCTCCGCACGTCACGTCCTTCGTCGCCCACACATCACACCGCCGCTCCCTATTCCTGCCCAGCTTCTCGCCTCCGCACCCTTATTCTGACCACCACGTTTTCTCTCTCTTCCTCGTCCAATTTCGTGAGCAACATCACCCTTCTCTCTCTTCCCCTGTTTTTCGTTTTCTTCGATTATCATCGTTTCAATTCGTTTTTATTGCTTTAAATTATGATTAATCACTCCTAGTATATGTTATAAGTATTGGGTAATCGATTTAAGTTAGTTTTATGCATAAAGATTTGATCTTGATTATTATTTTAGGTTGATTTTCTCTAATTTCGAAATTGGGGCTAATTGGTTTAATTGCTCGAATTAGGTTCAATTAATTCTTAAGTTATGACTTTAGTATGATTATAATCTTCTTATTAGGGGTTCTGAATATAATTGGGGATTTTGTTGTATTTGTTCATGTTTTGTAGAAAATTTTATTAGTTTTAATTATGAGATTAATGTTGGCAATTGTTTTAATAGCTCAAATTATAATATTAATTAGGGTTTCCGAAATCTGGTTGTTATGAATTTATTTTTCTGATTTTTGAAATTTATTTTATTATTTTCGGATTTATGGGATTTTATGTATTAAAATATTGGTTTTGCTAAATAAAACATAACTTAAATTGTTAGATTAATTTCCAATTAAATTATAATTATTAAGGGTTGATTTTTATGAATTATATTCAGTTTTAAACTAATTTTAGGCCTTTGTGAATTTTTATAATAATTTTGGTGTTAATTGAGTTTTATTGGACAATTATTGAAATAGAATGATAATTATTGGATAATTGGTAATTGTTTGTTTGAATTTGGTATTGTCATAATCATACATTGCATATAGGATCATATATACTAACATATAGGAATATAGTTGGGTGGTTGGTTGAGAAAGATTGAGTGTTAATTTGAGAATGTCGTTTGTATAATTGTAGAGCCTGAGTTCGTAGACGAGGAGTACTAGTGATTGTTGTGCTATTGAGTTTTCGTTTGCTTAAAAAGGTAAGCTAGCATGCTCAACCCTTCTTAAACTTGTAGAAACCTTTCAAACTTATGTGCTATATGTGAATGGTGTGATTGGATGAAAACATAGTATCATGATAGGTGGAGAACGATTCAGTTTATACGATTGTTGTATTTTGATTTGGTTGGATTTATTGTATTAATATTGGTATATGAAATGGCTTATGACAAATATGTTATTTTGAAAGGTAAGATTAAATGTATATTGAATTGGTTGATTTGGTGTGGTCTGGTTTGTGGGCGTATAGCCAATTTATATTGTGATGTTGGTCTGATATCGTTTTATATGAACTATGATCATCAACTCTCTCTCAATAAGATACTGGTTACTTAGACGGAGCAAAAGAACTCCTAATTATTTGTTCGAGCCAAAAGAGCTCCTATTTATTTGTTTGAGTCAAAAGAACTCTTATTTACTGGATTGAGTCACATCGACTCCTATTAATTACGCCACCGCATCGATCTTTAAGAGGGTTAGGCTCTAGTCTACTCTACTTGGGTTAAAAACACCCAGTAGGGGGTGTGCACACTTAAGGTCTAGTTGTCTTGGATTATGGATTATGGATTATGGATTATGGTTGATAGGGTGAATTGGCAAAAGATTCAGTTCATTTCTAAATAATAAGGATTATGGATTATGGATTATGGATTCTGGATTATGGATTGTGGATTGTGGATTGTTAACTAGGAATTGTTGATTATGGCTCGTGACTTATGAATTTCTTATTTATCGTTAATCTTTGGTTTGTTGGATATGGAGTATGGAATGTGTCTTATACTATGAGTATGTGATGAATTGAATGGTGGATTCTGATATATGACTCTTAACTACTGGTTTGGAATTATTATTGAATGATTATATGTTTATGTGCTAAATGTGTTTTCGAAAATAAAACTAAAAACGTTTTCAAAATCCAGGTAAGAGTTTTGGTTTTCTACACGTTGAGGTGTTAGCTTACTCAATTTCACTGACTTTTTCAACTGTGGTTTTTGTACTTTAAATCCACCACAGGTTTGGAGTGATTGATGCATGCGGGAACGACGACTCACTAGAATTAGATGGAAACAATAATTAGACTAGTAGTTATTAGACATAGATTATTTCATATTTCATATTTTGGACTATTGTAATTTTAATTAATGGATTGTAATAGACTATTTTAGACCATTAGACAATTATACTGTGGCTTTTGAAATGTCCTTGCATTCGGGTCTTTGACTCGAGTGCGGAGTGACACCTCTGAATTTTCTTATTTGTGTTTTGATTCTCGATAAAATGTTTTTGAAAAGGACAGGAAATTTGGGGGTGTTACAGTATGAGTTTGTTGAGAAGTATTGTGAGGCAGTGGAGAGTAGGGCTGATCGGGAGAAAAAGGCTGATGTTGATTGTGATAGGACGACAGGGTCTTTGGTTAGCATATTTGTTGTTGAAAAGGCGTTCTTCAAAGTTTACACTTTGGCGAGGTTACACCTTGTGCAGAAGGAGTGTCATCTTGTAATGTATTGTGAAGAGGAGGAGAGGAAACATGTTTCTGATGTAGAGGTGAACTTTCGGATATCGGACAAAGTTTGGGTTCATAGTGAAGGCATGCGTGATTCAGTACCTACTCATGCCGAGCGTGATTATTGGGTTCGGTACAACACTTTGACCCATGATGTTTCATGTGCTTGCAAGTTGTTTGAGTGTAGCGACATCCTTTGTAGACATATTGTAAAGGTTTATCACCGGAATCATGTAGATGTAGTTCCTGAGAAATATATATTGAGAAGATGGTGTAAGGACATTCTTAGGAAACATACCATGATCCAACAAAGACGGAAGAAGTTGCAAGGTATGATAGAATGCAAGTGTCTTTTGAAGCAATTGCTTGCAAAGCCATGGTTAGTGAAGAAGGTGAATCAGTTGTTATGTCTGGCATATAGGACATAGCACTTACACTTGGCAAAGTATTGGGTAAAACAATTGTTAGTCGCGTTGGTGGCAATTTCGACAATGGTCGTGATAACAGGTACGATGATGTGGATATGTTAGGCGAAGATCAGACAATTCAGAACAATGTGATGAGTGTTGGTCTAATCGACACACAGGGTAGTGTAGCGGTTGGCAGTAACACAACTGGAACCCCAAATCCTTCTGGGTCAGCACCTTCTCGGTCAGCAACTCCTTGGTCAGCAACTCCTCGCACATTGTCTATGAACCTTGTTGATCCTCCAACAAGGGCAAATAAGGCTGGTAGAACAAGGGGGAAGAGATTCAAGTCCCTAGAGGAACGGGTGTGTGGTGTGAACAAGCGTACGCGTACCAATAAATCATCTCAAATGAGAAACAGTGGACAGGTAAATTCATTAGTTTTTTACAAGCGTATTTGTGTATTCCTGGAAAAACTTTGTGTGTTATTAATGATTTAAGTTTTGTAATTCGTAGGCACCGTATGAAGGCCCTTCTACAAGGTTAGCGTATTCTATTTCTAGGGTTCCTCCACAAAAGCGCCTACAATGGACCCCTAAACCATGCGAACCATGCGCATGCGCAGGTACATTTGAATAATGTGAATGTTCCAAATTTTATTCGTAAGCGTGGATTATGTTTTGATTTATTTGTGTTACTCATTGCAGGTTGAAAGAGATACATTTGCGGCAAATCAGAATCTCCCACTTTCACAGTTGCATCCCGGCAGCAATTTGATTTTCAACGGCCAAGATCAGCCTATACGAAGGCCCGACATGTACTTCACAAATTTGTTGGGGGAAAACTGTATGTTAAGCGGCGGGGTTCCTTTTTCGCGATTAAGTGGAGAACCACCATCCTCTTCGCAAGATATATGATATTGTGTTAGTTGTGATGGTCTTATAAGATGTGTGGTTATGTTAGTGAAACTAGTTTATTACCCGGGATACGCCCCAAAACATTTTTATCATTTCATTTGTTTGTGTTATAAAACTTTCAGTAACAAAACTTTAGTTGATTTCATTCCAAATGAAATAAGAAGTAAGAAGGAAGGTATATTACTTTGGTGAAATAGTATATGTCGTGCAAAGTATCACTATGAATATAGTTTTACTAAATGGTATATATCATCTTAAAAATAGTATATCACTTTGGTGAAATAGTATATGTAGTAAAGTCATGTAAGCTGTGTTAGTATGGTCTTGCACGTTAAACAACCGTATAAATAATTGTTCATAATAAATTATTAACCTTCATAAAACCAATAGTCTTGAAACCATAAATCCTATTAACCCTAAATTAACCCTTAACCCTATTAACCCTAAACCCTATTAACCCTAAATTAACCCTTAACCCTTAACCCTGTTAACCCTATTAACCCTATTAACCCTATAAACCCAAAAAACCCCAAAAAAACCCGTAATAATAACCTGAATTCATAATGCTTGAATCATCATTATTACTAGGATGAAATGCCGTGCATTATTACTATTCATATTGACTCTATTACTCTTGATAATATTGAAATTGAAATTTATGACTGACAAATATAAGCATGTGTGGTGTGGTGAAATATCGAAAAAAACATTATAAATTAGAAATAAAATTAGAAATGCACAAATGGCTTTCACTATGTCTGAAAATGACTTTCTGTACATACGAGAAATAGCTAAGCTAAGGTTAGCTATAGGTAGTTATATATTACTTATTCATGTAGATTGCATTGGAGTATTTACTATGAATGGCTTAGTAGAATTATAGACGTTGAAAAATGGCTATATACGTATTTATTAAGATTTTTGTCTTTACGTGAGAGTAAGATTGGTAATAAAATAGGACTAGTTTTGTCTTTACTCTATTATTTGTCTTTACGTGGGAGTAGAATAGGGTTTTTGTCTTTACTTAATTATTTGTCTTTACTCAATTATTTGCCAAAACTCTCTAAAAAACCTCCTTTAATAATATAGAAGGACTAGTTTACCTTAAAATTACTCCGAAATGATTCATTGTTTACAATAAATGGACTATGTGTTGTTGGGACATCTATCACGCAATACAATGCTATGAGTCTTTAGTTAGAAACAATAAATTACGTATAATCGTTACATCTATCGTTCATCTCATGAACGTGTTCTCGTAACAAACCATATTATGTTCAACTGAATAGTGAGTACAGTAAATGGTATATATATGTCTTAAATGGTATATAAGCTACCCTAAATGGTATGAGAAGTTGCATATACTCACATTTTTATGCATTGAATGTTTCCAATAAATCATCTTCTTAGTGTTTCGGGCAGTGAGTCGTTGATGACTGCATGCATGCATTGATTGGATGAGTGCATGTAATAAATGGAGGCTATTTATGATATTGTGTTGTTGACAATGTTGATTATGAGCATTTAATTGATTATTTGGCTCCATACTATATTATAAATTGGTTTAGTGTGTCCTAAAAATTTATTGTCACATACACTTTACATATTGGCTACATACGTGCAATCCCATCTTAATTCCCCACTTAATTTCCCACATAAAATTTACATATTGTCAAGTAATTATGAGTATTGAGAGATTTGCAAGGCCACCTTATCAAAGAGATTTGTATGAATACGCGGTGTCGGACATGTTTGAGGCCCTAGGTTATAGTTATGGGCTACATGATCCATGCGTTATTATGTACTCCCTCCGGTCTAGATTAAACTTCCCGCTACCTTTTGCGCACCTTAAAAAGAAAGCTAATAAATAATTTTTAATGATTCATTTAGCAAATAAATTTAAAAGCTAGTTATAACCAACATCTTTATCTTGCCTCCATAATTATTCACTCGACAAAAAGCGTAATGTTTTGGAAATGGGGAAAACAAAGTAAAAACCTTAAAAAAGAGGATGTGAAGTTTAATCTGGACTGGAGGGAGTATGAATTAAAAGCATATTGGGATTCAAATTATGATACGAGTTATTTGAAATCTGCTTTGGAGAAAGAGTGGGAATTTAGGGTAACACAAAATGCCGAGTTAATGGCTAGTTGCATTGAGATTGGCATTGATCCGCCTACAATGCGAGCTGAAAATGAAAGACAGAGCACTCTCCGTGAATTGCGTCACGCTGTTAACATGATTCGTTTAGAGAACCATGTCATGGCTTGCAATATTAGTGCTGCTAAGTCTAATGTACGTTGTATAAGCCTTACTATGTGTACAAATAATCTAATCCTATTTCCTACTCGTGTGTTACACTTGGCTGAAAGTACAGGAAATTGGCGTCTTGATGGTTCGTCAAGTAAATGGGAGGAATTGTATAATCGTAATGTCTGTCCTGATACAATAATGGCTCACTCGTATAGTGAGTACATTTTCCGTAACAAGGAGAGACAATTACTAAGGCGTACTTGTCGTGAAGTTGGTACGGCAATGCCTCCTTCAACGTTAGTAGATAATGAAGATGTCCCATACACTGTACACACAGATGAAATTCGGATTCAAGTTAATTCAATGCTACTTCGTAGAGCAAGATTTGCGATGATGAGGACATGCAAGGAATTCATAGAGGACAATGGATGGGTTTTCTCATCGGATCATCATACTAACATAATGTATTGCCCAACATATATGTCTGACTATGATAACTCCGACGAATCTGATTGACTGCAACATTTATTTGTTAACGTTTACTATTCTATCATTTCGAGTAGTTGTGTATCATAAGAGTGTTGTTTTTAATTCATGGTTTTAATCATAAGAGTAGTTGTGTGACTTTTTATGTTGTGCAAACCACGACATCTTTATGCAATGAAATCCCTAAAATTACTAGTATAAATTACTATTGTTTATTAATGTGAACAGCTATTCGTCGCTCATGTTTTACTACTTTCGCCCAACTTTTTACAACATTTTCCAGTTATACCCTTATTTCCATAAATTACATAAACAATCTTTATTCTTCCCCCATACCTCTGATTTATGTCATTTCTCTGTCCGAAATTACACCCCCTTTAACTCGTCTTATTAATTCATCTAACAATCAGGACAAATTGCTCCTTCGCGGCGTTGCCCACTCGCCCTTATGAACACATCGCTAAAACAGTTATTCACATGTTTGTCACCTAATACAAATGTATAAGTCAGATATACAACATCGCAAGACCAAAGTGTTAGACGCAGGATGTCCTTTGCTTATATAATACGGAGTACTTTGTGTAATTACTTTAATTTGTTCAGAGTTTGCACAACAACGATAAATTCAGAGATCAGCAACTTTAGTACTCATCTTCTCATGATCAGATTTATTATTAATGTATCCTCATACTTTTGCAAATTCAGTACCATGCCCAATACATCTAACTTTATTCATCAACTAAAAACAATATATGTAGTAGGAATCAGTAGCTCAATGAAATAATGAATTTTCAATTGACATAGAATATAGTGAAATTCTCATTAACAATTTTGGTTTTGATTGGTGAATTACAATTAATTACAAAAACATTTAAGCGTACTTTGGTAGCTAAATGTGATATTCTATGAAGAATTTCTAGATTTGAGGTATGGTGATTGACGTAGATATTCAAATAGAAAGGGTATTTTGGGAATATAGTGGGCGACGAATAACACCTCTCTTATTAATACATTTGTATATTAATTGCTTTTATTATTTTTTGTAAAAAATAGTTATAAATGATGTAATGAAGTAATTAAAAAAATAAACAAAAATTGGCTTTTATTACATAGTTATAAATAATGTAATGAAGTTAAAAAAAAAAGATGTAATAAATTTTTGTCGCCCCTCTAAGTTGTCGCCCCTTCCCCTCGACATTTCTATTTCCTCCGTCGTCTACCTCTTTCTCCCTCCTCCTCTCTCCTCCCTCCCTCTTCGAAAACCTAGTCAAACACATCTCCTATCTCCTCTCACCTCCCTCCCTCCCCCTCTCCCTCCCCCCCTCTGCGAAAACCAGCTCTGCGAAAACCAGCTCTGCGATTCAGTCGTCAAAGCATTCAATCTCCAGTTGGAATCCACCACGGTTGCGATTGATCACCAACAGCTCGAATCAGCCTCCCTTTCATCTCCTGTGAGCGAAAAAGGTATGACTTTACTCTCTTTTTATACATTAATGTGTTGCATGTTGAATTTATTTGTGTTTCCATGATGTTGGATTAGTGTTCAAATTTGTTTAATTTTGTATGTTAATTAACAAAATTAAGTGAATGAGATGTTTAATTCCATTATGAAAGTGTGTTTCCTTTGTAATGTGATCGGATTTATTTTAGGGTTTATGGGGATTTATCTCTTCTTTTTGTTGTTTAGAACCGAAATTATAGGACTCGTTTGTCTCTGTTTTGGTAAGATTTAGGGTAATTAGAGTGACTTACTTGTTGGTAACTTGAATTAGAGCTTGTTGGTAATTATTTAATTTAATTATTAATTACTCTAATTGCTTTGATTTAATTTTGGGTCGATCAAAATTGTGGGAAATGATAATCGTAACAAGGTTGATTCGTACGATTCTTTGCGTTTTGTTTGATTGATTATATTAACAACGTAGTTTCTTTCGTAAATTTGGTCATTGTTGAGTTTAACGACAAATGTTGATTGATTAGTATTGTTACGATTAGTATCGTTTAACGGCAAATGTTGAGTTTGATGTGCTTGCCAATGGGACTTGTATTTTGGTTGCAATACTTGAAGTGGAGCACAAAATATTAAATTTAGCCATCAAGCTAAGACCTTGAGTGTTTTTAATTTTCTTCACACTTCTCGGGTAATTTTAACCGAGTATTGTGTTTATGGAGCTTTCATTAGTTTATTGTTCCTTAGGCAAGGTGATTTTTGGCAAGCTACATACATAGGAACGAACTGCCTGACAACATAGGCCTCTCAAATCCTTTATTTCCCCTGAGGTTTTATGGTTTCTTTATGAAGGGGGAAGCGTCTTACCTGTTGAAATGGGGTCATATGTGCTATTGTAGATGTATGATTTCATTTTGAAGAGAGAACAAAATTTGGGGGAATGCATTTTAGTAGAAATACTGAATTAGTAGAAACGTGTCATCATGTATTTGTAAAAGTGTTCTACTACCGGGAAATCAATTAATGCCTTACGCTAGGGAGTTTTATTCCCTTTTAATCATGAGTTAGCCTTAGTACTCTTGTTTTATAAACGGTCACAAATTATTTGCATCATCAGTAGTTGTTGTATTGGATTCATATTTTGTGGGTTGCAAGTGCAAAGCATGTATATCTAATTGCGTAATTGTTTTCATATATGGCGGAACGATAACATATATAGTACGATGAGAGGGAGAGGGAGAGGCAGAGGCAGAGGGAGCACGTCCGAGGCAGAGGTCAGTTTGAAAATACATTATGACATTATATATGGATATATGTGGTTAGCTATAAATTGAAATTGTAATTATAATTTTCGCAGCGGGCTGTTTTGAGTGACACAAGCGTTGGAGGAAGTGAAGAGTGTGGTGTGAAATCACTGGGGGATGTGGTCCGTGAGTCGCATAAAGTGATGTCTTATCGTGATGAAAAATATGGAAAGAAGGTGAGTATTTCCTATTGATTTCATATACGTCTTCAATTGGTGTAAGGGTTGTGGAATTTAATTATCAAGTACATTCGTGTGATTATAATTAGAGATGATGTTTAATTTGCAGCAATCGAATGTCAATTGTAGACTTGAAACCTTTGGTCGTGTAACGAGTAATTTCAATGGAAGAAAGAAGGCCATTGTTAGAGAAATGAGTTTCGGTTCGTTGCTCTCGTTTGCGGATGGTTGGGTTTTACCCCGCAAATTCTGTTATTGGCTATGGCGTGGTTTGATGTAGAGAACAACAAATTGGTTTGTGTAGATGATTCGGTGTTTCGTTTGTCAAAGACGCAGGTTCAGTGTGTTTTAGGGCTACCAGTTGGTCCTAAAGTTGTTCCCACTACCTTCACTGAAGGAAGTTCTATGTCCAAGAAGGTGGAAAACTTGGTTTCAAGGTTTGGTGTACATGAAGGTAAAGAAACAACCATTACGATTCGGGCTGAAAAGTTAGAGGAGGTGTTGTTGAGTGACGTTGCTATTTGTAGCAAAGATGACATATCGGAGTTCAAAACCGCCTTTTTGACTTATGCCCTCCTTACCATCCTTTGCCCGTCAACAAGTCCGTACTTGAGTACAGATATGTACTATGCTGCCACCCTCGGTAATGTGACAACCAAATATGATTGGTGTGGCCTTGTATTTGAGCAGTTGCTCAGCTATGGCAGAAAGGTTCAACGTAAATTTGCCAAACATGGAGCATATTCGGGCTGTGGTGGATGTGTTATATTCCTAGTGGTAAGTTTTTAGAATTTGTAACTATTGATTTTTGGTATCCTATATTGTATTTTTGGTATCCTATATTAGTATACTTATCGTGTGGGTGTGTATATGTGCAGATACTCTATGTTGATCGGTTGAACAATCCACCTGTTAGATGGGGGCATTTCCCTCGTATTGAATGTTGGAGCTTGAAAACGCTAAATGCTGCTATTTCCAAAGATGCACTCGAAAAAGGAGGAGACTTTGGTGCAACCGGGGTAATATGACCAACCTTTTATATTTAACTAAATACAATTTATATGAACTATATACAATTTAGATGAACTATATACAATTACTATGAACTATATACAATAAGTATGAATTTTTTATTTATATTAACACTTTTATTGTAGATGATTGATGTTGCATATGGTGAAGCACATCCTATGGAACCGAGAGACAGACTACCCCCAGGACATTGTGGGAGTAGTAGCCAACCAGCGGTGTCAAATGAGGTAAGTTTCGAATTGTACATAAAAAGATGATAATATCAATCTCAAGGATCATCATGTAATACTTGTTTTTCACATTCGGTTGTTAGGTGATTCGTGAATTGAACAAGATTGTCAAACAATATGTTAAACCGAATCATGTGATGGATTCTATTGCCTCGTCTGATGACGAAAGTGAGAGGAGACCGAGGAAAAAGAAGAGAAAGCGGACATGTATGGATTCCATTCACGAGCTTCGAAAGGCTAAGAGGGCAAGGCAGATTCTAGAGGCTAAGAGGGCGAAGATGCGAAATGGTTTCGGAAAAAAACCCAATCCTCCGGAGCATAATGAACCACCAGTTTTTATTAATGAAGATGGTCATGGTGGTGTTGACAATTTGACGTCTGATCTTGAGGATCCTCAACAACCCCCTGGTTTTTACCCTCGTCATTGCCAGCAAAATCCTATCAATGAATCTGTGAGTACGGAGCATAATACTCACCAATCTGCCGAAGCCACCACTGATGGCCAAAAAGATCCCAATAATGAGTCATCCACTTATCCCACTGATCCCACTGATCCTAGTAATGAAGGACATAATACGGTGAATGAAAGTGAAATATTGTCTTGCAATAAATTGCATGACAATGGCGAGATCTTTACTCAACTTTCTCCAGTTTCAGTTTCTGCCGTTAGTGATTGTCCTCACCATACTCCATTGGGCCGGACTACTCCTGTGTTCGACTCAAATCTATTCTCTCCAGAGCCGTCTAGTCCTTTGACTCCAGTAGATTATATGACGACTGATAAGGTGATAAGCGAAGTGTGTTCTCAGTTAAGCGAAGTTGGTAGTGATGATGATCATGAAGCAGTTGAGCCCACGATTGTGCATCATAGGGGTAGGCTAAGGCGGGCTCTTGTACCAACAGTCTCGAAAGACTTTGTTGTACCATCGAACAAGCCCACATTGAGTATCCAGTCCATTAATAAGCTTCATGATTATATTTAGAAGAATCGGTACGTTAATAGTGTCCTAACACTTTCAGACATTGTTTTTGTGTTATATTTGGGTTATAGTCACATCATAAACTTCATGATTATAATGCAGTTTGGATTCACCTGGAGCTATAATTGTTGTATGTGGTCGTTACAAAGCCTCGATTGATAGCTGTCATTCTATGATGGATGAACAAAGGGACGTGTCGTTTGAGGTGAGTTATCCTACGATCAACATTTTGTAAACCATTATCACATATTAGTGAAATTATTAGTAGTTAGTAATGACTGTTTTTTTGTGAAATTATGACAATATTTCGATTCTTTTTAGTATGTGTCGATGGCATTGGCTTTGTACACTGCAAAGTGGAGGAAGGAGTGCAAAGATGGATCAATTCGAAACATGTTACCTCCTTCATTTGCGGTAATTAAAATTTATTCTTAAGTGATAATGGTTAACTCGCTAAGTTGCTTGTGACTAATGAACGCTATTGGTTATAGTTTGCTACCTTAGCCGTCGGAGGCAGAAAAATTCCGGATGGATTTAGAGCTACAATTGCGGAACATTTGAATTCTCATACACCAGGACAATTGTGGACTGAAATTTGCACTGTACGTTGATGTGCATGCGGGATATATTATTTAACTAATATAGTCAAACTCGTTTTTCATGTCACTCATAGTGGTTAATATTTTGCAATGTAGATATTTGTTCCCGTTTGTGAAAGTGGGGTTTGGTGGTGTCTTGCAATTGCCTTGAGGGAGAAATCAGTATGGATAATTGATTCACATAATGCATGTGAGGAGAAGTCACTAGATAAGCTGGTTCGTGTTCTTCATTTTACGAGATAAGCAATTATGATCCATTCGTAAAACTATTTTCCTAACCTTGAAACTGCTTTCTATGAAATTGATAGTTGGATGCAATTGATAGTTCATTAAAGCACTTTGATGCTCGTTGGCAATTGGGAGATCTTCTAAAATGGCCTATTAAGACAGTGGGATTTCAACATACCTTCCACAAGTATGTATCAAATGGGTCTTCTTGCCGTTTACGTCTCATATTTTCTCTTATACATTCAAGTGTTGTTGACATAAAGTGTTGGTTTTCTGGGTATGTGTAGGAACAGATCTGGCTTCCTTATGCTATACTTTGTAAAACAATGCGCCCATCGTTTCCATAAAGCTATCCCCCTTGTGAGTAAAACTAAATCTTAATAGCATTTTACTTATAACATTGTTGTCCTAGTTTAATTCGTGTTGTATTGCATATGTTCTTGCATATGTTCTTCTAGGTTGGCGTAAATTTGAGCATGGTTTCACGGTCGTTCGTCTGTGAAGATCTCATTTGCCCTGAGAATGAGAAATTTGGTCATCTCATTCCAATACTTCATGCAACGGACCAATGAGACCAATCAAGTAGCATTTATGCTCGAAGCTTAATCTTTTGGACAGTTATATTAGATTTTGATGTACAAGGCAATTATCTTATGCTATTTTGACGGCTTAATCTTTTGGACAGTTTACTTACGCTATTTAGTCGGCTTAATGACAAGGTAGTTAGGCTATCATGTGTGATTTTGATGTACATAGTCGGCTTAATCGACGTACAAGGGTGATGTATGTCCTAAATCTTTTGTTAATATCATTTCCTTTTGATGATCACTGAAATGCTCATATTACGATTTGTGTACTGCAACAGTTAATACCATTCATTGAAACATATATACTATTACGTACAACTTTGATACCTTTCCCACGCATGCCACTAAATCGAGCACTTTATACCATTGGTTGAAATATAAATACTATTAAGCAAGTACAACACTTAAATGGTATGTGTCTATGAAGATCTCATTTGCCATGAGAATGAAAAATATGATGATCTCACACCAATACTTGATGCAACGGACCAATACTTGAGGCAACGGACCAATGAGACCGACCAATGAAGTAGCATTTGACCTCCAAGCTTACTTTTGAAAGGTTGACAGTTATCTTAGGCTATTTTAGTCCGCTTAATATTTTGGACAGTTGTCTTAGAGTATTTAGTCGAATTAATCTTTTGGACAGTTTTCTTAGTCTATTTAGTCAGCTTAGTCTTTTGGACAGTTTTGTTTAAGTAAGTCGGCTTACTTAATGACAATGCACTTACGCTATAAGGTGTGATCTTTATGTACATAGTCGGCTTAATCGACGTACACGGGTCATGTACGTCCTAAACCGTTTGTTAATCATTTCGTTTATAGGGAAATTTGCCTGGTTTACGCTTTGTAGTACGCGTGTTACGACTTTTTTACACGTTCGCACTACACGAAAAGTTAATACCATTGAATCAAACATATATACTATTACATAAAGTATAGTACTATTACACAAACAGTTACACATGCCACTACCCGAGCACTCTATACCATTGAATGAAATACATATACTATTACACTTGCTATATATGTTACATAAGTTCACATCACTTGCAAAAATCCACCTGTTGAATAAAACTTACATAGAATATTACTTATATTATGCCTTTTGAAATGAGCAAAACGGTTCTTCGTACGCGTCCCTTCAACAAAATGCCACGAATGCGACGGTTGTAGTCAGATATTAAACTTTGGATAGATGAATAGATATATTCTTCTTACCCCCGTTAAACCGTTCAATTTTAGCACTTGCACTTGTGTACGAGAACATTACAATTCCACCTCGACCACCCCAACCGTCTATCCCGTACATTGAATTGATATTCAATTTCGACAATACAACTTTTGCAACCATTATACTAACCCTTGTTTCATCTAGGACCATTAGAGTAGGTTATACATCTTTCGTAGTTGCCATAGACCACCAAGGTATGTATCTCTACCCATGCCTCTACAATTCCACACAACAATTCTTTCCAATTTCCGGTTCTTCCCATTAGTTGTGGTATGACACTTCTATGAGTAGTATGGACATCCAATGCTACACATATGGTTCTCCCATCTAATGGACATTGACACTGTGATGTCTCGTTTTCAATATATTCTTTCCAACTACAAAACACATCTACCCCATTTGAGTTGTTCTTGTTGTAGTACAACACTTCAATGGTATTTGTGTAACTTTTATAATTTGCTTCATAGTATGAATCCACAAACTTCTCTACTCCAACCATATATAAGTAATCTATAGGGTCAATAAGTCTACAAATACTTGGTGGAACCACAATACTTAGATCATTGTCATCATAATTCTCCTCTATATTAAAAATCATCCAACATAGTACTATTCTTAGGGTATGATGAAGGTGACCTAAGTCACTTAGATCTATTACATTTGTAGGATGTAATGTCTCATTCATATAATTCAATTCCACAATATCCGAACGTGTATAAAAAGGTGGAGCGAGTAATAATGTCCGTACCTCTTTACATGTTAGCAATCTTAATGCGAAAATTTCGGTACGTGATGAGGCCCGGTATATTAAACCATAGTACTTCCCATTAACGAACCCACCACCTATTTGTCGGATTCTATCACGTATACGCTCTTCCTCTTGCTTCTTTCTAGGTTTCAGATTAGAGGACTTGACATAATAGGGTCCCATACACTCATGGTAGAATAATCCCAAATGTTCCATTATTAATTGATGAATTAAGTGTATGAAAGTGAACTACCTGTTTTCATGAGGGAGAGTTAGGTTGTGAGGAGGAGTGAGTTGGCGGGAAATTTGGACCAAGTTTGGCGCCACAATATATGGCCCCACAATATATGGCCACATATGGCGGGAAAACAAAACCAAGTTTGGCGCCACAATATATGAAGCCCATTAGCCCATTAGCCCATTAGCATAAGTTTGTTTACAGAGACTTTATATTGTTGTTTGTTTGTGTCATGTGTTTGTGTCATGTAGCTCATTACTTTTGCGTATGAACTCTTACAATTTTACTACATGCTCATCGGTTTTCAATGTTATATTTATCAATGTTTAAGACATACTAGTTTCTTTTCCTTGTAACTAGTTGTGATTTTCACCAATAATAATTATAATAATAGATAGATATGTACTCGTTGATTTCAATAATATCCTTCATACATAAATGTCATTTTTACTTTAAACTAAACTTTGATGTAAGTAATGGAAATGAGATAAAGGAAAACAATTTAATACAAATGGGATATTGTTTAGGTAAATAGTATATAACATTCTAAACATGGTATATGTCTTCCGTGAATTAGTATAGGTAGTAATGTCGTGTAAGGTATATAGTTTCGTGTTGCACGACAGTGTGGATGTTATGTGAACAAAACAACCATATAAATGGTTCATAATAAATCATCATCTGTCATAAATTTCACTCCCGCACCCTTCTCACTTCACACCTGCACCCTTCTTCCACCACACCCACAAATTGCGTTTTCTTTAAACACACCGATATGGCGGATTCCAGGTTGGTGGCCTTGGATTCGGGCACGGTCGATCGCAAATACAAGGGCTTCCATAAGTTCTATTGCTGGCTAAATCCCAAATTGGCGGATGAATTTCAAACACCTCCTATTGAACCACCCTTCCCTGTATTAGATTTCTCGGAAGGCATAACGCCGTCGAGACTATACACGAACCTGTTACCACCAATAGCCACCAAATCCGAGCTAGACTTCAACCACCAGAACTTCTATGTCCGATCCGGGTTGACCTGGAGTCGGGTACCAGACCATTACATGAAGAATGTCCTGAGACAACCGTCAACACTCACCCCTCCGATGCTGGAAATGGGGATGGTGGCCAAAACGAACTCCCAGGACCGGGTTAATGTACTCCATATACCATAAATTTCCGACCTAGAGAGCTTCTCCGGAGTCCTAGCCGCAATAGTCAGATGGTGGCTAAGAACTCGCATCGGACCAAGCGATCTACTACTGCCGCCGGAGCTACTATTCCTCTGCGACCCCACTCCGATACTACCCCAAGTAAGGAACAATCACATATTGGAAAACATGAGGCGGTCATAGTTTTTGAGAGCTACGGGAATGGCCTCATACTCGCAAGAACTCGGAGCCCGACAATCACTCAGCTTGAGTTCCAAGCTAAGGTCGACAGAAATGCGAAGGAGGTGGGTCGTTTGTGGCGAATAACTCTCGAACCAAAGTCCAAAAATCAACAGATGGTGAAACAACTGCAAGCGAGAAATGTATATGGCCGATTACCTCGTCCACTGCAAGACGCACTAGAGAACCCACGGAAAAATTTCAGTCCGATGCAAGTGCTAGCTTAGAATGTTAGAGGGCTGGGGAGACCGCGATTCATTCCGAATATGAATCATCTTATTGAAATTCACGATCCGGACCTTTTCATTCTTAAGGAAACCAGAGTGGGCCGTGAGACTGCAACATTGATCCTTTTAAAACTTCCTTATAGCTCCTTTGAGTATGCTGAACCTAGGGGGTACACTGGGGGTGTGGCGATCCTATGGCGGGCTTGCCGTCTCTCTTTCCAAATGATAAAGCGAGACCTCCATGCGATTCACGGAGTGGTGCAGGTATAAAATTCTTCTTCCGAATGGTAGTATTATGTGTGAGTTGATTGTATTTAGTATTATCAATGGTGTACGTGATACATGAATGGTATATGTGGGTTGTTAAATGGTATATAAGTAATAGTAGTTGTATAGACAGTAACATAACATAACATAACATATCTGTCCCGAATGTTTAATTCTTCTTCCTCTTTTTTCTATTTGATAATTTACACTACTTGCACACTTGAATTCGGATTGCCAAAATGTTGTACAAGGTATTAATATTCTCCAAAACCCTTTGGAAACATTGAGACTTAATCTATTTGCAATGTAATGCAGACAGCTCGCAAGGATGTTGCGTGTTCATGTGTCTCACACGAGACGTGTGAATATAGCCGCGGACCATTTGGCTATGCCACGCTCGACGGGATTTTTCACAGGAACCCATGAAGACTTGACGGCCGAGAGTGATTAGATTACAACATGTTGCGGGCTTGGCTAATTATTTTCATGACAATGAAGTCCTAGTTCCTCCTTCAGAGGTTGAAATCGTCTTGTAACCAAAATAAATTAAAAAAACTCAATGTTTGCGCCGAATTTTTATTCTTAATTGAGTGATGTGATGGTGTATAAGTCAAATAACGAAATACTAATTGCAATTAGAGTAAGCGCAAAGTGAGTAAACGCAAAGTCGGAACGTTCAGGGTTAACATAGATAATAGTCCATTACCATAGTCAATCATTTTATATATATTAAACAGTTCATCAATTCACATAATCACATAGAGAAGCTCAATTATAAGCTCAGTTATTGTAAATAAAAAGTTGTATATTTATTTTTCGTTGAACAATCATAGCATAGTGATTCTCATTTGTATAGCATAGTTATTGTTCGGCGTAATCATATACCATTAACTATAGCGTATATACCATTGTAAAGTCACCGATGTCGATGTAAAGTATATATTTATTTGATTCATATGCACTGTTAGCAACGGTCATCCCGCAACGGTCAAAAACGAAAATTGCAGTATATAGTTGTGATGATGACAATGCTACAACACTTCACTTAGGGTTGAGAAAGTAAATTCTCTAATCTAAAGTATGGAAGCCACAAATCACCACAAGACTTCACTTAGGTTGAGAAATCAAATTTGTTATTGCAAACATAGAGCTTCCCTTTATATATCAGAATCTTCCAATAATCCATATGTCCCGTATTACAAATGTTATAAATGCGAGTTTTGGAAATGGTAGAGCGATGATGATATTCTCCAATATCCGGTACAATCAACATCTGCACTTGCAGCTGCAACTCCATCCGCTCCTCCAACACCTCCGATTGATACGGATGTAATTGGAAGCAGTTACGCTGAAATTTTGATGTTGCGTGAACAACTTGAAAGGCTCATAGGGTTCAATAGTTTGTTACTTTAATTTGTTCTAATATTATTGTTGGTTGTTATCATTAAAAAGTAATGGCACGAAAATGATGAATGTATGTTTCCTTGTGTTAAATTATTGGATACCCCATGATGTTATTTCAAAATTACATTTTCGATATGGTATATCCGGAGATTTAACCACTTCGACCGTTCTTACCCATGTATCATCTATTAAATGTTTAGAAAAGAAAATTATTGCGTGTACGCACTTAGCCCAACATAACCCCAACGCAAGACGTACTACCCTACCTGATGTGGTAGTGATTAGTGCATTCTCAAACTTTTGTTCTTCAATCGGGTTGAAGACATCAACAACTTCGTTAGTAATTAGTACACAAATGCTGTATTTTTGGACAAGTTTGCGTAAAGCTTTTGCAATTTTGTATTGTAAGGCAGATCTTTTAAGAATCCCGGTAGTGTTTGATTCAAAAGTGTGCCTAAACAACCCTGCAACGGAATCAATAACAATTAATTTGATTGGGGGTTTACCTTGTACAAGAAGTAGCTCAATGGTATTGTGCAAGTTGTTGATGATGGACAATAACTCATAGGGGTCATCTATCTTCTTCACGAATATATTATCACAAGCATCATCATTCAATGTAGTTGCCATATGTCTTGCTATCTCCATTAGCCGCTTAATTGGAAAAGGTCCATGTGTGTGGATGTATAGAGTTCCTCCATTTAACCCACCATTTTCACATGACAATGATGCTTAAAGCGCTAATTGCAGACACATAGATAGTGAGAGAGTTAATATATTCTATAGATAGTATACAATTACATGTATATCGGATACCACTACAATGTATATATAAAATTTGGCAACATTAATATTAATATAAAATTGGAATTTGAAAAAAATACACAAATGATAAACCACCACAAGTCAATTAATTTGAAAATTGATCCTTTTCAAAAGGATTGTGACTTGCTGGCTCCGTCTACGATATTTATATAGACTACTCATACAATTCACTTTCGGATAAGTAAGGGTCATACTTCATAGTATTGGCAGACACATTGTCATCCAAGACTATTCCATTGTCAAGCATGAAACCCTTGCATACACATCTCAACGCATACCTTGCTCGACGTAGTAACATGCAATTTATTTCAGTCCGAATGTTCAACACCACAAGCCACAATGGAGTTTCATATGATGTACAAGTAATCAGAGCTGTTGAATACGACTTTGGTACTGCTGCTCCAAAAGATACAAGATCCCACTCCAACTTTTCCCTCTCAGTTTTCCTCACATTGTATTCATTCCAAAGAGTAGTAATAGGTTCTTCAGGCCCAACAAATCTCGTTGAACCAAGCACCCAATTATGATTATTGTATCGGACGACATGGGTGTTGTCATTCGTGTTCAACATACCATTAGTAGTAGTAGTGCCTATATTTCTAAAATGGTTAGGGTCAGCCCCTAATGCCTTACCGACCTTGCACCCCATTACGTGATTTTCAAGCCGGATCATGTTTAGGGCACGCCATAATTGCAGTTTGGACTCACGGGGTTGGACCCTTGACTTCAAAATTGGAGTTGACAAGCCCATTTCCGTACACCTTTGTAGGAGGTCCTCAGCTTGTTCATTACGGAAGACCCACTCGTCTTCCATGGTTTGTACATCATCATCGCATGGATGATCACCAAGCCATGGGGTTGGGCACCAACCCTTAAATGAGTACTTGAATCGGCCACCATCGTCTTCCAGTCCATAATTGAACCCTAAAGCTTGTATGATATCGCATGGTTCAAACTCCATGACGTGTTGAGAGTTGGGTGGTAGTGTAAAACTTGTCATTACTTAGAAGAATTTAAATTTTTTAAATTTATTAATATAAATTCACTTAGAAGATTATTGAAGTACTTGCATATGTAATGGATGTGTCCTTATATACTATGCGGATGGTATCCACCCTAGTACAAAACCACCATAACTTAAGATTGTTTCGATTTGACTTACTTTAAATAATAAACAAAAATTAACTACATTTGTTTATTAAATAATTACCCATAATGCTGCCATATATACCATTGTTCTTTCGATCATAATATTCATAGTTTAGCAAATCTTAGTTCAATTTTATTACGATGTTTTGTTACGCAAAAATGTTTCGCATAGTACGTAGGAACAGATTGAGTTTCATTCTTCAAAACTCCAAAAATTCTTAAATGTAGTACAAATATCGTCATGTAGTACAATTATGTGTCAAGATTTACATCATTGCATTTTTGAAAATGGGAATTTGATGTGAATTAGCTCTGCTCATGTAGTATAATTCTCACTATCCCGAAAGCATATGTCAAATTTATTTTGTGACAATTTGAATAGCAGGGAATCTCTTTGATGTGAGAGCCTATCCAAGCAATTTTAAAACCTAGGGCCTAAAACATATCCTAAAGATGAGTTGTCATTGAAGTCATCCTTGAGTAACGTAAAACATTTCTGAAAGCATCTCATGTCTTTTCATATCACTAGTCTATACTGCCATAAAACAAAATTTCAAAGTTATACACTGCACGCTAAAAGACATTGGTACGCCTTCGTGACGGCAGTAGTACAAAACTGTTAGTATACGAATACCATTTTTATGTTATGTATACAATTGGCATTGGCCTATATACCATTACAGTTGGATATATGAACAATATCATTTTCGTCATCAAAGATTGGAGGGAATCTTACCGTGAACCATTTCAAGCATATCATCATTGTGTATTTGACAATAAGATTCTGTACTCAAAAAGAAGATAACACGCTAGTCTAGTCATATACTTGGTTAAATTTGACAATAATATGTTTTCAAAATTCTTGTGTTTAATACTACCTTGTATCAAGAAATGGACATTTTGTGGACAGAGTTGCTTACATGTACAGTTACTTAGTAACTAAGGACATTTGTGATTATATAATTAGGAGTAATAAATTAGGAATAAATTAACACTCAAGTAATATGTATTGCGTTAATCATTGTGCTTAAAACCCTAAACCGTAAACCCTAAACCGTAAACCCTAAACCCTAAAAACCTGTGTGTATTGTGTTAATTATTGTGCTTCGTTGTATCTGAATCCATTAAATATGTCGTTAATAATAATATTGCGTTAAGGATGATATCTTTTGCTAAGGAAGACTTTAGATGGTGGCAATCAAGATTATAAAAGGACTTAGAGCATAATATATACCACATAAGCATCGTATATACAATCAGTGTAATAATAATAAAGTTACATTACATGAAAATGGTAGGATGTAGTCCCTGCTTAAGGTAAATGTAGTAGGCCCAATGAAATGAGCATCCTCATACTACTATAAATAGGAATTGACAATATAGTACAAAGCTCAAACTAATATAATGTCATCATTTAATTTTGCTTTACCTCCTTACAACAAAATATTATATTCTTATGAGGTGGAAGACATATTTAAGGCACTTGCTTATCATTGTGGTTTGCAAAAACATAAAGATCATAATGGGGATGTTCATTGTTACTCGTACAAGCCATGGGGTGAAATCAGTGAACAAACGAATGAAGAAAATGGACACATAATCGATGGTGAGTGTGCATTAAGGGTTCAAGAGTCGTTAGTGTTGCGGATGAAATGTGCACATCTTCATCTAATACCACCTCTTAATTTGGCAACAAGCGTTGTAGGTAATAAACCACGTGCACTAAATATGATTAGATTTGAAAATCACATAATGGCATGCAAAATTCATAATAGTGTACGTGGTTCTATGCTAGACGCAATAGCAATAGATTACGGAAATTTATTGCCGGCAACGCCTAGGTCTTTCAATGTAGAGAGTGTTAGAGGTAAACATTGGGTGTTGGAGGCTTCAAAGCAAAAATGGTTAGACATTATCAAGTGGTGGGGAGAGGATGCAGTATCCGCGGCTTCAAATGAGTACGATTATCGTATAAGGGAATGGGAGGTCATTGCAATGCATTTAAGAAATCTACCTGTGCCAATCCCATTTAGTCGGGCAAAAAACCTTATACAACAACGCTCTATAGTTGGAGAAGAAGAGATACCATTATGGCAAATAGTTGATCATTTGAGAAGGGAAATTAATTGCATGCTCTTAAGAAGAGCACAATATGCTCTTGTTAATGTATGTAAACAATTTGTTGAAGACATAAGATTCACATGGGAGGGAGAGATGGTTACGAATCCGTATTATTATGATCTTTATATGTCTGATGAGTATACATCAGATGAATCAGATGTGGAATAGGGTTAATAAGTAGTGTTTGGATAATGTACGGAAATCATCAATGTCATATTTTCAATAATCTTATTAATATTGGGTTAAGGATGGTATCTTTTGCTAAAGAAGACTTTAGATGGTGGTAATCAAGATAATAAAAGGACTTAGAACATAATATATACCACACAATCAATGTAATAATATATACCACGTAAGCGTCGTATATACAATCAGAATAATAATAAAGTTACATTACATGAAAATGGTGTATGGGCCCAAGTAAATGGTATATATTTAACTGATACTTGTATTATTATTTACTCTACGAAACTAGAAAGGGAATCTCATTTGTATTTAAATACCGTGTGGTTTACAACTTCAAATCACACACATTTGCATAGCACCAAAATGTCAAACATACAATTTGAACTCCCTGAAGCACCTGAACTTATAACTCCCTTACAATATCCTTTATACCGTAGCCATGAGTTTAACCTAAATTCCGCAACCTACTATTACCTAAACAAAACAACCGGCAATTATGTTCGAATCACTCGTGAGAAGTTAAGGGATATCATGGTGGACACAAAATACAATGGGGCGGAATGGAAAACTATTTCAATGGTGTTGCAAGGAAGTCGCGAAATGGTACAGGCCATCTGCCACACTTAATGGACACAAATGGTATGAAAAAAGTTTTTTTTTGTCTTCTTGGAATGGGTTTTTCATAATTTACAACAAAGATCATGGGTTTACCTATTTCCAACGACATTGATGCATTTGGTTGACCCTCTTCCGGTGTTCAATTTTGAACAACCTACATATGCTTTACGCAACCAAGCAAAGATTGTTTTAGGTAGTTATTCAGACGGTTTTCAAGTGTTAACATCTTCATCACTAACTCATGGAATTCGTATTGTAGTGTTTCTTGATCTTCGTATTTTTTTATCTTGTTAAATCACTTCAATGTTTCAAATTTTTTTCTATACTTATTAGGGAACCAATTATCCGTTGGCAAGGCGTCGTTTATTTTGATGATTCACACAATGGTGTATGGAGTTATCCGTTGGCAAGGCATGACAATATGGATCGATTAGTAGTAGGTGTATGTTGTAGTTTATGTTATGGTGTATGTTCGAAAATTCGCTCGAACTATCAGTTTATGAAATATTCCATGTTTTCTTTTCCCCATAAAAAGGATTGACTAGTTTGATATATAACGAATTAACACAATGGTATATATAACGGCGAACTAGGTATATGACGAGATCGGAATGGTATATGACGAGAACTGAATGGTATAGTAACAATTCGGCGAACTGATTGCGTTCAAATTTAAATGAACCACTTGATATAGTAACAATTCGGCACATCACATCATGCCTTAAGTCTTAAACAAATTCACGGTCCATACTCAAGTGAGTGTACATTAAGTAAAAACAATCACATTAGTGGCCGATACATCATTGTGAGTCTACATTACGTATAAGTTCTTTCAATGGAGCCGAGCATTTATTCGCATCACCCATTATATCTTCATATAGAACCATCTTGTACAAATCTTTGAGTCTCAAGTTCTGCAAGAACAAGTACACTACATAAATACACGTGCTTAACTGTGGTGTGAATGGTGTGAGAGATTAGACAAAAACACAAACAAAGTTAACAAGCATACCATGGTGACAGATTTTGTGAAACGACTAGCACATTGTTTGATGCACCATAGCATAATAAGCCCCGACGCTTTCCTAGTAAATTAACAACGCCGGTTAATCATAAAGTACTGAAGATAATAATACTTGCATACTTATACATTCGGAATATTTACTCCTCATAACCATGATTAGTACAGAGTACCCTAACAGGCCATGTACTAATGTTCCCAATTTGCCAGCTACCATCTAGTAGCTTAAGTGAAGTGTCAATTGCGTTCAATTATATGAAAGTGAATTAGTGTGATTGCGTTCAATTATCACTGAAACGTAAATTCACCATAAAATCACCATACTCACCAACTTGTTCACTACAAAATCATTAGCTGATAAATGAGAATAAATGCTCCATACGCACTTGTCTCTTACCGCAAGTGCCAAACACCACCACATGCCATTTCGATACACGGGAACAAAGATCTATGACATAATACACCTTTGTTAGTCTACACAATCTTATGACATCATTTAATTTATAACTACACTTACCGTGTAAATATGGGTCCATGATTTCAACGGATAGTTTAGTAGGAAATGTTTTCCAATGTCAGATCGCATCTTCTCGGGGATTACCTCTCCTACTAGCAAGGATATAGCAATCTACAACAATTGAAGTGAGGACATTCAATACACATTCAAGAGATAATCAGCTTAACTAACTCATAACATGTAAGCATATAAGATTAAATGTACCGCAAAATAAGGAGGAACCATGTATCTAGTAGATTCAGGCTTGAAATGTTTAGTCCACCTCTTGTAGTACAAATGGCATGCAAATTCAACATACTGACAAATATGATATAAGTTTCATTGAAGTTAAGAAAAACAAATAAATTATAAAGTTTTTTGATATATATGAGGACTTACCGGTATCGGCATGTGTAAGAGCGGGTCAGAAATAAAAAATGAACAATCTCCCACTGATATTTTGAAATCACCACACTTTGCCAATATAAAGGTTGAATCCTCTAAGCTGCAAATAACACATTGTGTTACTGACAATATATAACAAACTTAAACAATGATGTTCATTGCCCCATTTACTAGAGTTTCGATTACGCACCTCTTATTACGTACAAAGTCATGAAGCAAATACATATCCCGTGGTCGAGGATTGGGATCGCTGTGGTACTTCAAATTGGTTGCTAGCGGTCTACGTGGCTTACTTCTGTGACTACGGATTCGGACATTTTCAAGTCCTTCATCCACCGTCTCTGAAGATTCACCAGAATCAGAATCATTATGATCTTTATCATCTGAGACATTATGATTAGACACTTCACCAATATCATCCTGGGACAGACCAAAACCGCAGCTCCTAGCTAAATTGGCAACATCTTGACTAGTAATGAAAATAGGAATAGTATTATTCAAAGGACTCAAGTCAGGAGGAAAACCATAGCGCACCCTTTGTTCATTCTCTTGACTGATCGTGTGGTCACTACCCCTCACACCTCTACCCACCTCACCAACCATATTCCCACTTACAACATTCATACTAGGAACATCACTCCCGGGACCTCCACTCACAGCATTCACAGTAGCACCTCCACTTGCAAAATCACTCGCAACACTTGCATTACAACCATTACCAACATTCCCATTGACAATACTCATCAAGATTTCGGCATTCATCTCCTCTCTCTCCCTCTCTTTCCTTCTCCTTCTCCTCTCTTTCCTTCTTCTTCTCCTTCTCCTTCTCCTGTCTTTCCTTCTCCTTCTCCTTCTCCTCTCTTTCTTTCTTTAACCTGCCCAACTCCTGAACAGAATGCATGCATGTACGCCGTCTTTTCCGTTTTGCCAGCCTACCATCATCACCATCATTAGACAAGTCCGATACTTGATCTGAAGTCCTCCCCACAACTGTGCACTTCACAAGCCTACGAATCTTACGAAACACCTGCCATATATTGCAAATAAATATATTATAAAAAAACTACCTCCGACCAACATCACACCAAAATGAACCTAACATCACACCAAAATGGACCTACAAAACTACTCAAGTATACCTCTTTAGCTACTGCTCGTGGACTTGAAGTAACATTTTCTGGAATAGTGTCCCTAGGTTCCAAATGATGATGTTCTCCATACGCAACATCAATCATCTGTGGAAACACACTAACAATAAAAAACAACAACAACGCATCCAACTAAATTTACATTGAATGAATGATTATAATATATTACCCCTATTTTGCCAAAATCTCCACCAATCTCGTGTTTGTCTTTCGCAATAGCAGAATTAAAAGCGGTGAACGTCCAAGCTTCCACACGAGGGAAATGACCCCATCTCATGGGTGGAATGTTCAAACGGTCAACATATAAAATCTGCAAATTGCAACAATAACGACTTTAGACATCAAATATAATAATCAAATATATCATAATGTTTTTTTTTTATATATGTCATCTCCATTAAAAATCACACACACTCACCGCAAGGAATATCACACAACCGCCGCAACCGGAAGCAAATCCATATTCATCAAATTTATCCTTAAAACTCTTACCATAGGAAACCAACTCATCCAACACGAGAGAACACCAATCATACTTTTCAGCCACACAACCAAGAGTGGTAGCACGGTACAAGTGTTTGGAAAGATTGGCAGCAGTTGATGGACATAGTGTCATAAGCAAAGAGTACGTTAAGAAGGCTGTTTTGAACTCCTCTATCTCTTCTACACTAGAAATGTCTATATCACTTGACAACACTTCATTTAACTTCTCTTCACATATAGATAGGTTCTTCTGACTTGACACATGCTCTCCAAATCTTGATAACAAACGTTCAACCTTCTTATCCAATGCAGATCCGTTAGGGCACTTCATCGGAACTATCTTAGGACCATCAGGTAGCCCTAAAACCCATTTAACTTGTGTTGAAAACAAAGGGAACTCCGTACCATCTGCATCTGCACAAATAATTTTGCTATGATATGCATCAAGCCTGGTCATTAACCAGTAGCAAAACTTGTGTGGCAGCATCCAATCCTTGCGAAATTCAAGTAACGACCCAAAACCCATCTCCCTTACAACATCCCTTTTCTTTGTACTAAAGGCTGACATCACGCGACCAAATGTTTCAAGCCTACAGTTCACATTTGGTTGCTGCAAATCAATTACAATGCACATAAGCCTATTTCGACAATGGTATATAAATAACACAATGGTATAAATATTTAATCCAATGGTATAAAGATATAAATCAATGGTATATCGGTTATTCTAAATGGTATAACACTATTATAATTTCAACATCTTACCTTACCTCCGTATTTTTCATCTCGAGTTAACATCACTTTACGCATCTGCTTAACAACATCCCCAACTGACTTTGTACAAGCCTGTGCAGGAGGTGTACTTGTACTTCGACCTTCACAATTTCTCTAATTTAAACAAACACCATTAAACATTTGCTCAAATTAAAACACATACTTCTTGCAACAAACAAATAGATACTTTTTGCAAGCTGTTCTTTCTACTACGCGGTTTCTCAATTAATATAATGATCAATTCGGATAACAATAATATTCAGCATCCTAAAATCGGATGTTAGAAATAAACAAACGTCTCCAATGTTATAAAACAAATTCGATTCAACTATGAACTTATCAATGATTAGACAATCAATCAATTGTACAAGAACGACACTACCAAAAAATGAACAAGAATGCGTGACCATCTCTTCTCTAAAACAACTTTCACCATTAAAGCTCTTTCAAAGCTCATTCATGGCAAAAAAATTTAAAACCAATTTAAAACCAATTTACAACTCAAATCCAAAACCCTTATTTTCGAGCTAATTTACAACTCCAATTCAATATGATTTTTTTCGAGCTCTTTTCACCTAGCTCCAATCCAAAACACTTCATTTCGAGATAATTTACACCTCAATTAAAATTCTTTTTTTCGCCCTATTTTTCAACCCCAATCCAGAAAATTTTTCAACCCCAATCCGGATACCCGAAACCCTTATTTCGAGCTAAGCTAATGTACAACACCCATACACCAAACTAACTACATGTTCTTCCGGTCACAACTAAATTTGATAATTTCAATTGTATTATTAAACATGAAAATGTTAATTAAGAACAAAACATAGCCTATAAACCCAACTAAAACTTACCTTTCCAAACATAATTATGTAGCAATTTGGAAACCAACGACGTATACGACGTACTGCAAGCGATCTGGAGTAATGGGGAAGGTGATTTGGGTGAAGTGTTGGAGAGAGAAGGTGATTTGGGTGTGTGAATAAGAGCCGTGGAGAGAGAAATTTGGGGAAGGAAAGTATAATGTATTGTATAAATGTATTTAATAAGGAAAGTATACATGTATTCCATTATTTACTTTATGTATTGATGTGTATTCATTTAATGGGCCAACGTATTCCATGCAAGCAAAATACACAAGCTCCCCTCTCCTTATGAGCAAAACGACGTAGCATCAGCTGTGATTGGTGTAGACGCTCTGCTCCTTTGGCTCGGGGCAAATAATCAAAAATAATTTTTAATTACTTTGCCTTATCTTTATGCCTTGGTAAGTCATATTGGTGCCTTAGAACATACTAGTTTATTGGCCCGTGCAAAATTGCACGGGTTGTTATATGAACTTGGTTATAACTCTATTTTATTACTCGTAATTAACATAAAATATTAGGACTGTAAAAAACTTAGCCGACCTGTGACCAGTTGTTCAAGGTTAATACCCTTTTTTTTCCTGATTCAATTCTGGCCATAGATAACTCGAACCCGTTTTGACCAGTATTCTTTTGGGCTAAAGTTGCGATGGCCAGTTGTCCCAGTTTTTCTAAAATTAAGACGAAAAGAAACATGTTTAATTTGGTATTATCTTAGAGAAGTTAAGTTTGATTCAATGAAAATAATTTAATAAGTAGCGAATTTATTTCAATATTTTATGTTTATGTACAAATTACAATTTATGACCCGTGACCCTCTATTTTTGGGTCCCGTTTTTGCGAACTGTAATCCATATTAACCCCAACTACTTTTTAACACACTTTTTTTTTTCTTTTTTAACTCTGATCTCACCCATTGACCCGTATTTTGAGTTAAAGCGAAACAAACCCAAGATGTGTTAAATCCTAATATATTGCGCCTATATATATAACTTCCTAAATTACCTCCAAAATAAAATGATTTGATATGATCCAGATTATCTCGTTCAAAGTTGTTTCCGAAATTATCTCCTAAAATCTCAAATCCTTTATATATAACTTTGTTAATAAAAGTATCAAAAAAATCACTGGCCTTGGTGGTTGAAATGTTAAACTTGTAACTCTGAGGTTACAGGTTCAAACCTTCACAAGCTCATTTTTTATGTAGTCAAACACACTCAATAATGAGGTGGCGATGACATCAGCAGTGATGTCATTAAATGAGTGTTGATGTCATCGATGACATCACTGATGACGTGGATAGTCTAATTGAAGGCTAATGGGGTGGCTATTGGTTAAATTATTATAAATTAATATACATTATATATTTAATTTTTGTTTATGTTTTTGTTTTTATAACATTAGAGAGAAATAACGAAAACGAAACGTGCACCAAAATATGTCAAATGTGGTCTCAATCTAAAGAGAATGAAAAATTATAATTATTGGTGTAATTATTTTTATTTTTTAAAAATTTTATCATACGAAAATAACTATTGCAAGTAAAAGAAAACTTTTTTTTTTCTCTCTCTCTCTCTCTGCCTTTCTTTTCCTTGCCCCAGGGCACGTTTGAAGGCAAACTTTGATCTCTTTTCCCTCCCTTTGCCCCAGTTACACTTATTTTCTTTTTTTTCTAACTTTTTTCTTTGCCTCGCCTCTCTTTGCCCTACCCATTGTGAGTAGTCTACAAGCATTCTTATTGTTGAGACTCACTTTAGCTCTCAAATATCAATATGATGTCAAAATTACATCATGCTGACATCAAATGGAGAATGAAACTCAATTTGAGACCCTACTTTTCAATGGTGAAACTTATATTTTTGGGGTCTCAAATATTTATTTTTAATTATTAATTGGGGTCAAAATAATATAAAATTAATGTTAATTACTAGTGGCCCCCACATTATTAATTCTTGAGACTTTTGAGACAGTCTCATTTTTGAGACTTTTTTCCTTGATCTACATTGGAGGTCTCTCATTTTGAGACTTATTTTTTCCACTTTGAGACTCATTTAAGACCCCCAATGAAGATGGTCTAAGTACTTCCTCCATTCTAGTCCACTCTTCCTAACCCTATTCGACACACATATTTAGATGCGATTTTAACGTATTTGGACCCAGTAGAGTTCTTAAAAAACTCTACGGGACTGAGTTTCTTAAATTTCGACCACGTATATCATCAACGACTATGATTATAAAAGCCCGACCTACCATTTCTCGCAACACAACCCAATAAGATGGGTAGTTACCTCTTAAACTCGAATATCCTCTTATGGTATCTAAAATGTGAAGGTCTTATTGTTAATATGATGGTAGAAATCTATTATAAACTGATTATATGAGTCTTAGTATCCCAATGTGGGACAAACCAATTTCATAAACCACTTTCCACAATCATGTAGTGTTACAATGATGCATGCATCTCACTTTAAAAAAAAACTACTATTGTTTTTCCTATTTTCGCTCACCCACCCCCACGACATTGTTTATTACCCTCAACCTACCTTTCCTTAAACTCAACAAAGCCACCACCCTATCGCAGATCCGACCAATTTCCCCTTGTGCCACCACCATACTCCTTGACAACCGTCGTTGACCGCCTGCGAGTAGATCTGACCACCATGGTCTATAGCCACCACCCCACCATACTCACCGATAGCCCCAAACTAAAAACAGCCCCTCTGCCCCAACACCACCACGACCACCTTCCCCACACACCCTCAGCGCCGGGAAAGGGGCCCTAAACCCTATTTTCGGCCACCTTCTCGAAAACACTTCCCAAAGGGGTTTACCACACCCCTTCAAACACCCCTCCTTACATAAAGTGTCTTTTGGTCTTGCTGGCGATGGCTGTCGTCACGAGTTTCGGCTGGCTTCTGGCGGTGATAGGGGTGGCGGAGGGCTGAGCCGCTGAGCGTGGTGGTTGGATTTTGGGGGAGGGGGGAGGGGGTGGGCGGAGTTAATTGAGAGATGGATGAGGGTGAAGGTGGTAGATAGGAAAAGGGGCTGATGAATTTAGGAATGGTTATGTTTTGGTGTGGTTAGGTGTATCATGTATGTTACATGTAAATGAAAAAGAGCAATCTGATCCTTTAATTTTAAATGAACAGTCATGATAAGAACTCTACCATATAGAGCTTACAACAAACTCTATGGGACCCGGACGCGATTTTAACTATGTTAGAGATTACGTTAAATTTCAAAATTTTGTGACAAACAAGTTTAAATCTCAATAGTGATTTCACAATATTTTAGAATTTTACGTAATCTCTAACATAGTTAAAATCGCACCTTAAAGTGCGTGACGAAGTGATAGGAAGAGTGGAAATGTATGGAGAGAGTATTTGTTTAGCTGCCAAAGTAGTCTAATACTATATATTCTATCTATTTTGAGACAGAAAATTATATATTCCATCTGTATTTTGAGACAGAATTTGAAATTCGTCTCTAATTAATTTGAAACAGATATTACAATCCGTTCAAATTTTAGGATCTTAAATTCTGTCTCAAGTAAATTTGAGATGAGGTGTTTAGAGACGGATCATATTTCGTCTTTAGTTCGTTGCTAATGGCAATTTGAGACGAATTTTCTTCACAAAAATCCGTGTCTATTTAGCTAATTTCTTGTAGTGAGATGGAGGTTTCCTTTAAAAAATTTAAGGCTGCCTTTTCGAAAGTTGAAACTGAAGGCTACCTTTACAGAAAATGGAGGTACCTTTACGGAAGTTAGATGCCGCCTTTACGAAAACTGAAGCTGAAAGGTGCCTCTTGTGAAAGTTGGTGGGTGCCTTTATGATAGCTGAAGTAGGAGGATGTCCCATACGGAAGTTGGAAGCTGTCTTTACGAAAGTTAATGCTGGATGCTGCCTTTACGTTATGAAAGTTGGAGGTTGCCTTGACGGAAGATGGAGTCTGTCTTTATTGAAGCTGAAGCAGGAGGCTGCCCCTTACGAAAGTTGAAGATATTAGATTCTCTTCTTTGCTGGACCTCTCCCCTTCTTCCTTCTTCTATCTTTTGGATCAAACTCCTAGGAGTTCGCTTCTTATTCATGGGTTGATTTTGCTTGCTCTTTACGACAATGGATGGTCTTAGCTTAGATTAGATAGTGGATCTTGTCACTGTCATATTCCCGCTAGCTGAGACATATGCCGTAGTAACCATCTTGGTACCTCTTGCCCTTTATTCCTTTCTCATGGTGTGCTATGAGAAGGAATGCTAGCTAAGCTTCTGGGGGCTCTTTACACTGGTCAAAGGTCACCATGGAAGGTAGTCTGCCTGATTTTGGATCCTCTTATTTGACTCCGGGTCCAGATTCGTTTTGGTTGACCTTGCGGGCCTAGATATTGGATCTTGTCACTATCAATTGCCCTTGCTCGAGATTGTACCTCGCAGATAATAAAATCGAGGTAAGTCAACAGACAACTAATTTAAGTGCGGTAAACGAACATAGTATTTGCTTTAAACTACATATCAAAAAGTTTGTGCTTGAAAGACACTTAGCTTTAAACATGTTATTTATGTTAAGTTCAAGTGTTATTTAAGGGCGTTAAATCCAGTATTTTGATATTTTGAAAACCGGATAGGCCTGGCAGGTCGAATTGGCTCAATAGGGAATCGGGTACCTTACCGGTCCGATTAGCCCTTCTGAACCCAGAAAGTCAAAACGATAAGAAATGATCTAACCCGGTAAAATTGTTCCAATTCACGGTAAACAGTTTTTAAGAAGAAAAAAATAAGAAAAAGAATATTGGGTCTTGTTTTAATGGCTTCGATTAACTAGTTATGGCCATCATGAATTCACCATTGTTGGCTATTCTAAGTCTAACATTTCAAATACTCTAAATCTCAATTTTTTCTCTTCGAAGTTCTTCCATCTTCATTCCTCTCTCCCATAAACATCCTACCCACCTCAACAAAATACTTAAAAATCCAACAAACAATTCGATCTTACTTTATAAATACAAATTTTGGATGATGATGATGAGTATTGAGTATGTATTAGATGGTGATGATAAGTGTTGGGAGATGATATGATGATTAATAGAAGTAGTTTGTAGAAGAAGAGTAAGAGTGAAAATGAGGAGAAAGAAAGGCCAAGGACGGAGACATGATTTTGGGAAAGTAATTTTGTAACCTTTTATTTTTCATTTATCAATTTGAAAAAAATCAACTCCGTATGACGTCATCCGGTGTTTTATTCAGGTTGAACACTTTGACCCATCGAACCCTCGAGGCTACCGGTTCGATGTTCCGGTCGGTTTTCAAAACATTGGTTAAATCTTGAAAAGCCTCAATTTTGCCTTTAGAGACGTTATTTTGGAAGAAAACAATGACGCAAAACCCCATCAAGAATTTTCCACCGCGAACCGCCCTCGAGATAAGCGATTGGGACAAAAAGTATCCCTTAATAAGAAATTCCAGCGCAAAGTTACAGCCGGTCAAAGTTTTGCCTAAAAATAATGAAATATTCAAGCAAGCATTGTAATAGAACATAGCTTGTCGAAAATCATGTTTTCTTGAGCATATGGCAGTCAGCGTTGTAGATCTGCTTTGTCCTAATGCGTTCCTCCTCCTACTTCCTTGGAGGCCGAGTTTGTTACTCTTCCTACTAAAGAGTTTTTACCAGTGAGAAATTTTCGCTTTCTGGAATCATTTGTCGAATGTTGTTCCTCTCTTCCTTCATGCCGAACTTCCCCTGTATGAATGATGGCCTTAGCCTAGCTGTTGGCCTTCGCCTAGCCTTTGACCTTAGCCAGATCCGTAGTCTAGCTTATTGGCCTTAGTAGGATCATTGATACTTCTTGAAGTTTTTCCTTTGACTTTGTCGACATGGTGGAAGTTGTGGAAGAAGAGGTTGTAGGCTGGATAGAGGTTAGGATGATGCCTGACAGGTTGGATGCTGCTTTCGCCGGCTGGATGCTGCCCGGGCGGGCTAGAGGCTGTCCGGCAGGCTGGATGTTGCCCCGACAGGCCAGGGTAGATACAGCTCCGACATGCTTGATGCTCGTTCGATAGGCTGGATGCTGCCATGGCAGGCTATCTCTCGCTCATATGATGCTCAAATATGTCAGATTGAGTAAATTAGCGGGTTAGGAAATCTAATAACGCACTTATTCGAGTAGATCTGATGATTTGTGAATACAGATGAAGATCCAGATGATTAAAACACATATTGACTCTGTAACACCTCGACTCATCGCCTGAGCCGAGAGTAATCATTTATGGCAGCTTGACAGGCTGTGTACTGACCTCACAGACCAACACGGGTCCTTTCGACACACTTTGATATCACTCGTGCGCAACCTGAGTAATTTCCCAGGAGGTCATCCATCTTGAAAATACTCTCAATCAAGCACACTTAACTGTGGAGTGCTTATCACATGGGCTTCCTTGAAGGAAAGACGACTTGGTTGACATGAGTAGCACTGTTAATCTTTTTAAGCACCTCATATGAGCCCCTAATCTCTTATAAACCTTCTCAGAAATCTGGGGTATTACAAACTCGGTCTCTACATAATACCAAACTTTTGATGTGGCTAGATTCTTTTTAAGAGTTGAAGATGTAGATATGGCTTTTAGCTGGTGTTCCCCACATATGACGTCAAATTGTTCCTGTAAAAATTGGACAATCGAGATTTTTAGAAGATTGAGAAGACGCCTTGAGCACGCCATGGAAGGAGGCCTGACCCCAAGCCTGACTTGACTAAAAAGAATGCTCTTGGCTTGATCTAGAAGGAGGCACATGGCCTGACTTCTGTAAAGAGAAACATAGACTCGGAGGTGTGTCCGAGGAAGACCGCACTGATGCCTAAGTTAGATGTGATATTTTGTGTATAGAGAGAGAGAGAGAGAGAGCGAGAGAGAGAGAGAAAGAGAAGAATCCTTCATAAATGTGTCACCTCTGTTTGGTTCCCTTGGGGGTATTTATACTACTTTCATGCTAGTGGCTCCATGACCCGTGCATGACACATGTTTGTCTTAGGCCTATAGGACCTGTGTTGGGCCTTTGTCTTCGGCCCAAAATCAGACTTACACACCCAAACAAATAAATTAGGCGGCTAGGGTTAGCCTACCCTTATATAATGTAATGTGGTTTATATGATTAATGAGAAAAATAACAAAATATGCTTAACCCTGATAAAAAAAAAACTAAAGATCTCATAATTTTACTGCGATTATTTTCTCCTCATCTCGCCTGGAATCTCATTGGTAACGACACGTTTGCCTTACAATTAGTATCTCTCACCCACAACTAAACTAAAAAGGTATGTCAAGGCTTTTTTTACTTTCAATTATACTTTGATTGCATTTAATTTTTCAATTTTCAATCAATTGAATTGTAATGAAACCCAAATTGATGTGATTAAATTCTAATTAATCTGTTATTTTTTTCAATTATGCGTCAATTAGTATACGTGTGGCTAATTGAACTGAAATAATAAGAAATTGAAATTGATTGAATTTGGTTTTTCGATTGAATGTTATATGTAGGTTATAAATTAAATTCAATGAGGTCAAAACTTCAGGTTTTTCACGGGGGTAAATTTGAGACTAAAACACATAAGCCTAGTTGTGTGGATGGATGATTGTATTTGGGTGATAATGATGATGAAATGTGTAGTTATAATTTAACTTACATAGCGAAGAAAGTGCTCAATTATAGTGATGAGGGGAAAATAAGAAAAGGAGAGGAAAGAGAAAATAGAGTGCATAATGATATTGAGAAATATGAGAGAAAATGGTGCAATCATAATGAAATTGAAGAAAATCATGTTAAAGGATCATTGGGGGAAAACGAAAATCATGGGATGATTTAGAAGGAAATCCCGTGAATATGGAGGAAAAAACAAAAGAAAAGAGGGTCATTGCCGAAAAAACACAAAGTCACCGGAGATGAACATTTGGCAGTTAAATGATAAAATATATGTTTTAAAAGGTAGGATTTGAAACTTTGGATATATAAGGTAGGAAAATATAATTTTTGGATTATAAAAGACATGACTTGCATTGGAAATTGTTCCTGGTATTAATGATTAAATTTATGTTAAGCTTAACCTTACCAACAATGAAAGGAAGGAGGAGTAAAAGGTGACGGAGAGAGAGAAAGATGTGAAAGTGAGAGAATGGTGGAGAAGCACAGATAGATGGCGTGGTGGTGGTAGAAGGTAAATTTTCCCGGCTCAAGCTGGTTAATTAGTTTGGTGGTAGGGTCGCTAGTGTTGGTTGTAGCTATGAGGCGGTGATGTGGTTGCGGCTAGAATAGATCGTTGTGGGGGGAGAAGGGAGGAGAGAGAAACTGGGTTGGGTCTTACTGTAACAGCCTGATCCATCATACATCGCAACATAGCTGATTATCCTCTCGTGGGCTTTAAAAGGTGAAGGCCTTGTGTAACACCCCCAAATTTCAGCTAATTTAAAACTCAATTTATTATACAAACGTGCCAAAATTCGGAGATATTATAAGTTAATATACAAAGTCGGAGATACAGCTGACAAAAATCTCTTATACAATAAAATACAGATGTGGAAGCGTTAAAAACTACTCGTGACTTTTCAGTTGTACTCTTGACCCAAACCTGCAAGCAAAACTCTGAACAAAGGACCTGCCCCCATGACAAGGTAGCCCGAAGGAAAAAACATCATCATTTTGCTGAGCAACACTATTCTACCGTATAATATAAACTGAATCATTGGACTAGTCATGGTTTTATAATTGTGAATAATACGTGGGCACATAATAATAAAACGCATAAAAAGCGGAAAACATTCCCCTATAACTAACCTGTTAATTCTCGTCACTTACCCCACTCTAAGCTCCTTATTATAAAAATAACGACCTTAGAATAATTAAGACCTTAGACTCATAATTCTCGTAATCTGAACTCCTTCTCTAAACCCAGCACAATCTCGTCTCATTACCACTCTATCATCGACGATCCTAAGTCTAGGTAATGGGGCAAGTGTGCTGGCGGTAAAATCGAGAGACAATACTACTATTTATCTCAATTCTCAGTGTCTGATCATCTTAATCCTCGTACAAACCTTAGCTCTTGACTACAATCAGGTAGTAATGAATTCGCTTCTTCGCATAAGCCTAGCAATATATATAACGCCATGAATGTGCCCACACGCTCGCTAGTTATCAGAATCTCAATCCCAAACACTAAACAACCCATAATCCAATCCAATCGCACCTCTTCTCGCCACTTGTTTTACGTAGGCTCAGAATTTAATTTCATCTAACTCACTACTAGTGACCCCAAATTAATAGACTGAAACAAAATCCAGAATATATTCCGTGCATAACCTCATAAGCATAGATGAATCATAGACATAAAGCACTTAAATCAGTAGGCACATAATTAAACACATCGATTTCACTAAACACATAATTATTCGAAAACCAAAATGAGTAAAACAACCTTAAATGGAAAAATAGTAGATATAGTGTTAGTTTAAACTCGTAAAAATAATTATATATAACAATTTGTGAACTTTTTTCGAAAACTCAAATTTGGGGTAGAGGTATCTGCAACATTCAACTGGCCAAATGTCCCGAGTGCGCGCACCCCTTAGAGGGCTAACCCTGATAAGGAGGATCAAGAGGCAGGAAATGCGATCAACACATCCCTCCGGAAGCTATAAGGGACGTCTCCCTATAATAATAATTCTCATACCCGGGCTAATCCATAAAGAGTCAACCCCAACTTTCTATAAACAATTAAAAAACTTCTTTTCTCTTCAATTCTCGTAAAACAAGATATATCTCAATGATCCATATCATAAACTCAAACAAAATAACTTATCTATCAAAACTCTTTAAAATATATAAAGTATACTTTAAATGACCTTAGTTCTCAAAAAGTATATGATACATAAACCATTTGTTAACTTTAGAAGGTAAATTTTTTTTTTTCCCAGTACACAGGACGACAAATCAAGTGTAGTACAAAACTATAATCTCAAACTCGTAATAATTTGAACTTGTAATCTTAACCTTGATAATAAGGTATTTCGAAATCAATATCTCATCAGTTCTCGAATATGTACTCCTCACCAAAAGGACAGTAACCAAACTCATGATCAGTTCTAGTGGCTCAAAAGCCTGAACAACCAATCTTTGCTTACCTTAATTTTTGATCAACGAAGAATTTTATTAATCTAGCTGTTGTGCGGAAACGTTATGCGTCGTGATAATTCGATGGCAAACAACAATAAAGAACACAAGAATTTTAACGAGGTTCACTTTCATGTGATAGCTACGTCCTCCGGTGTCAAGAATCAATCTCACTAAGATGATGGGAGTTTACGGATACAAAAAATGATCTGGGTTCTCAAGATCAGCCCTTCTTGAGAACCCTGATTGGCTATCTCTAATTCTCTCCCATAAAGAACTAGGCTAAGGTAGATGAGGTTTTATATATTAACGAACTCCTCTAATCAACGACCTAAATTACAAAATAAATCCAATTAAGGAATGTCAATAAACAAAGCTTTGAAAACAGTCGACAAAACCAAGCCAAAAGCGAAAAACGAGTGCTCTCCCTACAAGCCACCACGGACCCTCCTAGTCATCGGCGGACCGCGCACTAGAGCCGGCGGACTGCGCCAGGGTCGCCGCAAGCCGCCTTGGTCCTCCTTACTAGGCTACGCGAAACTCGTACGAAGGGAGCCGCACCCCGCGCCCAGATTCACCGCAGAACGCGTCTTGCCGGCGGACCGCAGCCCAGATCCCAACGGACCGCCTCCATGGTTCTAATCTGGGTGCTTCTTTTCCTCATCCACTACGGTGATATTGGTCTTCATGATAGCAAACGTAATCCAAAGTCAACTACGACCCCAACAACTGATACTTAATAACGAATACCATTCCGAGTTCTAGCTCATGCGTGCCAAGCTTGAACTCCATAGACACAAACCGAATCTATAACGTCTAATATACCTTGGATTGGGTATCCGTCCAATATACCTTGTACTGAGTCTTCAATCCTCTAAACCCGGATAAGCATCCTCAAACTCCACCTTGAGCTCAACACCCCAAAGGGTTAAGACAGACATGGCGACCTACATTTTGTTAGTTCATGCAACAAATAAACTAATAGAACTCCACCAGCTTAGTAAAGAAACATCCGAGATTGTCAGCGATCTCCATTTCTTCTCACATTCTCAATATCCAAGAAGTAATACCTGACATCAACGTGCTTGAAACCGTGTACTTGACAATTGATCAACAATAAGATAGTTCTCAAACTATCACTCTTTGCCTTATCAAACCCGTAGAACACACTAGTCAACTAGCTCCAACAACTCAACACTCCGTTGACTTCTTTTGCAAAAGTCACTTGTTTTTGTAGGTGACAAGTCCACAAATGACAAAACCCCGACTTCTAACACAACAAAAGAATCCTGACCTAAGTGTCAAGTAACAAACTAGCTAGTTACACAACTAGTACCATCATTCACTGAAGATACTTAAACCATATCAACTCCACTATTGCAACTTGTAAGATCACAAATCTGACCCACACTATCACTGGAATTCCCCAATTCTTCTTTAAGAACATTTTTGCAAAACCACAGCTCTACGCTTCGAGGTAACGACATTAAATCACATGTTTTGAACATATAGCAACAAATCATTTCGCCCGACTTGCTCCTATCTATTTCTTCACTGATGATGATTCTCCCATGACTCGATCCCATCGGGTACTAAGATGCATTAATCATCCAATAAGTAAGCAATTTCCACCACGAATCATTGTAATGCGACATCTTCCCAATGAACCTGTCAACAATCATGTCCACACATATAGGCAAAATAATAACAACCAACAGAATTATAAGATGTCCTCTGTGTATATTTCTTCTCAAGGAACACACAGAAGCTCGGCAAATACTGGCTTGGCATCCACCTTGATCAACAAATGCAGCAACATGGACAAGGAGGCTGGAGCCACCTTAATCTCCACCTCTTTCTCGACACCATTATTCTAATCAACACCTGCAAACACAACCATGAAATACAATAATAGAATTTAGTCAAAAGTTAAGTCATGTAAAAACATGACGCTTTCTATCTCCGTATCTCTCAAATTGTCAAATTCTCTCAGCCCTCAAATGAATAATACCCAATCGAACACGATCACAGTCTTCATCACCAAGAAATATGTAGACAAGAATATCACCCATGTAGATCCATAACTCACTAGGAACTCCGCAGTCAATCCCACACTGTGAGGTGCACATCGGATCAAGTAATCAAGCAGTTATCACAACTGCTATCAACATCTTCTAGCATGACCTGCAAATGAGAGTATGCATCCGACTCTCTTATAGTGTCTAGTTCATGTGTTTTGCTACATCGTTCTGCCAATGATGTATAACCCACGGTGTGATGCCTCAAATACCGTCACAAAACTCAATGAACTCAAAAGTAACCATACTATATATCTATTATCAAATACGTAGCCATTTGATTGCAATTCTTGATCTTCAACTCAAAGTCTATTGTTGCACCAAGACTTTGAATAAATAGCTCCCTTCAAGAACTTGTCCAAACATCCACGAATGAACCCTATCAAGAATTTCGGGTGTGAGCACCCATGCTAAACTTAACCATGTGTTTCCCAACTGAAAAACACACATATCCCTCGAACCACTCAAGAAAACACATCTTGATACTACAAGAAAATCCACCACGGATAATAACTACATCTCTATTGCCCCATGACCCAAGTTCAAATCACATGACATAGTCAACCCTAGCGATTAGAAGACAAAAGACACCCAGCCGAACGAGTCAATCAGCTCACCTTGTAAATCAACAAAGTGTATATCTTGATACCTATAAAAAAACATATCAAGAAGGAACTTCAACGAGACAATTCCCTATCCAAGTTTAGAACACACCAATCGATCCGGATGACCAAACCATCAATCGATAACCGTTCAACTCTGAATTTGAACTTGTCTCAACGATCAAAGCATGTGCTTCTCAAGTCACCTGTCTTAAATAGATCGATCCAACCACAACCACCTTACATGTAACATCTATTGTTATAGCAATAGAACCACAAACAAAAGGCGTTGTACGAACACAACCAATCACCATATGACACTCATGACACAAGCAACTCCGAATAAAGATCCAATGATCTTTGTATGTATCACTATCACTACGAAAAATACATACACCCTAGATCATTCCCTTATTCTATTTCGATCAATCCCGCATATAACCATATGCTAAAGTTCCCTGCAAAAGTAACAAACACCAGTGCCACTAGATCTCAAAATCTAGACTCCAACTCTTTGTACAAAGGAATTTTGCCATTAGCTGAACAAACAACTAACATAAAACGCACCAATCCAATTTACTACTTCTAATTCCGTTGCTCCACGCAACATCATAGCAAGATGCCTGACTTCACATCTTCTAAGATACCAGTTTCAATAATGACAACATATATATGATCCCTCAAGAACATACAACAACACCAATAATGAAAATCGAGCAGATAACCAAGAACATCCTCATCTAACAACTTAACATCTATCTTTGAGCAGATCCACAATAGATTTAAGTATACAAGATAATAGCTAAGTGACGAACTTACATGCAAAATATGGCAAATAACGGTTTGTTCCAAGAACAACTTACCCCGATGAGTGGATTTGTCAAGTCCAACTCTCCAAATTCGCCAAACCCGAATAACTGTTGTATCAAAGTGAACCCTAAGATACCTCAATCAGCTAAACACCGCATGGTGATGGATTGAGCCCCTTCCAGCATGACTACCACGGTAGTCTCAATAAGTCCGCTCGGATGTGCTTCACCCATTTGCCTACCACAATAGACAAAATCTCATCTTTACCTTTCATAGCTTGAAGTTATTCTACCCAAATAATCTGGTCGATCTTTGTTGTCTTCAACAAGCCATCGAGTTGCCCATGAGCTTTACAACCAATTGATCTAATACCAATTGTTGTGCGGAAGCGTTATGCGCTGTGATAATTCGATGACAAACAATAATAAAGAACACAAGAATGTTAACGAGGTTCACTATCAATGTGATAGCTACGTCCTACGGGGTCAAGAATCAATCTTACTAAGATGATGGGAGTTTATAGATACAAAAAAATCTGGGTTCTCAAGATCTACCCTTCTTGAGAACCCTGATTGGCTATCTCTAATTCTCTCCCATAAAGAACTAGGGTAAGGTAGAGGAGGTTTTATATGTTAACTCCTCTAATCAAAGACCTATTACTAAAGAAATCCTATTAAGGAAAGTCAATAAACAAAGCTTTGAAAATAGCCGACCAAACCAAGCCAAAAGCGAAAAACGCGTGCTCTCGCTACAAGCCACCGCGGACCGTCCTAGTCACCGACAGACTGCGCCAGACTTCACCGCAGACCGCGCACCATATCCGGCGGACTGCGCTAGGGTCCCTGCAAGCCGCCTTGGTTCTCCTGAACAGGCTACACGAAACTCGTACGAAGGGAGCCGCACCCCGCGCCCAAAACCACCGCAGACCACGTCCCCAGTTCCAGACGGACCGCCTCCATGGTTCTGATCTGGGTGCCTCATTTCCTCTTCCACTACTGTGATTTTGGTCTTCATGGTGGCTCCTCGACCACAGGACACACCTATCATGGTGCCCATTTCCATGCTTGTTTATCTTGTCTCGTATCTTAATCCGTTGGCACATTTCCCAACAAATTACTAATTAAAAGTATCTTAATATTGATCTGACCCTCACATATTACAAATTAAACGTAGAACTAGAACCCATCAGTACTCTCATTTCGAAGACTTTAAAAAGTACACAGCTTTAGATCACCATAATGGCATAATCATACATCCAAAGATCAACATCTTCTCATAATTCATCCCACACATTAAAGTACGTAACTTACCACACTAAAATTTGTACTCATCGAAAGTCAAACCAAAAAGAAAACGTAGTATTAGTATTCAACTCCTCATAGAACATAGTCAGCGCAAACATAGTACCATGGTCAAACTTCATCGCACGTAACCCGTAAAACTAAAACAGAGTAACAACTCGTACATAATCAGGCAACAAAAACTTGGGTCATAAATAACCATAATATTCTTGATCAAAGACGTAAAAATAGTGTTACCTTGTGAACTCCCGAAATCAATCCCAAACTTTAGAAACCGCTCGTCAAAATCATCCCATAAATTGTAATAAGATGATGGGCGAGATGATGATTATGGGTATATATGTGGACGATGATGTTGTGAAATTGGACGCAAAATTCGGAAGCGTATAAGAACGATAACAAACAACAATAAAAAATATAACACCAAGATTTAACGTGGTTCACTATCAACGTGATAGCTATGTCCACAGGGGTTAGGAATCAATGTCACTATGGCAGGGAATTACATATACAAGATGAATTCAGCAGTTCTCTAGATCTGATAGTCTAAGAACTCTCTTTGTGAGGCTCTCTCACTAATTCCCTTCCCCCAATAATAGGTTAGAGGAGGTGGGTTTTATATATTAACCAACTTACCAAAAGACCTAATGAATTTAGGAAAGTAGTAGCTAGTAAATCTCCCAATACACTCTAAAAGTAATTCAGAAATAAGACAAATATCGAGCAAAGAAGAAACCGAAACCATTTCTTCTATCTTATGTTTTCTCCACATACATCATCAACACTATCTAGGAATTCCCGAGACTCGATCATTGCGATGCTCTAGTCACAATATCATCAATCTCCACCTTGACTTGAATAGTCGCATACCACGATCTTCAATCAAGAACCCCATTCTAGTAGTCTGTACCTAAGTACCAATGCACCCACATGAACCATGATCTATTTCTCGCTAGAAATCAAACCTGCCAGTAAAGTTTCAACCAAGCACAAAATCATCGCACCTACAACGACCAATCCTTGCTTCAAAAAACTTATGACCCACGTCGGAGTCCGTACCTTTGCCAAGGCACACTATCATCCCGTCAGACCAAAAACACCTTCGTCGAAGTGCCCATGTGTTTAAATCTAAACACGAACTTTTGGTTAGCCCCCGTCGAGGCGTGAGCCGCTACTTCTCTCATTGAGAAGTTGATTGCTCCACCTCATGGAGCATTCCATCGGCTACTCCCTCGCTTGACCCAATGACCCCTGGCTCAGGTCCATTGTCCAAGACCGAATAGCTAAGTACAATAGGATTGATTGTACCCGCCCTTGATCTTATACTACGAAGCACCTCTAACGAACCTTTCCACACCCGCTATACTCCACCTTTTCCTTGAAATCTACAACCCTTACGGTCTAGCATTCCAAGCGAAATAAGACTACTCTTAAGTTGTGGCACATGCACTACATCCTTGAGAATCCTGACTACACCATCATGCGTCCTAAACCGAACATACCTAATCTCAACACCTTCACACAATCAGTTATTACCCATGGTAACCAAACTCCTACGCGCAATATATGTCAAGAACATCTTTCTATTAGGACACATATGTGAAGTAGCCCCACTATCAAGAACCCACCTATTACCTAGGTGTTCCTCCTCATGTGCTAAAGAGCATAATCCCCTTTCGAATCGCAGCCATTCTATTGTTGTGTTGTCGCTATTGAAGCCGAACCACTCTTCTTTAGCCTAGGCCAATGCATATAATATTCCAATGACCAGGTTCATTACAATTATGGCAGCAATCGCCGGACCTAGGACTTCTAGATTTGGTTTTTAGACTTCCTCCTACTCCCACTAGAACGACCCTTTCCTTCCGCACCGTTTACTACTAAACTTGCAGCATGATCCTCCACAATATCCACGGAAGCTTTCTGGCGTAACTCCGTGGTAAAAACTGATGGCTTTACTTATTCTAGGGTTAACGTGTCATTCCCCACAACAAGAGAATAATCCACAAATTTCTCATATGACAAAGACAAAGACACCGGCAGAATAAGAGCAGCATCTTCATCCTCAACCTTAACTCCTATATTCCGTAGGTCTAGCAATATAGAGTTTAGTTTATCTAGATGATTTCTAAGCAACGGACCTTTCTCCATCATTAGGGAAAACAACTTCTGTTTCAACAATAACTTGTTGGTGAGTGACTCCTTCATGTATAAAGACTCGAGCTTTTTCCATAGTTTGATCGCGGTGTCTTCTTCGGTAACTTTCCTGATGACATCATCCTCCAAACACAACAAGATGGTGGAGTGAGCTTTCTCCTCCATGATCGTTAGATCATACTCGGTAAGCTTACCTTGAGTTACTGCCTTCTTATCATCTTCCTCTTTTTCGGCAAGAGGTAACCATAAACCTTGCTGCTTAAGCAAAACCCTCATCTTTATCTGCCATAGGCCAAAATTATTCCTACCTGAAAACTTGTCGATCTTCATAGCTATCGCCACACCGGCCATCGTTCTTCCCAAGGATCTACTGTAACAGCCCGAACCACCGTCCGTCGCAACACAACCCAATAAGATGGGAAGTCACCCTTTAGGCCCGTAAATCCTCACTTGGGCTCTAAAAGGTGAAGGATTTGTTGTTTGTATGATGGTAGAAATCTATATAAACTGATCATATGAGCCTTAATTTACCAATGTGGGACAAACCAACTCCATAATCCACTTTCCAAATTCCGTAGTGTTACAAACTCCCCCACATAGAGAACGCAACGTCCCCGTTGCGCCTCGGCCAAACCATACCAACATCAACACAGGTCCAAGATCTCCCCCGCTAGACGGCTGGTCTGGGCCTCGCCCCAGCACGCAGCACGCGGTCGCAGGGTTGCTCTGATACCATTTGTAACAGCCCGAATCACCGTCCGTCGCAACACAAGCCAATAAGATGGGAAGTCACTCTTTAGGCCCGTAAATCCTCACTTGGGCTCTAAAAGGTGAAGGCCTTGTTGTTAGTATGATGGTAGGAATCTATATAAACTGATCATATGAGCCTTAATTTACCAATGTGCGACAAACTAACTCCATAATCCACTTTCCAAATTCCGTAGTGTTACATCTCCCACCTGGAGCTCTGATGCCAATTGTTATGCAATTGGGCGCAAATTTTGAAAGCGTATAAGAACGAAAACAAACATCAATAGAAAAGATCTCACCAAGATTTAACGTGGTTCACTATCAACGTGATAGTTACGTCCAAAGGGGCTAGGAATCAATTTAACTACGGTGGGGAATTACAGAAGCAAGATGAATTAAGTAGTTCTCTAGATGTGCTAGTCTAAGAACTCTCTTTGTGTGGCTCTCTCACTAATTCCCTTTGTAACAGCCCGATCCGGCGTCCGTCGCAACACAACCCAATAAGATGGGAAGTCTATAACACCCCCAATTTCCTGAGATTTTAGAAAATGCATTTAATTTAAAACAAGGACAATTGGGAGTGTTACCGCCACGATTGACATCCTAGTTCAATCGTTAAGGCAGAAGGTCAATTCTAATGATCTAATAACTCCAAATATAAAGTATATAAATGTGTTACATCCCAAAAGAATGAAATACAATTCTCGAATAATCTTAATTGAAATGCGGAAGCGATAAATTAACTAAGTGTGGACTTTATTTAATACGGTAAGCGATCGTCACTCTGAACCCTTGACTATCCCCAAGCACTTCATAACTAACCTGCAAGACTATGAAAACGTAGAAATCGTCAACCAAACGGGTTGAGTAAGAAGCAACTTATCTAGAAAACAGTTTTAAAATAAAATATATATTTTTCTTAGGCACATAGCACGGCTAAAAACTTTGAATAATTTAAAACATCGGAACCGATAACATTTAAGTAGTATAGAAAATATAATAAACGATACGATAAAAATCATTCTCCTTTGTTCCTTTTTCCTTCAGTATCAGGGCTGACTTCCTTCAACCAATAATCTCGAATGCATGCATCCCCCTAGGGTCCTGTTCCCAAGGGGAGGATATAAAGGTTCAAGGTGGAGGATCAATCCACCCTATCTATTCTTTGTGCACGATATACTTAGACCATTATGGTCACCCTGTACTCAAGTTAACTCCCTTACCAGAGTTAACAACATATATAAAAACCTTTAAGAAATCATACTTGTATAAATTATTAAACCTGGTAAACCTTTGCATTTAAACCTTACACGTAGCAATTACCTTTCGAAATCACAAACCTTATAGTAAAACAATTTATGTAATACTTCTCCACTTTGAAAACGCATTTAGAAGTTCCTTTGAAGGAGATAAGTAATTCTTCTTACCTTGTTTAGCAGTAAGTCACACGGTAGCTCAGCAAGTACTAAAACTGTTCTTCTACGAACTCGGACTCTACATGAGTATGCAAAATATACTAATTAGTTCATGCACCTACAATGTATGACATGTACGTAGTATGCATGATGACCATTATGGACTGACACAAACGTAACCAGAAAGCTATATAACTTCGCCTCTCCCTTCTCCGTCAATTACAAGTACAAACCTCCTCAAAAGACCCTTAATCGTTTACTCCTCATTTTAATACACAACTTTACTCAAAACAGCCCCTCAAGTTCATTTTTATAAACTTAAACCATTAAAATAATACTAACGTAACCACACTTATACCGACTTTACCGTAACACATAATTAGGCCTAACTAACTCACAAAACGGCTTGATCTCCTATTAAATATGTTGGCCAGATTTAAGTATGGTCTTAATCTCCCAAAAATAAAATACTTTTGACCACAAGTACCCCCATTACTATTAGTACAGTCAAACACCTTCGTACTTTATATTAACCTTCGTCAAAAGCTAGGTTCCATGGCTACTTTAACCCCTCATTATTCATCCATTTAGACCTTTTAACACACGTACTCCTTCAAACTTATTGCATAAGTTCATGCACAAACCAGCCCCAAGTATTCGCTATGTACGAAACAAAGCCGAAGATTCATCTCGTCATTTCCTTCACTACTTGGCCACTACTAACCCAAAACTATTCGCTTATACCATTAAAGCCTAAAATTCATCTTAACAGGTCTCCTACATCCCCAAACTTTATCACTTAACCATCAACAACCGACGCGGCACAACAACGACAATCAAAGCAATACCCAAATTGAAGTACTCAAATTGGAATTTCAACAAAACGACCCTTAAGACTCACGGCACATAGTAAGAACAAAAATACAAGAATTAAAACCATGAATTACTATAAAAGTCAAGAGTAATAATGCAAGACGTGGATATCGACAACGGTAAGACTTTAAAAATATAGGTAGAAACTTATACCGTTGTGTAGAGGAGAGAACAAGAAGAATAACGGTGGTAGTTTCGTCAAAAACGGAGCTAGAAATTGGAGGCGGCGAAGATTCGAAGATGGCGGCGATTTTCGATGGAAAATAACGATGATGGTGATGATATAATGTTGATGATGGCTGATGGATTGTTATGGCTGATATAAAAGGGTTTGTGGGGGTTAATGGGGGTAGTTTGGTCATTTGACCATTAAATATTAATATTCAGTTTTTTTTTTTTTTTTTTTTTTTTTAAAAAAACAAATGTAAATAGTTTACCTCTTTCCGAAATAGCTGAAAATTGTACTTTCAATGTAAAATTTGAAATCCTTCTTTATAAAGTAAGTTATTAACAAGAATAATATAATTTTGGACCTCAAAATTACGGGGTATTACAAAGTCACCAAAGCCCATAAATCCTCACTTGGGCTCAAAAAGGTGAAGGCCTTGTTGGTATTATGATGGTAGGATTCTATTATAAACTGATCATATGAGCCTTAGTTTCCCAATATGGGACAAACCAACTTCATAATCCACGTTTCAAATTCCGTAGTGTTACAAACTCCCCCACTTAGAGAACGCAACGTTCCCGTTGCGCCTCGGCCAACCATAACATCAACACAGGTCCAAGATCTCCCCCTCTAGACGGCTGGTTTGGGCCTCGACCCACCACCCAGCACGCGGTCGCAGGGTTGCTCTGATACCATCTGTAACAGCCTGATCCACCGTCCGTCGCAACACAATCCAATAAGATGGGAAGTCACCAATAAGCCCATAAATGCTCGCTTGGGCTCTAAAAGGTGAAGGACTTGTTAGTAATATGATGGTAGGAATCTATTATAAACTGATCATATGAGCCTTAGTTTCCCAATGTGGGACAAACCAACTTCATAATCCACTTTCCAAATTCCGTAGTGTTACACCCTTCCCCCCAATAAGTTAGAGGAGGTGGGTTTTATATATATATTAACTACCTTACGAAAAGACATAATGACTTTAGGAAAGTAATAGCTAGTAAATCTCTCAAAACACTCTAAAAATAATTAGCAAATAAAACAAACATCAAGCAAAGAAGAACCCGAAATCGTTTCTTCTATCTTATGTTTTCTCCACATACATCACCAACGCTATCTATCTTTTTCCTAGACTCGATCATTGCGACCTTTCTAGTCACAATATCAACAGATGATGATTATGATGTGGTTTGATCATGATTACGATGGACAAAGAAAAACGTATAAGGGGTAGGTTTAATGATTAATGGCGTCATCAACGAGAGGGTCAAGAGACTAGAATAAAAGTAATAAGGCTTTGGGATTAGAACAAATCAAAGAGATGAGAATGATCACATAGGCACGAGCTGAGGGTTGTGGAGGTTTATTATTCCCTCTTTTTCATACTATGAGAAATATGGTTTGGATATTATGGATGATTGTCAACATAGATAGTAAAGTGGCGACCAGTTAGGAGCTAACTATTATGTAAACCAATAACAAAATCTGCCAAACAATTTCTAGCCCAAAAATAAATTCACAAAAGTAATAATAAATACTCGAAAATTAAGTGTATTACACCTTGTTGGTAATATGATGGTAGGAATCTATTATAAACTGATCATATAAGCCTTAGTTTCCTAATGTAGGACAATCAAACTCTATAAATTACTTTCCATAATCCGTAGGGATTACACTTATCTTTTCCAAAAAAAAAATCTTATTAATGTGAATATTTATTTTTATAACACAAATCAACGGAATAAGTTAATGTTATTAGAATAACTCCATTAGTCAAATACAACAACATCGCCATTTTACAAACCCCAGGGGTATTTAGGAAGTTCGAAAACCTTAGGGGTACACCTGAAAAACTCCGATACCTTAGGGTTACCGTGGAAAATATCCCAGAAAGTATAAGGTGGCATCCCAACTACATCAACATTGAAGGTCTCCGGAGACGAGGGTGAGACGATGACGTTTATAGGTGGACGATGTCCATAAACGAGGGGCTGACCGTGAGAGATTAGCACGGAAAATGGGGCGAGAAAAGTGTGTGTTGGGGGAGAGAGAAGTGATCGAAGAGAGGCGGTGAGGTGATGGTTGGCCACTCTCTTATAGAATGGTGGTCATTTATCTAATAGTGAAGGTGGTGCGTGCTTGGCGGCGGTGCTGGAAGAGGTGGTCGTGAGGAAGAGGAAGAGAGGAACGAGAAAATGGATTTTTTTTTTGTCAATTTGGTTAAGGGCTAATTTTTTTTTTTTTTAAAATAAGTCAAATAAACTAATTAAGTTAAGTGTACTCTCTTAGACTCCTTTGGTCCAAAAAACACAAAAAAAAAAAAAAAAAAAAAAAAAAAAAAAAAAAAACCCTATTTCGCACACCTCTGAGGCATTTTAGGAAACTCGACAACCTTAAGGGCACACCTGAAAAACTCGGATACCTCAGGAGTAACATGGAAAATATCTCATATCTTATACTATATTTAAAGTTGTTTTAGAAGCAACAACCACGTTCATCGGCTTTAGTTAGGTCATCTTCCATGCCACGTGACATGTCTCTTTAAAATTCACTTTACAAAAAAATTTAAAATGTCCTTTATGGTAAAGAGTATAGATGGACATTCCATATATAGTGATATATAAGTGACGTTTTCCATATATAAATTGTCAACATTATAAAATAAAAACATTGAAAAAACAAATACTTGCTATTAATTGACTTACTTTTTACCTTATTATATATACTTACCTCACTATAGGTATTTGTTCTCTTTTGTGAATATTTAGTAAGTTAATGTTTACAGAAAAAACAAAACAAAAAAATTGATTACGGGCATAACCCGGGTAGAAAACTAGTTTTTACGATAATAGATATCTAAACCTTCATGACTTGTACTAGTTGTGATCTCCCTTTCCCATCTTTTTACAAAATAAACCTTTCTTGAGTTATGGTTTGTTTGGTATCACTATTTTGGTGTTTTTTATATCATAAACTTTAGCTAAATACCACTTTAAAAGGAAATTGGTTAAATAAATTTTAGAATTAAATTTAGATTATGATTGTTCCTATAATAGTATGGGATAGAATTTGGCTGCAAATAGGCAAGTCATAAAGTTAAGGGGCATTTTGGACAAGTCGGAAAACTTAGCGGTAACATGGAGATTGTCGCAAAGTTCGTGATAGTATCATGGAAAATGAAAAACAGACAACTGAAAATTGAAAACCATTTTTTTTTTTTTTCAAAAACGAGATTTTAGCTTAAACATAATAAAAAATAGTAAAAGTGAGAGCCAATACCAAAGAGACTTAAGGTACATGTTATTTATTAAGGACTAATTAAGGTCGTTTAGAATCATGGTTACGAAACTAATCTAACCGTGGGTTATTCCAAATTCGAATTTCGAATTCTCATATCCCATCCCGCGGCATCACCGCATTCAATTGGTCTCCCTTGACATTAGTATGGCAAAATCATGAGCGACCCTATAATGAACGCTTTTGTACATGGGGATTTTATATTTTTACCTATGATATTTTACTTTGTGGAAATTCTGGTAACTCGGTTGATACCATGACCTGAACGTCAATTTTAAGCTGCACGAGCTAACGTTTCCGTCATGTAGTCAAGGAAAATGAAGAAACAGATGAAGGCAACGATCAGTGACCTAGCAAGTTTGGGGTACTATGGTCCTCGTTCGATTCCTCAAGACATAATCGAAATGCACATCCTTCCTCGTCTTCCGGTCAAATCACTGGTTCGATTTAAATGTGTCGCTCGACATTGGGAATCCTTCATTTCTTCGTACAAGTTCGCGAAAATTCATCTACTCCAACATAAGAGTGTTCCTGCGATCTTCATTCGAACACTGCCAATGCCAATTGTGCCATCCAAGTTGCTTTTGCTCAAGCTCGAATCCCGTGATGATGAACTTAACGAGGACGCTTTCGATTTAACATTATCGAAATGGGAGCATGGGTATCAAACCCCCTCTGAACTTTCGATGAAGGAAGAGTTGATAGGCTCATGCAACGGGTTGCTATGCATACAATTCACAAACGACCGTTTCGAAGATGATGCTCGTTTTGGTAGGGCCACTCGCTTCCTACTGTGGAATCCGTTACTTAACCAGAGACGTACCCTCATAGGCCCGTTTGTACCTTTCAAATCTCGAATTATGTCGTCGGGTTTTGGGTTCGATTCCTCCACGGATGATTACAAGATAGTTGTTTTAGCCAAGCCCTCTTCGACGAGCCCCTTTATTATCCATTTATTCTCATCGAGAAAAGACAACTGGAGGAAACTTACCGCACCCTCTTTCGAACTCACGGTGAGGAGAACTTGGGTGGGTCGATCAGTTTTAGTAGGTGAAACCCTGTATTGGTTGTTCTTGGATCCAATCCATGGTCCAAAACTCGTTGCATTCGATCTGAAAACCGAGTCGTTATCATTAGTACAGCTCCCTGAATATTTCCCAAAACCACTAGCCTTGTGCAATGTTGGAGGACGATTGTGTGTTACCTGGTTGATATTATCGAGTATTGATAGTACTAAGTTTTCGGATATGGAGGTGTGGGTGTTAGAGCCGGAACAAGAACGACAACAGTCGTCATGGAGAAGATTGTTCCATTTTAATGATTTGGACGTGAGTTTATGGGACAATAGTGTTGATCTTGGTGTTAGGCATTTGTTGGAGCTACAAGGTTACGAGGACAAGGTCTTTTGGTTAAGCACAGAGTTAAATCATTTGGTTTCGATCTCGTGTGAAAATGGTCTGAACCAAGTTAGCCAGACGCCTATACCAAGGGACGACGATTACAACTCGATCTTGAGCTGTGCTATGGGGTATACCGAGAGCCTTGTTTCTCCGTTCTACCATCGTCGTAGGGCTCCAATAGCCAGAGAAGCCAAAATGCAGCACTTCAAAAGTAAAATTGCCCGATGTCAGCCTATCAATTAATTTTCATCTTTTAACTTTTTTACTATACAATATGACATGTTTTGGTCAAACTCATCCTTAGATGATAAACAAAAGTGAAGCTGTCATAGTTTAATGATTGATGTATTTGGATGTTAACATACATTATGTTTGATTTTTATGTTTATTATTGTATCTTGACCCTCGACATTTGTTGGACCTACAAAGTTGTGAGTATATGTTTAAACCGTTTGGTTTCGATCTCTTGCGATCTTGAAAGGATTTTGATTTTGAAGTAAGTGTCTAAAATCTAAATTGAAGGTGGTGACTTTATAATCAATCAATCAGTATATAAAATCGAGAATTTGTATGTGTTTTCGTTGTCCTAAGTCTATGTGTTAGTTTGTTTGTTCAGAGTATATAGTGATTAACTGTCTAGGCACGGGATGTTGGTCGTTCTTCACATAATTATATACGGAGTAAGTAGTAGTTCGTAGATAGGTGAATACGAAGTCTGACCCTTATGTTGAACCTCTCTAATATTAAGGAAGGAAATCCTTCCGAATCATCAGATGATCACAATATCACTCCATGATCTTGCTCCTTGCCTTAAACGTGGCCTAATTATATGCACTAGTATCATGTACTCTTTTAGATTATCTTATTGCTGTTAATAGTTTTTAGATTATCTTGTTACTGTCAATAGCCTCTAACTTAGGTAGTAAATTATTCTTTGCAATATTTTCATATTCTTGTCGTTTGACATATCCTTGTACAATCAGTATATAAACCAAGCTCTGTAAGTAATAAAATCATCTTTTCCTATCATATTCAACTCTCTACATGGTATCAGCTTAATTTCGATCCTTCTTCTCAATTATTTTTTTCTCTCTCTCATGGCGGCTGATGAACTTGTGGTTCAGAATGTCATCCCTATTCTTGCTCCTACTATTGTTACTTTTCCTAGTTCACTCAAGTTGACCCCCGTCAATTATTTGGCGTGGAAGACCCAAGTCGAGGCCCTCCTTCATGGCTTAGATCTCCATCGCTATGTCGACGGGACATTCCCCTCTCCCCCTCAAACCATTATGGTTAATGGTGTTGATACCACTAACCCTTCCTATACGTCTTGGTATCGCCAAGACCGACTCCTCTTTGGTGCTCTAGTTGGTACTCTCCAGTCTAATCTGGTCCCCCTCCTCACCGAGGCTCGCACCACTCAAGATGCGTGGACCACTCTGGCCTCAACCTACTCTAGCAGGTCTCGTGGGCATATCAACCAGATTCGTAGTCGCCTTCGTGACATCAATCAGGCTTCCTTTGCTAGTATCACTGATTATCTTAATTCCATCAAAGCCTCGGTCGATGAACTTGCCTCTCTAGGCAGGCCCATGGATCATGAGGACGCTATAGATACGGTCCTTCGCGGCCTCGATCAAGACTCCTATAAGTCCGTGATCGATGCCGTCAACGCACGAGACACTCCTATCTCGTTCGTGGACCTACATGAAAAACTTATTAATCGGGAACTCGTTGTCAAGGACACGCCCAAATCTAATCCTTGTCGTCCTGCTGTTACTCATATCTCAACTGTCCGTGCTTCCCCCACTCCCCCACGGTCCCCTGGTTTTCTTCCTACACCACAAACATCTCCCCGCAAGGCCTATCTCGGCAGCTGTCAGTGGTGCCGCACTAAGGGCCATTATCTCTCCCAATGCCTTGTTTTTAAGCAACTCTTCCCCCACATCACCTGCCCTGTTATTCGTACCACCTCCACCCCTGGCCGACAGGCTGCTGGCCGCTCTCCACAAGCCCACACGGCCACTGCTCATCTCCCCACGCCATCTGCTTGGTTACTTGACAGTGGTGCCTCTACATCTAATGGGTAGCTTGATATATACTAGTTTACTTTATGAAATAGGTCATCTGCTTCTAAAGTACTCCATTTCTATCAAAAAATGTTGAAATTCCAACTTCCATAGACAAGTCCAATATTCTGGACTCCCAAAGAATGAATCATGTGAAACTAGCCCAGAGTCGTATAACAACAAATACACTGCCTCAAGAAGGTGGAGCAGCCGGCAAGTTTTTGCCAGATAAGAAGTGCTTCACTAGCTGCAACGCCTGCCTTGGTTTCGTTGTCGCAACCTGATGTCCTGCTCCTCTCACTGTAACAAACGTCAATCCTCTGTACACAATTGTCCATCCTCCCACCTATACAAAAGAAAGAGAAATTCCATAAACCCTTACATTAACCATTCTATTATACTCCCTCCGACTTTTTTTAAGTTTTAACATTTTGTTAGAAACCAACTGAGCCAAAAGTTTAGACTAATGGTTAGGGCACCCACAATGGTTTTTATACTTCAACACGCCCCCTCACGCAAAGGCCCACTTGGGCTTGAAGCGTGGGTAATTCACTGGCCCAGAAACACAACACTTTAACTGAGCTCTTTTTATTAAGGCTCCAACACAACAAAGGAGGGGGCTACCAGGATTCGAACTCGAGACCTCATGATCACTAAAGCTCTGATACCATGTTAGAAACCAACTGAGCCAAAAGTCTAGACTAATGGTTAGGGCACCCACAATGGTTTTTATACTTCAACACATTTGATTTCAATTTCTCTCGCATATTCAAACAAAATTAAGTTCCTGAAAAAAGGATGAAAAATATGTGTGATCTACATACCTGTGAGCTGGTGTACCAAGCTTTCCATTCTTCAGTAGTTTTAAGTCCCAGCTTTCTTAGTGTGTACCTTGTTGATGTCACTGGAATTCTGCCATCAGTGTCGCCACTGAAATATGATAGAGCATATATTAGCTAGGTTCTATCCTAAAAAAAGTCTCGAATAATCTTTCTCTGTTCACAATATATACTACAGTCGACAGTTTACAGTCTACAGACATTGCAATTCCACAGGCCTGTGTACGATTTTTAAATGCAGTAGTGAGTTAATTAGCGTCACCTGAATATCCAAATGCGAAGGCCATTCGCGATCAGCTTTCTTATGGTCGGAAGCATTGAAGATGGCGAATCACTCCAAGAGGTGATGTTGTCACTGTGAAACAAATTCAGGACAATATCAAATTATTTATGGCTTGTCGATTGGCCTAATTGCAGCCACTATCATATACGCTACACTATATATTTACGCATACTTGCAATGAGTCCACGGATATGGGAGTTTTGTGACATTGGCGTGCAGGGCTTTTTGGACCTCTGGTCTATTCATATACGCGTCAGTGTAATCAGATACGCACGGATCATACCCTGCTGATCTCCTGAGCCACCTTGGCTGCAAAACAGCACGAGTTTCAAGCTCAAAGTCAATGTGTTGAGATCCTCTAGAGTTAATAGTTAATCTTGTATTACAAGCAAGTTACTGATGAGTACCATTATTTAAGAGGATAACAACAAGGGTTGACAAGATATACTCACAAATCTGGAGAGCAACGACTGAGAAGTACTATCAGTAACCGGAGGCTGAGTGTTTCTGCGAGTGCTGCTCCCATTTTCGACACAAATTGGAGTGTACAAGCTGTATATATCGATGAGTCTGTACTCATTGAAGTACTCTGTAAGCGCCTTGTTACAAGCATCGGTCAGATTTTTTTTACTGAAGTTACAGTTCTTCTTAAGGTCTTTGTAGACACGGTCAGATATGACAGCATGATTCCACGCGTATTCAATCATCCCTCTCTGATCTGTATCATCGTCTAGCAACGCATTTCCTATCTGACAAAATGTTATTGGACGTTCGCAACGAGTCAGTAATCAACACCATCCATTTCGTGCAGCTAAAACTCGAAAATTGAAGTCTGATGTATACCATAAGGCCTTTCAGATTGATGTGATCCTCTTTTGGAACAACCTTGTTGCTTTCGACAATAAGCTCAGCAAGTTGTGGAACATAATGGCCTTTAAGGTACGTGCATATAAAAATACCAACAACATTGTGAGACGATCAAAGTAAAAAAGCTCTCAAAACTGTCTACAGCTTCTCATACTGTGAAGTAGCAGTCGGCCTTAATTGTAAGCAATTATTTACCTGCATAACTTTCTCCAGAAAGATAGAAGTCATGGGACTTAAATTGCGGAAATCTTCTGAACCAATTGACAAGGAAAGCGTATGAATCTTTAGCTGGTGATCATGAAAACAAAGAAGTTGAGCTAGTTAGAGGAGTACTCAACACACTTACACATACACAAGTTTAATTGTAGGAAATGTGACTAAAAGTGTAAGAAGAATTGCCTGCAATGGTGTCACCAAGTTCGCCAATGTCGCTGCTAGTGTTAGTGTAAGAGAATCCCACGCCAACTGGAGATTCCAGGAACAGCAGATTGGCAGCTAAATAAACCAACAAAGTCTATCTGAGAATTTGATCGAGTAAAAAAAAAAAATCAAGGGCTCATGACTAAATGAACCAACAAAGTCTAACTGAGAACTTGATCCGATAGAACCGGTCAAACCCCTTGACCCATCAAACCCCCGAGGCTATATATGTATAGTGAAATGAAACACGATTTTTTAAATAAGGTAAACCGAAAACGTGCACCTTTTGCATAAGAGGTTGTGTTTATTTACCTTTTTCACCTCACCATAGACGGTATTAGTCTTTGAGATACACACTGAGGGTAATGTTTTCTGATCTTTTATATATATGTAAGAGTTCATTTTGGTGGTGCACGTAATGAATAATAATTTATCAGATGAGTGATAACGCAAGATTGTAATTTTGATGACTAATTTCGACTACTTGTAGTCTTTGTACACTTTCTATTTTTATTTTTATTTTTTTACCTCTGTTCCAAGAGTATTTATTGAGCTTTAGCTTGGATTTACTGCCTTTTTGTGGAGAAAAAGGGCCTAACTCTTCTGCTTCTCCGTAGCCAATTGAAGAGCAACCTGGACCTGCAATTATATGAACAAATGTCAAATACCACACAACTCTTACATTTGAGGTATAGCAACCGGTTGACACAATTGATATACTCAAAGTTGAATACTCCGTATAAAAAGTCATCTATATCCGACCTCTTTTATTTGGGGGGCTTTAAGCAAAAATCTTAAAGAGCGTATGCACAAACCAACCAAGAAAAAAAGAAGGATGACCCACATTCACATTGGATAGTAGCCCATCCCCGGCCCATGTATAGTTTGGTATGTAGTGACTTGATAATGAAGCAACCAACCTCTATAATGTGATAATAATCAAATATGTTAGGTGTTATTTGTTTGGTCTGTAGCTTCTTGTTAGTTTTCAAACTTTGGTCAGTGGTTAAGCTTCCCCTTAACTACTTATATGCACATACTCCATCTTCCCCGCCTATAATATGATGATTGATAAAACACTGTTGTCATGCAGTTTTGCTTTTTGTGGCATCTCTTTGTTTTTTTTTATATATTATTATTTATAAGCTACATACGTAATAATTTAGACAGCATTTTGCACCATTTGTGGCACACATTGGACTTGTAATGAAAATCTATGTAAAATCTAATCCTTCTGTATTATTGAAGGAGGCTTTTTTATAGCTCTCATATTAACCAGAGATTTCTAGAGAGTTTTGAGAATTTTATAATATTAAAAGTATTTGATGTCCATTTAAACACAAAACTGTATTTTGATCTAATCACACGTATGTACTAACCCCTCATTATTAATCGTCCCTTCGTTATCGTTAGTGTTGTTCCTGCGTTGCTGCGTACATACTAAATTTTATAATATTATTACAGTATATGGTATCCATCTAAACACACACAAAAAAAAAAAAAAAAAAAAAAAAAAAAAAAAAAAAACCTCTATTTCTAACCATACGTACGTACATACTAAGGTCCCTATGATTCATCTCACAATATCTAAACTGATCTGAATTGGAGTTGTATATATGCTGGCATAAAAACTAGAATCATTGTTTTTGAACTAAATTAACTACTCCATATTTTTTTAAGTTGTATCATACATGGCCTAATCCTCATGTCGTATTTGATTGGACACTAATCCCTTATTATTGTTTTCATGATATCTCAATTTGTAATCTTATATCGATTACTATGTCTATATTTGTAGCAACATGATTAATAGATTTGAACTAGCTAGGGAGAGGTGGTTACGTTTATGCATGTAATAAGGGTGAGTAAGTGAGTTTATAATGTTGATTGCAAAAAATATATTTGCATGAAGGTCGATATAGTACTATACGATAAGTGGTACTATTACTTTAAACATTTATATAACTAAAGATTAACCAGCTCATAAATTAAGCACAAAAAGATCTCTTTAAATGATTTTTTGAATAATAAATTAACTTACTTAAACATCTCTTATGATTCCACTTAAATATTAATTTTATAAATTTTATCATAAGTAATGAGATTATATATAAAACATATATTTTTTTGGATGTTTAAGTATTTAACCGCACATTATACTCCTAGTGAAAATTAGTTTTTATTTTATATATCATTTTTAATTGAAAACATTATCACGTGACCCGTGCAATGCATGGGCCTTCATATATATATATATATATATATATATATATATATATATATATATAAGCTAATAATTTAGAGCGCATTGAGGCCATCGGGAGGCCAAGAAATGCACACAAAGAGTCCAAGATATGCTAAACTCTCACATAAAATATTAATGTAATGCTCATTAAACATTAAGAAATGCAGCCGGAGAGAGTCCAATATTTGTAAAACTCTTACGTAATAAAGTTATCAACATGAAACATAATATAAACTGTTATAACTTGGGCTACGTATATCATAATATTACGATAATATGTGTATCATTGAGTTCGTTTCGAAATGTATTTCAATATAAGAACCATTTACACATAGTTTTGGAAGGTTGAGTATGATTTTGGTAGAGATATGTCGACAAGTTTAAAACTTTTGTGAAAAATGACTTAATAAATAACAAAAAAAATATCCGTAAGTGATTTAGTGAGATTAGAAGACATCTTAACTAACCAACATTTAATCAATTATCATTTTTTTTGGGACATTTTGTTTGGGATTAAGTAATTAATAAAAAAAAAATATGAAAAGTGTCCCGTGTTAATTTTATCATGATTTATTTATTTATTTTCAGATTAATTAATTAAAATATAAGAATGGTCGATTATGGTGAAGTGTCCCATGCAATGCACGGGCTTTTCACCTAGTTCTTATTGTTGACTCTTTATTTGGGAAATTTATACTATAGTTTATTTATATATGCTCATGAGTTTTAAACATTTGTTGCATATCCAACGCTTGAGTTTGAAACCTCTAATTGATCGAACTAGTTGAATTCCGTGGCAACTAAACCAAGTGCTTATTAGGTGGTGTTTTTATATGTAAAAAAATTGGCATATATGAATGTGTTAGTGTTACTCATCGGAAGATAATCGAGATGATGAGTGCAAGTAGGAGTTTTCAAAAACTAAATGCTAAATAGTGCATGTTCTATACCGTAACGCTTACACATTATATATGACGTATTCGTAAAGAATATGTACTTTCCGGTTTGCACCTTAATTATACGTAATATAAGGACTACAAGAAATAAACTTAAAAGATGCATGTATATGTACGTACCTCCATTAAGCCAAAGGAGTACGGGCTTGTTTTGGGGGTTTTCTTCAGCTTCAAAAAACCAATAAAACAGTGCCTTCCCATGGCTGGCATTGACTGTGACATAACCTGCGTACTGCTTGAAGCTTACCTTAGGCTGCCCTGGTAGCCTCTCTACAAGGTTTGCCTTCTGTTCTGCCCCTATTTTTGCGCTCATGTGGCCGCCCGTGGACCGAGTTTTGTTGGTGGCCGTAGCAACCATGGTGCAGCTCAATAATAATAGAACTAACAAACAATAAGAGATGTAGTGTATCAAAGAATTCATCCGAGGAGAAAATATCATAGTGTGAATTATTGTTTAATTTATATGAATATGATGAATAGTTTGCCAAATGATGAAATTAGGCAACATGCAATAATAATGTGCTAGCAGTTTGAACTAAGCTAGAGTATCCTGTTGGTTATGTATAATGATGAACTACTTGACGAGTAAAGGGGAGTTGTTAAATTGACAAATTGTTATATGTTTTTGTGCACCAAGAAGAATGTTGTTGTTTTAAGCCATTACCTAACCTCTCACTTTTGATGATGTATATTTTTTTTGGATGAACATTCTCTTGGAAACATGATTATTATATATTAAAGCTTTAATACCATTAGTTTTTGCTAAAATAAATTAAACACGTACTCCGTATTAGCTAGTTCGATAATCTAAATTTAAGACTAATCATTTTCGATAACTGACCGATAAAATTACATGTGTTAACTAAGGTAGATCAGAGTGCATTGGTTTTTTATTTTTATTTTATTTTTATTTTTTTTATAGGTCGATCGGTATGTTAATGATGAAGTTCGTTATGGGCGAGTTAGTTGCTTCAACTGCCAGTAAAAAGAAGGTGCAAGTTTGGACATCTGAAAGTTCACCCACTGTTTGTTTAGTCCACTCCAAAAGTCAACTTAATTATGAGATTCTCACACTTGGTCAATTCCTTTGCATCAATATATACCGCATCAAGATTTCTACATTTCTTTGGTGATCAACAATTCTGCCAACTTCGTATCTGTTTGATTGACACCATGTCCTTTATCGAATCTAGATGACCCTCTTTTTTTTGTTTTATCTCTAAAATATTGCTGAAGATTTTATATATACTCTCTCCATTCCAACATACTTTATTTGAAATCGTACAGATTTAAATGAATTTGGGAGTCTAAATTCAGAATGGAGTGAGTAGGTAACAAAACAAGTCTGTTAATGGTGATAGGGGAATATGCCATATCAGAGATAGATAAGCAATAAACTAAGTTACATTGAAAATTTTACTCTGTAGTTCGTTAACTTGAGCTATAGTAGTAAAATAGATTGAACTCCCAAGTAGTAAAAGTTTGCTGCTATAATACACTTCATGTAATGTTAGTAATATAGAAACATTGTATTTTTAACATTTACTAGAATATACTTGGTGACTTGAGGTGAAAAATAGAGGAAATGCTAGCCCATGACGAGTAGTCTTGGTGGATTTTGCACTGAGTGTTGCACACGAGTTTTTTTTAGTACATATTAGGATTTGCAATATATGTAATATATATATGTATATTAGGCAAATACATTTGTAATTGATGTAAATTGATTCATTTCACAAATTAAAGAGCAAGATGTAAATTAGGATTAGGAGATATGTTACTTGCTATGCAAGGGCATCTCATTGTATATAGCCGGCACGGCTGTTTCATTGAAGCAAGGAGAATCGACTCCAATAAACAGAATATTCACATAATGTGTGTTTGAGTGAAAACTATTATGGTATCAGGAGTCTAGGAATACGGAGTCGTGTGTTGAACTTTCGGTCATCATGGTCGAAAAGATCACCCCATATACCGTAATGGGGATTGATAATTTAGGGACTCCACTACTCTTACACGGTGTGTAAGTGAAGTTGGCTTACACAGCCAATGGTATAGCAACACATGACAGATGAAATAATCCTAGGAAATATTTTTTTAGATGTGAATTTATTCACGTTGGCTATGTATGGAATACTGCTTTCACACAATATATTCATTATCTTATGTAATCTTGTTTTTTGCTTTCTTTCCAAATTTTTACTCACATAAATATTTCACATTAGGCGCCAAAACTTGCGCCAAGTACTTTGACTTTTTCACTTTTATTTTTTCACAATTACAAGATTAATTTTGATTAAAAGTTCAATATATGGCTAAAAATTTAAGTGGCATCCAAAGTCTCATATGAGACCGTCTCACAAAATATCGTGACACCCCTTAAATTGGTTAAAAAGTGGACAATTTAACATTCATTGTGATCATTATATTGTTTTTATTGATCATATTAATTTACGATTTAACCAAATTAGTTGTGTTTTAAGGGCCACGAAATATAGACTTATAATAAGTTTGTGTGAGACCGTCTCACACAAGATTTACTCGTGATTAGAGTCTAGAAACTAACTTAAGCTCACCTACATTTGAGCTATTAGTTCAATCCAATTCAGGTTATTTTTAGTTACCCTTTCTTCCACCAAATAGTATTATAGTAACTATCCAACTACCCATTCAGATAAGTTCATATTTTTGTGTTCATTTAGCTTAGGATAATTATTTACGATTTCAGCTACTGACTTCCGCTGAAATGGTATACCAATTAGTATACCAATTTAGTCTAGTGTTGTACAAACTCGAAGACTATGCATATTTTAAAAAACAAAAAATAATGTGAAAATGGATCGTGTGGTATATCTCTTGATTGAGCCACCACTCCCCAAACTTGGAGGTTGAGGGTCCGACCCTTACCTCCTAATTATTAGTTTATTACTATTTGTGGTGATAGGCCCCACTATGGTGTCTCCTTGTCGTTTACATGGTTAACTAATATGCAAGTTGATAGAAGTCTACAGTGTAAACACAACAATTTTGTCTACTACACAATTGGTGCTAAAATTGTTAGTGATAGTAAAATTGAGATCCGACTAGTAATATAAATTTGTAATGAAACTTGTTACTGATTGCAGACAATTTGAAGTGTCTACAATTTAGACCCCTAACATTGTCCATCTCATAATACTTTTTTCATCTCAATTCAGAGACTTTCAAAACATTGGTCTGCGTTTCTTAGGCCGTGTGTGATAGGACTGTATTTTCATTGAATTGATTTGATTTGAACTGAATTTATTGACAAATTTAATGCACTTACACAAATTAAATTAGAAGTAAACCATATTCATTAATTGTTATTTGTATAATTCTGATCTGATTTAATTTGATTTGAATCAAATTAATCCAATTTGATCTGATTTGAATTCACTGTTTTTTAAATTGAATCATTCAATCATACAATGCCTTAGCGAATGATCTAATTCTTTTATAATCATCACACTAGAAATGATATATAGATAAAGTTTACACTAGAAATAATACACGTACAAGTACAATGCTTACTAATTAAAAAAAAATACAAAACAAAGAAAGACAGCGTGCAAAGCTTGCATAATAGCAAATTAAAGGTGGAATCTTAATTAGGTTGTTATCCCATACATATGGCGCTCTATGTAAACGTCCCGCGTAAGGGCCATCTCTACCCAACATATCGATATTTGTTAAGACGAAGGTCAACAATGTCAAAGAAAAATGAATATAGAAAAAAATGTAAACGGTTAAAGAATGATATAACAAGAAAATCATATTTTTCCAGATTACAATCTTTCTTGTTAGATATAATATCTTTAAATATTTCTCTAACTTAGTTGCCTATTTTTAATTAATACAGAAATGCCATGTGTTTTATTTTTATTTGTTGTGTAGCTATAAATGGACTACACAGGGTGTAGATCATGATTTCTCCATAATTTAGGCATCGTGTCATTATCATCGCCGCATCAGGTTAATTCAAGACTTATTCTTGATGAAGAAGTCACGGCTGTCACTTCCAACACAGAAGCCCCGATAGCCACGGTAGCGTTTGCGGTACAAGCCTCTTCTTCATTTTCTGGTGGAAACAGGGGAGGGGGCCATGTTTCTGGTGATCAAGGCAGCAGCATAGGCGACAAGGGGGGAAGCCGCTCCTCTATTGAATGCTTTCGATGTGGGCGTACAGGCCATATTGCCAGAAATTGCTGGTCCGAGTGTCCTCGTAGGGATGGGTTTAATGGTGGTGCTAGCAACAGGGGCTGTGGAGGCCGTTTGTCAGGTGGTCGTGGTGATACAGTGGATGGCATGGGGCGTCGGGTAATGGTGGTATTGATGGCAGCAGCAACGGCGACCATGGAGCGTCGAACAACGGCGGCAGTAGCGCGCGCGTCTTCTCAGGGGCTGCTCGTGTCTCTGATGCAGCGCCTATTTCTGGTCCTTCTCGGGGTGAACTCTGCCATCTCTCTGACCAAGCGTGGTCTGAGTTGCTGACACTTTGGAATGACAGTAAGCATTGCTCCGATCGTCTCACTGGTAAAACTCTTGGCTCTTGGATAATTGATACGGGTGCCTTGCATCATATGACAAGCAATATCGATTGTTTGCGTAATTTAGTTGACATTGATCCTGTTCCTATAACATTACCTAATGGTGATGTTGCTTTGGCCAGCAAAGTGGGTGAGGCAGTTCTTGGTGCACGTCTTGTTTTACGTGGTGTTTTATATGCTCCTCGTCTAAATTGTAGCCTAATTTCCGTATCAAATGTGGTGGCCGATTCGAGTCTTACATTGCAGTTTACTAATAATTTGTGCATTTTTCAGGATCGTATTTCGAGGACGGTGATTGGATTGAGAAAAAGCGGGACGGACTATACTATTTAAGAGTAACGCAGCCAATTCGGGTCAACAAAGTCGAAGTGGGGTGCGTCCGCTGATCTGTGGCATCGTCGTTTGGGTCATCCTTCGTCGAATGTAGTTAAGCATCTCCCTTATGTTTCTCAAAAGAGTTGTGCCTTGTTGAATAATCATCTTTGTGACATTTGTTTTCGTGCCAAACAAACTCGTTCTACTTTTCCCATTAGTCATAGTAAGGCTTCGGCTCCTTTAGATTTAATTCATTGCGATTTATTGGGTGCGTATTCCGTTAATGCATGTTGTGGGTCACGATTTTTTCCTACTATTGTTGATGATTTCACTCCATGTGTGTGGGTTAATTTGTTACGTGATTAAGGTTTAGTGTCTCGCACTATGCGGAATTTCTTTGCTTTGGTGGAACGACAATTCACTAAGAAAACTAAACATGTCCGGAGTGATAATGGTAGTGAGTTTAAATGTTTGTTACCTTTCTTTGAAGAAGTTGGGGTTCTTTTTTATTCTTCCATGGTTGATACACCACAAAAAAATGCTAGGATAGAACGTAAACACCGTCATAATCTAAATGTTGCGCGTGCTTTACTATTTCAAGCTGGCATGTCTGTTGAGTTTTGGGGTGAATGTGTCTCGACTGCGGCTCATTTAATTAATCGGACCCCCTCTAAGGTTTTAGGTTGGAAAACTCCTTATGAGGTTTTATTTGATCGTGTTCCGGATTTCGGTCTTTAACGTGTGTTTGGGTGTTTGTGCTACGCTAAGACCTTAAATCGTTCCAAAGATAAGTTTGCAAGTCGGAGTCGTCGATGTGTCTTAGTTGGGTATCCTCACAGGAAGAAGGGTTGGTCTCTATATGATTTAGACACTGGAGATTATTTTGCAAGCCGGGATGTTGTTTTTGATGAAAATGTGTTTCCTTTTCTTACTAACAAGGATAACTCCACTTCTTCGGACCCTTTAATTGACGCTGCTTTGGATGACACGTCTTATGAGATTGGAGCTGCACCATGTATCCAGGGGACAACTTCCCTTGATTCGCACCCGCGGGGGGACGACTCACGGGGGGTTGGCTTGGTGGATGACACGTCTGGGATTCGGGGGATTCCTCGGCAGTAGTGTTAGGGGGTACTCCGGCTGGGCACACGGATGAGGTCCCGGTAGGGGCCTCAGAGGAGGACCGGGCAGGGGGCTCGGTGAAAGTACAGGAAGGGGGGCCACGGATGTTATGGTTTGGATAAGGTCACTGGGGAGCAAGTTTCAGAGGAGTCTTCCGAAACCGAAAATTTGTTGGGTCGTGGTCATCGTGCAAAATTGGAAAATGTTCGTTTGAAGGATTATGTTACTCTTAAAGACAAGTGTAGTCCACGCTCTACCCTCTCCGTCACCTCCTCAAGTACGCCCTATCCCATTGCACATTTTGTTAGTTATAGTCGTTTTTCGGAAAACCATCGTTGTTTTCTTGCATCAATCACTAATGGCAGTGAGCCCACCACTTTTCGAGAGGCTATGGGTAATGCTCTTTGGCGACAGGCTATGGATGATGAGGTTTCGGCTCTAGAACGCAACAATACTTGGACTGTGGAGACTCTACCACCTGGTAAGAAGGCTATTGCTTGTATGTGCGTGTTCCGTATCAAATATAAGTCTGATGGAACTATTGAGCGTTACAAGGCACGTTTGGTTATTCGGGGTGATCGTCAGGTTGAGGGTATCGACTACACCGACACCTTTGCCCCGACAGTGAAGATGGTTACCGTTCGCACTTTGTTGGCTTTGGCTGCAGTTCGTGATTGGGAACTTCATTAGATGGATGTGCATAATGCTTTCTTAAATGGTGATCTCAGGTCTACATGCACTTTCCCCCTGGTTTTCGACATGCTGTTCCGGGTAAGGTCTGTCGACTGCGAAAGTCGCTTTATGGGCTCAAACAAGCTCCTCGTTGCTGGTACGCTAAGCTTGTTTCCGCTCTCATTCGGTATGGGTTTGCACAGTGTCTCTCTGATCATTCTTTGTTCACTTATTCTCGTAATGGGGTCCGTTTACATGTTCTCGTTTACGTTGATGATTTGGTTATTACGGGCAGCGATCACCTTGCTATTGTTCGTTTCAAGACTTATTTGGGTGAGTGTTTTCACATGAAGGATCTAGGTGTTCTAAAGTACTTTCTTGGTATTGAGGTCGCTCGCAGTCCTATTGCCATTTCTCTTTCTTAACGTAAATATGTGTTGGATATTCTCAGTGAGACAGGTCTCCTTGGGGCACGTCCGGCTGCCACACCTATTGAGCCGAACCATCATCTCGACACGGCTAATGGCGAGGTCTTAAGTGATCCTCTCCCTTATAGACGGTTGGTGGGTCGCCTGGTCTATCTTGTTCATACACGTCCAGAGTTGTCTTATGCGGTGAATCTTCTAGCTCAGTTTATGAAGGTTCCTCGCTTGGAACACTGGGAGGCAGCTCTTCGGGTGGTTCGTTACATAAAAGGCGATCCGGGAAGAAGTATACTTTTGCGTACCGACTCTTCTTTGGACCTTACTGCTTATTGTGATGCTGATTGGGCTAGTTGTCCCTTGAGTCGTCGGTCTATTACAGCTTATATTATTTTTCTCGGACAATCTCCCATATCTTGGAAATCAAAGAAGCAAACAATGGTCTCTCATTCTTCCGCTGAAGCCGAGTATCGCGCCATGTCTCATACTACTCGGGAGGTAAATGGTTACGGCAAATTCTATCTACGCTAGGTGTTCCCGTTTCTCAGCCTGTTCAGTTACATTATGACAGCCAAGCCACACTTCACATTGCTCGTAATCCTGTTTTTCATGAGCAGACCAAACATATTGAGGTTGACTGTAATACTACGAAATTTGGAAAGTGGATTATGGAGTTGGTTTGTCCCACATTGGGAAAATAAGGCTCATATGATCAGTTTATAATAGATTCCTACCATCATACTACCAACAAGGTCTTCACCTTTTAGAGCCCGGAGAGGATATATGGGCCTAATAGGTGACTACCCATCTTATTGGGTTGTGTTGCGACGGACGGTGGATCGGGCTGTTATAGATGGTATCAGAGCAACCCTGCGACCGCGTGCTGGGTGCTGGGGCGAGGCCCAGGTCAGCCGTCTAGCGGGGGAGATCTTGGACCTGTGTTAATGTTGGTATGGTTTGGTCGAGGCGCAACGGGGACGTTGCGGTCTTTAAGTGGGGGAGTTTGTAATACTACGAAATTTGGAAAGTGGATTATGGAGTTGGTTTGTCCCACATTGGGAAAATAAGGCTCATATGATCAGTTTATAATAGATTCCTACCATCATACTACCAACAAGGTCTTCACCTTTTAGAGCCCGGAGAGGATATATGGGCCTAATAGGTGACTACCCATCTTATTGGGTTGTGTTGCGACGGACGGTGGATCGGGCTGTTATATTGACTGTCACTCTGTTCGTGATGCTCTTCAAGACGGCACAATCGCTCCTCAGTTTGTTTCCACTAATCTTCAGTTCTGCAAGGGCATCTCATTGTATATAGCCGGCACGGCTGTTTCATTGAAACAAGGAGAATCGACTCCAATAAACAGAGTATTCACATAATGTGTGTTTGAGTGAAAACTATTAGTACACTCGACCATAAGATTACATTTCTCAATGCTCCTCTCACGCACGATTTTATTAAGGAGAGTGTGGAAGATGACAGCTAATCCTCAATAAATCTACAGCTTTACAACCATCTTTTAGGCTTCCTAAGTTTCTGTTTACTGTGTTAAAGTTGTCTTAATTGTGAGGGAGCTGTAGTGTTCTTCAGTTATGGACTAGGAAGATCTAAAGTCTCTCCTTACATGTATAAATCTGAGTTATTACCACTACGCCAAAAATAGGAAATAACACCGGATTATATGACACCGAAAACTTAAAACCCGGTGTTAGAAATGTGTACGACACCGGTTGTTAATCACCCGGTGTGATACGTATGAAAAATGTATTTATACATAACTACTGCAATTTTTAACACCGGTTGATGAAGAAACCGGTGTCTTATGTGATCCAAAAAATAAGAAAAACAAAAACAAATTTTAAATTGAACATATAAGACACCGTGTGAACCCAAAACCGGTGTCTTATGTTAATTGAAAAAATAAAAAAATAAAAACCCTAACATTGTTTTATCCGCCCCCTTTACTCTCTATCCCTCCTGTGTATCTCCCTCATTCATAATATCTCATCATAATATCTCTGTCTCCTATTATCTCCCTTCTCTTATTATCTCTTTCTTTTTCATTTATCCTCATATAATTTCACTCCCGCTTTCTCATTAATTCAGATCAATCTTCATCATCATCAACCCCCTCTTCTTTTTCTCTTTTAAACTTCCTCAACACAGTCCATGCAGCGACGACCTTCTGGGCGAAATCATGTTCGATTTGTTATCATTTGAGTGAAATCATGTTCGATTCTCAGTCATTTGAGCGAAATCATGTTCGATTCTCACTCATTAACTCGTGATATTTTCTTCATCACCCCCCTCAATTCGATTCATTTTGATACAATTTGGGCAAATTTGGGTAAAACTGTCACGGATCTGGGAGAAGTAGAGTAAGTATTATTTTGATTTTTTTGTTTGTTTTAGATTCAGTTTCCCTTTCTCTTTTTATTGTAAATTTTTCATTTTAGGTTTAGTTTGCCTTGTTCATATTATTGTAATATTCTGTTTTACAAATTTTGATTTTGATAACTAATAAATGTCACTTTGATTAAGTTTCATATCTTAATGAACTTTGTTCAATTTTGAATGTTGTATTTGTATATTATTGTAAGTGGAATTTGGATTCCGTGACATATTTTTTGTAAGCAATTTCAATGTTTTGAAATTAGTTGAAATTCATGAATTCTCCGATTGTTCATTTTCAACCACATCGCATCTCCTTCTTTACATTTCTGTCGTTCCATATCTTTCTCTCTTCAATTCGATTAATTCGATGCTCTTCTTTTTTTCTGGGCAATTGTTTTTAATTATTATTTTTTGTTTGAAAAATCGTTGGAGATAAGACACCGAGTTAACAGAAAACCGGTGTTGTATGCGCTTTTAAAAATTTCGTCCCTAATAAGACATATGACACCGGTTTTGTCCCTAACCGGTGTCTTATGTGGTATTTTTAACATCGGGTATCTAAATAGAAATCGGTGTCTTAGCCTAAGACACCGACAGTCCATACACCAGGTTTAACCGGTGTCTTGTTCTTTTAAGACCCGGTGTTAAATGTGATTTATGGCGTAGTGTACAGCACAATTTGTTGCAGAAAAATAAAACACATAAAGTTTTCCCAAAATTCATCTTCCCCCTTTGCTCGATTATCCCCTAGAAAACTAACAGGTGGTATCAGAGCCTATGGTTGAAGACCTGGGACTTAAGAAGACGAACTGGGCTCGTTGCAGATGGACCAAGTTTACGCAACCGAAGAGAGATAGGAGAGCCCCGGTTTGCGATGCCACCGAAGAGAGTCAGAAGAGACCTGGTGAGCTTGTAAAGGCACTACTACAAAATCGACTATAGACATCACTAGATAGACATCAGACATTCATAAAACCGATGTCTATAAAGAACCAGTGGCATTATTGCAATTTTGTCAAAATGATAGATATCGGATTTTTAGAAAAAACTCATGTCTATTGATAGACATGGGTTCTTTTGTGAAAACCCATGTCTATTATCGCGAAATGCACGTCAAAGCTTTACCAAAAGCCGACGTCTATTACTTTCCTCAATAACTCCGTCCCCTATGTAATGTCAGCCCTTCTTATTTTTTTTCTTTTCTTTTCTCTCTCTCTCCTCAATATATACGCCTCTCCCTTCTTTTCCTCAATATCAGCCCCTCTTCTTCTTTTTTTTTCTTTTCTTCTTTTTTCTCTCTCTCTCTCTCTCTCTCTCTCTCTCTCTTCTCAATATCTCCGCCTCTCTCTTTTTTTCCTCAATGTCAGCCCCTATCATATTTCCTCATCTCTCTTTCTCTTTCTCTCCCCTTGCAACCTGATTCATACCAAAGTTACAATTTACCCAAAGTTTGGATTCATCTACAAATGAAAATGCAAATGTCAAATCAAAAATCCAACTGTTAAAGGTAATGTTTGTGTATTTTCTTTTATAATTAGATTATTTTATTTTATTAAGTTCATGATTTCAATCAAATCGTTGTTGCATGCAGATGATTCCTATTCTAAATGAAAATTTCAATTTTAGTTTCTTAATCACCTACTAATATGAAATTGATTTTTATTTGTCATTAATATTACTTTGAATGTTGAGGTTATTTGGTAAAGTTTCAAACACCAATATCTGTTATCAAATTTATAAACTTTATTTTCTTTTTGTTGATTTGATTGTGCTTTGAATAATTTTAACGCAAGGTAGTCGTTGTTTCTTTGTGTGTGTTTCTTCTTTTCTCAGATCTAAAGCATGTTTACTGTTCAAGAAAGATAAAGGATTGAAGATGAAGAGTTTGATAATACGTCTCTTCTAGATCTGGTTCATATTGCTAATAGTGTTCCAGATGTACTTTTAAATCTTTGGGTTTCAAACCTTTTTCAGTTTTTTAGTTTAGATCTGTTTCATTATTATTTGGTCTTTTGTGAGAGGTTTGTATTGATTTATTTGAGATTCTTTCAATAAAAGTTGGTATCATTCGTTTGTTACATCCTCAAATCTCCCTCGTATATGGCTACGTGTGTACGAGTATAATTTCAGGTATTCTTTTTTAATAATTAATTGGAGAATAGACATGGGATTTCTTAAAAGTCTGATATAGAAACTCCCCAATACACATGGGTTTTGCCAGAAAATCCGACGTCTATCTCACAAATAGACATCGGCTTTTTTTCTAAAACCCATGTCTATAAAAGTTAAGGATGTCGGACTAAAAACCGACGTCTATCTCTTAGGAATAGATGTCACCCAACTCCACGTCGAGCCCAAAACCGACGTCTTTATCCAAAAAAGTTTGATGTGTATATGGCTTTTTGTAGTAGTGAGGCCAGTCTGCGCAGATGGATATGTGGAGCCGAAAGAGCTCTAGAAAAGCCCCGGTTAGCCACCAAGCCCAATCTACTAGTAAAAGGGAACTCACATGTGAGGGGGAGCGTTGAAGTAAATACCACATGTGAGTGTCCCACATTAAAGTCTGATGTGTATATGGCTTTTTGTAGTAGTGAGGCCAGTCTGATGGGACAAAATATGTGGAGCCGAAAGAGCTCTAAAAGAGCCCCGGTTAGCCACCAAGCCCAATCTGCTAGTAAAAGGGAACTCATATGTGAGGGGGAGCGTTGAAGTGAATACCACATGTGAGTGTCCCACATTGGAAAATGAGGAGAGAGTCGATATGTTTATAAACCAAGGAGTTACTTCTTCTATTGTCAATTGGTTTTAGGATGAAAATATGAAGAAGGAGTTTGAGATGACTGATTTAGGCTTGATGAATTTCTTCCCCAGCTTAGAGGTGAAGCAAACTTCTCAAGGCATCTATGTCTCACAAAGGAAGTATGCACAAGCTATCCTCAAAAGATTCAAGATGGACAAGTGTAAGGCTGTCCCAACGCCGCTTGTTATGGATGAAAAGCTTTCTAAGGAGGATGGAGCAAAAAAGGCTGATCCTAGTACCTATCGAGGTATAATCGGGTGTTTGTTATATCTTACAACTTCACGGCCTGATCTTATGTTCTCTGTCAGTCTTCTATCAAGGTGCAACTTCACCACGCCGCTGCTAAGAGAGTTTTGAGGTACTTACGAGGCACTACTGAATTGGGTATATAGTACAAACCATCTGCAAATTCAGAGTTAGTAGGGTACTGATCTAATAGTGATTGGGGTGGTTCCGTCGATGACATGAGAAGTACATCAGGTTATGCTTTTACTCTTGGAAGTGGAGTATTCTCATGGCAATCACAAAAGCAAAACAATGTTGCTTAGTCCACTGCCGAGGCAGAATATATAGCTGCACATGCAGCTGTAACTCAAGCAATTTGGTTACGGGAAGTTCTCAAAGATATGGGAAAGGAGCAGCTTGGTCCAACTAGATTGTTTTGTGATAGCAAGTCAGCTATCGGTATTGCAAATAATCCGGTGTGTCACAAGAGAACTAAGCACTTTAAGATCAAGTACCACTTTGTAAGAGATTCACAAAGAGAAGGTCAAATTAATCTGGAGTTTTGTCCTTCACAAGAGCAGCTTGCTAACATCTTCACTAAGGCATTGCCTAAACAAAGGTTTGAAGAGCTACGGAGGCTGCTTGGAATGCCAGAATTAACTGTCAAGGAGGAGTGTTGAAGATGACAGTTAATCCTCAATAAATCTACAGCTTTACTACCATCTTTTAGGCTTCCTAAGTTTCTGTTTACTGTGTTAAAGTTGTCTTAATTGTGAAGGAGCTGTAGTGTTCTTCAGTTATGGACTAGGAAGATCTAAAGTCTCTCCTTACATGTATAAATCTGTGTTGTTACAGCATAGTTTGTTGTAGAAAAATAAAACACAAAAAGCTTTCCTTAGATCCATCTTCCTCCTTTGCTCGATTATCCCCTAGAAAACTAACAGAGAGAATAATTTTATCAGATCTCTCAAACCTTATGAATCATTTGTTGATCATCTATTTATTCCTTTAATAACACTTCTATGTAAAATGAATGCTTTACAATTAGCAATGAGATCGACAATCCAATGAGCTTAACCGTACTAGAATGTTCATGTTCTTTCACCTAAATAAATATGTGATTATTTTGCCAGATGAAGTCCTGATCACCAAAATTTGAACTTCAGGTTGTGTATATTTATCAACGTGAAGTAATCACAGGAGAAGAAGCTCGTGCAGGCGTTCTTCAGAAAGCTTTAGGGGGCATTGTTTTGTTGGCTAAGAAGTGCCAGAGCATCATAAGGGCTTCCCTAGGCTTAAAAGTTGGAACTTGATGACCGGCACCTCTGACCGTGACAAACATCAACCCGTCATATGCAATAGTCCATCCTCCAACCTACAACAATACGAGTTGTAACATACATAACGATCATGAAATGAAATATGACTTCGAAACTTCTACCAACTCTTATAACTAAATTGATAGACAGGCTACTTTAATAGGCTATGCCACATTTTCAGTTAGGTTCTAATGTATCTATATCACCAAATTTTGTCATATCGATGACAGATTTTGGTCTATATGTAACAAGTTGGAAAGTAAGTAAATGTGTCTGCAACGATTGCACACTTGTAATACCTGTTTTTTTCTGTACCAGGGTGTCCAATCTTGAACAATCTTGAGGCCGAGCTTTTTGAGAGTCATCCTTGTTGCTGTCACTGGGATTCTTCCATCAGTATCACCACTGTAGAGCCATACATATTTCTTGTTATTTATATTTTGTTGCAATTACATGTGTAACGAAATGCATAGTAATAAAAAATCGGATTACTGAGGTATTAGTGGTAAATATGCTGAATTAGCACATGTCATTGATCAACAAACTTGCCTGAAAACCCATATCCGAAGGCCACCATCTACAAGCTTTTTGATAACTGGAAGGACTGAAGAAGGCGCATCGCTCCAAAATGAGATGTTGTTACTGCAAATTAGCATAGATAATGCAGTCACTACAAAGTCGCGTTGGTATAGAGAAAATTTCTAAAAAAATCCTCAATCTGACTAATCCTTTTGGTAGACTGCAAGATTTGAATTTTGATCAAGTTTATGTAAATACCTGCAGTGAGTCCAGTTATAGGAAATTTTCGTGACATTGGCATGAAGTGCTGCCTGAACATCTGGTCTGTTTAGGTAATCCTCTGTGTAAGAGTCTGCACAAGGATCATACCCTGCTGGTTTTCGGTGCCATTTCTCCTGTAAAAACACACAGCTTAAACAACTTATTTACCAGAGGTGACAAAGAAATATGATCCTTCTGCAAGAAATGGTTACTCCATAAATTGTAAGGAACGATTCATCGCAGTTAAAAGATCAGACTAAGGTAATGGTCGAAGCAGTAAGAAATAGGAGTATAAAGGGACTTACAAATTTGGAGAACAAGTGAGGTGCAGTGCCTTGTATAGCAGAAAGGTCTCTCCTGGTGTTGCTGCTATTAGTAGAGGAATTCTCAACGCATGTAGGTGTGTACAAGCTGTACATGTCTATGAGCTCATAGACAGCAAAGTACTCGCTCAGAGCGTTCTTGCACCCAGTAGATTCGTCATTAATTTTGAAGTTGCATTTCGATTTGACATCTTTGTATACACCGTCTGAAATGACAGCATGATCCCAAGCATAGTCAATCATCCCTGTCTGATCTGTATCATCATCCATTAAGGCATTCCCAATCTGTGAGTATGAACAATACAGTATCAGAAAATCATCCTTATTATCAACTTATATCTTCCTCCCGCACAACTAGGTAGGTTGCCACTAGGATTATGGAATGCTAGTATTCGGCTTTTGGCTGCAAATGTTAGTAGCAGTGTACCACAATCAGATTACTAAGCAACTAGGATCACGGGACTTACCATGAACCCTTTGAAGTTGATAAAATCGGCCTTGGAAACCTTTTTGTTGCTGTCAAAGATGACCTCTGCGAGCTGTGGAACATAGTGTCCTGACATATACAACATATGAAATAATCAATAATCAATAGCTCAGTAGTATAGCAAATGCAGTGCAGATATATTACATCTACTGATAATTTTGTGAGTTTACCTGCATAACTTTCTCCAGCAATATAAAATTCATGGGACTTAAACTGCGGAAATTTTTTGAACCAGTTCACCAGGAATGCGTAAGAATCCTTTGCTGTTTAACAAAGAGCAGAATAATCAGCAGGCAACAACAAAACCAACCAAATTAAGATCTCTTTTGAAATTTTCATACAATCATGTTACCAACTCTGTAAACATTGCAATTTGGTTGAATCTTATCATTCTTATGGTCTGTGGACTGTGAAAGCTACAAGTGCCTAGAATTCGCGTGATATGTTGTAATCTTATTATCCGTGTAGGAAGAATTTGTGTATTAAAAAGCGCCAATGATAGTCATTTTTAAGAACAGTTACCTGTGATCAAGTCACCGAGCTGATTGATGTCAGTGGAAGTATTGGTGTAAGAAAATCCAACTCCAACAGGCGACTCCACAAACAAAAGATTGGCAGCTGAGAAGAACACCATTGATCAGCTATCACTAGTAATCTAGTATGTGGTAACATTGTAGTCCAACATCAGTCTTTGTAACAACATATAGGCCACAATTCTTTGTTTTTACCTCTGTTCCATGCAAATTTGTTGAGTTTTAACTTTGGTTGGCTTCCTTTCTGAGGGAAGAAAGGGCCTAATTCTTCTGCTTCGCCATATCCGACAGACGAGCATCCGGGACCTGTGCAAGGGCAACAGTATACAATTACAATGTTGACATTAACACACTTAAATTTGCTCAAATCTTGCACCTTCACTTTTGCAGTAAAGATCAGTCCTGTTATTTCCCATGATTCCATTGAAAGTAAAATTTATAATTTCATTGTGAAGCGTCATGAAGTAGTTTAATTAGCCTAGTCAAGGTTATATGGATTTTTGACTTCACAATATTTTTTCACGACCAATAAAAATTAGAATTCTTGTGTGTTTTTGGCACTAGATTGGTCAGTAATTCAATTTTGCCACCTCATAAACAATTAGACACCAATGCTAGTGCCTATCTCACTTGCCACGGGGCACACATTTGCTAGACATACACATTCGACCTACAAAAACCACAAATCGTGTTCAAGAAATTGGCAAATAGGCGAGTCTAATATCCGGACACAATCTCATGTTTGTATACTTGGTAGACAACTTTGGTATAATCTAATTTGCTCATCATATAATCCCTGATTCATGGTATTAATAACTACTCCCTACTAGTTATTTGGGGGATGAAAGGGGACCATCATAATTGGATTGTGCAGAGAGATAGAATGGGCCGAGTTGTTTGCATCCAAAAATAGGTGATATATATGTGACACTTGACTTAATCATCTGCTGCTGAATCTCAATTAATTTCTGTTAGTCAGTTAGGTCCACTGTTGTACGAATTTGTCTTCATGTGAAATGGTTATGTCCCCACCAACGTTTCCTTTTTTGTCTCGTAACTAATAATAACTTTATTTTGTGTCTAGAATAATAAATATAAATTGAAAAGAGTATAATTTAGACACGTCATTTGTTCTAATTTGTAATGACTCATCATAGATCATGATTAATTTGGTTATTTTAGGTTGTTATAGTATTTTGACACTATGGTTAAAGCGCATCCATGTCCAAACTTGAAAATCGGAATAGGATGGAAACTCAACGGCTATTTGGCTAAGACCTTAATGTTTGCATGAGATGTAATGGTCAAAAGAAACTTTTTATTTTTATTTTTTTAAGCATCTATTTCTACACAAGCAACAACTCCAATGCCGTAGTTTAGCTTAGAATTGGATGAACTTTGAGCATGAAGGAATTTAGGTTAAGTTGATCATGTAATTGATTGCAAGGATGCTCGAAATTCAATTGACATTGCAATTGATCTAGTAGCAGTCTTCAACTCGTAAAATGTAGCAATAGTTGGGGTAAATTGAAGAAAGTATTATTTGTTCAAGAAAAAAAAAATCGTTGTTACACACGTGGTACATCTGACCTTTGCTTCCTTATCGTTAATAAGGAGCGCGTTTTACACATTAGGATGATATTGTTGTTATGTTATTGGTTCAAGGAAAGTAAGAAAGAATGGAGACACACAATGACACAATTAGTAAACGAGAGATAATAGTAGGTGGAAGAGGAAACAAGTTGGATGAGGAGGGTTGCTCGGGGATCAAGATCCTCTGGAGTTATTTTTCCTAGAGTTCCCTGGAGTTTAATTGAAATGGAAAAATATATTTATGAATATCTTTTTTTAAATAAGAAAAAACACTACATATTAGAGTGATGTTTCCATTTCAACTAAACTCTAGTGAACTCCAGGAAAAATGACTCCAGAGGATCCAAATCCGTTGCTCGGAGGAGCAGAGCACATTTTGAATGTCTGATCGAGTTTCAGGTCCATGCTAAGGGGCCCCACAAAATAATATCAACTGTTTTTCACGTGGTCGACCAATCCTTATGCTTCACTACTTCAACTTATACTCCCTAGTCCTGGAGTCCCTCATTACTTGATCAAATTTTTCTTCTTCCTTTCTATAATTTGATTGGATTGAATAGATTGAACGTAAAATAAGGTACTCGTAATTTAAATCTAAAAAGTTTGGAATTCGAATCTGATATAATGCTTTCAAAATTACATTGTATTATAAGGAAGGTAGGTGTTTGAGTGACGGATTTGACTCTTTTATGAGAAGATAATGACTAAAATAAGTGGTTTAATATCAGACCCCTCATATGGTCGAAATGAATGTAGAATTTAGAATTCATGATCACATACTCGCATTATAAAGTTCATAATTTGTTTTCAGTCGAGGTACAACTAGGTGATTTATGATTGGAAAAAAAAAAAAAAAAAAATCCAAGACAAAAACAAAAAAAATTAAACGTAGTTGAAGGACTCAAGGTTAAGGTGCATGAATAAGACATACGAGTATTAAGTTTTTTTTTTTGTGATTGATTATGGTATTTCAGTCTTAACACATCATATGATGATATTTGGTGTTCATACATATTAATTTCATGATATTGGTAATTGGTGATATGAAACGATATTTTGAGGATTGATTCATGTAGGGAAAATTAAATATAGGCCGGTATTAGTATCGGCTTTATTAATCACTAGACTAACACCATATTGGTGGAGCAATGCACCAAGTAGACGAACATAACTTGTCTTACAGTCTGGATTCATTTAAGTAGGATATGGACCGCAGAATCGGCCAATTTGCCAGTGTTCAATTCAACTTCATACAGGACTGTAGATGGACCAGGGCGAGTAGGGCCCAAAAATAGGGTCCCGAAATTTTGGGGGCCCATACTTTCGAGAACTAAATATATACTGTATACATTACATTTACTTAATATTTTAGTAAAAATTGTACAGCCCAGTGGTAAAGTATGTAAGCAAAAAGGCTAGACAACTACGGTTCGAAACCTTCTAGCCCGCTTTTCCTCTTTTTTTTGTTCTCTCTCTTCTTTTCCCTTTGTGCAGTTTCTTGTGTTTTTTTTTTTTTTCACACTCTCTTCTTTTCCTTACTAGATTATACATGAAATTTTTTTTTTTTCCTTTTCCAATGTTTTGTTCTCTTCATTAATCATCTCTTAATGCTTAAAATTATGTGTAATTTGCCATGTCGAACACATAGGGCCCCACACTTACCATTTTAATATATTTTGTCCAGGGCCTTTCAAATGAACGCTACGGCCCTGACTTCATACCGTCTCTGTCCATGTTTAAACTCTCCGCTCTCTTTTGCGCAAAGATTAAGATATTTTGGAGTTGTTCATATTTGTTTGAGATAATACTACGTAATTATTATGAAGATAGTTGATGATTTATTTATAATTTTTCAAGGTAATAGGTGATTTGTTTATTATTGTTGGGGATAATGGGTGGTTTGTTTATTATTTTTAGTGATAATGAATTGATAATGGGTGGTGAAAACTTACCCCTATTTTAAAAGTTTACATGATGAAGGTATAAAACCATTGTGCGTGCTCTAACCATCAATATAGACGTTTGGCTCAATTGGTTATCTAACATAGAAATAAGGTATTTAAACTTTGATATTCCAAAAAAAAAAATACGAAGTGCTTAAACACGAACGGAGGGATTATATCATACACAAGCAATCAATCATAACGTAGTCTGTGTTTGACAGCTTAATTAAGCTGCCCCACATTCAATGCTAATTTACTACTAATTACCCAACTTCCTCTTGATCAACTATATATCTTTGCGTACATTATACATTATCTAATACTCGTATGAGTAAATGAGTAAATGACTGAAGGTTATGGTGCAACCGTGCAACTATTGAACGCAGATTTGTTACGAAATCATCGTTATTAATGGACAAAAATGTGATACCTACAAATTACAAAGTTACAAGTTTAAAATCCGTCAAAGCATTTCATGTTGATTAAGCCTGAAAAAATTGCAATAAAGCTCAAACTATCTATTATTGATGACAAAATTTGGTCAATTAGTGACTATTGCTGACCGAAAAATATGGGTAACAGTTAGCCCAATTGGTTCACGTACTACAAATATGAATAATTATTTCAGCATCGTTGTCATTTTAAGTTATCTATTTTACGTAGAGTTTAATTTAGAATTCTTGAGTTCAACTCAGAAGAGTGCTCCCTAATTTATTAGGGTGTTGGCCTATATTAATGGTTCAATGAGCTGGTACTTCGAAATCATAAACTTTGTAGAGGCAAGTTCTAGCAAGTAGTCGCAGCTATGACTCTAATACTCTATCAACTTAATTAGAACTAATTTAGGATCATGAATGCGTAATTGATCATCACATGAATGATTAATTATCTCCCTGTTCAAATATTCATTGCATAACCATTTTGAAGGTAGGCTAGTGTCATATCGAGGACCCTGTCGAATTAATCAACATCGAGATCATTGAATTATGATAATTTTCGACATGGTCTATAAGTCCCGAATTTTTTTTTTAGAAATCTGGACACATTCATTATAATAGAGCGACATATATACATGACTCTGTAGTTCCTCAAAAATCATGTATGTCACTGTTCTAAAATTATCAAATGGGGAATAATATACCAATTACGAAATTCAAATACATTCGCAAATAAATTTGGCAAGGTTGCCTGGTGATATAGAGCTAGGTGATTGATGATAGAAAGGGAGATGCAACCTAACTGAGGATTACATACAAAGGAATATAGTTTTGTATGTGCATGTCAATTGTCATGCAATTATTATCACAAGGACCACGTTAACGTTGCCCACCTTCATAATTACCATATCTACCGAATTGTGTCTTTCTTTGTGTGGCTAACTTTGTTTTTACTTGTCCTAATTGTGTTATTTTTGAAAATTCTTCTCATCAGTATTGGTTTAATTAGTTTACGACTTAATTGTTAGGTTCGAATGTTCCCCTAAAACGTCATTTTATTCATATACCAAAATGAATGTTGTTTGTATACATGTCTGGGTAATTTCTTGTTCTTTTTATTTTATTTTTTTTATTTTTTTTATTTTTTTTTTGTTATACTTATGTTGTTTTTCACCGTTATATCCTCTTAAATTATTAAGTTTGATTCTTATTTTTTTTATAGGAAAACGTAAAGAGAAATTAAAAGCAAAGCAGGTGATAATTTTGTCAATGCGGAAATCATAATCTTTGCGCAAAATAATAATGCATAATTAGAATTTGGGTATGTAAGTTAATTACCTCCATTAAGCCAAAGGACAACAGGCTTATTACGAGGGTTGTCAACAGCTTCAAAGAACCAATAAAACAGTGCTCGACCATGTGTTTCATTAACAGTCACATAACCAGCATAATGCTTGAAGCTCACTTGTGGTTGCCCTGGCAAGTCGACGACACGGTCCGCCTCCTGCTGAGCCAGCACCGCCTTGCTAAGCCCGTGGTCCGCGGCCACGACCCGAAGAAGAAGAAGAATTAGCAATGAGTGACTTATTACAACATTAGTATTAGTAGAGAAAAGAGCCATTTGGAAATACTAATGGCTTCTTTAACACTACTCCCTGTATTATTTTTCTGTTCTAAGAAGAAGCATAGGAAAGAGTTGATATGTACTAGTGTGTATATATATATATATATATATATATATATATATATATATATACTAGTATATGGGAAAAGAAAGATATGAAAAAAATAATGGGAGAACAAGTAGGGATAATGAGACAGAAGAGGAATAATAACAGTAAATCATTGCTGTTTTGGAAGATTCATCAATAATTCCTTAGTCTTAATGATTCTACTGCGACTATACTTCTGATGATTTTATTTGTTTTGTCATGTGTGACTTGTGAGAGAAGATATATAATATGAAATGATTGATTCTGCTATCTTATCCCTTTAATTTGGAGGATTCAGATAAATAAACCACTTTTTTTTTCATTTGAATCAAGTTATTGTTAGTACGAGTAGATTTTTTGTTGTCAAAATGATCATAAAGTTAAGAGTAAAGTATCAATAGGCATAATGGGGTTAGGGTTTTAATCTAAAGGCGTACACACTCTTATTCCGCCAATGGGATTAAAAAAAACGGTATAAGTTTTTGAAGGGATTTGATTCATGTTAATTTAGAATGCTACACACCTATACTCCTATAGTCTTCTGGTAGATCGACAATCCTGATAATATGACTTTCGGTACAGATTTTGATCGTTTGATGATCAGTGCACACAAAATATCGTGCTAAAACTAAAGCTGTATACAAAATATTTTCAATGTACATCACGCGTATAAAACGAGATGTATATATGTTACGGCAAGAGTACGTTATAAAATGCTAAGAGGGCATCCTACATTAAACTGGTCAATCGCTTCAAGATGCAACCGTCATTAAAAACCAAGAATGCCGCTATTATATATTTTGTTATCAAGATTGTGACCTGTATTTTCATCTAAGGTCCATTTTGTGTGGTACAATTTTTAGATACCAATTTTGATTTTTAAGAAAGCTAAGATAGACACACCATCCAAAGCTTATGTTAGACCACCTCTTCTTTCATAAAAACGTAAAAAATGCTTGTTTTGTATGAGGTCTAATAACCTATTAGGTCAACCTTTTCTTTTAACGACAACTAGAAATATATGACCAAATGCAATCTCGGCGAAACACTTGGGGTTGGGGAGTTCATATACTCACTTTGGAGTAAGATAATGAAGTTTCTCTATGTTCAAAAAAAAAAAAAAAAAAGATAATGAAGTTTCTCACAATTGATTAGAGACATCATAATAAGATCTCATTACTATCCACATGAGCTCTATCTTGAAATTTCGCCATATACACGACATTGTCTCCGAGCTTGAATTGCAAATACCAATTCTCCCATGGGAGTTATGAGATATGATAGTAGAATCAAAGATAAATTACGTAATCAACGACGCACAAGGAGAGAGCATGCGTGCACAAGGTAGTGGACATGTGCAAGAGGACGGAAATGAAAGGGAAGGCCGGAGATTTATCTGTTGTATTATTGGAGTGCGGGCACAATCAAAGGCCAAAACTACGATTTTTGATAGGGTAGTTGCTCTGGAATGTTGGAATGGTCCCAAAATTGAGAGATTTTTCGAATGAATGGGTGTCTGAGGTTCATGGTCCTCGTTCTTTTCGTCTGCATGGACTATTCTTTTAAACAGGTTTGGCTGTTTGCAGGATTTTTCCTGCGCCAAGACTGCGATTTACCGGGACAAAAAATAAACTCGGATCATGGCGAGTTTCACTGGCCATTGTTACTGAACCTACGCGTACTCCTGAAAATCAGTACTCCCAAGCCTTTCCAGATTTCGTCAGTAACATCACTGGTCAAGAAACTTATTGCGATAAACGAGGACATTGTCACTTGGTCCTGCAAAACCTTGACAAATAATCATGTAGGTTATGAACAGATTCATCATTGAGCTCAAAATGGATATAGATCCTCGACTAAATTTCTAGCATAGTGCTATCAAAATGTAACTCCCCGTGTGTTATGTTGAGGTAAGGATCATCGGAAAATCATTATTGCTGATGGAGATAATGATCGCAGAACCTGTAGAACGCATTAGCTTGAAAAGCTGATTCGTAGAACTAATTCTAACTCTGTCCTTGCTCTCCACACATCTTGGTCACAGGGGCTGGCAGATTACAAGCAGGGCAGATAAGTCTCAGAATCAACCCCATCTTCTTCGGTCTTCCTCTTCATCGACTGGGGAATACCATGATGGTCGTTGCTTGGAGTTGCTCAACCTGTAGTTGAGGAGGATTTCTTCATCACAAATGGTCCGGGTGGCTACAAGAACAAGCGACTTCTGAATAGGTGCTACACTGGCAACAGCACTTCGGGACTTGAACCAGAAACTCCCAAACCTCCTCATCTTCACTCCCTCTTCACTTCCAAATGTAATATTTGGGATATAAGTTCTCATATCCTTTTCATCCAATGGAAAATCGTAAGGGCAAACCATTACGTTGGGAATCATGCCCTTTGGAGGATGGTTGGCAAAATGAGCAAAAGCCAGTGGATTCCTCCGGTCCAAAATTTCCCCATAATTGACTTTCCTGGTGCTCTCCGCAGGCTTGCTAAGCATTTTCCATAGCCGATCAGACCCTTTCAGAACAGTTTGTTCAGAAGAATTAGATCCTTGAGTAAACCTTAATCCGTCCCAGAACTCCCGGACATCATCTCCTCTACCCCAAGGCTGGGCATTTATCACGGTACCGTCATACCTTGTGATCAAATAAGTGTTATGGGCATTCACTTTTGGATATCCAGGTATGTATCGATAGTATGCCGGAGAGTAGGTCACACCAGGATAAATTGCTATGACAGAACCAACATCAGCTTCTCCATCCAGGAACAGACCTTGGCCAGCATCCTTGTGTGGAATTTCAGAAGGTCGAACTACAAGTGAATAGCCTAGACGATCCTTCACAGCTTGGCTTACATCTGCTAACTTCAACGGTTTTGTCTCAGGTACAACTGCACTGAAAATAACACGTGGTTTAAATTCACCTCGAAAAGGGGAGTTAGATAGCTTTGGGGGTTATTTTTCTCTCGCATAGAAGCTACTAATGAACGATGAAATATATTGAGTATGCCCTCGCTGAAAAGCAGTTCAAAAAGAATAGGGGAGTGAAGGAGAACCCAATTGGAAGTAACAGGCATGCAAGCACATAACAAAACAGTGAAAGTTCCATTGTTACAAGCCTATGGGAGGTCAAGGAATTGTCCCTTGTAAAGTTTTTGATGTCATAATTAATGTTCCTTCAAGAGAAGTACGATATACCAGTGAATAAAAGAGACATTCACATCACTACTTGAAATACCACCAAACACAGACAGTTTCTTAGCCCACGTTTTATATCCCACAGCCTTACAGTTCTTCACTTGCCTAACCGGCCAATTTCGAATGATCCGGTAAAGGATTTTCCTTGAGAAAAATTGGAAAGTTATCTATAAAGGGCAGCCCGGTGCACATTGGAAAGTTATCTATGCATGCAAAAAAAAAAAAAGGTTCTCTATTGGGTCAAACGCTGTGCCTATGATATACAGGAAGAATTAATAGAGGAACTATTTCAGTAAAAGGATTCGAGAACACTGAATTTCTTTTACCCTCCAAATTAACAAAGAGTTAAAGCTATTAGAGTTTTTTTGGTCAGAAACCTTTATAAATCAAATTTAACGACAACATATAGCTTTTCTATAATTTATAACACTTTTCTCTAGCAAATGCAGTAGGCGCCCGTATCTACATTTCTTTGTAAAAGGATTCGAGAACACTGGATTTCTTTTACCCTCCAAATTAACAAAGAGTTAAAGCTATTAGAGTTTTATTTTTGGTCAGAAACCTTTAAAAATCAAATTTAACGACAAAATATAGCTTTTATATAATTTATAAGACTTTTCTCTAGCAAATACTGTAGGCGCACGTAGCTACATTTTCAGTTACACTTTCCACAAGCCCTCTCTATGCCTATTTAGAATTTTCATCATCAAGAATAAAGTTAAGAATATACAGGTCTCCGATTATGGACTCTTCAAATCCAAATCCCCCAAACTCACCTTTTTATGAGAGAGATCCTTAATTCACGGGTCATTTGGGGTCGGAGGGAGTATTGGCAATGTTATTGAGTCTCACTGAGAGGAGCTCTCAGGAAATTCATCCATATGGGGCCAATGCGGAGCGCAGCTATACGAGTAGCTTATATTTTCTATTCTCCACTGGAGGAGGAGAGGGGCATCCATGCCAACACATATCTCGGATAGAGGATGATAAGCACAACAAAACTGTCCAACTTAATAACAAACTACATTTAAAAGCCTGAAAAGTAGTTACCAGATTGGTTACACGGAGAGCTGGTTGCATGACCAACAGCAAAACTGAGTCCAGTTCGTCGAGGAGCACTCTTTAGTTGTGTTGAACCCACGTGTTCTTCAGCTTTATTTTCAGGCAGAAGGGTTTCATCCATCAGCATGCAGAGATTTTTTATTTGAGAATGAATATTCTCCTCAACCTGCTTCTGTTGGTCAGCTAGGGAAGCTTTGCTAGCCATGTCAATTATCTCCTCAACATCTGGCTCGTCAGCATCTTTCCCTAATCGGTTATAGCTTCAAGTAGAAAACATACACGGCTAATCATTTGTCTTTTCAATATACATTCTTGTCAGAAATATGTCAATCGAATTAAACACCTCAAGCTAATAGCAGAAGAACAGTAAAATTATCCACACAATAGATATATGCGAATGTTTCAGAAAACGCCACATGACCAACAGACTAAGTCACTAAGACTATCCTTAAACAGTCAGAAGGATCAAGTACACTTTCAGGAGTCCTCATACAAGATTTCTATGCACTTGACTAGACATAAACAGGTATTGCATATCTTATAGAGGGTACACAATTTCTTTTTCTTTTTCTTTTTTTTTTTTTTTTTTTTTTTTTTTTGGTATTTGAAGGCTTGGGTGACTTAAAGTATTTGCAATGGGGGTCTGCACCCCACTAAAACCGTACCAATCATAAAAAAAGCTTCATCTATTTTCAACTACTAAACTAACATAAGAACCCAAACTGCCACACGGGAAAACTTTTATCAACCCATGACTTGAGAATCTTACACTCTATCGGCCAACAAAGCCCTTCACGCATCACTATACTAGTGGTTGCAAAAGTTCAGATATATAGCTCAGATTGTCAACGGCCATCCAACTCAAATATGAAGGTCTATATGTGGCATAAGAATCCACACAAGAAAACGTTTGAGAAAGATTATCAACTCATGACTTCATGATGCCACAATATATTAGCCAACAATGCCCTTTATGCACCATTATGTATGTGGTTGCATAGATTTCAACAAGCTCGGTTATATTGCAAATGCATGGTACAACCCCCGATTTCTGTCAGATGGACGAAGATAATACAGGTGAAGCATTGATAATTGATAAAAATGAGATCTGAATAACAAATGACCGAAAGCTGAAATCATCGCCTGCCCACGGCAAATGCAATGTCAATTGCTGCTACAAGTGCCTGCCCATGGCAAACGCAGTGTCAACTGCTACAAATGCTTTTTACGCAGTAGATAAGGGTTACAAGAAATGGGCCACGGTGAGTCATAACTCTGCTGGCACCCATTCGCCCACTTAAGTCCTTTTACTCAGTTATATTTCATGATTTTTGCTTTACTTGTGTCTTATATTTCATGTAATGTTCAAACCATGTCCATAGGTGTCTTGTACTGTGTCTTTTCGTAGTGTGAGGCTGCGGAAAAGACACTAGTGCTTTTCTATACACTGTGTTTGTCAAAAGTTGGGTCCAAAAAAAAAAAACCTCTCTGAAGGAACCCAGTCAATAAAAACTAATCTTCTTCCATTTCCAACTTTACCCTTGTTGATGCTCGATATTGAAAGCTTTGTTTGTTGTGCTCACTTCTAAACTAAAAAAAAAAAAAAATCTATCGTGATCACTTTCAATATTCAATGTGTTTGTTGTGCTCACTTCTAAACTAAAAATTCCAACAGACTTGCTCAACACACAGTCCCACGATCCCGGCTGGTACGAGTGGACAATGCCGCACTAGTACTTGGTCCAGAACTCAATTGCTGCTTGCGTTCTTGTCCGGAACACTGACAAGCGCTCTTGTCCAGAACGCTGACAAGGAATCGCATCACGGTCTGTCCCAATTAGCGGGCCATGACACTTGGTATTGATGAGCTGTGATGTGATAAAAAAGGATTGGGGGACCCAAGTAGAGAACCCAATGAGAGAAAAGTTCTCGTATCTCGAGAACCTCACTGTTTGGCAAGATACGAGGATCGATAGGTTGATGAATACACACTTGGGGAAGAGCTTCAATACCTCCATCGCACGTGTGAGGAACTTTAAAACACCTGCACCACGTTGAAAGCGGTAGGCCCGGTGGCTGGTGAAGGAGGCATGTTGGGGGCTCGGAAAGTGATGCCACCCCACCTCGTTCCTACAGAGGAGCGAGGGATTTGAAGAAAGTTGACAACTTCACCTTCAACCACGAGAAGTTCTTTCGAGTCAGCCGGTTGGGTGATGACGCGAGCATGTGGTGACGCTTCAAATATGCTCAAACGGAAGCTAGATCCATCACCTTAGTGTCGTGGGACGATTTGAAGAAAATTTTGAAGGAAAAGTTCTATGTGAATAACACGGAGTTCTTGGCTTGGAAGAAACTCAAGAATTATGGCACGATTAGGCCGTAAGTGTGAAACACTCTTTTTAATATCTCAGGAGGAGAATGCTGGTGAGTGGTGACAGTGTCCATCATCAGCTCATTTTTTTGTTTGGGGTGTAGCTAAACCATTGAAAAGGCCTCTAATAAACCAGAAGCAAAAGTGTTTTTCATTTCTGAAAGGGCGAGCAAAAGATGCAGAGTGCTAGAAGCATTGTCGAGTCTGCATCCACAAGTAAGGTGTGACTTGTGAGAATACTGTCAGGCCACACTACTTGAAACCAACTTCTGCACTTTAGAAGTACTTTTAAAGAAACTGTTTCTGGAGTAATTTAGAATCATTTGGCAGCTAGTCCCTCCATCCCAATCTGAACACCCCATACTTTGACCATTAATAGCTCAAAACATATACTCCCTCCATTCAACTCCACTCTTCCTATCACTTTTCGGCACGCACTTTAAGGTGCGATTCTACCTATGTTTGAGATTACGTAAAATTCTAAAATTTTGTGAAAATCACTATTAACATTTAATCTTGTTTGTCTAAAATTTTTGGAATTTTACGTAATCTCTAACATAGAGAAAACCGCGCCTTAAAGTGCGTGCCGAATAGTGTTAGGAAGAGTGGACTTGAATGGAGGGAGTAAGAATTTTAATGACATAAAAATATTTACACTTGTTTCCATAAAATCTTTCATATAGAAAAACTTTTGCATACATGTAAAAGGTAATGGTCAAAGTGGCGTCTTGGAGACCGTGAAAATTCAAATGGGGTAAACTGGGACGGAAGGAGTATATTTTAGAAGTGTTTTTGGGAGTTGAAATTGTTCAGACACCATTTGGCGAAGGGTTTACTTCTACTCTTAAGTTGTTATAGACTACTACAAACATCTTGAAATCATCATCGTTACCCCTTTGAACTCCCCTAACATATTATCAAAGCCTTAGAACAAATTGATAATTAATTTAGAGTACGCATCCATGTAACACTCACAATGAATCCTGGCCATGCATAATTCCCAAAAAAAAAAAAAGCTAATAAGACATAGATTATAATGTTTTATTGACCATTTAAACATAGGTAGCAATAGTATTCCCACCAATCAACCACATATTAGGTATCTTAGTTTTCGAGATGCGAGACGAAGGTGCGCCTCATTGAAGCGAGGCATACTCTTTTAGGGAACAAACTAGGATTGGGGCAAAGGGAAGGGTAGAAGTAAAGATATAAGACGAAAATGGAAATTGCAGACGTGCCGCTTGCAGCCCCTTTGCACCTTCCTCTGGTGGGCCTGGGTGCACCTCACTGCACCTTGGAGCCTTTTGGAACCTGTGATGCCTCACAAAGGCTGAGGCACCTCTCAAGCACGTCTAGGCGTCTAGCATAGTACTTAATTATAAAGACTAAGTTTAAACTAAGTTTAGCATGCTAGCGTAGATGACAAGATTTGGGGAAATAAGATGTCACTACTCCATTTCAAGAAAAGAAAACGGAAGCCTGAACAAGGAAGGAGACGGAAGTTTGAGTTTGTATTTAAATCTGATGTGATATGGAGAAAACCAAATTATTTTTTTATTTGGAAATGTTGCAGCTCCGAGAAACACTGTTCTGAAAAGCTTCTGTATCTCGGCTGCTAGAATCTGAAACTGCTTCTCCACAAACCCTGTTTGGCCTAGCTTCTGTTTCTGAAGCTGACTATTTGGTCCAAGAGCTTGAAGACTGACAAGGGTGTGCATTTGTGCCAAACAGTAAAATTACAAGTTCTAACTTTTTTTGGCACTCACTGCCGGTCTCAAGCCCGGATAAAGGAGGAGGGTTGCGGTAAGTTTGTGGCGGCCACCGTAAAACAAACCACTTATGGACATGAATCGAAATTTAATAATCGTGCGGGTGTCCCTTTTACAGCGACGCGCTACACTTCCTGGACTCGGGTGTGGTGAAAAGTATGCAAGGGTCTCTAGGTCGTCACCACGAAGCGACACGCCATTCCGACGCCCGGTGGTGGTGTTAAATATGCAAGGTCGCGCTACACTTCCTAGACTTGGGTGTAGTGAAAAATATGCAAGGGTTGTTAGGTCGTCACCCCGAAGTGACGCGCCACTCCGGCTCACAGGGGTAGTGTCAAATGTGCAAAGGTTCTCAGATCATGGACGAGAGCGAGCAAGGAAGCTTATTCATAACGGTAAGGGTAGTAGGCTTAGGTTTGGATCATGGAACATCGGCTCTTTGACAGGGAGATCTTTGGAGGTCGTGGCGGTTATGAGGAGGAGAATGATTCACATTATGTGTTTACAAGAGATAAAATGGGTTGGAGCGAAAGCTAAAGAGATCACACCTTGGGGTTATAAACTTTGGTACTATGGAAAGGATAAGAGTAAGAATGAAGTTGGTATCATTATTGATAAGGAGTACATAGATGATGTGGTGGAGGTTTCGAGGAAAAGCGATCGCACTATGACAGTGAGGTTTGGTGAATGGGAATGAGATTATGACTATTGTAAGTGCTTATGCACCACAAATTGGATTGGATGCATCTATTCGTCGGGATTTCTAGGAGGAGATAGAAGAGGTTGTTGGGGTGCGATCGATTTGGGATAGATTGAAGGACCGTGCTCTCAACCGGCGCAGCAAACAATCAGTCAAGGGGGCCCACTAGGCGACGCCCCTCCAACGCTCAAGTCCGTACGAGTGCGAAAGGTAGGGGTAGTCGCGACCGAATTATCACAAGTAGTTGCAATAAGTCGATCTCAAAAGTTAATAGTATGGAAAAGATATCACCTGGTTTAAGCAAATGGGGGGGTATTAATAGTGAATGTGAGGAGTCCAAGGCATGTGTCTAAGGGACCCCCCTTCATCCTGACCTTCCATTTCCTCATAATCCAATGGATGAGACGAATTGGACTTCGTGGGTGTCACATGGGTTTTACTCAAGGGATTTGGGCCTTCATCCGTTAGGGTTGTGGCCTCATTAGTAAAATGAACCCCAACAGAGGTGGTGCAAGGAGTTCCTAGTGGGGAGAAGTTGATTATTGTTGGGGACCTTAATGCGCATGTGGGATCAACGCGACACGGTTTAGAAAGCGTGCATGGAGGTTTTGGCTATGGGTCGGAAAATGAAGGAGGAACAATCATTTTGGATTTTGCGTTGGCATATGACTTAAGTATAATGAACACGTGGTTTGAGAAGGGAAAGTCTCACTTAGTAATGCGAGTCCGATTGATTTCTTTTTGGTAAGGAATGCTTGGCGTAAGAGTTTTACAGATTGCAAGGTGATACCTAGGGAGAGTGGAGCTACGCAACATAGATTGGTGGTACTAGATGGTTGGGACAGATGTCTGGTCAACTAGTGTGGAAAGAGATATAGACTCATTATGGGTTACTATGGCGCATAAGGTAAAAGAGGCGGCAAAAAAGGTTCTCGATGAATCTAAGGGGAGAACTCTACCGAATCAGGATACATAGTGGAGTGAGGAAGTACAACAAGTGATAAGGAACAAGCGGAAGTGTTATAAGAGTTTGGGGAAAGATAGAAGTGAGGAGAACTACGAGAAATATAAGGAGGCGAAAAGAATAGCAAAGAAAGTTGTAAGAGACGGAAGACGAAAGGTGAACCAAAACCTCTATACAAGATTGGATACCAAAGAAGGAGAGAAAGATATCTACAAAATTGCGCGTATCAAGGAACAGAGGACTCGGGACATTGGTAGGATGAAATGCGCCAATGATGTCGATCAAAGAGTGCTTGTTGATGATAAGGAGATTACGGAGAGATAGAGATCGTACTTTGATACCTTGTTCAATGGTGATCAAGTGAATGATATTGGAAATGTGAACATTCATCCAGATATTGCTAATCCGGAGTCCATGGAAGAATTCAGAAGGGAGAGGTGAGGATGGCCGAAGATGACAGAAGAAAGCAATGGGGCCAGACGGCGTACCTATTGAGGTTTGGAGGTGTCTCTGAGACAAAGGTGTGGAGTGGTTGACGACGCTTTTCAATATGATTTGGAGCGGTAATAAGATACCGATGGAGTGGAGGAAGAGCACTTTGGTCCCTTTGTATAAGAACAAAGGAGATGTTCAGAAGTGTGCCAACTATCACGGGATTAAGTTGATGAGTCATACAATGAAACTTTGGGAACGAGTAATTGAGCATAGATTAAGAAGAAGTGTGAAGATTTCGAAAAACCAATTTGGATTCTTGACGGGGAGGTCAACTATGGAGGCAATTCATCTCATAAGACAGACAATGGAGACTTATCGGGATAGGAAGAAGGACCTACAAATGGTGTTCATTGATTTGGAGAAGGCGTATGACAAGGTACCAAGAGAAGTGCTTTGGTGGGTTATAACTAAGAAAGGAGTTCCACAAAAATATATTATCATCATCAAGGACATATATGAGGGAGCTAGCACGAGTGTATATACTAGTGTAGAGAAGTCAGAAGAGTTCCCTATTACAATAGGACTTAGTGTGTTTCTCTTTGCTATAGTCATGGACGAATTGACGAGGCCAATCCAGGATGATATACCATGGTGCATTATGTTTGCAGATGATATAGTGTTGATCTCAGAAACGAAAGAAGATTTGGAGAGGAGGTTAGAACTATGGAGGTACACTTTGAAGTCTAGAGAGTTTCGATTGAGCCGGAGCAAGACCGAGTATTTGGAGTGTAAGTTCAGCAGCATTAGGCGAACGGAGACAAGAACGATCAGGTTGGATGGAAAGAGTGTTCAGGGATCAGATTTGTTTCGATATTTGGGATCGATTCTTCAAAAGGATGAAGAATTAGATGGAGATGTGGCTCTAGGATCAAATCAGGTTGATTGAAGTGGAAGAATGCCACGGGGCTTCTATGTGATCGAGGAATACCCTATAAGTTGAAGGGTAAGTTTTATCGAACGGCAATTAGGGCAATTAGGCCAACACTGTTATATGGCACGAAATGTTGGGCTGTGAAACAGTGTCACGTTCATAAGATGAGTGTGACGGAGATGCGCATGCTACGGTGGATGTGTGGACATACAAGACGTGATCATTCCTGTTACTGGATGACGATTCATGTTAGCCGACTCCAAATCATTTTGGCAATAAGGCTTGGTTATTGTTGTTGTTGTAGTAGTAAAATTACTAAGTTCTGTATACAGCTCTTAATTCTGTGGTGGTGGTATTTTAGTTACTGTATACACTTTTGCGTTCATGTTTGTTAATTCAGTTATGTCCCTCTACCTAAACTCCCGAAGGAGCTTATACTTTCATGCATGCTTAACCCTAAATGTGGAGGGATAAAGTTTTATCTGATTCTAGACACAAAAAACATCAAGAGCAGGCTACGCGTAACGGATGACAGAACATGAGGAGAAACAACAAAGGAACGTACAATATACATAGAAGATAAGTTCTCCAGAATTAGAATTATAGACACACAGACTATACTCAGAACTAAGAAAAAGGTGAAAACCAGGATGTGCAATCTTTTATAAAGGGGTTAACTGTAGAAGTCTAGAAATGCAAACAGGTAGCAATACAGTCCTAAAGCCATATCAGAAGGCGACTAGGTGCAGAGTCAGAGCTCCGTATGCATAAAATACCAATAAGTCGTACCAACCTTGTATATAAGAAGAGGCGATTTATGTCTGCTTCAAATTGCAGATGCCTTGGATCCTTTGCAAATGTGGAACTTTTGGCAAGAACTTTTACAGCCTGGATGTAAATCAAACAGACAAAAGTGTGTCACAAATAACTCTAGCAATCTGTTATAAACGTAGTAATGACTGAGTGGTGCATATATCAAACATCGATTCAAGGAGCTTAAGGCTCTGCCTAAACTTCTATGATGAGAATCCTTGAACTGGAAATGCAACATTCGACAAGCAGATGACACATATGGGAACCAGCCATTCAATTAGTTATGGATGAAGCCACACTATCACAGTGTGGTTAGCATACACACGACTATGGCAAAGTGTCCAAATAAAACACAGACCCAAAGTATTCGAATATGTTAGCACTAAACAACAAACAAAGGTGAGACTATGATATTAGTATTCATCCAAGTCAGCAATCGAGTCATTTATATTAACATCTCCTATCAACTCATCATGACAACACATCAACTCCTTTGCGCGACCCTCCCACCACTAACTTTGAAACTCGACCCCCTAAATAAATATTTTCCTTTATATGTATATGTTAACCAAATTGTTTATATCTTTATTTTTAAGATTTTTGTACCCTTCAAACTAATTTATATGTAATTGGTACCCGTGCACATGTATGGGGATTAGTAACATTTTTTTTAGACAGTCTGCACCCCTCTTACCTATGTCAAAATTTCTAGCCAACTCCTAACCTTGTCGATTTCTCTACCCCATCTCCATAATTAAAACTCATACTCTCATCAAAATATCTTGCTGACCCTCAACCCCTGTCAACTACCTGCCTTCCTAACATCCATACGATCAAACCTGACACTCCCACTCCATCAAATTATCTAGCTCGTACCCCAACCCTGTCAAAATTTAGTCGACACGTAGCTTTACTAAAACATGTCCTACTTTAACGTAAGATTGATACAAGTCATAAATAGAGTAAGTAAAATCATAAAAACTTAGATGAGCCTAATTAACACCAACATATTAGACTATGGTATTGGTATTCATCCAAGTCAGCAATCAAAATCATTGAATCATCACCAACACAGCCAACAATTACAAGTCCCGCTGTACGAGTCTAGATGACACTGTTGAATCTATTACCACTGCTAGTCTACTACAGAGAACAATTCAAGTCTCATCACGTTCACCCAGGTGTAGCGTATGATGCCACTTCCTTTCTTTACTCAAATGACAACTTGAAAAGATCAAACCTTTTCAAGACTAACTCAGTCCAAATTTTGCCACTTTCGCAAAAATACAGAATGTCGGGTTTGAATCCGACAGTAGAAACATCTTTAATAATCCCCTTCCTTTCTCCCTAATTCCTCATCCCCTTCCTTTCTCCCTAATTCCTCTACACTTCATTCATCTAAACAAGTCCAACTCAACCCCCCCCCCCCAAAAAAAAAAAAAAATTGAAAACCCTGCATCTTTTTTCTGATTCAGAAAGAGGGTGAAATCCAAACATTGAAAACAAGAAACTTCTACTATACCCATTTAATCATTGAACATGAATTCCAGTATAGCAGGGGTGATAAAAATCGAAACAAGTCCAGAATAGATTGGAAATGCGAGTGATCTATACAAACAAAATGGGAGGAATTGTTGCGATGAAGAAACATAGTAAAATGAGACAAAGGAGATGAATTGTTACCTCCTGAAATTTCTTGAAGAGAGCCGCCATTTCAGGGTGAAAGCGCCGCACCTGAGTATTGTGTTGCGGGGCTCTGGACAGTAAAACTAGGGAAAGGGGAGGACTGTTTGAGTAAAACTTGCCGAGGATGAATGTTTACGGGTCGGGCAAATATGTAACACGAACACAAACTTCAAAATAACACAAGTCCAAAGTTCGAAACTACTTAAGAAATTGCTAGACGTAACGTGACAAACCACATTGCCCCAGTGTCACTAAACTTTGAATCTATCTTCTTTCATTGAGGGAGTATTTTACAGAGTAGCTCAAACGCTCAATCCATTCGAGCTCATTTCAATTCGATTTTTATTGCTTTAGATTTAGTCAATTTTAATCTAGTACAATTCGCTCAATACTCTTTTTAAGTTTTAACTAGGCAATGTCTAGATTGCTCCCACAGAGAAGATTACAAAGCAATACTTGAAAGTACACATTTTTCATCATCTGGCATCCGTTCAAAGACTCTCGAACTCATCTCCTTATATTTTGATGTTGAGGCATGTTCAAATCAAGTTCAGGTCAAAAACTTAAAATTTTCGCGATGCAGTTCTCACTTAATTTATCACTCCAGTTGCCAATTTACATTGGCAACACAGTTCTCCCCTCCCCAAATAAATAAAACTAAGAAGAAAAGCTACAAGTGAAATTTTGTATAGTATAAGAGATTGGGGAGCTTTCCGAACCCATACACTATAATTGCTACTTCTAAATTACATGGTGACTGTCAACTTTTGCCTGTATAAACATTCATACAACACATCCCCTCTTCCACAGAAGAGGTATACATGGCTTTCTCGTCTCGGAGCAGCCAGGGTTGGTACACAGCATCTGTATGTTCGTCCACCTTCATTCCCCTCTTGTCTAGGTGGGTTGTCCAATCTACTTGGTTTCTGTGTCGAGTTCCGGTTGTCAGTGCCTTCGCACAACAGCTCTTGTCAAGTCATGAGGGGAAGATGGTTACCTCTAAGGAGGGAGACTCGATAGATAGTACCATTCATCTCAATTATATTCACTAGAAAATCCGCCGATTTCCAAGTCAGAACCCAAATGGTGATTTTCTCCTGCTTCCACCTTCTCCATACTGTTCATTCCATTTCCTCAGCTCATTCATGCTGGTTGCATCATAAGCAATTGAAGGCCCCACCTGCAACATCATAAAACATCGGAGATTACAACAGTTCTGGCAATTGCAAGTCCTATACTCGTATTATTTTTCCAACATAGCTCCACTTAGCCATTAATAGCAGTGAGCATCTCTTTATCAATATAATGGCTCTGTATATCTGAGGTTGTTCGAGGCCTTAAGAATCAAAATTGCATTACGTAAGTAAGAGCAAAGAGCGGCTGATGAAAGTCTTTTGGCCTACACATGTTAAAAAAGAAGGATGCAAGGCCAAACGTTGCTATGACTGCCTCACGAAAAGTAGACTAGAACTCTTTGCAGAAACACAATATGAAATGTTCAAAGCCAATGAGTTTCTTATACAATCTGTTAACAAATGATCATTTCCATTATTTTACTCACTATTGCTTTCAGATTTAGTAAAGGTCATTTTTATCCTCAACTCTCCTGTGTTATCCCAACTCAAAGAGATGAATAAACAACATAACCCAGAGCATCAGAAAGCTTTCGCCTGTGGCAAGATAAGAGGAGTCAGAGGCAAGCAGCCTTACCCCAACGTCAGGAAAAAAAAAAAAAAAAAAAAAATTGAGAAGTTGCCTCTGCATGACCCAAAATGACAGTTGCTTTGAAATTTGTATTGACTGACTACTAGATTTTAGAAGTCTAGACAGTTTAGTGAGCAATTTTCCTGTATTCCCATCACATTCCAAACCCAACGGCACTACATAATACTGAGTCATTGGCTTCAAAGGAAACGAAAAGGAAAAAAAAAAAAACAAATTTTACAAGAAAAAAAGTTCACGTGACACGAGAAAAATCCAGATAGATACCCTTAAGCAATCTCCAGGAATAATATTAATTTAGATAATCTCCCTGATATTGATTACTTTTAGAATACTTCAACAGAAGTAGCACTTTCCACTTAAAAACGGAGCACAAAACCATCAACCTTAATAGAGAATATATAACACCAAGGGCATTTTACCAACCCTTTTCCTCCTTCAAGGAATCTCTGGACTGGTGAGAGTCTGAGACTGCCTCATCGTATGAATAAAACTTAAATTAAGATTGAGTTATGCCTAAGAAGCCATTTTTGAAAGTGCAAAACACTACTTTTGAATTAGGTTGGTCTTGAAAGAAATTTGCTTTTGAAATTTAGTAGGTCATTTTTTAAATAAGTTTGAAAATAAACATTTTTTAAATAAGTTTGAAAATAAACATTTTTTAAATAAGTTTGAAAATAAAGTTTAACTTTTGAAAAGTAATAAGTTACGTTTAGAAGTTAGCGAGTGGCCTCGTTGTATGAGGCGGTCTCAGTGTGGAATTAGTGCTTATGGCGACCTCCCATATCCTTTCAAAGTGAGACATGAAACCAGAAAGCACTTTAGGTACCAGTGATTACCTTTGATTTTGACTGAACAAAGTCATCCAAACTTAGAGGCCTTAACGCCGGAGATCCAGCTTCTTTAGCAACCTGTCAGGACATGTAACGAGTCAAATTTGAGAAGACAAAAGGCATGATAAAGACTACTGCAGCACCCCAATGTGTAACAACCACTGCTAGACACGGTTTCTTTGTAAAACGTAGAGAACCTTTACCCCAACGATCACAAAGAGATTGTATTCGGACCCCTCTTACAACGCAAAAGCGATCATCACAAATTTACAGATGCATTTAATTAGTCTACGTACTCCGTTCCATTCTGAAGCTTAAACAATGGCTACCAATATACTTTCAAGTCCACAACAGAATAACAAGAAAAGTAGATATTTGTCTTTCCATGAGCTCATTGATGCAGCTAAGGTTTACTAATCTGCTTATGACGATACCTTCTCTTGCTCCAAAAGTTCTTGGACAGGTCTATATGCCGCAGCAATGCAAAGATTCTGAAGACAAAGTAGGGAGAAAACTTAGGAAGTTCTATTACAGTAGATTGGAAACAGAAAACAGAGAGAAAATCATGCTACCTTTAAATCACTCCCAGAATAGCCTTCCGTGACCTTCGCAAGCTCTTCAAATCCAAAACCTGTCTCCAGGTTCTCTTGAGCAAGAAATATTTTAAGAATTTTCAACCTATTCGTAGCATCTGGCAGGTCCACATATATCCTGTATAGAAAAGAAAATATCAAGACGTTAAAGCAATTCAACTGAGTTCAATATTCAATCTTGGATTATTTGCAGCTGAGGAAAAAAAATACTTGGCTCTTCAGAAACAGCAGACAGTCAATAATCACATGAAAGCAAGCACTTATGTTGCAGATAGTACCTCAAAGCATATGGGAAAGTGGGAAACAGCCAAACACAGCACCAACGATTATTAACGATGAATCCAAATCTAAATAACCAACTCTGGTTCTCCCATCTTATGGTATAAGCTAAGACTCAGCTTTGCATTGACCTTTCTATCCTATTTTTTTTCTATTGTTCATTTGGTATGCTAAAAACGAATCTAAGTATAAATGGCCTAGAGGGCGCCAGATAAAAAATTGAATACACAAAATGTTCTTACCGTCTCGGCAATCGCCGAATCACAGCATCATCAAGGTCAAATGGCCGATTAGTTGCACCAAGGATGAGGATTCTTTGGCTATCTTTTGTCCTTAAACCATCCCAGGCGGCCATAAACTCATTTCGCATTCTTCTAGTTGCTTCATGTTCAAAACCACCACCACGGGCTCCAAGTAAACTGTCAACCTACGTAAAAAGGAACATTTGTTTGACAGGTGAGAGGAACACCTTTTGCCGTATGAAATCAAAATCACTATGCACCATCTCAGAAGGAAGACCAATATTCATGACACCATTATTTGTTAACACGAGCAAGCTTCAAAGTAGTGGAAATAAAAAATGAAGCTAGTTAAGGAAGCATGCATAACATCAAGATTCAAGTGTATGGCAAACATATTAGTTAAGGAAGTGGGATATCGACCTCAAAAAAAAAATAACAAGTAGGATATGAGGATATCAGAAATCTTCCACGACATCCAGATTACAGCAGTACAGCACTGATATCTGATTATCTATAAGATCATACTTAACACAACTGAACATGAATTCATGGAACAATCATACAATTTCTTGTCATCTACAAGTAAAATCCCACCACTGGAATAAAAAAAAAACGGCAAACTCATGAGACCCAGCTAAATCCTCTGAAAAGCATCCTCCACTAACCACCTATTTTGGGTTTAAACCCCGTTACACATACATGAGCTAAATCTTGCAGGAATAATCAGTTCTAGATAATCCTTACAGAAGTAATATGCAGCTGATTTCACAAACAAAAGAGACTACCCTATATGAGTAGATCATGAAGGACGAGATTATACACGGAGGAAAAGCATGTTGAGACTTTACCTCATCAACAAATATGATCACAGGGGCCAGCTTACTAGCGAACGAGAACAAAGCCTTTGTTAGCTTTTCCGCGTCACCAAACCACTGTGATAGATTAGGGTGAAGAAAATTACATACAGCCCAAAGCCAGTAGGCAAAGCATCAAGAACAAAAAAATAACAGAGTTGCTCAAGGGCTGACAGGGTATGGGAAGGTCACAATATAGGTAAACTACGAAGAGTACGAACCTTGACAAGCAAAAAGACCATTATCAGACGTCAGGAGCTCATGATATTGCAAGGCAAACACATGGTCAATTTAAGTACAGCGCAATTACTTGATACTAAGGAACCTTTTAGCCTTTTATTGGAGGGGACATATGGAACTTTTTAGCCTCAAATTATGACGAGATCTAAGGCCCCCCTTAACGTTGACTTCTCACAAAACCTCCTTATTCACTAGCAGATATGCAGGAGAAAAAAAAAAAAAAAAAACAAGCTACAATACCAATATCGAAAGATCAGAAATAGGTAGACCTAGATATTTTAGAAACTAAGGTCTCACCTAAATTTTTGCCTCATACTAGCCTCTTTTTTTTCGTATACACATTGACCCAAATTTGGGCCCTTCAGAAAATTCCAGATTCCCTTAACTTCACTCGAAAAAAAAAAAAAAAAAAAAAAAAAAAAAAAAAAAAAAAAAAAAACTTAATTGTAGTTGCTAAAGGCGAGAACTGGATGGTTTTAAAAACATTACGAGAATGAGAACTGGTACAAGGACTACACAAGAAAACTCAATCACGTTTTAATAACCCACATACAATAGAAAATGCAGACAAGTCTTTACACAATCGGCATTGGTGGGTAGCACATACCTTTGATGTAAGAGTTGAACCAGTTATGCTGATAAAATTTGCTCCTGCTTCAGTAGCTAGTGCCTTGGCGAGAAGAGTTTTACCAGTTCCTGGAGGTCCAAATAACAAAATCCCCTTGCACGGCTGATAAGAGCTTCGGATCAATAGCAGATTCATACAACTAGTTAGAACAAAACATTAGAGACAATTCAAAACGCAGTACCCGAAGCAAATTTCCATGGGAGAAAAGCTCTGGCCTCCTCATGGGAAGAATAACCAGTTCATTCAATGCCTTTTTCACATCTTCAAGAGCGCCAACATCATCGAACTGGACACCAATTTCACCAGGAGGAACTACTGCGGAAACAAAATTACTCTCGTATTCATCCTTGGCAAGATTCTGTCAAGACATAATTGTAAGTTGTCATGTATGAAGCATTCTTCCCGTATGAGACAAGACAAGTGAATCGAAAGGTAACACAACATACCTTCAAGTTTTGTGAAGGCTTTTTAGTGATTGTTTCTTGCTCTTTTAACCTCGAAATTGCAACCTCAAGGCTAAGAAAGAAGAGGGACAGGCAGAGAGAAGAGAAAGAGTGAGATGAATGGGAGAACATAAAGGAGCAAAGACTTTCGGCAGATCAATCTTTTTTTCAGAGAGCAAACAGAGTACATACCATTCACGAGGCAAGATTAGTCGTTCCGCCTTAATGGAAGGAAGAAGGCATGAAGCCAGATAATTACTTTTGGCCCACCCAACAACTTTCTCAGCTTCTGTATGACGTTATTTAAGAGTGAATTGGAAAGTTTACAAACAAGATTGTCACTAAGATACTAAGATGACAAGGGAATATACAGAAGTGCAAATAGCATTCAATAGCTGACTGCAGAACATAGAAGACATGTTGAAAATTCACTAGTAAATATGCTACTGAAACATTAAACCCTCGATGGCCACATCATTACACAGTTAATGTGCAGCCATATGCACCTTTCAGACTTTCACTACAACTGTATGTCCATTTAGTGTTTTTGTACCTTTCAGTGTGCATAATGCAGCTTCACCAAAAGGAACGGGGGACAGCCACCATAAAATGTAACTTTTGATTCTAAGAACGGAGCAGTGAATGGTCAACTCCTTGCAGAGATAACAACCTATTCGCTTTTTTATTGTAAGGAGCATTCACTAAATCTTAGCCATCTTAACCGTACTTGTGACAGAGCATAGCAGAAAGACACACAACAATTTAGACAAGGCCAGTCCTTATTTGTTACTATAACCCATTCAGCTAAACCTAACCATCAACTTGAACAGAACATGCATGAATACTATTGTTATGGGCGGTGATATTGCCACGCCAGTTTCGACTGATCGATGCTGATTTCAGTCTGGCGCGTGTGGTGCACACACCAGACTCAGATCAGCATAAATCAGTCGAAAGTGGCCATGGATTTATGGGCACCCATGAAGTGTTCATATGTAAAGAACCCATAAACACCGGGAATCAACCCAGTTTGAAATACACCAAAATTATGACAATCCCAACTGGCTCAAGGTAAGATATGGTGACCCCATCCCACAAAAGACCCATGATGTAGAAAATTGGGTAGGGAAATCGCCGCAATATGGTCGGTGGCAGCAGTGGGACCAACAATGGCGGCGGCGGTGTTACACAAGTGGGGACAGTCACAGCTGGTGGTTAGGGAGGACGGGAGGGAAAGGTTGTTGTATATGAATTCAATTCCAAGGAGTACCCAAACATAATCTTGGAATCGGAATTGGAATTGAATTACAAGAATTCAATTTCTAGAATTTCAATTCCCTGAATCAAATTCAATTCCATGTTCCCAAACACTACCTTACTGTATTCCAGTAAATTGAATATTCGATAAGAAAAGAAAAGAGAAGACAGCACACAGAGGCCAGAGTAAGATATCATTTTTTATCTGGGGGTGGGCGGAGGACTTACTTCGTTTTGTCAATGCCACACCATCGGTGTCAACTTGCAGCAACTCTGAGCAAGAAAGATCGTGCTCTTCAAGAACCTGTAAGGTAAGATAAATCTATGAAATCAATATAAATTCAATATACACATTCAACAGCTAACAGTATAAACAAGAGATGTATAGAGCACAATGAAAAAACATCGTTTCCTTTGACATACAGAGTGCAATTTCCTAGATTACCAACCAAAAAAAAAAAAAAAAAAAATTAAATAAAAACAAGAAACACCATTGAGGAAAAGCTTCCATACCTTGTGCAATTCATTAAGATTACTACGTGAAATTACTATTCTCCTATCTTCCTCAAGCTGTTTGTTGAGAGTTTGAAGCAGATCTTCCTCCTGAAGTATGAAGCACATAAAACCAATCAATACAACCGACAGAGAGCACCCTTAACCCTACAATCAGAAAACCTTCTGACAGTAAACATTTTATACTTATTCTTTGCTTACAAGTTACAAGACCTAATACTCGACAACTAGCAAGACTGAGAGCAAATACTTTACACATTTCTTATATCTGGGAGCAGGTCAAGACTTCGAGGATTCTGCCATCACAAACACAGCCACAGGCCCAAGCAATGTCTGTGACTAATAGCAATAGCTCACTTAACGTTGAGACTACTATTTTGACAAATAAACACTTGATTCCAACCCACAGCAGCTTCAGAAAGCGAATTTTAAAATTTTCTAGAGCAGAAGCTTTGCCATTCAAGTACAATAATTTGTTTCCATTCCAAGTACACCATTACAAATATGATACTTTCATGACTTTTTAAGAGCATTCAAGATTGTTTCTCTAGCATAGCACTTATATTCTAGATCTATTGAATCTCCGTTCAAATGTTTATCAAACAATTATTCTCCAAGTATCAGAATGTTCTACCTGCCATTATCCAACAGCAATGAAATGAGGTTCTCAACTCACCTTTGGTGGATGTATGCACATGACATTGGTGAAAAGTTTATATATATCCGAGTCATCAGATCTCTTGGTTGCTTTAAGTCCTTCTGTTAGTCTTCTCAGGGGAAGAGGCTGGCAAAATGTAAACAAATGATGACATTAGATGCACAGAAAAAAAATAAAAATAAAAACAACAGAGATTAGGAGTCAATAATATATATCTTGAACTTAGATATAACAACAGGATACCTACAATGTTTCTGAATTACTAACTTATTTCTGCACTTTTGGTTCAGGTAGCAATCTGGAAGGGAATGGAAAGGGGAGTGGGGGAAGGGAGTAGAGAATTCCTTAGTTCAGAATAGCAGAAGAGCGAAACCGAAAGATAGGGATAATTTGAACCACAGCAACCTTCCCCTAACGCCTCAAAAGCTCCCACCTATGACGATGTAGGGGGTGTCAGATGTAAGCAAGCGTTACCCTTATGTTGAAAACATAAAGAGGCTGCTTACAGGGCGACCCATAATGAAAATTGCATCGCGAAACGCACTGACCACCTGCAACTACACGATACAAGAAAACCGGCAAGCCATACTCTTATGTTAAAAACATAAAGAGGCTGCTTAAGGGCCGGGCGACCCGTGAGGCCGTGACAATTGCATTGAGAATCACACTGACTAGCAACTACTTCACAGCACAAGAAGCACACACAGTATGTGGGCCACTTGCTTCATTCCATTATATTGCAAAACCACTTTGGCTCCACTAAAAATATGCAGGCAGGGATGAGTGGATGACAATAAGGAAGAAGGATAAGGAGACAGAAACTGTGGCGAAGGGGACAAGAGACAGTGTAGTGTGTTACATTATAAATTAGGAAGAAATGACCACAAAAAGGAGGATATCAAATAGCAAAGTATGGTATGGTTGAAAACAGGGATAAAAGTATCTTCTATTACTAAAAGAGAGGACATCAAGTAATAAAACCCATAATGACAGAATCATACTACCACAATTATCACCAAAAGGACTTCCTACATACATATGACTATGGAGCATCACAATGACCAATATATATTTTTACAGCTACCATGTCTGTAGCCATTATAACTAAATGCAGCAATTTAAAGCATGCACAATTATCATAGAAAAATTGAAAAGAAATACGTGTCATAAGTCATGACAAGGTGAATATGAGACTACTGAGCGCATAAGGCGAACAGCAAAGGAGCAGTTGTCATTTCTTAAAGTTGTAGATGAGGACACAGAGTAGACACTTTCCCGACCTATTTTGGACCTTAACGATTGGACAAGGATGTTGACACAGGGCACATAGTTACAAGCCAAAAGCATGTTTTTTTCCCCCAAAACAGCAGTGTTACAGGACACAGAATGCTGTAGAAACTGTGCGACTGCTGAACCTCCACAAAGAAAGTTTGTCATGCAAAAAACAAATAGAACAACTGAAAACATATTTGTAATACAGATTTAATTTTCTGACCTTTGAGAAGCAAACTTTTTCAAAAGACGCAGAACAAAGTGTCGAAAGAAAATACATCATATTTGTCTACAGAGGTATTCTATTTTAAAAAAGAGGAAAAAAAATGTATTACCAGCTTAGCAAGGCGACCAAAATTCGGGAGTATCATTGTCTGCACCAAAAGAGGAGATTTTGTCAATCATTGTCTCCAAAGTAACGATTTACATGTCTCATGCTGAAACTTATTATATTAAGTCCTACAGGATCGGTGATTATTTCGCAGCCACTCAAAAATAAATACAAACAAACTTTTATATGTAAAATCAGAACGAAAAAAAGAACACAACAACTTACAAATTTCTCTTTCTCCTTGGAACCAGTTTCAACTTTATTTTGCCCACAGATTAGCACCAAAGGCCCGGATAATCGATCAAACATCTCACGAACCTTACTAACAAACTCGCTACGTTTAGACTTTGGTGCGGCGCGTGACAGCCACAAAGATGAATCGGGGAAGTAAACAATAAGAGGTTGTTTTGACTGCAAAACCTGCAAAAGAGAGTATGTCATCTTAAGAGCAGATAAGCATCGGGAAAATATATTTTTTTATGCAAATAGGGATCGGAGTAAGTAGTCCTCAATCCACAACGTACTTCACACAAAGCTTCCATAGCAATGTAACAGTCCTCAGCTTGAGCATCAAGGTCATGTTCAACGTCCTTCACTGGTGACAGAGAAGACAAAGGAAAAAAAAAAAGCATGACTAGTGGTTAATTGGTTATCTTTTTTCAAAAACAGAACAATCGTCTTAACACTCTAAGATAAAGAGACTGTACATATCATCGGGAATAATTGCATTAGAATAATACTCCATTAGAAAATGCATGCATATGTGACAACGTAAACAATACCCTGGTATAAATCTTGTTGGAACAACCACACAAGAAACCATGACAGCATACATATAAAACTTGAATTAGTGCATCATACATAATCAAACAAGGAAAGAGACCATCGATACACAAATGAACAAGAAGAAACATAGGAACACTGAGTACACGATAAGAACGAACATTTACTGAAATGGGATATTAACAGCATCTGGACCACTGAGAATACTGCAACAACATTACCCCAGCGCCTCAAAGGCTTCCGCAATGAAGCACAGTAGGGGGGGTCGGATGTACGCAAGCCTTACCCCTACGTTCAAAACATAAAGAGGCTGCTTAAGGATAAACCATCATGAAAATTGCATCGAGAATCACACGGACTGACTGATACTTCACAATACAAGTGCAGACAGTTTTGTGAGCGATATTGCTATATTCCATTATATCCCAAAGCCAAGAATACTACAAATAATTAAAATACGGCCAAAGAACCAGCCATATTACCCATTTACTGAAAGGGGAAGACGGAAGAATCTAACACTACAAAAATCAGAATAATACCCAATTAAATGTGGACAAGAAATAAGTTTCCAAAAATAGATCTAGATTAGCGATGAACTCCAATAGTATCTACAATTTTACCAAGCTATTAACTAACTCCACCACGGATGGGGCAAAATGTTCGAAACCTCCATCACAGTACAACAACAACATCTTTACCCCAGTGCCTTAAAGGCTCACGCCATAAGGCGGGGTAAGGGGGGTTCGGATGCACACAAGCTTTACCCCTATCGAAACATAGGGAGGCTGTGCACGGATGACCCAAAATGAAAATTGCTTCGAGAATCGCACCGACTGACTGCTTCTTCACAAAATAAGAAGCACAGACAGTTATATGAGTCATTTTGTTTTATTCCAATATATCCCAAAAACCAAAGAATAGTTGGTCTTTGGCTCCATTGGAAATGGAAAAAAAACCTCCATCACAGTAACAAAATAAAAATTCTCTCTCTCGAAACAATCATTACTTACCGACTTGCCGTTATAATCTGACTTACAACATAGGGAAATCCATACTATGTCACTAATGATTTCACCACAGAAGCACCTCTTCCTACCTTCCATTTGCTAGAACCCTGTATTTTGATTGCAAGCAATTGACTCTAAGGCTGTTACCAAGGTCCGTGTTAAAGAAAATGTAAAGGGAATGGAGAGCTGATAGGTGGTGCTACCTGACATGCAAAGTTATGCTTAGCCTTATTTGGCCTTCTTTGGTCATCAACCTAATAGATCCACGTATCAGTGATCTCTCAACTGGTGGTGTTGGATGTTCAGAGCATCTGGCCATTAAACATTTGCCAGTATATTGAATGGGTAGTCTTGATGTGTAGCATTACTGCGAAAGTGGGGTAGCTAGGCGAGAAACTATTCTCAATTGATAGGGAATATCTAGGGAGAGTAAATAGGTGGCTGAGATTATTTTTTTATGATAGTTCCAAATCCAAAACAGGGTCATAGAATATGGACTGCATCCAAACATTATTATACTGCAACAGTCCTGGACAGGCTACCTCGGCTACAATCACTACAACCCGTCACACCCTACACCACTCTAATAGATGCAATCGTATAATGAGAAGTGAATAAACCTATTAGCTCTTACCATGCAAACCATGGTATAAAATATCAGCCGCAACATCACCACTGTTTCTAAGGTTTTAAGTTTTGAGTTTACCAAAGGCTGTATTGCAGTGGTTGGGCCATGCCAGCCAATACAAAATCTCGGCCCATAACTGACATTCATAAACACGACTCTTGATAACTTCTTGTAGATCAATGGGGGCTTAAGATTCCAAAAACTGAAAGTCTACTGCCTGGCTAGTTGCCATTATAGGCACAATATCTACCATAAAATCATGCAATTGCCAATCTAATGCAAATAGAAAAGCCATGAGAACCCAAAATCGACATACAAAGTCCGAGGGGACAGAACAGTACAAACTGGGAAACCACGCAAATACGCAATACGAGTCCCCTCAAATAAAAATTTCCGGCACATACTGAAGTCACAGAAATTTCACTACTAGAGTCTAGAGGTGTACAGCTCCCTCTGCCTAAGTCCTTGGCTATTATAGGTGAAGTAATCAGGAAATCATTCATCGCACTCTTGCGGTCTTGCCTATGGATATCTAATTTTCATAATCAAACCAAGACAATTTCATTTCTCCTCACAAACCACACCTAGCAGCAATAAACTCAAGATACAAGAGTCTCACCATACCTGGAATCCAGTAGATTGCTGGTTTTGCATCTTGGTTTATGCTGGTGTCCTTTTCTTCTTTATCCAAAATGACAGCAACACGATCTTTCTCAACCTCGTACACTTCTCCGCGTTGCCCAGATGGTATCTCCCTGCAATATACCCAAATAATGTAAATCAGGTATTTCAATACCCCCAATTTCTTCAGTGAAATCTTGAAAAGATACAGAAAGGGAACACGGCCTATGTATTGTTGCTTAGGCTTAAACGAAAATGCAAAATTGAAGACCCTGTCAGTATACTCCGTATAAGATTATAACTTGAAGGTGCCTTCTTCATAGTACTACAGATAACAATTGATAACCTCAAAGACACGAGACTACAGATAACATGAACAAATAAGATTTCTAATATAACCACAGAAGACTATTCTTTCGGCCCAAGCACGATATTCAAGACCAATAGACAACAAACAAATGGCATGGAAAATTCAAAGTAATGTAAACAACGAATTCGACAGATTCTGATACAAGCTAAATTAATGAAGCCTTGATAGCCTGCTTGCAAAACATATCACACCACAACATCCTTGAGTCTATTGTTAAGTGTGGTCGTCTTTCACTTGAAACTTTTCTTTCCTACAGTGCTCAGCATCAAGTAAACTCTCATGGCATCTATTCATGTCCGTGTCCCTAACAGCATCAAATACTTAAACAAACTCTCACAAATCCAACAGAAAACTATGAAGTCAACCCAATGCACACTAGATGGCCAAACCAAGAAAAATATGGTATTAAAAAACCATGAGACGCAGCAATTGATGTAAAGGGGATCTTACTTTCTTAGGCCAGGAACGTGAAAAAATACCTACGGGCAAAGCGTAATAGAAGCAAGGCACACAAGCATTGATATTAACTTAATTATCGAATCACTCAAATTAAAACCCACTTGTTACAGAACAAAAGCACACGCTGTTTATCATAAAATGCAAGCACCGATAACAACTTCATATAATCCATAACCTATTGTTTGGCCTATACGTGTGATAGCAAGTAATTTAGGGGCGACAATGCAAAAGAAACCCTGATCCCTTGCACGTAGCCCTCAATAAAAGAAGGTACGCACCGCTTGGGATTTCATTAAAGGAATCTACACATTAAAAGCACTGAGACAGACTCTGAATCAAGGTTCTAAGGTATTAACTAGTTTCTTTGTCCAACAAATTAGGGCAAGTTAGCAACCCACCTGCCACGAATAACAGTAAAAGCATTCATGGGCCCATCAGATGTTGGAATCTTCCCCAACAAGATCCTGTGAGGCATTTGTAAAGTGTCAATGACTAGGTAAGGATGACAGTATCTCCATAGGGTGAGATAGAGAGGAAGGTTTTGCTTCATTAAAGTTATAAATAGACAAAAGAGCTCCTGGTAGCTTGGTTCCTAGTTGCCAATCTATGACTACCTTAATAATTTGGTCACTTTGTTGAAGTTATTCATACAGGACGCTACAACAGGACTTAAAAGCAAAAAGAAGAAGTCACTTGAAACAGTGCCCCACTATTCTATATAAAAATAATTTAAGAACCTATTATATTCAAGGAGTTCTCTATTTCTCCGTAAAAATGGAAGATAGCAGAATCAAGAATTCGTCTTCCATTAATTCAGGAAATTACCCAAGTTCAACACAAGATCAAAACTAGCACATAAAAAGTTACTAAGAACTAAGGGCAAGGATTACGATAGCCGTACTATACAAAAAGCACACTGCCATGGGAAACTGGGAACAAGGGTGTTACTTATTATTCATTAATCAAACATTATATATCTACAAATACGAACAGAAACTGACCATAGTCCCTCAAAAATTTAACAAAGCACAACTTGGAGACCAATGGTCAATGACAATGGCAAATCAAATGTTCTACATTGATCAAGGTAGTATCACGAAAGGCCATAATAATCAAGGTAAATGACAAAAATGAAACTGGAAAGCTAATGACCTGGTGTCTAATTCAACATGCACAGACGGCCCAACATACTTTATGCGGTCACCTGCAAATGAACAAAATTGAACATCAATTCATTAATAGGGATTGATATCAACGTGTTGGACTTATTCAGATTGTCAGAAGTTGATAACTTAACAAAACGGAAGATGGCCCAAGTCTTTGATGAGAGTTAAAATACACAACAAACAAATTTTAAGTAGCATGTTTATGTCTAGAAGTCAATATTGACAGTGTCAATGAAATCTTCAGCCAACCGCCACCGCACAAACTTCCAGACAAATTATATTTATACAGTCTCATATAAGTATTTTTGTCGGATAGAAGTCAAAGGTAAGTCAAGACGAAGAGTGAAATGACAACAGAGAACCCTTAGTAAGGAACTGACTTAGTAAACCAAATTGTTTAGGTCACAGCCTCTATTACCAAGCACTTAGATAAAAGATATAAATCAAAGACCTATGAGGATAAAGATTCTTCACATCAAGGTTTTCTTCCTTTCTACAATTGCTAGGAGCCAAGGGCTGGATTAAAGCAGCAGTTTCTCCCTTGATTGTGTGAATAAGATACTCTGCTGCTAGTGAGGTTGTTAGACTATATTCTGAATGCATAACTACTACAGTACTACGTCTTACTTAACACCGTTTCAATAGAAGTGTGTTTACATTTAATGTCTTTATTAGGAGCAAGGAGTCCTAATGCTTGTTCTTCTAATCCGTATATAGGTATGGCAAAGATTTCAGGGCCTGTGAGTCAAGCTAGAACTGGTTTTGGTCTTAGATATTAGAAGCTGGATGACATTCAAAGCGGGTAAAATCAGCATGATTTCAAAAAAAAAAAAAAAAAAAAAAAAAAAAAAAAAAAAAAAAAAAAAAAAAAAAAGTTCATGAAACATGCATTAAATTAAAGAAATTATATCCAGAACAGGCATTTCTAAGGATCTTCTTTAACAAGAGAGATCTCAAGGTTAAAAAGATATATCCAGAACAGGCATCCCAAGGCATTCACTTTATCCTCAGAGTATTTAATGTGATCTCAACTCAATAAATACAATACTTTTATCCATCACACCCACACATACAAGCACACATGCAGCACACAACTATCATATTATCCATAAAAAAGGGCAGCGCGGTCGCACATTGGCGTCCCCGCAAAGCGAGAGTCCGGGGAAGGGTCCCACCACAAGGGTGTATAGAGGGCAAGCCTTCCTTGTCACTTTTTGCACAAGAGGCTGCTCCCAGGGCTTGAACCCGTGACCTATCGATCACACAGCAACACCTTTACCGCTGCACCAAGGCTCCCCTCAACTATCATATCATCCATCATAAAGAAATTTGATTTGCATCAAACCAGACTGAATGGGGCAAAGCTTATTTGGAACAAGGATAAATATAGAACTAGCTACCTTTCCTCAAAGGCCGATGTGAATCATCAACGGCATCACTGTCAGCTGTCTCAGACTTGGAGGACTCAGAGGAGCTTTCACAATCTCCAGAAATTCGCTGCAATTTGAGTCAATGGAATTTTAATTAATTACTTGAAACTATGGCGTGAATAAATATAGGTCAAACCAAAGCAGATAGTCATATATTCGTTTTACGCATCTACAGAAAGAAAACTGCTTTCCAAGGATAACTGTCCCAGAAAATTCAAAAGAGGCGTTCTATCCTCATGGCTATTCTAATAGACGATTTCACAAGACCACTACGAACATGAGGCACCAGGATGGTTCGAAAGAAGAAAGAAGTTTTCAGATTTTTCAAAATTTAGAATTGACGTGTGATGGGGAAGTGCCAGAATGGCTGATGGCACATAAAAAGGAACAATGGCTGTGTAAGATAACTACAACTAGATGGTGCTTCCAAGAAACATCGTCAACAGAGACTATTTCTGAGACTAGCAAAGATAAAGCATCTCACTTGCGGTTGCAGCCATTTCATATTCTGAGGTTTTGGCACTATGACATAAGACGTTTAATTTAACTATCCAGTTGAAGAGTAAAGGATCTTGGACAACGCATTGGTTTAACAGAACGGAAATAAAAAATAAAAAGTGTTAACCTGCAGGCCGCAGAATGCTAGCAAAAAGTAAGGACTTTCAAAGGAAAATACCTTCTCAAACAATTCCCGATTGAAAGGCACAAGATTCTCAAGGACTTCTTCAGGTGTTAGCCCATCAGTCTCTTCGTCCTCTGTTGCATCTGACCTAGTCTCAGCATTGCTTGCCGGCTCTTCTTCATGGTCGTCTTCAGCTTCTGATTCTGAGGTGCACTCTTCGCTGGACACTGCATGTTCATCATCAGATTCATTCTCGGATAAGCCATCTTCACCAAAATCCTGCACCATGACAATTGACAGCACTACAGATTACATATCCCACTATCTGAATGCAAAGAGAATCGATGTTGATTAAACATGTTGCCCGAAAAGAAACATGATTTCACTTGATAACTTACGAAAGGAGCAAGAACACTGCTGTCAAGCACCAATAATGGAACTTTTAAATCACGAGCAAGTGCTCTAATCAACCTCTCACGATACAGCTCCGTTCCTACCAATCATAAAGACAGCCCCTTTTCAATTACTTCAACGGCAAAAACAAATGATGGAAAAGACAACACGTAAAAAGTCGGATTATCAACACTAGCTTGACTAAACTACCAAAGCATTAGAAACAGATCCAAAGATTAAACAATCAGATCAATTAACAACCTGGAGCACTTTGAAGCAGTATCCTCCCACTAGAAGAGGATAATTGACCCCCATAACCCGAAGCAAACTTCTTATGTTTCAGATGGGAGGAAGCGCATTCCACCAAGAGGCTCTTGGTGTGTTCACTGAGGAAAGGGGACAAAAACCAGCAGTAAGCAAAGATATTTAGACCTGTATTTAAAAAACAAAGTATGAGAGTGGAGGAGGGTTATTACTGAAGAAAATAAGGAAATGAATCCCATGACACTGTAATTTTCTCCCAAGGTACAATCCTCCGTGAGAATTCATTTTTGAACTTTTCTCTCTTGCTAAGAAAGGGAGACTCTTTCTTTTTGCACTCGATGGATAGCTTCTCGTTATTGAGCCATTCCTTCTGATCCTGCTCCCCTAGTATGGCATGCTGATCAAATTTTTGAATGCATTCCCGTATTTCTGCCTGTCTTGCATCACTCTTCTCGAGTTTACCCCCATCTCTCGCAGATGCATGTTTGTTGTCACTCTCATTCCTCCCACCACCTTCAGAGCTGTAAAATCTCACATGACCCCCCTTAAACAATGAGGGTAAAGTCCCACTGAGTGGCAACGAATTCCTGACCAGACCCACACCCCGGGAAGACTCTAGAATATGATTCGTCACAAAATTAGGACGAGAATAATTCCTCCCCGTGATGGCACCTCCATAACTCGATCCAGAGTAACAGCAATCGCTACTGTACAACCTTATTGGGTGCTTCACTGACTGAAGTAAATAATCCAAATTCTGTTTTCTACATTTAAATCTTCTAGCAAGCATTGCAACGTCTTATTCCCCCGGTCGAGAACAAAATGCCTAAAAAAAAAAAAAAAAAAAAAAAAAACATTGTGCAATGCATATAAGCTCATCAATTCAATTCAAACTACTTCAAAGTCGAAGGCGTGCACGCCTCGGCCGCAATTTAATCATATTGCTCTCTTTCAAACACATTCATAGACAAAAAAAACTCAATTTCAAAGCAAAACCTAACAAAGCTGAATGTATCCAACATTCACAAATTCAAATTTCTTCACGCCAAACCCAATATCAAATCGAAGCTAACATAGATAAATAAATAATAAAAACCGACCTTTTTTCCTCACAAATCCTGATCAAACACAATAGTTCATAGTAATTGAATCAAGCATGCGAAAATTTACATAATAGTGCGATAAATAAAACATTAAAAGTTACCTCAAACAGGCAAAATGATGTTGTTTATTACTGCTGCGTTATTAGATGAATCAGAGCATGAAATAAAAATGGAGAAATGAAATTAAGAATCTCCGGCAAAATTAGGGCTCATGAATGAAGGAGGGGGAGAGAGATAAAATGGAATGGTAAAAATCTGGGAACGGTCTTTCTCTCTCTAAGGACTCTTAACTCCTGTGTTCCTGCGGATGGTTTGGGCTCTCAGGTTCTGACAACACTACATTTGGGCTCCGATGCGAAATTTGAGCATCACTATTACTTGGGCCCTTGTTTTTTTGTCGCGACCCGACCCGACTCCTCGAAATCCTGGCTCGATAGGACCCGAAATTGTGATCACCCGACTCGTGACCTGAACTGATAAGGACTCGTGACCTGACACAGCTCGATAATGTTCAACCTGACAATAATCTGACCCGACTCAACCCGTAGTGACCGGCTACCCAACAATGAACTGACTCGTTTGATGACCCAACGATTTTAATCTTAATCTTAATCTTATTTTAATCTTAATCTTAATCTTAATATATATTTATAAACGAATCTTTTTTCGGGGGCATTGAAGAGGTCTAGAGCCTTTCGAATTTTCTTACAGCTTCTGGTGAATAAGGAATTAATTTATGTTATGAAATATGGTGAATAAGGAATTAATTTATGTTATGGAATTGTTGTTATATCATATGTGAGTTTATGGTAATCATGTACAAAATTCATATATTAGTTATGAAAATATAGCATACCATACATAAGCTTATGGTAATCATGAAAATAAGCTTATGGTAACCATGAAGATATGACATTTTCATAATTATGAAATTATTTGTATATGTTATGGTAAAATAATATTCCATAAGTCAAAAGTCTAATATAACATTTTTTGCATTTTGGTACATATAAGCAACAAATGATAATACAATTTTTTTTTCTTATAAGTTAATGAAATTCCAAATTTGAGTTTATTGTAGCCAGTTACGTGTTTGTTTAACCGGCAAGCGTACGGCTTATAGTAGCTAACGGGTTGATCTCAAGGAGGTGTGAAAAATGTCTAAATCGTCTAAAGAATTGAAGTCAGGTACGCTATGGTCGAAATGGTTGGTGATTCTATCAACTAAAACTCATAAGAATTTAAATGGATTGGTGTATTAATGCAATCAACTAAAAGCCTAGGCCGTAGATATCCCCACTAACACGCATCAACTACGATAATCAAACACATTGCAAGTCATAAAACATAGATTAAGGGGGGGGGGGGTTATGCAACACAACTACTACTTATCCGAGCGAGGCTATCATAGACTTTCTAATTACAATCCTAAGTCCTACTTCCGTACTGAAATGATCATGCAATAGAAGCATTAAGAACGCATAAATTTCTCAATTAGTCCTAACAACCCACTTTCGTGATGAAACAGTCCTAATCAATATTAGAGGCTTAATCACTAAACAAGAATCGCAACTGCATGTCATTTATAAACTCCGTTTAGCACTCAACAAACATAAATTAGTATAAATCTAATCGCAACAACAAGCATATAAATTAGACAACAATAATCAAACTTAAGTTGGTAATTAAACCTAAGCCATAATAAGCCCTAATTATATGAATCTAAAGACTTGCAAATTTACGGATTAAATCATAGTACTAGCATGTTAACCCCAAAAAAAGTCTACTAACACATATCCAAATTAACAACAACAATAATATTTGAATTGAAAAACATAATTAAAGAAGTGTAGAGAAAGAATTGCAATACTGTGATGGTCTGAATAATACTCCGGATAATAAAGAAAATAAATCTCCGAATCTGGTACAAAAATGCTTGAATCTTGAAATAAAGTTGGATGCAGAAAATAATGAAAGTTTAGATAGATAGTAAAAGGGTTCAACTAGGTATAAATAACTAGGAGGTTATTTTATAATTTCCTTAAAGAAAATAGGAAATAAACCCCCAAAATTAGAATAAAGGAAAATCCGAAAAAAATCAACTCGTGCATTTACATGAGTCATGCAACACAGCGCACGAGTCGTGCCCGGATCAGTGGCTAATTCGTGTTTATGCACGAGTCGTGCAATTCTGGCACAAGTCATGTAAAACTGCTCCAATAGTCCAACTTCAAACGCCTCTAATTTCTTCGTTACTTATCGTATTAAGGCGTATGACCACTTTTTAGAAAGATAAGATCATAATCTTTCACCTCCAATTGGTTTCACTTCAAAATTCAAAGTGGTTTGGCAGATATTGAGCTCCAAAGTTGGCACTGCGTAAAAGACTTCAATCACGCATCTTCAATACTCCAAAATTTCGTTTTTATGTCCTGAAAAGCTCAAAAACCAACAACTATACCAAGGACGTGAAATATTTGATAATCGAGTGTAAATGGGTCAAATATAGCAATTATTGCACCGTAAAGTCCTATATAATTATGCAATATAAGGACTTATCATAGCCATAAAAACAGATATTTCCTCCTTTGAGTCCTTTTCAAAATGTATGACGATTTCATTTTGCGAGATAAGGTATTGGCGATTGATTTCGCGGAAAAATAAAAATGACTTATGTACTTAAAGTTATACTCATTTGGTTGGTATCTACTTTCATAATATTATAGTTTTGTAGTTTTTGGCTTTCTATTTTAATATTTTTTTTTTCATTTTAATGACTCACCTCCAAAAATGAAATGATATTGAAACATATTTTTGAAGAGCAAATGTTGTATATATAAAATATAGCGTCATCATCATTGTCCCCTTTTTTTCATATTATTATTTTTGAAAATTTTCTATAATTGTCATCATTTGAATTTTTTTAATTGCATTTACATCACCACATCTTGATAAATTAATGTTAAAAATATTTGTTGTAAAAATGGTAAAATCAAGAGAACATCAGCCTACCTTAGCTTGTGGTTATTTGCATGAAAATTGATTATGTCTTAGTCATTTAGAGCCTGTATGATTTGATAAAAAATATTTGATTAAATGAGAAATTATTTGATGTGAAATGAACATTTCAGATGTTAATTGATCTAAATTGATTAAAAAAAGAATTGTAATTAATTAGAGAACCTTAGTTTGAGGTTATTTGCATGAAAATTTATTATCTCTTGGTTATTTCGATTCTGCATGATCTGGCATGAAGCTATATGATTAAATCGGAAGTTGTTTGATCTGATTTGCATACTTCATATGTCAAATGTTCTAAATTAATTAGAAAAATAACTTAATTTAATTAGGTGAGTTATGCCTTAATGGAAGAAATTAATTTGGATGAGTAGGTCTTTTTGCACTAAAACTATTGCTATCAGCCAAAATTATTAGGTCAGCCACCTTAATGTAATCTTCTTAGAAATTCAACTTTTTTATTTTTTATTGTATGCGTCTAGAAATGAGGAAAACCCCACAACGCAAATGGAATTCTTCTAGAGCTTTAAAAAAATTATGCACAGTCCTAAAATATATAATACTCGAATTACAAATATATTCTATATATTAACATAGGGATAGTTATGAGCCTAAATTAAACTTTTTAACTATATTATAATGATTTCGGTAATGGATAGTGCGTATATAACATATAATATTTTTAATGTAACCGTGCAAGGCACGGGCTTTAATCTAGTATATATATAGGAAATCTATCAAATGAGAAGTATTAGTTTCGTGAAAAGTGATCACAACCATCCATCTCACTTGATCTAATGACCCACATTAAAAACAGAAATAAAAGAAAATTAGAATTAAAAATACACCCAAACCCCCAAATCTCACATTTTCTCTCTCCTCCCCTTCCCTCCTCCCTCACTCTCCACGGCCCTACCCCGCGCCGTCCACAACCGCCGCAGCTTACACCAGCAACAACCGTCGCCGGTTAAGACACAACCGGAAGACTCGTCGGACCACCGCGAGGCTTCGTTCGGCATCAATCTCCTCCGTCGAGGACCGTTTGGCCGCGAAAACCGTCTTCTCCCTCCCTCTTTTTCACGCAAATTTCTCCAGATCTGGCCATCGTGGTTGTTCGCGGTAGTCGTTATTGACCTTTTCCGGTGTTACTCCGTGTTGCCGCACCTATTTCCGTTGCCACCGCCTCTCCTTTTCGCGAAAAATCCGAGCGAGGTGAGAAGAGAAAGGGAAATAAGGGTGGCGGGAATGGGGGCGTCGAGGTCTGGGTGCACGGCTGACACAGCGGCGGGTGGACGGTTATTATAATCCTTCGCTTAACAAATCTTGATTGATGCCAACCACATCAGAGAAGAACAATCGAAACAAAACAAAACACTGATTATATATGCTTGATCATTTAACACGACTGTAATTTGATTTGTGTGTTGGAAAATGATTATTAAGTATTTTGAGAGGTCTTAGGAACAAATTATTCTAGGAATACTTTTGAGGGTTGCTTAACGAATTCTCGAGAAAACAAAAGGGAATACTAGCAGGTCGGAACTGAGCAAGGATAAATAACAAGAATTTGGACTGGGAGTAGTAGTGAATCCACACTATCTATTCCTAGAACTCAACAGAGTCTTTGGCGCCAAAACCCATCGAAGACTTCACTTGTTGGTTTTCCTCATTATTTGAGCAACTTTTACCTATCCAAAAGAACACACAAGTTGCTGTCCAAAAAACAGAGCAACAAAACATCTACACAATGCGGCAATGTCGTTCAGACGTAGCAAACCTAATATGATGAAGCTATAACCTATACCATTGGAAAGATAGCTTCAATTACTTCAATCTTCACGTAAATTTTGTCAAAAACAGATACTATTTTAAGGAGTTAGAAGGCCTCAAAGTTACTGGACAGTAGCTGAAATTGCAGGCCAATCCTGCGCATCACTTCTGTACTAATTAATACCAGTATACTGCAACCAAACCCAATATTATTTTCAAATAATTCAAACACTAATAGAGAATATTAGGAATATTCGGGTTAAGGAATATTACTAATATTACGAGTATGTAATTTAGGAAAATAATATGTTTAGGAATATATTGTGTGTTAGGCTTTCGTAAGAGTCAAGTCATTGTAGTAGTATAAATAGAGTCTACCTCAAAGTCATTGTAGCAAATTATTACGATTATACTAATTTATGAGATTCCCCAAATAGTGTACATTATATATCTTATATGGTATCAGAGCCTCTTTCCTAGAGAACTCTAGACGTGGCTTCCACTGCCTGCCGGTGGGCATGGAATCTATAATGCCTGCCGGTGGGATTTCGTTGTTCGTCGGGATTTCGTTGCTCGCAGGAGATTTGTTGTTCGTGGTACAATGTTTTAGGGTTTTGTTTTTCAATTTCAGGGTATTATTATTGTTTAAGAGTCTTTGTTTAATTTTATTTGTGTTTGAATAAATCTCCCCTCTCGTTGGTTTCTCGTTGGTTATTTTGGGTTGTTTATGGTGTCAAGATGATTAATCGGAATTATGAAGGGTAATGGTTCGGTGTTGATCGATTTAAGTAGTGTCGTTTGGGTTGTCGTTGTTGGACTTTTGGAGCCTCTGGCTTATGCACTTTGTTTATGCAATAACTTTGGAGTAAGAGAAAGGCAGTACGTACACCAATTATATATGGGCCTGTTTTGTTGCTGATGGTTTGCTGAGTATCATGGCGATGGAGGTGTTTAGTCGACTAGTATATTGACGTGGGTTGTTGGCTTGTTGTCGTTGCATCCTAGTTCGTTGTTGTATGATTTTTTAGGCCGATCAAGGAATGGAGGTGTGCCCCTACCTCTCATGTCTGGTAGTTTTAAGGTGAAGTTGATAATGATCACTTCACGTTTTGAGACCATGTTGATCGATTCATGGTATTTGTTTTTGGTGCATTATTGGAGAGTGCCCCTACCAGTCATGTTTGGTTCTTTTTAAGATGAAGCTGATAATGGTCGTTTCATGATTTGTGAGACCATGGTGATTCGTGATTCCCTTGTATCTGGCGTTTAGTTGTGAAGTTGATTATGGGCGATTTATGGTGTTAACCGTGTTAATTTACCATACTTGTTTAGTGTTCTTTGGGTGGCGATCAAGTGGGTTCAGTGGTGTTTTAAGACGATGTGATCAACGTGCCGATTTTGAAGATTTGAAGATCTCGACGGAGTTATTTTGTTTCTTTATCGTTTTGGCAAACTCATTGTAATTTTAGCAAATTACCATGAGTTTGAGGGGGGGTAATAGAGAATATTAGGAATATTCGGGTTAAGGAATATTACTAATATTACGAGTATGTAATTTAGGAAAATAATATGTTTAGGAATATATTGTGTGTGAGGGTTTCGTAAGAGTCAAGTCATTGTAGTAGTATAAATAGAGTCTACCTCAAAGTCATTGTAGCAAATTATTACGATTATATTGTGTTTATGAGATTCCACAATTGTGTACGTTATAATTCTTATAAACACCATCATTTAGTCCCATATTTAAGCTTTCCATAAAGGCGTGGTATGCATCGGAAGGACCTCATTTGGTTGCTCTAAGAACCTTTCGAAAACTAGTGCGCAAAACTGTTCTATTTGGCTCTATCCTGACAGTGCTTCGAAAATGTAGGGGTTCCTTAAGCATGTTAGAACATGTAGGGGTTGTTTCATCAACCATTTCACTCCCCTTTCCAAGTCATAGAGCGCAAAAAAGTCACATACATAGACCGACACTTGTTGTAAGCTTGGTTTCTTCAATGAATATGGGGATTTTGTTTGGCATCATTGATGAAAGAAAGAAAGGCTACTTGTATGAGCTACATGTCAAACTTACCCATCTTATTGAACGAGACAGTTGAATCTTCTGATATGCATGAATCTACTGATATGCAGTGACCTTTACCTCAACAAAAGAAATTAGAAATTCAACATTAAACTTTTAAACTTTTACCATAGCCTACGTGGAATTCGAACCCGCTTTCTTCGTGCTATTGCACGATGCTCACCATTGAGCTGGTAGCTAGGCTTAGAGGGAATGATTAAATAATAGCAGTGAAGGAGACACCACTAGACCTTTTATGGTGCCCAACAACATTTTTCGATCAAAAAAAGGTCACTTGGCCATACATTAAAATGCACCCAAAAATTCATCAAAACGCATGATGTTATACTAACACAAGGGGCAAAATGTGTATATTTAAATGATTTTGAGAGTTGCAGACGAACCAAACGCATAAAACGAACTTTGAAAAATGCACTTCAACTTTCAATCAAGTGCAATGATAGCAACAATAGCACTCTGACATCAACCCAAACAACACCAAAAATAAATTGGAAAATTCACGTGCTACCCTCAAACTTTGACATATTGCACATAGTACCTAATTTGGCAAGTTTGTGCACATGATACCCCTAAATTTACTACTTTGTGCACAGGATTCCATAAGTGATATGTGTCGATTAATTGATAGGTAGTTAGTTAATTTAATAACTAGTTTACTACCTGGGCTACGCCCGAAATAAATTTTATTATTTTCTTTCTTTGTGAACAAATTATTTTATCAATAAATTTTATCATTTATAAAACTTTCACTTTCATATAGATGATGTGATTCATGTTCAAATAAGTGATAAGGAAAGTATAAAATAATAAGGTAAAGATGAAATCAATTAATAGTAAATATTGACTTTTTATATTAAAAAAATTAACGGAAAACGTCACTCATATATAACTATGGATGGAATGTCCATCTTTACTCTTTACCATAAAAAACATTTTCAATCAAATTTTTAAGTAACAATTAAAGAGATGGATGGAATGTACATTTATACTCTTTACCATAAAGACATTTTCATAAGTGAAAATTAAAGAGACATGCCACGTGGCATGGCAAATGGCCTAACTGAAGTCGGTGAACGTGGTTGTTGTCTCTAACACAGCTTTTAATATATAGTATAAGATAAGATAAAATAAGATATAGTAATTACTTATGTATTAGTTGGTAGAAAGAATAGAAAATTCAAGACACTATATTGTGTAAAGAAAATTTTCGTTTACCATAAGAAAAATTTGTCGAAGATTGTAGAGATAACTGCATTATGGTACTCCGTATTTGGTAAGCCTTCATATTGTGTAAAGGAATTTTTCGAAAATTTTCTTTTACCATAAGAAAAATTTGTGTAAGACTATTGCATTATGGTATTTGGTAAGCCTACCAATAAGATTGAACCATAAGAAAAATTTGTCGAAGATTGTAGAAATAATTGCATTATGGTACTCCGTATTTGGTAAGCCTTCATATTGTGTAAAGAATTTTTCTTTTATCATAAGAAAAATTTGTGTAAGATTATTGCATTATGGTATTTGGTAAGTCTTCCAATAAGATTGATGCAGTTTGTTTGGGCAGAGGTCTTTCCCAAAAATTCTCTTTCTAAAACACGTTTGACCAAAGAAGTGATCAAGATCTTTTTATAATCAATATTATTAGTTTCTTTATTTGTTAGTTTTGTCAAGTATGGACTTCTACACGTTTTATCAAAGATTATTTTACTTTTCTTTTACTTTTTTCTTACCATAAAACATAACTCCAAAGATTTTGACATGATTATTTTAAAGTGAAATTCAGATAGACATGCCACGTGGCATGGGCGAAGGGCTGATTGAAGCCAGTGAATGTGGTCGTTGCCTCAAACACAACTTTTAATATACTTCCTCCTACCCAAAGAGATTTTCCTGTATTCATCTTTGGGTGGATTCACTATGATTTTCCTCTTTCAAAACTTACCCGATATGACAAATTTTGTGGACGTTTTTGCCCTTACTAATAATTCTGATTTTCCCCTAATCTTCAATTAAACTCACTAACAACTCCCTCCATCCACTAACAACTCCCTCCAAAATCTAATTTCTCCCACCCAAATCCAACCCAATATCAAAACCCAGCCCACTTTAAACCCAAATAATTTCTACCCCAAACCCAAATCCAATCACTCTCACTCTCATTCTCATTCTCATTCATTTTTTTCTCTCAAAAACAAAACCCTACTCCCTCTCACTCGTCTCCCTCCCGACTTCACCAACCCATAAATTTTTTTGCTTTCTCTTTCTCTCTCCTCACAAATCCACATCTACTCCTATGGCGACCTTTCGATCTATCGATCTCATCCTCTCTTTGGTGGGTTCTATGTTTTCGTTCTAATCTACTCTCTCTATATTTGTCTCCCTCGCGATATCACCAACCCAGATTTTGTTTTTTCTCTCTTTCTCTCTCCTCACAAATCCTACATCTACTCATATGGCGACTCGATCTAATCTCCTTTCGACCTTTAGATCTCATTCTCTCTTCTCTTATTTCTCTGTTTTTTTTGTAATTTTCGAATTGATTTTCTTCAATTCGTCCCATTTTGACCATAAAAAATGGGGGATTCGTCATGGCCATATCAATTGGTCAATCGTTCCGGAGACACAACTGGAAGAAGAAGAGGAGGAGGAGATCTGCAACGGTCGACGATTTTTGTGTGTTTGGATTTTGATTTATTCTGTGTGTTTGAATTTTAATTTTTTTTTTTGATTTTTGTGTGTTTGGATTTTTATTTATTCTATGTGTTTGAATTTTAATTTTTTTTTTGTGTGTTTGGATTTTGATTTATTTTGTGTATTTGAATTTGAATTTTTTATTTATTTTTGTGATTTTTGTGTGTTTCTGTTTTGATTTATTCTGTGTGTTTCAATTTTTATTTCCCTAAAATTTCCCTCCATTTTCTTTGCATAACCCTCCATCAGATTTTTTTTATGGGTGGATTAGTAGGTTCTAATTTATATCTAAACCGAACTACCGCACCATTAATTCCACTATCCCAATTCTTTATTATTTAGTGTTGGTTTATGTGTCAAACCCAAAGGGGAAAATCTCTTTGGGTAGGAGGGAGTATAGTATAAGATGTAATTTGTTTTTTAATTTAAAAAAAAATCAAAATTTTAGACTTTTAAAAACTAATCTAAAAATTATTTCATGAACAAAAAATCTATTTTTTTTTTTTTTCATAAAAATATATACTTTTAAATATTCATAATTTGTGCACATGGTACCCTTCAAGTTACCACTTTGTGCACACGATACCCTTGAGATCACAATATTTTGCACATGGTACCTATGTTGCACGAGTACGGACACCGACACGGACACCGGGAGGACGCGGACACCGGGACACCTCAATCTCAAAATGTAGGACACCGACACCGCCATTATTTTTTAATATAAATATATTAAAATAAATTAAATATTATATTTTTAATAAAAATAATAAGAATTTATAACTTTAAAACTTAAAACAATTTCAAAATGAAGATATTACACACGTGATCATTGAATATGTTAAAGGGAACGCTAAGGAATTCGAGATTAAGAATGTTTATTTCGCCCAAATGCTTGCTTAATATTTGTTTTTTGTGTCCTAGAGGTGTCCAACCAGTGTTCTGTGTGTAAAAAACTGGGGTTTGTGTCCGAATTAAAAAGAATAAACCGGACACCGAACCGACCGTGTCCGACACGTGTCCTCCCGGTGTCCTCCCGGTGTCCGTGTCTGACACCGTATTAGACACGGACACGTCACTTGGGAGAGGTGTCTGTGCTTCATAGCATGGTACCCCTAGAAAAATCAGTTTTTTTTTTTTAAAGCCAGTTTTTCTAGAAATTTATTGAATTTTATTATTAAAATTTTAATTCTATAATTTAATTAACAAATTACCTAACAACTAACCAAAACATCATCACTTAACGGAAAAATCTAACGAAAGTTATTATTTGGTTACCATGTGCACAAAGTAGTACGTTTAGGGATATCATGTGCACAAACTTGCCAAATTAGGTACCAAGTGCAATTGGTCAAAGTTCAAGGGTACTACGTAGATTTTTCGAAAATAAATTGCACTTTGACATACAAAATGCACTCCCATAGAATATGCACTTTTATAGCAAAATGTACCTCATGCTCTCATAAAATGAACTTACAATGAACTCTTAGTAGAATAAAATGCATTTGCACAGAGTAAAATGCACTTCGCAAATACAATGCATATTTTGGTTGTAGTAAAAGTATTTCGCTAATAATAACATGCATTTGAGCTTAGAGCAAAATGCACTTACATAATTAAGCCTAAGTTCAAAGGTAAACAACAATTTCAAGCATTTTAACAAACTAAGCCTGAATTTCACTCCTAATCAAGAATGAGTTAAAGATAAGCTCAGTCCTAAATACAGGGTACTAAATTTAGTTCACGGCCTTAGGGTGTGGTTTTTCGATTCGGTTCAACTCTGCGAGCTATACTCACATCAAAATATGACAGCCTACTTCATATTAGTTTTTTCATTCGTTGGTGGAGAAGGAAAGATATAGGTGACCAAGAACAAATTTCCTATTGAAGGAAGAGTCGATGACAAGCTCAAGCGTAAAGACCAAGTTTAGTAAAGACTAGACCGGGCAAACGGGTCTTTCGGGTCGGTTCTGGGTCGGGTCTATTCGAGTCGGGTCATCTTTCGGGTCATGTATTTCGGGTCTATTTCGAATCGGATCGGGTTCGATTTGGGTCAAGTCTAGTTCGGGTGTGACAACTACGGGTCAAATTCGGGTCGGATCACTTCAAATTGTTCAAATTTGATCATATTAATGTCAGATTTCTTAAAATTTTGTCTAATAATATCTTAATATGAAGTTTTACTGTTAATTTGAGTGATTAAGGATGTGATATATCGAATCTAAGTCATTTTTACAACCAAATCGTTAAAACGTCTGGTTATTCGGGTCTGGGCCATTTCAATTCGGGTCATGTTCAGGTAGAGTCAAACAGAATTCGGGTCATTTTCGGGTTCGGGTCGGGTCAATTCGGGTTTCGGGTTGAATTCAGATTAAAAATTCGGGTCAAGTTCGGAAGTTCGTGTCAAGTAATTTGGGTCGGATGTTCGAGTCTGGTTCAGTTTTGTCGGGTCTAGTAAAGACCCCCTATAATATACGTACACCACAACATAATAAAGAAAACATAATCTTATCTTATCTTATACTATATATTAAAAGCTGTGTAAGAGGCAACGACTACGTTCACCGGCTTCAGCTAGGCCATCCGCCATGCCACGTGGCATGTCTCTTTAATTTTCATATAAAAAATTCATTTGAAATGTCTCTTATGATAAAGAGTATAGTTGGTCATTCCATACATAGTTCTATATAAGTGACGTTTTCCATATCAAAATATTCACTATATTTTTTTATTATAAAAAAAAAATCAATATTTACTATTAATTGATTCCATCTTTACCTTATTCTTTTGTACCTTCGTTATAACTTATTTGAACTAGAACCACGTCATCTATATTGAAAGTGAAATTTCTATAAATGATAAATTTTATTGATAAAGTTATTTGTTCACAAAGAAATAAAATGATAAAATTTATTTCGGGCGTAACTCGAGTAGTACGCTAATATTTGTTATAAAGAAAACATTAGAAAAACATGGAACTTTTCAATTGAAAAGCATAAGAATTAAGATCTTTAGGTTAACCGTCACACCCACTTCCCATCCTCTCATTTGTGTCAGCACCATTCATGCAAATTCAATGCTTACTTTTGACACTCAAGACACCCTTAAGATTAACGCAATCCCAATTAAATTTTACCCAGAAATGCTCTTATTTCCAAGAAATCAAACCCAAAATCTTACAACTTTTACTTTGTTGCTTCTCATATAATCTCACCATACTCTAGACTTCTCTCTACTTGTTATTTCAGCTCACCAAATGAACACCACTGGATACACTTAAGCACGCCAAGAAAACACATTCCACATATAACTCATGACTACCCCTCCCTTTCAACAACTTCATACTTCCATGCAGCACCCTTGTTACGTTCATTCAACTCTCTCTCCTCACCCATACACCATGACCAACCAGCTCAACAACACGACTTCCTCCTCGTTTGCACTCTCTTCTTCAGGGACAATGGTGCCTGGGAACACGGCTCCCTTACGGGTCTTTTCGTTACACGATGTTCAAATACTAGAGATCTTCCTTGCCCTGGCAGTTTTCATGGTCATACATTCTCTTAGGCAAAAGAAGCACCAGGGGTTAGCGGTATGGCCATTTGTAGGGATGTTGCCGTCATTGATCATTGGTCTAAGGCAAAACATGTACGAATGGCTTACTGGTATCCTCTGTCGACAGAATGGGACGTTCCACTTCAAAGGTCCCTGGCTTACCAACCTTAACTGTGTCGTCACAGCTGATCCTCGGAACCTGGAGCACCTGTTGAAAACAAACTTTACAAATTTTCCTAAAGGTGGGTACTTTCGGACCACAGTAAGGGACCTGCTAGGAGACGGGATCTTTAATGCAGACAGCGAGACATGGCAGAGGCAGAGGAAGACAGCTAGTATTGAGTTCCATTCAGCCAAGTTTCGCCAACTCACCACTGAGTCCTTGCTTGAGTTAGTCCACAAGAGGCTGCTCCCAGTCCTTGAGGAGTCCCAAAAAACCTCTTTGCCTCTTGACTTACAAGATGTGCTCCTGAGGCTGACATTTGATAACGTCTGTATGATGGCTTTTGGGGTTGATCCTGGTTGCCTAAGCCTGGGACTACCAGAGATACCCTTTGCTCAGGCGTTTGAGAAAGCAACTGAAGCAACGCTTCTTCGTTTCGTTACCCCAACAGCGATATGGAAGGCGCTGAGGTACCTCAACATCGGATCAGAGAAGGAGCTGAAAGAATCAATCAAAGGTGTTAACAAATTTGCTGATAAAGTAATTAGAACGAGGAAAAAGGAGCTTGCTCTCCAAGATGAGAACAGCAAACAGAGATCTGATTTACTGACTATCTTTATGAGGTTGAAGGACGACAACGGGCGGCCATTTTCTGACAAATTTCTGAGAGATATCTGTGTAAATTTCATCCTAGCAGGAAGGGATACGTCTTCTGTAGCACTTAGCTGGTTCTTTTGGCTTATTCATCAGCACCCAGAGGTGGAGGAAAATATTTTACAAGAAATTTCAAGAATAATTGGTGAAAGAGAAAACGCAGACACAGGAGAAGGACCAGGTTCTCTAGTATTTCAACCAGAGGATATCAAGAAAATGGAATATTTGCATGCTGCTATCTCAGAGGCTCTCAGGCTATACCCTTCAGTGCCTGTAGATCACAAGGAGGTAACAACACTCTGCACCTTTTAGAAAACGATTTTAGTTTATGCAATTTGTGTTTAGAGCTAGATATCAGAAAACGAGATGAACGGAATGGGAGATCATTTAACACTTAGATTCCCCTCCAAAGTATAAAAGACAACATGAAAATATTGACTGCAGAATGCACACACTTCATTCAGGTGGTTCAGGAAGATATCTTTCCAGATGGGACATTGCTGAAGAAAGGGACCAAAGTCATATACACTATCTACGCTATGGGTAGAATGGACGCTATCTGGGGAAAGAACTGCAGAGAATACAAGCCAGAAAGGTGGCTGAGGAATGGTCGATTCATGAGCGAGTCAGCATACAAGTTCACAGCGTTCAATGGAGGACCTCGACTATGCTTAGGCAGGGACTTTGCTTATTACCAAATGAAGTTTGTTGCTGCCTCAATCATCTGCCGATACCAAGTGAGGGTGGTAAAAAATCATCCTGTTGAGCCAAAGCTGGCCTTGACTATGTACATGAAGCATGGACTAAAAGTAAATCTAATTAGGCGTGACGAATCACGTTTCTAAGCTTCAGAAGTACCTTAGGTATAGATACTAAAGAGTTTGTCAACAAGCCTGTGTTATACGGCTGTGTCTTGCTACTTTTGCTTTTGATTTGTGAAGAATATTTATGATTAGTGTGAGCTTCTGAGATGAAAAAAATGGTGAAGCAGGTAAATAGAATATTACTAGGAAAGTGAAGAGGATTGAAAAAGGAACAAAGTTTTACTACTAAGAAGATGCAGGAGAAATATATTAATAACAGTTCTGAAAAGATAAAATTCACGTAGAATAAAATCATATACCTATTGTTCTTTTCCAATCAGCCTGTTCGTTTCATTTTCTACACTATCAGCCTGTTAACGTGATTACACATACCTCTTTGGTCTCTTATCATATATCTCCCACTCAATCCATTCTCATGACATTATATGAGGCCGATGTTCAGACAGAACAGACATTGCAAACTGAGTTAGATTGATGCATCTCAGAATTGAGGAACTTCAACTATACACACGATTTCTAGAAATTAGGAAGAAAGCAAGGCTGAAATCATTGATATATCATCATCAAAAGCATTAAGCTTCTACTGCAATGAGGCAACATTTTTTTGCCAGTCATCAAAGTCTAGTCGCTCCGAATTCAAGAACTCCATGTCTCACAATTATAGTGCAATGACAATTTGATTATCAAATGAAACTACAATGTAATAGAAAGCCAGTGTAGAAAAGAAAGCCAGAAAATTTTCCCAAAAATATAGCACTTCTTTGAGGAGAAAGAGAGAAAATGCAAACCTACAAATCTATCACCAGGCTAAGGATTTATAGCTTATTTCAATCATACTTTCCCATCCCAGTCCAAATAGAATTGTTCCATGAACTCTTTTATAAACGCATGCCTTCTCTCAGCCCTTCTCCGTCCAGCCTAAACATGTCGAAGAATGAAAAAAAGTGAGCACAATCACCGTAGAAACGTTTTAAAGGCCGTTGTACCAACAGCAGCGGTAATCCTTGACCAAAGCAAATGAGGGGATGAAACTTCAAGTACAAAAGCAAACAACATTACTCCAGTGAGGGCAAGTCCCTCAAAGGCTCCCACCTGTGACGAGGAAATGAGGGGTTGGATAATATATGCAACCTTGCCCTGCGTTTTAAGCTCAGAGAGGTTGTTTTACAATGATCCATAGTGAGCATTGCGTCAATAATTACACTGATAGACTGCTCCAAGCACAACCAGGTGGACAGTGAAACGAGAGAAAAAACTTATAATCCTTGAGATAAAGTATTTGGATGAATAAAAGAAAAAAGTAGATAAAATTCAAATAAGAAAGGAAAAAATCATGGATAGATATAAAAGCCAAAATTATCATAAGCAATCCCATCATTACCTGTGTCTTCATCATATCCTTCAGCTTCGAAAGCTTCTCGTGGAAATGATTTAAAAGTAGTCTGCTTATCTTTGTTCATGTAGTCTTCCTTTGACATTGAAAGTCGTGGCTTTATGTTAGGATCATGCAATACCCTGTTCCTACTGCCTCCAAACGTGAAGCACCGTGCAATACCTTAAACAAGAAAATGCCTTATTTTTGTCATTTTATATGCATCAAGCCATAGTGTTAGTGTTTCATTATTGTCAGAGTGGGATAACATTTGGAGCAAACTGGTCTTTCTCCTACACCATTATCCCGTAAGGCATATAACTTCAACTAAGATGACAAGCTCAGACGGACACTTCATTAATCATTTAAGCTAACCAAATATCTCAAAATTTTGCTCTCTGGGGAGCAATAAGGAACTTAAATGATGTTTTGGCCAAAAGGTTGCTGAACCAGAAAGCAGTAGTTTTGGGCTAGCTCGATTAGCCAGTTGGACAAGTATTTAGTATCATAGTAACATGATGTACTGAATCCCCATAACCAATCAATTCTGTATAGAACTGATTCTAAATAAAATGGTAAGAAATAAGTGTAAAAGCAGAAATGCAGAATCTCTAAGGCCTTTCAGCATATTTGTTCATATAACCCATAAATCTCATCAACGCTGAACCTATATGCTTAAAAGCTCTCAAATCTCATCAACGCTGAACCTATATTTGATAACATATAATCTCCTTAACTAAAGAGTACCATCAATCTACCAACAATGAGTTTTAAGGACTTACCAATAGCACCAATAGCATCAAGACGATCTGCATCTTGCACCACCCCATATTCCAGAGAGAAGCCCTGATCTTTAACCCCAGCGATCTCCTCCTTGAAGCCTACAATACAACGAGAGAACATAACGCACAAGAATAAACAACTTATCCATTTCATAATGGTTAAGAAAGATTATGAAGAATTTTTTTTCTGCAATAGAGCAGCGTTCCATACAGAGATGAGACACTCACCACACCTATTTAAGTCATGGAGACTTGTAACTTCCAACGTTCCCCAAGACAAATCGTAAGGTATACATTTTAAATTCTCGTATTATTTACAAGTAACTAAAGGTACTAGAAGTCCATACTCAGTAATCATATTCAAGTGAGACGCGACACACTCAAGCATTTGAATTAAGAAGTAACTAAAAACCAGGTAATTTTTGCACAAGATGGACAATTGATCACTCTCAAGTGTAATTATTCTAAACTAAGCATCCCTTTTCCCAGTAAATGTCCTGGTAAGATACCAGATGTCTCCGTGGAAGCAATGCCATAGGATGTTCCTAAATAAAGTCCATACATTACCTTGATCAAGACCATATGGTCATCATTCACCAGTGACACTCTGAAATGGTGGATCTGCTAAAAGGAGCAGGGATAAGACCAAAGCCTCAGACTAACTCTCTTAAGTATATCATCAGGTTCCCCTCAACCATGAATCAGATTATACAAGTTCTGCCACTAGCAACAGTTTCATCATCTAAGCTTTGTTTCTAATGTGCTTAATGCTAGCATAACTTTCCAAATATTAGAAGATCCTTACATACACCTTAACATTGAGAACCAAAGTTCTTTTCCGAATTCAGACTGCCAACACCAGAAGAATGTTGAACAGAGTCTTTCTTCGCATGACTTGTTGCGGCCCTTGCAGCAGTAGGTCAGTTGAAAGAAGATCCCATCTTAAGGGAAGAGGCAAAGGGACCATTTGTTATAGGTTGGTCAGATAAGTGTCCCTTGAGAATCTTGACTATGACATGTGAGCACCTATTTTCAAACAGCTTATGCAAGGATTCGAATAGAAGACTCATATGTTTGTAAACTAGAAATCCATGGAAAAAAAGTGTTTCTAACTGAGAGAGAATAATTCTTAGTTGTACTAAGTCCAACCAGCTTCAGTCTCTACATTTTGCAGCTTCTTTCTGATGCTGGAAGGAGGAAGTAGAAGTGATACTGGCCTTGTAAGATAGGGGTAAATTGTAATATTGTACAGTTGTACCCCCGCGGGTGAGTGTATTTCATCCCAAACTGGGGGAAAAAAAGAACGTACTCAACGATTGCATGTATTTGCTCAACAAAATCTATCAAACTATATAAGTTCAATGTTTTAGTTATATATACTCACCAATGTATTAAAATGCATAGTGAACGATTTCAGCTACATGTCTGTTGATTTCAAAGATACTCTCATTTATTTGCAAACATCATCCTACTCAATAAATGTGAACTTATTAGCATGAAATAAACAGATAACATTAGAGCATAGAAGAGTTGGTGCCCAGATTATGGCATAGGACTTAGATGTGCTTAGGTAAAAACACAATCACACTAAAAATTCGGATTTTCAACAAACAAAACAAAACATAACCAAAAAAAAAAGAACCACCAATAGAGGAAAACTAATGTAGTACAAAATGAAAATACCCATTGCTTTTACGATACCCACTATCTTCATCTTCTTGCTATCCTCAATGCCTTCCTCGTTAAGAAATTGCTCAATTACCTTTTCCTCTTCAGGTCCTCTGCATGCAAACGAGTAGAAATGACTAAGATGAAGCACAATACAAATATGCTAAAATGATAGGAAAGTATAAATACAAATCCAAGTTCAACACATTGTGCAAGACAATTACATTAATTTCCCGAAATCTATGGCATGTTTCAATTTAAAGAGATTAATATGCAGTGGCAGAAACCTATTTCAAGGTTAATAAATTGTAAGGAGTATAACATAAAACGTCGTCTCTGCAAGAATCCAGTAAAAATAAAGTTGTGTTATTTACTAATTTGTATTTCAGAGCAATCAAATTTTCTCATACGGAATATCATCATCACACTGAGTGTTTCCCAGTCACCAGACACTCTTCTGACCCTGTCAGAGGTACAGAAGTTATTGCCAATTAAACATCAACATTGCCGACACTGAGAATTGTTTCTCTAATACAAAAGTGAAGCTATATAAACCACTTCACCAAAATGAGAAATAACAGGTCAGAAGTTGCTCATGTGGCAGAGAGGTGCTGCATTTCATTTCCCATTTCTGATGAGAAACAATAATTTGAAGATTCAGAGTTAACTGTATAAAGGCGATGGCAATCAAAATAATCCACCGCTTCAGAACTTCCAAAAGCTTTATCTAATCTAAATCTTTTCTTTTATTACTTGAGATTAGGCCTGGGCAGAGGGCCGGGGCGGGGTGGGTCAGGGTCACTCTAAAATGGGCCGGGGCGGGTCAGGGTCACACATCTACGAAGCGGGGCGGGGCGGGTCACGGGTCAGTTTTGGCCCTGCCCGGCCCAGCCCATGAGAAATCGACAAATCTGCAGAAATTAAGTTTTTTTTTTTTTTTCCCCGACAAATTGGAAGCAGAAATTGAGATCAGTGGATGGACAATTCAGACACCAGTATATCTTGTACCAATCGGACCACAACTTCGCCTATTTCATATAAGAGTAAACACCAATCTGAATTTTCGCGGAACTTCAATTCTCCAGCAGAAGTAGTAGCAGCAGCCAGAGGAGAAGAAGAACTTGTGGGGAAATTGTTATTGCAATTAGGGTTTGTTTGTGATGATTTGGGGATATGTATCGGGGCTAAGAAGGTTGTTGATAAATTTGATTAAAAAAATTTCATGATTTAAGATGATGGGGGATTTCTGGTGTGAAATTGATTTTATAAGGTGGAGTATTGAAGAAGATTAGGGATTTCTGTGTGATTTTGTGATAAATTTGGGGAAGAACACAATTGTTTGTTTTTGGACGTAAGTACAAGATCACTATGCTAGTTTGATGCAATTAAGCTGTGTTTTTTTTTTAAATTGGGCCTGTGTTTGTTTTTTTTTTTTATTTGGGGCCGTGTGTGTTTTATTTTTAGAGGGCTAGGCCCGCGTCATTTCTTAAAGGGCCTGACCCTTTTCCGACCCGCCCCGTTAGTTGATAGGCCGGGCTTTGACCCTCTTTAAGAGGGTCGATCGTGGGCTTCTGATGGGGGCCTGCCCTGTTGCCCAGGCCTACTTGAGATTGATAGACAAACTATCGTAATAATAATCAACTCATCATAATCAAATATTATATCTATCGCTACTGCCTTCACATTGCAGTAGTGAACAGAATTGAGAAATGAGAAAAAGAGATATTACGATATGCATGGATATATGGTATCGGGAGAAGAAGAGAGGCCTTCATCAATCGCCAACACGGAAGACATGAGAAGCGTCGTTACCTTTCATAAATTCCTGCACAAGTTTCTCTGCTCTCTCCTAATAGAGTATAAGGGTACAATTGTAAATTATAACACTTTATCTGCTTATCGTATATATACAGAAGCTGGGAACCCTAAAGGGGCACAGCTTTCCACAATCTCACATGGTATCAGAGCACAAGATTCTCACCTTGTGAAACCCTAAATTAATTTTCCGCACATTTCAATTAATTTAGAAAAACCCCAAATTATAAACCCAAATTAATTGAATTTCAATTCAGAAATCTCATTAATTTGGACCAAACCACCGTTGACCATATAATTGGGACAAAATCCCAATTGTATTCAATTCACCCAGCGAACACCATTCCCGAACCTTCCCCATCATGTCGTTCACCGCTGGCCTCTCTGCTGCTCCGGCCTTGTCTTCCTTGCCACTCGTCGATCCAATCTCGTCGTCGATGTTGACCGGCTTTCAGACGCCAGAGAGTTCTCGCCGTTCGCACAGGTCGAATTCCTCGTCCCTGCAAACGCCGCCTGGCTTCCCAGCCCCGCCGGTGTCGTCGTTTAACAGAGGGTTCTCATTGCCGCCGTTGACTGCTCCTTCCACACCCGCCCTGACACGAGGTTTTACTTCGGGAGGCGCGACCGTCCAGGCAACCCCGCTCGCGAGTGGTTTCGACGCTCCTTGGGGGTCCATACCCTCGTCCGCCTATGGTTTACAATCCGCTCCGACAACTGCGCCGACTACCTATCCGGCCATGTCCGCTATTCCGGCGACATCCCACCTTAACTCTGGTATGTCCCTGTCCAATTCAACATCGTATGGTTTGGTGCCTAATTTGGGGGTTTCGAACCCTCTTATGTCGTTTGATGCTATTGGGTCTAGTATGCCTCCTTTTCCACACATGATCAATATCACCAATTATGTTACCATTGAACTTAAAACTGCTGAAGATTACGCTTCTTGGCGTACTCAATTCATTGCTTTTTTAATTTCGCAACAATTGAGTGGTTTTGTTGATGGCTCGTCGGTTGCTCCAAGTGCTTCTGTGGTTAATTCTTATGGTCATACGCAATCAAACCCCCAATATCATCATTGTCTTCGTCTTGATCAGCTTATTCGTTCTTGGTTATTTGCTACTTTGCATCGTGACATCTTATTAGACGTTCAAGAGTTGTTATATTCCTCTGCTATTTGGGCTCGTTTACAAACGACTTTTCAAAATATTAGTGTCACTCGTGCTTTGGAACTTAAACATCGTCTTACGACATTGCATAAACTTGATGATCAGAGTCTGACCGATTTTTTGCGTGAAGTAAAGGTTATTGTTGATGCGCTCCATGCTATACAGTCCCCTGTTTCTGATCATGATCTCATTGAATATGTTATATTTGCTCTGGGTTCGGAATATGACACCATTATTACTTCGCTTATGCTTTTGGGTCCCATGACATTCAATGATTTTCGTGTTCACCTGGTGCGATATGACTCTCGGGCTCGTTTTCGCGCTACTCGTGAGTCTCGTCAGACCTCCCACCAGGCTTTTGCCGTCACACCCTCAGCCCCGCCTACCTCGACTACTTCCACCCCTACTGTCAACAAACCCAAAACTAGCAAGGGTCGCTGGAAAAACAAGAAGGGTGGTAAGGGTAACACTTCTGGTTCCTCCATGACGTCGACCAAATCTACGTCTGTTGCTACTTCAGTTGCTGCTTCTACTTCTCGAGCTGCAGCTACTGATGCCAACACTGGTATGAAGGATATTTCATTCTCAAATATGAATTTGCCTTCTATTTATGCTTCTGACGATGTCTCTGCAGGTGTTCACACTCATGAGAGTATAGTTGGTCCTCACCCTTCCACAGTTTGTCAAATTTGTTGTGTTCCAGGTCACGCTGCTCAGACTTGCCCCATTTGATATGAATCTTCTTCCAAATCTCAGTTTTCTCCTTTTCCCGCGTATGCTACCTTCAGTAGTGGGGAGGGTAATGAAAACCTTTGGTACCCAGATTTTGCTGCTGCCTCTCACATGACGCCATCAGATGGTAAGTTTGCCTCTAAAGTTCCTTACACTGACTCTATTCATGTGCAAACCGCTAATGGAAGTTTACTGCCCATCAAACATGTTGGTAAACTTAGACTCACATCATCCTTGCGTCCTCTTCAACTAAAAAATGTCTATCATATCCCTGGCCTCAAACACAATTTACTTTCTGTTCGTCAGCTTTGTCGTGATAATCATTGTCGTGTTGAATTTGATGAGTCTTCTGTTTGTGTTAAGGATCAAGTGTCAGGGGAGGTGCTGTTTCGCGCAAGTAGGACGGGCAATGTCTATCCTCTGCATGCTTGTGTTGAGTCCGTGTAGTCTACATCGAGTCCTGCGTTCTCTGCTCTTCCAGCTGAGACGTGGCATCGGCGATTGGGGCACTGTGGTGATAGGATTTTTCACTCTCTTAGATCTCATAAATCCATTCAATCGGCTACTAGGAAATAGTTTGATTGTTTATCTTGTTGTTTAGGCAAATCCACTCGTTTACCGTATCAAGACGTCGAGCATTCCGCTCCTTGTCCTTTGTATTTAATACATTCAGATGTTTGGAGTTCCCCTATTTTGAGTAATCAGAAGTATCGCTATTATGTTTGTTTTGTTGACGATTTCTCCCGCTTCACTTGGGTTTATATGTTGCATAAGAAAAGTGACGTTTTTCAAATTTTTTGTGATTTTCAAAAGATGGTTGAAAACGTTTTTGATCGTAAGATCAAGTTTTATCAAAGTGATGGTGGTGGGGAATTTGACAATAAATCTCTTATTGGACAATTCCTTAAAAGTGGTATTTATTTTCGAAAATCCTGCCCTCATACTCCACAGCAAAATGGTGTTGCTGAACGCAAACACCGACATCTTTTAGATATGGCACGCACCATGTTAATTGATGTTGTTATGCCCGGTGAATTTTGGAGCGATGCAGTATATACAGCTGCCTTTGTCGCTAATAGACTGCCTACCCCTGTACTCGGCGGTATCTCTCCATTTTAGAAATTGTTTAACAAACCCCCTGATTATGACTTTTTGCGTACTTTTGGTAGTGAATGTTATCCTAATTTTCCTGCTACATCTGCAAACAAGTTGTCTCCTCGATCTACTAAATGTATTTTTTTGGGATATGCTAGTCACTACAAAGGATATCGATGTCTTGATCCTACTAGTGGTCGTGTCTATATTAGTCGTGACGTCAAATTTGTTGAGGCTAGATTCCCATTTTCTAGTCTTGTTCCTAGTCCATCCCGATATGGCAGCTCCTCGCCGTCCGCCTTAGTTTCGGACTGGACATACACGACGAGTCTAACTCGTCCGTCCCACGACCTTCTGCCTACCCCAGGTCGTGTCACGAGTGTTATCTCGACTCCCTCCGCCCCATCGTGCTCCTCAATCGTGTCTCCCCTCATTCAGTCCCCGGGTGTTGTCTCTCCGGTTGTTCCGGCTGTCACATCCTTTGTTCCAGAGGTGGTTTCTCAGTCTCTTGTTCCCCCTCCCCTCGAGGTAACACCACATCCCCGCTCCAATCGTCTCTTACGGTGTCTTCCCCTGAGCTTTCGTCCCCGGATATGGTTTCGTCGTCGCCTACTACGTCGTCACAAATTCCTGCATCAGTCCCTGCTGCAGAGGTGTCCTCGCAGGCCCCCTCCCCCCCTCCTACGACCACTTTGGTTATCGGTTCTCGTGCACCAGTCACTAATGCACATTCCATGCGGACTTGTGGCAAGTCGGGTATCTTTATGACCAAGACTATCCCCTCCCTGAGTGCTACGGAGGTGGTTGTTGAACCCACTTCCTATACTCAGGCGAGTAAAAACCCTAAGTGGAGAGACGCTATGGCTGATGAGTTTAATGCTTTGCTTGACAATGATACTTGGTCCTTGGTTCCATTTGAAAAGCATATGAATCTAGTTGGTTGTAAGTGGATTTTTAAAGTGAAATATAATTCTGATGGCTCTATTGAGCGGTATAAAGCTCGTTTGGTTGCTAGAGGTTTTCATCAACAGGCCGATATTGACTTTCATGAGACTTTCAGTCTTGTTGTTAAACCTACTACTGTTTGTATTGTTCTTTCCATCGCTTTAGCTGCTAATTGGCCCATTCGTGAACTTGATGTTAAAAATGCTTTTCTCCATGGTTCTCTTACTGAGGTGGTTTATATGAAACAACCCCCTGGGTTTGTTCATCCCCAATTCCCCTCTCATGTCTACAAGCTTCGCAAGGCGATTTATGGTTTGAAACAGGCGCCTCGCGCCTGGTTTCATCGCTTTGCTAGTTTTTTGTTGTCCATTGGTTTTCGCTGTTCTGCGTCTGATTCGTCCATGTTTGTTCTTCGCACGTCTCACTTTATGCTTGTTCTCCTGTTGTATGTTGATGACATTGTTCTCACTAGTAGTTCACAGTCTGCTATCTCTCATCTCATTCGTCTCCTTTCTTCTCAGTTTGCCATGAAAGATTTAGCTCCTCTTCACTATTTTCTGGGTGTTCAGGCTGTACGCACTCCTGAGTTTTTGTTTCTGTCACAGCAAAAATATGTTCTTGATCTTTTACACAAATTTCACTTACATACTGTCAAGTCTGTGCGTACTCCGATTGTTTCTAGGACCACCTTATCTCTCACTGATGGTGAACTCTTTGCAGACGCTACTAAGTACAGAAGTATGGTAGGTGCATTGCAGTATTTGACTATGACTCGTCCTGATATTGCCTATGCTGTGCATGTAGTTTCCCAATTCATGCATGCTCCCCGTACTTCTCATATGTTGGCTGTGAAGCGTGTTTTCAGATACTTACAGGGCAATTCTGACTTTGGTTTGATGTTACGTGCGGGATCCTCTGCGGCTCCGAAGGTTGTTGTTGCTTACTCGGATGCTGATTGGGCGGGTTGTCTAGATAGTTCGCACTCTACCACTGGGTATGCGGTGTTTATAGGTTCTAACCTCATTTCCTGGCGATCTAAAAAGCAACCCGCTGTCTCCAAATCATCTACAGAGGCTGAGTATCGGGCGTTGGCCTATACTGTTGCTAAAACTATATGGGTTCGGAAGATTCTACTAGATCTTAGCATTTGTCTTCGGCCACCTGTTCGACTGAATCCTGTTTTGCATGATCGTACCAAGCACGTCAAGGTCGATTATCATTTTGTCCGTGAGAATGTCTCTCATGGGGATTTAGTTGTTGAGTATGTTCCCACCCAGTTTCAGTTAGCTGATGTTTTTACTAAAGGTTTGCCTAGTAAGCAGTTTCTTTATATTCGGGACAATCTGTCTGTTCTCCCTTCTCCCGTATAGATTGAGGGGGTGTAATAGAGTATAAGGGTACAATTGTAAATTGTAACACTTTATCTGCTTACAGTATATATATCGACGCTGGAAACCCTAGAGGGGCACAGCTTTCCACAATCTCATATCTTCACCGTCTTCTCCATTTCTCTCACTCTCTCTCTCTACAGTTTCTTTTCGTGGGATTGATAATAGCACCGAACTCGGAGGTAGACCTGGCAAAACTGACCCAGACCCGAACATCCGACCCAAATTACTTGACCCGAACATCCGAACTTGACCCGATATTCTAATATCAATTCAGCCCGAAACCCGAATTGACCCGACCCGAACCCGAAAATGACCCGAATTCTGTTTGACCCAATATTGAACCGACCTGAACATGACCCGAATTGAAATGACCTGACCCGAATAACCAGACGTTTTAATGATTCGGTTGAGGAAAAATGACTTAGATTCGATATATCACATCCTTAATCAGTCAAATTACCAGTAAAACTTCAAATTAAGATAGTATTAGACAAAATTTTAAGAAATTTGACAATAATTTGATCAGATTTGAACAATTTGAAATGACCCGATCCGAATTTGACCCGACCCGAATTTGACCCGTAGTTGTCACATCCGAACTAGACCCGACCCAAACCGAACCCGACCAGATCCGAAATAGACCCGAAATACATGACCCTAAAGATGACCCGACCCGAACAGACCCGACCCGAATGACCCGTTTGCCAGGTCTACTCAGAGGTACCTGGTCGCGCACAATTCAGAGACAAAGATGAGTGTTCCCTACCATATTTAACATCTATTATTCCCTTCTTATCTAAAAAAAAACGAAAATACTAAGAGTATATATATGTAGACAAGTGAAGAAAGTATATATGGCAATTTGGAGTAAAAATAATTAAAGGTGCAGTAAATTTTGTTGTATAATTTGACAAATGATGGATTATAAGGAAAGAGAGACAATCTAGTGTCCTTGATTTAGGAATTAAATCAATCAAAATGTCTTTCTATTGATAGATCCGTAACAATGTTGATTTTACTACCAATGTCATAAATTTACTGCAAATACGTTAAATTTACTATACAACCATATTTTTTACTGCATGTCATCTTTAATTTATCACACTTGATTATGCTATAGACAATTTTGTTATTGTCTACATATAGACTCCTATGATCATCTACAAACGTTAGCCTTTCATAAAAGATTATAATTTACCTTAAGTAGATGGCAAGCCCCAATTCTCATTCTAATATTGTACAGTTTTAAAAGTTACTAGAAATAAAGTGCGCCATTTTGATTTTTTTTTTTTTACGGAAAAATAACTCATTTTATTAATGAAACGCCAAACGGTACTTACAAGACGAGTTAACCTTACAATAAAATCGATCTAAAGTACTACCAACCATCCTACATCCGAAGATATCAAGTAAAAAGTGGATCGAGTACAACTCCTGGCTCATGGGCGCATTGCGCATATATTCCACGAAATTTTTTCGATGTTGAATCATTTTTACGGGACGATTTGATTTTCTTAAATTTACCGTTGATCGTTGTCTTCTTTTTCGTCTAGTACAAGAGTGTTTTTGTAACACCCCCAATTCCCCAAGTTCTAGAGAATACTCCTATAATTTTTTCGAAAACGTAGACACTCCCAAGTGTTACCGCCATGATTAACACCTTAAGTCAACTGACAAGGTAAGAGGAAATATAACTTTAATGCTCAAATAAATGTCCGATTTGAAATTATTTATTCTAAAAGATGAGCGTCATTTTTCGCGCTTGTCCAACCCAAAAGAAACTTTAAGTGTTAACCTGCAAGACTAAGAAAACGTAGAAAAATGTCAACCATAAGGGTTGAGTAAAAAGCAACTTAACCAGAAAATTCTTTTTGAATAATTTTCCCAGGTACATGGCACAATCGTACAACACTTTTGAACATTTCAGAACCCTTAACCTTTTGAACACTTTGATACGTAAAGAGAGTATAACAAGGGTACATTAAAACCTCCTCTTTTGTTCTAAACAAATTTCCTTCCAGTACACTTCCTTCAACCACTAATCCCGAATGCATGCATCCGCCAAGGGTCATGTCCCAAAGGGGAGGATATAAAGTATCAAAGTGGATGATGAATCCACTCTAGCTATACATTGGCTTAAAAGAATATGACAATTCTTTCCCTGGGTTTGGGGTTGGGTTTTCTTCTTCTTCTTCTTCTTCCATTTTTTTTTTTTTTTGGGAAAATTAAAATCGTTATCACTTATCAATAACCTCCTATTCAAAATAATTTTCGTAAGTGAATAAGTTTTACAAAACCACTTCCTATTACGGAGTACTAGTTTTTATACCCGTGCAAATGCACGGGAATTACAAATGCTTATATAAAATAGTTTTGTGGCATATTACTTTAAAGATATTAAATAAAAGTATCATAATATTGACAAATGTAAAGGAATTTAAAACATAGCATTGGCAAACATAAATTAAAAATTTGTAAAGAAAATTTATAGATGTTGATAGAAAAGAACACCAAAATTTATAGATATAAGAATTTAAGACCAATGATAATGATTTCGTGTTTTCCGTGTGATCAAATATGTTTAAAAAAGCAAGCATCATATAAGATATCCTCTCTACCAACTTATTTCGATTTGAATCTCCTATTGAACGCATAAACCAACAATCGACTTTTAAACTTGACAATAGTTATCATCCTGAAATTTTTTTAGTTGATCCCCTCTCCCCCTTAAATTCCCTAAGCGTCCCCACAATTCTTTTTAACTCTTATACAAATATCCTCAACCGACAATTTTCACCCCCCATCATCAATTTCTATTGCCCACAAACACCTCCATGCTAGTATCCCACCCACTTTCCTTACCAACACCCAATCACCCGTTAACATGCTACCCGACACTGTAACAGTCTAATCCATCATACGTCGCAACACAACCCAATAAGATTAAATGTCACCCCTTAAGTTCGTAAATCCTCGCTTGGGTTTTAAAAGGTGAAAAACTTGTAGGTAATGTATAGTAGAAACCTATTATAAACATATCATAATAAAAACCTTAGTGTCCCAACTTAGGACAAACCAATTCCATAAACCACTTTCCATAATCTTGAAGTGTTACAAACACCCTCTCCCCGGCCTTATGTCACATGTTCTAGCCGACCCTCAACCCCAATCGATGCTTACTTGGCCCCTTAACCAACCCTTCTTCACTTGTCAGATTTTTTAAACGGCACTGCCACACATGAACTCATTTGAGGCCCCACTCCAAGTGAATTATTCTACTGGAGCCCCACCCGGTCAATTCCTATGCACCCGTTCTCTATACCCGTGTCGATTCGTATACTCGACCCTCTATAACACACATATTCTCGACTCCTCCACTTGCCCTGATCTGCCTAAGCGACATATGAGGCTCCGCCCCACATGAACTCCTCTACTTGACCTCCAACTCAATTCTTGTACCCTGTTCTCTTCACCCGTGTCGATTCTTATGCTTGACCCTATTTCACACACATATTCTCGACTCCTCTAGTTACCACCCCCGATCTTCCTGCGCGATGATCCCACCGTTCTCCGAAAAAATTATATCTTACTTTAGGAGTATATGGAATATTTTAAACTCTTCTAATAATATAATTGGTGAGCAATCAATATACTTTGATAACCAATGACATCTATTGTTGTGCATCAACTTATAAGTCAATAAGCATATATTTTCAATGTCGGTCAATAAGCATATATTTTCTAATACATTTGTTTTCTCTGGTTCTTCACTCTAGTCACTCGCATACTCCATCGTTCGATCTAGTCCTAGCTTCTCTTCTCGAAAGGCCCAGGTTACCATGCAAAAGTGATAGAGCGATCTAACTGTACATGTAGTCATGTACCGAATCTTCGTTTAAAATTGCTGAAATACCTAGGGTTTTAAATATGTGGTTCTTTTCTCTTTTAATATTTAGTATGTAGAAAAATATTATCAACATATATTCTTGTTCATATCTTCATTTTGAATTAATGAATTGATTTATGTAAATGTAAATAAAAATTAGTTTATAAATTCTTTCGCTTTTTAAGATTTCTAGATTTGTTTCATTAATTAACGAATCATAATACGAAGGAAATTAATCTTGGGCATTCATTCACCTAGATCTAATGGCTAACAAAATACTCCCTTTTATTTTCTCTCTCCTCCCTTACCCACCACCTCGACACCCGCCTGAGATGTTGCCGCCGCCTCCACCATCCACCACCTGAGACATCACTGCTGCCACCAGGTGCGTAGAACACCGGCGGATCTAAGTTGGCTCACGACCTCCCCGTCTCCACCTCCTATACGCCAATGCCCCTCACTTTTGTTCTCCCCATTTCTCAGAAAGATTACCCTCCCCACCTGTCTCCTCGCCTCTCTCGCCACGTTCTCGGCCCCTTCCTAAAGCGTCGCCGCCATAAACAACAAAAAATTGCCGTCAATAATGAGTTTTTCGTTTTTCTTCGTGTTGCATAGAGGTGGCTTAAATGGCGGTGTTGTGGGCCTATTGTTGGTGGTGGTCGCGGGAGGTGGCCACATCTGGTGGTGTGGGCCCATCGTTGGTTGGTGGTGGTTGGTGCTAGTGTGTGGAGGTGAGGTGGTGGTGGACGTGGGTGGTTAGGGTTGAAGGGAGATGAGAAAGAAAATGTATTTTCTTTTTTTTGTTTTATTTTTTTTTCCTCTATTTTTTTGAAACATTAACAATCTTTGGATGAACATCAAAAATTGATGAACATGTACTTTACAATTGACGAACATTGACTTATATTGATGAACATGTAATTTAATTAAATAAATATTGAATTTTATCGTTGTACATTGAAAATTTGATCAACATTAAAAATTTGATGAACATTGAATTTAAAATTAATGAACATTAGTTTTTTTTTATGAACTTGTAGTTTTAATATAATGAATGTAAACAGAAGATTTAAAATAAAAGATTTGCTCATCTATATTTATTTGGACTGGTTCTTTCCTTTTTATAGAATGAGTTGTAACAATATACAAAAAATAACAGTTAGCGCACTGGTAATGTAATGAATATGTAAGTGAGAGGTCAATGGTTCAAATTATAGCTCACACATTTTTGGTTGATTTACCAATGAGCATTGCTGACATGTTAAATGCTTGCTGACGTATTGCTGACATGACAGTTGTACGCAGAAGCTCGCCACGTCAGTTTTTCATGCACGCAATTATTAAAAGTAATAGAAGATTAGAAATCTTTTAAAAGAAGTTTGTCACAACTACAACTTCTAACTAAATTACCCAAATCTTTAAATCGTAAATACACATGATTTTTTAACTTAAATAAAACATTCGGGAACAATTTAACGAAATAGTGCTCAGAAAAAAAAATGTTAAACAAAATAGGTGGAAATAAAACTTGTTCAACAATATGGGGTGCACGTCACCCATATGTAAAACCGCTGAGGTCCTTGGCGGTTTTAGGACTAAAAAACAAATTTTTTTTTTTTTTTTTGGTTTTTTTTTTTTTTTTTTTTTTTTTTTTTTTGTGAATAGTAAAACCGCCATGGAGCTTGGCGGTTTTACACTATGTAAAACAGCCAAGCTCCATGGTGGTTTTATAAATCACATTTTTTTTAGTTACTGTTCATAAGTCATGGAAACGTCATGGTCCTTGGCGGTTTTATATTTAGATGACGTGCACCCCATTTTGTTGAACAAGTTTTTTTTCGACCCATTTTGTTTAACATTTTTTTTAGCATTATTTCGTTAAATCAATTCACCAAATCAAAGAACTTTCAGAATTTCAACTAAAATACCATAATTATATTTGAAAGAAAAACTTGATAATTAAGGGTTTGAATCATACCAAATTGGTGCAAGGTATTCAAGGAAGGAAACGGGAAGAGACTGGCGTCAGGAATTCGCCAAAAAATATGAACTGTTGGCGCCTAGGCGGCAGTTGTTCGCTGGGCAGGACGGAGAAACTGGTGTTTATGCTCTTTTTTTATTTTATTTTGTAAAGCGTGCAAATGAGGTTTTGGAGTGGCTTTGTCCACTTATATTGAGTGTATAAGAGGTCGTTTGGATTGTGAGAATAAGAGGTGGGATGAGATTATTTATCCCACTTTCAAATTATTCACATGTTTGGTAAGTGTAAATTGTGCTTGGCAGGGCTGTGTGGAAGAAAATGGGGGCCCTGGGCGAAAATCCAAGGTTGGGGCCCTTAAAAGTCGGTAATATGGGCGAAACTCTAAAATTGGGGCCCTGCGCTAAATAGTGAATATCATACGGAAATTCTAAGTCATCGAACCCACGACCCAAGACTATTCCTCCTTTTTGTAGCTTTTTGCCACTAGGACAACTTGAGACTATTGATTCCTAAGCAGACTAAACTGTATATATTCTCAACTTGAGATTATGGGGCCCTGGGCGTGCCAGCCTCCCTCACGCCTCTGGTGCTTGGGAATAAGGTGAGACTAGTTTACTACCCGGGCTACGCCCAAAATAAATTTTACCTTTTTATTTCTTTGTGAACGAATAAATTTATCAATAAATTTTTTCATTTATAAAACTTTCACTCTCAATATAGATGATATGATTCCATTTCAAATAAGTACTAAAGAAGGTTAGAAATTAATAAGGTAATATGAAATCAATTGATAGGAAACATTGATTTATTATAACTAAAGAATATTGTGAATTTTTTGATATGGAACACGTCACTTATCTATTAGGAATGTCCATCCGCACTTTTTACCATAAAAGACATTTTAAATGAATTTTTTAAGTGAAAATTAAAGAGACATGCCACGTGACATGACAGATGACCTAACTGAATCCGTTGAACGTTGTCGTTGCCTCTAACACAACTTTTAATATATAGTATAAGATAAAATATGAGATTTAAGGATTCCATTCCCACATTTCTGTTAGTAGGGTTATGTATTCGGATTAGAGAATAAAAATGACATAATTGCCATTACTTAACTGAGAAATAGAGAATAGTTTATTAAAATGTAAAATTGTCGAATATTTTTTTTTTCACCTTCATTCCCACCCTCATCCAAACTAGGGAGTGAGATTATTTTCCCAATTCCCACCTCCTTATCCCCACCTCTTATTCCCGAATTCTCATCCCTCAATTTAAACGACCCATCAAGTAGGGGCATTTCTGTAACTCCCGCCTACCTAAATTAATCTCTTTTTTATTTTACTGTTTTAATAAGATAAAATTTGATAGAATGCAGTACCAAATAAGGGAGACTCATTTGCCCTTATCGAAGCCTTGGTAAGACGCAAAACCCTGTCATTCTCCCTCACTTGTCTCTTACAGTCTCCGCCGTTGCTGCCGTCGTAATCCAACTCCGGCCTCCCTTTTGCCTGCAATGGCGTCATTCAAGCACTCGAAAGACCTAAACGACGTTTCTTTAAAGCCACTCTTACTGCGCTCCGTCGTCAAGGACCAGCTCCCGACCGAAACCGGCGCGCTTCGCAACCCCGGTGATATCGCATCCATTGTATCCGTCCTCAAAACTCACAGACTTCTCTCGGAAGATACAGATACCCCTTCTTCTTCTGCTGCTGCTGACCCCAAGCTCCCCTCTTCTTGGAGCTCAGCTATCGATGCATGGCTTCACCAAATTTTGCAGCTTTCCCAATCCACTTTGGTATGTTCCTTCTCTTACAAGTTTTCATTTTAGGTCATAGGGGATTAGTCTCTGTCAATGTTTTTTTCTTGTTGGAGCTATGTTACTGTAATGCAAATGGAAATAGAGTTGATAGCCAAATGTGCATAAGTGGTATTGAGCAATTTTAGTGTGGTCGTAATAACTAAATGAATGTTTGGTGCAGTTTAACCCAAACATTCTGTGTATTGGCCGGAGATGCTTGGTTGGTGGCGTTACTGTAAAGATTGAATTACCCCAAAAAATCCATTACTAATGTAATCTAACAAGTAACAATGTTTGTGCTTGGATATGTAAGTTTCTAGTTCGGAAATCAGAAAAGAACTAATATTGGAGCTCATAGGCTTAGTTTAGTAATAAGTTAACCCTAGGGGGTTTTGCTGGATGCAAATGGCTCGAGTAAACTTTAGAGTTGCACAACCACAAAGAAACAACAAGGACCATTGCAGAAAAGGAAAAAATATGCAAAGATGGACCCGTATGCGAGGCCATGGGCTGATGATATCTTGTATATTTTCTTAGCTTGAGGCTGGTTCAAGAGTGAGACTAGGCAGTTGGATGAGACATTTGGTGTATGTGTGTATCGAATCGACTTATGCATCAATGTTGTTTTATTTTTATTTTTGGTGTGAGCATCATACTTTATGTATAATAACTCATGGATATCTTCTGTAGCCAGATAAACGTTGGGCGGGAGTGTGCTTGCTTGGAATCACTTGCACGGAATGTAGCTCCGAGCGCTTTCTGGCTTCTTTCTCAGATTGGTTTAATGTACTTGTGCAACAGATTCAGGTATGGGTGAAACTAAGCCGTGGTATGTGACAGAGTAATCAATCCAAGCTTATGAAGGAGTAGAATTTGTTGTCTTTAAACAATAAGGCCTTTGATCATTCTTGCATGAACTTGGTTTATAGTATGCTCTCTATTTTCAATCATTTTCTGATATGTAAATTTATTTGGTAAGGAATGTTCCACATTGAAATTAGAGTAAGGGCTTTGTCTTGCACCATTTTAGATTTCCTGTTCTGATGGTATCTTCTTGTAATTCGGCGTCACCTGGTTGATTTCCTCACTTTTAAAAAAAAACAACAAATGTTATTGGACTTTTTGCAAGTTTTCAAGTTTTTAGACAATTGATTTCAAACAAATATAAAAGCTGTAGAGTCTTTTGATGATCCTGTTTTGGCTCTAGTAATCTCAGTAAGTCAAAATTTACTACTGATAGCGCTACCCATTTGGCCCCACATTCTTTGCATCCGTTGTTTTTATTGGGGCTTATTCTGGGCCTTATGAGTTATGATAATCAACATTTTCTTATATCAGAAACTGCAATCTAATGCACTTTGTGAAGTTTCTTTAGTTTGGCTATAGGGAACTTTAGTAATATAGACTTCCATACTCAGGACAAATGATGGTGTCCTCATTAAATGTTCAGAAGATGCATATATGAGCCTACGTATTACAACTTGCTGAGTGCGGACGCTTATGTGCTTAACTAGATGTCTCACATATGGTCATCATAGAGCTGGCATCTTGATTCTTATGTCTTTTGCAGCAAACTGGAAATCCTCAAATTGTCAGGGTAGCTGCCTGCTCTGCTGTATCAGATCTGATGACAAGGTTGGTAATTCTAGGATCCTGCTGCAGCTTCTCCATCAAAAAATTTTCTGAAAAAAACTCCTTTTTTGTATTTGATGATAGATCCTAAGTGCAAACAAAGGACTATGTTTAATAATCTCCTGTTATGTTGATGTGTGTACTGGATTTTCATTACTTGTCGAGCATCAGGCTTGGGGGATTGTCAAACGCAAAGAAGGATGGAACCACACATGCTGGGAGGCTGGTTCAGTTGATCTTGAAGATGTTGAATGAGGCTGCAACAGAGGAGTTACTGGTTTGTTACTTTACTTCTCACAGATGAAGCTTTTGAAAGTTCTTATTTCTCTGTAGCCCGAGGTACTTAAATGTTAATCAAAATGTTCCTTTGAATATTTGAGCTCCATCAATGCAAAAGTAGCCTTGGTAGGTTTGGTAACTATTATGTTGTGATGGAATGGGGATGAAAGGGGATCAAAGCATCAGGGTTGGGGGATTGTCCATCTCATATTTCTGATAGGATATAGTAGGTGGAAAAGATAAGAAGAAAAATTACGAGGCTGGTGGAAAATGAACTTCATGATTGTGTCCGAGGTAAAGAGGTCTGCCTGAGGCGCCCAAGTTATGCCTCATGTTGCCGGAGGTGCATTGTGTTTGCAAGCCATTACTTAGACACATTTATGCTTGATTTGTGTGCAGTTCTTTGTCTTTTATTATTTGCTTTAGTTTGCTTCTTTTCTCAAGATTTTCCTTCCTTAAGTGTTAACCTTTTTGAAAATCTAACAGTAAGATACTTTTGCCCAAAACATTGTCTTTAAAGAAGGAAATTTATTGTAAAACAGTGCATCTTGTGTTTCATACCCTTCACCTTGTGCCTTGTCACCATATTAAAACTAAAATGGCCGACAAGGGAAGCGAGGAGGGGAACAACGCAAGGGGTAGGGAGAAGAGTGAAACTGAGGATGAAATGAAGTGGAACATGGAAGATGAACTATTAGAAGTGGGACAGAGGAAGGGAATACAATTAGCAAAATGGGATAAAGAAAACCTTGGCTTCGTTATCAAGGCTGTGGCGTCTTCCTCTTTATTTTCTCCAGCTTTTTAAGGTTTTGGTTTGCTGAAGTGAGATTTTCCTCAACTCCCTTCTTTCCATCCAAACTAATTAATATGCTGGTACTAAGCAATTTATACTGTCGGATTGACATGCATATGAATCTTGAGTTTGCTTCTACAAACTTACTTGTTTTTTTCCCCAATCTTATTTTGATGTCTACATGGTGTGGGAGTTCTTCCTTGTGATATGTTGTCTGTTCAGCTTGTTCCGACACTTAAAAATATCGTCAGTGTTTTTTTTTTTAAATGAAGGGGAATTCGTTATTGACGTTCTTATGTATTTGTCAGTTATATATGTAGAGATGTTTAAGCGATAACCCATCACTGTTAAAGGCCACCATGGTTTCTAACATTTTAATTCACAGTTATGCCAGCCTTTATGCAGGGTAATAGTAACCTTCATGCGTTTGGGGGCTTGGGGCTGGCAGTTAGCCAACTTGCACAAGCTCACTCCTAAATTGTGCTTGTTTATAATTGTTCCTTACTCGAAAACCTTGGAAATTTTCCAGGAGTATATTATGGTTTTGTTGAGGTTGATTTGTTTTTACTTGTTCAGGATTCATTTCTTAGTTTATGTTTGATTGCAGGAAGCTACTGCTCATGTGTTATCCACTGTCCTAACGTACTTTCCATCTTCTGTTCATCGATATCATGACAGTGTGAGCACATTTCTCTCTGAACCTAGCTTACGGGGCTATTTGCGTAAATAGAGTTAGATTCAGCAATTCTGTTAGTCATCACCTATCTGGTTCATGCAAACCAAAAAATGACCTGTGATGTATTGGACATGCGTGGGCATAGTCTTGTTAGCAAGTATTATTATAATTAATCTCTCCATGGAGAGGAAATTTTTTTTTTTTCAAATCTCACTGTCTGCCCTTGCATACAAGAGATAATTGTGGACTTGACTATGCCACCAAGGTTAAAGGAGGAAATTAAAAGTCATGTTTACTGTTCTGCCTGGCAGTTCATTTTAGTATTTTTGAGGTTCATTTTTCAGTTTACAAGCAACTAAGCAAGTTTAACTGACCTTACATAAATTTTGCAGGTTGAAGCTGCTATTGTGTCAGAAATCTTTTCAGGATGTTACGGGGCGGATTTGTTGAAGGTGTGTGCCTTTGTTTGCAGTCTCAATAGGATTACATTTTTCAAAATATGACGCGATTTTTCACAGTTGCTTCTCTTTCATTCTATTTTCTTAAATCAGAAACTTTCCTGCTGCTTAGCCTTACTTCCGAAATCAAGGGCTGATGAAGAGAGCTGGGCTTTGATGATGCAAAAGATATTGCTTACTCTCAACACACTTCTTGATAGTGCTTTAGAAGGCTTAGAGGAAGGTAATAAGGCTATTTCATTCTTCTAGTAAGTTTGCTTGAATGGTTGTGTATGCTGTATAATGATTTTTGCTGTCTCTTCAGAATCAAGATGTGGTGAGGTGGTTGCATTGTTGATTCCCCCAGGAAAAGATTCTCCCCAACCCCTAGGAGGCCAGACAATTGATGGAAAAACATTAGGCAATGAAGAGAGGTCCCAGCAATTTGTTATATCAATTATATCCTGTCTAGTACAATGTTGCTGTTCAATGCTTACGAGTCCTTATCCTGTTCAGGTAACATCTAGGAACTTATATTGTCTCTCATGCTTAACGATTTCTGACAATTTTCAGTAGTTTACTTTGAATGTGTTGATCTATCGAAGGCATTTTTAAATAATTTTTCTTTGCAAGAGCAGGTAGCAGTTCCTGTTCGCCCATTATTGGCTTTAACTGGTAGGGTGTTAAGGGTGAATGGGTCTTTGCCAGAAGCCATGCAGCCATTCGTTACTACAATGCAACAAGAACTAGTTTGCATGCAGCTTCCTGTTCTACACTTAAACATGCTGGAGATACTTGCAGCACTAATAAAGGGCTTGTGCAGGTACAAAGATCGTGTTTGATATTTATGATACTCCTGTTTAAGTTTGATTGTTATGCTCCTTTGTTAGTGTTCTATCTCATCCTTTGATCCCTTTGCAGTCAAGTTCTACCTCATGCTGCTGACATCACATGGCTTTTGATTAATTACTTTGAGAAATGCCTGCTGCCGGAACTAAGAACTAAAATTTATGCAGTTTTCAGATCTTTATTGGTTTCCATGGGTGCGGGTGAGTTGTAAATTTTATTATTATTTAATTCAGTCTGCAATAGATTGTTAAGGCCCCTCTCTTTGAGTCGAATCAGTGGATAGAAATTTAGCTGTCATTTGTACTGATCCAGAAAAAAAAACCTTTTTGCACAAGTTTGACTTCTACACTTTTCTGTCATCTAATTTTGTCTAAATATGCATCTTCGTCTATATATGCTGTTCATATATTCCTTGAACTTTTTTTCCATCTATAGGCTATTCATGTAGTTACTTTTTGGTTTATGGTGCAATGCATTATCTCATTTCTTTGGTTGCGGGGTGGAGTCACTGCGTTCCTTTTATTTGGGGCTCTTTCTTCGTGTATCTTTCAATTGCAAATTTGTTTGGGATCCCATAGTTGCAAGATCTCAATCCAAACTGCTGGGTGAAACTCAGAGCTTCTCTCTAGAGGAGGCTGTCTTACTCGTCGAAAAAGCACTTTGAGTATTTTTCCTGTCTCTTTCACGTCCCTCTTCATTATCCCAGCTAGTGTTGCCTCTTGTCATTTGTGAGTTTTAAGGTGAATAATGGAGCAAGAGTATTGTTTGGGCATGACATATTGTGTGGGATCTACCTTATAAGCCCTTTTTCTGCGACCTCGTCAAAGTTATGTCGTAAGGATGCCACAGTTGGAGATGTTTTACAAGATGGTAACTACCATCCTTCGTACATTTTGGATTCCAGGTCTTTTAGTGACTGGGAGGGACCTTCAGTTTTGAATTTCTTGGATCCCATTCTTTTGTGAAAGTTGTTTTAGAAGGTGATGATGAGATAACTTGGTTGCCTGATTGATTGGAAACCTTCAATGTTAGGATGTTCCGCAATATTGTCAAAATCTATGTATCCCATGGATGACTTCCTGGCTAGTGTTATTTGGAAATGCGAAGCTTCTTCTGAAGCCTGTTTTATTATTGTTTTTCACTTAGCACAGCAGCTAAAGAGAAAATCCCAACACTAGATTGCCTTAAGGGGAGTGGTTTTAGTTTAATCAGCTGCTGTCTTTGTGGTGTGAGACTGAAGAAATAGTTGACTATCTTTTGCTCTCTTGCCCTTGGGTCTTATCTTTGTGGCATCTTTGTCCCTGTTCGGCTGAGTTGGGGTCATCCTTGAAGGTTAAAAGATGTTCTCCCTACTTGGAAAAGGAGATTAAAGAAAGGGTGGTTAGCTGAACTTTGGAAGATGGAACCACTGGCTATTTGGTGGTTTACTTAGAAGGAAAGAAATCATCGCATTTTGATGATATTGCTTTGACACACTAAGACTTCAAATTCTGCTTTTAGAGATTGTTGTATAGTTGAAGTCAAGTGTTACACTCTAAACGACACTTGATTTATCTTCTTTTTGTGGATAAAATTTTTCGAGATAGTCTAGGATCTTAATAAGCTCTCTTTTATTTATGGGTGTCACCCCCGTGGTGTCTCTTTATAAACGGCTGTCACCCTCTTGGTTTCAACAGTTTGGCTTATGGTTTTGACATGCTATGATCTAGTTTCCGGTAGGTCTGGCCTGCTACTCTGTATCATGTTCTTTTTCATCCCACTTGACTGTATTTTACTAATTTATTTTTCTGGTTGATACGGAGTGCGACTAACATATGTCACTTTCTTGTTTACGTATGGAACAGGAATGTCATTATACATAGCCCAAGAACTTGTCCACAATGGTTCGATTGACTTGAAAGTTACCAATTTTGGTAAAGAACTTTTGAGCAAGCAATCTTCTGAAGTATCATCGCAGCATCGTCGGAAGAAACAGAAGCAAGGAGCTGCAAGTGATCCTGTAGTGCAACAACAGGCTTCAGTTAGTTCAGTAATAAAAAAACCAGCTGAGCGGAAAGCATCAATTTCGTTAAAATTGGCTGCAATCGAGGCCCTGGAGGCCATTATAGCAGTGGTATGTGTTTGGTATTGTCCTTTGGCTTTAGTATTGCTTAGTCCATACGTGAATAGTAACATCATCTTTTCTCACATCTAGTAGGTTGCTGCGGCTTGGGCTGATTTGATATGAATACTCCTTTTTGCATGTTGTGCCCTCTCATTTCATGTGTGTGTGTGTGTGTGTGTGTAGCAAAAGTTCTAGTGCTTGTAATATACTTGATATCTCTCATTTTTTGCTCAACATTTCTCATTTTGTTTCTAAAAATATATGCATTTCTCTCACTCCAAATGATATAGATAGTGACAGAGAAACTGCATCTCAACCACTTTTTCCTCCACTTCCTACCCGTAGTGTGCTTTCAAACTTTCTGCATTATTTGCCTGGTAAATTCGCAGCCAAAATACAGGTGGTGAACATTTTCAGCAGCCTTGGAACAGAGAGAGCATCTGTTAAGTGTTAACCACACCGATTCTTCGTTTCACAATATTGTCATAAGTTGCCAGACAGGTTTGGATGGCCAGTGTAGCTATGATAAAATCCCTGTTCATTGTTGCAGAATCCCATATAACCTTGCTCCATTCTGCCTCCTTGATTGATTACTGAAAGTTTCATAAGCTATACTAATCTTCAGCTTTTGAGCACCAGTCCATCAATTAAGAAGAGCTTTAGCATCTTCAATGCCTCCAATTTGCTCTAAAAATATATCTCTGATCCTGAGTAAACTCTTCCAAGTCCAAGAGTCTGATTGCTTGGTTTTGAGCATTTCATATGTCAAGAGTTTTGTAGCACCTGATCCACCTAGACCAAACATCAGAGGTCAAACATCAGAAGTCTGATTGTGAAGTTTCCAAACCATTTATGTTATATTGTCCCCCTTCTGTTTGTTCTTTGTCTGGATAACCGTTATTTTCTTGCTATCATTTCGAGGATAGTGTTTGAACCCTCAAACATTTTTTGTTTGATGACTTTGACAGTTTGACTCGGATGAGCATCTTGTAGATATATCTTTGTTGATTTGTGAAACAAACTCATTACTGTCATGTATTGGGGGTTGGAAGATAGCAACATTGTAACTTGCCAATTTTGAAGAAATGGGCCAATACTGTGCCTCCCAGCAAGGCTGCTACATGCCTACATTTTATACCCCTGCTTAAGAAAAGTTATTTCCAATTGAGTCTTCTGGGTTACTCACAAGATCATCCCAAGGGAATCCTGTATTACAAAATTTTCCAAATTTTTGGAACTGGCTAATTTTCGACATCCTTTGGTGATAAAAAGTTCTTGTGAACAGGCAAAAATTAGGAAGACAACCTTTAGTTATCTATGCTCCTTTGATGATTAGTATGATATTATCGTTCCAATTTTATCAGATGTCCCCGAAGGGACTCCTTTGTTGACTAGTAATTTAACCAAAAGTATATGTGAACTTTACCTTGATGAAGCAAATATCATACTTATTTTTAGTCCTTCTCTTTGTAATAAATTCTAACCACTGATATGTTATTGTTTGCTGCCTCACCTGTCTAATGTCCTATAGGGTACTATATATTGTTGTCGCTGCTTCACCTGTAGCTCGTTATTTGTCTTTTCAGGGTGGTGCTTTGAGATCCGAGAGCTGGCGTAGTGAGATCGATCTTCTTCTGATGGAAGTTGTGACAAATGCTTGTAATGGAGACAAATCACAGGGTGGCCAGCCTACCCCTGCAGGGACATCTGGATCAGTTTGTGAGGACCTCCAGCTCGTGGCCCTGCGTGCTTTTTTGGCTTCTCTTCTTTCTCCTGGCAGTACTCGACCTCCTTACCTTGCTCAGGGTCTTGAGCTTTTCCATAAAGGTATTGCAGTATGAAGTGATGTCTGCATCTCTCCCGTCTTCCTGATATTGTGTTTACTTACCTAATAGATTAAAAAGATTTATCTTCCAAATATTGAATTTGCTCAATGGGGTTTCAGAACTTCTCACTAGCATTCCGTGGACGTACATTCTGAATTTCTGATTTATTTATTTATCTATTTCTGAAAATGGGTACTGTTTGATTTTAATGCCTACTACATGGTTTAATAGTTCTTTCTTTCTTATTTTCCCTTGATAACAGGGGCGAAACAAACTGGAAGTAAGGTTGCTGAATTTTGTGCTCAAGCTCTTCTGGCCTTGGAAGTATTGATACATCCCAGGGGTCTCCCTCTTGTAGATGTTCCATTGCCAACTGGGAATAGCTCCTATTCATGGAGGATGGATTTTGGTGGTCCAAAATATAAGCCAGCCATGGATACCAGAGTTCATGGAGTTTATCCTGATGTTTATGATGTTCAGGATTATCTAAATACGGAAGAGGCTTATGAATCTGAAAGTCCAGCTATAGGAGGAAATATGGCTTGGCGAAATGATGAAATACTCGTAGACAAGAATCGAGCTTTTGAGGAGCCTAATATTGTAGGCAGCTCATCTGAGAAGCTGACACCAACGAAACAAGATGAAGGTTCAGAAGCCAAGGATATGGTCATGCTGGATGTGCAACATCATGAAGAGCCTGATAAGACATCTCATCAAGAAGTTGCTAAAATCAGTTTGGGAAATGCAGAAGATTTGTTGAACCGAGAATTCACACCAGGTATACATGTCCCAACTGGTAACAGCACTGAATCAACAGCGGGGGCTAAAAGTACGGTTGCTGCTACAGCTGATAACAATCCTTTGAAACACAAAATAGATAACGATGATGATTTATCAGATTCGATCCCTGATATAGTGGATGCAGATCCGGATACAGATTCAGACTGTTAAGTAATTGTACTAGGAGGCCGTGGCCTCTTCTTTTTGACAGAAATTGATGTTTGTATTGAAATGAGCTAGATAATGTGGTAGTTCATGCCATTAATCTTTTTTGACTACGATAGTCCATGCTATTTGACATAGAGCTTTAACAGGTTTCGAGATTTTCATAGTATAACACAAAGATCTCACAGTTGAAGCATCAGCTAAACGACAATGCAGTCGATCACTACTCGTGGCTTTTTTTCGCCACAGCCGCTATTGACATAATGACATCTAGATATCAGGTTTCCGAGAGGTAATGAAGTACAGAAGATAAGCTCCATATGAGTGTGCCTGAAGAGCATTTCAGAACAGAGCACAGCAACACAATCTTTGACTTGTCAAAACAACAGGTAGAACTTTTGTCATGTCAGGTTGTCATTATTTCAGGGGATTTTCATGGTCCACACTAACTCGACCGAATGAAAATAGTAGTAGTAGTATATTATGCAAAACATTTGATTAGTATTTTTACTTGGAAGGAGTATGCGACACGCAACGCGGAGAAGATGCAAAGTTTTTGACCAAGAAATGCCAAATGCTAAGGAATTGTCTCTGGTTATGCACTTGTGCTTGGCTTAATGCTACCCCACCAACTGTTGTCATCCCCATTTTGCCCGTGCGAGGCTCCAACGCCAGACATTTTCTAGCATTCAACAACTAATCAATTTCATGACTTCATCCCTTAACAATTGTTTCTTTTTTCGTTTAAAAGTTTAGTCTTGGACGTATAAATCTAAAATGAGACTCAAAAGTCACAACTGACCCTATCATTACACAAATTCACGTTACTTCGCAAATTGAAGTTGTTTAGAATTGATCCGTTAACTTCATGGTTCAGGGTAGAAGCTAAGTTTTATAATTGACCACTTTGTATTTAAATATACAAGTCCTTAAAGGTGCAAAAAAGGTGTGCGCTGTAGTTACGAATGCAATTACGAAATCTCAAATTTAAATTTTATAGTTAAGTTGAATGAGGTCGTACTAGTTTATCCGTATGATAGCTAACTATTAATTAGTCCCTATACATCATTGTCATCTAATAATGACCAATGCATCTAAAGAATGGACAAATTTAATAATCAAAGACCAAATTCTCATAAAAGACTGTTCTCTCAATAATTTATTAAGAGACCATTATATTGTGCTATAAAGTGGGTCTTTTTACATTAATTGTAACCATGATAATACTTGTAGTGATCATATTAATTTACTATATATATCATATTATCTATGATTATGGATCATCTCATCATAAAAATTATTTAAAAATTATAAAACAGCCCCTTTACAAATTTTAGATTAAAGTGTAAAAGTACTTAACTAAAACGATTACTTAGAAGCAGTATAATGATCACTAATAATATAAACGAGGTCACTATGTAAACAATAGATTGGTCTCCCAATAAGTTATTGAGAAATAGTCTCTCACAGGATCTGTTGGCAAACAAATTGACGTCAGTATCAAAGGAGTAGTGTCAAATACTCTTCAACCAGAGAACAATTGTTGTTTAATTAGACAATCGAAATCAAAGACCAAGTTTATTAAGAGCAATTAAATTTAAAATAAAGTTGAGCAAATCAAAACTTAGTCCCTGCCATGCCAATGCTATGCCAAAGTCCAACCAAATGATCTCAAACTCCTTGAAAAATGAGAAAACTTGCTTCCTTGTTCTTTTTTCTTAGGCATAGACATTCCTCTTGGTGTTGTTGGGTGGACTAACAAGTAACAACCAACTCCCCCATAATATATCTCACATATATCTTCCATTTCATGGCTCCTAACCAGAAGAAGGCTTCCCAACAAAGACCCAAAAGGCCAAACTGGCTTCTTTCTTGTTTCGGAATCGCCCCGAAAACAACCACCACCACCACCACCTCGACCAAGAAGCCTAATAGCAACTCCGGTGGCCGGAGACGGCGGTTGTTCAAGTTATTCATGCCAAAGATTAGGGTCATCATCATTAGGAAGAAAAAAGTCAGCTTTGATTCAAAAACAGCTTCTCATAAAGCTAACCAAAGCATGATCATGCTAGAACCTAACAAAGTCAATCAGCTTAAGCCTACGCACATCTCAATTGCCCATGAGGTATCTACTTAATACTTGTGCAATCTTATCTCTTACGACATTTTTTTTAGTCTTTGACTCGTTGACTCATTTTTATGATCCATGGAGGGAGTTAGGATTTCAAATTTGGGGTAACGAGATTAAGAATAATTTTAAACAAAATTATTTACGTTTTTAAACAAATTGATAAGATTAAAATTTAAAGAAAAAAAGTTGGTCATGGTTGCGCAATTATAATACCTGTGAACTCGTCTGCATCAATATTACTCGATGTAATTAATTGCGCTCAGTTACTAATTACGGATACTTAATTTGTGATGGACTTTGTGTAATTACAGCCAAGTGCGCAACAAAAAGGAAGCAATAATAACGACCACCACCATGAGCTCCAAGGTCAAAGGGACCAATCCGACGTAGCCACGTGCCGTAAACAAGAGCTGACTCCAACGGGATCCTTTTACAGTAAGATGACTAAGGATTCCGTAACAGGAGTGGCGATCATGGTCATAACGTTAATAATAATGTCAATTTGGGGAAGATTATGCGCCATTTTATGCATGTCCGCATGGTTATATTGTGTCCCAATTTTAAGGGTGTACAAGGATGCTAGGCCAAATTTTGACACCTTAAAAATCTACATGGCTTCAAGATTTTACAAGAAGAAAGTTGTGTTATTATTGGACGGCCTTCTCCACCCGGATCGTAAGATCGGAATTGGCGTCTCTTAATATTCTCGACCTTCAATCTCGTCGTAAACTACCCCTCCATTTTAGTCCATTCTTCCGGTTTGTTCAAATATGTGAGGGTTTCTAGTCACTCCGTCGGTCGATATCGTGGTAAATGGTTACTTTGTTCGTCCACAAGTACAGGGTTATGAGACGAATACATACCTTCTTGATAATGGATTCTTTGTAGATATACTGTACAATCTTTTCAGGTTTTGAGTGTGAGCTTTTAAGGTAGTTGGGTTTAATTAGCATAGATAAGATCAGTGTTTTGTTTTTGATCTTTAATTAAGGGATGGAGATACCGTTAGGAGGCTGAGTGTGTACAAGTTTCTTAGACTGATTAGTTTGACTCGTTTAATTGGCTCCTAATATGAAAATTTTAATTCCTGATTTGAGTTGAGTACCACTACTACGAGACGACAAATTTATCTAAATTTCAACTTTGTTCAATTGGAACAATATTATGCTCGAGACAATGGTTAAAGTTGGAATTTTGGGGTTTACATTTTGGTGAGATTGATATTAAGCAAAGTGTGATGATGGTTCGTAAAAAAAAAAAAAAAAGAGTTTTAGTAAGGTGTTTTAAGCAAAGTCAAAATCCTTCTATTAGTATGTACGCACAGTTAATCATCAAATATAAAAGATGACATACTGATTGTCACAAATTTTATCAATTTAAGTCGCGTATGTTAGATAGTTATAACTTAAAAAATATCACGCTTGATTGGTTTAACAACGTAATTCTTGGACCATTAATGATTTTTTCTTTTTAACCTCCTCCTTCTTTCATTTGCATATATCACCCTTACTTCTTCCAATGTCATCATACCTCGATACGCCCAATTTATTCCATTTTTTTCTTAACCACGATCTCTCGCCCGGCTTCTTTTATCACAAATTTGATATCACGACGAGACAATCTACACTTACACATATGACAAATGGTTTCGGAGTGTTAAAAAATGCATAGGTAAATTAAAATTACAGATCATTTTAATTAATAAGTTGGTCAAATTTACAAATCTTTTTGATCAAATTATTGAATTTTGGTTACCTTTTGTTTAGATAAAATCATGAATTATTTATTGAAAATATAATTATTGAGATATACCCCGGTAAGGATTAAGAGGGAGTAAAATGGTAATTGGTAGGGGGAGGGGGGGGGGGGTAAAACGTTTTTTTTTTTTTTTTTTTTTTTTTTTTTGGGGCAACAATGACGCCATAAAGAGAAGCCAAACTGAAAGCTGAAACATTTTCAGCCAAATCCCATCATTTGTAGCGTCTCATAAACAAATGGAAAAGCAAGACAGTGTTCCGGGAGAAAAAACATAGTCATAGTATTTTATTTTGTTACGTCTAATAGAGATCTTTAATAGCGACTTCAATTAAAAGTCACATTACGACTTGCATATAGTAAATCGGTTTTTCTAACGTGTGCCCATTGGGCACTTTAGAAAAACCAATTCCTGAGGGTACGAAGATCAAAGGAAAAAAAGACGATTTTTAATCCCAAAAACCGTTATATAATGGTACCACGAAACCTAATTAGTCGGATATACAATTTTGCCAACCAACGTGAACATATGAGTTCGAATTTTATCCCCATTAATCATAGATATGATAATTAAGGAGTATCTTTGTATATCTAGCGGCCCTATAGAATTACTGAACTTACAATTGCCGGATATTGCCTCATACTTAAACTTGTACCTGTATATAGTTCCCTTCAGGCAGGAGGCCATTTCGTTTACACGGCGTGTAAACAAGAATGGGATACCCGACCAGTGAAATTGAGACAAGTGGCAATGTTGAAGGTTTGCAATTTTGCTCAAGTGCGGCGCTGATGGATTCTCTAGGTAGCTTACTCATTTTATTTTTTCCTTTTTTAGTTGGAGTATATACTCCGTAGAATTTTACACTTCATAATATTTATACAATCTATAGATTACATTTTTGCCCTTAAAAAATTCAAGAATTCAATGTAAACTAGTTTAATACCTGGGCTACGCCACGCCCGAAATAAATTTTATCATTTTATTTTTTTGTAAACAAATAATTATATCAATAAATTCTATCATTTAAAACTTTCGCTTACAACATAGATGATGTGATTCCAGTTCAAATAAGCAATAAGGAAGGTACAAAATAATAAGGTAAAGATGAAATTAAGAAATCAATTGATTGTAAATATTGATATTTTATAATAAAAAATATTGTGAATTTTTTTTGTATGGAAAACGTAACTTATATATCAACATGGATGGAATGCTATCTACAGAATTTTTTTTCAAAATAAGGCTAAAAAAATAAATATTAAACAAAATGGGTTGGATGGAAAAATGTTCAATCTTATGGGGTGCACATCACCCCATTTCAAGTCCGGGACAAAATCGTCAGTGCCCCTGGCGGTTTTAAGTGAAGAGAAATCGTCACCCTGCATGACGGTTTCTTCACAAAATTGAGTATACAAATCGAGTGGGTGATATTTTGGCCGAGGGTGAAACCTCATCCCGAACATAAATTTTTTGGCGCAAGATTAAATAGAACAACAACTACTTAAATTTTGTGGCATCCCAAGAGTAATAATATAGATTTGAAAAAAAAAATTAATTAGAGTGAGAAACGTATAGTAAATTCACAAAATTAGCAAAACACGATCTACACTCGTTGCTCTCATCCCTGATGTAAAAAAAAACTCCATACTCCTATTCCCATCATGAATACTATTTTGTTCATAAGAGATAAGAAAGCAAGATAAGATCGACCCCCAAATTAAGGATTTTTTTCTTCTTCTAGAATAACGTTTAAAAAGATGTACTAAACAAAATGGATCGGGAAAAAAAATGTATAACGACATGGGATGCATGTCATCACATTTTGGTTTAGGATTAAGGCCCTGTGCAATTAGACTACATTTTTCTGATCTGATTTGAATTGAACTGATTTGATTTGATTTGATTTAAATGAACTTGATTTGATTTGATTTGATATGAATTATTGATAAGTTACCTGCATTTAGACGAATTAATAACTAGAAGTAGACTAGATTCATTGATTGTTATTTTGATAATTCTGATCTAGTTTGATTTGATTTGCATGAAACAAATATGATTTGATTCGATTGAATAAACCTGATCTGAAACACTATTTAATGAGTTGAATCGCACATGGTCTAAAACCGTCATTTCGCATGACGGTTCAATGGAGAAACGAACAATTTCAATAATCCAAACAAAAAACAGAAGCCAAACGAATCTAAAATGTGTAAATTAGAAGGTGACAGAAAGCTAAAATGTGATGATGTGCACTCTATTTTGTTGAACATTATATTTGAAACCCATTTTGTTAAATTTCTTTAAGCACTATATTGAAAGAAAAAAAAAATCTAAAATCACACCTTAAGTATATATGATGTGCACTCTATTTTGTTGAACATTATATTTGAAACCCATTTTGTTAAATTTCTTTAAGCACTACCACTCCGTCCCAAATTAAACTTCCCATGGAATAGTATTATGTGAGAGGATTTCAAATTCCATGGGAAGTTTAAATTGGGACGGAGTGGTATATTGAAAGAAAAAAAAAATCTAAAATCACACCTTAAGTATATAAACGTAAAACAAAAATGATAAATGAAAAAACTAAAAAAATGAAGAAGGCCAATGATGTCAATGACATCAAATATTTCAGTGATTAGAATGGATGCATGGAATCTTGTCGTATGCCATTTTGTTAGTTTTAGATATGAATGAATATCTTTAGATTTTCTATTTTTGTACTTTATTTCAATAATATAAAATTGCCACATGTTTGAAATGTATTGGTTGTGTATGTGTAAAAGAGATACCCAATGTGTAAGCCATGATTTCTCCCTTCAGGCATCAAAGATGTTCAGCCTTTTACGCTAAATCCAGGTGGGAGTTCACATGTCGAAAATCCAGCAAATACAAGTTGCAACATCGCTTTAGAATTGTAACAAAAAATCACATGATTTACAAAAACTCCGCAACCAACTAATTTAGCCAAAGAACTGATATATACAAGTGACTCAGCGTTCCACGACTACATCACAAAGCTGCTCTAGATTTTTCACCAAATCTGTAAGCCAAGCAGTAAGCTTATCAGCTTTAGATAACACCCTCTTGGTATTTAATGTCTCCTCATCTCCGACCCCAGACATCTCTTCCTCTACAGTGTTGTTATCGACCCCAGTAAGTAAGGCATGGATACGTTCTGTGTTCTCCTTTACTTTTGTTGCCAGGATTTGCTCCACGTCTTCAATGACAGGCACAGGCTTCTCTGGCTCTTCCTCCAATGAAAGTTGTTTTCTTTCGTTAGTTTCTGATTTCTGAGTAGTCGACTGAATCTTTTGAATCTTTTGCCTTTTGGATTTTGGACCTGGGACAAAGAATAGGCATAAGCTCACAATCATCACGTATTTACTAGTGAATCGCAAACAAAACAACTACTCCATATTTGTTTTCAACATAGGGGCAGGGTTGCATTCGACCAATCACCCTGTCCCCCTATTTTACCATAAGCAGGAGCCTTTGCGGCATCAGGTTAATTCTGTTTGAACTCTACCACATGCCTACACTTCTGATCTAGCCATTTTAGAAGAACAAAATTAAACTAGTGTGGCCAGTGCCCAGTGCCCACAGTACTGACATAAAAATTTTAGCTGACATGCAGAAATATGCAACCATATTCATACACTTTACCCAAAAGGAAAACTGGATGCAGCACCAAATGACTAGTAAAGTGCTGAAGAGGTAGTGTGCGTGGTTTCTTTCTTTTGAAGATAGATAGCACTTAGTACCTATGTCATGCAGCTTACACGAAAGCAAAACTGCAAGCTCTTGCAAAACTGCAATAATACTTCAAGTGCTGAAAAGGAGGGTATGCACGACTTCCTTATTTTGATGATAAGTAAACTTCAACTGATAAAGTCAGTTTTGGCATACAGGCCACTTAAGCTGCAACTTACTTATCGCACAGGGTGTCCTAGAGAACGTGAAGGCTTTCTACAGATTAGTTTTGAGACGAAACTTGAGCAAGACAAGAAGGTAAGCTCTGTTAGCCTAGCAAATTACATAGGTCAAATTATTCTTAGAACATGAAACCATTCAGAGATGATTAAGGGTTTTTCTTTTCCTTCCTTTGTGAAAAGCAATGATGTATGTTTTCCAACCAAATACTAGGCTGCAGATTAGGTAGACAGTAGAAACTATCCAAAGCTCATTTTGATACAAAGGCATACTTGTGCATTGTTTTGCTGGGAGGTGCATGAGTGAAAGAAACATCATGTAGTGAATAAAGCAGGTACATTAAGACTTCTCAATCAGAACGCATAGCTGTGAGCTTGAAGAAAGTTAATTCTTTTAATGCTGTTGCTCCTCAATTCTCCTACAAGATCACAATGTGGTCAATCTGAAGAAATTTGTGTATTCAAAATAGGTATTGATATTTGGGGAGCAGTTTAGCAGAAGGAAGAGCTGAAACTGAGACTATTTCTCTCATCTGATTAAAAGGCTAGGTAGTCATCACTCATTAGACAAAGGCAAAGAATTACAATTACAGATAGATGTGACAAGGAAGCATTAGCAAAGGCAACACACTTAAAGTACGCCCAACTCACAGTGTCTATGCTCTATGGAAGATTTTTTGCAGCGTCCGCATCAGAATAGATAGGACAGTTGAGCAGAACACTAGAGAGACCATAAATTTGAGTGTGTCTTATAAGCATATGTTACTCAAATAGGTGGTGCATGATGTTTAATGAACTAATATGTGCAATAAGAGTGGCAGAGGGAGTCGCTTGATCACTAATTTTAAAAAACCACTTGACAGATTTTTGCTTTGTGGCTTAGGTCATACGCTATTGTATTGTTATCTTTGAATCCATATACCGCTTATTACCCAAAACAAAAGGGAAGAGTTCCATACATTCCACAGAGGATAGCTGATAACATTTTAAATGTAATCTTCGCCGAAGCTACAATGGGCTGACTATACAATTAACAATGGCATGCCCTCGAATAAACGAAGGACCTCTGACTCCTATAATCCAACTTGGAAGTTGAAATTTTCTTTTCAGGCTTACATACTGATACAGAATAACTGTGAACAAAGTGGAGCAGGGTACAAGAGGAGAGAAGTGCCCTTTTTCAATCAATATAAATAGAAACTTCAAAACATGAAGGAACACTATAAAAAATTAGAGAACAATAGGAGCAAAAGTTAGCACAAGTTTTGATGAGCTCAAATTATGAAGGAGATAAAATAATACCAGTTTTCTTGCTCTCTTTATGTTTAGTCGGTATGATATGTTCCATGTCCTTGACAAGATGTCCTGGTATTTCATGCTCTTCCATTAATCCAACCCGTTTTGTTCCGCTAGTTCTACTTTTCTGGGAAGTTGGCCGATGGATCATCTTCTTGGGCTTGGATCCTGATAGAAACACAAAACGTGCACAAGCTAAATACTTTTTCAACAATAGAACAGAAGATTCAAATGCATATTTGTCACAGTTAACATGATTACAAAGTATCTTGACTAAAATACTGAAAACTCTTCAGAGTTTTACGCAGCAATATAGTCAACACTCTCAAAGTATGACCTTCCTTCAAGAAAAGATTCATACTGGCTGTCAAATGTAACCTTAAATATTGAATAAAAAAAGAAATCCGACATGAGAAATAAATATGGCTCTTTTGCCATAGACCTGAAATTAGCCACGTCCGAAACAAATTCCACACTAGTGCTTGGGCACGAAATAGGTTTTGGACACTAAGTCCATTGTCAGTAACATGTGATGACATCTGCATTGCCATGGATTCTATATAGTAGAGAAATAAAGGGAAATAGAGGGCAAAGAGAAATGACAAGTAGGAAAGTGTCTTTTAACTAACTTCCCTTATATGTTGGTGTTTTATTTCCCCTTTCTCCTCCATCTAATTTGTACGAAATAAATCCATTCATTCCACTTGTTATCATTCCTACCAAAACATAGTGAATGTTTGTATATGGTTGTTGGGAAATCAGTGCCAACACAGACACACGAAATACACAACTAAATGCATTCCTTTTCATACTCAACTAATTTAATTTGATTAGGAAATCCTAGAGTTTTCAACAACAGGTATAGAAGAACTACGCATTACATCTCGATAACGGTTGCACAGTTGCACTCCAGGTGTCCCTTTTATTCTTCTTCTTCTTAAATACACATAAGCCACAATAGATGAAATGACCAAGTCATGCAAATTGCAGAGAGCAGATGGAAATATCAGGTGAGGGACCAAACAGGTTCTATAATGTACATGCAAATCTCCTCACTATTCACCATTTCAACAATATCATTTTTAGGCCACAAGTTATTTGAATTTACCCATTGCACAACTCAGTATAATATCAAACACATAAGATGTACATCTAAAGCCAATTCTTGTCAATGAGAAATCAAAGGTGAAGGTGATAATCTCCAATATGACTTGAAGGAATAAAACCTTACCAAATGTCCCAGCATCAAGCACATCCACGTTTCCAGCCTCAGCCTCTGAATCACACTCCGGGTCTGTATTTGCTTGGTCTGTTGCCTTCGTGAAATCGTCTATAGCTCTATACAGATCTTTGTCAAAATCCACAGGAAGTCCAGTTTCTTGTCTGTGTTCACAGCCAAGAGACCAGTAGGAATCTCCCCTTGAGCTTCTGTTCAATTCCCAGTCCTTAACAGCATTGTAATCAGCCAGCAAAGACTCCCACTTTCTGCGGCACTGGCTGGCATTTCTTACCACTTCAAGTGCAGTACAGTTTTCTGCAATTATAGTCCACTTCTGATAAGATGACAAAGCATCTTGGCAATCTCCCTCAACAGCAGCAATTTCATTCACAAGAATGAGCATGTCCTGTGTAGTCCACACAGGGCCTGCTTGTAAATGAGATCTCGTAAACCGAGAACCAGAACCTGATCCTCTGGATTGGCCCACGTCAGCTCCCATCATTACCTCCACGTTGTATCTCTTGAAATCGCAAGACTTACACGTCAATTTTCTTCGTGTTCTAAATTTCTTAATTTAGATCCAGAACCTAACATGATTAGGAAAATACATAAGCCAAAAATCCAATAACTACCTTGAGATGCTGAAAAAAGACCAAAGCTATTACTTTAACATGCTTTAGTTTTATGATCTCCAAAAAATAATGCACCTGTCCATTAACATCTAAGCTCAAGTCTCCAAAAGATGATGCATGTCCTGTTCAAGTTCGAAATAACCCCAGCTTGTAACTAAATGAAGAAACCGCCGCCAATCATGAAGAGAGAAAACTGGCTTTAAGTTGGAGTCAGAACAGAGCTGATTACCATGTTAGGATCCCATGACCATCCTTTTGGTCCCTTGACCTTAATTATGAAGGATCCTTGCAAAGAGTTGTATGACATACGAGAAAAAGGAAAGAAAAGAAAAGGTACACTGGTGCTTGCATTGTTTCCACAAACAAAAAATCTTAAGGCAGAAACAATGTAGAATATAAATGATGGCGTAACTTACTCCCCAAGTATTTTGAAAATTAGGACAACCACGTCCCAAGTAAAACAGTAATCATTTAACATGAGAAGGATCCTTATGAGTGGGGTACTATATGCTATGAGTACATTATAAGAATAGCAAAGCGAAGAGAACTACACGGCCTTGATAATTTGTAAAATAGTATGGCCTAGGTAAACCCAATGGAAGGTTTAATTGATCTGGGAACACAGAACACTCTTCTAAACAAGAGGATAAGGGCTGCAGCCTGCAGCAATTTAGGCTTCATGTTAGATTTGCATTCAAAATCTACAGACAAGTACGAGCTTCAGTACTAAAAATCGTCCAGAACTAATAAATATGGGGCTACCTCATATGATATGTAAAATCCAACTTGCATGTATTCTAACCACACACTTCAGATGACATGCCCATACTAGATAGTAGATACAGTTACCCTTCACACCAACCAGAATTAATTTAACTCACCAAAACCAACCACGAATGGCAACTCCAGCACCTAACAACACAGCAGCCCAAACAAAAGACTAGACCAAACACTTTAACTTCACCCCAAGAAAACACTTTAGTACTCCATTCACCTTCGACCCGCACTGCAAATGCCTTTTAATGTCTATACTTTCAGTTCTTCTGAAAAATACTAGTTCGATGCTAATGTTGCTCAATTGTATTCACATTTAACAATTCTAACATCCTTCAATATCCCAACCTTGACACTCAAACATTGCTCAGTCGAATTCACATTCAATAATCAGTTTACTCAGCATATTAAAAAAAAAAAAAAAAAAAAAAAAACATTAACCTAGATGTAAGGCTAGTATTGTATGCCATGGAGAACTCAAGAAAGCAGGCAGTAGAAACAAAGCTCCGGTTCAAAAGAAGAGAAAGTTAAGGCTAAATTATAAATATGAAGTAAAACAAAGGATTAGGATTCTTACTCTTGATTCAGCAATATGAAGATTCTAGGTTTTGGATTACCCTCCTGTCGTACATGGCCAACAGGGGTCACCAAGCCACCTTCCACAAAGCCGACCAAGCAGCCCCTCAACAGCCTCAGCCTTTTTATCGAAGCCAGCAGCAAGGTATTGGATCGGAGAACTTTCTTCCCACAATTTTAGTCCCAAAAAAGGTGAATCTTGCCTATTTTCTCTAGAAACCCATCCACGAGCTGCTGCTGAGACACCAAGTCTACGAGCAAAGAATGGATTCACTAGTTTTGCCGCTGAAAACAGTCATCCACTGCAGTAAAGAAATTTGCCGCTGAAAACAGTCATCTACTGCAGTAAAGAAATTTGCCTTTAGCATATTAAGGTACAAAAAGGAAATCACATATGACTTGTCAAAGACATGAAAGACGGTAGTGTGAGTGAAAACAAGTTGTTGTATAAACCACTTTGTAACGTCAAGAATCCAGCGTTTCATACAATCAAGCAACATTGTCTTTCACAACCTTAATACTGAACTTGCTGCTGAAATGCTCATAAGCACAGCAATTTGTCACACAAGTCGCAACGAATCGAATAGCTGACCCTTGAATCATTACAATAATATCGATTTGAGTCCTCATAGCTTTGCAACCAAGACATTACAATAATATCCAAAAATTCACCTCAAGTAAACACCGAAACTTAGTTCGATTACGAGAACAATCCCCAATACCTTTCATCAATTAGTAAGAACACCAATTAAACATTTCCGAGATTATAACATTAAATTCCCAAGTTAATTAACCAAACTTAGTTCAACATACCTAATCTTATGATAACAAATCACGAATTTGCAATATGAGTTTGACCTTAATTGGAAAACCCAATTAAAATTAACAATCCCACAATGATAAATCCTAATTGATAGAAATAGCAAGTTTTCATACGCCTAAAAAAAGAAGCATTAATTTAATTAAATTAAAAACATGAAAAGTAGATCGAAATGAAAGATAGAGAGAAGAGTGATTGTATCCCAAGTACCTGGATTAAATGGATGAGTGAGCAGTCTTATTTGTTAATGTTCCAGGTGAGGGAAAATTTGCAGAGCCCAATATTTATATTCTACATAATTGCATACAAGCCCTCCTACATTTTGCTCCCGGACCCTTTATCAATTCTTAGGTCTCTACACTCACACAAACGCAAGCACAAGGCGAGAAAATGGAGGAGCTAGAATTGGGCTTTGATTTGTGCATGTTGCTCATGTAGGCAGCGGTCATTTTGATGGATCTCGTAGAAATAATGGAGATGCTTATGTTGGTTATGTTCTCTCAGTAATGATTTGGATAAAGGGTCTTGTCCTTTATGCCAAGGTTATCGGTAAAATTTATATCCTTGTCGTTAAAGTTATAACTCTTAAATGATGAAAAGTTTAAAGATTAAAAATGTTATTGTGGGAGGTGATAATTTAACGGTCATTTGATGGGTCATCTTTGCTCATTGTCCTCTCGTTCTTAATGGGGTTGCAGATTATTTGACAAACTCTGTGTTTACCCCTTGTGCTAATGGTTTTTCCCATCAAGTTTTTCTTGTCCTTATTCGTAAGGACAATGTAGGGTAGAGTTCTCGTTTCCAACGAGAACCCCCTTAGCTACTCTTTTTCCTTCTCAAAAATAAAAAAATATAGGCAGCAGTCATAGTATTCGGAGTTAGAAGCTCTTGTATTTTCTTTCAAATATGAGAGATTTAATTTAATTTAGGGGGCGTTTGGTATGGAAAAAAACAAAAATAGAAAGCAAAAAAACAAACTTCTTATCTCTGCTCCCCTCCTCAATCAACCCAACTACCTCGGTCACACCCGGCAGTGAGAATATATTAATACTCCGTGACGTCGACTAATCCTCCTCCTACCATAACTGTGATATATTCCTACTACTCGTACAACACATATTCTCCCTAATGTCCTAATAATCTCATAACTTTAACAGAAATTGTTATCCATGTTCACTACCAGCGCGCAGAGGAAAATATATACGAGTACTATAATCTCTCCTCCCAATTTTAAGGTAAAGCGATTTTTTTTTTCGAATTTAGGCTGAACGAGAGATGATGCCTGTTGCTACTCGACTAATTGGTAATTGTTTGGTTATACGACCACTCCCTCTCATATGCCTGCCTTCCTCTTTTGCGTTTTTATGTGTTAGGCTTAGCTACTGTATTACAGCCCTTTGGGCTTTCGTTTCTTGTTCTCCAAGCCAATGTAAGGTATAAATACCAAACACAATTATCAATACAAATCAAGCAAATTACAACCCTAATTAATTCTTGATATGGTATCCGTCGCTAGGCTATCATCACTCCTATCTTAAACACAACCCTAATCAATAATGGCTGACCCACCACCCCCGCCACCCCCACCACCTCCACCACCTCCCCCGAAGCCGATTCCCAAAATTGAGTCCAACCATCCGTTTTACCTTGGCTCTCAAGATGGTCCTGGTGCCTACATCACTCCAATATGCCTCCGATTGAACAACTATGACGAATGGGCTAGCGCGATCACGCTTTCCTTTTCTGCTCGTCGCAAATTTGGTTTCCTTGATGGGCGTATCACCAAACCAATTTCTCCGGCCACTACCGATGATTGGGAGGCGATCCAGAGTACCCTTGTCTCCTGGTTGATGAATACCATCACCAAGGAGGTTATTGAACTCCTCGGTCGCTACACTAATCCCAAACTCCTCTGGGACGATCTCCGGGAGCGCTTTAGCGTGGTGAATGGCCCCCGTATTCACAAACTCAAATCATCTCTTCATGCTTGTGTTCAAACCAAATCCATGTCGGTTGTTGTGTACTATGGTAAGCTTTCGGTTATATGGGAGGAGCTTGCCAATTATGACCCCTTAATCACTTGTTCTTGCGGGAAGTGTTCTTGTAATGTGAGTCAACAACATCAATCACGCCGGGAGCGCGATCGTCTTCAGGATTTTCTTCTCGGATTGGACTCCGATTATTATGGCTCTCTCCGCTCACAACTCCTCTCTTGGGATCCCCTGCCTAATCTACATCAGGCTTATCAAAAGGTCTCGTTAGAGGAGAGTATGCGTGGGTATGGTCAAGCTAAGGAGGGCTCACCTCCTGCGGTGGGTTTTGCTGCCCGGCCTGTGCCTCGCTCCAACCCACTCCCGTCCCGTTCCTCTGCCGCTGCTCCATCTCCGCCGTCCCTTACTCGCGCCGAGCGTGCTGCGCTTTGGTGCACGGAGTGCAAAACCAGTGGTCACGATGTCTCCACTTGTTTCGAAATTCACGGGGTCCCTGATTGGTTTATTGAGAGATATGGTAACATCTACACATCTCGCAAAGCCCGCGCCTCTTATGCTTAGTCTCCTATTCCGCCATCGCCTAAACCACGGAGATCGGCCCCTGCATCTAATCGTGGTCGCTCGAATGTTCGTGCGAATACGGCTACCACCACCGCATCCTCCTCTGCCTCGGCCAGCAGCCCCGCTCCCTTCACCGCTGAACAGCTCCAATATGACTGTCTACAATCCCCCTTCCTCTCCTTCTAATCGGTTCTATGGTGAGTGGCTTTTGGATAGTGGTTGCTCTCACCATGTTTGTGGTGATTCTTGCTTATTGACAGATATTGAAGCCATCTCACCTTGTCCTGTGGGGCTTCCCGATGGTCGCACTGTGCAGGCCACCCGCGCGGGTCATGCCGTCCTTTCGGCATCTCTAACTTTACTCCACGTCTTATTTGTTCCTGATTTACAATGTAACCTTGTGTCGATTTCGCAATTAATTGACGACTCACAATATGATGTTATAACCACTCCTTCTTTGTGTACAATTCAGGACCGATAGACGAGGATGGTGATTGGGCTGGGTGATCGTCGAGATGGACTATACTACCTTCGGCGGGACACGGATATTCGGGCTCTTTCAGCTGGGTCGTCGTCAACTCTACAACTCTGGCATAATCGATTGGGTCATCCTTCCGAGCGTGTGGTTAAACTACTTCCTTTTCTTAGTCATAGTCATACTACTTTGAATAAAGCTTGTGACATATGTCATCGAGTCAAGCATAAGAGATCTAGTTTCCCGGATAGTATTACAGCAACTACTCGTATCTTTGAAATTGTTCATTGTGATTTGTGGGGTGCATATTCTGAACCCTCTTTAAATGGTGAACGATACTTTTTTACTATAGTTGATGATTTTTCTCGGGCCGTATGGGTTTATTTGTTGCATAATAAAACAGAGGTGTATTGTGTTTTTATGGAATTTGTTGCGTTAGTGGATCGACAATTTTCAAGTACCATTAAACTTGTTCGCAGTGACAATGGCACCGAACTCAAAGGCGTGTTCCCTTATTTCGCTACCAACGGCATTTTATTCCAATCCTCTTGTGTCGGTACACCGCAAAAAAATGGGGTTGTAGAGCGCAAACATCAACATATTCTCAATGTGGCCCGAGCCTTACGATTTCAGGGGGGCTACCGTTACAATTTTGGGGAGAATGTGCGTTAGCCGCCGCACATATCATCAACCGTACCCCCTCGGTACTCCTCAATGGTCGCACTCCTTTCGAGATGCTCTTCGGGCGTTCTCCTCTTTTTATCGACTTACGTGTCTTTGGATGTCTATGCTACGCCCACAATAAAAAAACTCGGGGTAACAAATTTGCTAGTCGTAGCCGCAAATGTGTTTTCATTGGTTACCCGCACGGTCAAAAGGGTTGGCGGTTGTTTGATCTTGATACATAGACCACCTTTGTCTCTCGGGACGTCACCTTCTATGAACATACTTTCCCATATCTTGCTCAAGCTCCCTCTACGCCTCTCTCCACGGCGGAGGACCTTCCTTCTCCGGCTACTGGTTCCTTGTCGTATGATGAGGAGGACGATGTCGGGTATCCTCCGCTGCAGCCCCCGATCTCGTCACCTCCTGCATCCCCTCGCCAATCCGATTCCGCTCCAACCACTGCCGACTCGTCCTCTAGTGCACCACTGTCACCCGATACAATTACCTCTGACAGTCCCGCTCCGCACGGAAGCCGAATGTTCGTCTTTCCGGCTATGATGTTCGATTTAATGGGGTCCGTCTTGTCCGCGCATATAGTCCATCTCCCACGCCATCGCCGCCCACCTCATCACCTTCCTCAGGTACGCCTTACCCTATTGCTAACCATGTATGTTGTGATCAATTCCACGCTTCCCATCGAGCGTTTGTTGCAGCTCTTGATTCAGGCTGTGAACCGCGAAACTTTACTGAGGCTAATCAACCTCCGGCTTGGCGTGAGGCTATGCATAATGAGATGCGTGCTCTTGAGGATAACAATACTTGGATCATGGTTCCTCTTCCCCACGGCAAGAAGGCCCTCGGCAGTTAGTGGTTATACAAAATCAAATACAAATCTGATGGAAGTGTTGAGCGATATAAGGCTCGCCTCGTTGTTTTCGGTAATCACCAAACTGAGGGTCTTGACTACGAGGAAACATTTGCCTCCGTTGCTAAAATGACTACGGTACGGACATTTTTGGCAGTGGCAGCTGCTCACCGATGGGAGCTTCACCAAATGGACGTTCATAACGCCTTCCTCCACGGTGACTTGACTGAGGACGTCTACATGCGTCTTCCCCCGGGGTTCTCCTCGGATGATTCCTCTTTGGTCTGCAAGTTACATAAATCACTGTACGGACTCAAACAAGCTCCCCGGTGTTGGTTTACGAAACTTGGTTCGGCATTGCGACAATACGGCTTCACACAGTCTTTCTCTGATTACTCCTTATTCACCTACATTAAGGGTCCTACTCACTTACATGTCTTAATTTACGTCGATGATTTGATGCTCTCTGGGAATGATTTCGCTGCGTTAACTGAGTTCAAGGCATACTTACATACTTGCTTTCACATGAAAGACTTGGGTCCGTTGAAATACTTTCTTGGGTTGGAGGTTACCCGCAACACATCTGACATCTATCTCTGTCAACGTAAATACGCCCTTGACATTGTTACAGACACAGGACTACTTGCTGCACGGCCGGCTACCACTCCCATGAAACAGAACCACTCACTTCGTCGCGTCACAGGTCCTCTTCTTGTTGATCCGACTACGTACCGTCGTCTTGTTGGCCGACTGGTGTATTTGGGTGTCACTCGTCCCGATCTCACATATGCCATCCATATTCTTTCTCAGTTCATGAAGGCTCCACAGCATGCTCATATGGATGCAGCATATCGTGTTGTTCGTTATATCAAGGCTACTGCTGGACAAGGCATTCTTCTCAAAACTGATTGTGATCTACGATTGTCTCTGGTTGGTGTGATTCCGATTGGGCGGCCTGTCCTCTGACGCGTCGTTCCCTTACTGGTTGGTTCGTTTTCTTGGGCAATTCTCCCATTTTCTGGAAGACTAAGAAACAGCATACGGTTGCTCGATCCTCTACTGAAGCGGAGTATCGCTCTCTTGCGGCCATTTCATGTGAGCTAAAGTGGTTACGGGGCTTACTATTGGACTTGGGCGTTCGCTCATCCGCTCCTAGCTCTGTGTTTTGTGACAGTCAATCGGCTCTCCACATCGCTCGGAACCCTGTATTTCATGAACGCACCAAGCACATTGAGGTTGATTGCCATTTTGTTCCTGACAGTATTCAAGATGGGTTAATTTCTCCCCAACATGTCTCTACTGATGATCAGTTAGCCGATGTTCTCACTAAGGCTCTCGGCAGCACTCAATTTTCTTATCTTACGGGCAAGTTGGGCATTTTGAACCTCCATGCTCCAACTTGAGGGGGTGTTAGGCTTAGCTACTGTATTATGGCCCTTTGGGCTTTCGTTTCTTGTTCTCCAAGCCAATGTAAGGTATAAATACCAAACACAATTATCAATACAAATCAAGCAAATTACAACCCTAATTAATTCTTGATATTATGATTTGTTTGTTATTCTGAATCACTATTTTCGTCTTCCGTTGCTTCTTTTTCACAGGTCCTGATGCTCCTATCGACCGCCCGGCCTGGGTATGTATCCTTCCATTTATGCTATACACATGATCGAGTGTCGTCTTGTATTTCAGATTTATTTCACGAAGAATTGGATTGAATGTATTACCAAGATTAAGCCAATTGTAGTGTTCCAGTTATATATACTAATCTAAAACTTGTTTACCATAACACGAATTATGCACCAACCAACCATCAATAATAGTATCATTCATCGTACTCCTGTAAAGAATTACTTAGATAGAGTAAAGAAGAAGCAAAGTTGTGACTGTCAAAGATCTTTGTACCAAATAATTCTTCACTTTCCAGGAAAGGATGCAGCTGGAGCCTGTGCCTCCACAAATAACCTAAAGCTATCAAGATGCTGATAAGGCTCCGGATGAGTATGAGTATGCTGAATTTCTTGACATGTTTTCTGACAACTACGCCTCTGATAGCATTACTTTTGAAGATGATCGACGCACTGGCAAGAGTCGTCGCTGTGAGTTACTCTCTTCCAAACAAAATAATTGACAATTCTTAATTTTCAGTCTCTCGTCTTAACTCTGTACTTGGTAGATTCCAATCTAGGTTTTCAGTGGTCCATATCCAAACTTAAAGCTCCCTAAAGAGGAAATTTAGGAATATAACTACTGTGTCATCCATGTAAAGGATCGTTGCAAATTGTAGTCAACTAAATGCCGAGTCACAACAAACTTACGCCTTGAAACTGTGAATAATTCAAAACTCACCAATAGAACATAAACTTACGACAAAGAAGAGAGAAGGCACTGCAACAAAGAAAGCCATAGGTTTAACAAAAGAAATAGGCCGGCCTTAGGTATGTCAGAATAAATAAGTCTTAGCTCTAAGCTAAGGTATGACAGAAGCATAAAATAAGTCTCAAAAGATAATCTGTCACGTACTTCTAGAGCTACTGAACATCGGATGAGCCAAACATGACGTAGAAGTCAACTTATAAGAGCCAAAGATAGTTTGAGATAGAGCTACTCTTATCCAATGTGAAAATAAGGATAGAGTGTTCCTGAAGCCAGTTTCTATTTTTCAGACTAATGTTTTGAATTTTCCTCTTGATCTTATTTCTACCCTTTCTACCTGAAGGATAACTCATTCAACACTTGTTCCGAATCAGCCTTACGGAGTATATAGTACACAAGATTGCAGATATCGATCCAGCAACCTGATTCTTAATTCTTGAGTCAAATTTCTTCTTGCAACACCATAGAATAGTGTCCTTGACAGGAAATTCAATCTTGCACCAATTTTTTATTTATCAATTCCATACATCTCCTGGATTCACATGAAAACCAGAGATGCTCATGTGTCTCAGAATCTTGCTGGCATCGAAAAGTAGGTGTCATCAGGAGTTCAGGACACATGCCCAGCTTTTTCAGCTTTTCTTTAAGCTGCATTCTCCCTTGCATTGTTTGCCAGGCGATGAAAGCAGCTCGAGGTACAATGTGCGTAGTCCATTTCCCCACGGTACATTAGGGCAATCACCACATAGTTATTTGTAGCTTTGTGACACACTATGGTTTTTGCAGTTCCTATCCATTCACCATTGGAAACCCTGCTTGCATTTTCATCTTCACAGCACACACTATATTCCAGTTCCAGGTGTGCACAGTTTGGTCAAGCACCTTTGTTGTCTGAATCTTCCGTTCTTTGAATTGCGACTGTGTCTTTTTTAGACAAGGCTTGAATTTCAGGATTTAGATTTATGGGACAAATTATCTCACTGCCTGTTGTGTGTATTATTTGGTCATCCACATAGGTTTCCTGAGTCTGTTCGGTTTTGTAAAGATTTCATGTTGTTGATGCAATAACTTACCATCTGTGGTGGGTTACATGCAGAGAACTGTGCTGCTGTGTGCTATGTTACAGCTACTAGTTGTTGATTGATGAGTTACAATTTAGATATAATTTCTTGTGTACTGTCCATGTTATTCTGTCATCTTACCACTACTCTGATTGGTCTTTTCTCTTTTCTTGTGATCAGGTTTATCTACAAAGGATGGCAAGGAGGTGAGTGATTGTATAGCCGCTGCTTTTCATAAATATGGAAATATTGCATACACTTCGTATAGTTTTGTTCTTTTAATCTAACACCTCTATTCTAAGGGTTTATTGCCCAGTTATTTAATTTTTTTGTACAGTACGATGATCGTGCTTCAATAACTTGTGTTCTTTTATTGAAAGTATCTTGTGTTATCACTGATGGGGAATAAGAATAAATTGACTACAACAAACTGTGTTTCTGGTGGAGTTTGATAAGACCTCTTAATGCCAATATTTCAGCTTTATAGATCATAAACTTCAAAATGAATCGGTGTAGATTACGATTTACGCATGATATGTGGAGCCATTCCGCCTGCGAAGGTTGTTCTGTTGTTTAGTTGCAGAAATTCGGAATGTTTTATTGACATATCCTTCCATCGTTGGAGGTCAACGATGAAATTAGGACAACTCTTGAAATTTCTTCTGTTCAACATAGCTCCTTAAGGTTGTAGTGTTGCTTTTTGCTGTTGCAATTGTCACTGGTGTTATTTTGCTGCATGTGACGACATTTCATTTGAACTAACCACAAATTATTTTGGGACTAAGCCTTATTTTTGTTTGTGATGTAGGTGCATCATATTCTCTTGAAAGTTAGTTGCGATGGACCATCACACTGTGAAGCTATACTGGCACAAACTGGTTGGTATGTGACACACTCTCACTGTAATTGCCCCTTGATGTTCGTGCTTCTTCATTCACATGTTTTTTCTAGATCAGAAATGTGGTATCAAACGATCAAATGATTGAAAAGAATAATATAAGAATGGATTTTTTGAGATGTGCCTCAATTATGTTGAAGAATTCGATACGACAATCCTTTGAAGACCCGACAACTTTAGCCCATAAGTACTCAGAGTTTAGAAGTTGTCTCAAAGATAGCCATAAATCCATAATGCACATGTCATGGCTATCTTGGACATGTGCATTATAACTATCTTTCTTTGGAATAGCTATATATCTTGGACATGTGGTTAACTATCTTTGGATTTATGGCTATCTTGGACATGTGCATTATAACTATCTTTCTTTGGAATAGCTATATATCTTGGACATGTGGTTAACTATCTTTGGATTTATGGCTATCTTGGACATGTGCATTATAGCTATCTTTCTTCTTTTTAGATCTTATAGCTAAAACTTGGAAGGCATTTTCACTTGCTTAAACATAAAAAGTCGACTGTTTCATTCATGGTGGTACCATTTTAGACTTTTATTTTCAGGTCTCTCTATTCTTGGCTTATTCGTACTTGAATATGTTTATGGTTGTTGGAATCTCATCTTGACTGAGAAACCACACGATCCTGCCCGAAGTAGGGTCTCAAGGTTTTATGGTTTATTCGGGTTATATGGTTTACACTGAAAATTGTACTAACTTTTGCATGGTGTTATTTGTTGCAGCGATAAGTCTGCTTTCATGCGAATATCAAGAAAGAGAAGCCATGTCTTCTATGCGAAGCTAGATAAGATAGAAGTTGCTGCTTTAAAAGGTTTGTTTTATTCTCCCCCTAGTCCCAACTGGTTTGGAATGGTGTTTGCTTCGATGGTGACAATGCCTCTTCTCTTTTTCAGAGCATGGTCAAGTTTGGAAAGTGTGCAATGCGGCTGACATGCTAATGTAGAAGGATGTTAGCCAATCTTGGTCTACAAGCCTGTGGCTCACTAGTATTTGGACGTCTCCTAACAAATGGATCTTGTCACCCTGATCTTGTATGCTCTGCGTGTGTAGGCTGGCTTGTCAACTTTATTTTAAAATCTAAAGTCTTTTTGAGAGACAATCTTAGATTTCTTTAAATGTTGTACTCTATGGCTTTGGACCAGGAAGTTGGAAGAATGGCTAAAACTCCTATTTAGGAGTATATATTTTGAACTGTAGTAGGAGTGCCTCTTTTGGGGTAGGTTTGACCTAAAGATAAAGATCAGGAGCTGCACTTCAGCTCTTATTGCTGTGCCTTGTACCATTGTATGTAATCGCTTTTATATTGCTGCTCCTTAATGCATCATTTAGAGGTGAGCACTGGGCTGGGGCGAGGCGAGGCGAGGCTGGCTGATTTAGAAACGGGCAGGTCATAAGCATGCATGCTCTAGCTGCGGAGGGTGGGTCGTGGCTCATTTTGACCCGACACGAACCTGACCCATTTTGTCCCCTATGAACTGTAGTACTGTACTTTGCTGTCTGCCTCCCCCCCTCCCCTCACAACCCATACACAGAGAGTCAAAAGTAAGCGGGTGTCACATGGGTGCCGCCTGATGATCGCCTCGAACAAAAACATATTTGGTTAATTAATTGTTTGTTGATCTCCTCCATGATAATTAGGCATGATGAGTATTTGCTTGGTAACGCCATTGATCCTCAACTATGGCAGCCGCCGTCGAAGTCCTAAAATAAGAACATGCAAACTGCTATGATGATTAGATGTAGGGATACATAAATTCTATTTAGAAAATGAATTTGGAAGTTTCAATAATACCCCTCAATTACAAAATTACTGTAATACAAAGTATTATTAGAGAAAGTAAACATAAATAAGTTAAGTACAAAAATACCCCGGGTGGTACTCAAAGTGAGTATCACCGGGTGACACAATGTCATTTTCCCTCATTGGTAGATCAACAAAAAATGTGTTTATCAGGATTTGAATTTTGAACCACTAACCTCTCCCTTACTTATTCATCACATTACCAGTGGGCTAACTATTACTTCATGCATATTTTCATATGCTCATACTATAATAAGGAAAGAACCAGTCCAAAAACATGTAGATGACCAAATCTTTTTTTAAATGAAATCAAATCTTCTAATTGCATTTAATACCGAAAAAAAAATACCGAAAATAATCTAAGATGTTTAATAATAATTGATATAAAGTTATTAAAAAAATTAAGCATAAATAAATCTGAATCAAATCACACACTTATGCCAAACCCTAATATTCTATATAGAGGCATGAACATCACATAACATCCTCTTTTGTTGTCAAAATTTAGAAATACACAAATGCTTTCTAGAACAAGTTTATTCTCTTCTTACTAACACCATCTTTGACATTTCCATTGTTTTTTTTTTTTCAGCCCATTTTTTAATCTTTAATGTTTTGGTTAGTTGTGATCTAATTTGATTTTTTTTTTTTTTTTTTTTACAGATCTCTTTGTGTGATAAACTGATAGCACAATACATATTCTCCACAACCTTCAGTTTTAATTGCAACCCTACTGATAATTTGGGCTTAGGTATTCTTTTCACTTTTTTCTTTGGTGAAATTAATCAAGTTGATTGTGTGATAATTGATACCCATAATTTGTCTGTCATTTGTTTGTTTGATTGATTTGTAACAATAACATTGTTATTTTTTTTTTTTCACTTCATTTCTCGATTATTTGATCAATCTTTATTACAGGTCACATCGATGCGTCGATCATATGCTCTTTGAATACGTAGGTATTGATTACGTCAGATTTTTTTTTTCCCACTACTTACTTTATGCATGTTTGTCTTCTCAATTCAATTCTAAAACTAAATACGCATCTTTCATCAACTTTTGAATATATGACTTACAATTTTGTTTATCATACGAAGCTTACTGATCTAGTAGGGCTCAATGGCTCACATCTAACATATAACGAAGGGATTGAACATTTCAGGATTCATAGACTCTTATGATAAAGAGGGAAATGTTTTTTTTTTTCTTTTTTTCTTTTTTTTTTTTCTAGCAATGTCTACCTACCCATGCATCCTGAATGGGGATATATCGATTATGTGAAATTCTCGAGCAATCAAACTTTAAGGATAATATATGTATTTACCTTTTCAAACTGTTGTATAAGATTTTTTTATTTTTTTATTTTTTTATTTGTTAGACTCCCATTCTCACTCCCATTAGTTTTTTGTTAAATAAAAAAGGGAAAATTCACGTGGTGCCCCTGTGGTTTGCCATTTTGCACATGGTGACCACACTTTCAACTTTGTGCACGCGGTGTGCTCGAGGTTTGTATTTTTGCACGCGGTGCCCCTAATTTTAACTGACATTAGAAAATTGCTAACGTTTACTATTCAAACGTCTATTAATAATCAACTTAGCATATTTATGGATAAAAGAAAAAAAAGGCAGCCTCTCCATCTCTCTCCCCTCCCCCACCAGGTCACCGCTCCTCCCACGGCTCTGCTCCACCGCACTTCGACCACCACCTTTACCGTCATCGGCATGCCACCAACATGGTTGATCAGGATCGGCGACCAAACCCGCTCCCCATACCCAGGCCCGCATTACTTCTCTCCTAATTTTGCCTCCGCTACCCCTACTGCCACTCCCCAAAACACCCCTCATCATCTCCTATAACCCAGTATCCTACAAATCCCAAATCGAATTCCTTATAGCACAAAATCAAGAGGTAGACAACATTCACACAAGAACTCGTTACGCTTCACGAGCAACTGCAACGCCAAGCATTTCGAAACCAACACCCAAATTCTGCAGATTCTCAAATTGAAAACCCAATACATCGAATTGGGGTACCTCAAAAAATCACACATATATTTTAACTCAAACAAAGCAAAAAATCAAGCCAATTCATCCAACAAATTTTCAGAATTTTTTTGCCCAATTCGGGAAAATAATTCCAATTGAGACACCAAAGGTACTTAATTGTTGGTTCATTTGGTGGTGGAGATAGAGAGATAGATAAATTCGAGAGTCAGTTTGAAGTCGTCGGCAATGGGCGAGACGAGGGCAGTGCGTGATGGAAAAAGATTGGGCTAAGGTGGATAAAGGGGAGGAGAGAGATAGAAGGGGGGGGGGGAGTGGTACGATTAGGTTGAAAAAATAGTTATAGTCATATAGAGTCTTAATTAAGGTGTTTAATTAAGATTAATTAGTAATTGTTAAAGTGTTAATTTAACGCTGTTATAACTGTAAATCAAACAAATTTCAACTTAAGGGTACCACGTGCAAAAACTCAAACCTCAAGGGCACCGTGTGCAGAGAGTTGAAAGTGTGGTCACCATGTGCAAAACGGCAAACCACAGAGGCACCACGTGAATTTTCCGAATAAAAAATAAAACTCACCACAAAAAAAAGTCATATATCCGTAGAACGAGGGAGTATATACATATCACTATTAGAACTACTTCACATAAACATTTAATAACCCCGTGCATGGCACGGGTTCATAAGCTAGTATATATATTTTAGTATATACATAAGTTAAGTTTTAAGTTACTAACTTATTCATTCGGTCATTCCTTCCAAACAAGAAGAACTTAAAAAAGAGGTAACTTATTCTCTGATCTCTCCTGCGAATTTCATTCTGTTTTCAGTTTTAATTAATTAATTAATTAATAATAATGGATTAATCCACTTGTTTTCTTAGTTATTAGTGATCAAACACAATTTCTGTTTTGCTATTGAAATTAATTGGGTAGATTGACACCGGGGTTTGTATTTCCAGATTAACTTGGATTTTTTGTTGCTTTTTTTCGTCAGTGTCAGTTTCCTAATTTAGGTTTAATATTGGTTTCTTTGTTTGTTATTTTCGATTTTGTTTGTTGTATGACATACACGAGACGGTTACATTACATATGACTGATTCATGTTAGCGGACCCCAAATCATTTTGAGAATAAGGATTGGTTGTTGTTGTTGTCAGTGTTTGTTATTGGAATGTGGCTGATAATTTTAAGCTGAGTCGATCTCCTGATATATATAGTGATAATAATTGGCCGTTTTCAGAAAACATGGGTGAGGTTATGCCGGATCGTAGTTATCGACATGTAGGCCTGGGCAACAGGGCAGGCCCCCATCAGAAGCCCACGATCGACCCTCTTAAAGAGGGTCAAAGCCCGGCCTATCAACTAACGGGGCGGGTCGGAAAAGGGTCAGGCCCTTTAAGAAATGACGCGGGCCTAGCCCTCTAAAAATAAAACACACACGGCCCCAAATAAAAAAAAAAACAAACACAGGCCCAATTTAAAAAAAAAAAAAAACACAGCTTAATTGCATCAAACTAGCATAGTGATCTTGTACTTACGTCCAAAAACAAACAATTGTGTTCTTCCCCAAATTTATCACAAAATCACACAGAAATCCCTAATCTTCTTCAATACTCCACCTTATAAAATCAATTTCACACCAGAAATCCCCCATCATCTTAAATCATGAAAATTTTTTAATCAAATTTATCAACAACCTTCTTAGCCCCGATACATATCCCCAAATTCATCACAAACAAACCCTAATTGCAATAACAATTTCCCCACAAGTTCTTCTTCTCCTCTGGCTGCTGCTACTACTTCTGCTGGAGAATTGAAGTTCCGCGAAAATTCAGATTGGTGTTTACTCTTATATGAAATAGGCGAAGTTGTGGTCCGATTGGTACAAGATATACTGGTGTCTGAATTGTCCATCCACTGATCTCAATTTCTGCTTCCAATTTGTCGGGGAAAAAAAAAAAAAACTTAATTTCTGCAGATTTGTCGATTTCTCATGGGCTGGGCCGGGCAGGGCCAAAACTGACCCGTGACCCACCCCGCCCCGCTTCGTAGATGTGTGACCCTGACCCGCCCCGGCCCATTTTAGAGTGACCCTGACCCACCCCGCCCCGGCCCTCTGCCCAGGCCTATCGACATGTAAATGTAATAGGTGACTGTGTGGTGGTGGACTTGTACTGCGACCGCCCTACTATGCCTTGTCCTCAGCCGCCTCCTAGTCAGCTTTCAATTCCTATATTCCGCCAACTTAATTCATCAATTTCATTTAATTTTGTTCGTTTTTCCGTTTGCAGGTTTCACCGCCCCAGGATTGGTATGTTCACATTTTATTCCCTAATCTCCATACGTTTTACCCTATGATTTGTGGTTAATTAATGGTCAAACCTGTACTTACGAACTAGATTAGAATAAGAATCCGAGGGATTAGTTTACGAGTTTGAACACATGATCAAACATGAGTTTATGCTGCTAGGGATAGATTCAACCACTGCTTTGTCCACTATTTTAAGACTTAAGTTTTGTTAAGATTTCCGTATCCAATTGCTGGTTTTGCTTTAGTCACTATGATGACCCGATTAGAAAGAGTTTTATAGTTGAATTTTATCTTCACTTGCTAGAGCTTTATTGTTGAAACTCTTTATCTTTATTGGCTAGGCAACAACGCAAATGCAGTATCTGTCTTTCGAAGAATCAATCAAGGACAACTCTGAGGATTATGACTCGGACATTGATGATTTTCTTGACATGTTTCATGGTTACACCTCCGATAGCATTACCTTTGAACAAGATCGACGTGCTGGCATACGACGTCGTTGTGAGTTCTTTCTCTCCTTTGATATCATTCCTCATGTTCCTGTGTTATCTCACTTTCTAATCTGATTTCTCTCTTTTCTTTTTGTGGCTGGTGTGGTGATCAGGTTTAGTTGCAGAGGATGGCAGGGAGGTGAGTTTTATGTGTCCATGCTCTTCTTTGTCTATCGTGGTTGCTGCGATTCATTCATTTATTGAATAATCACGTATTAAGCTATGTTCTTTTATTGTAGCACCTCTATTATAATGCTTGATTGTCAAATAACTTTCAACTTTTGCTTCTTTATTGTTATAGTATATGATTGCGTTCTCTCAGACGATAAATGCATACTATAACAAACTGTGTTTCTGGTGCAGTTTTGTATCTTTTGTTATTGTATGTATTTCTAGCTTTGTAACCCACACTAAATAACAAACAGATTGGTATCTAAAACGTTGTAGCCTTGGATGGTTAACATGACGATAATGTCGTTTATACTATAAGAATCGTCAATCTTGTTTACATTGTTTTTCTGCTGCTCTGATGACCGTTCAAATAGAAGTTTTGTATATATCACACCTGAAATAATGCTATGATGTAGGTGCACCATGTACTCTTGAGTGTGGGGTGTAATGGACCATCACACTGCAAAGCCATCTGGGAGCAAGCTGGCTGGTAGGTGACCTTAATTCTACTTTGATGTTTGTGATTCTTCGTTCACCTATTATGTGCACTCTTTTGAGATTTGAACTGAATGTTGATGAGTGCTCCTCCGTTGGATTTGTAATAATCAGCTGGAATGCAAGTGGTGGCCTTAGTTTAAGGAGGCGTGAGGCGCTTGGGGGTTGTTGCGATACGACGCTAGGCGAAGGCACACGCCTCATACACACGAGCGCACTCATTTATCGAACAAACTTGTATTTTTCAAAACCATATTTTGCAAAAAAAAAAAAAAAAAATTACCCCTTGTTTGGTATTTAAAGAGGGACATTGGGTAAATAGGTTAAGTGGCAAAGGGAAGGGTAGAAGTAAGGATTCAAGAGAAAGAAATTAGAAATTCCACAGTCATGTGCCTCAGGGCCTGTGCCTTGGTGCGCCTCAAGGTTCTGAGGCGATGTCAGCTGCGCCTAGGTGCGCTTTTTAAAACTAAGGTGGTGGCTTTTAGAAGACATTTTTTTTTTAAAATTAATTAAAGGCATTACAATTTGCTTAACCAACAGTGACAGCAACAATATTACCGTAGTGCCTCATAGGCTACTGTCTATGCCGAGGTTGGGGGGGGGGAGGGGTGTATGTACACAAGCCTTACCCCTATGTTGAAAACTTTGAGAGGCTGCCAACCAATTACCCATTATGAAAATTGTGTCTAAAATTGCACCTACCAAATGCTACTTCACAATAAAAGTCTAAAACATGCACAATATATAATATTTCAAAACCAAAGAGTAGTGATTCCAAGTTTGTATAATTATACTCGCTCTAATGGCCGACTATAATCTCGATCATCTAGCAAGCATTCATGGTTCGTTGGAAGTCTAGGGGTGAGCATAAAAACGGGTACCGGAAACTAGAAATTGACCCACTTAGGAACCCCCATTGACAGGCTGGTTCCAATTCCTAGAATTGTGGAACTGTTACCCGCCAGACAACGGTTCCATGTGGGTACCTGTAATCGAACGTGCTAGCACTAAAGATGTTCTTAAAAAGTAACTGACGTGCTAGCACTAAAGATGTTCTAGAAAAAGTAATGGAATTTTACTTTGTTCCTTCTAATTACATGTACTCTTTCTCTTCTACTATTATGGGATTATGCGGTTGCATCGATTATAGTATTTGATTATCTGTCATCAAAATGTCATATTTCCTTTCCGGACTTTTGAAGATCTTCCTCTTGAGGAGTGGATACCCGGACCAGTTCTTGGAACCGGCGGGTCAGGGTCAGGTTCATGGTTGTTATAGTGCTGACTTGGATTTGTAGTATCTTACTATCCAATCTAGGGGAGATCTTAAGTTTGCATAATTTAGGAGATCCTACGGCCTCTGGTTAAATTAGTTCAAGTGGCCAATTAGAGGCTGGTCAATGTTCAACTATGGTTATGCCTCTACTAGAGCATGGGTGAGATTCAATCACAAATAGCGTGATTTTTCGTATGATTTATGGGTGCAGCGACAAGTCTGCTTTTCTGCGCATTTCTAGGAAGAGATGTCATGTCTTTAATGCCAAGCTGGATAAGAAAGAGGTTACTGCTTTAAAAGGTCAGTTTTTTTTCCCGGCAACTCTAGTTGAATGGCTCCTTGCTCTCATGTGATGATGACGCCTCTTTTTATTTTTCAGGCCATGATCAAGTTTAGGACGTGTGTGAGGCTAGCCACATGCTGCTGTATTAGAGGATGATGGCCAATTTAGTTTATAAGCATGTGTTCCCTACTAGTACTCAGTTGTAAATTGTGGAATCTGTCAACTTGTTCTGTATTATTGTAGTTATGTGTGTATTAGGTTCTCTCCTCAACTTTGATTATTAAATATGGGTTCTCTGGACTTTGTCGAGTAGTCGGACCGCAATGAAATCTTCGATGTCTGTTTAATAAGCCTCCTCCAAAAGGCTATTTGGAAAGCCATTTGATGACAAGTTTCTGTCTTTAAAGTAGTGTTTTGAAAAGTGGACTGGAGCAGCCGGTTAGATTGGTCCAACCGAGAATTAGCCCCTCCAAACCTGGGAAAGTCAGACAGGGAAAAACAGGTCAAAACCTGTAAAATTTGTTCCGGTTTGCTGTTTTTTCGACTAGTTTTCATAAGAGGTGTTATTCGTTGCCCACATTTGACTAGTTTTTGAAAAGAAAATGGATCATCTTTATAATGGATTAATGGTTATTGCACTCGATTCACTAATAAAAGGCCTCATCTTTGTAGTAATTGTTGTCTAATTCGCAAATCTCAACATTTATTTTAGATTTTGTTGTTTCCTCTCCAAATCTCCTCCATCTTCATCCTGTATGCTTTATGACTTGTATACATCCCAAATTCCCAATTTTGGGGCCTAATGAGTTCGATGATTCGATGGGAATGGGAATGAGTATTTTTTTTTTTGAGGGGAAGTTATAGGTGATTAGGTATTGATTATGAATAAATGATATTTTCTTTTTGAATGAAACATGGTGGTGGTTTGATGGAAGAAGATGAATGAGGGGTTTTCGAGATAGTAGTTTTTGGGTTACACTTTTGTTTTGTTTTAAAATATACATGGAAGTACTAATGGAGTTTCAGTTTGGAAAGAAAAAAAAAAAAAGAAAAGAATGCATGACGTTATACGGTTTTTTTATTCCGGTTTCAACTTGATCCAGGCTAGGTTTCTTAAGCTTTGTGAAATCATCGCTCTTTTGCAATCTATTAGAGCAAATCACTAACCTTGTGATGTACGTTTAAATGATCACTGTATCATATATAGGTGCTTCTTCTGATGCAAGTGTTGGAAAAAGTATAGCACAATGGGTATTTGTTGTTTCTTTTTAATAAATAGAGCTTCAAACTCGGTCTATTCATATATTTTATCATAATGAAAGAGAGAGACTTTATATTGTCGGCTATATTAAGCTATATATATACTCGACGCCCTTCTCTACCTCCTCTCTTTTGCGAGTTCAAGTAAAAACCGGCTTCGCTTGTTGCCGTTGACATGTAGTTCAAGCAAGAATATAAACACCCGAAAAACTTTAAAGGATTGTTACAATACCAAATTCTCATCAGATCTCTGTGTGGTTTTTATGCTCTATGTTTTCTTTATTATGAGGTGACAGCAAGATCGTCGTTAAATCCTATCAAATTACCACAAATTACTAACTAAGAAGGTAGGGTAAGTGGGTATCGTATCCACAAGGAAGAGGAAAGTCCTAATATGCGATTCTAGTGTGGAAAAATAAGAAATAAAAGAAATAAGAACAATAAATGGGGGGTTTTTTGGTTTGAAAGTCTATTAGACGAGAAATAAACGATTTATTAAGATTACTAAGGTGATCCTCGGTGATAATCTCATCTAACACCCTAATATAGTAATTTTACTCCTCTCTAATTACACCAATTCATAGTTAATCTCGGTTTTCACCAATTAATCCTCTTTTATGGGGAATTTGAGCAACCGCTACCAAATTCCCCTCCTTTTAATCCTAATTTGTCTAGTGACCACTCAAACAAATCAAAACCAAAGGCATGAAGAGCAAGGATTAATAAGAGATTAAAAACAACCCAAATTAGTATCTAATTAGCCGCAACCGCGACACTAATTAAATCTAATCTATTAGTTGTCTAATTAATTCCCCAATCACAAATTAGTCATAACCATACACTAAACATGTGAAAGTTGCTTCCTTTAGGGTTAATAATCAATGACCATCAATAAAAACCAAGCATAAGAAATACCCAATTCAATCCAATCAACCAATTAGAGAAAATAAGGGTAAATCAAGCAATTGAAAAACAAGGAATTAATTACCATGAAATTAAAGGCAAATTAGAGAGAAGAAAATCTTACTAATACATAGGATGAGAGAATTTGATTACATCAAGGATCTAGAAGGTGATTAGCCTTCCATACTAACTATTACAATAAGGTTTGAAATGGAAATCATAATGAAAATACTAATTCTCACTAATCTCTCCCTTGAGTTTCTCTCTCTAGAAAATAAGAGCAAGATGTAAAAATATAATGAAAGGTGATTAGTATTAGGGAGGGGTTCATGCCCCTTTATTTAAACTAAGTACAAAACACTAAAAGACAAAATAGATATTTAGGCACAAATAAACCGTCAAAAGTCTCAAGTAAGCTTCCTGGAAGCTCCCTTTCTAGACTCGAGGAGAGGGATCCTCAAGTCGAGTGAAGAAATCCTCGAGGATCTTGTCCTTCTAAATACCCGTCCTGTAAACTCTCCTCGACTCGAGGGAAGTAATCCTCGAGTCGAGATTATAGTCCTCGAGTCAAGGTTGATGATCCTCGAGTCGAGGGGCTGTGCGCAGGGCAATCTTCGAATGGGCATAACTCTCACCTCCGAACTTCATTTTGAGCTCATAATATATCGTTGGAAAGCTAAGACGATGAACTTTCCTCTCCACTTGGAATTTCTGAATAATATCTTATGGTTGGAGAGTTATGATCCAATGAAGTCGGAGGTGATGGTGTGTGGTTCTCGGAATGTCGTCAATCTATCTTCTCCTCGAATCTTGCTCCAATTTGTAGCTTGATCCCCTAGTATTGTCCGAGATTCACCAAAAGGGTCTAAGGCCGCCAAAAACTCGTAAAACCAACGAATAATCTCCAAAAATACTCCGAGTGGTGTGGTCTACGACTCACGATAAAACCATGCCCAAATAGACACTAAGGCGCCTAAATCAACCGAATTAACACACCACATTTACGCCACATCATGAGGTTGTCTGGAATGTACTAAAAAATACTGTGAACTAAGACATCTGGGGCACAAAACAATGAATGAAAAAACAATATAAAAAGTGCATAGTAAAAGCTAAGGTGATGATGCGAAGATTAATTAAGAGATAATCCATTGATATCAAACAACTAATACGTATCACAGATTGGCTTGAGCAACAAGGCAAACAATATGCAAACCCACTGTTACAACTTACAACCCTATCACTACCATAATACAAGTGTTTCCAAGTCGTAATACACTATGAATTTAATCATTGTCTTTTACAGTCTTGGTCATCATCTTCTTTGCAACCAACCTCATACAAACTCATCTTCTCGTATGGATGGATAGGACTCGTAACATGATTTAAACCATTAGCCGACACAAATCCTCCTTCTTTGCCACAACTTTAGCCGTCAATGTAAATGACATCTTTTGTGCTGGAGACTCAAAAGTCAACTCTTTTGGTTCTACGGTTAGGGAAACTTAACTAAAGTGACTGGTGAATATGTCGTAATTAGACGTGTAATGTAAGTTCCCTCTTGAACACACGCACTTGTTCCTCTTCTATTGGCAAAAAGGCAGCCGCAAATGAAGGCTCATTCAAATCATACACACTAACTTTACCTTCAAGCTAAGAAAGAGATCATATGTTTCTGTTGTTTCATCAGTCCGGGATATAGCGCCTTCTGTGGCTGGATAATACCAGCTCCATAAGCCATCTCATAACCTGGTACTCTTCTTTGAGCAAGGCTCAATGCTACAATAAAAAAAAATTCACGAATTTGATAAATGGCCAAGTTAGAGAGATCTATATGTTTCGGCATAAACTACCACTTAGTCACTTACCAACATCCTAGTTCTGATGTCTTCAAATGATGAAACAATAATTTTACTTGAATGGAAAACCAGGAAAATGGACAAGGCACATATATAAGCGAGGAGGAAGCATAATACTTGTCATCAATACTAAAATGAAAACTAAGAGTGCCTTATAGAGTAGTCTTTCCGGAAAAAGATAGCCAGACGACAGAGAAGAGACTATCCTGGAATGCATTAACAGATGCCTATAAAAAGCCAGCCTTAACAAAGGATTGTCTACTATGGAGTTCCTGCACCTAGGATAGCAATGGTGAGAGTAGATAAGCTTTCTTTTCGCTCATTCTACAAGCAAAATTATGCTCCAATGCAAAGATTGCACATGTCAGCCACGAATAGACAGAGCCCACAGAAGAAACACAACCTATTCTTAAACAAAATAGTTTAGGCTTGCCTAACTCATTCATTTATAGTTGGACATCCCAGTAGCACCGTGCCTTGAGCTCAGATTACGCGTGATTCATTTATTTTACAGTGGACAGCTTTATCTACAAGTTACCAGCCCCTTTTATATGTTGGTAGCACATACTATGCCGTGTAATCCAATTATAATCCCGGTCTAATTTTAACCAAGTAGCTAGCCAACAAAGAGCATCTGTAGGGTACTAGAGAGAATTCTTACCTGTAGTGACAAAAGAGGATTTCAAAGCATGAGGGCTCCAAGATGGGTGTGCTTCCGTCACTAGCACAACTCCTGCGACAGCCTCAGGACATGCCATGGAGGTTCCAGATTGTTGATGATTATAGCAGGAAGACATGGAGCTATTTCTTGAAAAGGAAATATGAAACTTTTGATGCTTTCAAGAAATTCAAGGCACTTACAGAGAAAGAGAGTGGTTATGAACTCAAGGCTTTGCGAACAGATCGAGGAGGTGAATTCACATCAAATGAATTCAAGAATTTTTGTGATGCGCATGGAATTCGCAGACCATTGACAGTACCTAGATCACCACAACAAAATGGAGTTGCTGAGAGAAAGAACCGGACAATTCTTAACATGGCTCGGTCCATGTTAAAGAGCAAGAATATGCCCAAGGAGTTTTGGGCTGAAGCTGTTGCATGTGCAGTCTATCTCACAAATCGCTCTCCCACCAAGAGCGTGATAGACGTGACACCACAAGAAGCCTGGAGTGGCTGGAAGCCAAATGTATCTCATTTGCGAGTTTTTGGATCTGTGGCCTATGCACATGTTCCTGAACAGGTGAGAACGAAGCTGGATGATAGAAGTCAGAAGTTGTTATTCATTGGCTATGATGAGAATTCCAAAGGACATAAGAGAACGAAGCTGGATGATAGAAGTCAGAAGTTGTTATTCATTGGCTATGATGAGAATTCCAAAGGACATAAGTTGTTCAACCCTGACACCGGTAAGGTTGTGATAAGTCGAGATGTTGAGCTTGATGAGGAAGCATCATAGGATTGGAGTCAACCCGAGGACTCTTGTGATTTCCTCCCTTATTTTGATGAAGAAATTCAAGTTGAGAATGTTGTTCAAACACCTCCTGCGACACCAAATCAATCTCCAAGTACGCCAAGTACACAACGTACTCCAACAAATAGGCACTCTGCTTCATCTACAAGTTCATCAAGTTCGAGTGAACGGCCGACCAAATATCGATCCCTTACAGATCTTATCAATGAGACTGTACCTATGAACTTAGATTAAACTACCTTATTTTGTTTGTTTGCTGATATTGAGCCATTGAATTTTGATGAAGCAAAACAAGAGTAGGTTTGGGTGAAGGCAATGAATGAAGAAATTCGTTCTATTCAGAAGAATGAAACTTGGGAGTTAGCAACACTAGCAAGTGAGAAAAAGGCCATTGGAGTCAAGTGGGTGTACAAGATCAAAAAGAATGCCCAAGGGGAAGTTGAAAGATACAAAGGCAGGCTTGTTGCTAAAGGCTACAAGCAAAAGCAAGGTATTGACTATGAAGAGGTGTTTGCTCCTGTTGCCCGATTGGAAACTGTGAGATTGTTAATCTCACCAGCAGCTCAAAACCGTTGGAAAATTCATCAAATGGATGTGAAATCCGCTTTTCTGAACGGTTATCTTGAGGAGGAGGTATATATTGAACAACCTGATGGGTATGTTGTCAAAGGACAAGAAGACACGGTGCTAAAACTTCGGAAAGCACTTTATGGATTAAAGCAGGCACCACGGGCATGGAACAGCCGACTAGACATGTATCTGCAAGGCAATGGTTTCACAAAGTGCATACATGAACATGCGCTTTATGCAAAGAAACAAGGAAATGATGTCTTATTTGTCTGTATCTATGTGGATGATCTTGTCTTTACATGTAGTAACTCACACTTGTTTGATGAGTTCAAGAAGAGAATGACTTGAGAGTTTGAGATGACAGATATGGGTCTTATGTCTTATTATCTGGGCATCGAGGTGAAGCAAATGGAAGAAGGCATCTTTATCTCACAAGAAGGATACACCAAGAATATACTAAAGAAATTTAACATGGTGGATGTTAATCCTGTTAGCACCCCGATGGAATGCGGGGTCAAGCTATCAAAATCTGATCAAAGTGAAGAGAAGGTGAATCCGACTTTGTTCAAAAGTCTTGTGGGAAGTTTGAGGTACTTGACTTGTACAAGACCGGATATCTTGTTCGTCGTCGGTCTAGTGAGTCGGTTCATGGAGACTCCGTCCAATGCACACTTGAAGGTAGCAAAGAGAATTCTCCGGTACTTGAAAGGAACTACTGATTATGGCCTATTTTATTCAGCATCACAAGAGTTCAAACTCTTGGGATACTGTGATAGTGACTATGCCGGAGACATGGAGGATAGCAAAAGTACAACTGGGTTTGTCTTTTACCTAGGAGACAATGCTGTTTCATGGAGCTCGAAGAAACAGCCTACCTCTATTCTTGTGCATGTCATGCAATATGGTTGAGACAGTTGTTGCGGGAAATTTATTTCCCTCAAAGTGATCCAACGGAGATTATGGTTGATAAGAAGTCCGCTCTTGCTTTGGCAAAGAATCCAGTGTTTCATGACCGAAGCAAGCATATCAAGACAAGATTCCATTTCATCAGACAGTGTGTGGAAGAAAGAGAGGTTGAGTTGAAGTATGTCAAGACACATGGCCAGGTTGCTGACATATTTACAAAGCCTTTGAAGTTTGATATTTTTCAGAAGATGCGGATGCTACTGGGAGTTATGAGCAAATCAAGTTTACGGGGGAGTGTTGAAAGTTAAACTTGACTGTGGCAAGAGTTACACAAATAAGTGCAAAACATTACACCATTGGAAGTTTAAGCAAGTTACTACAACTTGGCTTAATGAATTGGGAATGTTATTAGAGGCACCAAGCTAGAAGTTTTAGAATTAAATAAGGGTTAATGAATTGTGAGTTTCATGTAATTTAGATGAGAGTTTCTTAAGTGGGTTTAGTATAAATACCCATTGTAGGTGATGGAGAAAAGTGTGGAGTTGAATACAAAACACATTCATATAATAAAAAGAGTTTTCCTCCTCCTATACCTCTCTTATATCCACTTGTTCAGGTGTGTTTTAGCCTATTTTCCCCCCCACCACGCTTCCCAACACAGACAAAACGTTCTGCGTGTTGAATAGTATGTTGGCTTCAGCTGTACGTTTAGGTGTTATTCGAGCGGCCATCCCGCAAGAATTCCGACCCCGGGAGCAAGAACGTCAGGCTGTAATTGTATTTGTCAGCATTATACACGCATTAGAAGAGTAATTTGAACACAAAATTCCCAAGTATGAAAAAGTAAAGAAAATTTTCAGTTTACCATTATCATTTCATCTAAAAAGGTCGAGGGTCCTCGGGACGAAAATACAGCAACATTTTCAACCCCATCGTAACGGAATACAGTCTTCCTCATCCTTGCATATGGATTACTGAATCAACATATTATCAGTTAATTTAAAAGTCGTGTAAACAGATGTTTAAAAATAAGATAGACACTTCCAACTCTTTTTTTAGGGTAGCCATACCGTCAGCTGCCTAGCTGTAAGGATATATGGGTATGATTTTTGAATTTTGAACCCAACCCCTGTCTGTTTTCTTGCGGTGTAATTAATTAATTAACAGAAGAGGATAGACATGTATCAAGGGTTTAGCATGATTTTGATGATCAGCAGATATAGTGGCATAACAGCTTGTGTGAAGCTGAACTAAACCTCTATCAGATTGGCACCAAAACCAGATGTCTTTTCTTTTCTTCGAACACATTAATGTAACATGTCCGTTGTCTTCTACCTTTGTTGAGGGCAGATCACTGCGATGGCATAGAAAAGTAAGATTGTGGTACGGTACAAACTAATAAAAAATGCGCATAATAATATAAATTGGAGAATCTTTACCTCAATGGATAAAATTCACTATCCTCCAAGTTTAAGGAGTTTCCCTTCCAAGATGTAAACGATATGTTATTCAGCTAATAGAAAAATGACAATTTGCACTACTAAAGTTCTTATTCAATATAAATGATGAAATATTACCTCAAGTTTCAGTAGTATTTCGATATCTTCTGATGCTGATGATTTCACTCCAATCTCTACTACAGTCAATTAGTCACAGCAGATCTACCAGTAGTCGATGCCCCGACAATTAGGCACCACGGCATTCCCCAGCCGAGTCGCCTATATGCAGGTCCTGTGTTTCCCGCAGCCAAACATGTAAGAATGCCCGCTCGAAATGCTTCAAGTGAGGCTTTACTGACTTCGCTTGTTTGATTGTTTAGTACATCTTCGACTTGGAGAGATATTGAAATAATATGAACTTTGTCTTTTACTGCATATGAAATTGCAGAAGCGCACATTTCTAATTAATGAGACGGCACAACCATCGCAACCTATAGTATAAAAGCAAATTTCGCATTCGGATACTCCTCCCCGAATACTCCCTTCACATAGGTTAAAGAAGTTGGCCTTTTGCATCCTCCTACAAACAATGTAACCACAATGATACTGTTAGGGAAGCGTGCCATAAACAACGGTGTGGGAGACGGTAAACAGTCCACGACAATTAGAAGAGGAGTACACAACGATTAAAGTGCAAATAATGGTAGTTCAAACACAACAATTTTGAGGTGGAAAACCCTTATCAACCAAGGGAAAAACCACCGCCACTCTTGGCTCAATTAATCCACTAGTAAGAGATTCGATAGTTCAAGTATACAACCAACAATACCACCAATCAACAACACAAGCATACTATCTCTAAGTTTAGGTAATAATTGCAATTACCCTAATTCAATTAGAAACCTCTCTAACTCAAATACCTCACAAATACCTTGTTGATGAATACCGGTACACCGAGACCGAAGATCGTTGTTGTAGCTAGAACCTCCCACACGAGCTCTCCGTTGAGTAGATCGGACCAACCACACTCTTGTGTTTGTCACTCTCTCACTCACCCTCTAGCTCTCTCTCTTACTCTTTGGGATTCAACAATGGTGGATGTTGAACACTCTTTCTCTCTACAATTTGTGCTCTCACCTTACCTCAAGTTTTCTTGCTAAAACTTGATCTCTCACAACCCACAAAACCCTCTCTATTCCTCTGTTTTTGTGTGCCGTGCGTTTTCTACAAGAAAGCTACTGCCTTCCTCTTTTTCTTCTTATTTGCGTGAGTATGGGTTAGCTTCTCCAAGAAGCTTGTGATTGTTGGCTTTCCCATCTCAATCAAGTCTATTGGACTACATAGTCCAATAGCACTTAATCTACCAATATGGGCTATCAAGCCAATCAGGCCCAACTTCACTTGGACATCTCCACAACCCATTTTCACTCAAATACTACACTAAATACTAATTACCACTAACTAGTATTTATAACATTGATGATGGTATATATTTGGATATTAAGGGGTGATCTCCAACAGATACCCATGATCACGCTCTGTATGCGATAGGATCCCTGGTTGTTAGGCATAACTCAGCAAGAACAACATATATAGAGTAGCAATAGCTAATGACTTGTTGATGGTAGATGCTAATTGTTGAATGAAAACCAATATAAGAAGCTAACTAACCTGTTTAAATATGCTGGCTTACGAGGTTTGGTACCAAACAACATGGTTTTATGAGTGTCAATGATCGCTACTCTGATAGTAGCATAGTACCACAGGTAATAGGCTTAAATAAACCCTTTCCATGATGTCCTGTTGGACAACCAGTAAAGAGAAAATCTAGTATATATACATAAGTTGAACGGCTTAAACAATCGATGTGGGAAGAAAAAGTACCACTGCGGCACTGATCACCTATTCAGTTTCAGCTTGGCTTGTATCCCTGTCCCAATTCAAGAATGTTAACTGGGTCATCAGAGCTGAGAGCAGTATGTCTGCGGCTGTAATTGGTTCCACGAGAATTGGAAATCCAAACACCCGAAATTATTGTCAGCAAAAATAAATCCCAGTGCTTGGTTGGGCGAGTTTAGAAGCCATGAAACTGAGCAATCCAACAAAGAAAAATGTTTACATGTTCATAACTGTATGTTCTTCACATTCGTAACCCTGAGACTCAACCATAAGTTTACAGACCCCTTCGACACGACTTCGAAAGTTAAACTTGACTGTGGCAAGAGTGACACAAATAAGTGCAAAACATTACACCATTGGAAGTTTAAGCAAGTTACTACAACTTGGCTTAATGAATTGGGAATGTTATTAGAGGCACCAAGCTAGAAGTTTTAGAATTAAATAAGGGTTAATGAATTGTGAGTTTCATGTAATTTAGATGAGAGTTTCTTAAGTGGGTTTAGTATAAATACCCATTGTAGGTGATGGAGAAAAGTGTGGAGTTGAATACAAAACACATTCATATAATAAAAAGAGTTTTCCTCCTCCTATACCTCTCTTATATCCACTTGTTCAGGTGTGTTTTAGCCTATTTTCCCCCCCACCACGCTTCCCAACACAGACAAAACGTTCTGCGTGTTGAATAGTATGTTGGCTTCAGCTGTACGTTTAGGTGTTATTCGAGCGGCCATCCCGCAAGAATTCCGACCCCGGGAGCAAGAACGTCAGGCTGTAATTGTATTTGTCAGCATTATACACGCATTAGAAGAGTAATTTGAACACAAAATTCCCAAGTATGAAAAAGTAAAGAAAATTTTCAGTTTACCATTATCATTTCATCTAAAAAGGTCGAGGGTCCTCGGGACGAAAATACAGCAACATTTTCAACCCCATCGTAACGGAATACAGTCTTCCTCATCCTTGCATATGGATTACTGAATCAACATATTATCAGTTAATTTAAAAGTCGTGTAAACAGATGTTTAAAAATAAGATAGACACTTCCAACTCTTTTTTTAGGGTAGCCATACCGTCAGCTGCCTAGCTGTAAGGATATATGGGTATGATTTTTGAATTTTGAACCCAACCCCTGTCTGTTTTCTTGCGGTGTAATTAATTAATTAACAGAAGAGGATAGACATGTATCAAGGGTTTAGCATGATTTTGATGATCAGCAGATATAGTGGCATAACAGCTTGTGTGAAGCTGAACTAAACCTCTATCAGATTGGCACCAAAACCAGATGTCTTTTCTTTTCTTCGAACACATTAATGTAACATGTCCGTTGTCTTCTACCTTTGTTGAGGGCAGATCACTGCGATGGCATAGAAAAGTAAGATTGTGGTACGGTACAAACTAATAAAAAATGCGCATAATAATATAAATTGGAGAATCTTTACCTCAATGGATAAAATTCACTATCCTCCAAGTTTAAGGAGTTTCCCTTCCAAGATGTAAACGATATGTTATTCAGCTAATAGAAAAATGACAATTTGCACTACTAAAGTTCTTATTCAATATAAATGATGAAATATTACCTCAAGTTTCAGTAGTATTTCGATATCTTCTGATGCTGATGATTTCACTCCAATCTCTACTACAGTCAATTAGTCACAGCAGATCTACCAGTAGTCGATGCCCCGACAATTAGGCACCACGGCATTCCCCAGCCGAGTCGCCTATATGCAGGTCCTGTGTTTCCCGCAGCCAAACATGTAAGAATGCCCGCTCGAAATGCTTCAAGTGAGGCTTTACTGACTTCGCTTGTTTGATTGTTTAGTACATCTTCGACTTGGAGAGATATTGAAATAATATGAACTTTGTCTTTTACTGCATATGAAATTGCAGAAGCGCACATTTCTAATTAATGAGACGGCACAACCATCGCAACCTATAGTATAAAAGCAAATTTCGCATTCGGATACTCCTCCCCGAATACTCCCTTCACATAGGTTAAAGAAGTTGGCCTTTTGCATCCTCCTACAAACAATGTAACCACAATGATACTGTTAGGGAAGCGTGCCATAAACAACGGTGTGGGAGACGGTAAACAGTCCACGACAATTAGAAGAGGAGTACACAACGATTAAAGTGCAAATAATGGTAGTTCAAACACAACAATTTTGAGGTGGAAAACCCTTATCAACCAAGGGAAAAACCACCGCCACTCTTGGCTCAATTAATCCACTAGTAAGAGATTCGATAGTTCAAGTATACAACCAACAATACCACCAATCAACAACACAAGCATACTATCTCTAAGTTTAGGTAATAATTGCAATTACCCTAATTCAATTAGAAACCTCTCTAACTCAAATACCTCACAAATACCTTGTTGATGAATACCGGTACACCGAGACCGAAGATCGTTGTTGTAGCTAGAACCTCCCACACGAGCTCTCCGTTGAGTAGATCGGACCAACCACACTCTTGTGTTTGTCACTCTCTCACTCACCCTCTAGCTCTCTCTCTTACTCTTTGGGATTCAACAATGGTGGATGTTGAACACTCTTTCTCTCTACAATTTGTGCTCTCACCTTACCTCAAGTTTTCTTGCTAAAACTTGATCTCTCACAACCCACAAAACCCTCTCTATTCCTCTGTTTTTGTGTGCCGTGCGTTTTCTACAAGAAAGCTACTGCCTTCCTCTTTTTCTTCTTATTTGCGTGAGTATGGGTTAGCTTCTCCAAGAAGCTTGTGATTGTTGGCTTTCCCATCTCAATCAAGTCTATTGGACTACATAGTCCAATAGCACTTAATCTACCAATATGGGCTATCAAGCCAATCAGGCCCAACTTCACTTGGACATCTCCACAACCCATTTTCACTCAAATACTACACTAAATACTAATTACCACTAACTAGTATTTATAACATTGATGATGGTATATATTTGGATATTAAGGGGTGATCTCCAACAGATACCCATGATCACGCTCTGTATGCGATAGGATCCCTGGTTGTTAGGCATAACTCAGCAAGAACTAACATATATAGAGTAGCAATAGCTAATGACTTGTTGATGGTAGATGCTAATTGTTGAATGAAAACCAATATAAGAAGCTAACTAACCTGTTTAAATATGCTGGCTTACGAGGTTTGGTACCAAACAACATGGTTTTATGAGTGTCAATGATCGCTACTCTGATAGTAGCATAGTACCACAGGTAATAGGCTTAAATAAACCCTTTCCATGATGTCCTGTTGGACAACCAGTAAAGAGAAAATCTAGTATATATACATAAGTTGAACGGCTTAAACAATCGATGTGGGAAGAAAAAGTACCACTGCGGCACTGATCACCTATTCAGTTTCAGCTTGGCTTGTATCCCTGTCCCAATTCAAGAATGTTAACTGGGTCATCAGAGCTGAGAGCAGTATGTCTGCGGCTGTAATTGGTTCCACGAGAATTGGAAATCCAAACACCCGAAATTATTGTCAGCAAAAATAAATCCCAGTGCTTGGTTGGGCGAGTTTAGAAGCCATGAAACTGAGCAATCCAACAAAGAAAAATGTTTACATGTTCATAACTGTATGTTCTTCACATTCGTAACCCTGAGACTCAACCATAAGTTTACAGACCCCTTCGACACGACTTCGAAAGTTAAACTTGACTGTGGCAAGAGTGACACAAATAAGTGCAAAACATTACACCATTGGAAGTTTAAGCAAGTTACTACAACTTGGCTTAATGAATTGGGAATGTTATTAGAGGCACCAAGCTAGAAGTTTTAGAATTAAATAAGGGTTAATGAATTGTGAGTTTCATGTAATTTAGATGAGAGTTTCTTAAGTGGGTTTAGTATAAATACCCATTGTAGGTGATGGAGAAAAGTGTGGAGTTGAATACAAAACACATTCATATAATAAAAAGAGTTTTCCTCCTCCTATACCTCTCTTATATCCACTTGTTCAGGTGTGTTTTAGCCTATTTTCCCCCCCACCACGCTTCCCAACACAGACAAAACGTTCTGCGTGTTGAATAGTATGTTGGCTTCAGCTGTACGTTTAGGTGTTATTCGAGCGGCCATCCCGCAAGAATTCCGACCCCGGGAGCAAGAACGTCAGGCTGTAATTGTATTTGTCAGCATTATACACGCATTAGAAGAGTAATTTGAACACAAAATTCCCAAGTATGAAAAAGTAAAGAAAATTTTCAGTTTACCATTATCATTTCATCTAAAAAGGTCGAGGGTCCTCGGGACGAAAATACAGCAACATTTTCAACCCCATCGTAACGGAATACAGTCTTCCTCATCCTTGCATATGGATTACTGAATCAACATATTATCAGTTAATTTAAAAGTCGTGTAAACAGATGTTTAAAAATAAGATAGACACTTCCAACTCTTTTTTTAGGGTAGCCATACCGTCAGCTGCCTAGCTGTAAGGATATATGGGTATGATTTTTGAATTTTGAACCCAACCCCTGTCTGTTTTCTTGCGGTGTAATTAATTAATTAACAGAAGAGGATAGACATGTATCAAGGGTTTAGCATGATTTTGATGATCAGCAGATATAGTGGCATAACAGCTTGTGTGAAGCTGAACTAAACCTCTATCAGATTGGCACCAAAACCAGATGTCTTTTCTTTTCTTCGAACACATTAATGTAACATGTCCGTTGTCTTCTACCTTTGTTGAGGGCAGATCACTGCGATGGCATAGAAAAGTAAGATTGTGGTACGGTACAAACTAATAAAAAATGCGCATAATAATATAAATTGGAGAATCTTTACCTCAATGGATAAAATTCACTATCCTCCAAGTTTAAGGAGTTTCCCTTCCAAGATGTAAACGATATGTTATTCAGCTAATAGAAAAATGACAATTTGCACTACTAAAGTTCTTATTCAATATAAATGATGAAATATTACCTCAAGTTTCAGTAGTATTTCGATATCTTCTGATGCTGATGATTTCACTCCAATCTCTACTACAGTCAATTAGTCACAGCAGATCTACCAGTAGTCGATGCCCCGACAATTAGGCACCACGGCATTCCCCAGCCGAGTCGCCTATATGCAGGTCCTGTGTTTCCCGCAGCCAAACATGTAAGAATGCCCGCTCGAAATGCTTCAAGTGAGGCTTTACTGACTTCGCTTGTTTGATTGTTTAGTACATCTTCGACTTGGAGAGATATTGAAATAATATGAACTTTGTCTTTTACTGCATATGAAATTGCAGAAGCGCACATTTCTAATTAATGAGACGGCACAACCATCGCAACCTATAGTATAAAAGCAAATTTCGCATTCGGATACTCCTCCCCGAATACTCCCTTCACATAGGTTAAAGAAGTTGGCCTTTTGCATCCTCCTACAAACAATGTAACCACAATGATACTGTTAGGGAAGCGTGCCATAAACAACGGTGTGGGAGACGGTAAACAGTCCACGACAATTAGAAGAGGAGTACACAACGATTAAAGTGCAAATAATGGTAGTTCAAACACAACAATTTTGAGGTGGAAAACCCTTATCAACCAAGGGAAAAACCACCGCCACTCTTGGCTCAATTAATCCACTAGTAAGAGATTCGATAGTTCAAGTATACAACCAACAATACCACCAATCAACAACACAAGCATACTATCTCTAAGTTTAGGTAATAATTGCAATTACCCTAATTCAATTAGAAACCTCTCTAACTCAAATACCTCACAAATACCTTGTTGATGAATACCGGTACACCGAGACCGAAGATCGTTGTTGTAGCTAGAACCTCCCACACGAGCTCTCCGTTGAGTAGATCGGACCAACCACACTCTTGTGTTTGTCACTCTCTCACTCACCCTCTAGCTCTCTCTCTTACTCTTTGGGATTCAACAATGGTGGATGTTGAACACTCTTTCTCTCTACAATTTGTGCTCTCACCTTACCTCAAGTTTTCTTGCTAAAACTTGATCTCTCACAACCCACAAAACCCTCTCTATTCCTCTGTTTTTGTGTGCCGTGCGTTTTCTACAAGAAAGCTACTGCCTTCCTCTTTTTCTTCTTATTTGCGTGAGTATGGGTTAGCTTCTCCAAGAAGCTTGTGATTGTTGGCTTTCCCATCTCAATCAAGTCTATTGGACTACATAGTCCAATAGCACTTAATCTACCAATATGGGCTATCAAGCCAATCAGGCCCAACTTCACTTGGACATCTCCACAACCCATTTTCACTCAAATACTACACTAAATACTAATTACCACTAACTAGTATTTATAACATTGATGATGGTATATATTTGGATATTAAGGGGTGATCTCCAACAGATACCCATGATCACGCTCTGTATGCGATAGGATCCCTGGTTGTTAGGCATAACTCAGCAAGAACTAACATATATAGAGTAGCAATAGCTAATGACTTGTTGATGGTAGATGCTAATTGTTGAATGAAAACCAATATAAGAAGCTAACTAACCTGTTTAAATATGCTGGCTTACGAGGTTTGGTACCAAACAACATGGTTTTATGAGTGTCAATGATCGCTACTCTGATAGTAGCATAGTACCACAGGTAATAGGCTTAAATAAACCCTTTCCATGATGTCCTGTTGGACAACCAGTAAAGAGAAAATCTAGTATATATACATAAGTTGAACGGCTTAAACAATCGATGTGGGAAGAAAAAGTACCACTGCGGCACTGATCACCTATTCAGTTTCAGCTTGGCTTGTATCCCTGTCCCAATTCAAGAATGTTAACTGGGTCATCAGAGCTGAGAGCAGTATGTCTGCGGCTGTAATTGGTTCCACGAGAATTGGAAATCCAAACACCCGAAATTATTGTCAGCAAAAATAAATCCCAGTGCTTGGTTGGGCGAGTTTAGAAGCCATGAAACTGAGCAATCCAACAAAGAAAAATGTTTACATGTTCATAACTGTATGTTCTTCACATTCGTAACCCTGAGACTCAACCATAAGTTTACAGACCCCTTCGACACGACTTCGAAAGTTAAACTTGACTGTGGCAAGAGTGACACAAATAAGTGCAAAACATTACACCATTGGAAGTTTAAGCAAGTTACTACAACTTGGCTTAATGAATTGGGAATGTTATTAGAGGCACCAAGCTAGAAGTTTTAGAATTAAATAAGGGTTAATGAATTGTGAGTTTCATGTAATTTAGATGAGAGTTTCTTAAGTGGGTTTAGTATAAATACCCATTGTAGGTGATGGAGAAAAGTGTGGAGTTGAATACAAAACACATTCATATAATAAAAAGAGTTTTCCTCCTCCTATACCTCTCTTATATCCACTTGTTCAGGTGTGTTTTAGCCTATTTTCCCCCCCACCACGCTTCCCAACACAGACAAAACGTTCTGCGTGTTGAATAGTATGTTGGCTTCAGCTGTACGTTTAGGTGTTATTCGAGCGGCCATCCCGCAAGAATTCCGACCCCGGGAGCAAGAACGTCAGGCTGTAATTGTATTTGTCAGCATTATACACGCATTAGAAGAGTAATTTGAACACAAAATTCCCAAGTATGAAAAAGTAAAGAAAATTTTCAGTTTACCATTATCATTTCATCTAAAAAGGTCGAGGGTCCTCGGGACGAAAATACAGCAACATTTTCAACCCCATCGTAACGGAATACAGTCTTCCTCATCCTTGCATATGGATTACTGAATCAACATATTATCAGTTAATTTAAAAGTCGTGTAAACAGATGTTTAAAAATAAGATAGACACTTCCAACTCTTTTTTTAGGGTAGCCATACCGTCAGCTGCCTAGCTGTAAGGATATATGGGTATGATTTTTGAATTTTGAACCCAACCCCTGTCTGTTTTCTTGCGGTGTAATTAATTAATTAACAGAAGAGGATAGACATGTATCAAGGGTTTAGCATGATTTTGATGATCAGCAGATATAGTGGCATAACAGCTTGTGTGAAGCTGAACTAAACCTCTATCAGATTGGCACCAAAACCAGATGTCTTTTCTTTTCTTCGAACACATTAATGTAACATGTCCGTTGTCTTCTACCTTTGTTGAGGGCAGATCACTGCGATGGCATAGAAAAGTAAGATTGTGGTACGGTACAAACTAATAAAAAATGCGCATAATAATATAAATTGGAGAATCTTTACCTCAATGGATAAAATTCACTATCCTCCAAGTTTAAGGAGTTTCCCTTCCAAGATGTAAACGATATGTTATTCAGCTAATAGAAAAATGACAATTTGCACTACTAAAGTTCTTATTCAATATAAATGATGAAATATTACCTCAAGTTTCAGTAGTATTTCGATATCTTCTGATGCTGATGATTTCACTCCAATCTCTACTACAGTCAATTAGTCACAGCAGATCTACCAGTAGTCGATGCCCCGACAATTAGGCACCACGGCATTCCCCAGCCGAGTCGCCTATATGCAGGTCCTGTGTTTCCCGCAGCCAAACATGTAAGAATGCCCGCTCGAAATGCTTCAAGTGAGGCTTTACTGACTTCGCTTGTTTGATTGTTTAGTACATCTTCGACTTGGAGAGATATTGAAATAATATGAACTTTGTCTTTTACTGCATATGAAATTGCAGAAGCGCACATTTCTAATTAATGAGACGGCACAACCATCGCAACCTATAGTATAAAAGCAAATTTCGCATTCGGATACTCCTCCCCGAATACTCCCTTCACATAGGTTAAAGAAGTTGGCCTTTTGCATCCTCCTACAAACAATGTAACCACAATGATACTGTTAGGGAAGCGTGCCATAAACAACGGTGTGGGAGACGGTAAACAGTCCACGACAATTAGAAGAGGAGTACACAACGATTAAAGTGCAAATAATGGTAGTTCAAACACAACAATTTTGAGGTGGAAAACCCTTATCAACCAAGGGAAAAACCACCGCCACTCTTGGCTCAATTAATCCACTAGTAAGAGATTCGATAGTTCAAGTATACAACCAACAATACCACCAATCAACAACACAAGCATACTATCTCTAAGTTTAGGTAATAATTGCAATTACCCTAATTCAATTAGAAACCTCTCTAACTCAAATACCTCACAAATACCTTGTTGATGAATACCGGTACACCGAGACCGAAGATCGTTGTTGTAGCTAGAACCTCCCACACGAGCTCTCCGTTGAGTAGATCGGACCAACCACACTCTTGTGTTTGTCACTCTCTCACTCACCCTCTAGCTCTCTCTCTTACTCTTTGGGATTCAACAATGGTGGATGTTGAACACTCTTTCTCTCTACAATTTGTGCTCTCACCTTACCTCAAGTTTTCTTGCTAAAACTTGATCTCTCACAACCCACAAAACCCTCTCTATTCCTCTGTTTTTGTGTGCCGTGCGTTTTCTACAAGAAAGCTACTGCCTTCCTCTTTTTCTTCTTATTTGCGTGAGTATGGGTTAGCTTCTCCAAGAAGCTTGTGATTGTTGGCTTTCCCATCTCAATCAAGTCTATTGGACTACATAGTCCAATAGCACTTAATCTACCAATATGGGCTATCAAGCCAATCAGGCCCAACTTCACTTGGACATCTCCACAACCCATTTTCACTCAAATACTACACTAAATACTAATTACCACTAACTAGTATTTATAACATTGATGATGGTATATATTTGGATATTAAGGGGTGATCTCCAACAGATACCCATGATCACGCTCTGTATGCGATAGGATCCCTGGTTGTTAGGCATAACTCAGCAAGAACTAACATATATAGAGTAGCAATAGCTAATGACTTGTTGATGGTAGATGCTAATTGTTGAATGAAAACCAATATAAGAAGCTAACTAACCTGTTTAAATATGCTGGCTTACGAGGTTTGGTACCAAACAACATGGTTTTATGAGTGTCAATGATCGCTACTCTGATAGTAGCATAGTACCACAGGTAATAGGCTTAAATAAACCCTTTCCATGATGTCCTGTTGGACAACCAGTAAAGAGAAAATCTAGTATATATACATAAGTTGAACGGCTTAAACAATCGATGTGGGAAGAAAAAGTACCACTGCGGCACTGATCACCTATTCAGTTTCAGCTTGGCTTGTATCCCTGTCCCAATTCAAGAATGTTAACTGGGTCATCAGAGCTGAGAGCAGTATGTCTGCGGCTGTAATTGGTTCCACGAGAATTGGAAATCCAAACACCCGAAATTATTGTCAGCAAAAATAAATCCCAGTGCTTGGTTGGGCGAGTTTAGAAGCCATGAAACTGAGCAATCCAACAAAGAAAAATGTTTACATGTTCATAACTGTATGTTCTTCACATTCGTAACCCTGAGACTCAACCATAAGTTTACAGACCCCTTCGACACGACTTCCCGAGGAGATCAGCCTCACTCTTGCTCCAACACAGGACATATCGAAATCACAGTCGCAAAATCCAGAATAATTACAGTTGACAGTTGGTAGTGACAGGTGACATAAACATTTCATTATTCCTCTCTAAATAGTAACAGATCGGCTCATATTTGGTTCTTGAAGAAAGACACGAGAGAATCATAAACCACCTCCTTAGAATTCATGGCCATGACATAATCAGCATGCGCATAGTCCTCAATGAACTGAAGGAAAAGCTTGTCGCGGTCATGAATCCTAAGGCTGTCCATGAGGAACTTGACATCATCAATATCTGCCAGCGCAGTTCATCCCTATCTCAATTAGAGATGAACAGCCGGAGGTCGTTTGGTATGTTTACGAGGTCATATACGGGAGGTAAAGGCTCATGTTCTTACCCTTGTCGATGTAGTCATACATTGCTAGTGTTCCGTCCCTTGCCACTGCAGAGCATTCATTGATTCATATGTCTAGGAATCAATCACAATATTCGTATTTTAATATATCAGGAGATGCACACTTTAGCCAAATGTATCATGTTCTTGGTGGCTGTTGGTTGAGGTTCATGCTGCAGAAATGCAGGCACTGTTGATTTGCTCAGGCAGCAGTTTTCACCGACATTATTCAGCTTAACATTTTTATCAGTGTAAAGACTCACAAGAGTAAGCTAACTGTCAAAAGTTTCAGTCATTAGCAAGGTTGAATGTCTGATGTATTCATATCCTTTGTTGCTGTGTATCGAGAATCAGCCCCTATCTTATACTCCTACAGAATTTACAAACTGCGTAAAATGAAGAACTTGGTTATCAGCTTGTCCGAGTGTGCTTGTGTCCCACATTGGAAGTTCGAATTTTGTTTGGTAGGTATATATTGTGTCTTGCCAGTTATGTAATTGTTTCTCCGGAAACATCAACTTGTGATGATGAATTTGTCAGCATTTCATACGCATTAGAAGAGTAATTTGTCAGCATTATATAGGCATTAGAAACTCTTTTATTAGGGTAGTCATACATACCGTCAGCTGCCTAGCTGTAAGGATATATGGGTATGATTTTTGACATGTATCAAGGGTTTAGCATGGTTTTGATGATTTAAGCTCTTGTGTAAACTCCATCTCAATTCATGAAGCATCAACTCCATTATTTCAGCCTCGTATATATGATGGAACTTTTGTCTTTAAGATGTATTCATGCCCATTTCCTCAGCTGTACCCATATTTGAGTAGAAGTAAACATACTCCTCAAATCTCAGTCCTTCTCTAGACATTCGAAATTCAGTACTCCATATTATATTCCCACATCGATCTGACAATTGAAATGTACATCAACCTTGAACCTTGTATACTAATGAATAATCATAGAAAATGTGGAACCATTACCTATATATGCTGTTGTTGCAAATCATATAGTCGATCCTGGTCAGCAGCAGATATAGTGGCATAACAGCTTGTGTGAAGCTGAACTAAACCTCTATCAGATTGGCACCATAACCAGATGACTTTTCTTTTCTTCCAACACATTAATGTAACATGTCCGTTGTTTTCTACCTTTGTTGAGTGTAGATTGTTGGAGTTAATCTCCAAACAATCACCTGTGGAGTCACCTGAGGAGCCTCGGGCTAGTGGCCGCTGCCATCTTGCCGTGAGCGCGGAAGGGTGGCAGAGACAGACTCTCGGAATTGTGTGTGAACCGCGGTCGCGGCTCTTCCACCGCGATCGCGGTGAGCATCCAGTAGTGTTTCTCGCGATCGCGGGGCTTTAGCCGCGAGCGCGGCTAAGTGCTAGCGACGCACTGCGGGTTTTTCCTAAAACCTATTCGTCTTTTACCTTTGTACTATCTATATATACTTCCTCCTAAACACAACCCTATACACAGAGAAAGACATACACATAAACACAATACCTAAACACATCAAACCCGAGTCGTGTACTTGAGCAAGTCTAGGGCATTCGGGATCGACTGTACCAGCCGGTCTTCGTTCATGCAAACGGGATTGGTGTTGTGTAACCTGGAGGACGGACGCCCAAATTATAGCGTGCACTACGGCTAGGGAGGAATCGTTCTTAAGTTCAGAGAACTTCAATTCTCGCCACAACAATTTTGTCCCTCAATTCGATCGTCAGATAAGTGTCAAAAGTCTAATTAACTCATCCATATTTCCAACAATCTTAAGAACGATTTTTGTAGTTAATTTAGACTGTATTGATTGCCCTAATTACATGTTGTGGGAAGTCGACTTGCTCATGTTTTGTTTATGTAACTGGACTCGCGTGATTACCTGGTCTATGCGAAGATACATGCGACCTCAATTGCGTAGTATGCGTTTTACGTGATCTAATCAATTTGTTTGATTTATTCTTTTCACTTTGTTGTTTGTGCGCATGTTTTTTGAGGCTGCCGTGGTATACATGCATAATCCAACGACTTTGGATGTTTTTAGAGCTGACCAAATTTGTGTGTATAAGTTGTGCGTTTGATCTTTGAAGCCATGTGCTTTCTTGTTGTTAAAGCGGCGGAGTGCAGGTCAATATTTCGACAAGAGTTTTATTTGATCTTGAATCATGTGTTTTTTGATCTCTACAGTTATTCTTAAGTCATGCACGTGTGATCTTTTTTAATTTAATGTATGAATAAAGCTATCTGTAGTAAGCTTTAGAGATCTACGTTTATCGTTTGCGCTTTGTTGATGATATGTCAGTTACATGGTATCGAGATGCGGCATATACTGGCTAACACAAAGTGCGTGTTTTAATTATCAAATGTTTGATTTATGTACGTTGTGATAATTTTTTCCCGAGTGTGTCTTGCGTTGTTCGAAGAATAGTGTTTTACTCAACGGTTATATCGTTTAAGACAACTTGGTACTTGAAATATGGTTAGCTTTGTGAACCAATAAATTAAAGTACCGAACTGTAGTCTAATACTATGTGTATCTTGATCCTTGTGAGGTGTGATTTGCGTAATTCGCATAATGGTACAAGGATACGTTGCGAGATAAATTTCGGGAAAATACAGCAGTACATGTAACGAGGGCAGAAGGGGATGACAGATCTAAGTCCGATAGTGGTGGACCACGACATGTCGAGCATTTATAGTCTGCGAACCGCGAATAACAACTTGGTTGTTTTCATTAGACAGTTATGTCCCCTGTAACCCTCTTGTCTTAGTTAAAGTTATTTAACATAGAGTCATAGAGTAAATGTTAGTAGATCGACTTGTGCTTGTGAATATACAAGATAAAATACGAAGTGGTTATCTAACAAAAGTGTGATTTGTTATTCGAGGTAAATTGTAATTCGGAGCATCGTGCAATGTTGGAAAGTACGAGGAAAAGCTCGATTGTGGATTCAACTCATAGATCATCGGAAGAATGATTGAGTTAAATCTCGAACGGTGAACAGATAAGTTCACTTCATGTAAATTGCGTGTAATGCCCGAGTAGTTGTAAATAGCTTTTGAATGGTAATGAATGCATGTTTATTGTAGTATAACTTGCATGAATGTCTTGGTATTGTTTGAGTACATTTAATTCCAAGTAAGAGTAAGTTTGTAGTCTTGTTCTCCTTCATTGAATTGATAATTACCGTTTCTGATACTTTTTTGTATAAAGCATGTATCAGTTAGCTAGTTAAACCTAAGGTTGCTTTGTGAACCTGTAATGGGTAAGGTAATTATTGCGCATAGTTAGTCTAGAGTCGTCATGTTTGTGATGAACTTGTAATGACTAGACTTGAGAACTTACATGTTTATGTAGCTTACTCTAAGAGTTTGATTGTTGTGTTCATAGTGACTCAGTTAATTGACAGTTGTTGTAATCATCAGCACTTCCACCACGCACGCATTGCATCTGTGCATTTAGTCAAAGAAGAGGATACACTAGTGTTAACATTACAAAGAAAAACAGACATGGTTTGACATACCTCCCTCTTAAAGAGGGATCCATAATACGGAGTATGTAATTTCAGTTTTTTAAATCTACAAAATCATTATTTTCCAGTAGAGATGAAAGCAAAAGAAGCTAACAGGTTACCTCGAGGTTTTGGACAGGCAGCAGTGAATTGAACAATGTTCTTATGTTCTTATAATACAATATTGTATCTGTAGGTAATCCATTTTAAATTTTCAGTATTTTTGCTAAATAAGTTCCACTTATTATGTCTATTTTAAGTATTAAACTAGCATGAAACATTGACCGTAGACGTATGTGGTTGGTGATTTGATTCTTTAGCAAGTTGCGATAAATCTGAATTATATTTGGTCAAGTTACCACTCCCCCAACATAGAGCTTGGGAGCTCGATCATTGTAGCTATGATAATTGATTCATATGTTTGATACTTTCATCCGACACCCGGTAGGGTGTGGGAGTACAAAATGATAAATTTGTTCAAAATATTTTTTTTATTCATTGTGCTAGAGATAATAATTATAGTATTAACACCATAATAAAACGAATTTTTTTTCGAAATAGGGCTCAAAAAATAAATATTAAACAAAATGGGTTGGATTGAAAAATGTTCAATCTTATGGGGTGCACGTCACCCCATTTAGGTTCTGGACAAAACCGCCAGTGCCACTGGCGGTTTTAAGCGTCTTGAACAGTAGCTTTGAAACTGAGAAGAAATTTTGGCTAAGGTGAAACCGTCATTGGGGGTGGCGGTTTCACTTGAAGTGAAACCGCCACTTCCCATGGCGGTTTCATCACCGAACTAAGTATAGAAAATTGAAATAAATTTTTTTCGTCAAGGGTGAAACCGCCATGGGGGGTGGCGGTTTCACTTGAAGTGAAACCGCTACCCCCTATGGCGGTTTCACCGTTTTTTTTTTTCAATCCTTATATGCGTATTTTGGGGAAAAAAAAACATAACCCCCCGACTCTCACCCCCGACTCACCCCCAACTCTCCACATAACATCCCTCTCTCCTGCTCCGACTCGCCGCCCCTGCTCCGTCGTTCGCTGCCTGCTGCTCTGTCGCCAGCCGTTGCTCCGTCGCCGCCCGGTTGTACTCCTACACTCCTAATTGTTCCTATTATTTAGGTAATGTGTCTTTCTCCTTAATTTAGGTTAATTTCATTCATTTTAATTTAGGTTAATTTCAATTCATTACTTTAATTGTTTGTTTTTAGTTAGATTACTAATTTATTGAATAAATTGTTTTGTTAGTATTGATAATGATTTTCATTTTCATGGGTATATAGTAGAAGTTGAATTTTTAGGGGTTTTGTTTAATATTGTAATTAAACCACCTTAATTTAGGTTAATTTGAGTTCATTGAGTTGTTTTTTAGGTTAGATTACTAATATATTTAATCCAATTTAGTTAGTATTGATGCTTGAGTTTAGTTATTAAAATTCATAAGTCGATTTTTAGGGTTTTGGTTAATTGAAGATTTATGTTAGTTGAATTTCTTAATTAATTAGTTTATTTTTCTCATTATAGAATGGAAATTACTGGATATCCTTTGGTATGTTATTGGGATGGAGAAATTGTTGAAGCTAGTGGAAATGTTAGTTATAAGGGTGGAAATGAGAGTTTTGTATTTGCTAGTACTAGTATGACTTATAATGACTTCATTGGGGAGATTTGTGACGCAATGAAAATCAATAGAAATAGTGTTTCATTGACAGTGAAGATGAAGTATCCGAGTGCGGGGTGTTATAAGGTTGTACCCCTTAATAATGATCGTTCTTTACTTGCTATGTGGGCAATTGTTCGACACTCAAAGGTTCATTCTATGGACATTTATGTTGAAGTGGGAATGCTAGACTCTAGAAATGTATTGGCAACAACGATTTCAACAACGCCCAATACTTTTCTCACATCAATGAGATTTGGGGATGTTGCGCAATATGTTTCTATTGAAACCAATAACACAAATAAGGGAACCTTGGACGGGGATTTAGAAGGAGATGAGGCTGAGGAGGAGTTGAATGTTGTTGAACGTATGATTGATGATGAAGATGAGGATGATGATTTGGATGGGAAGAGTGCTCCACACTTGGAATTCAATACGATTCATGAAATTGATCAACAACATGTGAATGCTTGTAAAACATGGGTCAATGAAGTTGAAGTTAAGGTTGGTAGGGAGTTTATAGTTGGTCAAAGATTTCCAAATAAGGCTATTTTGATAGAAAATGTAATTTTGTACTCTGTACAACGTAACCAAACTTTCAAAGTGCCTGAATCCAAACCCCACACTGTCACTTTGAAGTGTGGTAGAACACCAAACCCATGCAATTGGAGGCTTAGGGCATCACATAAACAAGAACAGTTTTCAGAAGCCTTCACCATTGTCACTTATCTTGGGCCTCACGAAACTACTTATGTTGGTGACGTTATTCCACGCGATCATATGAATTTGAAACAAGGTTTCATTAGTGATGCTATTAAAAACCTTGTTGCCGAGGATTGGTCCATTAAAGTCCCAATTCTTATTGAATTTATCAATAATAAATTCAATTATACTATCTCATATATGAAGGGGTGGAATGCTAAACAAATGGCAATTGCAAATTTATATGGTGATTGGGATGAATCCTACACTTTGCTTCCTCATTTCATGCCAGCAATGAAAGAATCCAACCAGGGAACTGTTGTGCATTTTGTGAATACGCCAACATGCAAACATAATGAGGAAACTTTCTTTTGAGTGTTTTGGGCATTTGGACCATCAATTCGAGGTTTCAGCCATTGTCGCCCTCTTATAACTATTGATGGCACTCATTTATATGGGAAATATAAGGGTACTTTACTTAATGCAATGGCAGTTGATGCTAACGACCAACTTTACCCACTTGCTTTCGGTATTGTTGAGAGTGAAAATACTAATAGTTGGCCTTGGTTTATGGCATGTATAAGGAGGTTCGTGACAGATAGAAAATGTCTTTGTGTTATATCAGATAGACATGATGGCATCAAAGCTGCTATGAATGATGAACACATCGAAATGACTAAGCCTCATGCCTACCATAGATTTTGCATGCGTCATGTGGCATCTAACATCAACACAAAGTTTAAAAGTAGGGATTTGAAAAACTTGTTTGGTTGGACTGCCACACAACATCAGAAGAAGAAGTTCAATCGTGGTTTTAATCGAATGGGTGAAATAAATATTGATACACGACGTTATTTGACCAAACATGGCTTGTAGATGGAGAAGTGGTCAAATTATCATGACGGTGGGTTCAGGTATGGTATAATGACTACCAATATGGTGGAGTGTTTCAATGGAGTTTTGAAAGGAGGCCGATTCTTACCCATAGTCGCACTTGTGAAATTGACATTTTATCGAGTCAATGCGTACTTTGTGGAGCGGCGTGAGAAGGCAAAACAAAGGCTTGAAGAGGGACATGCATATTGTAAGAAAGTAATGGATGCCATTGCTGTAAATTCTGAGAAGGCCGCACATCATACCGTTGTGGCATATGATAGAGGACTATTTCAAGTGATCACTGGGTCGGGGCATAGAGGTAGTGGAAAAAGGGAAACATAAGCATACTGTGAATGTTGTGACTAAAACATGCACTTGTAAAAAACTTGAAATTTACAAGTACCCTTGTTCACATGTACTTGCCGTTTGTAGCTCAATGGGTTTAAGTACAAATGCATTTGTGGATGTGTTTTACACTAGTGGTGAGTATTTGGGGTCATACACACCCAAATTTCGACCCATTTCGGATAAAGCTTATTGGACACCTCTTGATGGTCCTACAATTCTTGCTAATAAGGATATGAAACGTGAACCCAAGAAGAAGGGTACGAAGGATAAGCCACATTCAAAGCGATTGCGTAATGAGATGGATTAAAAACCACCATCAAAATCATTATGTGGCATATGTCGTCAACCGGGTCATAACAAAAAAACATGTTCTTTAAGAGGGTAACATTTTTTGTTGATCTTTATATTGTTGTCAACTTATTTTCGCCTAATTTTTTTGTATAATGTTTTAACTCTCTTCTTTTTCTTTTTGTAGCTCTCATGGAAGCGGATCTTCATCCGAGACCGATCGACCCGTCTCTTCTCAAACTGCAAGACAAACACAGGAGTCAAGCAATTTGGGAAGGAGAGGAGGTGAGTCCGCTTAGATGTAGAAATCACATAAAATGGCATGGCGAATATCGTCCTTGTAAGCGGGTAGTTAAATATATTAGGAAAACCCAGTTTTATGGGGCGCATAGAGTAGCTAGTGTTAAGTTAGATGCGGATTTAATAAGTGCGTTGGTAGAACGATGGAGGCAAGATACCCACACTTTTCACTTAACCGTTGGGGAAGCCACTATCACCTTGCAAGATAGGCAAGTTATGTTAGGTTTGAGGATAGATGGAAAAGCTGTGACGGGTTATACCAATCAAGATTGGAAGGGATTGGTGACTGAATTGTTGGGAAGAGCAGCGGGGAAAAATTTGAAGGGAACTTCTTTGAAAATTTCTTGGTTGATGACTCATTTTAATTATTTGCCCAACGGTGTGGACGATGCCACATTTCATTGCTATATCCGAGTGTATCTGCTCATTTTGTTTGGTACCGTTCTATTTCCTGATAAAAGTGGGGATGTAGTTCAAGTAATCTATTTGTCATTGTTAAGTGATGTCAATAGATTGGATGATTACTCGTGGGGAAGTGCGGTACTTGCAACATTGTATCGTAACTTGTGTCGAGCATGTTGTAAGGGTGCATTAGAGATAGTCGGACCTCTTATTCTACTCCAGTTATGGTCTTGGGAACGTATTGCTATAGGACGTCCTATGAACATGGGACCATTAGAATATGATGAGGATTCCGATGAGGATGAGGATGAGGATGAGGATGATGATGAGATTATAGCTAGTCCATTTGGGTCACAACATATCTATGGGAGAGATGCATTGGGACGTAAGTGCGTGGCTTATGATCGATCGACGAAGAGCCGATGGGATTTTCTCTCTTACCGCTTATAGAGATGCATTCGATTGTATGACTCATGATCAAGTAAGTTTACTTATCCACATTGTTTTGTGACTTTTTAAGCATGAAAATAATTTGGTAATTCACTTATTTATTTGTTTTATTTTAGTTCATTTGGCAGCCTTATACAGCGGATGTCATCTCAGCTCTTTCTCCGACTTGTTTAAAGGATGAACAAGATTGGTGTGTTTTGGCTCCTATGGTCTGCTTCGATATTGTAGAGTGGCATTGTCCGGATCGGGTAGTACGCCAATTTGGTTTGAAGCAAACAATCCCGGTGGATTGTGATACTTCGGAGAGTCATCATAAATTGGATAGGAGAGGAAATCGTAAGATAAGTTGGAGTGAAATCCACAATGTCTATATCGATTTATTGCGTAGGCGTCGAGAAAGGGTGGTGGCTACTACTGATTTAGATGATGGCACGATGCATTACAATGATCCGTACATGGTTTGGTATCGAAACCATACTCGTCGTGTCATTGGAGCTGTCAAACAATCTCATGGTGGCCCGATTTCCTACCATCCTTCTTCTCCCTCAATTCAATTGCTTGTAAGTATCGTTTATCATTATTTCACTTTTATTGAATAGTAAGCATGTTTAGGAAATAATTAGTGCAACTTTATGATGTGGTTGTAGACCCAAGGTTTTGCAACTCTACACATGAGGTGTGAGCATGACATTCAAGCTGCACTAAATGACGCATCTAGTGTCAATTTTGTTCAAACTTTAAGCGACATTCGCAAACATTGCTCCGAATGTCTAGAGAAGGTGGGATTTTCACATCTTATCCAACAATCCCAAGAACAACCAAGTGCAAGTTTGGAGGATCATTCTCCTCTCATACAATATATGCGTCGACGTAGAGGTGGTTCTCCTTTGACACCAATTATGGAAGGCAACACTCCGGGTTCTTCCTCAAGCCAACCCGCTTTCTCAAGCCAACGTCGAGCTACACGCCGTTGCCGCCTAACGGAAGATTAGTTATTAATATAGTAGTTTGTAATGTATGGGAACAATTTGTCAAGTTTATATTGTATTCGACTCTTTTAAGTATGTAAAAGACGATTTAAGTTATAAAATAAGATGTCATGTCATTCGAGTTCTCATCTTGGGTTGTTATTCACGTTATTGAACAATTATGGTCGTGCCATTTTGGTTTAAGTTGTTTGAGTTGCAGGTAAATGGAAAAGAAGGGGAAACGAAGGAAAACAATCTCAAAAAAAAAAAAAAAAAAGGTAAAACCGCCATGGAGACTAGCGGTTTCAACACACAGAAACCGCCAGTCTCCATGACGGTTTCTTCACAGAAATGAGAGTATGGAATTTTTAAAAGAAATTTTGGCTAGAGTGAAACCGCCATGAAGGGTGGCGGTTTCACTTAAGTGAAACCGCCACCCCCCATGGCGGTTTCGCCTTAGCCAAAATGGTGGCGGTTTCACCTTAGCCAAAATTTCTTCCCAGTCTCAAAGCTACTGTTCAAGACGCTTAAAACCGTCAGTGTCACTGGCGGTTTTGTCCCGAACCTAAATGGGGTGACGTGCACCCCATAAGATTGAAATTTTTTCAATCCAACCCATTTTGTTTAATATTTATTTTTTGAGCCCTGTTTCGAAAAAAAATTCTAATAAAACACACTACATCCAAGTTATGAAATTACAATCTAGGGGACAAAAAACATTTCTAGCGTACGATCCATGAATACACATAAAAATCGATTTTATCTTCGAAAATTTGTATTACTCCGTATATGAATGCAATTGGTCACCCTGAGAAAATGATGGTCAAGGGAAGAAAATAGAAAAAATTGCATGCCCCTTGTTTTTTTTTTTTTTTCAAATAATCTAAAGAAACCCGGCCATAAACATCTTCAGAAATATTAATGTCGACACCCTAGTAGTGGCCAATGAAGGTCGAGGAATCATAATGGGAACAGCGAAGATGCATGAGTTTATGATAAGGAATCCATGGAGTAAGCAACGGAAATCCATGTTTCGTCATGCGATAAAAAATACTCTGCTGCTTACATTTGATATTCACCTCCGAATCAAGTAGCAGAAAACCAAGCATTACATTCGTCGAGGGGAAAAAAATAAAGACTCAGTATAGAAACGTTCCAGTAATTGGCTGCGCCACTAGGGTGTGTGCTATATAACTCACATTACAGGGAAGATCGTCTCCCACATTTTATTGTTCTTTAAGCAGCACACCGTTACTTCGTTGAGGAAATTCAGCAGAAAGCTGGGCACACAATGTTTCATCAGTAACAGTTTCTATCAGCTGCACTAGGACCTGTTTATCTGATCTGCGACAATGCCTTCAGATGTGGTTACAATGTGATTAGGCAGTCCAAATTCTACACTTTGTTGGAAAAATTCTGACTTAGTGACTTCTGAGGGTCGAAGGGAGATAGGGTCCTTAGGGTAAGGTTAAGTTTCCCAACATCAAAAAAAAAAAAAAAAAAGTTGCCCAACTTCAACAACATACCTTCCTGACTTCTGAAGCAATATGAATGAGACCAACTTTCTAAGAGCTTTTGAACCACGAGCATGACATAAAACAAATGTTTAAGAAAAAGAGTACCCAATATAATAGAACCTGACCAGAGCAACATTTGATGCATGTTCAAGGATTATCCTATATCCGGCTTGATCAACAATTATCTAAATTTAACATAAAAAATAAACGAAAAAAGAAAAATTTGTATGGAACCTGCTCCTAACTTGAACATCCTTCACAGCAATCAAACAATTATTGATGTCAGAAGAGACTTCTCTGTCACTATTGAACACCTGCCAACAAAAAAGGAGAAACTTCAGTAATCATGAGATAAAGTACATGAGGTTCACAGTACCACAGACTACGGCTGGGAACCTACTAAAACACAATTGGCTTTAAGGGCCAGACACAACCCAGCAACATGCAGCGGTGAACCACGAATATGATGTATCCGGGTTCTGCTGAGCTCCATGAAGCCGAGGTAGAAAATTTGCCACTAATTACAATCACATTTAACAAACAGCCAAGTTTTATAATTCATACAGCATTGAGCAAGACACAAATTATTCTGTAACCATCAAGAACCCAGCCAAAAGGACTGAGGTCTTTTACATTAGTCTGTGTCAGCCTACACGCAAATCCTGCATTCACCGCAGTAGCAATATAATACACTTATGATAAAAGGGCAAATGATTCAAGCAATAATGGAAGATAGTTCTTAGCCTATCCCAGAAATGTTGGAAATCCAAAACAGAAATACAGGTTTGGGTATCAAGCTTGTTCTTTGGGAAATATGGAGATACCAACAACAGATTTACCCTTTTTGAAAGCATCTCCAAACTGCCTACAGTTGGTTATCATTACCAAGCTTCAGCCACCCGACCTGTTGTTTTAGGCAAAGAACCTTGCACAGCCAACAGGCCACTTGGGAGCTGGTAACTGCCCACAGTTCTCTGTAAGGTCTCAAATTATTTATCTACCCAACTTATCACAGGGGAAAAGAATATATCAGGTATCGGGGTGTTCAATGTTCAAACTAGAACAGACCGACCAGGTCAGCCCAGACCCGACCTAGAGCTACTCAGTCCAGCCAGCGGTCCTCACTTTCTGGAAACTATCTGGTCTGATCCTCATTTCGGTAGGAATCTCCACAGACATAAATAGCCAGAGAGAGAAGTACTTTTCTGAAAGAAGCCAAGCAATTACATTCAGTCTGAAATGATGCCTCAGTAGCATTAGCAAGGGAACCTCTACTATGGGATTCCTGAAGTTAGCATGGGAATGGTGGAACTAGTAACAACTTTCTAATTCTTCTAGCCCATATAGAAACTCCAATGCAATTTATAATGAATAGATCACAGATCTCACAAGACTGCTATGAAACAATGGAACAGGGAAATCCAGCACGTTGCATTTAATTATCCGTAAATAAAAATGCCGGCAACCTCTTAAGCACGAAATTTCAGCTTTGTGTTACGTTTGACTCACTCTACAGTCAGCCCCCCTGCTGAGCTATTGTGTACAGGAACTGCCTCTTTGAAATAGCAGAATCTATATCCCATGGAGCAGCCAACAAAGCCTTTATAAGTCTTACATAACTATATGACCCATATTAGTCTTGCAAGGATCCAATATATGCCATTGTCTCCATGCTGAACTCAGATCAGTATAGAAAGTATCACAACTGAGTCTGAAAATCTCTGACATATTACTTGAGGGAAATGTAAGATTCAAAGAGGCATTATGTCAAGCTATGCATAGTTCCGTGCTCTTAAGCCTCAATCAAATGATCACCACCAGCAAACAATTAATCATAATTCTAGACTCACCCCTTTAAGAAAAGCCCGTATACACCCAGAAAGCAGCATCATAAGCTCACTGCAGCAGTCAGCAGATACACTTATCTGAAGTTTGCACTAGCAACAAAAAGACACAATAGGAAAGGGCGTCAGAAAAAAAAGAAGTGAAAACAGCAGATTTTTGAAACAGGAGAATGCTGGATTTAAGTTTCTATTTTGCAGTGGCTTCCTTCCCCTTCCCCAATAAAGATACAAGGATTCCAGGCCGTGAGATATGAGTTGGAGAAGTAGGTATATTACTTGATGACCCAATGATAAACATAGTGAAATTAAACTGAAAGACATACAGAATACAGGAGACCACAAAAAAGAATGAGGTTCAACACACCACAAAAGAAAAGGATAAGGTCTGAAAGAAAAGAAATTCAACTTCTCAACCCTACCGGAAATACTAAGCTTACAACCTTGACAGACTAGGAATGTGCGGTAAAGTCACATGAGTAATCAAAGGAGAAAACAAAGAAGGAAGAATACTGCTGTAGATAGGAGTCAATTCTGATACTTTAATCACTGGACACGTGTAGATTACAATAAAGATCGGTTGAGGACTTTCAAACTCCCGCAGTGTAAGTGAAAATGATATATGCTATATTTTCCCTCCACTTTCCTACTTATAATTCTCTAGCTAGATTATTTCCCAAGTAAACCCGAGACTAAATGACATACTTGCCATTCCCCTACCTTCTAGATTGATGGTTACGGGTGGTACATTATATCATGGTCCATGAACCATGAGTAGCATGATGCTACACACACTCACAACAGTGGGCTGGGCACCATAAGTCAAAAGTATTTTCTTTTGGTCTCCACACTTCTAACGTGAGGGGGAACACAATGCTCACCAAATCACCATGGACCATGGTATAAGCAATGGCTTGAGATGGGTCGTTCTAAAATATAATGCCTAGTAGCTTCCTCCAAGCCACCAACTCACCAAGTTCCTCAAACCTTCACAGAAAGAGAAAATCCAGTAGGGAAAAAAAGAATCACAAAATACTTGACAGTTTTATACAACTACAAGCCCAAGAGTTGGATTTCAAAACAGACAACCACCCACTGTTTACATAAATTTCTGAAGAGTGCCTTTTTGCCTACATGTTTGATTCTATCAGCTGTTATCTCCTCCTCGAGACAAAAAGGAAGACAGAAAAAGTGAAGAAAAGTGCTTGTTTGGCTACCTTTCAATGTTGCTGGAAGCTGAAATTCCTCGGAATTATATATTTGTATCATTACTTTATTAGTTCTCATTTGGTTGCCCAAACCATAGAAAGTTGAAGTTCCTATGAATTTCAATTCCCTCCACCATGGAGGAAGTCACTTACTCAAATCACTTTAGGTAAGCGGCAATTTCATACGAATTCCAAATTACTTGCATAGTGAAACATATTTGAGCACTTTCCATAATTTCCCAAATGAATTGGCATATAGGCCACACAGGCACACCGAAGATCAAAAATATGAGGAGAATTGTAGTAGCATGGTGTGCCACAATATATAACAAAACATAACTCTATTCCCACTCCAAATTGGCTTACTAAAGAGAGCTTTTCTAATAGTATAAGCATATAGAAGGCAGTAACGCGTACAAAGTTATACTTACCAACTTCAAAGTCTAGACTACAAGTCTGTTCGGCAAAAATAGTTGTAGCTATAGCTGGTAGCGGTTTTGGTAGTGATGAGCTGGTAGCGGTTTTGGTAGCTGTTGGTGCTGAGTTTCATTGAGCATGTTCGGTAAAATTAGGTGTTAAGTTACTTAAATTACGTAAAAGGACTTAAGTGCATAGATTTATATATAAAAGTATATACTTGCATACCTCACCAACAACATCTTTAACCCCAGTGCCTTAAAGGCTCCCGCCATAAGGCGGGGTAAGGGGGGTCGGATGCACGCAAGCCTTACCCCTATGGAAACATAGAGAGGCTTAAGTTCACTACTGCCAAGAGATTAGCTTAGCCATTAGCAGCACTTCAGTATATTGAATTGAGATGAGAATAGCCTAGAATGAGCTGCTGAGGAACTATTTTAACGTAAGAAATTTAATCCCAACTAATTGTCCAAACTCCAGGGAACATGATTGATTAATGACACTAACGAGTGCCTCGCAACACTAATTTAATATTATATGATGGCATAAACCTTAGGGATCATGAGCTAGCAGAAAAGATGTATGAATATAGAAAACTAACAAAGGCCATGTCCCAAAACAAAAGGAATTACAGATCTGTCACATAATTTTGCACGAGCATTAAGGGAAATGCTCTAAAGACATCTTCCACCTTAGACCAAAAAGAAGCAAAATAAGCAACCCTTCCCCAAACATAGTCAAGAGAATGATGTTGCCCCGACAATTGTCATGACTTCCGCTCGTTCCAATTGCACCAGAGAATGGCAAATACAGCAGACTCCCAAAGCATTTCTAAATCAGAAAATCCGGATAAAATCAGGTGAAGAGGCAGGACAGACCCACTGCTCCCCGCAAACTTCAAAGTATGCATCTCTCCCTATAGGCAAACAAGAGTTACCCCTTCCCCTACCCCCCCCCCCCCCCCCAACCCCCAGGCCCCAACAACAGAAGTTATGAATACAGTAACAGACAAACTAACATTAAATGTGATGGTGGCATCACATAGACATTTAAAGATTGCTATGAATTACACCACCCCTCTTTCCAGATGGGTCATCTACTGTTATCAACTTACAACCAAGGTTGTCAACTAATTTATGTCATTTCATGAAGAAACAATTATCTGACTCGAACGGGACAACTCAAATGGAAATGGTAAGAGATGAATGGGAACCCCAAATGGATAAGTATAGATTGGTAGGGAAGTAGAAAGTAAAATAATTATCACCAATTCGAAAATGAAAAGTAAGAGAGGCCTTATTTTAAAAAACAGATAGACAGAAAGAGAAGAGACTATCCTGCAAGAAAGTTTCTACATTCAATCTGGAGTGATACCAATAAAAAAAACCTCAACAAAGAACATTCTGCTATGGGGCTTCTGAAGCTAGCATGGCAATGGTGAAACTAGATACAGCTTTCTTGTCGCTCATTCTACATGCAAAATTCTTCCCATTGCAACTATTGAAAAGGTATGACTCTTCATTTAGAATTACAAAGCTAGACATCCCTGTAGCACGTGTCTCTAGCTCTAGGTTACACGTGATTCATTTATGCCGGTGCATTACTTTATTTTGAAGCTACTGGCTCCTCTTAATGAATTATCTGAGTATTGAGAAATGCCTTTTTTAAGCCATGAAGTCCACTTCAATGTAAAAACCTATCACTTTTAGTAGATCAACAAAGAATCAACTCCTTCCTAAGAAACCTTCAATAAATATTACCGCTTCCTATACTTGTCTGCCTCCATCGCCAATATGATCCTAGTGCCTCCATATAGTTGTATTAGAAAGACTTTAAGGGAGTGTTATGGATATTCAACCGAATACAAAAGGAGTTTTGTGACATGAAATATACAAGGATACCAACAGTATGGTATGTTGGAGAAGATGGGCTGTTCACAGACACTCCAACCCACCCCATCCTCATCGATCTATTACTCGTAAACCAACAAAAACCCAGGTCCTGCTAGAGTAGGGGTTGGGAGACAAATAAATACAATCTCTCCCCCCCCCCCCTCCTCACCTAGTACACAAACTGTTTCTAGTGGACCAAATCGTACCGAAAGATTATTCTTTCGAAGAAGTTTTTAGGAGAAAATTTCAATTAGATGGGTCAGATATTTCAATGTCATTGGTAACACACACTAAGCACAACAAATTAGCCATGTCTGTTTCCTAAACTACTGCCAAGAGATTAGCTTAGACATTAGCAGCCCTTCAGATGAGCTGATGAGGAGCTTCTTTACATAAGAAAACCATTCACAACTAGTTATGCAAACTCTTTGGGAATAAGAGTGATACATGACACTAATGAGTGCCTTGCAATACCAATGTGATAACATGTGATGGCTTAAACCTTACGCATCATAAGCTAGCACAAAAGCAGGATACAAACATAGAAGATAAAGTAAAAGTGAAGATAATAGTTTGGTTTCTCCTGATCAGTATCAAATACTATTATTGGGAAACCACGAAAAGGCCTTGAAATAACCTGTATCAGATATTCAGAACTCCCCGCCTTCCAGCCCCCATATTTGTTTTTTATAAGAAACAAATAATCAAGATGAACAGACAGCTTACCCAAAGTTCTAGTTTGAACCTTTGTCTTTGTCTTTGTCTTTCTCTTCGGTTGCAACAGCATCACTCACCAAAGCCATGGGCCTCTCATCAATTACCTCATCAATAATTCCAAATTCTTTAGCTTCTTCAGGGGTCATAAAGTAATCTCTATCCATATGCTTCTCAATCATATCAATGGGCTGTCCCGTATGCTTCGAGTACAATGTATTCAGTGAATCCCAAACACGGACAATTTGTTTAGTGTGAATAGTCATATCTTTCGCTTGCCCACTGTATCCACCTGATGGCTGATGGACCATAATCGTAGCATTCGGGAGTGACTTCCTCTCACCCTTAGTTCCTGCTGCTAACAGGAGTGACCCCATGGACGCAGCTTGTCCCAAACATATAGTATTGATTGGTGAACGGATGTACTGCATTGTGTCATAGATAGCAAGACCTGCATTTGAAAAAGATCACGTACACCCACATCAACAACCCAGCACAAACACACAGCCAATTCAGATCTCCTACGTGCTTACAACTCATTCTATTTCCTAATACAAAACCCTCGAACAAAACAAGAACAATCACTCCATGCACCTTGGTAGGCAAAATATCAGTTCTCCAAACTCTCCTCCATGCCAAGACAAAAGCCCCTACCTACCATGTTTCTTACTCGAAGTCCAACTTAATTGGGCGATGTTTTTTTTCTTTCCGGTCATAAAAGAATGTTTGAAAACCTAACTAAAGTTTCATATTGACAACCTAACTAAACTCAGTCTAAACAGATTGAGTTGAACCAATCCACAGGAATAAAGCGCCACAAAGAGATGAGAATCCTGTCATTTCCACATCTCATAATTCGCAATAGCACATCTAACAAACAGGGTAATGCGAGAGCCTAACAAGATGGTGAGCACATAGATAAACTAAAACTAACTAATCGCCCTAATTAACGAATCAAATGCATTTATCCATCCGTCATTACAATTCTCTCATTCATTCACCATCACTCATTTCAAGTAATTAACAGAATAAAGCGATGGAAAATGGGCAGACGAAAATAAACAAATATGTGAATCCGCTCATTCTACATCACTCGTTCCAATACGCAATATAGCACACCTAACAAAAACAGCGTAATCCGCGAATTAACAAGACTTCGAGAACATAGATAAACCCTAAAAAAAAAAAAAAAAAAAAATCAACCGCAATTCTGCACCAGTCATCAGAATTATCTCATTTCCGCATCGGTGATTTAGAGTAATTAACACGCAATCTAAACTTAACCTAGAAACAGTTGATGGAGAAATTAAAATAAAAAGAGAGGAGGAGAGAGAGAGAGAGAGAGAGAGGGACCAGCAGTGACGGCGCCGCCGGGGGAGTTGAGGTACATGTGGATGGGCTTGGAGGGGTTTTCGGACTCGAGGAAGAGGAGCTGAGCGACGACGACGTGGGCAGTGTCGTCGGAGATTGGGCCGTTGATGCAGATGATGCGCTCTTTAAGAAGGCGAGAGAAGATGTCGTAGGCGCGCTCTCCTCGGGAACTGTGCTCTATCACCATCGGTATCAGGCTGTACTCACGGCGGCGGTGGCTGTTCCATCCTGTTTTCGCCGGAATTTGGGTTTTCCACAGAGATTGCAGCCCCCTGCTTACCGCGCTCCTCAGCATCTTCTTCTTCTTTTTCTTTTTCTTGATTGGAATTAAATTAAATTACTGATTACTGATGAGATGAGACGATTGAGTCTGATTTTAATCACAGGAATTGTATGAAAATGTAAGGAGAAGAGGTGGTCTGGTTAACTGGTTTGTTGTTCTAGGACTGGACTACGTAGGAGTGAACCATTCTTCGGCATTGTTTTTGGTTTTCCGTTTCCTAACCTGAACCCGATATGACCCATCCCACCTTGACCCATCCGATTGACCGCTCTACAGCCTCTACTTTTAAGCAACAAAAACGCACTTGGTCAAAATAAAAGGAAATTTGATGCGTCCGTGTGGTGCTTCAAGGTTTAATGACCCAATTGTTCTATGGTACCCCGGGGGTACCAATAGAATGGTATCCACAGTCTTTTTTTAATAAATCACCCCATTAATTATAATCTGAGCCTTATAAATTTCAACCCAAACAAAAATGAAAAACAGAAAAATCACATTCTCTTCTACCTCCCTCCTCCCCAAATCCAACCACCACACGAACCACCCCAGCCGCCACCACCTCCATCACCAACCACCACCGCTGCATTCTCCGACGAACCCAAACCACCGCCTTGCTTCGGCGACCCAATCACCCCAACCCCGCAACACCACATCTCCCTCCTCCTCCTCCATTTTCTCTTTCTCCTCTTTTCTCTCTCCTCACATTTACTCACTTTTAGGTGACGTAGAGTGGCTGGGGTGGCGTACGTGGCCTGGGCGGACCTAGTGGTATAGTTGGTGGTTGTTGTGCTGGCGGCGAGGTGGTGGCAGTGGGTCGGGTGGGGTTTCGGGGATGAGAGAGAAATGTTTGTGTGTTTTTTTTTATTATTATTATGTTTTATCATTTCATAACAGGAGGAAATCATTTTATAACAAAATGAGGTCATTATTGAACAATTCTTTGTTAAAATAAAATAGACCATTAATAAACAAAAATAAATTATTAAGAAACAAAACCATCCATTTCAGAACAAAAACTAACCATTATAGGACAAAAGACAATCATTCTAGGACTCAAATCATTTTATAACAAAACGCAATCATCCTAAGACAAAAATCAACCATTTCTATGCAAAAACTAATCATCCGAAGACAAAATCAAACCATTCCACTACAAAAACTAACCATTCTAGAACAAAACGTAACCATTCTAGGACAAAAAATAACCATTCCTGAACAAAAACTAACCATTGCAAAACAAAATCCAACCATTCCATAACAAAGAGTAGCCATTCTAGGACAAAAACTAACCATCCTAGGACAAACACCAACCATTCCTAGACAAAAACCATTCATCCTAGGACAAAACCTAACCATCTTTAAACAAAAACCAACCATTCCTAAACAAAAACCACTTATCCCAAAACAAAAACTAATCATCCTAGGACAAAAACCATTCATTCCATAACAAAAACTAACCATTCCAGAACAAAATGCAACCATCCTAGGACAAAAATCAACCATTCTTAGACAAAAGCTAATCATCCTAGGACAATTCCATTACAAAAACTAACCATTCTAGAACAAAAAAAAAGGTAACCATTCTAGGACAAAAACTAACCATTCCAGAACAAAACGCAATCATCCTAGGACAAAAATCAACCATTCTTAGAAAAACTAATCATCCTATGAAAATTCCATTACAAAAACTAACATTCTAAAACAAAAACCATTCATTCCATAACAAAAACTAATCTTTTCAAAACAAAAGCTATACCTTCCAGAACAAAACGTAACCATTTTGAAACAAAAAGCAACCATTCTAGAACAAAAAGCAACCATTCTATAACAAAAACTAATCATTCCAGAACAAAATCCAACCATTTAGGACAAAATGTAACCATTCTAGGACAAAAAGTAACCATTCTAGAACAAAAGTCAACCATTCTAGGACAAAAGCTAATCATTTTAGAACAAAAATCATTCATTCCAGAACAAAAACTAATCATTCTAAAACAAAAGCTATACATTCTAGAACAAAAAGTAACCATTTTGAAACAAAAAGCAACCATTCTAGAACAAAAAACATCCATTCAGACCAAAAGCCAACCATTCTAGGACAAAAAGTAACCATTCTAGAACAAAAGCCAACCATTCTAGGACAAAGAATAATTATTCTAGAACAAAAACCATTCATTCCAGAACAAAAACTAATCATTCCAAAACAAAAGCTATACATTCCAGAACAAAAAGTAATCATTCTACGACAAAAACTAACCATTCCAGAACAAAAGCTAATCATCTTAGGGCAAAAGCTAACCATTCCAAAACAAAAGCTAACTATTCTACGAAATGAATGATATTTGTTTTGGAATGAATGTTTTTTTTTTGTTATAAAATGAATGGTTATTGTTCTAAAATGAATTATATTTGTTTTAGAATGATTTTTTTTGTCTTGAGTTATTTAATCTAAAATAGGTAGTTTTTGTTCTAAAATAAACGATCTTTGTGTTCAAATGAACGATTTTTGTTTTAAAATGAATACTTTTTGCCATAACCTAATTATCTATTTTTGTTCTGTAATGATCTTTTTTGTTTTATAATTATACAACTTGTTCTAAAATGAGTTGCATTTGTTTTATAAACAAATACAAAAAACAAAAAAAAAACACCCCATCCCCTTCCTTTTTCTCTTTCCTCCCCCAACCCCCCCTCCCTCCCACCTCTCCCGACCACCCCTGCTCCGCCGACGGCCGGCCCCGACCACCATCATTGCCGGCGGCGAAACTGCCACCGTGATCGCGCGGCTACCGCGACCACCCCTCCACTCATAGGCCACGCCACCGGCCCTTCTTTCTCTCCCATTATTCCCTACCCACTTTTTGATCTCCTCAAAAACCTTCTATTTGCGGCGATGATAGTGGTGCTTGGGGTCGGCGGCGTAGGGCGAGGGCCGGGGGAGGGTTTATGGGTGGTGGCGGTCGAGAATAGGGGTTGGGTAAGGGAATGAAGGAGGAGAGAGAAAATGAGAAAAAGAGGAAGTGGAGGACGATTGAAGTGGTGGCGCGGGCTCAGGGATGCCTCCGTGGGGTCGCCGGAGCGGTGCCCATCGAATGGTGGTGGTTGCGTCGAGTGGGGTGGTGGTCGGCGCATGGGGCCGGGGGTGGTCAGGTGGTGCGTGGTGGTGGTAGGTGGTTATGAGAGGAGAGAGAAAATAAAGGGGGAAACGGAGAGAATATGGGTTGGGTTTTAAACTTTTAATTGAAGTATTAGGTCAAGTTAGACTTTGGCCCAACTCAAATTGTAAATCCAACTAAATAAACAGAAGCCCATGTATAAATGAGCCCAGGGGGTACCATTCTCTACGTACCCCGGGGGTACCATAGTATTTGCGGTTGTTATGGGACATGTGAGTTTGGGTATGAGTTTGATGAGTGGAAGTACATATTCGGGATGAAATCCAATCGTTGAGACAATGAAAGTCGTCCCTGAATTAGGTCAGGTGCAAGGTTGATTTGGCATTGTTTATGGTCAATACGCATTTGCCAATAGATTCACGACAACGGTGGTTCATACAGTTCAGCAAGTAGACGCAGTTCATAAAAAGTGTGCTATCACCATCGGGCATCTGGGGGAGGACAAATGCATATGCCTACAATATGCAACATTTTTTATTTAAATGTTTGACTAGCTAAAAAAAGCCCATTAATCAGACAGTCATACGAGAACCAATGAAAGGCCCCATTGATTTGAGACGCATACCACAGTCACTTTGACTTGAGGGAAACGAAGTGGCAGCAGCCACATATGTCCAAGAAGATGTGCTAAGCTTGGACATATACACTATTGAGATTTCCATAGCGATCATAAATGCTTACAAACTGGTGGTTGTTTCTTCCCGCGTCAGACCCATAACCTAAAACTGTACCGATTAACTCGTCACAGCTAAGTTCGTAGCCAGGATTCAGAAGAGTTATGTATGCACAGAACAGATTGTACGAAAAAAAATTATGCACAGAACGGTGAAAGTGTTAAGAATTGATCCAAAATATCTACCTAATATTTAGGAGTCAATTTATTTGATTTAGTCAATTTAGTTATGATTTGTTGGAGTCATTATAGGAGTCATTGAGTTAGTGGTAGTTGTGGGATTATGGGTTTGGTGGTCAATTAATTATGGGGTTATGCCCTTAATTTTAGCTTAGACGTTGGTCTTGTTAGGAGTATAAAAAGGGAATTGTATTATTGCTTTTAATTATCAAATAATATATGCTATTCTTTGGCTTTTCCACAACATTGTGGTATCAGAGCAAAACTCAAAGCCAAGAGTGCCAGGTCCACTTTACTCCAAAAAAAGTAAAGTTAGAGAGAGAGTGAGTTCACAAAAGACAACAAATACGCAGCTTTTTTCATTCTCACAAAAAATCAGCCCCAAATTCATTCTCTTCAATGGCCGCGAACGGCAATTCATCTTCCTCCCAGCCCTTAATTCCAGTTTTTAAGGGTCATAATTACCAATTTTGGAGCCTCAAAATCAAAACCTTGTTTAAGTCTCAAGAATTATGGGACTTGGTGGAGAATGGGTATGCAGAACCCCAAGGCAATTAGGTAGGAGAACCTGATGCTACGTTGCGTGAGAATCGGAAGAAGGATGCGAAGGCTCTATTCTTCATTCAACAGGCGCTTGATGATGTAGTTTTTCCCCGAATTGCATCAGCATCCACTTCGAAGGAGGCGTGGGAGATATTGAAGCAGGAATTCGTTGGTGATAAAAAGGTAATTCAAGTTAAATTACAAACTCTCCGACGTGATTTTGAGTTGTTGGTTATGCAAAAGGATGAGCTTGTGCAAACATTTATGTCTAGGGTGTCTGATATTGTTAACAGTATGAGAACTTATGGTGAAACTATTAACGAAAGTATGGTTGTGAGTAAGGTTTTAAGAACTTTAACCCCCAAATTTGATCATGTTGTTGCTGCCATAGAGGAATCGAAAGACCTATCTACCTATACATTTGCTGCTTTAATGAGTTCTTTGTTGGCTCATGAGGATAGGATTAGTAGGTCTAGTGAAAAAGTCGAGGAGAAGGCTTTTCAGGTGAAGGGTGAGTCATTCCAAAAGGGAAAGACAGATGATTCCGGAGGCAGAGGACAGGGTAGTGGATTCCGCGGACGAGGTCGCGAAGGAGACAGGGGGAACGGACGTGATGACAGGCGTCCAAGTAAGAACTACATTCAGTGCTATTACTGTAAGAAGTATGGGCACAAGGCTGGGGAATGCTGGAGTAAGCAGAGGAATGAGCAGAAGGCCAATTTTACAGAGAAAGTGGAAGAGGAAAGTAAGTTGTTTATGGCTCATTCTAGTGGTTCTTATGTAACTGACAGTGTGTGGTTTGTTGATAGCGGATGTTCAAATCATATGTCCTAGTCTAGGTCCCTGTTCAAGGATCTAGATGAGTCACAAAAGGGTGACGTACGGCTAGGCGATGACAAGAAAGTCAGCGTTGAGGGGAAAGGCACAGTGGCTATAAAAACAGTCCAAGGTGATGTCAAACTCATATATGATGTGCAATATGTGCCTAGCTTAGCCCATAGTTTATTAAGTGTTGGTCAGTTGATGGCTAGTGGACATTCTATTTTGTTTGACGATAATGCTTGTGCTATTAGTGATAAGAAGTCTAGTCAGAAAATTGTTGTTATACATATGACCAAAAATTGTATGTTTCCGTTGGATGTGTCAAATGATGTTGGTAGTGCACTAGTAGCTCAAGGTGATGATGAAACTAGGTTGTGGCACTTACGGTATGGGCATTTGAATGTGAAAGGGTTGAAATTATTGAGTCGAAATGAAATGGTTGTGGGTCTGCCTAAATTTGGTGGTGAACATGTTTTGTGTGAAGGGTGTGTTTATGGTAAGCAGTGTAGGGAACCATTTCCTAGTGGAAAAGCTTGGAGAGCTTCCAATTTTCTTGATCTCGTGCATGCCGACTTGTGTGGGCCGATGAGAACAGAGTCAATTGGTGGGAGTCGTTACTTCTTCTTGCTAATTGATGACTATACTAGGATGTGTTGGGTTTATTTCTTAAAGTTTAAATCTGATGCTTTTGAGAACTTTAAGAAATTCAAAGCTTTGGTGGAGAATCAAAGTGGCAGGAACATCAAGGCATTACGCACAGATCGTGGCGGTAAATTCATATCTAGCGAGTTCACTGATTTTTGTGTTGAGCATGGTATTCATAGGGAGCTGACTGCACCTTACACCCCACAGCAAAACGGCATTGCAGAGCGCAAGAACCGAACCATAGTGGAGATGGCTAGAAGTATGCTACAGGCAAAAGGGCTTCCAAATCGTTTTTGGGCGCAAGCTGTGGCTACTACAGTGTACCTACTGAATTTATCACCTACAAGGGCTCACATGGATCGGACCCCATTTGAAGCTTGGAGAGCTAAGAGGCCTCGGGTAAGCCATCTGAGAGTTTTTGATTGTGTTGGTTATGCTTTGGTCCCATCACAATTACGTCACAAACTTGAAAGCAAATCTGTAAAATGTATATTTGTTGGTTATAGTGTTGAGTCCGAAGCATATACGCTATATGATTCTGTCAATCGAAAGGTGATAATAAGTAGGGATGTCAAGTTTGATGAAGGTGGCAGGTGGATATGGAGTACTGACAACCAACCAGTGGTTGTTGAAGGGTCAGAATTTTCTGATTTGGTCGAACCAGAAAATACAGGTGCAGAGCAGCAACCTGACAGCAGTAGCAGGACTCCTCTGACAGTGGCAGTGATCCACCGACCCCGCCTGGCAGTCCATCCTTGCAAGTTAGCAATCAATCCAGTCTGCGGAGCAACACAATTACACCACCAGGATCACCATCTAGTACTTCCAGTGGAACACCTCCGACAAAATTCCGTTCACTCGAAGACATTTACAGGACATGTAACTTTGCGTTATATGTCTCTGATCCTATCTCTTATGGAGAAGCTGTGGAGAGTGGTGTGTGGCAAGATGCCATGAACGAGGAGATGTCATCCATAGAGAAGAACGAAACGTGGGAATTGGTAGAGCTTCCTGCAGATAAGAATGTGATCGGGCTCAAGTGGGTGTTTCGCACAAAATACAATGCTGATGGCATCATTCAGAAGTACAAGGCTCGCTTAGTGGCGAAAGGGTATTCACAACAGCAAGGTGTTGAATATGAAGAGACGTTCTCTCCAGTTGCAAGGTTCGAAATGGTGCGGGTATTTCTTGCATTAGCTGCTCAACTGAAGTTGCCAGTTTACCAGTTCGATGTCAAATCCGCATTTTTGAATGGTGAGCTAGAGGAAGAGGTATATGTTTCCCAACCTGAGGGCTTTGTTTCAAATGGCAATGAGAACAAAGTCTACAGGTTACGAAAAGCTCTTTATGGACTGAAGCAAGCACCGCGTGCGTGGTACAGCAAGATCGATTTCTTCTTCAAGTCCAATGGATTCAATCGAAGTGAAAATGAGCCGACCCTCTACTTGAAGCGGGAAGGTAATAATTTTCTGGTTGTCTGTCTATATGTAGATGACATGATTTATATGGGATCATCATAGTCCATGGTTGACAAATTTAAGTCTAGCATGATGAAGAAATTTGAGATGACAGATTTAGGTCTGTTAAAATATTTTCTGGGATTGGAGGTGAAGCAAGATGCTGATGGTATATTTGTGAGTCAAGAAAAGTATGTTGCAGATCTTTTGAAGAAGTTTCAGATGACAAACTGTGAAGTTGCAGCTACACCTATGAACGTGAATGAAAAGTTGCAGCGTGAAGATGGAACAGGGCATGCTAATGGTACAGTCTACAGAAGTTTGGGCGGAGGACTGAACTATCTGACACATACGAGGCCTGATATCGCATTTCCTGTAAGTGTGGTGTCGAGGTATATGCACAACCCAACTAAGCAACATCTTGGTGCAGCTAAAAGAATCCTTCGTTATGTTGCTGGAACGAAAGTGAAATTCGGCATATGGTATACGAAAGTGAAGAACTTTCAGCTTGTTGGATACACGGATAGTGATTGGGGAGGTTGCCTGGATGATAGAAAGAGCACTTCTGGTAGTGTGTTTGGTCTTGGATCAGGAGCTGTAACCTGGAGTTCAAAGAAGCAGGAGACAGTGGCTTTGTCATCTTCTAAGGCAGAGTATGCAGCAACAACTTCAGCGGCACGACAAGCTTTATGGCTCCAGAAATTGTTAGCCGATTTCTTCCTTGATCAAGAGAGAGCTACAGTGATCTATTGTGATAATAGGTCCACAATTGCTATGGCGAAAAACCCAGCGTTTCATGGAAGAACAAAGCACATAGATGTTCAGCATCACTTCATTCGAAAGCTAGTAGCTGATGAAAAGATCGTGTTGGAGTTTTGTGGCACAAACGAGCAGACCGCTGATATCTTTACCAAATCGCTTCCGCAAGCTAAACATGATTTCTTTGTGTCTTAGTTAGGTGTCGGAAATTTTGAATCAAGGGGGAGTGTTGAGAATTGATCCAAAATATCTACCTAATATTTAGGAGTCAGTTTATTTGATTTAGTCAATTTAGTTATGATTTGTTGGAGTCATTATAGGAGTCATTGAGTTAGTGGTAGTTGTGGGATTATGGGTTTAGTGGTCAATTAATTATGGGGTTATGCCCTTAATTTTAGCTTAGACGTTGGTCTTGTTAGGAGTATAAAAAGGGAGTTGTATTATTGCTTTTAATTATCAAATAATATATGCTATTCTTTGGCTTTTCCACAACAAAAAGATAATGAAAAAAGTATAGTAGGGGAAAGGGAGGTGGCAGACAAAGGGAGTACACAGGACCTCTGCTGTGGAGAGGCTCACAACAGAGAAACATGGCTTAATTCAAGGCTTCCATATTTGAGGTGCTAGTTCTGATTCAAATTCAGAAACAGAGCACAAGTTTTTACCATTCATGCTCCTGAAAAGGCTGCTAGCTCTATCTCATACAATTTCACATCTCCTAATGTAAGAACTCACTTTTGTCATATATGCCAGCAGCTCTATTGATAAAACAGTCAAGTTAACGGACTATGATTACAATCAACCAGCCTTCCCGCATCGCCTCTAAGAATCCAAAAGCTGAAAGTATTTCTGGTGGCTGGTGGCTACAGACTATGATTTACAAATAGCTCACTTCAGTCCAAAAGGAAATAGCTTAGACACCAGACAACTGACAATATACGTTCTATACGACGTGGCTCCAACTACATAAAACGTGAATTGGAAGTCAAATACGAGTAGGTACACAAAACATTCTTTCCGAAGCATAACATGACAAAGTACAACTTACCATAGGAATACTTAGATTGACTTTATGCTCTATATTTGCAAGCACAAGCTTCATTACATATTGTGCATCATGCAAACAACTATGTGAACCCCCCCTTTTCTTGAAGCTCTTCGTGAAGCACGGTCTACAAAGAATTTTTTGTTTTTTTTAGGTCAGTCTACAAAGAATGTAAAGACAAAATGGGACAGCATAATAGACATTACCTTAACAAGATAGCTCAAAGAAGGTACTCGCGTGTCACCACGAAATGTAAAGATAGAGGATGAATATAGTCTACAGGGTGAATACGGAGTATGTAATTTATTAAGTACCTTGTACATACAAGGTACATTGTATTAGCCATTAGGTTAGGGGTGATGCACTTGCTTATGCTACGTACTATAAAATCTCATAATATTATCAATAATGGAAGTCGATTATTAGAGTATTATCATTATCTTACATGGTATCAGAGGGTTCGATCACAAACTACAAATCTTAAACAACAACTTTTTACTGCTTCCGCTCTCCCGGCCGGAGATGGTTCTTCTCTCCTGACTATCTCCGGCCAGGCCTCCTATTAGTTTTTTTTTTCTATTTTATTAATTTTCATTTTACTAGCGTTTTCACATTTGATGAATAATAACGACTACTTCACTCCTAACTCGGCTACATATTTCTTGATTCACCACAATTCTCTCCTCCCGCGGTTTTGCGATGATCAGATTTAGGAGGTTTATCAGGCACGATCCTCTTATAGACCAGCCTCCGTGGAGACTCACATCCGGACGCCACACCACACCACTGGCTCTTGCAGCCCCTGACGACCACGTTGTCGCTCAGCCTTGCCCACGTATCGCCAAGACCACGTCGTGCAGTCCACGGTTTGCCGCCTAGCCGCCATCGCCGCTCAAGCCGCATGATGAGTAGTCCAGGACACTCTTGCCGCCTCTCAGCCGCCATCGCCGCTACTGTCGCCTCGTCGTTGCCTCAATTCCGTGTTCTTCGCTGATTCCGAAGTGGCCTTCATGCACGGCTCTATCACCACTGTTTTTATTTTTCTTATTTTTGTTTTTGTTTTCATGCTTGCCCTATCACCCTATGGGGATAGTCGACTCTACGCACCCTAACTCCCTAAATGGGCTAGTCGATCGAGAGCCCATGGCCTCGCATAAGGGTCCATATTTGCATTTTTGTTTGTTTTATTTTCACAGTTGTTCGTGCTATGAGGTTGTGGTAATGCTCCCTCATTGATCATGCCGTGCCATCCATTTCTGCATCCAGTCGCAACTTTTGTACAACTGCCGTTCCGACTGCCGGGGAGTGATAGATGATGAATATAGTCTACTGGGTGAATACGGAATATGTAATTTATTAAGTACCTAGTACCTACAAGGTACATTGTATTAGCCATTTGGTTAGGGGTGATACACTTGCTTATGCTATGTACTATAAAATCTCATAATATTATCAATAATAGACAAATCGATTATTAGAGTATTATACAATCTTACACTTCGCATGATCGATTTTCATTGCTGCAGGAGAAGTATGTAAGTGAAAAAACAAAAGACTATTCGTCACATAGTAGAAGAGTATTAATTTATGTAAATACAAATTATAGGCAACCTCTCAGGTAATGATGCAGGCAATGACCAACCAGAATCCCTCCACCAAATAACAACTTTCGTAATAATGCCTTTAGAGCATGTACATTCATGAGTTATCAAATATTTGATAAGTTAACTCATCTTACACTCTCTCCCCTCATAAGTCATATGTTGAGTACATACACCACTCTTGGACTACAATACTACCACTCATTCATTAACTCATCCACCTCATCTTGTGGGCCCAAAATATTATTTACAAATGATCTACCAATTTTTACAGTTTTATGATTTCTTTTTCGAGCCAACAAATTGTCACCTCGAGATTTTTAAATTTATTAAATTTCTTATTAAATTTGTATTTGGTTGGATTTGAGAATTTCTCCTTCTGGAAAATTGATTATTTCCAATATTAGGATTATTCGAATCTATATTATATCTCAAGACTTTTTATAGATAATAATGAAGAATTGAAGGTGTTTTGTTGTAAAAGATCCGAATTCTAAATGGAGAGTTTTATTAATTTTGAAGTGGGTAAATAATGAAAGATTTGTAAAATGCACAAATATGCAATTAATGAGGTGAAAAATGAGAGATTGATGGTGTTGTGAAAACATACCCAATATTGGGCTCATTTTATAGAGAATAAAAAGTTAGACATATTAGGAAAAAAAAAAAGTTTTAATTTTTTTTTTACATCAGCTATATTGTAACGTGTACAATTCCCGTTGAAAAATATGGCTGTTGGTAGTGCTATACACGTGGTAGCATCTTATTGGTTGGGTCAATAGATTTGCAAAAAGAAAAAAAAATATGGGAGGAGGACAGATGAGTGAAGGGGTGTGCTCTTCTTCTTTACTCATCCCATTGAGTAAAGCCCCCTTCACTTGTTCTTCTCTCTAAAAACAAGTGAAGCCAACAAGCTCCATTGTAGCCAACAAGTGATACCCTCTCTCCTCTTTCCTCTTTCTCTCTCCTCCATGAGTAAAGCAACAAGTTAAGCAATAAGCTCAATTGCACATACTCTTACGTTGTCAAAAAAGATTCATCAGTAATAAAAGTAGAAACAGAACTACACCGAGAACTAAAGAATTCCAAATATAAGAAATATAACACACACAATTTGGGAATCTCATAAACTCAATATAATTCGGTAATAACTTGATTACAATAACCTTAGGGTAGACCCCTAGTTATACTATTACATGGCTTGACCCTACGAAACCTATCACACAATATATTCCTAAACACATATTCTATTATATATCATATTCCTAAACACACATAATATTCCTTAACCGGAATTCTCCGGAATACTCCATAATCCTCTATTACCCCCCCTCAAACTCATGGTAATTTGACTAAAATTACAATGAGTTTTCCAAAACGATAAGGAAACAACATAACTCCGTCGAGATCTTCAAATTTTCAAATCCGGCACGATGATCGTCGTCGTCGCAAAACACCATTCTTTCCGAACCCACTTGATCGTCACCCAAAGAAGACTCAAAAACTACCGAAAATTAACACGGTCAACACCACAAATAAATCGCCCATAATCAACTTCACCACTAAACGCCAGATACAAGGGAACCATGAATCACCATAGTCTCACAAATCATGAAGCGACCATTATCAACTTCATCTAAAAAGAACCAAACATGACTTATAGGACACTCCCCAATAAAACACCGAAAACTAAATACCATGAATCGATAAGCATGGTCTCAAAATGTGAAACGATCATTACCGACTTCACCTTAAAACTACCAGACATGAGAGATAGGGGCACACCCCCATTCCTTGATCGACCAAAATAACACATAAAGACCAAAATCAAATTGGTCAGACCTTCAAAAGAAGGATTCGTAAGTGGATCATCATCATGCCAAACACTGCCATAAAACGATCATGATCACCATCATTGATCATATGCTATGTACAACCTTCCAAGAATAATACCACAACCAAAATTAATTATTTGGTCACAAATCCAAGTGAACGACACATGTACATCGCCCATAAAGCTCCTCAAAGAAGCACTCATCGACGACAAAGCAACGACAAGCGGCAATAACAAAACTATATCATCATCAGCAACGAACAAATCATAGTCATCTCACGCAATATCTCGACATCATAAACAACCCAAATAATCTACGATAGGGAGCTTTATTCAAACACAAATTAAAATCAAACAACGTAGTACTAATAATACTCTTAAAATAAACTTGAATAACAAAACCCTAAAACATTAGATCACGAACAACAAAACTCCAACGAACAACTAATTCCCGCCGGCAAATATTATAGATCCCATGCCCACCGGCAGGCAGCGGAAGCACCTTTAAAGTACTCTAGGAAAGAGGCTCCGATACCATATAAGAAATATAACACACACAATTTGGGAATCTCATAAACTCAATATAATTCGGTAATAACTTACTTACAATAACCTTAGGGTAGACCCCTATTTATACTATTACATGGCTTGACCCTTACGAAACCTATCACACAATATATTCCTAAACACATACTCCCTCCTACCCAAAGAGATTTTCCTTTATGGGTAGGACACACAAACCAACACACACAATAAACAATCTATAATTAATTGGTAAGCACAAATTAATTAGATATACCAATATAATTAATCACCAATCTTACCCATGCCCTCACCACCGTTCCACTCCTCTCCACCACCAAACCCACCGGCGACCACCCACCTGGCCACCTCCAACCTCACCGGCGCACTCACCCCATCCCGGCGACACGCGTAGGCGCATTTCTCCGCGAATCTCCCTACCCCCGTTTATCTGCCCATCACATAAAGACTAGATAGTCAGATCTCTCATCTCCTCGTCGTTGCCGCCGATGTCCCTTGCCTCTTCGATCGGCTGTCATCTTGCCTCTTGTCGCCATAGCCATGATCGGTGGTGTAGAAACGAAGGGATCATTTGATGTTATCGCCGTCGTCCCCGATCTAGCAACAATGGTGAGATGGTGATGGTGAGCAATGATTTCCCCCAATTCGATTTTTCTGGGTTTGGTTACCCCCAATTCGTTTTTTCTGGGTTTGGTTTACCCCAATTCGATTTTTCTGGTTGTGGTTTACCCCAATTCGATTTATACATATTTGAAGCTGATCAAAGTTGGTTTACCCATTATTCACATTATTAAGAAATTCACAACTGATGTTACAAGCTCATACAATAAGCTGCAGAACAAGTTTGAAGGTGGGGGTGTCGGGAATAGCGAGGTAGTGATGGTGGTTGGAGGTGGGTTGTCGTCGGGAAGAGGGAGGTGGTGAGAGGAGAGAGAATTTCTGGGTTTGGGGAATTAATTTTTTTTTTTTTGAGGAAATTGGGGAATTATTAGGTAATTAGTCTCATAACTAAAAATTAGTAAGGGTAATTTAGTCAATAAAATTTGCCAAATAGGGTTTGTTTTGAAAGAGGAAAATGATAGTGAACCTACCTAAAGAGGAATAAGGGAAAATCTCTTTGGGTAGGAGGGAGTATTCTAATATATATCATATTCCTAAACACACATAATATTCCTTAACCGGAATTCTCCGGAATACTCCATAATCCTCTATTACCAAATTATGGGATAACACTAAATTTATTTCTGACCTGTATTTCCTTAACGGAAACAGTGATTCCATCTACATCTTTGGTCGAAACACCTAAAATTTCTGTCGTGTAATCTGCTACTTCTTTCTCGGGTTTTACTAATTTGTGAAGTTGAACCTGAAAATAAGCAAATATACTTACGGTCATTGAGATTTCAAATACAAAAGCATATGGAAATATTTAGACATTTGATAAGGTAAACGGAATTTTTTTATGAACACCTGCAATTTTCTGTCTACCACACATATTTCAACCAGCGCTTGAGTGTTATCTTTGAAGAGCACCATCTGACAATCAACGACAAACAAGCTGTTTGATGATCCCTTGTGTTTCTTACCAACATTAGTGACGACCCATCCCTTCTCGTGTGATGGAAAGGAGTAAAAGATACAGAAACTTGGGTGGAGGAACATCGACTGTACTAACATCTGACACAAAAAAACTCTATTAAGCCACCAAAATGCAATCGAACTCTATTAAGCCATTCACAGATAAGTCATTATACATATTTACCATTTCAGAAGACAGATCCGGGAGTTCTATTAGCTTCTTCACAAAGTCATGATTTAGAAAATGTTGTACACGCCTATTAAAACACTACAAAAACCAACAAACGAGATAAGATGGATGCAAAAATACAGTCATGAACATAACAGGAAAACGATGGGGTTAACCTCCTCCTACCTTAATGTCTGCTTTATCCTTAAATGTAACCAGAGACTCCCGTAAAAAACTTTCTGTTTTCAAGGCTGGATCCCTAGCCCTCCTAGATACACCCTTAGCAGTTAAGTAACCTTTCCAATCACCTAGATTTGCTTTCATCCCATATTTTTGAGTTAGCTTCACCAAGTCAACCAGAATCTGTAGAGATCGGCATAGTATATCATAATATCGTAAGTCAACAACAAGTCCGTGCGCCGTTTTTCTTCTCATTTTTTGTAAAGAATCAGCGAAGTTGAATGGGATCTCAGGTTCAATCGCTACAAGCAAGAGGGGAATAGAATAAACAACAACATCCAAGGCAGCTTACCACAAGCACCCCACCCCATACGACTAGTTGGGGGGGCTTGTTCGCCCTTTGACACTTCAAGCTGAGGAAGGAAAGCAAAGAACTGATACGAAAAACTCACTGACAAGCTCAGTGGTAGAGCGCGCCCCTGATAATTGCGTTGTTGTGCATGTCCGGAATCGTTAGAGTGCCCCGGGAGTTGAGGGAGCCCCCCTCCCGAAGAGCTGGGGGGTTAGCCCAACCCAGTCCTCTCATACTAGGGTTGGCTCCTCGCACTATATTATATATATATATATATATATATATATATATATATATATATATATATATATATATATATATATATATATATATATATATATATATATATATATATATATATATATATATGTGTGTGTGTGTGTGTGTGTGTGTGTTATATAAATGTTCTTGTCATTAAAAGGCTGATAGAGGCCCTTAGCTCTCATGGTTTTAAGGTAACTTCTAAGCAATGGGCTATTTAGGGCTAGAAGGCCTTCCTAAGAAAGACAAATGAGTATGCTCCTACAGTCCTACGGAAAGCAAGCAGAAAGTGGTAATTTAGTAAAGAAAAGTAAGTTTTTCCTCGAAGGACACTTGACATTTATTAATTGGATAGAACATAAAAATTGTATTAAATATAATTATTGGTTGAGATATGATAAGAAATTTTCATATACTCCCTCCTACCTAGAGCCGACCATTGAGCACTAGGAGCCCGGGCCCGCACTGGTCAAGCCCTGGTCAACGCACGGCCCGACCCGGCACTGGCCTGGCACTACCAAGCCCGGGTTAAGCCCGGGTTTGGTAGTGCTAATGCTAGTGCTCGATTTTTCAAGCACTAGCCCTGGTTAAGCCCGGTCAAAGTCCTGGTCAAGCACTGGTCAAAGCCCTGGTCAAGCCCTGGTCAAAGCCCTGGTCAAGGCCCTGGTCAAAACCCTGGTCAAGCATTGGTCAAGCTCTGGTCAAGCACCGGTCAAAGTGAAAGTTATTTAATTAGTACTTAATTATTCCTAATTAAGTTTAGCTAAAATTCTTTAGTTGCATGTAAGATTAAAGCATAAATAAGGTAATAAAACATGTTTTTATACCTTAATCAAGAGAAATTTTGACCTTCCTTCAAATGAAGGATCTTGAGCTGATAATTACTGGGGATCCTCCTCCTTAATCTTGAGTTTCCAAGTTAGGAAACCTCCTCCCTTGATCCACCAAAGAAGCTCTTTAAAAAATCTCACAAAATGGTCTAGTTTTATGATATTTTAACCCTAAAACCTTATATATAATTAGCCAACAAATTAGCTAATGATATACTAGGCTTAGATAAGTGTTTTGATCAAGTTTTTATGTGCATGCAAAAGGAAGAAATCAAACTTTGATTTCTTTTCAAAGTAGCTAAAAGGATAAAGAAGAACAAGAGCTTTATTCCTTTTTTCCTTCTCTAATTAGGATCTGATTTTTATGTAAAAATGATGTTATATTTTGTTTGACCATCAAAACAAGGTATATATAGCATAGGTAATTCAAATTACCATTTTACCCTTACTAATATACCATTTAAGATTTTATGTTACAATTTGGGTATAACTTGTACACTTATTTTTTTAAGTGTTTGTTAATTATTATATCATTATATAATAATTACTAATTACATCATTTTAAGCTAAATTACAACTATTTGTAATTTAAATATCTAATTGTCAATTTTGACAATTCACACAAAAACCGCAGTTTACACGACCAGAGTTTAAAACTCGTAAAACACTATCCGATATAATCAGTTAACTCTTTAACTGATACATTAGGGTCTATATTATATTGTATTAAATACAAATATAATATCTTTTGGAGAAACTATCTTTATCGGTGTGACCGAGAGGGATCAGTTGATTACCGCCGTCAAACGACAATAACGTCAAACTCTAGCCAGCCAACCGTTATCGACTTACGTTAATCAACTGACTTGTATATTCAATATATCCCAGGTTTATTCATAATTAGATTTAATTAGTCAACGCATTATTGTCAGAGGACACCTACTCCAACAATCTCCCACTTGTCCGAGACAAGTCATGCGTTACCAATTCTCTTGTCCGTTATATCTCCCACTCAATGCGAAGTATCTTTTCAGGTCGAACTTGCATTGGATCATTATCAGAAGTGGTTTTCTCGATCTGGATTATGACTGTCTGACCGGAATATCTATCATAAATCTCTTCCGAGCGTGGCCACACATTTCCAGTCATAATTCCTCGAGTGGCCCAAAGATATTATACCCTGACGTGGGTGGACAATCCCTTCTTGACTTATTTTTTTTGTTTCATACAGTCAGTTATGACCCAATAAATGCCCTTTTAGCCTCCTTTTACGGCACGACTTAGGACATAAATCAAAGTCACCGCCTACTGCATAAACTCAGACAAACAATCTCAGGTCGAAAGAATCGACTATTAGGAATAATATAGATTACCTTGTCACGACCAGATACAAAGGTTCTATAATTGATAAAATGTCTGACATAGTGTCATCTACAGTTTGTCTATGTAATCGGTTATTCAACTCTATGAATGCATGACCATTGAACTAGTCATCAACCGACTTACAATCTAGTCAATTGAGACGTCACCTCATTTTATGACTAGAGACAAAATACATTGTTAATCGTGTTCATTTAATAGGGTTCAAATCGTCTCCACGACCTATTAGGAATCAACAGAGCATATATATAATTCAAAATTTTATTAAAACTGAATTTATTAGAGAGTTTAAAAAAACTTAGAACGATGAATTTAATTATCATATATGTAAAAGGTAATACACTTATTAACTATTACAACATATAATCTAACACATGTCAGGCATACACCTCAAACCCATCGAGGCAATATGACCATTGTGTTTAGCCTGTGATAATGGCTTGGTTAAAGAATCAACGATATTATCGTCTGTCCTTACCTTACAAATCGATATATCTTCTCGTTCCACAAAGTCTCTAATTACATGGAACTTTCTGAGTACATGTCTAGATTTGTCACTAGACTTAGGCTCTTTAGCCTAAACTATTGCTCCACTATTGTCGCAATAGACTACCATAGGATCTGCTGCTGTAGGGACTACATTTAATCCTTCCAGGAACTGCCGGATCCAAACTGCCTCTTTTGCAGCTTCTGATGCTGCAAGATACTCAGCCTCCGTTGTAGAATATGCAGTCACCGATTGCTTGGTGCTCTTCCAGCATATGGCTCCTCCATTCAGTATGAAAACATATCCTGATTGAGATTTTGAATCATCTCGATCTGTTTGGAAACCAGCATCCGCATAACCCTTTACACGAAGCTCAGAATCCCCTCCAAAAACTAAGAACGTGTCCTTAGTCCTTCTTAAGTATTTAACGACGTTCTTAACGGCTATCCAGTGTCTCTCGCCTAGATTGGCTTGGTAACGACTTGTACAATATCCTTAGGATCATAGCATACATGATTGAACCGATTGCAGAAGCGTAAGGTATCGACTTCATGCGTTCAATATCCTTAGGATCAGTCGGACACTGAGCTTTACTCAAAATTATCCCACTTCCCATAGGTAAAAAGCCTCTTTTAGAGTCTTTCATATGGAACCTGTCAAGAATTTTATCAATATAAGTTTCTTGACTTAACGCTAGTATTCTTTTTGATCTATCTCTATAGATCCGAATACCTAGGATGCGTTGCGCTTCTCCTAAATCCTTCATTTGGAAATGTTTCCCGAGCCAGTCCTTAACGGAGTTAAGCATGGGGGTATCATTTCCAATGAGTAATATGTCATCTACATAAAAGATTAGGAGAGTTACTTTACTCCCACTAAATTTCATGTATAAACAAGGTTTCTCGACACTTCGGGTGAAACCATTTTGTTTAATCACATGGTTGAATCGCACGGTTGACCATCAAAACAAGGTATATATAGCATAGGTAATTCAAATTACCATTTTACCTTTACTAGTATACCCTTTAACATTTTATGTTACAATTTGGGTATAATTTGTATACTTATTTCTTTAAGTGTTAGTTAATTATTATATCATTATATAATAATTACTAATTACATCATTTTAAGCTAAATTACAACTCTTTGTAATTTAAATATCTAATTGTCAATTTTGACAATTCACACAAAAACCGCAGTTTACACGACCAGAGTTTAGAACTCGTAAAACACTATCCGATATAATCAGTTAACTCTTTAACTGATACATTAGGGTGTATATTATATTGTATTATATACAAATATAATATCCTTTGGAGAAACTATCTTTATCAGTGTGACCGAGATGGATCAGTTGATTACCGCCGTCAAACGACAATAACGTCAAACTCTAGCCAGCCAACCGTTATCGATTTACGTTAATCAACTGACTTGTATATTCAATATCCCAGATTTATTCCTAATTAGATTTAATTAGTCAACGCATTATTGTTGGAGGACACCTACTCCAACACAAAGCACTAGCCCGCCCCAGCCCGCCCTAGCCCACTCCCAGCACTGGCTTTAGCACTAGCCTTAGTTCTATAAATTTATGTTATTTAATTTTTATAATTGTACAAATACTCTTATTTTTGTTGCTTTGACATTAGTAATTATAATTACATAACTTATCATTATGAATTTATGTGGTATTAAATTTATTTGATTCATTTTTTATTTAACAAGTATTATTATTATTATTGTTGTTGTTGTTGTTGTTAAAAAAATTTGTTTGGTCGCACTTTGGAAATGTATATATTGATTATTGAGCATGATCCAAAAACATCCAAGCTAATATGGGTATTGTCTTGGAGATTCGGTAACAAATTGGGTATCCAAGAACGACACTTGCTTAATGTACATATAATCGGGCACCTCGAAGATTAGTACGATTCGGTGAATAGAAAATTTAGTCAATTATTTCAATTGACAAACTAAGTTGAATCAAAATGTTATGTTATTTATTTAAAATAAAATTAACTGAAATATTACCAAATATTTCACTATTCAAACTGTGCGTGTGTGGTGTATTTACATTCTCATCAAATCTGAAATTCAATAAAAACAATGAAAGTGTTTGCATTGGATGATACAAATATGCTATGACTGATACAAGACTCTTTCACTTGAAATTAATGAAACGTTAGGTCTATATCTTATGTTCACCGTTCAAGCTGTATTCTCTCTTTTAATATTCAATTGTTACATAACTTACGTTTATTTTGGAGCTTACCTATACAAGTGTTTTATATACTACAGACAAACTGCGAGTTTAATGATATATTCCAATAGTCTATATTTGACAAAGGAGAAACAAGTGGTCATCATATTTGCGAGTTCAGTTGTTATACTCACTAAATAGTTAACGATAAGTAACGATTATAGATCATACATTTACGTACTTAAGTACAATATTGTATCACATTCAATATTAGATATTATACACTATAAAGTATAGGTATAGATTAGAAACATAGTATCACATTTGGTGTTATATACTATAGCGTATATCACATTCAATCTTATATACAACATAGTCTGATCTTTACTCGACTCTAAACAACTAAATCAACTACACAACCTTGATTAGTTATAATAGAACATTATAACTTGACTCAATCACTAATGCACCTAACTTATATGTACAAGATTACACAACAGAGCTATACGAGTATATACTAATTGAAATTAGATGTATCCATATGTAATCTAAGCCATATTATACTATCACAGTATCACAATCAGTCTTATATTAAATTTAAAATCTCAACCGATATGCGAATACTGAATTTGATTTTTATATTACACATATAATATAATCTTGAATTAATATATAATAAGTTTTGTTATAGATACGTTTTACCCTTGATCAAACAAGTAAAAACACACTACTTAATCCGATTCACAACTAAATAAAAGTCACAACGAATCTCAACCCTCAATTTAATCCAATCGACGGCTCACACTCCTCCTTAGGCCCTATGCGATTGGACTGCATTTTTCCGATCTGATTTGATTTGATTTGAATTGAACTGAACTGATCTGATTTGATTTGATTTGAATAAACTTGATTTGATTTGATCTGAACTGAATTAATTGATAAATTAACTGCAACTAGACGAATTAATAACTAGAAATAGACTAGATTCATTAATTGTTATTTGGATAATTCTGATCTCATTTGATTTGATTTGAGTAAAACTGATTTGATTTGAATAAATCTGATCTTATTTGAAAACATCGTTGAATAAGTTGAATCGCACAGGGCCTTAGCCTCTCACACGAATCACCCTCCACAGCCGTCCAATAATTCACATTAAATCTGGACCATACATTTCCCTCTCACCTTTTTTTTTTTATTTTCGGCCGAGGCAGTGCCCGAGCACTTGCCCGCCCCGCCCTGGCCCTAGCCCTGGTCAAGCCCGGTCAAGCACTGGCGGGCTAGTGCTAGTGCCCAGAAAATCGAGCCCTGGCACTAGCCCGGGTGTGTAGGGCTAGTGCTAGTGCCCGATTTTCTGAGCACTAGCCCGGCCCGGGCCACCTCTACTCCTACCCATAATGATCTCCCCCTTTTTAAAACAATTTTTAGGTAGGGATGTTTGGAGCCACTTTTAGACCAAAATGAATGATTTACTTGTTGTAATAATAAATACATATTCTATCCCGCATTACATTCTATCAACTCCACTTGATTTTAAGGTAAGCGAGTTTTTCATTTTGGGTAGGAGGGAGTAGTATACTATTATCTAATTTATGGAAAATAATAATTATAGTAATTTAATTTACATTATGAGATCGAAGAGATAATAATATGGTGGTTAGCTAATTTATGGTAATAAATTTAATAATGTGATATAATGGGTAACGGGATATAAGAGTGAAAATGAAATAATATAACAGGTGACGAGATAGTGAAATGAGAATGATATAATATAATGGGTGACGTAAAAGTGAGAAGGTAATGATACTAATAGATTATAATATAGCATGACGAGTGGCAAAAGTGTAAAGAAAAAATACGTATAGTTCCGCCAAATAATAAAATCAGAACAAAAATAAATCTACATTTTTTATGAAAAAAGTATAACAATATAAATAGACAGCCCGGGCTAATCCGCTCATCAATTCTTGGTGTAATACTTACTCGTCAATTCTTGGTGTAAGAATTTTTCACTGATCAGGTGTGATCAGTCTCATCCGTGTAAGAATTAGGAATTCTTCTTCCAACTCGTCCCAGAATGGGCGTTACGGCAAAGAACAAGAAGAAAATGACAGGGTTCGAACCTATGGCCCTCTGTACCCAAAATAGATGCGCTGACCAGACTGCGCTACACCTCGTTTCACCCTCCGAAGCATATAGATCTAGGGGTGTGCAAAAAAACCGCCAAACCGAAATCCGAACCGAAAACCGATTTACTCGAACCGAAAAAGCGGGTAACCGAACCGATAAAATGCGGGTTAGGGTCGCAACTTTGTGTGTATGCGGTTAACCGAACCCGAACCGAAAGTGGACATAATGCTTATTTTCAATAAATTAGGTTATAAGTCAACTAATTCACAAGTCTAAAATAAGATAATTAATCCAATATGTTGTTAAAATTCACTTGTTTGAGGGAAATAATACATAAATTAATTGAAGTATCGACGTATAGTGGAATCTTAATATTTTATCCATCAATTTTACTTAATTTGGTAGGTCAAATAGTGTCCCCGTACTAAAACATTACCCGATTAAACCGAACCGACAAATCCGTTTAACCGATGTGCGGTTAACCGAACTAACGGTTACGGTTTAGGGTCGGCCAAAAAGTGACAAACGGTTAACCGAACCCGCATTTGCACACCCCTATATAGATCTATGCGATTGATCAAGACTCGAACCGAATCGCTCATCCTTTTTGGACCCCTCGCCTGCTTAGAAGTGAATTTGAAACTCTAAAAATAATAATTAGCTTACGGGTGTTAAGTTTCCGTAACATTTTCTACTGTTGGACAACCAGATAAATGAGAGGAAAGATTATAAACTACTTTTTGTGAGACTATCTGACCGATGTGGGAGAAATTCCTCAGTTTCACAAAATAGTCTCGTCTTTGCTCTCCTTCACAGAAAAATGCTGGTCTTCTCTAATGCATGGTCGCTTATTCAGCAAGTAGTTCTGAAGATTTTTCATGGAAGGAAGTCATCAATGTGTAATCTTTCTTTGTTTTATTGCTTGCATTGGGCGGAAGTGAACCTGGGTTTTAATTTTTAGGAACTGATACGAATTTTGATGTCGATGCTTAATCCTGAGGAGGGTTATTTTTAATGGCTTCGGGTTTTGGCGAATGTGGCGTAGCGAGTTCCGATATCTTTAGGGCTTTAGATATAGTAGTAGGACTTGAAATTCAGGAGAGCCGATGAAAACCCAGAAAATTTTAGATGCAAGTTTGAATTTTGTTGGCTGTGGAAGCTGTTTTGGGAGGGTAGACAACAATGCATTGTTAAAAGAATTCGTCAAAGTGAAATTCAGAATCAGTCAATTAGGCTACAAAACTGGTGAATGTCAATTATTTTTCATGTTTTTGAAATGAATGATTTATTAGCAAACTTCTTCAATATCTTTGATATGATTGATTTTGTGATATGGAGCCTTTCTTGCCTGGTTGTTGGCTGTACTAGACCTGATATTCTCGAGATGACAATCTGATGTGCCATACTAGTTTCAAATGGTAATTCAAACAAACAATAATTCAAGGTTTTCAATTTTTGACACCTTCTTGACTTCAAAATATGCCTCTATTTTATTACTGTTTACTTTCGTTAGCTTGGTTCACGGCAAATCAGTTCGGATCTCCCTTTCTTCAGTTTAGCTGTAGGTTTCGACTATGAGTGCTCTTCATTTTCTCCTCTGCATTATCTGCAGGCTCCTTGGGTATCATTTCATATACTGTTTCCTGGTCTAATGTAAAGCTTGCTCCTCTGACGAATAGCCCGCCTTTCACTTTGTCATGTCTTTTATCTTCTTAACCAAGTTAATGCTTTGGTTTTTTTTTTTTTTTTGGATAATAGAACCTACCCTGGTAGCAATTCTTATGCTTCTTAGAAACCAAAGTGATTTGAGACAATGGGAGAGGGCTGCCCACGCACAACCTTGTGTCGCTTTAGGCAGAAATCATTAGCTGGCCTTCCAAGAGGATGTGCATTTATTTCCAAGAGAATGTGCATTTATTTTCAAGTGAAATTAGAGACAACTGCTGATAATATGTGTGTTCGGCAGGGTACTTTGAGAAATAGTGTAATGCACTTTTGATTTCTCTTTGAAGCTGTCTAGCTCAATTGGAAGAGCGTCGTGTAATGCACGAAGTGTGGGTTCAACTCCCACGTCAGCTACAAAATTCTGGAAAATGAACTTCCATCTAGTTCTGATTGTAGTTCTAATGTGCATTTCGATCTAGATCATAAATTAACTCACATTGTATGTCTCCGATAGAGATAGACCTGAAATGTGAGTACTCAGAACAACGTATTTGATGCTTTGGTTGATGGATCCAAGAAAGACAAGGCTGTCACTGGATGGTCCATTTGGGGAAGGGTATATACGACTTATGAGGCTGCTACTACCCTTCACCCAAGTAGATGAGCAAAGCAGATGGGTAAGTGCGGGGAAAGTTATGATTAACTTCAATCTAGTTCTAATTGTGGTTCCAATTGCATTTAACCTACAAGTTGGGGAAAATTCTCTTTAGTGGGGGGAGAGTCCATATCCATAAGCCACAATCAATGTTTAGAGAGCTCATGTAGGAATTGAACCTACGACATTTTGCATAAATGTCACACCAGTTGAGCTAGAATTTCATTTACTCCATAGCACAGGATAACATCTAATTCATTTGGTCATTAAGTCCATAGCAGCTCACCTACCCCCTCAACTAATGTGTGTGCCTGCAGTAGCAGATATATACACAGGTCTACAGTCTACACTCTACACACTTCAGTTGTTCACTTACCCCTTCATTTTTGGAAATTATATTTATTCTGATTCTATAATTCCAGGCCTAAGGGTGTTGAGACTTGAACCAGCACAAGAACGCTTTTTCTTGGGTAGGAAAATTGGAGTACTGAAACAAGATAATACAAGAAAAATGAGGATAGTGCATGCTCTTAGAAGAGGGAAGACTGTTCCAGGTTTGTAGTAAAGTTGCGACAGGGATTTCCTGAAAAGCCACCACTAGTCCACTAATCCACTACTACATTCTTAGGGTTTAGTGGCTAGTCATTCTAGTACGTAAGGCTGAGGATCAGCTTAGTTTCAATTATATACTTCCAAAGGGTTTTTGAAGGAAGACATAGATAATTTGGTTTGCATTGTGGGAGTTGCAGAAGACAATCATGTATTATCAACTTGCATCCATTAAACCAATAAAGATCATAGCTTTGTGCAAAATAAGACTGCTTATAAGCTTACCTTGACAAAATTCTATCCAGTAACTGGCCGCCTTCACACAATCTGCAAATGAAAATAAATCCAAGCTTTCAGAAACTCGTCACTACAAATTATTTAAAAACTGAACAAAGTTCCTTAAAAGTAATATTATTATATAAATTCAGCAACAATGTTGGATCAATGTAGCACAATTCCTTAGAGAAGGAAGAGGAGCAGAGGATATCCTGAAACAGAAAGAATGCAGTACATATTTTAGAATGAGAGAAATGGAATGAACGACAAACACCTTGCTGCAGCTGAGTGCTTCATCGTCTTTTATTTGCACGTTAAAACAACCTACTGACTAGTGTCCCATGTACTAGCTCGCTCGTAGAAACAAAGTAAAGAATTTCATGACCAAAGCACCTACTCCATGACTAAGTAGACATTGTTAGAATCCTCAAGTGCATCATAAAATCTAAGCATGTGCTTGTGTCCTGACAATGCTTTCAGCATTTTCACTTCCCTACGAACATGTTCAATTGCAATTGCTGAAGTCATCTGCCAAAATGACAGCAAGTTAAAAGCATTCTTGGACGATCAAAAGTGCATTCCAAAACAACCAAAAGCGCATTCTAAGACGATCAAAGGTGCATTATACAATGATCAAAGGTACATTTTACAAAAAATCAAAAGTGCTTTTGACAACAATAAAAGGTGCATTATTCCACAATAATTAAAAGTGCATTCTAAAAACACCAACAGTGCATTTTACGACAATCAATGGTGCATTCTAAGACGATTAAAGGTGCATTTTATGACAATTAATGGTGTATTCTACAACAATCAAATGAGCACTCTCCAAGCTTACTACCTTCAAGCGTCTAGGATAAAATCCGAGTCCCTAATTTATAGCAGCTGATAAGCTCTTCAAAATTCCAAAATCCCTAACTATGGTGTACTTCAGCAAAGAGGATATCACAATGTGAGTATGAACATAGCTTTTCGGATTTTGCGACAACCAAAAGGCTCATTCTACGACAACCACAAGCGCATTCTAGGACGATCAAAGGTGCATTTTACAACGATCAAAGGTACATTCTACGGCAAATCAAAGGTGCATTCTACAACAATTAAAAGTGCATTCTAAGAAGATCAAAAGTGCAATTCATGACAATAAAAAGTGCATTCTACGACGACCAAAGGTGCATTCCACGACGATCAAAGGTGCATTCTAAGACGACCAAAGGTACATTCTAATACGATAAAAGGTGCATTCCACAACAATTAAAAAATCGTTTTTGCTATAATGAATTTTTGAACATTCACATTCTCTAACACATAAAAAAATGTATTGAAAGTCATCTTTCCCCTGACCTTTAATCCCCTTTCCTTGGTAATGAAAAGTTCATTACTCAAATAGTCAAATGTCCTTACCCTATCTTCTAAATCAAATCCACGAGCACAAATTGAACACTTAAAACTGTCAATACAAACAACCATGAGATCGAAATTATGAAAAATTAACCTTGAAAAAACTTTAATTACAAAAAAACGACTAATCAATTAGATAATAATTACTATTAGAAACAAAAAATTGAACAAACAGAGAAAAAGAAAAGTACCTTTTCTATGTCCTTCTTTGAAGAACGCGAGGATCCTGGTAGTGGATGAAGATGGCCTCATGTGAAGAGATCAAGAGATGATTTTAATCCTATCGGTGCCTATTGATGACTTCCTTCCATGAAAAATCTTCAGAACTACTTGCTGAATAAGCGACCAAGCATTAGAGAAGACCAGCATTTTTCTGTGAAGCAGAGCAAAGACAGACTATTTTGTGAAACTGAGGAATTTATCCCACATCGGTCAGCTAGTTTCACAAAAGCAGTTTATAATCTTTCCTCTCATTTACACGGATGTCCAACAGCACATCGCAGGTATCATCAGACCGAATTCGACTCGTTGGCTCAGAATAACCTGTTGGACGTCGCCTCCGTACCCCATTCCCCTAATGGTGGCATTTTTTATTTATCACATTTTCACCAAGCTTTTTCTATCGTATTTGCTTGTGCAATAATTTTACACACAATATTAATATGACGCGACAAACTGATTATAGCTAGGGATATTATCCGTGGTATTTCTGAGGTTTTCGAAATTCCCACGGTACCCCTAAGGTTTGTGCTTTGCTGGAAAATGTTACGGAAATTTAACACCCGTTAGATAATTATTACTTTTAGACTTAACTAGTTTGCATGCTCGGGCTGTCTATTTATATTGTTATATTTTTTTTTTTATAAAAAATTTAGATTTATTTTTTATCTGATTTTATTATTTAGCGGTACTATACATATTTTTTCTTTACACTTTTGTCACTCGTCATGTTATATTATAATCTATTTCTAACCTTTCATCATAGTATCATTACCTTCTCACTTTTACGTCACCCATTATACTATATCATTCTCATTCCACTATCTCGTCACCTGTTATATTATTTCTTTTTCACTCTAATATCCCGTTATCCATTATATCACATTATTAAATTTATTACCATAAATTCGCTAACCACCATATTATTATCTTTTCAATCTCATATTGTAAATTATATTATTATCTCTTCGATCTCATATTGAAAATTAAATTACTGTAATTATTATTTTCCATAAATTAGATAATAGTATACTATATGATAATTTCTTACCATATCTCAACCAATAATTATATTTAATACTATTTTTATGTTCTATCCAATTAATAAATGTCAAGTGTCATTCTCGTAAAGACTTGGTTTCACGTTTTAATATATAGTATTAGATTATATTAATACTATTACTTATTACCTATCTTATCTTATATCTATATATAAAAGTAAGTTCAGACAGCGTGGTGAAGATATTTGTCAAGTTTTTGTTGGTCATAAACTTGCACATATGTACATTATATATCAACCCTTTACTAATATTGGTCAGAAAGTACTGGTATTTCAATCTTTACCAACATATACATGCTCTAAGTACAATGTTGGTGAGAAAGTACACATTCATCGTATTTAAACCCTTAGCAATGAACCTCCGCAGAACATGCACTTAGGCCATAAGTGAACTAGAAAAATAGAACATGACACCGCCTAAACTCACTTTTATATATAGATATAAGATAAGGTAGGTAATAGGTAACAATATTAATTAACTCTAAAACTAGTAATTAACTAACGGGTGTTAAGTTTCCGTAATATTTTCCGGCAAAGCGCAAACCTCGGGTACCGTGGGAATTTCGGAAACCTCAGGGGTACCCCCGATAAAGTCGGGAAGCTCAAGGATATAATCAGTTTGTCGCGTCATATTAATATTGTGTGTAAAAGTTTTTTTTTTTTTTTTTTTTTTAAGCTTACAGAAAAAAAAAGGTTAGGTGATCCTTCTCGCCATGAAATCACCTACCTTATCAGCGTTGGTAATACTAAGAAACAAGGAATCCCTAATCTCTAAAGCCGGGACACCATCCTGAAAATTAAGGATATTGTGCCCCGTTGCTGCCAAGAAATCAGCAGCTCTATTAGCTTCTCTAAAAATATGCTTCAAAGACCACGACTCAAAATGACGCAACATATCCCTAATGTCTTTAACGATAAAATCGGTGGACCAATGAGATCTAGCTGTTCCAAGGACCGCGTCAATAATCATTTTATTGTCGCCCTCGATTTCCACCTTTTTTACACCCATATTTATAGCCATACTGATGCTTTCCCGTAGCGCATGAGCTTTCGCCAGGAGGACTGAACAAACTCCCAGATTTAGAGCCCTACCATTAAGAATATTACCACCTGAATCCCTTAAAAGAAAACCTCCACTCGCTTTGCTGTTACGAACCGAACCATCGAAATTGATTTTGATGAAATCTGCTACAGGAGGGTACCACCGAACCGGGATAACAGAAGGAGAAAAAGCCAAGCCAGGGGATTGAGAAGGAAGAGAGGGGGAGAACAGATCTAACTCGCACCGTGCCTTCCACTCTTTAAAAGAATGGAAAGCCCGGACGAAACAAGTCAAAGGTTGGAAGGGCTTTGAATAAAAAATACACTGGTTACGACCCTTCCATATACTCCAGAGAAGAAAGACGATTTTTTGGAGTGATTTTTTATCTCCACGAGAGAGATCAGTAAATAATTCTTCAATGGTACTTGTCAAGCGGAGATTAATCCATGCCTTGCATCTCCTATTGTCGAAAATAGCTTTGGAAAATGGGCAATGTAAAAAGAGATGATCATTATTTTCAATACTCGCAAAACATCTGGGGCATAAAATATCGATTCCCGGGATACGATAATGGAGGTTTCCCCTAACGGGTAAGCCGTTAAGGAGAAGCTGCCAACAAAAGATTTGGAGCTTGGGGGGGATATCTATCTTCCAAATCCAGTTAAATTTCCAGGGTTGCTCGCCACCCTGAAGGCCATGTTCCAGCCATGAAGCTGATTTGATCGAGAATCTACCATCGGGACTAAGACCCCAGATAGGTTCATCATCAAGGTCTAGAGTGGGGATCGGAATAGCGATAATAATATCTACGATGTTTGGGGGAACTAACGTATTGAGGAAATCAACGTTCCATCTTTTGTTGATAATGCATTGTTCAACTTTTAAATTAATATTGCTAATCACATTCATGTCAAGATGTAGATTATCAATGAGGTTATTACTACAACACCAATTATCAAGCCAAAAAAAGATATTCTTACCCGTACCCACTTTCCATCTAATGCCTTTTCGGATTAGGTCACGCTGTTTGAGAATTTGGCGCCAAATCAAAGAGTCATTTCCTTTGGCTTGATAATCAAAGAAGTTTGTATTCCAAAGATATTTTTCACGTATCATTTTTGACCAAATATTTTCTTTTTCAGTAATGACCTTCCATGCCAATTTACCTAAGAAGTCATTGTTAATCACTTTAGCTTTCCTTAAGCCTAGACCTCCAATCTTTTTGGGTTTACATATTTTATTCCAAGCAATCATAGGAAACCCTTTTTTTGAGATATCAGTTTTCCAGAAAAAATCTTTATGTGATTTATCTAGATAACTACTGATACGTAAAGTTATTGCACGAGCAAATACGATAAAAAAAACCTAGTAATTAGCTAACGGGTGTTAAGTTTTGGTAAAAAAAGGCTTAGCGAAAAGTGTGATAAAATAAAAATAAAAAATACCATCCTTGGGGGCAACTCCGAGGCAACTCTGTTTGTGTTGAGTCCATACTCTTGGACAATCAAATGAATGAGAGGGAATAATAGGATATTGTATCCTTTTGTATTTAGGTAAATATCTTTGTATTATATATTAGTTTTATTTGTTCACATTAGGAGATCCTCTAAAATAGGAAATTAGGCAAAATAGAGCCGTGGTCAGCAAGGCTATGCATTTGTATATAATCAACATCATTCATTCAGAAAGGGCAGAGGAGGCAATACAGAGAAATCGTTCTCTTTCCTTGTGTGTGTGTTAAGCCCTTGTACTGATTCATTTCTAACATGGTATCAGAGCAAGAAGTTGGGAAAGTCACCCCACATACTGTAGTGGGCAATGACAATCTCGGAGTCAAAATTTGTCCAGTCGATTTTCGGGGGACGAATTATTACGACTGGGCTAGAGCTATGCGTGTTTCATTGATCGCCAAGGACGCGCTGGGGTTTGTTGATGGTTCGATTGCCGAACCTGCTGTGAGTGCTGCGGAATACCCAAGATGGCGCCAGATGAATGCATTGGTTGTATCTTGGATTTTCGCAACGATCGACCCGCAGTTACGTGATTCGATCACCTATCGCGAAAATGCTAAGGTATTGTGGGACGAACTCGAATCTCAATTCTGTGTTAGTAATGGGTCTCGTCTTTATCAAATCAAATCCGATATTATTGCTTGTCGTCAGAATTCCAATGAATCTATTATGCAATATTATGGCCGTTTGAAGAAATTATGGGATGATTTCAATTCTATTTTTCAATTTCCTTGTTGTACCTGTTCCGGCTGCAAATGTGACATTGCTAAGAAATTACAGAAGATTAGAGATAATGAGTGTGTTTTCGATTTGCTTATGGGTCTTGATGTGTCCTATGCTGCTGTACGATCCAATTTGTTGGGCATGGAGCCACTTCTTTCCCCTCAACAGGTCTATTCACGCCTTGTGCTTGATGAAGGCGTCACTGTCACGGCTGCCAGGTCCGACTCGTCAGGCCCTGCAGTCGCCTTCGCCGTTCACTCCTCGGCTACTGGGGCAGGGGAGGGGGACGTGGTGGCTCCGGGGAGAAGATTAGTGGTGGTTTTGGTGATAAAGCAGGGGCTCGGGCTCCGATAGAGTGTTTTCGTTGTGGGAAAACAGGCCATGTCGCGCGCAACTGCTGGGCGGAGAAACCGCGGGGCGATGGTGGCGTCGGTTCCGGCGGTAGAAATCGCGGGGGGTCTGGTGCTGGCTTCTCACAGACCCGTGGAGGTGGGAACAGCGGGCGACAGAGTGCAGGAGGGGGTCCCACAGCCTTTTCAGGGGCTGCTCGCGCTATTGCTAATGGTGGGGGCTCTTCGTCGGGTCTTAGTCGTGGTGAACTCAGTCATTTAAATGACCAAGAATGGTCGGAATTAGTATCTTTGTGGAACGATCGTAAGAATCATTCTGATCACCTCACTGGTAAGCAATTTTTTAATTCTTGGATAATTGACACCGGTGCTTCGCATCATATGACAAGCAATATCGATTGTTTGTCTCATATTATTGACATTGACCCTGTTCCGATCACTTTGCCTAATGGAGAGGTCGCTTTGGCCACCAAAATTGGGGAGGTAGTTTTGGGTGCTCAATTGGTTTTACGTGGAGTTTTGTTCGCACCAAAATTTAATTGCAATCTTATCTCGGTTTCTAATTTGGTAGCCGACTCTAGTCTCACCTTGGAGTTTACTAACAACTTGTGCATTTTTCAGGACCGTATCTCGAGGACGGTGATTGGACTGGGTGAGAAGCACGCAGGATTATACTACTTAACAGTTACAACGCCGATTCGCGCAAATAAAGTTGAAGTGGGTGAGTCCGCTGAACTGTGGCATCGTCGTTTGGGTCATCCTTCTTCAACCGTAGTTAAACATATTCCTTTTATTTCTTCTGAGAGTTGCGTTTCTTTACATAATCGGCTTTGTGATATTTGTTTTCGGGCTAAACAAACTCGCTCCATTTTTCCTATTAGTAATTCTAAAGCTTCAGCTCCGTTTGATTTGATTCATTGTGATGTTTGGGGTGCTTACTCTGTCACTACCAATAGTGGTGCTCGATTTTTCTTGACTATTGTTGACGATTTCTCTCGTAGTGTTTGGGTTTATTTGTTGCGTGACAAAAGTTTTGTGGCACGCATTATGCGTAATTTCTTTGCCTTGGTGGAACGCCAGTTCAACAAGCATATTAAGTGTGTTAGAAGTGACAATGGTAGCGAGTTTAAATGTTTAATGCCTTACTTTGACGAGAATGGTGTAGCTTTTGATACCTCCATGGTCGATACTCCACAACAAAATGCTAGGGTAGAACGTAAACATCGTCATATTCTAAATGTAGCACGTGCTCTCCTTTTTCAAGCCGGTTTGCCTATTGAATTTTGGGGTGATTGTGTTTCTATTGCTGCTCATCTCATTAATCGTACTCCGTGCAAAATTTTGGGTTGGAAAACTCCCTATGAGGTTTTATTTGGTCGTGTTTCAGATTTCAGTTGTTCACGTGTTTTTGGTTGTTTATGCTATGCTAAGACCATTAATCGCTCTCGGGACAAGTTTGCTAGTCGGAGTCGTAGGTGTATTGTAATAGGATATCCTTACGGGAAGAAGGGATGGTCTTTGTATGATTTAGATAATGGGGATTTCTTTGCTAGTCGGGATGTTGTATTCGACGAAAATATCTTTCCTTTTCTTGATCGTACTTCTAATTCGGAGATTTCGGATACTTCTTTTGACACCGATTTGCGTAATTTCTTTGCCTTGGTAGAACGCCAGTTCAACACGCATATTAAGTGTGTTAGAAGTGACAATGGTAGCGAGTTTAAATGTTTAATGCCTTACTTTGACGAGAATGGTGTAGCTTTTGATACCTCCATGGTCGATAATCCACAACAAAATGCTAGGGTAGAACGTAAACATCGTCATATTCTAAATGTAGCACGTGCTCTCCTTTTTCAAGCCGGTTTGCCTATTGAATTTTGGGGTGATTGTGTTTCTACTATTGCTCATCTCATTAATCGTACTCCGTGCAAAATTTTGGGTTGGAAAACTCCCTATGAGGTTTTATTTGGTCGTGTTTCAGATTTCAGCTGTTCACGTGTTTTTGGTTGTTTATGCTATGCTAAGACCATTAATCGCTCTCGGGACAAGTTTGCTAGTCGGAGTCGTAGGTGTATTGTAATAGGTTATCCTTACGGGAAGAAGGGATGGTCTTTGTATGATTTAGATAATGGGGATTTCTTTGCTAGTCGGGATGTTGTATTCGACGAAAATACCTTTCCTTTTCTTGATCGTACTTCTAATTCGGAGATTCCGGATACTTCTTTTAACACCGATTTGGGTGGGTCTATTTTTGATCTTGGCGTCTCTACTCCGGTTATCACCACACCCTTTTTCTACTGATTTGCACCCGGGGGGACGAATCAAGGGGGGGTTGTTCTCCAGAAAACACGGCTATGGCAGACAGTGAGGTTGGCTCGGGTGTAGAAGGAGATCTGATTCCAGGTAGGGTCTCGGATTCCAATGCGGAGGCTGGTCCGAGTCAAGATGGGGTATCGGGTTCGAATGCGGTTGCTGGTTTGGATTCAGGGGAGGTTTTGGAAACGACTACAGGGGTCTTGGGGTCCAGTGGTTCCGATACGGCGGGAACAGATTCGGTAGCGGGTGCTTCCACTGTCGAGTTAAAAGCACCGAAAGAAGAACCGCTGGGTCGTGGACATCGGGCTAAGTTTGAGAATGTTCGTTTGAAAGACTTTGTAACTCTTAAGGACAAGTGTAATCCGCGCTCCGCTCTTTCCGTCACCTCCTCAGGTACGCCCTATCCCATTGCACATTTTGTTAGTTATAGTCGTTTTTCGGAAAGCCATCGTTGTTTTCTTGCAGCAATCACTAGTGGTAGTGAGCCCACTACTTTTCGTGAGGCTATGGGTAATGCTCTTTGGAGACGGGCTATGGATGATGAGGTTTCGGCTCTAGAACGCAACAATACTTGGACTGTGGAAACTCTACCACCTGGTAAGAAAGCTATTGCTTGTATGTGGGTGTTTCGTATCAAATACAAGTCTGACGGAACCATTGAGCGTTACAAGGCACGTTTGGTTATTCGGGGTGATCGTCAGGTTGAGGGTATCGACTACACCGATACCTTTGCCCCGACAGTGAAGATGGTTACCGTTCGCACTTTGTTGGCTGTGGCTACTGTTCGTGGTTGGGAATTTCATCAGATGGATGTACATAATGCTTTCTTACATGGTGATCTTTCCGAGGAGGTCTACATGCACTTTCCTCCTGGTTTTCGACACGCTGTTCCGGGTAAGGTCTGTCGACTGCGAAAGTCGCTTTATGGGCTCAAACAAGCTCCTCGTTGCTGGTACGCTAAGCTTGCTTCCGCTCTCATTCGGTATGGGTTTGCACAGTGTCTCTCTGATCATTCTTTGTTCACTTTTACTCGTGATGGGGTACGTTTACATGTTCTCGTTTACGTTGATGATTTAGTTATTACGGGTAGCGATCACCGATTATAAACAACAATTTGTGGCGCTACCTGACCGATGGGGGACGTAAATTCCTCAGTTTCACAAAATAGTCTGTTTCTTTAAACGGACACAATTGCAATTAAACTTTTGCATGAGTGGGATGCTCTGATCCTTTCCCAAGAGACTTTGGTGGAGCTTCATGTGGTAATGACTTGGCAGTGGTAGGTAGTAGGAACTATTCTAAATGGGTTGAGATAAGCTAGATGGAAGCTGCCAGAGAAGAGGACCTATGCTGTTCAAGGAAATCTAGTTACCCCTTCTTTCAATATAGTAATTCACATGTCCACATTTCTATAACAACTTTGTTGCAGACTTTAGGCGATGTTGAAAGAGCTATGGAATCGTTAGGGCGAATGTGGCGTAGCGAGTTCCGATATCTTTAGGGCTTTAGATGTAGTTGTAAGACTTGAATTTCAGGACAGGCGATGAAAACCCAGAAAATTATCGATATCTTATATATTCTGTGTATTTGGGATGTTTACGTTAATAGGTTATGCTCACGGAATTTCCAAGCCTTCCACCATCGTTTGAAGCAACACCTAATGCTGTTCATGAACTGACATTAGCAAGTAAGTCTTCAGGAATACTATTTAGCATTAAGCATTCTCCTCAGTTTTGAAGTTTACCAGTCATTTTACTCACGCTGAGTTGTATTGGTTTTGATTGTATATAAACCAGGAGACATTTATGAGCATGCCGTTGGTTTAAGTGTCAAGATGGAGGATCAGGAAGCGTTTGAAAGGGATTTCTATCGGTTGAAACTATATTATACTCATGCAAGCTACTTTTGAATTTTCTTTGAATACAAGGCAAAAGCTATTCTAACTCTTAAGAACTTGCCTCTGTTTGCTTTGTGCCAGCATCAATAACTGAATTTGAAATTGAGAAACAGGTAAAGATACTTTTATCAGTAACTGATAGTAATGTTGGGTGTAAACCCATGGTCCAACCCAAGTGTAATTGCAAGTCGGTGCAATACTTTAGGTTTGGAAAGTTTGGCAAGATTTGTTTTGTAAACAAATTGCCGTGCAAAAGTGTTTTAGGAAAATAAGGCACTTTTGGTCATTATTATAAAAAGGAGACCAATACCTCCTTTGATATGTACGTCAAATACTAAGCGAATATATTACGGGCTTGGATTTCGTATGTAATTAGTAGCAACGGCATAAGTAAAATCGGAATGTATTTTACATAGTTTCTCCTTCTCTCACGGAGTATACACGAGCTAATATTAGCGGGTGTTCAAGACGGTTCAAGTCTTGGTGTGAGAGTGTTGCTGCTGGCGCAAGTCGACTCTTGCGGTTGAGATTAATATCTCGGTTCAGTACAAGGTACGTCTACATTACAGGAACGGTTAGTACATCTATTCAGGTGTGGTTTTTCTCTAGGAGTATTATTAATTGGTGATTATTAATTATACCCGGAAGCTAGGGGTAGTTTATCTTTGTTCCTGATTTGTAGCGTGTTCGGTGTTGTAATTCGAGACGGTGGTTCTATTGGTGCTATTATATAGTGGAATTCAGCGGTTTTGCTGGTGGGTTTTACCTACGGAGTTGGAGGGTTTTGCCTAGACCTGGCAAACGGATCATTCGGGTCGGGACTGGGTCGGGTTAGCTCGGGCCGGGTCAATTCGGGTGCACTACAATATTCGGGCCACTTCGGGTTGGGTCGGGTTCGGACGGGTTCGGGCCACTTCGGGTCTAGCATTTTTCAGGTCAATTTTGGGTACGGGTCAAATTATTCGGGTTAGTTCGGGTCGGGTTCATACGGGTCGGGTTAATTCGGGTCGGGTTAATTCGGGTCTAATTGAAAAATCGAGACAAATAATGATAAGATTTGTACTATTTACATTTATTTTCGATTGATTGACCAAATATAGATGGAAAACATTAAATTAAGTTGTTTAGGTACTCGTTACATGTGAAAAAGAGGAACGTTATGCCATATTATGTACTCACTTTATATGATACAAAATTGAAGGCGCGAAATGCTCGTATCACTAAATCAAAGGTTAGACATGTAGTATGCGAAATCAAAATGTTCAAGTCAATTTAGTACGGGTCTATTCGGGTTCGGGTGATAATCGGGTCGGGCTAGTTTAGTTCGGGTCATTACGGGTTCGGGTCAACTTCGGGTTAATTGACTTCGGGTGATAATCGGGTTCGGGTCGGGTGTAACCGGGTTCGGGTCAAATACGGGTGATATCATTTCGGGTGAAATTCGGGTTCGGGTCAAAATTTTCGGGTCTCGGGTCACTTTTGCCAGGTCTAGTTTTGCCCTGGGTTTAGTCCCTAAAATCTGTGTCTCATCTTATTAGCTTGCGTATTTTCTACTTTTGTTTATTATTGTCGATTGGTTTGCTTCCGCGACGCGTGGGAGATTGGTCATATTTGCCAACAAGTGGTATCAGAGCCACTTGGTGACTCAACCTGGTGGCGTGGTTTTAATCGACAAGGATGTCAAACATGGGGTCTCAGTTTGCTGTGACAAAGTTTGACGGTAAGAGTAGTTTCACCCTTTGGTAAATAAGGATGAAGGATCTCCTGGTACACCTTGGCTTATCGAAAGCCTTGAAAGGAGCTACAGGCAAGCCGGCAGCGATGAGTGATGCCGACTGGCAAGATATGTGCGACAAATGTGCTAGCACCATTAGGTTGTGCATCTCGGATACCGTCATCAATTGTGTAGTTGATGAGGACTCTCCATCAGAGATATGGGATAAGTTGGAGAAACTCTACAGATCGAAGAGTTTGACCAACAAGTTGTTGTTGAAGCGACGGTTATATCGATTACGGATGGACGAGGATGAAAATTTGGTTGGACACATGAATGTGTTCAATGGACTGTTAGATGAGTTGAAAAAGATCGAGGTTAAGCTTGAGGAGGAAGATACGGCGTTGTTACTTCTCAACTCTCTCCCGGATGCATATGATAATTATGTGGATACTATTCTGTGCGGGAAGGATACCATTACGATGGATCAGGCGCAGACAGCTTTATTGTCCTTTAATGCGAGGAAGAAGGACAAAGCTGGGATACGTAGTAACAGCTCGGATACGGTAGCAGTTGCTCGTGGTGGGAGAGGTCGATCGTCTAACAGGGATGCTAGGTCGAATCATGGCAGGTCTCGGTCAAGGAACACCTCTACTAATGAGGTACAGTGTTACAAGTGTGGTGACCTTGGACATATTAGGCGGTATTGTCCTAATAAGGGTAACGGCAAGGGCGGCACCAACTTGGTTAGGAGTGAAGAGACAGGTGACTCCTCTTTCACGCCTAGTGGTGACTTACTTGCGGTCACGGATGAGTGTGATGCTTCTTCTAAGGAAGATTGGGTGTTAGATTCTGCTAGTGTCAGTCACGTTTGCTCCCGGAAAGATTGTTTTGATGAGCTCCAAGAAGGTATGACTAGGAAGTTGAGTTTGGCGAATAACTCGACGGTTGATGTCATGGTGTTGGGGTGGTGAAAATTAAAACTGGTAGTGGAGTGGTGCATACTTTGGAGAAGGTAGCATATGTTCCAAAGTTGCGGAAGAATCTAATCTCACTTAATTAGTTGGACTTCCAAGGTTGTGAGTACAAAGCTCATGGGGGAGTGTTAAAGGTGACTAAGGGTTCAAAGGTCCTCATGAAGGGGGAGTTGCATCGTGGTTTGTACCGTCTGGATGGTTCTACCATCAAGATCTCACAGGGTTGGGAACGGATTAGACGTCGACGTGTTTCATTCGTGCAAGAGGCAACAGAGGTTAATTGTTTCCAGGTTGCAGACGGGGGCAAGGGCAGAAAAATTCCTGCTGGTGGTAGAGTGGAGGGGTACAGGTCCCTCTCCGGAGTCAAATGACGCCTTTTGACTAGTTCGGCTGTACACGGTGCATTGGCCGTGGTAGTGAGTCAGGGTGAGGACCGGACTCCGATGTGCAGCTGGTAATTACGGTAGGCCAATGGTTGATTTCTCGGTGTTACCCCTTGGGTTGGAGGGGGAGAATTGTTGGGTGTAAACCCATGGTCCAACCCAAGTGTAATTGCAAGTTGGTGCAATACTTTGGGTTTGGAAAGTTTGGCAAGATTTGTTTTGTAAACAAATTGCCGTGCAAAAGTGTTTTAGGAAAATAAGGCACTTTTGGTCCTTATTATAAAAAGGAGACCAATACCTCCTTTGATATGTACGTCAAATACTAAGCGAAGATATTACGGCGGGCTTGGATTTCGTACGTAATTAGTAGCAACGACAGAAGTAATTAAAATCGGAACGTATTTTACTTAGTTTCTCCTTCTCTCACGGAGTATACACGGGCTAGTATTAGCGAGTGTTCAAGACGGTTGAAGTCTTGGTGTGAGAGTGTTGCGCAGTTGAGATTAATATCTCGGTTCAGTACAAGGTTTGTCTACATTACAGGTACGGTTAGTACATCTATTTAGGTGTGGTTTATCTCTAGGAGTATTATTAAGTGGTGATTATTAATTATATTCGGAAGCTAGGGGTAGTTTATCTTTGTTCCTGATTTGTAGCGTGTTTCGAATTCGGTGTTGTAATTCGAGACGGTGGTTGTACTGGTGCTATTATATAGTGGAATTCAGCGGTTTTGCTGGTGGGTTTTACTTCCGGAGTTTGAGGGTTTTGCCCTGGGTTTAGTCCCTAAAATATGGGTCTCATCTTATTAGCTTGTGTATTTTCTACTTTTGTTTATTATTGTCGATTGGTTTGCTTCCGCGACGCGTGGAAATTGGTCATATTTCCCCACAAGTAATACAATATAGGATGTTTGCAAGGCAATCATCATATAAAGAATGAAGTACAGATGTGCAAAAGAAGAAAGTTATCTGCTTCTACCACATGACAATAATGACTTTGTCAGTGGAAATGATAATGTTGGTGGGTTTGAGTTTGTTGTTAGGTCAGCATATTACTGGCCCATCTGAGGTCTCTTTCCCTTACAAGGTGGGAGGGGTTTGCCATACAGGCTTTGGTAATGGGCATAAGCAGCTGTAGGGAAGATATTGAAAGGTCTGCCTTGTGGTATGGTATCTCCCCGCACAATCTGTTCGACCTGAAACTCGCATGCCTGAGGTTTGTGATCTTGAGCAAGCTGCTTGGGACTGCTCCTCCGAGGCTGTTGATCGACAGGTCTAGCCATTGCTGTTGAGCACTTTCAGGCTCAGCCTTTCTCTGAATTCCGGGATTATGCCTGAGATTAGGTTTCTTGAGATGTCTATCGCCTCTAGGAAGTTGCTTCTGTGGGTGTTGAGGATTGCCGTTAGAGGTCCTGAGAGCTGATTTGAGCTGAGATCAACACAAGAGATGCCTCTTGGAAATATAATTCTGGAAATGTCGTACTTGAACTGGTTGTTGGATAGCTGCAGAAACTGTAGGTTTGACATTCTTGTAAAGAAATTCGCGATGCCATCTGTGAATTGGTTATGTGAGAAATCTAAAGAGGTCAGTGAGGCAGGCTTTGTGAAGTTTGGTAGTGTCCCTCTAAGATTGCAACCTGCTAAATGGACAGCAGTCAGCGCTTTGTTCCTGATCCAATCAGGGACTGTCACTAGGTTAAGATTATTGTATGACAGGTCGATTGACAGCAGAGATGGCAAGCCCTTGGCTAAGGTACTTGGCAGTGGATTTGTAAAAGCATTTCTAAATAAGTTGAGGTACCACAAGTTCTGTAATATAGCAAGAGTCTCTGGGGGGAATTGGACCTGTGAGGCGGTTATTACTTAGTGAAAGGCTGGTGAGGGATTTCAGGCTGCTAATTTGCTCAGGGATTCTTCTTGTGAGCTGGTTGTTGCTCTGGGAAACATCAGATAGTGCAGTTAGGCTGCAAAGTGAGATGGGTATAGGACCAGAGAGCTGATTATTATAACAGACCTGAAGTCTGCCAAGCCACGTCACATGGCTGTTTCGTGTTATTAGACTTAGCGCGAGAATCAGTTAGTAAGTCGGTTGAATTGGTTCGTTATGGGTTATAAATTGCATCTCACCTGCTCATTAGAAATCATCCAATTAATCCAGAAATTTATGTAAATACTTCCCACCTTCAATCTTGTAACCTCCCTCTCTAAAGCTATCAGTTTACTCTTGTAATCTGTCAGTTTATTATTAGTAATACAATTGTTTGAAGTGGATTTTTCATCCCGATCCTTCCTACGATTTGTATTGCCTTTTGTAACACAACTCCGGACTTGTCCATGGTTGTTCGTTACAATTGGTATCAGAAACTCTACAGGGTCCTAAATATATTCATCTTCAACTTACCAATTCTGCCATTAACGCCCATTCAAGTTTTTTTTCCCGTCATTTTCAAGCTTAAAAGTTAAAACCCAGATAACAAAAACCTTCGAAATTCACCCAATCTTTCAACAAACACCTTCCGAACCCTTTTCCATACTTAATTTCATCATCAAACAACAAATAAACAGGAAACCCACAAAAACCCATATAATTTTTGTCCCGATTTTTCGCGAAAGTTCAGTAAAACCCTGGAAAGAATAACAGTACCCACGAATCACAAAACCTAGGTTACATTTTGATCTAAAACACCACTGATCAGCTTCATTTCACATAGCACGACCGTCGGCACAAAGGAAAGAAATGATAGGAAGTTGGGATTCGGGTTTCAACCGTACCATTCTCTTGGTAACGCGGGGGTACCATAGTATTTGCGTCGCTCAGCACTATAGGATTATGAGATTAGGGAAGAGTCCTCAATTGAGGCTCGATGACTTTCATCATATATATATCGAGTATACAAGGATACAACAGTAATTACGCATTAACCTAATTACATATAATTTATATACTATTACACCCCCTCAGACGGAGCGGGAGGAGGACGAACGCTCAGGCTGGATTTAAAGCGTTCAAAAAGAGGCCGAGGAAGGCCCTTGGTAAAAATGTCAGCGTTCTGATAATCAGCAGGAACATGTAGAACTCGAAGTTGCCCAACCTGCACCTTTTCACGCACAAAATGAATATCCAGCTCAACATGCTTAGTACGTTGGTGCTGAACAGGGTTGTTAGACATGTAGACAGCACTAATGTTGTCACTGTACACAACAGTAGCACGAAGAATAGGCACCCGAAGTTCAAGCAGCAAATTGCGCAACCAACACGTATCAGCTACAACATTAGCAACACCCCGATACTCAGCCTCAGCACTGGAACAGGACACATTAGGTTGCCGCTTAGACGGCCAACTAACCAAATTATCACCCAGGAAGACACAATACTCAGACATGGAACGGCGAGTATCCGAGCAACCAGCCCAATCAGCATCAGTATAAGCAGTGAGACCAGTGGCAGGACTGGCAGTAATAACGAGACCCTGATCAACAGTACCACGAAGGTAGAGTAAAATACGCTTTAAAGCGTGTAAGTGAGTCACACGAGGGTCATGCATAAACAGACAGACCTGCTGAACAGCGTAGGTAATGTCCGGACGAGTGAACGTAAGGTACTGAAGGGCATCAGCCAAGCTACGATAAAGACGCGGATCCTTCACCGGAGGACCAGACGTCGCAGCAAGTTTAGAGCCAACCTCAACCGGAGTGGTTGAGGGCTTACAATCAGACATAGAGGCATGACCCAGAATGTCCAAAGCATACTGCCGCTGGGACAGAAAGAGACTCTATGGATCGCGGGTCACAGTAATCCCTAGAAAATGACTCAAGGGACCCAAATCACTCATGGCAAACTTAGCAGACAGGAGATCAATAAGGCGACGAAGCAAAGTCGGTGTAGAGGCGGTAAGAATGATATCATCAACATAGAGTAGAAGGTATGCACACTCAGACCCATGAGAATACACAAACAATGAAGCGTCCGTGGCGCTAGCAGTAAAACCAGAGCGGAGAACAAAAGTTGCAAATCGTTGAAACCAAGCGCGAGGCGCCTGTTTCAGGTCGTATAATGATTTCTGTAGGCGACAGACATGGTGAGGAAGCTTAGGATCACGAAAGCCGGGAGGCTGATGCATGAAAACCTGTTCCCAGAGGTCACCGTGCAGAAACGCATTTTTAACGTCAAGCTGATGAATAAGCCACTTGCGAGTCATAGCCAAGGCCAACACAGTGCAAATGGTAGCTGGTTTGACCATGGAACTAAAAGTTTCATCACAATCCACCCCCTCAACCCGATTAGACACATTGGCAACCAACCGAGCCTTGTACCGTTGGAGACTGCCATCGGCCTTGAACTTGTGACGATACAAACATAAACACCGAAGAACATTGGCACCCGGAGGACACGGAACCAATTCCCATGTACCATTATGCATAAGAGCACCAAACTCATCATCCATAGCAGCTTTCCAATGAGGATCAGACAAAGCAGCAGATAAAGTTTTTGGTAACGGAGACAAGGCCGGAGTACTCGTGACATGAAGGTTGAGGGGCTGTTTGGGTTGAAATACACCAGCACGAGCACGAGTGGACATAGGGTGAGTGGTGGAGGCAGCATGCCGGAACATTGGGGGAACCGAAGCCGCCGTAGTGGGCAGAACACTCGCGGCGGACCGCGGAGTATAATCGGCGGACTGCGGGGACCCTACTGTCCCGGGTACGGGAGTAGCAGTAGTAGGGCGGGCACAGCGTTGGTAAGTGACTCCAAAGCGCCGCGGAGGAGGGGTCGGGGTGGGGAACGCATATTCACGTCCCACACCAAGCGGAGCAGCATCGGAGGAAACGTCACTGACCAGTGAAGGGGAAGAACCCCGCTGGGAATACGGGAACACATGTTCATCGAACGTCACATGGCGCGAAATGTGAATTTTGCCCGTAACCAAATCAAGACACCGATAACCCCGAAAATTAGCCGGAAAACCCAAGAAGATGCACCTAGTAGAACGAGGGGCCAACTTATAAGGAGCTTTGGCAGAGAGATTGGGATAACAAAGACACCCAAACGTGCGAATGTGATCGTAGGTAGGATGACGACCAAAGAGCACAGAGACCGGAGTGTGATTGCGAAGTACCTTAGTAGGAAGCACATTATGAAGATAGGCAGCCATATCAATAGCTTCGACCCAAAACTGTTCCGGTAAAGTAGCATGAAGAAGCAAAGTGCGCTTAATATCATTAAGGCGACGTAACATACGCTCGGCCTTACCATTCTGCGGAGATGTCTGAGGGCACGCAAACCGATACACCATTCCATTGTTTTTAGCAAAATTACGAAACTGTGTATTATCAAATTCACCTCCAAGATTACATTGAAAACATTTGACAGGACGCTCAAATTGAGTACGGACATACTTAGCAAACTCTAGAAATCTCGCATAAACCTCAGATTTGTATTTGATGGGAAAGATCCATAGGCAATGAGAAAAATCATCCAGTAAAACTAAATAATATTTGAAACCATCATGGCTTAAAATTGGAGATGTCCATAAGTCGCTATGAATAATGTCAAATGGAGCAATAGTAACACTAGTAGAATCCGCAAACGGTAAGCGAACATGCTTACTAATTTGACAAGAATGACATAAGGATGCATGTTGTACTTTAACACATGAAATAGAAATTTTGTGCTTAAGCAAATCTAAAACATGTGGGCCAGGATGACCGAGACGACTGTGCCACACCGAGAAGGGAAGAACAGCGAGGGCGGAGGCTGTGGCGTGAGGCGGGTGGGTGGACGTTGTGGACGACGACACTGAGGGTGTGACTGGGTACAACTCGCCCGAGCTATTGCTCCTCATTAACAGGGTCCCCGTACGAAGATCCTTCACAGAAAAACCATTCCGGTCAAGTTCGTCGGACACATTATTATCAACAGTGAATTGACGAACGGAGATTAAGTTTTTGTTTATATGAGGAGTGAAAAGAACATTGTTTAGGGCGAGAGGGGTGGTGTTTGTAGGCAACGTTTGGCAACCACTACCAATAACAGGAATACTATTACCATTACCAACATTAATCGACGGAATACTACTGGAGGAACGTATACCAGTGAGCATACCTGAATGAGAGGCAAGATGATTGGTTGCACCCGTGTCCATAAACCAAGTGGAGTCCGGAGCCTGAAGATTCATAGCCCCGAAAAACTGAGTCAAGTCAGTCGGGTGGAGACCTGAGTCTGCGGTGGAAGCGACGTGGGCCTGTCCTTGCGGCTATGCAGACGGCCGAATACCCAGAACCCGGGCCCAGCAGGAGGTCGGGGCCAAGCCCATCCCGATGAGGTGGGGTATGGGCGGGGGGTACGGCCCAAGGGGCGGGATACCACGGTGCCCTTGTTGTTTTTGTTCTTACCCTTGCCCTTACCCCCACCTTTACTGGATGTGGCGAGAGAGGGCGAGGGTGAGACGTTGGGGCGCGCGGGCGAGACAACAAGCGCAGTGGATGGAGCCTTGCGAAGCTGACGCAGCCAATCACGATCAAGCATCGATCGAGCATCAATAAACGTGGGAATAGGATCACATTGTTGAATGATATTGGCGGTGGTGTCATATTCTTCAGTTAGGCCATTCGTGAGTTGGATGACAAGTCGCTGATCCGGGACCGTAGCACCAATTCTTTTCAATCGGGACGCAAGTGATTTGAGGCGCGAGCAATAATCGTCAAGAGACGAGCAGTGTTCAAGGCGAAGAGTGACAAACTCTTGCTCGAGGGCGGCCGCACGGGAGCCCTTGTTATCATGGAAACGAGCCTTGAGATGGGACCATGCTTCAGCGGCTATGTCAACATCATTCACCATCTCTAGTACAAGATCATCAGAGATAGTAGCATATACCCAATTGAGCACGACATCATCAATGGCTTTCCACGTAGCATCGGTCGGATTTGAGCCTTTTCCATCAAGATGATCGAGTAGCTGATATTGACCGACAGTAAGACGAAAAAGCTTCGCCCATGTATCATATTTGATCTTCTCATCATCGAGCACGAAGCGAACCTGTTCTTTGATGTTGTGAACGGAGAAGGCAAGGTGAAGTTTGTCGTAGGGAGGAGGAGGAGGAGGAGGAGGTTGAGATTTGTCTCCGTCAGACATGGGGAAGGAACGGCGGAAACACGCAGAGAAGAGGAGGAAGCAGCGGAAGATTTGACCTAACCTAGATCGATACCATATAGGATTATGAGATTAGGGAAGTCCTTAATTGAGGCTCGACGACTTTCATCATATATATCGAGTATACAAGGATACAACAGTAATTACGCATTAACCTAATTACATAAAATATATATACTATTAAACACTACCCAGCCAGCCATAAGGTCACCAATTGCTCGGCCTCCTGATTGCCCTCTTCCCTCCTCTTTCACTGTCCACAGAGACAAAATATACTCCCTCTAGTTCACTATGATGTTTCACAATGGAAGTGGCACGGAGTTTTTTGTAGGTAGTAAGATGTGGTGGAAAATGAATGTGGGGGGTCACAATCCATTAGGACCACAAATAACATAACAAATAAGGAAATTAGAAGATCATTTAGAAGTGGTTCAAAAAGGAAACAAGAAGATCATTCAGAACTTGAGGGAGTAACTAAATTCTTATCACTTACATCCAATACTCAGCCACAACCAGTACATAACCATATGCAAAAGACACGTTTCAGGGAATCATTACATACAAAATGCGCAAGGGTTCATTCTTCGTCTGGCTCAACAAAACAGACCAGACATCCATAAATAAAGTATATGACAGCTCTATTTTCAACCATGGAAATGATGTAGAAATGATTTACTTCACAAAACAGAGATTTGCAGCAATGTATAGTGTACATTCCGCCCAGGTTAGAAACGGGTGGTGTAAAGTGTCTCCTACGCTTTTAATACTCGGACACTAACCTTTCTTGCATGAATGTAAGGTGATCACACTTTTACTGTGCAGAAATTTCAAGCTCCTCGATACACAAGGACATATATCCCAAAAGTGTATTCATTCAATGTAGGCTGCATAGAGTTCATACAAAACCAGATGCTCCTGTTTTACAGTAGTTACAATTTGATGATGAAAGAAAATCACTTCAGCTCCATCTCGACTTGTGATACCTTCTCTTTTACAACTTACACAAAACTTGGCTGTACTCCGAGGAACCTGCATCCAAGTAGGATAAAAGAGTGTAAAGGAACAGTCTTGGAATAATATCAAGCTAGGACAAACACCGGCTACAAGAACAAGCAATAACTTCTACGGTTCTACTGCAAAAATATACAGTCTACTCCATAAAAATGGGCAAGGATGTTTGATATGACGAAGTTGTTATTCAGAAGAAACTAAAGAGTGATGCTGGTGTGCTGGGCGTGTTGGGAACTGTTAACAGTATAGGATGTGTAGCATGGTGGCACAGGATAATAATACACACATGATTACGTTTGGGGGTAAGACAAGTTGAGGAGAGTCGATTCGAAATAAACACATGGAACTATGGAAGTCGAGATGTTTGCAAATTCCATGTTGAGACAATTTTTGTTTTGGAATGACTGTCACTTTGGAGAACGGTAAATTGAAGGAAATGAAGATTGAAGGAAGCAGAACTAGCTTCATAAAAAAATATAAAAAGATCATGGGCTTACATAAGTGTAAAATATCTTCATCCAAGGTACCGAAGCAGAACTCCATCATTTCCAAGCACAAATCCCTGCTTTTCGTCAATAAACCTACAAAGAAATGACAAAGTTGATGGACTCAGACAAAATGACGAACCAGAACTAGAACTAAAGCATATGAAGTGACGATGTTAAGATGTAACCAATTATTGGGCCTCAACCATCAGTCTAGACTTTTGGTTGAATTGGCTCTCTAACAGACGAGATCTTTGAAGAATTGGGGCATCCCAAGTGGAAGCGCATGAAACATTTTGCACCATAAAGGTCTTTTTAGGTAAAAAGTAGCTCAATGAGTTGCTTTGCTTTATCATCAAAACTACATTGATTAAGAAAAAATGATTATTTTCTTCTTAATCTAAGTTGGTGTCCCCTTTGTTTGTGTAGGTAGGCTACCATACACCAGAGCTTTCGTTACATACAAAATGCAAAAGGGTTCCACTTTTGTGTGGCTGAATGGAACATACAATATGTCCCACAAACACGTATGACAGCTATGTTTTCAACCATGGAAATGATAAGATTACACTAAAGAACATAGTAGAAAGAGCTCACTTCACAGAGTAGAGATTCGCGGCAATATTATCAGCTGCTTTGTCTCGTGTCCACGACTTGCCACCATTAGTGCTTCTCAATAAGATCCCGCTGCCTCCAGCTGCCCAGGCTTCACCCTACATTTCAGATGGATGTAGATTATCAAATAGCAAGCAACATTCACAAGTCAACATTCTACAGGGTAGTATGGCAGACATGATTACTTGGTTAAATGCCATTTTCACAAGTGAACTGATCTCAACTGTATTACCCAGGAGTAAAAAGGTCAACAGTAAACCAGTAGCAAAATGTACATGGAACTACTCTACATTATAAAGATTATAGTAGTAGAGACATTGGCATTGATTATATTGACGAATGATTTCATACTAGCCAAAACGATCTAAGTTTTAGACTTTGAATAGCCACGGCCAGCTATCACTTTGCAGGTATAAGGCGAGACGATTGAGGACCCCCTCCTTGAGCTCGACATCGTTCGACTCCAACATTGGCGCCGTCTGTGGGGATGAGTGGTGGTACCCATTGAATACCGCAAAAAACCACCTCCCCTCGATTTTATCGATATTTTCAAACATATTCATCTTTTATTCCTCATATATCGCCATTTTTTGGCCTCGAACTAATCTAGCAGCCGAGGCGTTGCGCCGTGAGCCGATTGGAGCACTCATGAGGGAGAAGATGACTTACTGGGGCTCAACGAGGATGACGAGCCGCTCAAGCTGTCCAAGGATGAGGAGCCGACTGGGGCTAAGGAGACGTAAGGTCCCATTCGCAGGAGCCCGTACCTTCGAGCCCCAAATGAGGCCTCCCCATGTGGGAGCAGAGAACTCTGAGACTCGATGAGGACGAGGCACTCCGGCCGTTGGAGGATAAGGAGCCGACTTAGGATGAGGAGAAGGAGAGCGAGGGAAGTTCGCGGGAAGCAGCCTGTTAGCGAGAAATCGCTAAAGATGAGGCTGGAAGTCTCGTTAACCTCTGCCAATTCCAGCAGTCGAGCCGCCCCAGCCGTTCGAGGATAAGGAGCCGACAGGAGCCAAGGAGACGTAAGGTCACGAGAAGCCGCACGTTAGCGAGATATCGCTAAAGATGAGGCAGGAAGTCTCGTTAACATCCGCAATTTCAACAGTCGAGTCGCCCCAGCCGTTTGAGGATGAGGAGCCGACTGGAGCCGAGGAGACGTATGGTCGGGAGACACCTCCCCTATGGCGGGATATTGCTGAAGATAAAGCTAGAAGACTCGTTCCCCTCGGCCGATTCCAAGCCGGTACAAATAGCAGGAGCTCGGACTTTCGAGCCCCAAATGAGGTCGCTCCCTGTAAAGGGAGGAGCGAACTCCCGGGGCTCGGCGAGGATGAGCCGCTCCAGCTATCCATGTGGAGCCGACAGACGACGAGAAGACGGAGAGCGAGGGAGTGTCGCGACTTGTGAGATGCCGCCCATATAGCGAGATATCGCTAAAGATGAGGCTCGAAGTCTCGTTCCCCTCCGCCAATTTCAAGCTCGTTGGAGGAGCAGGAGCCGGACCTTCGAGCCCTAAATGAGGCCGCTCCCCATAAGGGAGAAGTCGACTCTTTGGGGATCGCCGAGGACGAGCGCCTCCAGCCGTTCGAGGATGAGGAGCCGACTAGTGGCGAGGAGACACGTAAGGCGCAAGACGCCGCCCCTATAGTGAGAGATCGCTGAAAGTAAGGATGGAAGACTCCATCCCCTCGGCAGACTCCGAGCCGGTAGGAGCAGTACGATCCCGGACCTTCGAGCCCTAAATGAGGCCGCTCCCCATTAGGGAGAAGAGGACTCTCTGGGGCTCGACGAGGACTACCCGTTCCATCTGTTCGAGGAGGAGCCGACTGACGACGGGGAGACGGAGAGCGCGAGAAGGACGCCTGATGCCGTCCTATAGCGAGAGATCGCTCAAGATGAGGCTGAAAGTCCCGCTCCCCTCCTCCGATTCCAGTAGTCGAGCCAACGTCATCAAAGTAACTTAAACATACATCTATACAGTACTAGTCTAAAGCGAGCAAAGTGACCTTCGAGCACTCCCTTATGCGACTTTCAGCAAGCACCCTGGAAAGCTCGGCGACAGGTTGAATGGTTGGTACGAGCACCATTGTGCTGATATATCGAAACAATGAAGAATGCCTCGTATTCGTGGTGCGCGAACGCGTCCCCTTGGGTTGATGCGTGGCCCCCGAAGTAGGAACCCGCACTGGCGGCGGATCCATTGTGAGAGTTCGAACTCCTTGAGTGGTTGCTCAGTATGCTTGAGTCGACCCTCGGCCTCGAGCGGTTGCTCAATAGAGCCGGCCCTCTGTCTCGAATGGTTGCTCGGCACACTAGAGCTGACCCTTGATTTTAAGTAGTAGTTTGACTCGGTATGTTCGCAAAAACTTACTGAAGTTGAGCGGACACGTTACGAGTGCTCCACCTCGGTCGAAATGTCACTTAAGAGCAGGAGCCCTTGCTGGAGGCAACTCCCTACATGCGAGCCCCATGCGAGGCGATCCTATTAGGAGTGATAGCTCCTTATGTGAGAGATCGACCCCTCGAGTGATTGCTCGCATCCGACCTTAATGGTCTTAGAAAGAATCGACCGTCGGAGTCGATCATCATCACGTTCGCTCAATGGAATTCAATGGCTCGGCTTGGGACACTTGAGCTGACCCTCGGCCTCGAGTTGTTATCAGGCTCGCTATACTAGAGCTGACCCTCGCAAGAGGTGGTCGCTCAGTACACCAGAGAGCCGACACTCGGTCTCGAGTAGTTGCTCGACGGATGAGAGATAAATCTAGCCCAAAGTGGGGCTTTGAAATTTGGGAGCAAACCCTTTATTTGAAGTGTTCGATCAATATGACATAGATAGCTATCGGCCTCTGGTGGTCAATCAGAGTTGACCCTCCACCTTGATTAGTCGCTCGGCCATAAGAATTCGAGTTCAAGCCTCTGCTTGAGTGCTCACTTAGTAGCTTCGGCTGGAAGAGCTCGACTACGAGCCTCCGCCTGAGAGCTCGACGGGAAGAGCTCGATTACGAGCCTCCCTCGACAATTCAATTAGTGGCTCAGCGTGAAAAGTGGAGTTAACATCCTCGCCTTTGAGCACAGCTCGGCTCGAGGAATTTGATTGTAGACCTCGCCTTTGAGCATAGCTCGGCTTGAGGGACTCAATTATCGACCTCGCCTATGAGTACAACTCGGCTTGAGGAGTCCGACTAGAGCATAATAGTTTGCCTCGGCCTATACATACGTTCTAGTTTAGCGAATTACTAGGATTCGACGAACCAAGTGAGAACATCACGGAGGCGAAACCACGCTTCGATTTTCTGCTTAGAGAGGAACCGAGGGCCACCACCCAAATGGGGAGCTACTCGAGGCGTACAAAGGTACGCATTATATCCGTCATTGGAGGTGAGACAAGTTCAGTCACCTTGAGAAGGGGAGTCACTCGAGTGCTAACCGTTAAGGGATCCGCATTAGCTCCCATTTAACTAGGGGAGACCCCATGTTACGTTTCAAGTACAAACTTGAACGCTGAGCCAAATCTAGGGCTCGCATGTCTAACATCAAAAAGCCCCAGATTAGCCCGAACCATGTGTTGGTATTGATCCAACACCGAACAAGAGTTCTAAAATTGCTCGCCAGGGCTAAGGGCGAGGGACCTAGATGGCCCTCGCTAAACGAGAGAATTTAGCTCCGCCCAGGGTGAGACCCAAGGTACCAGTTGAGGCGCTTTGGCGGACAAGAGTCCTTAAATTGCCCTACTAAGGTTGAAGGTATTGTTGTACAAAACAATTACCTGGAGCGGGTTAGAAGTTGCCCCACCTTAGTAGCAACACATGTTCCCAACTAGGGCTCACGTCGAATAAAAAGTTCAGCTGAGAACAAATTCGCCTACGAAGGATGAAATCCCGTAGCTCCCTAAACTTTGACTTGGAAAAAGGGAGGCCGTTGGGAAGCCTCCCTTGAATTGCTTACCGCCAAGAGGCGGACTTCGATCAAGCATATAAGAAAAGTTAGTTCTTTAAATCAAACTACTAACACCCCTCGCAAGTATACCACCACCCATGGTAGAACTGAGGCACCTCTAGTCCGACCGTTGAACGGATTTTCGATCAATAGCTAGGGGCTAAAGAACGCCATCACGGTGCGAGACGATAAAAGTCCCTCGACCTCGAAGGACATTCGACTCGGGGGTAAGACTAACCTATGGTTTAAATCATGCATTTGTAATTCGACAACGAGTTGAAACAAAAAATGCGAAGTGAAAACGCCAGAAGGCGAGTTTATTCCTAAAATCGCGACCAAACACCTTGGAAAGGGCGGCCTCGACAAAGTAGTACATAAAATAAATGTGGCAAATAATCCTGGCCAAACACCCTTGAAAGGGCGACCTACATTAGCAAACAAATTGTTATAAAACTATATCGTCTTTGTCCCTCGGGTAGGAATCATTGTCTCTCTCCGTGTTAGCAAGTGTAGATGCTTCCACTGGAATGCTCGAGAAGTCGATGGCTTCCGGCATCAACCAGATTTCAGACTCGGCTGCTTGCTTATCAGCTCGTACTTTGGCATCGACCTCCTCCGGGGTCATGCTAGTTTCCGCCTGGCATTCGAGGAACTGGTCCAGAGCCACCTGGAACGCGACTCGAAAAGCTTCCATGTCAGTCGAGAGAACCTCGTTTATCGAGGCCAAGGCGGTGGTCGCGAGCTGAAGCCCGAGGTTAATGCCATCTTGCTTGGCTCCAGCCTGATGGTACTCCACAAGGAAAGAATAGCCTGGTGAAGCCAGGAAGCTTCCAATTGCTGAACAAGCGCGTCGCGCCCACAGAGATGCGTGACCCGAGGCATTGGCGAGTTGGAGATCTAGCTGCTCCTTCTCTTTCCTCGATTCCACCAGCTCACGCTCGAGGCATTGAGCCTTCCCTTCTGCCATATTCATCTGTCCCACAAGGGTCGAAGCGTATTCAGTCAGGCCCTTCTTGGCCTCTGCTAGCTCCGCAACTGCAGTTCTCTTTACCTCATCAAGCTCTCTCATTGCAGCTGTATGCTTTGCCTTCCATTCCTCCTCCTCTTCGCAGGCCTTTTCGAGGGCGCCATCGGCGGCGTGCTCCTCGAAGCGTAGGTTGTTGATATACACCTGGGCTTGTTTCGCCAGCACGGCGAGCTGTCAAAAACAAAACGTGAGGATAGGAGCACAAAAGAGGTAAGCAGGGAGAGCGTGAGCAAATCGTACCTGAAGTGCATAGGACAAAGCCTGTGACGACCGATTAGCAGATGGAGTGCAAGACTTTAAATACTCCATCAAAGGACTGGTTGTTTCCCACATGGCGTTCAGCGAATGGTCCTCGGGGACAAGATCCCGAGCAGATCTTGAGTGTTCCCAAGGGAGCGACTCGGACCCAGGATCAAGGGGCTCGTCTCGTTCGGCAGATAACTCGCGGACGCTCCGTCGCTTAGACCCTGATTCTGACGCCTCCTCCAAAGGACGTTTACCAAGGTCATGACGTACCAGCTGGGGCTCCTAATGAATACGAGTGCATACAAATAAAAGTTCAAGTTAGAAACCGTAAAGTACTTTTACGACGGCTACACATACGAAAACCCACACTTACCAAATGGTGTAAAGTTTTGACCTCTGGGGTTGTGACGCGCTCTTGCCAAAGATGGGCTAAGCCGCACGCCGAGGGAGTCGCTCGCAGGCTTGTCGTCACACAAGCCCGGTTTCTGCCCGAAGGGTGTGGCTGTGAAACCATAGCAGAGCATGAGGCAACCACCAACGTCGAGGAATCACTGGGATGTTAGGTAGAGGCAGCGGAGTCGTCAGCCTCCTCATTAACCGAACGACTGCGAGAGGCCTCCTTGCTAGCTCGTTGGGTGTGAAAGCGAGCCAACATATTCGGAGCCTTGGCGGATAGCGCGTCCAACACGTGTTGTATCACCTGATTTGTCCCTCCTGCAAAAAGGGCAGACACAAATTACACAAAGTCAAGAAAAGAAATAAAGCACGGAAAAGGAGGCCTCGTACGTAGGTCAGCATCGTCAATACACGGCAAGATGCCGGCATACTTCAGCCAGTTATCGTCATTCAGACACTCGAAGGGAGGGACCCATGTAATGTCGTCCTCGAGAGGAGGGATCTCCTGGAGAAAGTAACTCCTCCGCCCTAGCTCAATCTGCGTAAGATCGGTGGGGAATCGTTCTTTATGGGCTGGACGGCTCCCGCTGTTACCGGGACCCCGAGACGCTTGTTAATCGAGGACCCATCTGTTGTGGTGAGCCAGTAGAAGCGATTCTTCCAGTTGGAGAAATTTTCTCGCAAATGCTCGAGAAATTTTCTCATTTAAGCGCATTACCTCATTTAATGGGTTCGATCTCTCCAAGTCATGGGATTGAGGCCTCGAAATGGGTGAAATTTTCCCACCTCCCCCATCTAAGGGGTGAAATTTTCGAGCTCTCCCAGGCGAGGGATTGAGGACTCGAAATGGGTGAAATTTTCGAACCATTATCGGTTCGAGCCATCATTCCCCGCCTCATGAGTAAAATTTTCGAGCCCTCCCAGGAGAGGGATTGAGGACACGAAAGAGGTGAAATCTTCGAACCATTTAGTGTTCGAGCCATCACTCCCACGCCTCAAGGTTAAAATTTTCGAGCTCTCCCAAATCATGGGATTCAAGCCTCGAAAGGGGTAAATTTTTTTGAACAATCATAGTTCGAGCCTTCACTGCCATTCCAAGGGGTGAAATTTTTGAGGTCACCCAGGCGATGGGATCGAGAACTCGAAATGGGTGAAATTTTTGAACTATTTAGTGTTCGATCCATCACTCCCACGCCTGGAAATGGGTGAAATTTTCCCACCTCCCCCATCTAAGGGGTGAAATTTTCAAGCTCTACCAAGGCATGGGATTGAGGACTCGAAAAGGGCGAGATTTTCGAATCATTCATAGTTCGAGTCCTCACTCCCATTCCAGGGGGTGAAATTTTCGAGCTCTCCCAAGTCATGGGATTGAGGACTCGAAAAGGGCGAGATTTTCGAATCATTCATAGTTCGAGCCCTCACTCCCCCGCCTAAGGGGTGAAATTTTCGAGCTCTCCCAGGCGAGGGTTTGAGGACTCGAAAAGGGCGAGATTTTCGAATCATTCATAATTAGAGCCCTCACTCCCATACATTCCAAGGGGGTGAAAAATTCGAGCTCTTCCAAGTCATGGGATTGGGGACTCGAAAAGGGCGAGATTTTCGAACCATTCATAATTCGAGCCCTCACTCCCCTGCCTAAGGGGTGAAATCTTCGAGCTCTCCCAGGCGAGGGATTGAGGACTCGGAAGGGGTGAAATTTTCGAACCATTATCGGTTCGAGCCATCGTTCCCCACCTAAGGGGTGAAATTTTCGAGCTCTCCCAGGCGAGGGATCGAGGACTTGAAAATGGCGAGATTTTCGAATCATTCATAGTTCGAGCCCTCACTCCCATTCCAGGGGGTGAAATTTTCGAGCTCTCCCAAGTCATGGGCTTGAGGACTCGAAAAGGGCGAGATTTTCGAACCACTCATAGTTCGACCCCTCACTCTCCCGCCTAAGGGGTGAAATTTTCGAGCTCTCCCAGGCGAGGGATTGAGGACTTGAAAGGGGTGAAATTTTCGAACCATTCATAGTTCGAGGCCTCCCTCCCATTCCAGGGGGTGAATTTTCGAACCCACATGGTTCGAGCAAGTCCGAAGAGTGGAAATCCTCGAAAGGGGTACGTTACATCACATGGCTTTACTAAGGTCCGCGGAGTAGACCTCGGCAAAGGGCGGCCAAGGATCGTACCCCAGTTGCTACTAACGAGTCCGCCCCAGTCGACGAGGAAGGGTGCGACCAGGCTCTGAGGGGCTCTATTGGTACCATTTTGGTATTGGCCCATAGCCCTTAGGTCAGTGTACCTTAATAAAAGCCATGTGATGCAATAAAGTCAAAGAAATATCAACCATCAGATCAAGGCATAATGGACGGCTAAGATTGGTAGGGGTACCCTTGGATTATTCCTAGGACCTCTACCACCACTGTATATACTCCCTTCATTTCACAAGGAAAGAGGGGGAAAAAAGGTTCCAATCTCTCTCTAAATACTATTTTCTCTCACTATGTCTCAACTTCTGACTTGGGCATTGAAGGCTCCGTCCCGGGCTACGGCTCGGGGCTCGGAGTTTTCCCTTTGCAGGTATAAGGTGAGACGATTGAGGACCCCCTCCTGGAGCTCGACATCTTTCTACTCCAACAGTGAGTGTTTACAAAAATACCATGAGGAAACTAGTAAAGTCATTAGTTATGGATCATGGAACACTATTCCATTAGGTCCAGCAGGGTGTCCTACAAGTTTTGGTTTCACAAAATAAGCTCAGATAGACAAGGCAAAGGAGGAGTTATTAGCACATACCCCAGACCCTTTGCTTAGATAGAGCCCACCCCCACGAACAAGCAGCCAGAGACCACCATCAGCCCTCCATCCCATGTTCTGAATCCTTCTTGCAACTGTTCGGTTATGTGGCTGCCAATAAGCCTGCAAAATATGGACAGGCAGTTAAAAAGGTACACATTTTTGCAATTGGTGTGCGGGTTAAATGGAACCTGATACACATATTTAGATTAACAGGTTTGAAACGAGCATCTTGATTTGCATTGCAATCGATCATTAACGCAGGTTTGAATATGCACTTTAACAATGTCTTTCTTTTTAATATTGTCACAACTCACAAGTATCATTTGGAAATTCCCTCTAACTGTCTACTCGTATTTTAGATTTATGTCATCAAAAGGTCCTGCTTTCCATTTTACAACATATACCAAAATCTGGTTTATAGTTCACCTTGATGTGTTACTTAGATATGTCTAAGACAGAGAAGCCTGTACTAAATATACTGGCCATTTCTAATCCACATGATATGCTGAAATTACAAAAGATAAAGTTTGAGAATACCTGACCAGGCTCCCAAGTTAAATAAAAGTTTCCACGACTTGAGACAGCAACATATCGTCCATCTGGAGAACGATTCACAGTATTGAAAGTGCCATGTGTAGTAACTTGCACCACTAATACCACTAGAGACTGTTCTGCAAAAGCAACAAGGCTCTATAAGTGGATGAACATTGGATACATGTGCATATTTTATCTAGCTCTGTTCTATTAATGCTTAGTCCTTCCTCCATATACTTTCAAGTCCAACTAATTACTGGATTCAAAATGTAACAAGAGAGAGATGGCATGCGGTTAACGAAGAAGAATAACACTAATTTCTAACGCCATAATATGATCTTGGAAGCACTATGTGTTTGAGCATGATACAAGGAATATACAACACTTTCTGCAACTCACGTTGCCAATTAACCGGTTGATATCTCATTTTATGATATCAATTATCAACATCATCCGTCCTTAGTTGTTCAAAACTAGTCAGAAAATCCTGATACAAGGAATATACAACACTTTCTGCAACTCACGTTGCCAGTTAACCTGTTGATATCTCATTTTAGGAATTTAGGATATCAACTGTCAACATTATCCGTCCGTAGTTGTTCAATACTAGCTTGTTTTTCATTCAACTACATATCGCTGAACGCTCCAGGATAGAATAAGCACAAATATATACGCAGGCTATCAGAGTGAGTCACGTGTTAAGAGTGGCCGAAACAGTCTCTTGTACAGAAGCCTTCCAGTTGTAACCGACATTAGATGTATTGTATATAGCACCTTCATCAGTAACCATCTCTGCACTTTTCTCTTCAGTTGCCTTAATGCAAACCTACCAAAAAAAAACCTTCAGTAATGAGATACCTCCTGCAGCTTGTGAGGCTGATTACAGCCTCTAATATTCCATGATGAGATTATCATTCAAGCAAAATCCCACCTCCCAGGTCTTCACTTTCCTCTATGACTGATTGAGCCACCAGCCTAACTTTTTCCTCTGTCATATTCTCTGGTGGCATGTCAAACTCATTATCTTGTAATGCCTGAAATCTGTTTTCAGCAAATGCCAGTTTCTTTGCAAGTGAAAGCTTTGATTTCTTGCTTGTCACAGGGGTAAATCCATCCTTATCCACATTATTTTTGACAGGATTTGTTCGGGCTTTCTGCTTTTTTTCCACAGCTGGTGGTGTATCAGCTTTTCTATCTGTTTGAGTTTTCTCCTGCTCACTCTTCTGTTTTGGTACATAGATCTGTTTTATCTTCCCTTTCTCCCTCTTCTCTGGTTCTGCCTTCTTCCATTTACACCGATTCTGAACATGCCCAAGTTTTTTGCAGCAGTGACAGTAGAAAGGCACCCATTCGTATTTGACTGCTTGACCACTGTCACCATAAGGAGTTTTAAGAGCTATGGTCTCAGGCAGCTCTGTCGAAACATCAACCTCAACTAGAACTCTTGCAAATGAGATTTTTTTCCTTCAAGGTAGTTCTTAAATCAGCATAAATGGTTTGCCTACAGCACTAGTGTTAGCTCCGCGCAGCAGGCCCATAGGAGAAGATAGGACACAAGCCCAGTGAGATTCCATCTCAAAACCAATTGGCAATGAGAGGAGTAGCCCACTAGCTTATAAAGCTATCTCCTCACACTTATTTTACCGATGTGGGACACTTTTTCTGCACACACACTTGAGAATAGACTCAACAATCTCCCCGGTTCACATGTGTGTGTGGCCGCAACTCCCCCTCAACCGAGCAAACCTATCGCGAGACCAATGCCCCTAGCACCGTTTCTCATCTGTGGTCCATTCCAATGAAGCTGCGTACTCGGCCTACCGATGCCACTGCACCAGTGCCCCCTAGACCAAGAGAGCCCAGCCATCACCACATCGGACATGCGCGTCCTCGGACGAACCATCGGCTCTGATACCACTTGCTAGCTCCGCGCATCAGGCCCATAGGAGAAGATAGGACACAAGCCTAGTGAGGTTCCATCTCAAAACCAATTGGCAATGAGAGGAGTAGCCCACTAGCTTATAAACCTATCAACTTACACATATTTTACCGATGTGGGACACTTTTTTTTGCACACACACTAGGGAATAGACTCAACAACTAGCTATCTTGCTCAATGCCTTTTGTGACCAGAAATGTGGTTTAAGTTCAGGAAATAAAACCCAAACAATTACCTTAGAAATAGCTTCCATTTCCTGACTAAAAGTTCTTAGAAACCCATTTAGGAAGGCGGTTTTAACGTAATAGACCGGTAGTACCGTGGTAGAACTCGCGCGTGGCAAAGGAAAAGGAAAAGTTGCTTCGGGCAACAATTCCATTGCTAAGAGAGGCGCGACTCCTGAACAGAAATGCTTCCATTGTGGAAATTTCGGCCATTGGAAGCGAAATTCCCCAAAATATCTGGAGGAGAAGAAGTCGAAATCAGGTATATATATGATAGACATTAATTATGCTAAGTACCACGTCCTGGGTATTAGACACTGGATGTGGATCTCACCTTTGTAATCACTTGCAGGGGCTGACGAAGGCACGTCGGCTGGCAAAAGGTGAAGTTGACCTCCGTGTCGGGAATGGAGCTAAAGTAGCCGCCATATATCAGTAGGAACATATATTCTGTCACTTGCCTCAAGGCTAGAGTTGTATTTAAATAATTGCTATTTTGTACCAACTCTAAGTAAGAATACAATTTCGGAGCCTGTTTTAGACGCTGAAGGTTTTAAATTTTCAATACGAAACAACAGTTGTACCTTCTCGTTTAATGATATGGTTTACGAAACAGCCAAATCTATAAACGGTATTTACGTTTTAGATTTGAAAAATGAGGTCTATCATGTAGCAAATAAAAAGCTCAAAATAGGAGATCCCGATCAATCCTACCTTTGGCACTGTCATTTAGGGCATATAAACGAAAAACGCATTGAGAAACTCATAGCCAATGGAGTTCTCAAACCATTTGATTTCAGATCATATGGAACATGCGAATCTTGTCTTTTAGGCAAGATGACTCGAGCACCTTTTTCAGGAAAAGGAGTACGAGCTAGTGATTTGTTGGCCCTCATTCATACAGATGTTTTCGGTCCAATGACAATCACTGCCAGAGGTGGTTATGACTACTTTGTCACTTTTACAGATGATTTTAGTCGATACGACTTCATCTACCTAATCAAATACAAAAGTGAGGTACTTGAGAAATTTATAGAATTTCAAAAGGAAGTAGAAAACCAATTAGGAAAGAAGATCAATGCCTTACGATCAGATCGGGGAGGTGAATATCTCAGTAATGACTTTGATATTTATCTGAAAGATTGTGGAATCATATCACAGCTTACACCTCCTGGTACACCACAATTAAATGGTGTAGCTAAAAGAAGAAACTGTACCCTGTTGGATATGGTAAGATCAATGATGAGTCAGACCGAGCTTCCTGATTCATTCTGGGGTTTTCCTCTCCAAACTGCCATTTTCACACTAAATAGATGCCCGACTAAATCAGCTCCGAAAACTCCATATGAGCTATGGAGAGGAAAAGTTCCTAACCTCTCATTTATCAAGATCTGGGGTTGTGAAGCATATGTCAAAAACAGGACTGACAATAAGCTTGCACAAAGATCTGATAAATGTATCTTTGTAGGTTATCCTGTACAGACTCGAGGATATTACTTCTACAATCGTCTAGAGAACAAAGTTTTTGTGTCTCGAGATGTTGTCTTTTTAGAAAATGAATTTATTTCTAAAAGACGGAGTGGGAGAGAATTTTAGCTTAGCAAAGTTCAAGAGCCACACATGCAAAATGAGGCTTAGGATGTTTTGCTAGAAGACATTCCTGAATCGTCTAACTCTGTGGTTCCATTCTCCACTCCTAGAAGGTCAGCCAGATCAAGCCACCCACCAGATCGATACCTAGGTGTGATCGAGGATGGTGGTGATCACTTTTTGCTTCTAGAAAGTAATGAACCTGCAACCTACAGAGCAGCCATGAATGGACCGAATTCTGCTAAATGGCTAAAGGCAATGAAATCCGAGATAGATTCCATGTACGAGAATCATGTATGGGACTTGGTTAACTTGCCTGAAGGAACCAAGGTTCTGCAGTGCAAATGGATCTTTAAGATCAGGAAAGGCATGGATGGAAATCAAGATATTTTCAAAGCTAGATTGGTAGCTAAAGGTTTCACGCAAGTTCATGGTTTAAACTATGACGAGACCTTTGCGCCAGTTGCAATGCTCAGATTAATTCGGATAATTTTAGCGATTGCTGCTTTTCATGATTATGAGATATGGCAGATGGACGTTAAAACCGCCTTCCTGAATGGGTTTCTGGAAGAGGAAGTGTATATGGCACAACCTGAGGGTTTTATAGATCCAAACAATCCTAAGAAAGTTTGCAAGCTTAAGAGATCCATTTATGGTCTTAAGCAAGCATCTCGGAGTTGGAACCATCGGTTCAACCATGTGATTAAACAAAATGGTTTCACCCGAATTGTCGAGGAACCTTGTTTATACATGAAATTTAGTGGGAGTAAAGTAACTCTCCTAATCTTATATGTAGATGACATATTACTCATTGGGAATAATATCCCCATGCTTAACTCTGTTAAGGATTGGCTCGGGAAACATTTCCAAATGAAGGATTTAGGAGAATCGCAGCGCATCCTGAGTATTCGGATCTATAGAGATAGACAAAAAAGAATACTAGTGTTAAGTCAAGAAACTTATATTGATAAAATTCTTGACAGGTTCAATATGAAAGACTCTAAAAGAGGCTTTTTACCTATGGGAAGTGGGATAATTTTGAGTAAAGCTCAGTGTGCGACTGATCCTAAGGATATTGAACGCATGAAGTCGATACCTTACGCTTTCGCAATCGGTTCTATCATGTATGCTATGATGTGTACGCGTCATGACGTGTCATATGCTTTAAGTATGACAAGTCGTTACCAAGCCAATCCAGGCGAGAGCCACTGGACAGCCGTTAAGAACGTCCTTAAATACTTAAGAAGGACTAAGGACACGTTCTTAGTTTTTGGAGGGGATTCTGAGCTTCGTGTAATGTGGATGCTAGTTTCCAAACAGATCGAGAAGATTCAAAATCTCAATCAGGATATGTTTTCATACTGAATGGAGGAGCCATATGCTGGAAGAGCACCAAGCAATCGGTGACTGCAGATTCTACAACGGAGGCTGAGTATCTTGCAGCATCAGAAGCTGCAAAAGAGGCAGTTTGGATCCGGCAGTTCCTGGAAGGATTAAATGTAGTCCCTACAGCAGCGGATCCTATTGTAGTCTATTGCGACAATAGTGGAGCAATAGTTCAGGCTAAAGAGCCTAAGTCTATGTAGTGACAACTCTAGACATGTACTCAGGAAGTTCTATGTAATTAGAGACTTTGTGGAACGAGAAGATATATCGATTTGTAAGGTTAGGACAGACGATAATATCGCTGATCCTTTAACCAAGCCATTATCACAGGCTAAACACAGTGGTCATATTGCCTCGATAAGTGTATTACCTTTTACATATATGATAATTAAATTTATCGTTCTATGTTTTATTGAACTCTTTAATAAATTCAGTTTTAATAAAATTCTGAATTATATATATGCTCTGTTGATTCCTAATAGGTCGTGGAGACGATTTGAACCCCATAAGTGAACAGGATTAACAGTGTATTTTGTCTCTAGTCATAAAATGAGGTGACGTCTCAATTCACTAGATTGTATGTCGGTTGATGACTAGTTCAATGGTCATGGATTCATAGAGATGAATAACCGATTACATAGACAGACTGTAGATGACACTCTGTCACACATTTGACCAATTATAGAACCTTTGTGTCTGGTCGTGACAAGGTAATCTATATTATTCCTATTAGTCGATTCTTTCGTCCTGAGATTGTTTGTCTGAGTTTATGCAGTAGGCTGTGACTTTGATTTATGTCCTAAGTCATGTCGTAAAAGGAGGCTAAAAGGGCATCTATTGGGTCATAACTGACTGTATGAAACAAAGAAAATAAGTCAAGAAGGGATTGTCCACCCACGTCAGGGTATAATATCTTTGGGCCACTCGAAGAATTATGACTGGAAATGCGTGGCCACGCTCGGAAGAGATCTATGATAGATATTCCGGTCAGACAGTCATAATCCAGTTCGAGAGAACCACTTCTGATAATGATCCAATGCAAGTTTGACCTGAAAGATACTTCGCATTGAGTGGGAGATATAACGGACAAGAGAATTGGTAACGCATGACTTGTCTCAGACAAGTGGGAGATTGTTGGAGTTGGTGTCCTCCGACAATAATGCGTTGACTAATTAAATATAATTAGGAATAAACTTGGGATATATTGAATATACAAGTCAGTTGATTAACGTAAATCGATAACGGTTGGCTGGCTAGAGTTTGACGTTATTGTCGTTTGACGGCGGTAATCAACTGATCCCTCTCGGTCACACCGATAAAGATAGTTTCTCCAAAGGATATTATATTTGTATTTAATATAATATAATATAAACCCTAATGTATCAGATAAAGAGTTAACTGATTATATCGGATAGTGATTTATGAGTTCGGAACTCAGGTCGAATAAATTATGGTTATTGTGTAAATTGTCAAAAAAAATATTGACAATTAGCTATTTAAATTACAAAGAGTTGTAATTTTAGCTAAAATGATGTAATTAGTAATTATTATATAGTGATATAATAATTAATTAACACTTAAAGAAATAAGTGTACAAATTATACCAAATTCTAACCTAAGATGTTTAGGGGCATAATTAGTAAAGGCAAAATAGTCTTTTTGCCACCACCACTATATATAATGTGTTTTATGATCAAACACATCATATACATCATTTTTACAATCACATTATATGTTTTAGAGAGAGAATTGAGAGAAAATCCTCAATTTTCTCTTAAAAATCAGCCTACTTCCACTTCCATTAAGATAAAGTTTTCTTCCACTTATCTAAGCCTATTATATCATTAGCTAATTTGTTGGCTAATTATATATAAGGTTTTAGGGTTAAAATATCATAAAACTAGACCATTTTGTGAGATTTTTGGAGAGCTTCTTTGGTGGATCAAGGGAGGAGGTTTCCTAACCTGGAAACTCAAGATTAAGGAGGAGGATCCCCAATAATTTGCAGCTCAAGATCCTTCATTTAAAGAAAGGTCAAAATTCCTCTTGATTAAGGAATAAAAACATGTTTTATTACCTTAATTATGCTTTAATCTTACATGCAACTAAAGATTCTTAGCTAAACTTAATTAGGAGTAATTAATTACTAATTGGAGGAGTCTAATTAGAGGCTAAATAACTTTCATGTGGTATCAGAGCATCGGTTTAAGTTGCATAATAATTTTAAGCTTTAATTAGGTTAATTAGTAACTTAATTAATTTTTAATGATAAAAATTGGTTTAATCATACAAACTAAATTTTCATGTGATTTTTTGGGCATCTGGAAGCTCCAACCGAAATTATGGAATTTCGGGAATTTATTTGCTATTTTTGCTTATTTTTGGTTGTTTTTGCAAGACTTATGCTATTTTCTAATTAATTGGTAATTAGATTGACATTGTAACACCCCCAAATTTCCATTCCTTTTCAAAAACATTTTATCGAGAATCAAAACACAAATAAGGAAATTCAGAGGTGTCACTCCGCACTCGAGTCAAAACCCGAATGCAAGGAGATTTCAAAAGCCACAGTTTAATTGTCTAATGGTCTAAAATAGTCTATTACAACCCAATAATTAAAATTACAACAGTCCAAAATGTGAAATATGATATAGTCCATGCCTAATAGCTACTAGTCTAATTATTGAATCCAACTAATTCTAGTGAGTCGTCGTTCCCGCATGCATCAATCACTCCAAACCTGTGGTGGATTTAAAGCACAAAAACCACAGTTGAAAAAGTCAGTGAAATTGAGTAAGCTAACACCTCAACGTGTAGAAAGCCAAAATTCTTACCTTGATTTTGAAAACGTTTTTAGTTTTATTTTCGAAAACACACTTAGCACATAAACATATAATCATCCAATAATAATTCCAAACCAGTAGTTAAGAGTCATATATCAGAATCTACCATTCAATTCATCACATACTCATAGTATAAGAAACATTCCATAATCCATACCCAACAAATCAAATACTAACGATAAATAAGAAATTCATAAGTCACGAGCCATAATCCACAATTCCTAGTTAACAATCCACAATCCACAATCCATAATCCATAATCCATAATCCATAATCCTTATTATTTAGAAATGACCTGAATCTTTTGCCAGTTCATCCTATCAACCATAATCCATAATCAATAATGCAAGACAACTAGACCTTAAGTGTGCACACCCCCTATTGGGTGTTTTTAACCCAAGTAGAGTAGACTAGAGCCTAACCCTCTTAAAGACCGATGCGGTGGGGTAATTAATAGGAGTCGATGCGACTCAATCCAATAAATAAGAGTTCTTTTGACTCAAACAAATAAATAGGAGCTCTTTTGGCTCGAACAAATAATTAGGAGTTCTTTTGCTCCGTCTAAGTAACCAGTATCTTATTGAGATAGAGAGTTGATGATCACAGTTCATATAAAACGATACCAAATCAACATCACAATATAAATTGGCTATGCGCCCACAAACCAAACCAAATCAACCAATTCAATATACATTTAATCTTACCTTTCAAAATAACATATTTGTCACAAGCCATACCATATACCAATATCGATACAATAAATTCAACCAAATCAAAATACAACAATCGTATAAACTGAATCGTTCTCCACCTATCATGATACTATGTTTTCATCCAATCACACCATTCACATCTAGCACGTAAGTTTGAAAGGTTTCTACAAGTTTAAGAAGGGTTGAGCATGCTAGCTTACCTTTTTAAGCAAACGGGAAAACACAATAGCACAACAATCACTAGTACTCCTCGTCTACGAACTCAAGTTCTACAATTACACAAACGACATCCCAAATCAACACTCAATCTTACTCAACCAACCTACCTATATATTAGTATGATCTTATATACAATGTATGAACAAGACAATACCAAATCCAAACCAACAATTACTAATTTTCCACTAATTATAATTCTATTTCGATAATTATCCAATAAAACTCAATTAACACCAAAATTATTATAAAAATTCCCAAAGGCCTAAAATTAGTTTAAGACAGAATATAATTCATAAAAGTGAATCCTTAATTATTATATTTTATTTAAGATTTATTAATACAATTTACATTATGTTTTAATTTATCAAAAACGTGTTTAAATTACATAAAATCACATAAAAACGAATTAATTCAATTAATTCATAAAAAGCAGTTTATAATTTTATAGTTTCCCCTAATTTTCGAAAATCCTAATTAGCATAATTAATTGAGTTAATTACACTATTTTAGTATCAATTACCCAAAATCACAACAAATTACAATTTATACAAACCCAACTCAAATTCCCAATTATAATTAAGGATACTAATTAATAGGTTATAAGAACACCCAAGTTATACCTTTCGAACTTAATTAAACGAATTCAATTAATTAGACTAATTAACCCCAAAAACGTGATTAGTGAAAATCAACCCAAATCAAGCATCAAAACCAATTCTTTGTGTATAAAACTAACTCAAATCAATTACTCACTAATCATAACACTTATTAGGATCAATTAAACATGATTTAAAGCAAGAAAACGAATTAAAATCGATGTCTTCTAAGGTGGACGAAAACAGGGGCTAGAAAGGGGCGAGGGGCGTTACCCACGGTAGCAGAAGGAGGAAAATAAAGGTGTTGCGGTGGTAGGCCGGCGAGGGTGAGCGGCGGCGGCGTCTGGCTAGAGGAAAGGGTGGCACGGCGGGGAAGACGTGCGGCGAGCAGAGGCGAGAAAACAGAGGAGCTCTGTTTTTTTTTTATATGGGGGGGGGGGGCTGTGTCGGTTTTCGTTTTTTTTTTTTTTTCTTTCCCTTTTTTTTTTCTTTTTATTTTCTGATTTCCTTTTTGCTTTGGGTTGGGCATTGCGTCTTGTGTTAAGGCGAAATTCTGTTGGTTCGGGTTGTTGTAGTAGCTAGTGTGTTTGGCCCAATTTGAATATAGGAAACCCGAATTACAATTAGACTCTAAAAATATTTCCGAACCCATTTTTGAAAATGACTCACAAATAACTTTTAAAATCTTTTCCCATTACGATTTTCTAATTAATAATCCTTAAATAATAATATAAAATATTTTAAAATTTCGGAATATTACATCCTTCCCTCCTTAAGAAAACGCTTCGTCCTCGAAGCGCAAAATAAATTAATTGACTCAATTAATAATCAAACACATAACAAAATATACCAACTCATAAGATGCAAATGTATGAATGCAATGCATGATTCTAAGTTTAATACAAAGTTGACATTACAATCCACCCTCCTTAAAAGAAGAGTTCGTCCTCGAACTCACGAGTTAAACAGTCTTATATGTAAGTAAATAATCCAAACGCCTTGATGCACGAGTCCTTGATATATGAATGCTAATTAAATACAGAATCTTTTCGCCCTTAATCATTTAATATAGACCATATCCTCCGTATTATACAAAACTCATAAAAAAAAAAAACACCTTTAAGAATTATCGCTCAAATTCTAGTAACCCAAAGTGAATTTTAAGTAACCAAATTCACTAAAGTCACTTTGCCAATAAACTCAACTCTTTAAATCATAATGCAATAATTATATTATAATAACAGTGATAGAGATTTTAAACCTCAAAGATAAATTCTGACCCAAGTAAATCTCCAATCTAATCTGATCCTCGCCGAAATTCAACCCTCATACATTATATATAAACTCCAAAAAAATCTCAAATTAATACACCAAACTATTCCTGAAGATAAACCCATACAAAGAACATAATTAAGAACATGGATCCAAAAATCATATTATTCCAAAATAGTTGTAACCTTTCATAAAGGTATTGATTATAAGAAACTCAAATCCATTAAACAATCAAGTCGTATATCTCAAAATAGCCAAGTCAATAAGTTTCAAGTTCAACATTTCAAATACCACTACATAATAACAATTTTAACCTCTAGAACTCAATCAACCTCCATACTCCAAATTCAATATCATATGCCACACTCAAATTTCTTATTCACATTTTACAATAGCAGTTTCCTTTCAATACTCATGAAAATGACCTTGTAACAATACCACTCAATCATGAAACAAACCTCCATATAATGTAAAACCCACTATATAACACCCACTATATTTCTCATGTTTGACCAAAACTCATATAAATCATCGACGTAGCGATGTCCAAACACAGGTCTAAAATGCTAAATATAGAGCATAATAATGTACACATTAGCCAAAGTCCCACTACTAAGGGTAGGGTGGGAGGGCACTACTTATGTTTTGGTATATTTCCTCTATAGGTAATTCAACCCATCAATCACTTAATAACAATTCCAACATTAATAAATACAAAAAAAAAAAAATATAAGTCTCAATTGACGCACATTCCATGAAACCAAGAAAACGTATTCATATCGAGCATGCTTAAAATAGACATACAATTTTCTCATTCCAATTCAATGAATAATCATTCCAAATATATAAGGTACATTTGACCTTCAAAGACCAATAATTTTCATACATGTACATCAACTTCATACTTTCGAATTCCAATACCAAATTACATCTATTCTTAATTTTCAAGTGAATCAAATCATTCAAATCATCCAGTAACAAGTATATATATAAAACCCACATGTGAAAACAAGTAGCAATTCATAAATAAGAATAAGTTAATCACACATAAACAAACAAAGCAATACCCCTATACCCCCATACGGCTTGATTCATTTTATTTGTTTTTACTAATTGAATTATTTCTCTTTTTTTTTTTTTAGCCTTGTTAGTTCAATTTAGCATGGGACCTAACCTGGGCTCTAATACCAACTGTAACACCCCCAAATTTCCTTTCCTTTTCAAAAACATTTTATCGAGAATCAAAACACAAATAAGGAAATTCAGAGGTGTCACTCCTCACTCGAGTCAAAACCCGAATGCAAGGAGATTTCAAAAGCCACAGTGTAATTGTCTAATGGTCTAAAATAGTCTATTACAACCCATTAATTAAAATTACAACAGTCCAAAATATGAAATATGATATAGTCCATGTCTAATAACTACTAGTCTAATTATTGAATCCAACTAATTCTAGTAAGTCGTCGTTCCCGCATGCATCAATCACTCCAAACCTGTGGTGGATTTAAAGCACAAAAACCACAGTTGAAAAAGTCAGTGAAATTGAGTAAGCTAACACCTCAACGTGTAGAAAGCCAAAATTCTTACCTTGATTTTTAAAACGTTTTTAGTTTTATTTTCGAAAACACACTTAGCACATAAACATATAATCATCCAATAATAATTCCAAACCAGTAGCTAAGAGTCATATATCAGAATCCACCATTCAATTCATCACATACTCATAGTATAAGAAACATTCCATAATCCATACCCAACAAATCAAATACTAACGATAAATAAGAAATTCATAAGTCACGAGGCATAATCCACAATTCCTAGTTAACAATCCACAATCCACAATCCATAATCCATAATCCATAATCCATAATCCTTATTATTTAGAAATGACCTGAATCTTTTGCCAGTTCATCCTATCAACCATAATCCATAATCCATAATCCAAGACAACTAGACCTTAAGTGTGCACACCCCCTACTGGGTGTTTTTAACCCAAGTAGAGTATACTAGAGTCTAACCCTCTTAAAGACCGATGCGGTGGGGTAATTAATAGGAGTCGATGCGACTCAATCCAATAAATAAGAGTTCTTTTGACTCAAACAAATAAATAGGAGCTCTTTTGGCTCGAACAAATAATTAGGAGTTCTTTTGCTCCGTCTAAGTAACCAGTATCTTATTGAGAGAGAGAGTTGATGATCACAGTTCATATAAAACGATACCAAATCAACATCACAATATAAATTGGCTATGCGCCCACAAACCAAACCAAATCAACCAACTCAATATACATTTAATCTTACCTTTCAAAATAACACATTTGTCACAAGCCATACCATATACCAATATCGATACAATAAATTCAACCAAATCAAAATACAACAATCGTATAAACTGAATCGTTCTCCACCTATCATGATACTATGTTTTCATCCAATCACACCATTCACATCTAGCACGTAAGTTTGAAAGGTTTCTACAAGTTTAAGAAGGGTTGAGCATGCTAGCTTACCTTTTTAAGCAAACGGGAAAACACAATAGCACAACAATCACTAGTACTCCTCGTCTACGAACTCAAGTTCTACAATTACACAAACGACATCCCAAATCAACACTCAATCTTACTCAACCAACCTACCTATATATTAGTATGATCTTATATACAATGTATGAACAAGACAATACCAAATCCAAACCAACAATTACTAATTTTCCACTAATTATAATTCTATTTCGATAATTATCCAATAAAACTCAATTAACACCAAAATTATTATAAAAATTCCCAAAGGCCTAAAATTAGTTTAAGACAGAATATAATTCATAAAAGTGAATCCTTAATTATTATATTTTATTTAAGATTTATTAATACAATTTACATTATGTTTTAATTTATCAAAAACGTGTTTAAATTACATAAAATCACATAAAAACGAATTAATTCAATTAATTCATAAAAAGCAGTTTATAATTTTATAGTTTCCCCTAATTTTCGAAAATCCTAATTAGCATAATTAATTGAGTTAATTACACTATTTTAGTATCAATTACCCAAAATCACAACAAATTACAATTTATACAAACCCAACTCAAATTCCCAATTATAATTAAGGATACTAATTAATAGGTTATAAGAACACCCAAGTTATACCTTTCGAACTTAATTAAACGAATTCAATTAATTAGACTAATTAACCCCAAAAACGTGATTAGTGAAAATCAACCCAAATCAAGCATCAAAACCAATTCTTTGTGTATAAAACTAACTCAAATCAATTACTCACTAATCATAACACTTATTAGGATCAATTAAACATGATTTAAAGCAAGAAAACGAATTAAAATCGATGTCTTCTAAGGTGGACGAAAACAGGGGCTAGAAAGGGGCGAGGGGCGTTACCCACGATAGCAGAAGGAGGAAAATAAAGGTGTTGCGGTGGTAGGCCGGCGAGGGTGAGCGGCGGCGGCGTCTGGCTAGAGGAAAGGGTGGCACGGCGGGGAAGACGTGCGGCGAGCAGAGGCGAGAAAACAGAGGAGCTCTGTTTTTTTTTTTATATGGGGGGGGGGGGCTGTGTCGGTTTTCGTTTTTTTTTTTTTTTCTTTCCCTTTTTTTTTTCTTTTTATTTTCTGATTTCCTTTTTGCTTTGGGTTGGGCATTGCGTCTTGTGTTAAGGCGAAATTCTGTTGGTTCGGGTTGTTGTAGTAGCTAGTGTGTTTGGCCCAATTTGAATATAGGAAACCCGAATTACAATTAGACTCTAAAAATATTTCCGAACCCATTTTTGAAAATGACTCACAAATAACTTTTAAAATCTTTTCCCATTACGATTTTCTAATTAATAATCCTTAAATAATAATATAAAATATTTTAAAATTTCGGAATATTACATCCTTCCCTCCTTAAGAAAACGCTTCGTCCTCGAAGCGCAAAATAAATTAATTGACTCAATTAATAATCAAACACATAACAAAATATACCAACTCATAAGATGCAAATGTATGAATGCAATGCATGATTCTAAGTTTAATACAAAGTTGACATTACAATCCACCCTCCTTAAAAGAAGAGTTCGTCCTCGAACTCACGAGTTAAACAGTCTTATATGTAAGTAAATAATCCAAACGCCTTGATGCACGAGTCCTTGATATATGAATGCTAATTAAATACAGAATCTTTTCGCCCTTAATCATTTAATATAGACCATATCCTCCGTATTATACAAAACTCATAAAAAAAAAAAACACCTTTAAGAATTATCGCTCAAATTCTAGTAACCCAAAGTGAATTTTAAGTAACCAAATTCACTAAAGTCACTTTGCCAATAAACTCAACTCTTTAAATCATAATGCAATAATTATATTATAATAACAGTGATAGAGATTTTAAACCTCAAAGATAAATTCTGACCCAAGTAAATCTCCAATCTAATCTGATCCTCGCCGAAATTCAACCCTCATACATTATATATAAACTCCAAAAAAATCTCAAATTAATACACCAAACTATTCCTGAAGATAAACCCATACAAAGAACATAATTAAGAACATGGATCCAAAAATCATATTATTCCAAAATAGTTGTAACCTTTCATAAAGGTATTGATTATAAGAAACTCAAATCCATTAAACAATCAAGTCGTATATCTCAAAATAGCCAAGTCAATAAGTTTCAAGTTCAACATTTCAAATACCACTACATAATAACAATTTTAACCTCTAGAACTCAATCAACCTCCATACTCCAAATTCAATATCATATGCCACACTCAAATTTCTTATTCACATTTTACAATAGCAGTTTCCTTTCAATACTCATGAAAATGACCTTGTAACAATACCACTCAATCATGAAACAAACCTCCATATAATGTAAAACCCACTATATAACACCCACTATATTTCTCATGTTTGACCAAAACTCATATAAATCATCGACGTAGCGATGTCCAAACACAGGTCTAAAATGCTAAATATAGAGCATAATAATGTACACATTAGCCAAAGTCCCACTACTAAGGGTAGGGTGGGAGGGCACTACTTATGTTTTGGTATATTTCCTCTATAGGTAATTCAACCCATCAATCACTTAATAACAATTCCAACATTAATAAATACAAAAAAAAAAAATATAAGTCTCAATTGACGCACATTCCATGAAACCAAGAAAACGTATTCATGTCGAGCATGCTTAAAATAGACATACAATTTTCTCATTCCAATTCAATGAATAATCATTCCAAATATATAAGGTACATTTGACCTTCAAAGACCAATAATTTTCATACATGTACATCAACTTCATACTTTCGAATTCCAATACCAAATTACATCTATTCTTAATTTTCAAGTGAATCAAATCATTCAAATCATCCAGTAACAAGTATATATATAAAACCCACATGTGAAAACAAGTAGCAATTCATAAATAAGAATAAGTTAATCACACATAAACAAACAAAGCAATACCCCTATACCCCCATACGGCTTGATTCATTTTATTTGTTTTTACTAATTGAATTATTTCTCTTTTTTTTTTTTAGCCTTGTTAGTTCAATTTAGCATGGGACCTAACCTGGGCTCTAATACCAACTGTAACACCCCCAAATTTCCTTTCCTTTTCAAAAACATTTTATCGAGAATCAAAACACAAATAAGGAAATTCAGAGGTGTCACTCCTCACTCGAGTCAAAACCCGAATGCAAGGAGATTTCAAAAGCCACAGTGTAATTGTCTAATGGTCTAAAATAGTCTATTACAACCCATTAATTAAAATTACAACAGTCCAAAATATGAAATATGATATAGTCCATGTCTAATAACTACTAGTCTAATTATTGAATCCAACTAATTCTAGTAAGTCGTCGTTCCCGCATGCATCAATCACTCCAAACCTGTGGTGGATTTAAAGCACAAAAACCACAGTTGAAAAAGTCAGTGAAATTGAGTAAGCTAACACCTCAACGTGTAGAAAGCCAAAATTCTTACCTTGATTTTTAAAACGTTTTTAGTTTTATTTTCGAAAACACACTTAGCACATAAACATATAATCATCCAATAATAATTCCAAACCAGTAGCTAAGAGTCATATATCAGAATCCACCATTCAATTCATCACATACTCATAGTATAAGAAACATTCCATAATCCATACCCAACAAATCAAATACTAACGATAAATAAGAAATTCATAAGTCACGAGGCATAATCCACAATTCCTAGTTAACAATCCACAATCCACAATCCATAATCCATAATCCATAATCCATAATCCTTATTATTTAGAAATGACCTGAATCTTTTGCCAGTTCATCCTATCAACCATAATCCATAATCCATAATCCAAGACAACTAGACCTTAAGTGTGCACACCCCCTACTGGGTGTTTTTAACCCAAGTAGAGTATACTAGAGTCTAACCCTCTTAAAGACCGATGCGGTGGGGTAATTAATAGGAGTCGATGCGACTCAATCCAATAAATAAGAGTTCTTTTGACTCAAACAAATAAATAGGAGCTCTTTTGGCTCGAACAAATAATTAGGAGTTCTTTTGCTCCGTCTAAGTAACCAGTATCTTATTGAGAGAGAGAGTTGATGATCACAGTTCATATAAAACGATACCAAATCAACATCACAATATAAATTGGCTATGCGCCCACAAACCAAACCAAATCAACCAACTCAATATACATTTAATCTTACCTTTCAAAATAACACATTTGTCACAAGCCATACCATATACCAATATCGATACAATAAATTCAACCAAATCAAAATACAACAATCGTATAAACTGAATCGTTCTCCACCTATCATGATACTATGTTTTCATCCAATCACACCATTCACATCTAGCACGTAAGTTTGAAAGGTTTCTACAAGTTTAAGAAGGGTTGAGCATGCTAGCTTACCTTTTTAAGCAAACGGGAAAACACAATAGCACAACAATCACTAGTACTCCTCGTCTACGAACTCAAGTTCTACAATTACACAAACGACATCCCAAATCAACACTCAATCTTACTCAACCAACCTACCTATATATTAGTATGATCTTATATACAATGTATGAACAAGACAATACCAAATCCAAACCAACAATTACTAATTTTCCACTAATTATAATTCTATTTCGATAATTATCCAATAAAACTCAATTAACACCAAAATTATTATAAAAATTCCCAAAGGCCTAAAATTAGTTTAAGACAGAATATAATTCATAAAAGTGAATCCTTAATTATTATATTTTATTTAAGATTTATTAATACAATTTACATTATGTTTTAATTTATCAAAAACGTGTTTAAATTACATAAAATCACATAAAAACGAATTAATTCAATTAATTCATAAAAAGCAGTTTATAATTTTATAGTTTCCCCTAATTTTCGAAAATCCTAATTAGCATAATTAATTGAGTTAATTACACTATTTTAGTATCAATTACCCAAAATCACAACAAATTACAATTTATACAAACCCAACTCAAATTCCCAATTATAATTAAGGATACTAATTAATAGGTTATAAGAACACCCAAGTTATACCTTTCGAACTTAATTAAACGAATTCAATTAATTAGACTAATTAACCCCAAAAACGTGATTAGTGAAAATCAACCCAAATCAAGCATCAAAACCAATTCTTTGTGTATAAAACTAACTCAAATCAATTACCCACTAATCATAATACTTATTAGGATCAATTAAACATGATTTAAAGCAAGAAAACGAATTAAAATCGATGTCTACTAAGGTGGACGAAAACAGGGGCGAGGGGCGTTACCCATGGTAGCAGAAGGAGGAAAATAAAGGCGTTGCGGTGGTAGGCCGGCGAGGGTGAGCGGCGGCGGCGTCTGGCTGGAGGAAAGGGTGGCACGGCGGGGAAGACGTGCGGCGAGCAGAGGCGAGAAAACAGAGGAGCTCTTTTTTTTTTTTTATATTGGGGGGGGGGCTGTGTCGGTTTTCGTTTTTTTTTTCTTTCCCTTTTTTTTTTATTCTTTTTATTTTCTGATTTCCTTTTTGCTTTGGGTTGGGAATTGCGTCTTATGTTAAGGCCAAATTCTGTTGGTTCGGGTTGTTGTAGTAGCTAGTGTGTTTGGCCCAATTTGAATATAGGAAACCCGAATTACAATTAGACTCTAAAATTATTTTCGAACCCATTTTTGAAAACGACTCACAAATAACTGTTAAAATCTTTTCCCATTACGATTTTCTAATTAATAATCCTTAAATAATAATATAAAATATTTTAAAATTTCGGAATAATACAGACATGCATGTTGATTTTCCTAATTTAGCAAATTTATAATTTTTCCAGAATTATAATAATTCCAGAAATTATTTCATAATTTTATTGGCCATTCGTTATTAGTTAGTAATAATGTAAATGGTGGAAACTTGATTTCTTAAGAGAAAATGACCAAAATAATTTGCAAATTTTTTGTCCTTAATTAGCTACTAGTTGTGAGCTTAAATCACTTAATGAAATAATTTCTAAATTTTTCATAATTATTTATGATTTATTTAGATATTTTTGGGTTTATTATGTGATTTTTGGACAAATTGTTAGCAAACATAATCAAATTAAACTAATAAATTCAATTTTAGTGGAGACTAAATATTGAAAAACTAATTAGTTGGTGGTTAGTTTAAACTTAAAAGGTGTTTTAAGTGTTGATTATTGATTCTAATAAGTTAGAATCAGAAATTCCTAAATTTACCGGGTTGCTTGTACTGTAAAGTTGAAAAATCTGATTTTCGATCTTATTTGCATGATTTTAAGTATAGTATGGCCATACAGTACTATAGTATCGGTACTGTACCGAAATGTAAGGACGGTATCCGATTGGTTTGTAATAATTGCAATCTCGTATCGCTGGTTTGTAATACTTTAATTCTATTTTTTTTTTTCAAAAATGTATTGTAATAGTCCGATCCATCATACGTCGCAACACAACCCAATAAGATGGGTAGTCACCTATTAGGCCCATATATCCTCTCCGGGCTCTAAAAGGTGAAGGCCTTGTTGGTAGTATGATGGTAGGATTCTATTATAAACTGATCATATGAGCCTTAATTTCCCAATGTGGGACAAACCAATTCCATAAACCACTTTCCATATTCCGTAGTGTTACAAACTCCCCCACTTAGAGAACGCGACGTCCCCGACGCGCCTCAACCATTCCATACCAACATCAACAACACAGGTCCAAGATCTCCCCCGCTAGACTGCTGACCTGGGCCTAACCCCAGCACTCAGCACGCGGTCGCAGGGTTGCTCTGATACCATCTGTAATAGTCCGATCCATCATACGTCGCAACACAACCCAATAAGATGGGTAGTCACCTATTAGACCCATATATCCTCTCCGGGCTCTAAAAGGTGAAGGCCTTGTTGGTAGTATGATGGTAGGATTCTATTATAAACTGATCATATGAGCCTTAATTTCCCAATGTGGGACAAACCAACTCCATAAACCACTTTCCATATTCCGTAGTGTTACATGTATAATAGGATAGTCCATATGTACATTTGTTTATATTGAAGATCGGCATTTTCACGGAGCCAATGGTTGGCAGATCGAGACAGAAGTGAAGACGGAGCCTTTGAAGCTTTTGAAGCCTAGTTTAGGTTTAATTACTTTTGTTAGGTTCTAGTCTTATGGCCATACTAGGACTTGGATTTTTTATGCATGCTTGGTTTAATTTTTGCACAATTATAACCAAACGCAATCCCACATTGTCATATTCATTATCCGCGACTCACTAGAATTAGTTCACTTAAAAGCGATAGATAAAATATGACCGGATCTCTCACTGAAATGTAAAATCGAGATTTAGTCCTTCGACAATTCACGCCTATGCAACCCTTGTTCATTAGGGGCACGCTCGCCCTAGCGCGGTGTTTCCTTTTTACCTTGGGGGAGTAGGTTAATAAAGATTTATTACGAGTAAATTTTGGTTTAATCTTGACGTGATTTGCAATACAAGTCTTGCGATCCGCGACTAAAGGATTGATTTAGTTGAAATCGATCAACCGAGAGTTCTAAGTGTAGAATCAATCACGAGTTGGTTCACCGAAATTACATAAATTTTGGAATGTATCGCCCTCCGCGTAGCTAAATTTATATAAGATCGGATCTCGGAACCATTTATATAATTAAGAGAGATCATTATATAAATGCCTAAATTCACAAATAATTATTTTAATGTGAATTTGACGATGAATTTAATCGATTGTTTTTCCCACGTTGTAGTTTAAAATTCGAAGATGGCTCAAACGTCCAATTCAGTAATATCCAAAGACTCCTGGCTTCGTAATTTTATGGAAAAGAATGAACTAAAGGAGCATGGAAGCAATTTTACTGATTGGGAGTTAAACCTGCGATTAGCCCTTCAATCTGATAGAAAACAACGTTTTCTATACGAACCCTCGATTCCCGCTCCAGGTCCTGACGCCACCCCTGAAATGATACAAATGTATCAAGAGTACGTGCATGAATCTGACCAGATTAAGAATGTATTGATTTTTGCTATGCACCCGCATTTACAGAAACGCATGATTGATTTTAGTGCGTATCAAATATTCGCTTGGCTAACGACTAGTTTCTCGCAAAAGCCGCGAATACTTCAATACGAAGCAGCTTCGAGTTTCTTTGAGACTAAGCTCTCAAAGGGCCAACCAGTTGGTCCTCATGTTCTCAAATTTATTGAGAATGTTGAAACTCTTGAGAAGTTAGGTTGCCCAATTTCTGAAGATTTTGCGGTATACCGTCTGCTTAATTCTTTGCCTGCAACATTCGGTCCTTTTAGGACGAATTACAACATGAATGATTTAAAGAAAAATCTTCATGAATTGCATGCCATGCTTGTACAACATGAGAGGGATATCGTGTCTAGTGGGAGTGGGAATAGAGATGTTTTATCCATGGCGGTAAAACAAAAGGGGAAGTTTAAGAAGGGTGCGGGGAAGGGTAAGAAACCCGCGCGTGGCAAAGGAAATGGAAAAGTTGTTTCGGGCAACAATTCCATTGCTAAGAGAGGAGCGACTCCTGAACATAAATGCTTCCATTGTGGAAATTTCGGCCATTGGAAGCGAAATTGCCCAAAATATCTGGAGGAGAAGAAGTCGAAACCAGGTATATATATGATAGACATTAATTATGCAAGTACCACGTCCTGGGTATTAGACACTGGATGTGGATCTCACCTTTGTAATCACTTGCAGGGGCTGACGAAGGCACGTCAGCTGGCAAAAGGTGAAGTTGACCTCCGTATCGGGAATGGAGCTAAAGTAGCCGTCATATCAGTAGGAACATATATTCTGTCACTTGCCTCAGGGCTAGAGTTGTATCTAAATAACTGCTATTTTGTACCAACTCTAAGTAAGAATATAATATTGGTTTCTGTTTTAGATGCTGAAGGTTTTGAATTTACAATATGAAACAACAGTTGTACCTTCTCGTTTAATGATATGGTGTACGGAACAGCCAAATCTATAAACGGCATTTACGTTTTAGATTTGAAAAATGAGGTCTATCATGTAGCAAATAAAAAGCTCAAAATAGGAGATCCCGATCAATCCTACTTTTGGCACTATCGTTTAGGGCATATAAACGAAAAACACATTGAGAGACTCGTAGCCAATGGAGTTCTCAAACCATTTGATTTTGGATCATATGGAACATGCGAATCTTGTCTTTTAGGCAAGATGACTCGAGCACCTTTTTCAGGAAAAGTAGTACGAGCTAGTGATTTGTTGACCCTCATTCATATAGATGTTTGCGGTCCAATGACAATCACTGCCAGAGGTGGTTATGACTACTTTGGCACTTTTACAGATGATTTTAGTGGATACGGCTACATCTACCTAATCAAATACAAAAGTGAGGTACTTGAGAAATTTATAGAGTAGAAAACCAATTAGGAAAGAAGATCAAGGCCTTACGATCAGATCGGGGAGGTGAATATCTCAGTAATGACTTTGATATTCATCTGAAAGACTGTGGAATCATATCACAGCTTACACCTCCTGGTACACGACAATTAAATGGTGTAGCCGAAAGAAGAAACCTTACCCTGTTGGATATGGTAAGATCAATGATGAGTCAGACTGAGCTTCCTAATTCATTCAGGGGTTTTGCTTTCCAAACTGCAATTTTCACACTCAATAGATGCCCGACTAAATCAGCTAGGAAAACTCCATATGAGTTATGGAGAGGAAAAGTTCCTAACCTCTCATTTATCAAGATCTGGGGTTGTGAAGCATATGTTAAAAACAAGACTGACAATAAGCTTGCACAAAGATCTGATAAATGTATCTTTGTAGGTTATCCTGTACAGACTCGAGGATATTACTTCTACAATCGTCTAGAGAAAAAAGGTTTTGTGTCTCAAGATGCTGTCTTTTTAGAAAAAGACAGAGTGGGAGAAAATTTGAAGTCAGCGAAGTTCAAGAGCCACAAATGCAAACTGAGGCTCAGGATGTTTTGCTAGAAGACAATCTTGAATCGTAACTCTGTGGTTCCATTCTCCACTCCTAAAAGGTCAGGCAGATCAAGCCACCCACCAGATCGATACCTAGGTGTGATCTAGGATGGTGGTGATCACTTTTTGCTTCTAGAAAGTAATGAGCCTGCAACCTACAAAGCAACCATGACTGGAGCGAATTCTGCTAAATAGCTAGAGGCAATGAAATCCGAGATGGATTCCATGTACGAGAATCATGTATGGGACTTGGTTAACTTGCCTGAAGGAACCAAGGTTCTTCAGTGCGAATGGATCTTTAAGATCAAGACCGGCATGGATGGAAATCAAGATATTTTCAAAGCTAGATTGGTAGCTAAAGGTTTCACGCAAGTTCATGGTTTAAACTATGACGAGACCTTTGCGCCAGTTGCAATGATCAGATCTATTCGGATAATCTTAGCGATTGCTATTTTTCATGATTATGTGATATGGCAGATGGATGTTAAAACCGCCTTCCTAAATGGGTTTCTGGAAGAGGAAGTGTATATGACACAAACTGAGGGTTTTATTGATCCAAACAATCCTAAGAAAGTTTGCAACCTTAAGAGATCCATTTATGGTCTTAAGCAAGCATCTCGGAGTTGGAACCATCGGTTCAACCATGTGATTAAACAAAATGGTTTCACCCGAAGTGTCGAGGAACCTTGTTTATACATGAAATTTAGTGGGTGTAAAGTAACTCTCCTAATCTTATATGTAGATGACATATTACTCCTTGAAAATGATATCCCCATGCTTAACTCCTTTAAGGACTGGCTCGGGAAACATTTCCAAATGATGGATTTAGGAGAAGCGCAACGCATCCTAGGTATTCGGATCTATAGAGATAGACCAAAAAGAATACTAGCGTTAAGTCAATAAACTTATATTGACAAAATTCTTGACAGGTTCAATATGAAAGACTCTAAAAGAAGCTTTTTACCTATGGGAAGTGGGATAATTTTGAGTAAAGCTCAGTGTCCGACTGATCCTAAGGATATTGAACGCATGAAGTCGATACCTTACGCTTCCGCAATCGGTTCGATCATGTATGCTATGATGTGTACGCGTCCTGACTTGTCATATGCTTTAAGTATGAAAAGTCGTTACCAAGCCAATCCAGGTGAGAGCCACTGGATAGCCGTTAAGAACATCCTTAAATACTTAAGAAGGACTAAGGACACGTTCTTAGTTTTTGGAGGGGATTCTGAGCTTCGTGTAAAGGGTTATGCGGATGCTAGTTTCCAAACAGATTGAGATGATTCAAAATCTCAATCAGGATATGTTTTCATACTGAATGGAGGAGCCATATGGTGGAAGAGCACCAAGCAATCGGTGACTGCAGATTCTACAACAGAGGCTGAGTATCTTGCAGCATCAGAAGCTGCAAAAGCGGCAGTTTGGATCCGGCAGTTCCTGGAAGGATTAAATGTAGTCCCTACAGCAGCAGATCCTATTGTAGTCTATTGCGATAATGGTGGAGCAATAGTTCAGGCTAAAGAGCGTAAGTCTAGTGACAAATCTAGACATGTACTCAGGAAGTTCCATGTAATTAGAGACTTTGTGGAACGAGAAGATATATCGATTTCTAAGGTTAGGACAGACGATAATATCGGTGATCCTTTAACCAAGCCATTATCACAGGCTAAACACAATGGTCATATTGCCTCGATGGGTATGAGGCGTATGCTTGACATGTGTTAGATTATATGTTGTAATAGTTAATAAGTGAATTACCTTTTACATATATGATAATTAAATTCATCGTTCTAAGGTTTATTAAACTCTTTAATAAATTCAGTTTTAATAAAATTCTGAATTATATATATGCTTTGTTGATTCCTAATAGGTAGTGGAGACGATTTGAACCCTATGAAGTGAACAGGATTAATAGTGTATTTTCTCTAGTCATAAAATGAGGTGACGTCTCAATTGACTAGATTGTAAGTCGGTTGATGACTAGTTCAATGGTCATGGATTCATAAAGATGATTAACCGATTACATAGACAGACAGTAGATGACACTCTGTCAGACATTTGACCAATTATAGAACCTTTGTGTCTGGTCGTGACAAGGTAGTCTATATTATTCCTATTAGTCAATTCTTTCGACCTGAGATTGTTTGTCTGAGTTTATGCAGTAGGCGGTGACTTTGATTTATGTCCTAAGTCCTGCCGTAAAAGGAGGCTAAAAGGGCATCTATTGGGTCATAACTGACTGTATGAAACAAAGAAAATAAGTCAAGAAGGGATTGTCCACCCGCGTCAGGTATAATATCTTTGGGCCACTCGAGGAATTATGACTGGAAATGCGTGGCCACGCTCGGAAGAGATCTATGATAGATATTCCGGTCAGACAGTCATAATCCAGATCGAGAAAACCACTTCTGATAATGATCCAATGCAAGTTCGACCTGAAAGATACTTCGCATTGAGTGGGAGATTTAACGGACAAGAGAATCAGTAACGCATGACTTGTCTTGGACAAGTGGGAGATTGTTGGAGTTGGTGTTCTCCGACAATAATGCGTTGACTAATTAAATCTATTTAGGAATAAACTTGGGATATATTGAATATACAAGTCAGTTGATTAACCTGAATCGATAACGGTTGGCTGGCTAGAGTTTGACGTTATTGTCGTTTGACGGCGGTAATCAACTGATCCCTCTCGGTCACACCGATAAAGATAGTTTCTCCAAAGGATATTATATTTGTATTTAATATAATATAATATAAACCCTAATGTATCAGTTAAAGAGTTAACTGATTATATCGGATAGTGATTTATGAGTTCGGAACTCAGGTCGAATAAATTATGGTTATTGTGTAAATTGTCAAAAAAAAATATTGACAATTAGCTATTTAAATTACAAAGAGTTGTAGTTTTAGCTAAAATGATGTAATTAGTAATTATTATATAGTGATATAATAATTAATTAACACTTAAAGAAATAAGTGTACAAATTATACCAAATTGTAATATAAGATGTTTAGGGGTATAATTAGTAAGGGCAAAATAGTCTTTTTGCCACCACCACTATATATAATGTGTTTTATGATCAAACACATCATATACATCTTTTTTACAATCACATTATATGTTTTATAGAGAGAATTGAGAGAAAATCCTCAATTTTCTCTAAAAAATCAGCCTACTTCCACTTCCATTAAGATCAAGTTTTCTTCATTGCATGTCAATGAAAATTTGATCAAAACACTTATCTAACCCTATTATATCATTAGCTAATTTGTTGGCTAATTATATATAAGGTTTTAGGGTTAAAATATCATAAAACTAGACCATTTTGTGAGATTTTTGGACCATTTTGTGAGATTTTTGGAGAGCTTCTTTGGTGGATCAAGGAAGGAGGTTTCCTAACTTGGAAACTGAAGATTAAGGGGGTGGATCCCCAATAATTTGCAGCTCAAGATCCTTCATTTGAAGGATGTTCAAAATTACTCTTGATTAAGGTATAAAAACATGTTTTATTACCTTATTTATGCTTTAATCTTAGATGCAACTAAAATTTTTTAGTTAAACTTAATTAGGAGTAATTAAGTACTAATTAGAGGAGTCTAATTAGAGGCTAAATAACTTTCAGATCACTGGCGAGTGAGACACATCATTGATAGAAGGGGGAAATGGGATCTGTCTCAGATAGCACACTTCCTGCCTTCTCATGTCCAAAACGATATATGCAGCATACCTCTTTCCTCCATGACCTCAAATCCGGACACCAAAATATGGTAATTTCTCTGTCAAATCGGCTTATGCTGAATGCTTCGAAAACCAAAACACAATTCAAGATCACACGGCCAATTTTTGGAAACAAATATGGATAATGAAAACCACCCAAAAGTCCAAAATGCTAATCTGGAACTGTGTCCATGAAATTCTCCCAACAACTGATAAACTCTCCCTTATCATTAACAATTTTTCTCCAACTTGCAACCGATGTCACCAGGCGGTGGAGAGCCATTTACACCTCTTCAGAGACTGCCCCCATTCTGCCCTTGTCTAGGCAGACCTGAGCTCTAGTTGGACAACTTTTGATTGGACGAGTTTTTGGAGCCAAGACTGGAGAGCTTTGATCCATTGGAATCTCTCCAAAGAAGATCTTTGGAAAACTGAATTCAGCCTCTCCATGTGGCATATCTGGTGCTCCAGAAATAAATTTGTCTTTCAAAACACAATAATCCCAGACCGAATATCAATGCATAGACTGACAGCTGACATTTCAATTTCTGTCGTGGCTTTTGAGCACCACGGTAATGACTCAGGTAGCCAAGACCTCATTCTCTGGAAACCTCCTCCTCATGGACTGCTCAAGATGAATACGGATGCGGCATGGATGAACTCTTCTTCTGAGGTTGGAGGAGGAGGCGTAATCCGCTCCTCCAATGGCTTATGGCATATTGGTTTCACCCTGAAATTCAGAGCTCAATCAGCAGCATCAGCAGAACTTCTGGTGATTCGCGAAGGACTGATCATAGCTAAGGATCATAATGCCCCTAATGTCCAGATCGAGACTGATGCTTTGCTCCTCAAAAATATCCTTGACAACTCAAACACTGCTCAAAATTGTGCCCTCAAAGCAATTGCAGATGATATCTGGAAGATGATGGCTACAAACCCGAGAATCACCATAGTTCACACCAAACGGGAAGCAAATTAAGTGGCCCACATCATGGCGAGGAATGCGCTTAATGGACATTCAAGGAGAATTGTGCACCTTATCATCCCTCAATGTGTAAAAGACGCCTACTTTACCGACCTTTCGTCGGTTCTCCCTCTGGCATGATGTTCTCTGTTCTAGATTTACCCTTCTAGTCTTTTTTGTCTTTATGTAATCAAAGAGATAGTTGGTGTGTACCAGAATTTGTTTTAATTTAGTTACTCTTCTTCTCCTTAAAAAAAAAAAAAAAAAAAAAAAAGAAAGAGTTAATTAACTCACCATATATTGAATTTTTTTATGGATTTTTCTAACGTGTGCCCATAGGGCACATGATAAAACTCAAAATCTTTCCTTAATTAAGTGATATTCTCCTGAATTAATCAATGAGATTTCATTATTTATTGTTCCAAGTGAGAATATCACTTAATTAGGGAAGAATCTGGAGTTTTATCATGTGCCCTATGGGCACATGTTAGAAAAACCGTTTTTTTATAACCCTTTTTCCAGGAGTTCTTGCTATACAAAAAAAAAAAAAATATCAGTGCTTGAAGTATATCTGATCTAACGAGGTCAAACTACTAAATGCGCATTTATTGTCTACATTTCAATGAAACGCATGTGCTAATTATGTAACTAACTCATGTTGTAGATGAATGTTATTTAGCCTCTAATTAGACTCCTCTAATTAGTACTTAATTACTCCTAATTAAGTTTAGCTAAGAATCTTTAGTAGCATGTAAGATTAAAGTATAAATAAGGTAATAAAACATGTTTTTATACCTTAATCAAAAGGAATTTTGACCTTCTTTCAAATGAAGCATCTTGAGCTGCAAATTATTGGGGATCCTCCTCCTTAATTTTGAGTTTCCAAATAGGAAACCTCCTCCCTTGATCCTCCAAAGAGGCTCTCCAAAAAATCTCACTAAAAGACTAGTTTTTATGAGATTTTAACCCTAAAACCTTATATATAATTAGCCAACAAATTAGCTAATGATATATTAGGCTTAGTTAAGTGTTTTGATCAAGTTTTCATTGACATGCAATGAAGAAAACTTGATTTAGAAGGTGTTGTAACTTGGCTGATTTTTTAGAGAAAATGAAGGTTTTTCTCTCAAATCCTCTCTCTAGAACAAGTTGTATTTCTAAAAAATGATGTAAAATTATGTGTTTTCACCATAAAACACATTATATATAGTAGTGGTGGCAAAATGACTATTTTGCCCTTACTAAATATGCCCCTTAACATCTTATGTTACAATTTGGGTATAATTGTACACTTATTTCTTTAAGTGTTAGTTAATTATTATATCTCTATATAATAATTACTAATTACATCATTTTAAGCTAAAATTACAACTCTTTGTAATTTAAATAGCTAATTGTCAATTTTGACAATTTACACAAAAACCATAATTTATTCGACCTGAGTTCCGAACTCATAAAACACTATCCGATATAATCAGTTAACTCTTTAACTGATACATTAGGGTTTATATTCTATTGTATTAAATACAAATATAATATCCTTTGGAGAAACTATTTTTATCGGTGTGAGCGAGAGGGATCAGTTGATTACCGCCGTCAAACGACAATAACGTCAAACTCTAGCCAGCCAAGCGTTATCGATTTACGTTAATCAACTGACTTAGTATATAAAATATATCCCACGTTTATTCCTAATTAGATTTAATTAGTCAACGCATTATTGTCAGAGGACACCTACTCCAACAATCTCCCACTTGTCCGAGACAAGTCATGCGTTACCGATTCTCTTGTCCGTTATATCTCCCACTTAATGCGAAGTATCTTTCAGCTCGAACTTGCATTGGATCTTTATCAAAAGCGGTTTTCTCGATCTGGATTATGACTATCTGACTGGAATATCTATCATAGATCTCTTCCGAGCGTGGCCACGCATTTCCAGTCTTAATTCCTCGAGTAGCCCAAAGATATTATACCCTGACGTGGGTGGACAATCCCTTTTTGACTTATTTTCTTTGTTTCATACAGTCGGTAATGACCCAATAGATGTCCATTTAGCCTCCTTTTACGGCACGACTTAGGACATAAATCAAAGTCACCGCCTACTGCATAAACTCAGACAAACAATCACAGGTCGAAAGAATCGACTAATAGGAATAATATAGATTGCCTTGTCACGACCAGACACAAAGGTTCTATAATTGATCAAATGTCTGACAGAGTGTCATCTACAATCTGTCTATGTAATCGGTTATTCATCTCTATAAATCCATGATCATTGAACTAGTCATCAACCGACTTACAATCTAATCAATTAAGACGTCACCTCATTTTATGACTAGAGGCAAAATACACTGTTAATCATGTTCACTTAATAGGGTTCAAATCGTCTCCACGACCTATTAGGAATCAACAGAGCATATATATAATTCAGAATTTTATTAAAACTGATTTAATAAAAGAGTTTAATAAAACTTAAAACGATGAATTTAATTATCATATATGTAAAAGGTAATACACTTATTAACTATTACAACATATAATCTAACACATGTCAGGCATACGCCTCAAACCCATCGCGGCAATATGACCATTGCGTTTAGCCTGTGATAATGGCTTGGTTAAAGGATCAGCGATGTTATCGTTTGTCCTAACCTTACAAATCGATATATCTTCTCGTTCCACAAAGTATCTAATTACATGGAACTTCCTGAGTACATGTCTAGATTTGTCACTAGATTTAGGCTCTTTAACCTGAACTATTGCTCCACTATTGTCGCAATAGACTGTAATAGGATCCGCTACTGTAGGGACTACATTTAATCCTTCCAGGAACTGCCGGATCCAAACTACCTCTTTTGCAGCTTCTGATGCTGCAAGATACTCAGCCTCAGTTGTAGAATCTGCAATCACCGATTGCTTGGTGCTCTTCCAGCATATGGCTCCTCCATTCAGTATGAAAACATATCCTGATTAAGATTTTGAATCATCTCGATCTGTTTGGAAACTAGCATCCGCATAACCCTTTACACGAAGCTCAGAATCCCCTCCAAAAACTAAGAACGTGTCCTTAGTCCTTCTTAAGTATTTAAGGACGTTCTTAACGGCTATCCAGTGGCTCTCGCCTGGATTGGCTTGGTAACGACTTGTCATACTTAAAGCATATGACACGTCAGGACGCGTACACATCATAGCATACATGATCGAACCGATTGCGGAAGCGTAAGGTATCGACTTCATGCGTTCAATATCCTTAGGATCAGTCGGGCATTGAGCTTTATTCAAAATTATCCCAGTTCCCATAGGTAAAAAGCCTCTTTTGGAGTCTTTCATATTGAACCTGTCAAGAATTTTATCAATATAAGTTTCTTGACTTAACGCTAGTATTCTTTTTGATCTATCTCTATAGATCCGAATACCTAGGATGCGTTGCGCTTCTCCTAAATCCTTCATCTGGAAATATTTCCCGAGCTAGTCCTTAACGGAGTTAAGCATGGGGATATCATTCCCAATGAGTAATATGTCATCTACATATAGGATTAGGAGAGTTAGTTTACTCCCACTAAATTTCATGTATAAACAAGGTTCATCAACACTTCGGGTGAAACCATTTTGTTAAATCACATGGTTGAACTGATGGTTCCAACTCCGAGATGCTTGGTTAAGACCACAAATGGATCTCTTAAGGTTGCAAACTTTCATAGGATTGTTTGGATCAATAAAACCCTCAGGTTGTGTCATATATACTTCCTCTTCCAGAAACCCATTTAGGAAGGCGGTTTTAACATCCATCTGTCATATCTCATAATCATGAAAAGCAGCAATCGCTAAGATTATCCGAATAGATCTAAGCATTGCAACTGGCGCAAAGGTCTCATCATAGTTTAAACCATGAACTTGCGTAAAACCTTTAGCTACGAATTTAGCTTTGAAAATATCTTGATTTCCATCCATGTCGGTCTTAATCTTAAAGATCCATTTGCACTGAAGAACCTTGGTTCCTTCAGGCAAGTTAACCAAGTCCTATACATGATTCTCGTACATGGAATCTATCTCGGATTTCATTGCCTCTAGCCATTTAGTAGAATTCGGTCCAGTCATGGCTGCTCTGTAGGTTGCGGGCTCATTACTTTCTAGAAGCAAAAAGAGATCACCACCATCCTCGATCACACCTAGGTATCGATCTGGTGGGTGGCTTGATCTGCCTGACCTTCTAGGAGTGCAGAATGGAACCACAGAGTTAGACGATTCAGGAATGTCTTCTGGCAAAACATCCTGAGCCTCATTTTGCATTTGTGGCTCTTGAACTTCGCTAAGTTCAAATTTTCTCCCACTCTGTCTTTTAGAAATAAATTCATTTTCTAAAAAGAGAGCATCTCGAGACACAAAAACTTTGTTTTCTAGACGATTGTTGAAGTAATATCCTCGAGTCTGTACAGGATAACCTACAAAGATACATTTATCAGATCTTTGTGCAAGCTTATTGTCAGTCTTGTTTTTAACATATGCTTCACAACTCCAGATCTTGATAAATGAGAGGTTAGGAACTTTTCTTCTCCATAACTCATATGGAGTTTTCGGAGCTGATTTAGTCGGATATCTATTAAGTGTGAAAATGGTAGTTTGGAGAGCAAAACCCCAGAATGAATCAGGAAGCTCGGTCTGCCTCATCATTGATCTTACCATATCCAACAGGGTACGGTTTCTTCTTTCGACTACACCATTTAATTGTGGTGTACCGGGAGGTGTAAGCTGCGATATGATTCCACAGTCTTTCAGATGAATATCAAAGTCATTAATGAGATATTCACCTCCTCGATCTGATCGTAAGGCCTTGATCTTCTTTCCTAATTGGTTTTCTACTTCCTTTTGAAATTCTATAAATTTCTCAAGTACCTCACTTTTGTATTTGATTAGGTAGATGTAGCTGTATCTACTAAAATCATCTGTAAAAGTGACAAAGTAGTCATAACCACCTCTGGCAGTGATTATCATTGGACCGCAAACATCTGTATGAATGAGGGCCAACAAATCACTAGCTCGTACTCCTTTTCCTGAAAAGGTGCTCGAGTCACCTTGCCTAAAAGACAAGATTCGCATGTTCCATATGATCCAAAATCAAATGGTTTGAGAACTCCATTGGCTACGAGTCTCTCAATGCGTTTTTCGTTTATATGCCCTAAACGACAGTGCCAAAGGTAGGATTGATCGGGATCTCCTATTTTGAGCTTTTTATTTGCTACATGATAGACCTCATTTTTCAAATCTAAAACGTAAATACCGTTTATAGATTTGGCTGTTCCGTACACCATATCATTGAACAAGAAGGTACAACTGTTGTTTTGTATTGAAAATTCAAAACCTTCAGCGTCTAAAACAGAAACCGAAATTATATTCTTACTTAGAGTTGGTACAAAATAGCAGTTATTTAGATACAACTCTAACCCTGAGACAAGTGACAGAATAAACGTTCCTACTGATATGGCGGCTACTTTAGCTCCATTCCCGACACGGAGGTCAACATCACCTTTTGCCAGCCGACGTGCCTTCGTCAGCCCCTGCATGTGATTACAAAGGTGAGATCCACATCCAGTGTCTAATTCCCAGGACGTGGTACTTGCATAATTAATGTCTATCATATATATACCTGGTTTTGACTTCTTCTCCTCCAGATATTTTGGGCAATTTCGCTTCCAATGGCCGAAATTTCCACAATGGAAGCATTTCTGTTCAGGTGTCGCGCCTCTCTTAGCAATAGAATTGTTGCCCGAAGTAACTTTTCCTTTTCCTTTGCCACGCGCGGGTTTCTTACCCTTCCCCGCACCCTTCTTGAACTTCCCCTTTTGTTTTACCGCCATGGATAAAACATCTCTATTCGCGCTCCCACTTGACACCAAATCCCTCTCTTGTTGTACAAGCATGGCATGCAATTCATGAAGATTTTTCTTTAAATCATTCATGTTGTAATTCGTCCTAAAAGGACCGAATGTTGCAGGCAAAGAATTAAGCAGACGGTATACCACAAAATCTTCAGAAATTGGGCAACCTAACTTTTCAAGAGTTTCAACATTCTCAATAAATTTGAGAACATGAGGACCAACTGGTTGGCCCTTTGAGAGCTTAGTCTCAAAGAAACTCGAAGCTGCTTCGTATTGAAGTATTCGCGGCTTTTGCGAGAAACTAGTCGTTAGCCGAGCGAATATTTGATATGCACTGAAATCAATCATGCGTTTCTGTAAACGCGGGTGCATAGCAAAAATCAATACATTCTTAATCTAGTCAGATTCATGCGCGTACTCTTGATACATTTGTATCATTTCATGGGTGGCGTCAGGACCTGGAGCAGGAATCGGGGGTTCATATAGAAAACGTTGTTTTCTATCAGATTGAAGGGCTAATCGCAGGTTTAACTCCTAATCAGTAAAATTGCTTCCATCCTCCTTTAGTTCATTCTTTTCCATAAAATTACGAAGACAGGAGTCTTTGGATATTACTGAATTGGATGTTTGAGCCATTTTCAAATTTTAAACTACAACATGGGAAAAAACAATCGATTAAATTTATCGTCAAATTCACATTAAAATAATTATTGGTGAATTTAGGCATTTATATAATGATCTCTCTTAATTATATAAATGATTCCGAGATCCGATCTTATATAAATTTAGGTACGCGGAGGGCGATACATCCCAAATTTATGTAATTTCGGTGAAACAACTCATGATTGATTCTACACTTAGAACTCTCGGTTGATCGATTTCAAGTAAATCAATCCTTTAGCCCCGGATTGCAAGATTTGTATTGCAAATCGATTTGTATTGCAAATCACGTCAAGATTAAACCAAAATTCACTCGTTATAACTCTTTATTAACCTACTCCCCCAAGGTAAAAAGGAAACACCCCGCTATGTCGAGCGTGCCCCTAATGAACAAGGGTTGCATAGGTGTGAATTGTGGAAGGACTAAATCTCGATTTTACATTTTAGTGAGAGATCTTGTCATATTTTATCTATCGCTTTTAAGTGAACTAATTTTAGCGAGTCGCGGATAATGAATAGACAATGTGGGATTACGTTCGGTTATAATTGTGCAAAAATTAAACCAAGCATGCATCAAATAAATCCAAGTCCTAGTATGGCCATAAGACTAGAACTTATCAAAAGCAGTTAAACCTAAACTAGGCTTCAAAGGCTCCGTCTTCACTTCGGTCTCGATCCGCCAACCATTGGCTCCGTGAAAATGCCGATCTTCAATATAAACAAATGTACATATGGACTATCCTATTATACATTTTGAAAAAAAAAAAAAGTTAAAGTATTACAAACCGGCGATACGAGATCGCAATTATTACAAACCAATAGGATACTGTCCTTACATTTTGGTACAGTACCGATACTATAATACTCTATGGCCATACTATACTTAGAATCATGCAAATAAGATCGAAAATCAGATTTTCGACTTTACAGTACAAGCAACCAGGTAAATTTAGGAATTTCTGATTCTAACTTATTAGAATCAATAATCAACACTTAAAACACCTTTTAAGTTTAAACTAACCACCAACTAATTAGTTTTTCAATATTTAGTCTCCACTAAAATTGAATTTATTAGTTTAATTTGGTTATGCTTGCTAACTATTTGTCCAAAAATCACATAATAATCCCGAAAATATCTAAATAAATCATAACTAATTATGAAAAAATTTAGAAATTATTTCATTAAGTGATTTAAGCTCACAACCAGTAGCTAAATAAGGACAAAAAATTTGCAAATTATTTTGGTCATTTTCTCTTAAGAAATCAATTTTCCACCATTTATATCACTACTAACTAATAACAAATGGCCAATAAAGTTATGAAATAATTTCTGGAAATTATACTCATTATAATTCTGGAAAAAATTATAAATTTCTTAAATTAACAAAATCAACATGCATGTTAATCTAATTACCAATTAATTAGAAAATAGCATAAATCTTGAAAAAACAACCAAAAATAAGCAAAATTAGCAAATAAATTCCTAAAATACCATAATTTCGGTTGAAGAATCCACATGCCCAAAACATCACATGAAACTTTAGTTTGTATGATAAAACAAATTTTTATCATTAAAAATTAATTAAGTTACTAATTAACCTAATTAAAGCTTAAAATTAACATGCAACTAAAACCGATGCTCTGATACCACATCAAAGTTATTTAGCCTCTAATTAGACTCCTCTAATTAGTACTTAATTACTCCTAATTAAGTTTAGCTATGAATCTTTAGTTGCATGTAAGATTAAAGCATAAATAAGGTAATAAAACATGTTTTTATACCTTAATCAAAAGGAATTTGGACCTTCCTTCAAATGAAGGATCTTGAACTGCAAATTATTGGGGATCCTCCTCCTTAATCTTGAGTTTCCAAGTTAGGAATCCTCCTCCCTTGATCCACCAAAGAAGCTCTCCAAAAAATCTCACTAAAAGACTAGTTTTTATGAGATTTTAACCCTAAAACCTTATATATAATTAGCCAACAAATTAGCTAATGATATATTAGGCTTAATTAAGTGTTTTGATCAAGTTTTCATTGACATGCAATGAAGAAAACTTGATTTAGAAGGTGTTGTAACTTGGCTGATTTTTTAGAAAAAATGAAGGTTTTTCTCTCAAATCCTCTCTCTAGAACAAGTTGTATTTCTAAAAAATGATGTAAAATTATGTGTTTTGACCATAAAACACATTATATATAGTAGTGGTGGCAAAATGACTATTTTGCCCTTACTAAATATGCCCCTTAACATCTTATGTTACAATTTGGGTATAATTTGTACACTTATTTCTTTAAGTGTTAGTTAATTATTATATCTCTATATAATAATTACTAATTACATCATTTTAAGCTAAAATTACAACTCTTTCTAATTTAAATTGCTAATTGTCAAGTTTGACAATTTACACAAAAACTATAATTTATTCGACCTGAGTTCCGAACTCATAAAACACTATCCGATATAATCAGTTAACTCTTTGACTGATACATTAGGGTTTATATTATATTGTATTAAATACAAATATAATATCCTTTGGAGAAACTATCTTTATCGGTGTGACCGAGAGGGATCAGTTGATTACCGCCGTCAAACGACAATAACGTCAAACTCTAGCCAGCCAAGCGTTATCGATTTACGTTAATCAACAGACTTAGTATATAAAATATATCCCACATTTATTCCTAATTAGATTTAATTAGTCAACGCATTATTGTCGGAGGACACCTACTCCAACAGTAGACCGTATCCTATAATATAATTGTACGTTTTAGGTCACGATCTAATCTGCATAAGGCATGATTTATGGTCACCTGTAACCTACCCGATTTCTAACATGTAAACCTAGAATTTACGTGGATGTAACTTCCGGACATACAATATTGTTTGTACATACATATCGAGCATGTGACTATATGAGTTGCACTCATAGAGCACGAGCATTATCAAATATACACGTGATCAAGTACAATCAACATGAACCCTAAAGGTATAATATATCAAGTTGCATGTGTCTATATTCAAATAAAATTATTTTGATTTCTTACTAAGTTTACTAAGTAATCACAAATCATGGTAAATGTGATCAGACCAACTCTATAGTGATCATTACATATAGGAATGATATCAACTTTTCAAGAAAAGATTTTTTCTAGTTGTACGAATATAGTCATCAAATATTAACTAACAGATTTGTAAATTTGAATGTTTATCATATGTTGATATTTGTTGATACTAACCTGATATGTTACCGATTAAATAAATTTGACAAAGGCTAATATAGAACTCCACCTCTCTCTATATAAGTAAGGACACACCTATGCTTCACACCATACAGCCTACTGCTTTGTTTTTGTCGTTTTGTTGTAGCATGTAATGTTGCCTACGAACATGCATGAAACAAAAAGGAACGACATATTTTCTCTACTCGTATTACCACCTGAACTATGTGATCAAATTCTTGTTAAATTACCAACAAAACCCATTTTAAGATTTCGTTGTGTCTCAAAATTGTGGTGTTCCATCATAGATGACCCACAATTCATTTTGGCATATCTGAAAAAGCGTCAAAATAGCAAAGGTTACTCTCATTTGTTAGTTATGGAACCACATGAGAAATGTACACAATTGTGTACGATCCGGAGTAAAGACACATTTGGGATGGTGTCTAAGGTTGAAGTTGATGCAGTGTTTGCTTGCTTCAAACCCAGTGGACACGTCAACGGTGTGCTTTGCTTAAAGAAATATGTATCTGAAACTCAATTTGTTCAGATACTTTTGTGGAATCCTTCGATTCGGAAATCTATGACCATTTCTCTTCCACAAGTCGGAAGTTGGATGATTAGAGATTACTTGGACATGGATCTTGCTTTTGGTTATGACCCTAAAACAAACGATTACAAATTGATAGCAAATTTGCTTTTTCGAGGTAAGTCTTTTATGTCTAAATATGTCAGGATCTACACACGTAGTAGCAACTCTTGGAAAATTGCCGAAATTACCGACTTAGGTCTGCATTGTTTGGACAAAGATACTCCAAAAATTTACCTTGACGGGGTCATATAACGGATGTGTATCGACCCCGGGAAAAGCACTCCAAAAGGTAAATATCCTCTTCTCATGTTATTTGATGTGGGTAATAAGGTGGCTAGGTTTGTTAATTTGCCAGATTGTCAGCGTATCAATCAATATTCTGACAACGATCATGAAAGATTTCCTGTTGTTTAAGGCAAATCTATTGTTTTGATGGATATGTTTTCAAACTATTCAAACATTTGGGTTATGGGAGGATCGTTCAATTGGACAAAACGATATACAATTAGGTTGCCTTTGCTACATATTCTTAAAGGCTGATGGTAACTTGTTATTTGCTAAAGAAGGGGAAGATGTATATTGTTATAATCTCGAAAGTAAGGCAGATAAATCCCTTGGAACTAGTCACAAGAATTCCCTTCTCTTGACAGATACATATATGGAGAGTTTAGTAGTCTTCAAAGAATTTGGTGATGGGCGAATAAGCACATTTCCCCTACCATAGTTGTTATTGTTGCTCCAAAATCATGATGGTTACATACTTTTTTCCTTGTTATTAGTTATATTGGATGTCTTGAACTATAATTTTATTTAATTTTTGAGATGGTCAACCTTGGAACGCTGCAAAAATAAGAGGGAGTCAATACACTCTAAAGCGCAACACATATTTTTACTTTTATGTTGCTTATTATTTACGATATTAAATATTAAGTGCTTTTTAGTTGTCAATCAAATATAAGGTTGAATGTTACAATAATGCATTCCTCCAGATCGGTATCAATAAATGTAACGATGTTTTTTTTTTTTTTGCTTGTATCTTTATATTAAGATTAGTATGCCTTCATTTTATTATACAATGAATCGAATTATGTTTCTATTCGGTGGTTTTTTAACACAAACAAATTTGCAAACTTCAACTGATCAATCACATCATCTCTTTACTAAGCCTTATAAGACAATACATAAATCACAATTTAAATATATTCAAAATGTCTTGGCATAATAATCGGCCTTTATTTATACCATCCGCGTGTCACATGTAAATGAATCACTTAATATTTTATACTTTTCTTGTTTAAAAAAACCTTTTTGAACCATGATCATAAACAATAACAATTGTAAAATCATTTGCCATTATTACGCTATGTAGTTCATCAATCTAGGACAATGCTTGAATATTAGTAGAAGAGTTGTAAGTATTTGATTCAACTTAAAAAAATAATGAATTCAAATTATATTTAAAAAATTCAAATAAAATGAAATCATACTAAATTAATGCAAATGAAATCAAATAGATCATAATTATCCAAATAACAATTAATGAATCTAATACACTCCAAGTTATATATATCTCGTCAAGATGTTGTCAGTTCTTCACATATTCATATTAGATTAAATCCAATAATATTCATCAAATCAAATTGGTTCAATTCAAATAAAATCCAATTAGTTCAATTCAAATCGATTCATATTTGATCAAAAAAAAAAAAATGTATTCATCGACTTGAAATCAATTCCACAACATTCCTTGATTAAAATGATTTTATGCTCACTTCTTTTGCAAGAAGGTCTTGAGCTGCTATTAATTGGGGATCCTCCTCATTTCCTTAAGTTTCCATGTTAGCAAACCTCCTCCCAAAGTCCACTGAGCTTCCCTCCAAGCACACCAAAATTTTATGGCGCACACAAGACGGTTACTGGATGACGATCCATGTTAGCCGACCCCAAATCAATTTGGGAATAAGGCTTGGTTGTTGTTCATTGATTAGAAACTAATTCTAAGACCTTATATATTTGTTGCTAACTATTAACTAATAATATAATAGGTTGAGATGAAGTGTTAATGATGTTCTATGTAACATGCAAAAGAAGAAAGGATGAATTCTTCTTTATCTCTTCTTTGTTTAGTTAAAATGATAGAAACAAAACAAATTCTTGTTTAGGTCCTACCCCATAGCCACCACAGTTTCGATAGAATCAAGCTAGAGTATATATAGGGTATAAGAATCAAGCTAGAGTATATATAGGGTATAGTTCCTAATTGACTCGAGTGTGAACATGCACTCCTCTCTAAATGGGCCAGTAGGATGAGTTCCCATCTAGGAGGAAGCCGGTAGCTACTCCGGCCACAGACAGTACCTTGATCAGAGGTATAAGATGATGATCGGCTGCAACATTGTTACTCTAGGTGATAAATCATGTAATATTTCATACTTTAATCCTTTAATAGTACATTATTTGAGAACTTGATCTATAAATGGCTGAAGTCGAATTCAACATTCAAAACAACATAAGACATGATTTATGGTTACCTGTAACCTACCCGATTTCTAACACGTAAACCTAGAATTTACGTAGATGTAACTTTCGGACATACAATATTGTTTGTGCATACATAACGATCATGTGACTATATGAGTTGCACTCATAGAGCACGAGCATTATCAAATATACACGAGATCAAGTACAATCAACATGAACCCTAAAGGTATAATATATCAAGTTGCATGTGTCTATAATCAAATAAAATTATTTTGATTTCTTACTAAGTTTACTAAGTAATCACAAATCATGGTACATGTGATTGGACCAACTCTGTAGTGATCATTACATATAGGAATTATAAGATTTTTTCTAGTTGTACGAATATAGTCATCAAATATTAACTAACAGATTTGTAAATTTGAATGTTTATCATGTGTTGATATTTGTTGATACTAACTTGATATGTTACCGATTAAATAAATTTGACAAAGGCTAATATAGAACTCCACCTCTCTCTATATAAGTAAGGACACACCTATGCTTCACACCATACAATCTACTGCTTTGTTTTTGTCGTTTTGTTGTAGCATGTAATGTTGCCTACGAACATGCATGAAAGAAAAAGGAACGACATACTTTCTCTACTCGTATTGCCACCTGAACTATGTGATCAAATACTTGTTAAATTACCAACAAAACCCGTTTTAAGATTTCGTTGTGTCTCAAAATTGTGGTGTTTTATCATAGATGACCCACATATCATTTTGGCATATCTGAAAAAGCGTCAAAATAGCAAAGGTTACTCTCTATTGTTCGTTTTGGAACCACATGAGAAATGTACACAATTGTGTACGATCCGGTGTAAAGACACAGTTGGGATGGTGTCTAAGCTTGAAGTTGATGCAGCGTTTGCTTGCTTCAAACTCAGTGGATACGTCAACGGTGTGATTTGCTTAATGAAATATGTATATGAAACTCAATTTGTTCAGATACTTTTGAGGAATCCTTCCATTCGGAAATCTATGAGCATTTCTCTTCCACAAGTCGGAAGTTGGATGATTAGAGATTACTTGGACATGGATCTTGCTTTTGGTTATGACCCTAAAACAAACGATTACAAATTGATAGCAAATTTGCTTTTTCGAGGTAAGTCTTTTATGTCTAAATATGTGAGGATCTACACACTTAGTAGCAACTCTTGGAAAATTGCCAAAATTACCAACTTAGATCTGCATTGTTTGGACAAAGATACTCCAAAAATTTACCTTGACGGGGTCAAATATCGGATGTGTATCGACCCCGGGAAAGCACTCCAAAAGGTAAATATCCTCATCTCATGTTATTTGATGTAGGTAATGAGGTGGCTAGGTTTGTTAATTTGCCAGATTGTGAGCATATCAATCAATATTCCGACAACGATCATGAAAGATTTCTTGTTGTTTTAGGCAAATCTATTGCTTTGATGGATATGTTTTCAGACTATTCAAACATTTGGGTTATGAGAGGATCGTTCAATTGGACAAAACAATATACAATTAGGTTGTCTTTGCTACATAAATACATATTTTTAAGGGTTGATGGTAACTTGTTATTTGCTAAAGAAGGGGAAGATGTATATTGTTATAATCTCGAAAGTAAGATAGATAAAGCCCTTGGAACTAGTCACAACAATACCCTTCTCTTGACATATACATATATGGAGAGTTTAGTAGTCTTCAAAGAATTTGGTGATGGGCAAATAAGCACATTTCCCCTACCATAGTTGTGATTGTTGCTCCAAAATCATGATGGTTACATACTTTCTTCCTTGTTATTAGTTATATGGGATTTTTTGATCTACAATTTTATTTAATTTTTGAGATGGTCAACCTTGGAACACCGCAAAAATAAGAAGGAGCCAATACACTCTAAAGTGCAACACGTATTTTTACTTTTATGTAGCTTATTATTTACGATATTAAATATTAAGTGCTTTTTAGTTGTCAATCAAATGTAAGGTTGAATGTTACAATAATGCATTCCTCCAGATCGGTATTAATAAATGTAACGATGTTTTTTTTCTTTTTGTTTTTTTTTTTTGCTTGTATCTTTATATTAAGATTAGTATGCCTTCATTTTATTATACAATGAATCGAATTATGTTTCTATTCGGTGATTTTTAACACAAACAAATTTGCAAACTTCAACTGATCAATCACATCATCTCCTAACTAAGCGTTATAAGACAATATATAAATCACAATTTAAATATATTCAAAATGTCTTGGCATTATCTAAAAATTAATAGAGTGGATATGTTGGGATTATTGGAGACAAGGGTAAAGGAAAAGAAGGGGATGCAGATTCTAGAGAGGAAATTCAGTAATTATGGTACCTTGAATAACTATAGCCAACATTATAATGGTATAATTTGGCTCATTTGCAATAAATGTAGCTGCTCAATCAAGTTACTCAAAGCTGGAGCTCAGTATCTCTATTGCAGACTAATTTGTTTGAAAACGCAGTTTATTTGAATGTCTGGTAACTATAGTTTATGGGTTTAATAAGGGCCAAGAGAGAGTGGAATTGTGGGAGTTTATTGCTAATGAGGCTCTCACTACTCAGTGACCTTGGCTAATGATGGGTGACTTCAATGTCGTTTTGAATACAAATGAAAAACTCAGCAAAGCATCATTAAATAAGAGGGACATGGAAGATTTCATTGATTGCATAAATGAAGCTAGCATGACTGATCTGCTTGGCACAAGATGTCAATTCACTTGGACTAACTTGCAGGAGGGAGATGATAATGTTTGGGCTAAGCTGGATAGGGCGCTTGTTAACAAGGACTGGATGGACAGGAAGATAAAAGCAATAGCCCACTTCCACTAGCCAGGACTATCAGACCACTCTCCTGTGACTGTGGATATTGAGATAGGAGCTGAGGAAGGGAAAAAACCCTTCAGATTTCTAAATTATTGGTGTGAGGACCCAGAGTTCAGCCCTCTAGTCAGCAACATTTGGAATACAAGGGTCAGAGGGACGAAAATGTATCAGGTGATGGAGAAACTGAAAGCTGTGAGGGCTGGTATGAGGGAATTTCACAAAGAGAAATACGCTTACATTTCCAAAAAAGTGGAACAAAGTAGAGATAAACTCACCCAGCTACAAGCCAGCACTCAGGGTAATCCCCTCACTAGAAATGAGATTGATCAGATTAAAAGTCTGAAGATTGAGTTGGAGATATTGGAAAAGGCAGAGCTCTGCTTCTATTATCAAAGGGCTAAAATAAATGATATATCAATGAATGATGCAAGTACTAAGTACTTTCATGCTAAAGTGATGGAGAAGAGAGCCCTCTCCTATGTTGGAAGATGGTAAAGATAAGCTTTGTACTAAACTAGAAGAAGTTAACAATGCTTTTCTAAGCTACTACAAAGAGTTGCTTGGCACTACTTAACAAACTGAAGCTTTTGACAGCTATCTCTACTATGGGGCTAAGCTGAAACTGGAGCAAGGAGATCAATTAATAGTTGACTTTACAGTAGAGGATGTAAAGAAAGCTCTTTTTTCAATTGATGAAATGAAGAGTCCTGGACCGGATGGATTCACTTCAGCCTTCTTCAAGAAAGCATGGAATGTTGTTGGGAATGACATATCTCTGGCTATTCTAGATTTCTTCAAGACGGATAAGCTTTTGAAGTAAGTCATTTCAACTCTAATTGCTTTGATCCCAAAGAAAACCACCCCAGACTCAGTGATTGATTTCCGGCCAATCTCCTGCTGGAACACAATATACAAGATTATAAGTAAAATGCTTGTAGCAAGGATGCAACCTATGCTAGATGATATAATTGGGATGGAGCAATCTGCTTTTGTGAAAAACAGGAATATCTTTGATAAAATCCTGATTTCTCAAGAATTAATTTCATGGAGCTATCTGAGTAATCTCCTGAGCTTCTTAAAATTCCCTGATAAATTTGTTGGTTGGATTATGGCTTGAGGTCTGCTCACTTCACTCTGAATATCAATGGATCTCCTGTGGGATATTTTGCAGCACAAAAAGGGTTAAGGTAGGGGGATCCTCTCTCCCCATACCTGTTTGTCATTTGCATGGAGGGACTATCTAGACATCTCAGGCAACTGATAGGGAGCCAGAAATACTCTCAACATCCAAAATGCAATCAAATAGGCATAAATCACCTATTACTTGCACATGACTTGCTTATATTTGCAAGGGGTGATCTGAGATCAGTCACTAAAGTAGCAAATGCTTTGAAGAAGTTTGAAGGGCAATCAGGGCTAGCTGTTAACCCTCTAAAGACCAGTATCTATATGGGAGGAGTCAAGAAACAAGACATGGAAGATATAATGCTTTATACTGGATATGTTCTTGACCACTTCCCATTCAAATATCTAGGAGTTCCTCTCCATTCATCTAGGCTAACTGCTAGCATGTACTCCCCTCTTATTGGTAAAATCAGAGGTAGACTTAAGCATTGGGCAAACTTGTATATCTCTTATGCTGGCAAGTTGCAGCTCATTAACTCAGTGATTTTGGGATTTCAAACTTATTGGGGTTCTGTTTTGCTACTCCCAAAGGTGGTGTTGAAGAAGATCAGTAGGGTTTGCAAAGAGTATTTCTGGGGAATCAGTGAAACAACAGGAAAATACATCTTCATAAGATGGGATAAAGTCTGCAAACTTAGAAGAGAAGGAGGATTAGGCATAAAAGAAGTGTTGAGTTGGAATAAAACACTCTACACAAAGTGGCTGATTAAATTGTTGCATATGCCTGACAACATTTGGACTAAATGGATGAAGGCTTATTACGTTAAGAGCAAGCAAGTGTAGGATATTGAAGCCATGAATGACTGCTCCAACAATTGGAAAAATATTCTGAACCTCAAAGAAGAAATCATTGATAAAGCCAGGAGGAAGAGGTGAAGCAGAAAAGACTGTGGAGGAGTGGTATAACTGCTGCAATAAAGGGAAGAAAATATATCAGTTCTTTTGCAGCAAAGAGTGCTATTTTCAGCTGGTTCAAAACAATTTGGAGCCACTACAATATGCCAAAGAATACTATAATATCAGTGCTAGCTATGCATAATGCTTTACCTACAATCAACAACCTGAAAAAGAAAGGCATTAGCATCCCCAACAGATGTGTGTTGTGCAAGTGCCAGGAAGAGAGTATGGAACACCTGTTTTTTGAATGTGAGGTTTCTGGTTGCATTTGGAACCGAATTCTAAGCTGACTGGGTTCAATCAGAGAAGCTGGAGCTTGAGGCATGAGTTAAATTGGTTTAAGCACAAATTGAGAGGAAAGCTGGCCAAGCATCATATGCTTCAAACGACATTCACAGGGGCTATTTATGAAATTTGGTTAGAGAGGAATAAGATAATTTTCCAAGATAACTTTAGAACAATTGATCAAATTGTTCTTAGAATTCAATTTTATACTTGTATTTGTTGATGACATTTTTGTAATTTCCGATCGCTTACCTTATTTAGTAGTCATCTTACTGCTAAATAAGAGATTACCACTATCCCTAGTCACGTACCCGATCGTAGGCTAGTCCAAGGTAGTGTGTATTGGGGTAATCCTAATTACCCTTAAAATAAGAAGAGTGACAATCATTATTTGTCTACTCATTATCTAACATATACAGATAGTGTGGTATGTACGGTAATGACTTGGTGAATTACTATCGCGATAGCTATCCGCGATAGGCATGCACTCATTAGCGATAAGCCAAGTTTTGGCCATGTGAGATTGATAAACATAATTATCAATCTCACCCACTAACTCATATGCCTACACTATTATAGTCGCCATATGAGAATGCTACAGTTGCATATGATGGATATTGAATAAGGTACACAATTGCCAACTGTCCACCACCACTTCGTGTAAGTTATTTGGTAAAAGATAACTGTCGCACAATTCAACTGCTTGGAGAACGTGGAAATGGATCAACTTTGTTGGAGTTACAACCAACGAGGAGATTCAAGACCCTCTATTCCTATAAATAGAGGACAAAGAACAACATTGAATACACACCTGAACAACAAATCAAATCAATTTCTACTTTGTTAGTTCTTTCAATATTTGGAATCCCCTTGGGGTCTCCCCACTAGGGGGATTTTATCCTAGGAGTAGGAGTAGTTCATAGTTGTAGAACTTGGAGTAGTTCGTGATTGTAAGCAGGCACATGCCTTATCATGTTGGGCAAGCAATTAATTGATTACTCTTCGACTTCTTCGAAGTCACAACTATCTGCGTTCGATTGAGTTTGTGCGTATCCTGCTTTTTCCACCCCACAAAATCTAGTTCAATTAATCTCTTTTGTACTACTCGTATCGCGGTCATAATTCGGCGATAGCCGATCTATCGATACCCGAATTTTTTAGCGTTCAATAAATGGCGACCATAGTGGGAGGTAAGATATAATCTTCATAAAAGATTGTAATTGTTTACCTTTCCGAAACCCACACGTTACGATTTCATTCACAATCATAAAATCTCATCATAGAGAAGTCATAATTTTGAGTATAATCGATTCGCATTCATTTTGCGATCTGATTACTCAAATGTTATTTTAACCGTGACCGAAAGTCTTCTTACCAAGAATGCCACAGTTATATGAAAAAGGATCATCCATACGCGTTACGCGAGTTTTGATCATGAGCCTCATATATATGCTCTGATCCGTCAACCCTTTTGGCATGATAAGCATATTATCAAGTCATGTCCGTACACATAAAAGTTAGGAACTACACTTACTTTTATGTCCATGATTTTGATATTTTGTTTTGTTTACCAATCAACAAGTGGTAATCGGCCAAAATTTTGATCAATCATTTTCTTAGCCTAACTAAGTTAAAATGATTTACATGATCAATTAACGTCACTTATGCGTCACCAAGTTATACTCGACCAAGTTTTAATTTTGGTGATGTACTTTTACGAAAGATGATAATCGTCAATTATCATCTCCAAACTCATCGCATTTACTTCCTTGCATCAAGTGGGGAGTAATTGTTAAGAAGAAAGTCTTCGTTCTTTTTCTTATGTTGTGTTTTGATCCTACATTTTTGGTTCTACTCATTTAGATTCCAAAATTTGATGAGACATAAAATCATCAATTGCGGTTGGTCTTATGATTTTAGTTTGCTAGTCGATTGCAAACTTAAGTTTTCCTCCTAAAGATCCCATTATGGACAGCAGACTACCGAGAGCAGGGGTAGATCAGGGCGTGTAATGGTTCTTCTTTTGAAATTAAGTTTGTTTTTGAGATTGCTATTGTTTTTTTTTTTTACATTAGTAATCTTTTTAAAATGTTGTTATTCTCATTAACCTTCGGAAAAGGTTGTGTTTATGTTAATATTTTCATTCTAGTTCGTCGCCGTTTCTTTAATCCTTGGAAAAGGTTATGATTTCAACATTCGTAAAAGGTTGTCATTATTTTTGTGGTTTGATTGGTGCTATATCACCCACAAAATTGAGTGGATTTCTCTTATCGCACATAATGCGACTTGGTTTTTTTGTTCTTATGAAAATTTAGCACCTTATCTTTTATCATTTTCCTTTCAAGAGGATAAAAGGTCATATGATTATAAGATAAGTTTCTCCACAAAAGTCTTGATTCGTAAGAGACTTGGAGATTTCTCCTTTTATAAAGATTTAAAGTCCCACCATAATAATGTTTTGAGCAAAGATATTAAAACATAGGGGCAATTATTGATATTTTCGTCTCCTATCAATCTTGAGTCCTAAACAAAAGATTTGGAGACTGTATTAAATCCCTACATGATGTTTTCATAAAAAAGTGGGGGCATTTAATTATTTATATTTCTAAGTTTCCACTGTGAAATACTTAGAATGATTAATTAGCACATGTAAAGAATCTAATAAATTCTTCCTCTATCCTTTAATTTTTGTTGCTGATAACCAACTTTAAGGTGCTAATGATACAATGAGCATGATTTTTCGTCTATAAATCATGACTTTTCTTAGCATATATAGACAAATTGATAGTACTCATTGATTAATAGGCTAAGGTTGGCATACGATTGCCATAAAAATGGTCTATTGGTCTTGATGATCCAATCTCTCCATTTACCCCCTGTATACCATGGTAGTGGGCTTGAGATTGTCAATCAATTATTAGCACTACATACGTACATATCTTATTAAGTGTAGTGTTTGACACGAAGATGGCTTATGTGGAGTACTTTTAGCGAACGATAACGCACTAGTTGCTCATTTTTCGTCCGAATAATCAATTTTCCCTCATATTTAAGTCTCGGTCGTAAGAGATTTGGGGAATTTCGAGATTATTTTCAATCAAACTCCCTTTTAAAATCTTTCATAATAAAGATTTGGGGGCATTCAATTGTAATTTATAACCAAGCTTCCCACATTTGGGGGCAAATGTTATGTATATTTACCCTTAATTGTGTGTGATCGAGTCATATACTCATACTTTTAAGAAAGTGGTACTATTTTTGCCTCCTTACCCAAGTCTTTTGTCATGATTATAAACTTGGAGGCATATTTTACTATTATTGATACTTAATCCCTTCTTATCGATCATAAGTCTAGCATCATAAAAGACTCGGGGGTATCTAATTTTCACACCGTATGATCCCACATCCTCCATTCTAAAATCTTTCATATTAAATATTTGGGGGCAATTATCATACTATTTTGTCTCCTAATTTTTCATCTTAAAGATTTGGGGCAAATTAGATTATAATTTGGTCATTTTTCTAGGATTCTCTTGTGTATAAAACAAGCGATTCGAATGATCAATCATCAAACATAAATAGTTTGTATGCTAATTAAATACACTAGTAGCTTATCGATAGTGTTACTAGTTATTGGCGTTATCTTAATCAATAACCCATAATGAAAGCCTTACTCGTACGTACGGAGAATCGGCTCTTAGGAATTAAATAATGGCATCAACAGATCCTATTATTTCATATGGTTATGACGTTTGATGTATACGTAGTGGGCGTCAAAACATACTGTTGAAATGTGACTTGTAAGGTCGCATTGTGGAGCTATGGGTTGGAGTTAGATGTGTAGAGTGTGAGAAAACTAAGGAGAAAGAAAAGTCGAGTTCAGAGACTTTTGGCGCCCCGCGCCTTGGCAGTCGCGGAGCGCGGAAGAGCTACGCGTCTTGGGTGCAGAAAGTTGGCGCGCCCCGCGCCGTGGGGGTCGCGGACCGCGAAGGCGTTGGCGCGGTCCGCGGTGGGTGCTTGGCGGGCCGCGAAGCTTAGTCGGTTTTCGGCGTTTTGTTTTCCTTAAGCCGTTTTCTCGTGTTGTTGTATTTAATTAATTCCTAATACTGTTTTCTTGGGTTATTTACTAGGTTTACTATATAAACACCTACAATAACCTAGCAATAGATTAGGGGAGATTAGAGAGCAAACACAAAAGGTTTTCTTGAGAGCAGTTCTAGAAAAACCTAGACAATCATCTTGTAATCTGTAAGATCTCCAAACATAGTAGAACGATTCCCTTGCCCAGTGGACGTAGCTATCACACCGATAGTGAACCACTTAAATCTTGTGTGTGTTTCTTATTGTTTGTTTGTCTTTTTCGTTCTTGATCAAAGCTTTCGCACAACACATACTTAGGGTTAAAACCATTTCAAATGCATTAACAATTGTTCAACTATAACATTGTTGCATTGTCTAATGAAGTTAATTAGTGATGACATAATTATCACTAATTACAACTAGTTATTAGACCCTCCTTGGCATCAACACTTGGGGGCAATTGCATTTACACACAATTGATTATTTTCGTATCTCTTGCAAACGAGAGGTATGAATAATGATCAAGCTTGGCGATCATGAGAATACTCGTTGATCGATAAGCATTAATTAGGCCTTCAATTCTATTGATAACCTACATTATTAGCTTGTGCATGCGTACAATTAGCATCCTTGGTGCTAATCATTAAATAGTAGGCAACCTTGTTAGCTATTATTTAATGTAGTTAGAAGGCATTCTAACTGATTTTGGTACGTGCGTATATATGCTTTGCTATATGCAGGAGGTGGGTCATCATCCCACATATATAGCAGCGATATCATCAATAGCAACACATATCGATGGTCATACTCCTGTACAAGTTAGCACTTTTTGTGCTAGTAATTAGATGAAGGTCATACATTATCTTCATCTAATTTAATTGATTGTGATAATATTCATACCACTCACGTATTGGAAGAGCAACACACTTGCTCAAAAACTTATTTAGTGATCACCTAATTATTACTAAGTAAGATCATCTCTCTACTACTTATTTCACAATCTTTTTATCATTAGCGAGAGTGCACGTAGAGATTTTGTCAAAAATTACAATGACTTGAGTGCTGACGAAATTAGTACGTTCCAAATTTTGTTTTAACTTTGCGGCCGGAAGTTTTGATGAGGAAGGTAACATACTATTTTTATTTATCTCTACTCATGTTCATTGTCCTTAACTCTTTGTTGTTGATTACCACATAAGGGGTCTTACACCTAAATCATGGCCTAAGTTCTAGTATTCGAGTTCCACTACAAAACTCTTTACAAACGCCATGGTTTGACAATTGGCATAATTAACAATTGTCACTCAATCGAATCGAATAACCACATATGTGCGTGGACACAACCAACCATCATATTATGAGTTGAAGTTCTATAACATAACATGTCGGATCTTGTAGTCATGTCAGAAACACTCCTCTCATCCAACATGTTTTGGGGGGCATTTGTTGATGACGTTTTTGTAATTTCCGATCACTTACCTTATTTAGTAGTCATCTTACTACTAAATAAGAGATTACCACTATCGCTAGTCACGTACCCGATCGTAGGCGAGTCCAAGGTAGTGTGTATTGGGGTAATCCTAATTACCCTTAAAATAAGAAGCGTGACAATCATTGTTTGTCTACTCATTATCTAACATATACAGATAGTGTGGTACGTACGGTAATGACTTGGTGAATTACTATCGCGATAGCTATCTGCGATAGACATGCACTCATCAGCGATAAGCCAAGCTTTGGCTTTATGAGATTGGCAAACATAATTATCAATCTCACCCACTAACTCATATGCCTACACTATTATATTCTCCATATGAGAATGCTACGGTTGCATATGATGGATATTGAATAAGGCACACAATTGCCAACTGGCCACACCATTTCGTGTAAGTTATTTGGTCAAAGATAACTGTCGCACAATTCAACCGCTTGGAGAACGTGGAAATGGATCAATTTTGTTGGAGTTACAACCGGCGAGGAGATTCAAGACCCTCTATTCCTATAAATAGAGGACAAAGAACAACATTGATTACACACCTGAACAACAAATCAAATCAATTTCTACTTTGTTAGTTCTTTTAATATTTGACCTCAGTATAAAAAGAAACAATGAGACTGGAGATAAAAGAAATTATTCTCTCAAATATCAGAAATATTTGAAGAAGCTTCCTCCCTTTTACTCTCCTTCATAAAAAACTTCTCACAAATGGCAGTTTTCGCAACAGAGGCCATCAATGTGCCTGGATTCAATAGACCAGCATTGAACTTCTAGGGATGTGTGGACCCACGGGAATACCAATATGTCTCACATCCAGGAGAAACAGCAATGTCTTGCATTGTACGAGTTATTTTATTTGTCCTACAAGGTGACTAGGTAGGATCATATGGTGAAGAATGTCCAATTCATGCATCTCCGCTGTAACAAAATTTCTGAAGATAAAGCAGAATTCGTGAAGGAGGCCACTGCAACAAAGAAGTGGAAAATGATGACTGAGAAATACTTTCCTGGTTTAAAGGAGGATGAACTCTCAGGAATGAATTTCAGCGATGGTGAATCCTCGAGCAAGTCACTCGTACTTTCAAACGAGGATCTTATGACCAAACTCATCATTCCAAAGTTGAATTATGAGGATGGCATGAATGTGTTAGGAACGTGCAAACGTTGGGGCAAAATTATGGACTAGGGTTCCTTAAACCTAATGAGAATTTCGTATATAGAAATTCTCTACTGTACTATCACAGGAAATATTGGTTTGGGTGGTACAGGGGAAGAATCGAACAAGGAGAGAAGCGGATTGTGTACTTCTCTACCTGTGAAACTTAGGATGAGTACGCATCCACAAAGGAGCAGGCTTATTGGCTCGGAGCCTGTAGCGATGACGAATTCGAAGACAACGAGTACGAGCGCGAGAGGTTATTCAAATTCAAGAAGTATTCGAGTAAGTTTAATTGCGGTCAAGTCTTAATTTAAATGCTCTATATAATAAGATACTTTCATAGAAAGTACCCTTAAATTTTAACGTTCAACAGTATTAGAGTGAAGGAACAAATGTAGATGTCTTGCTTTGGTAAGATAGTGGCTAGCTAGGGTGAGCTCATTGCTCTTCCTTTGGAAGATAATTGTATTTGTTAACTCTTTGATAATACAAATGCTAAATTCTTTCAAAAAAAAAAATGTCTTGGCAAAATGATCGGCCTTCATTTATACTTTCCGCGTATCACATGTAAATGAATCACTTAATATTGTATACTTTTCTTGTTTAAAAAAACATTTTTGAACCATGATCATAAACAATAACAATTGTAAAATCATTTGTCATTATTACACTAGTAAAAGTGCCTTATAAAGGTTCTGTTTGTCTCGATGTCTCCACTCGTTGGAACTCTACCTATCTAATGTTAGAGAGTGCTTTGAAGTTTCAAAAGGTTTTTAAGCGTTGTGGTGAGGACGATGCTGATTTTGCCAAAGAACTTAAAGATGGAGTTCCTGAAGTAAATGATTGGGAAAATGCTAGAACTTTGGCTACTTGTTTGAAAACATTTTATGAATCAACTAAAAGAATGTCGGGTAGCTTGTATGTGACTTCTAATATGCATTTTCACGAGATTTTAGGCATTGTTAGTACTTTGAAAGTTTGGGAAACGAGTTCGGATGAGAAACTCCGAACTATGGGCTCTCAAATGAGAGCGAAATTTGACAAGTACTATGGGGTTTTGGGAAAGACAAATATGATGGTGCTGATTGCCGTGGTTCTTGATCCACGTTATAAATTGAAATTTGTGAAGTTTGCATTAAAAAAAATATATTCGGAGGATATTTCCAAGGCTGATCAGATTGGTGATAGAGTAACTGAAGCATTGTTTAATTTGTTCACATTTTATGTCAATGTTTACAAGTCTGCCAATGTTGATGTTACTCGTCCTATAAATGTGAATAATGGTGCTGGTAAAAATGATGAGGGAGAGCCACTTGACCAAATTTATGATGATTTTGAAGTAGAGGAACATGAGGATGAGGGGGATAGGTCGGAACTTGAAATTTATCTTGATGCGGTTCGTGAGAGGAAAGATGACTCCTTTGATATTTTAAAATGGTGGAGGAGTAATTGTGGTACTTATAAGGTGTTGGGATTAATGGGACGAGACATTCTTGCTATTCCTGTGTCCACAGTTTCTAGTGAGTCGGCTTTTAGTACATCAGGGAGGGTGCTTGATCAGTTTCGTAGTAGTTTGGGTCCAAAGACGGTTGAGGTTCTAATTTGTGCCCAAGATTGGCTGAGAACTTCCCCCATGTATATTGACATCGAGAACATTATGGCAGATGTTGAGAAATATGATGAAGGTAATGATAAATTGTCCATATACTGTTTTTATACGTTTGTTTAATTTGTATTTCTGCTATTTTAATTTCACTATATTTGTTGCATTTACTATGTAGAGTTGACTGATGGTGGACTTACCGACGTTGAAGACATCCTTGGCGATAGTAACTGACTTCAAATTGTAAAGGACTAAAGGTACGTATTTTTGTTGGATTAATGCCATAACATAGTACTTGGCTTTTACTTGCTGATGGATGGCAGTAGCTTTACTTGATGTTTTACCAACTCCACATAAACCTTTGGTAATCAGCAGGCAGCCAGGCACCTCAGGGTCCTCAGCAACTACAAGTCTACAACAGCTATAACATGGTTTTCGACCGATTGTACCACATTCTTTCTTCAATCTCGTCTGAATCATCTTACTATCCATCACCATCAGAATCTGATCGACCATCTGGTTCTTTCATAGCACAGTGGTGCTTGGACTGCTTGCATAATAGGAAGGGAATATGGTCGGATTGTATTTCGAATTGTTTTATTTGTGTATGGATTGCACATTGGTTTGTAATTTCAGTGACTTTGGGATACTCATTATTTGGGCATTTGGGATTTTTCAAGTATAATTGTGTTTAAATTAAAATTTCCAAGTTTCGGATTGTATTTACATACGTTTTCATCTTTGACGAGATACGAGAAATATAAATGGAACGGGTACCCGGTACCCGTTGAGAAACTGACGGGTCCGGGTAAGGGTCCTGATTTTCAGAACCCGTGGGAAACGGGTACGGGTACGGGTCCTGATTTTCAGGACCCGTTGGAAACGGGTACGGGTACGGGTACGTGACTTTCGAGCGGGTACCCGCTCATGCTCACCCCTACTATGTAGTTCATCAATCTAGGACAAAGCTTGAATATTAGTAGAAGAGTTGTAAGCTTATAGTAGATTCTTCTAATTACGTCCTATTTGATTCAACTTAAAAAAAATAGTGAATTCAAATTATATTTGAAAAATTCAAATAAAATGAAATCATATTAAATTAATGCAAATGAAATCAAATAGAACATAATTATCCAAATAACAATTAATGAATCTAATACACTCCAAGCTATATATATCTCGTCTAGATGTTGTTAGTTCTTCACATATTCATATTAGATTAAATCCAATAAAATTAATCAAATCAAACTGGTTCAATTCAAATAAAATCCAATTAGTTCAATTCAAATCGATTCGTATTTGATCAAAAAAAAAAAAACAATGTATTCATCGACTTGAAATCAATTCCACAACATTCCTTGATTAAAATGGTTTTATGAGCTGCTATTTATTGGGGATCCTCCTCCTTTCCTTGAGTTTCCATGTTAGGAAACCTTCTCCCAAAGTCTACCAAAGCTACCCTCCAAGCAAACCAAAATTTCATGGCGCACATAAGACGATTACTAGATGACGATCCATGTTAGCCGACTCCAAATCAATTTGGGAATAAGGCATGATTGTTGTTCATTGGTTAGAAACCAATCCTAAGACCCTATATATTTGTAGCTAACTATTAACTAATAATATAATAGGTTGAGATGAAGTGTTAATGATGTTATATTAACATGCAAAAGAAGAAAGGATGAATTCTTCTTTATCTCTTCTTTGTTTTGTTTTAGAAAATGATAGAAACAAAACAAATTCTTCTTTAGGTTCTACCTCATAGCCACCACAGTTTCTATAGAATCGAGCTAGAGTATATATAGGGTATAGTTCCTAATCGACTCGAGTGTGCACATGCACTCCTCTCTAAATGGGCCAGTAGGATGAGTTCCCATCTAGGAGGAAGCCGGTAGCTACTCCGGCCACAGACAGTACCTTGATCAGAGGTATAAGACGATGATCGGCTGCAACATCGTTACTCTAGGTGGTAAATCATGTAATAATTCATACTTTAATCCTTTAATAGTACATAATTTGAGAACTTGATCTATAAATGGCTGAAGTCGAATTCAACATTCAAAACAACCAATTCGATCTAGTGGAACAATGGAGCAAGAGGCTCACTCGGCCGAGTGGCCGAGAGTGCCGAGGCCGAGGGTCACGGTTTGAGGAAGCCGAAATGCTTTGATAAATGCATCAACCATTTTGATTACAACAATATATGAAGGCAATTCAAACAAATGAGATACGAGTGAACAAGGAACATAAGATAATAAAATTCAAGGTTTCGGAATTGAGTCATCAAATAGAACATGACAATTATTGAGGTTTGAAGGCTAGATCAACATTCTTACCTTACTTGTGCAAACTAACTAAGATGATCTAAGCCTAGAAAGGTATCTCCTCGAAAACACACCCTAAACCAACATAACATCACCAAATTACTAACCAACCTTCCACAACTCAACCCAACATTGACAAGAGATTAAATCACATGACTGACACCCTAATATCAAGTATAATTCTTACAGTAACCATTAATTTCCAAAAAGGGCAGCATAGACTTAACAACTCTAACTCATGGTTTTGACATCCAAATGGCGTCCAAATCGCACCAAACTTGCACGACACTACCACAAACATACTAACAACAAAACCCATCCATTTGAATGCTAAAATACCATCGATAGCACTCAAAATAGGCTAAAATGTTTGGACAGAAGTGAAATAATCTTCTCAAACCATTATAAAGCATTCCCATCTTATAATAAATCACCCCTCAAAATTTCATATAATTCTAATAACAGTATCATCATCAAATACACATAAACCTTAATCATAAAACCCCAAATTAAAACGCATAATTTCATGCATCAAAATCCATTATAATCATGAATAGAACTTAAGACAACAATTTCTACAAACATAATCACGTTTTAAGCCATAATCAAACATGAAATCATAAAAACCGTAATTAGAATTTTATGAAAAATGGCTAGAATTCTTACTACTCTTGATTTAGAATCAAGAGGGGAAGAGAATGAGGAAGGGTGGTGACATCGGGTGGCTGCGACGACGACTCGGGTGGCGGTGGGTGGTGTGCGTGGCCTTCTCCCTTTTTTTTTTTTCTTCTCTTTCTCTTTCTCTCCTCTGCGTGCGTGTGGTGTGAAGGAGGGGAAGAGTTTGTTTTGTTTTTATATTTAGTATTAGTAGAGTGAGGGAGTGTTAGTAAGGGAATTTAGGTAAATTTGTTAGAGAATCACTCAATTAGGAAACTCGGCAAAAAATAGAAGACTCCCAAAATAGGAATTAGTAACTCCCAAAATGATAATTTCCCTAAAATTCTTAATTAATTAAAAGTCCCAAAATTGTGGGGTGTTACATAACCACTAAATAACATTTGTCTTGCTTCATTTTTGTTTAGGATGTTTTGGTTTGTTGGTTGTTTGTTGTTGGAGTACATGTTGTTGATATTGTAGTGAGACGAGGGATGGATACGCCTTATAGGGAGAAAAGGGAAGTGAACTAGAGTGTGTGGCTCGTGGCCCGAGAGCCCGTTGCTTCCTTGGTTGATGAGATGAGACGGTGTATTCATTGATTATTGTTTTGTGGGTTAGTGAATGTTGTGATTGTAACTCCCCTCCCTAATTCGTTGTTGCCCAATTTTTTGGTGAGTGTTGGCTTGTCATTATGGGCAATGACGGGATTTAAGCATGGGGGAAATGTTTGGCATTGTGTTGTAACTCTACTTTTGCAATTGTCTCTTGTATTATAGGTTTGTTTTTGAAAAAAAAATTGAGATTCATGGATACCAAGGGATATATAAGGAGTTTGGGTGATAGGGGTTAGGATCATCAAGGGAGATATAAGGAGGTTCGGTGTTTAGAAATTGGTGGTTCTAGCATACAAATTGCTCTACGTTTTGATGATATAAGTGTCGTCGGTAGTTTTAAAAGAGGTGAGTCATATCCAATGGCACTATCCAAGATATCGGCTTTTGAGGGAGTTGATGAGACAAGCATGGAGGAAACTTAGGATGTGTTAGTTCCCCTAACTTTAGAGTGGGTGACAAGGGAGGAAAAGATGTTTAGAGTTGGAGTGTCGAGCATTTCATTGACTCCAACTCTAGCTAGCATTGTGTGTTTAGTTGGCTTGTGGTTGGATGATTTTCATGTTTGAAACTCACCGCGTGCAATAAGAGATACCTAGGAGAGAATATTTGAAATTTGGGTAACTCGAGGACGAGTAATGGTCTAAGCATGGAGGAGTTTGATGTGGTGTGATGGTGGTGTGTTAACTCCTTTGATTTAGCGCTTTAGGGATTCTTTGAGCTTGGTTTTATCGCGAATTATAGACCACATCATTAGGAGTAACTTTGAGTTTTATTGATGGTTTTATAATAGTTTTGGTGGCCTAAGATCCTACGGTGATCCTTGGACAAGAATAGAAGACTGAGCTACGAGTTGGAGCGAGTTTCGAGGAGAAGATAGATTGGCCATGCTTCGAGAACCATGCACCAGCTCGAGTCGAGGAGAGAAGAGAAGAGAATTGGACGTGGATTGAACGAGTCTCGGCTCGAGCGACCAATTCTCAAGTCGAGGAAGCATGCGTCTCGTCTCGACTCGAGACGAGGGTATCTCGAGTCAAGAATAGTGGGTGTCTCGACTACAGATACATAATTCTCGAGTCGAGAATTGTGGGTTTCTCGACTCAAGACCCCTTTCTCAACTCGAGGTGATGCTATTTACGGGAATATTTCAAGTCTTTATCCGGATTTCTATTTGATTTTCGTTTTTTGTCTTTTAGTATTTTAATTCTAAACAATATATAAGGGGCCATAGAAACCCTCACTTCACATGTAATTTTTGATCTTCGAGAGAATCCTAGAGAGAGATTAAGAGTTCATTATTCGAATTAATTATGAGATTTATTCCCAAAATTAGTGTAGTAATTATTACTGAAGGCTAATCTTCTTCAAAGACTCATGGTGTAATCAATCATCCATTTTGTGCAATTGTAAGGATTTATTCTCCAATTTTTTTCAGCTGAAATGTAAGATTTTGTTGCGAACTTAACAAAACAAAATCACCGGAGCATACCCCTACAAACAATTAATTGATCAAGGCATTTACATCAAATAGCTCTTCATGAGCCATTTCCTATCTTGCTCACTAATGCCTTGAACCATTTTCCTCAACCTTATCTTAACTTCATCTATTACATTTTGCACCAACTTTTCAGGTAAGATCATAACTTGTTGTAATCTGCATTTATATATTTTGGGTTAACTAAATCTTGTAGATGAGATTGCATACCAAAGCCACAATGGTTAGGCCTCTGATCTTCGTTTTGAACCTCGTCTTGATACACCATTCAACTGTATGGCTTACAGGGGTTTAGAGTACATACGCATCTTCCACTATTAGCACAATTAAAAAATAGTCAGACTCCAAAACGATGTTGGAGAAACCTTTTCTGATATTTCTGATCTGAAAAAATTGGCGATTGATTATTTTAGTGATTTGTTAAACCTGATCCTATGCATGTGGATTTTAATCTTGTCTCGAGTTTTTTCTTGTTCTCCTCGCTCCTGATTAATTAGCTTCAAAATTCTGTGTTTCAGCTTAGTCCTGGGAAGGCCCTTGGGCCTGACAGCTTTCCAGCGTTTTTCTACCAGAAACATTGGGTGACCATTAAGATTGATTTACTCCATTTCGTCGATTTATTGTCGCAAGAAAAGGGCTGCCCAAAGCCTGTAATGGGACTATCATTGATTCCTAAGATTGACCATCCTGTTTTGTTCAAAAATTCTCGACCTATTAGCCTTTGTAACAATAACTATAAAATTATTTCAAAATTTTTGGTTAATCGCATTAGACCACACTTTGAGAAGTACATGTTACCGAATCAGGGTAGTTTCTTACCTGTTAGAGGGACTTTGAACAATTTTGTGATTGCTAATGAGATTCTTCACTCCATGAAAAAGAAGATGAGGGAAAATAGCTAGTTTGCTTTGAAAATTTACTAAGAGAAAGCCTATGATAGATTGGAGATAATGGTCATTTATTGATTTTTGTTTGAGAAAATTTTTGTCTTGATTGTGACATTGTTTCTCGTCTGCTTCATATAGTGTGCTGATTAATGGCTCGAATTTTTACCCTTTTTTTTTTTTACTTCTAGGGCCATCCGATAAGGTGACTCGTCGTCCCCTTATATTTTAAATCATATGTATGGACGGTTTTTCTTAGCACATTCATGGTGCTTGTGAGTGTGGTGATAGGAGAGCCTTTACTTTGACTAGTAGTGATCTTAGGATCTCTCATCTTTTCTTTACGAATGATGTGATCTTGTTTGGTGATACTTGTGAGGCGACCTTACTTAGTGTGAATAGCATATTGTGTCAATTCTTTAACTCTTCTGGTCAAAAAGTGAATAAAACTAAGAGCCCGTTTGATAAGCATCTTTTTGATCTGATTTGATTGCTCTTGATCTAATCTAATCTAATTTGAGTGATTATGAACTGATCTAAGCTGATCTGAATTTGTTGAAAATTTGATTGAATTTCGACAAATTAGTATCAATAATTGACCAACTTCATTGAATGTTATTTGAACTAATCTGATCTGATCTGATTGAATGACTTTGAATTTGTTAGAATACTACTTTTATTGAGTCGTATAAAACAGGGCTTAAAAGCAAGATTATTTGTTGAATAATTTTTCGAGTGTGGTTAGAAAAACAATTTGAGTATTCATTGTGTGTGAAAGCTAGCGAGCACTTAGGTACTTATTATCTTGGCTTTCCACTTGCAGATAAGAGGCCTAACAAAGCTTCAATTTGGAGACTGTTCAAAAGGTGAGGAATAAATTGAGCACCTGGAAGTATGATTCTTTGTCGAGAGTTGGTAAAACAATTCTCATCCAAATCCACTTTATCTATCATCTCTCTTTATCATATGCAAGCTCTTACCCCATCCTGCTTGGCGATGAAGCAAATTGATCAATTATGTGCTAAGTTTTTGTGGGGCTCCACACCAGATCTTACAAAACTCCATCTTGTTTCATGGAGTAAGGTTACCGCTCCTAGACAGTTTGGAGGGTTGAGAATTAGATCGACTGGTTTGATGAACTATGTGCTTATGATGACCAAGTTGTATTAGAGTCTTAATTCCAAAAGGAATAATCTAGCCTCGGATGTCTTCTATATAAGTATATTCGAGGTCGCGAGGAGCCTTTGGATTTTAGAAGGGGTTTTACATTTGGCAAAGTCTTGTGAAGGGGTGGGATCAGTTCAAAGAGAATGTGGACAATGCTATTGGCACCGGGGAGTCGATCAATTTTTGGTTTGACAACTGGTGTGGTATTCGCCAATTGTGACGTATTGACCCTTTGTGTCACGATTGATTTGTTTTTTGATGTGGATTTATGTCAAAAATGTAATCTTAGGTACGATTATCCCGGACGTTGGTTGTGATTTTTTGTGTACAAATTTAGCATTATGGAAGTTTTTCAACACTAATGAGCTTTACAAAATCTTGTGGGGATATCAAAGGGTGTGGGGGCTCAGTCGTATCTCGGCTCCCCACCAGTTTCTTGTAAACTATTATTGATTTTTAGGATAATTAATATTATATAAAAAAAAAATATCAATATATATATTATTAAAACAGGCTTTTTCGAGTCTCCACAATGATTAGAACATTTTAGAATGTCCAAATTTCCATATTCCTTATTAAAAAAAATTGTATTTAAATCCTATATATATTTAGGGGTTACATCCGGTCAGAAGTATAATTTCTGTCAGAAGTCAGAAGTAATCTAAGCCATTGATTTCAGTTAACTCCGTAACCTGAACTGCATAACTCCAGTCGCTTAACTCCACCAACTAAAATCAGTAACTCCAGCCGCTTAACTCAACAAACTAAAATCCGTAACTTCAGTCACCTAACTCCACTAATTTAATTGTATAATTCCAATAATATCAAAACTTCACCGAGTTCAACTTAACTCTCGTAACTCTAACATAACTCCACCAACTAAAACACATAACTCTAACATAACTTCACCAACAAAACCTCGTAACTCCAATAATTTCACGTAACTTCAACTTAAGTTCACGTAACTCCACGTAACTCCAACTTAACCCTCGTAACTTTAACATAACTCCACTTACTAAAACACGTAACTCCAACTTAACTCCACTAACTAAAACACGTAACTCCAACTTAACTCCACTAACTAAAACACGTAACTTCAACTTAACTCCAATAATTAAAACACGTAACTCCACAACCTGAACTGCATAACTCCAGCCGCACAACTCCAACAACTAAAACCAGTAACTTCGGCCACTTATAATTAACTCCACCAACTAAAACGCGTAACTCCAGATGCCTAACTCCAGTGATTAAATTGTATAACTCCAATAATATAAAAATTTCACCAACTTCAACTTAATTCTCGTAACTGCAACATAACTCCACTAACTAAAACTCATAACTCCAAGAACTCCAACTTAACTCCATCAAGTAAAATACGTAACTCCAACTTAACTCCACTAACTAAAACCCGTAACTCCAATAACTCCAACTTAACTCCATCAACTAAAACACGTAACTTCAACTTAACTCTAAAAATTAAAACACGTTACTTCATTAACTCCAATAATTAAAACTCGTAACTCCAATAACTCCAAGTCTTCAACTTAACTCCATCAATTAAAATGGGGGTTGTTAAATGTAACCTAAACACTATTAGCGTAACATATTTTTTCCAAAATTTTTCCCTATTTATCCTTAATGATCTTACGAACCCCATCTTCTCTCTCCTCCCTACACCCCCTCCCCACCTCAGCCACCATCATCTTGCCAACCCAACCACCACCAAACCGCTCTAAAACCAACGTTGCCGCCAGTCGACTTCAAGTAAGCGCCCCTAAGTACTTGTTTCACCGCCCCCCCCCCCCCCTCCACCTCCATTTTCTCTCTCTTTCTTTTCTCCAGTTTCTTTGGCGGCGCCGAATGTGGGGGGGGCGACATTGGAGGCTACGACGGGGGAGGTTGAGGGGGAGGGGTGAGAGAGGGTTTTTGTGGGCCGGTTTCTGGGAAATCCATTGGAGTGAGGGTGGGAAAGTGGGGTGGTGAGAAGAGAGAGAATCGCGGGTGGACAACTAAGGACGTGACAATGGTGGCCGGAGATTATCCAGGAGGCACGGTGTCATGTCGCCGGTCGGAGGTGGCTTTCTCAGGCGAATTTGTAGTGTTGAGTGTGGGTCGGTGGTTGTGCTAGGGTGGGTGGCAGGGATGCGGAAGGGGAGAGGAGAGAGAAAAAGTTGGGGTTAAGGCTTTGGGATTTAATTGATGCTATTTTTTTTAATACTAGGTCAAATTAATGATGGGCTATGTAGAATCCCTCAAGAAATAGATAAGAAATCAATTAGAAATGAAGTATGATAAATCAGAAGAAACGCATACATCATCTTAAAAAAAACAAAAAAATCCATACAGATGATGAAGAATTGAAGATCAAGAAAAGAATTAGAAGGGGGTACAAACTGTAAATTTGAGAGATATAGGGGTAATATGAGTATTTACATATGTTACGTTAGTATTAAAAAAGGTTACGTTTAGCAATCATGATTAAAATACGTAACTTCAACTTAAGTCCAATAACCAAAACACGTAACTCTAAATAACTCCAATAACCAAAACACGTAACTCTCATACTCCACAGATTAAAAGTCGTTACTCCCAAAAAAAAAAAAAAAAACAGAAAAAACCACATTTTTGCGTTTTCTCTCTCCTCCAACACCACCCAAACCCCCACACTTCCCCGCCACTGCTCCGCCTCACCTTCCACCGCACCTCCACTATAACCACCACAAACACCACCACATTGACCACCGCACCTCCACTATAACCAACTACGCACCAAGATCCGACCACCAACCCCGACAGCGCTATCTCCATAACCGACATTTCCGCTCTTCCCTCTCCTCTCAATCGTTCCAATGCTCCACGGCGGCGAGAATACGAGAACCAAAAGGCTATGGATCACAGTGACGACGAGAGGAGATCGGAAAACGTGAAGTCGGCGACGGCGACGCATCACGGCGTCCAGATATGAAGAAAAAAGAAACGAAAAAATGAGAGAGAAGACGTCGTTTGCGATTGGTTTATGCTTGACGGAGGACGGGGATGCTTGCCGAAGACTTGCCGTAGTCTGCGCATTTGGCAGGTGGCGTCGGATCGAGTATTGGTTGTCGTCGGTGCACACCGTCGGCGGCGCAGTAGCGGCGCGGGGGAGGCAGCGGGGTGAGAAGAAAGGGGGAAGGAGAGGAGAGAGAAAATGTGAGAAAATGGAAATTGGGGTTAATTTTTGTTTTTGATTTCCTTTTATTTCAGTTTTAATCTCAACCATCGATCTTAGTGAAACGGATGGCTGAGATTACTTCTGACTTCTGTCAAAATTATCACTTCTAACTGGATAGTTTTCTTAGGGGCTGCATCCGTTCAGAAGTAACCTTAATATCAGAAGTCAGAAGTGATAACTGCACTACTGAATTAGCTAACTCTATCCATATAACTGCACTAACTAAATTGTGTAACTCCAGTAACTCTACTAACTCCATCAGATAACTCAGCTAACTGTGAAAGTCACCACCAGACCACTGTTGACCACCGCTGGACCACAGTTGACGACCGGACCGCCATTGACCGCCGTCGGGCCACCGTTGACCGCCGCCAGACCACCATTGACCACTGTCGGACAACCAGTGACGGTGGTTGGTGCGATGGTTGGGTTGGGGTGGTGGTGGAGTTAGTTGATATAGTTAGTGGAGTTATAGAGTGAGTGGAGTTATGAGAGTTAGTTGCAGTTATAGAGTTAGTGGAGTTAGCTGGGGGAGGGGATTTTCGCGCGTTATCTCAGCCGCCGGATGATTAGGATCGACGCTCCAGATTATATCTAACTTCTGACTTTAAGAGTACTGACCCTATATATATATATATATATATATATATATATATATATATATATATATATATATATATATATATATATATATATATATATATATATATATATATACTCTCCCTCCGTCCCCCTTTAAACACCCCACTTCCCATTTTACGTGGATTAAGGTGATGTAGTTTGTTTATTATTGTTGGAGATAGTGGGTGGTTTATTTATTATTGTTGGAGATAATGGGTGGTTTGTTTATTATTTTTGGAAATAATGAGTGGTTTGTTTATTATTTTTGGAGATAGTTGAGGGTTGATGTGTGGTAAAACATACCACATTTAGAAAGTTTTGAAATGGGGTGTTTAAAGAAAGACATCCCGAAAAGCAAAACGGGGTGTTTAAAGGGGGACGGAGGGAGTATATATATATATAGGGGGCCTATCCAGTGAGAAGTGGTAATTTGGTGAGAAGTGAGAAGTAATCTCAGCCATTGATTTCGCATAACTGCAGTAACTAAACTCAATAACTCCAGTCGTAACTCCACTAATTAAAACTCTTAACCCCAGTCACTTAACTATACTAACTAAATTGCCTAACTCCATAAAATAATTTGTCTAACTCGAGTGTTATTATTAATTCCACCAAATTCAACGAAAATTCATTAATTCTAACGTAACTCCAATAACTAAAACACGTAACTCTAACTCAATTTTCTTTAATAAAACACGTAACTCTAATAACTCCACTACCTAAATCACGTAACTCCGACTTAACTCTATTAACTAAATCACGTAACTCCGACTTAACTCTATTAACTAAATCAATTAACTCCACTAACCAAAACACGTAACTCCAACTTAACTCCACTAACCAAAACACGTAACTCTAACTTAACTCCACTAACCAAAACACGTAACTCCAACTTAACTCTATTAACTAAAACACGTAACTACAGGTTAACTACACTAACCAAAACATGTAACTCCAACTTAACTCTACTAACTAAAACACGTAAATCCAAGATAACTACACTAATTAAAACACGTAACTCTAATTAACTTCGACCTAACTCCATTAACTAAAACGTGTAACTCCATTTAACTCCAATACTTAAAACACGTAACTCCAAATAATTAAAACACGTACTCCAACAAAAAATGAAAAAAAATAAAAAAAAAATTGAAAAAAAACCACCTTAACCTATTTCTCCCTCCTCACGCACCACCCAACCACCACTAGTCCCCCCGCCATAGCTCAACCCCCGCCCTCACCTCCCCAGTCGCTTAGTCGGGCTAGGAACCGTCGGCGAACCACACCCGGCCTGCCTGACGCGATGTCGACAGCCCCGCCACCCTCGCCTCCTCCTCTATCCTCTTCTCTCACTCGTTCATTTTCCTCAACGACGACGAAAATGAGAGGACGCCACGGCAATCGGTGCGAAAACGTGAGGTGAGATCGGCGAAGGTATATAACGACGGCGAAGAGCGACGGCGGCGGCTAGATCTGGAGAAAAACGAGCGAGAAAAAAAAGAAAGAGAAGGCGTATTTCGCGGCCAAACGGTGCTCGACGGAGGAACTGATGCCGGACGAAGCCTCACGGTGGTCTGACGAGTCTTCTGGTGGTGTCGCAACCGGCGATGGTTGTTGACGGTGTAAGAAGCGGCGGTGGTGGGCGGCGCGGGGTAGGGCCGACGGAAGAGAGGGAGGAGGGAAGGGGAGGAGAGAGAAAATGTGAGACTTTGGGGTTTGGGTGAATTTTTAGTTTTAATTTTGTTTTATATTTTATTTTAATGTGGGTCACTAGATCAAGTAAGATGGATGGCTGAGATTACTTCTCACTTCTCACGAAACTAATACTTCTCATTTGATAGATTTCCTATATATATATATATATTGAAAGGGAACACTGAATCATACTATTACGTAACTTCAGCCACGAAATCCGAGGCCGCTAAATCAAGTACATGGGGAGGGCCATTGTCGACCCAAACACGTGTAGAATAGTTTATAGGACCTAGATGAGCTACTGCGTGAGCTACCTTATTACCACTACGACAAACATGATTAAAAGAATAAGATCTAAAGTTTTGAGAAAAACTAAAAAAATCTAATGCTACCAAACCAAAATAGGTAGAATCGAACTTCTGCTTCTTGAGCGCCTGAATCAACTTGAGCGAATCTGACTCCAAAATCACATTCTTCGCACCTTGTTGCCACGCGATCCGTAGCCCAAACTTCAATGCTTTGGCCTCTAAAATCTCCGGCTCCCATTTCTCCCGCACTCGTTTACAGCCGACTCGTAAGATATCACCTTCCTCCCCTCGAACCACAGCTCCCAAACCCGACCCGTTATTACCTAAGACACCTCCATCCACGTTAATTTTAACCACCCCACGCGTGGGCGGTCTCCATCTAGCCTCACCACAACCACTCAGTCCCACCCGCGCCTTCCGTCCCATCGCCCCTACTGCCTCCGTGAAGGCATTGAGATAAGAAATCGCCCTCCCCCAGACCCTCTCCTCATCTACTCCCTCTTTCCCATGCGCAAACTCATTACGCCAAAACCAAATTGACCACGCAACCATGAACCACAGCCGCCCCTCCCTACTCTCCTCCCATACCGCCACCTATCTACCAGGTCCCGTCCCGTCTTCAAGCCCTCCCAATCATCCACATCAACCCCAACTTGTTCCCAAACCCCTCGAACTGCCAAACAGAACACTATCGCATGCACCTCGTATTCGATTCCTACCCCGCATCTAGGACATGCAATATCCGCAGTCGTGATGCGACGTTGAATATTGACCCTCATAGGTAGAGCACCCTTGCACCACCTCTACACAAACGCCCTCACCTTCGGTGGCAACGATAGCCGCCATATTCCCCTCCACCAGCCGCCCCTTGTCGTTCCCCCGCTACTCTCTTCCCCACCTCCTGCTAACCTACACCGTTCCCTAGCATATTGATATCCGGTTTTCACCGTATACCCACCACCCTTACTATAGCTTTACACTAATCTGTCGCCTCCCTCATAAGAAGAGATAGGAATTTTTATAATGTCCTCCACTTCGAAGTTCAGTACATACTTTCTAATCACATTCTCCTCCACACCCTAAGCTCCGAATCTATCTGCTCTCCAACTCTCGTATCTAATTCTCTTCGTCTAGGAGAAATCAATTTGAAAGTTGGCCCCGTTAAAGTCCAACGATCCCTCCACACCCTAATCGACCTAGCATCACCCACTAGCCAACGGCACCCCTCCTCTAAAATCCCTTCACACCAACAATACTTCTCTAAGCAAAGCTTGGATGGTACCCAACAGTAGCTTCAAAAAAAGAACAATTCGGAAAATAACGTGCTTTTAAACATTGACATACCAGTGTATCCAGATAAGATAGAATGCGCCAGGCTTGTTTCATGAGCATGACATCATTGAACGCCTCGATGTGTTGAAACCCCATACACTCGTCATCCTTTGACTGACAAAGTTTCTCCCACGCCACCCAATATATCTTCCGCTCCCCCTCTTTTGCATCCCACCAAAACCGAGCAATCAGTGAATTTATCTCCTTACATAGGCTTCCCGGAATTTTGACGAATCCCATATGATAGGTAGGAATCACCTGGGCCACAGCCTTGATTAGGACTTCTCTACCCGCAAAGGACACTAAATTCCGCTTCCACCCCTGAAGCATTTTGCAGATTCTCGCCTTAATGAGCCCGAAAGCTGCTCTTCGACTTCGCCCTACTGTCCCCGGCAAACCAAGATATCGCTGGTGACAGCCAACTAGTCGCGCTTCCAACAAACTTGCTAATGGATTCTCTCAACCGACCCCACATTCGCGGTGAAAGAAACGTCATATTTCTGTAAATTAACCCTTTGCCCAGACGCCATTTCGTAGGTCTTGATAACCTCCCGAACCACAACTGCATCCGTCTCACGCGCACGACTAGAAAATAATACAATTATCCGCGAAAAATAGATGTGACACTACAGGAGCTTTCCTGCAAATACGAACCCCATATAGTGCCTTCCTCCCCACCGCTTTCGCGATCAAACCCGACAGAGCCTCTGCGCATAAAATAAATAAATATGGTGATATCGGGTCACCTTGTCTCAACCCCCGTTGCAAAGAGAAGTACTCAGTTGGCTCTCCGTTTATCAAAACAGCAGAGCTAACCGAGGATATACACCTCATAATTAAACTACGCCACTTCGCACAAAACCCCATTTTCTCCATAACCGCTCTTAGAGAACACCACTCAACCCGATCATAAGCCGTGCTCATATTCAACTTGTAGCCAAGATAGCCTACATCTACGTTATGATGTGTTTTCATATAATGAAAAATCTCAAACGCAATTAAAGCATTATCAATAATAAGCCTGCCCGGAGAAAAGGCACTTTGCGAACTAGAAATAATTCCGGGTAGATACACCTTCAGCCTACTAGCAACAATTTTAGAAACTAGCTTATACAGCACGTTACCCAAACTAATCGCCCTAAACTCGCTCATTTTAGTGGGTTTGTTTACCTTTGGAATTAGGACAACGTTGGTCCTATTTACCTCGGATAAACTGCACTCACCTTCAATAAGCGCCGAGACATAACGACTTACGTCCTCCCCTACAATACTCCAATGTTTTTGGTAGAAGTTAGCATTCATTCCATTCGGTCCCAGAGCCTTACTCGGTCCCATCTGCTGTAAAGCTTCCCACACCTCCTCCCCGCTGACTGGAGCCGTGAGGTATATGTCTATCTCCTCCGAAACTCGCTTCTCAATCCCATCTAGTTCCTCCTCGATAACCTCCACCTCGGACTCCGCAAACAGGTCTCTAAAATAGCTTACAACTGCCTCTCCCACCTGATCATCCCGTTCTGCCCAGACCCCTTCTTCCACCTCCAACCTGGATATCACATTCTTCCGAGGACGTAGGGTCTCTGTTAGTTAAAACGCGTTCCCGTTTAAAATGAAAAAAACGCTTTGGCTTCATTTAATAAGGTCTGTGCCGTTTAAAACGGCTAAAAACGGCATGTTCCCGAAAAAAAAATTTAAAACGAATTAAACACGTTTAAAATTTTAAAAAAACGTTATTTACAAAATAAAAAAAAATTAAAAAAAAAAAAAAAAAACTCCACTATACACCTCATTGGAACACACAGACGCAATACACTTCACACGCCCAAACTCCAAAAACCCCAAAACCCCAATTAACCCAGATCGCTGCCTCCCGCCGCCCGCCTCCCCAATCCCCAATTAAGGTACTCGTCCTTCTTTGTTTGCATTTCTTGTACGTTCTTATTAATGAAATCGTATGATTCATTTTTAATGATGATTATGTGTTTGATCTTTCCTATTATGTTCTTCTTAATCATGTGATTCGTTTGATTTTAATGATGATTATGTGTTCTTATTAATTAATCGTGTGATTCGTTTTTAATGAAATCGTGTGATTCGTTTGATTTGTTGTGAATTGGCCTAATATAAACAAATTGATTGATGCTTCTTCTTTGATTTACATTTGTAATCTATTAATTAAAACGAATTTTGAATTTTGGTTTGTTTATATTAGGGATTATAATGAGGAAAACAGATCCGTTTTGGGAGCATGGTGTATTGCTCCAAAACAACAAATTCAAGTGTAACTATTGTGAGACCATATTTTCCGGAGGCTTTACTAGGTTAAAGTACCATCTTTCGGGACAAAGAGGCCATGATGTAGATGTTTGTTCTAATGTGCCTAATGAAGTCCAAGCAAAAGCATTCTTAGGTTTGGAGAAGAATCCAAGCAAACGAAGAAGAAGTACTGAAGCGAGTACAACATCGGTTGCTGCTGAAAATTTTGAAGCTTCAATGAACTATGCAGGACATAGTTCTTCTGGTATGAATCAAAGTACTATCCCTAGCATGCTTAAAAAGATGGATAAAAGTGGTGTAGATAAATTAGTTGCAAAGTTCTTTATCCAGAACAATATTGCATTTAATGTTGTTCAGAGTCAATCATTCATTGATCTTGTGAAAGCTGTTGGTGAATATGGAGCAAATTATAAGTTGCCTAGTTACTCAACCTTGAGAACTAAACTTATTCCGCAAGTTAAGGAAGAGGTTGATGAGTATGTTGAAAATGTGAAAAAGTCTTGGGTCAAAACTGGTTGTACTATAATGTCTGACACTTGGAGTGATATGAAACAAAGATGTTTTATCAATTTTGTTCCACAATCTCCTGGTGGTTCTATTTTTTTGCAATGTGCTGAGATTTCAAAGAGCGGAAAACTGGTCAATTGTTAAAGAACTTGGTCTCCAAGGCCATTGATTTGGTTGGTCCACAAAGTGGTGTCCAGTTTATTAGAGATAATGCTTCTACTTTTGAGAGTGCAGGTGAAATGTTAATGGGAAGATATCCCACTTTGTATAAGACTAGATGTGTTGCACATGGAATCCAATTGTTATTTAAAGATATCTATAGTGATGTTGGATGGATTAAGAGTGTTGTGGATGATGTCATGTCTATTCAATTGTTTATGTATAACACCAAATTGTGACTGCACTAATGAGGGAGGCTACCAATGGAAAAGAGTTAAAAAAAGCATGTGCAACTCGTTTTGCTTCTAACTTTCTTGTTGTACAATCTATTCTTGATGTTGAGGATCAATTGAGATTGTTTGATACACCCCCACAATGGAGGGGTTTAGAGTATAGTAGGACAATAGAGGGAAAAAGAGTCACAGAAATCATTCATGATCATGATTTTTGGACAAGGGCAAAAGAAGTGATAGAGGTGTTAGAACCTTTTGTTAGGATTCTACGGTTGGTTGATGGTGATGGATCTACTGCTGGATATTTATATCAAGCCATGGAGATGGCTAGAGAATCTATTGTGTTTAAGTGTTCTCTAAATGAGGAGAAATATGGTCGCATCAGAGTACTCTTGAAAAAGAGGCGTACTAATAATATCATACATGTTATTCATGCGGCTGGCGCTTTTCTTAACCCTGCATATATGATTAGTCCCTCTTTTGTGGGGACTCGGGAGATGAAAATAGGTGTTAGCTTTATTTTTGATAATTTGGTTGCCGAGGAGGATAAAAGTAAATTTTTGGAGGAAGTGCAACTTTATCGCATGCGCTATACTCCTTTTTTCTCCTCATCCGCCAAGGCCATGATGGAAACTTATTATCCACGTAAGTATCTCTCTTTATACTTTTTACTTTGATCGTATTTTGTATTATGTAGTTTAATGATATTTTTTTTGTAACATTTGAAGGGATATGGTGGTATTTTTGTGGAGACATGCTTCCGGTGCTCCAAAAACATGCTATACGCATTTTGAGTCAACCAGCTAGTTCCTCGTCATGTGAGCGCAACTGGAGTGCGTTTGAAGCGGCCCAAACAAAGAAAAGAAACAAGTTAACTCCTCAAATGCTATGAACACTTGTTTATATGAGGATGAACACCATGATGATACAAACGTTTAAGATGAAAGAAGCAGAGGACATGAAGCCGATAGATTTGTCTTCTCTCAAAGATTGGCCGGATTATGGAGAAGAGGTTGACCCTATTCCTAGTGACTCTCAATCCACTGAAGCAAGCCGAGTTGATAATCTTGAGAGTGTTTGTGTTACGTTTGAAGATGATGATATTGATACATTCATTGATGATGATGATGATGATTTAGACTTCGAACTTATGTAATGATGGTGAAAGTAGAAACTTTGTGTTAAACTCCTAATTGTACTTGTTAATGGACTTTTATTAGTTTAGTTAAGTTGTTGGATTTGGATTTGTGTGAAATATGATGCTATCCTTTGTAAGAACACCGATTTCGATGTTGCGTGGCTTGTAACTTTTGTCGATGTAGTGAGTTCGAATGTTGCATATGATATGACATATGACCTTTTTTGAATGCACATGTATAGAAAACTGATAGCAAAGGCCGAATTTTTTAACCGAATTTTTGAAAATGAAAACGTATTAAACGCGTATACGTACTAATCCGTTTTTTAAAAGTCAACATTTTATTTGACGATTTTTTGACCGTTTTTTTCAGAACAATTGCTTTTTAAAACTTGCCGTATTATACTCCGTTTAATACCCGTACCGTTTTTAACTAACAGAGCGTAGGGTAGCCCTTATATGACAGTGTTTTGTGTTCCTATCTCCGTCAATAAAATTCGACACCCGAGCTCTTTGTTTCCAGTATGCCTCTTCCCGAACCAATAACTTATCCATATTCTCACACAATGCCCTCCTCTCTGCTACCGCCTATTCCGTTGGTGCACACCCATTTAGGAAAACTAGTCGCTTACGTGCCTCTTCAATCTGTTTTGACAGGGCCTCGAATTCCTCCTTGCTCCACCTCCACAACTCTTCACTAACCTCTTTTATTTTAACTAATACATCCCTCGCATTCACCATTGCATCCATATTCTTTCACACAGCCTCCACTACCCGCGCACACTCCTCAGATGTAGTCCACATGTCTTCGAACCGAAAGAATCTTTTGCTCGTTCTGGTCTCACTAGTATACGGTTTCAACAATCGAACAATATCTGATCTCTCCCTCTCCAGGTGGTACATAGTCACCTGCGGATGCCTCTTAATCCACTCCACACTAGTCGTTGCTCTGTCGAGCCTCTCCAAAACGTGGTCAGGCTCCACTTGTTTGTTCCACCAGGTAAACGGGTCCCCAATAAATCCAAGATCCTTCAAAGCATAATCATCCAAGGCCTCACGAAAGTCTTTAATTTCTCTCGGATCCTTCGGAGGGCCCCCATTTTTCTCCTCATCAAACAATATTTAGTTAAAGTCGCCCACAACCAGCCATGGAAGACTCAAAACCTGCACAATATCATGAAGAAGTTTCCACGAGTTCTCCTTCTCTTCACGCCTAGACCAGCCATAAAATGCAGTAAGACGCCATTCTTCCTCAGAGAAAAGTCTCTTAATCTCCACATCCAGATGATGGGATGTTGACGACAGGAACTTTATGTAATATCCCGAAATTTCAAAGTATTTTATATTAATAATTTAGATTTATTAATTAGATTATTGGAGTGCAAGAGATTTTAAATGTTAATTGTGTGTCGTTTTCAAAATGAGTTCGGAAATGATTTCTAAAAAAATCGGAATTTCTACTTTGAGTCCTATTCCTAAACCGGGTCAGACATAGCCAATGGACCAATATCAACCCAAATCGACACCATTGGCCCAAACACCAACTTATACCCCAACTCAACCCAAAAAAAGAAATCAGAAAAAAGGAAAAAGGAAAAAAAAAAAAAAAAACCCAACCGACCTCCCCACCTTCCCCTGTATAAAACAGAGCCGCGCCCCCCCCTGTCCTCATCTTCTTCGCTTATCCTTTTCACCCGCCGCCGCCAATCGCTTCCTCTTCCTGCCCAGATGCTCGCCGTCGCGCCTATCTTCCAACCACCGTGTTCTCTCTCTTTTTTTCCTCGTTCAATTTCGTGAGCAACATCGTCCCCTTCTTCTTCCCCTGTTTTCGTTTTATTTAGTAATCAATAGTTTAAATTCGTTTTCTTGCTTCAAATCATGATTAATCAGTTCTAATGTATGTTATAAGTATTGGGTAATCGATTAGGGTTAGTTTTATGCATAAAGATTTGATTTTGATGATGGTTTTATGTTGATTTTTCACTAATTACGAATTTGGGTTTAATTAGTGTAATTATTCGAATTAAGTTCATTTAGTTTCATGAATTATGATTCTAGCATGTTTATAATCTGTTAATTAGGGTTGTTGAATTTGTCCTGAGATTTAATTGGGGTTTTGTTCAAGTTTATAGAAATTACAATTTGGGGGAAAGTTTGGGTTAATTGTTCTTAATTTGATTAGTTAGCTTAAATTAGTTATGGTGGCTACTATTTCGACATTGTGTTAATTTGGTGAATTATAATCTGATTTCGGATTTAAATTGATTTAATTCGTTTTTCCATAATTTGGTGTAATTAAGGCATGTTTTTCATGTTTAAAGCATACTATAAATTGTTTTAATAAATCCTAAATAAATCATAATAATTAAAAGTTTGTTTTTATGAATTAGATTCTGTTTTAAAAGAAATTTTAAGCCTTGAGAATTTTCAAAACAAATTGAGTGTTAATTAAGTAATAGTAGCTAACTATGGAATTAGAATTGAAATTGTTGGTTAATTATTGATTGTTGGATTAGAAATTTAAGGGGTCATGAGCATTGCATATAGAATAAGATTTACATAAGTATTAGATGAATGATTGGAGGAGATTAGTTTTGATTTGGGATTTATTGATTGTGTAATTGTAGACCTCGAGTTCGTAGACGAAGAATACTAGTGACCGTTGTGCTGTCGTGTTCTTGTGTGCATTAAAAAGGTAAGCTAGCATGCTCAACCTTTCTTAAACTTGTAGAAACCTTTTAAAATTATGTGCTATATGTGAATGGTGTGTTTGGATGAAAACTTAGTATCATGTTAGGTGGAGAACGATTCAATTTTCTTTGTGATTATTAAATGGTACTTGTGTGGTTATTTGCAATGAAGATATAAGTGGTTTTATGTGTGATATTGGTTGTGATTGGTTCATGAATGATTCAAATTGTGAATGTGAACTATGATGGTGATATGGAGATTTGACGGAGTATGGTGGTATAATGATTGTGTCGGAGCCTCGGAGTTGCTCCTAATGATTGTGTCGGGGCCTTGGAGTTGCCCCTAATGTGTCGGAGCCTCGGAGTTGCTCCTAATTATTGTGACGGAATCGCATCGATTCCTAATTATAGCCCCACCACATCGGTTTTTAAGAGGGTTTGGCTCTAGTACTACTCTATTAGGTTAAAATACTTAATAGGGGGTGTGCACACTAGGTCTAGTAGTCTTTGGTTTGATATGATACAATGACTTGACAAAGTTGTGAAGTAATACGTTGGATTGGATTGGAAGTTCGGAGTGGATTCTTTATTTAATTAAGCTTGGATTGATGATTGTGAAAGTTTGTGGAATTTGACCTTTTGTTGTTGAATTGAATTCATTTGGTTGATATGATTATGTGCTAAGTGCGTTTTCGAAAATAAAACCTAAAACGTTTTCAAAATTTCAGGTAAGGGTTTTGGTTTTCTACGAGTTGGGGTGTTAGCTTACTCAATTTCACTGACTTTTTCAACTGTGGTTTTTGTGTTTTAAATCCATCACAGATTTGGAGTATTTGATGCATGCGGGAATCGACGACTCATTAGTTATTAGTTGGACTAAACAAATATAGACTCTCAACTATTAGACCGTTAATAATGCTTAGACTATTTCATATTTCATATTTCGAATTGTTGTAATTTAGTTAATGGATTGTAATAGCTATTTTAGATCATTAGACATTTGTAGTTCGGCTTCTGAAATCTCCTTGCATTCGGGTCTTTGACTCGAGTGCGGAGTGACACCTCTGAATTTCCTTATTTGTATTTTGGTTCGTGATAAAAATGTTTTTAAAAAAGAAAGAAAATTTGGGAGTGTTACAGTTTACATTCACATCATCACGCAACAAAATTGCCAAATCCCCACTTCGGCCCATAGAGTCAGCATAAACACCATTAAAATTCCCCAGTTTTTCTTTCACTTCACTCATCTCACACCCACTCAACTTTGTTTCGACCAACACTACTACCTCCGGGTTCACCCTTCTTAGCAACCTTTTTAGGCATACAACTGCCGGAGAGTTGCCCAAACCCTGACAGTTCTAACATAACAAACTCATTGATCCCAGCGGAGTTGCCTCTGAGCAACCTCCGCCGATGTCAAAATGGTATGGTTCTCCTTAGTCAGCCTACCAATTTTCCCCGCCTCTCCACTAATAGACCTATTAAACTTACGTTTCATAGATTCATGAGTACTCTCTATCTCTTCCTCGTTATCTAGCTACATCGACCTACCCCTCTCACCAGCCTCCCCACTCGACAAACTACCCTTTGTTTCCCCTTCCAGATTTAATTTCAACTTAACTTTAATTTTAACACCCCTCTCTTCCCCCCTTAGCACCTTAAACTGGAGCTCATCTGCCCTCCCCACCTCTATCTCTGTCTCTGTTCTCCTAAACTTCATCCCTACTGGTCTGTGCCCATGGCATCTTCAATCAAAGAATTGGAATTGAAACACGTTCTCCACTCATTCCTTAATCACCACTCAACAATACAGAGAGACGCCTGCTTCACCATGGCATCTTCAATCACTCCGCCACAATCAATCACCTCCTCTTCTATTTCAGTTAGCTTCAATTTCTGGTAACTCTCCACCAATTTTTCTGCCATTTTAATTAATCACCCCAAAAAACATAGAGATAATCCCTCTTCGTTTGATAGATATGCAAGGAAGGATTGTAGCACTAAAAGCCCCACAAAAGTTTGGGATTTATGGGGTTAGAAAGCCTCACCTTGATCCCCTAGGGTTTTCGCCCATGGTCGCAGGGGAATCGCGAGTTTTTGCGGTGGATCTTTCCTTATTTAAATCCTATATATGGTAAGTGACAAAAGAATTTGATGTGAATTATTGTAACACCCCCAAATTTTCTGTCATTTTTATAAAACATTTTAAGAAGATTCAAACACCTCAGGATATTTGAAGGTGTCACTCCGCATCCAAGTCGAAACTTGAATGCAAGGAGAATTTCAATATCAGATCCAACAGTCTAATTATTTAAAGTGACCAATTATATCTAAAATTTTGAAATTACAATAGTTCAAAACTCAAACTGAAATATGAAATAAACTAAATCTAGTATATTGTCTAGCAAATGTACTGGCTAGTTTTATTCGAAGATCAAATCTAAAACTCGAAGGTGATCCGCGCACTCAACAAGAAATCAACACATCCCACCTGTGGTACATTTAAAACACAAAAACCACAGTTGAAAAAGTCAGAAAATTGAGTAAGGTAACACCTCAACATGTAGTAAACAAAAAATACTTACCTGGTTTTTTTAAAAGCGTTATATGTTTATTTTCGAAAGTAAACTTAGCACATAGTCTTATAAACCAACTAACAAGAAATCCATATCGACAATAAATAGTCTTATTCCATATTCTATATTCATCAAGCCAAAGTTCAACTATGAGAGAGGACTCTAAATTTGTGTAATTAGGAGTCTATATAGCTCCATCCAAATAATTAGGAGCAACTTAGAGGCTCCGACCAAATAATTAGGAGTTTATGTGACTCCGTCCAAGTAATTAGGAGTTATTGTAACTCCGTCCAAGTAATTAGGAGTTCTTTTGACTCCGCCCATTAGGAGTTCTTTTGACTCCGTCAAAGTAATTAGGAGTATCTGAGACTCCAACCAACCATTTACAAAAATTATCCTCTTAGCTCATAGTCAAACTTTACTTCAATGATTATAGTTATACACCACCATTAAATTCCCACATATCAACAACCAATGTCCCTTATTCAAACAATCGTAAATGAATCACAACCAATGCCAAACATATGAAATCAATCTTAACTTTCGAAGTGAAATTCGTTTGAGTCACAAGTCAATTAGTATAGCAATATCCAATAATTTCAACCAAACATAATATGATAAGAATGAATCGTTCTCCACCTATCACGATAATATGTTCTCATCCAATCACACCATTCACATTTAGCATACCAGGTTTAATGGCTTCTACAAGTTTAAGAAAGGTTGAGCATGCTAGCTTACCTTTTCAAGCAACAAAAATACAATAGGACAACAATAACTAGTATTCCTCGTCTACAAACTCAGGATCCTAGGCCAGGGAGGAAGAGAAGACGGCGATGAGGTGGTCGAAGAGTGAAAACAGCGATGGAGCTGGGTGGCAGCAGCGGCGACAAGGCGTGCGCTAGGGCGGCGTGGGTGTGTGTGTTGAAGAAGACAGGGGAAGGTAGATGTGTATAGAGGTGATCATGGGCCGGCTGAGCTTTTCTTTCGGGCCTAATCGATCGCCCAAAGCGGGCTTTCGGGCCGTTTCGGGCTTTTTTTAAAAAGTCGTGTATTACCTAATTTATACATTTTTGATCACTTTACTCATTAATAATATCTACTACTTGCATATTTAGTTTAATAATAAATTATTATACATTTTTAAAGAGGTTTTTGATGTTATTTTGATAATTTACAATATTTTATTTTATTAATAGTAATATTTTTATTATTTTAATATGCTTTATTCACTACATTTAGCCTAATTTTCCTACATTGAGTAATTTAATTACCAAATTCGTCATAATCCGACATCATTTACACTATTTTACATAACTTAGGTTTATAAAATTTAAAAATTTTGTGTTAATTTTTAAAAGTCCGCTATAATATGGCCCAAGCCCGGCCCATATTATAGCGGACTTTTTTCGGGTCGGCCCGAGTCGGGCTTTCGGGACTAGTCGGTCGGCCCAAACCCGAGAAATGTCGGGTCGGATTTTCGGTCTTGGGCCATTTGATCAGCTCTAGATGTGTATAAGGAGGGGGTTATACGTGTGTTTTAGGAGAGAGAAAAAGAGAGTTTTCTTTTCTTTCTTTTTTCCTTTTTTTTTCTGATTTTTGGTTTGGGCCAATATAGCATTGGATTAATGTAGTTTGTAGTAGATAAAGATGGTCCAATTTAAAAGAGAGATACCCAAATAGAAGTCTGAATCTAAAGGTATTCCCGAACCCATTTTCAAAAACAACTAACAATATAATAACAATTAAATTCATTTTTCCTAGAATAAATTAATTAGTAATTCTAAAATATTCCAACTTTTCGGGGTATTACAATTATACATGATATGGTAAGTAAAAAATAATTAAATAAGAATGGAACATTCTAGAAACTCCATATGAATCAATAAAGGAGGGATTTATAGAGCAAGGTTTTTTGTATATTTTCTTAATCCTGATCTGTCATATTTCAAATCCTAATCGAAGTTAAACAATTAGTTAGCTATAAATAGTTGAAGTGCCAAATCAACATTCACAATCATAATGTCTGATCATATATACTCGGCTGGCTATAATAAACTACTAAAGTATTGATTGACAAGTTTAAACATTGTTCTTTGTTTTATTAGAATTCTGGATGGAAATTAAGCATAATAAATTATTTAAGTAACCTCATAATTTCAGTAAAAATAAAGTAAAACTTCACAAGACGTCTTTTTTAAATTAACACACATTATTATATTTTAGTTAGAAAAACGTCTTTATGAGTTAAAATGTTTTATCAATCCCCTTGATGATGTGTATGAGTGTATGACATGTGACGAGTAAAAGTGGTAGAAGTAATAATAAATCATAATATAGTTGGAGAGTATAGGATTATCATATAATACTCTATATTATATCATACGTTTAGTTTTTTTTTGTCTTTTTATTTGCTGAAATTATAATACTAGAAATCTTGACTATAGAAGCATAACACCTTTATGATTGTACTCCGTTGTACTTAAGTATTTTAGTTCATATCCATGTAACAAAACGATGTGGAACAATATTACATGTATACCCATAGAACAACCCAAATCCTAGGATAAAATTTTAGAGTGCATATATAACCTTGGTCTGCTCGAAATTCACGTTGTAAGACATGAATTGTTATGGTATACATATGCTATTAGAATTACATACTTACTCCACGTAAGTACTCAATCTCTCGATTAAAAATTGGCTAAGTTACTTAAACTTTCTAATTTCTATAGTGGCCTGCCTCCACACTAATCAATGTCAACGATTGATTCTACCTTGATCATAAGCAAGCACATGTCAAAATTTGACCTACATTTTTGTTAAGCACATGTTTATCGCAATCAAAGTGTTTTGTTTTTCTTTTAGAGAAATACTAAGAGTTAATTAATATAAATATATATACTTATCATATGATACAACGACGTGAGACAAATATATATATATATACCTATTAATAAATTTGTTATTAAGAGATTACTACGTAAATAAAAAAATATTACAGGTTGTAGAGAAAATGTAAAATGGTAATGACATTAGAAGGTGTTAATTTGAAGTTGAACGATTAAAGATCTAGATTTTATTTTAAGCTATAGTATTTGTCTTTTTTTTTCAATTATATGTCCAAAAGACAAAAATTAAGGAACCTATTTTTGTCAAAATTTCCTAATAAATCATATTGAATATCTAAATTTATTCACACTCAAATATTAATTCACATAGATAAGTCAATTAACATGTCCTTGGTCACTCTAGAAAATCATTATACTCCCTGCATAAATTAATGTACAACATTTTCAAATAACAAGGTGAGGGTTTGACTTGCGATATTAGAGATAAATACATATTGAAAAATTATATATGAAACATATGTCGTTGGATTCGTTTTGAAAAATACTTTCACGCAAGTATAGCTTTATACTTTTTAATAATATATCTTTTGAGATATTAATGGATAGAGGAGATGTCTCGAAATGTGAGTTTATAAAGAAATAATTGGTGAGATATTAATTTGTTTTTTTTTTCTTTTCAATTATGTCTACAATGTGCAATAATTAAGGTATATATTTTCTTGAAATTCTCCTAATTATTCATAGTGGATCCCTAAATTTACTTACACTCAAATATAAATATCACTTCATAAATAAACCATGTAATATGCCCTTTTTTTAGCCGCATGTAATATGCCCTTGGGTCACTCCATAAATAAATATTATAGTGATTATTTGATATTTGACGCTAAATTATGAGATGTCTCCAAAAATTATACATATAACATCTCATAATCACATATCTAATTATTGGGGCTCATTAAGAGAGCATAAGTTCTCAGTTTTGTAAAAAGAGGTTTATATTGAAAATAATCATCTACACGGGTGAAATAAAATGCAAGTAATAGATCCCATATAAAAGTTTAGATATTTATCTGTTCAATTTTATCATCATTGTTGGGGTGAGTTCGATTTGGGATAGACCGGGATCAACATTGGTTTCCTGCGCGCACAAACAAACGGTCAAGGGGGGCCCGTCTTTCGCCAGGCGACGCCCCTCCGACGCTCAAGTCAGTATTGAGTCGAAAGGATGGGGTAGTCACAAAGTAAAATAATAATAGAGTAGAGAGAGTATATATTGTATGTGTCAAAAGTCCCTTGATCAGGGCAAATGAGGGGGTATATATAGAGAATGTCAAGAGTCCAAGGAAATAAACCAAAGTACGCCTAATCAATCCTGACCCTTCATTCAACCAAGATCTAATGGCCAATACCTTTTGGAATTTGAGAGTATAACATGAACCTTTTTCAAGGAGCATCATCCTAAGGGTTGTAGCCCATTTACAAAATGGGTACCAATAGAGCCCCTCGGAGTCCGGTCGCGCTCGCCAATCAATACATCTGCTGCTCATCGAGGGTGACCGGACTACGCATCCTCCGGCCGCCCTTTGCCATGGCTCACATAGTGGGCCTTGGAAAAGCCATGTGATGCTCAATAACTGTGTTGCATCATCTCTACCTTGGTAAGCTGTGAGGCTCGTATTTTCGATTTTCATCGAAACTTCGCCCCTTGCGAGCTTCATGGCCGTTGCAATCAAACTTCGCGCCTCTCATGTAAGAGACAATAGACGCAGCCTAAACTCGCCCCTGGAAGCTCTAACGCTCCATAGATTGTCAGCTTTCTTAGCTATGTCCCAAAGCAGCTTAGCAATGGCAGCTTTGTTCCAATCAGCTAATTTAACCACATTCCAACCTCCGCAAACCTTTGGCAAGCTGGATCCCAAGCCACTAAAGCTTTCCTAGAAGATGGAGCCTTACCAGTCCATAGAAACACCCTACAATGCATCTCAATTTCTTTAAGGATCTTCTTAGGCAGTACACAAATTGGAGCCCAGTAGGTTTGCATACCAAAAAGCACCCCTTTGATCAACAGTAACCTCCCAGCATAGGAGAGAAACTTTGTGGCCCACCCCCTCATTTTGCTTGTTACCCTTTCCACTAGGGGCTTACATTGCTGGATAGTAAGCTTCTTATAGGTGAGAGGCACATCCAAATACCTAAAATCTCCTGCATACTAGCCTTCTCAGCTTCACAAAGACCACTAGCGATCTCGGCGCGATCAAACTTCGCCCCTCACACGTAAGGAATGTAGACGCAACCGAGACTCGCCCCTAGGATTAGGTGTGATCTCGGCGCGATCAAACATCGCCCCTCACATGTAAGGAAAGTAGACGCAGCAGAGACTCGCCCCTGGGATTGGGAGAGATCACGGCGCGATTAAACTTCGCCCCTGACATGTAAAGAACACTGAAGCATTCCTCTTACTTTTATTACATCAACGTCGCACTTAAAATTTCGCACCTAGAACCGGGTGCGATTTTGAGTGAACACATATATCTTAGCCCCTCGAATGGAGACCGAAGTCGCAACCGAAATTCGCCCCAAGAATCTGGTGCGATTTCGTGTCAACAAAAATCTTCGGTTTAGCTTATAATAATTTCCTTATAATATTACCTGCAAAACAACATCAAACACCAACTAGATTATTTAGGTGCGCCCCTCGGAGTTTCAGTCTGAGGGTGGAACTTTAAAGCTTAGCTCGCACTTGCGGGTGATTAGTCCGGCGAAGGTCGAGCCCGAGACGTCGTGGCCGGTTAGCGTCATTCGATTATCCAGGCCCGAGCGATCCGGGGGTCTACGTTTAGCTTACCCAATCATCGCAATTCGCCTATCTCGTATCGAGTATTGCCCCTGATTACTTGGTGCGTAAATTGTAGGCGAAGCTTATCCATAATGGGACTTTGTCGCAAAACCGATACGGTGATCGGGCTCGATCGCGGGGCGAGGGATCTCAGCATGCACCCAATACGTGGGCGACTGCCTTAGCCCGGTCGAACAATATTTCCGCGAGTATCCACCTACCGAGGCCGGTAAATTCCCTAGCTCGGTTCGGCTTTCGTCGCGGCACTTGTCGAAGTGGCAAGTATCCACCTGCCGAGGCCGGTGAAAATCCCGACCTGGCTCGGCTTTCCTTGTCGCACTTGACAACTTAGCAAGTATCCACCTGCCGAGGTCAGTGAAAATCCAGACCCGGCTCGGCTTTCTTTGTCGCACTTGACAGCTTATCAAGTATCCACCTGCCGAGGTCGGTGAAAATTCCGACCCGGCTCGGCTTTCCTTACCGTAATCAAGAACCACAATTATGAGACAGAATTAGGGAATTGCATCTGTCCGAATGCCAACCGCATTCGTAGTCCAACTACTATGGTCGGCGCGTCGCAACCAGCATTACCGAGCTGGCAGTATTCCACCTCAGCCTTTCCGCGAGTATCCACCTACCGAGGCCAGCAAACTTTCGGGCTCGGTTCGGCTTTCGTTGCGGCACTTGTCAAAGTGACAAGTATCCACTTGCCGAGATCGGCAAAATATTCGCCCTTGGAATGCAGACCGAAGTCGCAACCGAAATTTGCCCTTAGAGTCGAGTGCGATTTCGAGTCGACGACAAACTTTGCCCCTCGCATGAAAGGACAGTAGACGCAGCCGAGAATCGCCCCTAGGAATGGGTGCGATCTCGGTGCGATCAAACTTCGCCCCTCTCGTGAAAGGAAAGTAGACGCAGCCGAGAATCGCCCCTAGGAATGGGTGCGATCTCCCCGTGATCAAACTTCGCCCCCTTTCATGAAAGTGAAGTGGACGCTTCTGAGAAACCGAAGTCGCAACCGAAATTCCAAGCTCGGCTCGACTTTCATTGCTGGGGAACTTGACCACCTCCGATAAAGAGTGAGCTCTCGACAATGGTCGTCATCTCAAATAAAGAGTAACCATCTCAAATCTGATGTCGATAACGGAACCCTCCACTCCGAAGCCGAGGACTAGTTACCACACGCTCGATCCTCCCTCAGAGAGTGTCGTAGCATCAATGCGGTATATCTACAATGTCCTGGCAAATAAATTCCATGGTCGAAAATGAAGGCCGAGTTCATGAACTGACTTAGATCGCAGGCTTGCCGTCACCCATGGGCGATGGCCTTGCCGAACCCAAGATTTAGCTCAAACTCGTCCTTCGCCATGTATCTCGATGTAGAACCAACGAAAGACGGATCTCGAGAGAAGGATACTCAGGTGGCCGAGCATCCCCCTCTAAGCGCCTAAGCGAAATCGATAGTCGAGCTCCTCAAGCCTAGTCGGGCTCAGCGGCTTCGATAACCGACTTTCATAAGTCAAGATACGCTCCAAGTCGAGGCCGATGACGAGGTTCTCGAAACCGAGGTTGAGTACCTTTTCCGCATCGAGGCAGATATCATAGTTCAAGCTCCTTCTCAAGCCGAGCCATGCTCAAGGCGTGTTCGGTGCTCGAACTCTTCCTCAAGCCAAGCCATGCTCCCAGGTGAGATCGACAGTGAGGTCCTCGAGACGAGGTTGAGGACCTCTTCCGAATCAAAGCCGATAGCAAAGTCCTCGAAACCGAGGTTGAGTACTTCTTCCGCCTCAAGACCGATGGCGAAGTCCTCCAAACCGAGGTTGAGTAGTTCTGTCGCATCAAGGCCGATGGCGAAGTCCTCAAAACCGAGGTTGAGTAGTTCTGCCGTATCAAGGCCAATGGCGAAGTCTTCAAAACCGAGTTTGAGTAATTCTGCCGTATCGAGGCCGATGGCGAAGTCCTCAAAACCGAGGCTGAGTAGTTCTACCGTATCGAGGCCGATGGCGAAGTCCTCGAAACCAGGGTTGAGTACTTCTTCCTCATCGAAACCGATGGCGAAGTCCTCAAAACCGAGGTTGAGTAGTTCTGCCATATCGAGGCCGATGGCGAAGTCCTCAAAACTGAGGTTGAGTAGTTATGCCGTCTCGAGGCCGATATCATATCTCAAGCTCCTCCTTAAGCCGAGCTATGCTCCCAGGCGAGGGTGTTACCGAGCGTTCCCTCAAGCCGAGCTATGCTCAAGGCGAGGTCGACATTAAGGTCCGCGAAACGGGGTTGACGACCTCTTCCGAATCAAGACCGATATAATCTTGAAACCTCTTGCTTGTCTGCGACAATTAGAACTTTGTTGAGCTGATGATCGTTGCCCAAATAAAGGATTATAGGTGCAATAACATTTGCACAAATATAGAGTGAAGCTTGCTACCTCGACCAACTTTGTTTGGTTATCCTTCGAAACCCGGACATATAACTTTGGTTATACCTTTGGTGGAGTAGATAGGATGATAAATATGGCTCAAATAAAGAGCTGTTGATGAGATATAATCAATCGCCGCCTTGTAAAATGAATAGGTATATTCCCCGAATAAAGGAATTGAGTTGCTAGCTTGCTCAAATAAAGAGGAGAGGTGCGTGCATGTTTGTCTTTCCAAACATCCGCATAGGATGTAACATTGCCGTAAATACGGGTTTCACCCATGTCCATTTTGGTAGAGAATATAAAATTTTCACATGATTAATTAATCATGCATCACACCACCTATCATGTATTACACCACCTTGCCGCCACTCTCGAGTTTGAGTTTGAGTAAATCACCCGAGCTCGAGAGTACGAACGCATTTAATTGCAAAATATTCAATAATTGAAATGCACATAGTTAATGCTTTGCACTCAATAAGCCTCTCGGCCAAGAATTTGATTATGACATGCCATAAATATTCTCGTCATACGAAAAATTAATATGCTTGCTAATTAGCCCCTACTCTTATTCGAGCCTCTCGGGAATTTAATTACAAGTGATGTAACTCAATAATTTTATACTAGGACACAAATGTTTTGAGAAAATATTTCTCACATTCTTAACATGATGTGCGGCACACTTTAATACGTTATAAGTATAAATGACATGCAGGAATTTTCGTGCAACTCGCATAACATTTTTTAGGAACGTACGCATGGTTGATTATCAGAATTAATAGTAAAAATTCATTAAAGCATGCTTACAAAAGAGAAATGCCAAATTATTGAAATCAATTTTGACGCAAACCCAACTGCATTATAAGAGCCACGCCTATGTCTAGCATTTGGAGTATGACTAAAGGAGACAAGAGTCATCAATTTCAATGTATGTTAAGACAGTCAACAAATGCTGATTCGCAGCGATACATGCATTCAAACGTGCAATCAAATATTATACTCCCTCCTGTTCAATTTGATGTTCCACAATGAAATAGCACGGATTTTTTTGTAGAGAGTAAGATGTGGTGAAAAATGAAAGTTGGTGGGTCACAAACCATTAGGACCACAAAAAACATTACAAATAAGGAAAGTGCAAGATCATTTAGAACTGGCCCTAAAAGAAAACAGGAAGATCATTCAGAACTGGAGGGAGTAACATTTGTGTCATTGCATGAGCAGCCTTGTTGCATTATCGTCGAGTTGTTTCCCAGCAATTTAATTGAATTACGACACCACTGGCATGCAAATTAAAGCTGTAAAGCAAAAAGTGAAATATTTTACTTATCTTATTGGATTTCGGTCTGGGTTTGCATTTGACTCAAATAAAGAGCACGTAACCTGCACCCGGCTCAAATAAAGAGCAAGTAATAAACTACTGTAATAATCTTCCTTCGTATACGATTATTCATCCATAAATCTTCACACTAGCATTCATTTAGTCGAGCAAGGTCAACCCACATTCCAATCCAGATCGCTTAATCGCACACGGCGAACATGCGTTGCTTCTTACCTGCGCGGCTATCGAACATGGGTGGAGTCCGACAGCCGAACCGAGGTTGGGTCAAGGTGAGCCAGCGACCGTTCACCTCGGACGCGAACTGGGTCAAGGCCAGCTCCGCCACGTCGGGTGGTGGTCGACGTCGAGCACCCACTTGTATAGGAACATGGCTGAGTCCGAGCAACCGCGGTGAACGCGGATCTGAGCTATGCCTCAATCGTTTTGCCGCCTACGCGTGTTGACCGGCGCGTCGAGCACAGGTCCGAGCCGCCGCGTCAAACGGGGTCAGAGTTGTCGCCCCCCAACACGGGCCCGATCTGCCGCCTCGGATGGGGTTGACTATCGAGTCTGACCACCTCGGGCTCGGGTTCAATCGGGTAAGGTTCTGAGTGCATCCCGATAAAAATGGATCCGAACTCACACTCGCACTACGCACTCTGTCTTCTCGCACTTGCGCGCTTCGAACATTTCGTGTTCCTCTCTTGTGCGTCTTTATTCGAATATGGTAACCAATTGCTTGTCGCCCAACGATAAATTCCATCCAGCTCTCGGTTGCGGCGACCGAGTCCGAGTTTCCGAACCACCACCCCGAATCAAGGTCGGGTCCCCGTGAGCCAGAGACCACGCACCTCGCTCGCGGGTTGGGTCAGAGCTTCGTCCGCGCTCACGCACTCGCGCACTTCGACAATGCGAACGACATCTCCGTCTGGGCTTCTCGCAATAAATGACATTTGGGGAATCTTCCAAATAATAAAATATAACAATGGAACCTTGGATTTGATGATCACTATAACCCACTTTTGATGCTTATTACTAAATAATAATATACTATGTATCAATTTTATGGGCTCATGCGCACCCCAAAGTCCACACTGCGCAGTCAACAAGGTCGATCCTCCCACAAACGGCGCCAAATGTTGGGGTGAGTTCGATTTGGGATAGACCGGTATTAACTTTGGTTTCCTGCGCAACAAACAAACGGTCAAGGGGAGCCCGACTTTCTCCAGGCGATGCCCCTCCGACGCTCAAGTCAGTATTGAGTCGAAAGGATGGGGTAGTCACAAAATAAGATAATAATAGAGTAGAGAGAGTATATATTGTATGTGTCAAAAGTCCCTTGATCATGGCAAATGAGGGGTATATATAGGGAATGTTTAGAGTCCAAGGAAATAAACCAAGGTACCCCTAATCAATCTTGACCTTTCATTCAACCAAGATCTAATGGTCAATACCTTTTGGGCTTTGAGGGTATCACATGGACCTTTTTCAAGGAGCACTATCCTAAGGGTTGTGGCCCATTTACAAAATGGGTACCAACAATCATGACTAGACATCATTATTAAGATACCTGTGCAATGCACGAGTTTTTGTTCTAGTTTTGGTAAAAGCTGCAATAAAGTTTGGAGCCTTAATTGTCCACCTGGAGTGAAGTTTTTCTTTTGGCTTATCAAAGGAAACAAGCTACCTACCAGGGCTGTTCCTGCAAGGATACCCATCTTCTCGAGTTGCCTTTTTGGTCCCCATTGTAGCGAGGATATCCTGCATATTTTTAGAGATTGTTCTCGTGCTTTGGAAGTTTGGGAATAGCTTCATTTAGGCCCTGACTGGTATCAATTGAATGAGAAATTTTGACTTGCCCATAATCTAAGCAATGTCGTGAAAGTGATGGTTGATTGGGCGGCCACTTTCAGTGTGGTGTGCCGGTTGTAGACACCCGACTTGGGGGCTTCCCATTTTATAACACCCGATGATGAGATGAATTGTGGACACCGGAGAAGGTTTCGGTTACCAACACACTCGACTCCATGGTCACGACCCAAGTACGTAGAGGCGTAATGTTTAGCTCGTTTGGCCTTAATGTCCCACTTGGCTTGCTATTTTCCATTTTCAGCAGCCCGTTGACAATTAAATCCTACCCACTTTGCTAATTAATTGTTCAAAGCCCAACTTTCAATATTTGATTCAAGCTTTACGTCATGTTATCATTTCAAGGCCCAAGTGTTGGCGACTGTTTGGCAACTCCAGCAAATGTCTCTCGAAACTTCTCCTTTCGGTTTATCCTTTCCTATTTCATTATTATCTTTATTAATTAACAATAAGCTGATATGTTATGCTAAAAAAAGGATAATACGAGTGTTAGAAGATAGGATAGAATGGGGGTTTGCAATTGTTTAGCAATGGGCTTAAAGACTCTCATTTGGACGTTCTTTTGGTGTATGTTGGAGATAATGTTTGGCAAAAGATAAGGTTAAGCCATGAACTTTTGAGTTATCACAATCTCTTATTTGACTTCTCACCCAAGGCTTAATCGGCTGCCTATACCTCAAACCCCTATGCTATTTGCTATATAAGGAGGTATAAATTCCTCTAGAAAAACTAACGAAAGATCAGCTAAAAACCAACAAAACTTACATATACTAAAATCCTCGTTTTCACAATCTTGAGAGCAAGGCAACTTAACTATATACCATACACATATCATCCAATCGACGAGTAATTTAAGATAGCGAGGTTACCGCGACCAAGGTCAAACTTAGATCGTTGGGCTCAAGGACAAGGGTTGGGCGCATTGGTATATGAAACCGAGATCTGCACGACAACACAAGTATGTCCACCTGAGGGCCTCTTTACTTCTCTGAAATGTTTCGAAAATCTAATAGTCTCATTTTACTGATTTGGCTAGCTCTTGTTTTCATAATGTGATTTACGTTAGCAATCGCATGATCTTTTGTTCATTTGTACTCTGTGGTTTGGTCAGTAGCTAGCATGAGTGGAGTCTTAGAAATTAGGCTACCTTTTGATAGCATGCGCATGCTTTTTTTGCTTAGTTTAGTAATTTATGTTCTTTGTGTCCGTATGAATGTTTTCGTTACGTATTCCTTTGTTCGTATATTCGCGTAATTAATTTCGTACGTAATTGCATGCTAATTGCTATATGAAATTCCGTCGTCGATTATGAATTTTATATTTATTTTTGATCAATTAGTAGAGGCCGTCTTACGACGGGCGATTCGGGTGCCTAACACCTTCCCAAATCGTACCTTGTAAAGGACCCACTCTACGTTCGTAGGATCCTTTAAAAAATCCTGCTGGCGACTCCATTAAAAATAGCGAGACCCAATCGGTCCACCCCCATGCCGGGTACGGTATCTCACACCGGCTCCTCTGAAAAAGGAGAAACTCATGGATCTTTTGATAGAAAGAATGTCCCGAAAACAACAGTTATCCCACTATCTAAAATCATTGCTAAATACTCTCATCCCTCGGCTGTTCCTAAACAGCTATCCTTCACCCACATTAAAAAAAGCCTATGATCTTCACTGATGCCTCCTTTATTGAGGAGGATAAGTCTGCAGGTTTAGCTGTGTGTGCCCTGGATTGCATTGGTCGATGGAATGTTGGTATTGTTGGCCATGTTTATGCGGCGAATGGCATATTAGCGGAGAATATTGCGGTGCTTATGCGTTTTAACTAGATAAAAACTCAAAATAGACATGACTTTACAATTTTATGTGATTGTGAGCTAGTAGTCCATTAGATTGGTAACGTCAACAATCCCATGGAAAGATTAGCTAACATCTATTTGAAATGCAGAGAGAGCTCGTGATGGAACTTTATGCGAATGTAAAGGCTGTCAATATGAAGCACAACAAGGTGGCGGATCACATGGCGAGGGAAACGAGAGTGATTCTTCCGCATACATCTTTGCAAACTATTGAGAGGTTTGAGCAAGTGGGAATCGATTTTTCAAAGATTGCGGGACCTGACCCCTTTCTTTCTTTTATATATTTTGCCTCTAGTAGAGGATGTAATAGACAACTAGTTTTTGGCCCCGTGACTTCACGGGGTGATTTTTAATTTATCTGTAGAGTTGTACTGACATGTCAATTATATGGAAAATAGAAATAAAGTTGGCAATCACAATATCAAAAATAAATATGACTAAGATGATCATATCTTGGAAAAAAAGATGTACAATATAAACTATTTGCAATTACAATAATGATTCGCAACTTGTCATTATACTTTGATAGTAAAATATAAACATTAGAAAGTCTTACTACGAAAAAATACATAAAAATAGGCTCTCTAAATATATACTCGTATATCTTCACCTGGCTAAAAATCTCTCTTTGTTGAACTAATTAATTATACATGAAATGATTTTTTTCTCACCAAAATCAAGCAAAGTCATAACATATATATACTGATTTGAATTTAGATGTAACCGACACAATTGGCAAACGAAGAACCAAGAGACACCATATTTAATGTCGTTATTATGATGAATAATGGTGATAAATAATGAGTAATTTATGGAGCTTTAAAGAGATGTAAAAAGTTGAAGTGACTCATAACCTCTATAGGGCAGCCCAAAACAATACTAATAACAGTGTTGTGAAAGTATTTCTTAGTGACATGTGACTTTTCCACGCGGCGAAACCCCCAAAACTCGCACGTGAACGTTATGCTAGACAATTAAAAGTATAGTATATAGAAAGATTGGAAATTCTTTTGGAATTAGCACTAATATGTAAGCAAAATTTAAAAGTCATTTGGTTGCTTCATGAATGATTAATGTCTTTGGTATGATGTTAATATGATATGTTCCCCCACGATATCATCTATTATTTTCACTCCAAACCTAAAGTAATTCTTTATCGACGTGATAAACGCAACCGTGGCGGTACGGTTGACTACATTATATTAGTGATAATCACCGTATTCAGTATCATCAATATCTTTAAGGGATTAACCATAACTAACATGCCCCTCTAAACTAATGGAATCTTTTCTCATAACGTATATAAAAGGATGCATTATAAAATGTTTAAAGTACAATATATGCATTTGTAAATTTGTCTATAACTTGGCGGTAACAATAATTTAGGAGTACAAACACATACTAGTACATGATATAAAATCTATCTACGATTAATACATAAAACTAATAAGAGATGCTAACGACATTCCCTTTATATTGTTGTATGAAAGACAATCTATTTACACCACTATTTTAACATCTAATTATTTTCTAACCCAACTTCTCTCTTTCAACATGTAGTATGTGTGTATCATGCATATTTTCTCACTAAAATTAAACAAATAACCAATGTATATATAGTCCCTTAAACTAACATGGAACTGACAAATTGGTAAGCGAACAACCAAGAGACACAAAGTTGAAATTGGAGCCAAGGATGAATAATGATGATGAATTATGATTTGAATAATGAAATTTAATTTAGAAGAAGTTGAAATGTTTTCAAACGTTCGAGAAGGCAACTCAAATGTCAAAATTAATCTAGAGTGACACATAGGTTGATGACGTGGGATTAAATTGATAGGTATGCCCTCGACATGACACGTGGATTTTTTGGCTATGGATGCTTTCAAAGGCTGCCACGTAAGCGTGAAAAATTAACCTATTAAAGGTATAATATTAATATTAATACCGTGTAGTTCATTTTTCATAATTTCGTCTTTGTAACAAAAAAAAAAAAAAAAAAAAAAATGAAAACTGTAAAATTGGACTAACCATTTTTATTACTCAATATATTTACTTTTTGTTTTTCTTCCCCAATTGAATTAAGGCTTCATCGTCCCTGTCTCTCTCTCTCTCTCTTCCCCTAGTTTCCTCTCACCGCCTCAATCTCTCTCTCTCTCTTTCTTTCCTTCAATCTGAATTAGCAAATGCAATCGTCACCCCTCTGTCTCTCTCCTCCGGTGCCCTAGCGCCCTAAATCCGCCTAATTCTAGGGTTCGAAATTCCTTCAATTTTCGTTTAATTCTAGGGTTTTTCCGTGGGTTTTTTTTTTTTTGTGTGTGTGTTTGGTGAAATTGTTCAACCGCGATGCCACCGGCGCGCAAAAAGGGAGGAACAATTAATAACACCACCACCACCACCACCGCCGCCGCCGCCACCACCACAAACACTAGCACCAGTAATATTAGTAATAATAATAATAATAAAGTAAAGAGTGTTACTGAGTTGCAATTGGGCGATCTCGTTCTTGCCAAGGTCAAAGGTTTCCCTGCCTGGCCCGCTAAGGTTTGTCTCTTTACTTTGTTTTGATTTTCAGTAGTTTCCATGCAATGTTACCGAATCGCCAAAGTTTGGATTTTTCCTTTCTTTTGTTGCTATTTGTGTACTGGTTTGGTTGAATTAGGGTTTTACTTTTGTGGGTTTGGTGGTGTGTGATCGTGCCGAGCTTCATGTTGACGGAATTCGAGTATTCGGGTTTGATTCATAGATTAATGTCCTAGTTTGATCACTATGGCGGGTGGCAAAGGATGGATTATCGTTAGTGTTGCCTGCAAGTAATTCTGCTGATCTGCATTTAGCGGGAATTTAGGTATTAGGGCGATAGAGAAGTAGAGATATATAGTGACATGAATTAAGAAAGGATTTGAAAGTGAGGGACTGGTGTGATCGTTTGGATAACTGAGCTTGATGAAATAATAAGAGTGGCAATTTCGGTTGTATCCATATGACAATTGTAGAAAGTTGGTATCCACTGCTACATTTATTGGGGATGGAGAACTCGATTGAATATTTAGATCTAGGGAATACGGAACTGAAATTTATGTTATGCAAGCTCATATTTTTATTAAGTGACCGACTACAGGAAGTCTCGTGATTTTGTATTTAGTTATTGCCACTTTTATTCACTTTAAAGTAAACTGGAGCAAGCTAGAGTTGTTGGTAGTGTTATGCATATTGCTTCTGAACTTGGAAGAATTAATTTATGTCTTGGAAGTATAATTGTGAGTTATACCTTTTGCCGCCGATTCTACTTTTTTGACTTGTTTTTGAAGCTGTCTGATGTTTTAAAGTTTTGAGCGGCAGTTTACCATTATTGAGTGTTTTATATGTTCTGCCATGTCTATTATTGATATGGGAAGTGATTAGAACTTGGTGGCAGTTGTGGTACCATCCTGTTTATGACATCTGTGCCTTCCAACTTCTTTCCTCCTCCCCTATCTGTTTGTCGGTTTGTGATGATTCCTTGTCCATTTATAGCAAATGCTTGATGATGATTTGCTTTCTTCCTTCTATCGTTCTGCACTTAAATCATTCTTTTTGTAAATTTCAGGTTAGTAGGCCTGAAGATTGGGAGCGAACTTCTGATCCTAAGAAATATTTCGTACAATTTTATGGCACACAAGAAATGTAAGTCATGTATCAGCTACTCATGGTTATGCGAGGCTATTGGGTTAATTTCTACGGTTTTCTTTTCATGTTCTCTTTCGTCACACTGTTTACCAGGGTACACATAATATAAACAAGCACTATGGTTTTATGTAAAGTCTTGTTATTTAAACAAGCTATATTGCACATTCATTACCTTTATAGAAATTGATTACTTTCTTATCCTCTTTGGTCTTTTAGCTGGACAAGCTACAGTGATTTGTGGTACTGGTTAGCATACAATTGTGCTTTCTCTTTTTTGCATGCTTGAAAACTTTTCATAGATTGAAGTGCATGAGCTGTATGCTGTATGGCATCTTGATACTTATCAAAAATATGATGAGTACTTTGACACTGTCATTTTAGGCAAATTTTGTAAAATACGAAGTAAAAAGTGTGATTCATCTCCTATATCATACGGCACTTGAACAGGGATTTGTAAGCTGGACTGCTACCTATTTCTACATCTTCTCCACTTTAGCCTGTTACAAGCAATCTGTGTGCTTTTAATCGCCTTCTTTCACCTTTTTTGGATGGAGCAAGCCAGGGATATTCTGTCACAAGCATTTGATAAAAGTTATGAAATATCTTTAGCTTCCTAGATTTGCTAGACTAGCCGCCAAGAGTAAAATTTATCAGTGTCATTTGCTGTCTTTTTGGCGTAAAGTGTTTTTTTTCTTTCCCCAAGTTCATGGAGAAGAGAGATTTTCACTCTATGAAAATGTAGAAAACTTGTTGGATGATTGTTGCGTGGAAAAAGTGGGAGCAACAGAGTTGTCAACCTATTAGTGGCTTAAAACTATATGAACAGGCTCCTTGGTTGCTCATGCAGCTGAAGCCTGTTTTTACGGGAGACACCCGGAAGGTCTAGGAAAAAATGATCTCCATTTTCAATTAAGTGTATGTTCTCTTTATTAAGCTCATGCTAGTAGTCCCTGCTGCTTCCTTTTGGTTGAACTGACGCATATGTAATTTGGAAGCCTCCTAATGTTTTCAGTTTTCATGGTCCTCTTATTTCATAATGCCTAATAGCTGTTGGCTGAGCTGGTGATGACTTGATAGGGGTCTTCTGTTTCCTTTAAACTGAAAGGCAAATGGGATTAAATGCTTAGTTTGTTGGGAAGGTTAAACCAGACTTCACCAAGGGTTAGAATCTCCCCTTTCTGGGTAGTGTAATGCTAAGGGGTAAGTGGGTTGAGCTGCCTGACATAACCATGTTATTGGATGGTTGTAAGATTTTCTCTATATGGTTTCATGTCATAAAGTCCCTGCTTAAGAAGTTCTATTTGCTATCAAAGTTCAATGAAAAATGAAACAGCAATGAAGATTGCTAACTAATGTGGGGTCAATTGACTGTACTAGCTCACTGTTTGGTTAACTGATATCTGTTCTTGATAGACATGGTAAACGTGATGTTTGTGGTGTAGCTTTTATGAGTGCGGAAAGTTGTCACAATTTCTTTGTGGGTGTTTCATAAAGTATTTCAATTACATTGAGTGGGTGTCTCATAACCCCAATAAGTCGGGGCTTCTTTTTTAATCTTAAAAAATATTTTCCTTCATCCTTTGCCCTCCTTGATCATATCTTGTTTTCCTTTACAAAAAAGGGTGTTGCCTATCTGTGGTTTACTACTCCCAAGGTCTCTTTTTGTTATTCTGCGTCACCCCTTTGGTGTCATCTTGTGATTCTGTTTATATTCTCTCTTACTAAGTAGAAAAACCAAATCTGTGGCTTGACTACGATCATAGTTGCTAATGCTAGACCAATATGCTGTGCGTAGATATTTCTTCCTAAGTACATTCTGTATATTTTCATTTATTCTGTAATCGTGATATTGGTATTATACTGGCATGGATAAAGAGAGCATTGAAGATGCATCGAATTCTCTACCAATTGGAGATTGACTAATCCATATCAACGAGTCAATTGTGTCTGAGCTTATAGGGTGTGGTCTGTAGTTTTTAGTGGCCCCGGCGCTTTTCCTCTTGTAGGGTATAGCTCCTGCTCCTGCTATCTGTTGAGGTATGCCTCTCAGCTTTTAATGACAACGAGAAGGTGTCTTGTTTGATATTGTGGTCTCATGACTTATACTTTGCAAACCCGTTTTTTTTTTTTTTTTTTTTTTTTTTTTTTTTGGCTTTTATCGTTACAAAAGAAATTGAGTATGGGCTTTGCACTGTGTTCGCTGAAGGATGCCTATCCTATTATTCTTTCTATTAAAAAAATTAGTTTTGTGGATTTTGGGTTTGGTTTATGTAATATATCAGATCAGATAATTGACCCTTCTGGAATTCTACTTTGGTGGCTCTTGAAACGAAAGTATATTTTGTATGATATGATGTCATGCATAGCGTTTGGATTATTGATATGTTAATAAAATCAGATATTGATACCGATTAGGGGCTTGTGAGTCGTGATTTGAATGAGTTTGGTGAAGCTGTGGTCAAGCTCATATGTCCTGTAGTTTGTTCATCTGAATTCTCTTCTTTCTTAAAGATAGGGTGTGAGTAACTATTGGGGGGGGGGGGGTGGCTCATGCACAGTAATCATGAGGGTGAGGCGCATGTACCAATGTAGAGCCAGACAATTGTTTTATGAAGCTATCATGCATAATTTATCTAAAATAATAAGATACCTTAGCTCCTGTTAGATTACGGCTGATTCTATTTCATAAATACCAAAACATATTTATGTCCTGAATGGTAGGCTTTGAGAAATGTGAAGAGAATAATACTCTTGGCCTCCTGCTTTTCCTTCTTTCCTATTTCTATCCATCAAATATGTCCTCCCTTTTTCTTTTCTTGGTTTTGCTTTCTGATAGGTCTGAATAAGTTGATAGTTGTCCATTTGCTTCTGTTCACCAATATCACCACTGTTTAAGTGTATAGTTAAGGCGTATGTGATTCTAGAGTCCAGACTAATCAATGTTTTAGTGATATATTGATTGCAAGAGGTTCTCTAGCACATTAATTGCTAGAATTTATCACTGTTGTTTATAACACTTGTGGCTAGTCTCAAGAGGACAACCTTTTGTGAGCCTGTAGTTTGCAAAGTGTGTGCTTTCTTCAGTTCTGTCCGGATTTTTGTTGATATAGAAAGTTTGTCATTACATTTCATGATCGATGTGTCTTTCTCTAACCTCGCATTTTTAATTCCTATTACGGTATTAGACAATTAGATTGGATGGTAGTATGCTGTCGTTCTCCCTCTCTCTGTAAATTCTGATGAAATCTGGAGAGGATTTTGTATTTCCTTTGGATGCTGTTTTGCTGGATTTAATGGGTCTTTGTTCTGGAATATTTTAGATTGCTTTGCCAAAAAAATGTGCTCCTTGCTTATCTTAACCTTCTTCTATGTAGTTTTTATAGGAGGTTGTAATCTTATTTGGAGTTCATTTTACTAGGATTTCCTGTAACATTATCTAGTAGAAGATTTTCATGAGGCAATTCATTCCCTGCCTTAGATCATGTGTGCAGTACTTAAATGTTTTAGACTGAATTTTATTTTTATGATATGGTTGAATGATTGATAACTGTTGTATTTTGGTTTCCTCTTTCTCTTTTCTTTTTGTGGCTAATTGTGTTGCATTGATGTTATTGTTCATCCTTCTTTTGATTTAATTTAGAATATACCAACAGTCGTCAGCTTAATTTCTTAGGGTGTCTGTACCTGTCATTTATTCTTGACCTAAAGATGGCATGTATTGACATGGCCCTGCAAAATGTAGGATGCATTGTTTTAAAATGCTTGTGCAATTTCTGTTTACTTTTGTAGAGCTTTTGTTGCTCCAGCGGATATCCAAGCATTTACAAGTGAGTCAAAGAGCAAATTATTAGCTAGGTGCAAAGGGAAAACTGTTAAATACTTTGCCCAAGCTGTGAAGGAAATATGTGAAGTCTTTGAAGAGTTGCAAATACAGGGGGACATCCGAGGGGCTCTCAGACATGGTGCATCTCATGCTAACGATGATAAAATCAATGGATCTCATGTAGAGTTGACTAAAATTGTGAAGTCTGGAGAATCAGGTCCGACTGATCGTGCTTCTTTATTGAGCGATTCTGCTTTGGGAGATAAACAGACTGTTGATATGAAAGACTCTATTGCCCATAGACATGAAAAGATTAAAGCGAAAAAGGAATTAAATAATTTTTCTCCGGGCAATGTTCAAGCATCAGTCACAGCTCCATCACTCTTGTCTCCTAGTACAGAACGAAAATCCATAGATGACAGCAAAACTTCTGCTTGTCGTGAACGAATTGAGTCCTCAAGAGCATCAAGTTCTAGCCCATGCAGTGATGATTCGGATGTTGAGAGGAGATCCAGTAACCATGGTGCTGATAGAAAGGGTACTTCAATGTCGCTAGGAGCTCCGGGTCATCTTAAGTTTTCTGCTGGTGAGGACAAGAAGCCATCAATTAGAGATAAGTCAAAGAATGTTAAGGTTGGGGCAAAGAGAAAGGCTGAGGGTGTAGTTTGTCATGGTGATGATGGCAAATCTGGTGGGTGGTTTGGGGAGGATGGGACTCGTAGGAAAGTATCAATTGGTGGACATGCTAAACGATTGGCTTCAGATGCGAACAAGTCTGAGTTAAACACCCGAGGCAAGGCCTCAAAGAATCCGTTTAAAGGCCCGAAGTTGTCGGATGTTGCAAAGAGTTCTCCACAGACTATGGTTCCTGATGTTGAGGGACATTTAGATGGTGGTCGTCCAAGGCAGAAGAATGGCCAAGCTGGCAATGAGCAGTCATTGTCTGTTAAGAAGGCTAAACTTGTGGACAGAATGGGTGATGGCACCAAGGGATCAATTTTTAAGAATGGAAAAAGCGACTTGGAGGCAACGATGCTTGATGAAGAAGTTGTTCCTTCAGTAGCAATGAATCCTCACCGTGCACCAGATGCAGTGTCCAAAGATGGTAAAAGAAGTTTGGGTATTGGAAGTCTGAAAACAGACGTACCAAAGAAAAGAAGAGCTGTTAGGTTGTGTGATGACGATGATGATGATGAGCCTAAAACTCCAGTTCACAGTGGTTCAATGAAATCTGGCATCAAAGTCGGCTCATCTGTCTTGATCTCAGATTCTGTAAAAAAACCCAGTGACAATAACGAATCTTCTAATTTCGGTGGACATAGTCTGAAAGGAGTTGATCGAGATGGAAGTACTCTGCTGCCAAAGGTTGAAAGCTCTACTAAGGCAAATGTGTCTCACAGTCCAGGATTCGACAAGCAGGTTGTGAAGGACTGTAGGGCAGATTTAATTTCTCCGACGAAGACCCCTCAGGTTGTTGCTTCTGCTAAGAAGTTGATTGACCAACAGAGGCCAAATAGGTCTTTCAACAAGGTGCCCGCTTTAGCTTCTACTAAGGTACCAACTGTGTCTGCTAAAGATCAAACTATTATGTCTGGTGGGTCAAACTCTACTCAGAGTCAACTATCTGCTCAGAAAAGTAGGCATCCTTTTCCCGTGGAGAGAGCTAAAGTTCCACCAAAAACTGGTTTGAAGTTGATAGAACCAGCTGTTTCTATAGGTAACCCAAAGGACCATGACTCCGAGCTTGATGGAAGGTACACATAGTTTTGATTGTTTTCTTCCTTAATTGAATTTTAGCTCTGTCTGAAATTTTTAGTATCTCATTTGTAAACTGCAGATCGGAAGATACTAAGGATAAATCTGGCTCTCTGAAGAATTTAATATTAATAGCCCAGGCTAAAAGGCGACAAGCGCATATGCAAAATTTTCCTCCTGGTGTTGGGGACTCTGTGATGGAACCCAGTGCAAATCTTCTGCACAGTCCTAGCCCATCTTCTACACGCCGTGCTTTTCATTCTGGTGGGGTAAATGTGACGCAAGCTGAGCCTGGGGGACCTATTGCTTCTCCATCTGGCCGTGCTCCGCTGTTGGTATCTGACGAATCTGAAGAAAAGGGACCGAGTTTGGGACGTCAGTCTGCTGGAAGTACTCTTAGCGGCGGCACAGAAGCAGCTGTTTCTCGCGATGCTTTTGAAGGAATGATTGAGACACTATCAAGAACCAAGGAAAGTATTGGTCGTGCTACCCGACTTGCAATTGATTGTGCAAGGCACGGAATGGCTAATGAGGTTTGTTCGTGTATCTTTCATATCACTATTTATAGAACTTGTACTTCTATAACTGTACTAAGATTTCAAGATACGGAGTCACTGATCTCGATTTTTTAGCTACATAGTTTCTATTGTCGCTGACCTTTTCTGAAACGTGGAGGCATTTGACCATCAGCTTGAGTTTTGTGGATGTGTGAGTTTGTCAATTTTCGTCGTGCATTTAGTTGTTGGTTTCCTGATGTTGCTAAATGGCAAACATGATGATATTTTGATGGATGAATTTACTCATAGCCTTTATTTGAGCATCTTTGCTGCATGTAATTTATTTAGAAGAGGACATGTTGATTTCCTAGCCGAAGTGATAAGATTTTGTGTGGTGCATTCCTTGGTGGAAGTATCACTTACATTTGACAGGTCATTGTAATATATATTGGTGACAGTTTTATGCTTGGCGCTGAGATGAGCTTATTACCCATACTTGTGGTTCTAAAATCTAGTTATGTGATTGATAAAGATACTTATTTGGCTTTTGACTCGCTCCTTAGGTTGTAGATCTGCTCATTCGTAAGTTGGAAAATGAGTCAAGCCTCCATCGCAGAGTGGATCTATTTTTCCTGGTGGACTCAATTACCCAAGGTTCACATAATCAAAAAGGTATCTCATGCTGAATATAGATGCCTGACAGGGAGCATCTAAGGATGTGGCTTTGTTGTTGTTAATTGTGTATCCATTTGCATACAAACTAAAGCTTGACACTTTAGTATGTTGGTCACTAATAAATGAATAAACGGATCACTCATCTTTGATGGTCATGTAAATGGTAATCTTTTGCGTGACCTAGTTTTGGGTGCTGTATGTCTTTACGCAGGTGTTGCTGGGGCATCGTATTTACCTGCTGTACAAGCAACATTGCCGCGCCTTTTGGGTGCCGCTGCTCCACCTGGCGCTAATGCTCGGGAAAATCGGCGACAATGCTTGAAGGTAAATATTTTAATGTCTAGTTCTTGACATTATTTCATTTTGCATCCATATTTATTTGCTCAATTTCAGGTCTTGCGGCTGTGGCTTGAGAGAAAGATTCTGCCAGAGTCAGTCCTTCGGCGCTTCATGGATGACATTGGAGGTTCAAATGATGATATGAGTACGGGGTTATCCTTTAAACGTCCATCAAGAGCCGAGCGTTCAGTGGATGATCCTATTAGAGAAATGGAGGGTATGCTTGTTGATGAGTATGGAAGGTCGGTTTTGTCATTCTTCCTCCTTTACCCCTTCCTGTGATCGACTACTTTGTGTTTTGCTTAAATTTCTTTACTTTTCAATCTTTGGCAAGAGGTTTAGTCCCTTTGGTTGGAACACCTTTGATGTTTTAATGTGGAGTGGCTTTTCTCCATCTAAATCTGCTTAAGAAAGGGTCTTATACACTACAGTTTTGATGCTGAAGACTAAGACCTTTCTTCAACTAAAGCGTGGTTACTGAATACACCGTATACTGAATATGCACCTAGCCGTGTAACTTTTTGCTTCTAATATATTCACAATGCTTCGTACAAGTACGGATATGCAGAGCACTAATACGCAATACACAGTGCGCTGGAGAGTATTCTTTAACCCGGTTTTAAAGTAGACAAAGAAAAGTATTATTTTGTAGGCTTATTGTCTACTTAAGGCTAGTTATTTATGTATTGCTATCATGGCTGTGGTGTTCCTATTCTCAATGTTTATCACGACTCACATTGACAATGTCTTCCTTATTTTCACTTCTAAATTTGGTCCTATATACGGCTTTATGATGTCAATGTGGCTGACAAGTTTGAGCTGTGTCGTTTCTGTTAGATTGCGTCCCCACAAATGATTAAGCTTGGTCTGAGGTCTCGTGTGTTTCTTAATTTCAGCTAGCTTTTTTTTTTTTTTTTTTTTTTTTTTTTTTTTGACAGAAGCTACCAATTTATGGTTACTATACCATTGGTTTTGTTTATATATTTATTATTTTCTTCCTTCTCAGGATAAAACAACTAAATTTATAATCAAGGTTAAGACTTGAGAGTTTGAACTTCTTGATATGCTTATTGTCCAGACGTGCTTACAATCTCCTGAGGTCAGTTTATATGATAGCACCGTTCTGATGATTTACATTTCATGATTGTGGGTGCAGCAACGCTACCTTCAATTTGCCTGGATTTTTGTCTACTCATGGATTTGTTGATGATGAGGAAGATGAGGATGATGAACCAAGTACTCCTCACAATCAATCAGAAGCATCACCATTGCAGCCATGCACGAATACTTCAGTAGGGCCAGAAACAGGGATGCTTACACCAAATGATAGGCGTCACCATATACTTGAGGATGTGGATGGTGAGCTTGAAATGGAAGATGTTTCTGGGCACCCAAAGGATGGATCTATATCCCGCTATGGTTTGCTGGGGAAAGATGAACCAGAAATGCAGTTGGACGCTGAAGTCGACTCTTCTAATAACCTAATGGAGCTGCCATCACCTGATGGGTCTCCTCCATTGCCTCTTGAATCTCCTCCTCCACTTCCTCCCCTCCCCTCATCCCCTCCCCCGCCTCCACCACCACCACTATCACCTTCGCCGCCACCACCCCCACCTCCACCTTCATCACAGGTTTCTCAGCCACCTGTGCCTTCTTTGCTTCCTCTGGGCCCTCAGCAAGCCAGCAACCTTCAGCCTCTAGTCCCATTGCAGCATCCAGTGACTCCTCAAGTGGTAATGCATCCTCCTGCAGCATTGCATTCTGTAGAGGTGTTTCCACAGTTTCACTCCATATAAGCATGCTCACTTTGAAATTTGAATACTTTGTGAATATAAGTCGTAGTTTTAGTGTTTGCTTGTTTCTGATTTGTACTTCTGTTGCAGGGGGGTCATTCTGTGCAGTTGGCTGGGAATACCTCACAGCAGATGCCTCGTTTCATGCCTGCTGGAGCACCAATTGCCAGGCCTCTGGAATATGGGCAAACTAACATGTATCAAGGACTGCAAGCTGGGCCATCCAACCAGCAGTTTCAGCAACACCAGCAATATCAGGCTGCACAGGCAACATTTCCACAGAGACCTTTCCCACCTGTCTCGATGCCTCAACCTCCTTTAGGCTCTTTCACATATAATAAGCCCCCAGCTCAGCAGCACATGCCCCATCCTCATTCACATCTTCCTCCCTTCCCTCCACCCCCTTCTCATCCATACCCAGCTTCCAATTTGGAAGGTTTGAGACGGTTTGGTGATGAACAGTGGAGGCCGGCACCTGTTGAATATAATGCAGATAATCATCATAACGCATGGGTAAATGGAGGGCGGCCACAGTCTTGTCAAACCACAACTTTTAGTGGGGAAGGTATACGAGTATTTTCTTTCACATAGTCTTTGTTAATGCATTTTTGTTTACACTATTACTGATCCGAAACCCTTGGAAGCCGATCTAGATAACCTATTCTAAGAAATTATTGAGCTATGATTGATCATGTGTTTCTTGTTTAAATTATGCAAGTACTCCCTCCATTTCCTTGAATTTATTGTGTTCTCATTTGGCACAAGTTTTTAGGAAAGAGGAGATAGTTTTAAAGGTACACTTAGGGTCATTTTTCACAAGTTTATAAGCGGTTTGGGGCCCGTTATGACCAAGAAAGGGCAAAAAAGTTATTCTACAACACAACACAACACAACACAATATAGTGCCAAATAAGGAAACGGATGGAATTGGAAGAAATGACCCAAAGAGTAACATGCGAATAATTTAAAGAGAGGGAACCTAATATGGTGTTACTATGCTGGTCACACCCTTGGTGTTTTTGTATATATTGATATCCTGTGTTACTTATTAAAAAGAAATGTAGCTTCACCATGCTGTTGTTTTGCTTGTTGTCTATGTGTGTCTTTGCAGTTATCCTTTGTCTTTATTCTGACTTGAAAAATACGAGGAGTGACGATACGACATACTTGAAGGATTATTGCACAAGAGCAACTATAGGCAACAGTACACAATAGCACAGGAGACAAGAAACTCAAACAATTCCTTACCTAACCCAATCCACCCATCTCATTTCTCTCTCGCCCCTGTTGAACTCTGATTATCTCTCAATAGCTCATCTCCTCGCCACATACCTTACTAAAACTTGGCTAGACATGTATCTTCATTTCCTTCAATCATCTCTCTAGTATGAATCACCCTCAAGTTTAACCTTTTTCACTATCGACCATGGGTACATAGCATAAAATTTGGATCCACTATCCTCCAAGCACATATTTTATCCGAAACCTCTCCGAGCAGCGGGAATCAATTTGCCATCATTTTCACCATATCAAATCTCACTTACAAATGTAATAATGGTTGGATTTTCGATCACCTGAAAATTCAACCGTAAAATCCTTTTCTGGCAACTCTACCATTTCCCCTCTTTTAATCCCATCCCATGTCTTTGGGTTTAGTTGTAGGGTGTCCATTGACTCCAGCTGCCTATGTACTTGACCATGGAGTAATTTAAGGGTATTGTCGTTGTGTGTTAAAAGGTGTTGTTATTGGTCCTCGTTGGAGAGCCGAGATGGGGAATGTAGGCTAAGGTCGGGAAAATGTAGAAGGGTAGTGTTATGGCAGGTGGAAAAGTGTGGAGGGGATAGATTCTAGACTGAGAGGATACAGACTTGAGGTGGGGGTGGTAAATGCAACTTGAAATTTGCTCCTGAGTTTGTCCTGTATTTGTGCTGGAAGGGGAGGCTTGGCGCTCACGGCTCACGTGCTCAAGTCTAGTGTGCAGCCTCATGTCCAAAGATGACAAGGGAAGGCTTGCGCCCTATACACCCTTGTGATGGACCCTTCCCTTGATCTTTCACCTTGCGGGAGCGCTGATGTCCTCTAGGCTGCCCTTTTATTTGTACTAATGGGCTTTTACGCCTCTCCTTGAATGATCGTCTAAACTCTTCCTATTCTGTTGTGGTGTGACTGGGTATCCCTAAAACCCCACTGGTTTTACCCATTAGGAGGCTAAGCAATCAGCATCCTAACCTGGAAAAGATGAGATGATAGGTTCTGGTCAGAGAGAGGTGACGGAAATGAGGTATGGGTGGTAAATGGGACTTTAAGGTTTGCTGCTATTGTTGTCCTGTAATATGCTATTGGTATTTTACGCCTCTCATCAAATGAAGCTATATACCCAAGCTGTTGTAGTGTGATTAGGATTTACCTGACCCCTGCTTGTGATGGCCATAAAGAGGCTCTAAGTAATCCGCGCTCCCTGAGAAAAATCCATAATATGAGTCAATCCGAAGATGATGCGAGAGTTGTCTCCAACCAAATAACCTAGAAGGTATTAAAAGACTAAAAGTACAACGCTCTGTATCTGTCTTCTCCTTGTTCCAAGCCCGGCAATAAGCTTAGCCTAGGTGGTCCTTGATTCCAAAAGCACAAACCTAATTCTCCCTTCTCTCCTGTAAGAGTTAAACTCATTAAGATTTAGTAGTGTCACCGTGCAAAGAAGGCAAGCTATCCTCACTTATGCATCGGTACGACAGTACATTCTGCTTATCTTAGGAGAACTATACCTCATTGGCCTTCTTCGCTACAACATGTCATTAGTATCGATCTTCTCCACAGTCCTATTGAAACAAAAGCTCGAACCTTCAAACCTGCTTGATTTCTTAATGAGATTGGTACAGAGATAAGGTTTGTCTTGAGTTGGCGTGCTGACACGTTTATGGAGAGCATGTTAATGAAAGAGAACTTGTCATATCACCAATCCACATTCTAGTGTCATAAGTATTTGTTATTCACATTATCCAACAGAACGGTCAGAAAAGAGAGGTCTTTAATTTCTCAATCACGAGTATTGCTATGCAAACGGAGATATGAAGTTGTTTATGCCAAGGTAAAACGTAGAAACGGTAGCTCGTTGCAAAACAGAAACTACATGTATTCGATGAAACATATTAGCGAAGGAACAATACCGTATCTAACATGCTCCCAGAATCTGCTCCTTGAAGGTTTTCCTATTATAAATGTAGCAGCAGGAAGTGAAAACTGTGGAATTGGGTCACAAACATCCATGGTGATGCATGGGATACTAGTGAAGATGCCAGACTAAACTAACCATTACGATGGAGACCACATTTCCTCTCGATAACACAATGCCTTAAACTTCAGGTTCCAAAGGAAATCCCCAGTCATTTCATATCAAAGAAATATTTTTGCCTCCTAGGTGTTTGAAAATCTCACACCTTCTACTATGGGTGTACAACCTCAAGTTGACTACTAAATGATCCTTTTTCTCAAATTGAACACCAGACTCACCTTAAGACCTGTTATCAACTACTCGGGATGGAGCTTTGATAGCCCAATAGTGCCTATTGGACGAAATCGTCCAATAGGGGAGGCTAGAAGACAAAATCCCCAAAATCAATCCCCTTCTTCCTTCTTCTTCCTCCCCCGCAAAACTCCATAACCACCCACCTTCAACCTACTGCATCATCAATCTATCACCCATTCCGGCACAACACACCACCGGCTTCGCCGGTGGAGAAAACCAAAAGACACCCTATGATAGATGGGGTGATTGATTGGGCGTGGTGAACCCTTTTTGGGGTGTGGTGTTCTGAAGTGATAGCGGCGCCGGGAAGTGGGACCCTAAACCCTTTTTCCGTGCTCGTGGTCGTAGCGAAATGAAGGGGTTTGGCTGAACTCATTGCCATGGTTGCCGAAATGAGAGATTAGGATATGGTTATAGTGAAATGTGCAGAGAAAGGGAAGAAATGGGAGGAAGAAAAATGGTGGAAAGTTGCAGAGAAGGGAAGTCGGGATGAGGGAGAAGATGAAGAAGAGTGATTTTTTTGTCCTTTAGTGCCCCTATTGGACGACTTGTCCAATAGGCACTATTGGTTAAGAATTACCCACTCGGGATGTATATGGTGAAAATTCGATGTACTGTTCAAGCACGTTTGAAGCACCTTCCTCCCAAAGAAATATGCTCCCTTCCTGCTACGCGAACATTTGTCAATCCTGAAAATCACGGAATCCTGAAATACCAAGCAAGTAATCCAAATGTGTGACAGTGTCCTTTGATCTTGAGTTTGCTTGTACTTTTGTCACATTGAAAATGCCTTTGCTCATTATTCATCTTTTTGTTAATTAGGTGGATAGTGTTTGCTTGGGCTATGTTTTTGTGTCCTTTACTTTTATCCATCTGCTGTCGTTATGACAATAATTATTGTATTCTGTTGTAAAGTACTTCCTTTTGTATGCACACGAATTTGTGGTTTGATTTGTGAATACTTGGACCCTGCTGCAAGTTCTATTTGTCTAAGATTGGTTTTGTGAATTACTTCAGCATACTTCCGACCACCTGAGAGACCACCAACAGAGAACTTGGGACATCATGCCTCTGTTCCAAATTCTGCCATGGGGGTTCCTTCAGCGTCAGGTAAACCCTTTTTTTGGTTTAAATTTATTTATTTATTTACATATATACTGTACATATCAGTACGCTGAATGATTATTGTTTGTGATGTATAATGCATTGCTTTAACCATCTTCAGGAAATAGTTTTAGCCAGATGTTACCTTCCAGGCCTGATATGCCGTCTCTTAATGGTTGGAGGCCAGTGTAGGGAACAGCTCGAAGTCCATATTTGAAGAAATGTGAGCTTTTTGGCCTCAGACTAGTACCTGGATAGCTAAGATACTTTATATTCCTGATGTAGAACAATTTTGTGTCCTTGTAATAGCACATGAAAATTCCTCTGCAGATATGCATATAAAGTATTCCTTTACTCTTAGCATGAATTGACATCCTGGCAGGAGTGTCCTAGCCATCATGTACCATTGTACTTGCATAATTTAGTTAGTAAAGGGCAGCCCGGCGCACATTGGCGTCCCCGCTAAGCGAGGGTCCGGGGAAGGGTCCCACTGCAAGGGTGTAATGAGGGCAAGCCTTCCCTTGTCAATTTATTTGACAAGAGGCTGCTCCCAGGACTTGAACCCGTGACCTATCGATCACACGGCAACACCTTTACCGGTGTGCCAAGGCTCCCCTTCCTGGTTGTCAAATACCTGTTTTTTTTTTTTTTTTTTTTTTTCATGGTTCTATTCATGTATTTTTATTTCGATATGAAAAAGGAGGTGATCTTTCAATATCAACAACTGTGTCAGTTAATATGTACAATTTCTCTGTATTATGAATTTTGATTAAAAAAAAAGTATGATCTTTGATGTGAAATTACATGCTAAATGTAAACAGCTATACAAATGAAAGATAAAAGAGTTTTTGCATTCTCTTGCTTTTGAGTATTTTTCAGTCTTTTCTCTCCCTTATAATCATTGATTTATTTATTTGTCAGTGTCTGTGATTCAAGGCGGTGAAGAAATGTTTCTTAGCGAGCCTTCTACGTGAGATCTTACAAAGGGGAATACGACTACCCTTGAAGGATTGCGCCAAGTATATTGGGGAAATTCTGATGGACTATGTAGATTAAATGTATCCTGAGAAATCAACTTCTGCTGATATGTGCCTTCCAATGTAAGCCGATGCTTGCTGCTCAGCTACTAACTATGTTGAGTAACTTTTGTAAACTTCTTTAGTTTTATTATTAACATGACGACTTTAACGTTTAAATAGATAAATTTAGTTGCTGTTATTTTGCTCTTGAACATCTGGTTTTCTTTGAGTAGCGGTGATGGAATTATGATTTGCTATTGGCCAATGGTCATGAGTAATCACAGAAGACTCATTCTTAGGATTTGTGGATTTGGTAATTGTTTCGTGTTTTTGATGTGTGCATAGATTTGTTGAGGCATATGCTGAGGATTTGCACTTGTAAACAACGGAGTTTAATTTTTGGCTGAATTGATTTTTTCATTGGAAGACCTTTGCTGAAAGAGAAAAACTGGGAGAAAGATGTCATAGGAATGGGAAATTGTATGGTGGACAGTACTTATATATTGTATGGTTTTCTTTGTAAATCCATGAGCCATAGAGCAAGCTTGAAACACTCAGGTGCTGAAGCTCGATTATCCCTGTTTTAAATTTCTTTGGCCAAACCTAAAAGGACCTTCATTCATTTCCATCCCATTAGAAAAGACTGTTACGTATGAATATATGATGTATAGAATATTGTGTCCCGTAAAATATTGGATTCAGTGTTTAAAGGAGAACTGCCAATCAAGGTTGGGCTGGAGAATTCTGACCAGAATTGTAGCTAACCATCAGTGAAGTTATGCTTCATATTTTTATGAGTCTACTGTAGCAAGAAACAAATCTTTGGAGTATAGTACGAAAGTACGTTAACTGACTGCATATGTGAATATATTCTCAAAACCCTGCATGGGTGCTTATGCGCTTTGAGGATTCATTGAAATTTGGGTCTTATTAGTTTTCTGTGGAGGATGTTGTTATATTGTCTATTGAGTGAGTGTGCATTCACTGAAATATTTATGGATTAAAGTACGCTAACTGACTGCACCTGTGAATATATTCTCAAAACCTTGCATGACTGCTTCTGCTCTTTGAGGATTCATTGAAATTTGGGTCTTTACAATCTTCTAAGGAGGAAGTTGTTATAATGTCATTATACATCCACTGAAGTATTTTTGGAATATAGTACGTTAACTGACTGCACCTGTGAATATATTCTCAAAACCGTGCATGGGTGCTTCTGCCCTTCTAGGGTTCATTGAAATTTGGGTCTTATTAATCTTCTGAGGAGGAAGTTGTTATATTGTCTATTCAGCGTGTATACATTCATTGAAGTATTTATAGGTTTTGGGGACACCTGATGGTATTGAGTGTGCTTCTAGCCACAACGGATCAGTTGGTGGTGCTTATACTTCTTATGTTTATCTGTACTGTTTGAGGTTAATTAATTTCTTGAAGACTGCAAGCCAGAAATAAATAGTGTTTCGTGTGATGATACTTGTGTTGAAATGAAAAAATTGTATTCTAAAATGATGCAGCAGCAACAGGACATTCTGCTCACATGAAATTTGTTCTCACCTGCTGTCATCTGCATGTACTTGCCAACGTCGTAGTGTAGTTGATGTGTGACATCGGGTTTCCTATTATCAGCGTGAAACTTCATGTATGCTTTTGGATTTTTAGGTTTGTTGAGTAGGCTGTTTACAGTCTGATAATTGGATGTTTTGTATTTATGTGCGTGGTTGAGCCTGGGAGACGTACTTGATTTCTTTGGCATGGATGTTGTCGATTTCGTAAGTCTGTTTCACTTATGTGCTAGTGTGAACCGTTTTTTTTATGTTATCTTGATCATAGAACTTTTGAATCAATGTTATGTCTGTTACAGGATGCCTATTTGGCAAACAGAGTGTCAATTTGTGTTTGTGTCTTTGTGGAATTTGAAATATGGATTGCCTTATTCTCCTTGTATGCAGTTAAGCTTCATTGTCCAATTCTGGTTGTGTGAAATATTGGGAAGGCGCAACTAGCAAATACTAGTCTTGTGTGGTGCTAATGTTCCTGTTCTATTGCAGGGCTGGAGAAAACAGATTTTTGATTTCATTGCTTGTGTTTTAGTTTCACCCTGGTGGCTTTTTTTTTTTTTTTTTTTTTTTTTTTTTTTTTTTTAAAGATGGTGTTGCTTAGTTATGATCTCATCCTAAGTTTTTTTTCAACTAGGACCGAACATGCGTTGTCTTATTTTAAATGCTTGATTTGGGGTTTGCACCTTTGAGGGTTAACCTAACAGTGTTTATTTTCTAAAAAACTGACGTTGTGAGCTACTTTTGGACATTTTGTGATGTGTCAACCAAGTGTATTCCTGATTTTGTAGCCCTTGTTATTTTTTTTTTTTTTTTACCTTTATGCAGTAAGCTCGTAACTGTGGATCATCATTTGTTGTTCTCTTGAAAATTGAAAGAGTTTGTCGGCTTAATTTTTGTTGTCTAGTTCATTTTCCTTGGATTAATTTCCATTCTTGTTCTTTTTTTTTTTTTTTTTTTTTTTTTTTTTTTTTTTTTGGCTGTAATCCCTTTATTTCTTAACATCTGTAATCTTTTTTTAAAATATGGGAAGAGGGTTTACAGCTGTATTATGTCTTGCATCTTTATAATGGCGGGTCACTTTTGAGACTGCGTCAATAGCTGCTTCTACTGATTACACGGGTTAACCGGGTCTACTGGTCATTCACTTGTCTTTGTGGTGCTTAGATGCATTTAGAATTTCAGACACTGGCTGACTTCATAATACATCAACCTTCCCAATGTTTAGTTGTTACTCATGGACAATATACCCAGTCACCTTTTTAAATGTCATTATCTGTTGAGATATCAGAAGTTTGTTATTTTCACTCAAATCTCTTTTTGCGTTTCTTGTTTCTTGTAAATATCTTAGTTTCTTTCCTTATCTAGTGTCTGTTGCTCCAATTGTTTATTTACTTCCTAAGTGTTGTCGAGATTCAGCTTTTTGGTGTGATGTTCAATCCTTTCTCTGTTTAAAATCTGGATTTCTAGACCATGCAAACTTTTTTCGCTCATCTGTTTCTTTTGCTTGGCTAGTGATTTTGTCTGAACTCATTATATCCTGTTTCCATGGCTAAAGAATTGCATTCCTAAAGATACTTTGAGCTTCCCCTTGGGAAGTATTTGCCTTGCAACTTTCCTATTTTGTTCCTTAACCTGGGCTTTGTTCTAGCCTTGTTGTATTATAATCATATTTGTCTCTCCACATTTTGTTATGCATAGATGGTTTTTCCCAACATATTTTATTTTGTTTATCTGAATATGTTCTGTAATCCTGTTTGTAAGTTTCTTTTCTTCTGCTTAAGTTCATTCATTTGCCTTTTCTTCTGCTAAGTTCATCCTTTAGGCTTTTCTTCTGCTTAAGTTCATCCTTTTGCCATTTTTTCTGCTTATTACAGATCATCTTGAGAACAGTCAAACTCAGATATTATCTTATTTTATTTAAAAAGCCTAGTTTTTATCTTTCTTTATAATAGGTTTGATTATGCAAAGTAACTTATGATACTTTAAAGCAAGAAAGTGGATAATTTGCCCATATCGTCTCAACCTAAAAATATATCTAGAAGACTGCAACCTACAACTCCTACGACGGTGTTCTGGCTTCATTTGTGTTTATACAATATAAAGAATTATATTACTAATTTTCTCATATTCAAGTTGTATTTTTCACCTCAAGAGATGGAAGTATCAGTTTTATGAGCGGGGTAGATTATTGAGTCAAAGTCGTATATGTGTATTGCTTTATTGTGGCTTTTGAAGATGAAACCTATTAATTAGGATGATAGTTTAGAAGAAAATTAAGCAACTAGTTGGTTCATAAATTCATTATTTTGTTTGCAGTATTTGATGAATGACTATTAAAATCTAAGAAAACGGAGCTTTGATCGCTGCATTGGAATGTTGTGTTATGTTGGGCTTTTTTTAATCCAAATAAAACTGAAACAGTATGACGCTTACTCCAACTCCCCCTTATCTCACCAAGGCGGGAGTCTTAGAGGCACTAGGGTAATGTTGTTGTTTATGATACTTACTCTGGTCTGCTATTTTATAGTTTGAGATACTAGAAATGATTAAAAAGCTTAATGTATTTGTTTCCAGCACAGGTGGACTTCATAATTTTAACTACCAGGTGTTGTTTTTGCAGGTTTTGCTGATATTTATGTGCAGTTCCATCTGTTTGGCTCTTATAACACACATGGATTTGATACATTCCTCTTGGCGGTTAATTTTGTGGCTATATTGGAGGTAACAACTTATATAGAAGTTTCATAGATTAATTCCTGCTAACCTAATCCCTTAGAACCAGACTGAGCATAAAGATAGCTATGAAGTTAGCTCTTATAAGTGTGCATCAGTTGCTCACTGTATATATTGCGACTAATTATAGTGCACAGATTCCTTGGTTCATTTTGTACATATTTCCATTGTTGACATGTCAGGAAGAATTCCTTGTCTGAGGCCACTGGCGCTGTTTACATAGTTCATTTTTTCCAGTTTTTGTCTTCCATTGTTATTAACAAGTTATGAAATTCTGAGTTACTCTTCAGTATAAGTTACCCTTTGCTCATGGCTGTCAGTCCTCTTTTCAAACATGTTTGTGTGGGGAACAGAATATTTTCTGTGATTTAGATATCTGTAGACTGTAGGATTTACTGATATCTAATCAAAGAGTTTACTGACAATGGAAATCATCACATGTTACAAGAACCATATAGGCGAATCAATTGCTTTACTGTCTCTCCCCTGTTTGCAACGGGTCTGGAAAAGTGTCTTTATGGGAAGGAATTCCTGAAGGCTTGATACATTGTCGGAATATTTTAGTCAGTTGGATACAAGAACATGCTTGTTGATTGAGGAAAGAACCTTTGTTTCTGTGTTAAACTTTATATCCTTTCTCATAGGATTTAATAGAAATTGAGGCGTTTCAGTTCTTTTGTTGGGAATGTGGAGTTGTTAATCGAAAAGTGAAAGTGAAGGCCTTAAAGTGCGTACACTGTTTTGTGCATTTGTTATCATGAGAAGTAAAGGTGGATCTGTGTGTCTCGTTTCAATATAGAAATGGGCATGGTGGTGGTGAGAGTGGGATAATTGTGGCGCTTGAATGTTGGACTTAGATACAAGTGACGAAATATCATGTGAGACTTTGGGCGCTGCGGTTCACTCAAGCTTTTTTGCTGTAACACGGTTACTGCTTAGGACTCATCTTTGGCAGAATTATTGGACTCCGTGGCTGTACCAGTGTGATAAGGGGACCATCGATTGATGGCTTTTCATGTTTTGCCGTTATCCATCTGTAAGTAACTACTGTTAGTCTCTAACCTATTTCTTACTTTTGTGACATTTTCTGAGTCTAACCTTTGGTATCTCTGTTCTTCTATATTATTGATTGATACAGAAATTTTGTTCAACAAATTTAGAAATGTTCTCTTAAACTCTTAATAGGGTTGCAACATACATTTCACATTTTCACCCTTACTACACTCCCTGCGCACATAGCTATATGGAGCCATCGCAGTGAGATTAGTTTTCCGTAGCTGCAACTTTAGTCCTCGCACCCTTTCAGACCTGCTTTCACCTTTTGGGTCACAAGTTGGCTACCTGAGCTGCTTTTCTTCATCTGTGTTCTGACTTAGTTTTGGGACTTCCCTGCATCAATTTTTGCGAAGCTTTTGTGCCTTGGTATTTTTACTGGGCCCAAAAAAAAAAAAAAACGCAATAACAATAGCTTTTCTACACTTCAGTTCCACCTGTCCATTGTGATGTATTGTTCAGTAGTATTTGTGTACTGCTAGCTTTTGTTTCTTCGAACTATTAATACTCCGTAATTATATTACGTGGCTGCAAAAGAACCCCTTGACGTGAAGTTGGAATTTTCGATCATTTTCTTGCTATAATTTGAGATTGTGAAATGTTGTCGTACTTTTGTTCTTGTGAACTGCATGATTTCAAAACTTCGTGATGTATTTCGTGAGCAATGTCACCGAACTTATCGGCATGGATAGAAGCACAGTGCATAGTGCGAGGTGTGGTTTTTGGTGTTGCATCTCACATGTAAGCATGTAACGTAGTGTAAGCGTAGACACAACTTATTTAGGCATACTGCGACTGCGTAAGGCATGCTCATCTTCTAGAGACTGGTACCTTTTAACATTTGAGGATTTGGGACGTGGTATACATATGGTCCGAAAGAAGTACCGACAGTTGTGAGTTTCGAGTTTGCGACATACTGGTCCTTAGAGAGGGTGGCTCTATGCCGATTCTCGAGCATTAACAAAATTGGTCTTGAAAATGATATGTTGTCGAGTAACAAAAGCAATCCTATGGTTAGGAGTCAGATGACATGGGGCATCTTGTCTAACACGAACTTGTGCTGAAGCTGCAGCTCTCCGTTGTAGACATCTGGCAATGAAAAACAAAGGAAACCGGCAGCATACGAGACTGGTTTTTAACGTGTGGTGGTTACAGTTACAGACCCAGAAGCGTAGCTTGCAGGACTGAAAACTAGAAATTTAATTGGAGTGGTTTTTGATGTTTGTTTATGGAATTTAGGTGACGCAGACATAGCTAAGTAGCTGACTACCGGCCCGTATACCATGGTCCCGGGACTAGGTAGTCCCGGTGACACGTCACCGCCACGTCACCTTGACGTCACCGGTTTATTTAAAAAAACCGGTTTATATTTAAAATAAACCGATAAAAAAAAACTCACGGCTTTTCACCTTCCTCTCGCGCAAGCACTCCACCGCCCCAGCCGCTGGCATTAGCCACTAGAACCTCCGTCGCCGCCGACGGCATTAGAGGCATATCAAGCCAACGACTTCACCTCGACCACCCATTTCCTTCGCCTATGAAGCCTTTTCTCGCATTCAACGCTCTCCTATTTCACTCACTTCCCCCGCCCATTTTATAGCCACCCACACTAGACCTGGCCAGTTGGGGGGGTGGTGCATGCACGGTGTTGAGAGGCGGGAGTGGGGGTGGTGGCCGTGTGGTGTGGAGATGATGGAGATATATAGGAGAGAGAAGTGGGAAGGAAAAAGGAAGGGTAAAATTGAGGAGGCGAGAGAAACGTGATGTAACGGGTGCTGGGAAAGTGGGAAGTGGGAATGGCCTTTTTATTATTATTATTATTATTATTATTATTATTTAATTTTTTCAGTTTTTGGTCAAATTATTTATGAGACTTGGGTTGTACTATTTATGTCACGCTAATATACACAATTGTCACGCTAATATACATAATTATTACAATAAAGTACATAACTGTCACGCTAAAGTACATTATTATTGATACAATAAATTACATAATTGCAATGCTAAAATACATAATTGATAAGCTAAAGTACGTAACTAATTCACTAAAAGTACATAATTTAGACGTTAAGGTACATTACACACTTACGTTATTTTATGATAAACTGCTAAAATTCATAATTTAGATGCTAAAGTACATTATTTACACGCTAAATTACGTTATTTTTAAGCTAAAGTACATAATGTAAACATTAAAGTACATTATTTATACGCTAAAGTACATACCTTATATACTAAAATACATAATTTAGACGTTAAAGTACATTATTTATACGCTAAAGTACGTAATTAATATGCTAAAGTACATAATTAATACGCTAAAGTACATAATGTAAACGTTAAAGTACATTATTTACACGCTAAAGTACATAACTTATATACTAAAGTACATAATTTAGACGTTAAAGTACATTATTTATACGCTAAAGTACGTAATTAATATGCTAAAGTACATAATTAATACGCTAAAATACATAATGTAAACGTTAAACTACATTATTTGCACGCTAAATTACATAACTTATATATTAAAGTACATAATTTTGAGCGATTCTCTTTACCTTGGTACAAAGTCCCAAACCCATTGTCTATTAAATTTTTTTGCATAATACCATCTTTATTGGGGGTCTCAAATGAGTTTCAATGATGATAAAATGAGTCTCAAAATGAGAGACCCCCATTGTAGAGTCTCACAAATTGAGACGGTCTCTGAAAATAGAGACCGTCTCAAAAGTCTCAAGAGACGATTACGTGGGGTCCACTAGTGATAACAATTAATTTTAATACTATTTTGGCCCTAATTAAAAATTAGTAAAATAAAATTTTGAGACTCAAATATAAGTCTCACTATTGAAATAGTTTCAAATTGAGTCTCATTCTCCATTTAATATCAGCATGACGTTAAATGTAACATCATATCAGTATTTAAGACCCAAAGTGAATCTCACCAATAGGGATGCTATAACAATGTTGGTCATATTATCACATAGTTGACTATTGTCACAAATTAAAGTTGGCTTCCATACATTATACATGTCACTTTCTAGTAAAAAGTAAAAACTTGTTCATTTTCTCTTCTCTCTTTTATCTCTCTCGATCATCCTGACTCCTGAGTTGCTCTTATGAGTCTTGTCCTCTTGTTTTCAATATTTCATGCCCAATTTAAATCTCTGATCTCTGTCATTTTCTCTTTCTTATTTATTTCTTCTGAAAACCCATAAATCTCATCTCACTCTGATCTTGCTCAATTTAATTTCTTATTCGGAAAGCGGGTGCAGATGAAGATAAAGAACCAAGGAACACTAGAAGATCTGGAAACCAGAGCGCGGTGCTCCGATCGGCGGGCATAATTGCACTTCTATAAACATATTGACTGCAGCAACACAAAGAGAGTCCACCAGCCTAGTCAAGGGCAGCTTTTGCTCTTCGACTAGCAATTGGTTTAGGCAAACTATCAAAAATCGGGTTTGCCAAGGCAGCCTGTAAATCAGGCTTCAGTCACCAAATGGGGGCTGACCAGATAGATACACCATCATTCGTGTCTTGATTCCGTAGACTCGGTGTGCTGAAGGAGTTTTTCACTCCCAAAGCGGTTTCCCCACTAGTGAATGTGAAGCCAACTCCACAAATTGTTTCTGCTTCAGAAGCAAGATTGGTACTGAGAGCCAAGCCGTTTCCTGTGATTGCAGAAAACCAATTACGAGTCTTATCTTCTTCTTTCAAGAATTTCTGTGGAGTACAAGTGTAGACCACCTCTGCTTTCTGATGCTGCATGTTCATTTTATCATCCACTTTACGATTTCCATTGTGAAACTGAGCTTAAGTGAGCAACAACAATGGTGGAATAACCGCCATTGAGGAGTGAACTACAAGCTAAGTGTTTGCAGGGAAAATGTATGTAAAACTCAGAAACGAAATAGAAATAGTTTGTATTGATTAAGTTAACAAATGAATTTACAGAATGATCTATATATATACAAGTAGTGATCCTCACTGTAACAAGCTACACCCTCTCCTATTCTCTAACGGCCTTGTAACTGATTCCCGACAAGTTGTAACAACCTTCCAGCTCAGCTGTAACAAACTTCCAGCTCAGCACCTTTACCTAATTGATCAAGTAAGCGTGGAGCATACGTCTGATGGAAGCTCTGAGATGGCATTATAGAACAGAAAGCAGTGAGCTCAGATCACTGGTTCACATCCCCCCCTCAAGGTGGAGCCTCGGTGAAGATACTGAACAAGAGGCCCAACTTGGAACTCAAACTGAAATGCTGAACTGACCTAATGGTTTAGTCAGTATATCAGCAAGTTGCAGAAAGGATTGGACATGCTGTGTAGAAATCAGCCCTTCTTGTTGCTTTTCTCTAATATAGTGGCAGTCGATATTTAGATGCTTTGTTCTTTCATGAAAGACCGGATTCTCAGCAATATGTTGAGCAGCTTTATTATCACATTAGAGTGTGACAGGTAGAGGAATATTGATCTTAAAATCCAGCAATAAATTCTGCAACCAAACAATCTCCCCAGCAGTATAGGACATAGCCCTGTACTTTGAAACAGTTTTCTGTTTCTTAGTTTTCCATGAAATTAATGCTCCTCCCAGAAATGTACACTGTCCTGTCAGAGACTTGCAGCTGAATTTGCAGGCCCGCCAATCAGCATCACAAAAAGATGTCAACTTAAGATCTGATTGAGCAGGGTAATAGAGTGCAGCATCAATGGTGCCCTTCAAGTACTTCACCACATGTAGGGCAGCTTGGAAATGTGGTTGTCGAGGGCTGCTCATAAACTGACTTAAATGCTGAACAGCATAAGATAAGTCAGGTCTTGTAAGATTTAGGTACAAAAGTCTGCCAATTAATCTTCTGTACACCTCAGGTTCTAACATTTCACCTTCATCTTTAGTTAAATGCAGTACCTTTGGTAATGGGAATGCTGCAGCATTACAGGATTCCATCCCTGTATCCTTGAGGATCTCTATCACATATTTCCTCTGATTCAGGAACAGGCCTTCATCAGTCCTGGTGATTTCAAGCCCTAAAAAATGTTTGATCAAACCCAGATCCTTAATAGTGAAGGCTGAGTGCAATACAAACTTCAGATGAGCTGTGTAGAGTAAGTCATTGCCTGTAATCTGCAAGTCATTCACATATACCAATACCACTGTGAATGAATTCTCAATATCCCTTGTAAATAATGAGTAATCATGCTTTGATTGAGCAAAACCCTGTGACAGTAACAATTTTGTAACCTCAACATTCCACTGCCTCGAAGCTTGCCTTAAACCATATAAGGATCTTCTTAGTCTGCAGACTTCACCTGGTTGAGCTTTAAAATAACCTTGAGGAGGAGTCATGTAAACTTCTTCATCAAGATATCCATGCAAGAAAGCATTGTTGATATCTAGTTGAAGAATTTTCCATGATCTAGCTGCTGCTGTAGCTAATAACACCCTGATAGTAGTAAATTTTGCTACTGGAGAGGTGTGTTTAAAATCTGTGCCTTCAATCTGACTGTAGCCCTTTGCCCCCAGTCGTGCCTTGTACCTTTCAACTGTTCCATCAGATTTAAACTTTACCTTGTAGACCCATTTAGATCCAATAGCCTTGAATCCTTGTGGTAGTGAAGTAAGCTCCCAAGTGTTATTAAGTTCCAAAGCCTCAATCTCTTTGTTCATGGCAGCAACCCAATGTTCATTAACCTGTGCCTGATGATATGTTGATGGTTCATGAACAGATAAAACCTTATTCAAGGAAATTTCTGAATCAGAAGGTCTGATGGTCGGAGCAGCTTCAGAAAAAGAGCAAGCCTCCAATGAAGTATGACTGACAGTAACATGAATGTTACTGGGAAGAATAGGACAAATAAAATCCTTGAATTTCTCTGGAATTTTCTTTTGTCTGATAGATTGTCTGATGGGATTACTTGGAGCAGACATTACAGATGTGACATCTTCTGAGGCTGTAGGGGGATCAGTCTGTGAAGATTCCACAGCAATATCTGAATGATCAGTCTTAGGTACATGTAAATGCTGAACTTCTGGTACAGGTGATGATTGATCTCCCATTGAATCTAAACGGAACTCAGTAGATGATATTGTATCATCATCCTCAGTAGTTATGACAGGGGCAGGAAAAAGAGATACAGTATTTCTGGAAGTATCTGGAACATTAACTTTGTAGGGGAAGACATTTTCCTGAAAAATGACATCCCTACTAATGATGACCTTATGTGCCTCCATATCATATAACTTGTATGCTTTTTGGCCATAGGGATATCCAATAAAGACACATTTCCTAGCCTTGGGATCAAACTTGTCTCTGAAATGCTTAGGTATCAATGCATATGCCATACATCCAAATACTCTCAACTCATCATAAGTGGATGGTTGTCCCAACAAAATCTCAGCTGGAGTCTTCCAATTAAGAATCTGAGTAGGAAGTTTATTGATTATGTGGGTGGCAGCTAACAGGCAATCACCCCAAAACCTTTTAGGAAGACCAGCATGAATTAACATTGATCTAGCAGTCTCCACCAGGTGTCTATGTTTGCGTTCGACCCTCCCATTCTGCTGTGGCACCCCAGGTGCACTTTTCTAATGAATTCTTCCCAATTTCTGAAAAAGAGAGGAACATTGCTCTTGCAAGATCTCTGTACTATTATCAGATCTGATAAGTTTGACCAATCCCCCATACTGAGTTTTGACATGATTTAAAAAACCCTCAACAGTAGTAAATACTGCAGTTTTCTCTTTTAAAAGGAATGTCCAGGTAACTCTGGAGTGATCATCAACAATGGTAAAAAAATAACTAGCACTAGTGATAGAATGAATCTTATATTTTCCCCACAAATCCATATGAAGAAGTTCAAAACACTGAGAAGCTCGAGATATACTTCTAGGAAAAGGCAACTGATGAATTTTGGCCAAAATACATGTAGCACAGTCATAAGGCTGCAAATCAAGTTGTTTTATTTCAGAAATATGCTGCATTTTTGCTTACAGAAGTATGTCCTAATCGAGCATGAAGAAGCTTAGATTTGCTTTTCCTAGAGCAAATGCTGCAATTATTACAGGATTTTAAACTACCAATAGCATTACAAGAAGTGTAAGAGGCTAAAGAAGGTCTAAGCTTGTAGAGACCTCCTTCTCTGTCACCAGTTGCAACAACTCTCTTAGTGACAGGGTCCTGTAATATGCAATTTCCATCAGTAAATTGTACCCCATATCCTTTGGTAGATAATAATTTGCTGACAGATAAGAGATTATGCTTGAACTCAGGTATATAGAAGACATCAGTCAGAGTTATATCAGGAGTAACAACAATATCACCCATAAATCTCACAGGTTGAGAAGAGCCATCAGGCATACCAACCAAAACAGGTTTAGACAACTGCTTAACATTACTGAATGAAGCAAATGAAGGTGACATGTGATCTGTGGCACCATAATCAATGATCCAAGCAGATGCAGGAATAGTTTGCACAGAAGTGACATTAGAGGCAAGTATTTTACCTGCAAAGTTGAAAATTGATGCAGGTGTATCCATATGTCCTGTCTGCTGCTGCTGTGCCATCTTCATCATTTCCTGGCATAATGCTGTGACCAGTTGAGGATCAATCTTATTCCCTGATGAAGAAATTCTTGTATCCTGATACTGATGCTCACAAGAATTATCTGCTCCAGAATCCACTACATTAGCTGAATAGCGTTTCACAGGTGGCTTGGGATTTGCCTTATTGGAGTAGATCTGATTCTTCAGTTGAGGATACAACTTGAAGCATTTGTCCTTACTGTGGCCACGCCTGTTGCAGTGTTCACAAAAGATAACAGGTCTTTGATTTTCAGGCTCTGGCCTTGATCTTTTGGCATCTCTGTTCCAGACATTCCAGGAATTCTGGTTGTTGACAGTGTTGAATGCCGATGCCTCAGCAGGTGTGGAATTGCTGTCTGTAATGTTCTTCTGACTCAATTCACAAAACCATCGAATACACCTTGTTAGCAGGAGGAAAGGGTTCCATAGACAAGACATTATTCCTGGGATGCTCATATCTGTCATTCAATCCCATCAAGAATGCCAGTGATTTCTCCCTGATTGCTGTATCAACAACCTGTTTCAGCATATTGCAGCTACAATTGTCCAGAGCACCACACACAAAATTCGTAAATCCCTCCAGATCATCGATGTCATCCCATTTGTGCTTCAGACGATTATAATACTCAATGACAGGCTGATTTTCCTGAGCAATGTTCCTGAGTTCTTTCTTCAGCTGATACAGCATTGGTCCATTTGTCTGACCATACTGTTCTTTCAGATCATTCCACAGCAACTCAGCTGATCTGACATTCATATATCCATCTTTAATCAACTCTGGCAGAGAGTTCAGAATCCAGCATTTCACCACGCTGGCAGCTCGATTCCATTGACCTTGCCTTGAGCCTGCAACAATTGGTTTTGGCACTGATCCATCCAGGAAACCTTGTTTATTCTTTGCAGAAAGAGCCATCAGAAAGAGATTGATGATCTAAACACCAGGATAATCCGAGTTGGACACGAACAGTGGATCATCATACTGATTCACTGAATTGTTAAGAACAGCGTCTGAATTAACTGAGTCGGCCATATTACCAGTTGAAAGTTTGAAAGATTGAGTAAAGAAGAAGTTCTCAAAGCAGAAAACAAACAAACTTCTCAGACAAGATACTGAGATTTGACAGGAATTTTCTAGGAGAAAATTTCTGATGGCAGCGCAAAGAAGCTGAGACAAATGCGAAAGAAAACTGAGGACAAACAAACTCGCGAAATCGAATAATTTCAGCTAATTTTCAGAGGAAATCAGATATGATTTCAAAAAAAAATTGAGGAATTATAATTCTGTGAGAGATTACGAGTAGAATGAGATAAGAATTGCGGAAATTGGACCGAAATTTGGCTCGATACCATGTAAAACTGAGCTTAGGTGAGCAACAACAATGGTGGAATAACCGCCATTGATGAGTGAACTACAAGCTAAGTGTTTGCAGGGAAAATTTATGTAAAACTCAGAGACGAAATAGAAATAGTTTGTATTGATTAAGTTAACAAATGAATTTACAGAATGATCTATATATATATACAAGTAGTGATCCTCACTGTAACTGATACATGGGAGCTATGGGTCAAATCTAATAATGGAAGTTGAAAGCCATCACGTCAACTTCCAGCCTCAATATCTTTTGAAATAATCAGTATTTCGAGGATTTTAGACTAATTCATATACTTTATTTTCTATTTTAATTGCGAGGCGTTACAAACTCAAAAACACTTAAAAATTAGAGTAAGTTTTACATCAGTAACAAGCTACACCCTCTCCTATTCTATAACCGCCTTGTAACTGATTCTTGACAAGTTGTAACAAACTTCCAGCTCAGCACCTTCAAGGTGGCTCCTAATTGATCAAGTAAGCGTGGAGCATACATCTGATGGAAGCTCTGAGATGGCATTATAGAACAGAAAGCAGTGAGCTCAGATCACTGGTTCACATCCATTATCCACACCATTTGACAAATTATGTTCCTTTGTCTTAAAACCATCAGATGTGCTTGTAAAAAATTGGTGTTGACTGAGAGGGTTTATCAGTGAGGATGGGGTTGAGAATATTTCATCTTCATGGTAACTGGTAAAGACTTCGCCATAGACCGTCATTTCACTGTCTTGAGAAGGGTCTCTGTTTGGGCCTAAATTTCGGGTTTACTCCGACAAGGACAAATTGACAGATACATAGTCACATCGACTAAGGATCAAGTCAAGTCATCGAGTAGATACACATCTTGGACGCCTATATATGGATTTAATCATACAAAGTGATTAGACAAACAGTTAGTCTCACATAATATTCGAGCAGACATTCAATTTGACAATCCATCGAGGAGCCAGACAGTCCATCGAGGAGCCATACAATCCATCAAGGAGCCAGCCAGCCCATCGAGGAGCCATACATATCAAATATCGACATATCGAGGTCAATCATCAACCTGTCGAGGTCAACCATCAACTTGTCGAGGTCAACCATCGACCTGTCGAGGTCAACCATCGACCTGTCGAGGTCAACCATCAACTTGTCGAGTATCCTGTTAGGAAGATCGTCACACGTCGATGGCAACTACAGATGCGGAATAAGTCAAAGTATGAACTATGTTCTCCTAAATATGCTCAGCAAATTCAGTTATAAGTGTTAGTGAGGCTGCATGATCTTTATCAAATTAGCAAGGGGTTAACTCTTTGACCATGTCTATGATAATGAATAGAAGAAGTCAACAACAACCTCCTATTTTCTCTCCAACAACATCCTATTTTCTCTCCAACAACCAAGACCACGTATTGAGCTGCCAAGAGTTAGTTTTGGACTTATTCAGCAAGGAAAGTATCTCCAAGGAAGATGAAGTCAAAGTCAAGAACCACTTCCTTGATTATAGGGACTGTTCAGAGTGATTCAGTCAGATAGCTACTATTTTATAGAGGATAGTGGTTTAAGTTGGTCCTAGCAACGTGGGAAGTTAGAGCAACTTGAGGAGAACTTCCACAACAGTATTTATGCACTCCAAAGCCCTAGAAGAAGAAAAATACGTGCTCTTATAAACCCTAGGCACTACTTCCACCATTTCTTTGACACTTTCTACACATAAAACCCTTCATTCTCATCACAAATTCACCATATATAAACCCTCATCATTAATCCAACACATGACCACTTCCACGTCCATCACCACTTTACAACATAATCACTAATATCATTTCTCTAAACCTAAATACGTATCTTCTCATTCCTCTCAATGCCATAGCCACTACCATAATTCATATATCACCGTTACATCAACCTAATCTCCACCATTAAGTCCTTAGCCATTCTTGAACCCAAATACATTTATCAACCCATTATCTCATTGTTATTGCATTATCTCTTCTTAGATTATAAATCATTGTATATGTACTCATCAATTGTATCATTCAACACGGAGAAACACTACCACAAGATCTACTAAAAGCACTTGGCGGGCTAACAAGATCCCCCCTGTGGTTTTTTCCCTTATTCATAGGGTTTTCCATGTACAAAAAATCCTTTGTCTCCCTATCTTTTATCTTCTTGCATTTACTAGTGTTTTAATATTTTATATTTGTGTTTAGTACATTTAGATTTTACCCGATAGACAGTGCTGGTCAGTCTGATCCTTAATCCTCGACCTCGATCCCCCTTGACCTCAATCCTTGATGCTCGATAGAACCTATCTGATTGATTCTACTTGTCTTATTGATTCTAGCTGTTTGTCCGACAGTACCCATCTGATATAGTCTACTTGCCTATCGGACGGAATCAACCTTGTAAAGTTCGCCCGTCTACTTGATAAAGTTTGTCCACTTACTTGATAGAGTCTATCCGCGTATCCATCATACAGAAAATTTATCTAGGACGAGTAGTAGCAAGTTGACTAGTTGACCCTCAATCTAAGTGTATTCGATGCGTGTAGTTTTTTACGAAAACAATTTGGCGCCCACCGTTGGGCAACTAGTTAGTCAAGCCTACGAAATGTTCTCTCTTATACTTCTCAACCAAATTTCATTTCTAAGATGTCAGGTGTCGTTGGAAATCAAGGACTTGCATTGGCAAATCATCAACTTGAAGAACAAATGGCAGAAAACAAGAGGCTACAAGAATCCCTCGACATCTTGAAGCTACAACTTGAATCAATCAGACCGAACCTAAATTGTCAACTTGACAAGGACGGCCGTTAAGTTGGAGCTAATCAACGTGTTGAATCAGATTTGTCTATCCAACTCGACACACTACAATGTAAGTCCATCATTTCTCATAAACTTACAGAATTTAACCCAATCCTCTTATCGATGAAACATGACATACAAGATCTACGTGATCAAGTCACTATGATACCTGGACAAGCAGTCCCAATCGGACAAGCCGCTCCAAACTCCCATCTTGATTCACCATTTGTAGAAGATAAAAAGTAGGTCGCCTACTGGATAGCATCTTGTACAACGGAGCCACAGGACCTGAGGAGCACATCCAAGTTTACAAGGTCGCGATGGGTGCACAACCAATTGCACCACATCTTATAGAAGTTGTTCTATGTAGAGGATTCGGTTCGACATTGACAGGACCAGCGTTGATGTGGTTCACCAACTTGCCAAACGGACAGATTTCAAGCTTTGCCCAACTTGTTAACTTGTTCTACCAACAGTTTGCAAGTAGTAGAAAACTAAAGAAACACACAAGTGATTTGTTTGGAGTTGTTCAAGGAGATGATGAACCTCTTAGGGACTACCTAAGTAGATTCAACAAAGAGAAGATCTCAATCATGAATTGTCATCCCCCGACAACAATAGAAGCCTTTCGCCCAGGGTTGATGGTAGGTTCTAAACTCTATGATGAACTGACAAGGTATCCTTGTATTACTTTCGAAGATGTGCAGATCAAAGCACTAGCATACATAAGGCTCGAGGATGAATCATGTTGGATGAATGCGTCCGTACAAGATGACTCAAGTTCATACCCGCATGATAGCATGTCCTCTTATTCTCCTACATGTTGATTATCAACCTCTTTCTATCTTGTCTGCATGTCGACCTGTCTGACTGCCTGTCCACCTGCCTGACAGCCTGTCGACCTGTCTGACAGATAAGGCAAACAAACAGACTAATAGGGTCATCTATCCGATATAAAGTGTAACTTGTCCGACAAATTGTGTCACCTATCCAACTGGGGGCATGTAGGTTAGTATCTCTACATGATGTGATACAAGAACTAGTCTATCATCTTATTATTCAACTTTCTTTATGCATTTAATTAAATAAGAAGTATTTGTTCGCTTGCTAGATGCTCTTCCGTATGCTAACAAATTCCCTACTTGATTACATTATGCTTTTCTTGTGGATAGTAAAATTTCTAGTTGTATACATTTTTGCTTTTGCATCTATTAGCTCCCTCTGTCTCTCTCTCTTCATCAGAAATTAATTTGTAGCATGATTTGTACCACTTAAATTCTATCAACTAGATATTTTATATGTCAAGCTCTTAATGTCAGTTTAATCGTATGTTAGAATCTGTGATTGTCGCTTTTCTACTTGATAGCTAGCTACTAGTCTTGATCGCTTAATCAAAACCTTTAACCAACTTTTATCGTTTCATTTATAAGTTTCATACTTCATCAAGTACTTTACTAACTAACATGGGCGTCAACCGTTAAGGATCGTTGGCGCAAGTGATTAGCTTTAGGTGTATCTTTTCTCTACTTGGTTGATAGGTCTTGGTCAAGCAAACAAGATTTCAAGTTTATGCACCAAAACACTCACGAGTCGACTACAATACAAAAACATACAGCGCGCATTACAGCACTTGTTGAACACACATACACACACAAACACTACATTACGGATACACTATCCTTACAAGTGGACATACATTCTCCACTCAAATTCCAGGTACTTACCAAAAGCTAGCTATCACATACACAAACATACACAATGATACACCATGGCCATATACACATACTTATACATTCACATCTACATCGACGCTTACATCTACATCTACATCGACATTCACATACGCGTTGACATACATAATGACAATGTCGTCAAGAACTACATGTACGTTAACACTTACAAGTACATCCACATTTACAAGTATGTCTACGTATATAAACCTACATATATATACCGTACTATATGTATACCTACATCCTTATGTATATAAGTAATCCTACAATCCTACAGCTGCACATACAAGTTTACAAGTACATTTGTCTAGACATGTGCCAATTTGAACTAGTTTCTTTAAATTGATTGACATCACTTTGAAGAAACTGGGGGCAATTGTTTGGGCCTAAATTTCGGGTTTAGTCCGACAAGGACAAATTGACAGATACATAGTCACATCGACTAAGGATCAAGTCCAGTCATCGAGTAGATACACATCTTGGACGCCTACATATGGATTTTATCATACAAAGTGATTAGACAAACAGTTAGTCTCACATAATATTCGAGCAGACATTCAATTTGACAGTCCATCGAGGAGCCAGACAATCCATCAAGGAGCCAGCCAGCCCATCGAGGAGCCATACATATCAAATTTTGACCTATCGAGGTCAATCATCGACCTGTCGAGGTCAACCATCGATCTGTCGAGGTCAACCATCAACCTGTCGAGTATCCTGTCAGGAAGATCGTCACACGTCGATGGCAACTACAGATGCGGAATAAGTCAAAGTATGAACTATTTTCTCCTAAATATGCTCAGCAAATTCAGTTACAAGTGTTAGTGAGGCTGCATGATCTCCATCAAATTAGCAAGGAGTTGACTCTTTGACCATGTCTATGATAATGAATAGAAGAAGTCAACAACAACCTTCTATTTTCTCTCCAACAACCAAGACCACGTATTGAGCTGCCAAGAGTTAGTTTTGGACTTATTCAGCAAGGAAAGTATCTCCAAGGAAGATGAAATCAAAGTCAAGAACCACTTCCTTGATTATAGGGACTGTTCAGAGTGATTCAGTCAGATAGCTACTATTTTATAGAGGATAGTGGTTTAAGTTGGTCCTAGCAACGTGGGAAGTTAGAGCAACTTGAGGAGAACTTCCACAATAGTATTTATGCACTCCAAAGCCCTAGAAGAAGAAAAATACGTGCTCTTATAAACCCTAGGCACTTCCACCATTTCTTTGACACTTTCTACACATAAAACCCTTCATTCTCATCACAAATTCACCATATATAAACCCTCATCATTAGTCCTACACATGACCACTTCCACGTCCATCACCACTCTACAACATAATCACTAATATCATTTCTCTAAACCTAAATACGTATCTTCTCATTCCTCTCAACGCCATAGCCACTACCATAATTCATCTATCACCGTTACATCAACCTAATCTCCACCATTAAGCCCTTAGCCATTTTTGAACCCAAATACATTTATCAACCCATTATCTCATTGTTATTGCATTATCTCTTGTTAGATTATAAATCATTGTATATGTACTCATCAATTGTACCATTCAACACGGAGAAACATTACCACAAGATCTACTAAAAGCACTTGGCGGGCTAACAAGATTGCCCCGTGGTTTTTTTCCTTATTCATAGGGTTTTCTACGTACAAAAAATCTTTTGTCTCCCTATCTTTTATCTTCTTGCATTTACTAGTGTTTTAATATTTTATATTTGTGTTTAGTACATTTAGTTTTTACCCGATAGACAGTGTTGGTCAATCTGATCCTTAATCCTCGACCTCGATCCCCCTTGACCTCGATCCTTGATGCTCGATAGAACCTGTCTGATTGATTCTACCTATTTGTCCGACCGTACCTATCTGATATATTCTACTTGTCTGTTGCACGGGATCAACCTTGTAAAGTTCGCCCGTCTACTTGATAAAGTTTTGTCCACTTACTTGATTGAGTCTATCCGCGTATCCATCATACAGAAAATTTATCTAGGACGAGTTAGCAAGTTGACTAGTTGACCCTCAATCTAAGTGTATCTGATACGTGTAGTTTTTTACTAAAACTGTCTCTACTCCCGTTAAGCCCACAACAATCCATCAATGTAAGATTGCGATCTGGAGTCAATTTCAATGATTGAAATGATTCGAGAAGATCGAAATGCAGACGCTGGCACGAAGTCTCCTTAAAGCTGCTTTGTCTGCGACGATGTTAACTGAAGTGAGAAATGTAGTAATATGTGGAAATTACACCCAAATAAAGCAGTATGATACTAAACAGTCAAATCGAGCCTTTGTACACTAATAACATAAGTGAACACATCTTAATCTGACTCCATTCTCACATTACATAAAACTTGAATCACACAGCATGAATGAGGCCAGAATGGTTGCACATGTAACACACACTATTGCCTCACAAATAATAATTTTGACTAATTCGAATCCAGTATATAATGAAGTAGAAATGCTTGAACTTCTCCCAAAATGCTGCAAAAACTTTCAGCAACAGTTGTAGAAGTCAGGTTATCAATTTAAAACACCCTGCCATCGCCAATCCGTCCACAGCCAGGGCACCGGTTATTTTCTCAGAAATCGCCGCCCCCTCACATGAAGTTCCAATTTATGAAAAGGATGAAGACTTGGTCTGCGACGAGGTTATGTAGATGTAGTTACACCCAAACAAAGCACTGTGATACTAACCAATCAAATTGAGCCTTACTACACCAATAACATAAGTGAACAAGATTTAAACTGACTCCAATCTCACACTATATAAGAGTTGAATCACACACACCCCAGAGTGACTCCCGAATAGTTATACATGTAACACACAATATTGCCTCATGAATAACAATTTTGACTAAATCAAATACGATTATGTGGAAGCAGAAATGCTCGAACTTGGCCAAGCTCCAATTTCTCCAGAAATGCCATTTTACATTTCCTGACAACTTTATTACTGGGCCACTTCACATAAAAGAAGCTAATTGATTTTTGGCTTAATTACTTTTTTCAATCACTATTTTTTTTTTTTGACAAGTCAGGTTATCAATTTAAAGCCCGGTGCCACCGCCAATCCGCCCACGTCCAAGGCACTAGTAACCTTCCTCATAAATCGCAACTCCCGTTCTGATAAAGTTTATATTTTTGAAAAGGGTGAAGACTTGAATGCAATAACTAATAAGATTGATAATTAATCATGAATTATTGAAATATGTTTGAGGTGGTAATTTGGAAAATTGGCCTCATTATTAAAGCAGCAGGAGGCGTTGGCAAAAGTCCAATCCATGAGGTAGGAATGGAGATCACTATGGCCGGGATATTACGAGTAAGACAATGAAGAAGGAAAGGGGACAAGAGAGATAGGTGCAACAATCTGGGCAAACGGGCTACACACCACAACTCCACCTAGTACAAGTAATTTCGATATAGAATGGAAGGACCGAAGGTGGAGCGACAACTTGGTGGAAGACAATAGTATTTGAAGGATAAGCTAACCATCTTCAAGAAGCTGTTTACATCGGCAATAGCCCATCAGGAACCTTATTTGACAGCCACAACACATGTATATCTATAATCCCAACTACCCAAGGCCATTTGTCTAACACAAACACTTCCCAGCTTTTGCATTTTCAGAGAGCAGTTCACTCCTTTCTCCATTCAATTAGTTAGCTCGTGGTCAGTCTTTATATGAAATAGAATAAAGATGGACCAAGCCATTTTTTCGATACACCTCTGGGGAGAGGGCTACATGCAAAAGACTTAAGCACAAGTTAGATTCAATGGTGGCTGTGGCCTCTGGTGGGTAACTAAATAGGGCCTCCTCCACCCTGGGGATAGGAATTGGAGTCTCACCCCTTTGCATTATGTTCCAAACTTCGCGATCTTTAAACCAAAAAAAAAAAAAAAAAAAAAAAAAACACTAGAACCTAACAGCACACATTGGCATGAATTTTACAATAAGACTTGCAGCAAGATGATTGGCCGACTAAAAATAAGGTATTAAATAGAGAAGGCAGACAGATTATACCCCGCGGTGCTATGGCCATTGGATAAAGGAGAAGGAGGGTGTCTTCCAGGCAGAGGAATACGGATAGTCTTCAAAGCAAACATTTGAAGATCCGTATTTAAGCCGTTCATCTTTTTGATATCCGCAACCTATAAAATGGCATCCCACCTTGTAGATTAAGCAAATGACATAGTTTTTTTCATCACAAACACGACTATTGCTTGAATGAGACCTTAATAAAACCATAACATTCAATGCCACGCATACCTATATAACATGAATGACCATGGGGGGTAGGGTAATTAAATTCCTATGCTTCATAAGAATAATAAATTCCTCCCAATTCCTCCACTTCTACTAAAATGGGGTATCCAAAAAACCCACAAAAATTTAATTCCTACAAAAATAAAATTCCTATGGAAATTGAGGGTATCCAAACGACCTGCTAAGGAAGTGAGGCTTCACGATCCACACTTCTCTTTTGGGGGGGCAATGGGTGCAATACCACAGGTTTATTTAGCAGCTAGACTGTCGGGCTACAGCCTAAGGGTGAGGATAATATCAACCTTATGATCCACCTGACCGCGTCCATTGAAAATTAGTTTAAGAACCACATTGAGGTCACTGGCGATCATTTTCATTTCAACTACAAGTTTGAGCATAATGCCACAAATACTTGGAAACATTTGTCGGCAGTCAACACAAAATAATAACATCAACCCCATAATTTCTTGCTCACTACCCCCACATCAAAACCACAATTGTAAAGTGAAGTACAAGTTACAACACAAAGCTACCACAAGCATTCTTACGGAGTAATAATTAGAAAAAACAAAGGTAATAATTGGAATTGAAATTGATATCTCGACGCCGTATCGGATGGCAATGCCGGCAAGAGTATCCATCTTAGTGACATGATGCTCCATATATAGCGGTGGCGGTGGCGGAGACGGCGGGGGAAACCCACTAGAAGAGAAAGAAACGTCCATCATCATCAGACCCATCTTACCTCCACTCCCATTTTTCCCTCTCCCTCGCCGTCGATGGAGGAGTAATCTGATTTTTGCGCAAATTCTATTGTACCCCCGGGGTACCTTCCTTTGCGTACCCTCGGCTCCAGTGTATAATTATAAATTGCTATCCCTTCCTTGCATGATTAATTGTGTAGCCTGGTGGTCATTACTTCATTATTGCATCCCTTTACTCCTGGGTTCGAGTCTCCTTCACAACGGGATTTTTTTTTTTTCTCAACTCACTCTCATTTTCTTTCTCCTCCCCATACCCAAATCCGACCACCACTGCAGCCACCGCCACCTCTGTCACCACTCACCAGCCGCCAACCCAGCAACCCTACACCCACCGCAAAGACCACCAACGTCCGGCGACGCCACCCCTCCACCACCGCGTCACTGTTTCTCTCTCATTCTTCTTCATATTCTATTTCTCTCACTTTTCTCTCTTCTCCATTTCACTCACTTCCCTGCGACGATGGCGAGGAGTGGCATCTTTCGGGCAATCTGAGGGGTTGTACGAGTGGCAGTGACATGTCCCCGTTGGTGGAAGTCATGGAACAATGGGGGTGAGGGTGGAAAAGTGTAGTTTCAAAAGGTGAGAAAATGGGCCATTTTGGGCGCAGGAAACGCGAGCGATGGTGGTGGTTTGTAGGACAAGGGTCGTTGTCAATGGGCGAACCTATTGGAGGTGTCGTTGGCGTATAGTGTGGGTGGTGGTGTGGTGTGCCAGCGGCGGTGGTCAAGCGGCTGGAGAGAGAGAGAGAGAGAGAGAGAGAGAGAGAGAGAGAGAGAGTGGGGATGTAACACCCCAAATTTCGGTTGATTTAAAACTCATTTTATTATACAAAACTGTGCCAAATTTCGGAGATATTACAAGTTAATATGCAAAGCCGGAGATACAGCTGTACAAAACTCTCTTATAAAATGAAATACAAATGCGGAAGCGAATAAAAACTACTCCTGATTCTGCAGCTCTACTCCTGACTCAAACCTGAAAGCAAAACTCAAAACAAAGGACCTACCCCCATGACAAGGTAGCCCGAAGGAAACACGTCAGCATTTCGCTGAGCAACAGCAACACTACTCTACCGAATAATAGAAGCTGAATAATAATACTAGTCATGGTTTTATAATATGTGGATAACACGGGGTCACATAATAAAACACATAAAAAGTGTAAAACACTCCCCCAGGACTAACCTGCTAAATTTCGTAACCTACTCTACTCTAATCTCCTCGATATATATATCACAACCTTATAATACAAGTTCCCTTATCCTCATAATCCGATCGAACTCCTCCTCAAACTCAAATCAATCTCTTCTCAGTACCACACTTTCATCGTCGATCCAAGGTCTCGGTAATGGGGCAAGTGAACTGGCGGTTAAACCGCAAGACAATACTTCTATCTCAATTCTCAGTATCAAACTTAATCTCTTTCTTTTCTCTTTGCCACTCTGGGCTCTTTCTTAGTAACTCAGCTCTAACTGATATGTCAATATAATACTGTCAAAGGTTCAGTGAACCCTGCTCGACACTTAGAGTATAACTCTAAGCTACTCGACCCCATACCAAGTACAAAGGACGACAAATCAAGTAAAGTACAAACCATAATCTTAAACTTGTAATCTTTCTCAACTGGATCTCCTCGTACTTAATAGCTCTCGAGGCCAAAAGCCGAAACAACTCTTAATAAATCTTATACCCAACTCGGCTATGTAAAGGGTATACGCACAATTCCCAAACTTGTGTTCTATTCTCAAGCTCATGATGATGACCCTTATCGAACCCACTAATGATATATCCGTAAGTAGCCGCACACAAAACTCACATATAATACAACAATTATTCCACTTCTACTACTAACAAACCAAATACAACCATTATTCCACTTCCACTACTAACAAACCAACGAGCCCCTGACCTGCTAAACCATGTACCACAACCCAAATCCTACATGCTATATAACTTACACTTAAAAGCACAATAATTCACATAATTTATACAAGCCATGATTTATATAACAAAAATCACATCGAACCAAACTCGATTATATGAAATACAAATCGAAAAGTAGTAGATATAGTGTTACCTTATAACTATACGAAATCGATACGAAACCGCTCAAAGATTGCTCTCAAAACAGACCATAAACAAATTCGGGTTTTAAATCTGAAAGCTGACATTAATCGGTATAGATGCTAGATGATCGATGATGATGATGGTGATGACGAGTTGCCAAACGATGGTGATCAGATGATCAAAATGGTGGTATGTGATGGTGTGTACTTGTTTATGATGATGGGGTGGCTAGTGAAACAAAAGGGGAGGCAGGGTATATACGGGTAGCATTAGGGATTTTTTTTTTTTTTTTTTTTTTTTTTTTTTTTTTTTTTGTTCTAGTAGATTAATAAGGAATTGGGTGAGATTTTGGGCCTATATTGAACCCGATTATAAAGCTCGACTTGAAAATAGCACAACTATAAGTCTACTCAAATTTTTTTTTTATTATGAAAATCATAATTATAAATAGCGAAATATTATTATAAAATTATCTAAAATTTCGGGATGTTACAGGGGAAGGGGGAGGAGAGAGAAAGAATGGTGAGAAAGAAAAAAAAAAGACGAAAAAAAAAATTATTATACAATAAAAAGGATCATTATATAACATAAATAGATCATTTCAAAACTAATATGGGCCATCATAAAACATAAATAGATTATTATAGCACATAAATAGATTATTGCAGGACTAAAACCGTTCACTATAGAACTAAATAGATTATTTAGTTATGTTATGAATAGTTTTTGTTCTGAAATGAACGGTTTTTGTTTTGGAAGGAATACTTTTTGTCCTAAAATAAATGGTTATTTTTCTAAAATGAATGGTTACTGTTCTGGAATGAATGTTTTTTGTTCTGGAATGAATGCTTTTTTGTGTCTGCAATGAATGGTTTATGTTTTGAAATTTATGGGTTTTTAATTTGGAATGGATCATTTTTATTCTGAAATGAATGGTTTTGTTCTGGAGTGAATGTTTTTTGTTTTGGAACAAATGTTTTTTGTCCTCAAATGAATGGTTATTGTTCTAAAATGAATGATTTTTTCTAAAATGAACGGTTATTGTTCTGAAATGAATGACTTTTGTTCTGGAATGAATGTTTTTTGTTCTGTAATGAATGATTTTTTATCTGTAATTGTGTAAGAAATGAATGTTTTTTATTGAATTGAAGAAAAGAACCGTGAGTATTATGTTGTACAAGTCTTTTTTTATCTATGATTTATTTTGGAATGAATGATATTTGTCCTGTAATGAATGGTTTTGTTCTGAAATGAATGATTTTTGTCCTGGAATGAATGGATTTTGTTATGGAATGAATAGTTTTTGTCTTGGAATGAATTGTTTTTGTTTTGCAATGAATGGTTTTTGTTCTGGAATGAATGTATTTTGTTCTGGAATGAATGGTTTTTGTTTTGGAATGAATATTTTTTGTTTTGGAATGAATGATTTTTGCCTTGGAATGAATAGTTTTTGTTCTGGAATAAATGGTTTTTGTTTTGTAATGAATATTTTTTGTTCTGGAATGAATAATTTTTGTCCTGGAATGAATGAATTTTGTTCCGGAATGAATGATTTTTGTTGTGGAATGAATAGTTTATAACCTGGAATGAATGGTTTTTGTTCTGAAATGATTTTTTTTTATAATGGAGTGAATGGTTTTTGTGCTGGAATGAATGATTTTTGTCCTGGAATGAATGATTTTTGTTTTAAAAAGAATGATTTTTGTCCTGTAATGAATGGATTTTGTTATGGAATGAATAGTTTTTGTCCTGGAATGAATTGTTTTTGTTTTGGAATGACTGGTTTTTGTTCTGGAATGAATGAATTTTGTATAGAAATGAATGATTGTTGTCCTGGAATGAATGGATTTTGTTATGGAATGAATAGTTTTTGTCCTGGAATGAATGGTTTTTGTTCTGGAATGAATTGTGTTTTGTCCTAGAATGAATTGTTTTTGTTCTGTAATGAATGGTTTTTGTTGTGTAATGAATGGTTTTTGTTTTGGAATGAATGATTTTTGTTTTGGAATGAATGAATTTTGTTCCGGAATGAATAATGGTTTTTTTTTCTGCAAAGTATGGTTTTTGTCCTGAAATGAATGGTTTTTGTTTTGCAATGAATGGTTTTTGTCCTGAAATGAATGATTTTTGTTACCGAATGAATGATTTTTGTTGTGAAATGAATAGTTTTTGTCCTGAAATGAATGGTTTTTGTACTGGAATGAATTGTTTTTGTACTGGAATGAACGATTTCTGTCCTGCAATGAATGGTTTTTGTCCTGGAATGAATGATTTTTGTTCTGAAATGAATTATTGTTGTCCTGAAATGTATGGTTTTTGCTTTGGAATGAATGTGTTTTGTTTTGGATTGAATGGATTTTGTTCTGGAATGATCAGTTTTTGTTCTAGAATGAATGATTTTTGTCCTGAAATGAATTGGTTTTTTTGTTATATAATATTTGTTTTCTTCGGTATTGTAATGATCCGTTCCTGTTCTATAATGACCCGTTTTTGTTCTGCAATGAATGCTTTTTCCCACCATGCATTTCAATTTCTCTCTCCTCCCCCTTTACCCACTCTCTCCTCCCTACCAAACCCCGCCTTCGACAACCGCCCTCCACCTATATTCGCCGCCCTCCACTCTCTTTCCTTCCACTCTCCTTCTCACACCCCCCCACCTTATTTTCTTTGTTGCCACCACTCGAATATCGTCGCCACCGCATCAACACTGTCCGCCGCCCACACACACACGTTACTTCACACCGTCTGCGAGGAGAAAGAAACAAAGGAGGCGTAAAAATGAGGAGAGAGAAGGAAAAGAAACATAGAAAATGGTGGAGGAGAAGAGGAGTAATGATGTCGCGAGTGGGGGCAAGGCTAGAGGTGTTAGAGCGATTAGGATGGTGGTGGTGGAGACGGTGGTTGTGGTGGTTGGGTGTGGCGGTAGCGGGGACGGGGCGGGGATGAGGTGGGTCGTGGGTGGGGAGAGGGGAGGAGAGAGAATATAAGATTGTGATTTATTTTGTTTTTATTTGATAATATAAGGTTGAGCTTGGACTTGTGAATATATGTTGTTGCCTTTGGGCTTATGTTTGGACTGCACAAAAAAATTAAATACAAAAGCTAAATGCGCCGGGGGGTACAAAGAGAATGGTACCCAAGGGGTACCATAGACTGATTGGATTTTTGGGGGAAGATTAGTAGTACACAACACTATTAGTCAATCGTGACTTGCTGATTTAGGCCCTGTGCGATTGGACTACATTTTTCTAAATTGATTTGATTTGATTTGAATAAAACTGATCTGATTTGATTTGATTTGATTTGATCTGAACTGAATATATTGATAAATTAGCTTCATTTAGACGAATTAATAACTAGAATTAGACTACATTCATTGATTGTTATTTGGATAATTTTGATTTGATTTGATTTGATTTGAATGAATCTGATCTGATTTGATTTGAATAAATCTGATCTGATTTGAAAACACTATTTAATAAGTTGAATCGCACAGGGCCTTGGTATGAACAAAACAAGACACGATGCGATTCTATAATTGGCATAATAATATCTGGATTTTTCTTTTCGAGTAACCCGGGAACTTTTCATAAAAGAGCAGTGTAATGATAACGCCACGCTAAAAGTAAATGATTCACGCTCTATTGACTTCTCTTTACGAAAAAAACAAAGCGTGGATCTGTTCATTTTGGCGAGGCATTATGGCTCCCAAAGTTAAGTGAACCCGGTGATAGGGTCCAAGACCACCAAATTAAGTACATCAGACACACATGTATCATCCAAAACACGTGTGGAGTACTCCACATGTCCCAAATGAGCAGCTATATCGCCTATATGTACCACTTTATTTCCTACTCTAAGAATATGAGAAAAGATACAAAAAGTGAAGTTGGGAGCAATTTCAAAAACATCCGAAACAAGTCAACAACTAAACTAAAATAGCATGATAGGAAAGAAGCAAAGCAAAGTATGTTGACAAGTTGTAGCGAGTCCGTTTATAATGTGATCCGATCCGCACCTTGTTGCCACGCCATTTACAATCCAAGGAATGCCACCGTTGGCTCCCATTGCTCACGCACTTGCTTACACGCCACCCTCATAACCTCACCCTCTCTACCCCCGTACAACACCAAGCCTAACTCCGCCTCACCCATTGTCGGGATTCCCTAAGCCTCCTAGCTCATTTGTTTCAGACCCAGGTTTGTATTTTTTCTTCACATTGGTCAGGTAATACCCAAAATAGAAGTCCAGAAGGGTAATTTGACCAAAAGGGAAAAAAATGGGGCTGAAATAATGGAGATGCAGGGTATCGATCCCCGTACCTCTCGCATGCTAAGCGAGCGCTCTACCATCTGAGCTACATCCCCTGTTGGTCTTTATTTATACGATTATATAATTGTTACCAACAAAAAGCGTTCAGATGACGTTATCTAGAAAATGCTTTAGGCTTCCCGCGAAGCCGTTGGTAATCTTAGAAGAAGATAACGATATAGAGTGAGAGGAAACAGAAACAACAGCAAAGCCGGAATTAGGAGAGAGAGACAAAGCTCTCACACTTTTAATGGCTTCTTCAGCAAGTCTCCAGCTCAGCAGCGAGCTCCTATGCAGCTCCTCTCGCCCCCGCCGCCGCATCGTCGTCCCCAAAGCATGCTCTCCCTCTCCTTCCCACCACCAGTCTCCGCCACCGCAGCGGCGCAGGGATTTCTTAGCGAACACGGCTTCGCTGTCGGTGGCGTTATCGGCATCGTCGAGCCTGTCTCCTCTGCTGGCCAAGTGTGAGGACACGCTCTCAGAGTGGGAGCGTATCTACCTTCCTATTGATCCTGGTGTTGTCCTCCTTGATATCGCTTTTGTTCCTGATGATCCTTCTCACGGTTCTTCTTTTCTCTCTCTTTCCCTATATATCTTCTCCTACACGCTACATTCCTTTTTTTTTTTTTTTTTTTTGTCAGTAGAAACTCGATTGTTCCTTATAATCATGCTTGTTTTTGTTGCTTATGATTATATAAATGTCAATCGTCGAATTGTAGTGTGCAATTGTGCGAAATTTGTGAGAAATTGGGTTCAATTTCGATATTTAGTAATTTGTATTTAATTTATTACAAGCAGGTGCTAGTTTTGTTGCAAGCAATTTGGGGGAATTTCCATCATCTTATTGATATATTAATTATAAATGATAAATAAATTACAAAAAGTTGGTTGGGAGCCGCGAAACTTAGTTCCAGAATTCAACTGTCTGTAAATTGAGCGCGAAAAGTTGGGTTTTGGGTAATTTATTTGTTATTATTACAGGCATGATCAGACACTATTTTAGTCTAAATTATGGATATATGCATTATTGGGCTTGACATATAATTTTGATGACAGTAATGAATCGATATCGTACTGTTCAGAATTAACCATTTAGGTGAAGACTGAAGTGTAGTTTGGCTATGTAGGATTCCTGTTAGGGACAAGGCAAACTATTTTGGAGACGAAAGATGGGGGACAGAACTGGGTTCCTCGATCTATATCGTCTGCTGAGGAAGAGGACTTTAATTACAGGTTCAACTCCATAAGCTTTAAAGGGAAGGAGGGTTGGATTGTCGGGAAGCCTGCTATTCTGTTGTACACTTCTGATGCTGGTGAAAACTGGAAGAGGATACCATTGAGTACTCAACTTCCTGGTGATATGGTAAGTTCTCGACTGCACTTTTCCCTGTAACAAGCAACAATTTGAAATGAAGAAGTCATCAACGTAAAGTGGCTTAAACCGTTTCATCCTTCTTGTATTACGTACGTCCTGCAATGCATACATTCAATTTAAACACCAGTCGTATAACATTCAATTTTAATCGTGTATTCGCCTAGACTTCCATGCCTAATCATTTACTGAATTTTTTTTTTTTTTTTTTTTTTGGGTGGTATAATTAGGTTTACATTAAGGCAACTGAAGAGAAAAGTGCAGAGATGGTTACTGATGAAGGTGCTATATACAATACTTCAAATGGCGGTTACAACTGGAAGGCTGCTGTACAAGAGACTGTTTCGGCCACTCTTAACAGGTGACTTACTCTGACAGCCTGCGTATTTATTTGTGCTTATTCTATCCTGGAGCATTCAGCGATAGGTAGTTGAGTGAAAACACAAGGTGACAGGTTGACTAAGAATGGATGGATAATGTTAACAGTTGATATCATAAAATGTGATATCAACAGGTTAACTGGGAGAGTGACTTGCAGAAAGTGTTGTATATTCCTTGTATCAGGATTTTCTCATTACCTTTCCATGATCAGTGTCATGCTTAAGCACATAGTGCTTCCATGATCATATTCTTCTTCTTTAACCACAGATTATCACTCTCTTGTCACATTTTGAGTCCAGTAATTGGTTGGACTTCAAAGTATGCCTGTATGGAGGTAGGACTAAGTATTAATAGAACAGAGAGTTATATATAATATGCACCTGTATTCAATGTTCGTCCACTTATAGAGCCTTGTTGCTTTTGCAGAACAGTCTCTAGTGGTATTAGTGGTGCAAGTTACTACACAGGCACTTTCAATACCGTGAATCGCTCTCCAGATGGACGATATGTTGCTGTCTCAAGTCGTGGAAACTTTTATTTAACATGGGAGCCTGGTCAGGTATACTCAAACTTAACATCTTTTGTAATTTCAGCATATCATGTGGATTAAAAAACGCCAGTATATTCTTACAGGCTTCTATGTCTTAGACATATCTAAGTAACACATCAAGGGGAATTATAAACCATATCGAGTAATTAAGATTTGGGTATATGTTGTAAAATGGAAAGCAGGACCTGTTGATGACATAAATCTCATATTCAATTAGACAGTAAGAGGGAATTTCCAAATGATACTGCGATATTAAAAGGAAAGACATTGTTGAAGTGCTTATTCGAACCCGCGTTAATGATTGATTGCAATGTAAATCAAGATATTCGTTTCAGACCTGTTAATCTAATATGGCCATCAGGTTCTATTTAACCAGCATACCAACTGCAAATATATGTACCTTTTTAACTGTCTGTCCATATTTTGCAGGCTTATTGGCAGCCACATAACCGAACAATTGCAAGAAGGATTCAGAACATGGGATGGAGGGCTGATGGTGGTCTCTGGCTGCTTGTTCGTGGGGGTGGGCTCTATCTAAGCAAAGGTTCTGGGGTATGTGATAATAACTCCTCCTTTGCCATGTCTATCTGAGCTTATTTGTGCAACCAAAATTTATAGGACACCCTGCTGGACCTAATTCTGGAGCTAAGTTGGATATTAAAAAAAAGTGGTTAACCTAATGGAATAGTATATCACGATCCATAACTAATGTTACTAGTTTCCTCATGGTATTTTCGTAAACACTCACAGTGAGGTGGGCTTCTGGATTTCAGTTAGCTGTGAAAATTTGGCCTGCAACTCTAAGATTACCCATCTCATCACGGTTATTTGGATAATGTACTGCATGCCATGATGATCAATTGACAGAGCTTTCAATGTTTTGTTCTGCTGTCCTTGCTGAGGTACTTATAATGTCAAATCTCATCCTTCAACACAGATGTCAGAGGATTTTGAAGAAGTGACTGTTCAAAGTCGGGGCTTTGGCATTCTTGACGTAGGGTATCGTTCACAGGTATTGTGCTTTACAAAATGTTAGCGTCACCTTTTTTTAAAGTGCATGATAGTTTTAGGAGCAGGTTTGTAAGGTGTTTCTATGAGGTATTGAGGTTCTTGACCCTCCAAATGTATCATGCATTTATTAATTACTGTCCTTTTGGATGGTTTTGAAGGAAATCATTGGCATGAATTGAACTAGCTTTGACAACGTGTCGCTTTCAAGCTGTAACATTTTACAGAACGGTTACTAATGTAGAAATTGATATATATTTATCTACATGTTTCATAGATATTAATAAACGGTCACTTGTCCTAAAGTTGTCACCATGTCTAGACTTTTGAAGCCTGGTTGAGAGGTTTTTATTTCATGGACTCCGTGGGTTTCTTCTTGGCACAACAGCTGTCATGTCATATACTGCCTAGAGTATTGGGGTGCTGAGTCTCTGCTTGAGATTACTTTCGGAGCACGCAGTTCAAATTTGGGTGTCACTTCTCTGGGTCCCTAATTGATACCTGGATACTTTTTCTGAAAGTTGGTTTGTCCGACACATAGTCCCTCTGGGCTCTACTAAAGTAATGGAGGATATGAGAGGATGAGTATGATCTCCTGAGCTCATGATCTTATACTCATTATCTCGTATCCTCCAATATGAAGTAGTGAGTTTGTTGGTTTAGCTGATTTAATTATCGGTGCCAATAGAGAGGCTGTTTCCTCTGAGAAAGGTGGAAAGTGATAGCTGGCCGTGGCTATTCAAAGTCTAAAACTTAGATCGTTTTGGCTAGTATGAAATCATTCGTCAATATAATCAATGCCAATGTCTCTACTACTATAATCTTTATAATGTAGAGTAGTTCCATGTACATTTTGCTACTGGTTTACTGTTGACCTTTTTACTCCTGGGTAATACAGTTGAGATCAGTTCACTTGTGAAAATGGCATTTAACCAAGTAATCATGTCTGCCATACTACCCTGTAGAATGTTGACTTGTGAATGTTGCTTGCTATTTGATAATCTACATCCATCTGAAATGTAGGGTGAAGCCTGGGCAGCTGGAGGCAGCGGGATCTTATTGAGAAGCACTAATGGTGGCAAGTCGTGGACACGAGACAAAGCAGCTGATAATATTGCCGCGAATCTCTACTCTGTGAAGTGAGCTCTTTCTACTATGTTCTTTAGTGTAATCTTATCATTTCCATGGTTGAAAACATAGCTGTCATACGTGTTTGTGGGACATATTGTATGTTCCATTCAGCCACACAAAAGTGGAACCCTTTTGCATTTTGTATGTAACGAAAGCTCTGGTGTATGGTAGCCTACCTACACAAACAAAGGGGACACCAACTTAGATTAAGAAGAAAATAATCATTTTTTCTTAATCAATGTAGTTTTGATGATAAAGCAAAGCAACTCATTGAGCTACTTTTTACCTAAAAAGACCTTTATGGTGCAAAATGTTTCATGCGCTTCCACTTGGGATGCCCCAATTCTTCAAAGATCTCGTCTGTTAGAGAGCCAATTCAACCAAAAGTCTAGACTGATGGTTGAGGCCCAATAATTGGTTACATCTTAACATCGTCACTTCATATGCTTTAGTTCTAGTTCTGGTTCGTCATTTTGTCTGAGTCCATCAACTTTGTCATTTCTTTGTAGGTTTATTGACGAAAAGCAGGGATTTGTGCTTGGAAATGATGGAGTTCTGCTTCGGTACCTTGGATGAAGATATTTTACACTTATGTAAGCCCATGATCTTTTTATATTTTTTTATGAAGCTAGTTCTGCTTCCTTCAATCTTCATTTCCTTCAATTTACCGTTCTCCAAAGTGACAGTCATTCCAAAACAAAAATTGTCTCAACATGGAATTTGCAAACATCTCGACTTCCATAGTTCCATGTGTTTATTTCGAATCGACTCTCCTCAACTTGTCTTACCCCCAAACGTAATCATGTGTGTATTATTATCCTGTGCCACCATGCTACACATCCTATACTGTTAACAGTTCCCAACACGCCCAGCACACCAGCATCACTCTTTAGTTTCTTCTGAATAACAACTTCGTCATATCAAACATCCTTGCCCATTTTTATGGAGTAGACTGTATATTTTTGCAGTAGAACCGTAGAAGTTATTGCTTGTTCTTGTAGCCGGTGTTTGTCCTAGCTTGATATTATTCCAAGACTGTTCCTTTACACTCTTTTATCCTACTTGGATGCAGGTTCCTCGGAGTACAGCCAAGTTTTGTGTAAGTTGTAAAAGAGAAGGTATCACAAGTCGAGATGGAGCTGAAGTGATTTTCTTTCATCATCAAATTGTAACTACTGTAAAACAGGAGCATCTGGTTTTGTATGAACTCTATGCAGCCTACATTGAATGAATACACTTTTGGGATATATGTCCTTGTGTATCGAGGAGCTTGAAATTTCTGCACAGTAAAAGTGTGATCACCTTACATTCATGCAAGAAAGGTTAGTGTCCGAGTATTAAAAGCGTAGGAGACACTTTACACCACCCGTTTCTAACCTGGGCGGAATGTACACTATACATTGCTGCAAATCTCTGTTTTGTGAAGTAAATCATTTCTACATCATTTCCATGGTTGAAAATAGAGCTGTCATATACTTTATTTATGGATGTCTTGTCTCTTTTGTTGAGCCAGACGAAGAATGCACCCTTTGGCATTTTGTATGTAATAATTCCCTGAAACGTCTTTCATATATACTGTAGTGGCTGAATATTGGACATAAGTAGACCTGTCAAACGGGTCGGGCGAGCGGGTTTTGGGTTCGGGTCACTACGAGTCGGGTCAAATACGGGTCAGGTTAAATACGGGTTGACTATACGCGGGTTAATACAGGTTTGGGTCGGGTTACGGGTGACCAACGGGTCAAAAATACATGCTCACGCCTTTTTTTCTCGGTAATTATTATTTTATTACTATTTTACAAGCATTTTATGCATTGTATTATATAATAATAATATTTTAATTATAGTTGTGTCCTTATATGTCTTAATTAATCAATTAATAATATTTAATTAATATTTATCTATTTATTTTATATTTTTTATTATTATAATATATATATTGCACAATTAATTTGACCCAACGGGTCGACCGGGTCGGGACGGGTTATGACCCAGGCATTCGGGTCATTTTCGGGTTCGGGTCGCTTCGGGTTCGGGTTGAGGAAAACAGGTTTTTAAGGTTTATTTTCGGGTCGGGTTAGGATTGGTTTTTCGGGTCGGGTTGGTTTTTGACAGGTCTAGGTATAAGTGATAAGAATTTAGTTGTCTTTTTTGTCTCTGTGGACAATGTAAGGGGAGGGAAGGGGGTAATCATGAAGCCAAGCAATTGGTGACCATAGGGCTGGCAGGGGGTAGTGTTAAGCGAAGGTTGGTGAGTGGTAATAAAGCGAAGACTGTTATGGGAAAATACGTTAGTTGGTTCATACTCCCTCCTACCCAAAGATATCTTTCTGTATTCCTCTTTGGGACGATTCACTATGATTTTCCTCTTTCAAAACTTACCCTTTTTGGAAAATTTTGTGGACTAATATACCCTTACTAATTTTCAGTTATGAGACTAATTACTAATTAATTTCCCAAACCCAGAAATTCTCTCTCCTCTCACCACCTCCCTCTTCCCGACTACATCCCCAAACCCAGAAAATCTATCTCCTCTCACCACCTCCCTCTTCCCGACGACATCCACAAATCCAGAAATTATCTCTCCTCTCATCACCTCCCTCTTCCCGACGAGGGATTTGTGTCTACTTAAGGCCCAAAATTGCCCAGATCTAAGTTAATTCACAACCATAGTCGCTCAGATCTAAGGCGAGTCGGGTCATTGTTGTCCAGACGCACGACATTCGAGGCTTATCGAGTTATCAGCGGCGAGCATGGTGAGATTGTTGGATGATTGGGGATGAGCAACGACGCAATGGAGGAGGAGGAGGTGGGGATGAAGCGGCGGACGAAGGGGCGGAGAGAAGAGTAGCGCTGGTTCCAGTCGAAAGTGCCGCCTTCTTGTATATGACGAGCGTCCCAGTAGTGCGCGTCGCCATAGTTGTACGAATTGCAGCTTGAAACATCCCTGAACATGGTTGTTCGCGGTGGTTGGCGGCGACGATGTGGTGGTGGTTGTTGTTAGGCAGACCGCTACTCCGTATGTAGTGATCGTATTTGTATGGTAAGAAAAATTGGGTAGGGACGCCGGTTGGGTTGGTGGTGGCTGGTCGTGGGTAAGGTGATGGAGATAAAGTTGAGGTGGTGATAGGAGGGGTAGGATTAGAGGTAAAGCATATTAATTAGTTTAATTAATTAAGTACTTATCAAATTATTTAGCCTTTGTTTATTGTAGTGTTGGTTGTTGTGTCCTACCCAAGGAGGAAAATCTCTTTGGGTAGGAGGGAGTATATAAATAGCAATAGTCGTGTCATTGTAATTCAATTAATGAATTCAATCAGTTTTGTCAAGACAATCCTAATCTCAGAGTTTGGAGTTGAGCATGGCTCCTCTGATTCTCTTTAGCCAATTCTAAGTTGAGCTTAACTTGCTCCTGAAGATTGGATTTATTCTTATAATCTGGTTAATTTTATACTATTATCATCATAGGTATAATTAGATAGTACTAGGATGATAGGTCGTGCATTGCACGAGTCTCTTAATTATGATATCTATGGTTAATGGTGATAAATTTGTACTCCTATGTTCACTTTGGATGGCAAAATTGGATATGAGACTAATTATGAATCTGTTACATCATACGTTACGTTCAAAGTTGTGATTTCTAATAACTATTGAATAATGGTTTTTGGAATTCAAATCGTCTTTTTACGTTTGATCATCGTACCCTCGGGAATTGGTTTTTTCTAATGTGCCCACTGGGCATATGATAAAAGGCATTTTTTTTCTTTATTTAAGTAATAATTTGCTCAATAAATTAATGAGATCTTATATTTTATTTTTGCATGTGAAAATCTCTCTTAACTCAGGAAGGAATTGGGCAGATGTTAGAAAAACCGATTTATTATAGGCAAGTGGTAATGTGACTTTTAATTGAAGTCACTTAATAAAGATCTCTATTAGATGTAACAAAATAAAATACTATGTCGGAACATGACAAGCTAGATCGTCGTTAAATCCTATCAAATTACCATAACTAAGAAGCTAGGGTAAGTGGGTATCGTATTCACAAGGAAGAGGGAAAGTCTAAAATGCGAATTTTATGCGGAAAAACTAAAACGAAATAAATAAAGCAATTAAATGGGGGGTTTTTGGTTTGGAAGTTGATTGAACGAGAAATAAACGATTTACCAAATTTACTAAGGCGACCCTCGGTGATAATCTATTCAAACACCCTAATATAGCAAGCTTTTACCTCTCTCTAATTATACCATTCATAGATAATCCCGGTTTTTAACCAATTAATCCACCTTATTGGGGAATTTGAGCAACCGCTACCAAATTCCCCTCCTTTTAGTCCTAATTTGTCTAGTGACTACTCAAACAAATCAAAACCAAAGGCATGAAGAGCAAGGATTAACAAAAGATTATGAACAACCCAAATTAGTATCTAATTAGCCGCAACCGCGACACTAATCAAATCTATTCAATTAGTTGTCTAATTAATTCCCCAATCACAAGTTAGTCATAACCATACACTAAACATGTGAAAGTTGCTTCCTTTTAGGCTAATAATCAATGACCATCAATTATCAACCAAGCATATGAAGTACCCAATTCAATCCAATCAACCAATTAGAGAAAACAAGGATAAATCATGCATTAAAGAACAAGGAATTAATTACAATGAAATTAAAGGCAAATTAAAGAGAAGAAAATCTTACTAATACATAGGATGAGAGAATTTGATTACACCAAGGATATAAAAGGGGATTAGCCCTCCATGAAAATAATTACAACAATTTTTGAGATGAAATTCATAATAAAAATATTAATCTCTCCTTAATTCTCTCTCTAAAATGAAAACTAGATGAACAATAAATCAAAGGTGATTATCACTAGGGAGGGGTTTCATGCCCCTTTTATTCAAGATAAGTCCAGAAGATACTACAAGACGAAATAGATATTTTTTAGGCAAAAAAAAAAAACCGTGGAAAGCCCATGGGAAACTTCTCGGAAGCTAGCTTCCTCGACTCGAGGAAATGAATCCTCGAGTCGAGCGACGAAACCCTCGACTCGAGGAACACCCTACTCGAGTCGAGCGAGGAAATTCTCGACTCGAGGATACCCTATCTCGAGTCGAGAATCTTATTCTTCAAAATACCCGTCCGGTCAACTTTCCTCGACTCGAGGGTAGTAATACTCGAGTCGAGATTATTGCCCTCGAGTAGAGGTTACTGCTCCTCAAGTCGAGGGACTGTGCGCAGGGCAATCTTCGAACGGGCAAAACTCTCACCTCCGAACTTCATTTTGAGCTATAATATATCGTTGGAAAGCTAAGACAATGAACTTTCCTCTCCAATTGGAATTTCTGCAAAATATCTTCTGGTTAGAGAGTTATGATCCAATGAAGTTGGAGGTGATGGTTTGTGGTTCTCGGAGTGTGGTTAAGCGATCTTCTCCTCGAATCTTGCTCCAACTTGTAGCTTGATCCCCTAGTGTTGTCCGAGACTCACTAAAAGGGTCTAAGGCCACCAAAATCTCGTAAAACCAACGAATAATCTCCAAAAATACTTAGAGTGGTGTGGTCTACGAATCACGTTAAAACCATGCCCAAATAGACACTAAGGTGCCTAAACCATGCGCATTAACACACTACATTAGTACCCTATCAGAACACTACCTTACTTTTTCATTTGTTTATGAAACGCTACAAATTATTGGATTTTGGCAAGAAAAAGTTTCAGCTTGCCGTTTGACTTCTCTTTTTGGCACCATTGTTGCCCGACAAAAAGATGTTCTACCCCCTTCCCTTACCAGTTACCGTGTTTATGGCAATGGATCGGGTCTGGGTCGGGTCCTATAGGATCCAGGCCCGGATCCGTGTCTTTACAAGCAGACCCAGATCCGACCCGGATCCATCGGGTCCAAAATTTACTGATCCAGACCCAGACCCGGCAGGATCCAGCGGGTCTGGGTCCAAAATGGGTCTTTTATAAAATCAATTTTGTCATGTCTAGAACTTGCCCAACCTATGATATTTCCGTCTCGATGTGGTATACAATCATTAATGCTTCGATGTGCTTTGCGATCGACACTACGGTAGACATTCCTCATCCATCTTGTACTACTAAGAACTTCAGAAGACCAAGGGAGAGCGGCATCGAAGGATTTTGAGGCCGCGCCAAAGACTTTTAAGGCCGCGGAGAAAGATTGGGCGTGAGTCCTGAAAAGACTGAGAAATAAAAATGAAAGCGGAATGCTAGGATCATGAGAAATTAGGTTTATTTTTTTTATTTTTTATTTTGGCCGGGTCCGCGGGTCCATGGGTCGAGTCTGGGTCTCAAATCAAGGACCCATGTCCGACCCACACATTTATCACCGGGTCTGGACCCGACCCATATCCATTGGGTTTAAAAAAAGTGGACCCAGATCCGATCCAAGTGGGTCGGGTCCTGGGTCCATTGCCATCCCTACTCTTAATCTTTAATGGAGTATATCTCAATGATTATATTTTGTATAAATAATTCTTACAACTAATAAGTACTCCGTAGTAAATTTCTTGAATTTAGTAAAAAAAAAGCTAACCAAAATTCAATAATTTGATCTGAACGATTTGTAAATTTGACTAACTTATTAATTAAAATTATTTGTAGTTTTAATTTATCTATGTATTTCTTAATAGTCCGAAACAATTTATCATATGTGTAAATCAGTCGAGAGAGCGATAGTGGTTATGAAAAAAATTGAAGAAATTGGGCGTATAGAGGTATGATATATTGGCATTTGAAGCAGTAAATGTGATATATGCAGATAAAAAAAAGATGAGGAGGTTAAAAAGACAAAATCGTTAATGGTTCAAAAATTACGTTCTTAAACCAATCCAGCATAATAAATTAAAATAAAATAAACTCGTGTTACCAAAATCGTGTCCCTCATGTCAAGGCCCACGGACAACCAAATTAATGAGAGGGAAGATTATAGACCACTGTTTGTTTGTGGCACTACCTGACCAATGTGGGGTGAGAATTCCTTAGTTTCACAAAATAGTCTGTTTCTTTGCTCCCCTTGACAAAAAAATGTTGAACGCCCCAATTTGTTATGGTAGGAAAATACGTTAGTTTGTTCATACGTAAATAGCAATAGTCTTGTCATTGTAATTGAATCAATGAATTCAATCAGTTTTGTCAATATAGTTCTACACATATTATTAGGTACCCCGGAGCTATGTACCTCCCGGTTAACTGTTCACTCATTATATACCACATTATAGTCATTATATACTTTCACTCATTAATTTACAATTTTCACTCATTATTTCTCAATTTCACTCATTATATATACTTTCACTCATTATTTTAAAATTCTTACTCATTATCTTCCGATTTTCACTCATTATATACTCCCTCCGTAAACACATATATGACGTTTTGGAGTGTGGCACATGAATTAAGGAAATGTTAATTAAGGCTTAATCTCATTTATTATCATCTTGAAAATGGGAAAGAAATACTACTCAAGGCCATGTTTTCTATTGAAGTAATGCATTCTCTCTCTAACATTAACTCTCAACATCAGTTTATTATCCTAAATAGCTATGGGAAATGAAGAGCTTTAATGAAGGAGTTGATATTGAGAATGATTAATGAGTAAAACGTTATATATTAAAAAAAATCTCAAATTTGCTAAAATGACATATAAATATTTATGGAGGGAGTGTAACATTATAGTCATTATTTATTTTCAGTCATTATTTCTGAATTTCCAATCATTATATACAACTTTATTGTCATTATTTATTTTCCAATCATTATTTCCCTAATTTCACTCATTATTTCCCGAATTCCACTCATTAGTTTTTAATTTTCACTCATTATTTCTCAATTTCACTCATTATATACCACTTTATAGTCATTATATACTTTCACTTATTATTTCCTAATTTTCACTCATTATTTCCTAATTTTCACTCATTATATATGATTTTATAATCATTATTTATTTTCAGTCATTATTTCCCAAATTTCACTCATTATTTTGCTAATTTACTAACGCAAAAACAATAATGAAAAGACCCACCATTTCCCTTTTCTCTCTGCTCGCCCACCCCTACCCCTTACCCCACCCGACACCACCCTAGCCCCGCCGTGATCCGTACCCGATCACCACCATTGACGGCCCGCGATCAGCCTCCGTTACCGCCTCCCTACCGCGACCCTCCCCCCGCCAATTCACGATGCCCCCGCCCCTTCCTTCTCCCCTATTATCTTCTCCCTTCTTTTTGATCTCCTTTGACATCCCTTATTTGCGGCGATGATGGTGGTGCGTGTGGTCGGCGGCGTAGGGCGAGGGGTGGGGGACGTTTTTTGTGAGGCGCTGGTTGACGATGGGGGCTGAAGAAGGAAGTGAGAGAGGAGAGAGAAAATGGGAAAAAAGAGACTTGGAGGACGATGGAGGTGGTGGCGCGGGCTCATGGATGCCGTCGTGGGGTCGTTAGAGCGGCGCGCCTCAAATGGTGGTGGTGCCGTCGTGGTGGTCGGCGCAAAGGGGCGATGGTGGTTAAGTGGTGCGTGGTGGTGGCTGTGGGTGGGTGGAGAAGGAGAGAGAGAAAAAAATGTGGTTTGGGCTTTGTGTTTGATATTGTGGTCTAATAGTATGTCCCAGATTGTTTTCTTTTAGACTGGCCTAACATAAATCCATGGAATCTTAATAGATAAGAAAGGGGGTACGTAGAGCTACGTACCCCAAGTGTATCATATACCAATTGATAGTTATGATTCACCCTCTAGCCAATTCTCAAAAAAAAAAGTTTCAACCCAGAAATCATCCCTTCAAAAGAAAGGCCACCATAAGCCTTTGTAGACGGCACAAAACTAGGCGTTTCGCATTTTTAAGCGTAGACAGAGAGAGAGAGAGAGGTAAGGGATTTAAGCTTCCTGTTTTTTTTTTTTTTTCATTTGTGTGTTGATTGCTTTGTTACGCATCAAATCGCTAGCATGTCTTTCTTCCTCGAATTAAGGGTCTTTTTTAATCATGTTGGGTTTGTCATACCGAATTATTATGGAATCCTCGAGATAATTACTGAGGTTTGCTGATTTTGTTTTTATTTGGTAAAGCGTACAACATGAGCATGTCTGAGAGTGTTGTGGCCGCTGATGGCTACATCTCCGACGAGTCATCCAAAGGTAAGCTTACTCTAATTGCTCAAATTTTGTATATACTTTCCATTCCGACACTTCGTTTTATTGTTTACGCTTTCTTCTTTCATGTTTTATTTTTACAGTGACTGATGATCTCATCTTCTCTAAATTGGTATGTTTCATGGTTTACCTTAGTAGACCCGCCTTTCTGATTTTTGTGCTTGACCTGTAGTCAGGGGCGAAGCCAGGATTTCGAGTCTACGGGTGCCGGCTAAAACATACTCCCTCCATCTTTCTTTAAACACCCCATATGCAAAACGCAAATTTTTTTGAAACCTTGATTGATCGATTATTGTGTACACCCTCCTCAACACGGGGGTGTTTTAGGTATGAGGTGTTTAAAAAAAAAGACGCAAGGTATATACAAAAATACACTCTAATAATTATCATGTAAATGAGCACACTCTTGCTGTTAAAACATAAGAATAGAAGGAATCAAAATGGTAAGAATTAAAAGGAACACAGATTGTACGCTAGAATACGAAAGGGTTTCACAATAATAAAACAAAAAAAGTGAGTGGAGCAGGATTTGAACCGCAGACGTCGGCATAAGGTGCACAAACTAATGAGAACAACCACTAGGCTGGGCTCAAATTACTGATATTACTCTAAGGCTGAATAGTATATACACGAAAGTTGCAAGTGCCAGACCGTAAAAAACAAAGGGCCGCTGTGGTGGGCTGCAGGTGTCGGGCCCCCGCCACCCAACCACTGGCTCCGCCCCTGCCTGTAGTACATTGTTCCTTGCTTCATACTCCTAAATTTTGGTAGTTCAAACTTCATTGCGTCCACCCGTTCTCACAAAAGATTGATCATCCTTCAATTACGGCTAATTGTTTAGAAAAGAAAGTGGTTGATCATAGATGCCCCTCTTGATTCTCCTTTGAATTTTGCATCTTTTGAATGGTAGTATGAAAATCTTACCTTTATAACTTGGTAATTCACAAGTAAAGATGTTTCATTTGGTAGTTCTAACAAAAAACAAGATTGTGCCTCAAATGTCGCTTCACTTGTTAGGGAATGTTGGTGAAGGATAAATTTTCTATTCAAAACCCAATTCATATGGACAGTGAAGGTCATCAAGATAAATTGGATATTGATGATGATGAGTATGATGATGATGATGATGATGATGATGATGATGATGAGTATGTTGATGAGGATGTTGATGACGATGGCCATGTACTTAGTTTCCTTTACTTCTCTGACAACATCACTTATGAGGAGGATCGACGTCATGGGAACAACGGTTTAGTGAGTCCCCTTGACCCGTCCCCTCCCTTGTCTTTTTCTTTGTTTGATTGATGATTCTGTTCAAAATTTCTTTGAATTGCTTCACCTTTTATCAAGTTAATTAGGTGATAATAGTATGAAAAGAAGAGTTATATTATCGGCTCGTTCGTTTGGAAGTAAAAAATGAGTGAAGTGTATAGTTTATGAGTTCATTTCACAGGATGTGCCATGTCATTTTGGATAGAAGCTATCTCTACTGCCAAATATGTGATTTTTCTCACATTTCGGCCTTGTTACCATGGGGATGTTATATTCATGTATTTTGTCACTTTTCGCTCTGAATTGTTTATTTTCCTTTTGTTGCGCATGGTGGTGAACTCGTGACCAGAATATACTACAAAGGACGGAAGGGAGGTAAGTGTATATGTTTACAGCTCTTTATGTACGTTGTTAGCTTGCGCTTTTATTTCCTTTGTTATGATGGTTGATTGCCTAAGATGGAAATGAAAAACTGTATACTATGAGCCCATAACAAATGGTGTTTTCTACGAAACCGTGGAGCTGGTTCTGATGTAGTAAAGTTGTGGATAAATGAAAGGTGTGTCAACAGATTTCATTGCTAGAGGCTAAAGACAAATTTTTGGAACAAGCTTTGTTTTAAATAGTGCGTCTCTTAGGTGCACCGCTAAGGGCTGAAGGTGCTTGAGGCACTTCAAAGTTAAAGTGGCTGGGGGCGTATGAATATGCATTTCGTATAGTTCTTCTATACTTCCCTATGCCCCTTTATTCCTATTTTTTTGGCCGTTCTATGTTAATAACTTTCTCCGAAGACCAGAAAGGCTATTTCTTTATTTATTGATTGATTTATTTTGTTTTAGTTCATAGGTTAAAAAGGGTAATGTTTGCTAAATTTATTTCAAAAATAAGTCTTATTTGCTGTTGTTTATTTGTTCTTGTAATGATGTAGCCCAACTCTTCAATATTTTGGGACTCAACTGTTGCATATGTTTGTTGTGACTTGTGACCTTAGGGGGTGTTCGGTATTGTGGTGGTTTCTTGTGTTTTTTTTTTTTTTTTTTTTTTTTTTTTTTTTTTTGGAAAAAATAAACAAAAGGTGTTCGGCTAATATTGTTGCCAAAAACAAAATAACTCCAATTCTAGGAATAAACAGACTGTTTTCTGAAAACCACTTTTAGTGGTTTCCAAAAAATACAATACGTTTTTTTTTATTTTTTTATTTTTTTATTTTTTTATTTATCTCAACACTGACTATATTTTGTCTCGCGAAATTTTCCATAAACCCTATTCTTGTACCTCCATTCTCCAGTGATTTCTTCTTCTTGGTGAATCAAAGGTACGTCTCCTCTCGTCCTTCATTTATCTTTTTTTTTTTTTTTTTTTGAGTTTATGCAGTTATCTTGGGGTAACGTTGGATTGTTGCCATATATCGATGATTTCTACATTTTTTTTTCTTCTCATAATCGATGTCGTATCTCCTGTGTCGGCGGTGCTTCTATGCTTGATTTTTAAATGCTTGATATTACTGACTATTGTTACAAGTACTTCTGCAATTAACTATAGTAGTATAGCATGTAAAGGTGTGGTTTGTGTATATAAGAAAATATAATGAAATTAGGTTTGGATAGACTGGCTAATAAAAGGTAGAGAAAGATTGAGTCATGGATTTGTTGATTTCCTTCTGTGATGAAGGGTAGATATATAGTATGTATAAGGTCTTGTCGTAGTCTTGCTGAACCAACAACTTGCTCCATGTGGCATGAATTCCAAGAGTGAATGTTTGCATGTTGATAAAGTGGGAGCAAACTTCCATGGTACTACACGTGGGCTCTTTGCTTTTTCTAGCGTAAGTTTGTCCATTGTATGCTCTAGTTCTAAATTATTGGTCTTTGTACAATTTCACCTGGACTAGGAAGTAATGTTACGTTTCACTCAATTATGATCTAAAGATTTATGTAATATTTGACTTTGATATGTAAGTAGAAATGCAGAATCAAATTTGGGATGGAGTCTTTTTTTCTTTCTTGTATATAGAAAAGTAGAATAAAATTGTATTGTATTTTTGTGATCTAATATAGATGGCAACTAGTATTGAGAATATTGGTGAAGATGAAGTAGTTGAGGTTGAGCCTGACATAAAAATGGGTGTATGGACTGAGACTAATGAGGCTCATTTCATATGTCTAATAGAGGAAGAGGTACAAAACGGAAATAGGCTTACTGCTACTCTTAGGAAAGCAGCTAGGAACTCTGTTAAGCAAAAGTTAAAGGAAAAAACAAAGAGGGACTACACTCATGATCAACTTAAGAACAAATACAACTTTTTAAGACAAAGATGGAAGACATTTAAAAAGTTAATATCAGAGACATGGATTGGGTACAATTCTGTAACTCATACAGTTACCGCAAAAGACGATAATGCGTGGAAACTCTATTATTAGGTACTTGATTGTCTAAATGAATTTTTTTATTAACGTATTTTCTTTAATACAAAGAAAACTACTATCACTATTATACTCATAAACGAATTTACACCCAACTTATTTTGTGCAGAAACACAAGTATGCTAAGACATTTAGAAAGAAAGTATGTAAACACTATGATAAACTCTGTACAATCTTTGGTGATACAACAACAACTGGCTCTGCTTCTCATCCTTCTACTAGAAGCCCTTCTAGTAGTGAAGATGAAGGTGATCAAGGTGAGGAAAATGCTAATTCTGATAAAGAATATGAGGAAGGACCCTTATCTAAAAAAAGCAAGCCAAACGTTAATCCAAAGAAAGTTACGGAGAGAGTCAATAATGCAGCTATGGCTGAAGCACTAGTTGCTATGACCGAGAATTTTGAGAAGATCAGAAGTTTGAGTTATTGGAAAGAAAGATGAGTGGTGCATCATCCACAACATTGGTAGGTGATCGTGGAGAACTCACTCGGAAGAACGAGAAGGAGAACCATGATAAACTCATGAAGTGCATAGATATATTAAGTGCTTTAGAGGGAATTGATGGAGAATCGTTTGCTAATGCTACTAAGTTAATCCATGACGATCCTTTGTGGAGGGAAATCTTTCTTCGTTTGCCAGAAGAGAAGATGAAAGATTGGGTGCTGAACATCAAGAATTAATTTGCCACAATATTTTATTAGCATTTTTATTAAGTGAACTATGTGTCATCAAAGATTGTGACTAGAACTATTATTTATTTTATGAAATATGAGTGGATTATTTGTTACTTTCAAGGTCGCAATGTGCAACTACGTATTGTGATGATTATTTTCATATGTTAGATTATACACATGTTTTGATGCTTAAACTTTTCTCATAGTTGTAGACATGGATTCTGATCTCGAAGACATATTATCTAATTCCGACAAAGAGGATTTACAACAATTGTTGACTCTTTATGTGAATTCCGAATACAATGGTTTTCTTAAAAAAAAAAAAAAAAACCCGCCCACAAAGGATTTCAAGTTTAAAAGGACAATAATACGTCTTGGAGCTTCTAAACGGTCATCCTATGACATGTTTTGACTTACTTCGAATGAGTCCACCAGTCTTTATTAAATTGTGCAATGGGCTTAAGGAGCAAGGAAAATTACGAGACTCCAAATTTGTACCGCTTTGTGAACAGGTAGCAATGTTCCTTGTTATATTATCTCATAACTGGAAGCACAGAGATGTGGCAGATAGATTCCAACATTCATTAGACACTGTTCATCATCATTTTCGAAGGGTATTACGTGCTATTTCTTCTCTTTCGAAACATTTGATTGTTCGACCATCTTTTAATGAAACTCTTCTCGAGATAAAAAAATAATACAAGATATTACCCATTCTTTAAGGTGATTATACTTTTTGCACTATACTTTGCATGTTTTATATTTTGATTTTGATTTTGATTTTATTTTTTGCGATGTTTTGTGTATGGTTAGGTCACCAATGCATATTTTTCTCCAATAACTTTTTTTTTTTTTTTTTTGAAACAAAATTGTCTAGGAGCTTTAGATGGAACTCATATCTCAGCACATGTACCGAAAGTTGAACAAATTCCTTATCGTGGGAAGAAGGTTGAGCCACCTATGAATGTCATGTGTGCATGTTCATTCGACATGAAATTTACATTTGTTATGGTAGAGTGGGAAGGAACAGCCAATGATTCGAGAATATTTTGGGAAACTATTGAAAGAGCAGAGAACAAGTTTCCTATGCCTCCTTTGAGAAAATATTATCTTGTTGACTCTGGATATACAAATATGCCAGGATTTTTGACTCCATACCGTGGGAACGATTTCATTTAAGAGATTATAGAGGAACAAGGAATCCACAAGATCCCGATCGAGGAAATCTTCAATTATACTCATTCTTCATTACGTAATGTCATTGAGCGGTGTTTTGGTATTCTTAAAGCAAGATTTGCAATTCTCAAGGATATGCCTTCATATGATCTAAAGCGACAAAAATATACTCCCTCCGATCCAGATTAAACTTTTCGCTCTCTTTTGCGCACTTCTAAAGGAAAATTAATAAATAATTCTTAATGATCCATTTAGCAAATAAATTTAAAAGCTAGTTATCACCAACATCTTCATCTTGCCTCCCTAATTATTCACTCGACAATAATTTAATAGTTTGGGAATGGGGAAGACAAAGTTGAAACCCTAAAAAAGAGGATGGGAAGTTTAATCTGGACCGGAGGGAGTATTGTTTTATGTTGTTGCGTTCTCCACAATTTCATTCGTGCGTGTAATATTGGAGATCCTTTGTTCATACACTATGCCGATGAAAATGTAGAGCTTGAAGATGAAGAGAACAATAATGAAGCTCAAGAACTTGTTACTCCTACGATCAATCCAGACGTACTTCGTGGAATGACATCATTTCGAGATCGTTTGGCAAGACGATTGTGGGATAAACAAAATAATATTAATGAAGATTGAACTTTGTCTCTTGTTTAGTTCTTTTTCGTGTATGAAACTATATTTGTTGGTTTAAATGGAAATTGAAGCTTATTGGAGTACTTGATTATTATTTACTTTGTTGCTTGACGATTTGTCATAGTTTTTGCAACATGTGTTTAAAAACTGAAAACTAAAAACTAAAAACGATACCGAATAGACCCTTAATTGTCATGGTACAGGTTTATCATGTATATCTGGATTTGGATGACGACTGTGGACCATAAGATTGCAACGAGATCCCGAAAGAATGTGGCTGGTAGATGACACTTTTAATTGTACTCTTCCACTCTCATCATCAAGAGTGATATCTGGCTACTGTTAACTATAACTAGCTCAACCTAATATATGATTATATGGTTGCAGCTCGAAGTTGGCATTTTTGCGACGCTCAAGACAGAGAAATACTATCTTCTCTGCCATTCTGAATAAGAAGCAAGCAGCTGCATTAGAAGGTCAATTCTCTCTCCCTAATACTTACAAATCGGTGCTTCTTGCTTTCTCATCCTGCCCCTGTTTCTTTCAGCTCATGATAAGGTGGCTGCAATTTGTCCGGCGAGGGAGATTTTGTGACAATGTTAGTGTAGCTCTGTAAGGCCATGTAGTTGACTGAATACTTTTTATGTATTTATTTGGTATCTAGGTAGTGTCTTGTTAACTTGGCATGTAAAGTAAAGGATTAGTTTGAGAATCAGTAAGGGGATGAGGAGTTTGATGACAATGATCCCCGCCCTTCGATGTCTGTTTAAGTGTCCTTAACTTCTGCATTTTCGAAACTTATATGCTTAATGTAATGACATTGTCTGTGATGAGTGCATTCGGCCTCGACAGCAGTTCGAACTGTTCGTTTGAGCTTCACGAAGCACAATCATGGTTGCTTTGATCCTTCAGCTATTGCAATAATTTGAAACCATACGATAATAAGAAAGTGTTACTTGAGATTATGCTTGGTTAATGTCTTTTAAGGGACGTGGTCTTGAACAAGGGGCAACTGACAACCGTCCTATGTAGTGTTTCATTAGCTTAAAATCCACATTTCTTCTACTTCCCTATATCAAGTAGTTCTAACTTAAAGAGGTGATTATGGGTCGAGCCGAATTTGGGGTAAAAAATAGGCTTGATAGGGGGTCGGGCTTTTCTTTCGGGCCCGCATGGGGCTCTGGGTCGTTTCGGGCTTGTTCGATTTTTTTTTTAAAAGTTATGTAGTAGCTAATTATTACATTTTTGACTGGGTTACCGGAATCACCCCAACTCCGCGCGAATTGCGAATCAATTCGCGCGCTCTCAATCACGGTGCCTTTTCGCAGAATACGTTGCAAATCGCGACCCAAATCGTTAAACTCACGAATTCGAATTCTTTTCTATAAATACAAGAAAAGGACAACAATGGAGTTCCGGAAGAAAGAGAAAAGGTAAAAGATGAGACAAAGCAGGGTCAATCAATAAATGTGTCTTCCCAAAGTCATTAAAAGCATATTTTATCAATAATTCCCTTTTAGTTTTTTGATGGCCCTCTTTCTTTCTGTCATTATTACCAGTTTGTCACTTTCCAATACCATTAAAATTTTTAAAATATATTTTAATATCTTTATGTATGAGGGGGAAGAACTAGCGATTTCCTATCGAATTGGTTTGCGAATTCGAGCGATTTATAGAGGTAATTCCCTAGCGAATTGAATTCTCTATTTTGGGCGAACTGCGATTTCGATTCGCTATTTCGATCTCGGGCGATCTGCGATTCCGGCAACCCTAGTTTTTGATGACTTTACGCACTACTATTATTCTCTAGTTCTTTGCATATTCAATTTAATAATAAACTATTGTACCTTTTCTAAGAGGTTTTTGATGTTGTTATTGTAATTTACAATATTTTATTTTAATATTATTATTATTTTTATTATTTTAATATACTTAATTTACTTACTTGGCCTAATTTTACTACATCGTGTATTTTATTTACCAAGTTTAAAATTAACTTTAAATTGTTTGGTTTTATAATAGTCATATAGAAAATGAAAACTAAAAACTGAACATTGAAAACCTCTTTTTCTAGTTATCAAAAACGGGACTTTGCTTTAAAAAAAAAAAAATCGAAAAAAGAAAACGATACCAAACAGACCCTAAGATTTATAAACTTAAAATTTTTTGCCTTTTATTTTAAAAAGCGGGTGGGGCTGGGCCTAGTTTCGGGGCACATGCTCGGCCCATATTATTGAGGACTTTTTTTGGGTTGGGCCTTTGGGCCATTTTCGGCCTAATCTAAGGCCCAAAACCGGGAAAAGGTCGGGCCATCGGGATTGGGCCATTTGCTCCGCTCTACTCCTAAGTCACGGGATCGTTCATAGTGGCATTTCTTTGAATTCAGCTTTACAATTTTGGTTAGTTTTTTTTTTTGTCTAAAAAATAAAACCATAATTTGGTGTTGTCAGCTCCTTTCTTATGTATTGGAAAGCTGCTTGCTTGATATATTTGATAGCTCTGAGCTTCCCTCCCTAACTCATAAGTGCTCTCGAAAAGAACCTTAAACTCGAGCCCCGTTGCATCATACTTTAGTGATAATGTTGATCAGAAATTGTGACAGTACGAAATTGGATATAACTTTCGAACCACTGATCTGATGAAGCTGTATATTGATAAAATACCTCATGAACTTTGATTTAGACACAAATTTCACCCAATTTGATGATCTGTAGAAGAACATATAAGCCTTCAAAGTTCATGCCTGTAATCTGAACTTTCTGATGAATGCTTGTTGTTATTCGGTTTCAAAATTAAACTGCTTCTAATCTATAAATTTTTTGCTGTTAATTATAAAACCATGACTTAGTTAAAGCTCTTAGGTTTCGAAAATGGTATGGCGCATTGAAAATAGACTTCATTTGAGCTTTCTAAGAGGCTCTCGAATTTAAGTGCGGAAACCTGAGTTCAATTCTGATTGTCTTCAATAGGTTTTGTCCTCAAATATTGGATCTCAAATCGGAATGGCTTATGAGCATCGTGCCCCTGCATCATGGAATCAACCTGTATTTATGAGAATTGATTTATGCTTGTATTAAGATAAGTTGATTGTTCAATCAAAAGAGATTGATAGGCCTAGATTAAACTACAACATGTGGCAAGACATGAGAATGTTGCCTAGGATTATAGGATGGGAAGACAGAAATGGTTTTTTTTTTTTTTTTTTACTGAAAGATTATACTCAATGAGCCTTTCATTACTTTCAAAGGTGGTGATATAATGCAAAAGACATGGGTTATATACTACTAGTCATTAGGAAAGGACAAGTACATGAGAAAAATAAATGAAATAAAATGACAACGGCTATAATGACACTGGTCTTGGCTGTTTGTGACATTCAAACAGATCCTAGGCTTTGTGTATTGATCCCCATCTCTGGTGTATTGGGATTGCTACTCGACTCTCCCATGTACAGGTAAATAGTTGGCATATTGAGTGAGTTTTTGAGAAGATTTTGAGAGGGTTGTACACTGCACATTTAAGCCTTGGATATTCGAATTTGGATCGAAACTATGTATTCTTTTGTGACTGTTGATCAAAATATGTTGGGAAATTAATGCCAATTTCTCCACGCAACGGAAGCACCAATCGACAAGTTACGGTAAATGTTAAAACAACCGCAAGAAATAACACGATGAGACGAGATATTTAGGGACTTAACCCAGGGAAAACCCTCCAAATCTGGAGGTACATATTCCACTATAAAATAGTGTCGTACAAAGACTGTCGTCCAAAGTTACATACCAACTTAGAACCCTTACAAGATAAATACTAGCCAATTTTATAGTCAACTATTTAACCCTCTAAGATTGTCTCAATTCCGAAGTCAACTATTGGACCCTCCAAAATTGTACCACAGTAAATGTACTGTGTTTACACTCCTATTATTTTTCCCTCTTTTGATGCCACTCCACAATTCTCCTTGTGTAAATGTGTGAGTGTGTGTTGTCAAAGGAAAAATCATTCCTTTATATCCACTCCGACTTTGTAGATGCATTGAACCTTGGAATTAATACAACTTAATTATCAATTAAGTTTCCCATACATCTCACATTCTCACGTATGTACCTCAAATAAACAACCATTCTTAAATTGTCATTAAGAATGTCCATTGAATTCACATTAAATTACAAAGTGAACGATGCACTTATGATGGACTTTAATCCCAACAAAATACATATCAACATTGGTGTCCGTATCCCCAAACGAGCACTTACAAAATATATGATTTAAGTTGATCGAGTCTCTCTTACTATATTTACAATATACTTCCTCCGATTCAAAGAGATTTTCCTCTTTCTATTTGCAGTTTTGAGATGCCATGTTAAGAGCAACTTTTATATCAAATGAATCATTCACTTATTACAAAAAATAGTACATATTTTATTCTACAATGCAGTCTATCAATTCCATTTGATCTACAACAAATGGATCTTCCATTTAATCTACAAGTAGTCTCTAACATAACAACTTAAAACTGTAAAAAAAAAAAGAGGAAAATCTCTTTGAATCGGAGGGAGTAGCCGAATGTTATGATAAGTTTCTCTAGAAGAAGCTGAGCGTATATGAATTAAATATGCCGTCATTTGCCGCTTGTTTTTTGCATTCCGATCAATTACAGAAACGAGTGTTTAAAAGAGAATTGACATTGGTCAGAGACGAAAACGTCACTAACATTTGAGTCTACCGTGCAAAATAGATCATATGAGGTGACGGTCGAGGTTGTGACAAAGGAAAAAGGGTTTTGTTTCACCAGCTCTAATGTGGAAGCCTACGGGAGTTAACAATGTTGTGAGCCCTATACACTTATATGAAAATTCCCTCTATTCCACAGCCTCTAATAGACCAGATAGTGATAGAAAAGTGAATAGGCATAAATTGACTTCACAATCATTTTAGGTATGCATTACATCTCACAACAGTACGTAGTTGATACAAGGTGTTATTGTGTTGGATACGTTTTTAATCTCAGCTCTTTACTAATCACCATTTTCATGGAGATAAGCTGTGCTTTCATCCGGTGATATGTCGTAGTTTGATATTTCAAAACTGTTTCATTGTAATCTGTATATTTCGTGTGTTTATACAAGGTAAGGTGAAGGGGTGGAAAGGGATTTCCACAATCTTTTGCAACTCAAGTATCATGGCCCTTGTCCATAAGTGCAGTGAAGGTTCCATCCTAAAACCGATACACCATGCCATCAAGCCATTTGTGTGCGCCGCCACATGTAACCGTATCGCAAACCAAAAGGTCTTTAACCACACTCGCACCCACTCCATAAGAGCCCGCATTCGACAACCCATTCTTTTTCCAGGAGTTCTTGTGCGTACTAGTGTACCATAAGAGTCCGCATTCGACAACCCATTCTTTTTCCAGGAATCCTTGTGCACAGTGTATCGTCAGTCCAGATTCCATAACGCCTTTCGTGCCACGGATGAGCCAAACGAGAGCTTTTGGCCAATTCCTTGGTACAACCATGCCCGAGCCCAGGTCTGATACCACTATTAGGGAGAGCCGCCAAGGAGGAGTATCGGCCCATGTCCATAAGTGCAATAAGGTTCCAACCTAAAACTAATTGGCAGTAGGAGGAGTAACCACTACTTTATAAACATGTTCCACCTATTTCAATTTTCTGATGTGGGACAACCTGGCCGCCAAGGAGGAGTACCGGCCACTACCATACAATAAACATTTTCCATCCACTTCAATTTTCCAATGTGGAACAACCGCTCACACATAAATTCCCAACTAAACAAATCCCTATTGATTATCCGTCATTCTACTCGGATGCGGGTCGAGTGATATTTAGCTTGTAAGAATATAATACGAAAATGGCTACGATAAAAGACGAAAACTTATCAGAATCAAGACTATGCCGCGGTAGGAGTAGGAGACCACTGACTTGAAAGCGTTGACGGCCCGACTCCGGTGGTATTCGTCACAGGCCGAAAAAGCTCCCTAAGGTTAACATAGTCACCCTCGACCGTTACCACTAACGGCTAAGGGTTGGAGATTGCACTACTACAATTACCCGGGAACAAATGAATTAGAACGTGTTTGTAATTTGTGAGATTTTCGATGATTACAATGAGCAAAAATGATCAGTATATAAAGAAGGAAGATGGAGTCGTTTAGTGAAGAAAATCAAGGCAAGAATTATGACCATCATAACAGAAATTATGATCGACATAATTGCGGAGATAATGGGAATTAAGGGTTGTTTGTAATGTGTGTGATTTTCGATGATTACAATGAGCAAAAACGATCTGTATATAAAGAAGAAAGACTGAGTCGTTTAGGGAAGAAAATCAAGGCAAGAATTATGATCATAATTACATAAATTATGATCGACATAATTGCAGAGATAATTAGATTTAGGGTTGTTTGTAATTTGTGTGTTTTTCGATGATTACAATGAGCAAAAACGATCAGTATATAAACAAGGAAGACTGAGCCGTTTAGGAAAGAAAATCAAGGCAAGAACTATAACCATCATAACATAAATTATGATCGACATATTTGAGGAGATAATGGGAATTAAGGGTTGTTTGTAATTTGTGTGATTTTCGATGATTACAATGAGCAAAAACGATCAGTATATAAAGAAGGAAGACAGAGTTGTTTAGGGAAGAAAATCACGGCAAGAATTATGACCATAATTACAAAAATTATGATAGACATAATTGCGGAGATAATGGGAATTAAGTTTTGTTTGTAATGTGTGTGATTTTGATGATTACAATGAGCAAAAACGATTAGTATATAAAGAAGGAAGACTGAGTCGTTTAAGGAAGAAAATCAAGGCAAGAATTATGACTATAATTCCAAAAATTATGATCGACATAACTGCGGAGATAATGGGAATTAAGGGCTGTTTGTAATTTGTGTGATTTCCGATGATTACAATGAGCAAAAACGATCAGTATATAAGGAAGGAAGACTGAGTCGTTTAGGGAAGAAAATCAATGCAATAATTATGACCATAATTACAGAAATTATGATCGACATAATTGCGGAGATAATGAGAATTAAGGGCTGTTTGTAATGTGTGTGATTTTCGATGATTACAATGAGCAAAAACGATCAGTATATAAAGAAGGAAGGTTGAGTCGTTTAGGGAAGAAAATCAAGGCAAGAATTATGACCATAATTACTGAAATTATGATCGACATAATTACGGAGATAATGGCAATTAAGGGCTGTTTGTAATTTGTGTGATTTCCGATGGTTACAATGAGCAAAAACGATCAGTATATAACGAAGGAAGGTTTAGTCGTTTAGGGAACAAAATCAAGGCAAGAATTAAGACCATAATTACAGAAATTATGAACGACAGAATTGCGGAGATAATGGGAATTAAGGGCTCATTATCGTAGTATTAATGGAAATAAAATCGGGATCGAAACGGACAAATAAATGTTTGAGAATCAAACGTTCAAATGACAAAAACGAAAAACCGGGCCAAAATATTTAGATCCGAAACCAACACATATACATTCATAATTACAGAAATTATGATCGACATAATTGCGGTGAAAATGGGAATTAAGGGTTGTTTGGAATTTGTGTGATTTCGATGATTACAATGAGAAAAAACGATCAGTATATAAAGAAGGAAGATTGAGTCGTTTAGGGAAGAAAATCAAGGCAAGAATTATGACCATAATTACAGAAATTATGATCGACATAATTGCGGAGATAATGGGAACTAAGGGTTGTTTGTAATTTGTGTGATTTTCGATGATTAGAATGAGCAAAAACGATTAGTATATAAAGAAATAAGACTGAGTCGTTTAGGAAAGAAAATCAAGGCAAGAATTATGACCATAATTACCTGAATTATGACCATAATTACCGAAATTATGATCGACTTAATTGCGGAGATAATGGGAATTAAGGGCTCATTATCGCAGTATTAATGGAAATCAAATCGGGATCGAAATGATCAAATAAACGTTTGAAAATCAAACGTTCAAATGACAAAAACGAAAACCGGGCGAAAATATTTAGATCCGAAACCAACACATATACAGTTATAATTACAGAAATTATGATCGACATAATTGCGGAGATAATGAGAATTAAGGGTTGTTTGTAATTTGTGTGATTTCGATGATTACAATGAGCAAAAACGATCAGTATATAAAGAAGGAAGACCGAGTCGTTTAGGGAATAAAATCAAGGCAAGAATTATGACCATAGTTAAAGAAATTATGATCGACATAATTGCGAAGATAATGGGAATTAAGGGCTCATTATTGTAGTATAAATTTAAATAAAATCGGGATCGAAACGGTCAAATAAACGTTTGAAAATCAAACGTTCAAATGACAAAAACAAAAAAACCGGGCCAAAATATTTAGATCCGAAACCAACACATATACAGTCGTAAATTACAGAAATTATGATCGACATAATTGTGGAGATAATGAGAAATAAGGGCTGTTTGTAATTTGTGTGATTTCGATGATTACAATGAGCAAAAACGATCAGTATATAAAGAAGGAAGATGATGTAAAACCTACTCTAATTTTTATGTGTTTTTATGATTATTGTGCAACGGAAACTAAAGAACGAATTTGATATGATCTAACCCTCAAACTCGCAAGCAAGGAGAGCTAAACCTAGGTATTTTCGAGCCTAGATCACTCACAAACAAAGCAAGAAAACACAGAACCTTGCAAGGCCATATTTTGAAGGAAACTTCCTTCGACTCTTCAATATTTATGCTCAAACTTGTATGAAAAAGAATACAACAGCTACCCTTATTTATACTACTCTTAAGACTCCTAAACTTACCTAAAGTCAAGTTAAGAACCAGTTTTAGGTCTTCCCTTAAACCGACTTCAACCTTATTACTGAAACTTTCCTAAACTCTCCTATAACAACATGGAAATCTTCTAAGGCTCCTTTATTCCACAAAATTACTGTAAATTAGACACTTTCCTATACTTAAACAAAGACACAAATAAGAGAATTAAGCCTAGTTCCCGAGTTACGTTTACCCGCGTAAGTCCTGGACAGCTCAACTTCAAACGATCATATCTCCTTCATTCCTTAACCGTTTTGGGCTTATGACCACTTATTGGAAAGCTAAGAACATGAAGTTTCTTATGCCACAAGAATCATGACCAAATTCCTTATAATTTTGAGATATTCTCCTGTAAATTCAACTGTATGAATTTGTAACTCTAGACCGACTTGTACTTGCCAAATCAATTGCAAGCTTGAGGCTCACGCATCATACTCCCCTTCTTTGAAAGGAATTGTCCCAATTCTTGTGAGTAAGTCAGACCACCAGGATCAAAAACCAATCTTACAAACTTGTAAGAGAAATTAATTGATGATAACATGAGTAACACCTTGAGGATCATCAAACACTCCCTTAAGCTACCATCTTCAAAGTGTTGTTCTGTTTTAGCCATGTTGATGCTTGAAGTATTATTGTACCTTCCACTTCTAAATAAATCTTGGACAAGGTCATCATTAGCAATCTTGGAATTCAACCCTTCCTTTCTACTTAAACTATCTTCAATGTATGCATCAACTGGTGACACAAATTTCTTGCTCTTTCCCATGGGTAATGCATCATAATTAACTTTCTCTTTAACCATAATAGGTAAAGCTTGCAGCATAAGATTTCGTTTGCCTTGCACCTTTCGGGCTGTCTCCTCATCTTCATCACTCGAACTCAAAGGTTCAACAATATGATCTTGCATAATCTATCCACTTTTGGACTCACAACTTAGGAGTGATCTCTCAACTGTCTCATGATTTTCTTCTTGGACAAAGCAAGGGGTAATCGACTTCAATTCACGCAAAGTTAGAGCCCTCTTTTGTGTACATTCATTAGCTAAGTGCCCATAACCTTGACACTTGTAACACCTCTTAGATCTTGTGCTCTTCGGATCCAAGTTAGGAATTCCCTTCTCTTTATCCTTAGGTTCTTCTTTCAAGATTTCCCTAAGGTTTGAAGAGGAAACATCAAAATCACCAACTGTAAAATCCGTAAGGTGGTCACGTGTGAAAGCTCGTCTCTTTCCCTTCTCTTGCTTCTCAAACTTCAAGGATAATCTACACACATCATCAAAGGTAAGGTAAGTCTGAACTTCTACCTTTTGTGCTAATTGTGGATTCAATCCTCGAATAAACCTTGCCATCTTCAGCTCTTCTTTCTCCTCTAGATCACAAACAATAGCCAACTTCTCAAACTCCTTGATATACTCACTAACACTCCTGTTTCCTTGAGTTAAGGAGGTCAGATTCAAGTATTGCTCTTGTTCATAATCTCTGGGCATGAATCTCTTCTTTAGATGCTTCTTAACTTCTCCCAAGTATCAATTTTGCTCTTATTTTCTCTCTTTCTTTGCTTGTTCAAGTTTTCATACCACAAAGATGCATACTTGGTTAGTTTTAAAGTTGCAATCTTGAATTTCATGTGCTCATCATAGCCCTTGTAATCAAAGACTCTCTCAGCTTGCCGAATCCAATCCATGAACTTCTCTCCATCAAGTTCACCTTCGAACTCAGGAACATCTAGCGTCAATCCACGATCTATCATCATATTTCTGTCTTGGTTTAGATTTCACATGTTCCTCCTCCAAGTCAGATTCTTCACGATTCCTCCTCTTCTCATGATAATTCATGGACATAAGGTGCTTCATCATGGTTTGCAGCTCCATCATGGTTCCTGCCATAGTGCTAACTTTTTCCTCCAAGTTGCTGCCTTTATCACCGTTCTCATCACTCTCTTTGTTTTCTGGCATCTTACTCCTTGTAGAAAACAAACCAAACTCAACCCAAGACTAACACACTCGAAAGTTTGTTACAACCAAGCTCTGATACCAATTTGATGTAAAACCTACTCTAATTTTTATGTGTTATTATGATTATTGTGCAGCCGAAACTAAAGAACAAATTTGATATGATCTAACCCTCAAACTCGCAAGCAAGAAGGGCTAAACCTAGGTATTTTCGAGCCTAGATCACTCAGAAACAAAGCAAGAAAACACAGAACCTCGCAAGGCCATATTTTGAAGGAAACTCCCTTCGACTCTTAAGACTCCTAAACTTACCTAAAGTCAAGTTAAGAACCAGTTTTAGGTCTTCCCTTAAACCGACTTCAAACTTATTACTGAAACTTTCCTAAACTCTTCTATAACAACTTGGAAACCTTCTAAGGCTCCTTTATTCCACAAAATTACTGTAAATTAGACACTTTCCTATACTTAAACACAGACACAAATCAGAGAATTAAGCCTAGTTCCCGAGTTACGTGTACCCGCGTAAGTCCTAGACAGCTCAACTTCAAACAATCATATCTCCTTCATTCCTTAACCGTTTTGGGCTTATGACCACTTGTTGGAAAGCTAAGAACATAAAATTTCTTATACCACAAGAATCATGACCAAATTCCTTATAATTTGTGAGATATTCTCCTGTAAAGTCAACTGTACAAATTTGTAACTCTAGACCGACTCGTACTTGCCAAATCAATTGCAAGCTTGATGCTCACGCATCAGAAGACTAAGTCGTTTAGGGAAGAAAATCAAGGCAAGAATTATGACCATAATTATAGAAATTATGATCGACATAATTGCAGAGTTAATGGGAATTAAGGGATCATTATCGCATAAATAATGGAAATAAAATCGGGATCGAAACGGTCAAATAAACGTTTGAAAATCAAATGTTCAAATGACAAAAACGAAAAACCGGGCCAAAATATTTAGATCCGAAACCAACACATATGCAGTCATAATTACAGAAATTATGATCGCCTTTATTGCGGAGATAATGAGCATTAAGGGTTGTTTGTAATTTGTGTGATTTCGATGATTACAATGAGCAAAAACGATCAGTATATAAAGAAGGAAGACTGAGACGTTTAGGGAAGAAAATCAAGGCAAGAATTATGACCATAATTAGAGAAATTATGATCGACATAATTGCGGAGATAATGGGAATTAAGGGTTTGTAATTTGTGTGATTTTCGATGATTACTATGAGCAAAAACGATCAGTATATAAAGAAGGAAGACTGAGTCGTTTAGGGAAGAAAATCAAGGCAAGAATTATGACCATAATTACCGAAATTATGATCGTCATAATTGCGGAGATAATGGGAATTAAGGGCTCATTATCGCAGTATTAATGGAACTACAATCGGGATCGAAACGGTCAAATAAACGTTTAAAAATAAACGTTCAAATGACAAAAACGAAAAACTGGGCCAAAATATTTAGAACCGAAACGAACACATATACATACACATATACAGACCATAGTTTTGAGCAAAAACGATCATTATATAAGGAAGGAAGACTGAGTCGTTTAGGGAAGAAAATCAAGGCAAGAATTATGACCATAATTACCGAAATTATGATCGACATAATAGCGGAGATAATGGGAGTTAAGGGCTTATTATCGTAGTATTAATGGAAATCTAATCGGGATCGAAACGATTAGTATATAAAGAAGGAAGACTAAGTCGTTTATGGAAGTAAATCAAGGCAAGAATTATGACCATAATTACCAAAATTATGATCGACATAATTGCGGAGATAATGGGAGTTAAGGGCTCATTATTGCAGTATTAATGGAAATAAAATTGGGATCAAAACGGTCAAATAAACGTTTTAAAATCAAACGTTCAAATGACAAAAACAAAAAACCGAGCCAAAATATTTGGTTCTGAAACTAAAACATATACAGACCATAGTAAGGGCTCAGCTTGGCAGCTCATTAGCTAAAAGAGGAATGAGGTATATAAACCAAACAAAGAAGTTTTGCTTGGCCGATGTGGGATAGCAACATTCCCACTTGGCTTTTCAGCCATTTTTCCAACATAGCTAAAGTGCTTGTTTTCATCATTCAATTGTAACAGCAGCATTTTATTTTATTCTTTATGAACTCTATGGATTGTGTTGTAAATTCTTGAGATCACATCAATGGTATCAGCTATAATGAACAGGGGCCTACATTCAATGGTATCTCCTTAAGTATCGAGGAGCTTGAAGTTTCTGCGCAGTATAAGTTTTGTCACCTGACATTCATGCAAGAGAGGTTTATGTCTCTGGTATTACAATTGTAGGAGACAACTTTTTACCACCCGTTTTTAACCTGGGCGGACTGTACACTATACATTGCCATAGATCTCTGTTCTGTGAAGTGAACCAATCTACATCATTTCCATGGTTGAAAAGAGAGCTGTCATATACTTTATGGATGTCTTGTCTGTTTTGTTGAGCCAGAAGAAGAACCCTTTCGCATTTTGCATGTAATAATTCCCTGAAATAATACGTCTTTTGTATACACTATAGTGGCTGAATATTGGATAAAATGATAAGAATTTAGTTATCTTTTTGTCTCTGTGGACGGTGTAAGGGGAGGGATGGGGGTAATCAGGAGGCCAAGCAATTGGTGACCTTAGGGCTGGCAGGGGGGTAATGTTAAGCGAGTAGGAAAATAGGTTAGTTGGTTCATATATAAATAGCAATAGTCGTGTCATTGTAATTTAATCAATGAATTCAATCAGTTTTAACAAGACAGTCCTGTAATCTCTCAGTGTGCAGTTGAGCTTGGCTCCTCTGATTCTCTCTCTAGCCAATTCTAAGTTGAGCTTAACTTGCTCCTAAAGATTGGATTTATTCTTATAATATGGTGTAAAATTACAACATTGGGATATGTTCCCACTTACATTTTCAATAAACAATTAAAAAAGTAAAATAGAAAGTAGAAAGTTTATATGCGAACGGAGGAAATACTATTATCATCATAGGTATAAGTAGATAGTATTCATAACAATACAATATTACACGGGTTTAAAAACTAGTTTGTCGCATCATATGAATATTGTGTGTAAAATTATTGCACAAGCAAATACGATAGAGAAAGTCTTGGCGAAAAGTGTGATGAAGAAAAGTACCACCATTAGGAGTGTGTCAATGGGATACTGAGGCAGCATCCGATCATCCGATGTCCAACATTATTCCGAGGCAAATCCCTGTGGTAAGTTTAGTAAGTTTATACTGTTGGACAACCAAATAAATGAGAGGGATGATTATAAACCACTGTTCGTGGCACTACCTGACCGATGTGGGACGAAAATTCCTCAGTTTCACAAATTCTGAAGATTTTTCATGGAAGGAACAAGGAAGTTATCAATTACATAAAGCTAAAGCTCAAGATTTATTCTTGGCTTTTTTTTTTTTTCTTTATTCATATTGTCAAATATCCCAATCGCTGCACTCCGACATCAGGGTTGTTTTCGGAACGAAATTAAGGGTCTTTTTTAATCATTTTTATTTGGTAAAGTGTACAACAGGACCATGTCTGAGAGTGTTGTGGCCGCTTATGGCTACATCACCCAAAGGTGAGCTTACATCATTTCCATGGTTTAAAACGGAGCATATCCTCAATTTATCGTGATATATTCAATATCTCCCCAAAATACCACCTTCAAATCTAATATCATATAACTAAAAAAAAAAAAAAAAACTGATACTATCAAAATAAATGCGTTCATCTCCATTAATGTGAGCACTATTTTTTCCTTGAAGTTTTTTTTGTCGTACTAATCGGAGCAGTGAGATTGAGCCGTAAAAAATGTAATTTTTTGAGTTTTTATTTTAACTTACATAATATTTTTGATAATACTAATTTTGTAGGTGAGATTTTGGGGAAATATTGAATATCTCGCGATAAATTGGGAAGGGTTTCGATTTCACCAATTATGAAACTTGTGGAAGCCAATTGCTCATTTCAATACTTGTGGGAATACGTTTCACGATGCATGTCTTGTTTGTTTTGTTGAGCCAGGCGAACAATGAACCTTTTCGCATTTTGTATATAATGTTCCCGAAACCCCTATTCTGTATGAATATTGGATATAGTGATAAAGAATTCAGTTATAATTTGTCTCTGTGGACAGTGAAAGAAGTCGTCAGAAGTTGATATGTATTGGTTTTTGTACATTTTTTAGATGACATCGATGGTATGAGCTATGATAAACAGCAGTCTACAACTCTACATTGAATATACTTTCGGAATTGTCGATTTAACGTACGGAAACCTTACCTGGGCGGACTATACACTGTACCATCAGGTTGTAATCTAAAGAGAACCTTACCAGGGCGAACTATACACTGTACATCGATAACATTTGCACATATACAAAATTGAAGGCGAGCACCCTATAATACATGTACCCTATAATATATATCGTTATTTACCATCTACACCTCGATTCGGTGACGATTCCCCTCCACCGCCGACAGCCTTTGTCCCAAAAGGATTACAAGTCATCAAGCGTACATTTTACGGGAAGAATTAGTAAGAATATTGTAGCGCTAGGTTTCAGGAACTGCTTTCATACGAAGACTCATATATTAACAGCATTGGTCAAATAAAGCACTTGGAGTCATCATGGCCGGAAGATCTTCATAGTTTTAGAAACTTGGAGACGGCAGAACGGGCATCTGGAAACCGCAGAGGAACATCTGCGACAAAGCACGTGTCCACAAGGAACCATTGCAACATCCACTTCAGCTGCCAGACAAATTCGACATTGCCATGCTGCTTTGGCTGTATCAGCTTCTCTAGTTGCAGAATCCGCCTTGTCCTACATTTACCACAGAGCACACAACCAGGTGTAAGAAAATCAATGAAGAAGAAAAACAAGAAAATCTAATTGCAACAAGAAATTCAGGCACCAACAGCAGAAAATTCCCAAAACATCACGAGAAAACATATGCCGTGCTTCACCGCTTTGCCCTCTAGCTGATATAAGGGAATCTTTTATAGCTTAATGATTTGACAAGAACCTAACTTAGGTTGTTCGCACTAAGATTCGAAATCCAAGAGAAAACAGTCCTCTGAATTTTATTCCACACAGGAACATCATTATCAGTCTTAAGAACCAAGCCAACCAGAGAATGTAAAGACAAATGGGAATGCTAACAGATGGCAACAACTGGTAATTGTTCTTTGGACATCTGTATCATGAAAACTTTACACCAGAGTAGTACCTCAACCCCTCGGGGGAAAAAGAAAAAAAAAAAACCATATGGAGCTGCTCAGGCGTTATGACATCAAGAAGTTCCAGTGAAGACCACTTTGGCCTTCATCACAACTGAACCTCAGATTCATGATAGTTTATAAGCGTTTGTTACAGAGATTCCTGGAGAATACCTGTTCAAGCAAGAGTGCAGCCTGAGAATCCTTAAGTTGTTCCTGCAGAGTCAAGTTTGTCCGCAGCAATGTCTGAGATTCCATCTCTACACTAACTCCAGCAGCAGAAAGCATCTCATGAACAGCCTGCACCAGTTCTGCAGGTGACACCCGACCATACTGAAGATCTTTTCCCTTCTGCAACAGACCACGAAAGGTTTCACAAGTGATTGCAGCATAAATCAAAAGCATAAGAGTAAAGGAACAGTTCTATGGGTGGCTATGATTGAAATAGAGAGTAACAGAAGCGTAAACAACACCACAAGTTCTTGGGATAATAACAGTTAGTGAACAAGCACCACATGCCATATAGATCCACTACAGGCAGGGTCTGGTAAGGTCAAATTGCTAAGCCCTTCACTGATACCCAAGAGGTGCGCAGAGATATTCTCCTATGCAAATGGATCACCAAGATTACACACTAACACACTTGATCACTGACAGCCAACAACTTGAGTCCGGACACACCAAAGCTATTTTGCATCTCATGAGTTGCAATGTGTTTTAATGCAACTCCAATTGCATAGGAGAAGAGAAGTTTTGCATTGAGTTCCAATTTTGCAATTCTAAATAATCTCAATGTCGTCGAAAGGATAGGGGGGCATCAGCGCATCAAAACATAAAAGGTTCAAGAGTTCAACAATTAGATGTGCAGAATGAGTGTAGCAAATGTGGCCCCAACAGCATGGGCTTTCCCAAATAAAACATGTATTTGGTGCCTAAGACATTGTTGTTGCTTCTTGAAGTTGTCACATAAGTCATCATAAGAAAAAAAAGGGCAGCCCCGTGCACATTGGCGTCCCCGCAAAGCGAAGGTCCGGCGAAGGGTCCTACCACAAGGGTGTATAGAAGGCAAACCTTCCCTTGTCACTTTTTGGACATGCGGCTGCTCCCAAGACTTGAACCCGAGACCTATTGACCACACGGACCTTTACCGGTGCGCCAAGGCTCATAAAAAAGAAGCACCACAAAAAATAATGCTCCAAAAAAGAAAGGTAGGAATATAATGATAGACAGGACTGGGGAGATGAGAAAAACTGGCAACAAAAGGAATAGTAAAAAACACGAGTGATAAAAAAGAATAAGAAAGGAGGCAGAGAAACCTATCAATTTCAGCCACACATTAGGTTTTCTATTAAACGCAGTTGTCCAAGTCAGAACCAAAAAAATCAATACCTGTTTTGACGTTGAACTGCCTCTTTTAGCATCATCTGGAATGTGGGTGTACATGGTACTCCCAGTTACATGACAGGCATCTGGCAACATATCAGATGTGGACTCAGACTTCAGTGATACACTCCTGAATGAAAACACCTGTGTGGACAGAAGAGTCTCGACTACTCCTAGCCCAGTTTCAACCCCAAACCTGTAAAGCGCTTGACCAGATGAGGGCCTGACATTCTCTGGAACTCTACCATATTTCAGCTTCTCCCCATTCTGAGACCGCCAAGCAACAATTTCTCCCATGTAAAATGGCCTTAATGGATGGATCTGAACGTGAGAAGCATCCTGCGCCAATATATCTTTGCCTATCAAGTTGCTGATAATCCCCATATTCTGGCTTCCTTTATTCTCGGAGCAGATCCTCAAAATATCAGTTACTGCACTCTCTGAATTTTCAGGACAAAGAAATAGAGACCCAATGGGCAATGGGATCGAACAACCTAAAACATCACTCAAAACAATGGCAATAATGTCGAGAACAGAAATATAGCTGGGAGGCTCAGCAACTAAAAGAGCGGTCTTCCCCTTGTTGATATAGTAAAGGGCACGATGTCCAGATTCCGCAGCACTCTCGAGAATAGTTCGGTCCTTAGAAACATAAGTGATATCATTGTAATTAGGTAAACGCAGAAAGCGAGTATAAATAGACTGAACAAATCGCAACTTGTCTGCAGCATCCTCAAGTAAACAATGCACTTCCTCTACACATAGGTTTTGGAGTGGAAAAATGTTGCTTTTAACACTACAGTAGATCTTGAATATGGCATCTTGGAATGATCGACTCATCAGCTTTTTTCGTATAGAAGCCAATGAAACCGACCCTATGTATTCCTGAGTTTGCACCTCCACGTTCAGTTCCTAATAAGGAAAAATATCAAATCAGGCATAATAAAAGCTAAACAAGAAAATTAAATCTAATTTGATCCTTGGAAAACAAATCAAGTTAGTTTAAGTTTTAATCTACCTCCACAACAATTTCAGACAACTTTTTGATGCCCAAAGTTAAACATGTCTTTTCTGGAACATTTGGATGGACAAATCTCAGTCTTGATGAGTCGATAAATTGTACAAAGTGGGATCCGTATGAATCAATGTAGACACATGATTTTGCATGGACAAGTCTGCTGCCATCATCTGGTACTATGGCATCCAAATCCCAGTCACACCTTTCTGACTTTGAATCATCTGTTTCTTCACAAATAAATTGCAATATTTCCATTACTGCACGAAGTTCATTAGGATTCAAACGTTGATAACCACATGCTTTCTGGAGATTTAAGAGAATGTCCTTTGCACTGACTATGGACAGAGAATCTCGCAAACCTAACTCCTTCAAAACCCTTACAAACGGTAGATACATAGAAGGGAGTTCAAATGCAAATGGGGACAAGTTTACTCCTAGTCGCACAAATAGCAAACCCCCTTTTACCAGCCGTGTACCATTTGCTGCGGGCAAGAAAGAAACCTTTTCCAACTCTTGTACATCTGCAGCAATAATCATGAAATTACAAGAAAGAACCATTTAAACACATGCATCCTGATGCAGAAACTAAAACATATTGAGGCCCAGCAGAGTCCAAATTATAACTAAATTGACTATAATTCTGGTGAAATGGAGTGCAGAAATCAACATAAACATTATACCACGACAGACTTCACATAGAATGGGAAACACACTATATATTGGCATTCATAAGTGAATTTGATTTGAATGAAATATTGGTTACAGTATTGAAAAATCACTGCAAATTGGTTGGGGTGTAGAAAACAGCATGAAACTTTGGACGTACCGAACGCTTAACGCGGTCCTTTAAGGCAGGCGCATCTTTTGCAAGAGTTTATATACAATACCATATCTACCAACTTTAGGGAGTCAGCCTTACAGAAGGTGAGGATTTGCCCTAAAATTAAACTCTATTCTTGTTACACAACCTGCTCCGAAATTAAATTACGGGTATGGGGTTGCTGCTTCAAACAAGAACACTATAATCATTAAGTTCAGAACTATAGAGTATGTTATGGTGGCATAAGGGAGGGTTGTTTGAGATATAAGGATTAAATAATCAAAAATCATGCTAAAGGCTTCATACACTAGTGACTTCCTCTACTTTTGTCATGTGAGAGCCTCCCTATCTGATTTCTTTAGGAGAAGTGTCAAATAGGCAATGGTAGGGTAAAAACTCCCACCTATGTCCCTCAAGTGTTTTGTTGGACACAAGTATGGCCCCAAGAATGAAGAGTTCAAGTAACAGAAGATTATTAATGATGCAGTAAATATTTTTCTTATCAAATATGCCTCGTAGAGAAATCATGTGAGGTAACTCCGGAACATTGAGACTCAACTGAGTCCCTGGCTCCATGTCCCCCCCCCCCCGGCTTTTAGTAATATACAACCACATAAATCAGTGCATCAAAGGCACTCATCTACGTCAAGGTAGGGAGCGGGCCAAATATGCGCTACCAAGAATTGCATGACCGACTTCAATTTCACGAATTTGAGAAGATCAAATTGAATTTGTTTGCTTGAAACTTATATAGTGTAAAAAAGGATATTTTTGGAGTTCTAAACATAGTATGGTGCAGAACCACCCACACGGTACCTAGAAGCAAATTAATTATATATTTAAATTCAAAGGGTCATTAAATATGGTTGTTCCTATCTTAAAATATGGTTGTTCCTATTTATAAGATATGGTTGTTCCTATCTACACAGAGTATTAATTTGCAACTAAAGGTCATATATACCAAAGCTTCGTCCAATACATTCAACAAAACTCCAACCTAGACCGAGTACATCAGTAGGGTTGTATTGAGATAGTCAACATATCGGCAAATGCAAAGAGTTCGATTCGATCCACAGAAGATTACATTCCTCAATAACAACTGCATTTTAATTCACGATTGCCAACTAAAACATACACAAGCTTCGAGAACAACATTACCCTAATGTCTAAAAGGCTCCTGCTTATGGCAAAGGCATGGAGGATTCAGGATGTAGGCAACCTTATCCCAATGTTCAAAACATAAAGACGTTGTATCCGGATATCAAATAATGAAATTTACGTGGAAAATTACACGGTAAAAAGGGCGTACACAATTTCATTCGTCAAATTTCTTTAATACATCCTTTTCCAAAACCAAAGAATTTGAGAATCGAAAATCTAACAGGCAGTAACGATGCCGGCTTACAATGGCGTCCCTGCTAGGCGAGGGTCCCACCACAAGGGTGTATAGGGGGCAAGCCTTCCCTTGTCATTTTGGACAAGAGGCTGCTCCCAGGATTTGAACCCGTGACCTATCGATCACAAAGCAAGTCCAGGTCAAAATCAGTGTTCACTGTTACTTAGTTGGCTAATAGAACATTCCCAATATTCTGGAAAATGGGAAAACGGCAACAAAACAGGGCAGTATATTTGCAGGATTCTAAAGATCTGAACACACTGCACAATTAAAATCTGAAAAAAGGTGCAAGTTCTCACTTTCAACAACAACATTAGCCCACTGCCTCAAAGGCTTCCGTCATAAGGCGGGGTAAGGGGGCAAGCCTGACCCCTACGTTGATAAAGAGAGGCTGCTTACAAATGACCCGTATTGAAAATTGCTTCTAACCGCACCGACTGACTGCTACTTCAAAATAGAAGAAGCGCAAATACCTGTTGTGAGCCGGTTTGCTTTATTCCATTATATCCCAAAGCCAAGAATAGTTGCCATCCCCACTTCAAATTTCCAATTGTGTTTATTCCTTATTGTTTAAGACTTAAAAAATAAATCCTAGATACCGGTGCTATCAAATGAAAAGCATAAAGAAGGAAGATACCTGAAGGAGAGAGAGAATCCCAAACTTTTTCAAGGTAACTGAGCACCTCACAAGCTGCTTGCTCAACAGTCAACATGCTTGCAGCAGTCGGCCAATGCGCAAGGGTATCTCCACCTCCATCTATCCCAACAGTCTGATACTCGAATGTTAATTTTATGATCTACCATCCATTAATTAATTATTTTAGACATAAACCAAGATACTAACCTTCAGATGTGTCAAGACAGAAGAAAATGCTGGGGGACTCCTAAGGTGCAATGCTCCCCAAGAGTACTCAGGTGGAATGACATTTTGTCGAGAGAGGATGGGCGCACAACTCCAAGCCAGTGGCCAATCTTTCAACAAAATAGCATCACTGTATGATGAAAGCACACGCCTTCCACCCCTCTTGCCACCAATATTTGGAAAACCTTTCTCGGAAGGTATACAAGCAATCCTCCCAAAAGCACTACAGAAATTATTGCTGTAAAGAACAGCAAAGTTTGAAAATACAGCTTCAACAACAGCTTCAGCCAGTGACCATATCTCTGAAGACAGTTCATTCTGAGAGTTGGCAGGGTCGACATCAAAGTAGGCAAAATCTGTATTTTGCTTGACACATTCATTTCCAAGAAACTCCACCCTTCTCGCACATTCAAGCATAATTTCTGATTCTGTTGCTGACCGAAGACCTAACTTACGAAGAATGCGAAGCCAGCCATTTGCACCAAATCGCTCCCCAGGAAATCTCTTTCTCTCGCCTGAAAAGACTGATGCCAATAATACATCACTTGGATCAAACAGATCCCGAGCTTTTGACAGTTCTAAGGAAAACTCATCAGCGTTTCTTACAAAATTGGTCTCCTTAAGAGCATCTGTCACAGGAGACTCAAGTTGAAGCTCCTGCCAGTTCATGTAGATATATATCAAGATATCCTCCTGTTGTGATTGGCTTTTATCCTCAAACCCCGGCAAACCAAACCGTACTAAAATCTCCTTATCCTGCAACTCAGAAACACCCAGGGCTCGAAGTAATAAACATTCATCTGAGTCCATAGTGTAGGAAAGGCAACTCTCGTCATATGGTTTCAGGAAAGAATTGGAAGCAATCACACAGAGATCTTGCCCGTCTAATCGTGTGTATGACCCCACTACAGTTTTATAGATAGGTAATGCCCGTAATGCCTCCAATTCTTCCCTTCCGTAATTGGAACCATTTGATACAAAGTCCGAAACAAAAAGATTAAAGAGCTCTTCACAGTCTGAAGCCAATAATGAGGTGAGTTCAGGAATATAGCCAGCCTGTTTAGCTATTACAAGTTTTGTAGCAATTACTTGCCCTAATGATAGACCAGCAGCAGGAAGGCAGTCATATGGACAGGCATAATCCAAGAAAGACGGATCATAAAGAGGTATGTTGCACTGGTTCAAAAGTGAGAACAACCAAGGGTACCTACTCTGAGCATCTTTGAAAGCCATATAGTAAGGCAGCACTGCTTCAGAAACAGATGAGTGATCAAAAGGAAGAGCACTTAGCATGCTTTCTGAGGGCCCCTCATCGGGCACATTGTCCTGTGATGTGTTTGTTATGGGAGGTGGAATAAATACAAGACGTCTCTCTCTCACACGACACAAGATTGGTCTACCAAGAAAAGCGGGTATCAACGGCCAATCAGAAAAAAGTGAAAGATCATTTAATGATCCGTCAAAGTTTTTCCAAAAAAGTCTGATCCAATCAGGGCTTGGACCACCTTCTCCACTAGAACTTGTGCTAATCTCCCAAGAGAACCATGGAGCCATATCTGAACTCGTCACATGGTTAACCCAACTTTCATGAAAAAGTGACCTCATATGATTAGCTAGCAAATGAAGAGAAAGGTTAAGCAATTTCAGCAAAGATTGGACAGATGCATTGGCGAAAATAGAAGCCAGAGTAGGTCGTTCCAATATCTTAAGGTGGACAAACTTCCCCAACAACGGCTCCATAAGTATTTGTTGTTCCCTATTTCCAACCCAAAGCTCATTAATTCCAAGTCGCACCAAGCTTTTTGTTGCAGTAGGGCATGGCAAGCCTCTCAACTCAGAAGCTACAGACAAAAAACTATTTCCACCATGTGAAAAGTTAAAACTGCTAAGTTTCAAGGTTCTACCCCTTTGAGCCATTGATCCTCCAGTGCCTATTTCTTCAACTACTCCACGGCCGAAATCAAAGAGAGCCTTCCCTAAACTTGAGACCATTTCAAGAGCATCCACCCCTGAATTTGATGGAGTATGAGTAGATACCCCATGAAGCCCACGAATGCTAGAAACCGAAGTTGAATTCCTGTCATATGGCCTACTTGCTGGAGCGGAGGAATCAAAGTCTCCTGAATCAGCTACGATGGGACCAGATGACTGAGGAAACTGAATATCTGACAAACAATACTCAAAAACATCAACATAAGTCTCCACGGAACGCACAACCATAGATGTTGAGGAAACCCTGAGAAGATCGCGAACCATTTTTGGCTTGATTTCACGAACTATTACTCCAACGGCTTGAAGCTCACTTATCAGATCCCAAGGTACAGAAAACACTGGATAATGCTCCTTAACAAAATTACAGACTGTAGTTGGAAGCAAATTATCACCCACCCCATTCCCTGGCTGCGACAGAAACATACCTTCTTCAACTTTTACTAGGTTTCCAGAATACAAAGGCCATACAGAAAGCTCGGCCAAGCGAACATAGAACGGCCTAATAACATGTTCAATTATGCAATCCCAATCTGCCTTGGGCAATTCTACTGATGCTACGGTATTATCATCTGGTTGATTACCATGTGAATGCTTAATAGATCTTGGCCACAACGAGTACAAATGACCACTGAAGGCCTTTAGCGCAAGTTCAACTGCACGGCTACCACCAGGTTCATCAGCAGATCCGGGGTGTCCACGTCTCAGCTTGTGCATTTCCATAGTTGTTTCAATGTAGGAATCACGTATGCAAGCCATCAGTTCTTTATTCCATGCCTCTATCAACTGACTACCGGCATCGGGCTGTGGTCCTGGCCCTTGAAATTTAAAGAGGTAACGACCCCTATTGTGACGGACTAGAAAATGCCCCAGAATAGTCACAGGCAGATCTAGCTTTGCTGACAAAGGAAGAGGAGACATGATACAGCTTGAGTGAGATGTTTCGGCAGAAAAGCCATTGTGTGACACGCAGGCTGCAATTCCAGCAACTGGAGTGAGGTTGTAAGCCAGATAGCGCCTGGGCAAGATGCAAAAACACAAGAGAGTCGATCAAATATAATTAATTATTCATTAGTTCTCTCTGGATAGATACACCACTAAGCAATAAGAGAGGCCTAACAGAAATGAAAAGCGGCAAAAGGCATATCTTTATCATTGTGAGTTTCATAGTGACAAATCAATCGATTAAGCGAATTGTAAAGCTACCACCAACTCTCCACTAAGCATTAACTTTTGAAACTCTAGGAAGTAACACGAAAGAAGGAACCAAGATAACTTAAACAAAAGGAATTTGAAGTACGGATGAAGTGCCAATGGCCAAGGCCTCACTATTCAAGTTGATAAAAGAAAAGGAAGCACAAAGGGCAAAGAAAGGTAAAAGAAAACAAACAAATAACATCCAAGCTAACACATAAGGGTGAGTACTGGAAGGAGCAGAATATAACAACCAGATGCCGAGAGCAATTATCTTATTTTATCTGATTTAGTTTTTCACCATACCTATCAAGGGCCATGTTTCTTGTTTGTCCAGAACCCATACTAAGGACAGCAACCCATCTTTCAGAAACCTTTGTTTCTCCTATGCAACAACTGATGTCTATTGCGTGCATCTTAGTAGCAGCATTCGAACTGCTAAATAATCTAGAAATCTGGAATTTCCTCCACTTCTTTTCAGAAAACGGATTCCTCAATATGGCATTTGAGGAATCAACAGATATTCTGTAATCCTCTGAAGGTTCCAGGCTCCCTTCTTCCCAAGTGGATAACGAGACCTGAAAAAATGACAACCATACAAGTTGAGGGCTTTGTGTAGCAAAAGTAATGTATAAGTAAATAGCAAAAACATCTAAAGGAAACATTCATCACCATTAACCCAGTGCCTCAAAGGCTCTCGCCATCAGGCGGGCTAAGGGTAGGTTGGATCTACGCAATCCTTACCCCTAAGTTGAACAAATAGAGAGGCTGCTTACGGATATAGGACTTTGGCATCAATAGCAATATACCAGCCACAGCTAATAAATCAAAGGCGAAATTTTGATCTAACAATCTAATGGTAGGGCGTGGAACCATCGTGTGCTCAAACAATCAGGTGACCTTCTGTCATTGTGAGTCGAAAACTCACCATGAAACACCACAAGAACACAAGATAGCTTATTTAACAACAGTCGAACCCAACCTGCTAAAAATCAACTCCTAGATGCCATTCATCTAGTCTAAACTTTCGTACTTGAGTTTAACTATTGTGCATTGTTCTAAATTATAAACCTTCAAAAAGTGACAAGATGTAAAGGCAGAGGTAAAGATGGGAAAGATTCTTTTTTTTTTTTTTTAAATAACAGAAATGGGCTTTGGAGGGGGGGGGGGTTGAGAAATTCTACATTGTGAGAACAAAACAGTATTCTGAATCAGAGATGCTAGAAATATCATCCAAAATCCTTTGCCGTATTGCCGAACTAATTCTCTCTCTAAGCCATACTCATGAAGGTAATAGCTATACTGGAATTCTCCAGCAGCTATTCCCATTTAGTAAAAGCTTACGTCCCACATGCAAAGCGTTTGTGACACCCAATAGTTCAATCTTTCACTATGGCTTTCAATTTCTTTTTGATATTAATGTAAGAAAATAATTGACTAAAGAGCATTGGAGGACAAGAAATACTCAATGCTCAAGATATTACAAATAAAAATGCAGATAACCCCAAGTGCTCAATGTAGAACACTCGGATTCCATTTAAAGCACCAGCAAACTAAGACCACCCAGAAGACAGATATACCCCACCTAAATGAAGAAAATATTTTTTGGAGTCCTTTAGCAAGGTTTGGACAGGTTAGTAAAGAAAAATCTGGTGTGGTTCGATACGTAAAGTAATCATTGATGGTATGGAAACATGACTGGCTCGATGGCTGGATGAAAGATGTAGTAGGTCACTGCAATATGATTTGGGATCATGTTAGTCCCAAACTCATTGAGATCTCCTAACATGAAGCATCATCAGAAACTGCCATTTGTGAGCAGTATTTGATATATATAAACATAATACGAACATTAACAAGAATCTTTATTTTGGAAAGGGAAACAGTATAGACCTGAGATGTACTAGGATATTAACCGAACAGAAAAGGAGTTCCATAATAATTACAGAAGTGGAAGAAAGCAAACATGCTTTGTTTACCAAAATTCTAGAGTAGACTTACAGCTTTTATCTTGGGTACCCCCAAAACTTCCCGTCCCCTCCCCCAAAATCCTCCCCTGCTCTCGTCACCTCTATCTATTGACCACCTTTACAAGGAAGGCAGAGTCTACCAGATAATGATGGTGCAGCTTAGATCAACTAACAAAAACAACATACTATCAAGGGCAGGAAGAAAGGCTGCAACTCCCCCCATTACTGAAGTCTCCTATATAGTCGTTAACAAAGACCTTCATCACATCAGAGTTCGGAAATCGTCAGCAGCGAATATCAAATTGCAGACAGAAAGACAGAAGGCAGAGTGGTAGGTCGTCTCAAGCAATTGATCCAGCAGGAGAAAAAACTTCTCATCAACACCAGATATTAGGTTTTGTGGCGTATCAAAAACATCTAGGTAAAAAAACACACCTAGTCAACTAATAAACCAATAAAGGGTCCAGTGTTTTGTAAGGAAGGCATAATATATCCTACTTGGCCAGCGGTGCAGTACCTTGAAGGCGTAAGTAAATTAGATGAGCATGAATTATGTCATATTTCTCGACCCTGGAGACCTAAGTTAGGCTTTTCATAACCACATGTCACAGAGGAGTTCGCAAAAACGAGCATCCAAGGGGAATTGTGACAGTCAATTTTTCTTAAGCTCCTGAATGTCCTAGAGAATCCAAACCTGTCTCATACCACTTTGGACAGTTACAAACTCTCCCACCAAGAAATAGGCCCTCAAGTGCCTGAGATCACCTTAAGTAAATGGCTAATATGGCCTGCCCAAACCACCTCAAGGTACCAAAGTAGCAACTTTTAGAAAAGAAAAAAAGGGGAAGACTGAGAAAAAGAAAGAGTGAAGAGTCAAATAAGACAGATATTAGAAAACCAAATTGATTATAAAAATAAAAAAATAAAAAAAAATAAAAATAAAAAAAGAGAAAAAGAAAAAGAAAAAAGAGACAGCGAGTTAAGTGGGTTAGCAAGGTAGTAATAAAAATAGTCCACCCCTATCCAGAAACTCATTGATTAGATTGAAAACCAATAATAATGATTCCAGAATCTAACTCACAGCATGACCCAAGGCAATAATACCTGCAAAACTGACTTAAGGAATAGAAGTACACGAGATCCATGCTCCATAAATCTATCATATATCTGTTTTATCTTCTCAGCTCCAGCTCCAGGTTCCTTATCCATAAGCTCAGAAGAAAGTGGAATGCGAATAATGGTCGCATCAGATGATGACATTTTGAGTTGAGCCACATCCATGGGAGAAAATTGGTCACAAAAACGCTCCGTCAAGTTCGTACCTAAGAAGGTGGAGTACAATTTATAAACTGCATACATCAAACAAAATTCTTGAGCAGTTGACTGCTCATTTGATAAACAAATTATATTGTAAATATTTAGATACCACTCAATACATCAGTATCTTTTTCTTCTTTTTTTTTTTTTTTTTTTTTTGTCTTTCCGTTCTTTTTGGCATATATAAACAAATTTAGACTTTTTGCCCACACTAAACCAACTAGTGAAAAATAAAAGAAAGATTGATTTGACCAACATTATCTGTTGCTGATAACTTCAGAGAATCATGGGATCCAAGGTGAACAATCCTAAGAAGACAGAGAAGCTACAACATGCACTATTTCTAGATACCATTACACAGTAAACGTTTCATGTTTGTAAAATCTAAGATGTTAATAATAATGTCAGTCCAAAAGGTCATTCGGCCTTTGCCAGGAACAGTAGTAAGTGCAGCATAAAATCAGAGGGGGGGGGGATGTATCTGAGTGGTTTTGGAAATCCAATTAAAAACCTGAAATTTTCTCTTGAAGTGGTTCAGTAGAGGTGTTTACACATACTCCTCCCGCCTAAGTTTATATAGAGCCAAATTCCAAATTTTAAGAAAGTCATAACGAAACAATTTTTACAAATAAGACAGATTCCAAGTGGGAAGTTTAAGATAGCCACCCCACAAAAATAAAGTCAGAAGTTAAAAGATTGACAGAAAGAGTGTACGATATCACTTTAATGTTTGCCATCTAGCTTGCTCAAAATTCACATCTGATTACATGAAACTTAATTTTGGAAATAATCAGTCAAAGCATGGCATTTAACTTGGATTGAGAAACAGTTACAGAATATAACCACCAGAATAAAGACATACCTGTAACTACCAAACTTAAAAATCATAACAAACAGCAGCTGTATGAAGAAGGGAGAACAAATTACCACTTAAGGAAAAAACCTTTGCCCCGGGAGAATGAGACGAGGGAGGCGCAAGGACTAAACCACGTGGGTCGAATATATAGTAGTAGCCACCAGACATGACTGAGAGAAGATCACAAACAGAAAATGCACTCAGCAAAGCCAAACCATAATTAAGTGTATGGCCTCGGAGTCTCCATGGAGGAAGATATTGTAGAGCAGTAACTTCATCCCTGCTTAAGCGGGCTCCCTCGAGGATAACAATTAAAGCTGGCCCTTGAAATTCGCCTGCAATTTTTCATATCAAAATAAATTAGGGTAGTTTCTCATGTCTCTGTTACAAATTGGACTAACAATCAGAGACCATCTCATGAATTCATGGCATATAAATATAACTACACTCACCTAGATTATGCTGCAAGAGAGACTGGCGAGGATGTTCCCTCTTATCAAATATTATATGCATCTTCTCCGTGTTGCAGCTATCTGCCAACTCAAGAAGGTCAAACAAAAGAAAGTTCTCACAAGCATACACTGTCAGAAGCTCACTGATTCTTGCATAGTCCATGCAAACCATATCTTTGGCCATTTCTTCATCTACTAAAGACATGCATCGAAGTGATTGTACTCCTAACATTGATGCCAAATCGGCACTTATATTTGAATGAGCAAAGTTTTTTTCAGTTAAAATGTTGTTTTCCATCCATGGCGCATCATTGAAAACAAGATCTTTAGCATACATCAGAACACCAGAAGCATCTGGGATTAATAGAGGAGCGTTTGAACCCTCCTCTGGTAGCTTGTCCGAGTAGCAATCTGCAACAGCTTCAAGGACACACAACACAAACGCCAATTGATCATCTGATAACATAGATCCATTGATCTCAGCGTTTAACTTTTGAAGAACGCGGTAGTAGTCAGAAACCTCAAAACTAAGCTTCACACCCAAGGCCAAGAGCAATTCTCTATACTTTGATAGCTCAGAAGGGACCACATACAAGTATGGGTGATACTTGACAGGCGAGTCAAATGCAAGGGCATCTGGAGCCACAAAACCATCACTAATCCAAACCCAAGGAACTCCTTCAAGAGTAGACTTCAAGATCATAAAATCCTGAGTATTAATATACTCCTGCATCATATCATAAACAGATGTTATTCCCTTCTGCAACTCAGCATCAAACTCAGAATCAAAAGTGGAGTCTAACTTCAGCTGCGCATAAGATTTGCTGAGTTCAACTAGTTGAGTAGATAAGACTTGCACAGAAGGACGATCCATCCAGCCCAATTTGTGTTTGACAAATGCAGAGTTGCAGTCAACATCTAGAACTTGCATAGTAGACGACACAATCCACAGATCTGACTTAGGTCTCACTTTGCTCGGAGCTGCTACTAGATCATTGGACTTCAGCCAAGGCAGGCCTCGTATAGGTGGATCCCCATAGATAGGACACCACTTGATAGCCTTTAGCTCTGCCCAGAAATTTTCCTCTGGTTTTGCATCAGTCAGGCTACCTAAAAACGCATCAATATCCCATTCATCCTGGGAAACTAAAGAGTGAACATATTCTTCTGACTCATCGGCAGTCCCTTGTTCCTCCAGCATTGAGAGCTTTGATCCTACAGCATCTAAACAAGAAAGCAATCTCCTACCATGAACGAGTGATTCTGAATCCGTACAATCATTCAAAAGTGCAACTGTTCTTGCACAGTCAAGCAAACCAGTATAGCCCAAATTTTGCTTCAATCCCAAGACAGCTAACATGTCCAGAGTCTCAGGATTGGAAAACTCTTCACTGGGGAAGAAAACTTCAGAATGCAAGAGCACACATAACTCCTGAACTCGGGGATCATAAAGCCTGCCAAATGAGCAAAAAAGCAAAGGCCTTAAACTGATGGGATATTAGCTTCAAATAATTATTTTGCGAACCAAAAGGGCAAAGGCGTTGTGGGTGGGGGGGACATCATCCATTTCAGAGGGTGATCACCAAAGTAACAAAAACCTGTGAACTCACATAGCTTAGAGCCTTAGATGCAACAGCCAAGATCTCATTAAATGAAGGTCTTAGTCTTACCCTATCAACTAATCCTTTCAGTTCCCTTCTTGATTGCTCTCTACGAGCCATGCAAATATACAAAGATAAGAACAAGCCCTTCATTTTCGCCTTTCAATAAAAAGGATTTGTACACAATTACATCAATTAATATCATATCTTTGCTTCCCTTTTCACATCCTCTGAGCCTTAAATCAGTACTCACCCAATAACTGATCAGCATCATTTCATGCTCTCATATGGACGGTTTCACAAAGAAAGAAATTAATATGTATAGTTGTATTGGTAAGTCAAACAAAGAAACTGTGGATAAAAATTAAGTTATCTCATCAAACGTCCAGAAAAACTGTTCATCAAAATCCATAAAGGAATGCAACTAAGGACAAAGCGAACAACTATCGAGAAAATCATCCAACCTAGGTTACCAAAAAAAGAGAGGGGGGTGTGAGACGAAGGGAGGCATTTCTCGATCCTAAAGTTTCCAGACCCAGCTCAAATCATCATAACCATCATTACCCAATGCCTCCAAAGAAAGTCTGCTCCAAGCTGCGGAAGGGAAGGTCAAACTTACCTAACCTAAGTACCTAACTCTCCCTTTGGTACCATCACATTACCCCAACGCCTTAAAGACTCTCGCCATAAGGCGGGGTAAGGGGGGATCGGATGTACGCAAGCCTTACCCCTATAGAAACAACGGATAACCCGAAATGAAAATTGCTTCGAGAATCGCATCGACTGGCTGCTATCTCACAAAAAAAGAAGCAGAGACAGTTTTTTTAGCCATTTTACTCTATTCCATTATATCCCAAAGCCAAAGAATATTTGGCTCCATTGGAAATGGGAATAATAGAGACAACCGTACTTCATGAAAAAAAAAAGCGCACAGGTTTCAAAGCAACTTGACTTGGTCGCTAAAAAAAGGGGGGAAGAAGAAAGATATTTTGGCTACATCCGAAATAGACCAAGTATACCTCACTTGAGTTAAAACAAAGTCCTATGTCGGCTTTGACACAAATATCCCAGCCCACATAAATTCAAGTAGGAAAGGTAAGTAGGTAACCTAATCGTGCACTCTTTTTTTGCAAGCTATAAATGATATCTGTTAAAGGGGTGGCCCCAAAGTACAAAAGGATACCAAGAGGGTGACACACATATACATGAGAAGAGTTAGACGGTGAAGCTCTCAAGCTATCATGATCAATATCCGGTGTACTTGGGAAAAGGTAACTACAACAACAGAAGATAAAAGGATCTGCAAATGAGGGCAAAGACTAGACACAAATCACACAATTATGTTGGACGTACCTGGATGGTTGTTGCCATGAGCCATTGCGAGCTAGAACAAAAGGAGTTCCTGATAGTGTGTTCTTAACAGAGACATCCTCCTCAATCAATAGCTTCACATCAAATAAGATTGAAGAGACAGCTCCTTCTGAAGAAAGGAACTCTGACATGTTATTCAGCACATAGCGTGTATAGAACTCTGCCTTTGAGAGTTGTTGAATATTCAGATGTCTACTCAAAATGGCTCTCTCTTTCTCTGAATCAGCACGAACAAAGTCATCATTCAAAAGGTCCTCGCGCACCCCACTTGGCTTAAGCCATTTGATACCAGTAATCAAACTTACTAGTTTTCTACTTTTGTATGACTCAAACATAGGGATATGTTGGATTATCTCAATATGAGTGTCACGCATATCACCATCAGAAAACCACTTGGACTGGAGAATAAAGTTCCTCAATTCATGCATCTCTCCTTCCGATGCATCAAGAAACAGCTTACCAACATTTTCTATTCCGCCAGCTATTGCCAAGAATGCACAAAGAAGGCCAGCTGCGGTTGCTGATTGTACATAGTGCTTTAACTGTGGATGTTCAACTGAGAGGTCACTCCTCAAGAATAAGCAACCAACTTTGACCAACAACGATGACATATTTTCACTCCAGCCTTCGTCTTCAATGATAATTGAGTTCCTAATGAGCTGCATGAGATGATCATTACCAACTGGCAAAAGAGGCCATTTAGTAAAAACCGCGAGATCAGCACAACTTGAACTCAGGTAACTCCACAACAATTTCATCCAATCTACAGAGGGGTGACCTTCATGATCAGGGATCCACTTAACCTGTTTAGCATTTTGCCAGTCTATTGGAAGGATCCGGAAGAAGAGCTTCTCCAGCAAATGAGAAGTCAGAAAAGACAAATTTGAATCATCACTTTCAGCAATGTCACATAACTTAGTATAGACTTCTTCTGGAATTGTTTTATCTACTAACAGAGTAGGAATCTTTTCTTTCAGTAAATCATACTCATTTTGCCGTGCAATGTAGATTCTTTCATCCACGCCTCTTGGGCTAAATGCTGCCGGTAAGCCACTTGCAAGGGGAATCAAAGGAAGCCCAAACAAGCAATTAGACTGAACAGGTTTTGCCAAATCATATAAACAATACTGAAGTGTCAATAATAATGCATGTTTCTCAGTAAATTTACATTTACGTCGAATCAACAACATCCGAAGCAATTGGGGTGTCAAAAAATGTAAGGATGGACGCACCTCAACATATCTTTCAACAAGTATCAGTGGAACATTTACCAGGGGTAGACTCACATCTGATAATACATCAACAAGTTCAGGCATCTTATCAAAAGAAAAATCAGGAAACAAAGCTTGTTTCGCTGAGATCCACTGACCACCTCTAGCTTTAGTGTACAACACGCGGACATTGAAATCAGAAACAAACATATAGAGTTTCTGTACCACAGAGGACCAAGGATCTCCTCCTAACTTTCTTGGCCAAAAGGAAAGGAACAAATCACCTGGCCCAACTTCCATTGCTAACTTCTCAAGCAAATGAGCATAGGCAGGGGCTGACACATGCTCAAGGAGGTATATATTCCAGTCAGAACGCTGTCTGCCACCACCTGACATGTCATTCCCAAACCAAATATCCCTCCTATTGGATGACAACTCGAAATACGCATTTACATGTACCGGCAGGCCAGTGCTGATGGGCAAAGGTAAAAAGCAGAAGGCACGACCCTCAAAGTTTTCTCGAGTCTGGACAGACAATCCCACACCTTGAAGAGTACTAGAAAGAGTACCTCGCGACCCACCAGCGAGTGCAGAGTCACATGGAACACAATCATCTTTAGTAGACTGCAAATAGGCAGCAACAGCTGCCCACGGAAGACACTTCTGCGACTTAGATTTAATAAATACAGAATCATTGTGCACCTTTCCACTACCTAAACATTCACTCATAATCCATATGTGTGACAAGTTGTGTGATGGGGAACTTTCAGTCATCACAACCTTTTGACATCTCCTTGGAAGATTATCTTCTGCATATTCACTCAATTTTTCAAGAAATTGATTCCTGTCCACAGTTTTCCGTTGATCTCCATTAAAAACATCAAACATATGCTGGAGCGAATGCCGTGGAGGCTCGGGCTCAAGGATAGTACGCCTTTGGACTCGGTGCACAAGTTGTACTTCAGAGTTGGTTCCATCCTTCACATATAAGGAGACGGATTTTACTCTCCGCAGGAAAAGAAGAGTCTCAGACACTACCTGGGAAAAAGATGAAAAAAGTGACAACACATCTTCAGGTGCATATCCTTCTCGTTTTATTTGACTTCGAGGAGCGACACTTGCAGTTCTAAGAGGGAATCGGAAAAGTGTACCGGGAAACTGATTTTGCAAGTCACATCCAAAATGCAGAAATGGTGAAAATTGATCAGGAAATTGCTCTAGTATGCTTCTCCCTACAAACTTGATCCTCAAACCAGGGTGAGATGGTGATATACCGGGCAAATTACAAGCATGTGGATCAAACATCACAATGTTCTCCCCAGACACAAATGAAGGGATATCGGTAAAATGGTATACACAATTGAATCCGAGACCAAACCTGCCTATTGAAAAGGGTTTTTCAAGTTTACTGTCCTGACCAATACGTGAGATTGCATATAGATCTTGTGGGCTGAAGATGGAATCATTGTAACAATACAACGCCGGGCCCTGCCAATCTGCCATCTCCGGTGAAAGCAAAGATGAAGTTCCATACTGACTCTTATCCAATAGAAAGTTCACCTCTGAGGCTCCAGCATCCTCAGCATTCTGTACCAGCTCAAAAAGAACCCCAGGACCATCGGCATACATCTCTAGTATATGTTTCAGTCTAGTGGTCAAGGCTTCATGCTGACCAAAAGCTTCAGCAGCCCCAGATAAACTTACGTTCATTGAATCAGCACTCTCAGCAAGCAATGACCTCCGTAGTGAGCAGACACCAAGCTTCTCCGCAACGTCATTAGATATGTTGCCATGCACAAATCTTTGAACAGATCGTCTTGCGCTCAGTGACAGAATGGACGCATGGTTCGAAAAGTTGTTAGAATCTTCCAATCCAAGCAACCAGGGGGCATCATTATAAACCAGATCAGATGAAGGCAGGAGACGACCAGAAGAATCAGGAAGGTAGATCACTACATGCTTTTCATGAAGTGGTGCCTCAGCCAAATGCTGTATAATCAGTATAGCGGCTGTAAGCTCCTCTGGACCTAAAGGATCGTCCCTTTTCTGTGTATACATTCTACATAATATCTTGGCATAATCAGTGAAATTCAAAAACTCCCTCACACCAAGTTCCAGGAATAGTTCTTTAAAGACAGCTAAGTCAACAGGTATGACACGGATATAAGGAGCCATATGTATAGGACCATTAAGAACAACCTCTTCAGCAGTTGCAAATCCATCACCAACCCAAATCCATCGGCTTCCTTCCAAAACAGCTTTGACAATGTCCATGTCATCAGTACTAATTATCTCTGTCAATCTGGCATATATTCTTGGCATTGCTAAGGCTAATTGCTGCCGAAAGACTTGATCGGTTACAATTTCATTATTCTTTCCAAGCTCAAGAATCTGTGCAGCAACCACGTTTCCAGCAGGTGCTGAAGACCAACCAAGCTGATGCGACAGGACTGTTGAGGAGCACTCTCCATCAAGAATTCGCATGCTAGCTGACACAAGCCATAAGTCTGTCCTGGGTCTTACAAGCTTCGGAGGAGCAACTGCTGCAGACACAACAGGCCAGGGTAAAGCTTGAAATGGAGCAGAAACAAGAACTGGGCACCAGCAAATCAGTCGAAGATCATTCCAAAATTTTTCTAGGTCAGATTTCATGTTTCGAGGCCTGAACGCAGTAGCTGCTCGAGAAAACATTCTATTCAGTGTCCCAGGATCATCACTAAGCGGAATGGATGCCCACCTATGTGCATTCGCCTCCACATAGGCAAGGAGTACCTTCCCTCTCAAATACGCCTTCTCTGAATCTTCTTGTCTAATTTGTTCTACATATCGAGCACTCTGAATGACAGTTTCTGGAGACGCTGAAGTCCTCAAGCCTAACGCCTGTAGAACATCCAAGATATCTGGCCCTTCAAACGCACCACAAGGGAAGAGGTCGGTGTCCTCTAGTAAAGCAAGTAACTCTTCGTTCCTAGGGTCATACAAAGCACCTGGACACTTAGAAGCCCCTGAATGGGTAGGAACGAATTCCAAATTCCTCACAGATTCTTTAAATAAAGAATCTTCAATGCATAGATGTGGCAAGTCTATCAGAACAGAAAGCATGATGCGGTCACGATCCTCCGCTGGCAGATCCTTAAGCCTACTAAACACTTGTGTTCGGTAGAAATATGCCTTGCCCATTCGCTCCAATCCATAATATCTATGAAGTATGTTTCCTTCAACATCAGAGGAAGTAAAAATAAATTCATCTCCGAGGAAGCATTCTAAGACATCAACCGGCGGAAGAAACTTTTCAGAGCCAACAAGATTAGAAAGGCACATGTTATCATCAGCATCCTTGGCATGGACTCTATAAATCGGAAGCTTTTTGCAATTCAATATATCTGAATCACCCATATAGCCTCCAACATACCATGTTGGATCAAGAAGAAAGAGTCGAAGCTCATCCTTTTCTTCTGCTTTCAGCATATGAAGACACATATTCCAGTTGCCAACACTTGAAGAGACAACATTGAATATCGACTTCAATACAGCTGGCCCAGTAGCATCACTAACGTATAGTGTTAGACCAGGATGCTCAACTCCATAATGAGAATCCAACAGCTTACATCCAATTTTATCAATTATACATCTCAATTTTTCAGAAAGTTTATCGGCTTTCATCATTTTTGACTGCAAAGACAATCTATATAGATGACCAGATGTGGATGGTAAAATAGGCCACTCATCAAATAAAGACAGGTTTTCACATTGATCTCGGAGATATTGCCAGAAAGTAACAAACCACAGTGGAGTTGGATGATTGTTCTGACCCCTATCAGGCTCCCAAAGAACCTTACTTTTATATCTCCAATCGGCAGGCACAAAGTTACTGAATAACTGGAGAAGGTGTTCATAAGTAAAAGCAATAAGATTTGCCCCAGAAGAATCTGCAATAGCCAAGAGTCTCAGTCTAATTTTGTCAGGAAGATTGCCATCAATTACTCGATCAGGTATCTGCCGAAGAAGCTCGTGCTCCAACTTGTTACAAATAAAAAAGGTGATGCCTTTCGAGGATTCAGAAAACGACCCAAAGGCACCACATGCCAAAGGAAGCAATGGTAAGTCGCTTGCATGCTTTCCAACATCACAATCTAAAAGATCATCGAGGCAGTATTCTAACAAAAGTAACCTCTCAGAACACCCAAGAACATCTACAGTACTGCATTCACGAAGGAAGCATCGCACTGAATCAGGCGTGATCACTTTCTGCTGAAAATCTGATATGCATTTCAAGAGCATATGATGTAAAGAATTATCCACTCGAACAACAGGCATCCCTAAGTGTAAAAGGACATTAGCAAGCTCCCCTTTACAAGTAAACTCCTCATCATGAAGAAAAGATTCAGCAGGAGACACCCATTTTCCCCCTCCAACGAATGAATATAAGACAGGAGCATGGACGACATGTTTATAAATATGTTCCACCAGTATACTCCAGGGCTCTTCAAAGTCACCAGTGGGCCATAGTGAATAATACAGTTTCGTTGGACCTAAAAGCCCTTGCAAACCAAGCAGTAGACATTTAAAAGAAGGGGCAATTATATCCTCTAAGAGAAGTCTGTTCCAGATAGATCTAACCTTTCCACTTCTGTCCATATCAGCACCATACCATATACCACGGCGATTGGATGAAACTTCAAAGTACCCATTCACCTGCACAGCTAATCCAGTTCTTACAGGCAGTGGAAGAAAGCAGAAAGCCCTACCACTCTTGCAAGCATCATCCTGCAGACCATAATGAAGACAGTAATGATTGTTGGACCACGAGGAACAATGTATTATACAAAATGTATTTTTATAAAAATATATTACAATCACTGGTTTATTCTTAAGGCCATTCAGTAAAAAGATCAATCTTCTCATATCCATTAGTATAGATGTCTTGAAAGCAAAAAACAAGGAATAAGAAATTTTTTAGTTGTACAAATAGAACACAAACCAAAAGAAAAAAAAAAAACTAAACGGCCAAAAGAATTAATAAATCTATCTAGTTCTACTAAAACAGAAGCCACTAGGACACGTGGCATCCAATGGCTACACATTTTCCCGCTAAAATTTTTGTTCCTAATAACATGGTTTTTAATAATTTTGTTCCTATTAATTTGCTGCAAATTCTAACAACTCTAAGTTAATAATGAAAAAGCAGCTAATAGCTAGGGCCTTCTATTAACAACAAAAAAAAAAAAAAAAAAACAACTTTAATATGTTCCTAATAATTTTCTACGCTAAATTTATGAGAACATTTCAACCAAATATATATACGGAGTATATCCCAAAATTTTGCTCTTCTTTATCTACTTTACAATCAAATTTTGTCCTCTTACTCACTGATGTAGTGATTAACCATTTCAATGGCTAAAGACTCGCTCAAATAGAGGTAACTAAAGGTCACTATTCTTTTCTTTTTGTGTTCTTATTTATTTGTGTAATCTTCTAATGCAAATTTCATCTCTATTTCTAAGTCATGGAATTGTAAAGTCACTGAAATTTTGAGTTGGTAAATAAATTTGCCATGATACAAATGTTCCCTTACTAATATTCATACTTAGAGATACATTCACGCACACACACTTTGATGAGATTGCATTTTATCAAGTGCAAATAAAGTCGTACGTATACATGATAGCTAAGCTATTCAGTTTTTTTTTTTTTTTTTTAAAAGAAGTCCTTGATATCTTGAGTCGGCAAATAGATTCGGGTATATAACTACGTTTCGAACGCCAACAATATAAATCGGTTTTACCAAGACAAAGTTAAGCTAGACGTGTTGCCGCACGTTACGATATTAAAACTTTTGGCTACACATTTCCGTGCATAGCACGGGTATTATACTAGTATATTATATATACGGGTATAATCACAAGGAAAAGCAAGTAATCTGCAAATAGGCAAAAAAAGGCAAAGTCTAAAACTACACAAGAATAGCCCATCAGGGACCAACAACAACAACATTACCCCAGCGCGTCAAAGGGTCCTGCCATAAGACTGGGTAAGGAGGGGTCGGACAACAACAACAACCGAAAATAAATCGATAAATAAATAAAAACATATTGCCCAGTGCTTGACACCTGCGCTTTTTTACAAGGGCAACTACCATTACACAGGTAAAATGATGCATTTGTAAACTAATTACTTTAAACATCTATCTAAAAAGAAGTCTGATCCAGGACTGATCGGTGTGTCAATTTCAACTGCTACTTATGTGACAAATAAATAGGGTGGTTGGACCAAATAATCACAACATCCAGCGTAGATCCATATAAAAAGACCCCTTAACTAGAGCAAGTTATCATACATAGGAATAAGACAAATGAAAGTAAAACATGTCCCCTGTTACTAACATGTTTCTTTTGCTTTAGATAAGTAATATAAGATATTGATTCAAGGGCAACAAGGGGGTGACTCCAACAACAAAACTGCCCCAGCACTTCAAGTCCTCAATCGCTTCCGCTTGAGAAAGGGTAAGGCATTGGGGGGGGGGGGGGCGTTCCAAGTACAGAAAACAAAAGAGCGGTAACGCCCGTACACACTAAAAGAAGTAGAAGGTTAAGTTCTACTATGAGCATTCATATCTACAAAAGAAGATAGGTCAACCACTTGTATCCAATTATTCAGCAACTTCAAAAAAAACAGGAATTTGAACTCAAGACACAGACAAGCATATATCAATATCATGTCCCCTGTAACCTATAAAACCAAATAGGATTATATTTAAATCCAACCTTCTATGTTTACGTATGCAACTATGCATCAATCTTCTTATTTCCAGCCTATCTGCAATACTACTTCACATATGTTTCACTCTTATCAGATCCAAAAGCAATCTACACTTGAAATGAAACACATCCGGTGATCCCCCTCCACCAGAAAACCTCGGGCTTATGTCAAGCTAAAACTCTTAATGACCCCTTGCTCTACAAATGGAATATAAATCACTCTATAGTAAGGTACAAACATTCAACTTATAAGAATAAGATAAAACACAATCATTAAAGGCGCCCATGTTACATTCAATTTAACCAGGCAGATTCAAACATTTGACAAGCATTAAAAAAGTAATAATAAAAGGATGAGTTTAAACAACTGATGCCTTTTGCTAAACCATCTCCGCACTAACTTCAAAGGCCATACAAGGAAGCAATCAAGCGTAACAAGAGCGTCATCAGACTTAAGCAACAACTTACATCGGAAGGCTCATCAGAAATGCATGCAGCAATTGATCCCCATGGAAGAAGGTGAATATCATATTCCTTCAAAGCCTTGGCTGCAAAGGACCCAATCCTGCTGGATGCTGATGCCATGCCTTGAACAATGTAAAAGGTGTCTTTTCTCTTCTGAATGGAGCTTCCTATGACAGCCTCACTAACAAAATCTAAGATGAAGGAGTCCATTTCGAAGGAAGGGTTGTGAGACAGCTTTGACAACCTCAAAAGTAATTGCCGATGTGAAATAATATCTTCACCAGGTGAGCTGACAGCACAGGAATAGAGTTTCCTGGGTGCAGTCTCCCCAACATCCCAAACATACATTTCGACAGACAATACACTTTTGAGAAAGAGCAAAGAAAAAACCCCTTCCTCATAGAGCTGAGTAAACATAGAAGAAACATCGTCTTCTGAATATGCCTGCCTTGAAAGTTTACTCTCCCCTGCCTGAACTGCATTCCTCAGCGGGAAACGAAACAGAGTTCCATTGAAAGTATTTTTCATGTCACAACCAAAGGCACAATACGGAATGAACTGATCTTTATACAATGATATAGCTGATGAACTGACATACTCTATTCGCTTCCCCGGGTTGGCAGCAGAAACATTAGGAAGGTAAACTCCTTGAGGGTCAAACAACACAATGTACTTCCCACTCACAAAGGATGGTAAGTCTGTTATATGGTACACCGAGTTAAACCCGACCCTAAGACACAAAGAGAGATGGACAATAATCACATGTCTAACAATCGAAATTATTATGTACACACGTGAACCTAGTTAAAACATCGCAAGAAAATATATCCTAGCCTCACAGCACACTAAAATTAGGCCCAACATACAAAACACGCGTCACGCCATACGAGTCCAACAGATTGAAATGACTACTTATCAACATATTAACACATCCATCCTGCTTATACTTTAGGTTTAGAAACAGCAGAATAGGACGCGGACAGCATAAAGAGAATACAAGTGTCAGATAACAACTCTACAGCAAGTAGTCCAAGTACTATAACACTTATTTCAAAATGAAGGTCGGTAGTTCAACAATTAAGCATTGTATTGTAGCGTACATCACAATCTAAATCGAAAAAAAGAAATGATACAGTGATGAGGTAAGAAGCTCACCCAAAGCGGCCAGTTTTCCAAGCCTGACCATGCTTGCTACTGCCGCCAATTCTAGAAATACTGACGAAATCCTCCTCGGTGAAAACGGCGTCGTTGAAGGCCAAGAGCGAGGGTCCCTGCCACTGCGCCAAAGTATCGGAGAGGAGAGAATCGGCGCCGTGTCGGCGGCGGTCCAAGCAAAGGCAAACTTTGGTGGCGCCGGCGTCGTCAGCGTTCTGAATCAACTCCTTGAGCACCGTCGTACCTTCCGGATAATTGAGCAAAACCTCCCTAATTCTGCGGGTAAGATCGACCTTTTGGCCGAAATCCTCCAGAAAAATTGACGAGGAATCCATTTTTGATTGATGATCGGAGGAGAGAGAATAAGTTGACGAATTCAATAATCACAGAAATTCCAGAGATAACTTGTTACTCAAGATGGATGGATCATGTGTAGGGTGGCTGAGAATTGGGAGTTTGCCCAGGTTTTGCCATGGACTTTTTCTTCCCAATCAGGAATTCTGGCTTTGCTCTACACTCTACACTGATTTCATGTTTTTACCATGTTTTGACTTTTGACTAGATCAAGATGGTACGATGGGTTCAACCGGGGCTCAAACCCGGAAGTGTAATTACCTCATGGGTTCGTTGAATCGTAGGCATAAGAGAATTACGGAGTAGGTGTACGTCATTTTACATTTTGGGTGGTATGTTTGGTAGTCGTAGTTGTTCGGGTAGCTTTTAGCGGTTAAGATAGTTGTTAGCAATTTGACTAATATTAGCTGTTAGCGGGTAGCTGTTAGCTGTTAACAATGACGTGTTTGGCACAAGCAGTAGCTGTTGAGTTATTAAATTATATATATAATAAAATTAGAAAATCTGAAATGCTACTTATAATAGCATTTGTCAAATGCCCCTTAAAACACTAAACGCTACTTCAAATGCTAATAACAAATGTACAGCCAAACATATCGAGTAGCATTCTAACTTGGTTAAAACGCTAAATGCTACCTTCTACCTGGCTACCAAACATACCCGAAATTAGGTACTCATAACTTTTGTTGTAAAAAAATTGGGGTACTCAATTGAACACCATTAGCTTTCCCGTTAGTCGAGCGATGACATGGCAGAGGAGAGTAAATGTAGGGAAAAGAATGTCGGCTCATGATAGTACCCGATGTACTTTACTGTAACACTCTCGAATTTCAGCCAATTTAAAAACATCAATTTATCACAAAACTTGCCGAAATTCGATAATATTACAATCAATATATACAAAAATAATTCATACAAATTACATTGCGATATGGCCTAGACAAACGCCAACACAATAATGCACAGCGGAAGCTAAACGATTCTTCAAGTAGTACCAACAACAAAAGATGCAATTATCACAACCAACTGTGGTAGATTTAAATCACAAAGAGTCAAAGACCACAGTTGAAAAAGTCAGAGCAATTGAGTAAGCTAACACCCCACAATGTAGAAAAACAAATGTTTTTCCATGTTTTTTCAATGTTTTGAGTCTTTTGACTAGAGGGTTCGATGGGTTCAATCGCAGCTCTAAAACCGAAACCATAAGTGAATAATGAACTTCTAGATTTTTAGCAAAAGGTAACCGGGATACCAAAAGGAATGTACCGCCGTGGTGTGGTACCATAGAATTTACGCACACCACGTCATACCACGGGATTTGATTTTTTTTCCTTTCTATTCTCTTTCTTGATTTCATTCCTATCCTTTCATTGTACCAAACGGCCACATGGTGTAATGTATATCAAGAATTAATGGAGCACAAGTACTCGTGTAAGACTGTTTCAATGTATGAAACCACTTAAATTTGTTACTTTCGAAGGATCATTATATTACTTTTGAAGTATGTTAATTTTGAATAGTAATAGTGTACTTTCAAAAGTAACATGTCAATATTTCAAAAAAAAAAAAAAAAAAAAAAAACTTATAAAGTGGTCTGGTACGATGAGACGATCTCACCATTGAACTATTGACTGCTGGAATACCAAATTGGAATTATACTTGTCAGAATAATAAGCTTATGCTATATGATTCCATTTGCAAAATCTCCATAAATTGTATCCTAGAAAGGGAAAGTTAAAGAAAAAAAGGGTGTGATGAATCAGTCATTCTATTACGCCAGTGTTTTACTCCCAACTCAGACGCAGACACTAACTTCAACTACAGATGCAAAACTCCAAAACTATCCAGCAAATGTAACTTCTTTATGTAGGACACTGCAAGCACAGAAACAATGTTGGGCTTTTTAGCATCCCATTCCGTCCATTAGATGCACAGCCGGTCTGTTCTCCATACTCTATGCTGCCGATTGCACGTACTTAAGAGAGCTAGAGCAGAAAGTTTGTGAAGTGTGCTTGCCACAGACAAGTCATTCCCCGTCGCTTTATCTGATGGAGAAAGGAGGAAAACAAACACGTAAACATATACTGCCGTAGTACTGAAATTCTTTTAGGTAGCATTTGGAAATAAGAATTTAAAAATTTGTAATCATTATTTCAATTCCATCATTTGAGAATGTGAACTTCAAACATAAATTTAATGTTTGGGAGAGGGTGGGATTTCAAAATGACACCTCTTGAGATGTCATTTGTTTTTTGCCTAATTGAATTTGAACAAATTTCACAGGATTTGACACAAATCCAAATTTCTAAATTCTTGAGTTCCCAAACATGGGATTTGAGAATGAAATTCTTGTCTCCAAACACTCTCTTAGCATAAACTAAATCCAACTATAAACATACAAAAGTATACGGATAAATCCGAATGTGAGAGAAAGAGTTGAAGGGGACTAATAAACAAAAATGGGGAACATGCACACAAAATAGTTATTGCAGTTGTCAAGTATATGAATGAAATTCTCAACACTACGCCAAAAATTGGATTTAATACCGGTACATATAACACCGGAATCTTAAAAACCGGTGTTAGAAATGTGTAAGACACCGGTTACGAAGCAACCGGTGTTGAAAGCAATAAAACGGAAAAAATAAATTCGTGAGATTTATATAAGACACCGGGTATTGCTAGAACCGGTGTCTTATATGCTATTAAAGAAATATACATTTTTTATTCTACACATAAGACACCGGGTATTGCTAGAACCGGTGTCTTATATGCTATTAAAGAAATATACATTTTTTATTGTACACATAAGACACCGGTTATTGCTAAAACCGGTGTCTTATGTTACCCCAAAAAAATGAAATAATTTAACCTCCTTTTCTTCTAGATCTTTATTGACTCTCCGCCACCCTCAATCTCACATTACTCTCGGTCTCTACCTCCTCACTCACCCAAATTTTCTAACTTCATTCTCAATTCTTCATTCTCATCTCCTCCCAAATTAAAATTCCAGATCTACTTTTCTTCTTTATTTTTTCATGTATTGTTATTTTCTCAATCTCTACGTCCTCACTCTTCTGAATCTCCTTCACTTCCCAGTTTTCATTCTCATATCTCCTCCCAAATTAAAATTTCAGATCTACTTTTCTTCTTTATTTTTTTCATCAATTGTCCTTTTTTTCATACAGTTTTCCCCTTTCACCTAAATTTTCTTAAACCCAGATTTACTCAACAATAGGGTAGTGCTTGCTCTTGAATTTTGGTGACGAGATTACGCCATTATAAGCTAATAACGACACCAAAATTCAAGATTCTGCTCTAATAACGAAGATTTGTGTGATTCTCTTCTTATACTATCAATCAATATTTGATATGATTTCGCCTATCGTACTCGTAAGCTTCTAATGATTTATGATTATTGTCGGTTACGATTTTCTTTTTTTCCCTCGTATTATTACTTGATTATTTAAGTGGTTGTTGTGCTCATGAGATCTATAGAATTTGATTGATTAATTCTGGAAATTTGTGGGAGGGGTGAGAATGAGTTTTTGTTATTGTTATGTAAGTGCAAATTCGTTCAGATATTTTGTGTTATTTTTATGTAAGGGCAATTCTTTCAAATAACCAGATGAATAGATGATTAAGGCGTAAATCTTAGCTTGTGTATAATTTTGTTGAATTCGGTTTTTACTAGCAATGTTATTTAAATTTATCTAGTTTCACATGACTTAAAATAACCTTAATTTGTGTTGTTGGTGTGATTACAATGTATCGTTTTTGTTATTCTGGAGTTGGGATTCTAACGAGAGTTTTGCACGATTAAATGTACAATTCTCCATCTATCTGAATTTTTTTTTTTTTTATTTATGATTTTTCACCTCTGAGGCGAGGTGGTCTTCTATGGTGGTGGTGGTACTGGTAGGTGAGGGAAAGTAGGTGGTGGTCTTCTATGGTAGATTTGCCATGAAATGAATTTAATTAAAATAATAGTACATAAGACACCGGTTGTGCTTAAAACCGGTGTCTTATATTCCAGTTTGACTAGAGCTAAATGACACATAAGACATCGGTTTTGTCCTAAACCGATGTCTAATGTGGTACCTTTTGACACCGGTTTTGGACAAAACCGGTGTCTTATGTGGTAACTTTTGACACCGGTTTTGGACAAAACCGGTGTCTTAGCATAAGACACCGGCAGTCCAGACACCGGGTGTAACCGGTGTCCGGGTGATTTTAGACCCGGTGTTCTATCCAATTTTTGGTGTAGTGCAATGAACATAAACAAAAAGATAGAAGTAGCACGCAGTTGTGTCGTTTCTAGCTCAGATGATCCCAAATTAACATGCATGCCCACACAGCCGCAGTTCTCGATAAATATGTAGGGATAATCCACACATAGTTGCATAAAGCTTCTTTTTACCTTCAGTGACGAGCCCAGAGAGGTTCAAAGACTGGTTCTTACGAATTCTGGAGTGGGCTGAGGTGCATGCACAATTGTTGGAAGAAACCACTCACATTTGTCTCTCCCCTCTACAAGAAGAGGATGCTCATACCTGGAAGTAATTGTGCAACAAAAAAAAAAAAAAACAATATGACAGAGAGAACATGGCTCCTGAATGCACATATTACACCATATTGCTGGTACTTCACATCCAAGTACAACTTTGTAATTATATCTTCATTTTGAAAAAGAAGAGGGGTATCCATGTAAGATACATGAAAGATAATCACTATGCAGGAACGCCAACGGTCCATTCAATAAAATCCTCAAAAAAAATTCTTATTTTTTTCTTAAAGATTTAAGGATAAGAGAAAATACACACCAAAGAGGCAAAGCGGGATGCAAATAGTCAAGCCGGTAACTCAAGTCCACCACTCAATTATTCTTACAACATCAACTCATGAGTCTAACTTCAGAATGTTGGCCATGTATTAGTTGTTTTCATTGAAACTCCTCTACCAAGAACACTGTTGGAGTTCATTTTATTACTGAGGGCACAACCCTAAGGATGAAAGCCCAAAGCCCTTGAAAAAGCCCATGTGATACCCATAAAGTCTAATTCATCTCATCCATTGATTCGTGGGATATGGAGGGTCAGGATGAAAGGGGGGTCCCCAAGGTTTATTCTTTGGACTCCCCACATTCACTATAAATACCCCCCATTTGTCATAAATCAGGGTCATTCTATTACACTCTCATTATTCTCTGACACATTTATTGCTATCGTAAGTGATAAGTGGTCGCGGCTACCCCATCCTTTCGCACACAAACTGACTTGAGCGTCGGAGGGGCGTCACCTAGTGAAAACCGGGCCACCTTGACAGTTTGTCCCTTGCGCAGGTTAAAGACACAACCCTTTGGTCTATCCCAAGTCGAACTCACTCCAACATTTGGTGCCGTCTATGGGATAGTCAGAATGAAAAGATGGTAGCCAGGATGAGGAAGAAACCCGATAAGTTGAATGCGATTACGATGCATGCGAGGGCTCCACCTCCTGACGACAACAATCCTCTCCTTAGAGCCTGCGACCATGGGACAGGAGTGTTGTTGAATCAGATGCCCTTTACCGTAGTCGGGATATCGTGGCCACCGGAATCGTCTCGACCAGTAGAGACGGTTCGACCTCCCTCTACGGTTCAGGAGCCCGAGCGCGTCCATCTCGAGGATTACGAGGCAGAATACACTAATGATGAGGAGACAGAGTCAGATAAGCTCAGCGCTGCGGTCTTCGAGGATAGGCTCGCGGGGATCAGGAAGGAGCTCCACGAAGAGATGTTAGTGCGACTGGAATCTCGGATGGCTGCGCTCCAGAAGGAGGCACAATCCCAACTCCTTCTGGCGCCGACGCAACCGATCCCAGTGGCCTCGGAGCCAAAGAAGGGAAAGAAGCGGTTGGCACAGTCTCGGCGCATCTGCCATGCTGTGGAGCGCGCAACGGAAAAGCAGAGGCGGGCTAATGCAAAATATATGGATACAAGGCACATAATTGACGCGACGAAGGTTCGCAAAGCGGAGGATAAAAGGAAAGAAGAGGAAAGTCTGATTAAGGAGAAGGAGAAAACACAAATGTCTTACATAAGGTTTACCGCATCCGAGAAGGGAAAAGGCGTGCAAACCGAGCAACGGGGTTCAGTATACACTCGACTTAGGCCGCAGCGACCTAGGGGGACTGGGAGACAATCTCCTATTCGGATAAAGTCAAGGACTCCCCCTCGCTCGCGACTAGTCACCATCTCTTTCTGATCTCGACCCCGATCGAAAACCCTACCGCGTGAAGGAAAGCGTCATCATAATGGAAGTAGGTCTGGGACGCGCAACGAGGATGAGTCGGTGAGTTGGACGGCAGGAGAGGCGAGCTCAGGATATTACTGCCACAGGCGTCATGGGCATTCTACGCTTTTAGGCGAATCCGCTTTCACAAGGTGGATTGTCGAAGCCGCGAAGCCCCTAGTGTGAAAAAGCCTAAGGTGACAGAGTATGACGGAGTTGGCGACCCGCACGACCATCTTTCGTCGTACCTTCTTAATATCATTTATCTGACCACGGATGAACCCACCATCTATATGTTGTTCCCGACTACACTTTCCGGAGTCGCACAGAGGTGGTTCGACCAGTTACCACCTAAGAGTATTGACTAGTGGAGAGAGTTGAAGAAGAAGTTTGCTGGCCATTTCGTGACCAGCTTAACAAGAAAGAAGACATTGGTTAATTTGACGATAGTAAAGCAACAAGATTTGGAATTACTGGACGATTATATCCAGCGCTTCCGAACGAACGCAACCCATGTCACTAATCTTAATGATGAGGCCACAGTGGCGACGCTGATTATGGGAATAGGTCCCGGAAGGTGCAAGTATGACTTGGTGGGCAAGGAGCCAAAAACGTTGGAAAGCGCTTATAAGAGGGTTGCAGCGCATGTTAATGCCTCCTTCATCAACGGCTCGAGTCGAAAAGGACGGTCGTCGCCAGCGCGCAACAAGGGGCCGGCTTAACCCCTTGTGCGCAGAGCGAACGACGATCTTCGCAATCCACCAGGTTTAATATATCCCTTAAAACTATCTTCACAGCGATAAAGAACAATGAAACGCTGCAGGCGCCGAAGCCCATGACTAGGGCGGCGGAAAGGGTGAACCTATATCAGTTTTGTGAGTACTATATGGAGAATGGGCACAGTATCAAAAAGGTGTCCGAATTTGAAGGATGTGTGTCAACTACAATGACCGAGGCAACAATGGTTGGTCGGGTCAGAGGCCGAGGCCACCTAGGGACGCAGAGCGGAACCACAAACCTGGTGTTATCAATAACATTTTGGGAGGATTCGCTAGCGGAGATCTAAGCCACCTAGGCCGCAAGGAGAACATGAAGAGGTTTGTTAACTCTATCGCACAACAACCGGCAAAACCGATCATCATACCAGATATTTTCCTCAAACAGAGTGATGTGACCGATGTTCACACGCCGCATGACGACCCAGTGGTGGTCACCATGAAGGTGGCGAACAAAGATTGAACGAGATGGCTGGTTGATACGGGGTCATCGGTGGATATTATGACGTTGGAATGTTTATTGAAGTTGAAGTATACGAGCAAATATTATCAAGCCCCTCCATGAACCAATAGTTGCGTTCGGGGGATAAACAATCTACCCATTGGGTTCGATCTGGCTGCCTGGCGCCATTAGCACGGGGAACGCGATCAGAACAGCAGTAGTAGAGTTCATAATCATTGACATTTCGTGCGCATACAATGTGGTGATCGGAAGACCTATGCTGAATGAGGTTGTTGGGCCTGTGTTTACACTGGGACTACTTATGTTGTATGTGACTGATGAAGGAAAGCTGGCTATAATCAGGGCGGATCAGAAGACGGTACGAGAATGTTACCATGCGGGGCTGCGACTTCTCATGGTTAAAATAGAAGATGTTGCGCCTGACGACCGCCAGTCAAAAAAGAGGAAGGAGTTGGAGAGCGGGGTCGAGCCAACCGTTATGACGTATAACATCGAGACTTTGGATGCACGTCAAGGGTTGGAATTTCTAACGCAGCCGTTTGAGGATACTGAAGAAGTGGCTCTGCAAGAAGGCAATACGGAGAGAGTGGTGCGTATCGGAAGGAATCTCGCAACCGAGGTTCGGGAACCGCTGGTCGTGCTACTCAGAGAGTTCAGTGATGTGTTCGCATTTGCTGTGGAGGAGATATCCGGGCTCGACCCCACGATCATCAATCACAAGCTAAATGCAGACCACAAGATCAAACCTGTACACCAAAAGAGGAGGCATTTCAAGACAGAGAGGTCTGAAGCCATTAAAGAAGAACTTGGGAAGTTGTCGAAGGCCGGATACATTAAGGAATGCATGTATCCGACTTGGTTGTCTAATGTTGTACTCGTCAAGAAGCCAAATGGTTCTTGGCGTATGTGCATCGATTTCACTGACCTGAACAAGGCATGTCCGAAGGACGGGCAACCCTTACCGCGGATGGATAGGTAGGTCGACTCAACTTCGAGGCACGGCCTTTTGAGCTTTATGGACGCGTACGCCAGATACCACCAAGTGCCCTCCGAGGAAGACTATGAAGGATCATGTCCTTCGATCAAATGTCTTTTCCGACAATAACGAGGATTATATTACGAGGATATTATATTCGGTAATATTAGGTGGTCGTAGTGTTTTGCTAGAAACCAACTACGGTCTGTTGGTTTGATGTTTAAGCCGACTACTAACTATTACCGAGTCCTACAGGGTGTAGACACCAAATTTTGTCTCACCTTTTTTATTTCTTTATTCTATTTCTATTTTCTGATTCCATTTCACTTCATTCATTTTTATTTACCCATTTTTATTCTTTTATTTGTGAATAAAACGATTTCTCAACAATTCCGATTTCACCATTTTTTCTATTATTTATAAATTTCGAAAATTGTGTAAAATAATATTAATAATTATGATTTTCATTGTTTTTAATTCTAAATTCATTTATTCATCGAATCATTTCACCCGGTTTTGATTTTTGCGCAAACCGAGGCAAGATTGCTCGAAACGAGTCTAACCCGACTTTATTTTTCTAACTACTAAATCACCTAGGCAATGAGCTCACCTCATGATCTCACCCTTATGTCATGTACATTTACACTAACAAGATGCTAAAAAGATGCTAACTACTTGTTTTTTTGATTTATTTTTAATTAGTGAGTCATTGATTTTTTCCTAACACATACAATGGCAAAAGACAAAAAAAAAAAAAAGAAAAAAAGAGTGATGTGTGAGGCCATGGAGGAGTCGGCCAAGGAGTGGTGAGCAAGGAGATTTTTGTTCTTTTTTTTAAGCTATATTAATGAGATAATTATCTCACTCATTCACTTTCATTCACTTAGTACCTCTCCTTTTTATACTTAAACAAAACCCTCATTCACTACACACACACACACACTTAATGCTCATAAAAAAAAAAAAAAAAAAGCAAAGGAAAAAAGAGAGAGGAAAAGAGGAGGGCTGGCTCCTTCACAAGCAAAAAAGAGAGTTTACTCTCTTACATTCACTTCTACATTTAATACATTCTCTCACTTATTTCTCACACCCATCTCTATCTTAAATCTAATTCAATCCAATAAATTAGTAGTATTAGGGTCACTCTAGATCATAGGAATAATAAAATCAACCAATTTTACTTAGATTAAAATTTGTTTAGGTGACTTAGTGCCTTGACTTGGAGAATCATCAATATTGATCATCAAAGGTAGTCCTTCTATCCGCTTTTCTTTTTATACTTACATTTCAATTAATTTTTCTCTCAAATACATTACTAACTTTTTTCTTGTCACCCTCAAAAAACAAAAAAAAAAAAAACACTTTTTTCTTGTCAACCCTTGGTCGGTAATGATAAAGTAGCTGTTTATTGAGCCCTAAGAATTCATAAGCCTGCCTCTAGGGCCTTTTGTAGCCGTTCCCTTTACTGAGGGGAACATTAGTTTGCGAGAGTATTAGGAGCGGAGCGTTTTTTTGTGTTGTTTTGATGTTCTAATGTTTTGTTAACTTCATGATTAAGTTTTGTATTTTTTACAAGTTTTTATCATATTTTTTCCATGTACAAAATGGCCCAAAAGCCTAACCCGGATTTCAGCCTAGTCAAAACTGTTTTTCAGTCCAATTTGTAAAATATGTATAAAAACAATCATTTGCTTAAAAATCTTTATATTTTTAGAAAACCTTCTTTGGGGTCTTATAGACCTCTCTGAAAAAAATTTAGACCCAAACTCGTAACAGAACATTTATGACGATTTTTGTGGTAAAACTGCTCAATCTTGCTTTAGATCCGACCAATTAATTTCAACGCGTTTTTAAGCACTAAAAACTACTGTTTTTGGGAAAGTCTCATTCATGAAAGTTGAAGAGAAGATTCCCATGTTTCTATAATGGTAAGGCACATAAATTAGTCATGTCTTTATCAATAGCTGTGATTTTTTTTGAAACAGACTCTGTTTTGCTCAGAAATCCGATTTTCAACCTTAAATTTGTTTTGTGAGTAAATGAACTATTGGGATCATGAAAAAATTCATGAGTGATCCCAAGATGTTCATAAACTCACCCTCAACCCAGAAAAATTTGAAGATTTCATTTGATCTTTCAAACCATTCAATTTCCACCAACTTTCTGTTTTTTGGGGTAAAAAATGACAAGTTTCTCCTCCAAATTAATTAATTTAATTAATTAAATGATTAGACTTAATAGGGAGTCTAAGTAATCCACCTCTTTGAAATGTCAAAAGGTTAAAAACAATTTAGACCTTATTAGGAGTCTATTTAAGCCAATTGATAAAAAAAAAGACTTAATAGGGAGTCTAATTAGTCAACCACTTGTTTGATGACTTTAAACACTTAGAATGGAATCTAAGTCAACCTAAGTCAAGTCAACCAAAGTCAAGTCAACCAAAGTCAAGTCAACCTAAGTCAAGTCAATGAAAGTCAACCATGTCCTAAAACCAATCAAAATGCAACCAAGTCTACCAAAACCAACTAAAATCCGACAAATAACCCAAATCTACTCGAGTCAACCAAAGTCAAACAAATCTACCCAAATCTACCCAAGTCTACTAATGTCTACCCAAGTCGACCCGACCCTACCTAAAATCGATTAAAGTCAACTTTGCAAATAGGTGCAAGTCAACCCGAGTCGATTAGAGTCAACAAGGACTAAAATTGACCTCCTTTGTAAATAATGTAATTAATGAAGTCAAAAACCCCGAAAAATGTTTTCTTATTCATTTTTAAACGTGTTTTTCTTAGTTTTTCTAATTAAAGTCGTTTTCCTCCATTTTCCCCCAACGTTTTAAGAATTTCATTTCTTTTTCCCAAAACCTTTTGTACATGGAAGTAAATAAACTTTCTTTGATGTGTTTTGCATGTAAAGTTTTTTTTTCCCGTTCTTTGTATGGACTTTGGACAGGGCCCTACCCCAACACTAGGCAAGGATTGCCAATTCGCTTATGCGCGATCATGAGGTCGATCTACATTCACCTTTACCAACTATTCCACCAAGCCCCAGTAGTGGAACACTTCTTGATCATATCGAACATAATCGAATCGGCGATTTATTTTCCTTATATTGTTGTAGGGCCTACACGGGCAGCTCTAACGACACGGCCAATTCCACCGAGCCCAAACACCTAACCCAATCCATTCCATTAATCTCCCCGCGAGAGTCAATTCAACCATAGTCAAACTCTTGAGAGGTCTAATCTTTAAACTCGCATTAGATAGGTCGAGTCATCCACTTTAAGACCTCGTTCAGGAGGCATGCCTTGTAACACCCCCAAATTTCCTTCCTTTTTTAAAAACATTTTTCCGCGAGCCAAAACACAATTAAGGAAATCCAGAGGTGTCACTCCGCACTCAAGTCAAAGACCCGAATGGTAGGAGATTTCAAAAGCCAGAATATAAATGTCTAATGGTCTAAATTAGTCTATTACAATCCGAAATTAAATTACAACAATCCGAAATCCAAAATACGAAATAAGAAATAGTTTAAGTATTCTCAATAGTCTATAGCTTAAAGCCTAAGCTTTATTTGATTCAACTATTATCTAGTGAGTCGTCGTCCCCGCAATGTATCATCTACTCCATACCTGTGGTGGATTTAAAGCACAAAAACCACAGTTTGAAAAGTCAGTGAAATTGAGTAAGCTAACACCTCAACTCGTAGAAAAGCCAAAACCCTTACCTGGATTTTTTTGAAAACGTTTTAGTTTTATTTTCGAAAACCACACTTAGCACATTATCACATAAACCAATCGTAAGACAAATCAAATCGCCAAAATAGAAGTATCACAATTACTTCAACAAACGTATAACAATTCATAATATAAACCAAGTCATTCTTTACGATCTTTAATGAGAAACCCATAACGGAATTTATAAGTGGGACGAGTCGAGTCTTTGTCAACTCATCCAAACCATACCATTCATATTTTGATAAATGGGTGAGCCGGATTTTTACCGAGTCACCAAACCATACTATTATATACGTGGGTGAGCTGAATCTTTGAAGACTCACCAAACCATACCATACAAGACTACTAGACCTTAAGTGTGCACACCCCCTATTAAGTATTGCTAACCCAATAGCGTAGTACTAGAGCCAAGCCCTCTTAAAACCGATGCGGTGGGGCAATGTAGTTGAGTCGATGTGACTCAAACCAAATAAAGTGGAGTCGATGCGACTGAAACCAATAATCCTCGCGTATCCTCATACTTTATTTATTTATTTTATTTATACTATCGGTCATTTACACAAACTTATATTCCAATAATCATACAATCATTCATAATTCAGCCATATCAATATCAATTGCACACCTATCAATTATAATTCCAATAACATCTTTTGAATCATAAAGCAAACAATATATCAATGCAATAATCAAATCCAATTCAATCAAGATACGATAATCAAAACAATAAATCGTTCTCCACCTAATATGATACTAAGTTTTCATCCAGCACACCAATCACTTAGCATATAATTTTGAAAGGTTTCTACAAGTTTAAGAAAGGTTGAGCATGCTAGCTTACCTTTTCAATCACACAAGGACACGACAGCACAACGGTCACTAGTATTCTTCGTCTACGAACTCGAGGTCTACAATTACACAATCAATAAATCCCAAAGTCAATACTAATCTCCTCCAATCATTCATCTAATACTTATGTAAATCTTATTCTATATGTAATGCTCATGACCTCTTAAATTTCTAATCCAACAATCAACAATTAACCAACAATTTCAATTCTAATTCCATAGTTAGCTACTATTACTTAATTAACACTCAATTTGTTTTGAAAATTCTCAAGGCTTAAAATCTCTTTTAAAACAGAATCTAATTCATGAAAACAAACTTTTAATTATTATGATTTATTTAGGATTTATTAAAACAATTTATATTATGTTTTAAACATGAAAAACGTGGTTTAATTACACAAAAATTATTTAAAAACGAATTAATTCAATTAAATTTCGAAAATCAGTTTATAACTCTCAAAATTATCACAATGTCGAAATACTAACCATCCTAATTGATTCAAGCTAATTGACCTAATTAAGAAACAATTAACCCAAAATTTTTCCCAAATTACAATTTCTTCAAACTTGGACAAAACCCCAATTAAATCTCAACTAAATTCAAGAACCCTATTTAACAGATTATAAACATGCTAGAATCATAATTCACGAAACTAATTGAACTTAATTCGAATAATTACACTAACCCAAATTCGTAATTAGTGAAAATCAACTCAAAACAAGCATCAAGATCACTTCTTTATGCATGAAACTAACCTAAATCGATTACCCACTAATTCTAACATCTATTAGAATCAATTAAACACAAATTAAAGCTAGAAAAATGCTTGAATATCACGTCTAAAAGAAGACGCCGAAAACAGGGGAGAAAGGGGCGTTACCCACGGCGCGAAAGAGGAAGAAAGGGAGCAGTGCGGTGGTCGGCCGACGAGGGTGAGCGGCGGCGACGTCTAGGCAGGAGGGAAAAGAGGTGGTCGGCGACGTCTGGTGCGGCGTGCGAGCGACAGGAAAGCAGGGGAAGGGGAGGGGAAGGCAGGGGAAGTTTTATAGGGGGGTGTCTGGTTTTCTTTCTTCTTTTTGTTCGTTCGGTTTTTTTTTTCCTTTTTCCTTTTTCCTTTTTCCTTTTTCTGATTTCTTTTTGGGTTGGGTTGAGGTATAAGTTGGTGTTTGGGCCAACATGTATTGGGTTGGTGTTGGTCTTGTAGGTAGGGTTGACATAGTTTAGAAAATAAAACCCAAATAGCAAATCCGATTTTTGAAATCATTTACGAACCCATTTTCGAAAACGACTCACAACACAACATTAAATTCATCTTTCGCTATAATTAAATTAAAACTAATACTAAAATATTATTAAAAAATATATTGAATTTTTGGAATATTACATCTCATTACAGCCCGATCCACCGTCCGTCGCAACACAACCCAATAAGATGGGTAGTCACCCCTTAGGCCCATATATCCTCTTCGGGCTCTAAAAGGTGAAGGGCTTGTTGTTAGTATGATGGTAGAAATCTATTATAAACGGATCATATGAGCCTTAGTTTCTCAATGTGGGACAAACCAACTCCATAAACCACTTTCCATATTCCGTAGTGTTACATGCCTGGTTCAGGAGGCCTGGTGATCAATGGTGATCGCCGTCTTGATGAAGAGACACATAGATGCAAGTGGAATATACCTTGCTCTATTCTACCGTGGATCGACTTGACACTAATGTGAGCCATCTATAAAGTCTCTCAATGACACGACTTTGAGTGAAACGACTTTCTACCCCTTCCAAGCGAAGTAAAACCCATCTTTACCCCCACATGGGTGATATCCCTAGTGGAATCAACCCGATCATTTCCCCAGTGGAATGATATCTACCTTGTGGATCCATCCACCTACCCACGCGGATATTAGCGGCTACCCCCCAGTGGAAAATGCCGTTGTCGTGGGGCTGCCCGTCAGAACTACGTAGGGTTTTGATATTCGAGTGGATTCCAATCCCACAATGAAAGGTACGTAGGGCAACTTTGGTGTTCAAACCCCCCAAGTCCGTACAAAAAGACTCGGGAATTCTTGTAAATTCTTTTTCTAAACTTTTGCATGTGAATGACAACGTGAATATATGTGCTTTTCTATTTCTACTTATTTATATGGATCTTAACGTAACCAATATACCGAGACTCTTTAGAAGGAAATAATGTGATAGTAAGTGCCTGTCCTTGTGACGGAAGGGGAGACGAGTTAATGTTCGCACCCCTTAACTAAGGCCCCGAACCCTTTTTCTCTGTTTCGTAGACCAGTTTTTCAAAATTTGTTAAACGGAATTTTGCCTTTAGGGCCCATGGAGTCATTTTTGGTTTTTGAAAGGTTTTCCTTAAAATTCTTACGTTTGTTTTCGAACTTGTGCTTTTTAAACTTGTTTTGAAACCCTTCGTTGTCGGGGTAAAGATAGGGTGGCGACTTTGAGTTTCTACCATCAAACCTCAGGTTAGTCCAATAAACTGCAAACCCAAACCTATGTGTTGCGAGCCCCGCACAGGGTCACACGCTTAGAGTCTCGAACCAGATCTAAGACGATAATATCTAATGGGTTATCAATTATTATTCGGCTTAAGGTTTTACTGAGTGATTAGTTTAATTACTATATTAAATATACTCAGAGTAATTGATTCAAAACCTAATTAACCTAATCACACGTAAAACACAAAGCCTCCTCAAGAGCAGAAGGTGAGATAGTCTCCCGGAGTTCTAGCAGACAAGGCTTGGGGAATCTGGTTCGGTGCTCGCGTGGACTGAGTAGAGGGGTCGCATTTGGGATCCTGTTCCTTCTATAATCTGAGGACTCGTTACACGCATCAAAAGGTATTATTAATTGTATCGATCCTATTAATCTATGTATGCGATCTTGGGTTAGATGCATGAAAAACCGTCTTCCTAATTCCGCACTTTTAGCATCTAAAACCCTACAGTGGTATCAGAGCCCCTTACATAAATTAATAGTGATCAGAATTAATTTTTGATACGTCATGCATGTTGATTATTTCATTTCAATTCTGAATTATTATGTTGTGGTTTAGTCGTACAATATGAAATTCGATTTCGATTAATTGTTGTAAAATTTTGATTTTACAAAATATCACAAATTACTCATAAATTAGAAAATTTCGTTTCTACAGTTTTCCCAAATATCTAATTGAACAAAAAAACATGTTTTTGGGTCAATTAGGGTAAAATTCGAAATTAGGTTAAAGATGATTTGGGGAAAAATTCATTTTTTTTTCCATAAATTGCTTTAACACAAATTTCGGATAAAAATTAAGCTGACTAAAATTCGTTTTTTTCATGCTTAATTTCTCAATTTAACTCACGGAAATTGCACAATCGATGTTCTTAACTAGGTTAAGTATTTTCGAAATTAAAATCCCCAATTTGAAATTCAAATTTCGATTAATTGGTAATTTAGGATTCGAATTTGTTGTAGGATTGCAATTAAATGTTCAATAAATAAAATTTTAAAACCAAAAATCGTTTTGGGAAGAAATTTGGGAAATTTTCCAATATACCCCTGAGGTTTCTGAAATTTTCAAATATACCCCTTAGGTTTCCGAGCTATCCAGTGTATCCCTGAGGTTTGCAAAATGGGATTTTTTTTGTGTTTTTCGCTAACGGACACCAACACCGTTAACCATTTTGATGAAATTTGACTTTTGTTTTTAACAGATTGACCAATAATAACATAATTTAAAAAAAAAACCAATCTTCTCTCCCCTCCCTCCCCAACCCCAACCCACCCCACGGAGCCGCCGCCTCACCACCGCACCCTGCACCGACCACCACCTGGGTCACCGCCACCAGCACCACCATATGCGCCCCCCTCCCGCGACCACACTCCGTAGCAAGTTGACCAATTTTGTTGGTTTTGTCAAAATATACCGTACGACTTACGATTATTGCGAATAATACCACCTAATTAATATTGATTGAAATGAAATAATAAAATTCTTATGTGATTAAATTGTTAATTGTGTCAATTATGAGCACGCTAATCTATGTGTTTAATCGTTAAATGCTCTTTTGTGTTTAAATTGCTTAAATACATGTTTATTTTATATAATATGTTATATTGAATGTATGATTATAATATGTGATATTATTGTGGAGGTGACTGATATGGCCCAAAATAGGATAGAAAATACGGTCTGCGTACCGTTATGTATTTTTGTAATTTATTATTTATATCGTTTTACGGTCTGCGTACCGTTTATAAATTGTAATTACAAAGAAGTTGTGAGCCGATGATACAAGACGGAGCCAAGAAGATTAGATATTAGGATCACATTTAATTTTCGCATTTATTTTGCGCAACTTATTTATGTTTGGTCACTAGTATCACGCAAGTTCACTAGATATTAGGTCATACATAAAATAAGAAGACCCTAAGTAATATTGAGCTAGATGCCTTTCCAATTCAACACCTATGATGCCTTAAATTTCAGGTGATAGGTTTCGCCAAAGCGAGGTGTTATCTAAAATCTTAGGATAGTACGGGTAATTCTTTTGGGGAATTGCGTGGGTGAATTGGTTATTCTCGACAAAATATCAAAAGACAAAGTTTTGGTTTTGAGGCATAGTGATAAGTAGGTGATGAGATTACACTTATCAAACCAAGAGTTATAAACGGTTATAATTAGTAAAAGAGTTTATTTACCTTGATCATTTAAGTTTTAGGGAAGGGCCAAAGTCCGTTTAAAACTTAAGTGAAATGGGGTCTTGGAATCGTTTAATTCAACTAGGGTATTTATTTTGTTGAATTGAATGTAGATAGCTTATATGTTTAAATTGGTTAAAATTATATGCTATCATATAAACATAATCTAAAATCTTTACGTTTATTTGTAGATATCATGAATCGCGATAATTTCAATTTGCGTTCGATCCTTGAGAAGGACAAGCTGAACGACAAGAACTTCCTTGATTGGGAGAGAACTTTAAGAATAGTTCTAAGGGCTGAAGGTCGAGAAGATGTTCTTGATACCCCAATTCCTGTCCTAGAGAAAGCAGCTACTGCTGCTGAAAGAAATACTGGAGAAAGATCGGTGCCTGTCACTGGTCTGATACTGGCCGTCATGGAACCATCCCTTCAAAAGAGGTTTGAGAGGATGGATGCCCATACAATCATCACTACCCTGAAAACCATGTTTCAGGATCGTGCTAGATTGGAGAGGTATGACACTATACAAGCTATAGTCGAAGCCAAGCTAGAAGTGGGAAAATCGGTAGGACCGCATGTTTTTGAAATGATTGGTTTGTTCGAAAACATGGAACGTCTTGGTGCTCCCGCAAGTCTAGAATGGGCAACTGACACAATTCTTCACTCCCTTCACAATGGTTTTAGAACCTTTCGCATGCACTGCAACATGCAGGGAGTTGATAGACCTCTGGCTGAGTTATATGGGATGTTGAAAGCTGCTGAAAAGGACTTAAAGCCGGAACCTAAGAAAGAAGTTCTTATGGTTACCAAGGGAAAGGGTTTCAAGAAAACTGGGACTGCTGGCAAAGGGAAAGGCAAATTGGTTGCTGACCCTAAGCCAAAACCCACTCCTGCTCCTAAAAAGGAGAGGATTGCTGCCAATAGCAAGTGTTTCCATTGTAATGAAATTGGACATTGGAAAAAAAATTGCCCCTAATGCATGGAAGACTTGAAGAGTGGAAAAGTAGTCAAATCCACTAGAGGTATTTATGTTATAGAAATTAATCTCACAGATTTTTCTTCTTGGGTATTAGATACCGGTTGTGGTTCTCACATTATTGCAAATATGCAGGGTCTCAAAAGAAGTAGAAGTTTGGCAAAAGGAGAGGTAGATCTACGCGTTGGAAATGAAGCACGAGTTGCTTCTTTAAGCGTAGGTTTAGCATTAGAACTAAATAACTGTTATTACGTTCCTGCAATTACCGAAAATATCATTTTAGTTTCAGTTTTGGATTCTGAGGGTTATTCATTTAATATTAAGAATAATTGTTGTTCTATTTATATGAATGAGATGTTTTATGCCAAAGCAAATTTAATTAATGGTCTTTACATGCTTGATTTAAAGAGCCATATCTATAATGTAAATAATAAACAGCAAAAATCAAAAGATTCTAATCTCGCTTATCTATGGCATTGTCGATTAGGTCACATTAATAAAAATCGCATACAGAAACTCCAAAGGGATGGGGTTATAGCATCGTTTGATCTTGAATCTTTTGATGTTTGCGAATCATGTTTAATGGGAAAAATGACAAAGTCACCTTTTACTGGAAAAGGAGAGAGAGCTAGTGATCTATTGGGACTCATCCATACTGATGTATGTGGACCAATGACTACACACGCTCGAAGCGGATTTAGTTACTTCATTACTTTTACTGATGATTTAAGTAGATACGGGTATATCTACTTAATGAAACAAAAGTCTGAATCATTTGACATGTTCAAACGATTTCAAAATGAGGTGGAGAATCAACTTGGCAAGAAAATTAAAACATTACGTTCTGATCGTGGTGGGGAATATTTGATCCAAGAATTTGATATTTATCTAGTAGATTGTGGAATTCTTTCACAATTAACTCCTCCACCACAATGGAATGATGTGTCTGAAAGGAGGAATAAAACCCTATTAGATATGGTTCGCTCGATGATGGGTTTTGCAGATCTTCCAATATCCTTTTGGGGATATGCTCTCGAGACTGCGGCATTTACACTTAACAGGTCACCATCAAAAGCTGTGGATAAGACACCATATGAGATATGGACAGGAAAAACTCCTAAATTGTCTTTTCTGAAAATTTGGGGTTGCGAAGTCTATGTACAACGGTTACTGTCAGACAAACTCGGACCCAAATCAGATAGATGTTTCTTCATGGGTTACCCCAAAGAAACAAAGGGTTACTACTTTTACAATCCAAATGAGCGCAAGGTGTTTGTTGCTCGTGATGGTGTCTTTTTGGAAAGAGATTTTATTTCCAAAAAGGCAAGTGGGAGTAGTAGTGTGTTTCTCGAAGAAATTCGAGATGAGCAGCAAACGGATGTGGTTGATCCCACATCAGAGACGAGCTGGCCGATTCCACCGTCCCTTCGGGGAATGTGGAACAAGCTCAGAGGATGCCGTATTCCACGCGCGAATCCTCTTCCGTCCCACTAGAATCTAATTCTAACGAAGATTCACAAGATGTTGTGACTTCTTCTCCTGTTGCTAATAACCCACGTAGATCGAGTAGGCCATGGGTACCGTCGAGAAAATATGTGGATTTTCTCTTGACAGAGAGTCACGATATCTTACTTTTAGAAAGTGAAGAGCCTACCACCTACAAACAAGCTTTGATGGGTGCCGACTCCATAAAATGGCTTGACGCCATGAAATATGAGATGGATTCCTTGTCTGAAAATCCAGTATGGGACTTGGTTGATTTGCCAGATGGGGTAAAACTTATCGTTTGCAAATGGGTTTTCAAATTGAAAACAGACAAGGATGGAAACATAGATGTTTTCAAAGCAAGATTAGTTGCAAAGGGTTTTAAGCAGATTCATGGTATAAACTATGATGAAACTTTCTCCCTAGTTGCAATGCTTAAATCCGGCCGGATACTCCTAGCGATTGCAGCTCATTATGATTATGAGATCTAGCAGATGGATGTCAAAACAACCTTTCTTAATGGTTATTTGAAAGAGGATGTGTACATGACACAGCCTGAAGGTTTTGAGGATCCAGGTAATCCTAGGAAAGTATGCAAACTTCAAAATTCTATTTATGGATTGAAGCAAGCATCTCGGAGTTGGAACCTTCGCTTTGATGAGTCAGTACAATCTTTTGGCTTTCTCAAAGGTGGAGGAGAACCCTGTGTGTATATGAAAGTTAGTGGGAGTAATGTAGTCTTCTTGATCTTGTATGTAGATGACATACTTCTCATTGGAATTAATATTCCTATGCTGGAATCTGTAAAGGTTTGGCTTGGAAAATGTTTTTCAATGAAAAATTTAGGAGACGGAGAGTACATTCTTGGAATCAAAATCTATAGGGATAGATCCAAGAGGATGATAGGACTGAGCCAAGGAATGTATATTGATAAAGTTCTTAAGAGGTTCGGCATGGAAAACTCTAAAAGAGGTTTTCTACCTATGCAACATGGCATACGTCTTAGCGAGACTCAGTGTCCTAAAACACCGGATGAGCTAAAACAGATGAGCTCGATTCCTTATGCATCAGTCATAGGATCGATCATGTATGATATGATTTGTACTCGCCCAGATGTTTCATATGCTTTAAGCGTGTGTAGCAGATACCAATCACGTCCCGGTGTACCAAACTGGAATGCAGCCAAGAACATTCTGAAGTACTTGAGAAGGACTAAAGATGATTTCTTAGTGTATGGAGGTGAGGATGAACTTATCGTTGAAGGATATACCGATGCAAGCTTCCAGACTAACAAAGATGACTACAGATCCCAATCTGGATATTTTTTCGTCTAAATGGAGGAGCAGTGAGCTGGAAGAGTTCAAAGCTGAGCACAGTGGCTGATTCTACAACTGAAGCTGAGTACATTGCTGCTGGTAAAGCAGCAAAGGAAGTTGTTTGGATGGTGAACTTTATTAGTGAACTTGGTGTTGTTCCTAGTGTTGCTAATAGAATAGACCTTTATTGCGATAACAATGGTGCTATTGCTCAAGCAAAAGAACCAAAGTCACACAGTAAAGCCAAACATGTGCTCAGGAAATTTCATATCATTCGCGAGTTTGTCAAACGAGGAAATGTGAAACTTTGCAAAGCACATACGGATGCTAACATTGCAGATCCGTCGACTAAACCTTTACCACAATCAAAGCATGATAGTCATATTTGAGATATGGGTATCAAGCACGTTGGAGACTGGCTTTGATTTTGTATGATTTTGAAATTATGAATTTGTTCATGGTTTGATTTATACACTACGAAAATGTTTATTATTATTGCAAAACATTGTTTCACGATTTATTTAATTATGGTTTAGAAATTAAATATCGTCCAAAATAATTTATGATTTCAAATAGGTTTGTCAAAATGTTATTTGACAAATGAAACCCTATTTAGTGAATTGAAATTATAAATTAGATTTGAGTTCCTAGTATAAGTATTTGTAATGGACAGACTAATGACACAGAAATACTAGTTTGTAAGTTGATTGATGGTGTTGTTTCATGGACCATAGGGACATCGGATGTCTAGTCAATTACATAGATATATACTAGATAGCATATATTGGACTGGCCCACTATACAATTCCGTAAATTACATTTGGAGTTCGTATTGATTATTTTGGTAAATTCCTTAGACATGATTGCATCATTTTCTCCTATAAAAGGATTGGTACGTCTTTGATCTTGCTCAACGTCATGCTGTAAAAGGGGACTATAAAGGCAATGATTGGGGCTGCTAAAAATTGAGTGGGAGTAATGGGTGTACAAGATTGGAGAGTCCTCCTATGTGATAGGAATGGTGTTCCGGCCACTTGAAGAGTAGGAACTGAAAATGCATGGCCGTGCTCGAATGGATTACATGTTAATCATTCGTCTTGCAGTTCAACTCAGATTTCAAGGAACAATTTGATTGATAATATGAAGAATATTCGATATCGAAATGTATTCAAATCAGACACTAAGAGATGAGAGAATTCATATGACGCACTTGCTTTAGGACAAGTGGGAGATTGAAGGATCGTGTCCTTCGATCAAGTGTCATTTTCGATAATAACGAGGATTATATCACGAGGATATTATATTCGGTAATATTAGGTGGTCGTAGTGTTTTGCTAGAAACCAACTACGGTCTGTTGATGGTTTAATGATTAAGCCGACTACTAACTATTACCGAGTCCTACAGGGTCACACGCTTAGAGTCTCGAACCAGATCTAAGACGATAATATCTAATGAGTTATTAGTTATTATTGGGCTTAGGGTTTTACTGAGTGATTAGGTTAATTATTGTATTAAATATACTCAGAGTATACACCCTCCTACCCACTAAGATTTCCCCATTTCGTTTTCTGTTTTTGAGTAGCTATGTTCGAAGCTACTTCTAGACCAAATGAAAGATCCGTTTACCTTAAAATCAAGTGGAGTTGTTAGAATGCAATGCAGAATAGAACGTGTACTAATTTTAACATCAATTGAACGATTCGTTTGGTCTAAAAGTAGACCCAAACATGCCTACCCAAAAACTGTTTTCGAAAGGGGGAGATCATCATGGGTAGGAGGGAGTATATGTACAGCAGAGCAGTATCACGTAATAGATGACACACATAGTAATTGACTCAAAACATAATTAACCTAATCACACGTAAAACACAAAGCCTCCTCAAGAGCAAAAGGTGAGAGAGTCTCCCGGAGTTCTAGCAAATTAAACAAGGCTTGGGGAATCTGGTTCGGTGCTCGCGTGGACTAAGTAGAGGGGTCGCGTTTGGGATCCTATTCCTCCTATAATATGAGCACTCGTTACACGCATCAAGAGGTATTATTAATTCTATCGATCCTATTAATCTATGTATGCGATCTTGGGTTAGATGCACGAAAAACCATTTTCCTAATTCCACACTTTTAGCATCTAAAACCCTGCAGACGATAGGTCGAAGACCGCGTTTGTCACCCCTTTGGGAGTCTACATGTACCGTGTCATGCCTTTCGGGTTAAAAAACGTAGGCGCAAAATTTCAAAGATTGGTGAACAAAGTATTTGAGGGGCAGATTCGCCGAAATATGGAAGCATATGTGGATGACTTGATAGTAAAGAGTGTGCAGACCGGGAGCGACACAAAAGATTTGAGAGAGACCCTTTCCACCCTCCGTAAGTATAATATGAACCTGAATCCGAAGAAGTGCGTCTTCGGAGTGCTGTCAAGGAATTGTCTGGGTTTTTTGGTCAGCGAGCACGACAATGATGCTAACTCGGAAGATCAAGGCTATCCTAGACATGTCCTCCCCTTGCTGCGTAAAGGATGTGTAGCGACTGGCGGGTTGCATGGCGGCACTTAGCCGCTTCATCGCAAGATCTGCAAAACGCTGCCTACCTTTCTTTGACGCGCTTTCGAAGAAGAAGACGTCTGGGTGGATTGAGGAGGCAGAGAATTCATTCTTCGATCTGAAGGAATATTTGACAAAAGTGCCAAAGGTTGTGGAGCCTAGAGAAGGAGAGGAGCTATGTTGTAATTGTCTATGGGTGAGAAAGCAGTGGGTGCTGCGTTGGTGGTCGAGCGCGACGGTTCACAATGTGCGGTGTACTATGTGAGCCACGCGCTTGTCGGGGTCGAGTTGCGATACCCACCGCTCCAAAAACTTGATATGAGTTTGCTAATAACAAGTAGGGGCTTGAGGCTTTATTTTCAGCGCCACAAAGTGATTGTCATGACTAATTACCCATTCTAGAAGATTCTGGGAAGCCTTGAGGGAAATGGCATGTTAGGGTATTGGGGTTGCAAATTGAAAAGTTTTGGGGTGGAGTACAAGGGTAGGAAGGCATACAAAGGATGCCCTAGGATGCAAAGGAGGCCGAGAAGGTGAAAAAGCGGGCAGAATGGTTAGCCTTGCTAAATGATGAGCTTTATAAGAAAGGATACACCCACCGTACTTGAAGTGCGTGGATCCAATTGAGGGCGACTATGTATTGAGAGAGATCCACCACGGAGAATGCGGCGAACACATTGGCGCAAGCGCGATGGGCTGGCAAAGTGTTGCGACTCGGGATTTATTGGCCCACGATGCAAGCAGACTGTTATGGGCTGAAAATTATTCAACCAGCAGACCAGAGCCCAGTCATGTAAGGCAACCGACAAACTCGGAAGGCAGTTGACATTCTAATTAATTATTTAATTAAATGATTGAATAGGTCATATAATCAAGGGAAGACAGTCAAAGCAGTTGAGAAGATCATGAAGACGTTGCCAGTGTTGACCACTAACACCTCAAGCCCTATATTCAAGCCTCAATTACAGTAATGCCGAGAAAGAAGGGAGGTGGGCACAAGATAAGGAAGGGAGAACGTGGGAGCAAGCTTAACAAAGGTAACTGCTCCAAAGACGGATATATAAGCCACAAGTGATCAAGGAGAGAGCAGAGAATTGACAAGGCAAACACTTACTCAAAGTTATTATTTTCCCTTCATCTTGTACTCAAAACCGTCCCAAAAATATAGTGCAACACTCTTTAGGCGGGATCCAAACTCCCCCCGTGGTTTTTCCCTTTTTCATAGGGTTTTCCACGTACAAATTTCTCGTGTTATTTACTTATCATTGCATTTATTTCATTGTCTAAAGTACAAACTACGTATTAACATTAGGACAAAGTAGGGTAGACGAGTAGAACAAGACTTGAAGGTCTGTCAGTCAGACGAGCAGTTTTTCACCAAAACAATTTGGCGCCCACCGCGGGGCTACTTGTCTAAAACATCCCTCGTTTCATCATCAAACCAAAGTCATCATGTCAGGATCAGGATCCGAGACTCCACAAACACCTCGACACAATCAAGCGGTGTTATTCGGCCCAGAAACCGGGGCAGGCGGCTCAACCAGTCCCATCAGTGAAGTTGTCGCTCAGCTGAAGTGATCTCGTGCCCAGTGCTCTAACAAAGAGCCCGTACAGAACAGCAAGAAACTAAACTGGCAAACATGAAGGTAGCATTGGAGTCCATCAAATCCAATGCAAGCGGATCAAAAAACTCCAACCGCAGGGAAACCACAAAAATCCCCAGAATGGACCTTGAAGAGCTATAGAACCAGCCAGTAGGAGGGAGCAGAGCAGCAAACCTCCATCAAGGCAACACCTCAAATGGAAGCTTGAACCGCAACAATATTGGAGCAATCCAGGAGGAACTATGCTGAACTCCGCCTCTCATGAAGAGCAGATCAACCTTAACAACACTGCATATAACAGTAGTAAGTCCCTCATTTCGAATATCATGTCAGAAATTAATCCAATGTTCACAGCTATAAAGAGGGACATACTTTACATCCACCAACAAATCGTTAGTTCCCGGTGTAGCACCGCCAATCGAACCTACTTCACAAGGTTATCATGAAGAGTCACCATTCGAAAGGCATATCGCTACCCGAGTCATCGCCAAAGTTCCTCGTCCTCAAGAGAAGGACATCTATGAAGGCATGACTGATCCAGAAGAACACATCAGGCGGTACAAAATGTCCATGGAGATGGTCCCAATCCAGGCAGCAGCAAGGGATGCAACACTCTGGAAAGCCTTCGGACAAACCTTGAGAGGGCCGACACTGACCAAGTACTGCAACCTGCCAAATGGAAGAATAGGAAGTTGGTTAGAACTGGTAGATTTGTTGCACCAGCAATTCGCTAGCAACCGCAAGATTATCAAAAGGACGAGTGATCTCTACCGGGTGATCCAGAGAACAGGAGAATCCTTGAGAGAATTCCTCTCAAGGTTCAACAACGAGAAGATCTCAATCCCAAACTGTGATGCGCCAACGGTTATTGAAGCATTCAGACAAGGGCTGGTAAGAGATACAGAGCTTTATAATGAATTAATAAAATATCCTTGTTTTGCGTTCGAAGACGCGCATGCCAAAACCCTAGCACAAATCCATCTGGATGAAGGCAAGTCAAGCAGGCAACCTTACCAGGATCATTCATCCAGTAGGCGAAACCAAGCCAGTCGACAGCCGACATACAGATTTGCGCCCTACAACAGACCAGAAGTGAATGCAGTCAAGAAACCGGACTGGAAGAATGAACCAACCATTCAGGAGCAAGGGTTCACAGTGTCCTGCGCAGAGTTTGTGGAATATCTCAAAGCACTAGGAGATCCAGTACGTTGGCCAAGGAAAAACCCTCCCAATCCAAAACGCGACCAGGCCAGATGGTGTGATTTTCATGCGGATACTGGGCACAACAATGAAGAATGTGTAGCCTTGATGAGAGAGGCGGCCAGACTCACAAGTGGAATCGGCCTCCCATCCCACGTCCCCGGTCGCGATAACCATACGTTCGCCTCCCAACCCAGATTGGCCTGCGGGCGTTGTCAGGCTTGTAATTCTTCTCAAGCCAAGAGCAATCCACCCACACATTGACTATATGACGCGGATCGAATTTCAGACCTCGAATCCTCATCGTGGGATGCGAAAAGAGGGCTAAAACAGGAAAAGAGGAAAAAGAAGTCGGGGCAAACCAACGGTTACCCTAAAAAGAAAGTTGCAAAAAACAATAAAATAGGAGGAGATGGAATACCTTTTTGCCGGAAACTGGATATAAGTTTGTAAAATCTTCGAAGAGAGCCTTGAGCACACGCCGACGTTGATCAGAGATTTGGGGCGAAAATCAGAAACTTTGGCGAGGATTTGGGGCGAAAACCCTCATTGCTGCGAAATTTGGGATAAAATCCAAATGTTTTCAAAAGAAAGGACGACGATAGAGAAGAAAATGAAATATTTCGAGAAGAATTATAAGATTTGGTGATGCGGGTGCAAATACGGATACAATACCTAAAGATAGTAATGGAGAAGTGGTGTTGGTCACTAAGGTCCAAGGAAATGAAATTGGTTTAACTTAAGTCCAAGTTATGTTACCATGATTAATTGGACATCTTAATATATTTGTTTGAACTTGGATTAACAATTGGACAAATGATGGTTGTCCTGCTAATTTGTTTAGGTCATAACTTTTGGGTTATTCGTTGGATTAAGGTCATTCCAAAAGGTGGAGTTAGATTTCATCTTCATCTTTCCATAGACATATTATGGGTCATCAGAAGATCATTAAAAAAGAAGTTATGATGCAATGAAGTTGGTACTATCAATGAATCCGGGAAGTGAAGTCAAGTGGATATTACTCTTTACGTATCATTCAAAGAGTTCCATATGAGTTTATTAGGGAGAATAATGAGGTTCATTAGGAACTTCCAATATGTTAATGGGGTTCATTTGGAATTCCCAATCTATTAATGTTTTATAACTTTTGATTTAATGTTGGTAATTAGGAGGATAGTGATGTTACATCTTCTAAAGTCCTATATAAAGGGCTAGTTCATTTGTATTCAAACATCAACAATTTGGGGAAGAAATATATAAAGAGTCTTAAGGAGAGTTCCCTTAATCTTTTGTGTCTTGCGAGGCTAAACACAATTCGTTAATTCGATTAGGCTAAAGATTGCTTAGTTGTTTAACAATCAGTTAAAAGGCGAGATTCATACAAGTTGGTAGCTTAGGGTCAAGGTTTGCGATTGTAGTTTGGGTCTTTATTCGTTGGTAACTATAAGGCGCCATTCATATCTTTGGTTACTATTTTTATTCTTTTAAACACATAAAACACAAAAAACAAGTTTTTATTTTTTAATTTCCCGCTCCAATTACTCAGTTGATATTTTAAGCAATTAAGATACGCATTATTTGGGGTGAAAAATCCCAGATTTTTGAAAATCAAGAAGAAGATAGGGGAGAAATTTGAGAAATTTGGGGAGAAAAGAAGTGTAACACCCCGAATTTTGGCCTATTTAAAAACTATTTTATTACAAAAAAAGGCCACAATTCAATAATACTACAATCGATATACAAAGCTGACAAGATACAAAACTAATTCATACAAGTTGATAAGGCGATACAAGGCCTATACAAAAATTTCTACAATCTCGCACAGTAGAAGCTAAACACATCCTCCATGTAGGACCCACAAGAAAATCCTCTAACTAACCTGAAATCACAAACAGACAAACCAAAGGACCTACCCCATGACGAGTAGCCCGAAGGAAAAACATCAGCATTTCGCCGAGTAACACAACTCTACCATATGATATAAACTGGATAATACTATTAGTCATGGTTTTTATAATATGTGGATAATGCGAAAACAAATAACAAAATAACATAATCATAAATCATAATTTTTCGATATAAGAAGAATAAAAATTATAAATGACAAATAAATCTCACTCAATAATAACAATTATCTTAATTATGTGAGAGATCCAACCATACATACTCGATCCAAGCCCACTTAAAAACCGATGCGGTGGGGCTGTAATTAGGAGTCGATGCAACTCCGTCCAAACAGTTAGGAGCAACTCCGAGGCTCCGACCAAACAATTAGGAATTCTTTTGACTCCGGCCAAACACTTAGGAGTAACTCCGAGGCTCCAAACAAAATAATTAGGAGTGTATGTGACTTCGTCCACGTAATTAGGAGTTATTGTACCTCCGTCCATGTAATTAGGAGTTCTTCTAACTCCGTCTATTAGGATTCTTTTGACTCCGTCCATTAGAAGTTATTTTGACTCCGTCTAAACCACTAGTATCTTATCGAGAGGGATGATCACATGTCATAAATTATATAAACCAACACCATATAAAACCATATCAATACAAATCGTAAATCCTCTTATAAACCATATAAGACGAAGTGTCCAAACATTTATAGAAATAATAGTAATAAGTGACTCGATGCCCTGATAAATTTAAGAACCACATTCTTAAAGAACTCAGCAATCAAGATTAAGACTGGTACGAAAGATAGGATACTTTAATTTAAAGTCAAAAAATCCTATAACCACTACTACCACTCGTAGATTCTTTGACCATGAATCGAAAGACTTACAATCTCAAGTATAACCAACCTGTTTGATACAACCCCTAGTTTCCCTTATGCTCGTACCACCCAATTTATGCTTATATAACTCATATACTTACCTACTTCTAGTTCACTCTTTATTTATTCGTCATCACCCAAAGTATACAAAAATCTCAAATTCAGTCTAATGTTAACCATAATCTCAACTTGCTCTCGGTCTCAACCTTAAAATATGTTTCTCAAAGGTAAAACAATACAATTCCAAGCATGACACCTAGTTTGCAACACTATAACAAAATTTCAGCACCATTAGCATAATAGTCGCTCCTTATAGTAGAGTTCTAGACCAGTGATCACCCCAACCTCAATGATCATAGGCCCTTAATCGAGGTACTAATAACCATATAGGTTTCAAAATCCTCTTATCAATCAAACCATCATCAGTACGCGACCCAATCCAACATCAATATGTATACGACACTCACAACAAAATCGAACCATAACCGGTCATAAACAAGTAGTCAATTTTCACAATGCATGCATGAAAACAATTGGCTTTATTTACAAGATTAAATTAAAATTGGTAGACATCGTGTTACGTCAATAGTTCGAAAACGGAATCACTCATGTATTGCGCCCCAAAAATTAGTTCAAAACAATGAGTAAAAGAATCACTCACTCGCGTAATAGCCCGACCCATCATACATCGCAACACAAGCCAATAAGATGGGTAGTCACCTCTTAGGCCCATATATTCTATTCGGGCTCTAAAAGGTGAAACCCTTATGGGTAGTATGATGGTAGAAATCTATAAACTGATCATATGAGCCTTATTTTCTAGATACGAATTCTTAAGCTTGCGGAAGTGTATTACAGTACAGACCACGAATCTGTACTCTGGTCAGAAAACTGGAACAGAATAGGAAACTGATCTGGAAATTCGTGGATACAGACCAGGATTCTGGTCAGCACGTTGAAACAGAACTGGAGTCTGTACTCTGTGCTGTTTTTGGTATACTCGTGTATTAAGAACAAATAAAGAACAAGGATATTTAATCTCCAGTTAGACCTATAACTCGGGATTAATGGGGTGATTATACCTAGACTACCTTGCCTAAGTAATAATCTTATCAAGCCTAATTACGCAAATCAAAACTCGACAAAGATGAATTGAAGTACGTCTCAACTCAAAGATTGGTGATCAAGTGATCGTTTTCTGGTTTTTATGTCAAGCAAAGATTATCTAAACATTACATAGACATAGACTATTTATACTACCTAGCAACACACAATCGGAAATAGAAAACTTCTTAAACAAATAAGGAAAGAACGATACTAGGAAAACTTACCTAAAACGACTTATGAAAACTAACCTAAAATGACTTATGGAAACTTAGCTAAAATGACACTTTTCGAAATATCTAGGAAACTTTATTCAACTAGTAATAAGGAAAATAAAATGCAGCTCCAATGCATCACTCAGGTCCGAAAATGCGAAGTACTCCAACGCCTAGGTTGAAACGAGTATCTGCGTACAGACTAGACATTTGTACTGTGCTAGTGCGGTACAGACTAGCCATCTGTGCTGTGCCAGTGCGATATAAACTAGCCATCTGTTCTGTGTCAATCTCCAACTCGTCCATCTTACCAATAACATCATTTTCCCAATGCGGGACAAACAAATTCCATAAACCACTTTCCATAATCTGTAGTGTTACAAACTGCCCCACTTAAAGATAGCAACGTCCCCGTTGCGCCTCAACCAATCCATACAAGTCACAGGCCGAAGATCTCCCCTGCTAGACGGCTGACCTGGGCCTAACCCCAGCACTCGGCACGCGGTCGCAGGGTTGGTCTGATACCATCTGTAATAGTCCGACTAATCATACGTCGCAACACAACCCAATAGGATGGGTAGTCACCTCTTAGGCCCATATATCCGGTAAATTATACCATGGCCCAAGAGCACAAAGAACATGATGCTCCCACTCACAATTAAGGGGTGGGCCCATGAAAAAATAACGAAAATAATTTTTTAAATGTGGTCCTTACTTCTCTATTGTGAGAAAGACCATCATGCTTCTTGTGCTCCCGGGAGCATGATATAAGCATTACATATATCCTATTCGGGCTCTAAAAGGTGAAACCCTTGTTGGTAGTATGATGGTAGAAATCTATTATAAACTGGTCATATGAGGCTTATTTTCCCAATGTGGACAAACCAATTCCATAATCCGTAGTGTTACAAGAAGAGAGAATTCTAGGAAAGAGATTACAAAGTGGCAAAAGTGATTGTTGAACAGGTTAATTCCCTATTTATAGGGCTTTAAGTCGGGGGTAAAAAGGTAAAACCATACGGTTTTACACAACTTTCCATAAAACACCAACATTAACTGCCATTGTCAACAGTTAAAGGCGTTTGGCATTTTATGTTTCCGAGATGACCTTTTGCATTCTCGAGGAGGTGACGGTTGGAGAAACTTTTTTGAATTCTTCAACCAATAACTGAAGGGACGATACCCGAGGCTATGGGGTCTCCCCAGATCGCTACCACATGCAGTGACTGCAGACAATCACATCGGATTTCAGGGGCGAATTTCGGCTGCAATTCCAGCCTCCATTCCAGAGGCGAAGTTTTAATCAATTCGAAATCGCACCGGATTCCAAGGGCGAATTTCGGCCGCGTTTCCAACCTCCATTCCAGGAGTGAAGCTTTAATCGATTCGAAATCGCACCCGATTCCAGAAGCGAATTTTGGCTGCGATTCCAGCCTCTATTCTAGGGGCGAAATTTTAATCGAGTCAAAATCGCACCCGATTCCAGGGCGAATTTCGGCCGCGATTTTAGCCTCCTTTCCAGGGGCGAAGTTTTAATCGAGTCGATATCGCACCCGATTCTAAGGGCGGGTTTCGGCTGCGATTCCAGCCTCCATTCTAGGGGCGGAGTTTTAGTCGAGTCGAAATCGCACCCGATTCCAGGGGTGAATTTCAGCTGCGATTCTAGCCTCCATTCCAGGGGCAAAGTTTTAGTCGAGCCGAAATCACACCCGATTCCAGAGACGAATTTTGACGGCAATCCAGTCCTTATTCAAGGGGCGAAGTTTTAGTCGAGTCCAAATCGCACCCGATTCCAGGGGTGAATTTCGGCTGCGGTTTCAACGTCCTTTCCAGAGGCAAAGTTTTAAAACATGATTACAACGGGAGTGAGTCATAATAGAAGATAGGCAAGAGGGCGAAAGACGAGCACGACCGTAAAACTTGCTAGGGGCGAAGTTTTGATTAAAATAAAAAATACGAGCCGCACGACCTCAGAAACAAGGATCACAGCAAGTAATGAGCATCACATGGCTTTATCAGGGCCCACTTCATGCGCCATGACAAAGTGCGGCCAGGGGATGCATACTGGGGTCACCTCGATGAGCAATAAAGACGAGGCGCAATGAGCGGCAAGCGCAACCCGACTCTGAGGGGCTCTGTTGTGGTTCATTTCATTAATGAGACCACAACCCTGAGGATGAAAGCCTAAAACCTTTGAAAAAGCCCATGTGACACCAATAAAGTCCAATTCATCTCATCCATTGAGTCATGGGAAATAGAGGGCCAGGATGAAAGGGGGTCCCCAAAGTTTATTCCTTGGACTCCCCACATTCACTATAAATACCCCCCCATTTGTCATAAACCAGGTTCATTCTATTACACTCTCATTATTTACTGAGACATTTATTGTTGTCCTAAGTGATAAGTGGTCGCGGCTACCCCATCCTTTCGCTCACCAACTGACTTGAGCATCGGAGGGTCGTCGCCTGATGAAATATTATTTCTTTCACAAGAATATTGTAACGGCAAATTTTGTACTAAGACAAAATAAGGAAACAAATGAATATTTTATCATATCAGAAAAGTTGTGTGTACAATGTCTAATATAATCCTCTGAATTCTATTACGCAGTAGGGGGTGCGTCGTACGATACACAACACTAGTGGCATACGTGCTGAGGAATGAGGATTATCTGTCCCACTTTGTGTACCACTCTATGTACCCCTCCAATCATGATGCGAGATCATGTGGCTCAGAAGAACAGACCTGGTATCTGTTCCATCAATTAGTGCAAAACTACTATAAAGGAGACAGACCCGAGTTCTGTACTCTCCAGTTTGTGTGGATTCGAGTATATTGGTTAGTAAGGACGTGATCTTTAGCTATAGATCGTTTTCCATAATATTAGTTAGTATTATTTACCTTATAGTTGTTCGAATAAAATTAAGGCATAAGTAGTTCTTCTTGTTTCCTTAGGAGTCTTATTTTTCCATATCGTATTAGGTTAGTTTAAGGAAGATTCTAGAGTTAGCTTTAGTATTTAAACAAAGTTGTTGTAGTTTTATTTGAAGGATCGTTGAATCAAGAAAAGTAATAAAGAGTCTGAGAAAGGTTTTTTCATCCCCTTTGCATTCGTTTTAAGTTCTAAAGGTAATTGAACTCAAGACAGGGAACAGAAGGCACTCATTCTATCGTTGATCGGCTAGAGGTACTAGAGGTCAAGGGCTAAAACTAGACGACCGTACTGTTTAGGGATTAGCTTAGCTCGATTGGGTCTCTAAGGGCTGAGATTCATTCGTTCATATCTTTTATTTTCGTCCTTTAAAGCACAAAAACACCAAAAATCGTTCCTATAGAACAGACCCACGGTCTGTACCATCCTTCTGTCAGAACTGATTTTCAAAACAGGGAATAGAAGCTGATTCTGTTCTGCCTATTTGTGATTTCCGCTGCGTACTCGTATCATTAGTGGTATCAGAGCTTCGGCTCTTGATTTCCTCAATCATGCACTTTCTTGGAAGAGTTCTTTGATGCTACAACCATGCAGATCGACTACAAGTTTTTATCTAAGTGTTTGGTAGGCGAGAACAAGATTGCTAAGTTTGCTATTGATCCTAATTTTTCAAATCTAGCTTCAACTTACTTGGTGAATCGTTTGAATCTGAAGACCGAGGTACATCCTAATCCATATGTGCTACAATGTTTTCAAACTGGTCGTTTATTTGCGGTCACACAACAAGTTTGGGTTCATTATTCATTGGGTCCTATACTTAATTGCGTATTATGTGACGTTGTTGACATGAGTGACATACACTTGTTGTTTGGAGAAGATTGGATTGGAAATCTTATGCTTATTATGATGAATCGCAAGATGCCTATGTTACTACTTATGGTAGGAAGAAAATTGTGCTCATTAATAGCTACAAGGATTGGGTCAAGACTTATAGTGAGGGAATGAAATCAGAATTTGAGCGTATAGTTGAGAACTCATTAAGGAAGTTAGTATCTTGTTTGTCTCAAGAGGTTGAAAAAGAGTTTCTAAAGGTTGAATCTTTGACTTGCGGGGAAGAAACTTTGACTGAGATTAAAGAGGCCGACAAGGTGATATCTTTTGAGTCAAGCATTGAAGGAAATCAAATTGAAAGTTCAAATTTGAGCATTAAAGTTCATGAAGAAGACAAGGCATGCAATTGTGGCACAGAATCAAGATCAAATCCTTATACTTCTATTATTGATGTTTGGGTAGACAACATATTGCAGCCAAAGAAGAGCAAAGATTTAACTATGCTTATTGGAGAGCATGAGAGTCCAAGGCATACAATGGAAGATTTTTCTTCAAAAGGTATGGACAAGGCTAATATGAAGAGGTTTGAATCAAAACCTAAAGGAAGGATCAGAGGGTGGTTGGGTGGCAAGCGATTTAGTGTGTTCAACGTTGGATTAACTTCATCCTATTGGATTCGAGGTCGAATCTTTTCAAGAGGGGGAGGATGATGCGAGATCATGTGGCTCAGAAGAACAGACCTGGTATCTGTTCCATCAATTAATGCAAAACTGCTATAAAGGAGACAGACCCGAGTTTTGTACTCTCCAGTTTGCCACGTAGCATGCAAGCTTCACTTGACATGGTAGCTGCAAGGGGTACTCCATCCTCAGCAGTTGGTTTTTGAAACGCTACCTGTTGTGTTGTTGATGATACAAGTTTAGAGTCCAACCACCCATGTTGTATCATATACGTTTGCCTCCTTGTTGGGGTGTAGATGGAGTTTGGATTCTCGTTCTGAAAAGGTGACCTTTCTCGTGAGAGAGTTGCATAATCGTGAGGTATAGCAGCAGTAGTGTAATTTGACTCCACAACATCGTCGTTATCCAACAATATTTTCCCTTCGTCTTCAAGTTGCTTGATGCGCTTCTTCAACGTATCACATTCTTCGATGGGATGGCTGACAAGCCGATGATACTTACAATAGTTTGGATCGGCTGTTTGTCCCATCTCGTGAGGACGCTTTGGTGGAGGAAGCTCAATCAATATGTGCTCCAAGAGTTTATCAAGCATTGCGGAAAAATCTGAGTTTGCGAATGGATACGTCTTTTTTTCAAACTTTCTCGAAGTATGACGTATCTTCGTATAACTACCGACACTTGATACATTTCTGTTTGAAGATTCTGGATTAGGAGAGTTATTTGGAGGTGTGTAGTAACCAATTGTCATTGTCTCTGCCGATTCCTTTGTAGACGTAGACGAAGAAGTAACTCTCCTACGAGCATTGGCAATTGTAATTTCCATATCGTGAGCACGCGTTGCAAGGTCTTGGAAATCCTTAGGTTTGCTTCCCTTTAAGTTGTACAACAGCTCCATCATCATACCGTTGATACACATCTCTACAGCGGAACTCTGACTTATTTTATCCTTGCATTCAAGACATAGCGCACTCTAAGGGCTTATGTAGTCTAGAATGAGTTCTTCATCCCCTTGGACAGTATTTGTGAGCTCGCTCATACTGACGACGCGCCTGGCGTTGTAGAACCTGTTGAGGAACTCGTCTTGCATTTGATCCCAACTGTCGATTTACTCGGGATCCAAGTCGGTATACCAGTCGAAGGCGATACCTTTGAGCGACCTGACGAACTGCTTGACCAGTTGATCACCTCCAGTTCCAGCGTTATTACATGTCTCCATGAAGTGTGCAATATGCTGTCTTAGATTGCCCTTCCCGTCGAACTGCTGAAACTTGGGCGGTTGATAGCTTGAAGGCATCTTCAATTTGTCAATCCTCTTGGTATAAGGCTTGGCGTAGCGAAAGTTATTTGCAAAGCTTTCACCTAACTGATTCTTCACAGCGTCTGCTGTCAACATTTGTAGCTGCGTTTGGTTGTAGGAGCCCTCTTTGTTCTTGATGATTTCATTATGCTCAAGCTCCTCCTCATCAGCTTCATCTTCCTCTTCGTCGCTGATGACTTCCTTTTCGGAGTCCTCGGGCTTCTTAGGCTCACGAAGTGTAGCTACATCTTTTTCGAGGTCGTCAATTAGTTTGTTCTTCTCCTCATTTTCGAGTTTGAGTTTGTCGAGAAGACTCTGCAATTCCGATAGCTGCTCTTTAACGGTCTTTGGTGTTATCGTCATGACAGACACGTTGAGTGGCTTATACTTCTTTTTCGGGCTACTGGGCTTTACATCCTTCACCTTCTTGCGCTGAGGCGAAGCAGAAGCAATTATAGCAGTAGCTGCTGCAGCGATGGAGGCAGTAGAAATTCTGTGTGGCCGTTTGGGTACCTCTGCAGCACGCAGGCCAATATCAGCTGCGTTGACAGCAGCCTTTTTTTTGTCATCCCTCTTGTACCGACGCCGGCGGGTTGCGCTGCACTAGCGCTTGGGGAAATCTGCGTCGCTCTGTGGGAGGTCTTCTTGGAAGAACGAGGAGTGTGTTGTTCAGCAGATATCGTCGTTGCAGTAGGATTGATACGTACGTAGTAGGGATGAGAGGTAGAAATTTCACGTCGAGTTCACCAAAATTTGTAACGGCAAATTTTGTACTAAGACAAAATAAGGAAACAAATGAATATTTTATTATATCAGAAAAGTTATGTGTACAATCTCTAATGCAATCCTCTGAATTTTACTACGCAGTAGGGGGTGCGCCGTACGATACACTACACTGGTAGCGTACGTGCTGGGGGTGCGCGCGTCGTCCGCGTGCGTTGTTGTTGTTCTTGAGAGGGTCGCAGGGGACTTGAATCTCTCCTTGAACTTGGTTGTTTGAACTGACGTTCGTTGATCGTCCGTTGATTTGCAGGTGGCACGTAAGTGCTTGTCGACTGCGTGTGGCTGGGAGTTTTTGTAGAGAATTACTCTAGGTTTTTTCTCTCTGATTTTTCCAACCTTACTAATGAGTTTCACTGTATTTATATGGATAAAAACCCTAATTTTTGGTGGGTTTGTAGTCACGGGCCCATTTCTTGGGCTTGACATGTGACTTGACCCAGTTGCCTCTTTTATCTGGATGAGGATCTGTCTACCCAAATTGGAAAGTGGATCGACCCAAATTTTATTTAACGGGCAAAATTATTAAATTGAATTAAAATATGATATTAACTCAAAATAATTAATTTATTTAATTTTCGCCACATTAACGAACTTTTAGTGCCAACAAATATGTTTTGATTTGTGATAATTTTGTTTTAGGAAATTAGGAAAATATTTTGTTTCACATATTATCTTTTTGTTCTCCTATACACCCTCCATCCTAGCTCAAACGCCCCATCCCCAAAATACCCCCCGTGTTGAGAAGGTTGTACACACTAATCGGTTGATCAAAGTTTCAAAAAAAAATTATATAGCGAGTTAGATTAGAGTTTTCTCTAACTTGCTATGCAATTTTTTTGGAACTTTAATTAACCGAGTAGTGTATACGCCCTTCCCAATGAGAGGTCGATTTTTACGTGGGGCGTTTGAGCTGGGACGGAGGGAGTATATTTCAAAGAGATATTTTTGTGTCTTGTTTAAGAATTAATCATATTTTAAGTTGATTTTATTTTGAATAGATTTAAAGATATTTGATAGGATTTCAATTGAGGTAGAATTTTATATTCTACCCTTGATTGATTTTATCCTATGGTTTTACATGGAATAAATTTTATCTTCTAATTGTTTCCCAAGTAACCAATAGTTTTACTGCACATTTTCCACAAAAAGTTTTGAGCTTTAATTTTCAAAGAAAACGCTTAGACAGTTCAGAATTGCATTCTGTACCCTACACTGATATTACACACAATTCTCATCATAGGTCGAAATTGTTACCTCTATTTGCTTGCCTAAGAAGCTCTGTTAAGAGGTGAATACTTTGTACTTTTCTCTTCTAGAGTGAGGTATTTTGGGTACGGGGTTGTACTCGAGTTTCCTATTGTCTTGGGTTGAGAGAGTATGAATAGTTTCATGATTGATACTTGCACAACTATAGTTAGTTATGGGGTTCCTCTATTTGTCTTGGTTGAGCTAGTAGGGAATAAAATTCTAGTGAATTTTGTGGACGTAGACCTTAGGTGGAGGTTGAACCACGTAAATCTTGTGTGTATGTTATTCATTATTTCGTGCTTTTTTTTCATAGTACAAATTTGTGCACGGTATCATCACAAACTACAATCTCTAGTATGTAGTACAGTACCCTAATTTGTCTCTTCCGCTGCCTCATAGACAATAACTCGAGTAAAAATGAAAAAGTTCCAATTAAATTATATACTCAATTTACCCCTCTCTTGAGTATATCTCGCGACACGACTCTTCACTGGTTCTGGTATAGGAGGACAATTTAGGTGAGGTCAACATATGGACATTGTTGTAAGATTTATGGTTTTGTTGAGTCTTATTGCAGGGTTAAGCCACCAATACACAGGTTTCCGAAGAACTAAATTAAGCGATACAGATTTTGTAAGAAAACTGTAGTTAGAGAACGCTCTAAGTTCAATTTCTACCACCGTAGCCTCCGATCGCCATTTTTACAAGTTTAGGTTTATGCTTCTTCCTTGGCTTTGGGCTGTCTGATGCAACGGGGACAGCCATACACATTCAAACATGATATGAGCTTTATAACAATACTCTGAAATGCAAATTACTCCTATAAGGTGGTAAGCTACTCCCTAACTAGACTTTTACTGAGTTAGACAATAACTTGAAAACCTAAACACTCATGAAGGAGTTGGATGACATAGGGATATGACCTATTTCTGATGTAGAAATAAAAATGAATTTCCCCTCTTGTCGGACTTTTACCAGGTTAGACAACATACCCGTACAAGAGATGAACTAATTGATAGAGCACACTCACACACTCAGCACTGAAAGTCTCACTAATCTAAGCTCTCTAGAATACTTAGATAAATTCAGATTTGGAAATACAAAGGAAATTCTTTGCAAACGGGTTTTTTCATTCATAATTGTGTCTCTTTCTTGATACAAAGTGAGGCTTATTTATAAGACAAAAACTACTGCAAAGTGTTACAATGCCTTATAGAAAAGTAACGCTAATAATAGAGTAAAATACATAAAGAAAACAAAACTATTTCTATAGCATGCTAGTAGCTAGGCTGCTGCCAATTTAAGCCAATAAGAAGCTTGCCTCTTGGCTAACTCTTCATTATTTAAGCTAATCGCTTCCTTTATAGGTCTTCTTCATTGATAGCTGATATTCTTCCAAATGGACGAGCCAACACAGCCATAGAAAGTCAAGAAACATCCCTTACTCAAAACAGTGTACTAATGGTAATCTCAGTGACTAATCAAAAGTAATTAATGCTAAATTGATTAAAGCTTTATTAATTCTGATTAGATGATTCATACCATTTACCATTCCCTAAAATAATACGATCCCTAAAATGCTCCATTAAGATTAGAGGATAGGCTAGGCAAATCGACAAGAACACTACACAAAGCATTTCAGGAAACGTGACATTGCGGAACTAATATGAAGACACAGAAAACCTAATACGATAAAGCTCTAACATATACCATGAGATAGCTAAGTTTCTGAACTTCAATCTAAGCAAACCTGGACCTGATGGAGGAGAGCGCAAGTATTTTGGCACTTCTAAACAAGTGTTTATGCTATATTTTGAACTTTACGGTACTATTAAATCATGTTCGTAATTTCTTATTTTTACAATTGCTGAATTAAGTGATTTTTTTTTTTCTTTCTTTCTTTGTTGAGATCAATAAACTGGATTTACTCCATATCTTTACCTATTATGAAGCGAGCCTAGTATTTATTTGTTTTGGTGTTTAATAAATATCCAAATAGTTTAAAGTGTGTTTTAGAAACAAGTTTTTCAACTTTGATGTTTTATACATACCAAATACAACTTTGGTATTTTTTAGATCCCACCCTCATCACTTTGGTGGCTAAAAAATCCTTATTTGCTCAACTTTATCCTCTTTTTCCAATATGCGACACTCACAGATGGAGCTCACTTTAACACTTCCCCTCACGTGTGAGTTCCCTCTTACTTAGCAGAGGGGGTCGGGGCCTAACCGAGGCATTTCTAGCTCTCTTCGGTTCCCACATATCTACGGGCCCAGTTTCTTTCTTGAGTCCCAGGTCTTCAACCATGGACTCTGATACCATGTTGAACCACGATCGAACATGGCCCATACCCGTCGGAGGAGAGAGAGTCCGTTTCATAAACCCAAGAAGGTTCCATCCTAAAACCAATTGGCAATAGGAGGAGTAACTCATTGGTTTATATACGACTCAATTTTATCCTTTTTTTTTTTCCAATGTGTGACACTTACAGGTGGAGCTCACTTTAAGAGGGAGACCCTCTTTGGACCAGTTTGGAATAAACTGGTTATGTACAAGGTCGCTGAATAATTAGGCTTAACAGGTTGGATGTGTGTATTGATGAAGACACTTCACACTTGCGTGATGCAATTATTTGATTCAAAGAAGACATTTACTAGCCTTAACCATTCATATTACAAGTCCCATGTTTTGTAACCGAAAAAACAAGTCCCTTGTTTAGAATTCCATTAGAAGTTTGAGGCCATGATTGCTCTTTGGATTTCATCTTGCCCAAGCTATTCAATCTTTCCACGACATCCTCTTACCCCATGGGCTTGCCCATTGCAGTAGAACAATAAGCGACGGGAAGGCCAGCAGTAATTTGGCAAGCGGAGCAAAGAAACATTTACTATTTTGTTAAACTAAGGAATTTTTGTCCCACATCGGTCAGATAGTGCTACGAACAGAGTTTTATAATTAGGTTGTCCAACTCCCACGGCGCAAGTAATGATAAGTCCCTTAACAAGTATGTTGGACCTCGGCTGTCGCCTCAATGTCACCTCACTCCGCCTTCAACCTTGATGGTGACATTTTATAACACACCAGTAAATAAAGTTCACTCCGATGTTTAAAATCAGTCGATCATATACTATATATTAAAAGTTGTATTAGAGGCAACGTTTACCGGCCTTAGTTAGGGCATCTGTCATGCCACGTGGCATGTCTCTTTAATTTCCACTTAAAAAAAATTATTTTAAATGTCTTTTATGATAAAAAAAAATTGTAGATAAACATTCCATACACGGTGATAAATAAGTGACGTTTTTCATATAAAAAAATTCACAATATTTTTTTATTATAAATAATCAATATTTACTATTAATTGATTTCATCTTACCTTATTATTTTGTACCTTACTTATTACTTATTTGAACTGGAACCATATCATCTATATTGAAAGTGAAAATTTTATAAATGATAAAATTTATTGATAAATTTATTTGTTTACAAAAAAATTAAATAATAAAATTTATTTCGGGCGTAGCCCGAGCAGTAAACTAGTAATGTCTTATATACAAACTTATAGTTATGTTTAAAATCCGAATATCAAACAAAGACAAATACAAAGAGTGAATATATAATAGAGGGGTCGAGCCCCTTATTATTTGGTAGATTCAATAATCCGACTTTATAAAATTTAGAAACGATAAGAGTATCATTGTAATATACTCCGCAGACGATATGAACTAAAAAGTCGAATCACCTAAATACTTACGAAAACACGTTCGAGTTCAAGAGGGCTTAACGTTCTTTCCAGTTACCACGATCGCTAAACTTCTCCTTACTTATCCTTCTCAAAATCGTAAACCAAACCTTGTAAAACCCCGCAAGCTATAAACCAATAAATGACACCTAAAAATTATTTATATGAACTCGCTACATAACCCAAATATCAGTAAGTCTTGTGGAAGGCCGTCTTTCAATAATTTATTGAGAGACCAATTATGTTATTTACATCGTGGCCCTGTTTTTATAATTAGTGACCGTTATACTACTTTTGGTAATCGTTTTAGTTAAAAACTTTAGACAATTAATCCAATATTTGCATAGGGGTTACTTTATAAATTCTAACTAATTTTATATGACTAGTTTGCATGCCCGTGACACGCCCGGGCTATGTATTTACATTTTTTATACTCGTTTTATAAGAAAAAATGTTGACTTATCTTTGTTCTAATAAATTACCATAATGATTATTTTCCATAAATTAGCTAATACTATACTATTCTATGATAATTTATTACTATATCCTAACCGATAATTGTATTTAATGCTATTTTTATGTTCTATCCAATTAATGAATGCCAAGTGTCCTCCTAGGAAAGACATGGTTTCAGGTTTTAATATATAGTACTAGTTTGCATGCCCGCACCACGCCTGGGCGATATATTTATATCGTTTATACTCGTTTTATAAGAAAAATGTTGGTTTTTCTTTGTTATAATAAATTGCCATAATGATTATTTTCCATAAATTAGCTAATACTATATTCGTACTACTCTATGATATTTATTACCATATCCTAACCAATTATTTTATTTAATGCTATTTTTATGTTCTATCTAATTAATGAATGACAAGTGTCCTCATGGGAAAGACTTGGTTTCAGGTTTTATTATATAGTATTAGATTAGATTTGATCTTCCAAAATCATAGATAATGTGATTTAATATAATAAATTAATACGATTACTAAAAAGTATTATCATGGTCACAATTAATGTAAAAACGAGTCACTTTGTAACACAGTATAATGGTTTTTCAATAAATTATTGAGAGACGGTCTTTTATGAGACTTTGTGCCCAAATAGACATATATCAAATGGCCCTTAGTATCTACAGGGGTGAGTAGACCCCTTTTATACCCAAATTTCATATGAAACACAAGCAAGGGGGCTGGGCGGCGAGCGAGGGAGAGGGGGAAGGCTTTGATGCGACATAAAGGGAGGCGCGATGGGAGAAGGAAAGTCGCCAACATGTCTCCCATCGTCTCTTCGCTGGCAATAAGTTACTAGCGTGCGACCGGTGTGGTTTGCGGCGTCGACAGTGGCTAGGCGGGGAAGGGGAGAGGAGAGAGAAAGAGATTAGGCTATGTAAGTATGCTGTAAATGCCTATGTAAGGGTACCAAAACTCAAAAGGAAGGTACCAGTACCACTGTGGTACCATAGCATTTACACATCAAGGCAAACTGATGGGGGGGGGGGGTTGTTTGATTTCTTCCCTTCCTATTCTCTTTCTGGATTCCATTCCTTTCCTTTCGTTCTACCAAACGGCCATTTGGTGTAACGTAATTGAAGAACTGATGGACTACAAGACTGGATGAATACATATCAAAATAAATATGATATATGCTATATGATCACATTTGCAAATTCTCCATAAATGGCATCCTAGAAAGGGAATGTTAAAGAGAGAAAAAAGGTGTGATGAAACAGTCATTCTATTATGCCAGTGTTTTACTCCCAACTCAGACGCATACACTAACTTCAACTACAAATGCAAAACTCAAAAACTTTCCATCAGATGTAACTTCTTTACGTAGGACACTCCAAGCGCGGAAACAGTGTTGGGCCTTTCAGCATCCCATTGTGTTCATTAGATGCACAGCCGGTCTGTTCTCCATTCTCTATGCTGCCGATTGCACGTACTTAAGAGACCTGGAGCAGAAAGCTTGTGAAGTGTGGTTGCCATAGACAGGTCATGCAGCGTCACTATATCTGGTGGAGGAAGGACGAAAACAAACACGTAAACATATATTGCCGTAGAACTGAAATTCTCCTAGCATAAACATCCAACTATAAATATACAAAAGTAGTACTCCGTATACGGATAAGTTGGAAGGTGAGAGAAAGAGTTGCAGGGAACTAATGAACAAAAATGGGGAACATGGACACAAAATAGTATTGCAGTTGTCAAGTACACAGGAATATGAAAGAAATTCTCAGTGAACATAACAAAAAGATGGAAGCAGCAATTGTGCGTTATTTAGCTCATATGATCCCAAATTAACATGCATGCCCACACAGGCGCAGTTCTCGATAAATATGTAGGGATAATTCATACATAGTTACATAAAAGATTCTCTTTACCTTCAGTCACGAGCCCAGAGAGGTTCAAAAGACTGGTTCTTACGACTTCTGGAGTGACCAGCTGCAGCTCCAGGCTGAGGTGCATGCACAATTATTGGAAGAGACCACTCACATTTGTCTCTCCCCTCCACTAGAAGAGGATGCTCATACCTGGAAGTAATTGTGCAACAAAATAAAAAACCAATATGACAGAGAGAACATGGCTCCTGAATGCACATATTACACCATATTGACGGTACTTCACATCCAAGTACGACTTGTAATTCTATCTTCATTTTGAAAAAAAGAGGGGATCCATGTAAGATACATGAAAGCTAATCACTAAACAGGAGCGCCAACGGTCCATTCAATAAAATCCTGAAAAAAAATTCTAATTTGTTTTTTTTTAAAGATTTAAGGATAAGAGAAAATACACACCAAAGTGGGATGCAAACAGTCAAGCCGGTGACTTAAGTCCACCACTCAATTATTCTTACATCAACTCATAACAAGATAACATGCCTCCTATATATTTCATCTCAGTGTTTGTTCAAAGGCTTTGATTGTTTTTAACATGCTAGTTTGTAACCACACAATATCACAGTTTACTATTACTTACACATAAAGTTCCATCATCTTAAAATATATTCCAAGTACGTTCCCTCATGCTAGTTTAGTACGGAACACTTAAAAGAATACACAAGTATAAAACTCCTACCTACTCCAGTCAACATTCCTTGGTGTAGTAAAGAATTCAAACCGTAAAGCCCATTGAACAAACACATGCGGAGTTGAAAAAGACATGGGTCCATCCATGGGAACTGAAAAAAGAAAGCTAGTTTGAAGTATGTCAGCAACAACCTCGTGACGATCACTGTGAACCTGCAAACAAACAGCCCAAATCAGACGGACAAACAAAAGTTTCCATACATCCTAGAACATGTAAATGTTCAGATTCTAATCACGTCAATAGAATAACAACATTGAAGCTAACTCTCCCAGCAGTTCTGTTTTCACATACAATACATGTCCTGAACCATCAGATTAAAGACGCAAACGAAACTTCTAAATGAATACAAAACAAGGGATAGACATATTTAGCCCTCAAGTCAGGATATAGAGAATGAATTAGAACAACAATTAGATCCCTTCATCTCCAAACTTCTCCAGTATTGTCCCAGTGGGCCAGCTGGACTTACACGAAGTAGTATACTGTGGATTGATTAAGCATATTATTAGATTTTACATGATCATTTAAACAGTGTATTTATGTAGATTAGGGGTGATGATGAGCTAAGATAACTTCCAAGCAGCTCAAGACGGACTCGGTCAAAGCTTGACTCGCATGAACTCGACTCTAGGTCTTAACTCGAATCGGAAAACTCGCTGAGAAGCTTGAAATTATAGTTACTCTTTGATATATAAAAAATAAAAAATACAAAAAAATAAAAAATCTGAGTTTACTATCTTGTCAGTATTTAACTTATAATAGCAGTATTTTCGTCTTGAAGAAAGTGTTTTAAGTTCAGCACAGAATTGTAGCGAGTCTGTGCTCGTGAACGTACTCGAGCTCCAGTACAAATTTCTGAGCTTGAGCGCCACAAGTCGAGTTTATCCGAGTCTGGCTCATGACCAATTTGACTCGTTATCATCCCTAGTGCAGTAGTGTAGTAACCATATCATAGGAATGTATTCAGCACATGCACTTAACCAATTTTCTTCTTTAAGGAAGTATTTGAAAGATGCAAAATAACCAAAAATAGAAAAAAAAGAAAAAAGAAAAAAGAAAAAAAAAAAGAAAAGGAGATTGTTAAAACCCTTATTATGTTATATGACAACTTGAAAAATATGTGCATGTAAGCCTAAAGGTTCTATTCTCTTTCTCTGGCCATCTGCTTCACCCTTGCAAACATGCTAATGAAGGATGACAAAGAACTGTCACTGGAAGAAATTCAAACAAAAAGAGCCAACGTTTACATTGAATCACTTCGAAGATTGACCCCTGAGGGATAAATGTTTACCTTCGTAATAGTAGGCGAATTTCTTCGAGATGGATGCACAAAACGTCGATTTATAGTCTCTGAGATCTCCAATGTAATCGAGACCTGGGATAAAATATCATTGTTAAGACAGCTAGCCAACACTAGCGAATAAAATATTATATTGAACCTGTCTGCATGATCTTTCAGGAATGTGAGGACTGAAGAGCTAGTGTACCTCAAGGCACCTCCTTGTTCCTTCTTCATGAAAGAAAGTAAGGGTCCCACCTATCTGTCACCAACATGTTAAACCATATTGAAAATGTGACACTATACAGTTATAAATCTTATAATATTGACACTTTTGAGAAATTTACCGTTTCACTGAAAAAGTAATTTGAATCTGACTTCTTGGGTGAAAATCTGAGAAGAACTTGATCATCAAGCTTGATGTTGTAAGACCTACCTCGAATGTAGCCTTCCGCTGCAGAAAATGCTTAGATCCATTTAGAATGCTGAAGAAGATACAACTAATGGGAAAAAAAAAAAAAAGGAAGACAATTACATGCAATAGATTCGGTTGTTCCTACAGGTGAAGACGCTCCATTATCATCATCGCCTTTAGAAAACGATTTTGAGAATCTTTTTTGTGGACTTGGTAAGACAACCGTTGGAGGAGTGTTGGAAGATAAGATATCTGATAGCAAGAAAGAGCATCACTTACACAGCCAAACGAAATGAACTACAAATGAGTCCCGCGCAGATAATTATTCAATCTAGCAGCTTTACTTACCCCCACTTGAATTATGTAGGACTTCATCAGCTTCTGCATGCAAGGGTTCTCTAAAAGACCTTGACGCTGATCCTTGTAGAGACACTGAACTGCCAAAAGCCTTGTAGAGACTTTCCCTTGAAGGATTATATGAAGAAAGAGATGAAATTTCATCCCTTGAGCTATCATAGCCTTCTTCAGCTCCATCAAACAAATCATTGGCCCTAACCTTTAGTGAAAAAATATTCCATCAACTCAAAAATGTTGTGTTACAGTCAAGTGATTCCAAGCTAAAGTGACTGCTTGAAACAATATTTAGCCAGGAAATTAACCAATAAAAAAAAAAAAAAAAAAAAAAGGAAATAGATCAAGCTAATTGATGTTAAGGACAATGAAAACCATGACCTCCAAAAAAAAAAAAAAAAAAAAAAAAAATGAAGACCAGCTTACCCAATCTGAATCCTCATCCATCTCTTTCCAATAAATATCTGTTTGGACGGTCTGAACAGGAACAATACCTAAAAGCACTTAAACATTACTTTCTCCGAAAATATTGCACCAGGCACCAGCTACGGATCGATAAATTGTCATCGGAACTGATAAGACTATGCGGTGGAGCATAAAGCTCCTACTGATCTATAAATTGTGAATGGAACCAAATAAAAATTCATATTTATTCTCCTCTCAATGTTGCTTAGCCATGATACCACACTTGCATTGGCTTAGATATGCGTAAACACTAAAAGCTTCACCATACATGGACGCATAATGTTTAGCAAGAGATTAAACAAGAAGCAAGCGAAAAGCGCATCAAACGTTTACTGGTGTCAATTCTATATTTAACAGAACTGAATAGGAAGCCTACCATCTAGTTGACTTTCATCATTCAGCAATCCATTCCCCTTTTGCGTAACCCATATTTGCAACGGAACACGAGCTTCCTGCACATTTAAAATTCTTTAAAAGTTAAGCCAATCAATGTACTATATCAAAAGTTTATTTAAAACTCTGGCAACTAAAACTTTGAGGAGTTAAGGGTCACGTCAGGACCTAAACTGATGCTCATTTTATCGTTAAGGACCTCGGTAAAGTTTTTTTTATCGTAAAGGACCTCTACCTATGTTTTGTTACATTTTCTGTTAAGTTTACATTTTATAATAAGATATTATTTTTTTTTAAATGAATTTTCTGAAAATTACCCTCAGTAACTATTTATTTAAACCAATGTTTCTCACTTCCTTTCGTTTCCTTCATCCTCTCTCGTTGTAATTGATTCAATCAATAAAATTAGGTGACTTTCCAATTTTCACATCAAAACCACCATCAAAATCCAATCTCCGGAGTTTTTGTTGATGGATATTGATCTGGTACTTCATCTCCCTCATTTTTAGGTACTTTCTGACTTAAGGTTTTATAAAAGGTTGTTTGGAGTCTTTGTTTTGTATGTGTATTGGAGGAGAGAGAGAAAGTGAAGAGCGAGCGGCAAAATACCTAGACAAATTCAGCCAGCTTCTATCCAATTTTTTTCTTTTCCTCCATTGAAATGCCACCTCTGAGCTTCTTAACCCTTGAGCCTTTGATGAATTTGAGTATATGAATGAGGGTTGAGGGGGATAAATTGGGGAGGAACAAACCACGAATAAGAACTCTGAAAAGAAAAAAGAAAAAGAAGAAACCATTTACACTGGCAAACCCAACGGAGTAATAATGGAAGCAAGATGAGGTCAAGAAGATGTCCATCCTTAATGATATAACGATAGATAGTTTGGGTCCTGATGTACTCTTGACTAAACTTTGAAATTTGAATATATAGTTATCATGGACAATGGTTGTTACTGAAAATGGCCATTCCAATAGAGATGCGGTTACAAATATCACGGGCCTGGTCAGTCACTTGTTTTCTTGCATCATCACTAATTCCAGATTTCCTATTGCAGTTTGGGTAGTTCAGAGTAAAGAAGCTTGCTTTGACCATTAAGAGGAATATGTGCTTCTTGATAATATTGGACTTTCAAGTACAGCCAAGAAGAGTCGACAATTTTGACATATGCTCTTTTTATAGAATTGGTACTCAAGTGGCCAGACCTCTGAATTTGACATCATTGTTTGATAAGTCCAACTATTACATATAATCCCATTGGCGTATGAAACTCACTACAGTTTTAGTGTGTATTGTCCGAGCTTCGAATATTCACTCCATCTGGCAATAGTTTGGATAATCCTCCAACATTTTGCTTATATGGAAAAAAAAGGGACTTAAGTAAGACTTATTGGACATGTTAATTCTCAAAGATTTGGCGTATTGATGGGGTTTGGGCTTTTGAATTTTTCCATTAATCATATCTTAAGAAGTTCACATGAAAATTTACAAAACTAATATTGCATGACCACAAGCAATGATCAGTCTGTATATGGAGCGAATTGGAAGTTGAAACCGTGCATTACATCACTAAAGCAAAGCAGTCACACAAGCCGATTGTAATTAAATCTTCAAGGTAGGCAACAGATTATCTGCTTTTAACTTTGGAAAATAGGTCTTGCTAGGAAGGCCACCATTTTCATTGGACATAAGAAGTGGCTGTGTATTGGAATGTAGATTATTTCAATTCCAAATAAGTTTAAGAAAGAGTGCATTCCCTGCCTTATCCAGTTATCCATATAGAATCACTACATGCAAGGATCAATAAACTTCTGTCATCCTATCACCGTAAGTCCATAACATTTCATAAACTTAGAAATACAAGCACGTGAACGAGCAATTTCTTTAACCAGTTAAATACTGAAGCGATTCTGTGAAGCCTAAAACAGGCAGCATGGTTAAAGTAACATGAGTTTTCAGACATTTCAGATAGTCAACGAATGTACTAGATGATAGAGGAGGGTAAAAAAAGTATAGCAAGAAAACAAGTGACTGACCAGGCCCGTGATATTTTTAACCGCATCTCTATTGGAGTGGCCATTTTCCAGTATCAACCATTGTCCAGATAAAGAACTTCTAACATAGTAGAAGTATCGAATCGTCGTACCCCTATAAGATGGCGGTATATTACTTGGCAAAACAGTTCGCACAACATCTGCAGAGACAATTTCCCAGTGAGCAATATGCATGGATCAGATGACATAGTTGTCTGTTTTCAAGCTATATACAACCAACCTATGAAGTTTATAGAAAAGGAAACTCTATCAAAGAGTACTCGTAAAACAACTATCCAATATGAGAGCTCTTCAACAACATGAACAGGTCCCTTGTGTTTGACTTCATTAAAAAATACAGATATGCAAAAAGTTATCATATGATTCACATACTTCACGACAGACAAGCTTTAAGTGGGTGATATATCTTTTGATACATATATCATTCTACAGACAGACCTCACTTGTAGCAAGTGAACCTTCCTAGCTCAACTCAAGATGGTTAGCTTTGATTCACAGATCAACGGTCTCTCTAGCACTTAAAGCCTCTCTATCCCGAAGAGCAGATTGTCTAAAATCACGAGAAGGCAGCCACTGGCATTGAGGCAGCATGAGTATGGACATTTGAACAAGAGTCATGTTGCTTGAGCAAGTAGCATGAGGGAGTATCGGAATTCTCCTTCACTCAAAGACCAAGAGAATTTTGAAAAATATGTTGAGCAAACTTTGTCTTGTAAATCTTGGAAAATTACCCGCGACCCACCCTACCAGAAGAAAATATGCATTTGATAGCCAAGATAAATAACTATAATATTCGTGAGTCTAGGCTACAGCCTCAACCTCATGCAAGAACCTTGATATTCCACATCTGAAGAGAACAGCGAAAGATATTTAAAAAAAATATATATATATTTTGACCATTTATCTCCAAATATGTAGGTTGTTTTTTTAGTAATGTGCATGTGCAGGTGCTACGTGGCCTAGTCTCTTATGCTGAAACGTACTTGTGCCCTTCTCAGGCAAGCCCAGCCTGAATTTTTGGAGAAAAATGGGTCCCTTTCAGAACCAAGAATCGAACTTATGGCCTCAAAAGTCTAAACCTTACCAACCTAAGCAGTAATTTACCACCTACATTCCTGCAAGGTTATAATCATCTAATATGTTTGTAGCGGTGTAGACTGTAGGTGTAGACTTACAGTCGGTAAGTCTGGTGTATTCCAATCAGGAAGCCCACCTCTCATTGGGCATTGAATAGATCAACTATATCAGGCTATCAGCAAAAGTGCAATATATACCTCCAAAAAAAAAATATATATATATATATATTTTTTTTTTTTTTGAAAGTATGAAACTGTGGGTTCGAGCCAAAAATAAGTAATTTTTTTGGTCAACGGGTTGTCAATACGAAACACAGACCCTAAAAATACAAGCTGCCAAAAGAATGCTAGCTCACAGACTGCATTGGAAATGATATTTGTCCTCGAGGAGCTATGCCATCACTCAGACCGATGTTATATTATAAAGTATAAACACAACATCTACTCAATTATCAAAGTAATCCATGCTTGATTGTGGAAAAATTCGAAGAATGGAGAAAATTCCATGGAATTCGGACATGGCAACCTCAAAGGCAGCTAATTACAGAGTGTTCCAACCATATAGAGAGATTGTTGAAGGGACTTTCCAAAGTTCCAAACACAATTTCATAAAGAGGCTAAGTAAAACAATAGTACATATGATTACATGAACCTTGCATATTCGAAGCTATCAAAATAAGTGATAGTTCTAAATGCTTACACAACATCCTACATATTTTGACAACCGAGTAGAACGTCCTTTAGCTTTGTCCTCTTAATCTCTCCAACCCTACTCAACAACCTAAGTAGCTGATGATTTATTTATTCGATAGCTAAAACAACAAATAAAGTATTATTAATAGAAATGAACTTACACTTCTTTGAGGTCCCAGATGACATGATCTGATTCGAGACCAATGACTTTGCGGAACAATCCAGAAACACATTCTCCCCTGAGATTACAGAGACCGCGGGGGTAAATAAATAACGGTTAAGCCAAATTCTCCTACAAGATACACACTCATACGACAATATTCATTTAAGCAAAATATATATATAGAGATACAGGCAAACCTCTCCTGTGTTTGGAAGCGGGGATGGGCTTTTGAGTAGAGAACCATTGAGTATCAAGCTTCTCGACACCTTTGAGCTCAAAACTAAGGGTTTGAAGCAAAAAGGAGCGGTCAATGGTGGGATCAGAAATAGAATTGGAGGTTTGAATATCAATTGTGATCATAACCTCATCACCAGGCCTATACACATTCTTTTCTGTTTCAAGCTTCATTATTGGTGCCTCTATTTCTTCTTCTTCACTCTTTTTATCATTTCCTTCTTCTTCTTTGCTGCTCGTTTCTCCAAACCCAAATAACGAAAATCTCCGCGATAAAGAACTTCCTGCCCCTGCCATCTTCTTCTGGCAATGCAATTAAAGATCTGTGTGATTCAAAATGAAATTAGAGATTTGGGGAAATTTCCGGGATCAAGATCTCTCTACTTTCAGATAGCTTATTAGCTACATAAAGCTAACGGAGACTGCAATAACAATTTGGTACGGAGTATTATTACTAGGAAATCTCAACTAACTTTTGTTCGTCTTTCCAATCAAGGTTAAGAGCCTCTTTATTGGTGGGACGGTGTAATCTTGAATTTTGAGTCTAATTTTGAGTTACTTAAATTTACGGATAGTCTAAATACAATAACTAAAGAGGTTAAATACAACAACAAAAAACATAAAAAAGACATTTATATCCTTATTCATCATTCTCTCGCATCACATCGTAATCTTGTAACTTTTTACTCATGTCCAGGCATTCAATCAAACAACATACTTCATCACTGTATTCCTATCAAATTGAATCAACATCAGCTAATTCATTACTCAATTATTTTCTTCAATAATTTGGGCTGTGTTTGGGGGCAAAAATACTGTTAAACTATGGCTAAGTTATTGGGTAGTCAAAAAGATGGTAAAAAATTTGAGCATGACAATGGAGTTGGAGGGGTCAAATTTAGAGTCGACGAGAGGGGTGGGTGGGGGGTCGGAATTCTGAGTTGACGGGTTAGGGTGGGGGGTTAGAAATTTGAGGCGACAGGGTGGGTAGGGGGGTCGGAATTTTGAGGCGACGGGGTGCAGTGGGTAGGGCTGAGCAAAATATCCGATTATCCGAAAATCCGAACCGATAACCGATCCGAAATTTTGGATAACTGATCCAAAAATGGGTTTGGATTGGATATCTGTATCCGATATTTTCGTATATCGGATATGATTTGGATAGTTAGCAAAAATTCTTTGGATATCCGATATCCGAAAATATATCGGATATCGGATATCCGATCCGAATATCCATAATATCCGAGCCGATCCGATCCGATACGTCCATTTATTTAAAAAAAAATGGTTTTTTTCGTAAAAACTCAACACCAAATCACCACTTAAGGAATTTATTACACTCCACCATCTCTTGCTCCAAACATTACAATCCCAATTCAAAGGATATTAATATATTACATTTTTGTCTTAGTTCTACACTTCTACTCATATTTCATAACTCGAAAATGTTTGAGTTGAAGGTACGATATTACAGTCTTCTCGCCTTCCCCTCAATAAAAAAAATACAATATTAAAACTTCGGAATAACATTACATTTAATCTAAAGTTTTTAAAAGCATAGGAGACAAAAAGTGAAACCCTTCCTTAGCTTGTGCCATGTTCGTCCTTAGAAGCTCATACTAGGTCTAACATCATTGACATTTGAAGTAATAGCCTCACAACGTTGTACATGGTCGCGAACCACAGATGTACCAAAACGATTATTGGCCCTAAATACAGCTTTCTTGCAATGAGCACAAACGACAAAAATATGTCCCTCTTGGCACTTATAGAAGTTATAGTACATTAGTACTTCCAAATATCACACCGTCTTTTTCTTCCATTATAAGAAGTCTCTTCCTCGCCTATAGTGTAATATCCCGAAATTTAAAAATATTTTATTATTATATTTTTAGATCTATTAATTAGATTATTGAAACGAAAATATTTTAATTATTAATTGTCGTTCTCAAAACCGAGTTCGGAAATGAATTTTGGAGTCGGATTTTCTATATACGATTTTCTAATTTCTGAATTGGGCTATCTTCCAAACACTACAACAACTCAAGCCCACACCAATTGGCCCAAACACCAAACACATCCTAACCCAACAAAAAAAAAAAAAGGAAATCAGAAAAAAAAAAAAAAAAAACTAAACCGACACAACCCCCCCTACTCTGTATAAAACAGAGTTCTTCTTCTTCTTTTTTTTCCTTCTTTTCTTCCTTCCTCGCTGCTCCTGCTTTCCTCTTCGTTCGCCGTCCTTCACGCCGATCGTCTTCTACCGCTTCTGCCGCCAGTCCTCGACGCCCGACCACCTCGTTACCTCTCCTTCCTTCTCTCCTTGTCGCGGGTATCACCCCCCTTCCTCTGTTTTCCCCTGTTTTTGTCCCTCTTTAAACCATCATTCAATAAGTCAATTTTTATGCTTTAAATTGTTGTCAATCAATACTAATAGATGTTATACTTAGTGGGTAATCGATTTAAGTCACAAAGATTTGAGTTTGATGTTGGTTTTGGATTAATTTTCACTAATTACGAAATTTAGGTTAATTAGCTTAATTATTCATTTTGTATCAATGAACTTCGAAAATTATAGTTGTGAGGATGATTATAATCTGTTAATTAGGTTTTTAATTTTAATTAAAGAATTAAAGCTATAATTGTTCATCTTTTGTATAAATTGTTATTGGTCTTAAGATTGAAATTAAGGTTATTTTCATTAGCTCAATTATATCACTAATTAGGTTTTGAAATCTGGTTGTTTATGAACTTATTTTTCTGATTTTACTATTTTATTTTATTATTTTCGTATTTATTGTATTTTATGGAATAAAACATTAATTTTGATTAATAAAACATAGTTTAAGTGGTTAAAATAATTTCTAATTAAATTAGAATAATTAAGGGTTAATTTTTATAAGTTAGATTCTGTTTTAAAACTAATTTTAGGCCTTTGAGAATTTTTTTATAATTAATTGAGTATTATTTGAGTTTTATTGAATAATTATCGAATAGAATTATACTTATCGGGTAATTGGTAATTGTTGGTTTGAATTTGGTATTGTCATGTTCATACATTGCATATAGAATTATACTAACATATAGGTATATAGTTGGTTGGTTGGTTGAGAAAGATTGAGTGTTAATTTGAGAATGTCGTTTGAATAATTGTAGAGCCTGAGTTCGTAGACGAGGAGTACTAGTGATTGTTGTGCTATTGAGTTTTCGTTTGCTTGAAAAGGTAAGCTAGCATGCTCAACCCTTCTTAAACTTGTAGAAACCTTTCAAACTTACGTGCTAGATGTGAATGGTGTGTTTGGATGAGAACATAGTATCATGATAGGTGGAGAACGGTTCAGTTTATGCGATTGTTGTATTTTTGATTTGGTTGATTTATTGTGTTGATATTGGTATATGGTATGGCTTGTAACAAATATGTTATTTTGAAAGGTGAGGTTGAATGTATATTGAATTGGTTGATTTGGTTTGGTTTGTGGGCGCATAGCCATTTATATTATGATGTTGCTTTGGAATTGTTGTATATGATTATGTGATCATCAACACTCTCTCAATAAGATACTGGTTACTTAGATGGAGCAAAAGAACTCCTAATTATTTGTTCGAGCCAAAAGAGCTCCTATTTATTTATTTGAGTCGAAAGAACTCCTAATTATTTGTTTGAGCCAAAAGAGCTCCTGTTTATTTACTTGAGTCAAAAGAACTCTTATTTATTGGATTGAGTCGCATCGACTCCTATTAATTACCCCACCGCATCGGTCTTTAAGAGGGTTAGGCTCTAGTCTACTCTACTTGGGTTAAAAACACCCAGTAGGGGGTGTGCACACTTAAGGTCTAGTAGTCTTGGATTATGGATTATGGATTATGGTTGATAGGGTGAACTGGCAAAAGATTCAGTTCATTTCTAAATAATAAGGATTATGGATTATGGATTATGGATTATGGATTGTGGATTGTGGATTGTTAACTAGGAATTGTGGATTATGGCTCATGACTTATGAATTTCTTATTTATCGTTAATCTTTGATTTGTTGGATATGGATTATGGAATGTTTCTTATACTATGAGTATGTGATGAATTGAATGGTGGATTCTGATATATGACTCTTAACTACTGGTTTGGAATTATTATTGGATGATTATATGTTTATGTGCTAAGTGTGTTTTCGAAAATAAAACTAAAAACGTTTTCAAAATCCAGGTAAGGGTTTTGGTTTTCTACATGTTGAGGTGTTAGCTTACTCAATTTCACTGACTTTTTCAACTGTGGTTTTTGTGTTTTAAATCCACCACAGGTTTGGAGTAATTGATGCATGCGGGAACGACGACTTACTAGAAATTAGTTGGATTAAATTAATTTAAACTTTCAGTTATTAGACCATGAATATTACATAGACTATTTCATAATTCATATTTTGGACTGTTGTAATTTTATTTAATGGGTTGTAATAGACTATTTTAGACCATTAGACAATTACACTGTGGCTTTTGAAATCTCCTTGCATTCGGGTCCTTGACTCGAGTGCGGAGTGACACCTCTGAATTTCCTTATTTGTGTTTTGATTCTCGATAAAATGTTTTTAAGAAGGAAAGGAAATTTGGGGGTGTTACAGTTGGTATCAGAGCCCAGGTTAGGTCACACGCTAAAATGAACTAATGAGACTAGGAAAAAGAAATAAACGAATCAACTAGCAAAATAAATAAATAAATAAGTAAATAAATAAATAAAATGAACCAAGCCGTATGGGGGATGGGTTTGTTTGTTTTTACCTGTTCAGTGCCTCTTTGTTTATTACTTGCTACTTGTTTACACATGTGAGACTTCTGTATGGTTGTTTTGCTTCAATTTATGATAAAAGATTAACGATGTACGCTAGAATTTGGATGTTTGGAATGGTTGAAATTTAAATGTTTGGAATAGTTGGAATATAGATGATATTGTGGACTTTTGAAGGTCTAATGCACCTTATCAATTTTAAATGGTATGAGCTAAATGAGGAAATTGTTTGTTACAATAAACATGCTTTATACATCTATTTTCATGTTTAAATAAGGTGCTTTGGTTAGAGCATGAACGGTTTTAATTTTTTTTCTATTGTAAGTCTATAACTATGATTAGGAGGTGGTGATTTTGTTGGCATGAATTACAATGTTAATTCATTGTTATTATGGAAATGTTGTTGCATTAGTAATTCCAATCCCTAAAATGTAAGGATAATTACTGATTGATGTGTATGGCTAACAAGAATGATTACCAAACTAAGGGTGAGATTAGGATATCTATAAATAGTTCCCTCCCACCCTACCCATAAGAATCAAGTTGGTGGCTAGGTATAATAATTATGATAAAAATGATCCATACTTGGCATTTTAGACTTTTTGGTTACACATCGATATGTCGATTATATATATGTTTTATTACTTATGGATACTCTAAGCCTTATTAATGAGATTGATATGACTTCTCTTATTGGTTTACTTGATGTGGTTATTATATGCTCGTTGAATTATAGTTTGGAGTTACTAAGTAGGAGGGAATGTAATTATAAATAATTTGTTAGTGTAGGTTGTATGCGCCCCATTCACCGCTACTACACAAGAAGAAACAACGCAAACATGAATCACCAACAACAAAACAATGGATTTCACCAATTTGCTGCTGCTGTAGTCCAATTGCTTCAAAATAATAACCAACCACCTGTAATTGACTGGGCTAAAAAGATATCCCAAAGGAAACCTGAATTCTATTATGGGCGTGAGGACCCTACTGAACTTGAAAATTGGATAAGGGATATGGAGAAGATTTTTAACACCATTAACTGCCCAGCAAACCAAAAGGTCGATGGGGCTGTCTTTTACTTTAAAGGAGAAGCTGATATTTGGTGGTCAGCTGCTGGGGCAGCCCTCCAAGCTCAACCAAACTTCAATTGGGATAGCCTTAAGGATGCCCTAAGACAGAGATTCTACCCTGAGCATGTTAGGCAACGAAAACTCTCTGAGTTCCTTGCATTGAAACAAAACCGAGGAAGTGTGAGTGACTACTATGCCAAATTTCTTGAACTTTCTCGCTTTGCAACCACAATTTTGCCTGATGATGCCTCCAAGATCTCTAGATTTATTGAGGGACTTGACTATAGCCTCCAGGAAACCATGATCATGATGAACTTTGCTGATGTCCATGAGGCCTATGGGAAAGCTGCCAGTGGGTGGAGAATTCATGAGCTAAAGGAGGAAACTCGAAACAAGAAAAGAAAGTTTGAACCTCAAAATTCCATAATGAATGAAACTGATTTGAACACCAACACTGAGAATGAAAAGAGGGGAAAACCAAACACTTTTGGGGGGAATCAAGGGTACAATAGAAATTTTGGTGGAAATAACTTTCAGAACCGTGCCCAAAATAAAAGGGCTGAGCGTCACTACTTCTGTAAGAAATGTGATGGGGATCATCCGGGAGCTGACTGTTTTGGACAACCTGTCAATTGTCTTAATTGTGGGAAACGGGGTCACAGGGCATATGAGTGTAGGTTTAAAAATTCAGACCAAATGGGAAATGGTAATTACGTGGGAAACACTAGGGAGAATCAAAACTTCAATCAGAACACATACCACCCGAATCCTCGCCCCAATAACCAAAACTACAATCAAATTTCCTACAACAACAACCCTCGTCCCAATTACCACGGCAACAATCCAAACCAAAATCAATTCTAGAATAACTACCAAGGGAGCAATGCTAGATTCCAAGGGAACAACAATGGTCAAGCTGCCAATGATAACAACAATGGAGTTGGTACTAGGAATGCCAACAATAATGCTCAAGGAGGGAATAGCCAGCGCAAAACGGGTCAACTTTATGTCATGAATAGAGCCCAAGCTGAAAATGATACCGATGTGGTGACTGGTACTTCCTAACCCATAATACTCTTACTTATGTCTTATTTTAGTCTAACTAGAGTTACGAGGACGTAACTCCTTTAAGGGGGGAAGAATGTGCTACTAACTTCGTTTATTTATCTTAAGTCATGCATTACATTCATACATTTACATCATATGAGTTTGGTTTGTGTTGTGTGGTTGTGTCATGAGTTCACCTAGTTACTTTGCGCTTCGGGGACGAAGCGTTTTCTTAAGGGGGGAATGATGTAATATCCCGAAATTTAAAAATATTTTATTATTATATTTTTAGATCTATTAATTAGATTATTGAAACGAAAATATTTTAATTATTAATTGTCGTTCTCAAAACCGAGTTCGGAAATGAATTTTGGAGTCGGATTTTCTATATACGATTTTCTAATTTCTGAATTGGGCTATCTTCCAAACACTACAACAACTCAAGCCCACACCAATTGGCCCAAACACCAAACACATCCTAACCCAACAAAAAATAAAAAAGGAAATCAGAAAAAAAAAAAAAAAAAACTAAACCTACACAACCCCCCCTACTCTGTATAAAACAGAGTTCTTCTTCTTCTTTTTTTTCCTTCTTTTCTTCCTTCCTCGCTGCTCCTGCTTTCCTCTTCGTTCGCCGTCCTTCACGCCGATCGTCTTCTACCGCTTCTGCCGCCAGTCCTCGACGCCCGACCACCTCGTTACCTCTCCTTCCTTCTCTCCTTGTCGCGGGTATCACCCCCCTTCCTCTGTTTTCCCCTGTTTTTGTCCCTCTTTAAACCATCATTCAATAAGTCAATTTTTATGCTTTAAATTGTTGTCAATCAATACTAATAGATGTTATACTTAGTGGGTAATCGATTTAAGTCACAAAGATTTGAGTTTGATGTTGGTTTTGGATTAATTTTCACTAATTACGAAATTTAGGTTAATTAGCTTAATTATTCATTTTGTATCAATGAACTTCGAAAATTATAGTTGTGAGGATGATTATAATCTGTTAATTAGGTTTTTAATTTTAATTAAAGAATTAAAGCTATAATTGTTCATCTTTTGTATAAATTGTTATTGGTCTTAAGATTGAAATTAAGGTTATTTTCATTAGCTCAATTATATCACTAATTAGGTTTTGAAATCTGGTTGTTTATGAACTTATTTTTCTGATTTTACTATTTTATTTTATTATTTTCGTATTTATTGTATTTTATGGAATAAAACATTAATTTTGATTAATAAAACATAGTTTAAGTGGTTAAAATAATTTCTAATTAAATTAGAATAATTAAGGGTTAATTTTTATAAGTTAGATTCTGTTTTAAAACTAATTTTAGGCCTTTGAGAATTTTTTTATAATTAATTGAGTATTATTTGAGTTTTATTGAATAATTATCGAATAGAATTATACTTATCGGGTAATTGGTAATTGTTGGTTTGAATTTGGTATTGTCATGTTCATACATTGCATATAGAATTATACTAACATATAGGTATATAGTTGGTTGGTTGGTTGAGAAAGATTGAGTGTTAATTTGAGAATGTCGTTTGAATAATTGTAGAGCCTGAGTTCGTAGACGAGGAGTACTAGTGATTGTTGTGCTATTGAGTTTTCGTTTGCTTGAAAAGGTAAGCTAGCATGCTCAACCCTTCTTAAACTTGTAGAAACCTTTCAAACTTACGTGCTAGATGTGAATGGTGTGTTTGGATGAGAACATAGTATCATGATAGGTGGAGAACGGTTCAGTTTATGCGATTGTTGTATTTTTGATTTGGTTGATTTATTGTGTTGATATTGGTATATGGTATGGCTTGTAACAAATATGTTATTTTGAAAGGTGAGGTTGAATGTATATTGAATTGGTTGATTTGGTTTGGTTTGTGGGCGCATAGCCATTTATATTATGATGTTGCTTTGGAATTGTTGTATATGATTATGTGATCATCAACACTCTCTCAATAAGATACTGGTTACTTAGATGGAGCAAAAGAACTCCTAATTATTTGTTCGAGCCAAAAGAGCTCCTATTTATTTATTTGAGTCGAAAGAACTCCTAATTATTTGTTTGAGCCAAAAGAGCTCCTGTTTATTTACTTGAGTCAAAAGAACTCTTATTTATTGGATTGAGTCGCATCGACTCCTATTAATTACCCCACCGCATCGGTCTTTAAGAGGGTTAGGCTCTAGTCTACTCTACTTGGGTTAAAAACACCCAGTAGGGGGTGTGCACACTTAAGGTCTAGTAGTCTTGGATTATGGATTATGGATTATGGTTGATAGGGTGAACTGGCAAAAGATTCAGTTCATTTCTAAATAATAAGGATTATGGATTATGGATTATGGATTATGGATTATGGATTATGGATTGTGGATTGTGGATTGTTAACTAGGAATTGTGGATTATGGCTCATGACTTATGAATTTCTTATTTATCGTTAATCTTTGATTTGTTGGATATGGATTATGGAATGTTTCTTATACTATGAGTATGTGATGAATTGAATGGTGGATTCTGATATATGACTCTTAACTACTGGTTTGGAATTATTATTGGATGATTATATGTTTATGTGCTAAGTGTGTTTTCGAAAATAAAACTAAAAACGTTTTCAAAATCCAGGTAAGAGTTTTGGTTTTCTACATGTTGAGGTGTTAGCTTACTCAATTTCACTGACTTTTTCAACTGTGGTTTTTGTGTTTTAAATCCACCACAGGTTTGGAGTAATTGATGCATGCGGGAACGACGACTTACTAGAAATTAGTTGGATTAAATTAATTTAAACTTTCAGTTATTAGACCATGAATATTACATAGACTATTTCATAATTCATATTTTGGACTGTTGTAATTTTATTTAATGGGTTGTAATAGACTATTTTAGACCATTAGACAATTACACTGTGGCTTTTGAAATCTCCTTGCATTCGGGTCCTTGACTCGAGTGCGGAGTGACACCTCTGAATTTCCTTATTTGTGTTTTGATTCTCGATAAAATGTTTTTAAGAAGGAAAGGAAATTTGGGGGTGTTACATATAGGAAATAATTGTTTGCCATTAGGAAAAATAAAAGGCTCGCGTGGTTCTTGTGGAGGCACTTGAGCCATCAAGTACACTTAACATCCGGAGTTCCTGTGTATCGCTTCTGCCTTGCTCCGAGAGTACCAGTTGTGTGCATGGAACAATCCTGCTTGTACTACTGCCTTTGTTATTGTAAAACCAAGACTTTTGATTTCAATTATTGTAATTTCATTCTACCTCCAACAGCTTGGAGATTTGAAAGCTGGATTTTTTGTATGATAGGCTATTTAGTTTACTAAGGGTGCTTTGTTGAAGGATGTCGAGTTCCATAATCTGAGAAATTGAGAATGACGTGATTCAGGATGAAATACGCAATCAACTATAGCAAAAAATTTGATTTTAGCCTATTTTCTGAAACTGTATTGGATATCGGATATCTGACATATCCGATCCGTATCCGTTTGGATATGAAAATCGGATATCCGAAGCGATTCGGATCGGATATCGGATAGTAAAATTTTTGGTTTTCGGATACGGATATCCGATCCGAATTTGAGTTTCGGATCAGATATCCGAAAATGCTCACCCCTAGTAGGTAGGGGGGTCGGAATTTTGAGGCGACGGGGTACAGTCGGTAGGGGGGTCGGAATTTTGAGGCAACGGGGTGGGTAGGGGGGTCGGAAATTTGAGTCGACGGGGTTGTTTCGGTGGACAAATTCAGGTGGTGGTCACTGATTTCATGATGAACATCTATAAATTTCAGGCCATGAAGCGTCAGTTTCAATTTCTTGGCGAGAACACGAAAGTGTCTTTCATAGTTGTAAGGGTAATTTTGGAATAAATTTTCTTAATTTGTTGTATGTAGACCGTCCCAATTAAAACTCAAACAATATTAAATTATTTATAAAGCTATTTTTGGTAAAACTAGGGTCTCATTGACAATGAGACGGTTGTCAATGAGACGGTCTCTAAAGACGTGGCCCGTCAAATTGCTCTCCATTAGGAAAAAAAAAACTTTCTCTCTCCTCTTTAAGACCAGTTTTGAGACACCCCAGGCCCCAAATTAGTTGGTCTAAATCTAGCCCAAAAAATTACAGTAGCATTCTTTATAGGTACAAGTTAATTTTCTTAAAACTTCGTTTTTATCTTTCCACGGACAGCTCGTGCACCATAGGACTACCGATTAAATTCGCACTCATTTCCAGTCTTTTTGTGAAACCAAATGAGTCGTATCTGTTGAATATGATAAATCAATAATGTAAGACCATATTGGTATTGCCTTACAATTTTATGTTAATATTTTACTCATCTCGTTTGATCTTTGAATTTTGTTTCATACTAGATGGAAAACCCATGCGCAGCACAGAACATTTTTTCATATTATTTTTTATTAAGTTGTTAATCTCAAAATAAATAAATTATGATAACTAATTAACTGTTGGTCAATTAAGATACTCTTTTTTTTTTTTTTTTTAAAAAAGCATTTTCACAAAAGTCTTAAACTTGTCGATATATCTCAACCAAAATCATACTCAACTTTTCAAAAGTATGTGTGAATGGATTTTATATTGAAGTACATTTCGAAACAAACTTAATGATACACGTATCGTAATATTCTGATATACGTAGCCCAAATTATAACAGTTTATATTATGTTTCATGTTGATAGTTTTATTACATAAGAATTTAACAAATATTGGACTCTCTTTGTGCATTGCATTTTTTAATGTGTCAGTTTTGCAATAATTGGACTCTCTGTGTGCATTTCTTGACTTCCCAACGCCCGCAATGCGCTCCAAATTAAAAAATAATACATATTAGATTCGATGAGACGTCAAATACTTTTTGTCAATACTTCAACCATATTTTGTCCATTTACGGACCGTATCCGTATAGCAAAGGAGACAAGAATGGTGGCCAACAATTACGATTCTTAATATCGTGATCGCTTTACAAATAGGATGCAAAAATGGTGCATCCACCTAGAATGATGCACTTGCAAACTAGACAACTTGTTAGTGTTGTTCAAAACATAAGAAGTTAAGGATACGGGACCATGTATTTATGGATCATAACACGTCACAAAACACGGGACTACGTATTTATCGATCATAAATCCAAAACAGTACTAACAAAAATTAACACTTGTCGGCACATTGCTCCTGACCAGAGGGTTTAGCTTCCACAAAGTTTAGCTGTTTATAGCACATTTGTATGGTTTTTTTGATGATATCCTCCAGATTCACACTTCAAAATAGTACAAAATCACATTTCCTGGTTCAGTTTACGCTACATAAAGAAACTGCAATCGTTTGTCATCAAGGAGAAAAAAGAAGGAAAAGGCAGCAGAGCGAAAGGTCTCAATCATAATTTGTCAACAAGTCACTTGCTGAGAAGTGAATAGTTAATCAATGTTAAAGGCTTTTACACACATCTACGATCTCCTATCATTACAGGTATCAACTTTCACGAACTTTGCTGTCGATCGTAAAAATATTGTCGTACTTGCAAAAATTCAAATCCATTACACGATTGTTCTCATGCAAGGATGATGAGCTCTCTGGGATTTCCCGCATCAATGACCCGCAAACTAGCCAGCTAACCGTGTTATATGCATCTTTCACCACAGTGATATACATCAAATCCCTAACTCTACGACAAAGGCAGGAACCCGCACTAACATATGTACTGACGCCTTTAACTTTGGGCATGACCACAGAAGCTGTTAGGAGTACACGACCACCATGTCAAACATCCTTTGATAACCAATGTTGTGTAAAAAATGGAGCAATGAGGATCAGTCAGTTGCGGCTACTGTAGACTTCTCTTCGTGGGGTAGGCATCAGAGACTCTGTTTCACCATAAACCAGATTGCAAACCAGTTAAAACAAGCAAGTATTTGTTAGGTAACATGATACGGTGGATGAAATCAGTGATATTTCTACTATGAGAAGTTATATCAGAAGTATATCAGGAAGGTTAGTTACCATGTTCTTCGTCGTCAGCAGACTGACTAGTAAAGAATGGGGTCAGGTAGTTTTTGTCCAATGCTGAAAATGATGGAGTACTGCAAAAAGGAATTTGTGTTACTTAGGTATGATGATTCCATGGTCAGCATTCCGCATACCAGCTAATACAGTAAATTCACTACCTTCTATGGAATTCTTTTAGTCTCATCCTGAATCTGTTTGAAGATGATCCCTCTTCCTCTTGGGGAGGAGATGAATAGTCATCGCTCGTGTCAAAGCCCTAAAGAATGGAGCATATCATGTTAACTAAAATTTTACAGAACCATAAAAATGGTATCGAACAGCAGGTATTTTCAAGTAATATTTGCAAAAGCTAAAAGAAGCCACAAGAAAATAAGGGAAGAGAAATAAAGAAAAAAGCGCTTATGTTGGCTGCACATGTGATTTGTAAGACTGAGAAAAGCTGCTAAATTTCAGCTCGTGCATAAATTTCATCTCTGCCTCTCCCCCTCCCCCACGAGATAAGGGAAACAAAACATAGAAAATTGTTTCGCCCATGCAATGGTGCTTTGGCGTACTGAGACTTTAAGACATGATCAGCATACATTAACAATCATGAAAATGGTACAAATGAATAATCGGCGATATGACAATTTGTGTGATTCAAAGCTAATGCACCCCAGCTCGTAAAGACGCATGTTTCTTTCTTCATGTTTTAATTACCACTCATGAGAACTCAAAAGGTGGGCCAAGCCTGGGGCGAAATGAAGTATTAAATAATGCTAGAAGTTAAACTAATAGTAGAAATTCAGAACCATAAACTTACATCCCCTATGTGGCCTTCACGGTTTTCACCTACAACTTTTAAAGCTTCAAGCATGGTACCCGTTGATCCTCCAATCAATAACACCTGCAAAATAACCAAGGGGTTAGAGTATAAAACTTTTAGCTTCGAGCATGGTACCACAGAATGACTTTCAAGAAGCTGAACCCCCCCCCCCTCCTTTACACGGTTCCCCAGAACACATAAGGCCGCAACTGATTGAACCTTGTCCTTCTGTACAGAAGATGAGAGGATCAACACTGCGGCAATACCGCATCGGTCAGATACAGACATCAGGTAACGGTTTGGAGACTTGGACACATACCATCCCTCCATCAAATTTCAGCACTAATCAGTTAAGAGAAATCTTTGACAGACTGACAGTTACAATACATGACATAGTGAAGTCCTTTTACATCTCTTAAATACTTAAGGCAGACCTAGGTGGTTTTGGATCTCGATATGGCAAGTAGTCTACTCACTACGGTGAGAAACATGGCCCGCGTAGGGCCATGTAAGAACAAAATGGAGTTCAATGTAAGCCAGCCTAGTGAAACAATAACAATGAACAGTGATAGCCCACAAGTTTATCCTCTTATATAGTCTTGCACCTATACTTTCAGACAAAGATAGAGGGCGAAAGGTGCCGACAAGGACAAAGTGTTGAATTCCAAGAGAGAAAGAGGACACAGAGGAGACAAGACAGAAACAACAGCTAAATTAAAAGGCTAAGAAGAAAACAATGGGTAGAAAATGCGTGGAATCAAGAGGGAAATTCTAGTGAGTTCTGATTTTCTGATTTTATAACTTGAATTTGCAAAATGACAACGACGACGATGATATCATAAAAAATAAAAATAAAAAAATAGATCAGACAAATTGTATCAATGATCAAGAGAAAGATACAAGAGTGGTGGACAATAATTAAGAGTGAACCATAGGTTCCCCCAATTATATTGGAATCATGATAGGATAATCCCTAAAAGAGCCGGATGACATAGCCCATAAGGGCGTTTTGGATTACACGCCTATGTTGAAAACATAGAGAGGTTTTTAATCATAATGAAAAATGCTTCAAGAATCGCACTGACTGACTACTAATAACAATACAACATTACTTAGTGCCTCAAAGGCTCCGGCCTATGCTGAGGTAAGGCAGATCACATATACGCAAGCCTTAGGCTTATGTTGATAACATAGAGAGCCTGCATACTAATGACCCATAGCAGAAACCACACCAACTGACTGCTACTTCACAATTTAAGAAGCAGAGACAGTTTTGTGACTCATATTACTTTATTTCATTATATTTCAAAACCAACGAATAGGGAGTCTTTGTCTCCATTGAAAATGAAAATTGACTGTCAATAACAATAACAAAAAAAAAAAAAGAGCAAGAAATAGATAGAAAGTTACTAGTAATAAATCATTGCATGAAGATTAAGAAGCTCACCGTCAAAACAACTATCGCTGTGGTTGCTGTGAAGATTGTCTGCCCATGGCCTTCAGGCAGATCATGAACAGACTGGAGAGCAAGAGCAAAGGCCATTGCACCTCTAAGTCCTGTTCAGGGTAATGTACAACTTTCAGTTCATTTTCAACAGATGAAGTGGTACCGATAGTAAATTAACAGAAAGAAGCATCAATTTGGAGAAAAGAAAAGCCACCAACATACCACTGTACCAGAGAGCTTTCTGATGTGCCATAGGTATCTTACGGTGTGCAGGTCGAGCCAAATTGACAAGATATCCACACGAGAAGACATTGACAGCCCTAAAGCAATAAAACTAAAGTAAGCATTACAACCACAATTGTATACAGTATTTATGTTAGGTGAAAGGAATCCTCGAGCATACGTCCACTAAAACAGCCAAGTCACAAGTACTCCAGACGAGAACCACGCTTTCAGGCTTCTATATTAATAAGAAAGCATCAGGCTACCATGAATTATACCTTGAATAGTTACATTTATACATCACATAGTTATACAGAGAGACTTATCTCGCAAAATTTAGAAGGTCTTCCTTAAAAATGCATAATGAAACTAAATCATATAGAAAAGGATCTCTAGAGTCTAGAGCATCCAGTACAAGTTTGCTAGACACCTAACAGCTTACGGCACAAGTTTGCCAAACACAGCTCGTCTACTTTAAGTTATTGTGTTGTAAAAGCGAGCAGACAGTTAAAAAAAATAGTAGATATGTTCATTCTTCACGTCAAGTAATATAAATTAATTTCATCATAATAGCAGACTAGTATTACTAGATGTTGAGGGAAGGTTACCTGGCAAGTATAATAAATATCTGGAAAAAACAAAGTTAAGGAACAACCAAACAGCTTAAGGACCTAAAATCTGAATCTTAGTAAACCCTTATACAAATCAAATTTTAAAGAAATCTGAAGGATACGATCGAGAAGAAGATAAAGCCCATATGTGACCAGCTGTGCTTTTCCATGACGATATCAAGGCCCATGTATATGAATCTGAAGATAATCACGTCAAGAACGATTACTCCAGCTCTTAGCTAAATAACTAGCTATTAAAAACCAGTGATACGCCTTACATAAAGGTCTCAGCTAAAGATGATATCAGATGGAAAAATTCAGATACAAATTGCTGAGACTTCTCTGAAAGATTTGAGTAAGTATAGTGCTTCATGACCTGAAAACACAAAAAAGCAACAAATTTGTCACTTTAACACTCCATATACCTTGCGTGCACCGGACATCCGATACAACGTGACACCTAGACACACACTGGCCTCTGATACTAACAGCCAAGTCTAAGCAACAGAGAACAACACCATACACAGATTCAAACTTCACTGAAAGAGACACTCGAAGACAAGTAATATTTACTTACAATCCCCGTGAACAGTATTGACACAATACCAGAGAGCCCAAGACCTTCCGCAAGCATATACCTGAAATGCAAATAATCTTGATTGAGCAAGCTTCACTAAAAGAGACACTGTTACGAAAAAGTAAGGCTCTTAGAATACTTACGAGAAATATGGGAAGAGAACAAACAGACAACATTCTAAGTTCTGAAGGCTGATCATAATATGCAACAAAATAAGATAGTGTTAGAGATTTATGTAAGACTTTCAAACTTGTATTTTAAATCTCGTAATAATATGTATGATTTACTCACTTTTCAATATCTAGACCTGCATACTTGAAAAGGTTTGTGGAGTCAAGGTTGCACAACAAAATACATTGCTAACAGTAAATTAAGTAAAAAGAGACCACGGTTCATAGAGAATAAATGTTTAGTAAAAAGGATATCAAAGCAGAAATGAATCCAACGCCAACCCCTGAAAAGAAACATAAAAACGCTTAGCATCTTATACAGCAGGAGTTAAGTATGATACAGGACCTAAACTATCATTTTATATCGTTGAGGACCTCATCTACTATCATTTATTGCCAAGGGCCAAAGCCAAGTTACGTTACATAACAATTTCGTTATGTTCAATGTTCATTAAGATTTTCTTTGACAAAAGAAGAATAAAATAATCAACCAAAATTTAATTTTCCAATTTTCAGTGTGTTCTGTATATATCTTCTTCGCTACTCTCTGATAATGCCTTCCACAATATACATCTTCACAGCTCAAGCTTTAAACAGCTCATCATTTACTATTTTAACCCTTATTTAAAATACTTAGCATTTAAAAACATGATGTAAATAACATCACCAAATCGAGGACTTCAAAAATTTTCCATACATCTTCAAGAAAGTATAAAAATCCAAAAGAAAAGAATACCCAGAACTGAAAATACAGAAGTTCCCCAATTCATCAAATGAGCAATCTATTTTGCTTAAATTAAGACCAAGATCAGCTCAATCAAAGGTAAGGAAAATAATCAAGTTGAAAATCAAGAACATACTCAGGTAACGTTAACCCATCATCTCTTCAAAACCATTTCGGCAGCTCAGTTTACATATCAGATTATAATCTATTGTTCATTTTATCTGAAGAAAATAATAGGTCGATCTTCAATTTCTTCCCGTTCAACTTGTTGGAGGTATGTTTTATTGGATTGGTTACTTGAATAAGAACTGTGAAAGGCGATGGAAGTACTAGGTAAATGCAACTACGGATTTTTTTGGTTTGCAGGATCAGTAATATTACTAAAAAATTGATTCTGGTTTTTAAAAATCATGCAAAGGAATAATTGCAATGACTTAACGGGTAAAATAACTATAGTTAAGTTGAGATCCTCATTCTTAATGATACAGAATAGTTGACAGGGTCCTCAAAAAAAAAAAAAAAAAAAAAAAAAAAAAAAAAAAAAAGAAAAAAGTTGGTTCACAATAAGAACAATAGCTTAGGTCCTAATTTGAGGCTTGACTCTATCAATTCGATAACAACAGCTTAGGTCCTAATAGACAGATAATGAATGGGAAAATAAAACAAGATTCAGCTGAAATAAAGTTATCATGCCCAAAAAAAAAAAAAAAAAAAAAAAAAAGAACTATCATAAGCTGTCGACTTTTTTTTCCACAGTTGATTATATTCTCACACATTCATTGTTTGACCAGCTGCAGCTAAAGACAGACTATATCCAGAATGATGCTGAAGAGATTGCTAATACATGAAAACACAGCCACTAAATCCCTCCATTCTCTTAATCTATCAGAGAGAAGTGGGCTGCAACACAACTGCCTTAACCATAAGTTTTAATATACAGTATCTTTCCTTGTGATGAAGGGAAACTACAGTCCAACCATACTTGCCAAATCAATCCATGACTTCAGATAAAAACAATTAACTTATCACATCGCTGATCATTCATGTTGTCAGTATTGTGCATGAACTCCAAGGGTTTTGGAAAAGAAATAAGAACAAGAATAACAAAGGCTACAACTTTAGAAATAGAAAGTCGCTTACACGAATAGGTTAGATGCAACAATTAAAACAGAATTTAATTTTAAGTTACCACACTAAAAGAGAAATTTTTTACGCATTTAAATCCAATCAACTATATTTAACAGCATTTTGAAGAATATAGAGAGAATTCAATATATCTAAGACCAGTTGTGCATCGCAGAGGCTCCAAAACTAGTAAATTGTATGTTTGCTGAAGAAATACCTGAAGACAATGAACCAACAAAAGTCTCAAGAAATCCAATAATGAACATGAACAGACTTTGGTTCGATGATGCTTGACGTCTCAATAATGACATTGACCTGGAAAGGAAACATGGTTTTTTCAAATGACCTCTGAGTAAACTATAACCACACAGAAAAGTCCAGCTCTATACACCTGTACAAGGAAATTGACACCTGCCAATCGTGTAACAAAGGAGAAATTTTTTGTCAAACCCATGTCCACCACTAGTAACTTAATGTTACTTATTAAAGAGATATTGTTTACAAGGATTATAAAAAACTTACAGCATCATTCAATACAGATTCCCCAAAAACCAGCGCATATAGATTGACATCCGAGCCAAGTTCCTGAAAGAGAATTCAGTGGTTCAGTACCCAGCATGGATGATTCAACGTAAACTTTCTTACAAGCTATGCAAGGAACACAAATGCTGCAGACACCAGAATTAGGGCCTGTTTGGCCAAGCTTAACTTCTCCAGAGTACTTCTCATAATCAATTTCTGAGAAACGATTTCTCTAAAGAAAAATTATACACTAGAGCTGCTTCTGAGAAAGTAGAAAATTGTTTCAGTTTTATGCGTTTGGCCAGTTTGCAGCTTCTAGGACCCAAAATTCAGTCCAGGAGCTTGGCCAAACACACCCTTAATATTGAAACCATGTATAATGTAAAAAATCAATATTGTAGTAGAATACAGTAAACTAGATTCAACACCTGCAAAACTTCGGGTTACCTGATAGATTCATCCAAAATCCCCAAAGAAATAGAGGCCTTTAGGGGTATAACCCAACTACTCAAGTATGGATAGTCATTAAAACAGATGGGATCCTAGTGAGCTAGGCTAGAAAGGGAGCTTTCTAGAGGGCATCACCATCAAACATAATTCCTCTCACCCTCTTAGCATCTCTCACCTTCACTTAACGGATGATACCTTAAAACTTTTGCAAGCCTAACCAGAATAACTTGGGTTTATGAGTTATGTTCTAGCCATCTTCGAAACAACTCTTGGCCTCAAAATTAAGCTCAAAAGTGTTCACATCCCCATCGGCGATATCGGCGATGAGTCCAATATCAATGGTTTAGCCAATTTCTTCGGTTGTGGCATGGAATGGCTACTCTTCTCTAATTTGGAGCTCCCTTTAGGTGCATCTTAAGTGAATATCAGTTTGGCATCTATTATTGCAAAGTTCCATATAAAACTTGCCGGGCAGAAATCAAAGCTGCTCTCTCAAGTAGGTCATCTTAATCTTCTGAAATGCAATTTCTGCAGTTTACAAGTGTATTTTATATACGTCTTCACAAACCCAGCGAGTGTTCCCTCAAAGCTTAAAAATATTCGACATGACTTCTTTTGGAATGGCAGGGATCCAAGAAAGTGTTTCAACAGGGAGAATTGGCAAGAAGTATGTTGTTCAAAGACCAAAGGGGATCTTGGTACAGGACACCTTCTCATAGAGTCATATCAATGAGACTCTCATTTCTAGCTCGGAAATTGCTTCCCATATAGAAGGGTAAGTGGCTTTGGAGGTTTGCCACTGAAATTGATCCACTATGGAGAAAAGCCACAGCCCTGAAATATAGACATCAAAGATCGTGTTGATGGAGTAAAGAGGTTAAAAGTCTCATGGTGTTAAGTCTTTAAAAATCTATATATATGGCATTGAGTTTCTCTAAGTCATTGGTGAGATTTTTTGTGAAAAATGGAGCAGGAACTTTGTTTTGGCATGACCTTTGCTATGGGGAGCTACCTTCAAAATCACAATTTCCAAATTTCTTCAGATTGTCTTTCATAAGGATGCCACTAGCCCACTACTAGAGATGTAGTTTTATGGGATGGTAACCTAGGAAGCACGGACACTCTCTTTAGGCCTACGTATCCGTGTCTAACACTGACACTCTCAGATACTCTCACTATACTAGTCACTATGAAATACAAAGCAATGCTTCTTCAACCTATTCCCTAACCAGAATGGAAAAGAGCAAGGGGCTAAGAAACTAGTAATCCATAATAAATCCACATAACAAGAGTGTTTATGTATTTTCTGATTGTTTTTATAACTGAAAATGATGATTTTTTATTTTTATTTTCCGTGTCTACTAACGTGTCGTATCTATGTTGTTACAAAGAATCACCTATCCCCGTATCCGTATCGTGTCGTGTCCGTGCTTCCTAGATGGTAACTCTAATTATTGGGACACTGTGTTTTACAGGTTACCCAATGATTGAGAGGAGCCTTCAGTTTTGAGTCTTTTGGTGCTCCTTCCTTTTTTAAAGCCGTTCCACAAGGTAGTGCTAGATAACTTGGTTGCCAGACATATCGGGAACCTTTAGTGTTAGAAATTTTAGTAATTATGTTGAAAATCCAGTCTCTTATGATGACATCTCAGCTGATGCAAGATGGAAGTGCAAAGCTCCTCCAAAAGCTTGCCTTTTTGCTTGGCCATCCACTGAAGAGAAAATCACAACACTAGAAATCCTTAAGCGAAGAAATTTCAGTTTGGCTAGATGTTGTTCGTTGTGTTGTGAGGCCCAAGTATTGGTTAAGGCGTTAAGCTAAGTCCATGCTCGCAATGCTAAAGATGTTCTCTCTACTTAGAAAACAAGGATGAAGAAAGAGTGGATAGCTTAAGTGTAGAAGATGGTTCCACTTGTTGTTTAGTGGTGTGCATGGATTAAAAGAGGGCATTTTCAATGATATTGCCTGAAACCACCAACAGTCGAAATTTTGCTTTTTGAGGTTGTTGTACATCGTAGTCGGGAGTTACATTCTCACGAACACTTGACATTTCTTCTTTTGAGGATGAAATTTGCCATGATAGTTTAGGATTTTAATTAACTCTCTTTTGCATATGGACATCACCTTCATGGTTTCTTTTTGTAATTGGCTCTCACCTTACTTTTCAAATATATTGATTTCCTCAGAGAAACACAGGGAATAGTACGACTCTAATACTGCATCTTGAAGTGGGTGTAGCAATCTTTCAGAAATAAATTGTGGCTATAGACAGTGTAGCCATTTGACGATCAAAGCATAAGATCACGACAAATGGCTGTGCTTAGAATAAGTGACACTTCTACAGTACACGTGGAATCTACGCAAGGAGCTACAGCCCAGCGTAATCTGTTCTAAGTCAAAAGGACCAAACTAACTTAGTTCAACCTAGCTAAAACCTGAAGATATTTGTGGATGGCTGATCTAATGAGACAATCATGAAAGGTAGAAACCAGAGTATTGATAGTAAATGCCAGATGCATTGATTTGTCTATCAACTTCGGAGTAAGTGTAAACAGCTTAAAATTCTACCATCACAAGAAGTACCCAACTATCACTGCAAACTCACACTCGAACTGATTCTCTCTGACCTGTAGGACAGAAAAACTACTTTCTTTGATAAATTTATCCCTTTGATAGCAAAGAGAGAAAACACTACTTGTTATCAAGAAAATTATTTGCATCCATAAAGCAACCATTATATTTGAATTTTAATCAGTCACTTGAGAGTCAAGAAATAAATATAGCATCATACATGTAGTTGATCAAACTATTACACTAAAGTCAGTGGATGAGTGAAGTGAACCAATTCTACTCTTTACTAAAGCCATAAGATTCCACCAAAGCTTACCTGGAATATTGCCAAAACAGTGATAGGATCAGTTGATGATATGAGTGCACCAAACATCATACATTCAACAAACGGGAGCTTATACATGAGGAATGTGACTCCACCAAGATACCTATAGAAGCAGCCAATGACAGAAACACAGTAAGCAGACAAAAAAACAGCTAACAATCTAACATATCAATATGAAAAACTTATGTAGTTGAGAAAGAAGACAAATACTTACACTAAAAGACCAGTCAAGAGTGATGCTATAAAACTTCCAAGAACAGAAAACGTGACTATGGCACCAAAATTTGAGAAGAATGGTTTCTGAAAAGAAAAAAATATATATATATACACATTCAGAAAACTCAAGTCTCCAAAAATTCTTAAAAGGAAAAAAGCACAAAAGTAGACTCACCGGTGAAAGAATGAACCCTGATTGAGTAACGACTAAGAAGTTAAGAAAAACAACTAGCAAAATCCAAGTAAGAAAAGAGGCAGAAGTGTACAAATTTGGGAAAACTTGATTATCGTAATGAAGCAAAATGATAGGATTTCAAAGGATATAATATGATAGGAGGTAACAAGAAAAGGAAGAAAAACTCGTCATGGAAGTTAAACCAATCCCTGCAAATGTGAGGAGAGGGAGCTGAAAGTCAGATACGATAAACGTATGAACAAAGTTCGGAATTTTACAAAGTTTGTGTAGGAAGAACCTGATGCTCGATTCTGTATCCGAGATGTTAGCAAGTCCACCAACTACTAAACCTACATGCCCACAAGTAATCTAATGTCAAATATAGTAATTGTGAATGCAAAACATCCAAAGGAAAACACATCTACCATATGAAAACAGAAGCTTTATGCTGGAGTATGACTTCAACTCCCAAACGATATAAGCTCAATGAAAAGGAAACAACTGAAATTATACATTATTATACAAAGAGGTGACATCACGAGGATCGAGGTTGACCTTGTTGGAACATGAGTGAGCTTGTCCCGCATTGAAAAATAAGTGGGATGTTGCTAGCCATATAAACAAGAGGGTTACTCCTCCTATTGCCAATTGGTTTTAGGATGGAACCCCGCTTGAGAGTATGGGCTAGGGTTCGACTCCCCCGTTTGGTCTCTCCTCCCCCAACAGGCCTAGTGGTTAGCAAATCAACCGGGGTTTGAATCCTCATATCCCCATCCCGCACAATCCTTAACACAATCTCTACTAATCTAGAAACGCTTTCATTACTAAACGCATTTACATTGAAACCCGATATAGTCATTGGAAGGCTGCCTATTAACTATATTCTATGGTTCCAGCAACATTCCATGCCAATATAACACATTCGTTAACCTAACAACACATTCCTGTCAATATAATTGAAGTAAATGGATGACACAGCAATCCATCCTGTCCCTCCATCTAATACATTTTCGATTCAACAACGCGGTATAATTCGACGATCAGTAAAAAGTGTGAACAACTTAAAAATTGAAGAGGAAGATACCAATTAAAAGAGAGGCACTGGCTTCAGGAAGATAGTAGAATTTGTGACGGCGTAAGACATGACCAAGAACAAAGGAAAGAACCAACATCATTATCTGAAGAAGAATTCCAACTCCCGCTGCTTGTTGCTCCTTTGCAGGGCTGCCACGTGGATCCGCCGGAGCTATCAGCTGATCCTCCATCCTTACTTTTCTCCCAAAACCAAAACCCCACTAACTTATTAATTCCTGATTTTCTGATTTCTGATTTTTGATGCCTGATTTTCCAAGGAAAAAGTCTGGAACTTTGTAGTCGGATGGAGGTCAACAAAAACAAGAGTGGGGCAGTTTTCTAAAGCTTTGCTCCTCCTTTCCTAGCTGTGTGACCTAGAGCTGGCAGCGGGCCGGGCCATGTCGGGCTTCGTGCCGGCCCGTCGTGCCCAATCACCCCGGAGGCCCGGCACGGGCACGGACTTCGTGCCTTCGGGCCGGGCTCGTGCCGTGCCGAAATTTTAAAACTCGTCCCGAGCACGGCACGAGGCACGTCGGGCTCGGGCCGGGTCGTGCTCGTGCTCGGGTCGTGCTCGTGCTTCGGGTCGTGCTTCGGGTCGTGCCCATGGTTCGGGTCCGTCGGGCCGGGGTCGTGCTTCGGGTCGGGCCTTTAAAAAAAATTCCAAAATTATTTTTTTCCAAAATTATGGATTTTGCATATTGTTTGTGCAAATTTATTATTTTTCATATTTATTTAATTGATTAAAATAAACTAAAGAAGTGAGACAAAATATAACTGAAATACCTCATATATATTTATTAATAGTCGAAGAGAGTTACAAATATAGATTATTGATACTAATGCTTTATTGATTAAACATAGTTAAATACTACGAAATAGTATACTACTCCAAAATAATGTAAAGTGATAAAATGTCATGAATCATATTTATTCATGAGTTGGTGATTGTTGGGATGTTGTGCTTGATTCGTCGGAGCTAATATCGTTATCAATGTTTTCGACGCCTTGACATTGTGCTTCCGCATCCAACCAATCCTTGTAGCACACACACATTTCAAGGGTGTCTGATCTCAAACTTGTTCTTTTTTCATCCAATACCCTTTTAGAAGCACTAAAGGCACGTTCCGAAGCAACCGAAGAGACTTGAATGCTAAGGAAGTCTTGTGCCATTGCAGACATCACCGGAAGTTGCTTACGTTGATCTTTCCACCAAACCAAAAGATCCAAGTTGCTCGAAGCTTCATCTGAAAAAGGACCCATATGATCATAATTCAAATACATTTGATACTCGGCCAAGTCGGATCTAGTAGATTGTCCCACATTTGCCCCTCTTTGATTAATTTTGGATTTAAGAGTAGCATACTTTGTACTCATGTGATCACCACTACTACCTGCACCGGAATGTGAAGACGATATACGACTTCTTGAACCAAAACGAGACTCGTAATTACTAAAAACATTAAAGAAAGCAGTTCTAATCTCATCACTATATGAATCTATATCGAAATCTAAGTTCATCATCTCCATATAGTATTCAATCAAAGAGACAGTACCATCAAATTTCCACCTAGGGTCTAAAATCATGGTAAAAACATAAACAAGTGGAATTTTTTTCCAATACTTAAGAAATTTTGCCTCCATTTTGGGTAAAAACCCACTATAAGAATCCGAACCACGATTATTAGAAAATAGTTCTGCAATGGAAATAATGTTTGAAAGAAAATGAGGAGAAGTTGGCTTATAAACATGAGAGAAAGATTTAGTTGCATCGGAAAAAGTTTCTAAAAAATCAAAATACATTTGCATATTGTTCCAATGCGTATCAAGTAAAGGGTTATCGGGAAAAATAGCATTCCAAAAGTTAGTCAAAGGCACTCTATATGGAATAATAGCGGACAACATAATATACATAGAATTCCACCGAGTGTTATTTTCGCAAGGAAATTTTCTATATTTCACACCAATTTCTCGGCAATAATTTCTCCATGCTTGACGTCTTACCTTGTTGGTGTGCAAGTGAAGAACTACAGTTCTAAAATAATCATGATATTGTCTAAGTCCTTCAAGACCATCACTTACACATAAGTTTAAAATATGACAAGCACATCGCATATGCAACAAATCGCCGTTCAAAAGAACGTCATCTAGACTACTTTTTAGCATATTAGCCACAGCCGTCATACTTGTGGCGTTATCAAAAGTAAGTGATAAAATTCTAGATTTAATACCATAATCAGAAATGCCATTAAGAATAATGTTATGCATGTTTACGGCATTATGAGGATGCTCTAACTTTGAAAAGCAAATAATACGTTTTTGTATTTTCCAATGAGCATCTATCCAATGAGCAGTAATGCATATATAAGAAATACCAATACCGGAATCCCAAGCATCAGCGGTTAAATTAAACCTACATGTCAAAGAAGCAAATTCAGAAATTAATTGATGCTTCATAGTTAAATATTGTGCCATTGCATTGCTTTTGCATGTTCTCCTTCCCGTTGGCTTGTGCTCGGGGTTGTTTGAAGTGACATAATTATTAAATGACGGATGCTCAACACTTAAAAATGGACTTTCCATTTGAATAACCATTTTAGATAATTGTGCACTACAATGATCATAATCATAAACATATTGCTCTTTTCCTTTGGATTTAGACATGTAATTGTCCATTGATCTTTGACTACTATCGGGCAATTTAGAACACATTTTCATGTGTCGAAGCAAATGGCCGGTTCCGTTTTTTGATTTGCAAGTAAATATAGTACTACAATGCACACACTTGGCTTTTAACTTGTCAACGGTTTGGATAAAAGATTGCCATACGGGACTTGCTCTAACTCTATTTCTAATTGGTGCCATTTGTTCTTCGGTCATCCAAACATCCGTGGGATCGGGCGGGATGGTTTGATCCAAATTTGTGGACGTTTGTGTGGAATCTTCTTGTGATTGTTGAAATGTGGGAATTTGAGGTGGAATTTGTGGTGGAATTTGTGGAGGTCGTTGATCAAAAGTGGGATGTTGTGGCATAAAAGGAAAAGTATTAGTAAATGAAGGTGGAATTTGTGAGGGTCGACTATCAAAGCCGGGAGGAGTTGAAAATAAATTTGTCGGAGTTATTCTTAGATTTTGTTGTTGATTAGGATCCAAAGCAAACGGTGTAAAAGATTGCCATTGCATGTTTTGTGGGTGGGAAGGAGTATAATTTGTGAATTGGTTCATGTCCGTTGCTTGGGTGGGTGGTGTTTGAGGGGATGATGTAGATTCATCCCGGAGACGTGATCTTTTGGAAGTGGAAAAAGGGTTTTGGAAATTTTGTTCCATAGCCAACAATTATGTAATGTAAATAATATAATTAATTATATTGTGTGAAGTTGTGAACTAATGCAAAATATAATTATGTGAACTAATGCAAAAATAACATGCAACAATGAATATAATGTTTGAAAATATAAAGTAAAGAAATTTCTCCCCCAAAATCGGTTTCGGAATAAGTGCGTCTAGCTTTTGAGAAGCTTGGTATTTGATCGATTCACGACTTAGAACCTTGGAGGTTGGACTTCGACCCTTCACCTTTTACTCTAATTTCCAAAATTAACAATTGAGTAATTATAATAAAATTTTAGATAGTATATATATTATATATTATTTGAGTAAGTAATTATATATATAAAATATTACAAGCAATTAGAGAGAGAAATATATAAGAGAATATTATACTAATGTTTTTAGTAATTGTAATGACTAATTAATATAAGATATAATTTAGGAATTGTGGAATTAATATATTATTTGAGTAAGTAATTTGTATTTATAATATTGCAATGGAGAGATAAATGTGTATGAGAAAAGTGTAGAAAAGATGAGTAGAAGAGTTGGAATGAATTGTGAAAAATTGAGTTGAAGTGTTGGGTATTTATAGTAATTGTGTATGGAGGGATAAGTGGTGTATAAGTAATTGGAGAAACTTAAAAAAAAAAAAAAAAAACAAAACACACCAACTCACCAAGTAGCCGTTGAAGTAGCCGTTGCCTTCTTCCAACGGTCTTCTTTTTCGGGCCGGGCCGGGCCGGGCTTTGGCGGGCCGTACCTAGCGTGCCTAATTTCGGGCCTAGAACGGGCCGGACCATCGTGCCTCGTGCCGGGCCGTGCCAAAGCACGGCTTCTTCCCCCATTTCAAAGCCGTGGCCCGGATCAAGCACGTCGTGCTTCGTGCCGGGCTGGCCCGATACCATTTCGGGCCGTGTTCGTGCCCGGGCCGGGCCGGGCCGCCCGTGGCCCGCGGCCCGTGATGCCAGCTCTAGCTGTGTCTGTACTTTCCTCGTATTTTTCTACTTTCCTCGTATTTGCTTTTTTTTTTTTTTTTTTTTATTACACTATACTAAACCATAAACTTTGCTTTGGATTGTGAACTTTTTGGGAAATGTGTGAGGTAAATCGTATTATGACAAGAGGTCAAGAGCCACGAATATTATGAGTTTAGCGTACTTGTTCTTAGCATTGTAAATAAAAAAAAATAAAAAATAAAAAAAAAATAAAAAAGACGAATGCAGTGAGTTTGAGATTATTAGGCTAAACGTCTAATAAGTCAACAATAAAAGAAAGAAGAAAAAAAAAGATCAAAACTCCTGCTACATAACTATTTAGGCCAAACATGTATAAGCTAGTAGAAATAGTTTTATCACAAACTGGGCCAAACATCATGAGTTTTTACAAGAATCAGTTTTTTTTTGAAAAAACACCTTGTGAAAAATAAAAACTTTATTGGAGAAATTAGGTCAAAACACTTAAGATTTTAACTTAGTCTCTCTCCTCTTTGATTAGTCTTGGGGTTGTCATCTATAGGTTTTGATTTACAGTTTGCACAATAAAACTTCACCATTGATTGATTTCATTGGCTCTATATTTGACTCCATTGTGAGATCTTTGTGTCTCCTTTGTGAGGTTTATTTGGCTCAGATCTTGTGTGACCTTTGTGAGGTGATTTAGCTCCATTGTAAGACCATTTTGGACTCCTTTGTGAGGTATTATTGACTCCTTTGTGAGACATTATTGACTCCTTCGTAAGGTTAGTGTCTCCTTAGTTAGATTTGATCTCTTGATCAGTGGTCTCGTGGATTTCCCATAGTTTCTATTTGTCCAATACAAGAGTTGTTCGCAAAATTGGTATCTCTCAATGATTTCGGCATCAAATATCATAAACTACATTGGTTGCCTCTTCTTCGTCGAGTTACATAGATCTATGGTGCCGATAAAAGACTCAAAGATGTCAACGTGCAAGAGATCAAATTTATGCACTACGCCATCCCCCTAGTAGAGAAAACTACAACCACTCATGTGGGTAACAAGGGAAAGCTAGGAATGTCAAGAACAAACATGATTGAAGGTAAAGACAAAGCAATAGATAACAATAGTTTTTTTGCCTCGTGAAATCACAAGATCGTTTATATTTATTTGTAGAGTTGTTGTAACATGTTAGCCGTACCGAAAATCAAAATAAAATTTTCAATCATTTTACCGATAATAATACCAAGATGATCATATCTCGAACTAAAAAAATGATAATAGGAGTTTAAGTACAATATAACTAATTGGAATTACAATACCGCTTCACAACTTGTCCTCGTGTTTTGATAGTAAAACCAAAATTATTGAATGTCTTTCTACAATAAATACCACTCTTTATATATATCTTCCCCCAGTTAATTTTTTTTTTTTTTTTTTTTTTTTTTGATAAACTAACTAGATACTCCCTCCATTTCATTAGGTTCTTTGCATTTGATTTAAATTCCTCTCACATATCCAAACCAAATGCAAATAACCTAATAAAATGGAGGGAGTATGTATGAAATGATATTTAACTCACCAAAAATCAAACAAAACTTAACATATACTCTAGTTTATACTGATTCGAATTAAACTGTAGCCGACACAATTGGCACATGAAGAGCCAAGAGGTACTATGTTTAATGTCGCTATTAAGATTAAAATGTAACAAAATGATATATATTGAGAGTGGTATGTATACTAATTCGAATATAATAAATGCATCCAAAAATATCAAGATTACACTATATTGGTGATTTAAAATTTGTAAATACATATGAGCAAATAAATCAAATTTCATCACAATAGTCGTAACATAACCTAATTACTTGAAATTAGAATACCAATATAGAAACAAATAATAGAGTTGAGATAAAAAAAAATACAAACTTTGGCTAACCTTATCAATTAGCATAATGGATACGGACGCCTGTTTGCTTACACACCGTGTAAGCCTCAATGGTTTACACAACAAATGGTTTTATGACAAGTGGCTAGGAGTGGATTATGCATAATATTTTTTTAATTTGGTGGGTATTAGTATCCACCGATTGTTATATCTTGTTTTTGATTTTTAATTTTTAATATTTAATTTTTAATTTTTATCCATAAGTAAAATTACTAATATGTCCAAAATACTTATTAGGGTTATTTTCTTTATGATTTGATAGAGAAGTATGTATTGTGTTTATTAGGTGTATATATAATATGTTAATTGTATAAATGCTAAAAGAATGAATTGATCAACATGGACTAGCAAAGATCCTTATTATATATGGGTAATTAGGTTAGAAGAATGACATTAGCCAGGCTAATGGCCGCCACAATGCTTTTAGTTTGGCGCGTAAAAGCTTTTGGTTTGGCGCTAAATGCATTTCGATAAGCGCCAAACCAATCTTTCCTCTCTCTTTTAATTTTTTTTTTTATAATATTGGTTAAACAATTAACAATTCAATCTATTTGTACACGAGAGTTCAAATCACGTTCATTTAGTACCGGTTAAACTACTAGCTAACAACTCTTAGTTCACTAAGTTTTTTGTTGTTCGGATCATTTCTATATAGTCCATTTTATGTTATTCGAATGATTTCTGTATAGTACAATTTATCAATTCAATTTAGTTCAGTTGTCATATCAACTACTCATTCCGTCCCAACTCAAACGCTTCGTGGGGTATTTGTAGTGGAATAAGAAAAGCTGATATAGTAATTTGAGTGGGATAATATTATAAAAAAGGAGGAGAGCCAATGTGAGGATTAATAAAAGTAAGAGAGATAATGTTAGAGGAGATGTGATAATTTAATAAAAGTATGAGAGAGAAATATGTCCCAAAATACATGCGGTGTTTGAGGTGGGATGTCCCGAAATAGAATGTGGGACGTTTAAGCTGGGATAGATAGTATCAATTCAATTTTGCTAATTTAAGTTCAGTTCATTTATTGACGTTTCATCTACTAGCTACCAATCTGTTTTTCCTTTTGGATACAATCCAGCTAAATTAAGTAAATTTAGTGTATTTCACTGACCATTTCAGCTATTAGTAGCTATTGGTTAGTTGTTTTAGTACCATTACTGCTGAATCATAAGTAACACACTTAGAGTCGTTGGTGCATAAGTTCATACGTGAATCGTATCAAACTCTGTTCTTATTTTGGTTTGATAAAAAAAAACGTGACCAAGAGAAAAATGGAGATTTCAAATGTGGTGTATGTTAACTGCATGTGGCTTACTGACTCATTTGTACTTAAAAAAAAGTGAACAGAATGTATGGTTTGACGACAACTAACACGTAGTCAGTCTCCATCGCTGGACCCAACGCCTAAAATTTATTCATGACACGATGAGCCTCGAATAAATTGGTTCATCGGTGCGTGGCGAGATCATTGGGTAACAATAAAGATTCGATGACAACAACCATGCATGACAAAGATCATCTATCATACACAATGTACACTCGGTGACGAATTCAAAAAATGTATTTTACATGTCCCAACAATTTATTCGGTGTCCGATCCCTCTTATCTTTTACAAGGAATTTCGTGGTTTTTAGTACCAAAATTTACAATTCGGTGTCTTCGTACCCCCCCCCCCCCCCCTTTCTAAATGGATCCACCACTATGTACAATCTTAATGATTTGACAATATATATTCATGACAAAAAATGTTCTTCACTCACATTAATGCATGAAAAAAACTCATATACTCTAATTACTATCAAGATTCATGAACAAAATGGTGTTGTGAATTTCTGAGTCGAACAATGGATCTCTACTAAATGCAGTAGTGGTGAGCTATTCTTACTTATCAAACCCAACAAGGCTATAGATGTAGAAACACAAAAGAAAATAAAATAAAATACAAGAAGGTCAAATGTAGCTGGACGTTTTTTGCATTATTTTGGCATCACATTATGTTTGTTTAGATACTGTAGACATACTATCCATGTTTCCATTCATGTCATTTTTTATAATTAATAAAATATGTCATATCTTAAATATTATTGGGTGTGTAAGCCTAAAGGAGTTACACAAGGTGTAAACAATGATTTTTCCTAATGGATACATTACTAATTGTAACTTCATGTTAAAAATAAAAAAATAAATATAAAAAAAACTAATAGGTAACTAGTGCCCCTTAAATTATTGATAGAAAAAAATATCGTTTTGTATGAATTATTGTATCTATTTTTAATCAAAATCAACCCAAAATAAACATATGCCAGTATAATCTATCTTGAATCACCTTGCAACCGCAAAAATGACAAATCAAAAGCCAAAGGTCACCTTAATGAATATTCATGTTAAATAAAAGTCTTTTCAAAAAACCTCACGATTAAATCTTGGAAAAACTCATACATGTAGGAAGGCGAAATGACAATAGTAAAAAAATCAAGACCTTATTAAAAAAACCAAGATAATCAATTGAGTGACTACCGGCATGACGACTAAGCTACGACGTGTAAACGCTCTAATACTTCCTCATGTTAGCATGATGCTAGACGATTAGAAGTTATGTATGTATAGATAAGTGCATGAACAACAATAAACAAGGCAATAAATGAGTTTTGAGAGATTATCCAGTGAAATAAAAGAAAAAATGTAATGATTAAAAAAAAAAAAAAAACTTGAATAAAAGTCTTCAAAGTATGAACTCGAATAAGCTTGGTTTTTTTCTCTAAAACTCAAAGGAAAATAAAGTTGGAATAAAAACTCTAAAAACATGAAATGAACTTCTATGCTAAATTGATTCTCCAAAATGATTGATTGTTGAAGTGTAGAAATATTAATAGTTAGGGATTATTACAAATGGTTATTTATAAATGAGGCACATTAAATTAACTAGGCACAAATAATATGTGCTTAATGGGCCTCAAAGACGAGTCAAAACGGGCCAAAGTCGGTCAAACTGGGCAAAAACCGAGCAGACACTGCTTCGCTCCTGACGACCTACAACTAGACGTCTTTTGCGCACTCAGGCGCGGGTTGCCCTAGTCGGCGCTTTGCTCGACGGGTTGCGTCTCGTTGCTCTAATCTTGAGCCGCGCTTCACCTGTCAATTGACGGTGAGGCGCAAGTTCCTAGACGCAACTCGCCTTCGGGCTTGTCCTATCCTCTATTCTTCAATCTTTCGTGTTATACCCCAGAGTTATGACAAGATTTATAAGAGATGAAAGGCTTTTATGAGTGCTTAAAGGGATTGATAGTGCTACTCATACCAACAAAGTCGACTTTTCTTTTAGAAAACCCATGTGATAAGAACTCCACAGCTAAGCGTGCTTGATTGGAAGTAACTTCAGGATGGGTGACCTTCTGGGAATTTCCTAGGGTATGCACGAGTGAGATCAAAGTGCGCTGAAAGGACCGGTGTTGGTAGGTGGGATCAGGTGACAGCCTGACAAGCTGCAATAGGGGACTACCTTTGGTTCATGAGATGAGCCGGGGTGTTACATTTTGCCTCAAACTTCTTCCTCGGCTTATGTGTGTGCTTTTATGGCCTTGTGTGTTCTTCCACGACATTGAAGTCCGGCCCATCGTGTTCCACAATAGACAAAACAAAGGCATAGACTCCGGTTTTGAAGATATATACTTGCATATAATTCACGTTTTCCACACAAAACACGTATAAACCCACAGAAGGTCACTGCTCTAAAAAACTCGGATGGTATCTAGCTTGAGGATTCGGAAGATGTAAAGGCTGGGTAATTCAATATTGTCAGCAACTTTCCATGGAGTTAAACCCACACATGACTTTGATTGACCTTCTGTCTTCCGATGAACATTTTCCAAGAATATACTAATTAGATGTGGGAGAAACTCACACGACCGTTTACTAAAGCGAATGTGGAAGCTGCTGTAACCACAAATTTTGTGTTCCAAGAAAGTAGGGCATAAAATATAGAAACAAAATGAATTTATTAATTTGAGGATTTATGTGTACAATCTTTGTAATTAATTCTCCAACTTGATCTTCAATCCGATGATCGCAATGACTTGATCTCGAATCTGCAGATTTGACTTTCTTTGTAGATCAGGGACTCTATCTCTTAGAGTTTAATTGAGAGAATACCACCTTTAATAATTATCTGAATAAAAGATAATTTAAATTTAATAATAATTATCTGAATAAAAGGTAATTATCATTTAATCCTTGTATTTGAGAATCATCACCGAGTTGTCTATCTCCAACGATGAGTCACGATGACACGTGACATTATTTGATTGGCCACTTATATATGATGTAAGCCTGCTACAATTGGTCAGTCAAATAGCCAACTCTGACTTTTCAACTTCTACGTGGTACATTTTAATTGGCTGATCATTTTTAGCTTCCTACAAATGCCCCCTCGAGACTTGGCTGCGTACACGACTTGTAGTGTTTGAGTGCGGGCTGGTCTCGATCCACTTGACTTGGACTTGGAAGTCATTCGAATTTGATTTACTTCGACTTGAATGTCACTTGAATTTAACCAGATTTCAACTTGGGAGTCACTTGAATTTACTCGACTTGAGAGTCATTTTAATCGACTTGGAAGTCACTTTAACTTGCTTGATGCCGATACCGACTTCAGAGTCCATTGCGTGTAAATACTATGGCTGACTTTAACGTCACGTTTGAATTTACACAAATTACGAACCACATATTCCAAATTTGAGTCGGAGTAGAAAAATCATGGTCCTTGTTTCTTTGTGCCTCAAGAATAGTGTAGAACTTTTACTAAGTACCCAACTTCGAATAGGATTGGGAATCTGTCCTATCTCAAATTGGAGATGTACCATACCATAACCTATAAATAAGGTCTGATATCGAAATTAAAGTACACGATTCATGCGCCACACTTGTTTTTCTTGTGAATTCCTCGACCAAACCTTGACTTCAACAGGAGACTTATAGCTTGCAATACTTGATCTTGCTACGGAAGGTACACAAATTTCTATTTTTTCTCCTTTAGACTTTCTGAAAACATGCCCTTTTTTATGACTCCAATGTAATCATTATGTTTCCGGTTTGTCTTGCAACACTACGTCAAAAATGGACTTCCAGAACCTACGTAAGAGAACGGAATTTTAATAAACCGTCCTCAAAAGTTATTTCAGAACGGGTCCTAATATAACCGTTCTTAAAAGTCGAATTGAGGGAAAAAAAAATCTATCTTTAAGAACAGTTGTGGGTAAAAACCGTTCTAAAAGCCTGTGTCAATTAAAAGACCAAAGCTTTTAGAATGGTTTTATCCAAAACCGTTCTTAAAGAGCGGGCTTTTAGAACGGTTTTACTTAAAACCGTTCTAAAAGGCAAGGTTAAAAAAACCACTTCTATCTTCATCGTCATTCTGCTTCGATTGTCTTTAACCCAGAAAAAAAAAAATCTCAATTTTTTGCAATCAATAATTTCTATAATGTATTACCCAATTTATTATTAGTATTGTTATTCTTCTCAAGGTTCTCGATTTTTATCCGTAATTGAGTTGAAGATTGTTACTACAAATTGAAGCAACCATCTCCGGCGGCCGGACTTTCTATTTGAGCAACCATATTCCGGCAACTAGACTACGATTTGGGCAATTATCAATCGCTAATTCAATAGCAAGTAAGTTTTTTATCTAGCTTTTGTTTTTTAATTTATAAATTAAAGTAGCTAGTTAGGTTCACTACTACAAAAAGCTGCATAGACGTCCGACATATTTTGCCATAGACATCAGCTATGCTTTAGACGTGCACTTGGGTCACGTCTATTAATTACATATAGACATCAGTTTTTAGTATGACGTCCTTTCATTTTATAGATTTCAACTTTTTATAAAAATTAGACGTTTATAGCCAGTTTAGACATCAGATATCTCAAAAAGTCTGACGTCTTTATTTCATATACACATCAGTTTTATGTAACAACCCATGTCTATTCAGTTTTATAGACAACAGATTTATCAAACCGCGATGTCCTTTCCAAAGATTAGACATCATACCTGGTAACAAATCCGACGTCTAAAAAATGGCCCTTTTTTTTTTTACACGAATGTGGTCTCAGACCACAGTCCACCATAACATTACATAAACCTTACATAAACCTGCTCAAATGTTCCCAACATAAACGATCCAACATCCAATCACCCACTGCATAATCAATCTTCCAATTCTCTAACAAGATTCATTACATAGTAGTAGGCCCTAATCAATGTGAACTAAAAATTAAGAAAATAGTTCGCCCATAGATCTCGAACCTCATCGATGCCCTCTTGTGAGTATGGCTTTATGTCTTGAAAATGCTGCAAATTCACAACATCAAGTAAGAAAAAATAATGTGACTTTGTGTTTTAACGTCACTACAATCTAAAGAAGAGAAAAAAGAGGTGTCCTCTTGTGGGTATGGCATTACTTTCGCTAATGTAATCCATCAATGAAAACCGAACAAATAAGAGAGAAAATATGAACGCAGCAAAACTTAAGAAGCCATATATCACATGCACCAAGCTTTGATCACAGACTTAACTTTTTTAGCTTGTTATTGAACACTTATAGTATATGGAGTGTGGTTTACTGAATACAGAAGTAAAAGAACCAATTACGTACCTCATTTAAAGGGAGTGTATGATCTAAGTGAGCGACAACTTCTAACATGTATCTCATAATATAATAACCACATTCGACAATCCCAGGTTGATGAGCACACTGAAAGAATGAAAGTAAGGTTATCAGTAAGTACGCCCATTGTATCAGGAATATATTGACTTGCCTAGGACTCATAACAACTATCGAGCAAACATATTTTAAGACATTACATATAGTAGCTTGAACCCATTGTGGTGCTTTGGCGCCCTTCCTTTTTCCCCCTCCGTATCCATATACTCTGACCGACCTATTTAGATATGAAAACTCATAATATCATAAATCAAAAACAGACTTTAAGCCCTTAACAATTATATTTAAATTTTAGAGCAACTCACGTATTAATCAAAGTCTTAAACCCCGTTGGCTCTTTATTTCCTACTGGGTCAAACCAATATATGTCATTATGATCGACAATGTCTATGACGGTGAGCATCCAATGTTTCCTGTGTAGCGTTAATGGCAAAAGTTGTAACTAAAGGACATAAACAACTTATAATCATCAATACTTAATCGAAGAAAAATATAGTCACTTACTCATTATAATATGGAGCCAAATAGATGAGTTTCTTTTCACTGATCATGGTTTTGGACATATATCTTGATGCTTCATCGGCATCAGTGCCTATTAGTGAAGTTGTTTGCGGACAAAGAAATCCATATCTGTCGGTATCACAAAGGTCATGCAAGCACCTATAATATGCACAAAAATATAATTGCCTTGACAATTTACGAAAAATTAACTCTTACAAAGGTAACTGGATACTCTACTAATTGGAATAAACTTACCCAATAAATGCTTGTATGCACGATATGTTGAGTTTTTCCATATTTAGTAGCTGAGTGATGTCTTTTTTGGTGATAAAAATTGTATGTTCAAAACCCATTATATTCTTGCTCAAAGTAATCGGAGAAAATACCTCATCTTGCATCATACTAGCTACCCTTGATAGCAATCTTCGGGATCCAGAATTTTTATCAAGAAACAATTTCAAACACTTATTTGATCCAGCAGCTGACTCCTTTGTTTTACTTTTGTCACTACCAATCTTCTTTGACTTGTCAGTCTGTACCTTCTTCGATTTTTCTGTTGTACACAGCTACAGTATACACCAGCCAATTGGATGTGAATGGTGGAGCTCAACTGGACATTAAAATACTTGCATTTAATGAATAAGAACTTGAAAACAATATGATACGCTTCCATATAATTAGAATTTATACCTTGGGATGACCGAAAGTGACTAGACTTTTTGGCCATCGAACAAAAGAACCAATCGCCTCGCCCACTGTGGTAAATTCATCATCTGGCACAGGCAATGGTGCATCATCCTCACCCTCCAAGACGATATCAATTGAAACTCTTACTTCATTTTCTCCAAATCCAAGACATTGAGACTTTGAAACATCAGTCGAGGCTTTATAAACAGTTCCAATTGCCACATTGCGTACGCAAGGGTCCATTAAGGCCAACTGACATTCAACTTTCTTGAACAAGATAAAATGTATTACAAGTTGAATAATAAATGAGCAAGCTTAGTAGTAGGAAAGAGAATGCCTCAATATTATGTACGATACAAAGAACAGAAAAATAAATAAATAAAGAGAACAAGATCATTTACCTTCTTTGATATCTGTGCAAACAAATCAGCAGGTTGCTCATCCTCATAACAACTAGCTTTTCCACTTCCAGAAATCATTTCTACTTCAATGTCTGCTTGCGGATCATCATTTCTGGTCATGCCAGAATCTCCTAAAGCCCGTATCTTATGCTCAAAGTAGGTCTCCATCTCTGTAATCACTTGGGTTAGCATCTCTAAGTCTACCTGAGACATTCCTCCACGTCGATGATAAGTGGATTTACCAAAATATTGCTTATGACCTATGCTCCCTCCAACCCCTCTTACGCGTCCATAATGCTCATTTGTTCCAAGTGCCTTGGTTAAAATGTCATTCTTTCCGATTGGAGTAAAGCGTGCTTCAGCTACTTCTTCCCTAGTTGCATGCTGTAAGTATGTTTCAAAAAAGTTAGACAATTACATACATTAGCAATTCAAATAGATTTATTTAAAGGTCATCGTAAACACAAAGTGAAAGGTGTTGAAGAATTACGAATGGCCTGAGGATGGCCTGAGCAGGATTACGGATTCTAATCTGAGGCACTTACAATTTTATCAATAACTTCCTTTGTGTCCGAATTTAGACAATCTCCGTCTTTGTTAATCCTTCCCTCTATCCACAAATCGCCTCGCTCTATTGTCACCTGAGATTGATCTGATCCTTCAATGGCAAGTGCTTGTGAAGCACGTAACTTTGCTTCTAACATAATTCTTGTTTTCCAATATCCTCCACAAGACATTCTATGTGGATATTTGTTCAACTTCTGTTTTTCAGCCGCCTTTTTGCTTGCAGCCTGTCAAAAAAAAGTCCCTTAATCCTTGTTTTATGTCAAAAAAAATAAAATATACATAGCTTCAAATAAATTAAAGAAATATACCTCAAACTCTTTAGTCATATGTATCTCTTTAAATTTCTTCCATACTTCGGCCTTGATGTATGAATATTTATTTAATGGATCATCGTCAACAAGTAACTTTCGTTTTTTCAGTTTCTTTTTGTAAATGTACAGAGAAGTAAGTGATGACTTAAAATTTGTCCATCTACCGCTTGCAATGACTAAAACTTGCTCTTTTTTTTAAGGCGGAAGTTTAAAAATAGTCTGCAATGAAAACAAAATTAGTATAGTAACATCAATAGCAACAAATTTAAATAAAAGATGACCGTTGTCGTATTTAGATACCCTAAGGTAGAAGTTTGCAGCTTACCAAAACATCATCCCATATCTTCAATTTTAGATCATTGTCAACTTCCTTCCAGCTCTTAATATCAATTGGCACCTTAGTGCGTGCTAATACACCAATATAGCTTTTAAGTCTGTCACCATTCTTCCCAATTGCATCACCATGTTCATCAAACTCAACATCAAGCTTAATTCCTGAATTACGCAAAGCTATTAATTCTTTCATTAGCACAACACTCTTGCCCTTCTTTTCTAGAAGTGCATGTTCAGAATCAACATCCGGAGGAGATTGGAAAGGAGATTGTGAAGGAGCAGACATAATGGCCTGCAAGAACATTTAGTTTCGGTTAGACGTGAAATAGGGATTACGATTACACATAAAAGTCACATATAAACACATTTAGTATAAGTAAATTTAAAATGAATAGCACTGTTTGTCATCTTTACTTCAAAGCATCAATTCAGTTACCTTTATACATGTGTACTCGTATTATTCACCAAGTTATCATTAGAGTTTGTGTTACTCGGAAGGCTCTCAACCCATAACCCTTCTGCGTGATCATCACGTAGGTAAAAGTCATCGACTTCATTCGCTGTACCTGCTAAAGGCAATCCAGTTGAAAAGGGGGTAATTCATCATCTACCTCATCCATGTCATTCTGTGGAACAAACTTCTTTTTCCCGTGAAGAACTATAGACCATTTTTCATCAGCAGGATCAGTAATATAAAATACTTGTTTTGATTGACTCGCCATGATGAATGGTTCTGTTTTATATCCTTCACGTTTTAAATCAACCAAAGTGAATCCCATTTCATCGACTCGGACGCCTCTATGGTCAACTCACATACATCGAAACACTGGAAGCCTGAATTGAACAATCCAGCTCCCATATATCCTCAATGACACCAAAATATGGCAAAGAATGATAAGCGGGTCTATTATCTTTAGCACTAGAAACACTCTTAGATTTAGCCATCAAATCTAATCCACTATTTTGCATAGTACTTTTCTCATCTTGAGCTTTTGTGTAAAAAGAATACCCTTTGATGTCGTAACCTTGATAAGATAAGACGTGCATCATTGGACCATGGGCTAACCATCTTACATTTTCAGACACAACTTTTGGGTTTTGCTTTAATTGAATATCTACTTCTTTGCTAAACCATCTGACAAATGAACGATTATGTTCCATTGTTAACCACCTCACCCCCTTTGACGGATTTTGTTCCTTTATGAGTGTTTCATGGGCTTCTAAGTAAGGGTGAACATCAACCATGTGTTCCAAGACATAAAAATGTGCTTGATCAAGTAATTTAGGATCGATCGTAACTACTTTATACCAATAGTACCCTTTCCCTCAATTCTGCCTTCATGTCGAGATTTTGGAACACCAATGACTTCAACATCAGACAAATAGTCACCAACAAATGCTAGAGCCTCCTCTACCACATACCCTTGAATCATAGAACCTTCTGGTCGATATTTATTTCTCACATACCCTCCCAAGGGTTTCATGTACCGTTCAAATGCATGTTGATTTCTCAAAAAAACAGGGCCACAAATTTTGATTTCCCTCACCAGATGAACAACAAGATGCTCCATTATATCAAAAATGCAGGAGGAAAATACATCTCAAGCTCACATAAAGTAAGAACAATTTCTCGTTGCAATGCTTTTAAGGTATCCGCATCAAGAACTTTAGAATATATAGCATTGAAAAAATATCAAAGCTTAGTAATAGCATATCGGACATTCTTCGGCAATATAGCTCGAATAGCAATCGGAAGCAATTGTTGAATCAAAGTATGACAATCATGAGACTTCATACCGACTAACTTCAGATCCTTCATAGAAACAAGATTTCTTATGGAAAATTTGCCACATAGCACCTTTTATGTTTCCGAATTTAACAGCTAGCACCTTTTATGTCCAATTCTGCTAGATGACACCTATAATTTGCCTATTTTTAATACATCACACCAAATAGCTAATTTTCGGCCAAAATTTGTTTGACTCCGGCGTTGACTCACGTGATGCTTATTTTCTTCTTTTCTTTCCTTTTCCCCCCAAAATCAACCCGACATCTCACTGGTCTTCTACATTTCTTATCTTCTTCTCTTTTTCCCTCTCTTTGTTTCTATTGATTTCTTCCTTCTCTTTTCCAATTTCAATCAAGTAAGTTGTTTAATTGGTTTTACATTCTTTGTACTTGATTTTTTTTTCGTTATTCCTAGGGTTCTATCATTCAATTAAATTGTGGTTTTATCATCCAATAAAATCAATTTCTATATTCAATTCAGTCTAATATTCGAATGAAATGAAATCAATTATCAATTCATTAATGAATTAACTAGTATATAAACACACAAACAAAGTCGTTGAACAATTTGATTGAAAAGTAGGGTTTAATTCAAAAACAAATCCACAATGAACTAAATTTTTTTAGGGCAGAACCCAACTCCAATTGATTCAATTAAGCTAATGAAGTACTTTAAACGTACCTATTAAACTATATTTGAGTTCATTAAGGTTCAACATCTACCAAAAACACAAAAAAAGGAGAGAGAACCAAAAAATAGGGGTACCTGTTAAGCTTTTATGTTTTGCAATCCACGTCACTTCAATGGCGACAGAGAGGACGTAATTAGTGATGGTTGTTGAAGACTAAATATGAGGAAGACAATCTAATAATTGGGGAAAGTTTTTGGAGGGAAAGAGAAATGAAGAGAAGAGGAGCATTACAGTGAGGAGAATGTCGGGTTGATTTGGGAGGGGAAGGAAAGAAAAGAATAGAATAAGCAGCGCGTGATGGTCACACGAGTCAACGTCGGAGTCAAACAAATTTTGGCCGGAAATTGACTATTTGGTGTGATGTATTAAAAATAAGCAAATTAAAGTGTCATTTGGCAGAATTGAACATAAAAGGTGCTACCTGTTAAATTCGAAAACATAAAAAGTGCTATGTTTCTTATATTTGATGAATAAGATTGTGGAACCTTAATACCGTGTAGACACTCACAAACACTTTTTTTTTCCTTTCTGGATAATGTGAAGCACGCGGGAGGCAAATAGGTTCTCGTACCCTTAACTTGTGGTGCTAATTCAGGCCGAATTTTCTGTAAAACCATATCTGCTCTAGCTTTAACACCATCCTTGCTTTTACCAGGAATATTAAGAAGTGTCCCAATTACATTATCACAAACATTTTTCTCAACATGCATGACATCAATACAATGTCTCACATCCAAGTCTTTCCAATATGGCAATTCCCAAAATATGGACCTCTTTTTGTACAAAACTTGGTCATTTTGAGGTTTGTATGGTTTTCCAAAACAATTTTCAATATCTTTAGCCTTTGTATATACTTGTTTTCCATTTAAAATTTTTCGGAGCAACTCCATCCTCTACTTTCCCGTTGAACGACTTCATCTTTTTTCTATAAGGGTGAGATCTATGGAGGAATCTTCTATGAGTAAGATACACATGTTTTCCACCATGATGTAAACGATCATAAATTGTATCATTCTCACATATTGGACAGGCTTTAGCTCCCTTACACTATACCCTGATAAGTTGCCATAAGCTGGGAAATCATTCATGGTGCAGAAAATCATGGCGTGTAATTGAAAATTCTCTTTTCGGTAAGCATCATACACTTCCACACCTTCATCCCACAACAGCTTCAAGTCATTAATCAACGGTTCGAGGTAAACATCAATGTCGTTTCCGGGTTGCTTAGGTCCCGAAATCAACAATGATAACATGATGTATTTGCGCTTCATACACAACCAATAAGGCAAATTGTATATTGTCAACAAAACTGGCCATGTGCTCCATCTACTACTAAGATTACCATATGGATTCATACCATCAGTAGATCATCCTAGTCTCAAATTTCTAGCATCGGATCCAAATTCTTGATGCACAAAGTTTACTTTTTTCCATTGCGTTGAATCAGCTGGATGTCGAATTTTATCATCAATTGTTCTACCTTCTGCATGCCATACCAAATTCTTAGCATCTCTTTCATTTGAGAAAAGACGCTTAAACCTTGGTATGATAGAAATACCATAACACTTTTGATGCAGCTCCTTTGTTCTTTTTGGATTGTCCTTTTTTTAACTTATACGTGAGGCTTCACACTTAGGACATTGATCTAAGTCTTTATACTCTGTTCGATATAGAATGCAATCGTTAGGACATGCGTGAATCCTTTCATAACTAACTCCCATCAGACACAATATCTTCTTAGCCTCATAGTTACGTCTTGGAAGTTCATTACCATCAGGAAGAATTTCACTTAGTAACTCAAGTAGGTTTATAAAATTTTTATCACTCCATCCATTTTTTGCCTTTAGGTTATACAATTTTAACGTAGCCGATAGACGTGTGAACTTAGTGCACCCTGGATACAAAGGTTTCACTCCATCACTATCTAATTGTTCAAACACACGTGAGGGATGCTCAGTGGAGTGATTTACATCATTAATCATATCATCTACTCGATCATTGCACTCTACGTCATAGTCATCTTTTTCAGAATCCTTCAGAGTCATTTGACATATTAGGTAATGCATCCTCCCCATGCCATATCCATCTTGTGTACCTCTTATAAATTCCATTGCATACAAGATGGTCTTTCAATTCTCCAACATTAACGAACACATTATTCCCACATTTCATACAAGGGCAAAAAATCTTATCAATGTCTTCTGCATGATTGATAGCGTGTCTAATAAATTGATCAACCCCTTTTCTGTAACTAGGATCCAGACGATCCGCAAACATCCACTCCCGATCCATGTAATTTCCTTTGTATATATATATATATATATATATATATATATATATATATATATATATATATATATATATATATCCTAGGTCACACTTGACCGATTACAAAGAACAGACATGCAAATTCTATCAAAGCTAGCGTAGGCTAATTCTACAAATTTTACCCACCAATAAGGACACATATGAATTTAACAAGTTATATGATACCTAATTTAACAAGGCAGATGATGTAAAATAACCACTAAGAAATAAAACTAATAGTGATTAAAACACTGAGAGCAACATAGATAAATCACACATGACATTATGCATTTATTATAAGTCAAATCACAAGTTTAAGATTGCAACCCACAAGATTTACTTAGACTTAAAGCTAAAGATAAGTACACATCTCCTGATGTCATGCAGTCGTACGTGGATATGGGTTCATTGTTACTACCAACATATAGAATCTTTCAGCACATATCATCGTTTAATAGTGTACAGCCGCAAAAAAAAAAAAAAAAAATCCAATAAAACCATAAGATTAAGTGAACTAATCGTTAACAACGACAGGCAAAGTTATCGAAATTGTAGTCGCAAAGAAGTTTATTGATGCGTATGCTAATCTATAAATAACAAACTAAGAGTTTTTGCAGCGGAATTAAAACTAAAAGAACTTATTTTTGTGTTTTTGTGTTTATATGGAAATAAACTAAAGAAAAACAATAAAGATATGATTCAATACCCGCAAGTAATTGAACCTGCCGAATTCAAAGAGTCGCAAAGGATTTAGTACTCAAGCATGAGTTTGTCGCCCGCAAGCAACCACACAAAGAATTTGAAGGAAACTCCCTTCGACTCTTCGATATTAATGCTCAACTGTAATCTGAAATCTGTCTATGAAAATACATGAGACTATCTCACCTTATATAGGGTAGAGATGTCTAGCTTATTGCCTTAATTCTACCTATATTAGAATAAGGAAACTAACTTAAAACTTACTAAATAATCAGACTTCCCAAATAAACTAGGAAACACTAATTATCGGAAACAAATTATAAGACTCTCTAAGGAAATAAGAAAAACTCTAAGCTAGAATGAATTTAGGAAGACTCCATAACTCGATTCTTGCTTGGCTTCCGCATCATTCCCCTCCTCTTGAAAGCGAATTGTCCTCAATTCTGAATCAACTACAATTCCACCAGGATCAAATATCAACCTAAAGAATTTTAGGACAAGAGTTACAAGGGACCCAAGTACCACACATAAGGCCAGTAGGAACTCCTCGTCGTGTCTTACACACATTCCTTCTCTTGGCACAAATCTTTCTTGTAGTTCAACAATTCCTTGATGCATAGGTTCATTGCTGTTCTTTCGCCAAACTTTGCTAGCATTCAGACTTGTGGCAAAAATTGTTGCATCTTTAAGGTTGTCCTTTGCACTATACTTGGAACTGAAAGCATCAATAGGTGATGGATGATATTGTATTTGACACATGCCAATAACAATTCGATCAGGCTCCCTTGCAATAGGCAAAATTCTTCCAACTTGTGCACTTGGACTTGTTTCAGTCTCTTCCTCAGATTCATCATCAGAACTTGTTAATGGAGAAATTAATTCACTAGAACAAAACAAATTTACCAGTTCAGAAGTTGGATACGTAGATAAGATATCCATGTTATCACTATCATGTGATTGTTCTTCGGCCACGAATTCATCTCCACTGTCATCATTGGTCAACTTGCTATATTCAACCACTTCTTGTATTGTCAGTGCACGGCTAGTAGGACACTCACTTTGATAATGCCCGAAACCTCTACATTTGTGGCATTGTCTCTTTAACTTGGGATCATGAGACATCGGTCCTTTGCTCTTTTCCTCAGTTGTAGGCTTTTGATATTCATGCTTCTTTTCAATTGTTGTGTCTTTCTGCTCTAGATCAAACGAGATGATCTTTGACTCACTTGGAGTAAAGAATTTCAGATTTCTCGTCTTTGCTTTTCTCTGTACTTGCTTCTCACACTTAATGGCCAGTTTACAAACATCACTGAAAGTCTCATACTCACGCAATTCAGCCATATCAAGCACATCAAAATTTAAACCATCAATGAATCTAGCAATTTTTTGTTCTTTCCTCTCCTCTAAGTCACATAGCATGATCAACTTCTCAAATTCAGCAATATATTCTTCAACCGAAAGATTACCTTGCTTAAGAGATGTCAAACACTTGTACTTGTCTTGAATGAAATTAGAGGGAACAAACCTCTTAGTTAGATGCTTCTTCAGTTTAGTCCAAGTTCGTATCTTTGGTTTGCAATCTTTCACTCTTTGCTTCTTTAAGTTATCAAACCACAAAGATGCGTACTTTGTGAGTTTAAGAGTTGCAATCTTGAAACTTTTCTCATCATCATAGCCTTTGTATTCGAAAACCCGCTCAGCAGCTCTAACCCAATCTAAGAAAGACTCGGGATCTAGCTTACCATTGAAATCAGAAAATGTCAAGTTTTAGGCCTCGATCATCATCTTTCTTAGACTTTGACGTAGTTACACCTTCTTCACAATCTGAACTATTCTTCCCGTTGCTTGACTTGCAATTCAGACCGTTCTCGTAGTAGAGATAATTGAACCAGTTTCGCCATCATCTCCTTTAAAATCGGAGATTTCTACACTAGACTTACTCGGAGTCTCTTCGTCGCCTGCCATATTGCGTCCTAACTAAAACATCAAATCACGTCTTTTTTTTTTTTTTATTACGATCACCGTAACCCACAGAACAGTAAATTTGAGAAAATTTACTAACCTAGCTCTGATACCACTTGATGCGTATGCTAATCTATAATTAACAAACTAAGAGTTTTTGCAGCAGAATTAAAACTAAAAGAACTTATTTTTGTGTTTATATGGAAATAAACTAAAGAAAAACAATAAAGATATGATTCAATACCCGCAAGTAATTGAACCTGCCGAATTCAAAGAGTCGCAACCCTTAATTCGATCCTCCGCAAAGGATTTAGTACTCACGCATGAGTTTGTCACCCGCAAGCAACCACGCAAAGAATTTGAAGGAAACTCCCGTCGACTCTTTGATATTAATGCTCAACTGTAATCTAAAATCTGTCTATGAAAATACATGAGACTATCTCACCTTATATAGGGTAGAGATGTCTAGCTTATTGCCTTAATTCTACCTATATTAGAATAAGGAAACTAACTTAAAACTTACTAAATAATCAGACTTCCCAAATAAACTAGGAAACACTAATTATCGGAAACAAATTATAAGACTCTCTAAGGAAATAAGAAAAACTCTAAGCTAGAATGAATTTAGGAAGACTCCATAACTCGATTCTTGCTTGGCTCCCGCATCATTTATAAGATGTTCTCAGCACACAACCTTGTTCGCAGGTGTCTTTGACAGGGAGTTCACCATTATGCAACGAGAAGAAAATTTCATACATTAGAGAACACCGAAATTTCAAAGAGATCGTGGAAGGGATCAGACAGCAGCAAAGAACATCAAAACACATTTTAAGTATTCAATTTTATTAATAAAAAGGGGGTGTTGGTCAATATTGCGACTGTCTTGAATCACAAACGTATCATATGCAGACAATGCATCGATCAGTACTAGAAATTTGGTTAATTATTTGCTACTTAATTAATACTATAATAGTAAAAGCAAATAAGCTGAGAACACGAAGGTGAGAAATCAAACAACAAAGTAGTGGGTCCTTCTTGAGATCAGTGTCTAATTAAGAAACTACTCTACTTAATCTCTGCTTTAGTCGCTTCTCTTTGTTTCAATTCAGTTGTAAACGTACACATTAGCTTTACGACTCAATTGAAAATCTTATGTGGGGAGTAGTATTAATACGCACATGAATACGAAAACAGAGTCGAAGGGAACTTACAACGGAATTACTAACCTTTTCTTATAATTTTGTCACTGAAGGTTCATAACCAAATAACAATAATCTTATGTTATATTAATGCATTAACACCGTTTTTTTAATCAACCGTTCCTTATCTCTACGAATTAAATCAGGTTCCCAATATAGGAACAGCCGTCAAAGACATACAAGCATAACAATATAAAATTAATTCTATAGCATACTATAAGCTCCATAGACGAATCCCAATCCTACTTCAACAAAGATTTAAAATTGGGTCTGATACTGCTATACAACAATTATAGCAATCCAAATTCTACAGCATACTATAAGCTCTAAAAATGAAGCTTGTACAAAAAGAATGATACAGCTATACAGCAATTACTACACCACCATTAAATATCACACACACATTGATTTGGATTCAAAATTAGGATAATTGACAATCTAATTGCATGTTCTAACAGAATTTGGAAGTGACTATGCTCATCACAACTTCACTTAATTTGTAACACCCCCAAATTTCCTTTCCCTTTTAAAAACATTTTTATCACGAACCAAAATACAAATAAGGAAATTCAGAGGTGTCACTCCGCACTCAAGTCAAATACCCGAATGCTAGGAGATTCCAAAAACCAGAATATGAATGTCTAATGGTCTAAATTAATCTATTACAATTCGAAATTAAATTACAACAATCCAAAATCCAAAATACGAAATATAAATGGTCTAAGTATTATCAATAGTCTATAGCTTAAAGCCTAAGCTTTATTTGATTCAACTACTATCTAGTGAGTCGTCATCCCCGTAATGCACCATCTACTTCATACCTGTGGTGGATTTAAAACACAAAAACCACAATTTGAAAAGTCAGTGAAATTGAGTAAGCTAACACCTCAACTCGTAGAAAACCAAAACCCTTACCTGGATTTTTAAAAACGTTTTAGTTTTATTTCCGAAAACACACTTAGCACATATTCCATATCAACCAAAAGAATTCAAATCAACAACGAAAGATCAAATTACACAAACTTTCACAACCATCAATCAAAGTTTAATTAAATAAAGAATCCACTCCGAACTTCCAATCCAATCCAACGTATTACTTCACAACTTTGTCAATTTATTGTATCATACCAAACCAAAGACTACTAGACCTTAAGTGTGCACACCCCCCATTAAGTATTTTTAACCTTAATAGAGTAGTACTAGAGCCAAGCCCACTTATAAACCGATGCGGTGAGGCTGTAATTAGGAATCGATGCGACTCCGTCACAATAATTAGGAGCAACTCCGAGGATCCGACACATTAGGGGCAACTCCGAGGCCCCGACACAATCATTATACCACCATACTTCATCAAATCTCCATATCACCATCATAGTTTACGTTCACAATTTGAATCATTCTTGAGCCATTCACAACCAATAACACACACAAAACCACTTATACTTTCATTGCAACAAACCACACAAGTACAATGTAATAACCATAAAGAAAACTGAATCGTTCTCCACCTAGCATGATACTAAGTTCTCATCCATCACACCAAACACATATAGCACATAATTTTAAAAGATTTCTACAAGTTTAAGAAAGGTTGAGCATGCTAGCTTACCTTTTCAATGCACACAAGGACACGACAACACAACGGTCACTAATACTCTTCGTCTACGAACTCAGGGGCTACAATTACAACCAATAATCCCAAATCAATACTAATCTCACCTAATCATTCATCTAATACTTATATTAATTCTATTCTATATGCAATGCCATGATAATTTAAATCTAACCCAACAATTAACAAGTAACCAGCAATTCCAATTCTAATTCAATACTTTGCTTCTAATACTCAAACAACACTCAATTTATTTTAAAAATTCTCAAAGACTTACAATTTCTTTTAAAACAGAATCTAATTCATAAAAACAAACTTTTAATTATTATGATTTATTTAGGGCTTATTAATTCAATTTATATTATGTTTTAATTATCAAAAACATGTTTTAATTACACAAAAATTCATAAAAACGAATTAAATCAACCAATTAACGAAAATCAGTTTATAATTATATAAATCATCTAATTTTCGAAAACCCCAATTACTTTAATTATTTAAGCAAATTATACTAATTAAGAAACAATTTCTCAAAATTACTTCAAATTACAATTCCTACAAAACATGAACCAAGACCAACTCAAATCCCCAATTAAAATTAAGAACCCTAATTAAAAGATTATTAGCACACTAAAATCATAACTTCCGGAACTAATTGACCCTAATTCGAGTAATTAAGCTAATTAACCCCAAAAACGTGATTAGTGAAAATCAACCCAAATCAAGCATCAAAACCAATTCTTTGTGTATAAAACTAACCCTAATCAATTACCCAATACTTATAACATATACTAGGACTGATTAATCATGATTTAAAGCAATAAAACGAATTGAAACGATGTTTAATAAGAAGGATGAAAAACAGGGGAAGCTAGGGGAGAACACGTTACCCACGGCGTGAAAGAGGAGGAAAGGGAGTTGTGCGGTGGTCGGCCGACGAGGGTGAGCGGCGGCGACTTCTGGGCAGGTGGGAGAAGAGGTGGTCGGCGATTTCTGGGCAGGTGCGATCGACAGGAGGCAGGGGAAGGGTAAGGGGAAGGCAGGGGAAAGCAGGGGAAGGGAAAGGGTGTTTTTATAGGGTGCCGGGGTTTTTTTTTTTTTTTTTTTGTTCGTTCGTTTTTTTTTTTTTTCCTTTGTCCTTTACTTTCCTTTTTCCTTTTACTTTTCTGATTTCTTTTTTTTTTTTTTTTTCTTTTTGGGTTGGGTTGGGGTATGATTTGTGTATGGGCCAATAGTGTTGGTTTTGGGTTGGTGTTAGTTCATTTGCTAGAGTTGACCCAATTTAGGAATAGATGCCCAAATAGAAATTCCGATTTTAAAAAAACCCTTTTCGAACTTATTTTGAAAACGACTCACAATTAACATTTAAAATCTTTTGCACTCCAATAATCTAGTTAATAAATTAAAATTATTAATATAAAATACTTTGAAATTTCGGGATATTACATCCTTCCCCCCTTAAGAAAATGCTTCGTCCTCGAAGCGCGAAGTAATTAGGTGAACTCGTTAAACAAACACATCACACATACCAAATCATATGATGCAAGTGTATGAATGCAATGCATGCTCAAAGTAAAAGAACGAAGTTAGTATCACATTCTTCCCCCCTTAAAAGGGAGTTACGTCCTCGTAACTCTAGTTATACCTGATCAAAGAGGTGTGGGTATTTTCGTTTCATGTCATCCTCGGCTTCCCATGTAGCTTCTTTAGTTTGGTGGTTAGTCCACAACACTTTGACCAACTTGGTGACCTTGGTCCGGGTATTCCTAGTTTTGGTGTCTAAGATTTTCACTGGATGTTCCTCATAAGTCAAAGATGGATCTAATTCGACTGTTTCAGGTTTTAAAATATGAGAAGGATGTGAAATGTATTTTTTGAGTTGTGACACATGAAAAACATTATGAACCCTATGGAGGTCTGAAGGAAGATCTAGTCTATAGGCCACCTTTCCAATTTTCTCTAGAATATCATAAGGACCAATGAACTTAGGACTTAGTTTCCCTTTCTGACCAAATCGCATAACCCCTTTTGTCGGTGAAACTTTCAAAAATGCTTTCTCTCCTATTTCGAATTCAACTGGACGCCGTTTCTGATCTGCATATGACTTCTGACGATCTTGTGCTGATTTCATTCTTTCCTTTATCAAACGAACTTGGTTCATTGTATCTTCGATCAACTCTGGTCCTAGAACCACTGTCTCACTTATGTCGCTCCAACACAAAGGTGTCCTACATTTTCTACCATAAAGTGCTTAGTACGGTGCCATCCCTATACTTGCATGGTAGCTATTGTTGTAGGAGAATTCAATCAATGGTAACCTATCAATCCACGAACCTTGGTAATCTATAGCACAAGCTCTCAACATATCCTCTAAGGTCTGAATCGTGCGCTCAGTCTGACCGTCTGTGGGTGGGTGAAACGCAGTGCTGAAGTTCAATTTAGTTCCCAAGGCCTTCTGAAATTCTTTCCAAAAATGAGCTAAGTAATTGGGATCTCTATCAGAAACAATCGTACTAGGTACCCCATGATATCTCACAACATTGTTGATATACGCATGCGCCCTTTGCTCCATGTTCCAAGTGTCCTTCATAGGAATAAATCGAGCAGTCTTAGTCAGTCTATCTACAACCACCCAAATTTGGTTCATACCATTCTTTGTAACTGGCAATGCTGTCACGAAATCCATGGATATTGAATCCCATTTCCAAGTAGGTACATCTAATGGTTGCACTAGTCCTCCCATTCTTTTGTGCTCAAACTTTACCTTCTGACAAGTAAGACACCTAGAAACAAATTCTGCAACCTCATTCTTCATCCTTGGCCACCAAAAGAACTTCTTCAAATCCTTGTACAACTTATCACCCCCAGGGTGAACTAAGTATGGAGTATTATGTGCCTCAGTCATCAATCTTTCTTTCACATCACTACACTTCTGAGGTACACACCATCTACCTTTGAATCTAATACTACCATCACCGAAAATCTGAAACTCATTGGTCAAACCACTCTCAATCTTCTTTTTGATTCTTTCCAACTTGACATCACCAGGTTGTCCTTGACGAATCTCATCAAATATGTCCGAAGTGGCAGTCATACTAAACAAATGATTCTCCAAAGCCCCATGTTCTACCACCTCTAGATTCATTTTCTGAAACTCCACGCACAGTTCATTAGGGACGACCCACATAGAGTTCAAGGTATGACTCGATTTCCTACTCAAATCATCTGCAACAACATTAGCTTTCCCTTCATGATACTGAATCTCCAAATCATAATCCTTAATGAGTTCTAACCATCGCCTTTGTCTCATGTTCAGTTCTTTCTGGGTGAAGATATACTTAAGGCTTTTATGGTCAGTAAAGATTTTACAAGTCGTGCCATATAAGTAATGTCTCCATATCTTCAATGCGAACACAACAGCAGCTAATTCTAAGTCATGGGTGGGATAATTTTCTTCATGAGGTTTTAGTTGTCTAGACGCATAAGCAATAACTTTCCCTTTCTGCATCAACACACAACCTAAACCCTTTTTCGATGCATCACTATACACCTCAAATCCCTCAGATTCTGACGGTAAGGTTAAAACAGGTGCCGTAGTCAACAATTCCTTCAATTTCTGAAATGCTTCCTCACAACGGTCATCCCACTCATACTTTGTACTCTATTTCATTAAATTAGTGAGGGGTCTAGCAATGGTCGAGAAATCCTTCACAAATTTCCTATAGTAGCCAGCCAAACCCAAGAAACTCCTGATATCAGTAACTGATTTAGGTGTAGGCCAATCTTTCACAGCTTTAATCTTTCCTGGATCAACAGAAATTCCTTCACTACTAATGACATGTCCCAAGAAGGCTACCTTATTAATCCAGAACTCACATTTTGACAATTTCGTATACAACTTATGATCTCTCAATGTTTGCAAAACTAGCCTAAGATGCTTTTCATGTTCTTCCTTACCCTTTGAATACACCAAAATATCATCAATGAAAACCACGACAAAACGATCAAGATAAGTTCTGAAGATTCTATTCATCACATCCATGAACACAGCAGGAGCATTAGTCAATCCAAAAGGCATCACAGTGAACTCATAATGACCATAACGTGTCCGAAAAGCAGTTTTAGGGATATCTTGTTCAGCAATCCTAAGTTGATGATACCCAGATCGCAAGTCAATCTTAGAAAAAGTGTCAGCACCTCTTAACTGGTCAAACAAATCATCTATCCTCGGCAATGGGTACTTGTTCTTAATGGTCACATTATTCAGCTCTCGATAGCCAATACACAACCTTAACCCACCATCCTTCTTCTTAACAAACAAAACAGGAGCTCCCCATGGCGATACACTCGGTCTTATGTATCCCTTCTCTATCAACTCTTGTAACTGGTCTTTCAATTCTTTCATCTCAGCTGGTGCCATCCTATATGGTGCTTTGGAAATTGGTGCAGTTCCTGGCACTAAGTCAATGGTAAACTCTACTTCTCTATTAGGAGGCATTCCTGGTATTTCATCTGGAAACACATCTGGAAACTCATTTACCACGGCAATTTCATCAAGTCCTTTTTCTTCCACACTCGTGTCCTGGATAAAGCAGAGATAGGCTAGGTGGCCCTTCCTAATTTTGGTGAAGATAGACATGGCAGACACAATTTTGATAGCAGGTTTATGAACTACCCCTCTATAAGAAATTCTTTGCCCCTTGGGTCCTTTCATACTAACTTTTTGTTCAAAACAGTCAGTGTTGGCCTTATACCTACCCAACCAGTCCATCCCTAGGATAACATCTATATTTAGAAGGTCGAATTGGATAAGGTCTGCAGGTAGTCTGGTTCCCATTATTTCTACATCTACCCCTTCAAAGATTTTATCACATATAACGACTTTACCAGATGGAACAGCTATAGGTGTAGAAATTTGAGAACTGGGTTCAAGACACAATTTATGAACAAATGAAGATGAAATGAAAGAATAAGAGGCTCCAGAATCAAATAAGACAAAAGCAGGAGTATTATGGACTACGAAAGTACCGGTCACCACATTGGTCGTAGTATCAGCCTGAGCTCTATTCATGACAAAGATTTGGCCTGGATTACGCTGGTTGTTCCCTCCTTGAGCATTAATGTTGGCATTCCCACCAGCGTTCCCATTGGCATTCCTAACAGCAGCTCCATTGTTGTTACCATTACTAGCTTGAGCATTGTTGTTGTTACCTTGGAATCTAGCATTGTTCCCATTATAGTTGCCCCTGAATTGGTTCTGGTTTTGGTTGTTGCCTTGGTAATTGGGGCGAGTGTTATTGTTGTAGGAATTTTGGTTGTTGTTTTGGTAAGTAGGACGAGGATTGTTATTGTATGAATTTTGGTTGAAGTTTTGGTTTGCTCTATTGTTTCCCACATAACCATTTCCCATTTGATTTTGGGGTTTAGACCTACACTCAAATGCTCTGTGCCCCATCTTTCCACAATTAAGACAGTTGATAGTCTTCCCAAAGCAGTCAGTACCAGGATGGTCCCCATTGCATCTCCTACAGTAAAAATGGCGCTCAATTTTCCTGTCTCGGCCATGGTTCTGGAAGTTGTTCCCATGAAAGTTCCTGTTGAACCCTTGGTTGCCTCCAAAGTTATTTGGTTTCCCCCTCTTGTCATTCCCATGGTTGTGGTTCTTGCCAGTCTCATTTGGGTTGGATGTTTGGGGTTCAAACTTTCTCTTGTTTCGGGTTTCTTCCCTAAGCTCATGCACTCTCCACCCATTAGCAGCTTTTCTATAAGCCTCATGCACATCAGCAAAGGTCATCATGACCATGGTTTCCTGGAGGCTGTAGTCAAGTCACTCAATGAATCTAGTGATCTTTGAGGCATCATCTGGTAAAATAGTGGTTGCAAAACGAGAAAGTTCAAGGAATTTGGCATAGTAATCACTCACACTTCCCCTGTTTTGTTTCAGTGCTAGGAATTCAGAGAGTTTCCTTTGCCTAACATGCTCGGGGTAGAATCTCTGTCTTAGGGCATTCTTAAGGCTATCCCAATTGAAGTTTGGTTGAGCTTGGAAGGCTGCTCCAGTGGCTGACCACCAAATATCAGCTTCTCCTTTAAAGTAGAAGACAGCTCCATCTACCTTTTGGTTTGCTGGACAGTTAATGGTGTTGAAGATTTTCTCCATATCTCTTATCCAATTATCAAGTTCAGTAGGATCTTCACGCCCATAATAAAACTCAGGTTTCCTTTGGGATATCTTCTTAGCCCAGTCAATCACAGGTGGTTGGTTACTGTTTTGCAGCAATTGGACCACAGCAGCTGCAAACTGGTGAAATCCATCGTTTTGTTGTTGTTGGTTCATGTTTCTGTTAATTCGTCTTGTATAGTAGCGATGAATGGGGTGCATATAACCTACACTAACGAGTTATTTATGATTACATTTCTACTTTACTTAATAGTTCAATATATAATGCAATTAGCACAAAATAACATTTCAAGTATTTAATAAAAGAAGTCATATAAATTTCATTAATATTAAAGCTTAAAGCATCCATAAATAATAAAACATATAAATCATCGACGCAGCGATGTCCGAACAATAATTTAAGATGCTACTATAGAGCATTTTTATTATAGTTATTATGCTAGTCACTAACTCTCATTACTAAGGGTAGGGTAGGAGGGTACTATCCATGTTTTATTATACTTCCTCTATAGTCGAGTCAACTACTTCTCCATCCTCTAGCCATTCCTTGTGTGCCTCTAGGAGTCTCGTAGCTAGGATCTCTGGTGTGATCAACCATCTACCTTGATGGGTGTACTTCTCTACATTGGGTAATGCTCCTTTCTTAATAAGATCTTTATATTTACCCTTGAAATACGCCCAGGGCGCTCTATTTGGTAGAGTCCTTACAATAAATCTGGCTTGAGCAAGAGGGTGGAAATAGTAGTCATCCTTATATTTTCGCCCATAATAGTCGCATTGATTAGCTACCCTTTGACAATATGCCACGATCTCTTCATCGTCTCCCATCCTAAGCCTCAAGGGGTTGTCGGCTTTTATTTCAGCTTTGGTTGGTGTCCTAATTAAACGAACCATCCTATAAAAGGTACACATTAACTTAGCACTTATCCCCAATGAAGCAATTATGAGTACAATAATCAACATATAAATGAATTAACTTGAAATTCCTAACATTTCAATCTCCACCAGCTCAAATGTGGATTATTCCAATCATCACAAGAGATTATGACATTCACACCTTAGTTACAGTACATTAACCAACCATAGACATTTCATAGCATGCTTGTAAAATTCATAATTTCGTAACGTGATCCATATCGTTCCAAGCAATTAAGGTAACTTTTGATCTTCTGGAATTCTATCAATCTCATTCATTGCATTCCAATCATTTAAAATTTCAAATCATCGCTTTCATTTATTAGAACTCCACCACCATAATTTGAATTCAATCAAGAGTAATCATACATAACTTCACATGCAGTATTAATACAAGTAGTAAGTAAGGAGAAATTAAGTACACATAAATAAGCAAACCCATCCCCCATACGGCTTGGTTCATTTTAAATTCTATATTATTATTTTGTCTTGTTCATTCTTTCATTCTATTTCCTAATCTTATTAATTCATTTTAAGTTTTTGACCTAACCTGGCTCTGATACCATCTGTAACAGCCCGAACCACCATACGTCGCAACACAACCCAATAAGATGGGTAGTCACCTCTTAGGCCCATATATCCTCTCCGGGCTCTAAAAGGTGAAGGCCTTGTTGGTAGTATGATGGTAGGAATCGATTATAAACTGATCATGTGAGCTTTATTTTCCCAATGTGGGACAAATCAACTCCATAAACCACTTTCCAAATTCCGTAGTGTTACAAACTCCCCCACTTAAAGAACGCAACGTCCCCGGTGCCCCTCGACCAAACCATACCAACATTAACACAGGTCCAAGATCTCCCCCGCTAGACGGCTGACCTGGGCCTTGCCCCAGCACTCAACACGCGGTCGCAGGGTTGCTCTGATACCAACTGTAACACCCCCAAATTTCCTTTCCCTTTTAAAAACATTTTTATCACGAACCAAAATACAAATAAGAAAATTCAGAGGTGTCACTCCGCACTCAAGTCAAAGACCCGAATGCCAGGAGATTCCAAAAACCAGAATATGAATGTCTAATAGTCTAAATTAATCTATTACAATTCGAAATTAAATTACAACAATCCGAAATCCAAAATACGAAATATAAATGGTCTAAGTATTATCAATAGTCTATAGCTTAAAGCCTAAGCTTTATTTGATTCAACTACTATCTAGTGAGTCGTCATCCCCGTAATGCACCATCTACTTCATACCTGTGGTGGATTTAAAATACAAAAACCACAATTTGAAAAGTCAGTGAAATTGAGTAAGCTAACACCTCAACTCGTAGAAAACCAAAACCCTTACCTGGATTTTTAAAAACGTTTTAGTTTTATTTCCGAAAACACACTTAGCACATATTCCATATCAACCAAAAGAATTCAAATCAACAACGAAATATCAAATTACACAAACTTTCACAACCATCAATCAAAGTTTAATTAAATAAAGAATCCACTCCGAACTTCCAATCCAATCCAACGTATTACTTCACAACTTTGTCAATTTATTGTATCATACCAAACCAAAGACTACTAGACCTTAAGTGTGCACACCCCCCATTAAGTATTTTTAACCTTAATAGAGTAGTACTAGAGCCAAGCCCACTTATAAACCGATGCGGTGAGGCTGTAATTAGGAATCGATGCGACTCCGTCACAATAATTAGGAGCAACTCCGAGGCTCCGACACATTAGGGGCAACTCCGAGGCCCCGACACAATCATTATACCACCATACTTCATCAAATCTCCATATCACCATCATAGTTCACGTTCACAATTTGAATCATTCTTGAGCCATTCACAACCAATAACACACACAAAACCACTTATACTTTCATTGCAACAAACCACACAAGTACAATGTAATAACCATAAAAAAAAAACTGAATCGTTCTCCACCTAGCATGATACTAAGTTCTCATCCATCACACCAAACACATATAGCACATAATTTTAAAAGATTTCTACAAGTTTAAGAAAGGTTGAGCATGCTAGCTTACCTTTTCAATGCACACAAGGACACGACAACACAACGGTCACTAATACTCTTCGTCTACGAACTCAGGGGCTACAATTACAACCAATAATCCCAAATCAATACTAATCTCACCTAATCATTCATCTAATACTTATATTAATTCTATTCTATATGCAATGCCATGATAATTTAAATCTAACCCAACAATTAACAAGTAACCAGCAATTCCAATTCTAATTCAATACTTTGCTTCTAATACTCAAACAACACTCAATTTATTTTAAAAATTCTCAAAGACTTACAATTACTTTTAAAACAGAATCTAATTCATAAAAACAAACTTTTAATTATTATGATTTATTTAGGGCTTATTAATTCAATTTATATTATGTTTTAATTATCAAAAACATGTTTTAATTACACAAAAATTCATAAAAACGAATTAAATCAACCAATTAACGAAAATCAGTTTATAATTATATAAATCATCTAATTTTCGAAAACCCCAATTACTTTAATTATTTAAGCAAATTATACTAATTAAGAAACAATTTCTCAAAATTACTTCAAATTACAATTCCTACAAAACATGAACCAAGACCAACTCAAATCCCCAATTAAAATTAAGAACCCTAATTAAAAGATTATTAGCACACTAAAATCATAACTTCCGGAACTAATTGACCCTAATTCGAGTAATTAAGCTAATTAACCCCAAAAACGTGATTAGTGAAAATCAACCCAAATCAAGCATCAAAACCAATTCTTTGTGTATAAAACTAACCCTAATCGATTACCCAATACTTATAACATATACTAGGACTGATTAATCATGATTTAAAGCAATAAAACGAATTGAAACGATGTTTAATAAGAAGGATGAAAAACAGGGGAAGCTAGGGGAGAACACGTTACCCACGGCGTGAAAGAGGAGGAAAGGGAGCTGTGCGGTGGTCGGCCGACGAGGGTGAGCGGCGGCGACTTCTGGGCAGGTAGGAGAAGAGGTGGTCGGCGATTTCTGGGCAGGTGCGATCGACAGGAGGCAGGGGAAGGGTAAGGGGAAGGCAGGGGAAAGCAGGGGAAGGGAAAGGGTGTTTTTATAGGGTGCCGGGGTTTTTTTTTTTTTTTTTCCTTTTTCCTTTTCTTTCCTTTTTCCTTTTACTTTTCTGATTTTTTTTTTTTTTTTTTTTTCTTTTTGGGTTGGGTTGGGGTATGATTTGTGTATGGGCCAATAGTGTTGGTTTTGGGTTGGTGTTAGTCCATTTGCTAGAGTTGACCCAATTTAGGAATAGATGCCCAAATAGAAATTCCGATTTTAAAAAAACCCTTTTCGAACTTATTTTGAAAACGACTCACAATTAACATTTAAAATCTTTTGCACTCCAATAATCTAGTTAATAAATTAAAATTATTAATATAAAATACTTTGAAATTTCGGGATATTACATAATTAGTTGGTGTTTGTGATTTAGAACGGTTCTTAGAAGAAACGTTCTCATAAATATGACTATTGTATATGTATTTGTTTTTTGGATTTTTGTTCAAATTTGTCGCTTTGTGAGTATGATAGTATAAGAGAACGGTTTTGCAAAATTGTGTTCTCTAAGGTGATTAGATTGTTTAGTTATGCTAGGTAAACCACTAATTAAAGAATGGCCTTGCATATATGTCTACTTATCGATATAGTAAGTTGAAACGATTGTTGTATTAATACAAATGACGCGGTGAATTTTATGTTAATTTATGACTATATATATGGATTTGGACGATCGCAAATGGATAACAACATCAAAGATAGGTGACAAAGAATATGAAGATGGAATTCTAAGATTCTTTGCATTTGTTGAAAAAAATTGTAAAGATCTAAAGAATGTGTCTTGCCCTTGTTGGAAGTGCCATAATATGAGGTGGTTTTCTTGGCAAACTGTAAAGATACATTTGAGAAAGTCAGAGTTTGATTCGGCTTATGTGAGATGGGTTTTTCACGGGGAATCAAATGGTGGTGGTGAACCTAGTATTCATTCTAATGTTCACAAAGATGTTAATGTTAATGTGAATGTTAATGAGACTTTTGTTCAACATGTACATGCGAATGATATAGAGCAAGATATGGATGTGCTATCTGAACACAATGATGGTAATAAGGAGTTTGATGATGAGATCAGTGAGGTTGATGATGATATTATTAATGAGGTTGATGATGATGTTGTTAATGAGGTTGATGATGATGTTGTTAATGAGGTCGATGATGCCGACATTAGTGGAGATGACCCAGAAATGATAAACAATTTATTGAATGAGAATGAAAAAAGTTTGTACAAGGGTTGTAAAAAATACACCAAATTGTCGGCTGTTCTAAAATTGTTTAATTTAAAAGCGACAAATGGGTGGAGTGATAACGTTTTACTGATTTGTTAGAGTTGTTGAATGATATGTTGCCCGAAGGGAATACCCTCCTTACTCGTACATATAATGCAAAGAAGATGATGGCTTCAATGAGTTTTGGTTATAAAAAGATACATGATTGTCCAAATGATTGCATCTTGTATCGCAATGATTACGAGAATGAGATAAATTGTCCTATTTGCGGTGCTTATCGCTGTAAGGGGAATCGATATGGGGTTCCGGCCAAAGTATTGTGGTATTTTCCAATAATACCAAGATTTAGAAGACTTTTTGCAAATCGAGAGGATGCAAAGTGGTTGACATGGCATAAATCAGGAAAGGATAGGGAAAATGATGGTAAGTTGAGGCATTCGGCAGATGGAGCTCAGTGGAAGTTTATTGACTCCAAATATTCTGATTTTAGTAAAGAGCCAAGAAACTTACGCCTTGCTTTGTCCACCGATGGGATGAATCCGTTTGGCAATTTGAGTAGTACTCATAGCACTTGGCCCGTGATATTGGTGACTTACAATTTGCCTCCACACCTATGCATGAAACGGAAGTATATGATGTTGTATTTGTTGATATCCGGGCCTAAACAACCTGGAAATGACATTGATGTATACTTGGCCCCTCTTCTTGATGACTTAAAATTGTTGTGGAATGAAGGTGTGCAGGTTTTCGATGCTCATGCAGGCAATTCATTCAAGTTAAGAGCATTATTGTTCAACACTTTACAAGATTTTCCTGTTTATGGAAATCTCTCGGGATATTGTGTGATAGGGGGTAAGGCTTGCCCTATATGTGAGGACGATGCTGATATCATTCGTCTCAAAGAAGCAAACAAAAATGTTTATCTCAATCATCGTAGGTTTTTATGTGAAAATCATAGATATCGTAGATTTAAGAAAGCTTTCAATGGACGGACCGAGCACCGGCCGCGTCCTAGGAGGTTGTTTGGATCAGAAGTCTACGATAAAGTCAAAGACCTACCAATCACATATGGCAAGAAAGGTAAAAAGTCTAAAAACCAGCAAAGAATCACAATTGGGTATAAGAAGCGATCCGTGTTCTTTGAACTCCCTTATTGGAAAGATTTGTGTGTTAGACATTCTCTTGATCTCATGCACATAGAGAAGAACATGTGTGAAGCTCTTGTTAGTACTTTGTTGAATATTCCTTCGAAAACCAAAGACACCGTTCAAGGAAGGAATAACATGATTGCATTATGGGAGGTAAGAACTGAATTGAAACCACAATTGAAAGGGTCGAAATACTTTCTACCTCCGGCTGTCCATACTCTCTCAAAAAAAGAGAAAAGAGCAACTTGTGAGTGCTTGAAGGGAGTTAGTTCCGGAAGGGTATTTATCTAATATCAGTAGTCGAGTTTCTTTGCAAGATTTGAAACTTGTAGGTATGAAATCTCATGATTGTCATACGCTAATGCAACAATTGTTGCCGGTGGCTATCCGTTCTATTTTGCCCAAGAAAGTTCATTGTGCTCTAACGAATCTTTGTTTGTTCTTTAATGTCATTTGTAGTAAAGAGATTTCTGTTAAGGAATTGGACGCCTTGGAAGAGGGTGTTATATTCACTTTGTGTCAGCTTGAAATGTATTTTCCTCCTTCCTTTTTTGATATTATGGTTCATTTGCCTGTTCACTTGGTAAAAGAGGTGAAAGAATGTGGTCCGATATATTTGAGATATCAATATCCTTTTGAGAGACTCATGAAGATTTACAAAGATTATACAACCAATAAAGCTTATCCGGAAGGATGAATTGCGGAGCGTTACATCATTGAGGAGGCGCTTTCCTTTTGCTATGAGTTTTTGTCGAATGCTGAACGTATAATTACTCGTAGACACGTGCCTTGCAATTTGAGAAAATGGAAAGACTTAAACAAAGCAACCGCGAGGAGAATATGTGAAGACATTGAAGTAAGTCAGAAACATCTTTTTACCTAATATATATATAGTAGCTATTAAATAGGCACTTATCATTAACTTTTAATGATATGTAATTGTATTTGCATTATGTAGGGTGCTTTCTTTGTTCCTGACAAACGTAAAGGTCATTGGATTCTATGTGAGGCCGCTAAACATTTCAAAAGATGGAGATGTACCCTTCACATCCATCATATGTATATATATGACAAGGAAGAAAGAAACACACAAAGAGGTTAGGAATAAATAAGGTGAAACCTGATTGTTATGAGCATATCACTCAAGAACAATGGGACGACTTTGTTGAGTATCATACCTCCAATGTATTTCTAGTAAGTTTGCAAAATTGAATCATCCTAATTTTAATAATTTAGATAATTTTTATTTATATTATTTGCTCATATTTACTTATTTCGTTTTTGTTTTGTTTTTTACAAGAAAAAAAAGCAAGAGCGGAGTTGTCAATATTAAAGAGAAGAAATCACTATATTATGGGTCTCGAAAAGGATATATCGGAATCAATGAGGAGATTGTAAGTCACTATATCGCTTCATTAAAAGGCTTATCTTCGATACTATATGTATATATATATATATATATATATATATATATATATATATATATATATATATATATATATATATATACACACACACATATAGTATTTATTTTGTTAATTATAATTATCCTTTCTTTTCAATTTCATAAAGGTCGAAGATTGTGCAAAACAAGGGATCGAGATACAAGATGTACCTAGATATCTCACTTGGCTAAAAGGACATTCGAGGAAAACGGCGAAATGACCGATTATGACTAAGAAATTGCCAAAGAAATTGTAAGAACGAACATTTAATTTTCGATCAATAAATTAAACCATTTTTTTGTAGCTTAAAATTTTTTCACATTAATAATAATAATAATATTTTTTTTTTCATGTAATTAGGCAAGGTTGGAAAAGGAGGATAAGGAAGGAAAATTTATTCCTCAAGGCCGAAATGATATTTTGGCAAGTGCGGTTAAGAAGCGTGACCATCCGGGACGTGTTCTAGGGATGCCTACAAGTCTCACCATTTCCGATGTCTTTGGTAAACAAAAAAAACGAAGTTCGGAACTTAAGTTGGAAGAACAACTTCATGTTACCCAGGATAAACTTAATTCAACTCTAAATAAGGTCGATATGTTAGGGCAAATTGTTATGTCTATGGGTGATGGTGTGCTTAGTGAAGTGCAAATGGAATTGTTATCTAAAGTTTTTCCGGTTAGTTCTCAATTTTCTGGAAATCGTGATGATATGGAGGAAGAAGTAGCAGGTATTAACTCGAAACTCCTCAAAATCAAGAGGATGAAGCTGATTATCATACTCCACCTCATATGCAATTTCAACAAAGTAGTCTGATTGTTATTCCAAAGACATCTCATAATTTTGTAGATCCCGGGCCTGAGGTAAAATTTTCATTTATCTATTCATATATTATCGTGTGAAAAGTAAATTTTGTTTTATAATATTGATTTGAGATGTACATGTTAATTGTGTTCTAGGAATGGACGGAGTGTCTATTTTTATCGCCGAAAACGGGGAACATAGTGACGGAGGGGAAGGCTAGGAATCATGATCCAAGAAGCACGGTTTCCATCCGTGTACATTGCATGCCTCTACTCGATAACTGTAAGGAAGTGATCATACTCAAAGATATCGTGCCACATGAACCATTGCTATATCCCAACTCAGAGTTAGCTTTTGTTAGTCAAGCCGTAAACATCCGAACTATATGGCATATTGCATATATTTATCCCAAAGAATATTATAAGATAATTTTCTTTTTTTTTATATGTTTGTCTTGATTATATTTTTTTGAATTTCTTGATAGGTTAAAGTCATTTATTATTATGTATTTTTTGTTTCATTATTTGTTATTAGGCAGCGGAAGAACCATCCAAGAAAACTCGTCCGTCCTCCACCTCCAAACCTACTCGTGATCAAATCTAGAAGTTGACTGTTGAGCAGAAAAAGAAGGTCGTGAGAACAGTTTTGATAAAAAAAACCTTTGGAGAGAGTCTTTGAAAATGAAGGCGGAGAATGAAATGAAGGAGATTCTTATTCCTGAACATGTGACCCACAATGAGCAAACAACATATGTTGGTTGGGAAGAGATGCAAGAATGGTGTCTTCAAGACGAAATTCAATCTACTTATATGATCATATTCATGAGGTAAGAATTTACATACAATAGTTCTTATCTTTTCATTTTTATACTTTTCTAAATTCATCACATTTTATACATGCATAAATTCCCAATTTGTATGATATAGGTACTTGCATAATATGGCCACCCAAAATGGGACAATTCATTGCTATGGGTTTTTGGATTCAAGTATGTTGTCCCCAATTAGTGTTGCAAGCAACGAAACGCGTGTGGCTTATATTTTAAAAGCATTTCCATGTACATCATGTCTAAGTGGTGATAAATTGTTCTTTGCTCCTTATAATGAAAGGTATCTTTTGCATTCTGATAACACGTTTTGATTATTTGTCTATTTCCGGCCATGAATGTGATATTATTGTTTCATAATTATAGTGCCCATTGGATGCTCGCGGTGGTGAATCCCGGATCACGGATTGTTTATTGGTTAGATTCCGCCAATACAAGACATGAACCCCCACAATTCTTATTTAATCTACTAGTCGAGTAAGTTTTATTTTTATCTATTATTTTAATTTCGAATTTATTACTACTATGTTATATGATAAGAACTTGTATATAAACTTATAATGTGTACGTAGGAGCAACAATAGTTTCCAGAGTGCTAATCCTCTTGCGAGTCTTTAAAAATCCTCAAAGTTAAGATGGACGGTGGTGACGGTAAATCAATCATAATAACTTGTTGTCTTTTGTTTTTCAATTAATTTTTTATCTAAAACAAGTTTATATGGAGTAATTAACTTTATTTCGTGATTTAATATAGGTCCCTCGACAACCTTTAGGATCAATGGATTGTGGATACTATGTGTGTTGCTATATGAAAGAAGTAATTGAAACGGGCAAAAATTTCATTCCCAAATCGGTAATTATGAAAAACTACTAACTTTCATAAATTTAGATTTTTCTCAACAATGAATTTGGAATCCTCTCACAATAGGTTGTGATTATTGACTATAGTTTTGTGTTCTTTTGTAATATGTTATCAAAGACCGTCCGCAATACTACTCCGATAAAGAAATTGATGAAGTGCGAGACATATTGGCCGACATAGTTCTTCGGGTTGGTCAAAATGATGATGACATCATTTAGCATGCGTATATAAGGTAATTTAGTCATATGTAGTATCGGATAGTTAACTACCTTAGCTTGCATGCTTATGGTAGTTGATAGAGAACTTAGATTTTGTAGGATGGCCGGGGAACTTGGATTTGTTGAATATATAGTAGTTGTTAGATGAAAATGGTGTTGTACATTGCTATTGTACTTTGAAGTATGAGAATGGAGTAGAAGAATGGGTATGATTTGTGGAGTAGAAGAATGGGTATGGTTTTTTCTCATTTCTTAGTAGGTTGTAGGCGCGGTCCGCGTTGTTTTGATGACGGACTGCCAAATTTTTCTAGATAGGAGGCCTGTATATTCATCCAAAAAAAAAAACACACCTATGAGAACGGTTTTTACCACCAAAAACCGTTCTCAAAGGTTCCCACCAAAAACGCGCACCAGCAGACAATTCAAAATTTGAGCAAGGGCCTAAGAGAAAACCGTTCTAAAAGGTAAGGTGCCTAAGAGAACGGTTTTATTAAAAACCGTTCTAAAAGGTCTTTTAGAACGGTTATGTGCATAACCGTTCTTATACCCTTTTAGAACGGTTGCAACCGTTCTCTTAGGCTTTAAGTACCGTCGTCTAGAGAACGGTTATACAACCGTTCTGCTTAACTTTAGGGGAACCGTTCTTGAAGGCCATTTTTGACGTAGTGCAACTTCACAACAACAATCTTCAATCGGTGTTTTGATCAGAGCTATGACCACTTTGGAGGTAATAGCTCAAACTCTCGTTTTCCATCGACATCTCAATTTTAATTGCACTTACAGCCTTATGAAAAATTGAGGGCACCCTCTTACAATATCCAATAGCTTCGTATAGGTCTAATCATACGTATACGTAGATTAATTCGACACTTGAAAACGTTTTCAGCTTCCCGAGTTTTGGTTGTTTTTCTGATTTGCATGTACGTAGACTGCACAAATAAATTCAATTTAGTCGTAGAGTTCAAATCAAATTCCTCATTAAACTTGATCTTTCTAATTTGTTGGTTCATGCATGTTTTCGACGTCTTTGCGAAGCTTCGCTTGTTGATACCTCTTATCAGTTATCATGCCCACACTACTTGAATTGGTCATTACTGATGCTTGACGTACGTATTTGTCTATTATTGATTTGCAATAGCTTTATAGCTTTATTGATCCGCTCCACGTAAGTCTTGCTGCGCTTCCCTACCTTTTATTTCAGTAGCTTCATAGGACTTGGTAGTGCATGTTTGTGAACTTTCTTGATACGTACCATTAATTGTTTGACACTTTGATTTCATCACTTCTTGCGCACGTATGTTTAGACCCCACTTTTCCGATGAGTTTAACATAAGTTTTTTTGAAAATTTGCAACTTTGCCAGATTTAATTTGAGGGCTTCAAAGATCCTCCAGGTGGGTCTTTTCCTCCCACTTAGCTTGTCTTCCTTGTTTGATTTCATTTGCATGGCGCCTACACAAATTGCATACGATATTTTGGTACACAATTGCATATGGACGAATTTCATCATCAACTTAATTATGATGCCCCCCTTATTATGAATAGTTGCAAGGAAATCGCCGAATTTTTTATTCTTCAAATGCAGAATTTTCTCCGGTGTGATGCGCGTTAGTTGGATCGTGTAAACACTTGGAAGGAAATTAACTGGCTAACGCTGGAGAACTTCTCCTTGGTGTGATGCGCGTTGGATCTTGTAAGCGCCAAGGAGAGTTCCACTGCTATAAGAATGAGAATTTCATCTAGCATGATGCGCGTTGGATCGCGTAGGTGCTAGAGGGAGTTTGACTTAGCAACCAATGGTGAACTACCCCAAGTGTGATGTGCGTTGGCTCGCATAAGCACTAAGTGTAGTTTGATTTGGTCGCCGATGGCGAATTATGTTTAGTGTGATGTGCGTTGGATCGCATAAACACTAAGTGTGGTTCCAACTGTATCACAATTTGCAATTCCGCCAACCGCAATTGACATCGACGAGTCACCCTATTTCTTTTGAAATGAGAGGAGCAACTGAAGGTTGTGTACCATATGTCTGTATGCAATCTGTTGGTGCGTCGAGACTTTTGTGTAGTTGCTGACTTCTTCATTTTTTTGTTTAGGATGAACCCTGCTGAAGCGTCCCTTGTCCCACCGATGGAGATTGTAGACAGCTGTCAAGGAAAAAGACTTGCATGTGATGAAAGTGAAGGATATCCATACTTCTCGAAGGCTTCGAAGATGGGAAAACCAGAAGTATCAATTATCTTCTTGTCGTGACCAAGAGGGCGAAGAACTTGAAAAAGCAACACGATGTGCTTACTATCCCTCGTGATTGGGAGTTGCGCACTTTCCTGGCCCTTCGATATTGCTCGTATGCCAAGATTGGAGGAGTGGGTTCACGAGAAAAAACACGAGGTATTTACGTCTCGTAGCAAGGCCCACAGTCGTGGAATGCAGAAAGAGGTTCTTATCCTGCAGTTTACACTTCACACTGGGGCACGAGAAGAAAAGATTCCTTACACGCTCGGTCATTGCATTTGCCACCATGAACCAAGTGGGGTAAATTGAAATTTCCTAGTGAGTTCAACCCTCCACCCGAATATTAGGAATGGGCAGAAGTTATTCTTCATTAGAGCAGATCTACATTGGTGGATGCAGGTATACATGGTGATGTGAAAACATCAATGTTTCCTAGTGATCGTCGTCGTGATGTGCTGAGGGAGTTTTGTGAATCATGGTCATCGGCCACAAACACTTTGCATACAGTTGTTGGTGAGATGTCGATCTCATTATGGGACCTGAAGGAGCTTTGTGGACTTCCTATCTTGGGCGAGTTTTATGACGAAGCCACCCCCAGTTTTGAGGAAATTACTGGTCTTGACGCGAAAGGGGATTGTAGACACGAATTTTGTACTTGCGACAAAATAGGAAAACAAAGTAAAATTTTATTAGTTTAAGAATTTAATCGTGTACAGTCTCTAGGATAATTCCATAAAATAGATATGATTCTTTTGATTAATTCTAAACGGATTTGACTTCGAGGGCTGGTTGTATCTTGGTCTCGAATTCAGAATTTGACTTGACTTTTTGAGATCTGGACTTGAAGGTCTTTGTAGATCTCCTCTTGTGTTCTTCAGACGACTCTGAAAACTCGATTTCTCTTGGTAAAGGTTTTGGGTGGACCTCAGGGTTTTCTGATCATCTTCTGTGATTTTTTTGTGATCATCTGTGGACTTCCTGATCTCCCTCTATTTATAGTGGAGAGGTGAGAGAGTCAACTGGAATACATCTCTAGGAGGTGTGCCAATTCAGGTTTCTATCTCTTAGAGTTTCGCTTAGGGAATATCACCTTTAAAAGATAATTTCCATTTAGCAATTATCTAAATAAAAGATAATCATTATTTAATCCCCGTAACCAAGAATCATCACCGAGTTGCCCATCTCCATCGATGAGTCACGGGAGACACGTGGCGTTATTTGATTGGCTACTTGTAAATAACGTAAGCTCGTTATGATTGGTCGGTCAAATATTCAACTCTGACTTTTCAACTCTTACGTGGCACATTTTAATTGGCTGATCATTTTTAGCCTCCTACAAATGCCCCCTCGAGACTTGGCTGCGTACACGACTTGGAGTATTTGAGCGCGAGTTGGTCTCGATCCACTTGATTTTGATTTGGAAGTCATTCGAATTTGATTTACTTCGATTTGAATGTCACTTGAATTTAACCCGATTTCGACTTGGGAGTCACTTGAATTTACTCGACTTGAGAGTCATTTTAACTTGCTGATACCGGTACTGACTCCGGAGTCCATTGCGTGTAAATACTGCCGTCTTTGACGTCACATTTGAATTTACACGAATTACAAACCACAAATTCCAAATTTGAGTCGGAGTAGGAAAGTCATGATCCTTGTTTCTCTGTACTTCAAGAATTGTATAGAATTTGTAGTCGTTATCTAACTTCGAATAGGATTGGAGAATATATCCCAATTCAAATTGGAGATGTACCATACCATAAGCTATAGATAAGGGTACGATATCGAAATTTCAAAGAACACATCTTTTACGTTGATCCTATAGCAAAACGTGACCAGGTAGTACAAATTGCACTTTCCTTTGATTTCTCTTGCCAAACTTTGATTTATTTTAATTCCTGGTTTGTCGTCCGAGCATGGATTTTCTTGTACTTCAGTAACCTTTCGTGTTCATAACTCGCAGCATCCTGATTTCTTCAGAATTTTGCTACCGCGGAGGTACCAGAGTCTTTTCTTCTACCGAGCCTTTTGGCATTCTTGGCTCGAAACATAGGGAACATGCTTTTATTGTTGTCTCCTTCTAATGTTGCACTGCCACTTGATATTTGCTCCACATAATCATTGTCCATTATTGATTTGCAATAGTTTTTGTAGCTTTGTGATTTGTCCCACGTAGGTATGTCCATGGATGTCTCACTGCACCTTCCTTCTTGCAATCTGTTTGCTTTTTTTCTATCCTACGTTCTTATATGTACGTGCGTGCTTACAACCCCCATAATTTGAGTTTGTTCAGCATATGTCAAATGACCTTTTATATGCCCCCAAAGTGGTCGATTGCTTGTCTGTCTGTCTTCTAATTTGGCCTTCTAATTTGGCCGAGCGATACGGAAGTAACACTCTTTTACTGCTTTGAACTCTATCCCTTATATTGTCATCACATGAATTTAATAAACTTGAACGTTTTATCTTTTTGCTTGTTGGCAGGTATTACAAGTTGAGACTTTGTTCTTTAGTTCGCTCGTCGCTCGTAGGATAGACAAATATTAATAACTTGTCCGACTTTCAGCTTGTCACAGTAGTACATTAGTTATGATTCACAACGCCTTTTTCATAACGGTTGTGGACGGAACCGTTGTGAGTTATGCAAGGTAGTCGTTTTACAGCGGTTCCTAGTTAACCGTTGTGAGTTACTTTCCAATTCACAGCGGTTGTTTTCTTTAACAGCGGTGCTTAACCAAACGTTATGTTACATTATAAGCAAATTACGTGGCCCGCCCCATAAGCGGCGTGAAACTCTAACAATTCTTGCGCCCATCATTCTGAAAACTGAAAAAAAAAAAAAAAAAAAAAGAGCACGATTTCCCAATTTTTTCACTTCTAATCTCGCGCCTTACTCATCACCGCTTCATCTCCCAATTCAACTGATCTTTTTTCTTTTCATAATTCATATAGGAAACCCTAATTCTTCATAGCATCATCTTGATTATTGATCTAAAAGCACAAACTCAAAGCTGCATACCTTGATTTTGATCGAAAAGCACAACCGCAAACCCTAATTCTTCATAGATCATCTTGGAGCACAACTTCAGAGTTTTAATTTCAGAGGTAGAGTCATGAACTTTGTCAATTACGTGATTCGATTATTTTTCTGCAATTTCACATAAGATGGTTTGCGATTCTAGCGTTTCTGATTCTTATGGCTTACGATTTGTAGCGCGAATACTTCACACAATCAAACCCTATAACTAATTGAAGATTTAGAGTCTGCCCGTGCTTCACTCCACCTTGCTTCCTTCCCCAGTCCCTCGGTGTGATCCCGCAGAGCCATCTCAGTACTTGGGTAAATCTTTTGAAGCTATATATCAACCTTGGAAATTTTGAGGTAAGTTTCGTATGGTTTAAATTTTGATTTTGTTATGTATTTATGATGAATTTAGAGTTTAGTTACATATGTTATTATCATTATGTATGTGTGTTGGTTGCTTGATCTCCAATTTTGACGATCGGATCGCAGTAATTTCGAGTTGTTTGTGTATTTTGTGCTGCCGAGGGAGGAGGTCTAGAGCTATGAATTGTGATGGGCAGATATATCGTAATTATTTTTCATTATTATGAGTAGAAAATAGTTCATAATAGCATATATGTGCCTGTACCAACAATACATTGGTTTCTGATATACATTGGTTTCTGATGAAAATAGTTAAAGTAAGTTAAAAGCATTTTATAAGTCATGTTACAACCTAATTAACTAGTCAACTTAAACACCCAATAAAGTAAATAAGAGATAATTGTAGAGGATTAGCACTTATCAGGAATGGACGATTACCACTTATCAGGAATGGCATTTCTTGCACCACTCCTCACTTTCGGGGGCTATTACTTTCACTTACCAAACTTGCATAATTCTCATGACATATCAACATGTAGACACAGACCTTAGCTATCTCCCATGACACGAATTACCCCAAAATTCACTTGGACTTAAAAGTTGTGCACATTTTCGTGTCATCAGGTTAGTTCTGCCCTGTAGCTCATATAAACTGCGTGACTAGATTGAAACGCTAATAACTTTTGTTCTAGAAAGGATCTAAACCTGATTCCAAAGCTAGGACTTAGTTAAACATCCAAAATTTCTAGAAATATATCACGCTTGTCAATTGAACCTCGATTTAAATCGCAGTACCAAAAATAAACTGACCCATCTATAGACTAATCCCAAAACAGAACAACAATCTGAAAACAGAATTTGAGCTTGAAAATTCCACATGCTCATTTTCCAAATCAGAATAGCTAAGGACTTAATATTATCATATTATAATTCTCTTGATTCTCAACTTTAAGGTACATTTCGTACTTTACTCAAATCTCGGCTCTCAAAATATGAATGCAAACAACGAATTCTAAGCTACGTGCACTTACATCAAGTTATTATAAATAGTTGGGGCATTACTTTGTGGTCGTTTGTTAATGATTTTTTTAGATTTTCAGTTGTTTAGTCATAACTTTATTTTATTCTTTCCCATGTGCCTTTTTAAACATTAGAAATGGATCGTAAATGGATGTCAAAAGATCGTATGGATGATGATTATGAAAAAGGAGTCGACGATTTTGTTGCTTTTGCGGCCAAGTATGCGAGAGATTCTAATAAGATTTTATGTCCATGCGTTGAGTGCTGTTTTAAATTTCGAATTAATGCCGAAGAATTGAAGGATCATTTGACTATTCATGGAATTGATAAAAACTATACCAATTGGGTAAGACATATTGAAATTGGAGATATGTCGGATCATTGGGGTAGTGGAAATTACGAAATGGATTATGAAGTAGAAGGTTCTGATAATGTTCACAATAATGAGTTAGAGGATTTGACAGAGTTGGTTGAACTTCTACGGGATAGCCCAAAATTGTTTGAAAGCTTGACAAGTGACTCGAAAATGCCTTTATATTCTGGTTGTAATAAATTTTCTAAACTGTCCGCTGTTTTGAAATTATACAACTTGAAAGCGGGTAATGGATGGAGCGATAAAAGCTTTACTTGCTTACTTAAGCTGTTAAAAGATATGTTGCCAGAAGATAATGTACTTCCTAGACGTAATTATGAGGCTAAAAAGATGCTCTCTTCTATGGGCTTAGATTATGAGAAGATACATGCTTGTCCCAATGACTGCATCTTATATTGGAAAGAGTATGCATCTTTGAAAAGTTGTCCCGTTTGCAATCTTTCTCGATACAACAAGAAAGAAGGAATACCGGCTAAGGTGATGTGGTATTTTCCAATTGTACCATGAGTTAGGCGCTTATTTAGTAGTGTCGAGGATGCAAAAAACTTGGTATGGCATGCAAGTGATGAAAGAGTGAAAGATGACAGATTACGACACCCTGCTGATTCTCCACAGTGGATCAAAATTGACACGAAAAATGAAGAATTTGGGCGTGAAGCTAGAAATTTACGTCTCGTTCTTTCTTCGGATGGGATGAATCCACATAGTAGCCAAAGTAGCACCCATAGTACTTGGCCAGTTATGCTAAGTATCTATAATCTCTCACCAAAGCTTTTCATGAAACGAAAATACATGTTGTTATCTATGTTAATTTCTGGACCTAAGCAACCAGGAAATGACATAGATGTATATTTGGCTCCTCTTATTGAAGATTTGAAGTTAATGTGGGAGAAAGGTGTTGAAGTTTTTGACGCATATCAGAATGAAAACTTCAATTTGAAAGCTGTCTTATATGGTACTATAAATTATTTTCCTGCATATGGAAACCTATCGGGGTACAGTGTCAAAGGGTCTAAAGCATGCCCTATCTGTCAAGACCATACAACTGATCAATATTTAAAAAATTGTCATAAAACTGTTTACCTTGGCCACCGGAAATTTCTGCCCAGGACTCATCCTTATCGTAAATTGAAAAAGGCTTTCAATGGTGAGTCCGAGGTAGGTAGATGTGTAGAACCAGCATGTGGTGAACAAGTGTTAGACAAGGTGGAAAGGTTGAATGTGACACATGGTAAAGGAAATGCAAATGAACTTCCTACAACAGGCTTTAAGAAGAAGTCTATTTTTTTTAATTTTCCATATTGGAAATCATTATGTGTGAGACACTTTCTTGATGTGATTCATATTGAGAAAAATGTATGTGATGCTCTTATTGGTACACTTCTTAATGTGCCTGGGAAGACTAAAGACCATTTGAAAGCAAGGAAGGACTTATGTGAATTGAAGATCAGACCAGAGCTAGCACCTGTGAAAAAGCAAAATCGCACTTATTTGCCTCCTGCATGTTATACGTTATCGAGGAAGGAGAAGATTGCCTTTTGTCAATTTTAGAGAGACATTAAAGTCCCAGAGGGGTATTCTTCAAATATTAGAAGCCTAGTGTCTATGAAAGACTTGAAACTGGTGGGGTTAAAATCACATGATTGTCATATCCTTATGGAGCGTTTCTTGCCTATGGCTTTGCGTTCTATTTTGCCGAAACGTGTTCGTTATGCCATTACTAGACTATGTCTCTTCTTCAATGAAATCTGCCGCAAAGCTATTGATCCGACAAAGTTAAGTTCATTACAAAATGAAGCTGCCATTACCTTATGTGAACTTGAAATGTATTTCCCTCCTTCTTTCTTTGATATATGGTACATTTGGTTGTTCACTTGGTAAGAGAGACTCAACTGTTTGGTCCAGCTTATTTTAGGCGGATGTACCCAATAGAGAGTTTCATGAAAGTCCGGAAGGGGTATAATGTGGCTAACTGTTTTAGGCCAGAAGGTTGCATTATTGAACGTTACATAGTTGAAGAGGCAGCTGAATTTTGTGGTGCTCATCTTTCAGATGTCCAACCCATTGGGCTCCCAAAGTCACAAACAATCAAATCAACTGGGTAAGGGATTATGGGTAATGAAGTATTGAGCATTTCTCGTGAGATGTGGAGGCAGGCGCATTTATATGTCTTAGAGAACAGTATTGAGGTGGAACCCTATATAGAAGAACATAAGAGCATATTGAGGAACTTGTATCCAAATAAGAATGAGACATGGGTTGCAAATGAGCAAAATCGTTCCTTCATAGATTGGCTACGAGATTTGATTTTCGAGAAGATAGAACGACATGAGTCTGTTCCCGAGAGATTGAAATGGTTATCCCAAGGTCCTAGATATGAGGTCTTATCCTACTCTGGCTATCAAATTAATGGACATACTTTCTACACAAAAGCACGAGATGATCAAACAAAAGTCCAGAATAGTGGTGTGTCACTTGTAGCTCGATCTATGCATATCTCAAGTGCTAAAGACAAAAACCCTCTTTATGCTAAAGTGGCTTATTACGGAGTCATTGAAAGCATATGGGAATTGGATTATAAGATGTTCAGATTGCCTGTTTTTCGATGTAAATGGGTTGATAACAACACTGGGGTTCGAATTGATAATTTTGGATTCACTCTTGTGGATTTTAATAAAGTGGGTTATAGAAATGAACCATTTATATTAGCTTCACAAGCGAAAGAAGTGTTTTATGTGTCGGATCCGTCAGATGACAAATGGTGCATTGTTATGTCCGCAAGCAAAAGGAATTCCGAAGATGACCATGATGAAAACGATATGGAAGACGATGTTCTAGAGTGTACGTTTTCTCAGTCATCCCTACGCTTTGCTACTGATCCTACTAGAGATGATGACTTGCATGTGCGACATGATCATTCCGATGGGGTATGGATAAGGCAGGCCAAACATTGCCATAGTAGACGTCTTAGAAGTCAAACTTCTAGTTCTAGAAGACAAACAATGTACAATATTAGCAAGAAACGAAAGCGTTGATTATTAGATTGTATAAGCCTTTTAGTTGTTACTATATTAATTTTGAATAAGAATAATCTTTTTATTTTAAATACATGTATGTTGATAATATGCTTTAATGTTTCCTAATATATAAGTGATTGTATGCTTGCGTATAGTAGCTAGCTAGCTATGTTTAGTCATGTCAGAAGAAGCTGATGACAATGTATGTATTAATTTTGGTAATTTTGCAGATGGCTAACTCTTCACATGTAAATGATGGTGGCACGGGCTTACCTAAGAATCAACGAAAGCGATCAATTACTAGACGAGGCGCAAAACGTATGAAGAGGTTGATGCGTGCTAGAAATAAGGGGCAAAAATTTCCTGTCCAGTGGAATGACAAAGGGCAAGCCATAGGGGAAAATAGTGTCTTAATGATGAGCATTTTAGGGTCTACTACTCGTAGTACCGCGCCAATCGATTCAGGGTCTTGGCAAAAGGTTCCAGAATCGCTAAAAAATGCCATTTGGGAAGATCTAGCGGTAATGTTTTGTTTTCTTATCCATTATTTAGTATATACGTTGAATGCTAATTTTTCGTGGATATATTGTAAGATTTGTTTCTTAATCGTAAATTTGTTTGTAGGTGACATTTCAATTACCTATAGAAAAGAAACATTGGCTCCCCAGGTCGGGCAAAAGATGCGAGATTTTAAATGCCAATTGACGAAGCATTGGATGAAAGACGAAGAAGGAAATGTGCGTGACGTTCCGCCTTTGCAGTATGACTTTATAGAAAAAACACAGTGCACTAATTTTGTTAAGTCGCGGCTCACAGGTAGCTTTAAGGTAATAGCATCCCTTTAACTTCTTAAATTGTGTCTAGTGAAGTTCTTCATAATTCTAATTAGCTTCAATTTTGACGCTACATGATAGGAAATAAGTGATCGCAATGCTGAAAGGGCTAAGTTAAACGAATATCATCAAATGCGTTCACGTAGAGGATGTGCTCTAGTTGAGCAAGATATGGTATATATGCATTTAAAATTTCAGATTTGTCTCCCATTCTACGAAATAATAATTACACATTGTTCTGATTTCAATTTGTTTAAGTTGGCGAGATTGGCCGCAAGTGGTAAACCATCAACTTCCATATCACGAGCAAAGATATGGAAGGAAATGAGGGTCAATAAAGATGGGGAAATAGAAAATGACACAGTCTTAGAAGTTGCCACTACAATTGTGAGTCTTTTTTTTTTTTTCATTTTACAGTAGTAGATATATATATATAGTATCTGATATCTTTTTTCTTGTGAGCATCTTTGTCACTAATTTAGTTGAAGTTGTAGCTGGTTTTAAGCCTTTTTAAGTAACTTTTTTCACTTTGTTTCATAGGATAGCCTATTACAACGTTCTTCTGAAGGTGATTTGTGTGAATATGGTCGTGATGATATACTCTCGCAAGCCTTAAAAAAGGATGAGCATGGTGGTCGTGTAAGGGGAGTCGGGCTTGGAATTACTATCACTGACTACTTTGGGAAGATGCCGACTCAAAAGAACGCTCAAACTGAGATTAGCTAATTGAAATCAAGAATGAGTAATAATGAATCAAGAATGAAATTTGCCGAATCAGAGATTGGTGAATTGAAAGAAGATAACGCTTATTTAAAAAACACAGCTTCAACAATGTGGAGGTAAACAAAGTCAACATGAAACGAGGGATGTCAACAATTTGGAGGTAAACAAACACCTGAGCGAAGAACTGAGCAACAATATAGTAAACCTCCCAAAGGTAAGCCTTCAAAGGCAATGATTTAATCATCTTTCCTAATTTTTTTAATCATTTAGTACCCAAAAGAACCTAAACAGAAATATTGGTGACCAGGACATGGCTAGCTACCCTTAGGTAATTGTATTTTATATATTTTTCCTCTTAGCTCATTATATTACTTTCGTATTTATATATATTTATAGGGCATTACTCCATGTAAATTGGCATTGTCGGACCCGAGTTATCGCATTGTGGCTAAAAGGGCATTGCATAACTTCCCTGACCAAGTTATCCATGGAGCTTCGATGCCCGCAGACCATGTAAGAGTATCTGTTGACTATGTTATTGAAAAGGAAGCCCTTTTGCCTGTACCCATACCCATGGATGAAGCTTATACGGTTAACCAAGCTCTGGGCACTCGAGTCGCATGGCCACAACATTTGGTTATCCTTCATGGGATGGTATGACTTTATCTCTGTAGATGGTGCAGTTTATAGTATTTTGGTTCTAAGCTTATAAGCTTGTAGCCTTGCATTATAAACAAAAGATAAAAATCATGGTATACTGTGTATTATTCGATTATATATGAACTGTAAGCTTCTTTTTTTTTTCAAATGTCAAATAGGAATGTGGAGGAGGATCTTCTAAACGCCACAGGCAGCAAGTTGATAAGAATGATGTATCCATGAACAAAGCAGATTTGAATAATGCAAAGCACGTTGGTAAGAATGATGTAATGATCAACCAGATTCGAATAATGCAAAGCAAGTTGGTAAGAATGATGTATCCATGATCAAACCAGATTCGAACAATGCAAAGCCTGATCTTAGTCGCGTAGACGTGATAATACTTCCAGCCGAATTGATGGTAGTATTTATGTATGTCTCAAAGATGAGCAACAATGAGCAGATTATGCTACCCGTAGATAAGACAGTCTTTAATCATTCTCAACAACTCTTTTTTGGTCGAGAAGAGTTTATACAATTACTAGCTAAAGAAGAGATAGGAGCTTGTCACGTGTCTGCATATGTAAGGTAATCAATTTTCATATGAATAACGCTTTCATGTCAAGTAAAAAGTTCAGCATTTATCAATACAATGTTGCTTGAATTACAGGCTGCTCGCACGTAGATGCCACGGTAGTGGAATTACATTTAAATTCGGCCTTTTGGATCCATTTTCAATATCTTCTGTTGTGAAGCATAAAAATCAGGATATAATTCAAGAAAATAGAGTACACATATCAACATATATAGTGAATGCACTACAAGCGGGTGCTTCAAAGAGGAGAGCTTTTTTAGCATCTTACAATATTGGGTAAGCTGAAATCACAAGTGATTTTTCTTTATTTTTCAACTTAGTACACTATAACAGGTTTCCAGAGACTTCTAATTTCTTTATGTTCTTATGTAGGCGTCACTGGGTGTTGTGTGTGATTGATGCTCATGCTGATCTTGTCTACTATCTGGATCCATAACCAAATGAAGAACTTCGAATTCCCGATGATTTAACTAGCATCATTAATACGTAAGTAAAATTCCTTAATTAAAGCTTTAAGAATGTAACATCCTGGTTGTTCAGGATGATGTACTTTCACCAACAAAGTGGGTGTTTAAGGATTTATTTTCAAGTATGGTGGAGTGGAGTAAGTACATGATAATGGTTTTGGTTGTGACATGATGTGGGACTTGTAATATCTCTTGGAAATTTTCATTGAATTTGCAAGTGATATTTTTTGGATTTGTCCAGTTTGAGCCAAAATGCTGCCGAATTTTTTAAAAATTATACCTTAACAATTTGGCTGGGTTTGTACAGGGCTGTAATAATTTATCGGAATGGTGCACAAAGAAGTTTTCCTAAATCAGTGAAGATAGACACAAAGTGGATTCATATACAGGTTAGTAGCTTACCTTAGCTTATTGCATTTTTCGTTTTGTTATGTTCATATAGTCCAGTGCTTCACCTAAATTAACCTCTACTATGACATCATTATTTGTAGTGCCCACGTCAAACCAATTTTATTGAAACGGTAATTAACATTTCGTTTGTTTAGATATGGTTAATTATATATGTTACTCGCATAATACAAGTTAACTATCTTCTACAGTATTTCGGGGACTGTTGGTCGTCTACATATGATCGAAGTCAGATTGATGAAGTACGAGTCGAGTTAGCGCATCAAATTATTGCTTTTGCTGAGTTCAATAACTAGAGAAATATCTAGATGTCGAAAGTGTTCAATAGCTTTATTATTCTGAATTTCTTGGATGATTATAAACATTATTGTAGCTTTTTATTCTGAGATAGTTTAATAGATTTCGAACTTTAATATTAATTCGATGGTGTGATTTAGCATCTTCCATGGTGTATATATTTATATTTTCGATCCGCTAGCGGCACATCTAAAACGGCCCTGGTTGGTTGTGCTTGCAATGGGAAACGGCAGTACCTGCATGGGTAGATTATTATGCCCACAGCACCTGCGTGTTTAATAGCGGTTGCCTGGGAGGCGTTGTTGTTTTATGCACTTGATTCACAACGGTCAATAGACCACCGCTGTGATATATAACATCAATTCACAGCGGTTCATGGCACCGCTGTTAAATGCTTAAGAACATATCATAGCGTTTACAACTACAGCGGTTCATCAACCGCTGTGGTTCGTGATTCCGACCGCTGTGGATGATAACTTGTGGCATAGTGTCAGGTGGGTATTGCTCACTTAGCTCCTTTCTCCGCTTGATTTTATTTGCATTACGGCCACGTAAATTGCATACAAGACTTTGGTACACAATCACATATGGACGGACTTCATCATCAACGTAATTCCGATGCCCCATATTATAAAGAGCTACAAGAAAATCGCCGAATTTTTATTCTTCAAGTGCAGAATTTCCTCCTGTGTGATTCGCGTTGGCTCGTGTAAGCACTTGAAAGGAAATTAACTGGCTAACGTCGGAGAACTCTTCTTGGTGTGATGCGCGTTGGATCGTGTAAGCGCTAAGGAGAGTTCCACTGCTACAAGAATGAGAATTTCATCTAGCGTGATGTGCGTTAGATCGCCTAACTGCTAGAGGGAGTTTGACTTACCAACCGACGGCGAACTACACAGAGTGTGATGTGCGTTGGATCGCATAAACACTAAGTGGAGTTTGATTTGGCCACCAATGACGAATTATATTTTAGTGTGATGTGCGTTGGATCGCATAAACACTAAATGTGATTCTGTCTGCATCACAATTTGCAACTCCGCCAACCGCAATTGACCTCGAAGAGTCACCCTAGTTCTTTGAAAGGAGAGGAGCAACTGAAGGCTGTGTACCATACGTCCGTATGCAATTCGATGGCACGTCGAGACTTGTGTGCAGTTGCTAACCTTTTCATCATTTTTTTTTTTTAGGATGAACCCTGCTGAAGCGTCTCTTATCCCGTCGATGGAGATTGTAGACAAGTGTCAAGGAGCAAGACTTGCATGTGATGAAAGTGAAGAATATCCATACTTCGCAAAGGCCTCGAAAGATGGAAAAACCGGAAGCATCAATTATCTTCTTGTTCGTGATCAAGAGGGCGAAGATATTGAAAAAGCAACGCGATGTGCTTAGTATCCCTCCGTGATTAGGAGCTGTGCACTTTCCTGGCCCTTCGATATTGCTCATATGCCAAGATTGGAGGAGTGGGTTCATGAGGAAAAACACGAGGTATTTACGTCTCGTAGCAAGACCCACAGTCGCGGAACGCAGAATGAGGTCCTTATCTTGCAGTCTACACTGCACACTGGGGCACGAGAGGAAAAGATTCCTTACACACTTGGTCATCGCATTTACCACCATGAAGCCAAGGTGGGGTGAATTGAAATTCCCTGGTGAGTTCAACCCTCCATCCGGATATTGGGAATGGGCAGAACTTATTCTTCATCAGAGCAGAACTACATTGGTGGATGCACGTATATATGGTGCCGTGAAAGCATCAATGTTTCCTTATAATCGTCGCCGTGATGTGCTGAGGGAGTTTTGTGAATCATGGTCAACGGCCACAAATACTCTGCATACAGTTGTTGGTGAGATGTCGATCTCATTATGGGACCTGAAGGAGCTTTGTGGACTTCCTATCTTGGGCGAGTTTTATGACGAAGTCACCCCCAGTTTTGAAGAAATCATCGGTCTTGACGCGAAAGGGGATCCTGTACTTCCTTTCAGCTGCAGGTTCATGTTTTATGTATACCATCTAGGGGTGAGCAAAAAAAGCGGGTACCCGGAACCGGACCCGGACCCGCTTAGGACCCGGCGGGTCCAGAACCGGACCCGTTGTGGACGGGTACGGGTCCGGGTCCAAAATTTTAGGACCCGTTGGCAACGGGTCCGGGTCCGGGTCCGGGTCCGGGTCCTAAAATTTTGGACCCGTTACCCGCCGGGTACCCGTTGCTCAACGGGTTCAAACGGATACCCGTTGCTCAACGTGTCTAAACGGGTACCCGTACCCGTATAAGTCAACGACTTGAAAAAAAAAAAAAACTTTATAAAAAAAACTATAGAATTCAAGTAAAAAATCAATTCAAAGATAACCATACAAATGCATAGTCTAATAACATTGACCAAACTTGAAGTCCATGAACTACATCTACCACTCAAAGGGGTCTATTTATAAGTGAAAACTTTGATCACTCTTACTTCCATGACCAATGTGGGACAAAGTCTTAATTTTTCTTATAAACTTTGTCAACCTACAAAGTTTGACACTAAATTTCGACTAGTTATTTGTGTTATTTGAGGAATATCCCGGAAATAACTTTTGTAGATCGTGTTGCTAGCTTTCCATGAACGCTTGTTTCGACCATTTTCGAATTTGTATGTGAAAGTTACGATGAACACGAGAACACTACTTACACATAAAATGGATGGCTATGTTACTTAATAATCACTTATCAATGAGTTATGACCAAAATTGAGAAAATAATATAAATCAATAATAAAAACCTAATGATCACTTCGTGATTTTGTTAAGTTACCCAAGTGATTAGTATATATAGATTTCTATATGCTATAATAATTACAATGTCACTTATGACGATCATTACAAATTACAAAAGACGAGATAACTTAAAAATTAGTATATATAAGAGTTTATAATGTTATTGAGTGTACCATAGTCAATAAAAATGTAAACATAATGTGTAATTCATATTCCATTCTATACATTGACACTAGTAGGCACCATTTCCGATACATAACACATTGACCATGACCCGTAACGACATCGATCCTCATTGAGTTAAGCGCAAATCGCTTCTCGACGAATATATTCATAACACCAACAAATACATACAATATATAGAAATGGATTCTACACATTGCTAATTACTTTGACATTCTAATGAAATTATTAATACATACTGCACCATGTATATTATGTGATTGCAAAAAACTATTACTTAGCTAATAAGATAAAATACTCCAACCTAGTAAACATAATCCAAATCACCAATTATTTAAGCTTATATAATAAAATTACTAACTATTTGGATATTGCTAAGTGATTATTAGCTTTTATATAGCTCATGTATATAATTTTCTCAATTTTTATCATAGCTAATGGAGAAGTGATTGTTAATTAAGATGTCCGTTATTTGTGTAACTAGTGTTCTTGTTTCGATCATAAATTTGACATACGAAGTCAAAAAATGGTTGCAACTAGCGTCTACGGAAAGCTAGCAACATGATATACAAGAGTTATTTGATGACATTTTCTCAAATAATACACTTACGTAGTCCGAATTCATGGTCGAACTAAGTAAGTTGATAAAGCTTATAAGAGTGGAAAAAAAAAAAATTTGTCCCACATTGGTCATGGAGGAAAGAGTGGACAAACCCTTCACTTATAAATATACACTCTTGCTTGACTCTTCTAGTACTTAGGCCTCAAAGTTGGTCTAAACTTAATGAACCATTGCATTTGCATGGTTACCTTTAAGTTACCTTAAAATTAAACGGGTACCCGCTACCCGTTGTGACTATAAACGGGTCCGGGTCCGGGTCCTAATTTCTAGGACCCGTTGTCAACGGGTCCGGGTACGGGTCCTAATTTTTAGGACCCGTTAGAAACGGGTCCGGGTCCGGGTCCATGATTTTGGAGCGGGTACCCGTTCATGCTCACCCCTAATACCATCTGGCGCGGACTCAAAGCAAGGAAAGGGCGACTTTACAGCTGGTTTCAATTGCCGATTGGATAAAATGGTGGTTTAGGGGTGAGGTGGTTTATGTTAACCCCTTTACCACTAAGAAGCTTCTGAGGGAAATTATCCTTCCAACAGGTCGAGCGTCTTCACGAGGCCGCACAAAAGAACAGAGCATCATATTTGGAGATTTAGGAGTTGGATGGCGTGATGAAGATGAGATTTATCTTACAGCCTTCTTATCTACTTGGCTATGCCTTTTCGTACTTCCCAGCAACCGTGGTAAGTACATACGTCCTGAAACCTTCAAGATTGCGTCGCTTATGGCTCGAGGGATCAGATTTTGTCTTGCTATTCCTGTACTTACGAGCATCTATAACAGATTGAATTGCCTTGCCTTTGATGGAAATGAGCTTGGAAAGTGTAGAGCCTCTCTCCCTAGGCACTATATTTACGCTTGGATAGGTGAGTACTTCCAACTCTACAACACCAAAGTTCGTGATGCAGACTGTCCCGCGATGTCAAGTTTTCTGACCTTAGAGCATGCAGAACTCCTAAGCAAAGTAACATCTTTCAGAAAAATGATGGTCAAGACTGGATCCATACTCGGAAGAGATGGGTTGATGACAGAAAAGTTGGCTAATTGTCGAAACTGCATGTCATAGGCTTGATGTTGATTCATTTGAATACTTGGTTAGTGCACATACATGCTACTTGACTTTGAGACGAGGCAATATGTACATAGTGGAACCCTACAGATTTACTAGGCAGTTCGACTACACACAGGACCTTCCGGGAGCTTTATTGAAAGACATGCGATCTACTACGTTGCGGGAACTTGTGTTCTTGTGGAAGTGTAGTCTTTACCGTTACACCCCCTGCGGGCTTTACTACCCAGGAGCATTTCTTAAAAGAACATGTTGAAAAATGTAATTGCTCCAATTCTGAGAAACAAGTTGAGTCCTCCAAAGATGCATCAAAAAAGCGTAAGCTGTCTAGTAGGGAGAGCGATGTGGATTCAAATAAGCCTCCAACCAAACCTCGCTCCAATCGTTCGTCTTCGAAACGTTCTAGACTTGGTGATAAGGATGTAACTTTCCTTTGCCGTTTTTTTCATTTTTATGACATACTGACAATTTTTTTTTTTAGGACTTGTCACCCATGGATGTGGAGGCGAACAATGTCATTGCTCTTGACCAACAACCACCTGTAGACGATGGAAGACTCCTTCCTATTGTCATTTCCATTGCTGAAGAAGACGAAGATACAAAAGACACTAGTACTTCTGTTCCAGATAACGTTCAAACGCCAATAGATAGAACCGTTGAGGACACAACTTCTTCACATGGAGAGGTTCATCCACTTATTAGGAGAGAAGTTGGTGAGACAAGTAGAAAAGCGACTACAATCGCGCATCCTACCGCTCCGTTCACTTTCCACCCTTCCAATGTGGATAGTAGAGGTCGAGAAAACGCTATAATAGCGCTGCAGAACTCCTTACTCGAGGATTTGATAAAAGCTCCTTATACTAAAGTTAAGAAGGTAAGGAAAGGTGCTGACGATATGTCGTCATCAAGCTGATAGGTGGAGATCCAACCTCTCTTCAAACCACGGTTGATGATTATGTTGCAGATGTGCGAGCTCATCTCTTACTTCAGAAAGGAATTTCAGGAAGGAGTACCAGTAGCCAGATAGCCCAAAGTGTCTCCGTTGCAGAAGCTAATTTAAAATATGCACAAACTTCGCTTGAGGAGGCCTTGCACTACGAAGAAAAATGTAAAAAGGAACTGGCCTCGATGGAAAAGGAGGAAGTCGCTCTGGAAGAAGCTCTTCGTACTTTGCGTGAGAAGCAGTCAACACTGAAGGGGCAGCAACAAGAACGCCTTGAAGCAATATCCTCATCTCAAGCGTCAATTGAATCTTCAAAGCAAAAATTAGAGGAATGGAAGTCCACTCTTACTGTGCATGAGAGAGAGATAAACGCATTGAGAAAGATTGAAACCATCGTTGAACAAAAGAAAAAGGATTTCGAAGCATCTTTGTAGTAACTTTTATTTTCTTCCTTGCTGTCTTTAGATATTTCTTGCCGAATTTGAGGCTTTTGTAATAAATTTCTCTTTATACTTCTTTTGCACTTGAGACTTAATTTATTCTTTCTAGAACTTGTATGAATGCACACATCAATGCAAATCAACTTAACGCGAGTAAGATTTTTGTGGATTTAGCCGTACACAGAGGTTTATGTTTTTTATTTTTTGAATAGTGATGTGCGAGATTTTTTTTTTTTTTGAAAAGTATAGATGTTTTTGGAGGTATGGAGATGTAATTTTTTTTTTTTTTTGAAGGGGCGGCTGCACTTGAAGTAACATGTTTATTCAAGTTGCCTATGTACTTACAAGATGACATGGTGTCAATTTGCAAGATCAAGCCAAACGTAGTTCATTTATTTGGGTTTTTTTTGGTCTTTTTTTTGTGGTTTTTTTTTTTTTGTTTTTTTGTGGTTTTTTGTTTGTTTTTGGTGGTGCAGTTTAGGCTCATACCCTGGAGCATAACGGCTCTTCAACTTATGCGTAGTTACGCTTCAAAATTTTGCCGTTGATGGGTTCAATTTGCTTTCCCTTGTCGTCAACAATCTTGTAAGCTCCACTAGTGAAGACTTATTGAATTACGTGAGGATCGTCCCACTTGGAAGTGAACTTGCTCTTGTTTTTGTGAGAGGTGATAATTGGTCTTCGAACAGCAAGGACAAGATCACCCACTTTAAGGGAACGAGGGCGGACTTTCTTGTTGAAAGCTCGTGACAATCGCGCTTGGTAACATTCCAACTTCTGTTGCGCTTCTAGCCTCTTTTCATCAAGGGCTTCCAATTATGCAAGCCAGAGTTTATCATTTTCTTCTTCCGTGAGACTCTCTTGGATGACGATTTGCAATGACAGAATTTTGAGCGCCAACGGTAAAACAGCTTCTACACCATACACCAAAGCATAAGGGGTTGCTTGAGTTGCTGTCTTGTACGTTGTTCGATATGCCCATAAGGCTTCTCCAAGCTTCTCATGCCAATCCCGTTTGGAACCTTTTACGACTTTGCTTAAAAGATTACCGAGAGTCTTGTTGAATGCCTCTGTCAAACCGTTCGCAGGTTCATTGTACATGGAAGACTTGTGTTGCACCATCTTGAATTTGGTGCAAAAATCAGTCACCAACTTGTTGAAGAATTGCTTGCCAATATCAGTGATAATCCGTCGCGGCACACCATTTATACAGATGATGTTTGACTTGAGAAATTCCACGACGTTCGCCTTCTTCACTTCTTTCAAAGGAACTGCTTCGGCCCATTTCGAGAAGTAATCAGTGCCCGCCAAAGTGTATGCATGTTGAGCTGAGGAATTTGGTGTAATAGGACCAACAATGTCGAGTCCCCAAGCTTCGAATGGCCAAGACGCGACTGTAGGATGCAACGGCTCTAGAGGTTGATGAATCTAGTTTCAGTGAAATTGACAAGCTTTGCACTTCTTTGCATACTCGAGACAATCATGTATCATCTTTGGCCAATAGTAACCCATTCTCTCGACACGTTCATAGAGTTTTGGGCCGGATTGATGGGCACCACATACTCCAGAATGTGCTAGATCGATTGCTGTTTTTGACTCCTCATCTCCTAGGCATCAAAGCCAGACTCCATCAAATGAACGTCTATAAAGCGTTTCCTTGAAGTAGACGAATCTTGGAGCACGACGACGGATTTCAACCTTGTGTCTTCGATCGTCAAGGAGTTTCTTATGTTTGAGAAAGTCTATGAGTGGTTGGCGCCAATCTTCCTTGTCAATTTGGTAGACAGAGATACTTCCAACTTCTTCTCTATCATTTTATTCAAATTCATCATCACTTGAATCTTGAAACTCTTCTCTGAAAGGAGTGGCAATCCAACGATTGTAGACTGGTACGTTTGTTCCTCCTTTTGCCCCCAGTGCCAAAGTGGCTGCGAGATTCGCAAGGGCGTCGGCCATCTTGTTGGCACTTCTTGGAACGTGAGCGAATTTAACAACATTGAACTTGTCAAGCAATCCAGTAGCATACTTGTGATACGACATCAAATCTTCCTTTTTAACTTCATAATCGCCCAAGAGTTGGTTAATCACCAATTGAGAGTCGCCATAGACATCCAACTCTTTAGTTCCCATCTCGAGAGCCATCTCGAGACCCATGATCAAAGCTTGGTATTCTGCCATATTATTTGAGCACAAGTTTGTGAGTGCGAAGAATACGGAAGAATGTGTTTTTCGGGAGATACGAAGATAACTCCAGCGCCTGCACCATCATGTCTTGCAGCACCATCGAAATACATCTCCCATGTAGGGATTATTTCGACAAGGAAAACATCTTCGCCTCGAAGATCATCAGAAATTTCTCATTCGTCAGGTATAGGATGATCGGCTAAGAAGTCAGCTAACACTTGTCCCTTCACAGCTTTTTGGGAGATGTAGACAATGTCATTTTGCTTGATCAACATAGCCTACTTTGCTAGTCTCCCAGAGAGGACGGACCTTGAGAGTATGTACTTGATTGGATCGGCTTGGAGATTACCTTTACAGTAAAGGCTTGGAAGTAATGCCTTAGTTTCTAGATGGCGAAAACTAAAGCAAGAAACCTCTTCTCGATTGGCGAGTAATTATCTCAGCTCCAACCAGCGTGCAACTCAAGTAATATAAGGCCGTCTCCTTTTCTTCATTGTTCTCTTGTGCACGTAATGCCCCCAATGATCTTTCTTGTGCGGCAATGTAGAGAATGAGAGGTTTTCCAAGAATAGGAGCTCCTGGGACTGGAGGGCTTGTCAAATACTTCTTTATGCTATCAAACGCCTTTTGACATGAATTGTCCCACTCGAAAGGAGCATCTTTCTTCATGAGGTGGCTGAAAGGTTGGCAACGCCCAGCAAGATTGGAAATGAATCTTCGAATGTAAGCAACTCGACCTTGTAAACCACGAAGTTCCTTTAGCGAACGAGGCGGTGGCATTTCTTGAATTGCCTTAATCATCTTTTGATCGATCTCAATTCCTCTATGGCGCACTACAAAGCCTAGGAACTTCCCAGAAGTTACTCCGAAAGCGCATTTGAGTGGGTTCATCTTAAGTTGGCATCTCCGAAACCTTTCAAAAATTTGAAGAAGATCTTGTAAATGATGGGCTCTTTGTTTTGAATTGACCACGAGATCATCGACATAGCATTCTATCGTCTTGTGCATCATGTCTTCAAAGATATTTTGCATCGCCCTTTGGTATGTAGCACCAGCATTTTTCAAGCCAAAAGGAATGACTTTGTAACAGAATATTCCCTTGGGTGTGCGAAAGGCGGTCACTTCTTGATCTTCGGGTGCCATGAGAATCTGATTGAAGACGGCAGTGCAATCCATGAACAAAAGAGCTTCATGGCCAGTTGTAGCATCAATCATCAACTCGGTGACTGGTAGTGGAAGGTCGTCTTTCGGACATGCTTCATTTAAGTCACGAAAGTCGACACAAACGCGAAGTTGCCCATTCTTCTTTCTAACTGGGACTATGTTTGCAATCCATGTTGGATACTTCACTTCACGAATAGAACCAGCATCAATGAGTTTGTTGAGTTCGGCTTTGATCTCAGGTACTAACTCTGGTCTAAACCGTCGTTGATATTGCTTCTTGGGACTAATGCCTCCTTTGATTGCGAGGCGGTGGACACAGACTTTTGGGTCGAGCCCTGGCATTTCAGTGTAGTTCCATTCAAAAACGTCCTTGTATTCTCAGAGTAATTCGAAGTATTGTTTTTCTTCCTCTTCAGAGACAAGTTCACTTATAAAAACAGGGCGAGGTTCGTCAACAGTTGCGAGATTCAACTCCTTGAGATTGTCGACCGTTATTTGCACTCCATCTTCAAGAGTTGTTGGAGCTTCATCTTCCTCAATTTCAGAGCCTCGGTCATGAGTTACTTGAGCTGTAACTTGACCACAAGACGTCGTTTCTTCCAGTATCTCTTCTTGAACTAACTTCTTTTGGTTTGTAAAAACCACCAAGCAACTTTTAGCTTTTAGAGGCTTGACATTGGTGATATCTACCATTTCCAAGCGCTTCATCCTGAATCGAACGACGCTTCAGAGATTGTTACCTATGACCATTTTCATCTCCTTTCTTTGGGACCGACGATATTCCTACCAACATAAAAAACCGACGTTCTATGTGTGAGGACTTGTTACTTTGATTTGAGAGGCCTAACTTCTTTGGTGAGTCGCCCTCCTAGTCTTGTGAATGGCGACATTTCAGGCTTGCCAACACGCTTGAAAACTGGAGGTTGACGTTCGCCTAGTCTCCTGAAAACGGAAGGTTGACGTTCACCTAGTCTTTTGAAGACCGAAGGTTGACGTTTGCCTAACCTACTGAACACCAAAGATTCTCTTTCTCCTAATCTACTAAAGACCGAGGGTTCTCGTTCTCCCAATCTATCGAAGTTTGAAGGTGATTTTGGACCTCCAACTCAGCTCAAGACTGCGGATGTAGATTCACAAATCGAAGGGAGAAGCCTGTCAAAGACGGAAACAAATTGAGGGTGAGTTACATTGTTTTCACCTTCGCTTTCTTCCATCTCCTCAGCGGTTATATACTGTGCAGTTGAACGATTCTCCTTCCTCCTAACATAGATCTTGACGGGTGTAGGAGCTTTGTAGCCTAATCCAGCTTTTGACGAACTCAGACTCCCTTCAAACTCGTAGACTTTTTTCTGTGTGTCGTTAAGACCATGTGGATGTATGTCGATGACTTGGGCCAAAGGAATTGGATTGTCAAAGTCATATCCGGATTTTGCTAGTAGATTATAAGTTTTGGCATCAAATCTACCCTTGTTGACACCTTTGATACCACTTTCGGCTTTCGTGTTGGAAAATGAGGAATCCAAGGGAGTCTTGATGAGCCTACCTCCAGTCGATTTGGCTATGGGGAGAATGGCTTCATCTTTGAGAATTTGGTGACTTTTCTTGTCGTCTTGCATGCTTGATCCTTTTTTTTCTATGGTACTCTATAAGTGGAGATTGTCCTTGCTTGCGGAGAGATTTTGGGAAATAACGCAATACATGTACAGTGACAGTTGCTGATGACTTGTTCTTTTCGACTGATGGAGTTGCAACCAACAACTTTGCTTTGTCTTTGGCGTCAGATTGCTCCTCTTTATTGGAGAGAACATCGTTGCTCTTTTTCACAACGCCTCCCTTGCTCGTTGATTGAATGGAAGATGGAAGGATTTAAACAGTCATGGCCCCTTCTACAAAGAACTTGGTATCAGCAAAGTGAGATTCGGCTTTACTAAATGGCTTGGCGTCCCCATTGATCTTCTTTACACCATCAAATAGTACTTCATGCATTGGTGGAGAGTTAAAGCAACGACACCATTTTCATGAAGCCATGGCCTTCCAAGTAGCAACTTGTACGATTTTTTACCATCAATGACGTAGCACGACGTACTTGACGCAAGTTTGCCCATGTCGAGCTTCAATCGGATCATGCCAACCGCATGTTGACTATTGAGGTTGAATCCTTGGATCATAATAAAACTTTTTGCAAGTTCTTCAACGTCAATGCCTAACTCGCTCATGGTCGCTTTTGGCATAATGTTGACAGTTGATCCTCCATCAACTAGAATGCGTTTGACCTTCTGTTCCCTAATATACCCAGATACAAACAAAGGACGATTGTGTGGTTTAGATCCTAGCAAGAGGTCTTCATCGGTGAAATCAAACGTTGAAGCTGCTGCGTTACAAGCGGCACACTTTGTTGAATTTTCAACGTCTTCATTGTGACCCTTTAACTCTTCAGAGAACATTTCTGGATAAGATAGGACTAGGGCTAGCAATTGGCGAATGTCTTCTGAAAGTCCAAAAGTTTGTTTCCATCTCATTTGCGAAGGGATTAACTCAAGAGCAATAAGGATCTTGGCACCTCTTTTGGCGTTCGGGACGTGAGTGGCCGCTTTCGAGGATTCGTTGCCTTCTGTAACTTCCTTCTTATCCTCTTCCTCATTAGTAAAGGAGATTGTATAGACATCCACTGCATTAAAATAGTTCTTTGGAAAGAAATCCTCCAAACACAAGATTTTGGAGCGCTGCTGCTCAAGAGGGTCATTTGGTGAAACTTTCTCGTTTTCCTTTATCATCCTCTTCTTTTGCTTGTCGTTGGTGCGAGACCTCCTTTTCATTTCTTTCTTTGCTTTGACACGAGGCAAATTTACTGGACCTTGTGGTCGAGGCATGACTTGCCTTTTAGGCTTTCTCCTTGTAACTAAAGTCCATCCCTGGTCATCATCGTTATCATCTTTGGTCGGGATCAAAGAAGACTCATCTTCATGCTTTTGGCACTTCTGAATCAAAATTTTTATCACGACGGGTTCCAGAGTACCGAATTGTATCAATTGAAACTTAACTAATCGTTCGGTAGTATTGTTAATTAGCTTCATACTTTTCTCTTTCAACATCATACAATCCTTTGTTGAATGACTTGTCACTTTGTGATAATGACAATATTTTTGATGGTTGGTCCCTTCAACACCCTTAGGATGTGTTGCTCTTGTAGGAGGTTCCCACGACTCATCAATGACTGATATTTGGTTGGTCGCCGAAGACTCGCTCTCCAATAATATCTTTTCATCTCTGGATAACTCCATAATCTTCTCTTTAAGCGTCACGCAATCTTCAATTGGATGACTTATCACCCTATGATAGCGGCAATATTTGGGGTGATCGGTCTTTCCAGCATCTTCACAACGCTTCGGCTCCGGTAGTTCGATGAGTTTGTTTTCAAGCAACGCATCTAACATTCCAGAGAGCTCTGAATTCTCAAAAGGATACTTTTTTGCTAGAAGCTCCTTCACGGTTGGTCGGCTTCTCTTTACCTCTTTTGAAGACGACTCTTCCTTCTTTTAGTGATCGACATGGCTTCCTTCTTAGAAGTCTTGTCGTTTTTCTTGCGCTCCTTCTTTTCTACTCTTGCATCAGAGTTGTGGAATAGTCGACCTCCATGACTAACGATCGTGATCTCCATGTCATGAGCCAGAGTAGCTAGATCTGGGAATAATTTTGGCTTGATCCCCTTTAGTATGTAGAGCAATTCCACATGCATGTCATTAATACACATCTCGACTACAGAAGATTCAGACAATCAATCTTTGCATTCTAAGCTCAAAGAACGCCAGCGGTTGATGTAGTCTACTACTGACTCTTCCTTCCATTGCTTGGTATTTGTCAATTCTGTCATGCTGACAATCCTCCTGGTGCTGTAGAATCGGTTGAGAAACTTACTTTCCAATTGTTCCCAACTGTCAATGGATTCTGATGGCAAGTCGGTGTACGAATCAAATGTTATACCGCCAAGTGAGCGGACAAACTGTTTCACCAATTGATCGCCTTCGGCGCCAGCAGTATTGCATGTTTCGATGAAATGGGCAACGTGTTGCTTCGGATTACCCTTTCCATCATACTGTCGAATTTTAGGGGGCTGATAGCCAGTGGGCATCCGTAGGTTATCAATCCTCTTGGTGTAGGGCTTCACATAATGATGCGTTGCATGAGATCCAACACCCAGTTGAGTCTTGATAGTATTCGCCACTAACTCTTTTAGTTGCTCGGTAGTCATAGATATGTTGGACGTGCCTTTGGGAATGTCTCTTACCGAACCCTGAGAATTCTCGCTCTCGTGGTCACTTTCACTGCCATGGGGACGCTCGCCTAATTTCTTCATAAGGACTTCAATTTTCTTGTCCTTGAGCTTCATTCGAGCTTCATTTTCTTCATTCTCCTTTGTGAGTTTTTCAACGGCTCTTTTCATCTCAGCCATCCATTCTTCGAAATCTACTCCAATCGTGTTGATTGGGGCTGCGAAGAACCAAAAGATTCAGACTCCATCTCCAGGTCTTTGATAGGAGATGAATGAGAATGGCTTCTTATCGTCTCGACTTCATCCTCCATTTGGATAGTGAATGAGTCGAACATTGGGCTAGAATGCACCGTAAATCTTTCCCTTGTCTCGCCGAGAATTTGTTGCAGCGAGGACGTAGCAGCCAAATCTGGTTGAGTTGAGGATGTCGAACCAAAGACAGGGATTTCGTGCACCTTCCTTCCAAATCCAGACGAACGGCTTGTGGCGTCCACTTGAATAGGAAATTTGCGAGATCTAGGCAAGCTTGAATCTGAGGTTGATTTAGCGGCTCTTCGCCCTCCTCTTGCAGGCACTAAAGCAGATCGTAGTCGTTCTTGAACGATTTTGATAAGTCTAATTAACTTGTGGAATTAAGTCAAAACACCCGAGGACACAAACATGCAGTAATATGAGTATTAGTATAAGACATACCTCTGTCGCGTGATAATCCTCGTGAGTATAATAATAATTATAATAATACGAACGGCAAGAACCCCAAGTGTTGTTCCTCTACCAGTATTCACACGAGGCTACGAACCCAACAATAAGTCGGCTAGGACTAAACCCAAATTACGATCAAGAGTATGTGTTTCACTTTGTTTCTCTCTAAGAGTTTGTGCGTTTGAAAATGGAATGATATTATCACATACCATAAGAAAGCATTTCCTTATATGCAACAGAAGCAAAGTAACGGCTGATACATTTGCCATTATATGAAATCTAATTTCACATAAATGTAATTGATACACAATGAATGTCATGATAATTATGCTAATCAAATTAGCCTGTTGACATTCTTTTGACTGACTAATTCCAATTAGTCCAAGTGAGACATAACGGGTACCAAACCCGTTAACCCGAAATTTGTATTCATTTACGTTGATCCGATATTAGCCCAAAGTGTGTGACCCAGTAGGTTCAGTTATATTTAGCAGTTGGTTTACGAACCAACAAATCGTAAGCGGTCTCTAGTCAAACATTACGTCTACCTAAATACAATTGAATTATTACCTTCGTAATTAATCATGTACTATGTTACTACTTGATCGAAGGACACATTTCCTTCATTTCTACGGCAGCGGTGAAAGCAGCTCTCCTTGTGGTACTTATTTCTGAGACTCCAGATTGGCCTTTGATAGGGTTTTCTCCGTCATTGCTCGAGTCTTCAAGGGCTTTAGACGAACTCCTCTTTGGCGCCATTGAAATTGACAGTTGACTTCTTGGAGAGAAAAAGATGAAAGACAGAGACTTTCACGTCGGGTTCACCAAAAATTTGTAACCACAAATTTTGTTTTCTGAAAAAGTAGGGCACAAAATATAGAAACAAGATGAATTTATTAATTTGAGGATTTATGTGTACAATCTCTGAAATTAATTCTAAAGTAGAATTAAACTCCTTTGATTGATTCTCCAACTTGATCTTCACTCCGAGGGTCGCAATGACTTGATCTCGAATCTGCAGATTTGACTTGACTTTGTTGATATGGACTTGAGGGTCTTCGTAGATCTTCACTTGTTGTTCTTCAAATGGCTCTAAAGACTTGATTTGTCCTGTAGGAGTGAGTTGTGTTAGGATTCTTGTGGTGATCTTTTGTGAATTTTGTGATCATATGTGGACTTCCTGATCTCCTCTATTTATAGTGGAGAGGTGAGAGACTCAGCTGGAGTACATCTCCTGGAGGTGCGGTGGTTCAGGGACTCTATCTCGTAGAGTTTAATTGAGAAAATACCACCTTTAATAATTATCTGAATAAAAGATAATTATCATTTAATAATAATTATATGAATAAAAGGTAATTATCATTTAATCCCCGTATTTGAGAATCATCACCGAGTTGTAGGGGTGAGCATGAACGGGTACCCGCTCCAAAATCATGGACCCGGACCCGGACCCGTTTCTAACGGGTCCTAAAAATTAGGACCCGTACTCGGACCCGTTGACAACGGGTCCTAGAAATTAGGACCCGGACCCGGACCCGTTTATAGTCACAACGGGTAGCGGGTACCCGTTTAATTTTAAGGTAACTTAAAGGTAACCATGCAAATGCAATGGTTCATTAAGTTTAGATCAACTTTGAGGCCCAAGTACTAGAAGAGTCAAGCAAGAGTGTATATTTATAAGTGAAGGGTTTGTCCACTCTTTCCTCCATGACCAATGTGGGACAAATTTTTTTTTTTTTCCACTCTTATAAGCTTTATCAACTTACTTAGTTCGACCATGAATTCGGACTATGTAAGTGTATTATTTGAGAAAATGTCATCAAATAACTCTTGTATATCATGTTGCTAGCTTTCCGTAGACGCTAGTTGCAACCATTTTTTGACTTCGTATGTCAAATTTATGATCGAAACAATAACACTAGTTACACAAATAATGGACATCTTAATTAACAATCACTTCTCCATTAGCTATGATAAAAATTGAGAAAATTATATACATGAGCTATATAAAAGCTAATAATCACTTAGCAATATCCAAATAGTTAGTAATTTTATTATATAAGCTTAAATAATTGGTGATTTGGATTATGTTTACTAGGTTGGAGTATTTTATCTTATTAGCTAAGTAATAGTTTTTTGCAATCACATAATATACATGGTGCAGTATGTATTAATAATTTCATTAGAATGTCAAAGTAATTAGCAATGTGTAGAATCCATTTCTATATATTGTATGTATTTGTTGGTGTTATGAATATATTTGTCGAGAAGCGATTTGCGCTTAACTCAATGAGGATCGATGTCGTTACGGGTCATGGTCAATGTGTTATGTATCGGAAATGGTGCCTACTAGTGTCAATGTATAGAATGGAATATGAATTACACATTATGTTTACATTTTTATTGACTATGGTACACTCAATAACATTATAAACTCTTATATATACTAATTTTTAAGCTATCTCGTCTTTTGTAATTTGTAATGATCGTCATAAGTGACATTGTAATTATTATAGCATATAGAAATCTATATATACTAATCACTTGGGTAACTTAACAAAATCACGAAGTGATCATTAGGTTTTTATTATTGATTTATATTATTTTCTCAATTTTGGTCATAACTCATTAATAAGTGATTATTAAGTAACATAGTCATCCATTTTATGTGTAAGTAGTGTTCTTGTGTTCATCGTAACTTTCACATACAAATTCGAAAATGGTCGAAACAAGCGTTCATGGAAACCTAGCAACACGATCTACAAAAGTTATTTCCGGGATATTCCTCAAATAACACAAATAACTAGTCGAAATTTAGTGTCAAACTATGTAGGTTGACAAAGTTTATAAGAAAAATTAAGACTTTGTCCCACATTGGTCATGGAAGTAAGAGTGATCAAAGTTTTCACTTATAAATAGACCCCTTTGAGTGGTAGATGTAGTTCATGGACTTCAAGTTTGGTCAATGTTATTAGACTATGCATTTGTATGGTTATCTTTGAATTGATTTTTTACTTGAATTCTATAGTTTTTTTTATAAAGTTTTTTTTTTTTTTTCAAGTCGTTGACTTATACGGGTACGGGTACCCGTTTAGACACGTTAAGCAACGGGTACCCGTTTGAACCCGTTGAGCAACGGGTACCCGGCGGGTAACGGGTCCAAAATTTTAGGACCCGGACCCGTTGCCAACGGGTCCTAAAATTTTGGACCCGGACCCGTACCCGTCCACAACGGGTCCGGTTCTGGACCCGCCGGGTCCTAAGCGGGTCCGGGTCCGATTCCGGGTACCCGCTTTTTTTGCTCACCCCTACCGAGTTGTCCATCTCCAATGATGAGTCATGATGACACGTGACATTATTTGACTGGCCACTTATAAATGATATAAGCCTACTACAATTGGTCAGTCAAATAGTCAACTCTGACTTTTCAACTCCTACGTGGCACATTTTAATTGACTGATCATTTTTAGTTTCCTACAGCTGTTATTAACAACACAGCTCATTTGAAAGCTCAAGATCAGAAGATTGCAAGCCTTGTTTTTATCAAAACTAAAGGTGTGAGATTAGCATGGACTTCATTGATGGCCTTTCCAAATCCATGGGTATGGGATTCCATTATGGTGGTAATGGATAGTCTTAGTATAAGTTTGATTTTCAAACTTCATTCCCTAAAACCACCCCTACACCTCCACAGTGGTAGTTGAGGCATACTTTGACAATGTTTAGAAACATCATGGGATGCCAGTAAGCATAGTTTCAGACAGAGATTCGATTTTTTTGAGCAACTTGGACTAAGTTGCTCTAAGTGCATAGTAGATTTGAACATTTCCTCCTCCTATCATCCTCAGTCAGATGATCAAACAGAGGTGTTAAATAGGTGCTTGGAGACTTATTTGCTCTGAAATGCATACCTTATGACGTGTGCTATGGAGAGGCCCCACCAATCCAGCTACCCTACCTATTTGGAGAGAGCAAGGTTGAGGCTGTAAACAGCGCACTACTAGCAAGAGAGGAAGCATTGGCAAGCATTAAGCTAACTTAGCCAGGGCATATAACAATATGAGATAACATAGTGACAAGAAAATGAGTGAAAGGGAATTTAGTATGGACGGATAGTTATGTCTACCTTTTGCTGGCAAGGGTTAGTGTCTACAAGGGGAAATCAGAAAATATCCAAGAGATATTATGGGCCTTACAAAATCATCAAAAGGGTTGGACCAGTGGCATAAAACCTAGCACTAGCTACCTCAGCATGCTAAAATACATCACACATTTCATGTGTCATAGCTCAAGTTACGCCATGGCGAGCCACCTAGCTCCACCACCGCTAGTTCTAAAGATGTACAACCTTCTAATGTTCTAGAGCTCATACTGGCAAGAAAGACCGTAAAAAGGGGGTGTATCTCTGCTACAAAGGTGCCAGTTATGTGGTCGAACCTTCTTGTCGAGGGTGCAACCTGGGAATTTTTTCTACAACTAAAAATAAATTCTTGATCCTTGGGGTCAAGGATCAATTCAAGGGGGGAGGAAATGCTACAACTTTGGCTAGTCCAGCCCAAGATGCAACCTTGATTCACACCATTTATCGTAGGATGGAAAATCACGTGCTAATTATGTGAAGGAGGCTCCATTCACTCCACTACAACTCATCACTCATCATTGACATAATCTCATGTGCAAAGGAATGTGTAGGAAATGACAACACTAGCTCACCTGAGTCAGAGGACTAGTAGTTGTTGTTTGGCTTCTAGCACAACTTGATGATCAAGCCAACCACTATGTAATACAGAGTAGTAATTAAGTGTAATCGCGTTCGTTAAATGTATAATATTGGATCCGATTCAGTCTATCTCTTGTTTTATAGAGAACATATGTATCAAGAATTTATCTGAGTTTGTTCCTTAAAAAAAAAAAGAATTTATCTGAGTTTGAGAAAAATGGAAGAAGGTTAAAGTTTTATTCTGTTTATCCAGCTATATCTATCTTACTTTTAAGTCCATTATAATGTTATAATATATATACTTCCTCCTATCCAAAATGATTTCCCCTATCATTTTGCTGGTTTGACTGGTCATCTTGAGGGCTATTTCTAAACTAAATGAAAGACCCGCATGCCATAAAATCAAGTAGATATGGTAAAATGCAATGCCAGATTAAAATATGTGTTAATTTTTTACAACAATTGAGCGATTAATTTGGTCTAGAAGTAGCCACTAACATGGTCAGATAAAACAACAAAACGAAAAGGGCACATCATTGTGGGTAGGAGGGAGTATCTATTTGTCTTGAAATTAGGTTGTGTTATTGAATTGTCTGAATATCTTTACGTGCTTAGAGCGACCAATTCTTACTGTTGAAGAGAAGGAGATTTTAAAAATGGGGTACCCGGTTTAGGCGGATAATTCGAATTGAACTCACGGTATCAACAATTCAACATCCAATTCTTGGAGGGTTCAACACCATCTAGCATTGATTAGAGGTGGAATTATCTGTGGAATGTCCCCGTGCAACATCGCACTCGCCTGTTCCTCTAGATTGCAACGCACGGTCGACTGATGTGTAATGTTAATCGGCTTAGGAGGAATTTAGCTACGGATGCCATTTGCCCAAGGTGTAACGCAGAAGAGGATGTTATTCACCTCCTTCGAGAATGCCCTGTTTCTCGAAATATTTGGCGGTGAGTTGGGGATCTCGCTGGCCTAACCACCCAACCCTCCCCTTCTTTGAAAAACTAGATTCTTGATAACCTCTGCCATGCTAATCCTCTTGCTACGGACGATTGGCCTTTGAAATTTGCTATTACTTGCTGGTGGATTTGGAAATGAAGAAATTGTGTTGTTTTCGGGCGCAACTCAGAGATCCCCTTAGACCCTTCTGTTTTTCTTAAACAGAGATTTGAGGAGACAAAAAAAGCCTTTGACAAATTCTCCATACTAATTCCTCTCCAGGGTAACGCCAAGAAGGAAATCTACATCCGATGGTTAGCCCCCCCTTTGGTTGGATTCTTTTGAACACTGATGGTGCCGCCAAAAGGTAATCCTGGGGAAGCCGGGGGAAGGTGGGTTTTTTTGCGACGCAACAAGAAAGTTTGTCCAAGCTTTTGTATCCTACTATGGCATCCGTACATCCATGAAAGCCGAGTTTATGGCCCTGCTAAGAGGACTAGAAGAGGCGAGGACATTGGGCATTCCCAAACTCTTAGTTCAAATGGATAACTCCGTTTGTATTGATTTGGTGAAAGGGGATAAGTCCACCATGGGTGCATTGTGCATAGTGGTTCAGAGATGTAGGGATCTTCTCCGGGCTCATGGCTGACAAGTTAGTATTGAGCATGTGTATCGGGAATGAAGCTAATCGTGAAACGGACTGGCTAGCGAATCAAGGAGTATCACAAGGCCGTAACTTGATAATCTTTCAATACCCTCCAGCGGAGTTACGGTCTATTCTTCGGGAGGATGCACTCGGGGTCGCCTGGCCTCGCAAACGCATAGTTTTCTTTTTTTGTTTGTGGGGCCTTGCCCTCTTCTGTAGAAAAAAATAAAAAAAAACAATTCAACATCCACCCTTGATGTCAAGTGCACGTGGACGCTAGAGATCAGGACAATAGTATTTTAGAAAAAAATTGTATTCGGTCACACTCACATAGACGACCAGTCAGACCAACACAACCTTGCACTGGGTGTCACAAAAATATCTGCCAAAGCCTAAACCCATAAAACCCTAATTTGGCAGCCCCCTTTTCTTTTCTCTTACCAATTTATTTGCTCTCTCTTTTCTTATAAAAACCTCATTTTCCACAATCAAACTCCTCCCTCATCTTTCTCTCTCCTCCTCTGCCGAAAACCCTTCGACATTAGGGTTTTGCAGAGCCTCCTCTTTTTTTTTTTTTTTTTTTCATCTTCTTCTAAACCCTAATCCGCCATGGGCAAGTCTAGCAAGAAATCCGCTACCAAAGTTCGTACCTTTCTCTCTCTATTCATCTTTTCTTATTCTGTGTTTCTTTTATATTTTCTGTTTAGTAATAAAGTTTTAATCTTTTACATGTTTTGTTGTTGGTTTTTGTTTTTGTGTAGGTTGTTGAAGCCCCTGTTGCTGTTACTGCATCCGGGAAAAAAGGTACCTTCTTTTTCACGCTTCGTTTGCTTATCGATTTGTTCTTGTTTAATCTGCTGTATCATGTCAAAAATTTGTTAGCTTTTTAAAATTTTTTTGTTGGTAAAATTATCTGTGTATAGTTATCTTATGTTGTATGTTGGTTGTAATTTGTGAATGATTTTCTCTGTTGTATGTTTGTTTTAATTTGTTGGGCGTTTTTTTTTGTAAATTGTTTGTTTAATTTTAAGTTCAAAGGGCTTTATTTTGATGGGTAAAATCGAAGGGTTAGGGTGGTGTGAGCTCTTTTTTGGACTTGTTTTTCAAATTTTGTTGCTCATTTATTTATTTATTTATTGCAATTTAAAGGTAAAAGAGGTGCTGAGGATGCCATTGAGAAGGCAGTGAGTGCAAAGAAGCAGAAGGTGGAGAGAGATGAGACTGTTATTGCGAAGCAGAAGGCCGAGAAGGCGAAGCCGAAGAAAGTAGCTTCCTCTTCTTCCTCTGAAGAAGACTCATCTGATGATGATTCCGACTCTGACAGTGAACCCAAGGTATAAATTATCATTTGGTGTAAAGTCTTTTAACAGCACACTAGTATTGCTTATCTGAATGAATACGACTTTGTCGAGTTTGTCTTGTGTGCAATGTGTTTTTGTTTTATTCAGTCCATATGATTTGGTGTCAAAGTATGCTGTAGTATTATAGGCATGAGTGTGTAGGTAAATTATGTGTTCTGAAAATTTTGTGCTTCTGTTTATTATTGAAGTTTTACAGTGTAGAATGTTAAAACTTGACTTTTAATTATTAGGTTTTATAAGTTATGGGTATTACATGTTGAAAATTTTGTGAAAATTTGAAATCTTTTACCATAGTAAAATAGAGTGAAATCAAAAGGCACGCCACATTGGTCTGGACTTCTTGTATTTGTGTAATCCATTAATTTTTCATGCAATTTTCATGGGTATCTTTAAGCTGCCGTTCTATGTTTTCAATATAGGGCTAAGGCTTGCCATAGGTGGGTGTCCTTGAGGCAAGCTTGGTTTTGTTATTTATGTCGCAATCCATTTTTGGATTGGACTGATTTGTATATTGTTTTGATGTGATTGCAGGAGTTTTAGTCCCTATTAGTTATTCCACTTGGACTCTTCGAGTAGGATATATATTAGTTGAGTTATGCTGGTTGGTTTTTTAACTTGTTTCACCGCTGCAGGTTGTTGCTAAGAAGACACCTGCTCCTGCTAAGAACGGTTCAGCCGCTAAGAAATCTAAGGATAGCAGCTCAGACTCCTCTGATTCTTCAGACAGTGACTCTGATGATAGTGATGTAAGCAATGGATTCATATTGTACCAACACATTGGGTGTTTGAAACTGCTGTTTCAGTTGATCGTAATAATTGTTCTCAAGCTGTAACCAAGGGGTTCTTCTTATTGTCAGGAGAAGCCAGTTGCAACGAAAAAACCTGCTGTTGTTAAGAATGGCACTGTTGCAGCAAAGAAGCCCCTATCCTCTGATTCTTCAGATTCCTCAGAAGATGACAGTGATGATTCGGATGAGGATGTAAGACATTGATCAATCTGTTTTTAATGCGTTGTAAGACATTGTCGCTGTGGGTTTTAATAATGGGCCTGTTTATTTTCAGGAGAAACCTGCTGCTCCAGTAAAGAAGACCAGTAAAGACTCTTCCTCCAGTGATGAGTCTGATAGTGATGATTCTGATGAAGAGGTAATCTACTAAGTGTTGTAGTGGTTTTGTTAGTTGTGGTTTTTCATATGCGTGATGGTGTCGCCTTGGCTTTAATTACTACAGCCAAGGTAGTTCATCGAAGCTGGTCCGTATATTGGATATTAAAATACTTGGGAAGTCATTGCCAATATTTGTCTGAAGGTATTCAATTGTTGTTGGGTATGAAATCTCAGGAGGTAAAGAAGGCTGCTGCCCAAACAAAGAAAGCTGAAAAGAAACCAGCTGAATCAAGTGATAGTGATTCTTCAGACGAAGAAGATAGCTCTGATAGTGAAGAGGAGCCTAAAGCTAACAAAACTAAGGTATACCAGTTGTTTTTATCTAACCTCAGATCTTGAATCTGTGGTTTGGATCGAAATTGTCATAGTCTAAGTGGAATGCACCTTCAAGGATTTTGTTATGATAGGATTCAGCTACTTTCAATTTCTTTAGTTTAAAGTATCGGATTTTTTTGTTCTTTCTTATAGAATAAAACATGGCTAGTCTTTTTGGAAAACTCTTGATGTAGTACCTGATTTGTAGGGCACCCCTGCGGCTAAAGCCAAGGCTGATAGCAGCACTTCTGAAGAAGAGAGCTCTGATAGTGATAGCTCTGATGATGAGCCTTCTAAGGCCAAGGCAGTTAAAAAGGTAATAATATCCTATTTGGTGAAATTGTATCCCAATGTCCGTGCCATTATTTTAACCTTTTGGGTCTCAACCTTTGTTCCTACTTTGGTAGGTTCAAGCCTCAAAAAGCAGCGACTCTGATTCATCCGATGAAGACGAAAAGCCAGTACTCAAGACCCCAAAAAAACAGGTAAAACTTATTATGGATGCCCAAATGTAACTAGCAAGGAAGTTCTACTTCATCAGGATGTATTTTGGCACTATAATTCATTTATTTATGTATAGACGAGGGTTAGGTTGGTAGAAGGAACTTCATTGGTGTTTTCTCTTTATTAAATCACCTTTGGTGAACATTTGGATATAATTGATTGTTTTTGTTTGCACCACATATTTGGTCTATGTCTTTGAACTCCTCTAGGAGACCATAGCTGCTGGCTTATTTAAAGGATCTTGAACTTTTTCTTGTTCCACAGGATACCGATGTAGAAATGGCTGATGCTCAGAAAACAGTACGTTGCTTGCTCTCAAATTCTTTCTTCGTTGTCATTCTGTTTTTAGCGCTGTAAACTTTGCTGCTAAATTTATTCCCAACTCTGGTATTCAATTTTCCGTTGACATTCTGTTATAGCACCCAAAGAAGCAGGATTGGTGAGCGGTACTTTGTATAGGTTTGATGTAGTATTTGATGAATATATCTGATTTTGTTTGTAGCCACAGACTCCAGCAACTCCACAAGCTACTGGGTCAAGGACACTATTTGCTGGAAATCTTTCCTTCTCTGTGGAAGAGTCTGATATGTATGTGTTTATATGTTTCTGAAACCTAAGTCCTTTTTAGTCGAGATTTTCGGTTCCATACTCAAAAGCATTGAACTCTTTTTCAGGCATGAATTTTTCAGAGATGCTGGTAAAATTGTAGACATTAGATTTGCGATCGACCCTGAGGGCCAATTCAAGGGTTTTGGCCACATTGAATTTGAAACAGCTGAAGCAGCTCAAAAGGTGAACTCTCTTTAGGGAAATGCTTAACATTTAATAAGATATGTGTCTAACCCACCTGTTTAACAACGTGGTTTCTCTTACATTCAATCCAAACTTCAATTAGCCTAATAAAATGGGTCGAGTATATTGTAACTTCTGAAATATTTTGAGAGTATCTCCTATCACTATCCTCTTTTTATTGAATGAAACAGGTGAGCATGAAAGTCACTGTTTTTGTTCCTTTGCATCTGTTGGACAGACTAAGTGTGTCATTTGTGTCTGCAATAGAATTGCAATTGGCCCAAAAATTAACTCTGACATGTGTAATTGCTCTTTGTCTCTATAGGCTTTGGCATTGCATGAGCAACCACTGGCAGGCCGTCCAGTTAGACTCGATCTTGCACGCGAGAGAGGTGCATCACAAAACAGGTATTGTTCTGTTGTGATGCATTTTTTTCATTGTTTGCTTCGAAAGATGACTATGCATGTTGATGGATCCCAGTCGTCTGAGGCTTTGTTGCTGTTGTCTGTGTTGAAATACTTGTGTATTCTAAGTTCTAACCGTGTCTGATTGTTGTGCAGAGATAACAACTCTTATCAAAAGGGAGGGAGGCCTCAAGGCCAAACAGCATTTGTGAGGGGGTTTGATACTTCTCAAGGAGAGGATGAGGTAATTATTAATGTGTTTTCATCTATATAGCCAAATCCCTCGGGGTCACAGGTTTCTGACTGTTGTGGATGTTACTTGTGCTTCAGATTAGAAGTGCCTTGCAAGAACATTTTGCATCTTGTGGAGAGATCACGAGGATCTCTATCCCTCCAGACCATGAAACTGGTGGTGTTAAGGGGTATGTTTTTGTTCTAATGCTCTCGTTTACTCTGTTTTCTCTTGTTAGTCTATATCATGCTTTGCTTGTGGAGATTTTTGACGAGATTTCTCTGTGCAACGAGGCTCACCCACATTTCCCCATCATTCTCCATCTTCTCCAAGTTGTTAATAGACCATTGACATCAGAGCAACTCTGCGGTTTTAGGACTTATGGTTTAATGCTGTCTTTTAGATTGACACCCCCCCCCCCCACAAAAGAAAAAAGATATCTGTTACTTGATTCGTTCTTATTTTTGTTGGGTTGTACAGCAACCAGAATTCTCTTTCTCCTTGTCGCTTCTGTATTGCTGCCTGAAAAGAATAGTGTCGTATTAAAGCTGGTCAAGTTCATATCTGAATTTTTATGTGGCTGTGATTCAGGATGGCATACATGGACTTTGCTGACAGCAATGGTCTCAGCACTGCCCTAGAGAAGGATAACTCTGAGTTTGGAAACGGCTATTACTTGACTGTGCAAGAGGCAAAACCAAGGGGTGACAGCTTTGGTGGAAGTGGTGGTGGTAGGTTTGACAGAGGTGGAAGAAGTGGAGGGAGGAGAGGTGGCAGAGATGGTGGTGGTCGGTTCAGTGGTGGCAGAGGTGGGAGAGATGGCGGCAGAGGCGGCAGATTTAGCGGTGGTAGAGGTGGGAGAGATGGTGGCAGGGGTGGGAGAGGAACACCCTACAGAGCTAATGTTAGCGCAGTTCCATCAGGTAACTTGCTCTACGAAGCTCTTCTTGAATTTCATAGTTGCTCCCAAGTTAAGCCATATTACTCTACTGATTTGCATCATCTGAAATATGCCCTTTTTGGTAAATAATATTTCAGGAAAGAAGACCACATTTGCCGATGACTAGGTTATATCACAAAATGGGAGGATCCGCAGCATTCTTCTTCAGATGCCTTTGCCTTATTTGTAACTTATAATTGCGTCTTAGTTTGTACCCAGGGATGCAATTTTTTTTGGTTCTTTTAGGACTAGTAGGGAAACAAAAACTTGCTCGTTGTCTTCGTATCTTTTTTTATGTTTTCTTTGGTTTTTTATGAAAACTGTTCCAGTGAGAGTACATGGCGGTGTTTGGATTGCATTTGCTGGATTTACTGAGCCTATGAATTGTAAGAATAATCTATTTGTCTTGTAACCTCGAATTTGGTTTATTGTGCTCAACCTCTTCTCTATTCCGTGTATGTTAGTACTTCCAATAGGTGCATTTGTGCAATCTCAACAGCTGTAATTTGGTTGTCTTGACTTGAACCTAAATCACTCAATTAGTGGTATGTGCACGGCTTGAACTTCATTCGCATTTATAGCTTTAGGCTTGAGCTAAATGATCTTGGTGGATCTGTATTTTTGCCATTAGGTTTTCTGTTTTCAGATGGAAATGTAAAAGCGCATGGAAATGTAGCCGTGTTTGTACCTCACAAAAAAAATACGAACATTAATCCACGGGGTTGCGTCTTCTGCAATTCTTGGCGCTTTGTGAGACATTGGAGCCTTGGAGGCATCAAAAGTACTTAACAAGTTACCACTTCCACGAACATGTTGCCCTGATATAATTGAGTTTGCCGTTATTTCGGGAGCCATAGCAAAAGATGTATCTTGTGGGGGTGCAATAATTGCAATAAATCAGCCATTAAGTGCCTAAAATATGTAAGCAATAAAAAATGTTGTGCACATGGACATTATAGCCTGGCAAGTGCGGCAGTATCAATCATTCAAGTCAACCCAATTATCACACTTCCATTTTCATCTAAATTTGACTCTTGTGAAGTCTCGATTTTCTTCAAAAAGGTGCTCAACCTACAGAAACTGTTCGCGTAAGGCATTCCGGGACCGCTCAGAGTCCCTTTTTTTTTAATAAAGATTTGAGTGAAATCATCTCACTGGGACTAGGGGGGTAATGTGTTGATAAACCACTTCTTTAGCTAGTGAAGAAGCTTCAGCTTCAAGTCAACTGTGAGAGGGAGAGAGAGAGATGACATTTGGAAACAATGTAAGGGGGCGCCGTGCTCCTCCGCCGCTGCCCATGTACGAACCTGTAAAACTCAAGCATGTTCCCACTATGGTCAGAAGAAGATATGACAAATTTGATGCTTCTAAATTAGACGACCAAAATGAAGGTACACACTCATCATTCACTCTTGCTCTTACTTCTTTGTTAAATTTGGAGTTCTCTTGAGTATTGAGATTGTACTTCATTCATATACCGCAAATGTCAGCTAGCTCTGTTAATTACTCCGTATGTTGTTTCTTGTTGTTGGATGGTAGGTGTAAGTACTAAGTTTCAAAACTCGCCTGCATCAGTAATAGAGTGTCGTGTTATTCTATTGTTAGATATGGAGTGGGATATACACTGGGTTCAGTCTTCAACCTTTAGTAATTGATTTGTCAACACTTCAATTAGGTGAATTTTGGTTGTTGGTCAAAATTTTGATACATTGGGGAACAAATTGGGAAATTAAGTGGGATAAAATAAAATCATTGACATAGGCTTTTGGAGGAGATGATTCTTTGGTACCAGAATCTATATTACTAAGCAATTGCGTCCGCTTTCCGGCTAGTGAATAATCTCATTTTAACCTTTGGCCTATGTTGCTGGGATTTCTCATTGTCCCCTCAAGTATACATGTCGGATACTTGATATTCGGACATAGTATGGACACTTGTCACTTTCTTTTAGGCTGAAAATATTATTTTTTGCAAAAGATGGCCAAGTCTGATACCTGAATACGTGCTCGTGTCGGATACTTTTAGGCGAGCGGGAGCATAGCTTTTGCCTATAATCTGGAGTAGCTGTTGAAGATTTCGATTTATTTCATATTCTGATAGACTTTTTGTGTGTTCCCCCTTTTTTTAACAGCTGCATTTCATGATCCGAAAACAATCTGATCACTTTTGCGAAGCTTTGTAGTTGACATAGTGTGTCAATGTCCTTATATTCCTCTACCTTCATCTTATGTTGTCAATTTCTTTGATGCCGATCTTTTGACATTGAACTTGTAAATGCAACCACCTGAACTCATTCATGAATATTGAGTCTGTGATCATGTTATTTGTAATATTTTCCCGGGCTTTTCCACTCTGAATATTATTATACCACATCTTCCCCTGCACCATAATGAATGTCCTAGCGTTTGAAATCTAAACCAATTGAATTTCAGCAGGTTCGCCCTCAAAAGATGGCGAAAGCGAGGATGATGGTTCTACAGAGGACTATCCTTCTAGTGATGTGTACATAAGTGATGAAGATGAACCAGAGGACATGGGGCTTGGAGATTTTGACAGTAACCAAGGTACATACGCTATGGTGAAGACATATTTACTTGTGTTATCCTTCACATATCACACTTACATGATAATTTAGAGAAGTTACATTCTCTTTGATAATGGTGCTAGTGTGCGTGAAATAGAGATGCTTAATCAGCACTATTAGAAATGGAATAATGTCTGTTTTCCTTAGCATCAAATCAAAGGCTATTAACACTTCTGTTATGATGGTTGAAAGGGGGAAGCCCTTTTGAGTATAAACAGTAAAGTAAATGGGGGTGAGGCAGGAATTCAAATTTCTAACTATTCTTTAGCTTGTGATAGCGCTATAGAAGAAACTGCGTCTGCTATAAAATATATTTAACAGAAGTTTTACATTAATTGCTGATGTACAGAAAACAAAGTTGGTCCAGTTTCACAATATGATAGTAATGGTGATCATTCAGACACGGAGCATCAGATGTGCAACATGGACGTCTTCGAAGATGATTCACATCACAGACTTGAAATCCCAGACAATGATCATGGTATAGAGGCTATAAAATGAGGTTTTTCCTGAAAAATTGAGTTCAACAATGTAGCCAATAAATTATGAATCAGATCATGATTTCTAAGTTATCAGAGTTTACCATACATCGGTTAAATTCAGCCCATCTACTCTACATGTAGGTTCGGAGGAGGGGGATGGCAATACCCTCCAACAAACAAATCCAAGTAGTGATGTGATTTCTGGTGGTTCAGATGAATGCCACCGCGGAGGAGAAGGAAAATCCACTGATGACTGTGACACTGGAACTTGCAGTGAAAGTGTAGGCAATGAAAACATCCAACCTACAGGTAGGATTTCTTGACTGGTATATGAGTATCATGGATATCTTGCTTCCTTGATTTAAATATGAAACAACTTTCCCAAAGATGAAGTGGAGTCTTAGAATTAGTACTGTTGTGTGTTGAAGCACAACTTATGCTTGTTTTATTCACTTATTCAGATTAATGCCAGTGAGGGTTTAAAGATGATTCCTTTGTATTACTTGTTGAGTTTCTCCCTGAAATTGGTAGACCATATGAGTAATAGATAATAATATAATAAATATTATTTAGGTTGTATCTTGGAATATTCTAGACTATAGAATATTCTAGATCTAGGAAACCCTGGAGTATTCTCCAAGTTATTGTGTACTATAAATACACATATTATTATCAATAATAAACAGACATTATATTGTGTGGGTATTCCTATTCTTATATGGTATCAGCTAGTTAGGTTTTCTTCCGCTGCCCTAACTCTTGATCTTCTTCGTGTGTTCGTTCTCGGCCGGAGATGGCTTCCATCTCTCCCATCTCCGGCTGGCCATACTCCAGCCTTCTGCTTCCCCTATTATGTTAGCCCCACACATATTAGGTTAGGTTTTTATTCCTCACAAAATGAAAGTTGATGTTTTTTTATTTGAGCCGTGGTTTTGCGTGTAGCTATGACAACAACAAGATTGCATCCTTCTTGGTGGATTCTTTTTCTTCTGTATCTCCCTCTTCTCCTTCCCTTCTTTCTATGTGGTTCGTCCACTTTGTTCCTGGTTCGCCAGTTTGACCTCTTCTCTCCTTCCCATCTGTCTATGTGGTTCACCGTTCATCGGGACCGACCTCTTCTCTACCTGTCCTCAACCTCTCAGCACCAGCGGGGTGTCGCGACTCGCCATCCTTTCGTGCGACACGCCACCCCTTTCTCACGATTCGCCCCTTCTCGCAACTCGTGTGATTGTTCCGTCTGCTGGTCCGTCTTCTGGTCCTTCTGCTGGTCCGTCTACTGGTCCTTGTGCTGGGGTCTCTCTTCTTATCTGTGCGATGACGCTTGCTGCAACCTTGGATCCTTGTTTAACTCCTGTCATGCTCTGCTGCATTGTCTTCACCCGATGGCTCAGGTCGAAGCATTTTCCCCTATTGGCTCCTGCCGACGTGTCGTTACCTACTCGCTCCTGCTGAAGCGTCTACGACTATTGGCTCTAGTTGAAGCGTCCTTACCATACCGCTACGACTGCGGGGGTTTAATAGATAATAATATAATAAATATTATTTAGGTTGTACGGAGTATCTTGTAATATTCTAGATCTAGGAAACCCTGGAGTATTCTCCAAGTTATTGTGTACTATAAATACACATATTATTATCAATAATAAACAGGTATTATATTGTGTGGGTATTCATATTCTTATAATGAGATATGCATACATACGTCCGTGCAGATAGTGTAAGTGAAGATAATGGGCCTGCAGTTGCTAGTAATGCCCCTAGCATGGGCTTCAGTCTTCAGGATGAAACCCGAGACAATAGACTCAGCGATTTCAGTAACACACAGGGTAAGCTGATCTTGTATGCTCTCTTCAGGCCAGACAATTACTGTATTATTAGTTTTCTTTCTGTTGGACTTTGATACTCTGTATTATTTCCATTTCCACTGGAGTTAATGACTAATTATTTTTTTTGGCTTTGGGATATGATGGAATAAAGCAAAATGGCTCACAAAACTGTATGCTCTTCTTGCATTGTAAAGTAGTAGTCAGTCGGTGCGATTCTCAAAGCAATTTTCATTATGGGTTATCCGTAAGCAGCCTCTGTATGTTTTTAGCGTAGGGAGTAAGACTTTCGTACATCCACCTCCCCCCTTACACCGCCTTATGGCGGGAGCCTTTGAGGCAGTGGGGTAATATTGTCGATGGATGTTGTTGTTGGACTTTGATATATTTACAACATTTGCACCTCGAAAACTGTGCTTCTTTATAGTTAAGGTAGTAGGAGATTTGATTTTATGAAGTGGCCATGTATATTATGATAGTGAGCATTTTGATGATCGTTCGATAAATGCCAACTAAGATGCAGATATGCTGACACAGCTATGATTAAGCTAAAAAGGAGCTTGTGTGAAACTCTTGGAACAGATATATAAAACTTTTAACACTGCACACTAGATGTTTTAAAAAGGCTTTAGGCATATATGTACTTTGACATTTTATACATTTTTTTTTTCATCAATCGAATTATAAGGCATTCATAAGTTGTCGAATTTCCTGTCGTAGAACGAGAAAGCGAAGATTATGGAGCTGGAGATTCAAAAACTTCTCGTGACATCAAAGATGAAGCCTTAAACATAGGAGAAAGAAGCTCTTTCAGCGATTCACAGGGTATGAACAATGCATATCTGCTAGTGTCATTATTCAATGGAAGTTATTCATCGTCTAGGCATACATGTCCTGTTTCTTAAATTCAGTCGGAAATTAATTATGAATCAGATCTATGTAATAACAGTTCCTGATAAATTAGTAAAGTCTGTCACCTTGACATATGTAGGTTCATGGCAGAGTGAGAATAATGGCGTCCAAGCTGAAGATCCAAATATTGAACTGGATTCTGGTGCTTCAGATGAATGCCAATTTAGGAGAGAGGGGAACTCCATTCATGACCTTGACAAGGGGACTAACTGTGAGGATGTCGTCAATGGAAGTGTCCAACCAACAGGTATAAATCGAATGAAGTTTCATGTAGATGAAGCAAACTTCTTTCAAACTGAAACCATTGGAGCACAGGTTTTCTTTCTTAGTTGTTCAATTGTCTCAGGAAGTTAATACGGAGTACCTGTGGCCTGTGTAAAAACAAATATCCCACTTCATTAAATTTTAAGTTTCTCCCGGCCCCCGAGATGAACAGACCATCTAAAATGTGATGATCTGCATGCAGAAAATAAAAAAAACGAAGATGACATGCCTTCAGTAGTTACCAATGATGATCCTATTGTGGACTTCAATCTGCATGATGAAATCCAAGAGAAGAGACATACAGAGATCAGCAATTTACAAGGTAAGCCATGAACTTGAATGCTGTATTTTTGATAGGTACTTCATTTTGCCGACTTTCTTTCAAGAAAAGCGTTTGCAACCAAGGATTTTGTTCACATTTCTTTTAGTCATGACATGTGCTATTCATAATCTTTTGAGGCTAAATCTGTGAGGTTAGAAAAGACGCCAATAATCTTTTGAGGCTGAAACGGTTACTTTAGAAAAGATGCCCACACCCTCCCCGGTAAAATATTAAGCTGAAGGGAGCTACTATGAAGATATGTACAGAAGTATTACACATATATATGGATTGAAGTTCTGACATATTCAATTAATTGTTATTAAGGCTGTTGAAAAATGATTGAATTATAGGTTGCGCTGTAGGAGACAGCGGAGACAAAGATTATGGGGCTGGTGAAGTGAAGACTGCTAGTGACACAGGCATCAAAAATGAAGCCTTAGACATGACAGATGACATATCTGCTAATAAAGAGGGTATGCTGTAAGAGTGTAAGCTCACTGCAGATTTTTCACATCATAACATTGAGATTAGGTTGATTATAGTGCTTTCGCAACCACAATTGAGTTTGTGTGAGTACAAGCTGTTCTACTACATGCAGTGTCGATCCAAGAAGACAACATGGGAGGTGATAGAGCGGAACATACATGTCCTAAATTTGGTTCGAATGCCAGCCTAAACAGTGAAGCTGATAAACAGGATGCACACATGCCTAAACAGGACACTGATCATACTATGCAGAATACGAGTAAGTATCACAAACCTAGTAAGTCAATAATAGTAGTATTTGGTTTCCAGCCTTTGCTCACTTTACTAGGTGGTTAGACCACCCTTTACTCACTTTCCAGCCACTTCCGTCAACTTCCCCCTTCCCTCCCAATTTCATTTGATTCTCTGTCCATTGTACATCTTCCCCTCCCAATCATTACACTGTTTCCTTCAAAACCCTAGTTTAACAATTGATTTGTAATGTAATAATAGGTGATAGGTGATCCTGGGTTTTCCTCTTGCTGAGTGGTTAAATTTGCAGCTATAAATCTGATGATGTTGGAGGGGGAAGGATTCACACTTGACATGTTTGCAAAATAGAGAAACAAGATGCTAAATCAATGAAGAGAAAAGAACGGGAAGACAAAAAGACTACAAAGCAATTTGGGGATAGATTGTGAAAATGCGTATGGACAATTTCAATTTTGGTGAGGAAAATAAGTTAGGGGGGAAATGAAATTTCCTGGAGGAAAGTTGAATTTGGAGGGAAAATAGAGTGAAATTGGGAGGGGGAAATCGACACTGGAAAGTTGACCAAAGTTTTCGGAAACTGTTTGAAGGCTTGGTCTAACAATTGAAAATGTTTTACAAAGGTGCGGCGGTGAAACTAATTTTTGAAAGGTGTCGTCTCGCAAAAAAAAAAGTTTTTTCTTTCTCCTTTTCTTTTTCTTTTTTTAGGTGCAGTCTCACAAAAATCCTAAATTTTATTAAGTTTTCTACTTTTGGGAAATTTTATAAGCAATATCAAACATTTGTGAATAGTTGGGTAGATTTTTTCAAAAAAAAAAAAAAAAAAGAATAGTTGGGTAACACCCACTGGATTTGCCCCTGGGTACCCTGTTATAATATTTCTTTCCTGTTTTTTGGGAATATGTTAGGCAGTATTTATGCATTTTCGGAAGGTTGGGGATAACCCACACCTCAGACATCCCTTGGATTTGCCACTGGTTACTCCATGGAGTACATTATTAAAATTGATGTCGAATGCTAATACATTCTTAAGCCTACTTAAGCCTCTTTGTGATGTCAGAATTGAATGTCAGAATGTGTCAGACATCCCTACTTAAGCCTCTTTGTCGAATATCTCAGCAAACATCTATCGCTTCACTGCTTGTTCAACTTATCATGGTGACTGTGATGCTTAAAATGCAGGCTTAAAATTACAGGATCTGAGAAGGGAAGGTGATGGAGCTATCCTAGATTTGAATGGCACTACTGATAAGGAGACCAGTGTAAAAGCTGAAGTTCAAGGTGAAGCACATCGGTACTCCAACGACAGAAAAGGTAGGGAAAGTGCAGATCTTTTGACATGTAAAGTATTTATAGAGCTTATAAGAAATGGGGTATATCATAAGATAGCACAATCATGCAGCTTTCAATCCAGAAGCTTTCAGGAAAACAATGGAGGAAGATGATTATGAGTTATGTTGCCCATATTGTAAACATTGTATTACCAACACGCTAATCTATCAAAGAAGGGAGAACGGCGAACATTACAGAACAACCTGCTTCACTGGTTTATTTGCTCTATGTACGTATGCAATTCGTCACATATAGGCTTTTAAGTGGTTCGGTTTTTCTTTTGTTGATTTCTGCTGTTATTATCAATGCTAAACTTCATTGCAGACACTTTAGACTTGGTTGGGTAGATTGATACTAAAAACCTGTTTGTTGTTGCTGGCTTGGTTTTCAATTTTCTTACTTAACATTATTTTTAATTGGCTCAAAATGAGACATAAAAACCTATATTTAAAGGGAGGAGATTCGAAACAATGATCTCGTATCTACTATCTTTATAACCACCAAGTAGCAGTCTAGCGCCAGTCTTAGCTACCAACCCAAGACCTCCTCAATAATTTTGAATATGGGCTTCGTAACCCTTTGGGCTAATTATGCATGCCTGTCATTCTGGGTTCTGGCTGTGTAGTTTTTAGACTATCATGTATGCCCAGGACGTTTACCTAATGGGTGCCTAAGGCAGTGGCTGCAGATTCCCAAGTCCCCCGAAAAACATAGGAGAAAGTACTATAAGCTATGTCTGAACTTGTATAGTACATATATGCTACATAAACATTCTTTTTGTCGTCAGTGGAGAATATCATGTTGGTCATCTTTGTGTTATGTGCTGGTTTTATCAATTATACATTTTGGAGTATCAAGTGTAATTCATCTGCATAGCAAGTGTTCGCTTCTCACTCACTTTAACCTATTGATATGTTGCAGTTTGCTGTATTAGAGACTAGTTGATGGACGTGACATATATCTTGGTAAGTTTGCTTATGCTAAATTAATTCTTAGACTGATCTTTCTGTATCGCATTTCTAGCTTGTACCATTGGGTCGCATGTTTACCAGTCCTGTCGTATCTAGTATCATTGGATAATGGATTGATGGAGTTCGTAATGCACATGGAATACTGTATGTGATACGAATATTCCAGAACAGAGTCCTAAAATGTGACAGGATACTTTCATTTCATTTCCATATACTAGTACACACCATTTAAAGTCCAAAAATAATAATTATGGACTGCCTAATTAAGAGGTTCTTCCCGAAACTGAGTTACAGATGATTGTTAAATTAACACAGCAATAAGCCTCATCGACCTTCTTCATGCAAACCTTGTTGTTGCACTATGGCTCACTCTTAGCTTGAATGTTATCAAACATTAATGTACAGAGTACGCAAATGCTAAACGTTACATGGTGCTTGCGTACTTCAATGGTAGCTCAAAATCGAAACCTTAGCTTGAGGGCCTCCTTGAATGTAAACAAAATTGAATTCTTCACCAGCTTGTAATTCTTTCAGATAAGGTGGAGTTTTGTAGATGTTCTTCTCCTGTGTTTGAATTAGACCGTATATAGGTCCCCAGAGGTTTTCAATCTTCAGTTCGATATCTTTGATTGTCTTTGTAGACCTGTTCTTAACAATCACCCTATGACGGTAAGAAGTTTCTCCATTGTGAGTCCATGTAGCTGTTATGGAGTGCAGGAATTTAATCGGAACATCTGCAGGAAACAGATAATTATCTGTCATCATTATCTGCAAGATACTAGAGTAGTTGCATTTCTAATTCAGTTTTCATCAAGGGTCATTCAGAAACAAGCACTTCATATTTTCACCATAGAGTAAGCTGCACACGTTTGACCCTTCGCTACCTTCACCACTCTCCGTAGGCAGGGGTCTTTGAGGGTTGGAGTAATATTTTTGTTATTGTTTTCGTTGTTATTTTGTTAGTTGTTACTTAATCATTGACTCATTGTGATTTGTATCATGTTGCAGTAGCTTACCTGATGATGGTCCCTCATGATAAGATGATGGTGTGTGGTATGAAGCTGCAAAATTCATGACGAAGTATTAGGGCTGGCCTTAATCCATGGCAGATGATTCATATTGATAGGAAGTTAGGAACAGTTCATTTAAAGTTTAAATGTATGTCAAGTGAATTTAGTACTCACTTGGAGTGGTTGCTTTTGGTGCTTTTTTGACATACGAACCTGCATGAAATTAAGCGCGAATTTAAGCAAGTACAGTGATTGAATTTGAAGATCACACTGATTCAGAGAAGGGATCACATTGCAAACCTGAGTCTCCACATGAGCTCCTCAACTTGGAGAAAAGACCTACAAGAGGAGCGGTACCAGAGAGAGTGGGCTCAGTTTGCTCATAGTTAGTTCGATCATCGTCAAAGTTATCGTTACTGTCTGGACCTCCAACAAGGGCTCCATAGATGATGTTGGGGTTCATGGTAGGACGATTGTACCAGGTGTCATACCCTTGGACACAACCCACTGCGCCATTGAGGACAGAGATTGAGGGAATGGATGCTCCTCTGTGGTGCACATGTCCTGGGTAGTTAGCTCCAAAACCCACCAAGTAGCTCATAGACTCGGGATTTTTGCCTAAGAAGTAATCAGCCTGTAATATTAAGCATCACGTTAGCATGTGTCAACATTATTCTAGTGCCTTAAAAGTCACCCATATACACGAGTGAAAATCATAGGGTGGTGCGTAGGAGACCTGAGATTTTGCAAAGTTGAGGAGGTCGTGTGGCTTCATTGCTCCATCAGGACAGTTGATTAGAGCATTTGCTTCAGTGAGATATTCAGAGTAGACAGCAACGAGGAATGCAGCTGAGGATGCATACTGCAAGTTGTTCCATTCGCGTACATACATCAGGCCACCTGATTGACACACCAGAAACCAGAATGGAATACTCTAACTCAGATACATCCACAGTCCCTGATCCTTTTACTATGACGATGTAAAGCAAAGTTTACCAGGAGTGAGCTGAACATTGTAGCCATTATTCTTCTGCATGCAAGCGCAGGCGAAATAATCTGCCTTGGCTTGATACTTCTTCAATGTGGATGTATATGATCCACCTTTACCTTCCAACAAAATCTGAAAGTACAAAAGCCATGCATCAGTTTTTTCATTGTACTCTCGCCGGTGGTTTTTTTTTTTTTTTTTGGGACGAGGGCAATCTAGTATGCACAAAACAGTGCTTTAGAATATTTGTTGGTTTTTACTAGCCTATGACTCTATGAGCATGAGAGCATCCCTGCCAAAGCTATTCATGCTATACTAACAGAAAACTCACCTTGTTTGGCATAAACTGATGTGTCGAGTTTCCGTTCTGTGTCTAGGTGTCCTATGTTCGACACAGGTGCTTAACGGAAAATGAAAAGTCCGAGCAACATATTACCTTGGAAAGGAGAATTTGGACACCAGCATACTTGTTGTCCCAAGAGAATTCTCTCACAGCCCAGCCAGTCCCACCCATTGAGTCTGCATTTTCGACTACGTAATTCAAGTAGTAGTCTTTGTTGGTAGCTCTGTACAGCCATGCGGCAGCCCATAAAAGCTCATCCTTCAAATACAAAATCAGTCAGTTTGCTTCATAGTTCAGTTCTACTATATGATGCTGAAGAAAACATGGTTTAATGTACTGTAGACTTAAAAATCAAAGGTTCGCTTACAGCATATCCAGAGGAAGTGTAGAAGTTCCTAGCATTTGTGATAGAATCGTCATATAGCCCTCTAAACGTGTCCGCGAACTCAAAAAGCTGCACAACATTAGAATTCACCTCAGCATGTCGTTTGAAGTAATGTCAAAATAAAATGTAATTTCAGTTTTTTTTGGCGTAAGCCGTTCTACAAATTTTAAATCCTAGGTTTGCTCCTGATTATGTACTAGTGTAGCTGTCGATCTTTGTTAACTTGTCAGTGTGACATATTTAGGTGAAAATGATATAAAAAAGATTTTACCTGCTCAGCATGCTGCAAAAGAAGCTCAGAGTAAGAAGAATTGTAAGGCCTGAAGGCTAAAGAAGATGCAGCTAAGGCGGCCGCAGTTTCACCGGCCAAATCAGAGCCAGGGTTGGAGGAGTCGATCTTGTAAGCCGTCCTAGATGTGGTCATGTCCTCTGCTCGCTCCCAACAGTAATGGTCAGATGCTCCATCTCCCACCTTAATTAACAAATTATTAGACGTTATCTTATTGCTGCTTATACTATGTGTATGTACACTATGTCTATATATCAACCAAAACAAAGAGCACTATTCATTATCATTATTCATTAGAAGGATGAGGTCAAGTTCAAGAAGCTATTAGACATGTTTTCAGGACATTAGTCGGCAAATTCTGTCAAACATTTGTATAAGACGGTTTTACGATATTAATATGAGATTGTAACCAAAAAAAAAAAAAAAAAAAAAAAAAAAAAATCAAAGCTCAAAACCATGCTCTTTTTTTTTTTTTTTTTTTTTTTTTTTTTTTTTTTTTTTATGTAACAGGTTAATCTAAACTTCATTTGGTCAACGGTGCTTTTTATTTTTGTTTTTATTTGAGACGAAGTTTAATAAAGTTATTTGAGATGAAAGTTTAAATGAGGAGAACGATAATGCTACACATTCATTTTCCTCGTTTTCACCACACATTTTCACATTTAAGGATGATTTTTTTTTTTTACTAGAAAATAAATTCTAGCATTAATAATTAGTCGTACAACATGATGCTAATAATGGTTAGACAAACTTAGATCGACAATACGATCATAGATTTTACTAATAAAGCAACTAAATTAAACAATGATCAAAATCAAATGATCCCAAAATGAGCAAGGCAGCAAGCAAATGCATATTGAATTTTATTTTATTTATTTTTTCTAATATTGATTTTCACAAAAAAAAAGGAAAAAATGGAGAAACCTGAGCCCAAAGAACATAAGGGTGAGGATGAGCCTTGAGGAAATAATCAGTGCCCCATCGAATAGCATTCAAAGTGTTACTCATTTGGTTTGCGGATGTTATATCCTTTCCGAAATCCACGGCTGCCCAAGCCATCATCGTCACTGAAAATGCCATCGGCAGTCCAAACTTTACATGGTCTCCTGCATCGTAATATCCTCCCACCAAGTCCACCTGCATATACATCCATCCATAATATTATTAATTAGCCACCATATAATATTTTTCACGTTTTTGATTCGGAATGAACATGAATCTTACTATACACGAAGGATTTTTTTTTTGGGTACAAACGAACGAAGGAAGTATTTACTGTACCAACTTATAGGTACGCTCACATTTAAAACGACTATTTATTTGTGTGTGCGTTATTGACAAGATGTATTTAAGGTTGTGAATGATAGTAGTTGTTGTCGTGTCATTGATCTTGGGGTGAACCCCTATACCGTAAGGCGGAGATCTACTCCTATACTATTCCTACCATAGTCTAAATATTCCCTAATTATATTCCTAATACAACATAGGAATACTTCCATAATCCTCAAACACCCCCTCAAACTCATGGTAACTTTGCAAAAGTTTTCATGGGTTTGAAAATTACAATAATTGTGTAAAAGAAAAAAAATAGTATCCGTAGTCGCTTGATCAACCTGCAATCACTCGTTCATCCTTGTTCAAGAGCATTCGGTTTGATGGTACCGAAAAACCAAAACTTGTTTGTTTGTACGGTTTACTGGACACCCAAAAACCACGTTGTTTGTTTGCCACGGTTTGATGGACACCGAAAAACCAAATTTGTAAGGTTTAGCGGACACCGAAAAACCAAATCGCACGGTTTGATGGACACCGAAAAACCAAATTTGCACGGTTTGATGGACACCGAAAAACCAAAATTGTTTGTAGTTTGTCAGAAGTCGAGAATTGTTTGACTGGATAGTAGATAGTAAGGGCTGAACGAAGGGTAACAAGGGACTTTGGGTAGTCGTGTAAAGCCATGGGGTACGTCGGACATGGAACCTTTATTGTGTTTCATTGTTTGCCTAGGGATTAGGGTAGACTTAGGTACGTAGGAAAGGAAGCACTTTTTTTTTTTTTTTTTGGTATTGAATTAAAAACGTAGGAAAAGAAGAAATTTGTAAATAAAGGTTGAATCATTAGTATCGAAATCCCGTCGGTGGGCGCCGTATGAAAGAGACTCTGATACCATGACAAGATGTATTTAGGGTTGTGAATGATAGTAGTTGTTGTCGTGTCATTGATCTTGGGGTGAATCTCTATATATATCGTTATAATAGCTTGTACCGTAAGGCGGAAATCTACTCCTAATCATATTTCTAATACAACATATGAATACTTCCATAATCCTCTAACAGTTATGAATGTTATGATGAATCATTAACACTACCTTTGTCACGAGTTCGACGATTTTACCCAAACCTCATTTACTAGGGATTTCATACATATTCCTTGTATATCAAATTAAGTTTACGTATAAATTATTTGCACCCAAACCTCATTTACTAGGCATTTCATACATGTGCCCATACATGATCCTTGTATATCAAATTTACGTATGTGCACGTAGCATTTCTCGTCTAATTAACAATAAAATTTGTATGCAACTCTTCAACTGCCAGCTTAAAGTTGATCAATATAACGTACAAAACAAATAATACATGAAGGAAATCAAGTAATAAACTTACTCCTTGAGAAAATCCATCACGCATTGCAGAATTAGCACGCCATTTGACCCCGGTGTTGTAGGGTAGTTTTCCGGATCTTTGAGCTTCGAGGAACTGATAGGTCTTCCCAAGGGCATCCCCATAGTCAAACCCTGCCACCAAGTTTGCGGCTTGCAACGCCATTACGAGGCCAACGAATGCCTTAAGGAGGCCATGGCGGCAACACGAAATTTGCCTTACGTCCATGCTTATTAGCCCCTCTATTATCTTGGACTATATTAACTATATATATGACAAAAATGAAAAAAAATGCTTGTATTGATGTATCTATGTGCGTGAGAATAATGTTATTGTGATTTGGGGGGTGTATACTGATATAAGTGGTGGGATTATATATGAAAGAATTGTTCAAATTAAGGAAAATTGAAAGCAAAGAGTTCGTTGAACGTACACAAAATCAATTAATTTTCGGCCGTTAGGAAACCCGGCCAAATGAATAAAAATGTTGGTCGCCTTCACGTTGTATTATAAGAGCGCGGAGACATGAGAATTTGCTCCCCACGTCTTTTTAAGTCATGCTCTCTGCATGCATCATGTCCCGCAACTCATGACGTTGCCCTTATATCGAAAATCCATAAAAGAAATGAGAGTAAGTCTTGTGTGAGACGGTCTGATGTCATACTAACTTATTGTGAGACCATCTATCTTTATATAAAAAGAGATCTTTTTTACATTTTTAGTAACCATTATACTATTTTTAGTGACTGTTTTGATTTAATGTAACATTAGTGCTCCATATAAAATGAGTAGATGTGTTATTTCATAAATTACGCCTAATTTTATATTTTGTAACCCTTTTAATCATAACTTATGTGGTTAAATCGTAAAGTAACAAGATCACTAAAAACATTATAATGGTCACAATGAATGTTAAACGGTTCACTTTTTAAACAACTAAATCCGTCTCACAATAACTTTTCGTGAGACCGTCCCATATGAGATCACTTTCCCAAGAAATGAAAATTAAAAATATAATTGGCTAGTTTACTACCTCTCCCGCGCCACCGTCGCAGTAGGACAAGCCATGCACCTAAACACATTGTTGCCGGCGACCTCACTTCCCGCACGGTGGCTTTTACATCACTCGATCCGATCGGGTTTTTGGTATCTGGGTGGGGAGGACTGCGGCTGACAGGGGAAGGCGCATGCATGTGGTAAGGGTTGGGGGTAGGCCGGTAGGGTGGGGAGGAGAGAGAAAATGGGAGGGTGGGTGAGTTGGGTGTTCTTTATTTAGGAGAGAGAAAATGACAATGTGTAGGCAGGGGGCGAAGGCAGGATTCAAAATTCGGGGTGGTGAAACCAAGTGGCCCTACCAGATCGCCGCCCAACCCTGGTCCCCGAAGACCGGAATTTTTTAAATAAATTGACTATAAAACTAGTTTAAAATAGGTAAATTGTAGTATTTAGCCGACCCAAAGACTCACAATTTAATTGTAATTTTTTCAAGAACAAATCATGTTACTAATGTATAAAGACAAAATATCTTGTTGATTTAATTTAGAAAGCATAATCCATTAACAAAATAAGAACTCAAAAAGACATACTCCACAACAACTACAACAACAACGATGGAGACAACAGACAAAAATATGAATAATGAAGAAAGAGTAAGTCTTGTGTGAGACGGTCTCACACTAACTTATTGTGAGACCATCTTCCATGATATAAATAGTGATCTTTTTTGCATTTTTAGTAACCATTATAATTCTTTCCGTGATTCTTTTAATTTAACATAAGATTAAAATGCCCCATATAAAATGTGTAAATGAATTATTTCATAAATTATGTCTAATTATATATTTTGTGACCCTTTTAAATCACAACTTATGTGGTTAAATCGTAAACTAACAAAGATAACTAAAAGCAATATAATGGTTATAATGAATATTAAACGGGTCACTTTTTAAACAACTAAATCCGTCTCACAATAAATTATCGTGAGACCGTCTCATATGAGACTTTGCCATGAAGAAATTGTTAAATTTAAACGAACGATTTTTTGAAATAATGATAAAAAAACAAATGTTAAACAAAATGGGTCGGGAAAAAACTCGTTCAATATAATGGGGTGCACGTCACCCATTTGTTAAAACGCCAAAGATCATGGCGGTTTTAGGACATGTGAACAGTAAAACGAAAATCTCAAATTGTGGGAACATGAAAACCGCCAAGGGCCTTGGCGGTTTTAAACATGTAAAACCGTTGTGGGCCATGGCGGTTCTACTATTCACAATTTATTTTTTTTATTTTTTTTAGAGTCTTAAAACCGCCAAGGATTTTGGCGGTTATAAAAAGGTGACGTGCACCCCATATGGTTGAACAAGTTTTTATTTCACCCATTTCGTTTAACATTTTTTTTTCGAGCACTATTTCGTTAAATTGTTCAGTTTAAACACATACGCAGTGTACACTTCTACAGCAAAAACATAATTATTCAAAGGTAAGAATTTGTTGTAGTGGTTGATATTGGAGTGATGCGGTGAACGTAGCGTATAAGCGGTACCCGGTTCGATCCCACGCAAGCTATTTCGAGATTTATAAATTCTTTTTAAGCTAATAATTCAAAGAAAGCAAAAAAAAAAAGGAAATCTGCTATAGGTAAGATTCAATCTTGTGACGTCCTTGTTGGGATGTATATATACAAACCACTACACCGATTTAGGTTTAATGCTCGAGTACATATAATTGTTATCTATATATCATACTTAGCCGTCTGGATTTCCACAAGGAATTTTCGATCCATTCCTGATCTGTTCCGGTATTTCAATAAAAGAAGCAAAACTCTGCTTTGTAAATATGTGTTTGTACTGTGGAGCATCTGACGTGTTTTGTCCGTGCTTTCCACCTTGCTAAGGAATGGAAAGCTAGGACCAGTATTTCTTCCTTCCTTTCTGATTCTTCTTCTTCTCCTTCTACCTCCCACTCTACTGCCTCACCATCGGCGCCTGTCACTGCCCCTTCAGCGGCAGGTGAGCATGGCCCCCATTCTATTCAAGTTGGTTGGACGCCACCCAAGTTTGGTTTTATCAAGCTCAATTTCGATGGGTCGGTACGCAACAAGTCGGCGGCAGCTGGTTTTCTTCTTCGTAATGGCCAAGGACATCTGGTGGATGGGAGGGCCATCAACCTAGGGCAGTGTTCGGTTCTTCTAGCAGAAGCTTAGGCATTAAAAGCGGGGCTCCTTCTGGCTATCAGCTTGAATATAAAAAATCTCCAGATTGAAGGTGACAACCTCTTAATTATTGAAGCACTTCATGAGAGATGTCAGGCTCCCTGGCAGATTGATTTCATCCTCCGCGACATTAAAGGACTTCTCGTTCACTTTGAGGAATGGAGTTTGTCTCACATTTTTAGAGAAGGCAATAGGGCAGCTGATTGGCTTGCAAATATGGGACATTCCATCCTTAATCCTCAGGATGAATGTCCGTCTTTTTGTTTTTCCTCGGTTCCTTTTGTAACCATCTTAGATGCTGACAATCGGTGACACCCTGGCGAGAAGGGTGACCTGATCATCTTCCTGTACCCCGCTTACCAAAAAAAAAAAAACCTATGGAAGCAGAATTTTTTTATTTTCACCGAGGTGGCGGGCGCCACCCCTCACCCTAGTGTACATAGCTTCGCCCACGTGTGTAGAGTGGAAATGGTCAAATGAGACACTGCTAGGTGAGTTTGATTTTATCAGTATTTTTTTTATTATTTAAATGGTTTTTCTGCTAAAACTAAAACAAAACAAAAAAAATTTCTATATGTACTTCAAATGATAAAATACATAATTTTTACGTTAAATTATGTAAATACGCTAAAGCACAGGTTTTTTATGTCGACCTACATAATTACAAAGTTAAAATATAAAATTTGGACGTTAAATTTTAAGTACGTGAGTATTATGTTAAAGTTCATTAAAGATACATTACGGTATACATAATTTAGATAGTAAATTACATAATTTTGACACTAAACATTGATGCACTAAAATACATAATTAAATTACAAGGTTAACATTGGTCCATATATCTCAATCAAATCCCCACTCCAAGCTAGTGATGGTCACATGAAAAGAGTTTATTATTGAAAGCGTGAGCTCAACAGCTCAGTAAAAGACAGTCTCCAATTTAATCGGATCAACCAAGTGGCAAAACAGTAAAACAAGTAATAATAATAATTCATAGAAGTATAATAGTTCTTAATAATGGGTAGTAATAATTTTGGTTAGTTCAGAAATTCCCAGTTAGTGTCAATTCAATCCCTTGGCAGGGTCAGAAGGATATCCTCAGTTCACAGAACTAGCCCACAGTTCAAAAGTAGTTTAGAAATCATTCATATTTTACAGTACTTGATCCTCTTCAAAAATAACCATTTATAAACTATATGAAAATAATACTATAAGGGCTAAATCAGAAAATTCCCTTACCTGATTCTGAATTGCCGTGATGTTACTTATTTAAGATTACTTTGTTATTCCAATTATACGGTTGATTAGTCTGATAATTTACTCTCCAATGTTACAACGACGTCCGAACTCTAAAAGTGGTAATTATCTGGTCAAATTGTTAATTTACTATTTATCGGCCTTCAGCGAAAATTATTCACTCTATGATTATTTTCACCACTGGGGTATTCCGGCGGCTTTCTATTTAATCATTGAGTTACTATTTACCACTAACATATTAACATTTATTCTCAAGTTTGTTGTTAATACGGTGACGTTTAGAAACTGGGGTAATTGCGCCGAGTTACTTGCATCGTAATAACTATTCACCATAAGATTAAACAATTATCGAAAACGTGTATGAAAAACCTTAATGGCGTTGTCTAGCGATAATAATTCTATAACAGTTTAAGAAATTACACATTGGTTAAGTTAAGTGACGATGATTATTTCGACAGATCCTCACTAATAAAAAAATCGCTTTTGACACCTACGGGACAACATTTACGAAATATTACAACACTCGTAACTCACTTTAGTTGTGGTATGCTTATGGTTTGAAGCACTTCAACTTAATATCACACTTCCAACGTTTGGTACGTCGAAAAACGATCAAAGAACTGATGAATTTATACGCAACCGAAAGTAGAGTAGAAGAACTTGTGCAGAGAAATTCTACAAAGCTTGAAAGACTCCCCATGAATCATGGGCAAAGGTCTTGGATTCACATGGGTTCTTGCGATCCATGCATAATTTCCTTTGCTCTGTCTCCTTTCTTTCTTTCTTTCTTTCCTGTTTCCTTATCTTTCAAAGGTTTGTTCTTTTTCCTTTGCTTAACACAATCCATAAATTGTCCTTTTGTTGTTGGTTTAGCCCTAGTACTACTAAATCGTTATTATCCTTGATTCATAACAAAAAATTGAGATGAGAAGGAGGGTCATTACAATGCCTAGGGAATGGGAGTAGAGGGATTTGGGGTAATTGATACCAGAAAATGGGGAAATGAAATGACAAAAATTGGCTACCAAACATCAACAAAGAGAATGAGGGGTTCCCATTCCCTTTCCCTTTTTTTGAAAGCATCCTACCAAACGGCCCCTAAATATGTTTCTGATGAAAGTTATGAAAATACATACCTCAATTCCATTTTTAAAATCCAAGTGAACCAACGGGATCATCGAATCACCGAGACGAGTCAGGAGATCACGGAATAAAAAACACAGCTTCACTAAATCATCTCCATAGGGTGCATCCGGTGTTATTTTGAAATAATTCAAGTGGGGTTGGTGTCTTATTCAAAATACGAATCCAACGCCATCAAGCACGCCTCCAAAGGAGTTTTGACTTTTGATAAGAAAGATACGAGTATTTGAAGTTCTTACTCATGTTCTATGTTTCGTGTTGTGTCCCTACTCCCTACCTTGTGTCATCTTGTTGGTGGCGCAGTTGACAACTTTTTAGATTGAAATGAATTGCATGGTTGAAGCGTCAGTGCATGTTGGGCATTTAATAAAGTTGCCAAACTTTTACATTGGGAACGATTTGTAGTTTATCTTTTTGATTTGAAATCCAATTTGTAGATTTAGCTAGAAGTGTTCCGCTGTAATTTGTTCTTTTAGATTATTGTTTTGATTAGAAATTCAATTTAAATAAGCGTTGCCGGTGGTTTGACACTCAATGACAGCATACCAATCCTTTGGTTTTGTATTTTTATAATATTTAGGGTTATCTTCACTGCGGTTGAATACGGGGTATGGAAGACACTACAAGGCTAGATTGAACAACTATTGTTCAGGCTGGTAAAGAATTCCTTATTAAAACGTTTGCCTATTCGATCCCAACATATGCCTTGAGCTCCTTTAAGCTTTCCATCTTCACCTGTGAGAATATCCAACACCAAATAGCTCGGTTTTGGTGGAGCCAATGCACTGACAAGCGAAAGATACACTGGACGGGCTATGAGAAGATGGAGTTTGTGATTCTGAAAACTGGAGCTCTTGAATAATGCACTTCTGTCAAAACAAATATGGCATATTGTGGCAAATCTTGGGGCTCTTGTTTCAATCTTAGAGCTAAGTACTTCTCAAACGGCTCTATCTGAGATGCCAATATTGGGAATACACCCAACTTTACATGGAGGAGCATTGTCGAAGCACGATGGCTGGGAGAAAAGGGATGAAGTGGCGAAGTGTTGATGGTTGCGAGCTGAGAACTTAGCGTGATGAATGGCTTCCAACTGGACCCGTTTTTCATCTTTTCAACCCAATTGGCTCTCATGATTAGGGTGTGAGGCTAGAGATCAAAGATCGATTGATCGTACCCAGCAGTGGAAGGAGGATTTTATCAGGCAAAACTTTTTCCCTTATGATAAACAACGTATTCAGAGCATTCCATTAAGTGTCCCGAAGGCCGCCCGATCGCCGATACTGGGCCTACACTAAGGATGGCAATTTCATTATGAAGTGATGCAAACCCAAACACCATTGATACATATAGGACTGTTTTTATGTGTTTTTGTGTTTATTGAAATAGAAATTGCAGAAAAACGAAAATGGGATATGATATTGAAAACCAAAGCTCTATGTGATGAAATTTAGCTAACAATAAATGATCTAAATGATTATGAACTACAGGGACACCATTCATAAACACATAGACACTACAAGGAAGATTGGACCACCACAAATGCTCCTAGATACATTTGCTACTGTTTTTGCATCCATAAAAACAAGAGTAAACTCTCACCATTTTTCATTATCAAAGTCTGTCCTTTTACAATGCTTATGAAGCCCTATTTATAGGGTTTAAACTGAGGTGCAAGCTGATACAGTAATTAAGGATAATACTAAGATAAGCTATGAAAATATAAAACAAATACATAATATATAAAGCTTCTGATTTCTGCAAATTCTAGCTAGTTGGATGCGTCAGATTTGGGATGCCCTTTGCAGTCCTCTTTTCTCAGTCTTCTTTCTTCAATAATAGAGCTACTAGCTTGCCTTTTCTGAGCATTTGACGTGCCTTGAAGTCAAAGAAGGCTGCCTACAAATATATAATAGTAGCTGGTGCAACTTGGCTTGTAGGGCTTCAATGAGCTGAATCAAACAAACCCTGCCTTGAGGGTTTCCTCATTTCCCTTACTTATCAATATGTTCAACTGCTTTCTTGAACCCTCATAATTTATAAATTAATTAGTAAATTCTCAACTCAAAGATAGCCTAAATTCGAGCTCGCAAAATAACACCCAACTTCAGTGATAAAACAGAGTTGCCTCAGTGATACCCACAGTTCGGAATCAGCTATAACCTTAGATATACTAATCAGATGAAGCTCTAAGATATGTCATTGGATAGCTAGATTTCTGAACTTGAATCTGAACACTAAATTTGCCCAATTCCGTTGTCTGTAGAGGGAGATATCATTTCTCAAACTTCAGACCTGAAAACTGTCGTTCTTCATTGCATTCTCCCTGACAGCCTGCTTAAATATTAAACTGCAACTTCTTGAGATATCTTTTTGTCCTAATTCCAAAACCATGTTTTATTTTGATCTCTTAGCTTTCCGAAAAGGTATGGAACACAGAAATGGAGCTTCGTTTGAACTCTCAAAGAGGCTGTCAAAATAGAGTGCGCAAACCTGAATTTCCCGAACCCTCAGAATTGCTCTGTTTCGAACTTTGAATTTGTTCACACCTTGATTCTGGATCATGAAGAGTGCGTATCGACTAGCTAGGGAGGCCGAGATGCAGGCATCAGGGGAAAGCGATCCTATTTGGAAGACTATAAACATCAGAAAATGAAGAGCAAACCACAGAGTATAACAACTAAACGTCAAGTTGACCTGTACTCAAAGTCCTAATTGCAGACACGAATTACTTAACCCATACCCAAAATCGACCTGAATTAGACAAATTCTCGAACTATTTAGGAAAGAAACTCACTTCTCCTAGAGATTTACACACTTAAGGAATTCCAAACAACGAGGTTATCTCGCATTAAACAATTGATGAGCTTATATGATATGTACATAATAGACTCCATCTATCTTATATAATACCACCAAGACCTTCACCTTTTATGCCAACAAGAGGAACAAAGGTCTAAGAGGTGACTTCCCAATTGGGTTGCGTTGCGATGTGTGGTGGGTTTGATAATTGTCATAGCAGCGCTTCAAAGTGTCTAGAGGAGTTGACGCACATACGTGCCAAACCCACATGGATTAGCTTGCACGGTCTTATCTTTCAAATTATGATATCTCACATGTGTGGTCCAAATGAAAAGTTTGGTATGACGTTTGAAAGTTCATCAGGATCTCTCTTGTGACATTCTGCCTCTCTTATGGGCTTCCACCCCTCGCTTCCCCTCTTCTCGTTAATAAAAGTACATATGGAGTTGCAAAAGTTGCCAAGATTCTACTTTACAATCTAACACGTTTAAACTCATCGTTTGGAATACAAGAGTGTGACGACCCCCTCGATGAGGGTTGTTACCAGTGGAATATCATAGTCATGATGATCCTAGGTTTTGGTGGGTGAAGTGTTGTTTGATAATGTTGGTAACAACCCTAAATTTTTGCTATCATTAAATACAAAAATAAAGGATTGTTAGTGTAATAGCCCGATCCATCATACGTCGCAACACAACCCAAATAAGATGGATAGTCAGCTCTTAAGCCCATATATAATCTCCAGGCTCTAAAAGGTGAAAGCCTTGTTGGTAGGAATCTATTATAAACTGATCATAGAAGTTTTAGTTTGCCAATTACACAAACCACATTCCATAATCCGTAACAGTTACTCCGCCATTGACTACCAAGTCACGGCATGGCTAAAAATGTAAAACAAACTTCATAAATGATAGCAAAAGACTTCTACCTGAGTCTACAAATCAGAAATCAAACCAAAGAGATAAACTACAAATCTTTCTCAATGTAAATGTTTGATGACTTTATAACAAATGCCCAATATGCACTAACGCTTCAACCATACAATTCATCTCAATCTCCAATCTGTCAACTGCGTCATCAAAGGATGATAAAGGCCCCAAAATAGAGTAGGGACACAACCCAAAACAAAGAACGTCAGCACAAGCCGTGTAAGAAGTTTAAGCAATGTGAATGATTAAGATACACGCTTTACTGGCGCGTAGCTAACAAAGAATAGACAAAGCTACGCAAGAGAGCACAAGCCGAAGGAACAAGAGTAAGAATAATCGGGCACGCTTTGTGCCAATTCAAGCTTTCCGTTCTTTTCTTTTCTTTTCGTACATGATTCGAGGGCCACCGTGAGGCCCCTAGACAAGCCAAATGTCCTATCCCAAGACAACCACATCTAGAGTAATATAGTAACGTAATTCTAATGACCCGAGTGTGCAGACCCCTCGCTGTAGATCCAATAAGATGCGTATCTCTAGGAGGAAGTCTATTAGGGGGTTCGGTAGCTGATCTCCAACCCACAATACAATACCTTGATCAGAGGTCATAACATTGCCAATGCAAATGACGCAAAGGCCGTTGTCTAGATGGGTTTCAAGTATTATTTCATTCTTTTGACTTTATTTACAAAGTCATTAAGGTACATTATTTGTGCTTGCGCTTTTCGATTTATAAACGGCCGTAGCCGGAAAAAACAACATAGAATCAACAATAAGTGATACGAATTACGCAACGGAAATACGATTAGACAGTTCTGACAGAAAGACAGTACAGACCGTAGGTCTATTCTATAGATACGATTTTGGTGTTTTTGTGTTTTAAAGAACGAAAATAAAAGATATGAACAAATGAACCTCAGCCCTTAGAGATTTAATCGAGCAAAGCTAATCCCTAAACAATACGGTCGTCTAGTTTTAGCCTTTGACCTCTAGTACCTCTAGCCGATCAACGATAGAACGAGTGCCTTCCGTTCCCTGTCTTGAGTTCAATTACCTTTAGAACTTAAAACGGATGCAAAGGGGTGAGAAAAACCTTTCTCAGATGCTTTTATTCCTTTTCTTAATTCAACGATACATGTAAAATTGGCGTACAACACTTAGTATATATAGTAAAGCAAACTTTAAAATATTCCTGAAACTAACCTAATACGATATGGAAAATAAGACTACTACGGAAATAAGAAATCTACTTATCCCCTTAATTATGTTCTAACAATAATATGGATAATTAATATTAACTAAAAATATGGAAAATGACCTATAGCTAGAGATCACGTCCTTCCTAACCAATATCTCAAATCCACGCAAACTGAAGAGTACAGATTTTGGTCCTGTCTCCTTTATAGCAGTTTTGCACTAATTGATGGAACAGATACTTGTACTGTTGTATCAAGCACATGAATTCGTATCAATAAGAGGTGGCATAATCAAACAAGATGGTATATATTTAAGCATGAATCTCAAGATTTATGAACAAATAACGATGAGAATACAATAAGACATGAAACGAATAACAAAGCTCATGAGATTGAACCATACAAACTTGCTCAACTTTAGAGGGTCAACGTTCGTACCTTCAATGCTAATCCATTTCTCTTTTTTACTCTAACGTCATCTTCTCCCATAATCAATCATACCCAATTCCTTAAGCCATGAATTATAATTTTTTTACTCAATCAAGCCTAATTACAAATTGTACAACCACAAACGACACTAATTGAGTAAGAACCCAAATCAGGGCCGTAGTAAATAAATAGGCATAACTTACGTTTAAGAAATGAGATTACCGAATTTGAGTATGTCATAAAATGTTATGTCAGGAACGTCTCCTTTAAATTTGGTCCACAAACTCCAACCTGATCAACGGGAATCAATCTCACACTGAACCATAAACGTGAATTAGGGTGTACCCACGAATTCTAATATAACCTTTGATACACAAATATAGGTCTTACAAATTTTGGACATGTTGTCACAACCAGAGTTAGGAACATCTCCATAAATCTCATCCTAAAATACCTTAGGAGTCGACGTGAATCGTTAAGATACCGAGGGGGCAGAACAGTTCTCGGGTAGATAGACACAACTCAACTAAGACACCTACACAGGGATCATCCGGTGTAATTTTGGCATGGTCTACATGTTTTGGGATTCATATAAAAAGCAAGGTTCTAACGCCACCAACCGTGACTTACTCAAACGTCGCATGTGAGAGTTGTGTGTGTTTGAAGTTGACATGGTAGTAGTGAGAACTTATGCGGGTGGAGGCTACGAAAAGGAGAGAGATGGAGAGGAGTGAGGCCGAATGATTATGAAAGGGAAGCAAGACTTTTCTTTATTTTACATAAATGGGTATGAGGATAGACTCGGGTTTGAACTTAGCTAGTTGAGTGAGAGGAGTACAGTGATCCACACACCCGATCCAGATCCGAATGAGTAATGAATTCTCTTGTGTAATTCTATATTTGAAATCACATAATAATTCAATCGAATTCCAATAAACCTTGATTTATTCCTCAATTACATAATAAAACGTAACACTCTTAATTATTTAAATTCCTAAAATACGGGGTGTTACAATGTTAGTCTTTTATTGTGATATAAGTCTGGTAATTGTTATAGCTGTCGTATGAAAAATTCTTATGTATGACTTTTCCTCATTCCAAAAAAGAAAAACTTTCTTGGGGGCTAGTAATAAGAAAATTTCTGGTAAAAAAAAATTAGGTAAGTTTTTACCACCTATCCACACCCCACTATCTCAAAAAATGATAAACAAATGACTCATCATCTCCAATAATAATAAACAAACCACCCATTTTCACCAACAATAATAAAGAAATTACCCATTATTTCCAACAATAATAAACAAGCTACCCATTATCTCCAACAATAATAAACAACTCACCCCACCTTAATCGACGTAAAAAAGATAGCGGGATATTTAAAGAGAGACGGAGGGAGTATGTCATAAAACCGCCTACATGGGTGATGTGCACTCCAATTTGTTGAACAAGTTTTTTTCTCAATTTTGTTTAACGAATTTTGTTGATCATTATTTCAAAAAATCGTTCTCATAAAAGGTCGGCCCTTTTCATTCACACAAAAGGGCGAATAATGTAACGAAATAAAAAAACATTGATGTGCTACAGTGATATTAATGAAAGAATTTAGGATATGAGGGTGAAGCACCATGGTGTGCTTGATCCAAGGTGCATAGTATACTCTGGTGCAGATTTCAATTTGTTCATCCTTTATATTCAATTAGAGATTTAGAGACATTAGTAGTAGAATCACTAACACAACAAAATACTTCGAGGGGTATTTGTTTTCCGCTGACGAACTTAATGGTTGAGTAAGGACATAATCCACTGCAATACACAAATGACAAATTAGCCTCATAAATTGCTGACCAACAATGTATGAAGAATTCAAATTAAATGTTAACTTTTGAAAAAGATATGTGATTATTACTAGACACAATTAAATTCCTTTTGAATTTATATTTTCTTTAGCGTTGTATAGGGGTTAATTACATCACACTTAAATCACTATCGTCTTTTTGGTGCACATTTTTCTTTACCCCCAATTTGTTTAGTTCAATTCCTTAAGTGCATGTTTGGTTGGACATTTTTTGAGTCCAAGTAACTGAATCCCACTCCGATTACGTTACCAATTGTTTGGTTTAAAATTTTCTTTTCCCACTCCATTACTCTCCTCTAACCCAATCCTTCAAAATGAAACATTCTTCAAATTTGGGGTAGGTATCCTATTCCATTCCCCCTTTTTATTTTCTTTCTCCTCCCTCCCCACCCACCCCACCCCACATCACTGCCTAGCCACCACCTCGGCCGAACTTCCGACCACCTGTCTCGCCGGGCTATCACCGGCCGACTGCCTTCCTCCGGCGACACCCATCACCACCGGCGTCCTCCCTTTCTCCCCTTCTTTCTCCTCTTTTTCTCTTCTAGAACTTCTTTCACCTAACAACCACCGCCTCCTCACCGACCACACCCTCCACACCGACCACCACCCTCCACCGTAGGCTAAACCTTCTCAGGCGACCGACCATTGCACCGCCACATCTCGCTTCTTCCAACTCACGTTTTCTCTCTCCACTCAAGAGGAAAAGGGGGGGTGGCAGGCTCGCGTCGGATGGTCGGGTGGTACCGGCGCCGGCCGATTCGCCAGGTGGTGGAGACAGCAACTCCGGCGGTCATGGGGGCTGAATGACGGTGGTTCTGCGGTGGTGGAAGGGTGGGGATATGGGGGAGGAAAGAGAAAGCCAAAGGTTTTGGATAATTTGTTTATTTACTTATTTGCCCCTGTTTAAATGATTTCATTCTATGATTTAGTCAAACCAAAGAAGTTAAGGTAAAAGTAACGGAACTCGTTACCACTCCAATACTAATCCCATTCCATCCGGTTTCCATTACGAATCTCATACCAAACGCCCCTTAAGTTCGACTTAAATTACTCGGATATACTTTCAAACTAAGCCCTGAATTTTAATGAAGAGGGGGATTTTTTTACATCTTCACTTCCAAGTATAACTATGAGGGAGCAAATCGGACTGGACTGAAGATGGAACACCCAAAAAATATAAACTGTGAACCAGTCTGACGCTCATTTGGCCCATAGATATTCAAACTTGAGGAACGCTCATTAAAGTGTAAATTGTCTGCAAAGTCATAGGTAAAAGTACTAACCTACTTCAGGACTAGCTGCAGGTGCTTTCTGAGCGTAACCAGAACCTGTACGAGATGAGCAAATGTAGTCAAAACTACGTGCGTATTTAAAATTTGACCATATGTCATATGTGGACGGACTTCGTCAACATAGTTCTGAGTAAACTGAAGTCTGCCAGACATAAAAAATGATTCATTCATCACACAAATTACAACTTGAAAACTCAGAACTAGAAAACTTGTTATACGTGTGCTAATGTTCATGAGGAAAAAGATCTGAGTACGTAATTTATGGCGCGCTTACTTGGAGAAGGTGTTATGGTTAGCAAGGGATATTGCAATGGTGCCTTCTGACTCTGAGGACCATCTGCTGGTTGATTTGAGGCCGGGGGTGACTCTGATTCATGCAACAGTCAGAAGGTAGCATGTTAATTGAGTTCATGTATACTATGCTACCTTAACTAAGAAAGAATGTATATCCATATGTAACGTATACAATAATTGTTGCATAAAACAAGATACCAGTAACATATAATGTACCTTGTTCTGGTTTCAATGGTGCTGATCCAGTTACTATTGTAGGAGAATCATAAACTGTCAAGGCACAGAAGAAGTTAATATTTAAGATTCAGAATATTAGACAACAACAACAACAACATCAGCAATAACAACAACAACAACAACAACATCATCATCATCATTATCCCACCGCCTTTAAAAACAAAAAGTGAAGGCCTTAAGAAGATGATAACATAATGACCTGCAGTAGTAGGTGAGGAGTAAACACTTGACAACTTGGAGAAAAGGCCTATAAGAGGAGCAACAGCTGAAGTTGTAGGCTCGCTTTGGTCATAGTTGTCTCGGTCATCAGTGAAGCAATCGCTGCTATCTGGACCTCCAACAAGAGCTCCGTTTAAGATGTTTGGGTTTGGACTCGGATAGTTGTACCATGACTCGAAGGCTTGCGTGCACCCTATAGGGCTGGGAAGTGCAGACATAGAAGGCAAGGAAGAGCCTCTATGGTGTATCTTTTCCGGGTACTTGGTTCCAAAGCCTACTAAGTAGCTCATTGACTCGGGATTTTTACCAAGAATGTAATCAGCCTGCATCCACAATACTACATGTCAACACTGAATAAGTACAAAAAACATTTTATAAAGGGAGGTTACATGAATCCTAAATTTGGGTCAGTCGGAAAAAAAATCCTTGTGTTTTCAACACTGGGGTAATGTTAGGTACGTATATGCAATCTTCTACCAAGCCATAGGGGAAGGGGTTGAGACACAAGCTTAAGGGTATGTAATGTTGTGTTGTGTTGTATGTGTGTAAGCTTTTTCATCAGACATAGCATCTGAAGTCTCAGTTTATTACCTGTGTTTTAGCGAAGTTTAGTAGATCTCCAGACTGTATCTGTGGTTCGTCTGGACAGTTAACCACAGAATTGCTACTTGCCAGGTAATCAGAATAGACAGCCAACAGGAAAGAAGCAGAGGCTGCGTACTGCATGTTGTTTGACGGGAGAAGGTAAGCCAGTCCTCCTGATCAAGCAAGCAAGTCAGCATTGGAAGCACTGATGCCTTAATCATTACAAGAAAGTTCATACAATGGAAAATAGACCTGGAGTCATCGCAACATTAAGATCATTGTTTTTCTGCAGATACGCACACACAAAGAAATCCGCCTTGTCTTTGTATTGCTTCAGAGTGTTGGTATATGACTGACCATCCCCATCCAAGAACACCTGTGAAAATCCAAAACTGTGGTTACAGCATATTAACAAATATTGCAATACATAAACATGGATGTACAGTTTTTCCATGATAACTTTATTATTCGCGGCCTACCACAGGAGATGCCTTTAATAATTTTGTAGTAGAGTATAATGTTGTGAAGTTATCCATGAAAATACCTTTGATAGAAGGATTTGTAAGCCAGCATATTTGTTGTCCCAGGAAAATATTCTTACTTCATTTCCTGTTCCACCCAAATTGACAGCATTGTTCGTAGCATACTGCAAGTAGTAGTCATTGTTTGTGGCCCGGTACAGCCAAGCAGCCGCCCACAAGAGCTCATCCTTCAAATAAGAACAGTAGAGTACATTTTAATTTCAAGGCAAATATCCACAATTTAAGGATATCTGATAGGGGGTATAAATTGTAATTTAGGGATCAAACCGAGTATCCTGATGAAGGGTAGTAAGATTTTGCTGAAGGGATTGAGTCATCATACTGGCCTCTAAAGTTATCTGCGAATGCGAAAAGCTGCAAATAAAGTTTTCTCTAGTAAGTAAGAGTTCAGCTCCTCATTTTTGTACTAAATCTGCACTAACTGAACATATGATTGAAATCTAGAAAGAAAGGGCTCCTAGTTCAGCAGTCCGGCCTATGCAGACACTACTGATGGCCTGTTAACTTACCTGTTTCGCATGAGTCAAAAGGAGAGATGAATAGGACGAGTTGGAAGACTGAAAGGCCATTGAAGCTGCAGCCAAGGCAGCCGCTGTTTCCCCAGCAACATCAGAACCAGGCTGGCTAGAATCAAGACGATAAGCTGTTCTTGATGTCGTCATATCCTCAGCTCGCTGCCAGCAGCAGTGATCAGAATCCCCGTCTCCTACCTACACAACTTAAACCCAACACAAGTCAAAAACAGGGATAAATCTCTCCAGTTCAAGGCCCTGCTTTATAGTTTATTATGGTGCAGGACGTTGCTGACAAGTCCATAACACCAACAAAACAGGAGACCTTTCAGCAAGATTGCTGTGCCGGGGTCAGAGACCAAAAAGTGTTCAATGTTTTTGGACCTATAGTGTGCACAGCACTACACCCAAGTATAGATCTCTGGTTAACGATGAGCTGACAAAAGAATATAACCTGAGCCCAGAGAACATTATTCTCAGAATGTGCCTTGATGAAGTAGTCAGTTCCCCATCTGATTGCTTGAAGTGTATGATCCATCTGATTGGCTCTCACAATCTCGCTTTTGAAATCAACAGCTGCCCAAGCGAGGAGAGTCACACTATGCGCCATTGGAAGCCCAAATTTCACATGGTCACCTGCATCATAGTATCCTCCCACCAAGTTCACCTGCAAAGTAACTTTCAATGTCATTTCCACTTCCATGTATTACTTATTTACTATCCACGCATGCAACTCAGACTAACATACACAACAAAGTTTAGAGACAAAATCTAAGTACTTGTTGTGAAGAGCCATCGTCGAGGCCAGAATTTTCACGCCAAGAAACCCTTTGATCAGAGGGAAGTATGCCTGATCTCTGTGCTTCGAAAAACAGTAAAGTCTTGTCAAGTGCATCACTATAGTCATAGGCTGTTGTGGCAGCAATGAGACATGTTGAAATGAGCAAGGAAAGGTTTATGGCCACAAGGAGGCGGCAGCGAATGCTAAGGCTTGTCATGGAGAGGTGAAGTCTAACAATATTTCCTATTATCTCAACAGAAATCTCTAGAAACTTTGGTAGCTACGCAAAACACCAGGAGTTTCTAAACTAAGAATGCGCAACGTTTTTACTTGTACCAATCTTCAGAGTGACACAATTCTCTGATATACACACCCTGACATGGTTGCACGTTAAAAAAAATGAAGGAATGTGTTTCCAATGTGGGACACTCATATGTGGAGTATTTTGGGTGTCACTTTAACACTCCCCTCTCACATATGAGGTCCCTTTTAAGGGCAGACTGGCTTACCGTAAAGCCAGCTGCATTTTTGCACTGATTTATCAGTGGCCGATTTATCGGCATTTTTGGCCCAGATGAATTCATTGAGACCCAAGACTTTAACCATGGGCTCTGATACCATGTGAAATTACGCGGGCCTGGGCCACACCCGTAAAGAGAAGAGATAATCCACCTGATAAGCCAATTGGTTTTAGGATGGAACCTCCTTGGGCTTATCAGGTGGATTATCTCTTCTCTTTACGGGTGTGGCCCAGGCCCGCGTAATTTCACAGAATGAAACATAGAGTAGAGCTACTCACGTTTTGTTACACTCGGAGAAGTCAAATTCATGACCAATTAATCAATAATAAGCAACAAAAAGGTCAACTAAAACAATTAGAAATGCTAAAACTTCGCCGGACGACCATTTTGTTATGAATACTTTGTTCAGTCACCCTTCAGACCCGGCAAACGTGACAGTCTCTCAACTCAAGAGGCCAGACACCGTGCGCTCCCCACGATAATTGAACTCAAGGCCGAGGGCTAATCCACTCGATACCGCCTATGCCACTTGAAGAGTAGGAACTCAAAATGCTTGGCCGCGCTCTAATAGATTAAATGCTAACCTTCGTTTCCTCCGAGTTTAAGAAATAGATTAAATGTTAACCTTCATTTTCCTCGGAGGTCAAGAAACCATTTGATTATAACATATACCAAGCCAAGGTTTGAGCTATTTTAACATCTTAGGCCACAAGAACTTGGAGCGTTTTTACGTGTACATCTCTTTTACTAAGAATAAATTTAACTCTCAAGACATTTTACGTCCTATTTAGTTAAAGATAAAAGTGGCACATTACATGGGTAATCAAGTACCTAGGAAATGCATCACTCCATTTTTGTAACAGTTTTCAGGAAAGCAAGTCACAGAGAACATTCCTTACTTTTATTTGTGCCTGTATCCGAATTCTGATTGCTCCATTATCGAGCTGTAGTCGCTGCTGTCATGTACTAATATTTGAATTGACACACATTATTACTCGACTTGATGCGGTCGTTTTTAGTCCCATTGTTAAGGATGTCCGTGCAAGAACCTGATAATCAAGAAATGAGTAGATAATTTTGATCTATCAGCACGGAGAACTACTCAAATATTAGACTTCAGGGAACTATTAGAGGAAGCAACTTCCGTTCAAAATGCGTAGCACATGTTCAGAAGTATTTCTTCAGCGTGTATAGTTTTCCAACTTCCTTTCGGACTTTTTGTCGAGCGACTATCAGCTCGGGGTCGCAGAACAACAAACAAAGTGGCTGCAAAACAAAAAAACAAGGAACATCTCTTGGAACTCCAAACCTCATATGTGTGGTAGTACATAAGGCCAATGCGTAAATTTCAAGTGAGCAATGGTACAAACTTCACCACTTAACTATCCTGATGGACTAACATTGGTACAAGGCTTTGATGATACACGCGCTCGTTCAGCGAGGTTCAGTATAAAGAATAAAGTACATATAAGAGAAAAGAAGCACACCCTTTTTTCTTTTTTTCTTTCTATTCTTCAAACCAGGCTTTTTAACAAAGAGCAAGCCACAGCCATAACAACCAGAACAATTCTCTCGAAAAAAAATAATAAAAATAATTACATGATAGACCTACAAACTGAATATACAGGTGTGGGGGGGGGGGGGGGGGTGGGGAAGAAACAGCCCCTTACATAATTACAAAACTGTGTTGATATGGAGAGCTTTGAGCAATGAAGTAGCCATTTGTTTTACCAATACTTGGCCACTGCCACCTGACCGCTGCCCATCTCTTCTCTCCTCAATCAGATTCTGTAGCTTCTGTGGAAGATCATTCTCCACGATCAATTGTTTTGGTCGGGGATGGTGCTCATAAACAGCCTAACAATATTATTTAAAACCACATGAGTCAGCCGCGAACATAATCCATAAAAAGTTGCAATGATTACAACAACAATAACAACCAAGCCTTACTCCCAGAATGATTTGGGGTCGGCCAACATAAGGTTATGACTATTGTAAGCGGCAATGATTACACAACATACAACTTTAACATATCGAGCCCATCAGCCTACCCTAAATACATAAAATCGGCATAGTCGGTCTCCAAAAAAAAAAAAAAAGCCATAGGACAGATGATCAAAGTTTTGATAGACCTACAACGCACAGCTCAGGGAGGTTACATAATACATAGCTCTTACCACAACTAATCTACATTAGAATAGAGGAAAGTGGCCAAATAGAAGCCTAGAATAAAAGGACCTATTCTGGCCCCTGGGGTACTCTCCAAGTCTCTACCTTTAAGTAAAATCTCTTCGTGTGCTGATTTTCCAGATGAAGTTGAGTTACTTATGAAAGATACTAAATACATGATTGAAAAGTACTACGATAGGATTCGCCATACACGGCCATTATATAAAGCCAGAGTACAAACAAAATCATTACAGTCTCAAGGTTTACTAACAAGCATTAGAACAATGGAGCATATATAGTATAACAAAAGCTGAAGCTCCTAACCTTGATTAGCTTCAACAAATTAAGCCGAGCTATAGCATCCCGGTGATCCAGCTTGGCAATGAGCAAAGGAGTCAAACCGTTGACAGCTAAAGTTGTGTTTATTCGTGATGATTTCCTGCATTAAGGATGGGAACAAAGACTAGTGAGAATTTGAACAAAACAAAGGGAGTGAAGTAAAAATTACTCGCACAGTACAGTAGTACTTAATTCCTTAGCACTCCGCAGACAATCAGATTTGGCACCATATTTAATTAAATCGATGATCAAAATTGGCCACAATATATGGCACATAATTAAGTGGATCACAAAACTCATTGAGAACCAATCCATGCCAGAACCTGTCACATGAGAGGCCAACTAAAACAGCAGTAACATAAACCACCACATGAAGAAAACAAATCCATGCTGCATCCCACTGCCAAATTAAATTCAAGACCTAGGGTACTATACGCATACAGATGCTACAAATAAATAAATGTATGAATGGCAAGAGAATAAAGAAAGAACAGCTTACGTAATAATTTTCAAAAAAGGCTCCAATATGTGCACGAAATGTTGTTCGGGACAGTTTTGGAAAAATTTAACCAACTTTTGAACTGCGTCCTTCTTAAGCAAAGCTTGTTCAACTTTGCGATTGTCATTGTCATGTGCAAGACAAACCGCTATGGAGTCTAATGCTGTCACGGACCAGAGCTCATCATCAAGCAAGCTTAAATATACGTCCAAACCACCATGTGCTCTTAATTGTTCTCTTGAATTACGGGATGCATGAGCCATATCACACAACAAGGGCAATGCATATTGTTTCAAAGGAGAATCTAACATGATGAAATTCATCAAGTGTGGAATAATTCCATTTTCAGCTGCTTGCTCCTGTCGCCTCTTATTGATCTTACATAGGTTGAACAGCGCATTCAGGACCTTCACAGAAAGAGACCAATCAAAATTAGCTATAAAATTTGTCAGAAGATCAAGGTAAACTATTCCAAGTGCATTCTGCATTGTTCTAAAGGATTTAACTGGGAGAATAGTGTTCAGAGGGAATGAAAGATGCAGTGTCAAGTTTCCCAACTCCCACATAATTTCTTCAAAAGTTCCTTGGCAGAGGATGGGAACACAGAAAACAGCAGAACCTAAAAATTAAAGCTAACACAGCCTTGTTCACAAGAATTATAAACCCAACTACATCTTATCACAAAGAATATGAGGAAGCAAGCACGCTAAACATACTCTTGAACAGTTATGTTAGTATTATGTGTCTGACTGTCTCCCTCCATTTTATAAATACTTAACAAACTCATATTCAGTACTTCTTCCAATTCTTTACTTGCCCCGTTTTGTCCTCAATTCTGTGGTCTCAAACTTCTCTCTCTCCTCTCAAAGTTGGCCCATGACGGCATTTTAACACTCTCTGATGCCACCTAAAATCTTGTGCCTAAACCTAATGAAAAGAACACCAAGAAATGACATAGAAAATATAGGTCCTGCAGAAGCAAATGTCATTAGACGAGAATGTTGCACTTCATATGCTATAGGAAAATAAAGAATCTTTGACTATGGAAGCAGATCTCTTAATAGCTTACGATTACCTCATGTATATGCGGATACTATATCACCATAGACAGGATAAGATTAGCAGTTCAACTAGTATTTGTGCCACGGAAGCACAACAACATTACCGATGTCTCAAACCCTAACTTGACGAACATGAGTACATGACACATAATGACATAAACAAGCACATTTTCTTAATTTTGTCATTTCATAAAAAAAAAAAAAAAAAAAAAAAAAAAAAACAGAAACATGGCCAAAAAAGTGTGCCTCCCACCTCATGATGAATTTGGGAAATTAGAGGCCCTTCTTTCAGCTCAAGGTTAGGAATAAGATGCTTGATTGCTTCTGCCCTCTGAAGATTCTCCAGACAGTTAGCGTCAGTTGACAAGTGATTGATGCACTTCAGTAGCTGCAAAGGACAATATTACCATTACAGATCACAACAAATTGCAAGCAATAGTTTCTGAAAAAGTTGAGAGGAAAGAAAATAAACACACAAGTATCTCTGTTATATAAAGAAAAGCTCGGAGAAAGTTAGCAAGGATCTATCCAGCTGGTGAAAAGGATACTAATATTTACTAATATATAAGTTAAATTGGCAGAACAATGATAATAACACTAGTACCTTCAAAAGAATTTGAGGTTCAACCCTATTGAACATATGAAAAAGGCGGGTAAGCAAACTCTGACTACACATGTAGGACTTAACCGTGGTATCTGCTTGCGCAAACTCGAGAAGGAGCTCCGCCACCTTTTCAAGATACTCCCTAGAAACATCGGCATTCATAGCAGACACCATATGAGAGAGTAGCCCCGATGATGCTGCACTCCCTGGCCTAGCATTTAAAACACCTGAGCCCGAGAGTACACCTGATGCCGTCTGTGATGCCAGTCCAGACGTGGAAGCAGCTCCATCATTAGAATTTAGTGAACCCAACTTCTTTATTGGTGTTTTATGCGACATTCTTGGTGTTTCAGGATTTCCATTTTCTCTACCACGCCCAGAGACCTCTGCACGGAGGAAATGGAATTTTAATGCATTAACATTTCATGGTGGTTGAGAAACTAAGCAAACCATCTAAAGACCTCATCATCATAATCAGGCATCAGAAACAATTGAAAATGATCTAGCAATAGCTGTCAAATAAGGCATTACCTATTTAGATGGGATTCAGTGAACAAGGGATCAGTGAAGTAAACAAACAAATCTCCAACACGTGTATTGAAGTTTAAAAGGGAGTAAAACACAGAAGCTCAGATCCTAGACAAACGAACACATGAAAACTCCTAAAACAGTGAACATCTCTCAAGTCTAAAGGTGGGAAAGACTCCCTTCTTGTATCTCCAAGACTATATCCCAAATGTATGTTTCTGCAGAGATGAAAGATGACTATTTTCAGTTTCAGATATCGGTACAGCCAACTGCTCTATCTCTGCGCCTCAAGAATTACATGCATCTCAAAGGCCCGATGCCCATCTCAGTTTTAGCTTACTGCGGAGAAAGTGTGATGATGGACGTCAAGTGAGAAACGGCCACCATTCAACAATGGAAGACTACTACGTGAAGGAGTGTGCAGAGATGTATAGGAAAGGAATCTAAACAAATCCAACGGAGGACACCAGTGTGCTAGAAGAAGGAATCTAAGTGAGTAACTAGGGCAGCTATTAGAAATCGAGTACGATGCTAAATCTAGTCCAAAGAAATTGTTAAAAACGATTTTCCTATGTCACAGATATGCCCTGCAGTCAAGAAATGTATACACTTTCTCTATAGAACAATCAGGTAAATGGAATAATATGCCCCATCTACAGACAAGATACCCCCGAACACAATACAAGGACATACCCGATCAAAGAGGAGATTTACCTGCAAATTCTGCCATCAGGAAATCCAGTTCACCATTTACTTTTTTTTCATTCGAACCATGCAACAAAGGCACTATACTTTCATGTCTCTCAATGCCAGCTAAATGGCGTACATCTAGTTGACCAGAGAAATGCCGAGAAGGAGGTTCCTTCTCTAGCAAGCTAAGAAGAGGGCGAACTTGCTCCTGTTGAGAAGAAACAACACCAGGAAGCCCATTTGAACCACCTTCAGCGGATTTTGAGGGCCTGTCTGTGGAAGTTCTATGGGTTGAATTAGTACTTCGTTGTTGTCTAAGATCTAATTCAGCTCGAGCAGCCTCCTTTACCACATTCACAAATTTCTCTGAAGGGTCCGTCAGCCTAGAAGTAGCTGCGGATTCTGCAGTAGTATAACTCGACTGAGGCTTGTCGGCATCAACTGTAAAATATGAACTTTTCAGGTACAGCACATCACACAGTAGGGACCAGAATAAATACTATACATACCAGTAGCTGAAGAGTGATCAGTAGCAATAAATCTTCCCCTAAGATCAATCTGATCAGATCCTGGATGAAGTGCTTCACTTGAGCTGAAAACAGGGTGGCTAGGATCTAATTGACCAGAACGTGGCCGCTGAGCTGAGCCATCTGCCAGAAATCCAGCACCCCCAGTTATGGAAGCAAGGCGAGTGGCTTCATTCAAACTATGAAGCGTGTTAGTAAGCCTCAATAAAATCCCATTTTTTGCAGCAATTCGGCAAAAGTCATTTCTTGGTGTAGATCTTTGAAGTTTGAACACCTGCCACATGCCATCGATAGCTAGATGAACCATTTCCCTGGACAGATGTAAGTTTTCCTTAGATATAGTACAAAGTCTAAGTCAAAAAAGATATTCACGAAACAGGTAAACAAAATCATAACAGAATGGGGTTCAGCAACAGCCCTTGCTTATCCCTCCCATTCTACTCCATTTTCCCCATTTCTTTTCAGGCTAGTCCACAACAATCTTCCCTGTTCCTTTTTTTCGTATGTTATTTGTGGCAGTATCCTCTGAGACATCGCCACATCTTCCCCAACATTCATTTCCCTCCAAACTTTGTTAATTCCTTAAATCCCCTCGAAGAAAAGAGGAACGATAAAATGGAGTTGGAGGTTGTATGTAACAAAACACAAGCAGCAACGACACTCTGTTTGATAGGCAAGGAGCAAACTTAATTCACAAAATTGGAATTACAACTAAATGATTACAGGACTGAGGGCCCCTATACATGAATCAATCTAAGGCAGTGATCTACCTGTACTTGGCATAATCAGCCTCCAAAAAGCCCACCAGAACAGGGATTCCACGGCAAGCAATGAACATTTGCAATGTTAACGAACTGCAAAGAGAGAAACAACATCAATGTAATGGACAATGCATGATGGTAAAGGCACGTAGGCAGGCTCAATATCAAGCCCATCTTCCAAAGAAGCATCCAGAATTGCAAACATAAATGGCAACTGAAAGAAGAGATGTAAAGCATGGACAGCCATCTCTACCAAAACACATTTTTAGCCAAGAACACAATTTTAGCCAAGAAGCAAGAAAGGAAGTTCATTAAACAGGTCATTAGGTGAGTTCAAAGTTTTGGAGCAGTTTTGACACTTTTGGAGAAGTAGGCTTTTGATGGCCAGTGACAATGGGTCTCCAATTTAGAGATCAAGTTCAAGGAAGTTGCATAATGGAAGAATTTTCAGCCAATAGAAACATACACTCAATTTTGCAAGGGAGTGTCACATTACATGTATCCTCAAACACACGAAATTCAAGGAGGGGCAGACTCGTTTATATGAGACAGTCAGTGGTCGGAGATGAAGCATTATAACAGCTATCAAAAATTCTCAAATTGACTTATAACTCTAGTGATAAATCTTTCTGCAAACTCAAAAAATTCCCTTGTCCTTTCAACGAATTCATATTTTTATTCTCCTAGGATGTAAGCTTTGTCCATCAAAAAGTTCCTGTCTACTCAATCAATTCCTAGTAATACAGGAGAAGATAAAACTTCACCTGGACTGACAGAGTTGCTGCAGGAAATAAGCAGCTTCCATACGAACTTCCCGAGGACGATCAGGAACAGCAAAACCCATTACAACAGGTATCTGTCATATCAATATTATGTCATAACTAAAATGATGAAACAAACTTAACTTGCTGAAGAAATATGCAGAAACGACATCATGAAATCGAGAGACACAGATGCCAAACAAGACGCAACACTACAGTAAAACAGCCAGCTCAAAAGGTAATTCTATTTACTAGTCAGTGGTAACCCAAGATTCAGATCCCTCGTGACGGATAAAACATACTTAGTTTTATGAAAGCTACAAAGATAATTCTATTTACTGATAACCAGCGATAATGTCAATAGTACTTTAGAAAAAAGAGCCAATAGTACAAACAAACTCATCACACAGAGAGAAAAACTTCTATACGTGATTACACAACAACATGATTTGATAATATTTGCCGAAGTCATAAAGAACTCCACCAATGTTTTCAATAAAAGAGAAGAGTCATGGACCCGTCTACTCTCAGTTCGGCTTGGACGCTCGGTCAAAGAGGCTATTGCTGGTATTTATGATATCTGTACAAGGAAGGTTCCCCCCTTCCCCCCCCCCCCCCCCCGCCCCCCGCGGGTAGACCGCACTTCACCTGCCTATCTTTCAATACCCTTTCCACAGAAGATGCCACTACACTTGAATATAGTTTTTTGGAAGAAGAAGTTTTGGAAGCAATCACAGAGCTGGGTAAAGATAAATCTCTAGGTCGTGATGGTTTCAACATTGCCTTTTTTCACCATTATTGCGATGTGGTCAAGGGTATTTTCCAGAAGCATTTGAATGCTAAAGTGGTTGGGTCAACAGATTTTCACAATTAAAGCCCATAAGTTTGGTTAGTAGTTTCTACAAGATTCTTTCATAGGTCTTGTCTTCTAGGTTGAAGAAAGTGATGGATAATCTCGTGAGTCCGTACCAATATGCTTGTGTTCCTGGCTGTCAAATTTCAGAAGCGGTCCTCATTGCAAATGAGTGTATTGACTCGCTCCAAAAGCCCAAGTGCCCAACCAACCTGGTCTCTTGTGCAAACTAGATCCTGAGAAAGCTTTTGACCAGGTGTTTTGGGATTTCTTGATATTTGTCCTTGAGAAGATGGGTTCTCCAAGTAAGCGCAGAAAGAGGTGTTCTTTTGTATTTCTACTACTCATTTTTGGGTACTTATAAATGATGAGCCTGCTGGTTTCTTTAATAGCTCTAAGGGTTTACGTCAAGGTGACCCTCTTTCCCCTCTCCTCTTCATCTTGATGTGATCATGGAGTCCCTTAGCATCCTTGTGAGCAAAGCTACAGAGGTTGGGAATTTTTGCAATATTGTCCAAAATTTTGTTTCCCATGACTTTCTGGCTAGTGCTATTTGGAATTCCAAAGCTCCTCCGAAAGCTTGTTTTTTTTGCATGGGCAGTAGCTAAAGAGAAAATCCCAACATTAGATTGCCTTAAACGGTGAGGTTATTGTATGGCTAGCCGTTGTTCTTTGTATTGTCAGGCAGAAGAGAACCATTGATCATCTGCTGCTCTCTTGTCTTTGGGTCTTGTCTTTGTGGCATATTGCTAGCTGAAGTTTGTAAGATGGCACTACTAGCTATTTGGTAGTATACTTCGAAAGATTTATCGCATATTTGATGATATTGCGTAGACACGCCAAGACATCAAATTTCGTTTTTTGAGGTTGTTGTAGTGTTAACGTCAAGTGTTACATTCCCAGCGAAACTTGACTTTCTTTTTATGGACAACATTTCTCAAGATAGTCTAAGAGCTTAACTAGCTCTCTTTTGTACATGGGGGTCACCCAGTTCGGTGTCTTTTGATTATCACGCCCTTGGGGTCCCCGTTGGATATAATGTTAACCTTATCAAAAATTAGAATGATGGGGGTAGGGAGCATCAGTTTCTATTTGACGAGGAATCATCTCAACAATCAATCTGCTACAGATATTTACTATGAAAAGAACACAGGGGGAGTCATGACACGATAAATATTAGTAATCGCTTTAAACCCAGTGAACACCCTGGTTTCCCATGTGCAGATAAGATGAACCATAATCATTGCTGCCCTGTATCTATGTAACATTTTTGAGAGTCTAAGTTCAATGACGATCGACAACGAGATACTCACCAGTCCAACAAGACAAGCATTCTCCTGGAAATCAGTGTTATCTTTGATTATCTGATTTACCACTTGTAGAACTGAGCATATAACCTGTTCCATGCAAAGTTTAAAAGCATGCAAATTAACATGTTGCTAGAGAAGAGTAAACAAAACTGGTCTGCATCACTTCCATGACAACATTTACAAAGTATGGAAACAGTTTACATACCCGAGGTCTAGGAACTTCAAGCAACTCCATAAGAGGAAGCAAGCCATGCTGAGTAACAAAAACAATTTTCTGCTCTGGACGTTGATGAAAAAATGCAATGAGTTTCTGACACGAATTGACGACCACGTCCTCTGGTTCCTCTGGTCTCAGAGACCCAACTAATCGGCTGAATTCAACAGCCTACAAGTCACAAAGTTGGTGAATAGTTCACCTAATCAAGAATAAAAACCAACATAGCTACGCAACATTTATGAACAACAGCCAAGTATGAGGTTTTGGCAGAGAGCTATTCTCATAAAGCTGCTAAGCATGATAATAGTCCATCGATCAAAAACTAATGATACACTCACTCTACTGAGAAATGAGAAACAACTGTAACTAGTAGCATAGATTAAGCAAAAAGATGACATGCAGGTAGAAAGATGTAGTGCCATAAAAGACTGTTGGCTAAGTAGGAATATAATCATCCACAATAAGGATGCCCAACGACAATGCTACCAGGAGTAGTGCCTTTAAGTAGAATGAAGGAGATGTCATAGCGAAGCCTAATTAAGCAAATCATATTGTGAGATGGTAAGACTCCCTGTCTAGGGCTTTCTCATTAATCGGGGATATATATGACATATACAAGGGTAGAACAGTAAAGTACATGGCTAGGAAATACTTTACATATTTAGAGATATTCTAGCAAATATATATCCAGATCCAGGGATAGATGAATTTCGCTGTAGCAGTTAAAAACAGTGAGATCTACCTCAAAAATTAAAGCATACTATCCAGTTACTAGAACCAAAACTAGAGTCCTATTTATGAAGCATGCCTAAGAAAGTGATTTGCCAGGATAAGGGACTGCTACTTCTGAACAGTTTCTTCTTACTGATCTTGCAATCGTACTCAAATTCCCTAATCAACAATTTCGCAGCCAATGTCATCTAACTACGATTCAGTTTCTCACTTTCAATTCGAAAGTCAAAAGCTATTGTCAGAGATTGCACTGCTAAACAAGAATGCCCGCAATAAGCCTATCTCCATTATTGTTTTGCTTTACATAGCAAGAGCTGAGAAATGCCACAAGAACCCTAATCACATGAATCTCTGCATGGAAAGCTATAACTGAGACATCTGGAAGTGTTTGAGCATAAGATAAAAGCCTTGTCCCAAAAGACAATGCTTCAGATCAGATACAGAAATTTGGGAAAGTTAGAATGGTAGGAATTTTGATGTGTTTGTGATTTTCAATAGTTCATCCTTTCCATCATGTCCTACTAAAACGTTGGTCCAGCAAAAGTAGCATCGCCGTAAATGAGAACTTAGCGAAAAATTTCAATGGGTCCATGGCTGCCAGAAAGGCCTGAGTTAGGTACCCTAAGCCATTTGTTTCAATCCAAGTCTTTACTGACATATATATTAAATTTTATTCCTGTTGGGGTAAAATCGGGTACTATTAAATCAGTAAATAAGACAACATGACAAAGAAAGACTACTTCTTCTGTTTATAAAACATAATGTTTCTATCCTTTAAGAGTGCCCATTGCTTTGGGACACGAAGAACCTGGAAAAACAACCCTATTTCCAACGAAAATAAGAAGAATGTCTAACTCCTTAAAATGGGAATTCCACTCAAACCGCATGTACCAAAAAAAGCTAGCAGTGCATCTGTAATGGCTTCCCGTCATCCGTACTACTCAAGCCTAGACATTCAATGCTGAGATATTAAAGAACACCAATCAACCTCAGCCACAATGTGAATGACATCATGATGGAGGAATCACTGGACTGTATCACAAATTCACAATTGTTCTAACACATAGGACACATTTGGACTGAGACCAGTACCAGGTGTACGCCTATGAAGACTTAAAAGGATTAGAACCATGGTCCATCAAACGCCTCTACTTTCAATGAAAAACTTCGACTTGCATATTAGGAATAGCTAAAAGTAGATGGTCTTGAACTCTTGATCGGGTGTGAGATGTCACAACGAAATTGTAACTAAAAGGACCCGTAGAAGTTCCCTTCTACCATCATGTTTCGTAAGGCAATCAGCTCATCCATCTCCCACTCAAGGCTTATATTGGATCAAAGCCAAGTAATGTTTTGAAATTTAAACAACTTTCAAAGGGAGGCATATGTAGAATAACTCCCAGACAAGATTCCAATTATTAATCATTACTTTGGAATTTGGATGCCATACCAACTTCTAATTATTTGGTGCCACATAGAAGCATTGAAACCCAAACCTTTTTCAGATGTTTCTTATAACTTAATAGTATTGGCATATCAAACTAACAAGCCAATTGTTCATCATGTCACAACACAGCATTTCAGAACAATCTCTAACTTCTTCAAAGATGTCATGGCTTGGCCAAGTTAAAGCAGACAACTCTGGGGTTAAGATTCCTCGTGAAAGGTAAGGTGATGGCATCATACAGAATGATACAACATGCAACTCTTCATGAAAATAACCACAATGTACATTAGGACAAAGATCAAGTCTAGAAAGATTGCTACGTACTTGAAGAGGAAAGAGATTTTCTCCAGGTAACTTGTCATCAAAAACCTGCGAAAGATATGTAAAACATATTAACTGAAGGATGTGCAATCAAATTAAAGGAAGAAAGATCCCTTGGCACATACCACACCGCTGTCTATATCTATCACATCCTCCTTCAACGCACGTATCATAACACGGAGTAAGTTTCCTCCATCCCGCTGCCCCATATCATTCTCCATCTGTTTTTGTGCAATGGCAGCCCTAAGCTTTGTTGCTAGATCGTTCTTTCCCGACTCAGGTGCTGAACTTTTTGGGTCAGCATTTGAAGTGGATGTTGACGCAGAAGTTTCAGCAACACGATCATCAATGTTTTTATCAAGTGGATGAAACAAATCCTCCAAAGATGAATCGCCAGGTGGATCACTGAATCTACTAAGCTCATTCCCGGCAGGGATGCCCTTTCTGGCGACCTTGCAACATAGGACACAATCAGCAAACAATAATACAATTTTTAATGGTAAGGGCATTTGCATTAAATAAGGACATGGGGAAGGGGCCAAAGGCGTAAAAACAGAAATATATCGACATTTTTCAATATTTGGGTTACCGGGGGAAATTTTGATAAACCCTTTCAATGCTTCGTCAGGAAAGGGGACTAAAATATAGAGGAAAACAGTGTGGCTCACTAAAAGACACTGCACCATTTCAACAACGAATCATCGTTCCCTCTACTCTCACAAAATCAGGATACAGATGAGCAATGAAAGATTCATAGAATGCACCTCTTGCTAGTCACTGAAATACAAATATTCATTGGCTATCAGACAAGGAAACAAAATGCAAACTGCCTTTTTCTTTGAAAGATTTACGTACAGCGTGATAAAAGTCCAGTTAATGGGTTCGTCGGAATCTAAATAATAAAGGCACTATAAAATTCGATTTCAAAAGGAAATAATCCTTAGAAAATTTTAAAAGTGATGAGATTAAACAAGCAGAATAATAAAAAAGTGATTACAGTACTTGGGAAACAACTTACATTCTGAAGATTTTCGTCATGACTCTTTGATCCAAAACTGAATATACCGTTCACTTTATGTGCGGCACTAGATTTGCCCTCAGCCTGTCCAGACAATTCCTTTTTCTTAGACTTCGGAGATCCCACCTCCCCATTCATCGACAATCCATCATGATCAATCTTATCACTTGGCTCAGAGAACTGCTTCGACGAAGTAATACCATCTTCAGCCTGAGCAGAAACCACAGAAGCAATAGATAGTTTATCATGAATTGCCAACGTCGGCACTTGATCTGAGGGTATATTTCCTGCTCTTTCAGATAGGTTACTGCTAGACCGGAGATTATCATCAAGTTTATTTGCATCAGCATCATTAGTTGATAAAGTCTCTCTCACGGCAGCCTGCCATAAGGATAACTAGCTCAAACAACAAGAACAGGAAACACAGCAAAAAATATTGCAGCACGAGCTAAGGTGACCCAGTTACAAATAAACAAGGATTTCCCAAACAAACCATCAAGATTCTAACAATCTTTTACTTATTGGCTTAAAAACTTAATGCAGAAATTTTTATCCAATCACGACACTCAAGAAGCAATATTTGGCAATAACAATTACGAAAGTGACACCAGCCAAAGGAACAGAGCACAAAAGTAGACAACATAATAATATATCCCAGGGGCTTTCTAGCATAGATCCAATGAAGCAAAGTTAAATTCTGTCCCTCCAAAACAACTACTAACGACTGAAAAGGTTAATTAAAACCAGAAACTATACTTACTTCATCCAAAGTGTGGTTTTCGGCTATATCAATTTCATGGCCATCAGATATTTGTGATTCCATCAATGCATCTTCCTGTGAACTCCTACAATTATGAACCACTAACTTGTCGGAAACAAAATTTGGAACTGACAGTAGAGCGAAGTAGAACAAAACTTAAGGCTCCATACACAAAAATGTAGATTACAACACGATGAAGTATTTTGAATACCAATTGTTCTATTTGCAGTCGAATATGGAAGATAGACCATAAAATCTTAAGGGCACAAGAATGGGGAAACTGCTTGTCAAATTATGGAATCATATTCATGAAATGCACGTGGTTATTCATCATATATATGTGCTCGCCTCTTTTAATGCACTACACTTTTTTTATACAGATAAGGAAAAAGAACGAGTATTAATTGCACAAGTGTATAGAACAGTATTTCAGTGCCAAATAAAAATGACATTCATCCTGCAGAATGTTTCTGGTCAAGATATGATCATAAAGACTCGAAAAAAAAAAAAAAAAAAAAAAAAAAAAACAGGCTTCAAGATTAATTTGACTTTAAAGTCTCACACAATGTCAGAATGGAACTCCTTCAGCCCATAGACATAAGCATAAACCCCAGCAAAAGTTAACATAGTAGGAGGATACAAATTCCCATAGCACCCCGCCCGAGCACTCCTCAACCATCGTCATTCTGCCAACTTTGTAGCATGTTACATACCCTACCGGCTTTTAAGTGAAGCTAGTTAGTTCACCCAATAATGTCAGGGCTATTATGTATACATAATATAAATACAAACGTTAATGTTGCCAAACTCAAATAAAATATGTTCCAGATCTACATTTTCAGCTTAATTGTATTGGATTACTTGATATATTGCAATAAAAAAAAAAAAAAAAAAAAAAAAAAAAAAAAAAAAAAAACTTATACGATGTTATTGTGATATGCAGTTTAAATGACAATGATATAGCGTATGTTTTATATACGATATAGAGCATTCATGAGATGTTCTAGCGATTGTTATTTATTGGTGATATTATTCAATAATGTTTAACATCAACACTAAACTTAAGAGATGAATTCTATCCATGATCGATTGCATTAGATTAGATTCAACATGAAAATAAAACTGTCATGAGATAGTATTGTGTTATTAATTAGATTTAATATAATGAAGTTCTCATTCACAAGCTCACTTGCCATATAATGATATTCATTTGGCATATTTTATTTTCATAGATAGTCACTGACATATTTCAGAATCCTATGACTGGAACAGATGTTATGCCAATTTAGCAGACTTGAGAACACTATGATACTGGAATTATAAATGATGATTAAAAAAATGGCCTGAAGGATCAAATCAAATAATCAATCACGACACAACCAAATAAGCAGATCCAAATCCAGGGGCAAGATGAAGTCCACAATATTAGAAAGCAAGTGCTCCTGCAACACAGACTCTCTACCTAATTGGATCGTTCGATGGAAGAGAAGGCTGCAAAGTACGCCTATAATTTTGTATCCAAGGATGAGAGAGCAGCATCTTGGCATCAGGCCTCTGTCTGGCATCCTGAAATAAGCTATAAAAGGTCATTATCAGAAAATCAAAGTAAATAAGGGGAGCAGATGACATGAGTTCTTTTTGCCTCCCAACATCTCACTTACATGACTGACTATTATGTGTTGACTTTGCTAACACAGCATATGTAACCGGCATTAATAAAGAAATAAATATATAAGCATCAATAAGAGAATGGGGAATCGTTATATTCTCGTAATATTAACCCAAAATATAAAAGATGTTCAAGGTAGACATAAACCAAGTTAGAAACAATAAATGCTCTACTGACGGGACAAATTGTAGAAATGATACTGTGAATTTGTCGTGTTCACAAGTTTTCAAGGTCCGCTACAATAAGAAAGAACCGCAAGCCTTAAAAAACCGAAGAAAAACAAAAAAAAAACGCCCAGGCATCTAGAGCTTTTATATACGTTAACGTATTATTCTATTGCATAGCCAAAAGTTGAAACCAACATCACTAAGCCATAGTTCCAATCTTCATTCTCGAAGTATATAACAAACAAAAAGACCTTTGCAAAAAAGATATTAAGAAAAGATGCATGCTACTTAACTTCTATCCTAAAAGCCCGTGGGGAGGCTATTTATGAGAGACCTACATTTATGGAATAAATTTCCCATTTTCAAATCAATAATTCTTGAGTGAACACATGTACAGACGATCCTTTCTAGTCCCTCAAATGTGCAATATTTGATCCATTAACAATAATCCGGCAAGTGTTCACACTTGACAGCATTAAGAAGAACAAATCAAATATACGACAGTAAGTAAATTACAATAGTAGTTTACCTTCTTAAAACATAGGTGCAAAAAATCAGACATATCAGCTGAAAGGCCATCTGGAATGGGAGGACGCTCATCCTGTAAGAAAGGTGAAGATTTAGGATCCAACACTTTTAGGCCAATGCCCAATTGAGCAATAGAAAATGTGACTAGAATAATCTTTTACTCCGTGCCTCCTAAGCAAAGAAGCACTAGCATCAGGCATGGACTACAGAGATGATATGACATGGACCACGACTCGCAATATCCGAAAATGGTAGATCCAACACGCTTGTAGACGTGTATGTAAAAACATAAAGTAATAATTAGGAACAACATCAACTTATTTCTGGAGCATATCCAGCACACCCCCTCGCTCCAACAATTCCTAGGAAATATGTCTAATTGCATTATGCAAACAAAGTCATTGTTACGTCCTTCGCTGGAACAAACTTATGTGACCTATTTGTCCTCGTAGTCTTCCTTTCATTTTGTCCATCCTTTAGAATGAACACCACCGTAAGTCTTCCATTCCTTAAGATTTGTTGACGGCTGCATCTTGATTTCGTCTATGACAAAGCACTTCTGTCCTTAACCTAGTGAAGCCCTTCTCTTCACTTTGTGACAACACTTCTTGTCACCATCTTGCTAATGCACTCGTCGTTACCTTGATCTTTTCTTTTTCTTCTTTTCATTTGGAGCACTTCTCTCCACAAATCGTGATAGATCACGTCTCTCTTCACTCCATGGTGCACTTCTCACCATTTTCCAAAATCACTTTGTTATTTTTTGGTTGGATTCAAGGTTGCGTTGCGTTTTGAAAATATGCCAGATTTTTCCCTTTTTTTTTGGTATGCTTACTCTCCAACTCTTTAAATCATGATTTTTTTTTCTTTTGGAAATTTCTTTTACTCCCAAACTCAAACAAATTCCGCACTTATTTTCACCCCATCTTGACATCGAACTTGGCTAGTTGGCTACTTGAGTGGAGATGGCTGCCCTACCCTCTCATCTCAAGAGCTCTGATACCATGTTGAATTCTGGAGGGGAAGGAGTGTAAACAACATAGAGAAGTTTTTGCTGTATCTTTTCTCAATTAGTTTCATAATAAGTTGGCCCTTAAATAGGATTTACAAACAACTCATGCTAGTAGCATCTAAATCCTATGATAAAGTAAGCATATCCTACATAAACTGCCCATCATGCCACTTGACTAGCAACCAATCCTTATTAGTAGAAAGCACTAACTAATAATGAGGAACATTGACTCATTTTTGGAGCATATCCAACAATCATCAAAATCAAGGAGATGAGAGATGATGAAATGACAAGTTTCTAGCCTTAAGTGATGCCAAAAAAAAAAAAATTACATATCAGTCTCAGCCATCAACCATCACAAGATTTCACTACCCTTTCTCTTACTCCTACCAAGCTTATCCATCAGCCATCATAAGATTCCAGTCCCCTTTCTCTCACTCCTATCAAGCCTATTTATTCGACAAATGTGTACGGTGTACCTCTTTTTCCTTACCCTCTTTCATTTCCATGCCCTCATTTATCCTTCTCCATAAACCGTCCATAAGAACTACATGATACTTCGCCCTTTCACCCACACTTTCCTTTGCCCTCACAGCCAGCGCCCATCCTCTGCTTTCTACCAGAAATTTATTAAATATCATCCATAGGCAACCTACTCAACAGCAATGCTCAAAGGAAAAATACCAAAGCCAATCACTGCTCTATATCCCTTCGGCTTTCTTTAACAAATATCACATTTCAATAAAGTGCAAGCAAGAGGAAAGGTCATGCAAAGGTATCAAGAACGATTACTGAGTCCTAAATGAATTTTAAAGCTACAATTATAGGTTTAAACACATTATAGAGAATTTTAGATATAGTCTAACCCCATTCCTATCCTTCATGGCCCTACTAACTTTTTGCCAAATCCCCCCCCCCCCTCCCCCTCAATTAGGATCTCACTTTAACAGACACAGCGGTAGTAGCATACAATGATGGCTGTCATGGGTTCCTCATTAGACTAACAAGCAACTAAACTTGAAAAGGCCAAAATATGAAATCCCACTAAATGATTCTTATGCATGTTGGTGCATGACAAAGGTAGAGACCAGACCTGCACAATACGGAAGAGAGCTGGCATGGGTTGTAGGTCATAATACGGAGGTATACATGTAAGCAGCTCGATCACAGTACAACCAACACTCCATATATCTGATGCAGCACACACTCCTGACATTTCAATTACCTAAAAAGCAACATACACACTGATAAGTAATAACCAAAAATAAACGTTGGGGGAAAATCAAGGGAGCTCATGAGCTAACATTGATCAGAAACAACAAAGAGAGCAATCACCGTATTCGAGAGTACTATATACTACTATTCAAGGTATTACACTTTCCTGTATAGAAAACAATCTAAGCTTATGTTATGTCTACTTTCATGACGAGTAAAACATCAAAGCTTTGACTTAAAACTACATTTAACAAAACAAAACAGGAGGCCAGAGATGGAAGGGATTAGTCAAATCAAAAGAATAAATCCCAATACGAGTAACAGGCTCAAACCATTAAATTACCTCAGGAGCCATCCAGTATGGTGTTCCAACAACAGAGTGAGTATTGACATCAGCTTCCGTCAGCTTCGTTGCGACTCCAAAATCAGCAAGTTTAACTAAACCCTGAATTTAAAAATAAAGCAAAGTTCAGGCAAATAATGAGAAAGACCCTACATGGGAATAACATTAAGAAAGACTGGAGCCCAAGATAACAACTTCAATTCTATTCATTGAAGCCAATACTAACATCAGACGATTCTGGGAAAAGTTCAGCACACAATCATGATTAAAGATTTAAAGATGTCAGCTAAAAATAAAGGAATGATATGACCACAAAACATAGCTACTCTGATGAAGTCACATGGGTAATCAAAGGCAAAAATGGAGAACGGAGATTAATGCTGTAAATAGGAGCGATATAAAGCCTTTTTATTTTTTTGACGGTGGGAACGATATAAAGCTTGTAAACCAGTAAAGATAGGTAGAAAACCTCTGAGCGGCCTTGCACTCCCCAAGTGTAAAGCACAAAAGTGATCAAAGTACATGATGATCATCAAGATTTCTTAGTCACTTCCATCATGCTCCCTAGCTAAAACATTCCAAAAAGTAAACCTAAAGACAAATGATATCCTTGCCCCTCCCATTTCCTTTTAGAACAGGTGTGGGCTTGGTGGCTTTTCAATTAGACTACTCGCCTCCGAAAAATCCACCTTGTTTTCACATTTGCTTTCACATGCATACAAAAGGACCACTTGTTCACCGTACCATCCTCCTTCTTAGTCACCCGGCCCCTCCCGCTGCTTGGGTGGACGCCGATGCCAAATTTCCTCCCTATTGCAACCTTACTAACAAGAAATTGTGAGTGGTGGATGAGAAGGGACAATTAGGCCAAGCAGAGAGAGAGAGATGTTTGATGGGTGGCTAGTATTCATTCAAGCTGTCCCTTCCAGCTTGTCAATGCCTGGACAGGGGAACATACAGGCGTCCACCCACGGGAACCTGGTTAAGACCTATAAAAGGATTTGGGGAGTAATTGAAATTGGTAGGCTAAGGTGAAACAAGTTCCATTGATGGGATGTAAAGAGATTTCAATGGAGAAATACATTACTGCATGTTGGTCCATCTTACGAGAAAGAACTGGTGGAGCTAGAGCCTAGGGGAGCTTGTTGGGTTTGATGTGTTTAATTGTAGGCCAAGAGCGCTGGCATGGGTTATTGAAGAGTATGAGCCTGTAGGTGCCACTGAAGGAATTACTTCTGTAAATATGTGGTCCGAAAATTTAGGTTTCATTGTAGCTCTGTCCCTTTCTCTCACGTCACTAGTTCACTTGGCACTGGGTCCACATGTCCCCAGCCACCAACAACGTCCCGACACCATGTTTCGCCACCTGCTGAGTTTCCAACACAGGGATTGTCAACTAATCGTCACTTAAAGGTGCTAGCCTAGCCTTTGGAAACTGTTAATTCATGCTATTAGGCTGCCGACCCCTCGCCGTGGCCCGCCACCAAAACTGTCATCCCCTATTCCACCCGAAACAGTCGCCACGTCTCCCTAATGCCCAGAGCCTGGATGATGCCGCAGTGATAGCATATGTAAAGCCGCCACATGCCTCACCAGGCCCCTTCACGGGTGTTTGATCAGACTCCCTCCTCAATCTGATTCAATTTGCGGACAAATTTTGATGGCGACTTAGGTTTGGCAGTAACCTTCACCGTTGATTACACAACTGAGTTTGTCAACCCCTCTTTCATGGTCATCTCTCAGATCCACGGGCCACTCTTCCTGGCCTTTAATTTCCGGGTCAAGGAAGCCCTCGCGCCTCGCGGTTAGGCAAAGCTCTTCCATGACCATCCTCGTCATTTCGCCCAGACTTGCCGCAATTCAGCAACGAAGTGACTCAAAGAACTCTACCATACTCTAGGGGACAGAAGTCTGCATGTCCCAACACCCGCTCTTCCAGGATGTCCACCTTTGGCTACGTTCGGTGCTGTGATACCAAATGTTATGAACTCTGATGGGTGACCTGATACCAAATGTTATGAGCTCCAATGGGTAATTAAAAGTTGCTGTGATAGGAGTCATTTTAATTACTTGTAAATTACAGTAAAGATAGATTAAGAATCTTTGAGTGGGCTCAGACTCCCAAAGTCTAAATTACACAAATGATATTGATATATGGTGATCAGATTGACTTCCTAGCAACGATTAACTACAAACTTACAGCAATGAAGTTTTCCAAAATTCTAAAATTGCTGCAAACAAAAGCTTGGGAACTCTGGGCAGAAGAAATTCACCCAGGAAGAGTTATGCTACAAATTAAATACCAATTGGTAAGGAAATGGTTACATACAACTCAGGTGTTGACCATACAACAATTAGTGAGCCAGCCAACCAAACTTGCAAAGTGATGAGATTCTAGCAATGATTCGAGAAGAGTCATGGCATTTGTTATTGACTTGTAATAGGAGCTTAAAAAAACAGGGCCTATGTATCATACATGATCCGGCCTCCACTAACCTATTCTACGAAGTCTTTCCTTGATCCTACATTACTTTTCTAGCTAAAAAGTTATATCAGAGGACGATCCTTATTATTCCACGAGCAGTTGCATCGAATTTTGCCAGGCTTTGAGGCAACACTAACTAGGATAGTGAATGACCTCAAAAGAAAATACTAGGATTGTGAAGAGGGACACGAAATACAGGGGTAAACTACACAATCTGGTTTTAGAATAGTAAGGTGGCCACCTCTAAGAGAAGCTTTGACAATTTGACTACACTCTAAAAGTATCAGCCGAACTTACAGTCTCATTGACCCTTCAAAATCCACGATACTAGTCATACTTAAAAACATAACACAACAGTATTATACCAGTTATTAGATATCCACACACTAAATAGGACTTCTGGCAAACATTAGGTTTCAGAGAAGGTAAATGAAAGCACACTGAGATCTCGAAATTTGGTAACTATTGGAAAATAAAAAAAGTATTTCCATTTCCCCAATGGAGCCAAAGACTAATTATTCTTTGGTTTTTGGGATATAATGGAATAAAGCAAAATGGCTCATAAAACTATCTGTGTTTCTTATTTTGTGAAGTAGCAAGTCAGCCGGTGCGATTCTCGAAGCAATTTTCATTTCAGGTCATCCGTGCCCAGCCTCTCTATGTTTCAATAGGGGTAAGGCTTGCGTGCATCCGACCCCCCTTACCTCGCCTTATGGGGGGAGCCTTTAAGGCACTGGGGTAAAGTTGTTGTTGTTGTTGTTGTATTGGAAAATAAGAAAAGTGTGACCATGATTATTAGGCCCAAATCAAATGACTATAGCAAAAAAAATTACCTCTTTAGTAGTTAATATATTGGCACCCTTAATGTCGCGATGAATAACACCTTGTTCGTGGAGATAAACCAGACCTTCTAAAACCTATTCCATCATGACATGGATAAGAATATGCAAACTTAAACGACAAAGTATATGGAGTGACATGAAGTAAGAGTAAACCTGAGCAATGTAATGAGCAACTAGCTGCTCCGGAAATGGCCCAAATTTGTTTGGCTTGATAATATTTGCAAGTGATCCATTCTCCACATACCTGTAAACACAAGATTTGGTCACATCATTGTTATTACGTTGATGCTGCTTGGATTCTTTGCAGCAAGCTAAAACAGACAAGAAGAGGTACGTACTCGAGTATTATGTGAAGGTGGCTCCTGGTCTTTAGGGATCCAAGGTATTTTACAATGTTTTTGTGGTTAAGATTCTGCAAAAGAAAGTTATGTTTTAGACCACTCAACATTCTCACACCAAAACCTACTTAAAGACATTGGCAGTAAAAACTGAGCTAGTGAGCTTTCTCAATGAAACTGCCAAAAAAAATGCCTTTCAGAAGCTAAAGTTTTTAACAAAATCCATAGTGAGCTATTGCACCAATATCATGCTTGTCAGATGACAATGCCTTGGATCTTGAATCAACATGCTGGGGTACTTTATTACAAAGGTATAAGTACAAAATACAGAAGAAAACATACACACAAGGACAAAATGCGGCTACATGTGTGCCTCTCAATAATATCACAGTTCATGAAATGAATTCCTTCAGCCCGGCAAGTGGCTTACTGGCTTTGCCTTAGGCTTTGGCGCTTTTATTTATTTAAAGTGGGATGATACCGATTGCCCGACAAAGCTTCAAAGGTTGAGGTTTTAGCGCAATTAAGTGAGTCAAAGTTTTTTCATCGCCACACTTTCATATTGTCTAGTATTACTACACTAAAGGTAATCTCTTTAGGATTGAAGCATAACAGCATCCCCAGAAGTCTATCGCATAAGCAAGCAGAAGATTTCTCAGTACATATACTTTGATACTTGTGATCAGTCCATATGACGTAAAGAGGGTCGATATTTGAGCTGGGGAAAAGAAAAGAAGTACCAAAGAGGGTCGATATTTGAGCTGGGGAAAAGAAAAGAAGTACCTTGAGGAGATCAATCTCTTGCTGAGGATACGCATTCCATGTGTCAAGCCAAGCGATACATATGATGACAAAAGAAAAATACAGGTAAATCCGATAAGTAATGGACAAATTTAACAACAAAAATTACAAACGCTAAATGCAACATATTACAAAAGTGGCCACACAACGAAAATATCTTCATGGCAAAAGGTTGAAACAAATTACACAAAACAACATTTTAAATAACCACTAACAGTGAAAGGTGCCACAAATATCCCTCTTCCACTCTTCAATAAGAGGATCTCTAAAGGTTCTTACACTCAACAGTCGCAAACAACTAAAACCAGAATCTAACACCAGTGAAGTACAAAAAATTCTACCACCAGCAGCGAAGTACGAAAATTCTGACAACCAACTGTTACGCACTGCATGAAAAGTCTCAGGAGTAGAAATACACTCTACAGTTTGTTCATACTAGCAAGAGGCCAAAAAGTGCTGGACACTCATAATTTAAGAGGCGTAAGTAAAGGAAATTTAGTAACAAAGTCTCTCTGAGTAGCAGCACTGTAGAAGCAAATATGAGAAAACAGGGAGATCAAGAAACAAACCATAATAATGTTAAGATCCTCCTGAGCTATATTCTCCAACGACACCTGCTTAATCGCCACGAAATCTCCATTTTCCAAGTCCAATCCCTTGTATACTCGGCCATATGCACCTTTCCCAATCTCATCTCCAAGCATCTACCAGAAAATTGAATAATACGAAAATATCAAATGAAAAATCAAACAGAATCAACATTCAAGCAAAGCCTTAACCCTTGAAATTCTACGAAACACAATATTATATACACAAAACCACATTTCCCAAATCATTCAGTCAGCACAAATAATTAGAATCGAGGCAATTGCGAAAATCGAAGGACAACTCTTTCCAAGCTAAACTGAATGCAATTCAGCAAGCACAATTGAGGACTAATTACTAATTACTCGGAATTGAATTGAATAACTAAAATTAAAGGCCCCCAAATTTCAAATCACACAAACCAAAAGTCCGAATCTTCATGAGCTTTATAAAGCATAGATGATTGAGTTCACTCAAAATTGAATGATTATATTAAAAAAATAAACAAAACATTTTAGGGGGGAATTGGACTTACGTATTTGTTATCGAGGGTTTTGGATTTGTGGAAATGAGAAGTCATTTGCCGAGACATTGTCGCCGACTCCCTCTCTCTCTCCTACGTCAGAATCAGGGTCGTCTATTAAGCTGAAAGCCCCCTATGACGTCATTCGCCGGCAGGAACGCGGGGGAAGAGAGAGAAAGTGAGAGTTTGCTGGAACTTTGTCCTTAATTTAGGATTTGGGACGAAATTAACGGAGTAATTGAGGTACGGACCTTTTTTTTACTTTTTTTTTTTTGGGAAAATTCATGTGGTATTCTCCCACTTTAACTGATTGCACATGGTGCCCAATTTGGCAAGTTTGTGCACATGGTACCCCCGACCTCCGTTAGATTTTCCGTTAAATGGTGATGTGTCGGTTAGTTGTTTGAGAATTATTTAATTAAATTATAGAATAATATTTTTAATAAAAAAAAAATCAATAATTTCTTAGAAAAATATTTTTTTTCAAATATTTTTTCATAAAATTTTTTTATTAAAAAACTATTTTTTCTAGGGATACCATGTGCAAAATGTTGTGATCTCAAGGGTACCGTGTGCACAAAGTAGTAACTTGAAGGGTACCATGTGCACAAATTATGATTTTTTTAAGAGAAATAATATTTTTTATGGAAAAAAACTTGTTTTTTGGATTTTTTTTTTAGTTGTTTATGAAAATATTTTTTGGATTTGTTTTAACAAGTCAAAAAAAATTAATTTTATTATTTTTTTTATTTTCTTAAAATGGAAAATTATCATTAATATTAACTAATTTGCATAACAATTAACTAACACATCATCACTTAACGAAAAATCTAACGGAAATTACTATTTGGGAACCATGTGCACAAAGTGGTAACTTCGGGGTACCATGTGCACAAACTTGCCAAGTTGGGTATCATGTGCAATCAGTCAAAGTTCGAGGGTATCACGTGAATTTTTCGTTTTTTTTTTTCCTGCGACAAGCTGAATTCAATCCGTCTATGCTGCCCCGGGGGTACCATGAGCATGGTACCCTCCGCGTCCAATAGGGAATGTGCCAGTCAGGCCCAATATAAAACTCAGACCAAAGGTTCAAAACAAAGCCCAATAAAAAGTTTCAGCGGGATATTATGTCCAATAAAAAAACAAAAACAAAAAAACTTCAGTTGGACGACGAGATGTCCGCTGAAGATTACGAGGACGAGATGCGCGGCGAAGATCACGAGAACCAGATGCAATGCGAAGATTACGAGGACGAACAACGAGCATCTTCATCGGAAATACACAATGAAGGTTAGCATTCAAGTTTAGATCATTAATTACCTTCTTACGTGATTAATATTTCTATTATCATTAATTACTATGCATCATCATAATCATTATTATACGAAACACATAGTCATTATTCAAGACAAAAATGGTCATTACCCATTACCATACTCAACCATGGCCATTACTATGTAGGGCTTGATAAGAACTTGGTCAAAATTATGCTTAAACATGGTCATTACCCCTGTAGAGCTTGATAAGTATTTGTCATTACCCATATAGAATATGGTCATTACCATACTGATAGATGGTCATTACTATACTTAAAAGTGGTCATTACCCCTGTAGTACTTGATAGGAACTTGCTCATTACTCTAAGCAAACTTGGTCATTGCCCTGTAGGCCTTGATAATAACATGATCATTACCACTGTCACATGGTCATTACCATGATTATACATGGTCATTACTATGCTTAAAAGTGGTCATTACCTCTGTACGACTTGATAGGAACATGCTCATTACTCTATAAAAACTTGGCCAATACCCTATAGAACTTGATAGGATATGATCATTACCATACAAAACACATGATCATTACTATACTTACAAATGGTCATTACTGTGCACAAACTTGCCCATTACCTGTATTAATTGCAAATTGTTATTGTATAGTTTTAACTAATGTTCCAGAAACAGAGACGGGTGAATCTGTTTTGTTGGGAGAGAGGGTGCCAACATTGGAAAAGGCTTTTGAACTATACAATGATTATGCATTTGTTGGTGGGTTTGGGACTAGATTGCATAATTTTAGAAAAGCTTATGGCACTGGTAAAATCAAGGGTAGAGAAATTGTGTGTGCTAAGGAAGGAAAAAAAAAAGGGTTACAAGAGTCGACAAGCAATATACAAAGCTTGATGTAAGGACAGGATGTAAAGCTATAATTTTTTTTGAAAAGACTGAAGATGGGCAGTGGGAAGTTACAAAACATAATTTGGTCCACAATCATACCATGTGCCCCCCTGATAAAGTTCATCTGTTGAAATCACATAGAAATTTGGATAAAAATCATCTTCGCATGTTACAAGACCTGGTGGACTCGGGGATTGATGTAATGGATGCATTTAGATTTTTGAAAGCTTAAGCTGGTGGATCTCCTGCAGTTGGATTCACTAAAAAGGATGCTTACAACAAGATTGGTGCAGAAAAGCTGAAACTCATTAACGGTGGTGACGCAAGAACATTAATTAATATATTCACCAAAAGGCGTGAAAATGAGGATGATTTTTACTTTGCTTTTGAGCTAGATGAAGAAGCTCGTTTGGTGAGTTTCTTTTGGAGGGGCAAACGTATGAAAGAAGATTATAAGCTCTTTGGCAAACTTTTCATTCACGATACTACTTATTAACAAATACGCACAAAATGATTTGTGCTGTGATAACCCGAAAAAAAATTAGAATAATATATTAATATTATTATCGAATTAATTTCTCTACAGTACGTATTGTCTAGTACAACATATCGTCGGTACGAGTAGATAACAAAACAGATAAACAAACAAGTACCCGGGAACATTCCTATATTATATTAATTATTTTGCTACCAAATTACTAAATTAATCCTAAAACAAAAAGAAAACCACCTAAACTTTACAAAGCCTTAACCAAGTATCATCTTCTTCAATACGTAAAGTTTCTTCTTCTTATCTCCATTGATGATAAGATGTTTGCCATTAACATCAAGACATGACAACACTACGGGCATAGTGTGATACCTTGCTAAACACTAAACTTGGCTATGGTTCTTCCGCGTCACCTTCCTACTACTATAAAAGGGCATACTGAGCTTACATTTTTCACAACTCAAAAACTTCATTCTTCTTATTCATCTTCTTGTTCACATACACATTGTAGTATTCACAGAGTATCACTTTCTATAGCTCTTGTAACATCAAAACTCTCTTGAAATACTTACCTCCATCGTCACTACACTTACAAGCCTTCTCTTCCGCTCTTTTCGATTCGCGCCGGAGTCATCTACCGCCATTTAGCCATCAACAAAACACCAAGTTTCCTTCTTACAGGGTTATTATCGCTCGGGGTAACGACGCAAAGTTAGGAGTCAGGTGTAGGATTGATTTGTAGATTACCGACCGAGGAGGTAATCTCTCGATCATCTTTATGGATAAGTATAATAATTAAATAGTTAATGCTTTTGATTATGATATTTTATTGTTTATTAATTTAGATTATTATAATATATTATTATTTTATCTTAATGTTATAGAATTACATTATAAAAACCCATCTTTCCTACAAATCCTATGAATAATGATGGTGGCTACGTAATACACGATATGCCTATTGTATTGTAATACACACAATGCATTATTATAATACTACATTATTTAAATGGTTTATTATTTTATTATTTGAATATTATATTATATTATTTTAATACTCCACTATTAAATCCTCCTGGTATTTAATACCAATGACAAGTTTTGTAGTAGAATATATACGGAAGAAGTTACAAGTATTAAGATGCGATAATATAACTCGTAGATTTTTATAACGTTACGTTTTATATTTTAAACAAAGGGAGGAAACTCTTGGTATAGGAAAAAGGTTAATGATCGAACACAAACAGATTTTAAGGAACCAACCCATTCACTTGCCTCTTGGATTAATATATCGAATTTTCCCTAGTTTACTAGCGTTAGAGAGAGTGTGATCACACTAGGTAACGGCTTTGGATGGATTAAGCCCCTATCTTGTTGAGTTGGTCCAATGCCTTGATGAGTATGCGAATTCCTCGCCAAGTATTTGAAAACCATGGGATGTCGATTCCCCATATTTGATATTTGAAAAATGGGATGTCGATTCCCCATATTTGATATTTGAGAAATGGGATGTCGATTCCCCATATTTGATATTTGAGAAGTGGGATGTCGATTCCCCACTGTTTGATTCGAGAAAATGGGATGTCGATTCCCCATCAGTGTCGTACTTGTTAAGTTAGTCTATGAATCTATCATCCGGTATTTGTTATTGAATTCTGAGTAAGTCTAGCTCAATCGATAGTAGAGTTCGAGGTAAGGCATAACTCTTATAGTGGTCCCCTTTCCTTCTAAACTGCATTTGTTAAGTTACTTCAGATTCATGTTGATTACCAGCTTTGGACGTTCTTTTCCCTGTGATGACCCGATTATGGAAACGTATCGGCGAGCAGATGATGTGCAGGTTTATCTGGATAATTAAGTGGAGGGGAATTTCAAGTGTGAGGACGCGTGTCGTTTATAATCAATTTTCTTTTAATGTACCAAATTGAATAATGTTGGTTTTATTCCCACTGTTTACTTTCTCAAAAATTTCATAGTAGCCTACCCCGGGGGAATGGGTTATTATAAGGTTTGGTTTGGATTTATTTGAATAGCCTTAACACCTATCACATAGATAGGTGTGGCGGTACCGCTCTTAATTATTATTGTATCAGAGTGTTGGAGATTTATGGTAATAAATCATAGATTGTTCTTAAATATGTTTACCTATCCCTTCAATACTGTACTTGTTTAATTAGTTTTAAATTCGGGGCGTTACATGTGCTCCTTTTGTGGGAATGAACCATCATAATAAGAATTGCATGTTTGCGTGTGGGTTCATTTTGAATGAGAGGGTGGAGTCGTTCGTTTGGAATTTCAACCAGTTTCTGCAGTCCATGGACGACATGATGCCTGAAACTATTATGACAGATCAAGCGTTTTTAATGGCTGCTGCAATCAGAGAAGTATTTCCCGATGCCAAGCATAAGCTCTGTACTTGGCATATCTTGAAAAATGCAAAGAAAAATATCTCACACTTAATAAAGATGGCAGAATTTGAGCTTCTATTCAATCAGGTTCTCATGTATTGTGATACTATAGATGGGTTTCAACACTTTTGGGATAGGTACTATTTGTACTTTTTTTTTTATAAAGAGTGTAATGATCAAGTTATGTACAAAGAATGACCTTCTATTGTTATAGTAATGACGTGTTGTTGTGTCTTTTTCAGAATGGTGACTCAGTTTGATTGTGCTACGCATCCTTGGATTGTTAATCTCTATAAAACAAGAGAAAAATGGTGTTCTGCATTCACCAAAGACCGCTTCTCAGGAGGTATATTATCGTCACAACGAAGTGAAAGCACAAGAACAGCGTTTCAAGACGGCTTTATAAAACCGCCTCCTTTAATGATTTCTACAAATGCTTTTGTGAAGTTGTCGCTGAATGGAGAATCAATGAAAAGCAAGAGGATACCCGGTGTTGGGAAGGGTATCCACAGATTGCAGTTCCAAATCTAGCAATTCTCTCACATGCTTCAAAGGTTTACACCATAGAAGCATTTAAGATTTTTCAAGACAACTTTCTGCGTGGGATGACATGCAACTATAAACCACATGAATCTGATGATATTCTATTCTCATTCATTGTGTGGAAGTCACAAAGTGAGCTCTTTGCTCATGTCGTTTCCTTTAATTTGCAATCAAAGGAGATCACTTGCACATGTAAGCAGTTTCAGGAGCTTAGTATTCTTTGCTGACATTCTTTGAGAATTTATTTTCAAATGTGCATTGAAGAAATTCCTGAGAAGTATATTCTACACCGGTGGACAAGAGCAGTTGTAAGACCTTCTACTGATGATGACGAGGTCATTTCAAGCAGATCAAGGCCAATAGTATCAGCAAGTTGTACTATATGGACGCTGGCAATTGGAATAGATTATTGAATACGAGTTCGCCTAACTTGGAAGCAAGACGTGTTTGCCAAGCTACTTATGATAATGCTAAGAAGGAAATGGAAGATAAGTTGGGGCTTATTACCATTGAAGATGAAGTTGTTACGTCACCTAAACAAAAATGCATCCATATCCGAAATCCTCAAGGTGCTTGGACGCCAGGTAGAAGAAATAAAAGGCCAAAGGGTAATAGTGAGAAAATTGATAACCGACCAGAACGAGACAGAGAATCGTGAATGCTTACCGACAAAAAGCTTCAAGTCCTGACTTTATTAATAGCACTACTACAAGCAGTACATTAGATGGTTGAGATTAATGATGACTATCTGTAGTGTAATGACAAAATAATAACTTAGCTTTTTTTTTTTTTTAATGACCAGCTATCTTCTGAAGTAATGATCATTTAGTCTAACTAGTAATGACTAGAGGTCTGACTGGTAATGACCAGAAATCTGACTGGTAATGACAAGTTTTCAAAAGTTTTCGTGGAAACATTTGACCGAAGCGGCAATGTTTAAACAAGGCAAGTTGCCTATGGCTTCGACCCCCGTATAATTCATCATTTGATAGAGACAGTAATGATCAAATCGTAGATAAGTAATGATCAAATCGTGGATAAGTAATGATCAGATCGTGGATAAGTTATGATCGAGTTGTAGATAAGTAATGATCAGATCATTCAAAAGTAATTATCAGATACTTGACAAGTAATGATCACATCCTTTAAAAAAATAATGAACATATAGCAGATAAGTAATGATCAAATCGTATATAAGTAATGATCAGATCTTTCACAAAGTAATGATTAAATGCTTTACATGTAATGATGCTTGACATGTAATGATGAGATCCTAAATAAGTAATGATCAAATACTAGATAAGTTATGATCCTAAAGTATTGTTTTCTAATTATTCACACTCAAACTAGTAAAAAAGCAACAGAATATGTCTATCTTTGAAATTCAACTCAGTTGTCTAAATAATAATAATATCTATATAAAAAAAATAATATTCTCATTTACGGTAGGTTTTGGCAGTTCGGTCTCTGAGGGATCAACGGGGACTTTGACATCCTTGTTGAATGATTTTGCTACTGATAGATCTGTTCCAGCTTCTCGTTTGTTGCCTTTACTTTCTTTTTTTCAATAGCTTGCTCTTCTAATGTAATCTTTCTTGCCTCGGATGTGTTATTAGCCTCGAAAAGAATCTTACTCTTTTCAGTATTATGGTCATCCAATATTATTTCACTACAGAGTTTCGCTCTGTAAAATCTCCTCCGCGATGTCTGCAAAAAAAACATAAAAAAAAAAACATTATAACTCTAGCAAACACTAAAAATCCCCATTAATAATGATCACTATTGGTGGTAATTATTAAAAAAATACATACCAAATGTAAATCAGAATTAAATGAGTCTCCATGGAAAAGTTCCATATGCTTCATTAAAAACAACCCACAGTCCCATGTGTTTTTCTTGTCTCTCCATCTGAGATCTACCACAAAGTATTGTCTTGATATTTTAGAAAAGGTTTCATTAAATTCATCTTCAATGAATTTATCTTTTAGTAGCAATCTTAATTCTTCCACCTGCACCAAAATCGTAATATTAAGTTAAATCTAACTCATGTTACCCAATTTTACACAATATATCTGATCTTTTCTGCAAAACTAACCATTAATCGATCAAACCCCCCGTAATTCTGCAGTCTTTTCTCTTATCAAGCAGCTGAATAGAACGGTTGACCATGTTGATGCAGTATGGATAGTGACTTTCATAAATAATGGGGAAACATAACTGCGAAACAACAGAACCCTTCATATAGAATGATTAACATAGAAAAAAAGTAATGATCAAGAGTCTGAGAAGTAATAATCAAGGTGAACATACCAAAGCACATTCTGTAATGTCAATCGGACACACAACGTCGTTATTAACAGTAAGCCTTTTTTCATTTTCTTGTAGAATTTTCCCATTTGCAATCCTTTGATCTTGGTCTCTCTATTGCATTAACTTCTGAGCGTACAACTATCATTTTTTCTTATAAAAAAATCAGCTAATTTTATTCGTAAGTAAGCCATTATTACTTAGGACAATAGTACTGCTTACCGACACTGTAGTGTTAAAGAAGAATCTCTTATTCGTCTTCCACCACCCTCGAACCTCGGGTGCTTTTTCACCAAGATGCTCTCTGTTGTTCAAGATGTATGCCCAAGCATCTATAGCCCCAATTGTTAACCACTTCTGTTATGCCATTGAGTACGCATCAGACCTTAAAAACTGAACAAATAGATTGAAGTCCGCTAATACCCGACTATTGTCTTCTCTCACCATCTCATCTAACACCAACCTTTCCTTTTCTTGGGATTCAGACTCAGGTTCACGCAATTGAATTTTGATTTCTCGATGAATCTTTTCCAGCTCAAGGGATATAGAAAACTCAGAATAAAAAGCATAATCAGCAACAAACCTCTCAAGTGCACTTAATCCCTCAAAATCTTTTTTCCTCAACTGAAGGAATTTCGAAACTATGATTGAAAAGTCATTTAAAGGCATAGGTGTGCAACCCGAACTCGCTTTCGTTCTGCTTTCATACCTTTTTTTGTAGGATGCCAAAATTTCATCTGATTTCTTTGAAATTGTCTCAACATCGATAATATCTGGTCCCAAAACAGAAGATGAAAGGCGAGTCTCATAACTAATTGGTGAAGGTGTCAGCAACTGGAACGATGGTGGTTCAATTGCATCACTGAACTTGGCAAAATACGCCCTCAACTTTTCCCTGAATTCCCTATTCAGCGGCTTCTTCTTCTTGGCAGGGGACTTAGTGTCGACATTTAGACGACAACCAAATGAAGGTGTATCTAGAGGAATGCTTTTCTCTTCTTCTTCCTCGTTATCATCACCCCGTGAAAAAAAAGATCATTAAGTGAGCAAAGCAAATCATTACCTAAAGATAATACAATCATTACTCAAACAAAACCTCATCATTACCCTATAGATAATGCAATCATTACTCGAATAAAACCTCATCATTACCCTAAAGATAATACGATCATTACTCGAGTAAAACCTCATCATTACCCTAAAGATAATACGATCATTACTCGAATAAAACCTTATCATTACCCCAAGATAATATGGTCATTACTCGGGGAAAATCTCATCATTACCAACTGATAACATGGTCATTCCTTTCAGAGTAATAGATCATTACTTGACCTAATATAATAATTGTTTTTTGAAACGTTGACCTAATATAATAATTACTCCAATAATTAAATAAGGATACCTTAACAAATCCAAAACAAATCATTCTTTAATTCTTTAAACATTACAAATCCAAAACAGACCATTCTTTAATTGTTTCTAAATTACAATAAATAACATCAAACCTTCAATTCTCTTGTGCTTTCCTTCGGTTCTATTTCTTCTGTACTTTCCTTCGGTTCTGTGCTTTCCTTTGGTTCTATTTCTTCAGTATTCTCTGGCAATAGCCTACCAGCAGAGGAATTTATTCCTGGATCAACTTTGTATGGTGACGGCTCAAGTGAAAAGGCTACAGGTAAACGTGTTGTAAACAACATAATCGCCTTCTCATTTGGTGACACATCAGTCACTGCTGGGTACATATACTTCATTTTCTTTGGCGGAGGATCTATAATCATTTCTCCCAACAAAACAAAGGGTATCAACATAAACAACCCTCAGATTCTCTCCATCTCCTGTTTCCTGCAATTTTTCGTCCTCCTCCCCTTTTATATAACTTTGTCTCTTCAGCTTTCCTAGGAGACGCAGTTTGCAACGAGATCATTTTAGTTGCAACTCCATGATCCTCCTCTTGACATAACTCCGTCTGTTCAGTTTCACTAGGAAAGTCCTTCTCCCCTTCATATAACTTCATCTCTTCAGCTTTCCTAGGAGACGCAGTTTACACCGAGATCATTTCATCTGCATCTCCATGATCGTCCTCTTGACATAACTCCGTCTCTACAGCTTCACTAGGAAACACAGATGTAGAAATATTTTCACTGACATCTTCACGAGGAATCTGCAACATCTCTGCGGTTTTCAACAGGTTTTCAAGTTCAGTTGTAGGACTACTTTTTAGCAATTCTTTGGTTGCTACTGCAGCTGACACAGGAGAACAACCTCTTCTTCGTTGATAAAATTTGGTGATTGGCGGAGAATGTACCCGAGGACTTGGCATTTCTGGCACATCTAGCCTCATAAACTTCGGTGAATTTTGTCCCTTCACTAGTACTGAATCTATTGAAGATTTAGATGCTCCTGGACGAGGTAAAGATTTGGAAATCTTAGGTGTCTTCTTCTTGGCAGTTGTCTTCTTTCGTTTTCCTTGGTTGGAGTTCATAGGAGTGGCATGAATGGGTTGCTCCACATGTGGCGACCCGCTCGTTGAACTAGCTGTTGGTGACAACAGTTTCACCAACTGATCAATTTTGCCCCCAACATCATGAAATAACTTTTCAATTACATTAAAGTGCTCTAACACATCTGGTTGATTGTAAAAATGCAGATCGTCAGATGACAGTTCCACGGTGTGGAGTTTTTTCTGCTTTTCCACCTTCTTCTTCTCCTTTTCAAGCAGCACCTTCTCCTTCTCCTTTTCGAGCAGCTCCTTATCAAACTTCTCCTTTTCAAGCTTCTCCTTGTCAAACTTCTACTTCTCCTTTCTCAGCATCCTGACTCCAGCCTCATTGTGGCGATAAACGGTCGCCAGGTCTCTCCCCATCATCAACAGCCTCTGATGATTACTCTTCAAAAGTATGAAAACTGAAAAAAAACATTACTTCATAAGTAAATACCAGGGCCTAGATAAGTAATGACAATATCCTACATAAGTAATGTAATGACCAGATGTTACATAAGTAATGACCAGAGCATAGGAAGGTAATGACCAGATGCTAGACAAGTAATGAACAAATGCTGGATAGGTAATGACGAGATGCTATATAAGTAATGACCAAATGACAGTCAAGTAATGACCAGTTACTCGATACGTAATGATCAAATCATAGATAAATGAGGACTCAGAGATAAGTAATACTTACATCAATAGCAAGTCTTTTGATTTCAATATCGGATGGCAAATCAGAAGGCACCTCAAACGTGAGAAACTCTCCTCCTCGGACATCACGAGCAACCAAGTTTACACGCTTCCCCAATCCAAAACTCTTGGCTTTTGGCTCTCTTTGAATCCTCGACAGAATCTTGGCAGAATCCCAATGTCGGATAAGAGGAGTAGTGGTACTCTCACGTTTACCTTGAAAACTCAAAGTATGGAAGTAAAATATTTGCAAAAGAAGGGAGCAGCCTATGATCGTGTCGACTTTTGTCTTCTAGAAATCTCCCAACGATGAAAACAAGTACTGTAAAACATATTTTCCCCAATTCATTTTTGGAATCAACTCAACATCCTCAATCGCCCTCAATCTTTGGGTGTTCACATAATTAGTGGAAATTGTTGCAAGAAACGTAGACATCACAAACAAAACGAAAAGGTGTTTGAACATTGGCCCACCAGACTCCTCAGCCATCACTTTGTCATGAAATGCAGCCCAATTAATGTAGATCTGTTTCTTGTTTTCTGCCCCAAATACCTGCTTCGAAATCCATGAGGTAGAAAACCGGAGGCTCCAATGTGAGCATTTCTTACTCGGTATGACCGAGAAAAAGGGCGTTGGTTTATGGGTCCATTGGCACTTCTTTCTTAAAAAAGAGTCATGTATATTATGGGTCGACATTTCAGGGACCTCAATCTCACCACAGGGGATACCCAAAATATAATGCAAATCGATGGGTTTAAAGGTTGAAAACTGGGATTGAGAAAGGAAAAATACCCCAGAACCGTCGTCAAAATTGTCAAGAAACCAAGGAAACATACTTTTGTTCACATCTTCAACTCAAAGATGAAACAAACCATCAAACCCTATCTCTTTTACAGCCCTAACTAGATTTCCTTCTCACTAATTGCTTCCATTAGTTTAATGACCACCGATGGATTGCATTTAGATGTATTCGCTTCTTATAGAAATCAACAACACTGAAAGATAATATGAAAAACAAATCCATCATTACCAGACAAAGATTAAGTCATTACATGAAAACAAATCCATCATTACCAGAGAGATATCAAGTCATTATAATCATAATACACACAAATTTTCAAAAACATATAGTAATGATCATATCGGTGATAAGTAATGATCACATACCTTACAAGTAATGAGAAGCTCGTAGATAAAGTAATGATAAAAAAAAGACAAGTAATGTTTGGATACCTTACCAAGTAATGACCAGACCATAGATAAGTAATGACCAGAGCATGCATAAGTAATGACCAGTTCATTTTTTTTTAACAGGAGTAATGACCAGATCATGACCAAAAAGAAGAATAGATCATTACCGAGGGAAGAACAGATCATTACCAATATAGAAACAGTTCACCAACAAACAGAGCTTGTCATTATATGCACACAAGTCCATCATTACCAGAGAGACATCGAGTCATTATAATTATAAAACACATAATTTTTAAAAACACATGGACATTATCCTAACAGAGCGAAACCGCAACACAAAGACATACGCAAAAATCAGATCATTACCAAACGGAGAACAGATCATTACCAATCTAATCATTATAAACGCAAAAATCAATCATTACCGGAGGCATTAACAGTAATTATAATCATTTGACTTAATTGATTGAACAATAATAACAAAAATGCATATAAGATCAAAACCCCTAATTTACCTGGGCTGTTGGGGATTAGGTAACCCTAATTCAATCAACTTCGTGTTCATTAATTTCTTCATGCAAAAAATATTAATGTTACTCTAAAACCGTTTAATTGATGCAATAATTAACAAAAAAATATAACATGCAGTTTTACATGGGTTGTTGTTCTTCAATTTCATCAGTTTTCATCCTCTTCTTATTCTTCATTTTCACAGGTTTTTCTATTTTCGGAGCTTTTTCACTATCTTCAGTTGTATAAAGTATATTATTGGCATCGCTCATAGTTTCATCCATTTTTTTTTTGCAGGAATGATTTGAAGAAAATTGATGGAGAAGTTACATATAGTGTGATGGAGAAGTTACATTCACCAGTTAGCGAAAAGTGAGGGAAAAGGAAATTTGCGCGAGGAAGTTGAGCGAGAATCTCGAGAAATTTAAAAAAGATAACGGGTATTTGCCAAAAGATTGGGCCTAAAAACGAAAAAATTGAAATGGGCCGTAGAACAAAGCTAGCCCACTCCGAGATCTGGACGGGGGGTACGATGCGCATGGTACCCTAGGGGTACCATAGTATTTACGAGCTCAATTCTAAAAGCATTAAAGTTTTTACAATAATTCTCTATCTTGACGCGTATGGAGAGGCGAATGCTAGAGGGGGATTACGAAGGCGAGCGGGTAATGGAGGCGTCTGTAGGGGGGGAAGTGGAGACCCGCGGACAAGGGGGTGATAAAAATTAATACGGATGGAGCGGTATTGGGTGAAGTTGAATCGGGAATGGGGGTGGTGATCGGGGACGAATTCGGGAATGTGAGTAGTGTTGGGTGTAAACAGGTGAGAGCAAGGTGGGAGCCGGATATCGTGGAGGCAAGGACGGTTGAGTTTGGGCTTCAAATTGCGTCGCAGCGAGGACGTCAAAACGTTATTGTTGAGTCGGATTCTTTGCGTTTAGTTAATGCTTTTAGAGGTAGGAATTTTGCTTCGAATTATTTCGGTCTTGCAGTTTTGGATGTTTTTAAATTATCAAGTAGGTTTAATTCTTGTAAATTTAGTCATATTCGTCGTAGCGGTAATAAAGCAGCCCACGAGACTGCACACATGAGTCCAATAGAGTACTCGGCTCGAGTTTGGGTCGATAGTGGTCCGGAGTCTGTACTTGATACTGCAGCTACATATTTTGTAGCTGCTTTTACGGAATGATATAGCTTGAGTGTTTCCCTTCAAAAAAATAATTCTTTATCTCACATACATTATTAATTAGTACACTTGGGCTATCTACTATGTAACTTGCGTGTCAGAAAATCAAAGTCCATACATTTGGTTCAAGTCCGAATCAAAGGTTCACTGATTTATAGCCCTAATTCGTAGTAATAAGCTCACGCTTAAGAAAAAAACAAAACAAAGACAAAATAAGACTCATCCAAACTTCATATTCTTCTTCCTCTTCCCTCCCCTTTCCCCACCCACCTGAGCCACCTGCGTGGCAACATCCCTGTCGTCCTCCGTCGCTCGCCATAAATTTAATGACCCAACATTAATAAAAGAAGTTTTGAGAACTTCTTCATAAACAAGGAATTAGGGGAAAGATATTTTCATGCGTGTACATGAAAATGTGAATGCACATGAGAAGAAAATAGAAATTTCATGCATTTACAAGGTGAATGCATATGGCAACAAAATCTCCAAGCATTAAATAGTATATACTTATTATTTGGTGTTGCTAGTTCATTTTATGGAGTTTCTTAATGTTGGTACCACTTTGGTATTGGGCAATAGCCCTTAAGTCAGTGCACCTTAATAAAGGCCCATGTGATGTAATAAAACCCAATTAAAGGCAATCATCAGAATAAAGCAAAATAAAGGGTCAGGATTGTGTGGAAAAACCTAGGTTGATTCCTAGTACCCCCATCATTTCCTATAAATACCCCCTTTATGAGCTATCAAATCCAGTTTCTTACACAAATTCTGATGTCCAATCATTCTCTCTAATTATTCCCCTTGGTTCACGCATAAAAGACATTTTCTGTCTTTATTGCCACCCATCTCGTGCCGTATTCTGACTTAAGCGTCGGAGGGGCGACGCCTGGTGAAAACCGGGCTCCTCTTTTTGCAGGTACTCGGCGAGGTGTCCTAGCTCAAACTGTCCTTCGAAGAAACCCCGCCAACAAGTGGCGCCGTCTATGGGGACAGATTAACAGGGTATTCGATCGAGAGTACCACGCTTCGAATGGCTCCGAGAGGGAAAGCCGCGCGACCTAAGGGAGCCGTGGCTGAGGAGAACCTTCGGGCTGACCCTAACCCGTCACGCCTCGAAGATGCCAGAGAAAGGCCTTCGAAGGCAGTGGAAGGGGAGCGGTAAGCCACCCAAGAGGGGTCCCAGTACATCCTAGAGAAGAATGCCGAGGATCACTTTCACTTGGAAGACGACTACGAGGAGACGGAGAGTGAGCCACGCCTTAGGGATGCCGCCCTGCTGAAAGAGCTGGCCGAGGCCCGTGCAAGGCTCGAAGTCCAGTCCGACCTGCAAAGTCAAATGAGTGAGCGGATGGCGGAGTTGGAGAAGCGAGTCGCCATCCAAGCCAAGGCACCAGTAGTCGACCCAGCCCCTTCCAAGAGCAAGCATAAGCGAGGCCCGAGAAAGACCCCTTCTCAGCGAACGACGGCGGCCCTTCGGAGAACAAAGGAGATCTATGAGAAGCACTGGCCCACCAAGTTGAGAGATACCATCAACACCCTAAGGATAAAAAAGGGAAGAGAGGGAGGCGACACAAGCCTTGCAAAAGAAGCACAAGGCGAAGGGCTCGAAGGACAAGGCCAAGGAGGCAAAGGAGAAGGGGAAAGGCATTCAGCAGGAGGAGAGCCACCCCCGAGGGCGATCCGAGCCTCATGGCAGCCACTCTTGAAGCAGAAAGAGGTCACAATCCCCACGAAAGACGTCCAAGCCTACGAGATCTCCGCCTCGAAAGTCTAAGCCTTCTAGAAGCGCGATCCGTGAGATCAGCTCGGACTCCACGAGCGATGACTCAGAGTCCGCTTCGGAAAGCGGGGCCAGTTCGAGGCATCATTCCCATCGCCCCAGGAGGACTTTCACATCAGAATCGCCTTCGCAAGGTGGATTCTCGAGGCCGAAAGGATCCCAGGAGTAAAAAAGCCCAAAATGGTGGAATACGATGGAGTCGACGACCCCTTCGATCACATATCATCATACATGCACAATATTGGATACATGACAGAAGATGAGGCGACAGTTTGCCGTTTGTTCCCAATCACGCTCACGGGGATCGGCCAACGATGGTTCGACAAGCTAGCACCTGGAAGCATCCGCTCGTGGTCCGGGTTGAAGAAGAGGTTTACTGGGCATTTCGTGACCAGTAAGACGGAAGAGGACCTCCATTCACCTGACCGCCGTGAAACAAGGAGAACATCAGTCCCTAGACGATTACATCCAAAGGTTCCGCTCGACTGCCACTCACGTCGCCAACCTATCTGAGGAGGTCGGGGTGACGGCGTTGGTTAATGGAAAGACCGAGGGGAAATGCAGGTATGACCTCGCCAAGCGACAGCCTAAGACACTCGAGCAAGCATACAAGCGAGCAGCCGCTCATATTAACGCCTCACTGGTGAATAGAGCGAGGCACGTAGCGAAGAGGCCTCATCCACTCGAGTTAAGCCACAACAACGCTTCGGCCCTCCCGTGGTACAAAGCAGGAAGCCATATCGGTTCAATACTTCTCTCAGGACTGTGTTCATGGCAATTAAGGAGACGGACCTACTTAGGCCTCCCAAACCCATGACGCAGGATGATCGAAGAAACATGAACCTATTATCTGAATATCATATGCAGAATGGCCATTGGACGACCAGTTGTAAGGACCTCAAGGAAGTGCTCGAAAGGCTGGCCAATAATGGGATGCTAAACAGATACTTGAAGCGCCTGAAAGGGCAGAGGGATCGATACCGACAAAACAATGCTGCCCAAAGGGGACCTCGTGGAGGCGGTCAAGCGAGGAATGGCGAGAAGGCTTGGAGCTCTGGAGTGATCGCTACCATTTCAGGAGGCCTCGCGAGTGGAGGCCCAAGCCATCGAGGGCGTAAGACCAACATGAGGAATTTTGTCAATTCGGTCTCCACCGCCATCCCAGAAATTGTGATCCCTAAGATGATGGTTCAACAGTTGGATATCAAGAATGTTCGGACGCCGCATGATGATCCGATGGTAATCACCATGCAGGTGGCCAACAAAATGGCAAGAAGGTCTCTAGTGGACACAGCTCGTCGGTGGACATAATGACTTTCGAATGCCTCCAGAAACTGAAATATACCGCGAAGGACATCATTCCGCTCTGGGAACCCGTAGTCGCTTTTGGCGGACAAACGATCCACCCAATGGGGACGATTCGCCTGCCAAGCGCCATAGGCAAGGGAGCGGATATGAGGCAAGCCCATGTTGATTTCGTGGTCATTGATATCCCTTGTGCCTATAACATTGTTATAGGGAGGCCATTACTAAATGACATAGTTGGGCTAGTCTTTCACTTGGGTCTGTTGATGTTGTACGAGATGATGGCCGAGCCGCGATCATCCGAGCAGACCAAAAGGTTGCTCGTGAGTGTTATCACGCTGGACTCAGGCCTCCCATGGTGAACCCTAGCAAGATACGAGGCGAGGAGTCTCCCTCGAAGAAGAGAAAGAAGGAAGCGAGCCCAGTGTAGGCCGCGACTGAAACTTATTGCTTAGAGACGATGGATGCCAGACATGGCCTCGAAGGACCGACCCAGCCCTTCGAGGAGATAGAGGAGATTGCCATGGAAGAGGAGAGAGCCGACCGAACCGTTCGAATAGGCAAGTCCCTCGAATCGGAGGTTAAGGCCCCTCTTATATCACTGCTAAGAGAGTTCAAAGATGTGTTCGCGTTGCCGGTTGAGGAGATGCCAGGGCTCGACCCCTCGGTCATTACTCACAAGATGAACGCTGATCCAACAAAGAAGCCAGTCCATCAGAAGCAGTGTAACTTTGGGACTGAGCGGGCCAATGCCATCAAAGAGGAAGTCGACCGACTGCTCGGGGCTCGATACATTGAGAAATGCACATACCCGGTTTGGCTATCTAATGTGGTGCTGGTAAAGAAGCCGAACGGATCATGGAGAATGTGTGTCGACTTCACAAATTTGAACAAAGCTTGCCCTAAGGACGGCCAGCCGTTGCCTCGAATGGATCGATTGATGGACACCACCTCGGGGCATGATTTGCTAAGCTTCATGGATGCTTATGCTGGATATCACCAAGTCCCAATCGAGGAGGAAGATAGGCCGAAGACTGCCTTTATCACGCCCTTGGGGGTATACATGTATCGAGTGATGCCGTTCGGCTTGAAGAACGCTAGAGCCATGTTCCAAAGGTTGGTGAACCAATTGTTTAAGGAACAGATTGGGAGGAACATGGAGGCATACGTTGACGATCTGATCGTCAAAAGCGTTCGAGCCTGCGATCACCAGAAGGACTTGAGGGAGACCTTTGAGACGTTGAGAAAATATGGAATGAAGCTCAACCCAAAGAAATGTGCATTTGGAGTGAAGTCTGGGAAATGCTTGGGCTTTCTCGTCAGTCAAAGCGGAATCGATGCGAACCCTGAAAAGATCATAGCCATCATGGAGATGCCTTTGCCTAAAAGTGTGAAGGATGTGCAACGGTTGACGGGTTGCGTCGCAGCTCTAGGACGCTTCATAGCGAAGTTGGCCGACCGTTGCCTCCCATTTTTTGCCGCCCTCAAAAAGAAGAAATATTTTGAATGGGACGAGTAGGCGGAGAAGTCGTTCCAAGAACTGAAGAAGTACTTGCTCGAAATCCAAGAGATTTCCGTGCCTCGAGAGAAGGAAGATTTATACTTATACCTGTCTGCGAATGAGTATGCAGTTGGAGCCGTGTTGGTTGTTGAGCGCGAGGGGATCCAAAGCCCTGTGTACTACGTGAGCCATGCCCTCGCGAGAGCTGAGCTGCGATACGCTACAACAAAAACGACCTATTGCAACGCCTTAAATGTAACGCTTGTACTACAACCGTTACCTTAGATGGTCTAATGCAATGCTATTGATCTAAAGACATTTTAGACATACCAAAAGCAACGGTTCTAAACTTAGTCGTCACATTAGCCCATTAGCGTTGCCTTAGGTATATCAAATGCAATTAAAAAAAAAAAGGAAAATTGTAAGGGAAGGCTTATACTCCTTTCCCTTCTCGTATTCCATTCTTTGTTTTTTCCTCTCTCTCTCTCTCCTTCTCTTTCCCTATCTCTCTCTCTCTCCTGTTCTTCCTCTTTAACATATTTCACTTCTCAAATTGCATCAAAACCACCAATCTGGATCTAGGAATGAAGATGTCAAGCTTCGGTCAACTACCATATGAAATCTGGTAATTTTTCTCTCATTCTAATCTATTAATTTTTACAAAATTTCCAGTATGGAGACTCTTTTTCTGTTATTTGGCTTCTTCCATTTCAATTTGAATTATGTGATGTGATTAGAGGGTTCAAGACGTTTAATACGCAATGAAGATGGCGACAATATTTTGTTTTACATATTGAGAATTTAGCTTTTAGGTACCAATTAAAAAAATTGGGGTTTTAGATTTGGGGAAATCGTGAAATTTGATTATTGCTCGATTTTAATACAAACAACAACCTTCGACCATTTTCTTGGCCATAATACAACAACGCATAACCCCCTTTGAACAGGTCAAAATTCAATAATATCCTTATATCACTTTTGTTTCATGTTGTGTATTATTTTGTATTAAAATTCTGCATTTTTCTTATTTTGTCATTTATTGGCTTTTTGGCGTGTTAGGTGCTTTGATCTTTTGCAACTCAGGTGTGTTTGTGAATTTTTTTGAAAAATTAGTATATTTGATCTTGATATTGCTTTACAAGTTTTTTGGTCAATTTTGAGTATTCATTCTCTACTACTCCGTATAATCTTTAGCCCCTTTTGTTCGAAATGATAAATTTCTTGCTTCAAGGTTATAACAATTAGTTGGGTGATTATTGAATTAGCAGTTGTTTAACCAACTCTACTTCAAGGTAACACCAATTTGTTACGTTTAATTTTCATTTGAAACCTTGAGTGTTGCATAGATGATGATTAACTTTGATTCCTTCAGTAAGTATTCGTTCTCTTTCCCACTACTTTAATTTCTTTTTAATTGGAATCATTTGAACTTGGTTAAATTCATACCCAGATGCAAAGATTCAATCTTTATTTTGCGCTATATATTTTTTACATATCTTACCGAAAATCGATTATGTTTTATGAAGTGGATTATTGTGTTGATGATGCTATTAGGGTTGCTGGATATTAAAATGATGTTTTTGTTGATTATGTGATCTATTGCACATGTACTGAGGTGTACGGGATGTTTCAACCAGGCAAGATTAGGGTGCCTTAATGGTCAAATGCCCTTCTTTTGAGAGAAGTGAATATACGTCACTATGTCTGTGCTCAATGCTACTCATCGCACTTTGCTAGCCTAGCCAGAGAAGCTCCTTAACTTCATGTATTGTCTCTTAATTAAGGTGACCAAGGAGGTCAGTATTACTACTACTACTCAGTAGTCAGTAGTAGTTGTTACGATTTTCTTTGTTGTATACATGGTGGTATTGGTATGTGATTGATTTGGAAATGGTTGGATGCTATTGAATTTGTGATGTTGTTTTGTTGGGAAGACATTGAAGATGAGATTGTAATTGATTGATATTGGTTATTGTTACATTACATAAGATAACCCACGAATTGCTAGTTGCAGGATCACTAGGTCTGTAAGTTTAGCTTAACTGACATTCTAGTCCTTACATAATTTTCTAGACTAATCTAGGCACTTCTAACTTCTAGTTTGTACGTGATAATTTTAAGATTAAATTTTAATAGCAGCAGTTTGACTTTTTGAGAGGCGGAAAGTTTGAATTTATTTTAATAATGCTGGTTTCTCTTGTTGATGATGATCTCTGATTCATTAGTTGCTTGGAATACTATCATGATGGCTGTTATTGTTGATGATGTTCTCTGACTCATTAGTTACTAGAATACTAGCATTTGAAAAATCTTCCTAGTTCCAATGTCTCAATATTTGGCATATACTTATACGCATGCTCTATTCCATTATCCCATCTCTTTCGAATTACTTCCTTCCATCATGATGTTTTCTAATAAGCTATATAGGGGTTTTAATTTGGAGGCATGTACAAGAAGTGTGTGTCTTTTCTTTTCTTTTCTTTCTTCATGTTCCTCTCCTTGGGCTATGAATTATGATAGGATAGCGATCTAGGGAAGTATTAGAATGCTTAAGATATCTTTTGTATCATGGCATTCTCTATTGTACTTATAATGTATAATCAACATTTATAGTTGACCTTTAAGTATTAGAATGCTTAAGATATCTTTTGGTTATTCTCTAGAGTACGAAAGAACTAAGCCTTAATTCTCTATAATCAAACTTTTGGTTATGGTTGTGCTATTTTTATTATGGTTTCTTTGCCAACGAGTGAATAATATTTTTATTAAAAGGCTATTAGCTTAATGGTAAAGCTTTGTGCACCATGGCACAAAGATGTGAGTTCGAATCTCACATACCCTATAATATTATATTTATTACTGCCCCGATATAAAATCGTCGTACATGGCGTCGCATTAGCTTAACAATTCATTACATATGAAAGCAAGAGCGTTGCCTTAGCTTCGTTACATTTGGGGGTACGTATTGCAACACTGTTATGATCTAAGGTAACGCATACACCACTCAAATGCATAGGCGTTACATTAGACCCAAAAAAGCATTACCTTAGACCTAAGGCAGCGCGGGCATTTGCAACGCCCCTACGCGTTACCTTAGATCTATTGTAACGCTTTTTTGGGTCTAATGTAACGATTTTGAGGTGTTACAATATGTCATTAATGTAGTAGTGATACCCTCCGCTCGAAAAGCTCGCTCTTGGATTGTTGATTTCGAGCCGCCGCCTCCGACCGTACTTTCAAAGTCATAAGATCATATTGAGAACCAATTATCCCTTGGAGAAGATATTGAACAACTTGGATGGAAATGGAAGACTGCCTCGATGGGCCTGCGAGCTGAAAAGCCACGGCATCGTTCAATGAGCCGGAAGGTCCAATGAAAGACCAGTGGATGCTGTATGTTGATGGCTCGTCCAATTCAGCTGGAAGGGGAGCGGGCATGATTGTCATCCTCCCGGGAGGGGAGAGGATGGAATATGCGCTTCGCTTCGGCTTTGAGGCGACCAACAACGAATATGAAGCCCTCATAGTAGGAATCCATATGTGCCTAGTGGCGGGAGCCACGGATGTGAGAGCCTTCTCTGACTCTGCCATTGTGGTGAACCAGATCAATGAAAAATTCGAAGCAAAGGAGCACATTGCTCAGTACAGAGATAAGGTCCAAAGTCCTGCCAAAAAGCTTTCACACTTCCAAATCGAGCAGATTCCTCGGTCAGAAAATCTACCGGCGGACGCCTTGGCTCGATTGGCCAGCTCATCCACCAGTGACAACCCGAGGGTCGTCAAGTAGGAGCTGTTGCCATTTTGAAGCATTGATCCAACGACTCGCATCTTGAACTGGACCGGAGCCCTGAGTGGATGAAGTAGTTGATAGCCTATGTCAAGAAGAGGGCAGGGTGATTCACACTGATCGACAGGGAGCTGTATAAAAAGGGGTACTCTCAGCCATTTATAAAATGCGGCGATCCAGTGGAAGGTGATTATATTTTAAGGGAAATTCACTTCGGAGAGTGCGCAGCGCATATCGGAGCCCGTGCGTCGGCATCAAAAGCCCTGCATGCAGGATTCTTTTGGCCGACCATGCAGGCCGATGCAGCCGAAATGATTAATAACTGCGACAAATGTCAACGTTTCAGTCCCATAAGCAAAAGGCCTCCCACTCAACTCCAGCCAATCTCAACGCCTCTCCCCTTCGCAAGGTGGGGCTTGGATATCCTGGGGTCATTCCCGAAGAGCGCGAGCCGAAAGAAGTTCATCATTGTGGCCGTCGACTATTTCACGAAATGGGTTGAGGCCGAGGCACTTGAGAGAATAACCGACAAGGATATCACCAACTTTATCTTGAGGAATATACTTACCAAATTTGGAGTCCCTCGAATGCTCACCTTTGACAATGGGACCCATTTTGACAGTAAGCATTTCAAGGAGTATTGTGCTCAATTCGGCGTCAAAACCTGCTACACATCTGTGGCCTACTCTCAGGCAAATGGGCAGGTTGAGTCATCGAATAAGATAATCCTGCACGGGCTAAGGACCATGGTCGAGGGAGCCAAAGGGAAGTGGGTCGATGAACTGCCAGGAATCCTATGGGCCATTCGAACCACAACCGGCGAGACTCCCTTCCAGCTTGTATATGGCTCGGACGCGGTCCTCCCAATTGAATGTACAGCCAAATCTGTTCGCATAAGCACATACGAGCCAGAGGAGAATGAAGTTGAGCTGCGAGCCGCACTCGACCTTCTTCCCGAGTGCCGAGGCAATGCACTGCTAAAGACTGAAAAGCAAAAGCAACAGATGGCAAAGGCATTCAACCGCATGGTTCGACCAAGAAAGTGGGAAGATGGAGACATGGTTCTCAGAAATGCTAAGGCAACTGGAAAGAAGCTACGAGGAGGAAAGCTGAAGGAGAAGTGGGAAGGGCCTTATCTGGTGGTCGAGCAGGTGAAAGAAGGAACGTTCCGGCTCAGTACCTTAGAGGGTGAAATGGTACAGAGGCCGTGGAACCTCTACAATCTCAAGAAGTATTATGCTTAGTAACAAGTCTAATCGGTGTTTTATTTTTGCTGTCCCAATCAAAGCTTGCAGCTGCGAACCGTAGTTTGTAATGTTGTTCGAACAAGTTTGTGGCCACGAGCCGTGGTATGTACTCTTTTGTTATTAATGAAAGGCCGAGGGCCAAGGAATTAAGCAAGTATTTAATGGTGTTGAAACCCCCAACCCCTCCCCCCTCCCTAAGCCATCGAAGGTCCAGACGAACCAAGCGATAGGCGAATCAACGCTTCAACTTCCTCCTTGAAAAAGGGGCCGAGTGCAATAACCCAAATGGGGAGTCACTCGATGCGTATAAGGGTACGCGGAACATTACACCTTAGAGGTGAGCCGAGTGCAGTCACCCAGATGGGGAGTCACTCGAGGCGTACAATGCTACGCAATATGCCCCTCCTTAGAGGTGAGCCGAGTGCAATCACCCAAATGGGGAGTCACTTGAGGCGTTCCGCCAAGACAAGAGTATTTAAATTGCCCTACTAAGGTCGAAAGTATTGTTATAATAAACAATTGCCTAGACCGGGTTAGAAGTTGGCCCACCTTAGTAGCGACACGTGTTCTCACGTCGAATAAAAAGTTCTGGTGAGAACAAATTAGCTTACGAAGGATGAAATCCTGTAGCTCCCTAAACTTCGACTTGGAAAAAGGGTGGCCGATGGGAGGCCTCCCCTCGAATTGCTTACCGCCACTGAGACGGGCTTCGACCAAGTATATAAAATAAAAAAAGTTAGTCTTTTAAATAAAACTACTAACACGCCTTGCAAGTACACCACCACCCATGGTAGAATCGAGGCATGTCAAGCAAAATTACTCGATAAATAAGTCGACCATTGAATGGGGCTAAGGAAACATCTCGAACCGTTACCCACATCGAGGGGGTGATGATTCGAGCCGTCTCGAAAAGAGGAATCGAGGAGCCGAATACATGAATGATTCGAGCCGATAGTGCTCGAACTCACACAGTCATAACCTCAAACAGTCATAATCTTAAATGAGGAGTCGAATGACGTTGTGACTGAGGGCAACCGAGCCGATCAGTCGCGAGTGACATTCGCCTCGAGGGCGAGACTACACCCGGGTGACTGAAATAATTTACGCAAACGAGTTGGCAGTAATAAGTACTCGAAGGTGCATCGCAATAAGAAAGCAAAAAGGGTCGAGGCCAAACACCCTGAAAGATGGGCGGCCTAGAGAAAAATGACCAAACGGCCTCGAAAGGGTGCCCTACATATGCAATATCTAAAAATTGTATTTTTACATGGCACATCGCCAAATTAATATCTATTTATGGGAAGCAGATGTAGGGTCCTCGGCCGGCTTGGTAAAGTCGAAAGCCTCCGGCAGATCGAACAGCTCCTTCTTGGCCGCCGCCTCTGGCTCAGCCTCAAGGTCGACATCCTCCGCCTCCACTTCCCCCTCCTCGGGTGCCTCGCCAGCCTCCTCCTCAATATGCTTGTCCAAGGCAGCACGATAGGCCGCCTCGAACTCATCTTCGCCAAGCTCAGAGTCAGCACGGTCGACACGATTGCACTTTTCGAGGGCCGACCACCCGAGCTTTGAATCAATAATACTGATCCTAGAGAAAACATAGTCACTTTGAGTGAAAGTCTTCCACCCGTAGACTGGTGAGAGTAATATATTGTAAACGATCCTAGAGAGCGAGGTGAGAATAATTCTCTAAGTGCGTTAGAGACGACAAGTTCTTGTAATCCTACAAATTCGTATGGTGGAAAGTTTGGAGCTTTGGTCGGTCGATGTTTCCACACATTGAGGTTTTACAAGTTAAAAATTCGGGTGTCTCCATTTCATTGTTTTACGCATACCAAACCTATTTCAACCCATTTTAATTATACAAAGAGGAAAAAGTAAATTTGCTTCCATTACCCATCTTTCCTAATAATGGTATCATAACCCATAAGGGCCAGGCCGGAAAAATTAATCTAACCCATTTTAATTATATAAAGAGGAAAAAATAAATTTTGTTCCACTACCCATCTTTCCTAACAATGGCATCATAACCCATAAGGGCCAGCCAGGAATATTATTCTTGTGTGATTCAAGATGAAGGTGGGTATGTTCAAATTAACGTCAGAGAGTTATTCTTATTGGAAATTCATGATGGTAGACCACCTAATTTTGTAAAGATTTGTGTGAGACAGCAAAAAAAATGAAACTATGCCTGAAGGAAAAGATGCGGCCCAAAGGCCGCTCTTGAACCGGAAAAAAGGTTACCATGATACGCAAGTACATTGATCGAAGTTTATTAGAGCATGTGTCAATGCATTCGAGCTATGGGCAAAACTTGAATCCACGATTGAAAAGAAGATACCTCGAAACAAGGCTCACTTGGTGAGACAGTTGGTGAAGTTGGAGTACAATGATGCCAAAAGTATGATCGAACACTTGAGCAATTTCAAGGGACTCGTGAATCAACTAAGTAAGATCGATATGAAGATCGACGATGAGTTACAAGACTTAATATAGTTCATTGCCTGAGAGTTGGGACACGTTCGTTGTCGCTCTTAGCAACTCTGCATCAGAAGTAAACTCACCACACGTAATACCCCAGATTTCATAAAAAGATTTCTAAGAGATTAAGGGCGCATACCAACAAAGTCGACTTTGTGTTTAGAAAGCCCATATTATTAGAACTCCATAGTTAAGCGTGTTTGACTGGGAGTATTTTCAGGATTGGTGACCTCCTGGGAAGTTTCCTAGGGTGCGCATGAGTGAGGTCAAAATGCGTCGAAAGGACTCGTGTTGGTATGAAGGGTCAGTACACAGCATGTGCCATAGGTAATTAATTTCGGCTAAAGCGATGAGCCGGGGTGTTACAAATGGTATCAGAGCAACCCTGCGACCACGTGTTGATCTTGTGGTCAGGAGTGCCCGGGTCAGCAGCGTAGCGGGGGAAAGATCCTGGAGTTAGAGTATGATTGACTGCCAGGAGCAACGAGGACGTTGTTGTCTTTAGTGGGGGTGAGTGTAGAAAGATTCTGGAGTTAGACTATGATTGACTGTTAGGCGCAACGAGGATGTTATTGTCTTAAGAGAGGGTGAGTGTAATACCCCAAATTTCAGAGGAGATGCCTAAGAGATTAAGGGCTCATATGAGGTACTTCAAAAGGATTGATAGTGCTACTCATACAAAAAAAAGTCGACTTTCCTTTTACGAAACCCATTTGATAAGAACTTCATAGTTAAGCGTGCTTGACTGAGAGTAATTTCAGGATGGGTGACCTCCTGGGAAGTTTCCCAAGGTGCGCATGAGTGAGGTCAAAATGCGTCGGAAGGACTCATGTTGGTTAGTGGGATCAGTAGACAGCCTGGCAAACTGGCATAGGTGATTACTTCCGGCTTATGTGATGAGCCGGACATTCAGACAGCCTACTTAACAAGGAACCCAGGAGTTAGGAATGTGGGGCGACGACATATTCTAAGTCAAATGTTGTCTAGTAACAAGCTAAGTCAAGAGGGCGATCCAAATCTCGCACTAATATTAGTTGTTACCATTTTGATATGCCTGGATATAAGAAATCCGAATGTCGAATTCTCAAGAGAGATCAAAAGAATGGTAGCGTTTACCCAAATAAGATTTAGTCTAAAAAGAACGATGAGGAAAGCACAACAGCTGTTGCACCAACAAAAGACTTTGACGTGTTCCTCATTGGAGATGATAGTTATCTCAATCTCGTGCACATAAATGTCGACTCAGGTGCATCTTTCTACATAACCCCATATGAAGAATTTTCCTCATCATATCAAAAAGGAGATTTTGGTACAGTAAAGATGGGAAACTTGGTTACAAGTTAAATTGTGGGCATAGGTGAATTTACATTGACAACTAGTAGTGCGAGCAAGCTTGTATTGAGAGGTGTAAGGTATGTTCTGGACATGTGCCATAATCTCCTATCTACTGAAAAACTTGATGATGCGGAAATGAACAACCACTTTGGTGGTGGAAGGTGGAAGATGAAAGTTGGCCATGGGTAGTATGGTTGTTGCATGAGGAAGGAAAAAGGCTCACTATATTACACACAAGGATGAAAAAAGGGGAGACAAATGTTGCTCACAACCAATCAGACTTGGAGTTGTGGCACAAAAGACTTGGCCATATGAGCGAGAAGTGATTGCAAATCATCGCAAAAGACGAGCACCTTTCTAATTTTAAAGGTAAAAGATTGGACTCTACAGAGATTGTTTGGTTGAGAAGCTATAGAAAGTTTCATTTTGTAGATTGGTATCCCAAGTCGAAGAAAACATATTCTTGATTTGGTGCATACAGATGTGTGTTCCATGACTGATCGATCTATTGAAGATGTGTATTATTTAGTTCGAAAGCTTTCAGTCAGTGCCAGTTTTATTCCTTGGTAGGGTCAGATGGATATCCTCATTTCAAAGTTAGCCAGAACACATAACTAGCCCACAAAACCAAAGTAGTTCAGAAAATAATAAGAGTTTGCAGTACTCGATCCTCTTTAAAAAATAAGCATTTATGTAAATGAAGAACTTAAAATTGATTTATTTCTTTATTTTGTTCACGATGACTATGGTGTAAAAACTTATTCATTATTATAATTATGATTGATAATGATTTATTACAGTTTGTATATGATCGTCTTTATATAATTTAAAGCATACAACCTCAAATGCAAGTTTATTTAGAGTGGACATGACCACAATGTGTATGTGGCATGCATTTTTACCCATAATTTTTCAGCTCATAGTTGTATTCTCACTATATTTTATGTACAATTATTTACGTGAACTTCGGGCATATAAATTTAGTATTAAGTTATCCCTTAAAAAAATTATGTATACATGCATGTTTATAACTTAATTTAGCTTTGAGTTACTATATGTACAATTTTCTAGAACATTGATGTGTTGTGTGTGAATTCAACTTAGATTACTTGAACCTTAATTCACTTGTTGTATATGCTATCAATACACACTTGCCCAACCCAATTTTATATAGAGATATAGGATAAAGTATACAAAAATAATACTATAAGCCAAATCAGAAAGAATCTCTTACCTGAATTCCAACCACTACAAGACTACTTCCGTGCGTTCCCTCGAATAAGTAATAAAAGTCGCGTAAGTGAATTTTTTTAAGTTCATTTTGGTAATCTAATTATACTGTCAAGTGATTTGATCAGAACTGTTCAAGGGTTCAACGACGTCGAAGGCAAAAGGTGGTAACTAGTTAGTCAAATCATTAATTCATTATATCATTATATCCTCGTTTGCCAACCCATAATGGGTATCTTGTTGAACTATTTAACTCTTTGAGCTCCAAGTTGTTTGCTTCTATGCCTCCTAGAGCAATTGGACTAGCCGCCGCGTTCAGGTCGGGTCGTTAAAGGTTTCAGTAATACCCTAAAATTTCAAAGGTTTACTATGAAAAAAGTAGCTCATATGAGGGCTTAAAGGGATTGATAGTGCTACTCATACAAACAAAGTCAACTTTTCTTTTACGAATCTCATGTGATAAGAACTCCACAGTTAAGCGTGCTTGTTCGAGATTAAATCTATAATGGGTGACCTCCTGGGAAGTTTCGCAAGGTTCGCACGAATGAGGTCAAAGTGCGTCGTAAGGACCCGTGTGCGGGGCTCGCAAAAAGGTTTGTGTTTGATGGTTATTGAACTAACCTAGTTTGATCGTTGAAAACTCAGTCGCCACCCTGTCTTTACCCCGATAAGGAAGGGTTTCGAAACAAGTTTATAAAGCACAAGTTCGAAAACAAATAAAAGAATTATAAGGAAAACCTTTCGAAAACAAAAAATTACTCCATGCGCCCTAAAGGCAAATTCCGTTTTATTTTATTTACAATTTGGAAAACTAGTCTACGAAATAGAGAAAAAAGGTTCGGGGCCTTAGTTAAGGGGTGCGAACATTTGGAACTCGTCTCCCCTTCCGTCATAAGGACGGGCACTTACTAATACATCATTTCCTTCTAAAGGGTCTCGGTATATTGGTTGCGTTAAGATCCATATATATAAGTAGAAATAGAAAAGCACATATATTCACGTTGTCATTCACATGCGAGAGTTTAGAAGAAGAATTTACAAAAGATTTCCCGAGTCTTTTGGTACAGACTTGGGGGGTTTGAGCACCAAAGTTTCCCTACGTACCTTTCATCGTGGGATTGGAATCCACTCGAGCATCAAAACCCAACATAGTTTTGACGGGCAGCCTCATGACAACAGCCTTTTCCACTGGGGGTAGCGGCTAATATCCGCGAGGGTAGGTGGATGGATCCACAGGGTAGATATCATTCCACTGGGGAAATGATTGAGTTGATTCAACTGGGGATATCACCCATGTGGAGGTAGTGATGGGTTTTACTTTGCTTGGAAGAAGTAGAAAGTCGTTTCACTCAAAGTGTTGAATAATTTTAAATAACCGCAAGCGCACGGCTGTTATAGCTTAGCATTTACGGGTCGATCCCATGAGAATGTTGTACCAAGTTATTTTACGGTGTAAATTAGTGCGAAATTGCTAATTGAGACCAAACTACTACCTAAAATCGAAGCAAAACAAACGTACGAATACTACTACTAATGAACACAACAACAAATCAAACAACTAAACTAAATTAATAACACAATCAAACAAAACGACAGGCTAACTAATTTAATCAAACGAGCAAGGTAAGACTAACTGGAACAAAATTAATCTAATTAACAATCAATCACCAAGACATGGAATTAATCGAGCAAATCAAACGAACAAATCAAAAGTAACAAAGACGAATTGAAATTATAACAGAAATTAACAATTGAAACTGAAATTGAAGTACTAAAGTAAGAGTTATAAAATTGAGTACCTGGAATAAGGAATAACGAAAATCAAACCAAAAGATTAAAACTAAACTACAACTAATTAACGAAAGTGTTTGAGTGTTTGGGAATAATTGAAATTAACAATTAAATTGAAGAACTGATCGAGCTGATGATGGTTTGTGCGATGGACTTCGAGCGGCGTCAAGGCTCGGAACTCGCGCGCCCTCTTCTGCGTCGCTTTCCTCCTCTTTTTTTATACCTTCTGCTTTTCCTTTTTTTTTTTATGGGAAATTTTCTGATCTTTCTTCTTTCTGTGCAAGAAGAGTGGCGGTGGGATTGATGTGGGCCAAGCCCAAGCAATATAATTTCACACTTGCTTCAATATTAGACCAACGTACACTGCTACTGTGCTGGGCTTTTTCGACCAGGCATATGATGGAATTTGCTGATGTATCCTTCTACAAAGTTATAGGTCTCGTTCTCAGGTTTCCGTGGCCGCTTGAATCGTCCATTTTCGACACCGAATGAGCAAGATATGGCCAAAATACAAAACAGTCCTGCAGGAATACGAATTTAGTGTACTTTCCGATCGATAATATACGGGTTATCAATTAATCAAACGAGATGAGTAAAAAGGAATCCTTTAAGCACCAAATTAACACAAGAGTGAATAAACCCGACTCATAATAAAACTATGGCAAATAGCTCAAATAGCACGAGAGACGATACTAAAAATATGATATAGGAGGGTATAATACGTATAACAATGAACCAAACAAATACCCCCACACTTAGCTTGTTGTCGTCCTCGACAAACACAGAAAAAAACGTGAGCTATGACAATTGATAAGAAGACACCAAATTCACTTCAAGCAGATTTTAGACTGACCAAAATGGATAAGAGTAGATAACGAGCTTAATTTTTTTCTTTTCTGATGGGTAATTAACGAGGAAACATTTGAAGTTAGTAGGTTAGCAAGCAATGTACACAAGTAATCTCTCCTCCACTACAAACTATCCAACCGTCTAATTGAACAACATAAACATTTTAGTGCACCTTTTAAATCAAAGTTACAACCAAACCTCTATCTTTCCCACTTGCTCCACTTACGCCATCCACTAGTACGTAAACTCATAGAAAATGGGATTCACCGAACAAGCTCGGGGTAGCAGGTGGAAAGTCTACTTTCGGTACAAAACGCACTAGGATCGTCCGCCCGGATACCGTAGGTAATTACAACATACAAACTAATAACAATAAGTAATAAGAGCAATGATAATACGAACATACTTTTCTTTTTCTTTGTTTGTTTTTTCTGTATTTCTGTTTTTTTTCAATCTTTTTTTGTATCAGATACTTGGCTCGTTGTTGACTCCCAAACTCGATTGGCCACCTACAGGTCTTTCCCAAGCAATATTCTGATTTTTTTTTTTTTTTTATATAACATAACATAAAGAGAAACTTGTTGGGTTGCCAGTGTAGCTAAATCCCGACTTATTACATAAACAAGTACTAACCTCCCTACGATCCAAAAGTCACCACGAAAGTAGGATGGAAATAGTAATTGATGGAGGATGGATGAGACATGTTCGGCTACAACCCCACATAACTAGAATCATCGACCAGCAATTAAAATAGGCAAAACAAGTGCTATCATTCAAAGTTCGGTTCTAAGTTTAATTTAAAAGAGACCTAAAATGAATATGTTAGAGGAATTAACCAGTCCAAGTCTAATAGGGAGAAGAGAGTTGTGTACATGACTTCAAAACAGATGATAGAAGAAAACAGAAACTCTTTTTTTTTTTTTTCAGAAATAAGTTAGAGCTCGTCACTTCTCTATCTACCCTAGTTAGTCATATAAGAACAGAAGAAATCTCATATCAAACATACTTTCTGGCAAAAATTCGGCAGCACTTCCCCTAAAACTAGGCAAATCCAAAATTTTATAACTTGTAAATAATAAGAGCAAACTACCAGCGACATATTCTATCAACAACCATCATAACAACTCCAGCAACCAGCAGCAAATTTACTCCGCACCCCCACACTTAAGTTTTGCAATGTCCATATTGTAAAATGTGAAAAGTAAAAGAGAAGAGAGTCAGGAACTTAGCTGGTCAAATTATTAACTTTGAGCGGTACGAGTGGATCAAAGTAGCAGCAAGACCTGCTGTGAATGTAAGAAGAGCAGCAAACTGTATCATGAATGAGCACGCAGCTTCTATGGTATAAGACGCTCAGTGGCATAGTTAGAAAAGAGAGCAAGTCCATCAGCTTTGCATTGTGTAGCTTTCAGTCTATTGGTGGCATCCAGCAGACCTGCAAAAGCAAACCCAACATCCAGTGAAGTACGGAGGGAACTGAAAAGGAAAACATTTTTTTTTGTGGTTTTTGCAATTTTATATTTTTTTTGGTGACCGACACTATATACATCCCCCTACAAAGAACGAAACTCGGGGAGGCACTTAAGCCGACTCAACTAAACAAATATATAAAACAAATGAACGAAAATAAATAAGCAAAAAGAAAATAAAAGAAAAGTAAATCTATCCGGTTGGAATGCTGATGTGCATCCAAGCGATGGTTCAGGAGGCTAATCATGATACTCAGGCTCGTAGAGTGTCAACGACTCTACACTCTCTTCTGCTGGCAGCTCCAAAAATGGCTTCAATCTGTGACCGTTGACTTTGAAATGTGACCTAGTAGTGGGGTCTTCTATTTGGACTGCACCATGAGGGAAAACATGAGTAATAATGAAAGGACCAGTCCAACGAGACCTTAACTTACCTGGAAAAAGATGTAGCCTGGAATCATATAAAAGCACCTTCTGCCCAACAGAGAACTCCTTACGAACAATGTGCCTGTCATGAAATAACTTTGATCTCTCTTTATGCAATTTAGAATTCTCATATGCTTCTGCTCTAATCTCCTCTAATTCACTCAATTGCAACTTACGCTCATGGCCAGCAACACCTATCTCAATATTAAGCATCTTAATGGCCCACAAAGCTCGATGTTCTAACTCGACAGGTAAATGACAGGCTTTTCCGTATACAACTCTATAAGGAGACATGCCCAAAGGTGTCTTAAAAGCTGTCCTATAAGCCCAAAGTGCATCAATCAACTTATCAGACCAATCTTTTCTATTCCGATTCACTGTTTTTTCCAATATTTGCTTAATTTGCCTATTAGAAACTTCAACTTGACCACTGGTTTGGGGGTGATAAGGTGTAGCCAGCTTGTGAACAATGGAGTACTTATTCAGTAAAGCCTCAAAAGAACGATTGTCAAAGTGAGTGCCTCGATCACTGATGAGTGACTTAGGCATACCAAATTTGGAAAATATATTATCTCTAAGAAATTTCACCACAACCTTAGCATCATTAGTCCTTGTAGCTACTGCCTCAACCCATTTAGACAAGTAATCCACAGCAAGAAGGATATACTCGTTCCCACAAGAAGAGGGAAATGGGCCCATAAAGTCTATACCCCAAACATCAAAAATCTCAACAACAATAATGGGGTTAAGAGGCATCATATCTCGCCTAGTGATCTTACCTAGTTGCTGGCACCTAGCACAACTCTTACAATAAATATGAGCATCCTTAAATAGAGTCGGCCAATAAAATCCGCATTGTAAAACCTTAGCTGCGGTTTTCTTTCCACTAAAATGTCCTCCACAAGCCTGATCATGACAAAACGACAAGACATTCCTAATCTCACTATTTGGGATACATCTCCTAAAAATCTGATCAGAACAGTATTTGAACAAATATGGATCATCCCAATAGAAAAATTTCACCATAGACAAAAAACGAGACCTATCTTGTTTACTCCAATGTGAAGGAACTAAACCAGTGACTAAGTAATTAACTATATCAGCAAACCAAGGTTCAGATTGAACCACTAACAATTGCTCATCAGGAAAACATTCAGAAATAGGGGACTCATTTGTGTTTTCAACAAGAATTCGAGACAAATGATCAGCAACCATGTTTTCACAACCTTTTCTATCTTTAATTTCACAATCAAATTCCTGTAAAAGAAGAATCCACCTAATTAATCTTGGTTTAGCATCTTTCTTATTAAGCAAATATCTAATGGCAGAATGATCGGTGTAAACAACAACATGAGAGCCAATCAAATAAGATCTGAATTTTTCAAAAGCAAAGACAACAGCAAGAAACTCTTTCTCAGTCACAGTATAATTAAGTTGAGCACCCGTAAGTGTATGACTAGCATAGTAAATAACATGAGATTTCTTGTTGATTCTTTGACCTAAAACAACTCCTAAAGCATAATCAGAAGCATCGCACATAAGTTCAAATGGCTCGCCCCACACAGGTGGGTGAAGTATAGGGGCTGAAGTCAAAGCATGCTTAAGTTTATTAAAAGCATCCACACAATCAGTAGAGAAATCAAAAGGAACATCTTTGGCAAGCAAATTAGACAGGGGTTTAGCAATTTTGCTAAAATCTTGAATGAAACGTCTATAAAACCCCGCATGAACCAAAAAAGATCTAACGTCCTTAACAGATTTGGGAGGAAGAAGATTACTGATTAAATCAATTTTAGCTTTATCAACTTCTATCCCATTGTGGGAGATCACATGCCCAAGTACTATACCTTTTTTCACCATAAAGTGGCATTTCTCCCAATTTAAAACCAACTTTTTCTCAACACATCTCTGAGCACTTTGGTCAAATTAGCTAGGCAATCATCAAATGAATCTCCAAAAACAGAAAAATCATCCATAAATATTTCTATGCATTTCTCAACCATATCAGAAAATATAGACATCATACAACGCTGAAAAGTGGCAGGAGCATTACAAAGACCAAACGGCATTCTCTTAAAAGCATAAGTCCCGAAAGGGCACGTAAAAGTAGTCTTATCTTGGTCCTCAGGTGCAATAGAAACTTGAGTGTATCCCGAATAACCATCTAAAAAGCAATAAAAGTTATGGCCAGCTAGCCTCTCAAGCATCTGATCCATGAATGACAATGGGAAGTGATCTTTCCTAGTGGCTGCATTAAGTTTCCTATAGTCTATGCACACCCGCCAACCAGATTGGATCCTAGTGGGTACTAGCTCATTCTTATCATTTTTAACTACTGTGATACTCGTCTTTTTAGGGACAACTTGCACTGGACTGACCCACTTACTATCTGAAATTGGATAAATGATATCATGATCTAACCATTTAAGCACCTCTTTCCTGACCACCTCTTCTAATGTAGGATCAAGACGCCTCTGATGGTCTCTATAAGGCTTAGCAATATCCTCTAAATAGATTCTATGTTGCACTATGGTAGAACTAATGCCTTTAACGTCACCAAGACTCCATCCTATTGCTTCTTTATTCTCTCTGAGCACATTAAGCAACTTTTTCTCATGGATATCATCTAAATCAGAGGCAATAATAACAGGTAGGGTCTGATCAGAATCTAAAAATGTATACTTAAGAGAATCAGGAAGTGGTTTTAACTCTAACGAAGGTGACAAAGCTGGCTGCACAGAAATGGACTCGATAAACTCACTAGACGAAGGATCAGAATACGCTAAAGATTCATTATGCATGCAATCCTCAAAAGTTAATTTATCAACAGAACACACATCTAGCCAATTAACAGTTTCATAGTCAAAATCAGCAGGTTGTTTATGGAGATTAAAAATATTCAGATCCAAAGTCATATTTCCAAAAGACAACTTCATCATACCACTTCTACAATTAATCACAGCATTTGAAGTAGCTAAGAAAGGACGACCAAGAATGACAGGAATCTGATTCTCTAAATTAGGCACAACATCGGTCTCCAAAACAATAAAATCAACAGGATAAATAAACTCACCTACTTTAATTAACACATCTTCTACTATACCCTTAGGTATACGAATAGATCTATCGGCTAACTGAAGAGTGACATGTGTAGGTTTAAGTTCACCTAGACCAAGTTGCTCATAAACACTAAATGGCAGCAAATTAACACTAGCCCCTAAATCTAGCAAAGCTCTATGAATGACCTTATCCCCTATGACAATAGAGATCGTAGGACAACCTGGATCCTTATACTTAACAGGGATCTTGTTAGAGATGATGGAGCTCAAATGAGAAGCTAAAAATACCTTTTTGGGTACGTTTGTTCTTTTAGTAGTGCACAGCTCCTTTAAATATTTTGCATAAGGAGGCATCTGTTGAATAGCATCAAGGAGAGGAATATTGATTTTAACTTGAGAAAAAGTCTCCCTAATCTTATCTATATGATCATTTTCCTTCTTAGTAAGCCTATTAGGAAATGGAGCAGCGGGTTTATAAACTTGCTGATCTAAGGGGGCACTGGAATCATCATTAGAATCATCTACATCTTTTTCTTTAGGCTGCTGCGAAAAATTCAATTTAGTGACAGTAGGCTCATCCAGAGTAGGATCAGAATTAACATGGGAGTGGGGCACATCATGGGGAATACGAGTGGACAATTGTGGCTGGACAGAGGGTGATAAATGAAAGTTATTTAGCCCCTAATTAGACTCCTCTAATTAGTACTTAATTACCCCTAATTAAGTTTAGCTAGGATCTTTTGTTGCATGTAAGATTAAAGCATAAATAAGGTAATAAAACATATTTTTATACCTTAATCAAGAGGAATTTTGACCTTCCTTCAAAAGAAGGATCTTGAGCTGCTAATTAATGGGGATCCTCCTCCTTAGTTTTGAGTTTCCAAGTTAGGAAACCTCCTCTCTTGATCCACCAAAGAAGCTCTCCAAAAATCTCACAAAATGGACTAGTTTTAAGAGATTTTTTTTTAACCCTAAAACCAAAATAAAATTAGCTAACACTTTAGCTAATGTTATTCTAGGTTTAGTAAAGTGTTTTGATCAAGTTTTTATTGACATGCAATGAAGAAAACTTGATCTTAAAAGAGTTGGAAGTAGGCTGAATTTTTAGAGAAATTAGAGGGTTTTCTCTCTATTCTCTCTCTAAAATCAAGTTTTTGTGTATGTAGAAATGATTTGTTGTGTTTATTTGACATAAAACACACTATATATAATGGTTGTGGCAAATGACCATTTTGCCCTTACTAATTATACCCCTTAACATCTTATGTTACAATTTGGGTATAATTTGTACACTTATTTCTTTAAGTGTTAGTTACTTATTATATCTCTATATAATAATTACTAATTACATCATTTTAAGCTAAAACTACAACTCTTTGTAATTTAAATAGCTAATCGTCAATTTTGACTATTTACACAAAAACCATAATTTATCCGACTCGAGTTCCGAACTCGTAAAACACTATCCAACATAATCAGTTAACTCTATAACTGATACATTAGGGTTTATATTATATTGTATTAAATACAAATATAATATCTTCTGGAGAAACTATCTTTATCAGTGTGACCGGGAGGGATCAGTTGATTACCGCCGTCAAAACGACAATAACGTCAAACTCTAGCCAGCCAAGCGTTATCGATTTACGTTAATCAACTGACTTAGTATATATAATATATCCCAGGTTTATTCCTAATTAGATTTAATTAGTCAACGCATTATTGTCGGAGGACACCTACTCCAACAATCTCCCACTTGTCCGAGACAAGTCATGCGTTACCGATTCTCTTGTCCGTTATATCTCCCACTCAATGCGAAGTATCTTTCAGGTCGAACTTGCATTGGATCTTTATCAAAAGTGGTTTTCTCGATCTGGATTATGACTGTCTGACCGGAATATCTATCATAGATCTCTTCCGAGCGTGGCCACGCATTTCCAGTCACAATTCCTCGAGTGGCCCAAAGATATTATACCCTGACGTGGGTGGACAATCCCTTCTTGACATATTTTCTTTGTTTCATACAGTAGGTAATGACCCAATAGAAGCCCTTTTAGCCTCCTTTTACGGCACGACTTAGAACATAAATCAAAGTCACTGCCTGCTGCATAAACTCAGACAAACAATCTCAGGTCGAAAGAATCGACTAATAGGAATAATATAGATTACCTTGTCACGACCAGACACAAAGGTTCTATAATTGGTCAAATGTCTGACAGAGTGTCATCTACAGTCTGTCTATGTAATCGGTTATTCATCTCTATGAATCCATGATTATTGAACTAGTCATCAACCGACTTACAATCTAGTCAATTGAGACGTCACCTCATTTTATGACTAGAGACAGAATACACTGTTAATCTTGTTCACTTAATAGGGTTCAAATCGTCTCCACGACCTATTAGGAATCAACAGAGCATATATATAATTCAGCATTTTATTAAAAATGAATTAATAAACGAGTTCAATAAAACTTAAAACGATGAATTTAATTATCATATATGTAAAAGGTAATACACTTATTGACTATTACAACATATAATCTAACACATGTCAGGCATACGCCTCAAACCCATCGAGGCAATATGACCATTGTGTTTAGCCTGTGATAATGGCTTGGTTAAAGGATCAGCGATATTATCGTCTGTCCTAACCTTACAAATCGATATATCTTCTCGTTCCACAAAGTCTCTAATTACATGGAACTTCCTGAGTACATGTCTAGATTTGTTACTAGATTTAGGCTCTTTAGCCTGAACTATTACTCCACTATTGTCGCAATAGACTGGAATAGGATCCGCTGCTGTAGGGACTACATTTAATCCTTCCAGGAACTGCCGGATCCAAACTGCCTCTTTTGCAGCTTCTGACGCTGCAAGATACTCAGCCTCCGTTGTAGAATCCGCAGTCACCGATTGCTTGGTGCTCTTCCAGCATATGGCTCCACCATTCAGTATGAAAACATATCCTGATTGAGATTTTGAATCATCTCGATCTGTTTGGAAACTAGCATCCGCATAACCCTTTATACGAAGCTCAGAATCCCCTCCAAAAACTAAGAACGTGTCCTTAGTCCTTCTTAAGTATTTAAGGATGTTCTTAACGGCTATCCAATGGCTCTCGCCTGGATTGGCTTGGTAACGACTTGTCATACTCAAAGCATATGACACGTCTGGGCGCGTACACATCATAGCATACATGATCGAACCGATTGCGGAAGCGTAAGGTTTCGATTTCATGTGTTCAATATCCTCAGGTTTAGTTGGACATTGAGATTTACTCAAAATTATCCCACTTCCCATAGGTAAAAAGCCTCGTTTAGAGTCTTTCATATTGAACATGTCAAGAATCTTATCAATATAAGTTTCTTGACTTAACGCTAGTATTCTTTTTGATCTATCTCTATAGATTCGAATACCTAGGATGCGTTGCGCTTCTCCTAAATCCTTCATTTGGAAATGTTTCCCGAGCCAGTCCTTAACGGAGTTAAGCATGGGGATATCATTTCCAATGAGTAATATGTCATCTACATATAGGATTAGGAGAGTTACTTTACTCCCACTAAATTTCATGTATAAACAAGGTTCCTCGACACTTCGAGTGAAACCATTTTGTTTAATCACATGGTTGAACCGATGGTTCCAACTCCGAGATGCTTGATTAAGACCATAAATGGATCTCTTAAGTTTGCAAACTTTCTTAGGATTGTTTGGATCAATAAAACCCTCAGGTTGTGTCATATACACTTCCTCTTCCAGAAACCCATTTAGGAAGGCGGTTTTAACGTCCATCTGCCATATCTCATAATCATGAAAAGCAGCAATCGCTAAGATTATCCGAATAGATCTAAGCATTGCAACTGGCGCAAAGGTCTCGTCATAGTTTAAACCATGAACTTGTGTGAAACCTTTAGCTACCAATCGAGCTTTGAAAATATCTTGATTTCCATCCATGCCGGTCTTGATCTTAAAGATCCATTTGCACTGAAGAACCTTGGTTCCTTCAGGCAAGTTAACCAAGTCCCATACTTGATTCTCGTACATGGAATCTATCTCGGATTTCATTGCCTCAAGCCATTTAGCAGAATTCGGTCCAGTCATGGCTGCTCTGTAGGTTGTAGGCTCATTGCTTTCTAGAAGCAAAAAATGATCACCACCATCCTCAATCACACCTAGGTATCGATCTGGTGGATGGCTTGATCTGCCTGACCTTCTAGGAGTGGAAAATGGAACCACAGAGTTAGACGATTCAGGAATGTCTTCTGGCAAAACATCCTGAGCCTCATTATGCATTTGTGGCTCCTGAACTTCACTAAGTTCAAATTTTCTCCCACTCTGTCTTTTAGAAATTAATTCCTTTTCTAAAAAGACAGCATCTCGAGACACAAAAACTTTGTTCTCTACACGATTGTAGAAGTAATATCCTCGAGTATGTACAGGATAACCTACAAAGAGACATTTATCAGATCTTTGTGTAAGCTTATTGTCAGTCTTATTTTTGACATATGCTTCACAACCCCAGATCTTGATAAATGAGAGGTTCGGAACTTTTCCTCTCCATAACTCATATGGAGTTTTCGGACCTGATTTAGTCGGGCATCTATTGAGGGTGAAAATAGCAGTTTGGAGAGCAAAACCCCAGAATGAATCAGGAAGCTCAGTCTGACTCATCATTGATCTGACCATATCCAACAGGGTACGGTTTCTTCTTTCGGCTACACCATTTAATTGTGGTGTACCAGGAGGTGTAAGCTGTGATATGATTCCACAGTCTTTCAGATGAATATCAAAGGCATTACTGAGATATTCACCTCCCCGATCTGATCGTAAGGCCTTGATCTTCTTTCCTAATTGGTTTTCTACTTCCTTTTGAAATTCTATAAATTTCTCAAGTACCTCACTTTTATATTTAATTAGGTAGATGTAGCCATATCTACTAAAATCATCTGTAAAAGTGACAAAGTAGTCATAACCTCCTCTAGCAGTGATTGTCATTGGACCGCAGACATCTGTATGAATGAGGGCCAATAAATCACTGGCTCGTACTCCTTTTCCTGAAAAAGGTGCCCGAGTCATCTTGCCTAAAAGACAAGATTCGCATGTTCCATATGATCCAAAATCAAATGGTTTGAGAACTCCATTGGCTACGAGTCTCTCAATGCGTTTTTCGTTTATATGCCCTAAACGACAATGCCAAAGGTCGGATTGATCGGGATCTCCTATTTTGAGCTTTTTATTTGCTACATGATAGACCTCATTTGTCAAATCTAAAACGTAAATACCGTTTATAGATTTGGCTGTTCCGTACACCATATCATTAAACGAGAAGGTACAACTGTTGTTTCGTATTGAAAATTCAAAACCTTCAGCGTCTAAAACAGAAACCGAAATTATATTCTTACTTAGAGTTGGTACAAAATAGCAGTTATTTAGATACAACTCTAGCCCTGAGGCCAGTGACAGAATATACGTTCCTACTGATACGACGGCTACTTTAGCTCCATTCCCGACACGGAGGTCAACTTCACCTTTTGCCAGCCGACGTGCCTTCGTCAGCCCCTGCAAGTGATTACAAAGGTGAGATCCACATCCAGTGTCCAATACCCAGGACGTGGTACTTGCATAATTAATGTCTATCATATATATACCTGGTTTCGACTTCTTCTCCTCCAGGTACTGTGGGCAATTTCGCTTCCAATGACCGAAATTTCCACAATGGAAGCATTTTTGTTCAGGAGTCGCGCCTCTCTTAGCAATAGAATTGTTGCCCGAAGCAACTTTTCCTTTTCCTTTGCCACGCGCGGGTTTCTTACCCTTGCCCGCACCCTTCTTGAACTTCCCCTTTTGTTTTACCGCCATGGATAAAACATCTTTATTCGCGCTCCCACTTGACACCAAATCCCTCTCATGTTGTACAAGCATGGCATGCAATTCATGAAGATTTTTCTTTAAATCATTCATGTTGTAATTCGTCCTAAAAGGATCGAATGTTGCAGGCAAAGAATTAAGCAGACGGTATACCGCAAAATCTTCAGAAATTGGGCATCCTAACTTCTCAAGAGTTTCAACATTCTCAATAAATTTGAGAATTTGAGGACCAACTGGTTGGCCCTTTGAGAGCTTAGTCTCAAAGAAACTCGAAGCTGCTTCGTATTGAAGTATTCGCGGCTTTTGCGAGAAACTAGTCGTAAGCCGAGCGAATATTTGATACGCACTGAAATCAATCATGCGTTTCTTTAAACGCGGGTGCATAGCAAAAATCAATACATTCTTAATCTGGTCAGATTCATGCTTGTACTCTTCATACATTTGTATCATATCAGGGGTGGCGTCGGGACCTGGAGCGGGAATCGGGGGTTCGTATAGAAAACGTTGTTTTCTATCAGATTGAAGGGCTAATCGTGTAGAGAACAAAGTTTTTGTGTCTCGAGATGCTGTCTTTTTAGAAAAGGAATTAATTTCTAAAAGACAGAGTGGGAGAAAATTTGAACTTAGTGAAGTTCAGGAGCCACAAATGCATAATGAGGCTCAGGATGTTTTGCCAGAAGACATTCCTGAATCGTCTAACTCTGTGGTTCCATTTTCCACTCCTAGAAGGTCAGGCAGATCAAGCCATCCACCAGATCGATACCTAGGTGTGATTGAGGATGGTGGTGATCATTTTTTGCTTCTAGAAAGCAATGAGCCTGCAACCTACAGAGCAGCCATGTCTGGACCGAATTCTGCTAAATGGCTTGAGGCAATGAAATCCGAGATAGATTCCATGTACGAGAATCAAGTATGGGACTTGGTTAACTTGCCTGAAGGAACCAAGGTTCTTCAGTGCAAATGGATCTTTAAGATCAAGACCGGCATGGATGGAAATCAAGATATTTTCAAAGCTCGATTGGTAGCTAAAGGTTTCACACAAGTTCATGGTTTAAACTATGACGAGACCTTTGCGCTAGTTGCAATGCTTAGATCTATTCGGATAATCTTAGCGATTGCTGCTTTTCATGATTATGAGATATGGCAGATGGACGTTAAAACCGCCTTCCTAAATGGGTTTCTGGAAGAGGAAGTGTATATGACACAACCTGAGGGTTTTATTGATCCAAACAATCCTAAGAAAGTTTGCAAACTTAAGAGATCCATTTATGGTCTTAAGCAAGCATCTCGGAGTTGGAACCATCGGTTCAACCATGTGATTAAACAAAATGGTTTCACTCGAAGTGTCGAGGAACCTTGTTTATACATGAAATTTAGTGGGAGTAAAGTAACTCTCCTAATCCTATATGTAGATGACATATTACTCATTGGAAATGATATCCCCATGCTTAACTCCGTTAAGGACTGGCTCGGGAAACATTTCCAAATGAAGGATTTAGGAGAAGCGCAACGCATCCTAGGTATTCGAATCTATAGAGATAGATCAAAAAGAATACTAGCGTTAAGTCAAGAAACTTATATTGATAAGATTCTTGACAGGTTCAATATGAAAGACTCTAAACGAGGCTTTTTACCTATGGGAAGTGGGATAATTTTGAGTAAATCTCAATGTCCAACTAAACCTGAGGATATTGAACACATAAAATCGAAACCTTACGCTTCCGCAATCGGTTCGATCATGTATGCTATGATGTGTACGCGCCCAGACGTGTCATATGCTTTGAGTATGACAAGTCGTTACCAAGCCAATCCAGGCGAGAGCCATTGGATAGCCGTTAAGAACATCCTTAAATACTTAAGAAGGACTAAGGACACGTTCTTAGTTTTTGGAGGGGATTCTGAGCTTCGTATAAAGGGTTATGCGGATGCTAGTTTCCAAACAGATCGAGATGATTCAAAATCTCAATCAGGATATGTTTTCATACTGAATGGTGGAGCCATATGCTGGAAGAGCACCAAGCAATCGGTGACTGCGGATTCTACAACGGAGGCTGAGTATCTTGCAGCGTCAGAAGCTGCAAAAGAGGCAGTTTGGATCCGGCAGTTCCTGGAAGGATTAAATGTAGTCCCTACAGCAGCGGATCCTATTCCAGTCTATTGCGACAATAGTGGAGCAATAGTTCAGGCTAAAGAGCCTAAATCTAGTAACAAATCTAGACATGTACTCAGGAAGTTCCATGTAATTAGAGACTTTGTGGAACGAGAAGATATATCGATTTGTAAGGTTAGGACAGACGATAATATCGCTGATCCTTTAACCAAGCCATTATCACAGGCTAAACACAATGGTCATATTGCCTCGATGGGTTTGAGGCGTATGCCTGACATGTGTTAGATTATATGTTGTAATAGTTAATAAGTGTATTACCTTTTACATATATGATAATTAAATTCATCGTTTTAAGTTTTATTGAACTCGTTTATTAATTCATTTTTAATAAAATGCTGAATTATATATATGCTCTGTTGATTCCTAATAGGTCGTGGAGACGATTTGAACCCTATTAAGTGAACAGGATTAACAGTGTATTCTGTCTCTAGTCATAAAATGAGGTGACGTCTCAATTGACTAGATTGTAAGTCGGTTGATGACTAGTTCAATAATCATGGATTCATAGAGATGAATAACCGATTACATAGACAGACTGTAGATGACACTCTGTCAGACATTTGACCAATTATAGAACCTTTGTGTCTGGTCGTGACAAGGTAATCTATATTATTCCTATTAGTCGATTCTTTCGACCTGAGATTGTTTGTCTGAGTTTATGCAGCAGGCAGTGACTTTGATTTATGTTCTAAGTCGTGCCGTAAAAGGAGGCTAAAAGGGCTTCTATTGGGTCATTACCTACTGTATGAAACAAAGAAAATATGTCAAGAAGGGATTGTCCACCCACGTCAGGGTATAATATCTTTGGGCCACTCGAGGAATTGTGACTGGAAATGCGTGGCCACGCTCGGAAGAGATCTATGATAGATATTCCGGTCAGACAGTCATAATCCAGATCGAGAAAACCACTTTTGATAAAGATCCAATGCAAGTTCGACCTGAAAGATACTTCGCATTGAGTGGGAGATATAACGGACAAGAGAATCGGTAACGCATGACTTGTCTCGGACAAGTGGGAGATTGTTGGAGTAGGTGTCCTCCGACAATAATGCGTTGACTAATTAAATCTAATTAGGAATAAACCTGGGATATATTATATATACTAAGTCAGTTGATTAACGTAAATCGATAACGCTTGGCTGGCTAGAGTTTGACGTTATTGTCGTTTTGACGGCGGTAATCAACTGATCCCTCCCGGTCACACTGATAAAGATAGTTTCTCCAGAAGATATTATATTTGTATTTAATACAATATAATATAAACCCTAATGTATCAGTTATAGAGTTAACTGATTATGTAGGATAGTGTTTTACGAGTTCGGAACTCGAGTCGGATAAATTATGGTTTTTGTGTAAATAGTCAAAATTGACGATTAGCTATTTAAATTACAAAGAGTTGTAGTTTTAGCTTAAAATGATGTAATTAGTAATTATTATATAGAGATATAATAAGTAACTAACACTTAAAGAAATAAGTGTACAAATTATACCCAAATTGTAACATAAGATGTTAAGGGGTATAATTAGTAAGGGCAAAATGGTCATTTGCCACAACCATTATATATAGTGTGTTTTATGTCAAATAAACACAACAAATCATTTCTACATACACAAAAACTTGATTTTAGAGAGAGAATAGAGAGAAAACCCTCTAATTTCTCTAAAAAATTCAGCCTACTTCCAACTCTTTTAAGATCAAGTTTTCTTCATTGCATGTCAATAAAAACTTGATCAAAACACTTTACTAAACCTAGAATAACATTAGCTAAAGTGTTAGCTAATTTTATTTTGGTTTTAGGGTTAAAAAAAAAAAATCTCTTAAAACTAGTCCATTTTGTGAGATTTTTGGAGAGCTTCTTTGGTGGATCAAGAGAGGAGGTTTCCTAACTTGGAAACTCAAAACTAAGGAGGAGGATCCCCATTAATTAGCAGCTCAAGATCCTTCTTTTGAAGGAAGGTCAAAATTCCTCTTGATTAAGGTATAAAAATATATTTTATTACCTTATTTATGCTTTAATCTTACATGCAACAAAAGATCCTAGCTAAACTTAATTAGGGGTAATTAAGTACTAATTAGAGGAGTCTAATTAGGGGCTAAATAACTTTCATGTGGTATCAGAGCATCGGTTTAAGTTGCATGTTAATTTTAAGCTTTAATTAGGTTAATTGGTAACTTAATTAATTTTTAATGATAAAAAATTGGTTTTATCATATAAACTAAAGTTGCATGTGATGTTTTGGGCATGTGGATGCTCCAACCGAAATTATGGTATTTTAGGAATTTATTTGCTATTTTCTTGCTTAATTTTGGTTGTTTTTTCAAGATTTATGCTATTTTCTAATTAATTGGTAATTAGATTAACATGCATGATGATTTTTTTTAATTTAAGAAATTTATAATTTTTCCAGAATTATAATGAGTATAATTTCCAGAAATTATTTCATAATTTTAATTGGCCATTTGTTATTAATTAGTAATAATATAAATGGTGGAAAATTGATTTCTTAAGAGAAAATGACCAAAATAATTTTGCATATTTTTGTCCTTAATTAGCTAGGCTCCGTCTTCAATTCGATCTCGAGTCACCAACTTTTGGCTCCGTGAAAAGCGCCGGTCTACAATATAAACAAATGTACATATGGACTATCCTATTATACATTTTTTGAAAAAAAAAAAAATTAAATATTATTACAAACCGGCGATACGAGATCGCAATTATTACAAACCAATCGGATACCGTCCTTACATTTCGGTACAGTACCGATACTATAGTACTCTATGGCCATACTATACTTAGAATCATGCAAATTAGACCGAAAATCAGATTTTCAACTTTACAGTACAAGCAACCCGGTAAATTTAGGAATTTCCGATTCTAACTTTAAAAATCAATAATCAACACTTAAAACACCTTTTAAGTTTAAACTAACCACCAACAAATTAGTTTTTTTTTTTTTCAATATTTAGTCTCCACTAAAATTGAATTAATTAGTTTAATTTGATTATATTTGCTAACTATTTGTCCAAAAATCACATAATAAACCCGAAAATATCTAAATAAATCATAACTAATTATGAAAAAACATTTAGAAATTATTTCATTATGTGATTTAAGATCACAACCAGTAGCTAATTAAGGACAAAAATATGCAAAATTATTTTGGTCATTTTCTCTTAAGAAATCAATTTTCCACCATTTATATTATTACTAATTAATAACAAATGGCCAATTAAAATTATGAAATAATTTCTGGAAATTATACTCATTATAATTCTGGAAAAATTATAAATTTCTTAAATTACAAAAATCATCATGCATGTTAATCTAATTACCAATTAATTAGAAAATAGCATAAATCTTGTAAAAACAACCAAAATTAAGCAAGAAAATAGCAAATAAATTCCTAAAATACCATAATTTCGGTTGGAGCATCCACATGCCCAAAACATCACATGCAACTTTAGTTTATATGATAAAACCAATTTTTATCATTAAAAATTAATTAAGTTACCAATTAACCTAATTAAAGCTTAAAATTAACATGCAACTTAAACCGATGCTCTGATACCACATGAAAGTTATTTAGCCCCTAATTAGACTCCTCTAATTAGTACTTAATTACCCCTAATTAAGTTTAGCTAGGATCTTTTGTTGCATGTAAGATTAAAGCATAAATAAGGTAATAAAACATATTTTTATACCTTAATCAAGAGGAATTTTGACCTTCCTTCAAAAGAAGGATCTTGAGCTGCTAATTAATGGGGATCCTCCTCCTTAGTTTTGAGTTTCCAAGTTAGGAAACCTCCTCTCTTGATCCACCAAAGAAGCTCTCCAAAAATCTCACAAAATGGACTAGTTTTAAGAGATTTTTTTTTAACCCTAAAACCAAAATAAAATTAGCTAACACTTTAGCTAATGTTATTCTAGGTTTAGTAAAGTGTTTTGATCAAGTTTTTATTGACATGCAATGAAGAAAACTTGATCTTAAAAGAGTTGGAAGTAGGCTGAATTTTTAGAGAAATTAGAGGGTTTTCTCTCTATTCTCTCTCTAAAATCAAGTTTTTGTGTATGTAGAAATGATTTGTTGTGTTTATTTGACATAAAACACACTATATATAATGGTTGTGGCAAATGACCATTTTGCCCTTACTAATTATACCCCTTAACATCTTATGTTACAATTTGGGTATAATTTGTACACTTATTTCTTTAAGTGTTAGTTACTTATTATATCTCTATATAATAATTACTAATTACATCATTTTAAGCTAAAACTACAACTCTTTGTAATTTAAATAGCTAATCGTCAATTTTGACTATTTACACAAAAACCATAATTTATCCGACTCGAGTTCCGAACTCGTAAAACACTATCCAACATAATCAGTTAACTCTATAACTGATACATTAGGGTTTATATTATATTGTATTAAATACAAATATAATATCTTCTGGAGAAACTATCTTTATCAGTGTGACCGGGAGGGATCAGTTGATTACCGCCGTCAAAACGACAATAACGTCAAACTCTAGCCAGCCAAGCGTTATCGATTTACGTTAATCAACTGACTTAGTATATATAATATATCCCAGGTTTATTCCTAATTAGATTTAATTAGTCAACGCATTATTGTCGGAGGACACCTACTCCAACAATAAAGTGGTCTGATCTCCAACCTGGGTATCTACTTTTCGTCCCGACCTTAAGGAAATTACTGCATTTACTCCTTTAACATTGTTATTCGGATTCTGTGGATTGGCAGCATTGAAATTCCTAGGATTTGGTTCAGTTTGACTAGGAAAAGTACCCTTATCCCTATTTTGTGCAACTAGTTGAGCTACTGTATCGGCCAAGGATTTCACCGTTCTCTCCAAACTACTAACTCTTTTATCACTCTCAGAATATCCAGGAGGGGGCTGAGCATGAGAAATCGGTTGATATGGTGGCCTTGGGTTATTTTGAAATCCTTGTGGTGGAAATGCAGGGGGTTGGGAATAGTTATTAGTAAACGTATTTCCACCAAAATTACCAGCCGCTTGTGGATTAACGTTAGACTCTGGATTCCACGAAAAATTTGGATGGTTACGCCATCCAGGATTATAACTAAACGAAAAAGGATCATTTTTGGGCCTTTGATACGCCATATTAACATGTTCAAGTCCAGCAGCAGCTAAATTAGGAGTAACATAAGGACAAACATTTGTACAATGATCTAAAGCATGACAATTAGCACATGAAAGGGCAGAAACATTGTTAGCTTGAAATTGCTGAAGTGGTAACCCCTTAACTTGATTTTCTAAAGCTGCTAACCTAGACTCAAGGAGGGTTGTTTCAGAAACGCTATGCAAACCTCCTCTAGACAGAATAACTTTAGAGTTCAAATTAGTACTATCAGTTCTAGTGGTATCCCATTGTAACGTCTTATCAGCCAGATTTTCTAAAAACTCCCATGCATCATCAATTGTTTTAGACAAGAATTCACCTTGACACATAGATTCTACCATAGTTCTAGAACTAGGGTCCATACCATCATACAAAATTTGAATTAATCTAGATTTAGCAAAACCATGATGAGGACACTGAGCAAGCAGATTTTTAAATCTATCAAGATAATTCCAAAAAGTTTCACGATCAAGCTGACGAAACAAATTAATTTCAGTTCTAAGTCTTACTGTTTTACCATTAGGGAAATATTTCTTTAAAAACATCACTTCAAAATCATCCCATGAATCAATAGAATTCGGAGCAAGACTATACATCCACTTTTTAGCATCATTTTTCAAAGCAAAAGGAATCAATCTCAATCTTAAAGCATCACTAGTCAAACCTGGGTATTGAACACTATTACAAATCTCATCAAATTCTCTAAGAAACAAGTAAGGATCCTCATCAAGTCTAGAAAATTTAGGAAGCATACTAAGAGTTTGATGTTTAAGCTCGAAATTAACATTGCCACGTATACCAGGTAATCGAAAACATGAAGGTTGAGATGACCTAGATGGGTAAAAGATATCATTTAAAGTACGAGGAGCTTCTTCATCGGCCATTTTATCTTTTAGGTTTTCAGAATTAATCGTAGGATTATCAATAAGCTCGAGAGTGAATAACTTTAAATTATCAGGCAGAGTATCGAAAACTTTCATAAACAAATTAAAGAAAAGCAAGTAGAGCAGTAAATTCAACTAAGGCAAATAACATGTATGGTTAAGCAAGACAAAAGAAACAGGCTAACAACTAGCAAAGATAAGAAAATCAAACGAAGTAAATTAACTCAATACTAAACATCCCCGGACGAGTAAAGAACTTGCCAATACTAGAATCACCTTTCTCAAGAGTTTTGAATTGTTCATCATCTTCCCAACCACGAAATGTCTCATACATCTCCTTATAGTTGGTGTAAGGACGAGTGTCAGTCAATGCGTCCGAAAAAGGTGGCACAGGTTTATATGGAATGAATGGTGGAGGAACATACGCCTTTTCTTCATCCACTTCCTCTACGATGTTGCTTCCAAGTGGCTCCTCACTCTTCACCATGATGGCACTTACATTAGCATAGGAGACTTCCGTCTGAGATAAGATCTTCTTAGAATCTCGTGCCTCTAATCGTGCAACTGTAGTGGATAATTGCCCAACTTGATTCTCCAAGTTTTGGATACTTGACTGGGTTTGGTGTTGAAACTCCTGTATACCACTTTGCAACTGCTGCATACTACTTTGCATAGTGATCATATTAGCGGCCAAAGAACGGATCATATCCTCCGTAGACATAGGCTTGTTGGACAAATCTTGCATGGGTCCTTGTGACTTAGATTGAGAGAATCGACCACCTTGAAACCCCACAGCATTCACCTCTTCTACATCCCCATCCTCTTGAATGGAGAGGCAAGCATCAGCCGGGTGCCCCTCGGCATAGCATAGTCCGCAAGTCTTCACTGGTGGTGGATTGCCTCCTCTTATGAATGCTTCCATCATAGATGTCAACTTATCTACCTTCTTTTCCATTGAAGCTTCGGTACCAATAGCATTCACCTTCCTTGTAGAACGTCGATCACTAGCATGAGATTGGTCTTGATCCGACAACTCATTGAGCAATACCAATGCCTCAGCTGGAGTCAACTTATCAATACCACCTTGACTTGCAGCTACCACATAGCGTTGATCATCATGCTTGAGATCGTTGTAGAAGTAGAGGATGAGATCTTGATCAGTGAATCCATGATATGGGCAACTCGAGCATAACTGTTTGAATCGCTCCCAATATCTGGAAAATCTCTCATCATCCTCTTGCATGACATTGCTAATACTCTTTTTCAAGGACGAAGATTTGGTGGCCAGAAAGTACTTCTGAATGAAAGCTTTCTTCATATCATCCTAGGAAGTGATGCTGTTCTCAGGAAGAGTGCAAATCCAATCTCTCCCCCTTTCCTTCAGTGTAAAAGGGAATGCTTTCAATAAGTAGTCTTCAATCTTGACCGCAGCTGGCTTCATGCCGTTACGATAAAAGAACACATCCGACACATGCCGATTCAGATCCTCAAATTGACCCCCAAGAAAGTGTGGGAGCGCCCCCTTAATCTCTACCGCTTTACCCACTTCTTCCTCTGGGTATTTAATGCAGGATGGTTGCCTCGAGAGATTCGGGGCTGTGAGTGACCTGATACTCAAATCTGCAACTTTGTCGAAATTTGAGAGAATATGAATGAGCGAATGGTAATTCCCGAAACGATTTCCTCACAACTCGCAAACTCTTTTCTATCTCTGAATCAAAGGGAACTAGAAATTTATTAGTAGCACGGGTGTGGACCATACAGGATCCACCACAAACACACAAAGACACATTAAACCGTTCCCCGGCAGCGGCGCCAAAATTTGACAGGCTTAAATCGTATGCCTACAAATATAAAATATCAGTGCTAACCTAAAACGTAGTAAAAGGGAAGAAGGTTCGTATCCACAGAGAACATTAATCGTCTAAGTATGTAAAGTAACCAAATGGGGGGTTTTGTGAGTGTGAATGATCAAGTGTCAAAATGCAAAAGAGTAATTTGTAAACAATTGGGGAAAAGAATATCGGTCAATTAATGTCCACTATCGTTCACCTAATTGGTCCTAGTTATCAACTAATCCTAATTCGTCGAGCACTTAGTTGTGGAAATATTATTTCCTATCGTTTCTTAATTGTAGCTAAGAGGAGAGATCAACCCTACCTAATAGCCCTAATCGGTGGATAACAAAGGCGCGCGCCTAAATTCAATCCAGCGAAAGCATATGCATAAAGCAATTAAACGATATCAACTAAGATTAATAAGATCTAGACACACACGATTTCGATCTTCAATTAATATGTTTATTCTCTCTAACCTAATACCGATGTTCAGCATAGAAATACTAGGCTAGTTGCTGCATGTCAATCAACAATCTAACAATTATTTCTTAAATTGTGAACCTAATTGAGCAATAAATCAATCAATAACAACAAGAACGAGAGAATAAACAATACTCAAACGAATAAAAGAATTAGAATCAAACTCACAATTGACGGTAAACTATAGCTTTGATTAATCGATCCAAGAATAAAGGTCTTTAGCCTTACATAGTCTTGAAAATAATCTCTAACAGTTCTGAATACTGAATGGTTAAAACTACCGAAAGTTTAAAGTATTTATACTAAAAGATTACAAAACGGGATTAGGAAACCCGTCTAATACGCCGACGCAGCGGGACGACTCGTCCAACTGGAGACGACTCATCTGGACGACCCATCCAGTTCCAGACGAGTCGTCTAAAGCTCTCTGAAGTCTCTGGGGATGTCGTCCAGACCGGGACAAGTTGTCCGGACGACTCGTCTATAGTCAGACGGCTCGTCTGGTTACCGAAACTGGTTCTGGCGACTTTTTTCAAACGGTCATAACTTTTTCGTTACTTGGCCTATGAGGACGTGTTACCACTTCCTGAAAAGCTAAGATCATGAGATTTAATATGCCGTTGGTTTCGCTGCAAAATTCCAAGCGATTTGAAAATTATGACGCTTCAAAGTTGACCTTCTGTAAATGACTGAAATAGCTTCCAAACTTGTGCACATCTATCTTGAGGCCATAAATACATTCAAAAACCACTAATTCTTATATTAAAGCAAAAATACAGGAATGATAGAATTAGCTAAAAAATTGATCCAAAAACAACCATTTGAATGCATAAAAACCCATCTTTTACCACTACTAAGTGGTGTGTATCAAAAGACGCATTTGCTAATAGATTCACGACAACGGTGGTTCACATAGTAGAGCAAGTAGACGCAATTTACACTATAGTGTCCTTTCATCATCGGGTATTTGGGTAAGGACAAATGCAGGTGTCTACGGAAGCCGCCACTTTGACTGAGGCTTGGATAAGGCGAAAGTCAAAGTACGTAAATCGTGCAAAACGGGATGTGAACGCACGTGGAGGGTCGTTTATGGTCCAGTAGACCGCCGGTGCGTTTTTAGAGGTTCGCCAACCAATTAGAGGACATACCTGGTGTTTATAGTCGGTGCGACTGTGGAAGATGTTTATAGTCGGTGCGACCATTGGATAGCATTGTGGAACTTGCTGGTTGTACTTGTGCTGGCTTTTGAATGTCGGCAGTGGGTCCAATGTTACTTGGTGTTTATGACATTGTTTAAGGTCAGTGCGACCGTTGCTTGCATGTTGTGCTTGTTTTTTCTTCTATATCGGAGGTGGGTCTGATGTTAATTGAACATGGAGTGGTTTGGTCCACTGCTATGATGGTATTTTACTTGAAATGTCGAAAGTGGGTCCAATGCTGCTTGATCGTAACGGACTTAGGTCCGTTGGTGTTGAATATAGAGTTTTGTAATGCTCGAGTTTAAAGTCAGTGCGACTGTTGCATGATTTGAAAGTTTGTGATCTTACACGATCTTTGATGGATGGACATCTTCGAGGGGAGCCCCCACTTTTGCACGAATAAATCATGGAGCCATTGTATGCGGCTTGAGCCTCTTGTTTGCCAAACTGATTATGTATGTTAAAATATTTGTTGAACATTGTCTCACTCTTGTGCGAGTAAGGAGGAGATCATAACGCAGAGGTGTCCGGTTTCGACAACCTTGGGGTCCAATGCTTATAGAGTAGTGGCTTGTGTTATTTTGTCAAACTCTTGTGCGAGCAAGGAGGTCGTGGCGCATAGATGTGTGCCTGACCTCGCAGTTCCAATGCTTGGAGAGTAGTGGTGGCGGACGATTGCATCTTGTCCTGAGAGTGGGCGAGTGCTGCCTAGTTCTCATGTAAAGGTTCATGCAAGTAATGTGCAAATGTATGGAATATGGTGAAAAACAAGTGATGCCTTGTGCTCGTGTAATGGATTGTGCAGGTGGTGTGCAAGTGTAATTGACGCGATGTAATGCAATGCAATGTAATGCGATGATGTTATGAAACTTAGAGTAATGCAACCTAGACTCGAGGTCCATGGTGATGTGAAATGCGATACAGGGGGGACCCCGACTTCCCCCAAAAGTAAAAAAAGGATGAAAGAGGTGGTAAGTTTCGTGCAAGAAATTTGAGGTTCCCCCCGAAAGAAAAAAGGATGAAAATGGTAAAGTTTTGTGGGAGAAATTTGAGGTTTCCCCCAAAATAAAAAAGCATGAAAATGGTAAAGTTTTGTGGAAGAAATTTGAGGTTTCCCCCAAAAGAAAAAAAAAAGGATGAAAATGGTAAGTAGTAAAAGTTGTGATTGTCCAACTTATGGTGACGGCTCATTGTGACATTGCTACTGTTCGAGGATGATCTTCGTGCTTGTTGCGGAGCAAGGCTTTGTATTTGTGGAGGCACAAATGTATGCATGTAGAGACACACGGCTTGTTGCTTGAGGTGGCTCAAGGGTTAGTACTTTCGGTGGCGCAAATGTTTGATGCTTCATAATGGACGAGACATGCTGCTCCTGATGATGATAGTTCTTGTTTTGACAAAAGATTCCATGAGTGGGCAAGGAAAAAGAAGAGTCCAAGGATTTGGAATGTGGAGTTCGGTAGTTGTGGCTGGCTCAATGAGGCCTTGATCCTTGATGTTAGACCAAGTGGGATATAAATTTTGGAGGCAAGTTTGATGCGGCTGGCCAAGGGTTATGGCTTGTAAGATGGTTGGAAAAGGGGAATTCAGACCTATGCGTCGGCCTAAATTTGCAAAAAGGTAGCTTAATAACGTGGGTTCAGATTTCCATGTCATTTTATCACTAAGGGAAAAGAATGGGAGAGTGCATTTGGCATGGTGAGATTGATGAGCGATCCTCAAAATTCCTAGTGTCTTACCATCGCGATTATTATCCGTCGAGCGGAAGAACTCTCGCGGTGATTCAACAAATGCCAAGTTCTTGATTAGAAGAGCGACAGATTGCAGTAGCGTGATTTGCACGATCTCAAGGAGGACTTTTTCGATGCTTTTGTAGCTGGCTTGGGTGAGAAACAACAGGTGTGCATGAAGGCTCTGACCCAATTTACCCCCCAATTGTGCTGACTTGACCATGTTAATAGTAATTAGAAAAGCACATTTTGCTTGATGTTTTCAATCTGTCCCTATTGAGGAATGCTTTCACTTGTTCGTCGCACTTGCTATTTGCTTTTAGTTACAGTCTGGCTCCAGTTTCAGAAGCTTGCCTTTTTTGTTAGCCATTTTTCATTTTGGCTCCACTTTTTTAAGTCTTGCCATTGTTAGTCTATTTGCAATTAGTGGCTCCACTTTTTTAAGTCTTGTCGTTCTGGTCAAGTCAACACCCCTTACCAAGGTTAGGAAGATGTAGGTGATGAAAAAAGAAAAGGCTATCAGCATGGAGGCTCTGCGAGCTACCAAAGAAAGTGGAATCAATCGTTTGGGATCAAACTCATTTATGTAGTTACAAATTTTACCTCCAGTCATTAATCGTGCGGCGTAAGACGGACTAGGATTCGTCAATGGATGCTCATAAGAAATATGGTAAACCAAAAGCTCATTTATTCCATCAGCGAAAGATAGAAAATCGGTTGGAGATATCTATGCTAGACATGGAAATGAGGTAAAGAAAACAAACATGAAATCTTTTGTCTTGTGGTTATGTCTCGAAATACTGCCTACGTATCCATTAGCGCGTGGAATCAAACCAAACGTAGTTCGGAAAGAACGTTCATTGTCAATTTTGTTGAAGGTTTCATCATTGTAGTGGTGATTGTTCTCGTCGCCTTCAGTCTTCGTGCAATGTAAGCTTTGGAGTTCACGACATTGTGCATGGAGTTTGCTATCCCTTGATTTTCGGGATGCTAATGTCGATAACTTGTTGGAAAGGAGGAACGTGTAACCAATCTCATGTGGATCCATAGAGAAGTAGTGGTCATCCCTGAATTTGTTGGAGCTTCAACTATGCATCTGGTGGAGATCATGTGTTGTTGGAGCTTCAACAGAGTTGCCTGAAAATGTGGGGTCGCCGAGTTGGACAAGGTGTGGACGATCTTAAGTATGTAGAGCTCGAACGGTCGTGAAGAGTAGGCTTCAACGACGGAAAAGAAGGAGGTGAGGAGTGGGGCTCGATGATCCTAGGTGGCTAAGATCCGAATAAAAATGTGCAATGTGTGATGTGTACGCATACGGATAGGCGTATGGACGAGATGCAAAAATTCTGTGAGCGAGGAGTGGGCCTCGATGATCCTAGGTGGCTAAGACCAATGACATGGTACGATTGTGTATATGGTGCATTGATTTTGTCACAAAATGAGTAAGGAGTGGGTCTCGGAGATCCTAGGTGGTTGGGGTTGACAAAACGAATTGACGTATCGATAAGGTGCAAACTTTTTGGGTATAAAAGAGCGAGGAGTGGGTCTCGAAAATTCTAGGTGGCTAGGGGTTCATGATACGGATTGACGTATTTATAAACTGTGAATTATTTTTGTGTAACAAAGAGCGAGGAGTGGCTCTCGAAGATCATAGGTGGCTAGGGTCAACAATACGGATTGACGTATTAATAAGATGCATGTTCGACATGATGCTTGAAGTAACTTGATCTTTTGAATTGGGTTGGATGCATGGGTTGTAATGCATGTATGCATGTGATTATATAAGTCGTGCAAAATGCGTGCAATGGTTCAGGGTCTTAGGATGCATGACTTCGTAGTTAGGTACGAACTTGACCCTACATGAGACGGTTTGTTCTAGGTATGGACTAGGAGGATGCATGATTTAGATGACCAGCGGTAGACCTAGATGATATGCAAATGTATGATGCAAGACGCGACTCTATGGACATAACATATGTATGTATGTATGTATGATCAATGCAGCAGGATGTGGTGGTGTATGCATGACACGGCGATGCGGTATTCAAGACTGTAGCACGAAGGGCAATGAGGTTGACTCGATTTTGTGGGTGCAAATGTGTGTGCGAGGTGTATAGGTGCATGGTAGTGTATGCAAGTGTTGAAAAAGACACAAACAAATGAGACATGCAGTGGGGCATGGCTTGGGAAGGGGATTGCATGACTCAAAGACGGGGGTGGTGCGCACAGGCGCGCGGACGCACGACAGCGTGCTCACAAGGTCATGGACGCACGCGCCGAAACGTCATAGAAACTGACGTGGGGCACGAGAAAAGCATTGGTGTGACTAAAACTTGACTTGACATAGTTTTGGGAAGAAAATGACACGAATAAAGCACAAAACAGGTCGACATCGAGCAAAGAAGTCACGTAAGAGCAAACACATATACCATGCAAATGTACTATGGGTAAGGTTTGAGGTTTAGGCTTAGGGTACCACGTTATAGGTAGCTATATCTCGATTTGTGGCAGCCCATGCTCGAGAGTATAACATCCTTGCACTAGAAACAATGTTTTCATCGAAACGAAGTGTCGATGATGCGAACGTGGGTGGTACAACCATTATTTAGTACTACACGAATTAGAAAGACATGGTTGCACCGAAATGACAAAAGGGTTCTTATGGGACGTGGGTCACTTCCATGCAAATGAAGGTGCTAAACTTCTCAACAAATGTAACATGATAACCAATCTTCCAGTCACACCCACTTTGAACAATAAGTCCCCAGCGGAGTCGCCACTGTAGATTTCACGGATGGTCTCTATCGCGGCGGACGCGCGAGTCGTGCGATGATTGCACTAGCATAGGAGTCACCACCAAACAATTGTGGGGTGTTTGAAAACCATGCAATGAGATCTTGTTCCTTGTTACCGAGGGACTACGTAAATGCTAGGTGAGTCTATACCTATTGAGTATAAATGCTTGAGGAAGCGAGTCATGCCAAGTACAAAACACTTTCGCGAGTCGTTTACCGAAAGGGACAAAACCGAGGGACGTAAGGAACAAGATGCGCATTGTGCCCTACGCCAATATGCAGCCTACGGACCGCAAGACTGGGTTCGGGGTTGACGATACGTGTTAGGAAGCCATAAGACACCCAACCCCGCCCACGTATAGCGGCCTCTATTAGTTGAATTATCGTTTACAAGTCGTTGAGAAGTTAGCCCTGCAAGTTACAATCATTTACAAGTTAAATTCAACCTAATAAAATTTAGCTAAGTCGGTAGTTTTAGCACATAAAACTAGATCTTAGGTCACAAAATTATTAAAGTTGATTTAAGGTCCCTAGCTACCCATTTGTCCAACCGTTTTGCGCTATATGTGTTAGGCGTGATTCATGTAATAATTCATTTTTAGATCTAAATCTTGGTTAGGCATAATGTAAATCTAGGTCGAAAGCAATAAATTGCACACGTAATAAAAAGGTAGAACAAGAAAATAAAGTAAAAGAAGAGTTTAGAAAAGAAGGGGGTGTCTTCAGGACTTACGTGTGTCCGCGATACCACTACTTGCTCTACTATACTTCGAGATCGTTGCTTTGATCCTTAGTATGCGTCGTAGGGGCTAGATGTGTTCTTGAAGCGATGTGTTGCTCTTCGAACGTGGGTATTTGAGAGGTGCTTTGTTTTGTGTTGTATTTGAGAGGTGCTTTGTTTTGTGTTGTATTTGAGATGTGTTGTGTTTGGGGGTGTCCTAGAGTTTAAGGTTGCACTAGGGTTTTTGTATGTGTTTGTATAGTGGTTAGGGTTTTTGTGGTGTCTAGGGTTTTTGTGTGGGTGAGATGAGGTGAGAAAGTAGCAGAGATTCGGGGTGAAAATGATGTCTAAAGGCGTGTGAAATGGGGTCGAAAGAGGGCTGTATTTATAGGTGTGAAGAAGCTAGGGTATTGGGGTGGAAAGATATGCTAGCCGGCCACCCTAGGGCTTGGTGCGTCAAGCGCACTAGGGGTTGCGCCTGGCGCACGGTGGGCTGCGTTAGGCGTAGGTGTATCTGCGTCAGGCGCGGCTGGTGGTGCGCAAGGCGCACGCGCAAGTGCGCCAAAGCCAGTGTGCCCGCGTAGAGGTGCGCCTGGACCCCTTGACGCACCATACAAAATTGCATTTCTGGCCTTCTTATGTCATGAGTATTGTACATGTGAATTTGGGTGGGTGTACAAAAACATGTTTTGTTGATGATTTTTGGCGATTTAGGCACGCGGGTTAATCATGAGTTGGGTCTGGTGTAAAAGGGGAGAAAAGTGGTTGTTTTGGCCTTGTTTTAGGTAAAGACGCATTTGCTAATGGATTCACGACAACAGTGGTTCACATAGTAGAGCAAGTAGACGCAGTTTACTGTATAGTGTCCTGAATTAAAATGCGGAAGCGGTAAATTAACTAGGTCTGGACTTTATTTAATATGGTAAGCGATCGTCAATCTGATCCCTTGACTATCCCCAAGCACTTCAAAACCAACCTGCAAGTCTAAGAAAACATAGAAACCGTCAACCAAACGGGTTGAGTAAGAAACTACTTATCTAGAAAACAGTTTGTAGAGAAAATATATATATTTTTTTCTTAGACACATAGCACAATAGAAAACCTCTGAGTGACTTAAAATATTGAACTGTTAAACACTTAATTTGTATACGGAAAATGTAACAAAGCGATACAACAAATCCTTTTCCTTTGTTCCTTTTTCCTTCAGTACCAGGGCTGACTTCCTTCAACCAATAATCCCGAATGCATGCATCCCCCTAGGGTCATGTTCCCAAGGGGAGGATATAAAGGCTCAAGGTGGAGGATCAATCCACCCTATCTATACTTTGTGCACAATATATTTAGACCATTACGGTCACCCTGTACTGAAGTTAACTCCCTTACCAGAGTTAACAACATATATAAAAACCTTTACGCAATAATACATGTACAAATTAGTAAAGCTGGTAAACCTTTGCATTTAGACCTTACACTTAGCAATTACCTTTCGAAAGCACAAACCTTCCTGTAAAACAATTTATATAATACTTCTCAACTTTAAAACACATTTAGAAGTTCATTTGAAGGAGATAAGTAATTCTTCTTACCTTATTCAGTAGTACGTCTCACAGTAGCTCATCAAGTACTAAAATTGTGCTTCTACAAAATCAAACTCTACATGAGTATGTAAAATATACTAATTAGTTTATGCACCTCATTAAGATGTATGATATGTGTGATATGTATCAGGCATGCATGTCAATGACTATCGATCGACATAGGAACACTAGACATGCTCTATAACTTCGCCCCTCTATTCTCCTTTGACTTACAAGTAAAAAACACCTTACTCAAACCATTTAAATGATATACCAACACAAGCCCTCTTATACCGACTTCGTCCTAGCATGTATTTTGACTTAATTACACCATAAAGAAATTCAATCTCCACTTTTCGACACACTGGCCAGGTTTACTTGATCATAGATAATCATACGTAGCCATATAATATCCCAAACCATTAACTAACACCCTTCTAATAACTCACCTTGATATACGTACAAGTTGTTGGGCCGTGTAGGTCCAATCACACTTATCGGGCCGAAGTGAGATAATAGGCCTAGAGGCCCATTATATGTCTAAAGGGCCAAAGATCAACACGTGCCATGCACAGGTCATGAGCCACTTGCATGCATGGAGTAGTATAAATACCCCTTTCGGGCACAACTAGAGGTAACACATTTTGGGGGAGAAACTCTCCACTCTCTCTATTTTCGCTCTCTACAACACAAAATACTACATCTAACTTAGGCATTGGAGGGGTCTTCCTCGGACACACCCCTGAGGCTAGATACGTTTCTCTTGCAGGGGTCAGATCAGGGGCCTCATTCCCGAGCCAAGCTCAGGGCGTCTTCCCATCCTTCTACAAATCCTTATTGTCCATTTCACACCAGAACAATTGGCACCGTCTGTGGGGAACGCCAGAAAGAAGCCATTTCTACGTCTTCAACTCCTAAAGAGAAGCTAGCCACGTCAAAAGATTGGTATTTCGTAGAGGTCGAGTATACATGTGTTTAATCTCCGTCTCTACTCACGAATTCTCAGATGTACTCGCATAAGTATGTTTGCAGACTCCTTAGCTCGCAAAAGTTACTTGATCTGGTATATTTGAGTGTCCTATGAGTGAGAGATAGCCTGACGGAGCAGCAACCTGCCTAGCAAAGCCACATTCACCCTGGCAGAGAAGCCTGACGGAGCAGTATCAAGCCTGGCAGAGCAGCGACCAGCCTGGCAGAGCAGCGACCAGCCTGGCGGAGCAGTATCAAGCCTGGCGGAGCAGCGACCAGCCTGGCGGAGCAGCGACCAGCCTGGCGGAGCGGTATCAAGCCTGGCAGAGCAGCAACCAGCCTAACGGAGCAACATCCATCCGGGCAGAGAAGCATGACGGAGCAGCAACCAGCCTGACGGAGCAGTATCCAGCCTGGCGGGCAACATCAGGCCTGGCAAACAACATCCGGTCTTCAGTTGGTTGAGATTGCAATCGTCAACAAAGTCAAAGGAAGAGTGCCAAGAAGTATCGAAAGTCCGGAAGCTAGGCTAAGGCTAATAGCTAGACGGAGGATATGACTAAGGCTAATGGCTGGGCTAAGGCCGACAGCTAGGCTAAGGCCGACAGCTAGGCTAAGGCCACCATTCAAAAAGGAGGAATGTATTCGAGTGGACGAGGCAGATCTGCAATTGAATGCAAAAGCGAAGTTATATAACTTGATTAAATGTTTCATTGTTTTTTAGCAAAACTTTGACAGGCCGTAACTTTGCGCTGGAATGTCCAATTGAGACATACTTTTTTTTGAAATCGCTTATCTCGACGAGATCTACGCGATGGCGCGATTTATTTACCCCGGAGAAACGCCTCTAGAGGCGAGTTTGAGGCTCTAAATACTTTAACGCCTCCCATATGAGATGGAAAAGCATGTTTAAAGCGGAATGTCTTTTAAAAACATGTGTCATATGCTTTATAAGTGCATTATAAAGTAAATATTGTGTTTACTTACCAAACTTGAATTGGATGTCTATGGGCTTACATCAATTTATTGTGTTGCGAGGTACATCCTCGATCAAGGGGCAATTCATAGTGCCAAGGTCCACTATCTAAAGTCTAAGGCCGTTCATTGGAGAAAGAAGCAAACTTCAAATAGTTTGATCCAAGAGAAAGGATAAGGAGAAAGGAACAATTGATAGTGACAAGATCCACTATCTAATCCCGTCCAGACCCTGATTCCGAGAATGCAGCCCTAACTCCGCAAAGGCAGCCTTCAGGCCCTGATTTCGCAGGGGAAGCCTCCGTATCCAGCATCAGCAAAGGCAGCCTTCAGGCCCTGATTTTGCAGGGGAAGCCTCCGTATCCTGCATCAGCAAAGGCAGCCAACAGGCCCTGCATAAGCAAAGGCAACCAAATAAAGAGCCCCACATAAAATCCAACCCTGTACAGTAAGGGATAAGAGAGGTCAAAAACATGACAGACTTAAAGACATGCCAGGGCCAGGGTGGCAGACATGCAGCATGACCAAGCCAAAGATCAGCTAGGGGTATTATAAGTCCAGGGCAGGAAGTTAGACTCAGGTAAGCCAACCAGGGCTATTGCAAGGCCAGGGTTGGGAGCTTAGCCGACCTGGGCTAATATAAGGCCAGGGTTGGGAAGCTGACTAAGGTCAAAGGTCATAAAGACCAAGATCCCAGCCAAGGCTATTATGAGGCCAGAGTTGGATGTTGACCAAGGTCAAAGGTCATAAAGACCAAAGTCCGAGCCAAGGCTATTATAAGGGCAGAGTTGGAAGTTGACCAAGGTCAAAGATCATAAAGACCAAGATCCCAGCCAAGGCTATTATAAGGCCAGAGTTGGATGTTGACTAAGGTCAAAGGTCATAAAGACCAAAATCCCAGCCAAGGCTATTATAAGGCCAGAGTTAAAAGATGACTAAGGTCAAAGGTCACAAAGATCAAAATCCAGCCAGGGATGTTGAAAGGCCAGGGCGGAAACCCGACTAAGGTAAAAAAACAACATGATAGAGCAATAACTGACAAGAAACAGGATAACACAAAGCGATTAAAGTAAATCAGTCCCCTCCTGGCACAGCTCGCCAGGGTGGGCAAAATGACTGGAAAATTATAGTTCGAAAGAGAACCAAGGAGAAAGCTGTTTAACCCTGGCACAGCCCGCCAGGGTGGGCAAAATGACTAGAAAATTATAGTTCAAAAGTGAACCAAGGAGAAAGCTGTTTAACCCTGACACATCCCGCCAGGGTGAGCAATTACCTCAAGCAAAAAGTACTAAGTTCATCACAATAGATCTGCCTGCCTAGCATCCACGAGATCAGGCCAGGGCTTCCTTCAACAAGTTCCGTCAAGCATCCTTCAGCAGGACCAGACTGACACCGATTTGCAGGATCAGCCATCGTGCATCCACGAAATCAGGCAGGGGCTACGGAAGATTAGGCTAGATTCATCTATGAGACCACCCTGACCCTGACCTTCATTCGACAGGGTCAGGACTGGCATCTATTTTCGAGCTTGTTTTTCGAAAAATGAAATGAATTTTAGATGTGTTTCTAAAATTGGATTAATTAGTTGGGCACCTTGCTATTTTCGATCCAAAATCTATTCCCAACTAGCCCAAACAAACTCAACCGAACAACCCAAACCAAGAAAAAAAAAAGTAAATAAAAATAAAACAGATAAAACACAAAGAAAACCCCAAGTTTTCTTTTCTTCCTCACGCACGCACCCCCCTCCTCTGCACACCTTTGATGTCTACCGCGCGAACAACCCACCTGCACCCGATGACCACCCCATGCCTCCGTTCCCGCCCCTCCCCGTCGCCTTTCTGCTTCCCCTCTCTATTTCCGGCCAAAATCTGGGTGAACAATCCCCTTCCCTCTCGCTTCTCTCTCCTCTGTTTTTGATATACCTTTGAACCAAAATTGATTCTTACTTATTTGGTTTTGTTTTTGTGTTGTAGTTGCTTAACTAGTTGTTATATGAGATGGGTAATTGAGTATGGTTGATTTAGTTTCAAAGGATTGATTTTTTTATGTAAGTTTTGAATTATTGGGGTTAATTGTGAAACTATGAAATTGGGGCTAGTGTTAATTCAAATTGTCGATTGTTCTTATGATTAGTTTGACTTTGTTGATTCAATTAGATTATTTGTGAACCTAGGGTTTTCAAAAATTTGGTTGGGAGTGATATGTTGGGTTTGTTCATATTTTTATAAAATTGCAATTTACTATAGAAATTAGTTTTGTAATTTTAATTTAGTTTAGGAATTTAAGTCAATATGTTTTAATGATTTTTGAAATTATCATAAATTGTAGAATTATTTTCTGAGTTTTCATAATTTAGTTATTAATTTTCGAATTTATGAATAGTTAGGCTGAAAACCTGAATTTTTGATAGTTTTTGCATAAAGTATATAGTCGGTTTAATTTGGGATTAGTATGGGTAAATCAAGGTTTGATTTTTGGAGGTTTATTTTATGTTTTAACAAAATTATTTGAATCGTTTGGAATTTTCAAGTTATTAGGGGGCGTTTGGTTCATCATTTTTAGGGGGATTGGAAACGGATTCGATTACCACTCCGTTACATTGTGTTTGTTTTCATATTTTTTGTTTTCTAATCCTTTCCCACTCCCATTCCGATCCCTCAAAATGAATCCCACAAAAAACCTAAGGTTACAAAATTGAATCCCCTCTAATCACTTTCTCTCTCCTCCCTTCCTCTCTCTCCTCCCACACAACAACCCCACCCCTCACCGGACCACCATGAGCCACCGCCGGAGGTACACCCGCTGCCACCCCTTCCTCCGGAGACACCACCCTCCGGCCGGACTTGCTCCGGCGAGTTCACCGGCGACCCAAACCCCCCCCCCCCACCGCCCTCTCTTTCGCGTTTTCTCTCTCCTCTTTTCTTCCTCATTTCTCCACTTCCTCCTCCCACCACTGCGACGACGACCCAAAGCCGCCACCCTAATGTCGCCTCCTCCGCCCACAACCCTGACCTAAGCCCCCTCCACCGTCCTTACCACCTAGGCAAAAAAAAACTAATTGCACAACCATATTGAGTATCTAATTTTGATTGGATTGGTGGTGGTTTTTGTCGGAGAAGTCGCGGTTGGTGGTGGTCAACGCCGGTGATGGGCGGTCAACGTCGATGATGGGCGGTCAACGGTGTTAGCAGAGGAGGAGAGAAAAAAGAAAATGGTAAATTACAGTTTTACCCTTACTAATGGATTGATTCATCTTTTTAATTGAACCAAACAACTTTAATAAGGAATGATACTTGTATCCATTCCATTCCATTTCCGTATCCAATCCGTTTCCATTCCACTTTCATGAACCAAACGCACCCTTAGTGTTTTAATTGTTGATTATAGGTAATTAGAGTAATAGAATTGTGATTGTGTTAGTAAGATGTAACACTGTAAAGACCGTCATGACTAAGGAGAGCTTCTTCTCTTAGGCGACTGTACGGACAAGCCAACGGAACCAAAGTTTCATGGCGGAAGGCAAGAGAAGGGGAAGACCCAAAAAACAAAATACACCAGATTCAGCAGAATTGCAAGGCGAAGAAAAGGATACAAGTATCGAAGCAGGAGATGCAAGAAATGAAGATCCATCATAAACCCAGCTCGATACCAATAGAGGCACGACGACTTTGAATATTCTGATCAATTCGGCCATGGAAAAGGCTGGTAAGAAGGCATCTAACACTGCTTCTACTTTAAACCTGAGTGCTAAGATTAGGTCAACTCAAGTTCAAGGAATTGGTATTAATCTAGTTGTAGAGCCAAAAAAATCGGTTGTTTCTGGGAAACCTAGAGTTGGAATGCAATTGTTCTTTGATGAATCAAGTAGGAAAAATGAGGAAATAACGATTGAGGAGTGTGATATAGTTAGATGAATTGGAAAAATGGAGGTTCACACGGATAGGAAATGTGATTGGAGCGAAACTTAAGATGAAGGACATCTCTGATTTTTCTAAGAAAAATTGGAATACAGTGGGTGACCCCAAAATTAAGTATTTTAGGCGTGGATGGTAAACTTTCAAATTTGAGGCTGTAGTATCCATGAATGAGATACTTAGAGGGGGGCCATGGAAATTATGTGGAAATCCTTTGATACTTAAACCATGGACTCCAAGTATCTTTATGGAACTTGATAGTATGATTATGGTGCCAGTCTGGTTCTGCTGCCAGGGCTGGACCCGTGGTTATGGAGTGATCATGCCCTTAGTAAGATAGGGAGCAAGATAGCAAAGCCCATTTATGCGGATAACACAACAACACACTAGGAGAGGCTAACCTTTGCCAGGATCTTGGTTGAAGTTGATGTATCCAAGGAGCTACCTGATGGTGTTCTGATTAATACCCCTATTGTGGTGAAATCTGCCAGAAAAATTGAATATGAGTGGGTACCACATTACTGTAATACATGTGGTAAGCTAGGGCATATATCTTAGCATTACAAGCTAAATAGGGTGAAGCCTGTTAGTAAGCTAGCAATAGTCTATAAACCAAAGGCTAAGGTTGATGAACCTAAACCGCCAATGGTTACACAACCTGAGATAGCCTCAGAGCAAGTAGTGAAGGAAACAGTGAAGAACCTAGTGGTGGTCGATGAATGCCATGAGCACTTTACACCACCAATGTCACCAGCAGACAATGATAAATTTGGTATGGATGACATGGGTTTTAGAAAGCACAAGAGTACTAAGAAGGCAAATAAAACAGCAGGAGACATCATTGTTCCCACAATTTTGACAAATAGCTTCTTTATCTTAATGGAGGAAGGTGGGAATGAAAACAAGGACAACAGAGGGCTTAAGCATATTTTAGGGGAAGAGGTTAACCCTAGACCACCTCCCTTATCATGTTAGTGGGAGCCTGGAACATTAGAGGACTAAATGAGGTTCTCAAACAGCGGGAGGTTAAGAGCTTCCTGTTGAAATATAAATTAAGTTTACTCGGAGTATTGGAGACTAGGGTCAAAAGCAAGAAAGTGGAAAATATTGTGTAAGAGGCAACTTAGCAATTAGAATGTTTTTACAAACCACGATGTGCATTATAATGCCTAGAAGGATATGGCTTATTTGAAATTCTATTCCAATGGTTGATATTCTGCTGGTAACAAGGTAAGATAATACATTGCAGAGTGTTTCATCACAACACTAGTAAGGAAATTTTAGTTTCAGTGATTTATGCTAGCAATAAATCAAGTGAAAGGAGGATTTTACGGAATTATCTGAGGAATTGTACTAGCTCAAATGTAATATCCCAAAATTTCATAATATTTTATATTAATATTTTAGAAATAATAATTAGATTATTGTAGTGGAAAATGATTTTTTAAATGTTATTTCGTGAGTCGTTTTGAAAATCGGTTCGAGATTGTCAAACTTAGGTTTCTTTTCGCATTTTTATTTTAATTAGACCAATTCCTAGTTACTACAATTAAACAAGCCCAAACAAAATTAGCCCAGAATTCCAACTCAAACCCAAACCAAAATACAAAAGAAAAATGGAAAAGGAAATAAAACAAAAACAAAAACAAAAAAAACAAAAAACCTCTTTTCTCTCTCCTACACCCCGACACCCCCCTTCCTCTATATAACCCAAAACAGTCCCTGCCTCCCCTCTGTTTCTTCACGCTGCACACCCACGCACGCCACCCATCTCGGAAATCTGCCGCCATCACTCGCCGTCGATCACCCTTGCCGGCCGTCCCACCACGCACCTCACTGTTGCTCCCTCTCTCTTCTTTCGATTTGGGTAACTCTTTTCTTCCCCTGTTTTCGACATACTTTATAAACGTGATTATTGAGTCGATTTGGTTGCTCTAATTCTTGTTTAATCGTTACTAATAGATGTTATGATTAATAGGTAATCAATTTGGGTTAGTTTTATGCGTAAAGAATTGATCTTGATAATTGTTTTGAGTTGATTTTCACTAATCACGAATTTGGGATTAATTAGCTTAATTATTCGAATTGGTTCAATTAGTTTCAAAAATTATGATTTTGGTATGCTTATAATCTGTTAATTAGGGTTCTTGAATTTAATTAGAGATTTAAATTGAGTTATTGTTAAAGTTTTGTAGAAATTGTAAATCGGGGAAAATTTGATAACTTGTTTCTTAATTAGGTTAATTAGCTCAAATTAATGATAATGGTTAATATTTCGACATTATGATAATTAAGGGAATTATAAACTGATTTTCGAATTTAAATTGAATTAATTCGTTTTTATGTAATTTTGTGTAATTTAAGTATGTTTTTGATAATTAAAACATAATATAAATTGGTTTAATAAATCCTAAATAAATTATAATAATTAAGAATTGATTTTTATGAATTAGATTCTGTTTTAAAAGTGATTTTAAGTCTTTGAGAAATTTCAAAATAAATTGAGTGTTATTTGGGTATTATTGGTTAATTATTGAATTGGAATTATAATTGTTGGTTAATTGTTGATTGTTGGGTTATCTCATGGGCATTGCATATAGAATAGAGCCAACATAAGTATTAGATGAATGATTGAGTGAGATTAGTATTGATTTAGGATTATTGGTTGTATTATTTTAGCCCCTGAGTTCGTAGACGAAGAATACTAGTGGTCGTTGTGCTGTCGTGTTCTTGTGTGCATTGAAAAGGTAAGCTAGCATGCTCAACCTTTCTTAAACTGTAGAAACCTTTCAAAACTATATGCTAAGTGATTGGTGTGTTGGATGAAAAATTAGTATCATGATAGGTGGAGAACGATTTATTGTTTGATTATCATATCTTGTTGGATTGAATTAGCGTATTGGTATATGGTTTGGGTTATGATTCAAGAATGTTGTTTGGAATTATGGTTGATTGGATGTTGGTATTGTTGTGGTGGAATTATGAATGATTGTATGCTCATTTGAATACAAATTTGTTAAAGAATCGGTATTGTGAACAGAGCAAATAAACTAAGTATGAGGATACGCGATAATAATTGGTTTGAGTCGCATCGACTCCACTTTATTGGTTTGAGTCGCATCGACTCCACTTTATTGCCCCACCGCATCGGTCATTAAGTGGGCTTAGCTCAAGTACTACTCTATTGGGTTAGCAATACTTAATAGGGGGTGTGCACACTTAAGGTCTAGTAGTCTTGTATGGTATGGTTTGGTGAGTCGGCAAAGATTCGGCTCACCCACGTATATAATGGTATTGTTTGGTGACTTGGTAATAAACCGACTCACCCACTTATAAATATAAAGATTGGTATGGTTTGGATGAGCCGGCCACAGGTTCGTCTCATCCCACTTATAAATTTGGTATGGATTCCTCATTTAAGATATATAAGAATGATTTGGATTATATTGATGAAATGTTAAACACTTGTTGAAATTACTGTGATACTTCTATTTTGGTGATTTGATTTGTCTAGATGACTGGTTTATGTGATAATGTGCTAAGTGTGGTTTTCGAAAATAAAATCTAAATGTATTTCAAAACCCAGGTAGGAGTTTTGGTTTTCTACGAGTTGTGGTGTTAGCTTACTCAATTTCACTGACTTTTTCAACTGTGGTTTTTGTGTTTTAAATCTACCACAGATTTGGAGTGATTGATGCATGCGGGGTAACGACGACTCATTAAAAATTAGTGGATTCACTAAATTCAGACTTTCAATTATTAGACAATCTATTTAACTTAGACTATTTCCTATTTCAATCTCAGATTTTGGATTATTGTAATTTATGTACTGATTGTAATAGACTATTTAAGACCATTAGACATTTGTAGTTCGATCGGCTTCTGAAATCTCCTTGCATTTGGGTCTTTGACTCGAGTGCGGAGTGACACCTCTGAATTTCCTTATTTGTGTTTTGGTTCACGATAAAATGTGTTTTAAAAAGGAAAGGAAATTTGGGGGTGTTACATCAAATGTTCCATGGATAGTAATGGGAGATTTTAATGTGGTTAGAAGTCATGAGGAAAGAAGGGGGGGAAATCAAGCAAATCAGACGGATATGGATGATGACTTCAACAACTGCCTGGTTGATTGTACTTTAGATGATATGAGAAGCATCGGAGGTGAGCTTACTTGGAGAAACAATCAAGAGGAACTAGATAGAATCTGGGCAAAATTGGATAGATTTTTGGCTAACCAGTGTTGGATAACCCAATTCCCAAATTCCATTGCTGATTTTTTGACCCAAGGAATTTCTGATCACTCTCATATACTGATCGCAGTCCTGGATTCTATCCAAATTAAGAAGTCTTTTAGATTTCTTAACTGCTGGAAAGACCACAAGAATTTTGAGACTATTGTAAAGCAAGCATGGTGAAAAAGATGTATAGGGGGACCCATTGATAGATTCTTTGAGAAGCTTAAGAACACTAGATCAGCTTTGAAAAACCTGAACAAAAGTGAATACTCAAATTTTACTCAAAGAGTGAAGGAATGGAGGATAAATCTGGAGAATTTTCTGGCAGCTATGATGCTAGACCCAAGAAATGAGTACCTTCAGTATCAACTTAATGAAGCTAAGGAGAAGTACTGCAAGATGAAAAAAGCTGAGATTATTATGCTTAGTCAGAGAGCAAAGATAAAACATATCAAATGGCTGATAGTTGCACAAAATACTTCTATGCAAGAATTGTTGAGAGGAAACATCAGAGTACAATTATAATAATCAAGGATGAGCATGGAAATGTTTGGTCTGAACCTGAGGAAATACCTAAAGCCTTTATAAACTTCAATAAGAGTCTTTTGGGTAAAGAATATGTTGTAAGTGAGCTGGACATTGAATTCATAAGGCAAGGTGGAGTTTGCACTGAAGATTTGAGAAATGCTCTAATCAGAGAGATCACTCCTGAGGAAATTAGGGAGGTTGTGTTTAGTATTCATCATGATAAGAGTCCAGGGCACAATGGATTCAGTGCAGGCTTTTTCCAAGGCTCTTGGCATATTATCAAGGATGTTTTACTTGCAGCTTTTATGGAGTTTTTAAATAACTTGAACATGTCAAAGAAATTGAATGCAACAATGGTGACAGTGACCCGTAAGAAGAACAATGATGAGGCAATTACTAACAATAGGCCAATAGCATGCTGCTCAACTCTGTATAAGGTGATAAGCAAAATCTTGGCCAATAGACTCAAAGAAGCCTTATCTGATTTGATTGGGAATGAGCAAACTGCCTTTGTGGCTGGAAGAAATATTTTCGATAATGTAGTATTATCCCAAACTCTGGTGAATGGGTATGCTCAAGTAAATATTTCTCCTAGATTTATAATAAAAGTAGACATCAAGAAAGCTTTTGATACATGAACTGGAACTTCATCAAGAGCATGCTTATTGCTCTCAAGTTCCCTGAAAAATTTGTTGATTGGGTTTGCAAAAGTATCATTACAACCTGGTTTTCCCTTAAGATCAATGGTGTGTATGAGGGGTTTTCAAGGCAGAAATGGCATCAGGCAGGGTGATCCAATATCACCATATATATTTGTCCTTAGTATGGAAATTCTTTCTAGGTATTTGAGGAGAATGCATCTGGAGAGCCAATTTTCATTTCATCCCAAGTGGTTCTAGGGTCAAGCTTACCCGTTTGACATTTGCAGATTATTTGATGATTTTTGTAAGGGGGGATGTCCCTTCTCTTGCTGCTGTAATGACAAACCTGAGGACATTTGCTGACATTTCTGGTATGCAGGCTAATAATTCCAAGACTGATATCTATTTTGGAAGGGTGACTATATAGTTAAACAACAAATTCTTGATCACACAGGATCTACTGAAGCGCTTTTCCCTTTTAGGTACTTGGGTATGCCCCTTAACTCATCTAGGCTGAAGCAGGAGATGTATAACCAAGTCATTCATAAAACTCAAAAATCAGTGAAACATTGGACTGCATGCCCTCACTCTTTCCTATGCTGGAATGAAAGTGTCATGTTTTAAATTCTGTGGTGTTTGGGCTAGAAAACTCTAGTATAAGAGCTAGATGAGTGTGTTTTCTCCTAGGTCTGAAGGTGGTATGAACATTAAGGAGGTTCTTTCATGGACTAAAGCCATGACGAGCAAATGGATGTGAAGGTTGCAAATGAAGAAAGAAGGATTATGGGAAAGCTAGGTGAGAGCATGCGAGATGAAAGATTGTTCTCTTACTGATTCTGCAACAAATGTAGCTAATTCTGAAAATTGGAAAGACATTGTCAAGCAGAAAAATGAATTGATGTCGTGCCTAGAGGAGGGAAAAACTCTGGACCATATGCTATCAAAATGGGACAGAAATGGCAGATTCAATGCCAAAGCTTCTTTTGAGTACTTTCGTACAAAGTACTGAGAGGTTACTTGGTATAAGATTGTTTGGAAAGGGGTGAATCTCCCTAAGCACAGTTTCATTACAACTTTGCCTCTCTAAGGAAAATTGGCTACTGTGGACAATATTATGAGGAGAGGCATGATGTTGATCAACATGTGTTGTCTATGTAAAAAAGTTGCTCAAAGTCACAAGCATCTCTTTTTTAAATGTGCTTACTCTACAGAAGTATGGGGGACTGTTAAGGATTGGATTGGGATGAATCAGAGGAGCAATGACTTAAAAGAGGTGATAAGATGGTATAAGCATAGGGGTAAATAGAAGACATTGGAAAAAACTATTGGGCAATATGAAGGTTCATTGCTGCCATCTACCTGCTATGGCAGGAAAGAAACTCCAGACTATTTAGTGAACATGAGCATTCACCTGAATGGTTAGTTAGGCAACTGAAGTTCATTGTTAGTGCTCGTCTCTATTTTTGGTTGCGTAATTGTAATTTAGAGGAGGTAGTAGAGCAAATGAATAGCTAGTCCAATGCACTTTAGTGACTAAGATCTTAGAGGTCTCCATTTTTTGTAATCTTTGTTCTTTTTTCTTCCCCATTCAGTGTATGAATAAAAGAACTAAATCTTTTGCGAAAAAAAAAAAAGAATTGTGACTGTGATAGTTGTGACTCATGTTATGTGGAGATTGTTAAGATAGTATGGGAGTAAGCTTGGTAGTGAGATTGATTTTGGTATAATGATTGTACTTAATTAGTTGATTTGCGTTATACACCACATCATAATCATGCATGGCATATAAGATTTTCGCATTGCGCTAGACAATTAGTGAAATGGATGGTAGTGATAAGAGACTCATTTGGATTTACTATTGGTATTACTGTAAATGAGGAGTGTGCGAACGAGGACTAGTTCTGTGATTAGTGTCGTTTTTGCTTGTGCTACCGAAGGTAAGCTAGCATGCTCAACCTTTCTCAACTTTGTAGAAACCTTACGAAAATTATGTGCTAGGTGTGATTGATGTGTTGGGATGAGAACATAGTATCATGATAGGTGAACAACTTTCATTTTATATAATTGTTATATTGTGATTGGAATATTGGAATAATTGTATTCGATTATTGTTTATAAGACACTACCTATGACCTTGGTGACTTTTCCAAGCTTACATGAGGCCTACAAGAAGGCTGCTAGTGCCTGGAGAGTACTTGAAAAACAAGAGATCCACCAAAATAGAAACAAGAGGAAGTATGAGGAATCGAAGAACAACTCCAACACCTGAGTACGCCTTGCTATGTTTTAATATCTGTAATATAGATTCATAGTTTTTCAACAACTTATATTATATTACTATGGTAATCGTATATTCCCTATTTTTATGCACATTTATTTTACGGGAATTCATGCATATACATGTTAGCCTCTATTTCTATACTTCATGCATCCCCTCAAATTTTTTTGTATTTATTCTTTATGATGATTAACATACATACAATTTTCTAGGATCATTGGTATATAGTGTGTGAACTCAAGTTAGATTACTTGAACCTTTAACTTCTAGTGTGAATATCTAATTTCTTAAAGTTTATGAGATTACTTCTTGTTGAAGCTATCTATCCACACTCGTCGAAACCAATTTTATATAGAAATATAGGACAAGCGAACTACATATGACCAAATTTTATAATTTGTGGATAATATTTTAGTAAGTAAACTTGTGTATGAGACAATAATAAATTGTTGTGAAACCATATAGTAAGTAATTTGTTTGTGTAACCTTTGCCCCCATTTTATGTCGTTCAAATGACTACAAAATCCTTATGCGGCTAAGACCATGTGCGATTGGACTGCATTTTTCTGATCTGATTTGATTTAAATAGAACTAATCAGATGTGATTTGATTTGAATACAACTGATCAGATTTGATTTGATTTGAATGAATTTAATTTGATTTGATCTAAACTGAATATATTGATATATTAACCACATTTAGACGAATTAATAACTAGAAGTAGACTAGATTCATTGATTATTATTTGGATAATAATTCTGATTTGATTTGATTTGATATGAATAAATCTAATCTGATTTGAAAACACTATTTAATAAGTTGAATCGCACAGGCCCTAAATTCTACTCCCTCCATTCATATCCAAATGCCCCCATTTGTAGTTAAGTAACAGGGCATTTAGATATGAATGGAGGGAGACAAGGAGTAATATTTTGACAAAACTTAGTCGAGAGGTGTGTCAGGTTCATGAGTAGATAGAATGGGTTAAGCATTTAGCCAAAGGACTTGAGTGACTAATATTGTCATATTGATGTAATTAAATCGCATATATTAAGATTATGAACCTACTGAAATACTTCAAAATATATTCAAGCATGTGGTATCAATCCTAATCTTTTTGAAGTAATTCATTCTTAAATTTGTTCATTTGTAAAAAATGGAGAAATGGTGATTCCACAAATTTCTAGCTGATTTATTGCTTCAGTTTGCTTTACTTTATTTTCATTGGCGAGGTATAGATGATTCGATATATTTTATTATACGTACTTTGTTGTGTTGATTACGCATGTACATCAACTAGATAAATGTAAAGCCAACGCCAATAATAGAACACGACGTACCGTTGATCGAGCTTCCATGTAACTGTGAAATAATATTTCATCGATCATATCATTTCGTAGATTCGAAACACATAAGGAAAAAGGTTCTTTCACAATTCAATAAAAGAGTAAAGACCGAATATTTTAGAAAGTAATAATGTGATCAGGGTTTAGGAAATGAAACCATCCAAAACTTTGAATGGTTACTGGTGCGCGCATTAGTTGTACGGTGCATGCGAGACTACAGAATCCGGCCAGCTGGTTGATTTTTCTTATATTCGTACGTACATACGCGCTCCAAATTAACTTAATTAATTAATAATGATGATGGTGATCGGTCATGATGAGTGGATCGAATACTTACAATTACAATACATACTTCACAAACTCTCTAGTAGTTGTATACCGATTGAGTATATGTCATTGTCGATCATATTTAAACAAAAAGGGTTGTGACAACACTAGAGGTTGAGCACATCCTTCCACGGAGAGGAGCAGGGCGGAAGGAGTTATTCAAGCTCTGTCCAATATGGGTACTCAACACAACTTGTAGACCATATTTAGTGTGTGTTTGGTTTGTGAGTTGTCAAGGGAGTGGAAAGAAATGGGTAAAGTGGCAGGAATGGCTTGTAACTCCGTTACTGTTTGGAGTGTTTGGTTTTGATCATGTGACTGGAGTTTGTTACTTGATTCTCTTTCCTTCTGCTTGGTTCAAACAAAAATAAATAAATAAAATCCACTTCTCAACTTGTACACCAATTTTTTTGTTCTAATATTACAATTTAATTTATGAAAATAATATTCATAACCAGACTATGATGCCCAAAACATTAAGTTGAAAATTTTCAATTTACGAACTAGAAAAAAATTACATTGTAACACCCCACAATGGGACTTTTAATAAATTAAAATCCTTTTGGAATTTATCATTATGGGTTTCTAGTTGCTATTTTTAGAATCTACTATTTTGGTTCGAGTTTCCTAATTGGGTGATTCTCTAGCAAATTTACCTAAACACCCTTACTAACACTCCCTCACTTTACTACTACTAAATATAAAAGCAAATCAAACCCTCCCCACTCCCTATTGCACGCACGCAGAGGAGTAGAGGAAGAGAAGAAAAAGAAAAAAAAAAGAGAAGAGAGGAAGAGGACATGCGGATCCCGCGCCACCCCAAACCATTGCTCGAGTCACCGTCGCCCATCATCGCCGCCACCACTATATACCCTCTTTTCCCCCCTCTTGATTTTACATCAAGAGTAGTAAGAACCCTAAACCATTTTTCATAAAATCAAATTAGGGCTTTTATAATTTCATGTTTAATTGTGGTATAAAGCATGAATTTGGGTGTGGAGATTATAGTCTTATGTTCTATTCATTGTTATTTTGAGATTTGGTGCATAAAATTATGAGGTTGTAATTTAGGGTTATACCATTAGGGTTTATGCATGTTTGATGATAATTTTATGATGGGAATTGCATAAAATTTGGAGGGATGGTTTATTATGAGATGGTCAGATGAGTAACATGTTGTATTAATTTGGGAATGTTTTATATTGATTTGAATGAATTAATTAGTTTCTGTCCAGATCTGATTTTAACTTATTTTGATTGTTATTAGTGGTATTTAGCAATTAAATGGTGGGAAATTGTTGTTAGCGGGTTTGTGGTGGTGTTGTGCAAGTTTGGTGAAATTCGGATGTCGTTTGGATGTCGAAATCATGCATTAGAGTTATTAAGTTTATGCTGCCCCTTTTGTTATCTTATGGAGGAGCATACTTGGTATTGAGTAAACTGTAATGTGGTTTAGTCTAATGTCAACGTTGGGGTTGAGTTGTGGAAAGGTGGTTAGTAATTTGGTGTATTATATGTTGGTTTTAGGGTGTTTGTTCGAGGAAGTACCATTCTAAGCTTGGAAAATTTTGGTGCAATTGCTCAAGAAAGGTAAGAACGTTGATCTACCTTTTGAACCTCATATATTATCATGTCCTATTTGATGTTTCAATTCCTAAACCTTGAGTTTCATTATCCTTCATTCATTGTGCACTTATATCACATTTGTTTGAGCTACCTTCATATATTGTTGTACTTGAATCGATTGACACGCTTTGCCAAGCCTTTCGGCTTTCCCAACCGGCCTCTTAGCCTCCACCCTCTCCCGGCCATTCGGCCTTGCCGTGGCTTAGACCCTCGGCCTCGTTCACTCTCGGACATTCAGCCGAGTGAGCTTATTGCTCCGTTGCCTCACTTGATTGAATCAATTGTTTGAATTGTTGAATTCGGTCATAGTCATTCATAAATCAAGTTCTCAAATAATGAAATCTCAAATAATATATTTTCAAATAACGTAAGTACTATTAAAAGGATTGAATTATGAATATTATGATATGAATTACCACCTAGAGTAACGATTTTGCAGCTTGACCGATCATCGTCTTATACCTCTGATCAATGTAATATTTGTGGCCGGAGTAGCTACCGGCTTCCAAATAGTCTTCCTCCTACATGGGAACTCATCCTACTGGCTTGTCTAGCGAAGGGTGTGCACACTTAGGTCTAGTAGGGGTGATAACCTGTGCTCTAGATAGACTCTGTTTGATATTGTGGTGGCTTTGGGGCAGGACCCTAGCCAAATACTGATACGTATCTATGTATGATTGAATTGCTCGTGTGACCGTACAGAATTATGTATTTGTTGATGATACTACATTGTGATTAATTACTCATGCTTTCTGAACTCTTCGGAGATATCTTTCGTTCGTTCTTTGTAAGCTACGGGCCTGAAGGCGCGTATCTTAATTATTCTTGTTTTGTTTGTCTTAGATATTCTTACTCAAACTGTGCTGACATTCTCTTCTCTGGTTCGTCCTTACCTTATCTGGGGCCTATGACATCCTTCGGTGGCATAGTTGACAGGTCTTAAAGTGTTTACCTTCTAGAGGTTGTCGTGCATGGTAGGGCTTTGCCACAAACATTTATTTAGTTTCATTTCGAAGAATTTTGTTATTTGAGGTTAAATTTTGAGAACTGTAGTTCGACATTTAAAGTCTTCCGTTGTCTTTTCATTCACTTGGATTTTTGTTACACTGTTTTTGAATTCTAAACCCAACAGTTGACTTGGTAGTCAATAGTGGCGTGACAATTCCATATTTCCATATTTATTTCTGCGAAATTTTATGGTTGTTACATACATTTTCAGATTTTTCATAATTCTCGAGCTAGGTACCACTCATTAGTCATTCCATCACTTTTTCTTCAACAAATCTTGAATGAATTGTTTTATCAATGCAATTGGAGCTTGATAAAAGAGACAAACTTTCGACTCTTCAAGCATAAGCATATTAGCTAGTTCAAGAGCTTTCGAAAGGAGACACACAATCCTAATTTAGCACCTCTCCGAGCACATTGTTGTTCTCCTCATGAAGTCATATAGCAATATTTTCGTTCATATTCTGGAAAGTTTTTCCGAAATTGATAGACATGGTATGAAAGTCAATTGCGAGCTCATCACTTACTCATGTTTTATATTTCTAAGCTTTTACACCTTGTTTTTGATCTTTGTCATCATCTTCAAGGGAGGTTCCGTTACATCTTCCATCTTCAAAGACCGATGGGTTGAGTGAGTAGAAGAGATAGTATCATCTTCATCATCACTGTCTACAATCACATGATTATTTAAGAGTTCAATATTCATGGAGTTGATGGCTGGCTTTCTCAAGGCTTTCACAAAGATCTCCACTTCCTTATCCTTGCAACAAACTTCAGCAAGCGAGTCGAAATATGGAAAAGGCATCCATACAGACCTTTTGCTTTCTTATGATGATTCCGCAAGGCAAATCAAAAAAAATTGCATCATTATCAACTATCCATGATATGAGTACCAACAGTGAAAACAAGGAAATTGCATATATGTTGACTGACAAAATGGAAACGTAAAATATTAGTTTCACCTATTCATCAAAAACATTCTTTTCATATTGCAACATTTTCTTCTCATCATCCCATCCAAATCCGAAAGTACCCAACATCTCTGACAGTGAACTATAATTCTCTGACCAGGCCAATACTTTAGCCTCGACTCAATATGCGGCACAACTATCAGACCACAACCTGGAACTTGAGAGCGAATATCTCTTTCAGCCGATTCATGTAACCACTCGTAAGTTCTTCTTCCCTTTCCATTTTGGATCAACGGCTAACTCACGTAGTGGGTTAAGTAACACATTGTCCTCATGTGAGGTCCAAAACCTCTTATTTTTACCTCTTCCCCGAAAACTTGAATCTTGATTAGTTCTGTTGGTCGACATCCTATTAACGGTGCACCTACAAACATAACGTATATAGTCGATGTGAGCCAAAATAAATCATGGTATAGTTCCAAAAAGAGATTGATACTAACTATATGTATATATTAACCAGTGGTCTTAGAACATTACAATTGATAAACAAGTAACATTATCATGATCGCCAACTATTAAACATGTCTTGTGCTAATGTATTTCTAAAATTCGTCCAAGCATCAGAAGTTTAGATTGTGGTAGATACTCTGTTTCATCATCAGAATCAGAATCACCATCAATTTCACTATCTTCCTACTCAATATCCTCTGTGGGCATAAATCTCCTTATAAGATTATGCTGCAAACCTTGGCAATGCGTCCTTGAGTCCGAATAGGAAAACAACGCGGGCTCCTAAGTATAGACCAGCTTTCTTTAAGCAAGGCGAAAAACTTTTCCTATAGCATTTCGGGGTCTAACATGCTTCTTGTTAAAGTATTCTTCCACAATTTGCGGTTGTTCACCCCATTCCTTAAGATGGTAGCGTTGATCTCTATAAGTAATCAAGCTATTCAAATTGTCATATCGTAACTTTTTTTTGTACTTTTTTTCTCTCGTTCAATTAAAGAATCTTAACACTCATCATGTACCATACCCAGACCATCACAAAATCATTTGATGTTTTTTTCTTCCTTCTTAACGATTGCTGGATTGTAGTCATTTTGTAGGTAAGGTCAATAACTACAAGAAGAAAAATACGAAGAGCTATAAGATTATGAATTTCCAATCAAACCCAGCTACAAAATTAAACCACGCAACAACCGAAGACAACATGTAAATTTACAAAACCCAACTAGTAATCAAACAACAAAACAAACCCTCAAAAAGTGAACATTTCCAATCAATCTCATGCAACAAATCAAACACCCCAATTATTAATTGAACCACAGATCAACCCCCCAACAAAAATTAAAATTAAAATCAAAATCGACATCGAAATCTCAGTCGAATTACTACAGATTTAAGCCCATATTAATCACCATAAATCCCATATTGTGTAACATTTTGACTAATAAATCTGATAAAAGCAAAAAAATAATGATGAAATTTATAAAATCACATACCATAAATTGTTGTTCTTGTACCCATAGTTGTAGATCTACAAATGAAATTTACAAAACAATGAGGATAGAGAGTGTTTAGAGCAAAAAAGTTAAGAGCTCTAATGTTTTGTTTGTTATAAAGGGGGGATTAATGTTCTGTTTCCAGAGATAAGAGGAGGGTTTCAAGGTAAACGAGTGGGAGATTAAAAAGTAACGTAGTAGGATCCTTTTTTTTCCAACCAAACAATATGTAAGGGAGCTGTGAGTGAGCTATTTGACTCCGTTTCCAACTGGCTTTTTTACCAATCAAACATGTGCTTAAGTTCTTCACCTATCCCACATACAATAAGTAGAGTAGAGTAAAAAATGCAAATACGGATTGACGATGATTTGACATGTATATATAAACTACTTTTTACACCGTGCTATGCACGGTCTTCGTTGAGTAGTGTATTTGATCTCATACGTAAATTACAAAAATAGATAAATTACTATATTAGGGATCAATATCATTGTCCCTCTCTCGTCTTCATTGAGTAGTGTGGATAAAAATGTCAACAAAACAATTAGTGTGTTTGATCTTATACGTAAATTGGTAGAGTAGAGAGATTACAATAGTACTCGTATTTTGCTCTTCTGGTGTTTTTTTTTTTTGTTATTTTTGTTATTTTTAACATTTATTTGCATTACGATTATGAGTAATATCATATATCACAATTTATGTCACCTCCCATAAATTATTTTGATATTTCATTTCTTGTATGTATTTATAAACTCAAAATTATATATAAGAATGTTTATAAAAGAATCAACAAATATCAATTGGTTTATTGGTTGAAGTGTTAAGATGTAACTTTGAGGTAACATGTTCTAACCTTCATAAGCCCATTTTGGTGCATTTGACTTGTGCCTTGTGATGAGGTGGAATTGCTTGTGTGACATGCACGTTTGCAGGTCACCTATGTGGTACATAAGGTGAAGGAATGATGTGTCGCGTGCCCACGGTTTCCATCCAACTTTATATATTTATATATAATACTAGTCACTTAATTAATTGAGGGCTCAATCATAAGATATAAACGACCATGATTTTACAAATTTACACTCTCACATTGTGAGTATAATATTTCATAGTATGAGCTAGAATTTTAATATGTACATGTTTATCAAAGATTGCAAAATATGTACGATTAGAAGTATTGGTTTTGTAACTCCCGCAAATGCATAATTCACTTATACATTGGCAGGTCTTGCTTGTTTTTAATTTTGTACTCCGCATCTGATTTGATAGTAATCTTTCATCCTCCCTCGAAAAGAAAGAATGCAATGACGACAAAGATGTTACAACATATACTGTATTATAGTATATATAGAGTATAGACGTAAGTTAACCCTGCAATTTAAAAAGTCATGGAGAAGTATATGAGACTAGATAGATGACATAGATCACATGGTGAGTTATTATACCAATTTAGTAACTTCTCGACTGCCTTGGCGTACAGTTCCTGCATGCTTACACAAGTATTAATGTGTGCAATGGAATGGAAAAGTAGTCCTCACTCATCTTAGGCATGCTCACTTGCTCAACTAGATGAGTAACTCCATGGCAAGTAGAAGTACCATTTATTTTGTTGAGATGTGTTATAATTGCAACTAGTCACAACTCCAGATATGTCAAATAATAGTAAACAACAAATTTCGGAATTTTAGTTATGGAACTATAGTATACCATACATAAATTTATGGTAATCATGAAAATATTAATCAATAAAAATTCAATTATATTGTTATGGTAAGGTAATATTCCATATGTGAAAAGTTTAAGATGACGTTTTCTATATTTTTGTACATAGAAGAACCAAATTGTGACGTTCATATTTGAGATACTGTTAAAAATAATTCTAAGTCGACCTACTATAAATGGTGAATAAGAATTAATTAATTGTTATGAAAATGGTGAATAAAGAATTATTTAAGGTAGAGTTTGGGAACTTGGAATTGAATTGAAATCATGAATTTCAATTCTGGGATTTAAAATCATGAAATTCAATTCCAATTCCAATTCCAAAAATATGTTTGGTTACCCTTGGAATTCAATTGAGAATTGAGATACATAATTTCTTTAAACACAGCCACAACGCCGCCCTCCCACCCACCATCAACACCAACGTCACGGGAACCCTACCATCCACCACAACCACCAAGCCGCCGCAACCCTTGGCTAATTAGCCGCCACCTTTACCCCTAAAACCACCCCCATACAAAACTTATGCAAAACCAAAGGAGGGAAGAGTAGATTAGAAGATAATATAGGAGGCAACCAGTAGTCCACCGTCGGTCGTGGTGGTTGGTTGTACAATAGTGGGCGGTTGAAGGTGGACTGGTAGCAAAGATGTGGCCACGCGAAGGTGGTAGTTCGTAGGAGATGATGAACTAGTGGGATAAGAGGAGAGATAAAACTTGGTGGCGCGAGGGTTGCAGACGCGCTGGAAGCGGCAGACAGCCTACGGTCGATTTGCGTTGGCTGTCAGAGCGGATGGCTGAGGCGGAGGTCGCGGTGGTGTGGAGTTGTCGTGGACACTAGAGGAGGTAGGAGAAAGAAAAGAGGGAAGAGGAGATAGAAAACGGGTTAAGAATTTCAAATGACATGTTTTTCAATGGGAATTAGAAATGAGGATTTTGTACATGCTTGGAATTCAGTTGAAATTAGGAGAATTTAAATTCTAAATTCTTGAGGTTCCCAAACACTTGAATCAAATTGAATTCTGGAATTGAATTTCAATTCCTTGTTCCCAAACATCGCATAAGTGTATTTGATCGAGCCTTTTTTGTGAGCATTGAACAACTCTATAGCCCTTGGAATTTTCTTAGAGCTACTGGTGAATAATCTTTTCTTTTTTTTTTTTTTTTTTTTTTTTGGAAAAGGGGTAGTCTTTATTCATCCACCAAGGGGAAAGGAAAATAAAGACAAGTTTTTACAATAACACCCCCAAATTTCCTTCCTTTTTTTAAAAACATTTTTCAGCGAGCCAAAACATAATTAAAGAAATTCAGAGGTGTCACTCCGCACTCAAGTCAAAGACCCGAATGCTAGGAGATTTCAAAATCCAGAATATAGATGTCTAATGGTCTAAATTAATCTATTACAATCCGAAATTAAATTAGAACAATCCAAAATCCAAAATACGAAATATGAAATGGTCTAAGTACTATCAATTGTCTATAGCTTAAAGCCTAAGCTTTATTTGATTCAACTACTATCTAGTGAGTCGTCGTCCCCGCAATGTATCATCTACTCCATACCTGTGGTGGATTTAAAACACAAAAACCACAGTTTGAAAAGTCAGTGAAATTGAGTAAGCTAACACCTCAACTCGTAGAAAACCCAAAACCCTTACCTGGATTTGTGTTAAAAACATTTTAGTTTTATTTTCGAAAACCACACTTAGCACATTATCACATAACCAATCGTAAAACAAATCAAATCACCAAAATAGAAGTATCACAATCACTACAACAAATGTATAACAATTCATAATATAATCCAAGTCATTATTTACGATCTTTAATGAGAAATTCATAGCGAACTTTATAAGTGGGACGAGTCGGGTCTTTGTCAACTCATCCAAACCATACCATTCATATTTTGATAAGTGGGTGAGCCGGAGTTTTACCGAGTCACCAAACCATACTATTATATACGTGGGTGAGCCGAATCCTTGCCGACTCACCAAACCATACTATACAAGACTACTAGACCTTAAGTGTGCACACCCCCTATTAAGTATTGCTAACCCAATAGAGTAGTACTAGAGCCAAGCCCTCTTAAAACCGATGCGGTGGGGCAATGAAGTGGAGTCGATGTGACTCAAACCAAATAAAGTGGAGTCGATGCGACTCAAACCAATAATCCTCATGTATCCTCATACTTTATTTATTTATTTTATTTATAATATCGGTCATTTACACAAACTTATATTCCAATAATAATACAATCATTCATAATCCAGCCACATCAATATCAATTGTACACCTATCAATCATAATTCCAATAACATCTTTTGAATCATAAAGCAAACAATATATCAATGCAATAATCAAATCCAATTCAATCAAGATACAATAATCAAAACAGTAAATCGTTCTCCACCTAATATGATACTAAGTTTTCATCCAGCACACCAATCACTTAGCATATAATTTTGAAAGGTTTCTACAAGTTTAAGAAAGGTTGAGCATGCTACCTTACCTTTTCAATGCACACAAGGACACGACAGCACAACGGTCACTAATATTCTTCGTCTACGAACTCGAGGTCTACAATTACATAATCAATAAATCCCAAATCAATACTAATCTCCTCCAATCATTCATCTAATACCTATGTAAATCTTATTCTATATGCAATGCTCATGACCTCTTAAATCTCTAATCCAACAGTCAACAATTAACCAACAATTTCAATTCTAATTTCCATAGTTAGCTACTATTACTTAATTAACACTCAATTTGTTTTGAAAATTCTCAAAGGCTTAAAATTACTTTTAAAAACAGAATCTAATTCATAAAAACAAACTTTTTAAATATTATGATTTATTAAAACAATTTATATTATGTTTTAAACATGAAAAACATGGTTTAATTACACAAAATTATACAAAAACGAATTAATTCAATTAAACTTCGAAAATCGGTTTATAACTCTCTAAATTATCACAATGTCGAAATACTAATCATCCTAATTGATTCAAGCTAATTGACCTAATTAAGAAACAATTAACCCAAAATTTTCCCCAAATTACAATTTCTTCAAACTTGAACAAAACCCCAATTAAATCTCAACTAAATTCAAGAACCCTATTTAACAGATTATAAACATGCTAGAATCACAATTCACGAAACTAATTGAACTTAATTCGAATAATTACACTAATTAAACCCAAATTCGTAATTAGTAAAAATCAACATAAAACCATCATCAAAATCAAATCTTTATGCTTAAAACTAACCCTAATCGATTACCCAATACTTATAACATACATTAGGATCAATTAAACATGATTTAAAGCAAGAAAAACGAATTAGAATCAATGTTTAATAAGGAGGACGAAAACAGGGGAGGCTAGGGGAGAACGCGTTACCCACGGCGCGAAAGAGGAGGAAAGGGAGCAGTGCGGTGGTCGGCGGACGAGGGTGAGCGGCGGCGACGTCTGGGCAGGAGGGAGAAGAGGTGGTCGGCGAGTTCTGGGCGGCGTGCGATCGACAGGAAAGCAGGGGAAGGGAAGGGGAAGGCAGGGGAAGCAGGGGCTGTTTTATGGGGGGCTGTCGGGTTCTCTTTTTTTTTTTCATTCGTTTTTTTTTTTTTCCTTTTCCTTTTTCTTTCCTTTTTCCTTTTTTTTTCCCTTTTTTTTTTTCTTTTTGGGTTGGGTTGGGGTATAAGTTGGTGTTTGGGCCAAATGGTGTCGATTTGGGTTGATATTGGTCCATTGGCTATGTCTGACCCGGTTTAGGAATAGGACCCCAAAATAGAAACCCCGATTTTAGAAATCATTTCCGAACTTGTTTTGAAAACGACTCACAATTTACATTTAAAATCTTTTGCACTCCAATAATCTAATTGATTAATTTAAATTATTAATATAAAATACTTTGAAATTTCGGGATATTACATTTGTAACACTACGGAATATGGAAAGTGGATTATGGAGTTGGTTTGTCCCACATTGGGAAAATAAGGCTCATATGATCAGTTTATAATAGATTCCTACCATCATACTACCAACAAGGCCTTCACCTTTTAGAGCGCGGAGACGATATATGGGCCTAAGGGGTGACTACCCATCTTATTGGGTTGTGTTGCGACGTATGGTGGATCGGGCTGTTACAGATGGTATCAGAGCAACCCTGCGACCGCGTGCTGGGTGCTGGGGCGAGGCCCAGACCAGCCGTCTAGCGGGGGAGATCTTGGACCTGTGTTGATGTTGGTATGGTTTGGCCAAGGCGCAACGGGGACGTTGCGTTCTCTAAGTGGGTGAGTTTGTAACACTACGGAATATGGAAAGTGGATTATGGAGTTGGTTTGTCCCACATTGGGAAAATAAGGCTCATATGATCAGTTTATAACAGATTCCTACCATCATACTACCAACAAGGCCTTCACCTTTTGGAGCCCGGAGAGGATATATGGGCCTAAGGGGTGACTACCCATCTTATTGGGTTGTGTTGCGACGTATGGTGGATCGGGCTGTTACAATAACCACTAAAAAAAAAGAGCACACTAATTTGCATTTAGGTGCTCAACTATTTCCTCATGTAATTGATCCTTTGTAGCTGCTAAAAGTCTAACTCCTACTATAAACTTTAGTTTGTCTAGAATCCATTTTGGGTCATGCTCAATGTTCCCAAAAGTTCGGGCATTTCTCTCCTGCCAGATCATGTAGACCAAGCTTGTGATGCTTGCACAATACCACTTGTATTTCCAGCTCCTTGAATGTTTTTGCTGTGCACCCCAGAGTATTTTTCTTTTCAAGCTCCATCCATTTCTTCGAATGCCAATCCATTTCAGAACTTGTTCCCACATTGGCTTTGTGAACTTGCACCTGAAAAAGAGATGGTGGTGCGATTCTGCATCTTCTTTACATAATATACATCTGTTCACTATATGCATCCCTCTTCTAGCCAGGTTGTCTATAGTGGATAGGCAGCATTGAGCAACTAGATTACAAATGAAACTGTGTCTAGGGAAATTTGTCGTGTTCCAGATGACCTTGTTACCTTTCATTTTCCTCTGAGGAGTCCTGAAGAAGTTATAAGCCTCTTTCATACAGAACTTTCCCCCCTTGCTCCAGGATAGAACCAGTTGGTTTGCAACTAGGGAATTACCTCTTTCTTTTAGGATCTCCTATTTGACATTTAGAATGCCTTTCCAGCTTTCAGAATCATTGACCTTGCTTGTAATTTGCCATATATTCTTCTTGTCAACTTTATAAGCCTCACCCATCTTTGCCACAGGCCTTCCTGATTAGATAGTATTTTCCATAACCATCTTATCATGAGAGCTTTGTTCCAAGCTATTAGTTCTTTTATCCCAAAACCTCCCTCAGTCTTTGGGGAGCAAGAACTAGCCCAGCTTTTGAAAATAAGCTTCCTTTTCCCTTCACTCACACTCGAGAGGTAATCTTTGCAACTTCTGTTTATCTTCATAATGATGTGTTTAGGAAGAAGAATACTGGCTCCCCAGAAGTTTTCTATTCCAAAGATTATGGAATTTATGAGCTCTACCTTTCCTGCATAGGAGAGCAATTGAGCTGTCCAATGCTGAATCCCCTTCCTTATTTCGCTGATCAAATTTACATACATATCTGAAATAAGCCTCCCTGTGTTCAGTGGCCCTCCAAGGTACCTGAAAGGGAAGCTACCTTCAGAAAACCCAGTATTCCTTAGGATTTTATCTTTAACAGCATTTTTCACTCCCCCAAAGTAGATCTCTGTCTTGGTTGGATTTGCAGCAAAAATGTCCAGACACTCTTTGGCTGCTGCAACTGAGGGTGTATCACCTCTTGTGAACAGCATAAGGTCATCAGCAAAAATCATATGTGTTAGTTTTATTCTTGAGCATTTGGGATGGTAGGAGAACAATTTCCTCTGATGCATCCCATTATCCATTTTATGAACTGGGGAGGAAATCTCAAGGCCTTCATCATCTCTTCTACAAATTTCCAGCTCACTGAATCAAAAGCTTTTTTGATATCTACCTTCATAAGACATCTTGAGGAGATATTTTTCCTGTTATATCCCTTTATGAGAGCTTGAGAGACCAAGATATCAAAAATGCATCTGTTTTTAACAAAAGCAGTTTGTTCATCTCCAATCAACTCAGGTAGCACTCCTTGGATTCTTTTTGTTAGTATTTTGCTTATCAGTTTGTAGATGGTTGTGCAGCAAGCTATGGGCCTGAAATCCATGACAGTATTTGCATTCAGTTTTTTGGGATTAGTGTAATGACAGTGGTGTTTGCTTGCTTTTCCATCTTCCCAGTGGTGAAGAACTGCTGCACTGCTTTAGTAATGTCATTTTTTATTAGATCCCAAGACTGTAGGAAGAACCCAGCTGAGAATCCATCATGCCCTGGGCTTTTGTTTGGATGAATACCCTTTAGAGCATCAGTTATCTCCTGATTTGAAATTGGGGAGATCAGCTTTGAAGCCCAGCAGTTTGAGACACAAGCTCCTTTGCTTATAAAATCAGCATCTAGAGGGCTTATTTCTTTAGGGGTGCCCAAGAGGCTTTTATAATAAGTGATAAAGGCCTCAACTACACCCTCTTGGCTATCCTGGAGCTGCCCATCCATTCCCAAAACTTTCCCAATCAGGTTCTGGCTTTTCCTTGCTGCAATTTTTGAGTAGAAGTAACTAGTGCTGCAGTCTGATTGTGTGTTTAATATCATGAACTTTAGCTCTCTGGTGCAGCATACTAATTTCAGCTTGCTTAATGTTGCAAAAACCCTCTATCAGTTGTTTTTCTTTCTCAAGAAGAGAAGCATCTTGTGGATTGCTTTGAATTTGCCTTTGACATCTCTCAAGGTCCTCCCTACATTTCCTAACCCTCTCAGGAAGGTTTGAGAAAGATTCTTTGTTGAGAGTTACCAAGGCTCTCTTGACTTCTTTCAGCTTCTGAAAAATTCTGTGTATTGGGGATCCATTCACAGACTTATTCCAAGCTTTTCCAACCAACATTGTGTAGTTAGGGTGCTCTCTCCAGCAATTAAGAAATTTGAAGGCTTTTTTCACTTTCTCAACATCACCAATTGTTACAATAATGGGTGAATGATCAGAAATACCTGGTGCCAGGTAGTCTGCATAGGAAGCTGGGTAAGAAGACATCCAACTTGGGTTAACTTGAGCTCTATCCAACTTCTCCCACATCCTTTCATCTCCAGTCTGCTAGTTTGTCCAGGAAAAATCGCATCCATGCCCATTGAGTTCATCCAATTCACTATCCATAAGGCATTCATTGAAATCAACCATATCTATCACATTTGGGGAAGATTTGCCAAGTCTCTCTAAATCTGATCTGACTATGTTGAAGTCTCCAATAACAATCCAGGGATCATTAGTTTTTAGTCCACAAAGATCCTCCACAGAATTCTCCTCTGTTTTGCATCATTGCTTGCATACACAAAAGTGAGATTTGTGGCCTGATGAGAAATCAAATGTTTGATTTTCCCATGGATAAATTGATCTGATTCTTGGATTTTTTCAAACATTACTAGCTGTGGGTCCCAAAAAATCCAGATTCTACCACTAGAGTTGGCAGAGTAGTTATTCTCATAAGACAAGTGCTTGAATAACCCCTGAGTAAGCTTTCCTGAATTGCTTACTTTTATTTTCGTTTCCAAAACCCCTACTATATCTACCTTATTGATCCAGAGGAAGTGCTTAACTTCCTGCTGTTTGAGGGTTGTATTTAACCCTCTAATATTCCATGATGATATTCTCATTTAAGTGGAATGTCTGGTGGGATATTCTCCACTATGTGAGCCTCCTCATTTACCTCCTCATCTCCACTGTTCCCATTATTAATAGCTGCAAAACCTTTGTCAAGGGATAAGGCAACCCCCACACTAAGGCTAGTAAATCTATTACTGATAACTGCTAGTGGACTAATACTTTCCTGGCGTTTTCTAGTTCTCCTCACCACAGTTTTGAACTCCTCTCTTTCCTCTTTTCCTACTACAGGTGAAGGAGTGTCATTAGCTTTCTCTTCAAAATCCTTCTCAATTATTTGCTGTGTTTGTTGAGGCTCTACTTTCTTTCCCTGCTCTTCACCCTGAATTTTCTGCTCCTCAGCTACAGGTTTAGGTCTGTAAACTTGCTTTACAGGGCCTTGCTGCTTGGGTTTTTGATGCTTGCATTTAGATATTTCATGTCCCATTTTCTGACATCCTTTACAGTAGAAGGGCACCCATTCATAGTCTATTCTTTGCTCAATTATTCCACTATATGGGGTGTTTATGGTGACATTCAGTGGCAGATCTTTGGAAATGTCAACCTCGATGAGAACTCGAGCATGTTATGGAATTGTTGTTTTACCATATGTGAGTTTATGGTAGTTATGTACACATTTCATATATTAGTTATGGAAATGTAGTTTACCGTACATAAGTTTATGGTAATCATGAAAATAAGCTTTTGGTAATCATTAAAATATGACATATTCATAATCATGAAATTATTTTATATGTTATGTAAGATAATATTCCATAAGTCAAAAGTCTAATATGACATTTTCTTCATTTTGGTACATATAAGCACCAAATGATGACCTTTAGATTTGAGATACTAATATTAATAATTACAAGTCGCCCTACTATAAATGGTGAATAAAAAATTAATTAAGTGTTATGAACATGTAGTTACCATATGTAAGTTTATGGTAATCATACAAAGAACTCGCTTATTACTTATGAATATGCAATTACCTTATGTAAGTTTTGGTAATTTGAAAAGATGAATCAATATAAAAGTTTTCTTTTATGAGTTATAATAAGATAATATACCATAAGTCAATATTATATTTTAATATTTCAGAAAAGTCTGACATGACATTTTCTACGTTTTGGTAAATATAGGAACCCAATTTTTGTTTTTTTAATGATAAATTCCGAATTGGAGATAGTATTAAAAACGATAAGTCACTCATCAACTATAGGTGGGTAGCAATTCAGCTTATTTATTAATTTCCGAATACTAATAATTAGGAGTATAAGTCAACTGTTTTCCTCCAAAATTGATTATATCTTGGCCATTTAGGTTCTGTATGATATGGTATGAAGATATTTGATTAAATAAGAAGTTATTATTTGCTTTTCTTTTGAAGGAAAAAAGTGAATCTTTGGAGAAGTTCAAGATATTTAAAACTGAGGTAGAAAAACAACGGGTATCCTCAAGGCATGATGTAGAAAAACTTGATGAAAGAACTAGTAGTTGTTTTTTCGTTGGTATCCTCCAAACTCGAAAGGTTACCGATTCTATTGTCCTAATAGAGTTAATCGTATCTTGGAAACACAAAATGCACATTCCTTTGAAAATCATAACTCTTTTTCTCAATCTATTTCTTTTCAGGAGGCGCCTGCATCGTCCCTTGTAGACGCACAGACCCCTCTTCAGCAAAATTTCTTTCATGTGGACCAGTCACCTCATTTAGGGCCACCTTCGTTTTCGCAGGTTGGGGGTGAGACTTCTCACGAGGAACTTGCTCCAGTTCGACGTCCCACGTAAGAAAGCTCAAGTTCATTGTGACGATTATTATCTCTATTTATTGGAATCTGATTTTGACTTTGTTGATGTTGATGATCTTGTCAACTATAAGCTTGCTATGTCGCATCCTAGAGTCGACAATGGAAAATTGCAATGGCCGAAGAGTTGAAATCTATAAAGTAGAACAATGTTTGGGAGCTTGTTGTTCTTCCTAATGGTGCTAAGGCAATAGTTTGCAAGTGGGTTTTCAAAACAAAAAGAAACTCCAAAGGTGTGATTGAAAGATTTAAGGCCATATTAGTAGCCAAGGGTTTTACTCAGAGAGAGTGAATCGATTACACTGAAAATTTTCTCCAGTTTCGTAGAAGGAGTCTATTAGAATTATTTTAGCTCTTGCTACTCACTTGGACCTAGAACTTCAGCAAATGAATGTAAAGATAGCGTTTCTTAGTGGAGATTCATTTGAGGAGGTCTATATGACTCAACCTAAGGGATATGTAGCTCAAGGTCAGGAAGACTTAGTTTGTCGATTCCAAAAGTCGATATATGAGTTAATACACACATCCCGACAATGGCATGTGAAATTTGATGATGTAGCTAGGTCTTTCATTTTTAGAAGCATTAAGATGGATCGTTGTGTTTATACAAAAGTTAGTGGGAGTAGATTTATTATCATGATTCTTTATGTTTATGACATTGTTTTAGCTTCTAGTGATTTAAGTATTAGGGCAGAGACCAAAATGTTTCTTAAGCAGCATTTTCAAATCAAGAATTTAGGTGAAGGATGCTATGTTTTGGGATCAAGCTTGAAAGATATAGATCTAAGAATTACTTGTCTTTATCACAGGAGTCGTATATTGACAATGTACTCAAGCGATTTAATATGGTTGAATGTTCTGGTACTACAGCCCCAGTAGTCAAGGGAGACAAATTACAGAAGAGTCAGTGTCCTTAAATTGAGCTTGAAAAATGAGGAATGCGTAATATTCTATATGCCTCTGCTGTAGGATTCTTACAAGATTTGCAGTTTGTACCAGGCCTGATATGTCTTCTACTAATGGAATGTTGGGAAGATTTCAGAGTAATAATCTCGGAGATATACATTTGAAAGTCGTTAAGAAAGCGATGCGCTATTTAAAGAAGACTCGTTATTTAAACTTTTTTTCAGAAAATTTGATGATCGCGACTTAGTTGGCTATTCTGATTCGGATTTGGCTGGCGACCCTGATGATACTAAATCCACTTCAGGTTATGTATTTACTTTTGGAGGTTCATTTATTAGTTGGCATATTGTAAAGCAAAGTAAGATAGCCACTATGCAAGTCAAATACTTAGCTATTTATGAAGCCGCGAATCATGCTAGGTGGATAAGATTTTTTTACGGGATTGGGTTTAGATGAGTTTGTCCAAAAACCTATTAGTATTTTTTGTGAAATTCTAGTGCAGTGTCATTTATTAAGAATAATAATTCTAATTCCTCCTCCAGACATCAGAGGTTGCAATACTCAGTTCTCGAAGACATAGCAATTGAGCACTTGCTGACCACAGATATGCTTGCAGATCCTTTTACTAAAGGATTAACTCCTTATTTGTTTAAGAGGCATGTTTATTAAAATCATGGGACTAGGTGTTTTTGTTGAAGATGTGCTGTAATTTATTACATTTTGTTGTACTTTGGTTTTTATTAGGTTATGGTTTGAGATGTTGAATTCTTTTAGTTGTCTTTGACAAATTCACTTAATGTCTTGATTATTTGTTATAACCTGTATTTTTGCATATATGTATATGTTACACATGGATGTAGGTTCACTACAGAAATTTGGTGCAGGAAACTTCAGTGTCCTTGTGATTTCATTGGACAACTGAGTTAAGGTGTATGGCTTCTTATGGTTCAGGTTTGGAGCTATAGTGTACTGCTGGACATTGTATGAGAAGGAATAGGATCTTATAAATGGGACTCCAGGACCGCTCTGATCTTACATCTCAGTGGGAGCTGTAGTTCTAGGCTATGTTTATACAGTTGAAATTTGTATATGTGTTAGCTAACTTCAGATTGGTACATTATTTTGGTTTTTAAAGTGGCCGTTGGTCAAGTAAAATTTTCCAATGCTTCATTTTAAATTTGAGAATTTGCAAAGTGTTTTTTGCTGAATAAAAATAATAATACAGTAAATTTTTTACGCTTCCGTTCCTCTTTTGTTATACTTCGGTCTTATTAACTCATTTTCAGTTCATGGTCCAAGTGGGAGAATATTAGACTTATTTTACAGATAAGTACCAATATTACTTAAGGAATAAAGTGTAAGCCAAACCTACAAGGATTCTAATGGTGGTAGGAATCCGATTCAATTATGACTTTAGGATCCCTCTGTGGATGTATGCATATATATGAATACTAGGTGAAAAGCCCGTGCGTTGCACGGGACACTTCACCATACTCGACCATTCTTTTATTTTAATAGTTAATCTAAAAATAAATAAATAAATCATGATAATTCATTAACACGGGACACTTTTCATATTCTTTTTTATTAATTACTTAATCTCAAAATAAATAAATAAAATAACTGATTAAATGTTGGTTGCATAGGATGTCTTCTAATCTCACTAAATCAATTACGAATACTCTTTTTTTTTTGTTATTTTGTAAATCATTTTTCACAAAAGTCTTAAACTTGCAGACATATCTCAACAAAAATCATACTAAACCTTTCAAAAGTATGTGTAAATAGATCTTATATTGAAGTACATTTCGACACGAACTTAATGATACATGTATCGTAATATTCTGATATACGTATCTCCAGTGATAAAAGTTCATATTATGTTTCATGTTTTTTTTTTGATAAAGTATGTTTCATATTGATTACTTTATTACGTAAGAGTTTTACAAATGTCGGACTCTTTGTGTGTATTTTTTAATGTTTTATGTAGATTATTGTAATACTTTATGTGAGAGGTTTGCACGGTACACTTTTTCATATTATTTTTTATTAATTAGTTAATCTCAAAAGTAAATAAAGTATGAGAACTGATTAATTGTTGGTTTGTTAAGATGTCTTCTAATCTCACTAAATCACTTACGCGTATATGAATGTGCAGAGTATTTGTAAATTGAAGTCTTAAACTTGTCGACATATCTCAACCAAAATCATGCTTACCTTTTCAAAAGTATGTGTAAATAGATCTTATATTAAAATACATTTCGACACAAATTTAATGATAGATGTATCGTAATATTTTGACATACGTAGCGCGAGTTATAATATTTTATATCATGTTTCATGTTGATAACTTTATTACATAAGAGTTTTACAAATATTGGACTTTCTGTGTGCATTTTTTAATGTTTTATGTGGATTACTTTAATAATTTAGGTGAGAGTTTAGCAAATGTTGGATTCTCTCTGTGCATTTCTTGACCCCCCGACGCCCTCAATGCGCTCCAAATATATATATATATATATATATATATATATATATATATATATATATATATATATATATTAGATTCGGATTTAGTTTACCACACACGTAATTACGCATGCTGTCTACAGAGAAGACTCCTAGAACCCTGTACCAGTTTCGACCTTTTCGGAGTCTTTCGACTTCCGCTATGTCGATCTTCAGGTCAATAACTTTAGCGCATAAAGATTGTAATACTTTATTTTTTACATCAGCAATACAGAGTACATACTAGGCACTGTTCTCTATAATAAGATTTTAGCACAATACATGAGACGGATAGTCTATCTGTCTCTTGCACCATTTGTACATTTCGCACTTCCATACACATCATCAAACACACAAACTCATCTTACAACAATAATACTACATGAAAAGTATGAACCTTCTAATCTACTTTTCAACGCCTCACACCTTGTAGATTGGTATTGTTCGTATAGTCATAAGTCCTTCTTGAAAATGTTTGCTTACCAAAACTAAAAAAGATGTTATAGCTCTTAATAACAAGGGAGTAATAAAAATATAAATCATATCATCTTGTCATCATCAAAATACACTACGTGGCCTAAAATCGATGTTTTGACATGAAGACCTTAGACCATATTTGGCATGAGCGAGATAATAATTGATCAAAGAGTAAAAAAAAAATAGTTGATAAAAAACAAAGATGCTATATATGTATTGTTTCGGTTAGTTCAATCTAACTATGTTGAGAAATTGCTAATAGCAAATTCCTATAGGTCTACACTACAGACACAATTAATTTGTCTACAATGTAAAATTGAGTTACTAGTAGTAAAATTGAGATCGGAGTAGTAAAATTAATTTTAATGAAAAATTCAGGTAGTAAAATTAATTGTATGAGTAGTAAAATTTTAATAGTGTAGTAAAATTATTGTTGATTGTAGACATTTTTGGGTGTCTACACTGTAGACCTCTAGCATTGTCCCTAATAAGATGTGCATGTTTCAATTCATGTCGAGAGTTTGCACAGGGTTGCCAAAATTTACAAGATAGCCCTCACCGTTAGATTATCCATATATATTATATGTATATATGTAGTCGTCTAATAGGTCTTTAGAAAAACCAAACACTCAAGCAACTCATAATATACCGCCGGTACCGTGATCCGAGGCTTCGAGCTCCTCCTCCTTAAACAAGATCAAGGCATATTTAAACTCTCGTTACAATAAGTCAATTCAAGGGAAAGATGATCCCAATGCAAGAAGTTTACTTATGTGGCATATACATTGTGATTGAAGGCATTGCTTTGGGAGGAATCAAATGTAGTCCCATCATAATGATCATTTAATCTAATGCCTCGGGATCGTTTAATTTGTTGCCCAAAGTAAACGGAGCCATATTGTGTGTAAATGGGATCGTTCCGCATGGGAAAACCCATTTACTATATGGTGTACATCTATTACTATTAACAAACACAAAGTTCGTTTATTATATGCTCAAGGTTTGTACGAATAGCGGCTTTCAGTAATGTTCTGTCGCAATCATTTTTGAGAATGCATGGATATATCTTCATTCTATAGCAAAGCATTCTTGAGTCCATTCTCTAAGCAATAAGAGTCATCATGCATTCATGCATGCATAAGTTTTTCTATATAACTCCTCCTCGAAATTACTTGTGTGTGTTAGTATAAGGACTCGAACTTGGGATAACCCGAAGTATGCATGTAGTTTGGTTAATTTTCTAATCACTATCTCATAAGACATAATTAATCCTTTTTTTATAATGATCATGTAGCATTGGTGAGATTCTAGTCATTCTACATATTGGTTGGACACTCAGATGCCTCAGAAAATTGCATATATCTTGCATAAGGGAATAGCAAGAATAATTCCCCCGTTATATGACTACGTAAACTTTATTCTAAAAACAAACAAGAAAAAAGTCTTGCAAACGTTGAACGCAAATGAGCGGTGTTGAGTATATATATGGTTTTGATGTTGACAAGTGATATTGTGTTCTATGGTTTACTCTCCTCTTCGTATATGCTTTCATGTTGCATTTGTATGTTGATTATGAAGTCGAAAGCATGCATTGGTTAAGGGGAAATTATGTTTGTGTGTCATCTAGTTGTCATCGTCAAAAAGGGGGAAATTGTTGAACCATGTAGTGTACATGTGTTTTGATGATGACAAGATGATATTTTTTTGTTGATTACTCCCTTGTTTATGAGCTAACGTCTTGTTTAGTTTTGGTAAGCTAACATTTCAGGAAGATTGGATTGACCTACGAGTATACGGCTATACCAATGGAGCTACAAGATGTGATGCGTTGAAGACTAGATTAGAAGGTTTATACTTTCCTATAGTCTTTATGTGAGTTGAGTTTGTGATTTATGAAGTGGATGGATGTGCTAAATGCTGCAAGAGACAGACCGACAATCTGTCTCATGTATTGTGCAAAACTGTTATTACAGAGAACATTACCTAGTAGTGTACTCTGTATTGCTGAAACTATTGATTTCGAAATTGGGTTGAAGAAAACGTGATTATCTTTTACAAAGGACTTTTAAAGATACAATTATCTCAAAGATTTATTTTACTTGATTCACATATTTTGGAAAATATTATTTCTTAAACATGAATATATTTTTATTGTTGAACCATGTAGTGTACATGTGTTTTGATGATGACAAGATGATATTGAATTTTATGTTGATTACTCCCTTGTTTATGAGCTAACGTCTTGTTTAGTTTTGGTAAGCTAACATTTCAGGAAGATTGGATTGACCTAGCTACGAGTATACGGCTATACCAATGGAGCTACATGACGTGATGCGTTGAAGACTAGATTAGAAGGGTTTATACTTTCCTATAGTCTTTATGTGAGTTGAGTTTGTGTGTTAAATTGAAGTGGACGGATGTGCTAAATGCTGCAAGAGACAGATCGGCAATCTGTCTCATGTATTGTGCAAAACTGTTATTACAGAGAACAATACCTAGTACTGTACTCTGTATTGCTGAAACTATTGATTTCGAAATTGGGTTGAAGAAAAGGTGATTATCTTTTACAAAGGATTTTTGAAGATACAATTATCTCAAAGATTTATTTTACTTGATTCACATATTTCGGAAAATATTATTTCTTAAACATGAATATATTTTTATATGTGATAATTATGTTTTAGGAAATTTGGAAAAGATTTTATTTGAGATATTATCTTTTAATTATCCTAAATATTTTGAAGAGATATTTTGGTGTCTTGTTTCAAAAATTAATCATCTTTTAAGTTGATTTTATTTTGACTATATTTGAAGATATTTTATAGGATTTCATTTGAGGTAGAATTCTATATTTTATCCTTAACTGATTTTATCCTATTGTTTTAACATGGAATAAAAATGATCTTCTAATTGTTTCCTAATAAACTAAGAGTCTTTTTACTGCATAAAAAGAAGTCTTGATTTTGATAATCATTCAGACGTTTTCTACAATAAAGTTTTGAGCTTAATTTTCCAAAGAAAACCTCCAGACAGTACAGTACCGCATACTGTTCCCTACACTGATATTACACACAATTCTCATCATAGGTCTAAATTGTTACCTCTATCCGCTTGTCTAATAAGCACTATTACGAGGTGATTGCTTTGTACTTTTCTCTTCTAGAGTTAGGTATTTGGGGTATGGGGTTGTACTCGAGTTTCCTATTGTCTTGGGTTGAGAGAGTAGGAATCACAATTGGGTTGATTGTGGGGTTATTCTACTTGTCTTGGGTTGAGCTAGTAGAGAAGAAAATTCTAGTGAATTTTGTGGACGTAGACCTTGGGTTGGGGTCGAACCACGTAAATATTGTGTGTACTCTAATCATTGTTTCGTGCTTTACTTCATAGTACAGATCTGTGCACTGTACCATCACAAACTACAATCTCTAGTTTGTGGTACAGTACACTAATCTGTCTCTTCCGCTGCTTTACACACACATTACTTGAGTAAAATGAAAAATTTCCAACTAAAGTCTATACTCAATTCACCCCCCCTCTTGAGTATATCTCGCGACACGACTCTTCAATTGGTATCAGAGCCTCGTGCTCTTGATCGGCTAACACCTAGAGTAAAGATTCTGAAGATGTCGCGCAAATTAAAGGTTGAAGATGGCAACTGTTTCAAGTGCAACAAATCTGGCCATTACATGAAGGAGTGCCCTTTATGGAAGAAGAGAAAAGTTGCTGGTAGACAAACCGTCAAGGGATCGGACTTATGTCTTATGGCAAATAGTTCAAGTCACGTTGATTCCGAATCCGACGACGACTCACAAGTAAGTCATGATGATTCTCTCACTATTATTATGAAAAAGTTGCATTCTTATTCAAGAAAGAAACTTGTTGAAATTCTAAGTAAAGAAATTGTTACTTGCGATAAATTGAATAAGAGTAAGAAACTTGTCGATGATAAATTGTCTTCTAGTCTTGATCGAATTGCTTGTCTTGAAAAAGATTGTTTTAGACTTAGATCTGATAATGAAGATTTGAAATTTCTTTCGAATGGTCTAACAAGTCAAACTGAAAGTCTTTTTCGTGATAATGATGAATTAAAAGCAAAGTTGATTAAAGATTCTGCTGAGAGTACAAACTGCCAATCTGTTCCCTGTGCTGTTCTTGAAAGTGAAAATTCTACTCTTTTAAAACGGATTGATTCTTTGTCTAAGGAATTAGTTGAGTTAAAAGAGTGTAGAAATGTTGTTCCTCTTGATGTTTATTTTGATTCTAAGTTACATAATGAGCATGCTAAATTAAGTGAAGGTTTTGAAGCGTTCCAAATGCAAAATGAAAAGCTCTTGAAATCAATTAGCGTGTTTGATTCAAAACTTTTTGAGATTCAAAATATGTCAAATAGGTGGAATAATGACAGTAGAGATGTCTAAACAATTCCTCTAGCCGTTTGGATAATTCTCGAAAAAGAGGCTTAAGACATAGTGCTAATAGACAGTACAAATTGGCAGACTGTACCCTTGAAAGACCTAACCATAATAAACATGTTTTTCGTAAAAGAAAAGGTGCTAGAATTCGTGAGTCCTTGACTCATAATTATTATGGTAAGTATGGTTGTGTGTCTAGCCTTTGTGATGCAGAAAAAATTGAACTTGAAAGGAGTCACAAAGTGGCCGGTTAAGAATGTGTGGGTACGAAAGGACTTGTGTGCTAGATTGACTAACCAAAAGGGACCCAAATTTATTTGGGTACCCAAGTCCATGGAATGATTGTTTTGCAGGCTAAAAGTGAGAGGGATCGGGAATAAGGGCGACGATTGACAACTTATCGTTGCTCATGTGCTAATGGACGATTCTCATAATCCTCTCACATAGAGCCTACAAGATGGATGTGTGGCGTGTTAATTGGGTAAGTATGGTAAATCTCACACACATTCCATTAACAAGTTGTGGTAAGTAAGTTGGTAAGTACTTCTCAATCCTTAGAGTTGGGCTCATTGATCTTTGTGGTTAAATGAAGGTAAGAAGTAAAAGAAGCAGTTAAAATGTATGTATATACTTTGTGTGTAATACTTCTCAATATGTGCAGGTGATGATGATACAGATGATATAGGGTTGTCATGGAAGCCACTTGCTCATAGACGAGTTCATTAGAAGACATCTTGAACTCAGGGGGAATGACACATTATTAGATAGAACAGAACTATGTTCTGTACCATCAGTGTTACTCAGGTCAGTAACCAAGCAAGAGACAGTATCTGGTACTGTCTCATCCAGGGAGCAAAGGTATTTCGTGTATATGCATATGTTTATGTTGTTGCTCCTTGTTGCTTCATGGTAAGTTCATGTTTCGGGATTATGGTGTTGTCTTTTGTGTGTGCCTATTTTGTGTGTCACCAAAAGTGGTTTAATGTTTCTGAAAATCCCGTACGCTAGTTGAACTATGTGCATAGAATTTTCACCCTGTTAGAGATCATGTTGATATGAGCATTGTTTGTCTTGAATTATACAATGTTGATGACGAATTGACCATTTCTTACAAAGCCAATTGCTAGATAAATATTTGAGAAATTTCGTTTGGAAATTGGTATAATTAATTGCATTTAGGCCGCTGTTTGTTGTGCTTTCTTTGATGATTGGCTAGTAAAGGTGTTTAATACTAGATATTGTGCTTACGGTGAACCCGTTTATCGCATCTCATGTCCATATCTTTAATAGCAATAGGACTCGCCTTTTTCTCTCTTAGATATATCTATGAAATTGTTCCTAAGTTGCCTAGCTTTGAGTTGAAGTTTTGGTTGAGTTATCTGTAGTCCAATTCATGAATTGAATTAGTGCTTGGTGTTTGATCGAAATGATACCGAGGTAATGTTCAAAGGTGCATGATTGAGAGTCATGGTACACTTCATAACACTGTACCATACGGGGTATTTATGAATATGGCTCTCGAAGATCGAAAATACAAGGGAGGTCATTGGTTAGTTTGCTCTTGTTTTTGAAGCTTTTCTAATGGTACAGTATGAGGGACTGTACTAGTGTTTGCTCATCACTTTTCAAAGCTTCATGGCGATTTTGGCAGTAGCAACTACAAGCGACAGAGCAAGCTATTGCATGGTAGAGTATTTTACGGAAAATCAAGACAATATGATCCAAATTCTGGTATGAAAAGATTATGAGGTATTGGTTGTTATTCTTTTCCTGATGTATGGAGGAAATCAAATTCAAGAAATTTTCGAAAATATTCTTGCTGATTTTCAGAGAGATAATGTTATATATTGTAAGTGTTCTCCAAAAAAAAAAAAAAAAAATGAATTTTGCTTGGCAGAACACGATGGTTTCTATCTCTTACATATATAGCCTATATGCTCATTGTCGAACACTCCCAAACCATGGCTCCATGGTTTCTTACTCCGACATGCTGAACACCACTGCTCTTTGTTCTAGTGCTGGTAGACCTTCACATCCGACACTCTGCTTCGACGCCGTCAACGCTATTATATGATGAGGTTATCAAATGGGCAGCCCTGCTGCAATGTCAAAAGTTGGTCCTTATAAGGTACGAAGTTGGGTCTCGTTCTGTCGTTCTTCAATTTCTCACAAGTCTCCGATTTCCATTACTGGTATGATCCGAGTTTCGCTCATTTATGAGATTATCGATTGCAAGGTTGAGTTGTTAATTTGTGAAAAGGGTCTGCTACTTTTGTGTGTGAAATAGAGCCATGAGATTGCAATTCCGAGCTATATGTGCTACTGTGGACGATGAAATTATGAGCCTTGTATTAGTCGTTCCAGTACCTTGGTTTGCAGGGTAATTTGCTTGAAGTTTGGTGCATTCTGGTTGTTTTGAAAATCTTTGACTATTGCATGCCAAGTCGAAGTTGGGCTGAATTACTTTGTTAATTTGCTGATACGTATTGGAGGCAAGATTAATTTGCAAAGAAGCATGAGTCAACAGGGTCATGCTTGTTTATTCATAAAATGGCAAGAACAATGAATGTGCAGCACGTGGGTAGTAATTGCCAAGGTTGTTCCCAAGATTTTCTACTCCTGGTTTACCACTGCACAAGTATCATCTGATTGTTTTTATTGAGGCTGGGTTAATCAAGTAATAATACATGGATGCAATTTGGTGTTTCGTGCATATATAATTGATTAATGATTGCTCTTTTGGGAGCATATGACGTGGAGAAGGCTACCCCCATGGTGACTAATATATATGGCAGATTGGCAGTGATAGTTTTAAGCTAAGGGGGAACAAAGTATATTGGAAAGCAGAAAACTCGAGCTCTCGGCAATTATTCGACAAGGACTGCTATTTGATCAAATTGCTTGTTTCATCTGATGGTATTGGTACTGATGGCTTACCTGTACTAATAATGATAACTCCTGTCGATCACCTTGCTTGGTGATATGGTGTGCACTGATTTTGGTTTTTCTCTCCATGGACTATATAGTTAACGAAACTATTGCTAATTCTTCCTACTAGAATTGTGACCTAGTCTTTTCTTGATGTAGCTAGATTGATATTAGGATTGAGATATTTGAGCTCTCTTTTTGGACAATTTGCGTGACTTTCACGAGTTTGGTTCACACCCACTTTATCCATTTTCGATGATGCCAAGAGGGGGCAAAATAACTTAGATGCAGCGACTTGCTTGATATTAAACCTTGTCAAGAACCTTATTTCTCTTTTACGTCTTTGGTAGGTTGCGTAGACTTGGTTTTATGATGAGATGTTGTTCTTGACATGATAGGCTCTACTCATACTTGATCTCTTGATAAGTGAACTTGTTCTAATGCTTGGTTTATGGTACGCTTGTGTTGAGGAGGAACTTTGGTTGCTTGTCACCATCAAAAAGGGGGAATAATGTTGAGTATATATGGTTTTGATGTTGACAAGTGATATTGTGTTTTATGGTTTACTCTCCTCTTCATATATGCTTTCGTGTTGCATTTGTATGTTGATTATGAAGTCGAAAGCATGCATTGGTTAAGGGGGAATTATGTTGTGTGTCATCTAGTTGTCATCGTCAAAAAGGGGGAAATTGTTGAACCATGTAGTGTACATGTGTTTTGATGATGACAAGATGATATTGAATTTTATGTTGATTATTCCCTTGTTTATGAGCTAACGTCTTGTTTAGTTTTGGTAAGCTAACATTTCAGGAAGATTGGATTGACCTACGAGTATACGGCTATACCAATGGAGCTACAAGATGTGATGCGTTGACGACTAGATTAGAAGGTTTATACTTTCCTATAGTCTTTATGTGAGTTGAGTTTGTGTGTTAAATTGAAGTGAACGGATGTGCTAAATGCTGCAAGAGACAGATTGGTCATGTATTGTGCAAAACTGTTATTACAGAGAACAGTACCTAGTATAGTACTCTGTATTGCTGAAACTATTGATTTCGAAATTGGGTTGAAGAAAACGTGATTATCTTTTGCAAAGGATTTTTAAAGATACAATTATCTCAAAAATTTATTTTTCTTGATTCACATATTTTGGAAAATATTATTTATTAAACATAAATACATTTTTATATGTGATAATTATGTTTTAGGAAATTTGGAAAAGATTTTATTTGAGATATTATCTTTTAATTATCCTAAATATTTTGAAGAGATATTTTGGTGTCTTGTTTCAAAAATTAATCATCTTTTAAGTTGATTTTATTTTGATTATATTTGAAGATATTTTATAGGATTTCATTTGAGGTAGAATTCTATATTCTATCCTTAACTGATTTTATCCTATAGTTTTAACATGGAATAAAAATGATCTTCTAATTGTTTCCTAATAAACTAAGAGTGTTTGTACTGCATAAAAAGAAGTCTTGATTTTGATAATCATTCAGACGTTTTCTACAATAAAGTTTTGAGCTTAATTTTCCAAAGAAAATGTCCAGACAGTACAGTACCGCATATTGTTCCCTACACTGATATTACACACAATTCTCATCATAGGTCTAAATTGTTACCTCTATCCGCTTGTCTAATAAGCACTATTACGAGTGTAATACCCCAGATTTCAGAGGAAGTTTCTAAGAGATTAAAGGCTCATATGAGTGCTTAAAGGGATTGATAGTGCTACTCATACTAATAAAGTCGACTTTCCTTTTAGGAAGCCTATGTGATAAGAACTCCACAGTGAAGCGTGCTTGACTGGGAGCAATTTCAGGATGGGTGACCTCCTGGGAAGTTTCCCAGGGTGCGCATGAGTGATGTCAAAATGCGCCGGAAGGACCAGTGTTGGTTTATGGGGTCAGCACACAGCCTGACAAGCTACCATAGGTGACTACTTCCGGCTCAGGCGTTGAGCCAGGGCATTACAACGAGGTGATTGCTTTGTACTTTTCTCTTATAGAGTGAGGTATTTGGGGTACGGGGTTGTACTCGAGTTTCCTATTGTCTTGGGTTGAGAGAGTAGGAATCACAATTGGGTTGATTGTGGGAAAATTTGCCACATAGCACCTTTTGTGTTTTCGAATTTAACAGCTAGCACCTTTTATGTTCAATTCTACCAAATGACACCTTTAATTTGCTTATTTTTAATAAATCACACCAAATAGCCAATTTCCGGCCAAAATTTGGTTGACTCCGACGTTGGCTCGTGTGACCATCACGCGCTGCTTATTTTCTTCTTTTCTTTCCTTCCCCTCCCAAAATCAACCCGACATTCTCCTCACTGTAATGCTCCTCTTCTCTTCATTTCTCTTTCCCTCCAAAAACTTTCCCCAATTATTAGATTGTCTTCCTCACATTCAGTCTTCAACAACCATCACTAATTACGTCCTCTCTGTCATCATTGAAGTGACGTGGATTGCAAAACATAAAAGCTTGACAGGTACCCCTATTTTCTTGTTCTCTCTCCTTTTTTTTTTTGTGTTCTTGGTAGATGTTGAACCTTAATGAACTCAAATATATAGGTACGTTTAAAGTACTTCATTAGCTTAATTGAATCAATTGGAGTTGGGTTCCGCCCTACAAAAATTTAGTTCATTGTGGATTTGTTTTTGAATTAAACCCTAATTTTCAATCAAATTGTTCAACAACTTTGTTTGTGTGTTTATATACTGGTTAATTGATTATTGAATTGATAATTGATTTCATTTCATTCGAATATTAGACTAAATTGAATATAGAAATTGATTTTATTGGATGATAAAACCACAATTTAATTGAATGATAGAACCCTAGGAATAACGGAAAAAAAAATCAAGTATAGAGAATGTAAAACCAATTAAACAACTTACCTGATTAAAATTGGAAAAGAGAAGGAAGAAATCAATAGAAACAAAGAGGGGGAAGAAGAGAAGAAAATAAGAAATGAAGAAGAGCAGTGAGATGTCGGGTTGATTTTGGGGGGAAAAGGAAAGAAAAGAAGAAAATAAGCATCACGTGAGTCAACGCCGTAGTCAAACAAAATTTTGGCCGGAAATTGGCTATTTGGTGTGATGTATTAAAAATAAGCAAATTAAAGGTGTCATTTGACAGAATTGGACGTAAAAGGTGCTAGTTGTTAAATTCGGAAACATAAAAGGTGCTATGTGGCAAATTTTCCTTGATTGTGGGGTTCCTCTACTTGTCTTGGGTTGAGCTAGTAGAGAAGAAAATTCTAGTGAATTTTGTGGACGTAGACCTTGGGTTGGGGTCGAACCACGTAAATCTTGTGTGTACTCTATTCATTGTTTCGTGATTTACTTCATAGTACAGATCTGTGCACTGTACCATCACAAACTACAATCTCTAGTTTGTGGTACAGTACACTAATCTGTCTCTTCCGCTGCTTTACACACACATTACTCGAGTAAAATGAAAAAGTTCCAACTAAAGTCTATACTCAATTCACCCCCCTTCTTGAGTAGACCTGGCAAAAGTGACCCCAGACCCGAAACCCGACCCGAAATTTTTGACTCGAACCCGGTTACACCCGAAATGATATCACCCGTATTTGACCCAAACCCGGTTACACCCGACCCGAACCCGATTATCACCCGAAGTTGCCCCGAACTTAACTAACCCGACCCGATTATCACCCAAACCCGAATAGACCCGTACTAAATTGACTTGAATTTTTTGATTTCGCATACTATATGTCTAACCTTTGATTTAGTGATACGAGCATTTCACACCAATCAATTTTGTATCATATAAAGTGAGTATATTATATGGCATAATGTTCCTAGTTTTCACATGAAACGAGTACTTAAACAAACTGATTTAATGTTTTCCATCTATATTTGGTCAATCAATAGGAAATAAATGTAAATAGTACAAATCTAATCATGGTTCGTCTCGATTCTTCAACTAGACCCGAATTAACCCGACTCAAATTGATCCGATCCGTATGAACCCGACCCGAACTAACCCGAATAATTTGACCCGTACCCGAAATTGACCCGAAGAATGCTAGACCCGAAGTGTTCCGAACCCGACCCAACCCGAAGTGGCCCGAATTTTATAGTCCACCCGAATTAACCCAGCCCGAACCAACCCGACCCGACCCCGACCCGAACGACCCGTTTGCCAGGTCTACTCTTGAGTATATCTCGCGACACGACTCTTCAAGCGGCTGAGCTCCTAATTAATACGACGTTATTTTTCTACCTGAATTATTGTTACGGTATGAAATAGCGTTGGTTCTATACTTTTCTTTTCTAAAGATTGAAAATTGCAGAAATTGAAATTGACCTTATAGAGCAAGGTCAAAACGAAGCAGAGAGTGTGAAGACCTTATAAAAGCATTTGATGATGATGTGAAGGATACGTAAATACGTAGGCGATAGTGTGAAGACTACTCCTTATACGAATAATACTCGCATAATTAATTCCCGGCCAACGAAGTTTAGCTAGCTAGTGTTTAACAAAATAATGAATCTAAATATCTAATACTTGCGTAGTTACGTGGTTGTACGATTAAGATAGTGAAATTAAAATAAAATTTATTAAAATGGTAATTGCATTAAAAAGACACATGGAATTACAACGAAATTACCATCATATTATAGTAGTAAAATTCATGTCAAACTTAGACAATCTTTACTTTTAACAGTTTTGAGTGAGCATCATGTGCTAAACCTCCTACGTAACATTTTTTATCACTTAACCATATACTATAGTTTTCATATGAAAAATCCCCTCGTAAATGTTGCAAATAACATGCATGGCTTCATTTTTACGTAAGCTTTATTGCATATAGTAATTAATAACTATTAACACCTAACATAATTTTTTTTTTTTTAAATTAAGATGATGAAGTGAGTCTAATATGCGAGCGTGGGAGGAGGAGTGTACAAGCTCATCAGCTTCATGGCCCCTTGCCGACGCCGTAGTCACCGGCCGCTAACTTTTTCGGCATCACGCCACCTCGTTGACGCACACACCTTTCTGAATATTAATATTAATATTATTATCATTTATAAAACTCCTCCACCATCCTTTAACTGCAAATGCAAGCACGAAAAATCATTGGCTGTCTTCAATAGTTTGCGTTCAGACAGATCTAAAAGACTACGAGGAGAGAGAGAGAGAGAGAGAGAGAGAGAGAGAGAGAGAGAGAGAGAGAGAGAGAGAAGAGAGAGAGAGAGAGATAGAGAGAGAGTATGGGATCGCCGAGCAACGGCGGGGTTCCGCCGGGGTTTAGGTTCCACCCGACGGATGAAGAGTTGTTGCATTACTATCTTAAGAAGAAGGTTTCTTTTCAGAAGTTTGACATGGAGGTTATTAGGGAGGTTGATTTGAACAAAATGGAGCCTTGGGAACTCCAAGGTATGTGTATCGTCTTAGACTCGAAAATTTTCTTTTTCATCATCCAATTTAGTGTGATCGACATGTATGTATATGGAAAAAGTTATAGTCTTTCCGTTCTCGTAGATTTTATAATTGATATTATTCATAAATATTCGAAATAAACGCTAAGAATCCAAAAGATCCAATCTAATTTCCCGTAACAAACCTAGTCGATCAAATGATGCGTATAAGATCAGATGGTTAGTATATATAGATCTCTTCATTTTTGTGTTCATTTGATTCACGTACAATTGAAAGACTATAGTGGACAGTGCGTCTAGATATGGTCCAAGTAATATGTTTTTTTACCAAGTAGGATTCGATGGATAAGTCAGACATATATGACAGGTTTTGGTTGAGATTTGGATTAGACAAGCATGCATATAATGCATGTATTTTTTTTTTTTTTGACGGGGCATATAATGCATGTAGTATACGGAGCATGACAGGTTTTTGTTTTGATTGAATTTATTAGGAATATTAGTTAGGAATAACTGAATAAGATGTCCAACAAGAAGAAAAAAAAATACAACACGGAGTATGAGCTCAGTGTTCCAGCTTGGAAGTATAATTAAACCGCTCATAATGTTCAATGAAGGTGAATATATTTCAAAACTGATAGTTTAGTCTTAATCCAAACAAAAAAAAAAAAAAAATCACCATTTTGATCGACATTCCTAATGGATTGACCATTGAATTAGGTGAATAGTACGGATTATTAATGAGATTATTTCTAACTTTTCACCGCTTTAACTCTTATGATTTAGTATGACAATTGGTTGAGCTTTAATTTATTGTTACATACATGTCCGTTATTAATTTACTACTAATTATATAGTAGTATGTTCTAAAACAGAAAAAATATATAGTCTTGCTTTGAGTTAGCATGTACACTATATGTCTGACTAAATTGTGTATAGTTTCGTAATTTGCAATGAAATTGATAAAGTAAATAATGCGAGGTTGTGTTTGACAGAGAGATGCAAAATTGGATCAACTCCACAAAACGAGTGGTACTTTTTCAGCCATAAGGATAGGAAGTACCCAACAGGATCAAGGACAAACAGAGCAACAAATGCAGGGTTTTGGAAAGCCACAGGGAGAGACAAATGCATCAGAAACACGTTTAAGAAGATCGGCATGCGTAAAACTCTGGTCTTCTATCGCGGTAGAGCTCCCCACGGCCAGAAGACCGATTGGATCATGCACGAGTACCGTTTAGAAGACGGCGATGACCCTCAAGGAACCTCTAACAATGTGAGTCGCATCATCTCATCATATAAGTATTATTGAATTCACTAGACCTGTAACGTTATCGACCATCAAGTTCGTTATATATTAAGTTACAATTACATTTCCGAAGAGTACAGTACAGTGTGTGTTAATAATAATCTTTGAGACGTGTTGCTGATTTTTTGGTAAATTATTTTACAGGAAGATGGATGGGTGGTATGTAGAGTGTTCAAGAAGAAGAACTTATTCAAGGTCGGAGGTGAACAAGGAGGCACAACAAGTAGTACCACCTCAGCAGATCATCAACTCCTAATAGCAGGATCAAGCAGCAACAACAACCAATCTCGACCCTTCATACCTAGAGATCATCACACCACTCACTACAATAATCATCACCATCATCTCTTATTACGTAACGAACAAGCAACATCCACATTTGATCTGTACATGAATAAGCCTGACCTAGGGCTTCACAGTAACTACACTCACCAACACCAGATCCCAGCCCTTCCTCATCACACTGACTACACCACTACTCACCCCCATCAACTCTACCAAGCTGCACCAGCCTGTGATGCGGGTCCCACCTTAGAGATGGCGGCATGCGAGCCGTCTGATCCTCACCATCAGGGGATCAACGAGTGGACGATGCTCGACCGGGCCGTCGCCGTGAGCCAGCAGCAGGAGGAGGAACAGGCAGTGGCAGCTAATGCAAATGACTTGTCCACCACGGTTCATCATCATGAGATGAACCAACAACAGCAACAGGAACAACTTTCTCTACGCGGGGAAATGGATTTCTGGGGTTATGCCAAGTAATTAATTAAACTGATTTTTTTTTCTTTTTTTGCATTTGTTTAATTTGGGTATTAATTATTTTCACTGGGATTTTAATTTTAATTAGAATTATGACATGTAAAGTGCAGTGAAAGTAGCACACACTAGTACACTACTCACAATTTTTTTTTTTGTTTGCATATAACAACATTGTTTGGTGCATATAATTAAACAATCTCTGATGATTAATTGTATCAACACTATACTTCCAATTAGGTTAATTATTCTATCAACTACATTTGGAAATTGTAATTCCCTTGTAGTACTATTATCCTTATGTGCACTATGGATCGGAGTATATGTATATTAATAGTCTCATTCATGCAATCTCAAAAATGGTCTCTTGTCTGTAGATGCAACGTGAATATGACTCACTCAATGCACTCCTACTGTCTTACATTTGGAAGAACTGTAATTCGTTCTTTTTTACGTCATTTTTTTTTTCTTGACAACTGCTTTTTTACGTCTTATTGGCGGCCAATAACATAAAAGGATTCCGAAAGAACAAAATCTTTTTTTTTTTCATTTACGATCATAGCAACAATTGGATCAGATTCAATTTCGCATGCGTGCCCTTTGAAAACTGTTGGGATATCTCTCCATAAGGAGGAAGAACTCATATGGTATGAGTTTATGAAGTAAGGGGGGAAAGTCCTTTTTACCCTTACTAATGTGTGGCTTCTTGGAGAACCTTTGCCAAACACAAAATGGGTGTTTGAGAGCAGAAAATCAGAGAGCAAGACAACAACCACACAAACACATACACAAAGAGAGAGAAAGAGAGAGAAAGGGGGAAGAGCAAACCCATATAACCCTAAAAACCCAGATTTTGAGTGACCGTTTCGAGGCCCGAACGAGCTCGGATTGCAGCGAAATTTGGGGAGGATGCTAGTGTATATGGGAGCTTCATTTCTGCCAAGTTTGAAGGTCTTTCGACCTCTCTAAGTGATATTTTTGTTCTACTCTTCTTTGGTGTATTTTGGTGTTTTTCCTCACTAGTTAGTGGAGTAGTGTGTGGTTGGTTGTGCCAAGATTGTTACCTTGAGATTTTGGTTGCCTCTAGGTGAGCGTAGGGAGATTGTATTGTTGTATCCCATTGGTTATTGATTAATTAGTGGAAGGGCTTGGTAACGGCTTACGGTACTTGTGGTTTTCTCCCGCATTGGGTTTCCACTTATATCTTGTGTGTCACATGATTGTCGTTGTTGTATGTGTGGGGGCTGTTTTGATCACCTTAGTTGTGCTATATTGTTGGTTGGTTCAAGTAGATTGGTTGGTAGTGTTGATTGTCCATATAGCAACACGAAAGGGGTAATTGGTTTTTTTTTTTTTGTTGCTTCCGCTAGTAATTGTGCCCATTTTCCCAGCATAGTGGTATGAGAGCCACGGGTTTGTGGCTTGTGGATGCTTGTGTTGCTTGGTAGAGATGGATGATAAGAGCCTTACTCGTGGGATGGATCCGTTGACATCGGGGAATTATTCCACATGGAAGACCCAAATGGAGGATCTTCTTTATTGTAAAGATTTGTATGAACCCATATTGAGTGAAGAGGTACCAACCGGTGTAGTTGAGAAAGAATGGAATCTTTTGAACCGTAAAGCCGTTGGCTGCATTAGGCAATTTGTTGATTCGTCAGTTTTGTCACATGTTGCTGATGACACAAATGCTTATGTAATGTGGAAGAAGTTCGAGTCCACCTATGCGAGAAAGAACGCCTTGAATAAAGCCTCAATTATGAGAACACTTGTGAAATTAGAATACAAGGATGGAGAGCGTGTCGTTGTACACTTGAATGATTTTCAAGGTTATGTGAATCAATTGCCGGCAATGAAATTGTTGTTAGATGATGAGTTGCAGGCATTATTGTTTTTTAGTTCTTTGCCTGAAACATGGGATACTCTTGTGATGTCACTTAGTAACTCGGCCCCGGAAGGAAAGCTCACAATGGATGTTGTAAAGTCGAGTGTGTTGAATGAAGAGGGTAGAAGGAAGGATATGGGTTCCTCTTCAGATTATTCGGGGGCAAATGTTGCGGAATGCCTAAGCCGAGGAATAAACACAACTAGAAAGGGTGATGATAGTCGATCGGAATCTAGGGGGAGATCAAAATCGAAGAGTGGTATTACTTGTTATTATTGTGATGAGCCCCGACATAAGAAATTCCAATGTCGGAATTGGAAACGTGGCAAAAGGAAGAAAAAGGAGAAGAAGGGCCAAAATTCCAAGGGTGAGAGTGATAGTGATGATGACAACACCTCCGCATTTGCAACTAGTGATGAGTTATTTTTCGTTGGTGATGATACTAGTCTTGATATGTCATTCCAAGAGTGTTCTTGGATTGTTGACTCGGGTGCTTCGTATCATTACACCTCACATGTGAAGTGTTTCTCTTCTTACACTAGTGGCGATTATGGCTATGTAAGAATGGATAATGGTGAGATGTCCAAGGTTGCCGGAATGGGTACGGTTTGCTTGGAGACTACACTTGGTTGCAAATTGTTGCTTGAGAATACTAGGCACGTTCCCGATGTTCGTGTGAATTTGGTTTCCGTGGAAAAGTTGGATGAAAATGGTTATGTGAGCCGTTTTGGTAATGATATGTGGAAGCTTACCAAAGGTTCATTGATTGTGGCTCGGGGTAAGAAACAATGTAATAGCTACTTAATGCAAGCTAGAGTGTGAAAAGGGAAGAAGAGTGATGCATCAAATTCTTTCATGGAGCCGAAGCTTGATCATGGTACGAAAGGTATGAATATCCTCCCTAATGGTATATCTCTTTCTCCTAATTGTATGTCCTGATCATGGGGGAGAAAGAAGACGGATGAATTGTTGTGGTGATGTTGCTTGTGAGAGCAAAGTGGTGAAACCTACTCTTGTTGAGCATAGGTTTTCACATCCACCACTAGGGATGCCTCTTGTTAGAGATGTTGGAGATAACTAGCGGAATGTTGATGTAAATCAAAAGAAGTGGGTACAAGTCATGCGAGAAGAACCGCAAGCCTTGCATGAGAGTCCTACTAGTGAGCCGGTAAAGTCGCCTTAGGGCAAAGAAGCATCTAATAAAGGTGAGCGAATGTTAAAAAAAGGGAAGCTCACAACATGTAGTGAGACATGGTGTGAATGGTGTTGGTTATCCTCGGATTTGTGAGTCATCAACAAAGTCCATATTGTTGAGGCAATGTGAGAAATTGAATGTTGTTGATGGTGTATCCAAGAGAGCTACTTTTACCTTACTCGAAAACAAGTTGAATGCTTGTAAGAAGAAGCGGGTGTGGTAGGTTCCTCCTTATGTCGTGAGGGGGAGATTTGTTGGGATATCTCTCCATAAGGAGGAAGAACTCATATGGTATGAGTTTATGAAGTAAGGGGGAAAAGTCCTTTTTACCCTTACTAATGTGTGGCTTCTTGGAGAAAATCAGAGAGCAAGACAACAACCACACAAACACATACACAAATAGAGAGAAAGAGAGAGAAAGGGGGAAGAAGAGCAAACCCGTATAACCCTAAAAACCCAGATTTTGAGTGACCGTTTCGAGGCCCGAACGAGCTTGGATTGCAGCGAAATTTGGGGAGGATGCTAGTGTATATGAGAGCTTCATTTCTGCCAAGTTTGGAGGTCTTTCGACCTCTCTAAGTGGTATTTTCGTTCTACTCTTCTTTGGTGTATTTTGGTGTTTTTCCTCACTAGTTAGTGAAATAGTGTGTGGTTGGTTGTGCCAAGATTGTTACCTTGAGATTTTGGTTGCCTCTAGGTGAGCCTAGGGAGATTGTATTGTTGTATGCCATTGGTTATTGATTAATTAGTGGAAGGGCTTGGTACCGGCTTATGGTACTTGTTGTTTTCTCCCGCATTGGGTTTCCACTTATATCTTGTGTGTCAAATGATTATCGTTGTTGTATGTGTGTGGGAGTTGTTTTGATCACCTTAATTGTGCTATATTGTTGGTTGGTAGTGTTGATTGTCCATCTAGCAACACGAAAGGGGTAATTGGTTTTTTTTTTTGTTGCTTCCGCTAGTAATTGTGCCCATTTTCCCAACATAGTGGTATCAGAGCCACAGGTTTGTGGCTTGTGGATGCTTGTGTTGCTTGGTAGAGATGGATGATAAGAGCCTTACTCGTGGGATGGATCCGTTGACTTCGGGGAATTATTCCACATTGAAGACCCGAATGGAGGATCTTCTTTATTGTAAAGATTTGTATGAACCCATATTGAGTGAAGAGGTACCAACCGGTGTAGTTGAGAAAGAATGGAATCTTTTCAACCGTAAAGTCGTTGGCTGCATTAGGCAATTTGTTGATTCGTCAGTTTTGTCACATGTTGCTGATGACACAAATGCTTATGTAATGTGGAAGAAGCTTGAGTCCACCTATGCGAGAAAGAACGCCTTGAATAAAGCCTCAATTATGACAACACTTGTGAAAGTAGAATACAAGGATGGTGAAAGTGTCGTTGTACACTTGAATGATTTTCAAGGTTATGTGAATCTATTGTCGGCAATGAAATTGTTGTTAGATGATGAGTTGCAGGCATTATTGCTTTTTAGTTCTTTGCCTGAAACATGGGATACTCTTGTGGTGTCACTTAGTAACTCGGCCCCGGAAGGAAAGCTCACAATGGATGTTGTGAAATCGAGTGTGTTGAATGAAGAGGGTAGAAGGAAGGATATGGGTTCCTCTTCGAACTATTCGGGGGCAAATGTTGTGGAAGGCCTAAGCCGTGGAAGAAGCACAACTAGAAAGGATGATGGTAGTCGATCGGAATCTAGGGGGAGATCAAAATCGAAGAGTGGTATTACTTGTTATTATTGTGATGAGCCCAGACATAAGAAATTCCAATGCCGGAAATGGAAACGTGACAAAGGGAAGAAAAACGAGAAGAAGGGCCAAAATTCCAAGGGTAAGAGTGATAGTGATGATGATACCACCTCCGCATTTGCAACTAGTGATGAGTTATTTTTCGTTGGTGATGATACTAGTCTTGATATGTCATTCCAAGAGTGTTCTTGGATTGATGACTCGGGTGCTTCGTATCATTACACCTCACATGTGAAGTGTTTCTCTTCTTACACTAGTGGCGATTATGGCTATGTAAGAATGGAAAATGGTGAGATGTCCAAGGTTGCCGGAATGGGTACGGTTTGCTTGGAGACTACACTTGGTTGCAAATTGTTGCTTGAGAATGTTAGGCACGTTACCGATGTTCGTGTGAATTTGGTTTCCGTGGGAAAGTTGGATGAAAATGGTTATGTAAGCCGTTTTGGTAATGATATGTGGAAGCTTACCAAAGGTTCACTGATTGTGGCTCGGGGTAAGAAACAATGTAATAGCTACTTGATGCAAGCTAGAGTGTGCAAAGGGAAGAAGAGTGATGCATCAAATTCTTTAATGGAGCCGAACCTTGATCATGGTACGAAAGGTATGAATATCCTCCCTAATGGTATATCTCTTTGTCCTAATTGTATATGTCTTGATCATGGGGGAGAAAGAAGACGGATGAATTGTTGTGGTGATGTTGCTTGTGAGAGCAAAGTGGTGAAACCTACTCTTGTTGAGCATAGATTTTCACATCCACCACTAGGGATGCCTCTTGTTAGAGATGTTGGAGATAACTAGCGGAATGTTGATGTAAATCAAAAGAAGTGGGTACAAGTCATGCGAGAAGAACCGCAAGCCTTGCATGAGAGTCCTACTAGTGAGCCGGTAAAGTCGGCTAAGGGCAAAGAAGCATCTAATAAAGGTGAGCGAATGTTAAAGGGAAGCTCACAACATGTAGTGAGACATGGTGTGAATGGTGTTGGTTATCCTTGGATTTGTGAGTCATCAACAAAGTCCATATTGTTGAGGCAATGTGAGAAATTGAGTGTTGTTGATGGTGTATGCAAGAGAGCTACTTTTACCTTACTCGAAAACAAGTTGAATGCTTGTAAGAAGAAGCGGGTGTGGTAGGTTCCTCCTTACGTCGTGAGGGGGGGATTTGTTGGGATATTTGTAACAACCTTAAATTTTGACCAACTATAAATAGAAATAAATTTAGAATTGTCACGCCGCAATTGAATTGCTAGGCTAGAAATTCAACTCCAATAAACCAACGGAAAATAAAATAGCTGAAGTCTTTAAATGTCGAGCTATAGTTCTCAAAACGAAATTCAAATTACATAGTCAAAACGAAATGAAGTCTGAGATAAAACCAAGTCTTTCGAAAACCCCAACATGATCAGCTTCGTAAGCATGCAGCCATATCATCAAGACCTGTCAACTATGCCATCGAAGATTGACATAGGCCCCAGAACACGGTAGAGACGAACCAGAGAACAGAACGTCAGCACAGGCTAAGTAAGAACTAACAAGCATAAAGAATAAATAAGATACGCGCCTTGAGGCACGTAGCTAACAAGAACGAATTGACGTTATAACATAGGAATATCAATAGCAACAGAGTGTATTATCAAAAGAGCATCGTCGCTCAATATATAAATTACTTAATCATATTTTCGGCCAGGGTCCTACCCCATAGCCCCCACTTAACGAACTTTGTTCGAGGTAGAGTTGTAATTATCGCCCTAATAATCTCGAGTGTGCACACCCCTCGCAAGACAGGCCGGTAGGACGAGTTCCCATCTAGGAGGAAGACTATTAGGAAGTCGGTAGCTAATCCGACCCTACGTACCTTGATCAGAGGTATATCAAACGATGATCGGTCGAGCCGAATCCATCGTACTCTAGGTGGAGTCATTTATTTTCTTTCATCCATTTTATATACGTTATTCACGCGTGCATTATTTGACGATATAAATTATAATGATCATAATCGATAGATACTTGAAGTGAAACAAAAACACAAGCGACAAACATACACACCACTCGACCGAGTGGCCGAGTGGTGGTCTCGGCTAAAGGCCGAAGGGCCGAGGAAGGCAAGACTGCCGAAGGGCCGTGGGGAGTATGGTGGTCGAAAGACCGCAAACGAACATTGATAAGACGGAAGGAAGATATGCTCAATGATATAAGTAGGCACAAGCGAAACGGATAATGAGAATGAACGTATAAAGCAAGAATATATGATGTTCAAGCGAATTAGTGTATCAAACGAGATAATGGCTAGTGAGAGGTTTGTGATCAACGTTCTTACCTTCCAACGCTAATCCTTAATCATCCAATTATAAACTCAATGCACAATTCCCTAATCAAAAAGATGTAACCATAAGTCTTACAACTCTCAACTATCACTAATATGAAACGGATCCACAAGGGACAGTGGTAAAGAAACACAAATAACGTCTACCTCCGATATTGGATGACCACCAAATTTTAGTATGTTTTAGAAGGGTATGTGAGAAACCTCTCCTCAAACTTTCGTCCACAAACTCCAAGCGGATCAACAGGAATCAATTTCAGAATGAACCACGAATAACAATTAGGGTTTACTCACGAAAACCAATGTAACTTTTGATAAAGAAGTCTAGGCCTTACTAATTTTGGATATGTTTTCAAAACTATAGTTAGGAACATCCCCACAAAATATCGTCTTAAAATATCTTCTGAGTCGATGGGAATCATCAGAATACCGAGGCGGCGACACAGTTTCCGGGTAGATAGATACAGCTCTACTAAAACAGCTCTACAGTGAGTATCCCATGTAATCTTGGCATGATCTACATGTTGTTAGATTTGTATCGAAATCACGGTTCTAACGCCACAAACCACGACTTAAGAAAAGGTCGTATGAGAATGTTATGTGTGTTTGAAGTTGACACAGTTGTGCTGAGATCTTATGCGGGTGGAAGCTACGAAAAGAAGAGAGAGGGAGAGAAGGAGGCTGAATGGTTATTAAATAAAGCAAGGGTTTTCTTTATTATATGTATATATAGGTATGAGGGTAGACTCGGGTTTGGGCTTTATTCGTTGGGTGAGATGAGTGATCCATAAACGCGACCCAAACTCAATTATAGGAACTCATTTTATCTTCCAATAATTTATTTAAAAAGTAACATCCTTATCAAATAATTACCCAAAAATACGGGGTGTTACAGTCTTCCCCCCTTAAAACAAAGATTCGTCCCGAATCTTAAATTCATTTTCCAAAGTGTTCTCAATTACCGTCCTTCCAAGTTTATAGTTCTCCAAACACTTGTTTAGTCAAACACCTCCATTTACAACTACTTGAGCATTCGAGCAAAGAGAGGGACATGAAAGTAAATAGGCTTTATATGTGTACGATAATATACATGGTATTAGGATACCATATATGATGAAAATAAGTAGTGATTCAAAAATACATTTCCATGTATGAGAAGGAAGGAAGTGAGAAATGATATATCAATGCATTTCAGAGACAGTGCTCGCAGTAATAGTATTACGTGTGCAACGTCAATGCACCAAACGGGTACGTGTGCACCATTAGTGAACAGAATAGGTATACATACATCGTCAGTGCATGTAGTAAGTATCTCGGCTCGTTAGATCAAATTGTCAAGGTACAACAACTTTCATATAATAACAAATAGAACATGGAATCCACATAAATGAGAGTGGAGGAGGAACACGTGACGTTCTCATCCCCCTTAAAGAAAAGGTTCGTCCTCGAACCAAAGTACGTTTAGGTATCATGCGAGAAAATTATCTGATCATCGATCAATGCTACTTTTCACTTGTGTTCCCCAAGTTGGTATTTCATTGTCTCTTTCTCCTCCCCAGGTCGACCACGCTTTGTCGCACTTCCTCATGAACTGTAATCCCAATAATATCGAACTATCCAACGCATCTAGAAAATGATTGTCGTTGATAGACATGGAACACATTACTAAATTAGAACCTTTCCAGAAGCCGGCCGGCAACTCAAACTTGTTAACCATATACCATTCCTTATAATAAATTCGTACCAACGAATGTTTTACTGAAATTTGTAGTCCTTTAAATCTCATCGTTTCCAAATCCGATAACAAGCCTTTGTTGCGGTATTCCCATCTACACCAGGTATTAATATTTAAACCTCAGAGTATTATTTAGTATCAAGACCGCTGTCGTAGAACTGGTATTGTATATCTCAACTCACATGTAGTAGTAGGTTGAGGGGTCATACATCTCATTGCTTACAGACAACTGGCCAAATCATATTTTATTACTCCATGTATCTTTCACAATCTTGTTCTGTTTATCATTTATCTTCACAAAATGAACGTCCCTTTTTATGTCATAGAGGGCTGATGACAGACGTTGTTACCCTTTAAGCTCTATTTTATCTCCATAATCGTTGACCCCTTATTGTCGTTTTACCCCATCAAGATATTATCGTCATGCAGTAGTTATTTGATCGCACTGACTAGGCTCTTTGCTGCAGGTCCCCTGACTCCCTTAGATCTCTATGCGCCGGATGTATCCAGGGTCTTGAGAATCAATATAAGTCGTCGACCATGAAATTTGAGTCTCTTTCTCATAATCAACTTGTCGTCTTATAATACTCTTTAAGTTTCAATAATTACGTCAAATGCCTCATGTTCGCCCCTTTAATTACACACCGGCACTTATGTCTCCAAAGTTAAAGACTACAATCATCAGTCGAACCTCAAGTAGGTCAGTCTCCTCACACTCATTGGATTGCCTGAATACGCACGTTGTATCCCTCCAAATTTTATCCGTTCATGACTCACATCAACCGTACCCTTAGGTAATACTTAGAGTCAATCTCTTTGCTTGTGCGAACGAGTTTACTCCTATAATCACATGACCTTAATGCATTAAGAGTATCACTCTCTAGTTATTTTTCCTTTCATATCTCATTCTCATCTGATCCTAGAACATAAACTACAAGTCTCGAAGTTGCTTTCTCTTTTCCTTGTACATTGGGGCTTCCACGTAACCATGTCTTACAAGTGTAGGCCTTAGAGAAATCACACAAGCTTATGTAACTATAAGGAAATCCTTTGGATTCTTGGTCAAGCACATATTCGTATATAGGGCTCTCAAGTGTTGACGCACTTTTAGCCTTGGCCATTAGGTAAGACCATCACCCTAATTTGACCTGAAGAGACTTCATCCTTGTAAATTAAACATGTATCCTTAAGTCTCACACTTGTCAAGCTACAACTGATATGATCATCCTGAGTTCTCTTTTGTTGCCTCCTCATCTGTTTCATAACACCAAAGCTGTCTTAACCCATGCAATACGAGTGTAGCTTCTTTCCATCATAAGCATTGTATAGATAATACCCAATCTGATCATAATAACAATCGCTAGTTCCTCTATACACAACCCCTTTCAATTCGCCTCATCTGACAAAATTTCAACCCATATCTCATTCACATGTCTTATATTTGAGTGATTATCTAACACTTTTAAATTTCTTCCACGTCAATTTCAACCCATAACTCTGCATCTTTGAAGTTTCCATTCCTTTCCTCGTTATTTAAACCAAAATGTACTAGGAGCCATCCTTTAACTTGACATTAAAATTAAATCCTCCACTTACTACAAATCTCAAGATATGATGCTCAAAGTGCCAGGAAGTCTAAGGGGTGAAACAACGCTACTACCACGAAGTTGCTTCACATTCCATTAACTTGTTCACCAAGGTAAACAATATCATTATCATTATACTTATAGTGACTGAATTTGGGAGCAATATCATTATCTTTACTCCGCCCTAATACTTTAAATGGTACATCAGTCTTTCAAACTTAAATCCTAGGTACAGTTGTAGCACAACGACAGTCCTTTCCCTCTTACATTTACTCTCCATTGTTGGAGGTCCCAAAGCAGCTTATGTCTCCATTGTTCAAATTATATCATGGTGTCAACCTTCAAGTCATGCAAGTGGCTAGTTGAATCTCTTTCACCAATTCAGTTTTCGAACAATTGCTAAAGTCATAACCCTGTTATCTCTTTCACTTTATTAATTATGTCAATCATGTACCAATAGACGTAACTGATCTTGAACGTTGAGTCTTTGCCCCACACAATCTAATTGTACCTCAACCAATTAATTTCCAATTTCAATTGATCAATCCCCATGGTAACCTCAAAATTTCACTCTCCATTATATATTAGGCGTCCAACACTCCTAGATTATGATTTACCGAGATAAATCTTATACAAATATAATGATAATTCGAGAAGTCCTGAAGGTGTCCCTTTGCTCATGTATATTCCATAATGTCTGTCTTATTCTTCAATACTACAAAATCACGCGTAGGGAGTAATTACCAACACTAGCCATAGTTCATACAACATAGCCCCGAATCAAATCTGATTATTCACTTAGAACCCATATGCACCATCTTTTATCCAAACGGCCCTAGTTTGAAGAATCTTGTTAGGGGTCCCGAAGTAAATAGTTTACCTTTATAGTACGACCTTCAAACGAACCAAGTATGAAATCCCATGCAATACTAATAATCAACCAACCGGTTTATTTGAGTGTTTTATTTGACTTAGGCTGATTCCGAAATTAGAGCAATACTTTTCTGTTTAACTCGTGACCATACGATTTATCGATTACTGATTCGATTCAAATTCTGCAAGGCGAAATACGGAAGGTAGCGCATTCTGCGCCTCGGTTAAGACGGGTGGACACTCTTCCTGGTGCCAACGTGAGCCCCCAACAAAGCCAAGTCTGGCTATTTAGAATAGGTGAGTCAGAGTAACAAAACACTCACACATTCATATAAGTTTTCAAATAGCACGTAGTCTCAATCAAATGACATCAATTAAAATAGATTTATAGGGGCGTTGTCCCCTTTTCTAAGACAATTACAAGACACGGAGTCTAAATGCAAAGAAAACGAGGTAAGGAAAATCATAGAAATCCTCAACTTTAAAGTATCATATCCATTATCGTAGTCACATCTAACTTGCAATTCTTTAAAACCTCACCACTCTTGTAGAAATGCATATATTGACCTTCGTCACAATACTATTCGGTTCACTTCGAGAGTTCTTCTAAATTTTGGGTGACTCTAGTTTCATAAATTGCATATCGAATTTTTGTCACTTAAACCCAAAATAACAAAACAATCGTATGCATGATATCCTCAACGGAAACTTCTCTCCTTTTTTTTTTATTTTTTTTTTTACATCCCCAAATTCTCGGTTTCCTTAACATCACTTAGAATCCGCGTCGATGGCAATTGAATGACGCAAGGTTGAGTATACAAGAACCTACATCGCATATGCTTAGCTCCCTCATAGACTCACCATTACTAGTCCCTTCTTCGACTTTTCACTCTCCCTTATAGTAATCATTGTACTAGATTCAATAGGTGGAGCAAATTTAGATGGAGTAGTGTCGGTTGTTTCTACAGGGATAAGCATAGGTTCGTCTCGATTTATTTTTCCTCAATGATCTTATTTGATTCAATACCACATATAGAGTATTATGGTTGGGGAAAAGAGTGGGTAAACGATTGTCTCCCAAGTTTGTGGTTTGCCTCCCATGGCGGTTTCACCTTAGCCAAAATTCCTCATAGCTCAGTTCGGTGATGAAACCGCCATGGGAAGTGGCGGTTTCACTTGAAATGAAACCGCCACCCCCCATGGTGGTTTTACCTTTAAATATATTTTTTTTTTTTTCAATCCTTATCTGCGTCTTTTGGGGTAAAAAAAAAACATAACCCCCCGACTCTCACCCCCGACGCATCCCCGACTCTCCACATAACATTCCTCTCTCCTGCTCCGACTCGCCGCCCCTGCTCCGTCGTCCGCTGCCGCTGCCGCCGCCTGCTGCTCCTTCGCCAGCCGTTGCTCCGTCGCCGCCCGGTTGTACTCCTACACTCCTAATTGTTCCTATTATTTAGGTAATGTGTCTCTCTCCTTCATTTAGGTTAATTTCATTCATTTTAATTTAGGTTCATTTCAATTCATTACTTTAATTGTTTGTTTTTTTAGTTTGATTACTAATTTATTGAATAAATTGTTTTGTTAGTATTGATAATGATTTGCATTTTCATGGGTATATAGTAGAAGTTGAATTTTTAGGGGTTTTGTTTAATATTGTAATTAAACCACCTTAATTTAGGTTAATTTGAGTTCATTGAGTTGTTTTTTAGGTTAGATTACTAATATATTTAATCCAATTTAGTTAGTATTGATGCTTGAGTTTAGTTATTAAAATTCATAAGTCGATTTTTAGGGTTTTGGTTAATTGAAGATTTATGTTAGTTGAATTTCTTAATTAAATTAGTTTATTTTTCTCAATATAGAATGGAAATTACTGGATATCGTTTGGTATGTTATTGGGATGGAGAAATTGTTGAAGCTAGTGGAAATGTTAGTTATAAGGGTGCAAATGAGAGTTTTGTATTTGCTAGTACTAGTATGACTTATAATGACTTCATTGGGGAGATTTGTGACGCAATGAAAATCAATAGAAATAGTGTTTCATTGACGGTGAAGATGAAGTATCCGAGTGCGGGGTGTTATAGGGTTGTACCCCTTAATAATGATCGTTCTTTACTTGCTATGTGGGCAATTGTTCGACACTTAAAGGTTCCTTCTATGGACATTTATGTTGAAGTGGGAATGGTAGACTCTAGAAATGTATTGGCAACAACGATTTCAACAATGCCCAATACTTCTCTCACATCAATGAGATTTGGGGATGTTGCGCAATATGTTTCTATTGAAACCAATAACACAAATAAGGGAACCTTGGACGGGGATTTAGAAGGAGATGAGGCTGAGGAGGAGTTGAATGTTGTTGAACGTATGATTGATGATGAAGATGAGGAGGATGATGATGATTTGGTTGGGAAGAGTGCTCCACACGTAGAATTCAATACGATTCATGAAATTGATCAACAACATGTAAATGCTTGGAAAACATGGGTCAATGAAGTTGAAGTTAAGGTTGGTAGGGAGTTTATAGTTGGTCAAAGATTTCCAAATAAGGCTGCTTTGATAGAAAATGTAACTTTGTACTCTGTACAACGTAACCAAACTTTCAAAGTGCCTGAATCCAAACCCCACACTGTCACTTTCAAGTGTGGTAGAACACCAAACCCATGCAATTAGAGGCTTAGGGCATCACAAAAACAAGAACAGTTTTCAGAAGCCTTCACCATTGTCACTTATCTTGGGCCTCACGAAACTACCTGTGTTGGTGACATTATTCCACTCGATCATATGAATTTGAAACAAGGTTTCATTAGTGAAGCTATTAAAAACCTTGTTGCCAAGGATTGGTCCATTAAAGTCCCAGTTCTTATTGAATTTATCAAAGATAAATTCAATTATACTATCTCATATATGAAGGGGTGGAATGCTAAACAAAGGGCAATTGCAAATTTATTGGGATGAATCCTACACTTTGCTTCCTCACTTCATGCAAGCAATGAAAGAATCCAACCCGGGAACTGTTGTGAATTTTGTGAATACGCCAACATGCAAACCTAATGAGGAAACTTTCTTTCGAGTGTTTTGGGCATTTGGACCATCAATTCAAGGTTTCAGTCATTGTCGCCCTCTTATAACTATTGATGGCACTCATTTATATGGGAAATATAAGGGTACTTTACTTATTGCAATGGCAGTTGATGCTTTCGGTATTGTTGAGAGTGAAAATACCAATAGTTGGCCTTGGTTTATGGCATGTATAAGGAGGTTCGTGACAGATAGAAAAGGTCTTTGTGTTATATCAGATAGACATGATGGCATCAAAGCTGCTATGAATGATGAACACATCGAAATGACTGAGCCGCATGCCTACCATAGATTTTGCATGCGTCATGTGGCATCCAACATCAACACAAAGTTTAAAAGTAGGGATTTGAAAAACTTGTTTGGTTGGACTGCCACACAACATCAGAAGAAGAAGTTCAATCGTGGTTTCAATCGAATGGGTGAAATAAATATTGATACACGACGATATTTGACCAAACATGGTTTGGAGATGGAGAAGTGGTCAAATTATCATGACGGTGGGTTCAGGTATGGTATAATGAGTACCAATATGGTGGAGTGTTTCAATGGAGTTTTGAAAGGAGCACGATTCTTACCCATCATCGCACTTGTGAAATTGACATTTTATCGAGTCAATGCGTACTTTGTGGAGCGGCGTGAGAAGGCAAAACAAAGGCTTGAAGAGAGACATGCATATTGTAAGAAAGTAATGGATGCCATTGCTGTCAATTCTGAGATAGCCGCACACCATACCGTTGTGGCATTTGATAGAGGACTATTTCAAGTGACCACTGGGTCGGGCCATAGAGGTAGTGGAAAAGGGAAACATAAGCATACTGTGAATGTTGTGACTAAAACATGCACTTGTAAAAAACTTGAAATTTACAAGTACCCTTGTTCACATGTACTTGTCGTTTGTAGCTCAATGGGTTTAAATACAAATGCATTTGTGGATGTGTTTTACACTAGTGGTGAGTATTTGGGGTCATACGCACCCAAATTTCAACCCATTCCGGATGAAGCTTATTGGACACCTCTTGATGGTCCTAAAATCCTTGCTAATAAGGATATGAAACATGAACCGAAGAAGAAGGGTACGAAGGATAAGTCACATTCAAAGCGATTGCGTAATGAGATGGATGAAAAACCTCCATCAAAATCATTATGTGGCATATGTCGTCAACCCGATCATAACAATAAAACATGTTCTTTAAGAGGGTAACATTTTTTGTTGATCTTTATATTATTGTGAACTTATTTTTGCCTAATCTTTTTGTGTAATATTTTAACACTCTTCTTTTTCTTTTTGTAGCTCTCATGGAGGCGGATCTTCATCCGGGACCGATCGAACCGTCTCTTCTCAAACTGCAAGACAAACACAGGAGTCAAGCAATTTGGGACGGAGAGGAGGTGAGTTCGCTTAGATGTAGAACTCACATAAAATGGCATGGCGAATATCGTCCTAGTAAGCGGGTAGTTAAATTTATTAGGAAAACCCAGTTTTATGGGGCGCATAGAGTAGCTAGTGTTAAGTTAGATCAGGATTTGATAAGTGCGTTAGTAGAAAGATGGAGGCAAGAAATCCACACTTTTCACTTAACTGTTGGGGAGGCCACTGTCACCTTGCAAGATGTGCAAGTTATGTTAGGTTTGAGGATAGATGGAAGAGCTGTGACGGATGAGACCCATCAAGATTGGCAAGGATTAGTGACTAAATTGTTGGGAAGAGCACTGGGGGGAAGTTTGAAGGGAACTTCTTTGAAAATTTCTTGGTTGATGACCCATTTTAGTTATTTGCGCAACGGTATGGACGATGCCGTATTTCATTGCTATATTCGAGCGTATCTTCTCATTTTGTTTGGTACCGTTCTATTTCCCGATAAGAGTGGGGATGTGGTTCAAGTAATCTATTTGCCATTGTTAAGTGATGTCAGTAGATTGGATGATTACTCGTGGGGAAGTGCGGTACTAGCAACATTGTATCGTAACTTGTGTCGAGGGTGTTGTAAGGATGCATTAGAGATATCCGGACCTCTTATTCTTCTTCAGTTGTGGTCTTGGGAACGTATTGCTATAGGACGTCCTATGAACATGGGACCATTAGAGGATGAGGATGAGGATGAGGATGAAGATGAGGATGAGGATGGGGATGAAGATGAGGATGAGGATGAGACTATAGCTAGTCCATTTGGGTCACAACATATCTATGGGAGAGATGCATTAGGACGTAAGTGGCTTATGATAGATCGGCGAAGAGCTGATGGGATTTTCTCTTTTACCGCTTACAGAGATGCATTTGATTGTATGACTCATGATCAAGTAAGTTTACTTATCCAATCCAATTTTTTGTGACTTTATAAGCATGAAAATAATTTGGTAATTTACTTATTTATTTGTTTTATTTTAGTTTATTTGGCAGCCTTATACAGCGGATGTCATCTCAGCTCTCTCTCCGATTTGTTCAAAGGATGAACAAGATTGGTGTGTTTTGGCTCCTATGATCTGCTTTGACATTGTAGAGTGGCATTGTCTAGATCGGGTAGTACGCCAATTTGGTTTGAAGCAAACAATCCCGGTGGACTGTGATACATCGGTGGCTCTTCATAAATTGGATAGGAGAGGAAATCGGAAGGTAAGCTGGAGTGAAATCCACAATGTCTATATCGATTTATGGCGTAGGCGTCGAGAGAGGGTGGTGGCTAATACCGATGTAGATGATGGCACGATGGATTACAATGATCCGTATATGGTTTGGTATCGAAACCATACTCGTCGTATCATTGGAGATGTAAACAATCTCATGGTTAGGGGTGTTAATGAGCAGGGTAAACTCGTGAGCTACTCGTGCTCGACTCGGTCAAAGCTCGGTCAAAGCTCGGCTCGAGTAAGCTCGACTCGTGCTCGTGATCGACTCGAGAGATTAACGAGTCGAGTTTGAGCAAGGCCCAGCTCGACTCGAATACTCGCGAGCAACTCGAAAAGTATATATATACTCAAATTTTCCTTATTTGAAATTTAATTATAGGCACACATTTTAAAACTTTTGGATTTACATTTATCATTTTTAATAAAATTAAAATAAACAAAAATTGTGCCCCACTCATTTTCTCACAGCCACACACTCACACTCTCACCCTCACTGTCACAGTCTCACCTCTCACTCACAGATCTAACATTTTGACATTTTCCCTAAAAATTTTGAACTTCATCTCTCCTCGTCGCCGCACTCCTCGACTCCTCGTCACAGATCTAACATTTTCCCTAATTTTTTTTCAACTTCTCTCCCCGTCATACACACTCCTTTTGTCGCCGCTCGTCGCCGCTCGACCTTCATTTCGTCGCCGCTCGTCGCCGCACCACCGCACAATCGCTGTAAGATCTCTTTCTCTGTTCGTCATTTTTTTTCTTCTTTTAATTAATTTTTTTTCTTAGCTGTAAAAACTCTTAATTATTTTTTTCTTTTTTGGTACAAATCTGACTCTTGATTATGTTGTTGGCTTGTTGCTTGATTATTTTTTTCTTTGTTGCTTGCCTTTGATTTTCGAAATGTGATTAATAATGTAAATGATTGTGACTTTATTTAATTGTCTTAGGAACATAAATTTTTGTAATTATGATGGATGAAAACCAAACTACTTCAACAAATGTTGAGTCTTCTAGGCCACCTACTGTAGAGGAATTTTTTGTTGATTCACATGATGAGATGGTGAATGATAACCTGGAAAATAATGATGTTGAAGTAGATGTTGATGACATGATGCCCCTTCCCGGTTCCACACAAGTGACACAACCAGAGGGTGTTGACTCTGATCATGATGTGTCTGAACCTCCTTTCAAAAGAGCAACAACATCTCAGGTTTGGCATGATTTGTCAAAACCTGAGAAAGTGGGTGATAAATGGAGAACAAAGTGTAATTATTATCCTACTTACCTCTCAGTCCTGCCCTCGAAAAGTACAACACATTTGAAAAGGCATTTGGAAAAGTGTCGAGGTAGAGCTTCACATTTGAGGAAACAATCACGTATCAACTTTATGCCATCTGATTCAAGCACGGGTACATCAAAAAAATCTGAGTTTGTTAGTGCTTTGCATAATGGTAAATTGGATATGATGTGTATGAGGGAGGGATTGGCACATTGGCTTCTTATGCATGAGCATCCATTTTCATTAGTAGAAGAGGATGGTTTTAACATGTTTATGAAGCGAGGAATTCCACAATGGAAGAGTGTATCTCGTCATACCACAAGGAATGATTGTTTTAAGGCTTATGAGAGTGAAAAAAACAAGCTGAAACTCTTATTGAAAGATGTGGATAGAATTTCCTTGACCACTGATTTGTGGCGATCTAGAGCTCAAAAGGTCGAGTATATGGTTCTCACTGCACATTTTATTGATTGCGATTGGAACCTCCAAAAGCGAGTATTGAACTTTGTTCGCATACCTGCTCCTCGAAAAGGTAGAAACATAGCTGATTGCATCTTCAGTTCTCTAAGGGAGTGGGATATTGAGTCCAAAGTAAGTAGTTCTCCCTGCTCTGTTTTTGAGTTTTCAAAAGTTGCTTGCCTTCCTTGTGTTTTCTGACCACAATTTACATCTACCTAGTGTGCCTTATATGTTTGTTCTCGTTTTGGTTTAGGTTTACACTCTATCAGTGGATAACGCTTCAGCAAATGACTCTTGCATCAGCATAAAAGGTTGGTATGTGATGGGAAATTGTTTCATGTGCGTTGTTGTGCGCATATCTTAAACATTATGGTTCAACATGGCTTAAAGATGGTTAAATTAATTATTAAGAATGTGCATGATAGTGTCGACTACCTCAATGATAGTGAATATAGAATGCAGAGCTTTGTTAAAATTGTCCAACAATTTAACTTACCTGAGAGGAAATTAATTCTTGATTGCAAAACTCGTTGGAATTCTACCTATGAGATGTTAGCTTGTGCAATAAAGTTCAAAGAGGTGTTTAATGTGCTTGCTAAAGAGGACAAGGATTACATTTTTTGCCCTAGTGCTGATGATTGGGAAAAAATTGAGAAACTTCTTGAAATCTTGAAAGTATTTTATGATACCACCAACATAATTTCGGGGTCAGAATATCCAACCTCTAATCTGTTTTTAAGTGAGGTTTATAGAATTAAGTTATTGTTGGACAATCGCTCAGAGTCTTCCGATGATTTTGTAAGAAAATTGGTGAAAAATATGAAAGAAAGGTTTGATAAATATTGGGGAGAGTGTAATATGCTCATGGCCATAGGAGCGGTGTTAGATCCTCGATTAAAAATGAAGGTCATTGAGATTACTTTTCCTAAAATGTTCCCTTTCCACGATGCTCGAGATAACATTAACAAGGTTAAAGAGACCTTGAGGGAACTTTATGATGAGTATGTAAGTATTTATTCACCTACTAATGTGGAGAGAAGTCCATATCATGGGACTGGTAGACACGTTAGTGGAGGAGGGAATACTATTGGATTATCGGAACTTTTGCGAGAAGTTCAAAATGATGAAATAGCTGAACCTAAGAAATCAGAGCTTGATAATTATTTGGAAGAGGGTTGTTTCATGCCAGTAGGAGATAGTTTCGATGCTTTAGGGTGGCGGAAAGATAGGAGCATGAAGTTTCGGGTTTTAGCGAGGTTAGCCGCTGATATCCTAGCAGTTCCCATAACCACTGTGGCTTCTGAGTCAACTTTTAGTGCCGGAAGTCGCGTCATTGAACCTTATAGAGCTAAACTAACTCCTGAAGCTGTTCAAGTGATCATTTGCACAGGAGATTGGTGCAGATCTCTTCATGGAGTGAAGAGAAAGAGAAAGGTAAACTAATTATATAGTTCCCCCCCACTCCATTCATTGTTTGTGACTTTGTATCATATAAGTGTTCTTTACCATTCTCGTGTTTGTGCTGTAGGATAAGAATGTAGATGATGAACCAACTGAGATCAATTTGCCGATTCCGTAGCCATTTTGTCTTTCGGTGTAAGTAAACTTTAATTTATTTGGTTAAGTTTGTTTTACAATACATATATACAAATTATTACGACTTATGATTGATAGTACTTAACCTAGAGTATCTGTTACAAATGTTTTGTAGGATCAAGGAGGAGATGAAAGGTTATTGTAATTTGTGGGAGATTCGAACACGAGGAATCAATCAAGCAAAATTCTACCAAGCGTTGTTTACTTGTTTTAGGTTGTTGAATATCAACACATAAAAGTTTAATTTGGAGATTTGTAATTTTAATGCTCTAACATTCAATGTTTTACTTGGAGATTTGTATTGACGGTTATGTAATTGAATCGTCTTTGTTGTTTTAAACTTGTTAATTAATCGGAGTAGTTTTCGGCCTTTCAACACAAACAAGGAGCTTAATTTCGAGTATTTGTCGAGCTTGATCTCGAGTTCGAGTTCGAGTCGAGTCCGAGTTCGAGTTCGAGTCGAGGATTTTGTTCTCGAGCTCGAGTCGAGCTAAAAAATTTCGAGCTCGCGAGTTAACGAGTCGAGTCGAGCAGGGCTAACCCCCTCACGAGTTCGAGTCGAGCAGGGCTCTGCTCGTGATCGACTCGACTCGTTAACACCCCTACTCATGGTGGCCCGGTTTCCTGCCATCCTTCTTCTCCCTCAATTCAATTGCTTGTAAGTATGATTTATCGTTATTTCAGTTTTATTGAATAGTAAGCATGTTTAGGAAATAATTAGTGCAATGTTTTGATTTTTGTGATTATAGACCCAAGGTTTTGCAACTCTACACATGAGGTGTGAGCATGACCTTCAAGCTGCACTAAATGACGCATCTAGTGTTAATTTTGTCCAAACTTTAACCGACATCCGCAAACATTGCTCCGAATGTCTCGAGAAGGTGGGATTTTCACATCTTATCCAACAATCTCAAGAACAACCAAGTGCAAGTTTGGATGATCATTCTCCTCTTATCCAATATATGCGTCGACGTAGAGTTGGTTCTCCTATGACACCAATTATGGAAGGCGACACTCCGGGTTCTTCCTCAAGCCAACCCGCTTCCTCAAGCCAACGTCGAGCTACATGCCGCCGCCGCCTAGCGGATGATTAGCTATTAATATAGTAGTTTGTAATGTATGGAAACAATTTTATGTTGTATTCGACTCTTTCAAGTATGTAAAAGACGTTTTAAGTTATGAAATAAGATACCATGCCATTCGAGTTCTCATCTTGGGTTGTTATTGGTGTTATTGAACGATTGTGGTCGTGGCATTTTGGTTTGGGTTTGTTTGAGTTGCAGGTGAAACGGAAAAGAGGGAAAACAACTTAGAAAAAAGAAAAACAAATCTACAACCGCCACGGAGCACAGCGGTTTTATAACCACAGAAACCGCTGCTCTCAGTGACGTTTTCATCACAGATTCAAGTAGTATGGGAATCGGTGGCTTAATTTTTGTAAAGGGTGAAACCGCCATCGGGGGTGGCGGTTTCACTTGAAGTGAAACCGCCACCCCCCATGGCGGTTTCATCACCTTAGCCAAAATTTCTTCCTAGTCTCAAAGTTACTGTTCAAGACGCTTAAAACCGCCAGTGCCATTGGCGGTTTTGTCCCGAACCTAAATGGGGTGACGTGCACCCCATAAGATTGAACATTTTTCAATCCAACCCATTTTGTTTAATATTTAATTTTTTGAGTCCTATTTCGAAAAAAAATTCCCGGCAAAAGGTTCTACGGATGCTACTATTATGATCCTGCTACAAGAAGAGGTAAGTGCAACTATTTCGACTGGTATGATAGTGAAATGACAGATTGGCACAAAAGTGTTATAAACAAATTGCTGGATCAAAGGAACCGTCTTCAACAGAGATTGGAAGTTAACCAATCAAACACACATGATTCAAGTTACATATCGAAGGCTCATGGTTTGGAGATTAAAGTTAAGTGTTTGAAGAATAAGATGAAGAAGCTAAAAATGATTGTTATGCTTTTTGTTTTCTTTATTGTTATTGTAAGCCTATTAGTACTTAATTGAAGATTTTGGGTGAACCATACGAGTAAGTGGGCATTTCTTATGTAATTCATGCCTTCCCAACGTCAGTGTTATTTAGTTATTTATGTAATATGGAAACCAGCAATGTTTACATGGTTACTATTTATAAGTATTTCGGTGAAATATTTCCAATGAAATTAACTATTCATTCTTGTCAATTACATCCAAACATTAAAATGTTAAAACACACAATTATTTCAAAACAAGGATATTACGTATAAAAAAGAAATGAAATATCCATAACATAACCTTAATACATAAAAAACAGAAAACAATGTTAAAAAATTATACTTACACCCGCATAGGAGGTTAAAATTATATCACTTATACCCGCGTCATTCATGTCTATTACATGCTCTGTAAGAGGCCAAATTACAAGGTCTTCACCTCTTACATGAAATTACTGCTCTCCTGGGTAAATGAAATTACCATGATACATAGCATAGCCACTCATTGCCGAATGAAAGCTTCTTGATGGCGAGGGTTGTGATGCTGTGTCTTGACTACCAATATAACTACTGAAGTCAGTAGTTGCTCTAGAATGAATATGGAGACTACTAGAATGAGCATTAAGATTGGAGGTAGGTCTTGGAATCTGATTATGATTCATCCTTGGACGTTTATTTGAATTTGAAGAAGCCCCATGATTTTCCACCACATCAGGAACCTACAAAGTTTTAACACATAATTTCATCAATGCAATAACAATAAACACACGTTGGATACTAGAAATTAAAATTAAAAACCAAGTACCTTCGAGTTTGGCTGACGACTAGCTTGGTTCTCTTGCATTTTGGTTCGATTTCGTCGAGCTTTATTACCACCAACACCTCGTTCAAAACGATGCTTTGCTCTAGTTGAATATCTCCTTCCATTTCCTGTTTTTTCTACAGGATCTTTTGTTGCTCCCTCCACATGTTTAGCAGATCTCTGGATATGCCTCTGGTTAAAATGCTTAGGCCGAATTCGCCTAACACCATAAACTGCGGCATCAGTTGGATCGAACCATTGGGTACACATGCCATTGCGCTTAATACCCAATAATGCCTCAAGGGCATCCCTAGTTTGTCTGTTTCTTCTTTGAATAGGGAAAGACTCTCCTCAGTTGATAATGCAAATGTAGAGAGGTATCCAGTCCGATCAGCCACTTCTTTGGCGTTTTTAACACGTTCCGACTACCCCGGACGAGTGTATTCCACTTTCACTCCCTCGTATCCCCTATACACATCTTTCCTCCAACGACTTAAGATGTATTTTTCGGGCACAAAATCAATTTCCTCCACTTCCAAAACCCGAATTATATGCCTGCAAATAATTCCCCTAAACTCAAACAATTTGCATGAACAACAAAAATCGTTCTCCTCTTTAATCAGTGTTATGGTGTATAATTTCTTAGTAGCCTTCCAAAACGGTTTTGGAATCTTCTCCGCTACTTTATACACAATAATCGTACCGTCATCCTGTGACTTCTCAGCGTTCGTGTACCTAAGGCCATCAATCTCTTGCTTAACCTCCATGAACTTTGCATTAGTGTAAGTCTTGTGGAAAACACACGCTATGGCAATAGTATCATCGAGTGGAAGTGGATGATACATTGATTTGTAGTTGTTTTTGTTTTCCTCTTCAACTTTACCAACCAATGTCATCTTGTATTGCTCAACAAACTTCCGGAGACAAGTGTTTGAACTGACAAATGTCTTCATGAAACGATTCATCCCTTCACTCCTTTGTGTCGAGGACATTCCAGCCCAAAAACTGTTTTTCCAGTATCCTAGTGCCCAACGCCCCCTAATATTATAAGCATCTTGGAGCCACGTGTTATTTCCTACCTGATATTTCTCAATCATATATGCCCAAGCGTCATCAAACTCTTGAGGTGTCAACGCATCGTGTAGTACCCTTGTCATGGCTTCTTGTATTTCAGGCCACCTTGAGTGGCTACCAAGGTTCCTTGATGCATTTTGCTGTATATGCCAAATACATAATCTGTAGCCTTGTCTTGATCCGTAAAAATCCCTTTTGGCGCCGACCCCATGCATTCCAGCCATTGTTGGAATACCCAAACAAAACTGTCGGTATCCTCAAGTGTTATTAGAGCGCAACCAAGGAGAAATGAAGAGCCGTGATGATTCACCCCAACAAATGGAGCAAAAGGCATTTCATACCTGAAAAATGGCATTATAAACCGATTAATTCACTAGGATACGTAAAACTTTATGTGAAACGTGAAGAGACGAGAAGCCTACTCATTATAGAACATAATAAACTAAAATTTACGGATTACTACTAAATAATTATTGTTTACCTGTTGCAGAGAAAGGTTGTGTCAAATGTAATAATATCCCCAAACACTTTAAAAGCTTCCCTAACGCGTGTATCTGCCCAAAAAACGTTAACCAACCGATTATTCTCATCCTTTAGGATTCTGTAGAAGAAACACGGATTGTCCTTCGTCATCATCTCAAAGTACTCTTCCATAGCAACTGCATCACCTTGTATCCTACTCGCACGACGGCGGACGCTCAGTGCATTTCGAAAGTCTTTTTCATCGTACATAAGGTTGTGACGACCTTTGCTTGCCACAGCAAAGGAGTTGAAATTTTTTTAAATACTTGTACCCGCATCATCATTGTTTACCAATTTCTTAAATGTCGTTTCATCAATCACCTTGTAGTTTGGAAGGTGACGGCTGTAACTGGGATCCATTGGGTGATTATGGGTCAAATTGCAAGTCCTTATAACAAATTCGCCTCCTACCAATCTACCATATATGAAGCATGGACAATTTGTGACCGTTGATCCTTCGCTTTTCTTCTCCCCTCCCTTAGTGCATTTCAATCTTAATTCTTCCATCATATGAAATTGTGGCTCTTTTTCAAGAACTCCTTTCCGCACTACTCCTTCTTGTCTAAACCGATCTTGTAATTTAACATTTCTCTTAAACAACGCAAACCCTACTTGTTTTGCATAGTCAAAACAGTATTTAGCAAACTCAGCTCCTGTGAGGAAAGACATGCCTACAGTCGGACATAACACTTGATCTACCTCTACTGCGTTTTGGCTTGTAGAACTTCCTCTACATGGTTCAAGATTCAAATCTAACGACAAATTCTCCATGGTTTTGCTGTAATTAAAAAAAAAAAATCGACTGTATATAATCCCCGCGAAAACATCTTAAACGAAATTAATACAATCTTATTCAAGAACCGTATTAACAATATTTTTACAATAATATGATATTGACGAGGATTAAATAATATACTCTATAAAAACTATGTAATTTATATTTTCTATTTGATCAATTTTATTAGCACTAACAATGTAAAGTGTTTAATGGATACTAAGATATCATCTACGTCCAAATGATAGTGTATCAGGTCAAACTACCTTGTAAATAAAGATGAAAGCGAACAATAAAGATGAAAGCGAACAAACAAACAAAATTATTCAAAGGCATAAGTAGACAATACCGTAGTTATCCGCCTGGAGATGTTTTAGTATTAAGCAACAATGGAGTTTTGTTCATCAAATAACAATGATCCTTTAATTGTACACCATAAATGGACCTTCTAATAAATTGCCATTAAAATCATGCTATTTTAGTTATAAATAAAGTTTTTCATTAATGGTATTCCAATACTTTGTTAGGAGAAATACTATATGTGATTATTAAGGAGAGAATGGAGCAAGAGGTCAAATAATTTAGGGGCACAGATCCCGTCACTTTCCCGCCCAATAGTAAGCGGGGAAGTTCCTTGGTAATTGCGCCAAGCTGAAAAAATTATATTTTATTTGTGTTATTGTGTATTATTCAGTATCCGAGTATATATGATAGCATTTGTTTTGGATAAATATGGCAAGTTAATGCCATAAGAATATATATTTGAATACATATTGTAATGAGTTATTTATAATGTACGGTTTTTTTTTTTTAAAAACCATCACTTGGTGTTATGGAATAAGAATTATAATTGTTCTCATTCAAATTTAATCAATGGATTTAACTAAAAATTGTTCTTCGCCTTTTTTGCTCAAGCTAACAATAAATTTTACGTGAAGAGATATAAGATTATACTTGTCTGAAAGTGCTTGTTAAGATATTTTCCGATGACCTTATCTGAATATATAGGACTTGCGATACACTAAATTTGTGACAAATAGATATAATTGTATACAAAGGGTTCAGTTTCTAAGTCATCACCTTACATAAGAGCAATAATTTACAAAATATTAGATGACAAATTAAAGGTCATGATCCATTGTAATAAATAAACGATCTAAAAGATAAAAAGATTACACGCATTATGATCTTCTACCTCACTCTCGTCTTTGGGGTACAAAAAAGAACAACAAAATGAAGGATCGTTATGGCATTGATTCCTCCAGCAGTTGTATCTTTTTAATAGAAATTGGAAAAACTAGTATCCTTACAACAATGTTTCTTCGTCACTCTCTCTTAGTCACCATTATACATCTCTTCCTCGCCTGCGATCATCAGAAACCTGCTTCAAATTTTACTTCGCTGAAACACGCCACACATACTGTGGAAGGTGGACAGTGGAGTGGGATCGACCCTTTTTGTGACGGCTGTAATAGGGATCCATTGGGTGATTATGGCTCAAGTTGCAAGTCCTTATGACAAATTCACCTCTTATCAATCTACCATATACTCCCTCCGTCTCCCTTTAAACACCCCATATCCAAAACGCACCCTTATTGAGACGCGTGTGCACGCTAATCGGTTAATCAAAGTTCCAAAAAAATTGCATGGAATTTTTGTTAAGATTCTTATCTAACTCACTATACAATTTTTTTGGAACTTTGATTAATCGATTAGCCTTTACACCCTCCTCAACACGGGGGTATTTTGGGTATGGGGTGTTTAAAGGGGGACGGAGGGTGTATGCTTGGGCAATTTGTGACAGTTGATCGTTCGCTTTTCTTCACCCCTCCCTTAATACATTTCAATCTTATTTCTTCCATCATTTGTAATTGTGGGTCCTTTTCACGTACTATCATTCGCACTACTCCTCTAAAACGATCTTGTAATTTAACATTCCTCTTATACAGCTCAAACCCTACTTGTTTTGCATAATCAAAACAGTAATTGCCGAACTCAGCTCCTGTGAGGAAAGACATGCCTACAGTCGGACATAACTCTTGTTCTACCTCTACTACGTTTTGGCTTGTAGAACTTCCTCCACATGGTTTAAGACTTAAATCTAACGACAAATTCTCCATGGTTTCTCTGTAATTAAAAAAAAAAATAAGAATTGACTCTATATAATACCCGCGGAAACATCTTAAATGAAATTCTGACAATCTTATTCAAACAACAAGTATTACCAACATTTTTAAAATACTCAAATATTGTCGATGAACAAATAATATACTATAGGAAACTCTTTAATTTAAATTTTTTATATGATCAATTTTATTCGCACTAACAATGTGAAGAACTTAATGGATACTAAGATATCATCCAAACATTTTTACAATACTGAAAAATTGTCGAGGAACAAAGAATATAATCTATGGATACTGTTTAATTAGAATTTTCAATATGAACAATTTTATTCGCACGAACAATGTGAAGAACTAAATGGATACTTAGATATCATCCAGGTCCAAATCATATCTTATCAAGACAAACTCCATTGTAAATATAAACAAACAAATAAAATTATCCAAAGGCATAAATAGACAATACCGTAGTTATCCGCCTCGAGATGTTGTTTTAGTATTCAGCAACAATGGAGTTTTGTTCTTCAAGAAGGAATGAACCTTTACTTGTACAATGTGAAATGGAGTTTCTAATAAATGGGCAATAAATAAATGAACTAATAAGATAAAAAGATTAAACGCATTATCATCTTCTTTCTACGTGTCTCTCTTGTGTGGGTTACAAAAAAGGACAACAAAAGGATTGGAAAAGGCATTGTTTTCTCCGTCACTTGTTCTTTTGGGATACGAATTGGAAAAAAAAAATATCCATATTGCATTGTTTCATCCGTCACTCTCTTGCTTCGCCTCTTAGTCACCATTAAACATCAACATCATTACCCTTCTTCGCCGCCGATCATCAGCACCTGATTCGAATTTTTACTTTGATGAGAGAGAGAGAGAGGCCACACGCTAACCGGATACGGTGGAAGGTGAACAGTGGCGTGGGATCGACCCTTTTCGTGGCGACGGTGGTTGGTAGGAGGAGAGGGGAGGAGAGGGTTTGGGGAAAAGAATGAAAATGAATCAATGAAAAAAAAAAATCATTGCAGAAAAACCAATTAATCTATAAACTACTGTCAAAAAAATTTGGGGCACAAACCCCCATAAACTTCCCGCTCAGTGGAAGGCGCAAAGATGAGCTGATAATTACGCCACAGTGAAAAAAATATTGCGCCAAAAATATAAAGTTTTCCCTCCCACCCAAAACTCACTTTTGCTGATGTGGCAGCCTATTATTGGCTATGTGAGAAGATTCCCATTACATGGGATGTAAGTGTAGCAGCTACCCTTGGAGATCCATAGGAGGTGGAGGTTGGGCTGCCGCTTGTCATTGACCAACGCCAAGGAGGTCAAAGTTGCACAGGCCAACGTCGGCCACAAATGTACAACAGGGAAGCCTGGCGAGCGAGGGAGATGCTGAGGTCAGGGGTGGCAGTGGTTTCCTATCGCCACTGTTGCCTGAGGCTTCCCAGCCAGCTGTGGTTTTACACAGTGCTGTAATTCCCAAGGGAGAAAAAATAACAAAGAAAGCCATCAAGCCTTCCCAAACTAAACGAAAATATGTGTAGTACATAGTTTTAGATATTGAGAATGCAAATACTGGCCCCAAGTCCAGGTGTACTAGTACAAAGGCTGTTCTGCTTACACGGTAAAATGTCAGACACAACGAAATGAACAATCAATCACCAGGAAGGAGAAATACATCACATGACACTTATCTGAACCACAAACTACTTTTAGAAGAGCTAAGCTCAGAAAACTAGATCTTGATGTGAAAATAGTCCGGGTCAAAATGATGCAACCTCACAAAACCATCTTCACCTCCACTAGCAAAACTGCAAAACATATGAAACAAAAGAGTTCCACCCTCGAATGAGCACCACAAAAACATAATAGACAATTTCAAGATCAGGACTGAGAAAACTAATAGCCAACTACACTGACACACAGGAAAATAGATGAAAACTGAAGAAAGTGCAACACTAGTCTCATAATGTTCACTTCTGAAACCTTCCAATGCATTGAAAACTAGAGCACGATACGCCAATTTCAACTGTCAAGGCATTAAGACAAGATTTGTACCTTTTTCCATCAGGGTTGAACGCCAATGCATTCAGAGGACCGAAATGTCCTTTAACTCCTCCAATTTCTTCCTGGAGAATCTACAAGGGAGAAGAAAAAAAAAAAAAGTTCACTATTGACACGCTTGAAAAAGTCCAAATGTCTTTTACTTTCGCGATAGTTTTTACCCCAGCACAATTAACTCTAGGGAAATAAAATAATTTGCAAAGCTTAAACTTGATGAGATTGATAAGATTCAGATTTCAGGCTCAATCAGTCAAACTAGCGCTGGGCACATGACAAATTTAGAGCCAACAAAAAAGGCATGCAGGACCAAGATTAATTTTAACATGAACTAACAATACAGTTTTACCTAACTGAGAACTAAAAAGTTGGTACACTCGCCTTCCTCTCCCTTCCGCCCATGATTAATTAAAAGTTATAATTCAGTCAGGCTGGCTAGGTGAGCCATACGCTCAATTTAGTCAAGGATCAGCTGAAGCTCGATTTCACAAAGCCAAGCCATGAATCAAACCAAACTCAATCAAGCTCACGCTCAACAACCATACATCATACTCTTTATTTACTACAGTCTTTGATTTCAATGAGTTTTTTTTTTTCAACACATGCTAACTAAATAGTTTTATATGTAATAGATGAACTGATATGAGTTTGGCCACTATAAATATGATGCCTATCATCAAGACATGAGACAACACAATTATACCTTGTCATAAAACTTTGCCTCGAACTTTCCTGAACGATGATCCGTCATTGTCACATCAACAGCATCCTGACCACCTCCCAGCACAACCTGTAAAGAGAGTACATACAATGAGAAAAGAATTGAACAAATCAATCAAACTGATTTAAAATGCCAAAGGATATATAACTGATTATTATTGCTCCTCGCAAAGACATAGAAGGCATATACACCAATACCCTTGTTATCACAGTCGACGCAGCTGCCATTGCACCAAGAGCTCAAGGCCCACCAGAGTGCATAAGGATCACCGAGGCACAGGCAGAAGGTGTACCCGAGGGGAATGACCATGCGATTGCTGCCATTGCACCAAGAGCTCGAGGCCCAACAGAGTGCATAAGGCGCACCGAGGCACAGGCAGAAGGCGTACCCGAGGCGCATGATCATGCGATTTCCATTTTTTTCTCTTATATCTTTACTTCTACAGTTGTACCATTCCCTCTGCCCCTTGATCCCTAAGTTCTACGTCCTTACATATTGACACTAAGGGGTAATTTTTTGCAAACATTGTTTTAAAAAGAGAAGTTTGTTTTGCTAAATGAGTGTGCCTCGCGTTCATGAGGCGTGCGCCTTAGCACCTCATCACCATGGCCTTCATCGCCTTCGGTGCGCCTCACGCCTCCTTCAACCAAGGATGTGTCACTACACCATTTTTAGAGTAGGTTCCCTGTTATGTTGCCTCTTCTACCTAAATTCAGCACACTTCCATATAAGTTTTGCCAACTTTTAGTACAGCTCATCTAACTTCAGTGAAAAAGGTCGACTAAAAGTTGAACACAAATAAGGTGTATACTGTATAGAACACTCCTTACGTATTTCAAGATCATCAAATCTTTTTCCATATTTCGGGCATAAAAGGCACATAAGCCAGAGATGTTGCGGTTAATTGGGTTTCAAAACATCTACCAGACTTAATTGTGTTGGGGTTTGTCACGTAGTTATATGGTACAGCCTGAACATTAGAAGACTGAAAAAACCAATGACCGGAAGGCTAGCAAAGGAAAAAGGGGCACGTGACGAAGGCCAATTACTCAATTTAGACTCGAGTGTTCTACAAGTAAAAACACTTATCGAAACTACAAAACTCAGACTGGCCATGTGATCACAATTAAATGCAAGTGACAGCAGCTAACTAACAAACAATAATGAGAAACATACATGATCAAGAAGGGGAGACATGGTAACTGCATTCACTGGCCGCTCTGTAACATAGGTCTTCAGCAGAGTCAGTGTTCTGGTATCCCACAGCTGAGGAAAGTGTAATGGCCATATTAGCAAAAGGTTGCACAAAATCATAAATGCCAATGACAAGATTCATATGCTATCAGAGAGATTATGAAAAATGCTACCTTTGCAGACTTATCCACTGACCCAGTCAGGAAATGTGACCCGTCTGCTGATAGGGAAAGTGAAGTTACAGAATTTTTATGACCATTTTCATTGTCTTTTGTTGACATTATCTCTTGACCTGTCTGCAATTTTCAAATATCAAAATCAAGACGAACTCAAGACATCAACTCCAGCACAAACACATAAGAGCAAATGCAAGACTAAAAAAGTAAACAATAACTTCTTAAGTGTAAGTTTTAGGACACTCTATACATTGCTTTGTATCAAAACACAACTGGAAGCAAAGCTACTTACCACAGGATCCCACATACGAATGATACCATCCTCACCACCACTGATGATAAACTTGTTCAAGGGCCCCCACACAGCTCTGTTGATTCGTCCAGCTGGGCCCTTCATGACAATAAGGGATTTATCGGTCTCTGCAAATTTTTATGATCATCAATTTCATCTTCAGATTTTAAGTTTAAAGAGAATAAAAAGAGAAAAGAAGCTACAAGGGCCTACAACACAAGCAGAAAACACAGATCAATTTGCATTAAAAGTCAAAATGCAAGCTCTCACCCCTAACACAATGTTAGCAGCTCATATCAGATACGGCTAAAAGATCATAACATGGAATCAACACGACATATATAATGGATTTTAATACTATAGCAATACATCCAAAAAGAGGTGCCAGGCTGCCAGTAAAGAGAGAAATGCCAAGCTGATCATTATCAAAGACACAGCATCGTCAATAAAACATCAAGAGAAGTGGTTTAAGAGGAAGGCTGATTGAAAGACGAAAATAATCAAAACCGAAACTCTCCCTCATAACTATTTAAATGTAGAAAGCAAGTTAAGTAACTCAAACTTACGGTCTTTAACATCATCTGCAATTTCAATGACATGAATTGCAGGTTCCTTCTTCATAAAAGGATCAGTGGTTACAACAGCTCGTTTATCACCAACCGCGAAATCTACTGACCGAACAGGCGCATCAAAATTGAAGGTATACAGTTGCTCTCCTGTTCGGACACTCCACAGCTTCACTGTCTGATCAGCGCTAGCAGTAAGAAGACGTGAAGAATCCCCTGAACCAAAGCAGCAAGCAATAAAAACGTTCATAAGTCCCACTCTATGGCCTTGGATACATGAACTCAGTATGTAAATACCACAATCATCAACCAACCAATAGCAAAGATCAGAACTTTTTGAGAAACGCAAAATTTAGCATACGAACACACTACTATTTCGACTCGATATTCCGTTATTCCTTATTAACAAAGCGTGAACATCTACGAGCAAACAATACCAACATCATAAAACCAATCAAATTTCAATTTATTCCGTGCGTCAATCTTACGAAACAAACAAACATGATAAAACCAAATCAAATGACCAGAAAAAAAAAAAAAAAAAAAAAAAAAAAAAACAAGAAAAGAGAAGAGAGGAAATACGGGAAATGGAGCAGGTCCAAACGGCGCCGTTGTGGCCCTTGTAATTGCCGAGGCGTTCACCATTGTCGGCGTACCAAACAGTGGGGTTGTGGTCCTTAGCACAAGAGAAAAGAAGGTCACCATCTCTGTTGTACTTTAGAAACGTCAATGGCCTCTCGTGCCCCTTCATCAATATCGGCCTCATTTTTGCTCAAATTTCTTCACCTGTAATTTTAACCATTTTCAGTTATAAAACAACAGAAATAAGAGATTTGATCCAATTGATACGGAAAATTGGGGATTTTGATATTTACCAGCGGTTTTTGGGACGAAGTTGGGAGAAATCGGAGGTCGTGCGGTGGGTTTTGTGAGAGTAGCTGATGTCTCCGTCGACAACACAGACAAAATGAGTAGCTTCAGGCGGCTGTTCTATGTTCCCTGCTTTTAGGTTAACACATCTGCGGAGCATTCGATAATTAACTTCCGAAAATGACCCCCATCTTTTGACTTCACTAATAACTGTTTTTCTAATGTTTGCCCAACGCCAATCAATAGAACGGAAATTTTACGGAAAATTCACATAGTACTCACGAACTTTGGCTGATTGCACATGGTACCCAACTTATCAAGTTTGTGCACTTGGTACCCCTGAGGTTACCACTGTGTGCACATGTATCCGAATAGTAACTTCCGTTAGATTTTTCCGTTCAGTGATGATGTGTCGGTTAGTTGTTTGAGAATTAGTTAATTAAATTATAGAATTAATATTTTTAATAAAAAAATTCAATAAATTCTTAGAAAAATAAATATTTTTTTTCAAATAATTTTTTCAAAAAAAACATTATTAAAAAACTAATTTTTTAGGGGTACCATGTGCAAAATGTTGTGATATCAAGGGTACCGTGTGCATAAATGGTAACTTGAAGGATACCATGTGCACAAATTATGATTTTTTTAAGAAGAATAATATTTTTTATGAAAAAAAAAGAGTGGTGTTATTCGTCACCCATGTATTACTAATATCGCCCCTATTTTTCCAACTTATTTCCTAATTTACCCTTCCTTTATCCTTCCAATTTTCCACCGTACATCCTTCTCTCTCATACGCGGTACCAATCCCCAACAACACCAGAGCACCTATAATGGCTATAAGGCCATAATAATGGCTAAACTGAGAAAAAATGATTAACGAAGCCTTCAAGAGAGCACCACCACGTTGACTTCTAGTAAACACCAATAATATATCAACATTCTCACAGCATGTTCAAAATTTAATTATTTTAACGAAACATTATTGTAAAAGATATCAAAAGATGTCCAACAGTTATCATCAATCTAAACCCAGAAACATTGACAACAGGTTCCAAATTTGATGAAATTATATTCGGCACAAGTAAATTAAGGTCACCATAATGCAGAGTTTGGTGGTAGAATTCAATTTGACCGATCAATATGATGGGTTAGTGTCTAATCCTAATGGATTGGGGCGTTGGTTATGGTGGGTTATTGTTTGCTGGAGAATTGGTTAAATTGCACGGAGAGAGGAGTATTGGAGTATTGGACGCAAGGATTGAGTTTAAAGACTATAAACTAAAAGGGCATTTTTGGAATGTGACGGGCGATATTAGTAATTCAGTGGGCGACGAATAGCTATTCACAAATAAAAGAAACTTGTTTTTTGGTTTTTTTTTTTTTTTGTGTGTATGAAAATATTTTTTGCATTTGTTTTAAAAAGTCAAAAAAATTATTTTTAATTTTATTTTTCGAATTTCTTAAAATGGAAAATCATCATTAATATTAACTAATTTACATAACAACTAACTAACACATCACCAGTTAACGGAAAATCTAACGGAAGTTACTATTTGGGTACCATGTGCACAAAGTGATAACTTCGGGGGTACCATGTGCACAAACTTGCCAAGTTGGGTACCATGTGCAATCAGTCAAAGTTCGAGGGTACAACATGAATTTTCCGAATATTTCTAAATGTTAGGGTCTGTTTGATATCTATTTTCTATTTTCAATTTTTCGCATTTTTGAAAACCAATGTCTCATTTAGAAAACCAGAAAAAAAAAATAGAGTTTGTTCGGTATCACTGCTATTTTCAGTTTTTGGTTTTTTTGCATAAAAACACTACTTAAATTACAAAATTAAATTTAAATTGTTTATTTTTATACACCCTTTGTCCCCCTTTAAACACCCATACCCAAAACGCACCCTTATTGAGGAGAGTGTACACACTAATCAGTTAATCAAAGTTCCAAATAAATTGCATGGAATTTTTGCTAAGATTCTTATCTAACTCACCAAATAATTTATTTGCAACTTTGATTAACCGATTTGCGTGTACACCTCATCAACACGGGGGTATTTTGGGTATGGGGTGTTTAAAGGGGGGCCCAGGGAGTAATAGTCATATAGAAAATGAAAAATGACAACTGAAAACTGAAAACCACTTTTTTGGTTTTTAAAAACGGGACTTTGGTTTTCAAAAAAAAATTGAAAACTGAAAACAGAAAACGATACCAAACATGCCCGTAGTTTTCAGTTGTCAGTTTTCATTTTCTGTAAATTTATTATAAAAACAAACAATTTAAATTTAATTTTGTAACTTACTTAACTTTCTTTTATTCGCAAAAAAAAAAAAACAAAAAAAAAAACACCAAAAACTTAAAACGGCAGTGATACCGAATGGGCCCTTCCGTTTTGACCTCGATGTCTAAAAGGAACCATTGTGAAACCAATGTATAAATGATCAAACAAATTCTCAAAACAAAACAAAAAAGAATGTTATTTTTTTAATAAGTATGTGGTTGACTGGCTCTATTTGATAGGACTGCATCTTTCCGATTTGAATTAATCTGATTTGATTACTCATAATCTTATCTAATTTGATTTGAATGACTGTGAACTGAACTGATCTGATTTGAATTAGTTGAAAAATTGATTGAATTTTAACGAATTAGTAACAATAATGGACCAAATTCATTGATCATTATTTGAGCGATTCTGATCTGATCTGAATGACTCTGGTCTGATTTGAATGACTCTAAAATGAACAGAATACTACTTTTATTAAGTTTTATCAAATAGAGCCTTAGCTTTTAGAAGGGTTTTTAGTCCTTAAAACTACAAACTTGGCCAAACATAAAGTTTATTTAAAGTTAAAAACTAATTTATAAACGGCAAATGCACGTGGTGTCCCTGAGTTTTGAAGATGAGTGTATGCTTGGGCGTCTGTGCATATCATGGGGCTAGTTTTTGAATAAATGTTGTCTGTCGAGACATTTCAAATCAAATGTAATTGTTATTTCAATTAGGGTTTGGTTTTGTAAACTTGACTTCAGTCTTCCGCTGTCAACTCGTTATCATTTATGTAATTAAGTTGGTTTAATTTTATCAGTGTTTTAGCCTTGCTGTTGACTCATTAGTCAATTGCGGCATAACAATCCTAGATTTTTGTATTATTAAATTTGGACAAACCTTAGGGTTGTTATAATATGAACGATAGAATCTCAGCCCTTAGAGATCCAATCGAGCTAAGCTAATCCCTAAGCAGTACGGTCGCCTAGTTTTAGCCTTTGACCTCTAGTACCTCTAGCCGATCAACGATAGAACGAGTGCCTTCCGTTCACTGTCTTGAGTTCAATTACCTTTATAGAACTTAAAACGATTGCAAAGGGTGAGAAAACATTTCTCAGACTCTTTCTATTGCTTTTCTTAATTCAACGATACATGTAAAACTAGCGTACAACACTTTGTTTAAATCGTAAATCAAAGTTTAAAATATTCCTTAAACTAACGTAATAAGATAATGAAAAATCAGACTCCTACAGAAATAAGAAATCTACTTATCCCCTTAATTATGGTCTAACAATAATATGGATAATTAATATTAACTAATAATATGGAAAATGACCTATATCTAAAGATCACGTCCTTCCTAACAAATATACTCGAATCCACGCAAACTGGAGAGACACAACTCGGTTTTGTCTCTTCTTTAGCAGTTTTGCACTAATTGATGGAACAGATACTGATACTGTTCTATCAGGGACATGAATTCGTATCATCCTCCCACTCTTTAAAAGATTCGCCCTCGAATCCAATATGATGAAGTCAACCCAGCATTGAACAAGTGGCGGAGCCAGGATTAAAACGGCAGAAACTTATTTTTCCAAGTTGAGGTGGGCCGAATACTACGATTTACCTTATTTTCACTAATTTTATAGTAAATTTACACAAAAAAATTTGATTTTTCGGAAACCTGGGGCGGGCCATAGCCGAGGTAGGCCCCCCCTTGTCTCCGCCTCTGCATTGAACACACTAGCTCGCTTTCCACCCACCCACCCTTTGAGCCTTCCTTTAGGTTTTGATTCAAACCTCATCTTTATCTTCATAGTAGTCTTGTCCACACCTTTTGAAGAAAAGTCTTTCATAGTATGCCTTAAACTTTCATGCTCTCCAATAAGCATAGTTAAAGTCTTGCTTTTGTTTGACAGCAATTTGTTGCTTACCCAAGTATCAATAGTAGAAGTATAGGGATTTGAACTTGCTTTTCCGCCATAGTTGCATGCCTTGTCTTCTTCATAAACTTTGATGCACAAATCTGAATTTCCATCTTGATTTTCTTCTATACTTGACTCAACACATTCTACCTTGTCAAGTTCTTCAATCTCACAAGGAATTTGTTCTTCGGTAGTCAAAGATCCTTCTTTTGGAGACTCTATTTTAACCTCTTGAGACAAACAAGATACTAACTTCTTTAACGGGTTCTCAACTACACACTGTAATTCTAATTTCATTCGCTCACTAAAAGATTTGAGCCAATCCTTGTATCTATTAATAAGAACAAGTTTCTTCTTACCCCTTATAACAACATAGGCATCTTTTGCTACATCATAATAGGCACCACGTTCAAACGCCCATTGTCCTCCTAGTAGAAAGTGTATTTTTTTCATGGGGACAACATTACAAACTATGCAATCGGTATTGGACTTGCTGTAGAAAAAAAGAAACTAATACTTGTTTCGTTACCTCAAACAAATCACCAGTCCGAGAACACTATAGCAAGTTCGGATAGGGGTGCATAAGAGTCTACAATTCCAATTTTTTCTACCAAGCAAGTTGAAACTAGATTTGGAAAACCCGGATCAATAGCGTACTCAACATGCTTGTTATCGCCTACTACACACTTAGATAAAAACTTGTAGTCGATCTCCATGGTTGTAGGGTCAAAGTACTCTTCCAAGATCGTGCATGATTTGAGGAAAGCAAGAGCCGAAGCTTTGATGCCACTAATGATACGAGTTCGCAGCGGAATTCACAAATAGGAAGAACAGACTCAGGTTCTGTTCCCTGTTTTAGAAAACACAACTGACAGAAGGATAGTACAGACCGTGGGTCTGTTCTGTAGCAACGATTTTTGGTGGTTTTGTGTTATAAAGAACGAAAACTAAAGATATGGACGATAGAATCTCAGCCCTTAGAGATCCAATCGAGCTAAGCTAATCCCTAAGCAGTACGGTCGCCTAGTTTTAGCCTTTGACCTCTAGTACCTCTAGTCGATCAACGATAGAACGAGTGCCTTCCGTTTCTTGTCTTGAGTTCGATTACCTTTAGAACTTAAAACGATTGCAAAGGGTGAGAAAACCTTTCTCAGACTCTTTCTATTGCTTTTCTTTATTCAACGATACATGTTAAACTAGCATACAACAATTTGTTTAAATCGTAAATCAAACTCTAAAATATTCCTTAAACTAACCTAATACGATAATGGAAAGTAAGACTCCTACGGAAATAAGAAATCTACTTATCCCCTTAATTATGGTCTAACAATAATATGGATAATTAATATTAAGTAATAATATGGAAAATGACCTATAGCTAAAGATCACGTCCTTCCTAACCAATATACTCGAATCCACGCAAACTGGAGGGTACACAACTCGGTTTTGTCTCTTCTTTAGCCGTTTTGCACTAATTGATGGAACAAATACTAGTACTGTTCTATCAGGCACATGAATTCGTATCAATAAGATCTTTGATATGCATTTATATAAGGTGTTGCAGCAAGCTATTGGGCGGAATTCAGTGACTGTTTCAGGGTGTTTAACTTTTGGGATCAGTGTCAATATGGTTGTATTTACCTGCTTTAGGAGTTTTCCAGTGGCAAAGAAATCCAAAACAGTATCAGTCACCAGCTTTACTACCACTTCCTAAGCATCCTTGTAGAACCCACTAGTGTACCCATCAGGACCTGGAGCCTTGTCCTTATGAATAGGATACATTGCATTTTTGACCTACTTAGCCTTAACAGGTTTAAGCAGAATGTCTCTCATCTGATCATCTAAACACTTACCCTGCTGGTCTATGTTTACATGCACTTTTCAACAGATGTTGCTGATCCTAGCAGATCTTTATAGAAATCCAAGAAAGCCTGTTGTATGTCCTTCTCCTCATCATGTCTAACCGCTTTACTGTCTTTTATCTGCATCACCATATTCTGATTACTCCTTGCTTTTATTCTACTATGGAAGAATGCATTATTCTCATCCCCTTCTTGAAGCCAATCCACTTTACTCTTCTGTTTAAGGTAGCTGCATAAAAGCTTTCTTCAATTGGCTCAACTTTTGCACATCAATCCTTTCTTTATGCTGCAGGTTGATGTCATTTTGGTTGTGCTGCATCTCCACCTGAACTATTTCCAGTTCCTTTGCTGCTAAACTTACTTTATTATGAATGTTAGAGTACTCATCTCTGTTTAGCTTCCTGATGAGTAGCTCTTTGTGCCATCAACTCTATTTTCCCATACTTTTTGCACAATATTGAGGAATTCAAATTCTTTACTCCATAGATTCAGATACTTGAAACTAGTATTTTTCCTCCTTTTCTCACCATAAAGCTGAATTAGACAATGACTGTGATCAAACAAGCCCTCAAGAAGAAATTAAGCAACAGCTTTAGCAAATTTATCCATCCATTCATCATTTGCTAGTGTCCAATCAATCCTACCACACACCCTGTGTTCTCCATATTGTTTATTGTTCCAAGATATGTTGTTTCCAAATCCAATTATTGCCATTTTGCACTTAGCTTAATTTTTCACCTATTCCACTTTTCACTTTTGTACCATTTCCAAAAAATTAACAAATAATATATATTTAAAAAGAATATATTTCTCCTGTATGTGCGATAACTCAATATGGCAAGCAAAAACGGGGGAAGACTACATTGATATGCATCATATCATATCGTAACTCTACAACTTTTGTACTATCTTTCCATAAAATTAACACCACCAATATAATTACAGTCTTATAAGTAAATTTATAAAAGTAAATTCGGGCGTAAACCAGGTAGTAAACAAGTTATATGTAATACCCAGGTTTGTGGAAACAATATTATGGAAAGTGGTTTGTTTACTTTGAAAAATTGAGGAGCTTATCATATGCTTATAATAGGTTCCTACCGTCACACTACTAACAAGTCCTTCAACTTTTATAGCCCACCCGGCCGGTACGGTACTCACATGCATCTACCAATTGAGCGAGTAGACTAAGAGCTTGTTTGGATAGCATTTTAGGAGGGAAAGAGAGGGGAGGGGGAAAGAGGGAAGGGAAAGGAAGGGGAGAGGAGGGAGACAGAATATGATTTCCTTTGTTTGGATAGCAAAATTGGGTAGGAGGGAAAGGAAAGGAAACACCATTATTGAATATTAATTAATTTAAATTAATGATAATAATGAAATAATAACAAATGATAAAAATACCCAACTCCCCAACCCCTCTCATTTTCCCTCTCCTCACCCATATCCCCTCCCCCGAGCCGCCCATTGCCGCCGCCTATAACACCGTCCGCAACCATCTCCAGCGAAGCCACCTCCGGGAAACTCATCCGGCTCCGGCGAGTCTTCGGTGGCCATCGACGGCCTCCAATCTCCTTCCTCCACCGTGCAATCTCTCATTCTCCTTCTCACCCTACTTTTCGTTTTCCCCAAATCAACAAACGAAACACCTCATCTTCTCTCCCGCGATCTCCTCCACCTCTCCCACCGCTCACGTGGCCGATGACGGCCACCTTTGTCCGGAAAACTGATTTTTTCAAATTTTTTTTAGAAAACCCTAGATCTAAAATTAGGTGGTGTTAGGGTGGTTTGTGGTGTTTGTGGGTGTGGGGGAAATGGTCGTGGGACCAACGCGGTTCATTTGATGGTGGTGGCGCCGGAGAAGGTGGTGGTTGGTGTGGGCCGGCGGGGGTCGTGGGTGGCGGCAGTGGTGATTAGGGGAGGAGAGAGGAGAGAGAAATAAAAGAAGGTTAATTAGGGAATATTTGAAAAATGTAGTTGTGTTTTTATGAAAATTGAAGGGCATTGTTGTAAATTGACATAATAAGGGGACATTTTCCTTCAAAATCTCTCCAACTTTGAAGAGATAAAAATCAAGGAATATAGAGGAAAACTCATCCTCCCAAATCCCTCCATTTCTCTCCCCTTCCCTCACCAATTTGTATCCAAACAATGGATACGGTTCCCTCCCTCCCCCTCCCCTTCCTTTCCCTCCAAATCCTCCTATCCAAACAGACCCTAAATGCGGCTTCATATGTCTAATGCTCAATTAGAAAACTCATATAACTTATAAGGGTCATAAGAAAACACTACACTGAAAACATAGAAGAACCATAAACTCACATAACTCACAAGTGTTCGCTCTAAATTTTATGAGCACTCGCGCACATAGAAAAAAATAGAAGAACCATAGAAAAAGACCACGATATAAGGAATGACATTTTTGGAGTGTTGCAGTTAAGCAATTCACACATCAGAAGGTGCAGCACCTGAAGTGGCATCCTGCTTTTTAGATGGCAAGTGAATCATTGATTGGAAATTCTTTTTGTGAAAGACAAAATAGCTTCTGAAAAGCTGAATTTGTCTGGGGAGACTGCTATCTTATCTGCAGAATTTTATGCACCAATGTAAAGGAGCATATTAGAAGTTGAAAAAGAGTTGTAATGCAGTGATAACTGATGATGGCTCTAAAATGAGATGTTAAAATGAGTTGAAAAACAATTGTAGCATCTTCCCTTGGGCCACTGAGTAATACAACAGTAGTGTAAGAAAAAGAGAGCAACAATAAAAGTAAATGTCACCAGAAACCACTGCTGTATGCTAAACAAAATGGAAAAAGAAACTAAAGCTCCACTAGAAGAGGTTAACAAATACTTGTTAATGATTGGGTTAAGATCAGTCAGGAGATGGATGATCTCCACAACATGCTTGACAATACAGACAGCCAAGCCAACAATTTCAATAACAATCAAGCTAGCAGCTATAGTTAGCAGCATTCAACTATGTGAGCAAGCATGCTTGACAGATCAAAAGGCGACAAATTCATCTCTTAATAGCTAGTATCATCAAATATATATGTGATTTTGCAGCCGCTAACTCCCTCTTTATTCTAGCTGAACAATATAACTTTACAATGAAAATGAATTTATCGAAACCACTAACTCTACAGCACAAACTATGTAACTCCCCTAACTATACAATGTAAGCTCCGCAACTCCACTAACTTTACAATGCAAATTCCGTAACTCCACTAACTCCACAATGTAAGCTCTATAACTCCACTAACTATACAATGCAAATTCCGTAACTCCACTAACTTTACAATGCAAATTCTGTAACTCCACAAACTCTACAATGCAGGCTCCATAACTCCAATAACTCTAAAATCAAACTCCATAACTGCACTAACTCTTCCATACAAACTCCGTAACTCCACTAACTCTTTCCTAGGAAGACCACCGACCACCGGTCCAATTAGTATGATATTGTCCGCTTTGGGCCTAGCCCTCACGGATTTGTTTTTGGGCTCCTTCCCAAAAGGTCTCATACTAATTAGTGTGGTGATCACTTATAAACAAGACTTCCGCTCCTTGTTTCTTCGATGTGGGACTTGGGTTTGCACCCTAACACACTTGGCACCTATTAATTGGATAGCACAATGAAATTATATAATATGGTAATTATTGGCTAATTTATGGAAAATATTTTAATTTATGGTGATAAGTTAGCTAATTATGGTAAAACTAATTTATGGTAATAAAATGAAATATAATGTGATATAACGGGCCACGAAATAATGGAATGAAAATGAAATAGTATAACGGGTGACGTGATAATGGAATGAAAAAGGTGATGTATAATATAACTATTTGCAATTATAATATCGATTCGCAATTTGCCATCATATTTTGATAGTAAAACACAATTTTTTTTTACTATGGAGACTACATAAGAATACGCTCTAAATATATATCTTCCCCTATCTAAAATTCTCTCTTTGATGAACTCACTATATAGGAAATGATAGTTTTCTCACCAAAATCAAACAAAAGCTTACCTTTAAATACTAATTTGAATTAAGATGTAACTGACACAATAGGCAAATGAAGAGCCAAGAGACACCATATTTAATATCCTAATTAAGATGAATAGTAAATTAATTTATGGAACTTTGAACACATTTATGAATAAGAAGTTAAAGCGATTCATACTGTCTAGATGGGTAGTCCAAAAGATAATATCTCCATCATATTGATGAATAAATATCTCCATCATATTGATAACGTTGTGGAAGGAGAAGAGACTTTTGTGTTTTTTCATGACGCACGCGCATGAAGAGGCATTACCGTTAAGATTATTATTGGGCCCACACAGACATTAAAGCATACGTGATGTGGAAGAGTGAAAAGAGACCCACGGTGGGCTGACACCTCACATATATATGACGTGGTTTTTCTTTTTGTAAGAACGCCTCCATGCACTGCCACGTAGGCGTTAAAGTTAGGCTATTAAAGTTATAGTATAGATATGACACTATCAAACTCGAGTATATTCGAACTAAATCGAATAGCGCAAATCATAAAAGTCATGATGTAGGCCGCTTAATAACACTCCACTAAGAGAAGTTTCGCCGCCAAGTGAAATGGAGTTATGCACTTTTCCAACATTAGGACTTGATAATATTACCGATGCGTATTCACAACTCTTCATCGCTATCAGTTTAATCTTTTTAATTCTGCATGCCGGTAAAAACATTAATGATCTCTTTTGAACTCGCTTCAACAATCCCTACCTCAAACACCTTTGTTTTCTTCTCTACCCTTTTTGTCCACTCTCCTTTCCCTTATCGCACAATCACCACCAAAACCTCATACGCACCTCGACTATGAATCGCCCTATCTCCCAAAACTCGTCCCAGCCCGCCTCCCTCAAATCCGTCACTTTAGCCTCGCGCGTCACAACCTTATTCAATTTCTATAAATTAACAAATTTTGACCGATATTTGGTAATCTAACAAAATAGAGGACTTAATTAGCTAGTTTGTCAAAAATGGTTATGAAGTAAGAGACATAAGTGATGAGGGAAACTGCAATTGTTTAACATTAATATATATGTTTAATTTTTATTTCGTTGTTATCGAAAAAAATCTTCTTTCAACACAAAAACAAATACTTTTAAAAAATAATAGCTACTTTTGTTTTTTATCTGATTTGAAAACTGTTCCATTATATTTTCGGATTCGAGATCTAGTTTAAATTCCCACTCGATAAAGAGGAAAAAAAACTTTACATTTCCTCTAGAAGACTAAATTGTTGTTCGAGTCTATTACCTATTGATATTATTGTGTATATGTTATACGAAGGTTTAATTTTATTAAATACGAAGTTGTCATTCAATATTGGAAATTTGCAACACAAAAAGTTTAAATTAAATTTCACTTTTTAAAAAAAAAAAAAACATAAATTATGACTCATGTACACTCAAATATATAGCCAAAATTGAGTACACTTCGATCAACTTATAGTTTGTGCCTGGAGTAATCGTACAATGTTGAAATGTTAAAACTTAACAATTGAAAATCGTACATATAAGTGACCAAATCGATTAAATTCTATTATAATAGTTCTAGTACATAATAACCATGATTTGTAACTAACCATTTCGGATTACAAACAAAGAGCTTACAAAACCTTATTATGAATGATTGTTACATAAAAGTAATAGGACCTAACCCCATTCTATATGTATAGAAGAATCCTTTAGTTGCACCCCTTTTTTCCCTACCAAACTATTCATTATTTTGACAACTTGGAACAATTATGTGAAATGCATATTTTTGTGTGCTAAATCAAGAAAAAGACAAAAGTATATATAATATGTCAAATTAACATGTTATGGTACAATTGGGAGACCAACGGCGAAAAGTTACTATATTGATTAGCATCATTAAGAAAAAAAATACCTTCAAAGTAACTATAAAATCATTGAAAAAAAGTAAATAAAGAAGATGAAAGGTTTGTTATAATTGATTCAAATAAATAAGGTGATTAATGTATTTAATTTATTTATCATATATAATGTGATGGTCATTTTAATTTATCCCATTTTATTGATATATAAATTATAAATAATAAATTACAAGAAATTGGTTGGGAGCCACGAAACAATCTTGGCCCCCACACCGCGAAATAATAATCATATATAATATTACTATTTTCATTTTTTATTTTAATGTAATTTATTTTTATTGCGACACATAAGACTGTGATATGGTTTTTGTAGATGATAATTATGTGAAATCAAGCATCTATTGCCACGTGGATTAGTGATCTTAGCCTATTATATAGATTATATAGATAGATAGATAGATAGATACAAACACCCAATCGAAATTGTTGTAAAAGAAATTCACTTGCAAATTTTCATTTTCATTTGATATGGTTCTTATTATACAATTCTACTTCATATTTTGAACCAAATAACTCATAAATCATATGAATATATAAAAACTATTAGTTTACCTTCTATAAGAATATATCTAGTTAGTTATCTTAATTTTTATTTTAGCTATGTTATTTTAACCCATAGTGATGATACAACCTTCAAAGTACTTAATAGTGACATTATTGTGTACATATTTGCATCACAAATAACGAATAATTTTGACTCATGCACATACCCATTATTGCATATGACAAAATTTTGAGATTATTATAGCTCAGTGAATTTGTATTTGGTTTTTAATAAAACCATATTTTCATAATTAATTGCAAAATTAAAAATTTCGGTAACCAAAACAATCAGATTACACTATAAAAAGATTTTCGAGTACAATATAATTAACTATTTGGAATAATTGTGATATAAATTTGGCGGTAACAATAATTGTAGACTACAAAAATATATACAAAATATATATGAGACGACAATCTATGCACCACTATTCTAATATCTAATCTACTAGTCTAATTTCTCTCTTTCAACATGTCACATATATGTGTAATGCATATTTTTCTCACTAAAACTAACAAATATACACAATATATATAGTCTTTTAAACTAACATATATATAACTTACAAATTGGTAAACAAAAAGCCAAGAGACAAAGTTTAATACCATTATTAAGATGAATAATGAATATGAATTATGATGTGAATATTGAAATTTATAAAAATTAATTTCAAAGAAGTTGAATTTTTTTTAAACGTTCATGAAGGTAACTCAAAAGATTTTATTCACCTAAATTAATCTGTGATATTAAAGGGTGTACGACATGGAGGAGAGAGAATGGAATTGAACGACGCGCAGACATGTAGGATATGAGGTGGACTTTTTTGGATACGGATGCTTCAAAGGCTGTCACGTAAGTGTGGAAATTGGCCTATTAAAGGTATAGTATTGATTGATTGATTAATATGACGGATGACAAAAGTTGAAAGGAAAAAAAAATGTAAAATATCGTTCCTAATTATTATAACAAATAATATAAAATATCCGGCCCTTTGCAAATTCATCTATAAAATGGATAATCAGATCAATTCATAACTATAGTTTTTCAATCTACTTTCTTCTTTCCTAAGCGACAAAGTTCCTACATTTTTATGAAACGAGTATAGCAATATAAATAGTTAGTCCGAGCGTGGACCGGGTATGCAAACTGGTTTTACAGAGAAACTTCTACATTCTACTAACGAGGTTTTTCTATACTTATCTATTAATAGCCTAACTATCACGCCTACGTGGCAGTTGATAGAGGCATACTTGCAAAAAAAAAAAGCCAACTCAATGCTGATTTGTCGCATACAAAAGGGTCTTGCCTTTGTTTTATCATGTCGTTTCTTCTCCAACTTTTCCCCGTGAGAAACGCTTCCCCATTGCAATTCCTCTTCATTAAACGGCTGTCCTCCCCTTTCCACCTTCCCATTAACCGGTAGAAGATGAACCGAAGTCCATTAAAACAGGGTATATCTTCTCTCGGCGCTATCTTTTCTCCTTTCTCAAACCTCTCATCCATCTTACAACAACAATGGCGGAGCAGGTGACTTATCTCTAACCTCCTCTCTCCTCTTTCTTCATCTCCTCCCTTTTTATTAACCGCAAAAATGTCAATATTCTGATAATCATGATTTTAATTATATTTGTGGAAGCTAGATTTTAGATAATCATAATTAACGTTATTGGTTTTGAATTGTAGTGCTTTTTTTACTTTGATTGAACCTAATTTGATCCCTCTATTAGTGTTTTTATAGTTTTGTATTTTTGTTGAATTATTGATGGACAATAGATTGAATCATCTTTTCGATCATAGCTTCATTCAGAAACGTGGAATTTCTATCAAATTTGAGGTATGTTTTCTCATCTTTTTTGGGTTTGTTTTTTTTTTTTGCTTTACGGTAGGTTTTCATTTCAGAATCTGTGATGTGTTCCATATGTGATGATTATTTGTTTAGTACCCTGTAAAATGTTGGAATGTTTCGCGTCTAATTGAGTTTTGCGGTCCTCGATTATGCATGCCCAGGACCTAGATATGGGCAGACACAGCGTAGCTAATTCGGTACACCATTACAATTTTATTTGTGGGTTCTTTTTCATCACCTGTTAGTCATATTGTGGAGGAAGAGAGTTGATGGGCTGATTTATCGATTTAATGAGATGATCTCTTAGGATATCTATTAGATAGGGAGGGTGTTTGAATGATGAGTTGTACTCCAATGGCTTTCTGAAAAAGAACAACTTAGAATAGAAAATATAGCCAAACATTATGGAAGTCGTAAAGGAATCCTGATGCAGGAAGCACACACCTCTAATTGACTGAATTGAAGCAATATGAACTCCAGATTTTTATGATGTAAGCTATTGCAAGGCCTATAAGTTCCGTGATCATGAACTTTACCAGTTAGTCTTTCAGTCTTGGGAATCGAGTGGTGCGCTGGATTTACTTTGACATGTTTTATTTAAGAAGTAGCTCTATAGCAGTGCTCCGAAGTTTTAAGAGCATCTCAGATTCTCAGGCCCTCTGATTAGGAAAGGGCTTAGTAGATCCACAGAGGAACGGCAGAATTGTTAGAGGATCCTAACAGTTTACCAGTTATCGATTCTAGGTAAATTGCCCCTATTTAAAGCTATTATGTTTGTTTAAATGTGATTCGCATTAGTCTCTCTTATCTTTGAGTTTTTGGCTTTTCCAGTTTTTGAGAATGTTATGCGGAATGTGCAATTCAGTTGATTGAGTAAGTTGTGCATTGATGTTGTTTGAATAGTGGTGCAAGGAGCATGTTATGAAGCTGTGACATTATCGGAAATTCAAATGTTTATGAAATGTGTATTGCTGCCCCTAATCTTCAACGTAAATGGGCCTTTAAACTGAGTAATCATGATTTCTTTGGAAATCTCTTAAGCAACTGTGAGGCCATGAATACGAAAAAAACATAGAAATATCATGAACTTGGAGAACTTGCCAGGTTCTGTCTTTAGGATTGTATGTGTACTGTTAGATTCCTAACAATTACATTCATCATTCGATTTGCATGTGGGTAGCTCCCTTAGTTCACTCTCACTTGTCCCACTAGCTAATGTTTTATTTTATTCAAAGAAGCTTTCTTGCCTTTTTGTATGGAGTATGTCTTAACATCATATTCATTAACATGTTATATTATTCCAATAATTTTTACACTCATGGCGTGTTTGTTTGTATGTGTGAATGGTATGTGGAGTTAGAAGGGTAGATATCAGGAATCTTTCAATTGAAGTCTATCTCTAGAGTTTTGATCTACATCAAACTAAAGATGAAGTGTTCATGTTTAAAGTTAGAAGCTAAAAAACTCTCCTCCATTATGATATTTGATACTCGAGACTTAAATTATGGCGATATGCATTGTATATGTTGGAGGTGATTAGATGGCAGTGAATAGACTTTTTGCAAGTGTGGGTTTGAATCTTATGTTGGAACTTAGTGACGAGAGCATGATCTATGATTGTTGATGTTTGTAAAATAGAACCTAAAAATAAGGATTGGGTGAAATCACATGGACGCGAGATAAGTTAGTTCTATGAATCCCCATTCGCAATTCAGCTGCTCCTCTGAACCAAGTTCATTGTGCTGAATTAACTATTAAGTACATCTCTACCATAAATGGTATGATCTCAATCTGTAAACTGACAAAAAGTAAGGCCTGGATGATAGTCATAGAGATAGTTGATTGATTTGGTACTCATAAGGCAACCAAAGGTATGATGTTTGGGTTTTTCTGTAGCTTTTTTGAGCCATCCAGTTTTGCCTTTGTATTGGGAACTTTATGAAGTTGTGTTGTTGTGGATGATTGTTTGATTGTGTAAGTAATGTGATTACGATACGTTTGGGCTTTTGATAAGTGTTTCTAAATTTAGTGATACATAGAGACGTGTCTCCTTGAGTTTTTCATAAATCAATTGTGGCAGGATTGTTGAATTTGCGGTTTGTCTTAATCAATGCTTCATGATATAGTGAATTTGCAGACTATTGGTATATCCGTTTCCAGGCTTGCCATTATTTTAGATGCTGTGATTTGATTACATGTTGCAGTTTTCTATTTAATGTTTATGCTCAAAAGTTCTACTCATTATGAATTGATTGTGTAGTAAAGGTATTTTCCCCTTCATATTTCGAGCCTTTGTATGCCAATCACAAGTGCAAAATAATAAAAACAACATAAACTTAGATTCGAAAGCCATTACTTAGATTGATCTCTTAGCTTTCCGAAAAGGTATGGCACTTAAAAATTGAGCTTCGTTTGAACCTTCCAAGAGCTTCTCAAAACCGATTGCGCAAACCTGAAATTTTCTGAACCTGCAGATTTGCTCTATTTCGGATTTGGCTTTTGTTTAGGCCTTGATCATGGCTTTTGGAATATTGTGTATGTCAGAACTAAGAACTAACCCTTTGATCATTCCATGTCAAGTTTGCATACATCTGAAATCTTACATTTAAATCACAAGTGCAAAAAAAAAAAAAAAAAAAAAAAAAAAAAAAAAAAAAAAACTTCCATAAAACAGAGAACACTTGAGTGTGACAGTGCGGAAACATCTTTTAGACACAGAAAATGTTACCGATTGATGCTCTAATTGGTATCAATTGAAAGCTTGCTTTTCGAACTTGAATCTGAACATAAATTTAGCCCAATTCCGTTATGTGTAGATGGAGATATTAGCCTTCAAAGTTCCCACCTGAAAACTTATTTTCGTCGTTCCTTCCACCCTGACAGCCTGATTCAAAATGATACTGCAATTTCTTGAGAGAATTTTTAATCTTAATTCTAAATCCATGACTTAGATTGATCTCTTAGCTTTCCGAAAAGGTATGGCACATAAAAAATGAGCTTCGTTTGAACCTTCCAAGAGCTTCTCAAAACTGATTGCGCAAACCTGAAATTTTCTGAACCTGCAGATTTGCTCTATTTCGGATTTGGCTTTTGTTATGGCCTTGATCATGGCTTTTGGAATATTGTGTATGTCATAACTAAGAATTAACCCTTTGAACATTGCATGTCAAGTTTGCCTACATCTCAAATCTTACATTTAGTTGTTTAAAGCTTATGTCCAAAAAAAGAGTACATTGAGTTGCTTTGTTTTATCTTAAAGTGTTGTAATGTTGGAGATCAAAATAATCATCATAAACAGTTGTAACTTGAACTATAGCCTGCTTCATTGAAATATAGTGGCAATTTAAACACTTTGCAGAATTATATTTTCTTTTGCTAAAAAAATTTTCCAAACAGTTTTTTTTTTGGTGCACCATTGAAGGACAGTCGTCTCTGCATTGTTTATATATTGCTTGCACATATTTCATCTACTTTCAGGATTCATTAAAGTTTTGTTGCCAAACTACAGGTCGCCAAGAAATCAGATTGCAGGGATCTCTTACAAGGATCTCTACGTTGCAATATAGTCATTTAGTGGAGTGTTGTCATGATCGGTACATCAAACTATTGGATGTTTCAGGCTTCAGGTTTTGCTGCAATGGATCTGAAGAAGCTTAAAGATGCTAGGTTGTGTAAAGTTGAATCGTTGCATATTCTCTACGTAAAATGCTTGGGCTTTACAATTGCTACCCTGTTTCATGTAGAAAGACTTCAGATTATTCAGGTAATATGTGGCTCCAGAGAGCTTCACAAAGACTTGACACCCACCTTTTATCTCTGCTCTGGAAGACTATTTTTAAGTAAGCTCTTTAGGAGTCCTCTTCTAAGCTTTCCAATGCAGAATTGGTTAGCAGTGCGGATATAGCTAAATTGATGAGAATATTGAAATGTCAAAGGTTAACACTCCCTAATGCCCTTGCAGATTCCAAATGGAGTTGTTGTTAAATTCGGCCAAGAAACCCAACAAACATGATTAGAAGAGTAAGCTGCACGCAACAATGGTTGGCTTACTGCTTAATGGCAACTTTTGGTATCTGCCCCCTGATCTTCAGAAAACTACCCGCCCCTCCCGATTCAATTGATGGCAAATCGCAAAGGCCAGTCTCTCACTATTATCACTCAACATAATACATGTGCCAGGTTAGTGAACCTCTTCGACGTACACTTTGTTTTATTTCATTTTTTAAATGGTGTTGATAAATGTTCCATTACAAGAATAAAAAACTGTCTACAGTCTACATAATTTACAAAAGACGTTCAAATATGTAGCCGATAGAAATAATGATTAATAATTTAGTACCTGGCGGCTTCTCGCTGATATAGTTGTTGTTTCAGCACGTACTATCTATTATACCAAGTACAAAAGATACGTTTCCAAAAAAATTTCTTAGTTATGCTTTATTTCAGCATCTACCCTACAGTGGTTTATTTCAATCTCCCGTTTAAAAAAAATGATACTTTTATACAAATTACAAACAAATTAAATACATGCAATGCTCTCATTGTGTGATCAGGATATGTGATGAATTTTAGCAGCGCACCTTAGTTCTAAGTTTGTATAGTCTGTGGTACTCAATTATGTAAAATCTTCAATCTGTCACGTATTGAGCATAGAAGTTGGGAATGCTCACTGATGCATTGATAGAGTCTATATGTGTGGATTTAAAAATGTAAAGTTAATCCGGTAATAAGTTAACCACACTACAAAACAAAATAATTCAATGAACACTTATCTTCTGTCCAAAAAAAACTACCACCTGCATCATTTGCAGAAAAAGAGAGTCCAGTAACTCATTCCACTATGTTTACGACCTTTAGATAGTTCTATACATGCATTATCAAAGCAAATAATGAACTCCCTAAACCATGCAATACTCCTACTTTAAAGGCATATTGAATTCTCCTTCATTTAAATGGAAACATGAGACTTTTTCCTACCTAACTTACTGAATCATAGATGGATTTACAACTTCGCTAGATTTTTACATTTTCGAAAAATTAAATGGCATGTTTTGTTCTGCTAACCTCGGGCTGGTGTATTATTAGGAGGACTGTTTTGTCATAATGATATCGTGGAAGATTGTTAGGTTCAATATCTGACTATTTTGCTAAATGACAAGCTAAGTAGTATTCCCCTGCACATAATTTAGAATGCAAGAAGTTTTACAATTGATCTATAACACAAAATGTGAACTATTGCTCCCCTGCAATCTTCTTCCTCCAATTTCAAATATCCATCTTAAATTTTCAGGAACCAAGCCCAACAAACATACCAGAGGAGGAGAACAAAGGTCCTAAAATCACAGTCAAGATTGAAGGACAATCACAGAAAAGCTCAGCCAAACGCAAAAGAGATGAAGGGAACAGTGAAAACAAGAAGCAGAAAAGAACATTCAAAACTAACAGCAGCAACCAGAAGCTCCAGTCTTGGCCTCTTTCGAACAAGAATCTTAAGCAAATAGAAACAAAAATAGAAAACAATCATTCGAGACTTCTTAGAAAAATATCTCCTCTTCATTTCATTGTTCACAGGACCGAAAACAAATAAGTTTTTGTTACATGAAACTTTGATGATACTTTGTCTTCACCTTACCTTCAATGACAGATGGACATGTTTAACTTTGCATAATTGTTTACTTGGAGATCACATAACTCATGTGTCATAATTCTCCAGCATTGGTGATGGGATTGAGCCAAACTTCTTGCAAAATTGTTTACTTGGAGATCACATAACTTATGTGTCAAAATCCTCCCTAATCAACATGTAAAAATCAAAACCTTAAAAAAAAAAAAATTCTCAAAATCTAATTTCAAACCGTAACATCAACATTAAAAGAAAACGCCATTTTGAAATACCAGCCACAATATAGAGGTCAACCATGAAATTAAAATTAATTAACCAAAATCATAACCGAAAACATAATAAATAAAAAAGACATAAAGGAAATTTAAATACAATAAAGGTTACAAAAAACATACCTACAATAAACATAAAAAAAAAATGTAACATAACAACTAAGTAATCAACCTATTTATAGTGCCCCAACCACAAATAGACATAACTCAAAAAAACAAACTAAGACACATCTTCCACAACAAAGTTAAATCAAAATATACAAAAAGGTATCTCTTCAACAAAAAACACTACATTAAACAATAGAAGGCAACACAAATTCTCAAATTAATGAAATGAAAAAATCCAACAAAATGAGGGCTGTTAAATACTTATTCAAATACATGAATAACGGCCCTAACAAGGATGCTGCTACTACGTTTCAACAAATGAATAACGTTGAGGAAGAAGAAGAGAACAACAACAACTGCCGCAACACCAACAATAAACAACAGACATGACATATTAGGCCATAACGGAGACAAAACTCAACCGGCAAGAGTAGTCAACACGAGGACGTTTCGCAACAAAAGAAGAACGAGATCCAGATTTGAAGTTCATGTTACAAAAATTACAAGCAAAATCATTAAGTGTAATAAAAATACCATATTCAATAATATTAAAACACATATTGGTACCAAATCCCATAAACAAAATCACATACAACAGTTCCGTGAAACCACGGGCCCAAAAACTAGTTACAGATTAACTGAGCAAGTTCACTCTCACTCTACTCTAGTGATCCAAAATTCAACATTGTCGTAGAAGCTCTTTAAAGCCGGACAAACATGTCAGCCCTATTAGTCTTTTCAACTCTTGTTTGGGCTGAATATAAATATTTAAGCCCAAGTTTTAAGCAATCGAGGTCCATGTTAAGTGTTAATGACTTAGGTCCTATGCTATTGGACTGCATTTTTCTGATCTGATTTGATTTGATTTGAACTGAACTGATCTGATTTGATTTGATTTGATTTGAATAAACTTGATTTGATTTGATCTGAATTGAATTAATTGATAAATTAACTGCAATTAGACGAATTAATAACTAGAAATAGACTAGATTCATTGATTCTTATTTGGATAATTCTGATTTGATCTGATTTGATTTGAATAAAACTGATTTGATTTGATTTGATTTGAATAAATCTAATACTATATATTAAAACCTGAAACCAAGTATTTCCTAGGAGGACACTTGACATTCATTAATTGGATAGAACATAAAAATAGCATTAAATACAATTATCGGTTAGGATATGGTAATAAATTATCATAGAGTAGTATAGTATTAGATAATTTATGGAAAATAATCACTATGGTAATTTATTAGAACAAAGATCACCCAACATTTTTCTAATAAAATGAGTACAAACAATATAAATACATGACCCAGGCGTAGCACGGGCATGCAAACTAGTTTGCATGCCCGTGCCATGCCCGGGTTGTCTATTTATATTGATATACTTTTTTCATAAATAATGTTTTATTTTTGTTCTGATATTATTATGAAACGATAATATACATTTTTTTTTCTTTTGTCACCCGTCATGTTATATTATAATCTATTTCTACCCCGTCATCATAGTATCAGTACCTTCCCACTTTTACGTCACCCATTATACTATCTCATTCTCATTCCACTATCTCGTCACCTGTTATATTATTTCATTTTCATTCTACTATCCCGTTACTTGAAAACACAGTTGAATAAGCTGAATCGGGCACAAGGCTTTAACGTCGGACATAAGCAGATTCCCAAAACCTCAATTAATCGAATTATTTCATTACTAGTCGGAGTTATTGTTAGAAACCTCTCTATGCATTCAACTTTCAATGCATGGGTAAAATTAGCAGAAATACATTCCAACCGCGACTCCCTAAAATAGTTACTCCGCCTTATGTCGGATAGTTTGATACTTTGATGCACTGTGGTAACCACATTGTTGTTGTTGTAACAATATGATTAATTAGTCGGTCAATGCAAGAGTTGCATGCAACATCTTGAAACCATTGCCACCATCCAATTGGATTCAAAATACTATAAGTACCATATAAGAAGTACATCCGACACACAAGATTAGGTGGTTTTTGTTTTTTTTTTGTTGAAAGTCAAGATTAGGTAGTTAGTTGTGCAGAGACTGGGATCGAAAGAGTTGTACTCAGTTGTATATATATCATAGCTTTGCATATGCCGACATTCTAAAGTATCATCATTACAATATTATTCTTGAATAATCGGCACAACTTCAACTTGTTAAGTTAAAAGGTACTATATGGGTTTTATTATCATGTTTTCATGTATTAAGTTATTACTATTGTAACTTTATTGCAAGTTTGATTTTTAACTCCTCTCCCTACAATCATATGCAGACGCAAACATGAATGCTAGAGTCGCCACCTTCGTATTCGCTTGGTTTATGCTATTTTGCGTGCTCGACTCCGGAGCAACTCTTGTCCACAAAGAAACTTAAGAGCCATTCAAGTGGTTCTGGCTCTTTAAAAAGTATCATGTGGAGATCGTCAATAATATGACCGACGGTAAGCAAAATTTCATCGTGACAGCTAGTTGTACAAGCGATTCACAAAATTTGGGCATTCAAGATCAACTTTGCGCGCACCACACGTTAAACTTGCAATTTTAAATGGGGCGATCGCTCACTTGATATCCCCGTGTTTTATTACTATGAGCCTCTCATAAGCTTTTGCGGATATAAAAAATGTACATGGAATATAAGGACCGACGGTGTGTATTTGAAGAATGTGAAGTACGGTTATTACCAATTGTACAAGAAATGGCCCTGAATTCTATCCTCTAGCTCGAGAGTGTTCTAGCTAGGTAATTAGCATGTTTTTATGTTTCTAAAATAGTTGCTTAATTCCCATCAAAAAAAAAAAAAAAAAGTTGCTTAATTAGTTCTTATTTTCTTTTATGAGTGCTTAGCATGAGTCTAGCCAGTTGTCTAAGTTAGCGTGCATGAGTCTAGCCGATTGGCGATTGTCTAAGTTTACTATTTACTAGCTAGTGTTTAGTTGTTGATTATAGTGGTCTATTAAAGGTGTGATCGAATTATTAGTAGTGTTCTATTAAGGTGTAATCGAATTATTAGTAGTGTTCCTTTTTTCTACTTTCAAATTGAATTTTCATGTGAGGAAATTGAACAAGTTAAGGAGTTTGATTTCACCTAATGAGAGAGGTGTTGGACTAATTGTTGGAACATGTGTGAGCCTTGTCCCACATCGAAAGATAAGTGGGATGTTGCTACCTATATAAACAAGTGGGTTACTCCTCTTATTGCCAATTGGTTTTAGGATGGAATCCCGCTTGGGCGTATGGGCTAGGGTTGACTCCCCCGTTCGGTCTCTCCTCCCCTAACACTAATAAATAAGTAGGGATAGAGGATGTGTTGCTTTTCACGCTTAATGAGGGAAAAAGCCAAATACAAATACAATCTGCTGAAAGTGTCACATATTTGGCCTTTCAGTGTTTAGGTTGAATATCGTGCTGCACCTCTAACCCTGCATCTGCACCAGTCACTGAATCATTGGGAACCAGAGAAATAGACTAAGCAACAAATACAGAAAAAATTCACATAAACAAACATAAGAAGAGGTTGCTCCTATATTATTGAATATCCGACCAAATATATCACTGGCTCGAGCTTATCAATATAGTATCAGATCATTGTATCTTTGCTGCATTGATCTCAAAAAGAGAAATTGGTAGTGGCAATCAGGAAACACATTTTGATGGATACGCCTATTTCCAATAAGAACGAACACACATAATAGAGAAACTAGTCGTTGGGCCACGCGCACTACGCGCGGCCCCCCGACATTATTGTTGTATATATTTCGTCGATAATAATTGCTATATCATGCTAGTGTTACTGCAATTGTATGAATATGAATACACTTGTAACACAACAATATTGTACACAAGATCCAACTTAGTGTACAATTACGTAGCATCTCATTTTGCACTATACAAGTTTTCGAAAGGTTTTCACGATTTTACTATGAACATAGACGGTGAATCATTTGCTTCTCTTTGGGACCATAGACCACATCCTCTTGCCATGGGTGTCGTTAGAAGCACGATATGCCTACACAAGGCACAACACAAACTTTGTAACATGAGAAAAAACAAAAAGAAATAAAGGAGAGCATAGCACCCAGACTCAAATCTGTTCTTTGCTTATGAGGACATAATAACACAACCGGAAAAACAAAATGCTGCAACAAATACTGAACCAACTATTTTACAATGGCATGCTCACTATGTACTCGATAGTTTTACCTTGGGGGGGGTGGTTTAGACGATTAAACTTTCCAGTGTTCTCTGAAATGTGTATGAGCGTATGACACATCAAAGATAAACAAATTTAATGGCGGGCTCAATATAATTTTGCAATCAAGGTGTTCAAAGTTACTTGCAATAAACAGAGCGAATGTTCCAAAACAAAGAAATTTTGAAAACCACATTGGAAACTAAAATGTCTGGGTAGTGCATGAATTCAATGATTATTGAAGAGTGTTTCTTTTTTTTGGCATATTCCACCAAACATCTCCTCGGCCATCAATCGTTCCATTTTCCCATGACAAATGCCGGCATCAGGAGGTTTAAAAAATGCAGCTCTGCCACAAAAAGACTCCCTCCCTCTCTCCCCCCCCTCTCTCTCTCTTAACATGTAAGTTATATCGGAAGCCCTCCTCATTTCGAACTCCCACAGGCCACACCTAACTATCAAACACAAATGAAGTCTCATAGATATACGGATACCTCCTCTTTCCATGTACTGAACTACTAATCGGTACATGTAAACCTCTACCTTCGTTATGCAATGAAAGATGATTTCTGTATGCAATGAATTATTAATAGTTACATGTAAACTTTAACCTCTGTAGCTTGAGAGCCTGCGAAACCTCTCTCCCTCCCTCCTTCCCCCTCCCCCTCCCTCCCTCCCTCTCTCTGTGTGTCTGTGTTTATTCCTCATTTCCTTCCCTCGCTCACCGTTCCTATCTCCCTATCTTCTATTGATTTTCTTCTCTTAACTCAACTTTCTCCCCTACATACTTCCCTTGCCTCTATGACTCTATTCTTACCCTGCCTTCCTACGTTTTCTTGTATTCTCAGTTCTTAAAATAGTCTCTATTCTACCCACCTCAAAATCGTTCTTTTAAGTGTAAAGTCTAATAGTTTTAACAATATTTGGTATACATTGGGTCATCTAAAAACACAAATGGCATTAGTGTCCAAATACACAGTTATTTTCAAGTGCACGCCACAGAGTCTAAAGTGGGTCCTGTATGTTCATAATTGCCACGTTTCACGACACATTAGTCCCATGGGAGTTAACTGTAAATCCAAACACGACCGAGTAACATCCAAACTAAAGTACAAATCATATGAGCGGTAGCACGTGGTGTATCTCACTTTGTTACAAAGTCAAGTAATTCCCTCAAAACAGAGGCCGACACTATAGGTCTATCGCTAATCTAATAAACGGCATAGCAAATTCAGAACAAAAAAAAAAGTAATCTCGCTACTAATGAATGGGTGGCCTCACATGCTCGGATCCCTCTTGTATACCTACGTTATGAAAAAAGGAAAAAAGGGGAAAAAAGATCTTGAATCACCACGGACACTAAAATATAGCAGCAAACCACCTAAAAGTACTGAGAATCAGAATACACCTAGCTCACAAGGCCATTGGCCACGACTAAACATAAAAATTTATGATCCACACTTTAGCTCAATACTAGAGTAAGTGCCCGTGCACTGCACGGGCTAGATCTTTTAATGATAAAACAATTGCTTTCTGTCAAAGTAGTATACTTGTGTAGCTCACTTCCAACTCTGCTTGGTTCCTTTAGTAGCCATGGCTTAATCATCGTAGATAGTTTTCAGGAGGGAATTACAAACCTTCTTAAACTTAAGATGAATAAATAGCCCCTCCCCAATTTGGTGTACGGGCTACGATTTCGAGTTTCGATTCATGTTTGATTTAGATGTCAATCTCTTAATGCACACAAGGGTCTTTATACTTTTTTACAATATGTAATATCAATCCGACATTACAATGCAGTACTGTAGAAAAGGCCTCAGAAAAACATTAGTTCATGTTGATTTCAATGTCCTATGTCCGGGAGTCAAAATCAAATGTATTCATTAGTTTGCGAAAGGTAACCGAAATTCAAAGAAGGCAAATTTGTGTATGAAATATCAATCTCAGCTTCATGACATGAATTATTTTTGCAACTTAACCAACATGTTGCCAGTAGCAAACAATAAAAGAAATTAGACACAAGGCAAAAGATCAATACAAAAATTGAAATTGAGCAGCATTGCACATCAAATTATGAAATATGCACTTTCTGTTTGAATTTTTAAGGAGCCGATCTTGGTTTGTTTATCCTACTCCAACAACTCAATACCTCAACATCATGAGCTAAACCAATCAATTATGTGACCTGATAGAAAAATCACCACAAAGATGATTGTTCCGATGCTTAGCTTAATTACGCAAACAATTTTGACAGTTTCGCAGGAAACACGAGGTCGTCAAGCATTGTCGTAATTCGTGAACTACCAGCTCCATCAGCAATCTACTAACTGAGGATTTCTAATGTTGTACAATAGTGTGGCTACTCTCATCTCATCCAATTTAGAAAGACAATTTTTTTTTCCTCAGATTTTGCTAAACAATACCCTTGATTTCTTTTCGGATATAATCAATATTCAACCCCAGTCAAAATCTTAAAAACCGCATACAGTGTCTGCAAATTCCCAACAACCAAGTGATTTAAGTGAAATTGATTACATTTCATGGATATGAAACATAACCCCCCATACGACATACTCAGAGATTGGTAAAATTATGAATAAAAAAAGGCAGATAATTTTAAGAGATCACAAATGCCCATCAAAGAAAAACGCATCAAAGAAATAATTAGAATTGAAAAATGCAATGTAGATTGGAAATGAACATATTCAATAACGTATGGCTGCCAGCGATAAATAGGAGAGTAACTGATACAACAAAATTAGTGTTAGAAACCCAATAATTAACCCCAAAAAATTGAATACGAGATTTTGATTACCTACAAAAATCTGCATTCCCTGAGTCGACAATTTCGTTTGCTTGAAACAATTATGATGGGCTCAATAAGTCTTAGATTAGACCAAGAAGAATGGTGGGGAAGAAGGGGTGATGAAGGTAAACGTGGCAACATAAGAAAGAGGCAGGAGTGTGAGTCATCTTGCACTAATTTTTTAGGCCTGGTGTATCCAAACCTGTTGGACTGGTCCAATCCGAAACAAAAATTTGAGCAGCTCAATTTCAACCCCCATTCCCTCTTTTTATATAGGTAATAAAAATCCCTCTCCAAAATCCCCGCCCTGCCGGTCAGTGAAGGGGGCACGATACAAAAGAATATAGAAAAGCACAGAAGTGAAAGATAAGAGAGATGCAAGTATAGGCTGAGGGCCTTAACAATTCATGTTTGTACGTCTTTGCTAAGCAATTAACTGAATTCCAAGCAATAACCTCAATCAACACATATTTGATGCAAATCGATGGTCAGATTATTCAATGAACTGAATTCCAAGCAATTACCTTCAGTTTAAGAATCCTGGAGCAGTAGCTCACCAATAATCAATCGACAACGACGATCAGATCTGAAAAACTTGACAGAAACATAAAGTCAAGATCAAGAAGAAAGGCAAAAGCTCCACCAATTTTTATGATACTTTTCTCAATTTTACTAAAATCAACAACCAAAATATATCCGTTTCTCTCTATATTCTTCTACACTAAAAAAATAAGCAAAACTAAGAGCAACCCAGAAAAACCCAGGTCCAAAAAAAAAAGAAGTTTTGAACACCCGGAAACAATTTAGGCCTCTTCAAATAGGAAATCATGAACAATACACTGTCAATAACAAAGTAACAAAGGCCGATCAACATCAGTAGAAACAATTTACAACTTATCGCTTTGAAATATCAACGAAAGCTAGATAAATACCATCATTCAAAGAATCCCGAAGTATCCCCCAAAAATCAGTGACTAAGGGTACTATTAAGGGCAGCCCGGTGCACATTGGCGCCCCCACAAAGCGAAGGTCCGGGGAAGGGTCCCAACACAATGATGTACTAAGGGTACTATGATTGAAGGTGTATTCCATTTTTCTGGTCTACTCTCGTTCCGTGATTAGGTTAATGTAGCACACAGCAACACAAATTTTTCATTCTGCAGAAGTTTAATCATTGACATAGCATAATGATTGGATCTCTTTGCTTTTTGATCGAAGAACATATATCTTTCTAGAAGTAATGCATCACAAATAACATTCTGAAGCAGGTTAAAGTATGCCATGAAAGAGACAGCTTTTTAGTTTTATTAAATTGTTGGTATGTAGCTGTACATTTGGTATGCAGCCAAGACGTGATTGTAGGTTATAAGATAGCCCGGCAAGGGTTAAAAAAGCCACTTTAAAGCTTAGAACAGCACCTGTGCAAGACACATCAACTAACCGACTATTCATGTGCCAAGGAGAACCATATACAACCATAACACTAGCATGACCAACTGTTTGTAAAACTCTCACAACCTAAATCAACCAGAACATTGTCCTAAATCAAAGTCCAACTACAAAATGACACCAGAATCCCAAAAAAACAATTGCAAGCAAAAAATCATAGGCAAACAGCATTTCAAAATAATGAAGAGAACGGGATTACATCACGTGGCGGACTGAATTCAAGAAACGATTTCCGTAGTTATGTTTCAACACAAATTAGGCAAAACAAACCATGTGAACGACTACTATTATCAATAACCTAGCATAAAATAAATTGTAAACACACCCCACCTTTTATCAATAATCGGAGAAAAAAAATGTAAGTTAAGTTCATCAGCATCTAGAGTTGTTGTGTGAGTTGAAGTTCCCAAAAAAATGAAGCCGACATATTTGAATAGCAAAATGAACAATCATATCTTAGATTCCAGCATTTTTTCCTAAATATAAGCGCACTCACAATTGGAGTAGACACAAGCAGGGCTCCTCTAAAAAGTGTATACTCAAAAAGTTAATTTATGACACTCTAATTCATTACTTTGGTTCTGTTTCGAGCACGCGTTTCTAGCTCACAATAAGTTGTCATTCATATTAGCATTTTGGTTCTTTTCTTTTTGGTTTTGTCACAAAATAATGAACCATTCACAATCTCCATCAACCATAGCTCCTAAAACAATTCTAAACAAAATCTTTGACCAATGGGAGGAGACTTTGGATGTGTTGGATCCCCTAGATACCATATATTCCGACCACCATCTACACAACATATTTGTGGAAGGAAAAGAGCGTAAAGGGGAAGCCTCACTTGAGTATGAAGCTGCCCTTACATCTGCAGTAGTAAAGTCTATCTCCAGGGAACTAGCATCTTCCTCACTCAATCTAGCACCTAAGAATAGCTCTGCATTATACTCCTCAGTCTGATGGGTAGTGCCAAGTAGATTCTTGTAGTAGTCTATAAAAGCAGCAGCTACACCCTCCTGTGTTTTAAATTCATTACCCTGTAGATCTTTGATCCTCCCTATGTATGCCAAACTTTTCCTCTCCCTGACTTTAGCATGGAAATAGCTGGTAGAGGCATCATTCATTTTGATATCTCTAATTTTTGCTCTTTGGTAATAAGAAATCAACTCTATTTTTTCCAGCTTTATCAACTCTTCTCTTAGCCCCTTTACTTCCTTTAGCTGATCAATATCCATTGGTTTCTGATGGAGAATTTGCTGAGCTTGCAGCAACTTGGTTCTGCAGCTATTTACTCTTTCAGAGATGCCTGAGTATTTACCCTTGTGCAGAGCTTTAAGAGATTTCATTACCTCCCTCTGTTTAGAGACGAATTTGAACATCTTTGTTCCTGTCTTAGGCTTAACCCATGATGACTTGATAGTATCAAGGTAGATTGGATCCATACTCCAGCATTTGAGGAATTTGAATGATCTAATGCCCTCTGTAGTATTCAGCTTAATGTCCACCAGCATTGGTGAATGGTTAGAGAGACCTGGCTGTAGGAAATTTGCATTGGCTGCTATGCTTCCAAGAATCCAGTGGTGATTAACCAAAGCTCTATCAATTTTTGCCTAGACAGCATCTACTCCTTCTTGGAAATTAGTCCATGTGTAGTAGCAACCATTCCCAGGAAGGTCAATAAGCTTTGCTTTCTTTAAACAGTCAGAGAATTCCTCCACATCTCTCTTGTTGAGCTGCCCTTTACTTATTTTTTTCTCCACTACTCAGAATGGCATTATAGTCTCCCATTATTAACCATGGTTTTTGTGTGTTAACTGAGCTTTGTATTTGGAACTCCCATAGTTCTCTTCTATCTTCTCCTTTGTTTAAACCATAGACCATTGTGAAGACACATGTGAAATGGGATTTCAGGCATGTTATATCACAGTGGATATATTGCGTTCCTGTTTGCAGAATTTGTACCTTGATCAGTCTACTCTTTCATAGCAGCCATATTCTACCATTGTAATGATGACTGTAATTGTGGTGGAAGTCAAAATTATTGAATTTCTTCTTGAGCAGATTAATACCCTTAATTTGTTTCATCACTCTAGTTTCTAGAAGCCCCAGGAGATCAATATTATGTTGCTGAATTAACTTGAGGACCTCCTGTTGCTTGTGGGGCTGATTGCAGCCCCTTACATTCCATGTGGAGACTATCATGGTAGCACAGGACCCCCTCCAGGGTCAGTGCCATCTTCCTCAATAATGCATTGAGCATCTGGTTCCTCATTCCTACTGTTGAGCATTATAGGCATTAAATCCTTCTCATTGTCCTGTAGTGCCTGAAACCTGTTCTCAACAAATGCCAGCTTTTTGACCAATGCAATCTTGGCTTTCCTTGTTGTCACTAGAGTAAACCCCTCACCATCAACCAGATTCCTTTCATATGCAGCTTTGGGCTTCACAATAGGAGCCTGTGTTTCAGGTAGAATTGCTGAATCTGTCTTTTCTGTTAGCTGCTCTGAATTTTCAGTAGTATCTTTGTTCTCAGCCATGTTCTTTTCCTTTGGGACATATACAGGTTTGGTTTTGGTCTTTGGAGCTTGCACCTTCCTGTTTTGCTTGCAATTGGAGCTTGAGTGCCCAAGTTTGTTACAGCAGGAACAGAAATATGGAACCCATTCATATCTAACCAGCTGTGTGCTTTCTCCATAAGGTGTGTGCACTGTGATTGTTTCAAGCAGTGTATTTGAAACATCTACTTCCACCAGGACCCTAGCAAATGAAAGCTTGTCTTTAAGAGTTGTTCTAACATCAGCCATCATAGGTTTTCCAATTGAACTTGCAATCTTGCTAAGGGCCTTTGGGGTCCAGAAATGAGGATCTAAATCTGGGAATAAGACCCAAACTGGCACCCTTGTTGTTTTCTCCATTTCTTGGCTGAAAGTTGGAGTCCAGATTTTTAGGATGAAGGAGCATTCACCATAACACAATGGACCACTTTTCAGCACTTGCTCCATTGCAGCTTTTGTCTCAAATTTACTGAAAAACCACCCTTTTTTGAAGTATTGAATGAAGGGTAATTTCACAAAATTCCAATGCTTCCTAGCAAATTCAGTGAGACTCATTTCACTAGGTTTGGCTCCTATCACATGCCCAACTAAAGTATTTTCCCAGTATTTCAATTCCGACTTAAAATCATCCAACTCTATACGAATATCACCATCCACAGGGATAAACTCTAACTTCATGCCAGGCACATTGAATAGAGTAGCAACAGGCGTATCAACAATAGGAGTAGCATTTGTTTTGCAATTATCATTCCCATTTTTCTCAGCATCAGAATTCAATTGATCCATTACAGTAGCACTATCATGATTAACAGAAAATTCATGAACAGGGGATGATGGTCTTACAGTGTTGGAGCCCAGATTCTTGAGATTCATTTCGGCCGATCCATTTGAGGTTGTTCCTTTTGCAGCGCTCAGGAAATCTGCAAATGTAACTGGAGCAGGGCCCTCTTCTTCCGCCATTGAAGCTTTCTCCAAGATTATCGAGTTTGTGGGTATATCACCATTTTTGGGGATATTAGTATCATTTTGTTCAGTATTTTGTGTAGAGTATTTTGATGTATTTAGTTTTTTATTTTGACGTGTTTTTGCCATGGATTCAAGCTTAAGAAAGAAAGGAGATGTTCATAGCTTGAGGATGAAGCTATCATCTGGAATCCAAGAGAACTTAAATTCCCATGATTTTAGACAACCAAATAATTCCAAAAACAATTAATTCATGGGAATTCTGAATTCTCATGATTTTGAGTGGCAACCAAACTACCACTATGATTCATTTTGGATTGAGAATACTGAAAAATAAAAATTGAAATTCACGATTTTTATCAACTAGACATATTTGGGTAAATTAAGGTCTGAAAATTTTCTATGCCACTTATCGTAGGTAGATATATGTATGTGTTGTTTTTAAAACTAACTCATTTCACCAAATAGGTACACATGGCTCATTTTGGTCTTTCTCAGAGAAGAAGAAGGGAGTTGGAATTTCTCCAATTTATTACAAACTTGATCAATATTGTCTTACTTGTGTATTTGATGTGGCACTCAATGCATATTACACTATACAACTCTAAACGAATTGAACTTTGGAAGAGGAATAAAATTAAATGGAGAATGAGAAATTTGAACCGAATAATAAGAGATAGTGATGTATTATGTCGGAATCATCTTCGTATGGATCGGAGAACTTTTTTTATACTTTGTGAGATGCTTAGAGATATTGATGGTCTAAAAGGAACAAAAAGTATGTCTTTAGAAGAGATTATGACAAGTTATTTGTACACGGTAGCCCATTACAAAAAGAATCAAACAACTGCTAGCTATTTTCATAGAAGTGGTGAATCTGTTAGTCGACAATTTCACTCATGTCTACAAGCCATCTTGAAGTTGAATGTTGAGTTGCTTAAAAAACCTTCTCCAATCACGGAGGATTGAGAAGATAATAGATGGAAGTATTTCAAGGTACTATAATTAATAGTCATTTCTAATTTTAAATATAATGACAACCAAACACGCACACACACTTATATAATCTAAAAAAAATTATTTCTTTTGTAGAATTGTTTGGGTGCACTTGAATACTTGATGGCACCATGATTAGTGTAAATGTCCCTTGTGAGGATAATTCCAAATAGGGATGTCAATTTCACCCGAACCCACCCACCACCCAATTCACCCGTGCATTTTAAATGGACGAGAACCCGACTTGTACAGATGATTGGCGGATTCGGGTGAGTCGAGTTCGGGTGACAGGTCAGATTCGGATGGACATGTCTCATCCGTCACCCAGTCCATTAAACCCGTTTAATTATTTATTTTTTATAATTATTTCTCAAATACAGTATATATATAAAAATATAAAATTAAAAAAAAAAAGTATTGATCATCGAGTTGGGCTTGTCACCGATCAAGCATGTGATGTTGCCGCACGGCGCAACAATAAAGCCTACTAGCAAGCATTGCCCAATTTTCAAAAACTTAAGGGAGGGTGCTTTGCTCTTATAAGCAACTTTTTCCACATCAACTTCATTTGTTCCGATGTGGGACAAAGTTTTGTTTCAATTTATTCATTTGGTATTTGTATGACTTAATGGGGAGATAAATTGATTCCAAAAAATTCCTAGAATGAAATTTGCAATCCTTATTCTAGCACAATCATACCCAACAAATGTAAATCAATTCAAAATTATAATATTTTTCTAACACAAACACAAAAAGAGTACTTGTTACTTGTTAGTGTCATAGTGCCATGTATATGTCTAATGACACCACTAAGAAGACCACACACTTATTTGGTTGGCTAAGTGGTGTATCCCCAACGATGTTGATGTCAAGGCTCAAGTTCCATACCAATGAGGCCGGAGCAGTTTTAGGCTATGACGTAGAAGTTACATAAATGTTACCGAGGACTTACTACTTAATCTTTTAATTATGTTATGATATTGCTAGTCTTGCGTATGTTATTGCTTGAGTGGTATAGTATGATAACATTATTGTTTTATGATTAGGCATTGAAGAATCAATTAAGATGGACAGTTGTATATTTGTTATTGTATGGAAGTTTAATGTTAAAAGGTCATACAGAGTGTATATGAGTTGCTAGGTTGATTATATGAGTATAAATATTAATGAAGTAATGTTGCTAAACTTTGTTTCTCATTTAGCCTTACTACTCTATGAATTTGTAAGTGTTCTTGTTAATTTATGTACCATATTTGATAAAAGGATATTTTTTCAGGTTACTATAAAACATGACCCGCACTGGTTAATTTACATGTCATATAACATATTACATACATTACAAAGGACTAAAGGAGTATGTACTTAATTATTTGTACACAAAAGACACGCATCAGACGTAGTTCATGGTAATTCAATTTGTATATGACGATAACTTTAACATACGAAGTTATTTAGGTCGAACGAAGTATTCTCTGAAAGGTGGAGACAAGATATACAAGATTAATGTCTAACTTTTTTGCAAATTATGCGTAGAACTGGTCGAAATTGATGGTCGAACACGGGAGGTCGACTAACTTTGTCATGGTAACTTTCGTTTTTGTTACGATCATAAATTTCACATATGATATTCAAATGAGTCAAAAGAAATATCAACGGATAGCTGGGAACAAGATCTAAAAGAGTCATTTGAGGGTTTTTTCAAAATACAAGCCTAACTTGTCGAAATAGATGGTCGAAGGTAGGTGGTCGGAAATTGTTGCAAAGCTTATTTGTTTATCCCACATGGACCATTTAAGGAAGATGTGGGCATAGGTAAGCTTATAAATAATGGTGACTTGTAATGCTGCTTGTTAAGTTGGGTTATTCCATTCAAGCATATTGTGCCTGAGTTGGATTGTGATCTGGCTCGATCTAAAAGTTAGCCCACTGAGCACCCGTTTATCACCCGATCCACCCGTTTATGTAGCGGGTGATGGGTGAATCGGATATGGGTGAAGTGTTAGGCGGGTGATGGATGGATCGGGTGGAGGCAAAATAATCGGGTGACGGATCGGGTGAGGCATCATCCGACCCGAATCCAAAACATTGACATCCCTAGTTCCAAATATGATTGAGCGATGGCTTGTGCTTATGGCTAGGAATGTGATTGAGCGATGCTATGGTTACTAAAGGGAAGATGGGGTATTCTTAGAAGTTCTTCTTGGTTTTCTTTGAGGACACGTGGTCGTATAGTGATGGCTTGTGCTTTGATACATAATTTAATTAAAAGATACATGCCTTTACATTCAAGTGAAGAAGATGAGCATTTGTTGACAGCGATGATGATAAAATTAAGTTTATTAGCACGATTGAGACATCTGACCCATGGACAAATTTCAGAAATACTATGGCTCAAACCATGTTCAATAATCGGAGAAATAGAGGAAATAGAGACTGATTTAGAATATGCTTTACATTGTCTTTGACTTTGCTTAATTCTATTTACTTATCTTTCATTTCTACTTGTTTGTTGTTTGAAACTAATATGTACGAACATTGATCCATGCCTATTTTCATAAATGAATTATTGTTTGTGTTTGGTAACACACGTCTCTTTAATTTTGTATATTTAATTATATTTGAATGTTGTACTAGGATAGAAGAAATTAAAGTAGTGCAAGTGGTGGCGGAAGGGGTAGGAACAAACGATTTTAGAGTCTTAACGAGGACAAAGATTTGGTGGCAACTTTACATGAGTTGTCTATGGATACTCACTGGAAGTGTGAAAATGGTTTTAGAAATGGATACATGGTCAAGTTGGAAGAGATGGTTAATAAGGCCATTCCGGGTTGTGGTTTAAGAACTACCCCTCACATTGATTCAGGATTAAAAACTCTTGTTGGCAAGTACGCTATCACACAAATGTTGAAAAAATGTGGATTCAAGTGGAATGATGAGCAAAAAATGATCGATTATGATGATTATTGTAAAGTAAGTCACTTTATGATTTTGTTTGTTTTTATATAAAGTATCCATATCTTGATATTGGTATGTAATAATTTTAGGTTCACACGAATGCAAAAAACTTATATGGACATGATTTCCCACACTTGAATGAATTGTCGGAGATTTATGGCAATGATTATGCTACTGGAACATCAGCCGAAAAATTTTTAGCTGTTGTCAACAATATTTAGAAGGAAGGAAATCGTGAGCTCGTTGACGGTAATGATGTGAGTACACCTCGTGAAGGAAGTCAATCAGCTGCTGAGAGTGCTCCTCCTTTGAAGAAATCAAAACGAGACAAGGATGAAAAGAAAAGGAGGACTAAGAAGGTGAGTGAAACATCCATTGTTGATACTGATATGTCAGGCTTGCAGGCTTTTATGAAGGACATGAACAATCATCTCTCTAATATGGGTAATGCGTGGTCTCGCTCACAAGAACATGAGCAAGAGATAGCTGACTTGAGCAATAAAGTCTTGGACAACCTTCTTAACTTAAAGGGATTAACTACGAGTCAAGCATTACAGCGGCCAATGCTCTCACAGCCGAGCCGAATAAACTTGTCCTTTATTTTAGGTGTCCCGATTCTCTGAAGTTGGAGTATGTCAAAGATCTTCTTGGTATCGGTGCTAGTACAACTTAAGAAACTAGTTTTGCGTAATTTATTTTGCTCTTATTATGTAGTAACTCAATTATTGGCTCTTTTAAACGTAAAATATGGAAGGCCAACTTTTTTATGCCTGTAATGAGATTTGCTGTGTTGATTGACTTATAATATGGAGATTGCATTAGATGGTGAGCAATCCGTATGTAGTATTTTGTTATGGTTAGACTTGAACGTTGGACAGTTTTTGGTGATAATGAAAAATTATGTGTTGACCCAATATTTCATTCTTCTTTCAAATTTTTTTGGTACTGCTATTTCTAATTATTATTTTGAGGGTCTGTTATTTCTAATTTTTATTATTGTACACAAAGGAAATTTAATTATGTATATGCATTTCGTAATTGTAAATAATTTGAATAATGATATACGGTTCATTTGCCCCTTTTCTCGTGTGGTTTATGGTGGTCTCATCCCCTACTATTGGTGTTTTCACGTTGTTCTTCCGCTCTTTTAATGTTTATGTTGGGCTTGACTCGTTTTGATGCCATTTTTGCAATCATATGCATTTTTTTTTTCCTACTTTTGTGTGGGATCGAGTTCTGCGATCTATTTTGCCTTTTGTAGGTACCCCTACGGAGCACATTGGAGCGGAACTCGAGGCATTAGAAGAGCCAAGGAGCGGAAAAGAGTCTTGGAACGGGTCCCGAAGCGCAAGAGACGAGAAAAGAGGAGCAAAGGAGAAGAAGCCAGCCTGCACTCGGCGCTCCACTCGCCGGGTGAGTCGCCGAGCGGTGGGGAGGCATTATGTAGCCACCGAGTGGATGTCAACTCGGCCGAGTGTAAGCATCCACTCGCCGAGCGAATATATCCACTCGCCGAGTGGATGGCCGAGTGGATGCTCAGTTTTTGCTTTTGAACACGTTTTCTCGTTTGTCTTTTTGTACAACTATATAAGGCCACCTACCCTAATTGTGTAGCCACTTTTCATTTTTTTTTCTGATTTTTTTTCTCTCTTTCTCTCTCCTAGTTTTTGGAGCTTTGGTTTCTCCACTATATTGTTTTCTTTGCCTCTAAATCTTTCACTTAGGAAGATTATTACAACAATTATCAAAGTTTCATGATTAATAAAATTCAAGTCTTATTTCATTTACCTCCTCCCTTTATCACTTTCATTTGGGTAATAATTATTTCTCCCTTTTACTATATTGTCATTTATCTTGTTTTAATTATTGTTATTTCATGTTTATTAGTCAATTAATTAGATTTGTCTTCCAAGTTTGAATCTTACTCAATTCTCATGTTTAGTATCATGTTTAGGGTTCTATTAATTGTGATTAGTGTTAGTTTAGCCATGTGTGAGTAGTTTCTATAGCTAGGGGTGTGGTTAATGGGTTGAAGTTGTGAACTTTATGTTTAGGGGGGTTGTCTAATGGTTATTACTTGAATAGCATGCTACTTTATCACCTTGTCTAATGTTTTAACGATTGGTAAACATAGATGACGATCTATTTTACTTATTATTGCGTTTTAATCAACATGGGAGACTTGAGATTGAAATTAAATTGGCTAATTAGACTTGGAATTATTGATTAATTGCATGAGAATGAATTAATTAGTAATTAGGCATTGGTTAATTGCTTGAGAGAGAATTAACCCTTCCTTTTGGCCTTGATAACTTGTTAGTGTGCATGATTAGGCTCAATTCAACCTCCTAAACTAAAGACCTCAACTTTATACTCGTGAACCTCTCTAACCCCTAGCGTTCGTCAATTATTGTCTAAACCCGCGTTTTAGCTTAATTAGTTATTAGTTTGTGTGTTTGAATTGTTGATTAGTAGAAAATAGTTAGTAGTTTAGACCATAACTTTAATTCTTGATTTGATTAGACTAAAATTAGGACTTAATCAATAGACAACCACCCTCCGTCCTCGTGGATTCGACCCTAGCTATATTAGGACGATTAGATTCGCTTAGACTAGTTTTAGGCGTGTCAAATTTGGAGCCGTTGCCGGGGACGGTGTTGTTTACGCGACCCCGCGGGCTTTTTGAGTGGTAAAGCCAAGGGGTCGTCTGTGCGGAACTCCATAATCCGCTACTTCCTTCGCATTATCGCGAATTCCCTCCTACCCACGATTGAAACGGCAAACCGTGTGTCCACCAATGCTATGAGTTTCCTTGGGGATTGTCTCCACCAATCGGAGCCATCCCTTGACATTGCCTTAGTTGTCGCGAGCTACTTTCATAATTTAGCAGCCAAGAACGGTGAGGGGTTTACCCAAATCGGTTGTGGCGGTCTTGTGACCGTCATAGCCGTGACCATGGGCTTTGAGGAGTCCGATTTTGGTCATCCCTTGTGCGTAGACAAAATTTGGCTTGATCATCCTTACCTTAATAAGAACTTTGTACCTTTTAGAGAGGGTGAGGATCGACAACCCCGTTACTTGGCCCACATTACCGATGACCGTGCAGTACTTCTACCGCACCCCGAGTGGGTGACCCTCTCTGACCGTGCCAATTGGGGCATGCCCTTACGGAATGGTGAGTATGTTAGGATTCATGGGGCTTGGGAGGTCATGGACTATGGGTGGTCTGATGATTTGATTGTTTTTGAAAAGACGATCCAAGGGGATAATCGTAGTTGGACCTATAAGGGTAGCTTTAGGTGTGTGCCGCGAGAGGGCCCCTCGCAAGCGATTAGAAACGAGGCCGGGCCGTCCCATGGAGGAGGCGAGGCTTCCTCCTCTTCCCGTGACCCATTTGACTACACTAGACTCTCCGGCATGTTCCGAGAGTCCCTCAACCCCTTGGTTGAGGCTAGTGGATTGGTCCAAGCTCAAATCGGCTCTTTAGCCGAAAATTTTGGAGCTTTTAGCATTAGGTCGGAGGAGAGGTCCGTAGTGCACGACGCCCGTCAATATGATAGGAGTCAACATTTGCAAGGTTATGTTAACTCACGGTGTACCGATATGGAAGACCGTTTCTATGCTAGACTCCAAGACTACCAAACCTACAATGATCACCGATACCAGCAACTCCAAGACCACGTGACTAGCACGATTAGGGAAACCGAGAGTCATATCATCGATTATTTGGCACCCATGTATGCCAACTCTACCGGTTACTACCCTCCGGGGTATGATCCCTCCACCGCACATTTCCAACCACCCCCGGATTTCGACCATCGGAATCCCGTCCACCACCCACCATATCCGGATTAAGCGACTCATTGGAACTATAACTATTATGATCCGGATCCCCAATACCCCTTTGGAAACCGTCCCACCTAGTTTTGCATTGTCAACGAGGCCGTTGCCTAGGTTAGTGTGGGGGAGTTCTCCTTTGTGTCTTTGTGATTATGGTGTTGTGGCGTGGTTGTTTGTTGCGGTTGTTGTTAGTTCACATTTTTGTTGTTAGTATTGCTTGTGGTAGTTTTGACTCCTATTGTAATGTCTCGATTTACTTTGCTAGGCTTGCTTATGAATACATTTTTGCATCTTGAGATGTTTTTAGCCTTGGCCTTATCTCTTTTTCATGATGATGATGATGTTTGATCACATGCTGATGTTTGGTGATTGATGATGTGATTATGCGCTCATTAGATGATTATTTTGCATTCAAGATGTTTGCTATATGCTCCCATCTCCTTTGAGCCGAATGTTTCCTCATTGGGGTGTTCAATCCAAAATTTCCCTAAATCCAAATTTGCTCCTTCAAGAAATCCAAATTCTAAATCACTTGTATATATTCATTTGCTTTGTTTTCTTTCATCTTCATTTAAAAAAAAAAAAAAAAAAAAATCCAAAAAAATGTAAATATGTTTTGCTTTCCCCCTAACAATTTAGAAATCTTTCTGGTTTTCAACTTCTTAGAAAACTATGCCACTTAGACAATCTTTCTTGCACCATTGCATTGTGAGTAAGTGTTTTTCCCGCCTAATGTTTTGACTTTGAGACTACTATTCCGATTAATTTGTTTTTGCCAATTTTGTGCGTTGAATGCTTTGTGTTACTACTCCCCCAAGGTGACATTATTGTGCTTGATAGCGTCTTTCTTCCACAAACACTATGAAGGAGGTGTGACCGCCCCTACCTTGGCACACCCCCGCCACCAATGAGGCTTTAATAAGCCGATTTGGTAATAAAATCCCCTTTCATCATGAAGTTTCAAAGAAAATAGGTAAGACCCAATGCGGATGGAGCCACCAAAAACTTGCATTAATCAAGAAAGTCGGCAAGACTTGTATAAGTGGAGCCAAAAAAAAAAAAAAAAAAAAAAAAAAAAAAAAAAAAAAACTCATCCCTCAATAAAGTTGGTATGACCCGGTAAGGGGTCTAACCAACACTTTCGATCCTCGAAAGTTCAAAAAAAAAAAAAAAAAAAATTCAAAAAGTTTTGCAAGTAAAAATCCCAAAAACTGATTTTCTTTGTTATCTAGTTTTGAAATGGAGACACCTTAGCCTCACAAAAATTTTTTTTTGATGAATAAACCACAAATCATCTACATCTTCTCAACCTCTTTCTCCACATAAATTTTAGTTATCAAGCACAATTTTGGACGATCCTTAGCTCCTACACTTGTAGGAGTCGGGATTTGGGGTCCACAAGACTAAACGCACACTTGAAGACTTTCTCACCTCCCTCCATGCCTCTTTATCAACGCGTTAGGGGGGGTTAACCCTTGTGAGCAATGTTTTAGTGGATTTGGTCGATTGTCTAGTGTATATAGTTATCTTTTTAGTTGAGTTTTAGGATCTTTTTTTTTGCGTTGGGGGAAGCCGAAAAAACCTTCTAGGCCCCCATTTGGGCAAGGACGGTAGTCACTTTTGAGGGAAGTGACTTATTTTGATCGGAATCAATCTACTTTGTGTATGTGTGCTTGAATGATATGACTGTTTTCCAAGTTTTCTGGTAAGACCCTCCTTGCCTCCCAAGGGGTGCCCATCCTCAAGGATACCCCGGAGTGGGAGTTGAAGGGGCGCGGAGCACGCTAAAGCTCAATCGGCTATTATAGGAATAACATGCTTATTAGGCTAGTTTTTGTAGATATGTGTTTGTTTGTTATAATAAGGGTAGTGTATATATAGTTATGGCTTGTTTTTGAGCTCCCTTCCCCCGTGATGTGATTTGACTTACTCGGGGACGAGTAAGAGTTTAGTGTGGGGGAGTTTGATATACGGTTCATTTGCCCCTTTTCTCGTGTGGTTTATGGTGGTCTCATCCCCTACTATTGATGTTTTCACGTTGTTTTTCCGCTCTTTTAATGTTTATGTTGGGCTTGACTCGTTTTGATGCCATTTTTGCAATCATATGCATTTTTTTTTCCTACTTTTGTGTGGGATCGAGTTCTGCGATCTATTTTGGCTTTTGTAGGTACCCCTACGGAGCACATTGGAGAGGAACTCGAGGCATTAGAAGAGCCAAGGAGCGGAAAAGAGTCTTGGAACGGGACCCGAAGCGCAAGAGACGAGAAAAGAGGAGCAAAGGAGAAGAAGTCAGCCTGCACTCGGCGCTCCACTCGCCGGGTGAGTCGCCGAGCGGTGGGGAGGCAGTATGTAGCCACCGAGTGGATGTCAACTCGGCCGAGTGTAAGCATCCACTCGCCAAGCGAATATATCCACTCGCCGAGTGGATGGCCGAGTGGATGCTCAGTTTTTGCTTTTGAACACGTTTTCTCGTTTGTCTTTTTGTACAACTATATAAGGCCACCTACCCTAATTGTGTAGCCACTTTTCATTTTTTTTCTGATTTTTTTCTCTCTCTCTCTCTCCTAGTTTTTGGAGCTTTGGTTTCTTCACCATATTTTTTTCTTTGCCTCTAAATCTTTCACTTAGGAAGATTATTACAACAATTATCAAAGTTTCATGATTAATAAAATTCAAGTCTTATTTCATTTACCTCCTCCCTTTATCACTTTCATTTGGGTAATAATTATTTCTCCCTTTTACTATATTGTCATTTATCTTGTTTTAATTATTGTTATTTCATGTTTATTAGTCAATTAATTAGATTTGTCTTCCAAGTTTGAATCTTACTCAATTCTCATGTTTAGTATCATGTTTAGGGTTCTATTAATTGTGATTAGTGTTAGTTTAGCCATGTGTGAGTAGTTTCTATAGCTAGGGGTGTGGTTAATGGGTTGAAGTTGTGAACTTTATGTTTAGGGGGGTTGTCTAATGGTTATTACTTGAATAGCATGCTACTTTATCACCTTGTCTAATGTTTTAACGATTGGTAAACATAGATGACGATCTATTTTACTTATTATTGCGTTTTAATCAACATGGGAGACTTGAGATTGAAATTAAATTGGCTAATTAGACTTGGAATTATTGATTAATTGCATGAGAATGAATTAATTAGTAATTAGGCATTGGTTAATTGCTTGAGAGAGAATTAACCCTTCCTTTTGGCCTTGATAACTTGTTAGTGTGCATGATTAGGCTCAATTCAACCTCCTAAACTAAAGACCTCAACTTTATACTCATGAACCTCTTTAACCCCTAGCGTTCGTCAATTATTGTCTAAACCCGCGTTTTAGCTTAATTAGTTATTAGTTTGTGAGTTTGAATTGTTGATTAGTAGAAAATAGTTAGTAGTTTAGACCATAACTTTAATTCTTGATTTGATTATACTAAAATTAGGACTTAATCGATAGACAACCACCCTCCGTCCTCGTGGATTCGACCCTAGCTATATTAGGACGATTAGATTCGCTTAGACTAGTTTTAGGCGTGTCAAATAACTTATCTCAAAATAAAGTTTCTGATTACCTACATCATACCAAATAACAACCAAGAGAATCAGGGGGCATTTGATTCCCTTTCTGGACTTGAACCCACAACATGGGTGTTTGGGTAAAAAATGACCAACAATCAAGGATTTGTTTTGATGTCGAGAAGACCTTTCCGACAGTCCTTCATGAGGCTTCGGAGGGCAGGATAGAAGGCCATTGACATGCTTCTGCACATAGAAACCATAACTGATCTTGGGGGTGTGTCCCAGGAAGACCCCTCCGATGCCTAAGTTAGGGTTTGTAAGGTATTTGCGTAGAGAGAGAAAATAAGAGAGAGCAGAGAGCAACTCTCCATTATTAGTTACCTTAACTTATGACAACTTGGGGGCATTTATAGATGAATTTTATATGACGTCATTGATGATGTTATGACGTCATTGTTCGTGCTCCGTTCATGCACTTCGAACATGTAGGAGCACTTCTATGTCAAAGCACCTTTCCGGACATGTAGGAGTACCCTTCGGACATATAGGAGCACTTTTCCGGACGTGTTGGAGACCCTTTCGAGGATGCAGAATCACCCTTCCGGACATGTAAGAGACTCTTCGGACATGCAGGAGCACCCTTTGGACATATATGAGCACTCTTCCGGACGTGCTCGAGACCCTTCCGAGGATGCAGAAGCACCCTACCTGACAGGTCGGAGACCCTTCGCACATGCAGGAGCACTCTTATTAACTCTGTGATATTTGGAATGCAAAGCTTCTCGAGCTCAAGTATCCGATTACCAAATGGAAAATAAACAAAATAGGCAAGGATTTTGTTTGGGAGAGAAAGTAGTGAGAGGAAGCTTTCTCCTCAAGAGACATAATGGTACGAACAGAGACTCGAACCTCCAGCCATGGCGAGAGGGAGGAGTTCCGGCAACAAAAACAACAAAAATAGTAAGAGAAAGAATAGATCTAAATCAAACACAAAAAATTACCCAGAAAATGACCATTCTTGGAGTGGAATCAGGAAGGACAAACCGTCTACGAGTGATGCAAATAAATCTAAATCAATGAGGGAAATCAACCCAATTCGAGGATTGAACTTGTCTGAGAGTGAAGAATCTGATGAGGAGTATGAGGAAGATCAAGTAATAGTCAAAAAAATTGGAGAAACTGTTGAAGAGACGAGGAAGGATGATGAAGCAGGTTGGACTAAAGTCGTTAGATCTAAGAGGAAGAACGAACCAGAGGTGGTAAAGAAAATTGGCAAGAGTAATTCACAAAACAAGACCAAATCGATAGTTCAGCTCACGCCGGAAGACATCAATGAAGGTATTGAATTCTGGTCATCTGTTGTAATATGTTATGTCCTTGGATCAAACCCATCACCGGATATAATGATTGGATTTTTATGGAGGATTTGGGGAAGAAAAGGTTTGGTTAACATCTCAATTTTAACTGATAACATGTTCATGGCTAGATTCAAAACTATCGAGGAAAAAAATGTGGTTCTGGGAGGGGGATATCATTTGTTTGATAATAAACCTCTCATAATCAAATAATGGAGTCCTGATATGTCTTTGTGTAAGGATAATGTGAAAACCGTCCCAATATGGATCAAATTAAGAAATCTGGAATTGAAGCACTGGGGTAAAAGTAGCTTGAACAAAGTAGCCTCATCAATTGGGAAAGTGATAAAATGTGATGCTGCCACTGAGTCTAGAAGTAGATTGAGTTACGCAAGGGTCATGATTGAAGTGAAAATTGACCAAGATTTCCCGAAGGAAATAGAATTGCAGGAGAATGATGGGGCAATGGTTGATATTATGGTAGAGTATGAGTGAAAACCGGTTATAGGTGGTGAATGCAAAAGGTGAGGACATGAAACAAACCAGTGCAGAGGAAGAAGGAGAACAGACCAAAACAGAAGGAAAAAATGGAACATGTATGAGTACCAAAGATGCAACACAAAAGGCCGAATGAGGGAGCAGAGAATGAAGCTCCAACACCAAAAATGCAAATGGAGAAAGCTGCATTTATCACACCAGAGGTAGAACCAATTGCTAGGCCAACCTCTAGTACACCTGTGCATAGGCAGCTAGTACAAACATCTGGAATGGCTATAAAATCCTTTGGACTGTTACGATACCCAGCCTTAACAGGAATGGGAGTACCTAGTTTTGCTCAGGTACTACAGGGTTCCATAAGCAATGCAAGAAACAAAGATAGTGTGGTGAATGTAATGTGGGTTTCTGGAATATTAGGGGGCTAAATAAACCTGCAAAACAACATGAGATTAGGAAATTTCTTAATCAGAATAATATAGGTTTATTTGGCCTTCTGGAAACTAAAGTGAAGCCTAGAAGAATGGCACTGGCTCACTTTAGTATGTTGGATGGCTGGTCAGCCACTACAAATACAGCTCTTCACCCTGGGGGGAGAATTTGGTTAATTTGGAAGCCTGATATATTTGAGGTGAAGATCAAGAAAGTCACAACTCGGCTAATACATAGTCAAGTGACAAACAAGCAAAATAAAAGTGTATGGTGGTTCACTCTAGTCTATGGATTCAATGATCAATATGAAAGGATGACATTATGGCAGGACATTAGGAATATAAGTGCAGTTATGGGAGGAGCATGGTTAGTGGGAGGAGATTTTAACAGTATTCTATATCCCAAAGACAGAATCGGCTCTAAGGTCAGACTTTCTGAAATTCTTCCCTTCAAATCCTATTTAGAAGATTGTGAACTGAAGGAGATGAAGGCACAGGGGGCATACTACATATGGAATAACAAGCAGATATGGGAAGACAGAGCATGCAGCAGAATTGATTGGATTCTACACAATGAGGAGTGGATTAATCAGTTTGAAAAATGTAGTGCCTTTTTCCTACCTGAAGGTATGTTTGACCATACACCATGTATAGTTCAGATGTATGGTGAGAAAAATAGGGGAGTAGGAGCTTCAAATATTACAATATGTGGAGCAAATCTCCTGAGTTCATTGATACAGTGAAGAATACTTGGGATAAAGAGGTTGGGGGTACTTGGAGCTACTAACTAGTAAGAAAATTGAAAACCGTTAAACCTGAGATAAGGAAAATTAACTCGAAATGCTTCTCTGACATCCAGAACAGAGTTGTGGAGGCAAGAAGTGAATTGGAAAAAGTGCAATCTGAGTTACAGGTGCAACCTAGGGATCTTATTCTGACAAGTAAGGAGAGAGAACTGATTGAAATGGTGAACAAATTGCAGGAAACCCATATCAGTTACCTAAAGTAGAAAAGTAAGATTGAATGGTTGGAGGAAGGGGATGAAAACAATGGTTTCTTCCCCAGCTCAAGAAGGAAATTTAACCATGTGTTGCAGATCAGGGATATAAATGGGAAAGAACACACTGAGGAGGAAGGAATACAGGGAGCTTTCATGAGCTTCTACCAAGGCCTTTTAGGATCTTCAGAAAGAGTTAAACCAGTGCACAAAAAAACTGTGCAAAGAGGAGCATGCATAGATCAGGACATGAAGGAGATTCTAATGAGATCAGTGTCTCCGAAAGAGGTCAAGCAAGTGATGTTTGACATCCCAAAGGATAAATCACCAGGGCCTGATGGGTACACAAGTGGCTTCTTTAGAGACTCATGGGCAGTGGCGGACCCACCGTGCACCAGGGGTAGACATGTGCATACCCTTTGAAAAAATAAAAAATCACAAAGTTTTCTAAATAAGCCATTAACGTTTCTTTGTAATGAATAAAAAATAAAGTGGTGGGTCACATGTTATGTGTGCAATTTTTCTACTGCATAAAACAACTTCAAAATTAATTAAAAAAATAAAAACTAGGTCCCACTTAATAGAATAATACAACTTAGTCAATACCCTTAACTTCTTTTTTTATTTTGAACGGCAATATCCTACCCATCTTTATTTTAGTTTTCAATTTCCCATATCTTCAATACACAGAGTGCCGCAAACCGCATTTGTTACACTTGCACGACAACTGATTGCTAATCAGATTGACTTAGAAATCTAGGTAACTTTTTATCCCACTATAACTTTTTGCTCTCCAATTATAATGTTTTATCATTTTTTAATAATTTACATCATAGAGTGATAGACGCTAGACCTAGTTTATCAGTTTTGTGATTTTATTGAATTGATTAAATAATACTACTATACTAGTATGTGTTTTTTTTTTAATAATGAATTTAAGTTAAGCTTGAATTAGTTTAATTTTGGTTTATGATTATTAATCAGATATTGAAAAGATGTGGTTGTTAATTACTCCTTCCGTCCCACCTCAAACGCCCCATGAGATTTTTGTAGTGGAATAATAAAAATTGATATTGTAAGTTGAGTGGGAGAATATTGGGAAAACGGAGGAGAGAGAATGTGTGGATTAATAAAAGTATGAGAGAGAATGTGTGGATTAATAAAAGTAGGAGAGATAATGTGAGAGAGGATATAATAATTTAATAAAAGTAGGAGAGATAAATGTGTCCCAAAATAGATGGGGTGTTTGAGGTGGGACGTCCCGAAATGGAATATGGGGCGTTTGAGCTAGGACGGAGGGAGTAGATATTATTGTTACATATGCCGTTGGATCATGACAAAAAGGGGAAAATCTTGTAATTTACATTCGTATTTCCCTAAGAAAACAAAAACCCAAGAAGGTTCTTCTCCATCATTTGTTCATGTTGAAACTCAAACTGATGCACAAGAAATAGGAGTGGAATCTAGTGGTGGGAATCCAAATGACACTAATCCTCAAGTACACACGATCCAGAACGAAGAAAAATGATCCTAGATTATCATCCAAATGACATAGATGCAGTGAGGAGTGCATACATTCAAAGAAAAGCTTGTCAACCCAAAATGAGAAGACAAGATTTCCCTCAAAGATAAGATGGAGGTAGAATGCGGCGTTTTAACCCTGATTGGTTTGGTAAGTACAAATGGCTTGAATATAGTGAATTAAAAGATGCTGCATTTTGCTTTGTTTGCTATTTGTTCAAAGATGATGTTTATGTAGTGATGAATGATGGACATGATGCTTTTGTGAGAAATGGCTTTAAGGGTGGGAATAGACCAGGTTCTTTAGCTAAACATGTTGGAAAGGTTGATAGTGTTCATAATGCATGTATGGGGAAATTTGAGGCCTTCGTTGACCCAAATGCATCAATTGAAAATTGTTTCTCTAAACAAACTGCTGAAGCTAAAAGGGAGTATAAAACTCGTCTAACTGCTTCACTTGATTGTCTAAGATATCTTTTGCGACAAGGTTTAGCGATCCGTGGACACGATGAGAGTGAAAATTCCTTGAACAAGGGTAATTTTCTTGAGCTTTTGAATTGGTATGCTGAGAGAAATAAGGATGTTGCCAATGTTGTCTTGAAAAATGCACCTGGGAATCTTCAAATGAGTTGTCCTAATATTCAAAAGGATCTCATTAATTCTTGTTCTAAAGAGACTACTCAAGCCATTATCAACGACTTAGGTGGAGATTTCTTTGGGATTTTAGTAGATGAATCTCGTTATTCGGCCTATAAAGAGCAAATGGCTTTTTGCTTGCGTTATGTTGATAAGAGAGGAGTTGTAGTCGAACGGTTTCTTACAATTGTAGAGGTTCTAAGTACTACTGCTATTTCTCTGAGGGTTGCTATTTATTCTATTTTGACCCTTTATTCTTTGAGTCGATCGAAAATTCGGGGGCAAGGTTATGATGGAGCTAACAATATGAAGGGTGATTCTAATGGTCTTAAAACTCTAATTATGCGAGACAGCCCCTCTGCCTATTACATTCATTGTTTTGCACATCAGCTCCAATTAGCACTAGTGGCCGTTTCCAAAAAGAGTGTTGATTGTGGTTGGCTTTTTGAGACTCTCTCCAACTTGTTGAATTTGGTTGGTAGTTCATGTAAGAGGCAAGACATGCTGAGGAAAACACAAGTTCAGAAAGTTGCCAAAGCACTTGAAAATGGTGAAATTGAGTCAGGGAAAGGTTTGAATCAGGAGCTTGGGTTAGGGAGGCCAAGTGATACACGATGGGGATCTCACTACAAGCTGCTTTTGAATGTGATATCTTTATAACCAGCTATACGTGAAGTGCTTGATATGATTTTTGAGAACCCGCCAAATTCTGATGATAAGGCAAAATCTGATGGTCTTAGCTTTGCAATTGAATCATTTGATTTTATTTTTATGCTACACTTGATAAGAGTGATCTTTGGGATGGCAAATGAATTGAACAAAGCTTTGCAAAAAAAAGACCAAGATATTGTTAATGCCATGTAACTTGTGAGCTTAACTAAGGAGCGCTTGCAGAATATGAGGGAAGATGGATGGGATCTTCTCTTAACTTCAGTTGTATCTTTTTGTGGCAAATATGAAATTGAAATTGTTGATATGAATGGTGAGTATTATCCCAGAGGAAGAAAGAAGCGCGGGAAATTGCACATTACAAACCTTCATCATTTTCGAGTTGAGGTCTTTATGACAATTATTGATTTGCAACTTCATGAACTTAACAATCGATTTGACGAGGTAAGTATGGAGTTGCTTAGTTGTATGAACTGTTTGAGTCCTGCTAACGACTTTTCTTCTTTTGACAAGTCAAAAATGTTTCGCCTTGCTGAGTTTTATCCAAGTGATTTTTCATCAGTTGATCTTCTCCATCTCAATGATGAACTTGATAATTTTATACATGACATTAGAAGAGATGAGAAATTCAATGGTTTGAAGGACATAGGGGCATTGTCTATGAAGCTCGTTGAGACCAAAAAGCATGAGATTTACCGCTTGGTCTATTTGCTTCTAAAGTTAGTATTGATCCTCCCAGTTGCAACTGAAAGTGTCGAACGAGCATTTTCAGCGATGAAGTATGTGAAGAATAAGTTAAGGAATAGTATGGGTGACCAATTTTTGACTGATTGTTTGGTCACTTATATAGAGAAAGAGATTTTTTTGAAATCGAGCAAAAAAAATGTATTGAATCGATTCCAAGGAATGAAGAATCGAAGAGAATCACTTCCCCTCTGATGAAGAATAGTTTTTTTTACCTAATTAGAACCTTGGATCATATTCATATTGTTTTGGTCAATAGAACCTTGGTTCATAATAATATGATCTATTAAGCTGGCTTTTTTTTTTTTTTGTTAGAGTATTTTATTTTTTCAAAGTGCACACCCTATTTAGAATTTCTAGATCCGCCACTGCTCATGGGCAGTGAAATTGGTGACAAAAACTATAAGGGACTTCTTTGAGACTGGGCAGCTCTTGAAGCAACTAAACTCTACAATCATAACCTTAATACCCAAGACAAAAAACTCATCTAGTGTCATTGAATTCAGGCCAATAGCATGCTGTAATGTTATCTATAAATGCATTTCTAAAGTGTTGTGCAACAGAATTGGTGAGATCCTTCCGAGAATCATAAGCAGCAACCAAGGGGCATTTATCAAAGGAAGGAATATTGTCGAAAATGTCATGATTTGTCAAGACATTATAAGGAAATATAAAAGGAAAAATCTGTCCCCAAGATGTTTAATGAAGATTGACCTCAAAAAGGCGTATGATTCAATTGAATGGGAGTAGTTAGAGGGTATGCTAGATGCACTAAACTTTCCAGAAAAGGTAATACAATGGATCATGGCTTGTGTAACCTCCCCTACATTTACATTGGCTCTAAATGGGAAAAAGTTTGGCTTCTTTAAAGCTAAAAGAGGGCTGAGGCAGGGTGATCCACTCTCCCCTCTCTTGTTCACGGTGTGTATGGAATACTTATCGAGGATACTAATCAGAGTGGGAAAGAAGGAGAAGTCCAAATTCCATCCTATGTGCAAACAGCTTAAGCTCAACCATCTGTGCTTTGTAGACGACCTGTTAATGTTCTGCAAAGGGGATACAAAGTCCATTATGATGATCCTTCGAGCATTTGCTACATTTTCTCAAGCTTCAGGACTGCAAATGAATAATAACAAATCAAAGGTGTATTTTTCGGGAATGAACAAGCAAAGTGAGGAGGATATTCTGGAGACATCTGGGTTTAAAGTGGGTACAATGCCTTTTAAGTACCTTGGAATCCCTATTTCATCGAGAAAACTATCAGTGCTTGATTGCAGCATTTTGGTTGATAAGATTGTTAATAAAATTAGAGCATGGGGAGCTAAGAAGTTGTCATATGTGCAGGCAGGGCAGTGCTTGTAACACCCCGGCTCATCGCCTGAGCCGGAAGTAGTCACCTATGGCAGCTTGCCAGACTGTGTGCTGACCCCATAAACCAACAGTGGTCCTTCCGGCGCATTTTGACCTCACTCGTGCGCACCCTGGGAAACTTCCCAGGAGGTCACCCATCCTGAAATTGCTCCCAGTCAAGCACGCTTAACTGTGGAGTTCTTATCACATGGGCTTCCTAAAAGGAAAGTCGACTTTGTTAGTATGAGTAGCACTATCAATCCCTTTAAGCATTCATATGAGCTTTTAATCTCTTAGAAACTTCCTCTGAAATCTGGGGTATTACACTCACCCCCTCTTAAGACAGGAACGTCCTCGTTGCACCTGGCAGCCAACCATTAGTCCAACTCCAGGATCCTTCCCCCCCTAAGCTGCTGACCTGGGCACTCCTGACCACAGGATCAACACGCGGTCGCAGGGTTGCTCTGATACCATTTGTAACACCCCGGCTCATCGCCTGAGCCGGAAGTAGTCACCTATGGCAGCTTGCTAAGCTGTGTGCTGACCCCATAAACCAACACTGGTCCTTCCGGCGCATTTTGACCTCACTTATGCACACCCTGGGAAACTTCTTAGGAGGTCACCCATCCTGAAATTGCTCCCAATCAAGCACGCTTAACTGTGGAGTTCTTATCACATGGGCTTCTTAAAAAGAAAGTCGACTTTGTTAGTATGAGTAGCACTATTAATCCCTTTTAGCACTTATATGAGCCTTTAATCTCTTAGAAACTTCCTCTGAAATCTGGGGTATTACAGTGCTGGTAAACTCAGTCTTGCTACATATGCACTCTTATTGGGCTCAAAATTTTATCATCCCTAAGACATTTATAAGGAGAGTTATGGCTGTCTGCAAAAATTACATGTGGGATGGTAATGAAAACTACATTAGAACTCCATTGGTAGCTTGGAACAAAGTGTGTAACCCAAAGAAGCAGGGAGGTCTGGGGTTTAAGGACAGTTTGATTTGGGAATATGGTTGCAGTGGCTAAGTTCTGTTGGTGGATTTACAAAGGAGAAGAGAGGCTGTGGATTCAATGGATTAACAGTGTGTACCTAAAGGGCCAACAGTGGGCAGAATATCAACCAACAAGTGACATAAGTTGGAATTGGAAAAATGTGTGCAGAATCAAGATGAAAATGGAAACATCATTCAATAATAGTAAATGGTGCAACTTGATCTCAAAAGGAGTACACAATCAAGGAAGGGTGCGAGTGGCTCAAAGAGCAACAACCAAGGAAAGTCTGGACAGAGCTACTTTGGAACAGATATGCAGTCCCAAAGCATAGTTTTATCACATAGATTGCAGGGTGGGATAGCCTACAGGTAAAAGAAAAACTATATAAATTGGGAGTGATAGATGATGGGCTATGTTGTATATGCCAAGAGGAGATGGAAACACATAGACATCTATTCTTTGACTGCAAATATAGTCAGATGTGTAGGAACCTGATAGCAGATAAAACTCAAGTGAAGATCCCGTAGCAAAATGTGTTAGAATGGTGCAGCAAAAGGAGAACTAAAACAAAATTCCAAAAAAAGGTAGGTGCAGCAATAGTTTATGGACTCATGTATCATATATGGAGAGAGAGGAATAGATGCAGAATTGAAATGATTATCAGCATGCCGAAGAAAGTTGTGAATGAAGTGCTCAAGTGTGTTAAAGTTAGAGTAAGGAAAATGGCAACCAATGTCAATGTAATCGACAAGGAGTGGATGGAGAATTTAGGTAATTAGTACCTAATGATCCATAAGTTCTAAAATGTAAGGCTTATGCCAAGTATTTTTTGAGCAATAAAATCTTCTTACATTTTCTAAAAAAAAGGATTTTGTTTGGGGTATTGTTGATGGAAATAGAAGAACGTTGTTTAAAAGTTGGCTAAGTTCCTGTGCTCCAAGAAATGAAGGAGGCTTTCATATTAAAGAAATTATTGCGTGGATCAATAAGGCTCTCACGAAATGGTTATGGTACTTACAATCAAACAAAACCAGCATATGATGTGATAGGATTGGAAAGTATGTCTTGAAAGGCAAATCTGTATGGGAAGTAAAGACAAATTTGTTAGTATGGTACCCCTTGATTTTTCCGACTTGCCCAAAATACCCCTAAACTTTCCGAAATGTCTATTTCCACCAACTTTTTTCTTTTTTTATTAATAATATACTAACCTCCTTGTTAATGAACAAAATAAAACCTCTCAACAGTCAACCGAATGCTTCTCTTTCCTCTCCACTTCCCCAGCACCCCACCACCACACCTTGCCGTCCACCAGCACTCACCATCACCATCGCCGGCAATCGACGACACATAATCTGGATCCTCCAATTTCCTCCACTACTTTGCCCAATCGATTCTCTTGACTTCTTCTTCTAATCTGTTTTTCTTCTCCTCTTTCCAATTTGAATCATCTTATTATTTATTATATATAATTTCACCTTTCATCTTTTACCCAATCTTTTCTAATTATCAATTGAGTATGAAATTAGGGAAATCAAATCAAATGCATTAGTAAATAATACAGAGAAAGAGGGATGTTGATACTTTACCTCACATCCATGAAGGCCGATGATGAAGGCCGGATGACATTTTTAGTAAAGATGGTGTGTTGCAGGGGAGAGATTAGATGACGGTGTCGGAAGACACGCAATCTGTAATTGTAACACTACGGAATATGGAAAGTGGTTTATGGAGTTGGTTTGTCCCACATTGGGAAACTAAGGCTCATATGATCAGTTTATAATAGATTCCTACCATCATACTAACAACAAGGCCTTCGCCTTTTAGAGCCCAAGCGAGGATTTATGGGCTTATTGGTGACTTCCCATCTTATTGGGTTGTGTTGTGACGGATGGTGGTACGGGTTGTTACAGATGGTATCAGAGCAACCCTGCGACCGTATGCTGAGTGCTGGGGTTAGGCCCAGGTCAGCCGTCTAGCGGGGGAGATCTTGGACCTGTGTTGTTGATGTTGGTATGGAATGGTTGAGGCGCGCCGGGGACGTCGCGTTCTCTAAGTGGGGGAGTTTGTAACACTACGGAATATGGAAAGTGGTTTATGGAGTTAATTTGTCCCACATTGGGAAACTAAGGCTCATATGATCAGTTTATAATAGATTTCTACCATCATACTACCAACAAGGCCTTCACCTTTTAGAGTCCGGAGAGGATATATGGGCCTAAGGGGTGACTACCCATCTTATTGGGTTGTGTTGTGACGGACGGTAGTTCGGGCTATTACAGTAATAGCCCGATCCATCATACGTTGCAACACAACCAAATAAGATGGGAAGTCACCCCTTAAACCCGTAAGTCCTCTCATGGGTTTTAAAAAGTTGAAGGCCTTGTTGGTAGTGTGATGGTAGGATCTATTATAAACTGATCATATGAACCTTAGTTTCCCAATGTGGGACAAACCAATTCCATGAACCACTTTTCATTGTCCGTAGTGTTACAAACACCCCCGATTAAAGAATGCAACGCCTTCGTTGCGTCTAAGTCATAGGCCGAAGATCTCTCCCACTATACTGTTAGCCTGGGCTTAACCCCAGCAACGAGCACGCGGTCGCATGGTTGCTCTGATACCATCTGTAACAACCCGATCCACCATACGTCGCAACACAACCCAATAAAGATGGTAAGTCACTCCTTAAACCCGTAAATCCTCTCGTTGGTTTTAAACAAGTAATGACATTGTTGGTAGTATGGTGGTAGGAATCTACTATAAACCGATTACATAAGCTTTAATTTTCCAATGTGGGACAAACCAATTCGATGAACCACTTTCCATAATCCGTAATATTACACGAGTTGCCTGCCGAATCAGTTTGGTGAGCCCGATGGGATGGTGGTGGTTGGTTGTTGTGGAAGGGGGGGAGGAGAGAGAAAGTACTGGTTGAGTTTTTTTTTTTTTTTTTTTCTTCATAGTTAACAAGATTAGAGGGTTAGGGTGGCATTAGGAAAAAGGTGCAAAAGTGAGTGTAAATAGACATTCCGGAGGGTTTAGGAGTATATTGGCCAAGTCGCTAAACTTAGAGGTACCATGGAAAAAGTTGCAATGTTCGGGGGTACCATGTATAAGGCCCAACCAACATCTTCTCTACGAATATCAAAGTTCAGACTCAGAGCTCTAGGCTCATATAATGAATGGGCTTACATTAGAGACTTTTAACTTTTTTTTTTTTTTGGAGTTAGTAGACTTCGGTTGTGTACTTCAAATACGGGAAAAAAGAAAAGTTACGTCAAAGATAATATGTATGTTTAGATTTGATTAAACGTGTGCGATAACTTCTTGGCTGCTGTATCGTATCGATGTCCGGGACTGTGTATGTTTCCATACAACTAGCGATCCACAATTCAGGGTGACAAACGGGTTGTCAGTTCGGGCCGGGTTATGTCGTGTTGGTTCGCATCAGGTCGGGTTAAAGCAGGTTAGTGATCATTCGAGATGCTTTTGGGTCGGTTCTGTCAGGGAAATTTTGTGCCGGACCGGGTCAATTTCGAGTCGGGTCACAATGGGTTTGGTTACTGATGGTCATCTATGGACGTCAGTCAACTTTTGGAATCACGAGTCGGGTCATTGTCGGGTCGATTTTAGGTCGGGTAATCATCAGGTTGTGTCGGTTCGAGTCATCATTAGGTTGGGGTTGGTTAGGTTTGGTTGGTCACAGTTCCGGGTCTTCTCCGGTTAAATTTTTGGGTCAATGATGCGGGTCGGTTCAGTTTGCCAGCTCTCGACCACAATGATAGTAGTACCACATTTCTGTGTACGACCCGGTTATTGGCAAGAACGTTATATACGATCCGGGTCCTTCGAGAACCCTGCTCACACGGACAATTTGTAATTGTACCTCCTTCTCTCCTCTCTCTCCACTCTGCTAGCTCCCGCCACACTTTGGTATAGCATAATACTACCTTTGAGTTTAAAGCCTTCTCATCTTTATTTTTTGAGCAACGAACTCACTCCTTCCCAATTCTATTCTATTAATAACTATTCTTCTTCATTCTTAAATCTTTATAGGTTTTATTATTTACTCCAATTGATTCAATATGGGAAAAGGGTTCAAACGCACTCGAGGTAATTCTTTTTCATCACTCTTCTATTTTTCAATCTTAGTTTAGTGTTATGATTGATTTTTTTTTTTTTTTTGTTGTTGTTGTTGTAGGCAGTGGTACTGATATTGGTAAAAAAACTGTCAAATTAAGTGAAGAAGTTGAGGAGGCCTCAGATATTGTGGTGGACGATGATGATGATTATGTGTCTGATGATGCAGACAATACGAGCTCATCAATAATTGAAAGGTGGTGCTTATTATGTCGTCTTATATACGTTTCATTTTATGCATAACACCTGTCTGTATGATGTTGCTATTCTTTCTTTAAGCGTGGAGACAACTCCATCAAGTTTGTTGATTAGTGACCATGATTTTGGATGGATTAATTAGTGCTTATGGTCGACATCGATATTGTTTGTGCAGCAAGTTTATTACGCACACAACGCACAAGCTATCAAAAGAAGACACTAGAACTTTGTTGGAGGGAAAATGGAAATACAGATGGAATATGCCAGCCTTTGACTCAACTAGTGTTAAATGGTTGGGTACTGGAGAGAATTTCCTCAAGGTATCTTCGCTTTCGCTTCTTATTCTATTTTCTAAACTTTGAGCTCTTCCAAGTAGCTCTACATCTACATGGTCCGACATAAAAACAAAGTTGTTATAATCACAAAAGGTTTGAATTGACCACGTAGGTGGAGTAGCCTTCCCATTTCTGCTGAATTTCTATCAGTACGTATGTACCATATGTTGTATGTATTGTTTATATATCAATGTGAATATCGAGTTAAGTGATTTGATCCCTTGATGCATATGAAATTTAAGAAGCATCCACACTAAGCCTAAGGCTCACCAATCTAGGGCTAGCTTCTTTAACACAGTTTGTTTAACTGAACTATATGTTGGCTAGATTCGATTGCTGAATTCTCTCTGGCCTTCTTCTGAAAGCAGTTTTCTTTTTCCTTTTTTTCTTTTTCTTCAGAAGGCATGAAACTCCCCAAATAAAACTGGTTCTGCTGTTGCCTAGCTATGAAGTGTACTCTTCCTTTTTTTTTCTTCCTATGCTTCAAGTGCAAAAGTTGATTTTCTTATCTCACATCAGTTGATCATATTGTCCCCTTTGAGTACTCTGCACTTGGATTGCTGTAGCCTTTGTCAGCCTTCATACAAGAGGGCAATCTATTGTCTCAGCAATTTTATGTGTGGTGTCACACATCTCCTAGGTATATAGCCCTGACCTAGTTATATTGGTTTTTTTTTTTTTTTCATAGTGTGTTCCGTTGCTTGTATTTTATGGAACATTCTATCAACTGAAATTTCTCGTGAGAACATAGTGGTCCTTCTCACAAGCGAGAAGTAGGGACCACACTTAATTTTTCATTTTATGTTTCATGGGCCCCACTCCTTTATTGTGCATAAGAGCACCATCCTCATAGTATAATTTGATAGTTTCTTTACCCAGTTGTTGCCAGACTTGGTGAAACTAAGAAAACTTTGAATGATCAGCAGGCTGTGTGCATGTTTTTTTTTTTTTTTTTTTTTTTTTTTGAATTTTCATATGTTTGACTATCTGGACTTTGGTGTCGACGGAGTGAAGTTATTCATTTCAAGCTTGAGCAACTTGGGTGGCTGTTGGCTTATCAACAGCATGCCTTTATATTTGGATTTCCAATTATGGTAGGTTTAAGTACAGCAGGAAGAAGCACATGAACAAGCATACGATATGGTCCCTGTGAAATTATTAGGCTTTAGTTTTAGGCACTTCTCCTTCAGGAGTGAGTATACTTGGAGCATGTATTGAATACCGGAATGGCTGGTGCTTTTTCGATTTGGTAGATAATATAATGTGTGTACTCCCTCTGTTTCTTTGAATCCTTTACCTTTAGGCGCCATTTGGTTTGACAAGGGCGAAAGGAATGGAATCAGGAAAGAGAATGGAAAGGAAAGAAATGAAACTCCGTCTGATTGCCCCCTGTGTTTAGTTCACTCAACCCCTCAATCATTCCTTTCTATTCCTCATGTTGGAGAAAGCTCTTCAATTTCTCCATGGCTACAGCCTCCATGCTTCCTCAGATCACCCTTTCGCCTCTGCTCTTGCTTTTCATACTTGCACTCCTTCCACCTCTGTCCTTTTCGTACATATAGTGTCACCGCCTCCCTGATTTTTCGCTCCATTTACTGACTTCAACAGTGGTGGCGATTTGACCTTCAAAATATAGATCTATACTCCGTAGTTTTTTTGGCCAAACTCGACCACCAACAGTTCAAATTCACCACAAAGAGCAATATCTTCGTCCCTACTTTCTCACATGGTGGTTAGTGCGTCGTGTAGGATGATGGTGTTAAGCGTGGAAAGAGAGAGAGAGAGAGAGAAGGTCAGCTCATTAGCAGGTGAGTAATGGTTGCGCCTGGATAATGGTGGATTTAGCAGGTGGTCGTAGCAATGGAGGGCGTTGTATCTAGGGTGGCAATTGAAGTGCGGTCGGCAGTGGACGTTGAGTGAGTGGTTATTGATGTGGGGTCGGCAATGAACGTTGAGTGAGTGGTAATCGCTTGTGGGCTAAAGGCTGTTTATGGAGGTGTTGGGCAAGGTGGTTTATGAGTGGTCAAAGCGGTGTATGAGGTGGTCAATGTGGGTAGCTGAAAAGTGAAAACCCAACTCGGGGAATGGAGAAATCCTTGATGGAAGAGCGGAATCAATATAGTGGAGTCAAGGGAATTCGAAATAGGAAATGTGGGGAAGGGAATGGCAAAAATAGGTACCAAACACATAACTAGGGAATGAACTATGATGAAATCCTTTCCCTTTCTTGATTACCCTCACCAAATGAACTTAGTTTGAATCTGGGCGAATCATAACGAATTGAAAGAAACAAAGAGAGTAGTTACTTGCTTGACCTTTGAAGGCATCTTTAGCAGTTTAGCGTACCTCGCTCCCTGTATGTGCTAAGTCAACGGGTTTAAGACTTTGTGTTGGATGCATTTTGTATATGAGACACACATCTTGGTGTCTATGTCCTTTATATTTAGGGTCTTTCTATTGAGTCCCCATGGGCACTCTATAACATTAAATACGTTTACCATTTTCCAATACAAAGAATTGGCATTCCCACAATAAAATAATAAATCACAATTTATTAAATTATTCTTATAGAGTGATCATGGGCAATTTTAGAAAATACCTTATATTTATTTACCTCTTTAAAAGAGAAGGATGGAACCGTACCAACTAGTTAAAAAGTGGTTTCCTGAAAACACAATCAAACTGCCTACCTATCTCGCTCCCCTTCATGTTTAATGGATTTCACCTTTCCTGTTTATCTTCTCTCTATCTCTTATGACCCCTCGTTTCAACGGGCCTTCTTGCAGCCATATCAAAATCAGTCTTTTTCGAGACTTCTTCGAGAAGGTACAATATTGTGGCGTTTTTGCAAAAAGAGAGAAATTGATCCTATTGAGAATTTAGAGGCTATTCACGTGGTTTAAAGTTGTGAAATTATCTTAGGGTATTCTTTCGGTGGTTGCATTTCTGTGAGCAGTAGAGAGACGGACAGTTAACTATCTTATACTCCCTCCGGTCCAGATTAAACTTCCCGCTCCATTTTGCGCACCTTAAAAAGAAAGCTAATAAATAATTCTTAATGATTTATTTAGCAAATAAATTTAAAACCTAGTTATAATCAACATCTTTATCTTGCCAACATAATTATTTACTCGACAAAAAATGTAATATTTTGGAAATTGGGAAAACAAAGTCAAAACCTTAAAAAAGAGGATGAGAAGTTTAATCTGGACCGAAGGGTGTATGTTCTAGGTTCTCTATTTGAATCTCAGGCCAAATTGAGGGAGGTTTCTTGTACTAGCTACTGGAAAGAATACTCTGTATACTTCTGGTAAAAAGTGGTAGGACTCGGTTCTTTACCGATCAGGGTTTTGGAGATAAAGTGTTCAGGCATTGGTCACAGTAGCAGAGGCTGAGGCAAGCATGACAACATCATTCATCTGTGTTGGCTTTGGCAAGTAACCCAGGGTTCGAGAGACACTTAAAGACCAAAGGTGGCACGGGGCATCTGGTGTCCAAGCTCTTTATCCTTTGAAGATCATGTTCTTATCACGGCTGTTGAAATATGCCATTTATAAATTACTCCCTCCGTCCCCCTTTAAACACTCCAGTTTCCTTTTCGGGGTGTCTTTCTTTAAACACCCCATTTCAAAACTTTCCAAATGGGGTAAGTTTTCACCACACATCAACCCTCTACTATCTCCAAAAACAATAAACAAACCACCTATTATCTCCAAAAATAATAAACAAACCACCTATTATCTCCAACAATAATAAACAAACCACCCACTATCTTCAACAATAATAAATAAACCATCCATTATCTCCAACAATAATAAACGAACCACACCACCTTAATCCACGAGAAAAAAGGAGTGGAGTGTTTAAAGGGGGACGGAGGGAGTATGGTGTAGGTATTCCGATTGATCAGACTAGTGAAAAGCCAGGGTTCAGGCATTGGCCTGACCTAGAGTGCTGACACACATGTTTTCATACGTGTCGAACGCCAGAAGGAGACCCCAGGCGCCAACTTCTTTGGAAATTCTTGAATCTTGATGGTCTTCACAATGAGCGATGATATAAGTTTTTTTTTTTTTTTTTTTTTTTTTTTTTGTTCCGTATTAACTTGGGTGATGCTGTTGACCATAGTAATAGTATGGCTATCAAAGGTGCATCAAATTTTCAGTTTGGTAGCTTTGCTCTGAGGTAGCTCTGAAAACAAGTGAAATGTTGAGGGTATGTTGGTAGGGGAGAGGCTGTGGTTGATCACCGGCCGTCGAGTCAATAACAAAATTAAAGCTCAACTTTATGGTGTAAGGTTTTAACCGTCTAGGACTACTTTCGGTAATTTTTTTTCCCTTCTCGAAGCCTATCATTCTGATTGGATGAGGAATTCGTGCTTGTGGAAGGAAGCTGGCCGTTTGTACTTAAGAAACCCATTAGGTTTTAACCGTGTGTTCTGCTTTAAGTCATTCTCCTTAACTTGCTGCCCATTAGTAATAATACTGTCGTATGATGGATGACATCTTCTATACTAGTAAAACTAACGACAAAAAAGTAATATCTCTCCCTCTCGAAAAGCAAATTACAATAGTGGTAATTCTGGTGCCAAAGTAGGCAGGTAAGATGTAAGCAAAACTCTTTTGAGTAGCCCTTTAAGAGTGTAGTTGAAGTAACAGTTATTATGGATTCATTAGTGCATCTTATATAAAAAATGTTTTATTAGTGGATGAGTAATAGACCTGTTCTGCCGAGTTGATTGCTTTCCACTTTTACTGGTTTGATTATTTGAAGGAGTTAGTTAAAATGGTAGAGATACCTAGGATTAGACTTGTCAAAAACTGACCCGACCCGAAAAACCGCCCGGGACCTGACCCGGAAATAACCTGTTTTTCTCAACCCGGACCCGAACATGACCCGAACCCGAAAACGACCCGAAAGTCTGGGTCATGACCCGACCCGGACCGGGTCAACCCGTTGGGTCAAATGAATTGTGCAAAATATATATTATAATAATAAAAAATATAAAATAAATAGATAAATATTAATAATTGATTAATTTAAAACATATAAAATACAAACATAATTAAACTATTATTATTATATAATATACAACATAAAATGCTTGTAAAATAGTAATAAAATAATAATTTGATTATAATAATTATCGAGAAAAAAAGGCGCGAGCATGTATTTTTGACCCGTTGGTCAACCCGTAACCCGACCCTAACCCGTATAAACCCGCGTATAGTCAACCCGTATTCGACACGACCCGTAGTGACCCGAACCCGAAACCCGCCCGCCCGACCCGTTTGACAGGTCTACCTAGGATTTATGTAGACTGTTTGATTTACAAGTGAATTGTGTTAGTCTCACTTGGACACGAATAATTTTGCTTGGTTGAGTGTTATTGTCTCTAGCATACGGGTGTTAAGGTTGGAATAGAAGTAGAGTGATTAGTGCCAGATTTCAAACTTTTTTTTTTTTTTCATTTTCTTGGGTTAAACTTGTGTTCACTCGGCTCCTCTTCTGGCTTAAGTTGCTTCTGATTGACATGCTGCTTTGTTTGAGTCGTTGCTGGCAGGGGCCGCCACCCCGGCGGGGGAAATTTTTTTTGAAATTTTTTAGGCCGAATCCCTTTATATATTTTTTAGAGCACTCTTTTAGAGTAAGATGTTTGATGGCATAGTGGTTGGAGAGTTGTCCTTGTAACCTGCAGGTTGAGGGTTCAATTCTTCTTAACAATTATTTTCATAATTTTTAAATTAATCCTATACTTTTTAAAAATAAGCATAACTTTAGATGGTCGACGGGAAGATTCGAACTCATGACACTAGGACGGAGCAATTCTTTATACCAACCAGTAGGCTACAGACACTTCATGCTTCCTAATGCATATCTTTAATATATATTTACATTTAGATTGTTCATTTCTCCTTTGCCGCAATCCTTATATTTGTTCGCGTTTACAGTATAATTTTTTTTTCTTGTTCCATAGTTTATTGAGCATGTACGCTTCATTCAAGATCGGATTTAGGGTGTAGCCTGGGGCACACCGGCTACCACAAATTCCCCGAAAACACCTAAATATTGCCTAAAAAATTCCAAAAAATTAGGAAATTTAAAAAAAAAAAAAATAACTTGTACTAAAATGGTTACCCCGAATTTCTTGGTTTAGATTCGCCCCTGCCTTTGTTATGTTTCTTATTAAATAAGATCGTATAATATCAGTTTTTATTAGAAACAATGAACGATTCTCAAATTGTACGTTAGAGAACCGTATATAGTTATAATCCGCCACCCCAATTTTTCAATCCTGGCTTCGCCCCTGGTTGCTGGAAGACACTTGCTGGTTTTCTCCTTCAAGTGCCTTGCATTTTTATAGGCAATAAAATTAGCAGGCTATTTCTTGCAAAAGACGTCTACCTATGGCCGTATCTGTGAAGTTTTATGATTTTTATGTATGATTTATGATGAATTGATGAGCTTATAAAATACATTGTTTTTAGATAATAAATTAACTTTTATTACATCTAAGAAGTAGCAATGAAGGGCAAGCAAATGCAATCAATTACAATGAAATTCAATACCATTAAATAATTCATATCTGGAATTTCCTATAAACCATGCCGGAGCCTACAAAGATGCTAGAAAAAAACATCTGGTTCCTGTAGTTGCATAGAAGATTAAGTGTATACTTACCCTAGTTAATGTAGTGTGACAATACTTCTCTTTGAGTCACCTGAAGCCCTTGCCATAATCAGTTCAACTCATCAGAAAAGAAATCTTATATAGCACAGTGGCTCTTTGTATAATAAACAATAATCTCTGATATATTCTATGGGTTTTTTTTTTCCTAGCCTTGGTTATGATTCTTATGGGGATTTATATATATGCCCAGAAGAAGATTTTTTTTTTTTTTTTTTTTTTTTTTTTTTGTATGGTATTTTTTTCGTTGATGTTTTTGTGATGAGAAAATTATCAAGGGGAAGCTTTTGTATTTTTTTTGTTTACATCATTACATGTTAAGTATGTAGAAAAAAACAGAAAGGAAATTTAGAACTTTCAGCGTGAATTTACATTGTGGACATAACTTTATTGCATTTAATATCTAGGATGCTGGTGTTGCTGGGACTGCACCTTACGGTCTCAAGGTGAAATTGTACAACCACTGGCTGGAGAATTACAACGCATCTGGGGGCAAAAAGTTTGAGTGTTCTAAACAAAGATCATTTTTCTCTCTCTGTAAGTGAACTCGTATTGTTTGCACCAATTCATTTAAATATTTTACTGTAAAGAAGTACTCCCTCCTATTCTTTAGAAATGCCCCATTTTCCTTATTTGAACTATTTTTTTATAAGATAGGATATCAATATATTCACAAGGACACCAAGGGGGTGACTCCCATATACAAAAAGACACCTAAAGGGGTGACGCCCATATACACAAGAGAGTTGATTAGCTCTAGGACAACAACATCTTTAACCCCATTGCCTTAAAGGCTCCCGCCATAAGGCGGGGTAAGGGCGGGGGGGGGGGGTCTGATGCACGCAAGCCTTACCCCTATTGAAACATAGAGAGGCTGCCCACGAATGACCCAAAATGAAAATTGCTTTGAGAATCGCACCGACTGGCTGCTACTTCACAAAATAAGAAGCGCACACAGTTTTATGAGCCATTTTGCTTTATTCCATTATATCCCAAAAAACAAAGAATAATTAGTCTTTGGCTCCATTGGAAATGGAAACTGATTAGCTCTAGCACTATCTTCAGAAAATTTATCCACAAAAAGAAAGAAAGTCATGTGTCAGTGGGAATGTAGCACTTGGCTTCAACTATACAACACATCAATGGCGTAATATTGGTGTTGTCAACCATAAGAACTAAATATTACACAATTGTTGTCCAACATACTAACAGCACCATTCAGTGCCTCAAAGGCTTATGCATGTGCTGTGCTAAGAGGGGGTCAGATAAATGTAACCTTACTCCTGTTTGTGGGACCCCTAGTTTTTGGATGATCCATAAGTAACGCAGCTGTTGTTTCAATAAATAAATATATAAATTATAACATAGCTGGTACTTGATCTCAATTGAACTAGAGATCTGTGCATGCAAACTCAAATATCAACCAAATACTGAAATACTTGTTGTCTAGAACTTTAGTATATGTGGTGGTTGTCCTTCGTAGTTACATTCACAGTTCAGCTATCGTAGCCATCACTTAGTGGAAAGGTTCATCCATGTCATTTATTTATCCCTCTCTTTTGATAACATCAATATTTCTCTCCCCCTTCCCCTTGTCCCTAGAGATACTCCTATGTAACATTATGTGCTATGGTTTCGGTGAAAGGGAGGGTTTCATACGACCTGGAATGTAGCTTTCCCATCTCTGGAGTACTAGATGATGATTACTTCCATATGGGTCATCCGGACTTCATGTTTTCAACATAGGGGGTAAGGGTGTAAAGCTGTGTTCTTACGAGGTACTGGGGTATATAGGTGGGAGCTTATGAGATACTGGGGTAATGTTCCTGTTGTTTTTCAAACGTTGGTATATATAATTGCCTTTCGTGTTGGTTTCTTAGGCAGTAGTTATCGAGATATACTTCATCATAAAAAAAGGGGCTTTTATGAAAAGAATTCCGAGGAAGATTCAAGTGTCATGGATGCTTATATCATGCATTCGGTTAGTGGTCCCTTTCCCTTTTTCTTCCCAAACATTTTTTTTTGCTGTTTTCACATTGTATTTGTCTTTGTTCATGTGTTTCTGCTCTTTCTTCCTACTCCCTCCAGCTTAATCATGTTTTCCAAACCCGTGATCTTATCACAAAAAATGATGGAAAATTGGCGAAGAACCAAGACAAAGGGAGGGAAGAACTCAGTTCCGTCAACTTTTTCCTTGATAGTGGGTTCACTCGGCCAAAGGTAGGGTTTTCCGTCGATATCTTTGCTCAATTTTCTATTCAGAATAAAAGTGGATGGATAGAAATAGACAAATAGTTCTACTGTTGTTCTAAGGCATTTATTTCTCCTCAAGGACGTGATTTTGACATATTGAGTGTATTTCTGGTATCTATTTATCAAGGTTAGACTTTACTAGATGGATAGCTGAAGTAAACTCAAAAGCATCTTGCCAATGATAATTATGATATTTTAGTGCAACATTGAGCAATCTGTCTTCCAACAACTTTTTTGTGTATTTCTCTTCTTTCAGTAAACAAAAGAATTTTGTGTATGTCGCTGATGCTTTGTGTGAGGCGAGACTCTTAAATCAAATAGCATCAAGTTTAAGTTTGAAGTCATAAATGTGATTCATCATTGCTTAGTCGACATTAATATCTAATGTTTTGTGTACTCTGAAATGAAATGCGTGATTTCTTACGGGTATACCAATTGATTTTGACTGCCAATGATGTAATCTTCAATAAGTGACACATTAAAGATAAGAATGTTGTTTGTAAATATGTTTGTGTGCATGCTTTTGCTGTTGTCTGTCATTGTTGTTATATCCTGATGGTTACGTATGCACCCATTTTTCCTTGTTTAAGAGCTCCAACATATTAAAGCCAAGATACATCAAAGAATTCTTCTCTAGAGTGATTTTCTACACTATTTTGGCAGTTTATTTTTGTTGCCGTCCCTCTCTCTCTTCTTGGTTACACAATCCTGCTAACTTATTTGTTTTTCTAGGTGTTGATTTTGCTTCCATTGGCAAGCATTGCTCTGCGTATTGTGAGAAGACTTATACATTTGACCCCTTCATCAAATAAGGTTCATAACTACCTTGCACTCATTTCTCTCAACTGTAAACAAACACATGCATGCTTTGACCTGCCTTTTCCCCATCTTCGGTTATAAAAAAAGAGGAAAATGTAGTTTCACCATGAGAGTGGTTGTGGTGGTGTGTTCAACTGGTCATATAGGTCGGTTATGAGGTATTCTAAAGCCTCATGATTCTGTTGCGGCCAGCTTCACAGCAACTCAAGAAATGCTGGCTAGTTTAACTGCTTGATGTTCTAGAAAAAAAGGTGATCTGTTTTATGCATGTTAACACCTGGACATTATTGCTAATCAAGTATTGGATTGATAAAGTCAGAAAACAATTTAACAACAATAACAATAAAGTCCTAATTCCAAAATGATTAGGGAATTTGAAGAATTAGGCATGATAACACAACAGAGTCTTCTGCTTCGGTTCCCTTGGTCATGAGAGTAGCACTATCTCCCACTTGCATCACTGAAAAGTATGCTTTCTGGAAACACATCACTTAGTGCTGATGAGATAGGGGTGAGATGACTTCGGGGCAACTACTACCCCTTCAGGTTCTTGATACAAGTCACTTGATGGTTTAAACATATCTTAAGCACCTCTTAGACAGAGAGTTGTATTTACTTTAGTAAATAACTACATTAGATGTGTCCGAGTTTTCTTTAATGGCTCTGTCTTGGCCATTGAAAAGATGGAATGAGTAAAGTTGAAAATTTCGCATTTGACATACCGTTGTTTTGCTTACTTGAGTTATGTTGTGAGGCCAAAAAATGGACTTAAATGACATTATGGAGATACATATGAACAGATTTGGCCGCAACTGTGGAGCATGATCTTCGCTTTTAAGACGAAGAAAATTTCTAGTTAAGTTCATTACGGTTGGGATATCAGCTATCGAAGAAGAAATTATAGAACGTGTATGCTCATTTGGCAGAATATGTTCAAGGCTACTTGCTAGAATGCCTCCTGTCCTTTTCTTATTTTTATTCTGATTTTCATTTTATTCCTAGGCTAATGTGGAGCATATGTATCGGTTTAACCAAAAATTTGGAGCCGTTGCCGATGAATATAATGATGAACTTGAGGCAAAGGATGAAAAGGGGCCGAAGTCTTCAAAACCTTCTGATCATCGGTTTCTTTTTGGTGGTAATAACGAGGACGAATTTATGGTTGGGATCAAATTTACAAGGTATACCATTTAATCATAATAAATTGCTTCTTAGCTCTGATAAAGCACTGGCAAGTTTAGTTTTTGTGACATGGAAGGCTTCTAGATTTAGGTGGATAAAGTGATATTCTTCTTGTCTGAAATGGAATCACGAAGAATGGTGGTGTTTTGTAATGTCCATGCAGTATCTTCTTTGGAAAATGCTGGGTTTTGTATAGCATAGCTAGGTTTTGGTCAACTTGAGGGTGTGAGGAACAGTGAGTTCCTTGGCTTCCAGAGGTGAGCTACTCAAAAGTCGCTGAATAGGATCCATCTAGGATGGAAATGATTTTTATGTGAATTAAGTCAGTAGATTTCATGACTCATGTGAGAAATAGATACATCTATAACCGCAACTTAAGTAATTTGATCATACGGTCATACCATTAAGAGGATCAATTGGCTTGCTGGAACGCTTACTATGTCGGTGGGTTGTCTTGCTGTTAGCGTGTCACCGTCCTATGCCGGCTTTGTGCATTTTGTAACCTAGTGCAGGGCTATTGCTTCCCGTATATTCTTGCTCTGTTGGGTTTCGGAGTTGGTTCCGTTCCAGTAATGCTGATATTTTTTTCCTCTTCTCTGTTGCTTTGCCAGGAAAAGCATAAGGTTGTATAGTGATTTCTATTCATCAGACATAATTGTTGCCTCTCCTCTTGCTTTAATTAGGGTAAGCATGCTTTTCTTATGCAGTTTTAGTTGTGTATATGGAAGTTCTATCATGTTTTGGTTTGGAAAATCTGATTGTTTACTTGTTACGATCTAGGAATAAAGTCTTTGCCTACTGTTCAAATTTCCCACTTTGCCTTGTTGATATTAAATTTGCAAATCAAGTCTTTTGTATCCGAAGGGTAGGTGGCCTAGGTTAGTCGAGCAATTTTTATTTATCTGGTCGTGGCGTGGGTCTTTAGAGTTCTATCTCATCGCTTCTGGATAAGTTCAAGTCAAGTCTCTATCACATTTACAAATCAAGTCTCTTTCACCTGACGCCTTATAGATTGATGTCATGAGTTTTATGTATGGGGTTGATGGCCTAGGTTGGTCCAGCAAAGAAAACTATCTACTCGTGGCGTGGGTCTCTGGGCGTCTATCTCGTCTCTTTTGCATAAGTTCAAGTAACTGGAAGAAAGAGACGAGTAGAGCTCAAAGATGATGTCATCTGGCAATCGTCATTGTCTGGTGCAGCAATCTCTGTGACTGGCTATTTCTGTGTTGTTACTGCGAGCCTTGCTTATATATACCTTATCCCTATCAACATTGCGAAATTATCTTCAAAATTTCTGGTTGCTAGTACTTCGCTTGTCAAGTAGTTGGCTATAGATGTGTTTCGACCCATAGGCTTCACAAGCATCAAATATTGCTGTCATTTTGAGACTAATCTTTGACTGGGGGCATGACATGCTGTCGTTTCTGGTGCTTTATGAAATTTGATTCTGTTGGCTGTCTACAGATATGTTTAATTATTTAGACATGATTTATTGATACTCTGACATATGGTCTTCAGAAAATTGCGGAGGCTGGCGCGATCAAGGAAAAAGATCTGGACTATCTCTCTTCAATTGAGGTGGAATTTCCGAAGTTTCAACTCAACTTAATTTCTTCCTTGATGACTCTGTTTCATGGATGGTAAAATAATGCCTTTTTTTCCGTCTTTTTATCTTCCTGTTGTGTAGGTCCTAGTGGTAGATCATGCAGACATAATGACTATGCAGGTATGTGCTGCTGCTAACTCCTGTACCTGCATAACGCATTGGCTGTAGCCAAATCATAGAGATACTATTCTGTTCTGCTCCTTAGTTTTGATTGTATATTTTCAGAACTGGAACCATGTCAAGACTGTTGTTGACCATCTTAATCGCATGCCTACCAAGACTCGAGCTGATATCATGCGTCTCAGACCATGGTAAGCCGTAATTCAATTCTTTAATAGAATCCATCTCTCTTTAAATTTTGCACTCTTAAGATGTAACAGGTCGTCATACTTTTATTATATGCAGGTATGCTGATGGACAGGCACAATTTTATCGACAAACAATAATTTTAAGTTCTTATCTGAATCCAGGTGATGAGTTTTCTCTGTTACACGACCTTTGTTCTTCTCTTTTGGGACGTGAGTTTAGGTTGATTCGCTCATTTTTTAAAACAATACAAGAGGGATAATGTTAGTTGGGGGTTTTGTCAACAGGAACTTGATAGCCCCATACTGAACACTAGATCTGATTTAAGGTGTGGATAACGTGGTTGCCTATTTGCTTCATTTATTTATATGCACAGAAGAGGCACTAACGTTTCAAGTTGGAGTTAAGATAGCCCTCAGTCCTACGATAAAGGCCAATGAAAGATATCCTCTTGCTTCTTTTGCCTTACAATTTGAACTGATAAGGGCCTTCCTCGTGTAATTACAAAGTTAACTCAGATATGGCCAGTAAAAAAAAAAAATACTCATATCTACTAGAGAAGTGGAGAGGTCAAACATCAAAAGTAGTTCAGATTGACTAGAAAAGCTCATTGTCCCTTGATCTTAATTATAGACTGGGTGAGGGGTGGACAGTGGACTATCGAGCTTTGCGGTCCAAAATTTGATTGATTTGATATGCGTGTTCGTGCCTTGATTAAATTTTATATGTTTAATTTAGGATAGTTTATGAGGTGAGAAAGTGGAGAGAGTTTGTTTGGGAGGAGGAAGTGTTTCTGATTTTATTGTGTTAAACTCTTGGGCAGTAGTCCACATTTTCTGTTGTACACATGCAACCCTCAGAGTTCCTAGGAGTAATTGACAGCAAGTTCTAGATATCTAGTGGATGCAAACTCTAGAATTATCATTTCTAGTAAATTCTAGAATTATTCTAGAAAAATCTCACATATCTCAAAGTCATAGTTGAGAATTTTCACATGACTCTGAGCTTGAGTTTCAAGGTCCCAAATCTGCTTCTCTTATGAGGTTGGTGAAAATGTTTACAAGCTGAAACTTTGTAGGACAGTAAACAACCTTGACATCCTTCTCATGTTCAACTTCTTGGAAGACATGATTTCTGATCTTCATATGCATTCTCTTGCTGTGGACAAGAAATATTGTCTCATTGTCTTGATTTTGACCCACAATGCTGACTGTAGCAGTAGCTGCCATGCCAGTTGCTTTTGATGTGGACTGAGCGATCACTGGTTGGTTTTTAACCGCTTGAATTTTTTGCTATGAGGATTTCTCATGATTATTGGCTTATTGGTTGCAAACCAACATGATTCTCAAATTTTGATTCAAATGAACCTCTCACAGTTGTGATAATTGTTGGACAAGATTTTCATACCTTGAGGACTTGTAACTTTCTCATTGTTTGAAGATGAGGGTGGTGTGGACTCATGTAGAGGGAAAACAATTAACGCACCTATCTTTTTCTCAGCGTTTTGCTTCTTCCATTTCTCGTCAACTTCTACTTCTCTAGCCGTATTAGCTTTCTCAAGAGCTCCAGGATAAGGAAAATGCTTTGTTTTACATCTCAGTCTGCCATTTTACTCTTTTTAGGACCGTAGAATATAGATAATACAATGCTAGTCTTTGAAGACAACAACAAAACCACGTTGCATTATTTGAGGAATGCTCAGCAAATTTTCACAAAGATCTGGTACTAGAAGAACATCATCAATGTATCTAGTACCTTTCTTTTGTTATAAATTTTTGGGGTTACATTTTGTTTGGGGTTGGTATGATAAACCTTTCTTGTTGTTGATAATTTTTACTTGATTTCTTACATTTCTTGATTACATACGTCGTGATATTGAGCACATCATGTGCTATTTATACTAGCATTAGGTCGGTTACTATTGTTCACCGGCATTCTTGAACTTTCTTACTTAGTATTATTTTACTGGTGCGCGTGTCACCTAACTTGCCATGATTTTCTTTGAACCTGTCTTTTGTTGGTGCCCCTTGTCACGCAACATTCCTTGTGTTGTCTCGATTTCCGTACTCTAGGTGCCCTTGTCACCTTCTACGATATCTTCATTGTTCTTCAATAGGTGATGCCCTTGTCATCGCTTTCTCTTTCTTGTGCAGGTGCCCTTGTCACCGATTTCTTCCTTGTATAGGTTCTTCTTGTTTCTGATTTTTCTTCATTTGTTGTAGCCTTGTAGCTGCCCTTTCTCACCATTTCTACTCCTGTGTGCTCTTAGGCACCGATTTTCTTCTTCTGTTGTAGTTTCCCTTGTCACCCACTATGACTTCTTTTTTTCGTTTTGGTTGATGCCCTTGTCACCAACTTCTTGCGTATGTAGGTGCCCATGTCAAGAATTTTCTTCTTGTTTCGGTGTCCTTGTCACTCGCATTACTTTTCTTTTCGTGCTGTGTTGAGATACCGCCTGGAAAGGCGGAAAGACCGACTCTAATTATACAATGGATACTATGTTGAAAATTTCGGGGGATTACATTTTATAATACTTGATTCATACAATTCTTATTCTTGATTTCCTTATTTTTACTTAATTTCTTTAATTTCATGAATGAGCACATCTTGCTATATTTATACAATGGATATGTCGGCTGGCTAGACTCGGCGTTCTCATGTCGTAGATACTAGATAACGTGACGTGAAAGAATTTGGTTTCCAGATGTTTGGAAATTGGCTCTTTGTCGATTCAGTTGTATACATGAATTACAGGATTTATCATCTAAATGGGCAGCCTGGTGCACATTGGCGTCCCCGGAAGGCGAGGGTCGGGGGAAGGGTCTCACCACAAGGCAAGATATCTTAGAGGATATTTCTAGGCGTCATGAGCTCAAAGTACACTCTTTGAAGTTGTTGTACTGTTGGAGCCGAGTGCCTGTATATTGAGCTTCATATGATGTTTATACTTCATAGGTCTTGCAGATAAAAGCAATCCACGATAGTTTGATGGCATATCCCTCTTTTTTACTGGGCATTATCCCATTGGACTGTACTGCCTTTTTAGCTGTGAAAAAAAAATATAAATCTCATGATTGGTTTAATTTGATGTCTTAAGGCGACTAGAGCTTTTATTGTTGGGGGGGGGGGGATGGAATCGGGACTTTCCAAATTTTTCTAGCTGTGAAGATGGTTGAAAAACTCGACAGAAGTTAGATGAGTGAGACAGAGCAGGCTTCTTCTAGGGTAGATTGCATTATTGATGATGCAGTCCCTATTTCAAGGAAGTCTTCTAAAGAAAAGAGCAGTTGTTATTGAACAGTTGTTTATGACTAAGAACCGACCTTGTTACCTTATCCCGTGAAGAAGGATTACTCCTTATTGTATTGCTGTGAGCTTGATTTACAAGACATATTTGTTATTATAAAGAGGACTCCTATTTAGGTAGCTTAGAGGATATTTGGTGAGTTTATCATGTAGACTTTGTCTTAAGCTTTGTTAATTAAATCTTAGCTGAACTGTTTTGCAGATATCAATGCTCTTTTCAATCAACAGTGTCATAACTTCGAAGGAAAGGTAAGTTCATATCTGTATGCGACAATGGTTTTACTTTCATATTGCAATACATAATATATTTCCTTAGTGTCTATTACAATTAAGAGTAAATGTGGAGATGCCATCTTTAGAAGCTAAGTGTTTTTTTGGAAAGAAGCCATGTAGTTTACATGTTTCTGCCTAGTAAAGCCATCTTATGACTCTGGTACGTTATGAAATTGACTAAATCTGTTTTATTTTCAACTTGATTACGTTGTTCAGTATAGGTATATCGTTCTCGCTTCTGAAAAATCCCTTTTGGTTCTATTTCATCTTCCTGTTGTTTAATCTCGTGATTTGGAATTTGAATTTGCGTACACGTTCATTATATTTTTGGTAATGTTGGATGCTAATCCCAATTTTTTCTTTTGTGAAGTATGAAATTGTGGATCTGAACGTAGGATATCTTTATGAGCTAATAGATAAGAAAAAATAAAGTGTGGATTCATGAGAAACAAAACAGTGTGGATTGGAGGAATTGTAGAGTAAGTTAGTATTGTGGAGATAGTGGGACCTCAAAATTTTGGTTTAATTGAAGAAAGACACAACACTTAAGTCTAAGTTAGCAGGGTTAGATCCATGGTTAAGGCGATCACTTTAGATGGGAAGATTGTCTTGGCTCCGACATTTTTCGCTATCTAGGATCAATACTCCCAAGACAAGGGAGGATTATGTGGATAATGTGGCCATAGAAGCAAATGCGGGTTGATGAAGTGCAAGACCACCACAATGTTTTCCAACAGATTAGAGGGATGTTTCCAGCACAAGTCACCCTAAGTGGCGGGTTGTATGTGGAGGGGGTGAGTATGCTATGCGGATGTGTGGAAATATAAGAAAGGATTGGTTTATGAATGACATGATTTAAAGACAGCCATAAGTTGAAGATAAGATGAGGGAGAATTATCTAAAGTGATTTGGACATGGCATTTGGAGATTATGCTTGTTATAAGACTTGAAGAATCGCAAGAATGCGAGGGGGAGAGGGAGTGCAAGGAAAATATTCATATGGATGATGGGGTTGGATATTTGTGTTATTTGCTTGTATTTTTCTTTTGTGATTTGGACATGGCATTTGGAGATTATGCTTGTTATAAGACTTGAAGAATCGCAAGAATGCGAGGGGGAGAGGGAGTGCAAGAAAAATATTCATATGGATGATGGGGTTGGATATTTGTGTTATTTGTTTGTATTTTTCTTTTGTTTATTTGTCAAACTTTTTTTGAGACTAATATTTTCCAATGTTTTGCAAATTGAAATGATGGAACTTAAACACTGGCAAATGCAGACGATGATCCATGTCAGCTGACCCCAAAATGTTTCAAGACTTAAGACTCGGTTGTCATTACATTAGTATCTAATAACATTGACTTTTTGGGGAACACCTTTCAAGGTGGTATCTAACAAATCATTAACAACTCTTATAAGTCTTGTTTGGTCTGTTAATATGATGAGAAAAGTAATTAAAGAGAAAGTAAAAGAAGAGAACGGAAGGCAGCTCGCACTTCCATTTTTTGGTGTACTTCCATTAATTAAGAGGAATTGGAAGGAAAGTAAAGTTATGTTGTTATCTTTTCTTTCCGTCCGAATCTGACATATTTGGGAGATCAAGAACATAAAGAGTTGTGTTTAGAATTAGTAAACCACACATTGGAAAGTTTATTTTCATGTCCTTATCTTTTGTTTCTGCCCTATTAATGCCCTATTTTGCTTGATTTTACAGCTAAGGTTGTCATGTGAATACAAAGGTATGCTTCAGAAGGTTATCTTGCAAGTGCGTCAGGTCTGTACTCCCTTGTAACTTCTTCCTTTTTTTTTTTTTTTTTTTTTTTTTATAACGGATGTACCTTCTTTCTTCTCTAAGAAGATTCATGTTTTGTGATTTGCCTATGCTATGTAAGTGCTTGTTGAGGGAATGGATCTTGTTATTATTCCACCCATTTATGATTTACAACAAGTCTTAGGCTTTCGAAGTTTCTGTTTAGTGTTTTAAGTTGCCTTTATTGTGAGACAGGTTAGTTTTCTTCAATTATGAACTAGGAAGATCTAAAGCCACTCCTTTGCATATATATAGATGTAGAGTCACAGCACAGTATGAAGCAGACAATCATCCTCTCTCTTTGCTCGATTATCCCCCTAGGAAACAATAGTAGTTGATGACTTAGCGTATGCATTCCCAACCATTTTTAGGGTCTTGAAACTGGTTTAAGGTAGCAACCTGTTCTGCACCCCTAATGTGTTTGCTGATATGTCGGTGTATGGGATTGCTCTAGTCGTACAACTTCCCACAAGCATGTCTTTATGTTTTCTGATTGTAGCCATGAGAATAAGATACTTGTACTTTTGTGTGGGGACCAGGAAGTAAACTATTAGCCCCCAATATGTTATTACTTTCCTAACTTTTTTGATGAAAGCACGTTAGCGCAGTAAGTTACCCCCTTTTTGCAATGAAACATTTAAACCCAACCTTAAATTTGGCCTGTTACTCCCAGAACTTATGTAAACTAATAACAATAACCCTTTTGTAAAAAGAGTCATTATTAAGTAGATTATGATTAACTAGGATATCCTTGAAATACAAAACGTATTCAATACGGAGTAGACTCTGTTCCTCCCAAAAGCAGTGATAGTGGCCCAATCTGAAGTGGCTTTCTCCCCTCGTCAACACATCACTTAGGTGATTTGATGTGTGCGCTCTACCTAATAGCGTCAATACTCAGTACCACACATTTGTCAGTTGAACTTTTTAGGCTGCATCCTGCAAGTTTTCACGTCATTCCATCTTCCTAGTTGCTGTTCTTGTTGTTGGTTAAAGACTCCTTCACATCTGTAACAATAGTAGATTAACACAAAGGGTTCCAAAGTAAAAGTAATCAGACAACTCACTTTGGGTGCATAATATTCTACTCTAAATTTTATATAAGTCTTTCTCATCGACAACAGCAACATAACCCAGTGTCTCAAGGCTCCTACCATAAGGCGGGGTAAGGGGTGGGGTCGGATGTACACAAGCCTTACCCCTACGCTGATAACATAGAGTGGCTTCTTAAGGATGACTTATAATGATTATATCTTCAAGAATCACACCGATGGACTGCTACTTGAACTACTTCGCTATACAAGAACCACAGACAGTTTTGTGAGCTATTTTGCTTTATTCCGTTATTACCCATAGCCAAAGAATAGTTAGTACGTGGCTACATTGGAAATAGAAAGGAGAAGTATTTCTCATAAAAGTGAAAATTATGGAAGTATGCTGTTACGATTAGTATTTTTTCAACGAATGTAATGATGTTAGTTTACTTTATGTTAAATTGAGAGTCAACTTCACTTTTGACTATAGTTGCATTTTTAGAATTATGCAAAAGTAATGAACCATTGTCGGAATTGATGTTTGGGGTCAATTGCGCATGTGGGGAAGTCATGATGCTAATTTGTCGTTCGGGCCAAGGTCAGTTTTGAGAAAATAAATTGGCTTGTCATTTCATATGCCACACCACCTCTACTTATGGGTCATCAATTCTCTTTCATCCTCCAGTTGGTCAAAACTCCATGCATGATATTGGTATATGATGTGTAAGTGCATTCAATAGTGTGATGTTAACCTAGATATATGTGTAATTTGCCGTCATTTATGGACTTTGGTGAAGGCTAATCTAATATTGCGAATAAATTTTGTGATTTATGATGCTTTATACCATGAGTTTGGCTCACTTTCAGACCCATTTTTTTTTAGTAGTGTTAAATATAATGTGCTATTTCCATTCCCCTCTTTATGCTTCTGTTTTGGAATATAATGGAATAAAGGAAAATGGCTCAGAAAACTGTGTACTTGTATTGTCAAGTAACAGTTATTTAGTGTGATTCTTGATGCAATCTTCATCCTCCTATTCAACTACTGCAACCATTTCCGAGCACATCTAAGAAATTATTCCATCAAACTTACTCTCCCCTGGCTCCGGGAACAGTGGCTATTCTTTTTTTTTTTTTTTAAATTACGTTGTCCAGGAGATGTTAAAGGTCCTAAGTAAGGAATCCTAAAAAGAGATTGGCCCAATTATGGGTCATCGGTTAGCAGCCTCTCTATGTTCCAATATAGGGGTAAGGCTTGCGAACTTGACTCCCCTTACCTTGCCATAGGCGGGACCCTTTTAAGGCACTAGGGTAATGTCGCTGTTCTTGTTGTTAAATTTCGTGTGCCTTCTGCATCTGATTTGTAAATGTTTACATATTCGTTTACAGAATTTGTTTCATCTCAAGTTCCTTTTTTTATGTTGTAGGTATATGAGCGCTTTGATCCTAAATCTATTCGAGAAGCTGATGATGCTCGTTTGGACTATTTTGTTAAAAAGGTTTGGACATTAATTTGGTCTGCTCAGTTTTTAGAGTGAAATTTCAAAGAGCTTTGAGCTTGTATAGACGAATTGCATATCACAGTGTATTTTGTCACTAAAATTGTATCTACGTAATCTACCTGCATTATATGTGTCTTGTTGAGCTAGGATGAATCAGCATTACCTCGGTGCTGACCTTTCGTCTTGGCGGTGTGGGATGGGAGTGTGGGGGATGTATGTGATAACATCACAGATGATATAAAAAGATACACGATAAGTTATCTTTCTGCTACCCACATGAAATAGAAAGTACTGACAATTAAAGGAACCATTTTGATCTGTTCCATCATGTTCTGAAACCAAGGACCATCAAATCATTGGCTCCCTTTGAAATGAAAAGATCGGTTGACCTTGGATGTTCACTGCTTCTCTTTAATGTTTGGTGTTCTCCATTGCTATCCAGTTTTATCAATCAACTTTGCCTATTAGAAAATGATGTCAGCTTATATTTCTTCTTGCAGGTTTTTCCAAAAATAAAAGATTCCATCCAGGTATATATGCCGTTATCCACAATAATAAATTTAACGGAAAATTCACGTGGTACCCTCGAACTTTGACTGATTGCACATGGTACCCAATTTGGCAAGTTTGTGCATATAATACCCTTGAACTTACTACTTTGTGCACATGGTACCCAAATATTAACTTCTGTTAGATTTTTCCGTTAAGTGGTGATGTGTCGGTTAGTTGTAATTTAATTAGTTAATTAAATTATGTAATTAATATTTTTAATAGAAAATATAATAAATTTTTAGAAAATTTGATTTTTTTTTCCACAGTTTTTACTTCAATTTTTTTTTTTTTGATTTTTTTTTTTTAAAAACTGAAATCTTAGGGGTACCATGTGCAAAATGTTTGATTTCAAGGGTACCGTGTGCACAAAGTGGTAACCTGAAGGGTACCATGTGCACAAATTATGAATTTTTTTTTAAGAAAAGTTATATTTCTATAAAAAAAAGCCCAATTTTTTTGGATTTTTGTTTGCATGAAAATATTTTTTGGATTTGTTTTAAAAAGTCTAAAATTTTGATTTTTTTTTTTTAATTTTTTGATTTTATTAATTAATAACTTTAATCAACTAATTACCTAACAACGAACTAATACATCATCACTTAACGGAAAATCTAACGGAAGTTAGTATTAGGGTACCATGTGCACAAAGTACTAACCTCAAGGGTACCATATGCACAAATTTGCTAAGTTGGGTACCATGTGCAATCAGTCAAAGTTCGAGGGTACCACGTGAATTTTCCGTAAATTTAATTATTAAGTTATATCTGCAGTTCTGCACTCATACCTTCTTCTTAACTTGTTTTCCAGGGTGGAATCATGTTGTTCGTTAGTTCTTACTTTGAGTTTGTTCACCTTCGGAATTTCCTGAAGTCTCAGGATGCTTCATTTTGCGAGTTGGGCGAGTAAGTTCTTAATAGTTTATATTACAAGGCTTATGAGCTTAAAGCATTATTTACAAGCTTTTTGTAATTTTTCAAGTTGTTACTGATGCATTTTATTTGTTTTGGTTGTTAGTTATACAGATGTAAGGGACATTTCCCGTGCAAGAAACTGGTTCATTCAGGGAACTCGGAAAATAATGCTGTATACTGAAAGATCCCACTTCTACCACCGCTACAAGGTATTCTGTCCTGTTAAGGTGTATGTGACTTTTGATCATTACTAGAAAGTACAATGTGCCTTTTTTGAATGCCACCTATCTACATTATCTGCTCCCAATAACATTCATGAATCATGAGAAACACCTACATGTTATGCACTCTCACACGTATGTATTTGAAGGTTCATTTATTATCATGCACTGAGTTTGTCATAGAGAGAAAGATTATTACCATTATTTGCTAGTCAATGCTCATTTCTCCAAACATTGTTCTTGTAGATTCGTGGCATTCAGAATTTAATTATTTATTCTCTGCCCGAGAGGAAAGAACTTTACCCTGAGGTCAGTATTGTTCTTTCTTGACCATATAGTCTCTCTGCTTTTGCTCTTGTCTGGGAATGATCTGTTGCTTCCTCTCTTTTGACTAAATTCTCAAAAGTATCATTTTGAATTTCTTCAGATTCTTAATATGCTTGAAGAATCGCATAACATGATGTCCACTGTGCTGTTTTCACACTTCGATCTGCTACAAGTAAGCATCATTTCCATCCCATGTTCCAGATTGTTAACGCTGTAAATAGAAAACTAAACCTAGCTAATGTTAAGGTAAATCGAGCTCTCTTTGAAATTACAATTAACATTAGAAGTCCTGCTGCTGCCAGGATTATTTATGCAAGACTCTGAATAGTCCAACTTGGATGCATTTTCTTGTTTTAAGCCTGATAACTCTCACATAATCGTATGATTATGCTGACCCATTGGCGGAACTTGGTGGGGGGGGGTGCCATGCCCTGGCAATTGCCTGGCCGAGGTTCCTGAAAAGTCCCAACTTGTAATACAAATCTATCAAGTAAATCTTAATACCTGGTAAATTTAATATTTTGCCAATTCCAGCTTTTATAAATACCGGCCACATCCAACTTCAAATTTTGGCTCCGCCTCTGTGTGACCAAATATATGTTTGGGCTAGTTACCTTTTTATCAAATTAAAGCAGTTCAATCCTTCTCTATCGTTCATGTTATATTCATTTTTTTTTTTTTTTTGGTGTTTTATCATGTGGGTTTTTGTTAATTTCACCTGTAGCTGGAGAGGATTGTTGGAAGTACTTCAGCTAAGCAGATGACTACATCAGAGAAAAGCCTTTTCATCTTTACTTAAGGAGGCAAGCATCTTAAGTTTGCCGAATCACTGATCACTGTGAAACAAACTTGTTATGTTCACTCAGGTGGTAGGGAAGTTAGTTCGATCAAATAGTCTTGTAGGTTAATCATTACTTCGTGAAAACAATAGGTTTAGGCTCTTATGCGGCAATAGTAGAGAAACATTTGCTAAAATTTTGTCCGAAGTTTCAAAATCTTCTATTAGAATGTAATCCCCTGACCTTTCCTTATCACTATTGGTAAATATATAATCAAATGTACAAGACTAGTAATTAGTGCTACACAGATTGCTAGGAAGACTAGGTGTGAAACTAAGACTAGATTGACTAAGTGTGTACAGAGTTAATCTTCTAATCAAAGATTAACTGTATCTATTACACCCCCTCAGTGTGAGCGGGAGGAGGACGAACGCACAGACTGGAACGGAAACGTGTGAACAAGTTTCGAGGAAGCCCCTTCGTGAAGATATCAGCATACTGGTATTCAGAGGGAACATGAAGGACACGAACAGTACCGACCTGAACTTTTTCTCGAACAAAATGAATATCGATCTCAATGTGCTTAGTGCGCTGGTGCTGACCGGGGTTACCAGAGAGATAAATCGCAGAGATGTTATCACAATAAACCAAAGTGGCGTGACGAACGGGAACATGAAGCTCAAGCAATAGATTACGTAGCCAACTTGTTTCGGCAACCGCATTGGCAACACCACGGTACTCGGCCTCGGCACTGGAACGAGAAACATTGGGTTGGCGCTTGGAGGACCAGGAAACCAAATTGTCACCAAGAAACACACAATAACCGGAAGTCGAACGACGGGAATCAGGGCAGCCGGCCCAATTAGCTAGTGAGAGCCAGAACTAGAGAAGTGCAAACCATGATCAAGAGTACCCTTAACATACCGAAGCACTCGCTTGAGAAACTGAAGGTGCGGCTCTCGAGGGGCATGCATGAAAAGACAAATCTGCTGAACAGCGTAGGTAATATCAGGTCTCGTAATAGTAAGATACTGAAGAGCACCAGCTAAGCTTCGATATAGGGTAGGGTCGGAGATAAGCGGACCGGTTGAAGCACTGAGTTTTGAGGAAACATCAACAGGCGTAGTGGTGGAATTGCATGAAGACATGGACGCCCGAGAGAGAATGTCTTTCGCGTACTGTTGTTGTGAGAAGAACATGCCAGAGGGGGACCGAGAAGCAGTTATCCCAAGGAAATGATGGAGAACACCGAGATCAGTCATGGCAAATTCGCCGGACAAGGAGTTAATAATCTGACGCAGTAGAGTCTAGGTGGAGGCGGTGAGAATAATATCGTCAACGTATAATAACAAATATGCCATAGATGTGCCGTGGCGATAAACAAACAAGGATGGATCACACACAGTACTCTTGAATCCCTGGGAGACAATAAAAGTCGCAAACCGCTGATACCAAGCACGGGGGGCTTGCTTAAGACCATATAAAGACTTGCGAAGACGACATACATGATGAGGAACACGCTTATCAACAAAACCAGGTGGCTGATGCATATAGGCGGTCTCGACAAGATCATCATGAAGAAATGCATTCTTGACATCCAATTGGTGGATAGGCCAAGAACGAGAGACTGCTAAGCTCAAAACAGTGCGGATAGTAGTGGGTTTGACCACCGGGCTAAAAGTTTCATCACAATCAATCCCAACCTGCTGAGATTTACCATTAACGACCAGGCGAGCCTTATGACGTTGCAGAGTCCCGTCAGATTTATACTTATGGCGAAACAACCACATGTTTCGGATGACATGAGCGCCAGGCGGGTGCGGGACCAGATCCCAAGTATGATTGTCCTGTAAAGCACGAAATTCGTCCCACATGGCAGCATTCCAATTCGGGTCACGGAGGGCTAGAGAAGGAGTCTTAGGTAGAGGGGAAATGGTCGATGTGGCAGTGACGTGGAGAGATGTTTGGTGTTTGGGTAGGAGGTGCGACAGGGGTGGACGTGGTAGTGAGTTTGGGTCGACGAGAGTAAGTGATAGTAGGGGAAGACGCACGACGGTGAGGAGGAATATAGACCGAAGTAGGTGTCGAGACAGGAAGCGGGGTGGAGTTGTCAACTTGGTCAAAAAAAAGGGGAGATATGGTGGTGGAGTCGGGATCCAGGAAGGTGTAGGTGGAGGGGGAGGGTGAGTGGAGGTCAGCAAAAGGAAAAGAAGTCTCGTCGAAAATTGACATGACGAGAGATGTGGACTTTACCCGTGGTTAGGTCGAGGCACCGGTATCCCCGATGTTCAGGAGGGTAGCCAAGAAACACACAGCGAGATGAGCGAGGGGAGAGTTTGTGTTTGCGGGTGGCGGACAAGTTAGGGTAGCAGGCACAACCAAAGGTGCGGAGGTGGTCGTAGGATGGTTGTTTAAGGTAAAGAGCTGAAGTTGGAGAGCGGAAAGCGAGAGTTTTGGTCGGTAAGATGTTGTGAAGGTAAGTGGCTGTGTGTAAGGCCTCGACCCAAAAGGTATTTGGAAGGGAGGCTTGAGAGAGAAGAGTAAGTGTGATGTCATTGAGACGTTGAAGCATTCGCTCGGCTTTCCCATTTTGAGATGAAGTTTTAGGACAAGAGAAGCGAAAAACCATCCCATTTGCCGCGGCAAAAGAGCGAAAAGAATTGTTGTCGAATTCCCGACCCATATCACATTGGAAGCTTTTTATGGGGCGGCCAAATTGAGTTTTGATGAGGGTACGAAATTTGAGAAATTTAGAATATACATCGGATTTGTGTCTGATAGGATAAACCCAAACAAATTTCGTAAAGTTGTCAATGAGCACGAGATAGTACTTAAAACCACTTTTGCTAAGAACAGGGGAAGTCCAAAGGTCACTGTGAATTATATCGAAAGGTGCAAGAGTGGTGGAAGTAGAATAAAAAAAAGGCAGACGTTTGTGTTTACTAATTTGACAAGCATGACATAAGCTGGAGTCGTTCTCCTTATTACAAGAAATACTAGAATGAGAGCGAAGAAATTGAAAAACAGGTGAGCCGGGATGCCCAAGGCGGCGGTGCCACACATCGGGCGAGAGGACGGTAAAAGATTGAGCTTGGCGAGGCGAAGATGGGCTGGTGGGCGAGACTGGGTATAGCTCACCGGTGCTATCACTCCTCATAATCGTACTCCCAGTCTGAAGGTCCTTCACAGAAAAACCATTTGGATCAAATTCAACGGAGACATTATTATCTTTAGTGAATTGACGAACGGAAATGAGGTTTTTAATAATGTGTGGGGTTTAGAGGACATTATGAAGGTGAAGGGTACGGTGAGGGTAAGGGAAAAGGGCAGTCCCAGAACCGTGAACAGGAATGCTAGTGCCATTACCAACATAAATGGAACGAATAGTGCTAAAATTAGAAGGACGAACAATTTTACCTGCATCCGACGTTAAATGGGATGAAGCACCCGTATCCATATACCAAGCTGGGTCAGGGGGGGCTCCACCAAAACTCATGGCCTGAAAAGCTTGGCCCAAATCCGTGGGCTGGCAATACTCATTATCCATCACATGAGCCTGACCAAAATTGGAAAACGGAGATCGACCAGACGCACGGCCACTGCTAGATCCAAAGCGCCGATCAGAGACAGGTGCCCGTGGGGCCTGCATAGGGGGACCCCACGACGGAGGTGAGGCCGAGTAAGGGGCGAGCCAGCCTGGGGATGTCGGGATCGGGCACGGTGGAGGAGTCCATTGTGGCATCCATTGCGGTTGAGCCCAATAGCCGGTGGTCGGAGAACGAGGCTGGTGGTGGTGCGACGGTGGTCGAAAGTTGTTGTTACGATTACCGCCCTTCTTTCGCCCCTTTTTCTGATGGGACTGAGGTGGCGGTGGCTGAAGAGGAGGGCGTGGGTCATCAGACCAGGTGGGTGTGTCGGAGGACGCCTCCTTGGAGGCGACCAGCACGGCCGAGGACGAGGGGCTGTCTTCGCGGTCAGTTTTACGAAATCCCTCAAGTTCAATCATGTTTTGCGCATCTTCAAGGTCAGGCATCGTCTGGTGGATGAGGGTGGCCACGGTGTCGTACTCCGGGGTCAATCCGCGCACCATTTGGAGGACAACTCGGGTGTCGTCAATTGTAACACCAACATCTTTCAGTTGACAGGCCAATTCCTTAAGGCGTTTGAAGTAAGCATCAAGGGAGGGCATGTTTGAGAGTTTAAGGTTTGTGAATTCTTGCTCATAGGTTGCTGCCCGAGCACCTTTGTTGCTGTGAAAGATGCGTTCAACACGAAGCCAAGCCTCGCGTGCGGTGGACGTGGGTTGGAGCACTCGATCGAGTAAGTCATTCGAGAGGCTGCCGTAGATCCAGCCTAGGACGTGCGAGTCAACCTCTGCCCATGATTCGTAATCTGGGCTGTTTTTGGCCGGTGGGGCTGTGCCGTCGACGTGAGGCATAGCTTTATAACCACGGCAATGGTTATGAAAGAGGTAGACCCATTTGTGGTAAGTCACCTTCTTACCATCGAGAGTTCGAACTTTTGTGGTAATGTTGGTAACGGTGAAAACCGGGTGAAGATTCGGTTTGGTTGTGTGCTTAGGAGATGAAGGTTGTGGGATTTCTTCTTCTGCGCCTGCCATGACCGGAGCCTGTGGCGGGGAGCGGCGATGTGTTTAGGAGACGGTGATTATGGCAACCGTGAAGAATCAGAGGTAGGATCGAAACCCTTCTGATACCATATTAGAATGTAATCCCCTGACCTTTCCTTATCACTATTGGTAAATATATAATCAAATGTACAAGACTAGTAATTAGTGCTACACAGATTGCTAGGAAGACTAGGTGTGAAACTAAGACTAGATTGACTAAGTGTGTACAGAGTTAATCTTCCATTCTCTGGAGTGTAGTTTGTGAAGTGCGAATGGCATGATTTTTGTGAGCTCGTAGGAAATTTATTATGAACAAATTTCTTCAGTTTTTGTAATTAGTTCAGTAGTCAACCTGAATAGAATCAGTGAGCTTGGTTTAATACTATAGCCAAACTAACTCTGAATTCGGTTAGCTTGATTCAAGTCTATGAGACGGTCTCAAGACTCCTCTTTTGCATAAATCGGAATTTGGTTTAGCTTGTGAAGCTCTGTAAGATAGTCTCAACTCACAGGAAACCTTACGCAAATTGGAAATTGATTAAGGTAGCGTTTGGAAACATGAATTTGGAAATTTGCAATCATTTTAAATCCATCATTTGAGAATGTAAAATTCAAATATAACTTCAATGTTTGGGGAGGGTGAGATTTCAAAATGACACCTCTTGAGATGTCATTTGTTTTTTGCCTAATTGGATTTGATACAAATTCCAAAGGATTTGACACAAATCCAAAGTCTCAATTTCTTGAGTTCCCAAACATGTGATTTGTGTCAAATTTGGATTTGAGAATCAAATCCTTATTCCCAAACACTCTCTAGATTATTACAGTAGATCAACTTTCATGTTAGTTCTTCCTCCAAACCAGCATGAAAGTTCCATATTGCGATACCCGAAATTGTGCAGTTCCATATTGCGATACCCGAAATTGTGCAAGTATTTCCGTCCTGTAATAAAGAAGACTCAAACAAAGCTTATTTCCTTTTGTGATGTTGTCTAAATAGACGGTCATGGAATTAAGCATCAAATCTTCGCATATAAGGTTGCAAAACAAAATAAAAAAATAAAAAAAAAGGTACGAGTATATAGCAAGCAACCGACTAGAAGTATATGGCAATGGTAGACAACATTACAAAATCGGATATTTGAGCACAGTAAAAAGGCCAACAATTTCCTTTTCTTCTCGTCAAATATGGAAGAACAGAATTCTAACCCATGCATTATATACACTCAAAATGTACAAGTACACAACCCTCTGATGGAATGAAATGGCCGGATAATTTCGGGTTTTACTTTCTGTGAATCTTCTTAAAATTACAACAGCCACGCAAGTACCAGGAACAGGTATATGGGCAACCAAAAAATAGGTACAGGTTTCTGCAGTCCCTTTCTGCCTCAACCTGAGAACTTAAACTGGTTAAATATGTTCTCCCGTCATAGATGAAACCGAGTTGTTGCCACAACAGAACACTTAAACCAATTCCTACAGATACACTAGCAACAAAGAGATAAAGAAGAACAAGCCCTCTCGAAGAAAACAACACTGCTGAAGTTACGAAAGCAATAAAGACATCCTTCAAGATACCCATGACTGCCATTTTGCTGACAACTCCACGCATCTGCTCGACAGTGGACTCACCCAAAGATGGGGACATGTGAAGAATTGCATAAGCAGACATAAAAGCAGCATATGTGACACTAATGACAGCAGCAATCAAGAAGCAGATGAAGTAGCGATGATTTGATGCACCAACGCAGTTCCCAATCTGCAAAATGAATAACAGTAACTACTTAGTTTGAAACGAGCACTATTGAAGGTTCTTGATGCAATTATTATCTTTTTTCATTCTCAAGCATCCGCTGTGTATGTTTGATGATTTGGATCTTAAGCATCTATCAACAACAGCCTTTTGCTTTCTGCGGCAAGAGCTTGGCTCTCCAAAATGATGATTGACTACATCTTTTCCGCCCTCTTTGACATTAATAAAACCCACCAAACTTGCCTACTTCTATTACCAAAAAAAAAATGAAGATGAATGTGATCCCCTGTTTCTTTTGTTAAGTTATATTTGTGTTGATGTTCAAATTCTTGTCTGGATCACTATCAAATTTTAAGCTGCTAAAGCTCTTGCACTTGTTCTACTAGGAGATGGGAAGGCCGATGATGTCATTTAGTCATGGGTTTACTTAGGGAAGACTATTTAGGATAGTAGAAATCGGAACTCACTAGAAAAATTACGCATTGAATCATCAGATATCATTAATCATCATTCTTTAATTTCATCTCTGTCTGAACCACTCGAAGGTCCTCACTATCTTAGTTTATATCATAAGGCTCTTTGCCATTGTAATGGCAGAATCGGCATCTAATTTCTACAATGACCAAGCTACTGGTGATTTCTCCTCTGCCCCCTTAGTGTGTTTAATCACAGAGTCATAAACACACCACTGTATTAAAAAAATGTTAGAATTTTGTAAGCTCTCTCAGACGTATGGACTCCAGAGCCCCGTGCCTTATTTGATACAAAATCTTAAAAACGCTTTACTTTACAGATTTCTGACAGAGGAGGTGGAACTGTGGAAGATAATGTAAGTGTTAGACATGCACCATTCATCCTGGAGCAAAAGTAAGATGAAAAACCCCAACCATAGCACACAGTGTGTCCCATGCACATAAACATGCATAGTAGCTGTGGCCGTCTACAAGATGAGGCCATGAGCATCATAAACTAGTTCTGAACACGCGTGTTTGGATGCCCATGGGGAATTTTGAACAGAACACTGTTTTATTATTATTTCGAGTGATGAAAAACTTGACATAGGGACATGTCACACCGTCACAGTAAAGAATGTGACTTCTTTCAACAGATTTAGCGTAATAATTTTTAAGATGTTTTTGCTTATTTGCTCAAGTTATTTCATTGAAATTCTATGTAGCTGGACATGAAAAGAACTCTATAACCTACATAGCACAAAAACCTCAAGTAAAAACACATAGATTGTGAACTTACAAATGGGCAGTGATGATCCATGTCCAACACACACAACCCACATGAACTGCAGTGATGTGTTCTAGGCGACTTTGGCTGTGAGCAATAATGGCAGAATGTATAGTCCTGTAGCTCATCTTTTCGCACAGCTGGAAAACTGCCCCACACTATTGGCAATGGCGTTCCAGGGTCACAAAAGGCAGCCAGGCTGAACATTGAAAGCGTAGCAACACCCAACATGAAAGCAACCATACAGTGGAACAAACCGAAAAAATAGCCCACTGAAAACACGACTGGGTACACTGCCCACACGCCACCACCTGCATATTCATAAAAAAGTAGAAACCAAACCAGGGATTTAATGAGAAGCTGAAGTCCATATTCATAAGTTAAGTCAACTCATTTTAAAGAGACAATACATAAATCTACGAGTCTTGCCATTAGTTTGATACAGAGGAGAAATTCCCTGAATACCCTAGCAAACAAGAAAAGCCCCATATGAATTTAGTGGATCTCTGCTTAGGCCTCAGCAGATTTAACGAACAAAACAGCACAGGTAAATTAGGAGGACAATTTCAAAGCCACAAAAAGAGATCGTCAAAACCTAGCATATTGCTTTACTACAAGGGGGAAAAAATCATCGGAAGGATGGTGAAAGTGATGGAACTAAGTGAAACAGAAATGACTACATGGAAGCCAGTTTCTCCTAAAATCCAACTCTATAAAATTGGATCAGGAAGCAAATAGATATGAAATACGAGTATGGGACATAGCAGAACATCAGCCAAAGGAGAAGTTTTAAGCATAAGTTCACCTACATGGCTAAATGGCACTAAGATTTATAATGATGTTTTAGTAAGTCACAAAAATTAAATGCTATCCAAACTCCTTCATCTTTCTTCAGTTTCTTATAGGCATTCATATATTCACATTTTTAGGAACAAGCCAAACAAAAACTAAATTCCTTGAGTTTGGTTCACAGTTCAGACACAGAAGTTAGGATGTACTAAGAAAAGATAGAGTAGGGATGAAGCATACATATAACAAAGACCATAAATATGAGAAGGATGGCAACAAAACAACGGTCACGTAAACGTCTCCACCGAAATTTTTTCTGTTCATGTCTGCACTCATCATGCTTGGTTATTGCCCCGCACCAGCCACATTTAAAAACTGGAGCATTTGATGGTAGAATAAGTCGCAATCCACAGCCCCAGCAAATTGATTCATAATCTTGATCTACTAATGATGGATATTGTTCCTGCAAATTTCAAAAAAAGCGATAAAACAAAAAGTCTTGATGTCAACAAACTTGAACTCGGAGTAGGGATAGACAGTGGCACAGTGCTGAAGAATTGGTTAGCTCTCGGCTACCATACAGGAATAGATTTATGTCATTATGTAAGTAATCCCTAATCTGATTTTCTCTAGAGGAGCTTCTTTCCTGATTCTTCTAGACTGATCAGGTAAGGATGGGCTCGGTCCCTACTACTCCGATGGACGATGGTGTATGTAGTGGGTGTTTGGGTAGTTGTTTGTTGTGTATGGAGATCAACATACAACACACGTAAGTTGACCACATTATCACATGTTACATACCAGCTTATGCTTACAACAGCATATATACCAAAAAAAAAAAAAAAAAAATGCTCACAGCGCACGCACCATGATCCGATGCCAAAAGACAGTCATTCCAGTGAAGGCATAACCTATATAGGCCTATTATGATTGCAGCTACATGTGTGTAACCTTAACCTATGTTTGCAGAGTCTAACGGAATTACAGAAGCTAAATGACTACCTACCACTGCATGACAGATTTAGGTGTATATTTTCGCTAGACAATCACTTGACTTTATAACTCCTTAAGAGTTACAGGAGTAGTGCATTCCCACAAATGACACTCTCAAATTAGCTAAATGACAATAAACGTTCTACAAGTTGTATTCTAAGTCCACAAGTCAATAAAAAGCCAAAGTAAGGAGCGCATCAGTGCACATGATACCAAGTCATAAGCTTGCGTAAATCTGATCCCTTACCCAACCTACGTGCGAATTGTCAATGTCATAATGGATTAAGCAAGGAAACTCAACTGAATAGAAACCACTACACCAAAATACCAAGTTATGACACGGTACGAGCACAGCCGTTTCAAACCCCTATAAATCACATTACGTACTCCCTCCAAATTCTCCTCCCAATAAAATTGGACACACTTTCCTTTGAGTTATTCTGAATTTCTGAGAAAAAGTAGGGCACTTCCTAATATCTAGTAACCTAAAATAGGGCGCCTCCCTCTTCCATAATCCACTCTCAACTGGAAAGAACCAACCCGAAATATCCGAAAATCGCCTTGTCATACAACCAACCGCATTACTACTTGAATTCTAAGTAACAAAAACATGGGAAAATCTTGCTTTTTTTTTTTTTTTTTCTGCAGGCATTATGTTCATAATATTGCTAGGAAACAAAAAAAATGAAAAAACCAAAGTCAACTCTAGTGAATTAAAGTTTCCAAGTAAAGAAAACAACAAAATTAATACTAGATGCTAAAAAAGGAAAGGAATAAGGTCTCACCGGCGGCGAATCAGAGCCGAGTAGTTCCGGGAGATGGAGCTGCAAGTGCTCGAAGCCGCCATCGCCGTTGCCGGTGATTCCGTCAAGGTTCACTGTAGATAACACCAGGCAAACTTGTTAGAGAGATATTAAAGAGGGTGGCGATTAGAGAGAGTGGCATAAACAAAAAAATGGAGGTTACCGGCGGTGGTCATGGAGGCGACGGCGGTGGAGCTCCGGTGGAAGATTGAATGAAGTCAAATGAGCAGGGCCATATATACGGAGTAGTAATTTTGTAAAAAAAAGATTGGAATGTCTGGAGATTTTTTACCGTCGTTGCTGTTGGAAGTTTGAGAAGACCATCACCATCAAATTAATCGCAGTCAACTCTTTGTAAGTTGTGACGGATTACTGGTGACGTCAAACACAAAACAAGAAGTTTGGGATTACGGAGTACTTGTGAAGTTAGGAGTTTAGGACCAAGACGAACGTGTTAGAAGTTTTTCCGACTCAAAAATCGTTTTTTGTTTTCAATTTTCTATTTTTATGAAAACTAAAGTCCTGTTTTTCAAAACTAGAAAAAGTGGTTTTCAGTTGTCAGTTTTCATTCTCTATATGATTATTATAGAACCAAACAATTTAAAGTTAATTTTGTAAGTTATTTAACTAAATTTTTTACGAAAAAAATCAAAAATTCAACCCGGTCTACTCGTTAGATCGTGGATAAAAAAAATGGTGTCTCTTTATGACACGCTTATATTGAAATGACGCACAAATAAGTCGATTAATTAAAAGTTTCGAAAAATTCGTAGGGCCTGTTGGGTGGAAGTTATATTGTCCTTGACCTGAAATTCCCACAATATCCCTCGATTAAGCGTAACTCACAGCCTCAATTTGGACCCATGAAAAACAATGGCTGTCATTCACTCTAGATTTCTCAATGTTTGATCATCCTCATCCTATCAAAGTCATTTTATCCTAACTCCATCTTCAGCCTATTCAATATTATTTAAAGTACCAAAAAGAAGCTGTAGCATTGTCCAGTTGAAGCCTCTCAATCCTTGTGCACATCCCGGTACAACTCCAGTTACCCGAATTGTTTGAGAATCCTCGTACTCTGACATTTGAAGTAGCAAGCAAGGAGTTGGATTTACTTGCAGCCAGCGCGCCATGGCAACTCCTTGCAGGCCTTGCCCCTTATCTTTTGTGAGTATTCTCATCCTCTTACTTGCCTTTTTTCTTCGGCACACACATTTGGGAATGTCTGAATTTGCATTGATGTGTGTAGCACACATTAGTTAAACTAACATAACTAAACATTTATGAACTATGAGACTCTAAAATCTCTCTAAATCGTTAGCATATCGGTGTATCAATTGTTATCAGAGAAATCAGTATCAACTTTTGGGAAATCGGTTTGATCAGTGTGCCCCCGTTCCTGAGCTGGCACCCCGTTCCTGAGCTGGCAGACGTTCCATGTTCATTTCATCTCGATCTGGCTGTTTACTGATCATAATTGACAGACTTTGAACGATGTATGCTCACTTTAGATTGAAGAAACTCATTCTCATAGTTTTACTGACATCTTATTTACTCGTTTCCTTTCGTTGCAGAAAAGATACTGGTCACCCAGGAAAAATAATCCAGTTTACAGTCCACAAATGACACGATGCAGTCCACGGTGTGCCTACGGATTGACAGTTCAACCAGTCACTGAGACCTTACATCAAGTGATCAGCTCAACTGAAGAATGTTGTGGTCTTATCGCGAATAACAACTTCATTGACAAGCTACAAGTATCACATGTCACTGAGAAATTGATGCAGAACATGCTGTTATTAGACCTGGATCCAGCAACAGCAAAGCTTGCAATTCCGTTTGTAGGACCCTTCCTCTCCGGACTTTCCTTTCTTTTCATCCTCAGAATAGTCATGTCATGGTATCCCAAGCTTCCAGTGGGGAAATTTCCCTATGTTCTTGCGTATGCACCTACAGAGCCAATTCTGGCGCCAACCCGGAAAGTAATCCCACCTCTAGGCGGGGTGGACGTAACTCCGGTGGTCTGGTTCGGATTACTTAGTTTCTTGAATGAGATATTGGTCGGACCTCAGGGACTTCTTGTCCTTCTTTCTCAGCAAGTATAGTGTAATGTAATGTAGTAGGACATGTGCAAATCAGCTTGAGGCCCTGTTCTGGTCTTGTTGACAGGTCTCAATATGTACAATTTTGTTAGAGAAAAGAATACAACCTGATTTGTGGGACTTATGGTTTGCACCCATTGTCGGAACTAAAAATTGTATTACCTTAAGATGAGTTGTTTCACGGTTTGCAGTGATTTCTTCAGACATGTTTCCTTAACTTGTGCTCGGCCTCCCCCAATATATTTGCCTTCAGTGAAGGCACATATGCGTGGGCAAACAGGAGTGGAGACATCCCGAATAATTGTTGGTTGTCTGAAAACACGAATTACCAGAAAAAGGGGTGGCAGATTGGCACTGCAGATTTCCACAAAGAAGAGTGGCGCAGTGGAGATGTCTTCAACCATTCCCATGCAACCACCAAAAAAAAAAAAAGGGAAGCAACTTATGGAAACCGAACATTTTCATATAACAAGTACAATATTACACAGTCGATGACAAAATAAAAAGTAAAAGCCAGTGTGCCTTCAATATATCCTAGAGAATGCACAGTATGATTCCCGAACAAAACAAACAAATTTGACGTCCACAAAAATGCAGCTCAGCTGAACGGTTCTTTACTCATATGTCGTCAGTGAAGGACAAAACAACCTGCAAAAGAAGGTTTGTTAAAGAAAATCCATGTTACAGAGGGCAAATACATGAAACCGCTTTGATGGAAAGGCACACGATTAGAAACTTAGAGCTCTGAATCAAAACATCGCAACCTATGCCAACCAGGAACTCGGGTGTAATTCATGTCATGAGAAACTAATGCAGGTGAATCAGAAGATGCCGCCATCTAGTTTTAAAGTGATTGAATGCATACATGAAAAAGCACTGTCTGATATGGTGAACAAAACTTCGGAGTTCAAATTCTTTAAAGTACTTGAACAAGCAGCAGTTAAACTGGGTCAGTAATGCGTTTAAGGTCACAGCAAAGCTAGAAAAGTGCCAGGAATGTCAACAGAGATTCAAAGAAAATTGCTATCTGCTGCATAGAAGTCCCTACATATTCTCCTGCCCCATACACTACTTGAATTAGCTTCACGGTTAGCTGAGGCGTGCATCGTTTCCAACCTCGTACCAAGGAATAAAAAATACAATTCCGTAGTTGCAATTTTTTTTTATTTTTTTTTTGGTACATAGGAGCACCTAATGCTGCAAGGGTGGGGATATGAGGATTCGAACCCAGGGAGGCAGGTTAACTTGCTAACCACTAGGCCAACCTTAATCCTCCGGTAGTTGCAATTCGTAAAAGACTTCAGGAAACAGTTCCAGACAGTAGTTACAAACAGCTTTAATAAAAAAGAATAGAAGAGAACCCAACCCAGAATAATGGAATTGTAAAAGGTTACTGCTGAAAAATCAGAGGTATTCTAAGCGAGAAGCCATCATATCAAATCTCCTAAAAAAAAAAAAAAAAAAAAAAAAAAAAAAAAAAAAGGTCGAGGACATATACATGAAGAAAATTCTTAACAGGCCAAATGTACTGTCTAACAGAATTGCGGGTGCATTTCATCCTGCAGGTCTCGTCTGGCCCCACAGCAGGTCAACTAACACCCTAACAAAACTGCTGGCATTTCTATAGCTATTAGACCCCTAACTTGTATAACAACCCAAAACAAATTCTTCATGCCATCTTAAAATGTATTGTGCCCCCTGCAATATGTATTTTGGAGTTTCTGCGGTATATTACTACCCTATGAGATCCCAGTATCTCTGCCGGTAGTACTTCCCTCTTGATGTCTGTTATGCAACTCGTCAAAGAGATAATCCCAAGAAAAGATAATGCATCATGTTCCAAATTTCATTCTAAAATGAGATCAGATCGTATCGTGTTTACTCCCAAAATTTACATAACCACCAGAGTCTAAGTCTCACTCAAGCATCCCCAACCCCTATATTATCTGGTTGACTATGCAACAGTATAAAAAACTCACCCTGATGTAGCAATCTCAATCCACGCTTTTTGATCCTACACAAACTTACCCTTATCCTCAAAGGTGAAAGTGAAATACCAGCTATGAGAACCCCATTCAATAGTAAAGTGCGTTGAAGCCACAGGGTTGGGTTGGTATTAGTTTGGATACTTTCTTTAAATTCACATGACCAGACAAGTGAAACATCATCACCAACCTATTCCAACCCATTTTGGCATGCACAAGTACGCACCAAAAGTCTCCATTGCTCAAAGTAATTATAAACCCATGAACTTCATAATAGCTTCACCATCCACAATGTAGACTCAAGAGTCACCAACTAGACTAAACTTAACATCAGAGTGGCACCCCAAGACATTCCCCAAGAGTCCACCTCCGAGTTGGACTCTCATACACCAACACCAAACAGTCTCCATAACACCACTAATAGCTAGGGACTCCATTAAATTGCAAAAATATGTCACCAGATTAAGCCTTTTCTATCAGCAAAGCTACATTAAATTTTTTAAACACATATTTGGTTGTTGACATCTTATAAAGAGCGAAGTTTTATCAACTGTCTAAGTGAACCACTAATCAGACTATAGGAGGCTGGGTGCAATTTAGAGCTACATTAAGCAAACTCTCATCAGATTATTTGGTAGAGAGAAATTGGATGGAAAGGAAGGGAAGAAAGAAGAAGAGAAAGGAAGAAAGTACCCTTTCCGTTGTTGGGTTTATACAGTAGAAATCGGAAGGAAAGTGTGTTTTATGTTGTGAACTTTCTTTCCGTCCAATTCCCACCATTTTTGGGAGGAAAGAACTTGGTAATTAAATTAAGAATCATTTCCTCCCATTTCCTTCCACTTCTCGTGCCTTTTTATGAACCAAACTTGGAAAACTGAAAAATTCATTTACTTTCCTTTCCTTTCCATCCAATTCCATCCTCTACCAAACAAGCTGTTTAAGAGATCCAACTAACTGCTTAACATACCATCAGGGGTGATTCATCTGACATGGCAGCTTCATTGCACAACTATGTCGCTCACCAGTCAGATCTATGAAAAGCACAGACATCTCCCTCCAACGGCCATCCATAATATTTCTGTACTAGATTCTTGCATATCGTGGACTATGTAGGTGCAGCTCATTATGTTCCAATACATGCAACCACATGCAACAAATTTTGAAAGCTTGATCCTGTTCATGCCATTGAAGTTCGCACATTGACATACATGTGACGCCAACCAAAGTCAAATTAAAACATAGAGAACACTAGATATTAAAAAAAAAAAAAAAAAGGCCAGATTGCCAAGGGCAATGGCAAAGGTCCAAACTTTAAGTCTATAACAGCTACGAATATTATATTCCTTAATTCACTAAAACTAGGTGCAAGCGCACCTACACTCATCCTTAACTGGCTACTGAGTCACAGCAAGTAACATCAAGGGGCCATTTGGTTATAAAAAGGGAAGTCAAGGAAACAAGGAAAAGGGAAAAAAGAGACAGAGGAAACAGAAATGATTGGAAAAAACAGCCAAGAAAATATAAAAAGGGAGTTGAGATCTCTAGTTCCTTTTACCCTTCGTCACCCCCCCCCCCTCCCCCCACCCAGACGAACCTTAAGAGCAAGTATAGAGCGTCAGTAAATTAGGCAGAGAAATACATTAGTGAGGAACATAAGCATGTATAACGTGACTACTTACAATCCATTATCCATTATGTTAGATGCAAGATACTAATGTTGTAGAACTTTGACAACACACTTATCTCAAATGTCTTTACGATAGCATTCATTAAATTGTAGAACAGCACAAGCACAACTGGAAAATAAAATCAATCATAGCCAGGCAGGCAGAGAAATAGAACAATAATTTTGTTACTACAGAGCTGTCCTATTCAATCTTGTACCTCTCGATATAAGTTTAGCATGATGGCCAAGTAGATTTTTCTAGGGGCTCATATATAAAGGTGAGAGGAGAAATAAGCACCTTTTCACCAGGCTTGAATGCAGGTTGACCTTTGTAAGGGCATGTCTTGCACCTGAAAGCATCCCCTAGTGCACACTGTAGGTAGAGACTTCATCAGAAGAAGAAAATCACAGATATATGTAACAAAACAAATAAAAAAGCTAAAGGCAGGAAACAGTTTATAATCATGTGTTATTGCACAAGATGTCATCTGATATGGATAAACGAAATGACACATACACTGCCACATCCGCCTTGAGCATTTTCGAACAGTTCCATAGTTGAACCCAATTTTTCCACTTTCTGCTCTGCTTCTGCCCTTCCACAGATGCAATTTTTGCAGGCTTTTCGAGTACTTCCCACTTCGCAGTCATCAACTGTAATCACCATCTAGCTCAATACGCAGCTACTCTAAAACAAGATTGGATAGAACCAACTATAACTAAATAAATGCCCTTACGAGTAGGTAGTACTGGTTTTTTACGGTCTTCCTCGGTTAACAAAGAGTCCTCGTCAATCAAATCAGTATCATCGCTGATTTGCACGGGCAAACCTTTTGATAATTTAAGGGGAAAGGATGACCCAGGTTTCCAAAATGGTTTCTTTGCTTTAATCTGCAAAAAGGAGACAAAAGAAATCCATCAGATGGAAGTATGGAACTCCAGAAAGTTCACAGCTCCAGCTACTAGGTCAGCACCCTGCTATCATCTACCTCTTGTCAGTGGAATATAATAAAACAAGAGCAGGCTTCAGGCCAAAATCCTATGTCTAATAGTTTCTTCAAAACAACAACTGGAAATCCAATGTCCATCAACTTCTTCAAAAAAATAGAAAATAAAAAATAAAGAAAGAAAGAAAAGTGGAACATATAAAACTTAACCCCACCAGTCTATCTCACAAAAATAGAACAGATAAAATTTAATTGATTTGTTTAAAATTGAACTTCTTCAACTGCTAGTCGCCATAGATTGTCCTCATCAAACTAATCTTGAAAGAGCCACAACCAAAAAAAGGAAGAGCAAGTGTACAAGAGTGCTCTACATCCCTAATAGCAATTAATAATCAAGACAGAGTAGGCTATATACAAATGAACGAGAAGAAACAATCAATGAAGTTTGACTTTTAGGGTACCTCCAGCCTCCAGGTGAGTGGGTGACAGTAAAGGGAAGAAGATTGTCCAGAATGATATAAAAAGAATCATTGTTCAAGAATATATTGAACAGGAGGAAGAGATTAAGTTTACTTTTTTTTTTTTTTTTTTTTTTTGGCTAGAATAGAAAAGGTACTCTCTCATAAGGAAAAAGAGCCCATGGTCAAAGCATTAACTGAAAGATTGATCTGCCCACGGCTAGAGGAGAGTTCAGGCAGGCCCCTTTGAGAAGGTGATACAGTGGAATATTTTCATTTAGTTGAAGAGAGGGTGAAGATACAATGGAAGATTAGAACTTTTCATCGTATGAGGCACAAGCAAAACTTAGAAAACGATAGAAAAAAAGAAAGGCTGGGAAGAAGATGAGGTAACACAAGCATGCATATGTCAACATAGTTCAAGAGAGTGAAACTTTCAGTGCTTTAAAATAACTAGAGTACTTATGAAATGGGAGGAAAGAGGTACTAGCACAAGTGACCACTTACAGCTAAAGCTTGAACTCCCGAATACACATCTAATGGCTGTGGAATAGTTTCTGGTTCTGAAAATCCTGCTTTTAACAACTTCCCTTGAAGTGAAGAAAGTATCTACAAACCAACAGAACAATTACATCGTTAATCTCATGTACTGACAGGCAGAATAGGTGAAGGAAAAAAATATGAACTCTTGTACAAAACCAAAAAATAACAGGAAATTACCCTTTCTGAAGGAAGATCAGCGCCAAGTTCAGTAAGATTTACAAGAACTTTTCCATCGGGCTTTGCAACTCTAAACATTTCAGCAAGCAATGGAACAGACGGGAAGTCACGGTTTTTGGAGACACCAACAATGAAATCCACAGTTGAAGCGTCTAACGGCAGTTTACCTGATTGAATTCATCAGATTAAATGTTTGATGGATGAAGATAGAATCAAACCACCCCCCCCCCCCCGGAACCCTGTCTCAAGCAAACACCTAATGCACTCTAATGCTGACGAACATCAGATGGAGATACATAACGTAGTCAAAATATTCAAAAACAAAGTGTTAACTAACAAAGTACAAAAAAAACAAAAAAGAAAAAAAAAAAAAAAACAAAAATGTTCATTTGTTTTTAAGTTGGAACTTATTTCAGGTGAAGGAAACGTCCTTCTACAAGGTAGATTAATTTACCACTGTTGCCAAAACACAACCATAAAAACACGGGCTACAAATTTCTTCAACAAAGTTTAATCTTCGACTTCAAAAAAAAAAAAAAAAAAAACTAGGGAGGAAGGAATAAAACTTGAAACCAGCGCACAATCTAGAGACCGCGAAAATAGGCAAACCTATCATGTTGTCAGATAATCATCACGAACAACTAGTCAACAACAACAACATTACCCTAATGCCTCAAAAGGCTCCCCCATAGCGAGGTAGGTGGTATATGCAATGACACATAATGAAAATTCCCAGTGTCATATGCGTAGAACTCTAGGCCTAATGATCATATTCGTTAATGTTGTATGAAAAAGCAATAGAGTATTAGTGGATTAAAATGAAACAGGAAACAAATTACTAGTGGAAAAAGGATGTAATAGTAATAATTACTTAAATCTGAAGCCCTGGTGACAGCCATAGCATCGTCTAGCTCCGCCTTGGCGAACTCGCCCGCCTTCGTCATTCTGGAAATTGTACTCATCAGTAGAACATCATCGTCTGTAATCGCCAAAATCGTCATGGTTATCTGCCAAAATAAAATAAAATAAAAAAATCAGATCAGCCGCACAATCTTCCTCAACAAGCCGTCGCCATAGGTAGATAAGGAGAACAAACAAAAGAAGGCGGATAGCAAATTCAATCAAAAATATCCCCAAAATCTCATAAAAACTCACGTATTTACCCTTCACAATCCTAAAATCGAGAACAAGTACAGGAATTTGTCTCTACGAATTCAGCTATAATCGGAAATCGGCTATAATAAACTCGAGTAACAAATTGTCTAATTCGAAACTCTTATTAATTTCGTGTAGTTGAAGACTTGAGAGTAAATGACTGAATTTAACAAAAACATAAACAAAAACACTAACATGCTCGGTAGACGGTGGTTGCGTGGGCGGTGGGCGGTCGGATGCTGCTTTGTCGGCGTCGGTTCAGGTGGGCGGTTGTAGACGTGTAGAAGAAAGAGGGGAGAGAGGGAGAGAGCCGCGTGAAACTGTGAATGAGAGGAAAAACAATCCCTGGAACCGGTTTAACAAAGGAAAACTTTCAGCGTTCAATTCACAAGTCAAAACAGTTTGGAGTCAATGGGGAAAATTGAACGCAAAGGGTTGGAGACTTGGAGTGTTTTATTGTACGTAGCATCGATATAGATAAAGACACCGCCGATACAGACACTTTGAAAATTAAGGGGACACCGCGAAAAAATAGGGATAATTTCGAACGGTAACCCTAAGATATCCGAGATTTTTAAAGATTTTTTGGCATTTTTCGCTTACAGACTCTAACACCGTTACTTTATTTGATTTATTTGTGAAATACTTGACCATGCGGCCACCAGCTGGGGCGGGCTGATGTGGCGGCTCTGGGATGACATGTTTCTTCCCTCGCCTCATGCGGCCTCTTTCTCTAATTTTCTCTCTCCTCTCTAAATCCCTTCCCCACGCCTTATCCTTGGAAGCTGCCGTACAGAACCCTCCCCCCGCCGCCCATAAACCCTCCCACACTTATTGTCCGCCATTTTCATCGGCGTAGTTGTTAGTTGCAGAGGAATGAGAAACGAAGAAGAAGATGGTGGAAACGATAGGAAATTAAAGGAGGCATCGCATATGGAGGTTTGAGGCCATGTTCCCCGGCGTCATCTGCACACTTTGGTAGTGTTTATAGTGTGTATGGAGTACAATGGTGGGTGACTACAACAAAAATAGTGGCTTTAGGACGTTTTTTTAGCTAAATCTCGACACCAACAAACATTTAGAATTTTCTTGAAAGCGTCCAGAATTTAAGTTTCACTATTTTAGGATGCTTTTGTACGTCACATTTTGACGACATATTGGCGCCTTTGGTCGTCCCTTTCTCTAGAAACTTTAATCACAAAAAAGCGCCCTTATTTTTGTGGGACGCTTCTTCACGTCCAAAAATTTCTTAACCTATGCTCTTGAGAAGTAGAGCGCCAATGCGTTCTCAACATAAAAAATAAAAATAAAAAATAAAAAAACTTTAAAATTTACCACAATTCTGATAATAATAATATGATAACCAAAATAATAATATATGTGATGCATAAGAACAATACAACACAAAGACAGTAGCAACCCAAATCATAGTCCACCTCAAGGCCAACTGGCCAAAACATAAACGGTGTATATATCATCAATTCGTACATTATCGTCTAGTCCAGATGTAAAACAAAGTGATAAATGTCACAAAACACAAGTGGCCTCTAAACTATTTAAAACAATTACAAGTCCTCCAAATGACCAAAACTACTTTAATGCATCAAGTAAACATAAAATTTCATCATTCCAGCTAGAAAATGATTTTTCCCATCCGATTTTCCACCACAACCGCCACTTGAAAAGTTCAAAACCTGTAATTATAGAAAATATAAAACATGATAAATAGCTTTCATATCGTCAAGATTAATTTTTTGTTCACAGTTGAATTTATGTATGCCTGACACTCCAACGTATATATGCATTATGCACTAAATATTTCATGACCAACACTCTTCTGTCCTAAGTTTATTTCTCTACCAAAACTACTTTAAACTATCAACTTATTCTTAAAGTTCTTATTAAAAACCCGCCAATAACAGAATCAGTAACAGCATTCTTTCCAGGAGTCGCCACTGGCTCGGCTAGGTGAGATAGCCGAGCCCTTCCCTATACAGTCAAACATAAGTGTAACACTACAGATTATAGAAAGTGGTATATGGAGTTGATTAGTCCCACATTCGGCAACTAAGACTCATATGATCAGTTTATAATAGATTCCTACCATCATACTACCAACAAAGCCTTCACCTTTTAAAGCCCACGAGAGGATATACGGGTTTAAAGGATGATTTCCCATCCTATTGGGTTGTGTTGCGACGTATGATGGATCAGACTGTTACAATAAGACAGAACCAAATCCTAATGGCATACTGTAAGACTCGGACATGTTCGGATTGGCATGACTCGGCGATGCTTAGCCTTGCTTCCCGAGTGCTATATATAGAGGGGTCGAAAGGCTCTTACGAGGCCAGTCGTGTGTCTATGATGATGCATGCATCGTTGGTGTCATGGCTTTGCCATGATTAGTCACGATCCATGTCAAGAGGCGAATTGACATGGGCAATACTTGTTCTGTGGTGATTGGGCAAGCCCCTTGGTGGGAGGATGGATTGATTGAGCATCCATCGGATGTTGGGTTCACATCCGCACCGATCTATGGTGATCGGCACGACCTATGGTTGTCGGCATTGATCTATGGTGATCAGCACGGTATATGGTGATCGTCACCATCGACCATTGTTGATGTACTCGTCCCTGATGCGTAGGAGAACTCGTGGCGAGTTCGGACATAGTCCACACACTTAGGGTACGGTCCGAGCGTCTGCGTATGACCGTTAATCCGGTCACATGTGTGTGTGAAACGGTTACAAGGCAGTTGGTGGGCGTGCAAGCGGTTCAAGCATGTGTGTGACACATCATTGGCAGTTACCAGCAGTTACATAATTTGATACATAGAATTTGTTGCATAGAGACACATCACTAGGTGAGGTGTCGCTTCCTGATTCGTTCCCCTATGCCAAGGGGGATGTCCTTGGCACTATAAATAGATGTCCTTGCCAGATTTGCAAAAATAAAGTCCCTATCGTTTATGCTTATTGTTCTATTGTGTTGCATTATATGTCGTGTGTTATTTAGGCTCCTTATACTAGAATTCTAAGGCCATCATAGCCAGTGTCCGACTGTGACAATTTGGCATCAGAGCCAGGTTCCTCAAGAACTTGGTGCAAAATTTAGCCCAAAAAAATTCACAAGAAAGTTCGAAAACCTTTGCCCTTGGTAGTTCGCACAATCAGGCGTGCGAAGGCCCATAAAAGATTGAAAAACCGTTTGTTCAATTTTGATTTACGCGGGAAGTTGATTCACGACTTTGTGGATTATACCCAGGCCATGTACTTGTCCCTAGTTACTTCATTTATCCCAATACACGCCATTGTCCCTCCTGTCCCTCACACTTAACCGTGAATGCTACGCAATCCTCTGTCGCCTCTGAATTTGTTCACAAGGACATATGTCATTATGTCTCAAAAGAAGAAAGTGCGACATAGGACGTCTACCTGCTACGGCACCACAATGACGCCGATCAAATGCCCACCTTCATGTTACTCGCAATGGTTTCGAAATTACCATGGTGACGTAAAATGTCTCAATGTCATCCACAAATATTACGAAAATTTTACCAAGATGACATCAGTAGTACTGGGGCAAATTTGTCACCTGCCAAGTCGACAAATGACAAGGTGACATTAAAAAATGTGTGTACGCTCTTACAACAAGTTAAGTGAGGATCAAGATTGGCCTAGTGGTTAGGAACTTAACCTGCCCGGGGATTGTCCCGGGTTCAAATCCTCATACCCCACCCCCGCAGCAAATGTTTCTCCTTTGTAACAAAAAAAACAAGTTAGTGTTCATCGACTTCCAAGTCAAAATCAAATGAGTCGAAACCTCGCCTCGTCAAACACTTTTACAGTGTACGCGACAAGGTACTGAGGGGGGAATTTGTAGGCACTAAAATTCGTTAATGTGTCGTAAATTAAATAAATTAATTATTTTGAGTTACTATCAAATTTTAGATCGATTTAATAATCTGCCCCGTTAAAATGATATCTGGATAGATCCAATCACTAATTTGGGTTAGAAATTGTACACTTAACTAGTTTGATGGCCCGTGCAACGCCCGGGTTATCTATGTTTAAATGTTAAAATTGTATAAACAAAATTTTTATCTAAAACTTTAAATCTCATTTCAAACACCCGAGGGATATTTGTAATGCAATTAGATGAAAATCGCCATAAAAATCTAGAGTCATGTTTCGAACACCCGTGTGATATTTGTAATGTAATTAGATAGAAAGTCACATTTAAAAACCTAAAATCATGTTTCGAACACTCGTGTGATATTTGTAATGTAATAAGATGAAAAGTTACCTTTCAAAATCTCATTTCGAACACCTGTAGGATATTCGTAATGTAATTACATGGAAAATCACCTTTCAAAACCTAAAACCACATTTCGAACACCCGTAAGATATTTGTAATGCAATTAGAGGAAAAGTCACATTTCAAAAGCTAAAATCCCATTTTGAAACACCCGTGGGATATATGATCAAATTGCCATAAATCAACTAATTACTATATTACATAACTATTTTCCATAAATCAAGTAATTAATAATGTTATTTTGTTAGAATAATATCACCATATATTATTCCATACCATATCCTATTTTGGATAAACTTTATTTACAATATAATAATATTATTATATGCCACGTGTCAGCATGAGAATTGAGCGGGTTCATGATTATATATATATATATATATATATATATATATATATATATTGTATTAATAAATAAAAATATTTATATGTTTCCTTAATTTGCTGTTAGTACAAAATTTGTCATTACACAGATTAAACCAAATAAACAAAACCAAAAACATAAACCCAAACAAAAAAACTCACTCCCCTTCCATTTTCTCTCTCCTCCCCTAACCCCACATCACCCGTCAATCCCAGCTCCGCCGACGGCCGTCCCCAACCACCACCAACGCCGGCCCCGACCCAGCCACCAGGAGCGGCTATCTTCGGCGACACTCCCTCCACCCCTCCGCGACGTCGTCACCTCTTCCTTATCCCCCGTTTTCTCCCTTTTCCATTTCAAAAGTTGGGGTTGAGGCGGCAAGAAGGGCAGGAGGGGCGGCGACATCTTTGAAGGGCGGCGGACCATCGGGGAGGGCGGAATTCAGGGGGAATTCAGGGTGGTTGGAGAGGAGTTAGGAGAGAAAAAATGGTCGATTGGGGCTGTGAAGTGGTCGACGGGGATGGTGGCCAGCTATGATACAGGAGCAAGAAGAGAAACCATTCAAAATTTGAGAGCCAAGATTTGAAGAAAAATCGTATTGAAGACAAATTCCGAAAACCAGAACATTCAGTTGTGCGCAGTCGAGTTGTGAGGATTCTTTGGGCAAGCAAATGAAGATCATTTCAGGAGATCAATACCTATATGGAAACCTAGGAGATTAAACTAAGTCATGGCTTTAGAATTAACATCAAAAGGTTTATAGATCAATTGCAGTTTAATTTTAAAAGCACACTAAATGCAGGCGTTCATCAGAATGTTCAGATTACAGGTCCGAACTTTGAAGGCTTATATCTCCTTCTACAGATTATCAAATGGGGTGGAATTTGTGTCTAAATTGAAGTTTTGATATGTCTGAAATACGTTGCAACACTGGTATGTTTCTGAAATCCTCTGTTTCAGTGTAGCCTTGTCTCTGTTCTTTTGTTTAGATATGTGTGGCTCGAATTATCGGTAAATGAGTTCGACTAAATGGGAGGAAAGGCTCTTATCAATTATAAATCAGTTTTAAAGCTAATCAAGCAGGTGATTAAACATAAGCAAAGAATTGAGGAAATGATAAACAAACACTTCAGATGAGAAATCTGTTCTTGCCTTATATTCATTAAGTGAGTTTATCTCTTTGAGTTTAAGTCTACCCTTGTTTAAGTTTGCTTAGGGGCGATTTACGTAAGTAATCTAAGCCTAGTTCTTGGAGAGAAGTTGAGAGAATCAATTAATTTTCAAGTCCATATCTTTTAATTTTCAGCCAAAATACAGAAAATTCAGAAAAAAGAAATCGAATTCTTTTAAATTGAGCTTAGATGGTGTTTAGGAGTGCATCAAGTGGTATCAGAGCTTCGGCTCGGGTGTCCTACTGATAAAAACCCGTCTTAAAGTCTCTCACACAAACCTAAACACAACCCCGAAGTGAAGAATGCACTGTAATCATGTCGAAGGGAGAGGAGTCCAGCAAACAGAGCAAAAACAGGACATGGTACAGCAACTTGGAGCCATTACAAGAGGGCTACTTTGTAGCAAGGAAAACGTCTCTTTCTTCCAGGTATGAGCATGATTTAGGCTTCAATCTACCTAACTTTGATGGTAAAGGGGATGAGAATGCTTTTATTAGATGGTTTTGCAATGTGGAAGAAATTATGTGCAAGGTTGAGCTTGATGAATACCTTAAGGTTAAATTGGTTGCATCTTGTTTTAGAAAAAAATCTAAAAAGTGGTGGAATGAAATAAAAATTCTGAGTAAATTTAAAGGGAAACCGAAAATCAGAAAATGGAGCAAAATGAAAGAAGTTCTGAAAAGAAAATTTCTGACATTACCTTATATGAATGAGGCTTATGATCAACTGGTTGAGGTTAAGCAAGGTAATAATGATGTTTCTGAGTATATTGATGATTTCAAGTTTTTCATGTGTAGATGTGATGAGAGTGTTTCCTTAGATACTTTCATGTCACTGTTCTACCTAGGATTAAACTTGAATACTGCTGGCAAATTAGATATGGAGTCTTGTGTCTCTTTTAGAGATGTTTGTTTGAGAGCACTAGACCTTGAGGAGCAAGTATACGGTGTTAAGTCAGTAATAAAAGATGTGGAAGATGCTCAAGAATTGACAAACCAGAGTGAAGTCTGTGGGGGAATCCTTAGTTATAGAGGTTGATATTCATATGGTTGAAGTTTCTGAAAACCTAGAGTAAACTGTGTGTATCAATTCAAGTGACAAAGAGGAGTTCAGCAAAAGTCAAAATAGAGAGGGTTCTCTAGAATCAGCCGTGTACACCACTCAGAAAGAAGCTTTATTCTCATCTTGCAACCTGTTTTTCGAACTCGATCATCATAATTTTCAATCAGAAAAAATTGGTGATTGTTCTGAATTGTTCCTGTTGTTGCTTGAGGGTTGTCAATCATTTTGCAGCCTAAGGGGACCTCGTCTTGTGTTTGATCCTGGAGGGGTCGAATGCAATTGGTTTCTTATGTTATTAGTATGTTTAGAGGTGTGTCGTGGGTGTAAAAATGTTGCAGCAAAGAGGTATCATTTTGCAAAATCTGAAATTCTGTGTTGTGGAATTCTGCTGATGGTTCAAAGAACTTCGAGTGCTGCGAACTACTCCGGTGTCCAATTGAGGAGCTTAATGTCTTTGTGGTTCGGGAAGTTTTCTATGTTCTGGTTTTGGTTTTGGTTTCAGGCATAAATTATTTCAGGAGCTCAAGTTATATGCATTTGAAGTCAGAAGCGCAATTCGAGTGTTCTACTGGTCAGTTTCTGACCTGTCAACACGAAAATGTGCATAACTTCTGATTCCGACTGAATTTTTAGGTGAATATTGTTCTGGGAGTTAGCTAAGGTCTGTATCTCCACACTGATATTGCATGGGTAATATAAAAAATTCGGAGTTGGAAGTTACAGCCCCCAAAATCCAGAACCAGTGCAAGAGATTTAAATTATGAAGCTACTGTTCTATTGTTGGAGCAACAACTTCAGTTTTAGGAATGGTTTGTTTTTCGAAACTTAGTAAATCTTTCATATGATTTGCCAGGATTTGAGGACAAATCTTTTTTCGGAATGATGCAGGAGCAAGAAGAGAAACCATTCAAATTTTGAGAAGGGGAGAATGATGCAGGAGCAAGAAGAGAAACCATTCAAATTTTGAGAGCCAAGATTTGAGGAGAATCGTATTGAAGACAAATTCTGAAAACCAGAACATTCAGTTTTGCGCAGTCGAGTTGTGAGGATTCTTTGGCCAAGCAAATGAAGATCATTTCAGGAGATCAATACCTATTTGGAAATCTAGGAGATTAAACTAAGTCATGGCATTAGAATTAACATCAAAAGGTTTATAGATCAATTGCAGTTTAATTTTAAAACCGGACTAAATGCAGGCGTTCATCAGAATGTTCAGATTACAGGTCTGAACTTTGAAGGCTTATATCTCCTACAGATTATCAAATGGGGTGGAATTTGTGTCTAAATTGAAGTTAACGAATTAATCTTTCCAATGGCACCTTTTAGAGCTTCTTACGATAAGTTTTGATATGTCTGAAATACGTTGCAACACTGGTACGTTTCTGAAATCCTCTGTTTCAGTGTAGCCGGGTTTCTGTTCTTTTGTTTAGATATGTGTGGCTCGAATTATGGGTAAATGAGTTCGACTAAATGGGAGGAAAGGCTCTTATCAAGTATAAATCAGTTTTAATCTAATCAAGCAGGTGATTAAAGATAAGCAAAGAATTGAGGAAATGAAAAACAAACACTTTAGATGACAAAAATCTGTTCTTGCCTTATATTCATTGAGTGAGTTTATCTCTTTTAGTTTAAGTCTACCCTTGGTTAAGTTTGCTTAGGGGTGATTAACCTAAGTAATCTAAGCCTAGTTCTTGGAGAGAAGTTGAGAGAATCAATTAAGCTTCATGTCCATATCTTTTAATTTTCAGCCAAAATACATAATATCAGAAAAAGAAATCGAATCCTTTTAAATTGAGCTTACATGGTGTTTAGGAGTGCATCAAGCTAGATCGTCGTGGTGGTTCATGCAGGTGGCCGATGGTTTGACGGAGGTGCGTGGTGGTGGTTGGTGGGTAGGGGAGGTGAGAGAGAAAAGGGTCTACTTTCTGGTTTTTTTTTTTTAATCTAATTTATTTTTAGAGTTATGAATTTTATTGTGAGGATTTATTATAGATACGTGTTTTAGTTCGCAGAGTTATTATAGTTACGCGTTTTAGTTTGTGGGGTTATATTACAATACGTCTTTTAGTTATTGGAGTTAAGTTGAATTTATTGGGGTTGCATAGTTTAGTTAATTGTGTTAAGTTATAGTTACGAACTTATTGAAATTAGGTGTTATAGTTAGTGGAGTTACAGAGAAACTGAAGTTATGAAAGTTAATTTTTTTTGGAAAAATGTAAGATTTTCATTAGTCAAAATAATGAAGTTATGTACAAAAGGTTTGCTTAGCAGCAAACTTCAAATAGCTGTTACAAAACGAAACAGCCCCCAAAACTAATAAACCCAGTTTAGCCTAATCCTCTATTCAACATCCACTCCAGGTCCCTTGCTTTTGCACTTTGAGTTTTATGTTTGAGCCTAGCTTTGACCTCCTTCATAACCAGTTCCACTATAATCTCAGGCCTTGTTATGCAATCTTCAATCCTGCATTGATTTCTCATATGCCAAATATGATAGATCAGATTGCATATGACACCTCCTGCTGTCTGATTCCTCACTCTTGATCCCATCTTCTTCTTACAGCACCACATAATTATATCAGTTGCCGAGAATACCATATTACACCTTTTGCTCACCATTTCCAGACACTTTTTGCTATACTCACACCTGAAGAAAAGGTGTTGATGAGTTTCAGGTTCAGCCTGACATAGCAGGCATGTATCCTCTGAGCATACTCCAATTTTAAATAGTTTGTCTTTCAACTGGAGTCTGCTATGCATAGCTAACCAGCTTATAAAAGCTGCTTTGGGGATAATGTGTCTAGACCATATAAACTTCCCCCAACTGACCTTCTGATGACTACTGCTCAGCCATTTAAAGCCCTCTGCTACCCTGTAATCTCTGTCAGCTCCTATCCACTTTCCATCCTTGAACCCATCCTGCATCTTGTCTCTTGTACTACAGATCTTCTTCCAACTCCAACTTGCATCAGTTGTAGGAAGATAATCTTTCCACTCACATCCTTTTAAGTAGTATTCATGAACCCACTTGACCCACAAAGAGTCTGCTTTACTATAAATCCAATCCACATACTTGCCCAAACATGCAATATTCCAGGTAAATATGTCTCTTATCCCTAATCCTCCACATTCCTGAGGTTTGCAAATCTGCTCCCAGGAGATTAGAGGGGATCTAATCATTATATATGTACCATCCCATAGGAAATTTCTGCATATAGCAGAAATTTTCTTTAAGACCAGTTTAGGCAGCATAAAGATTCGAGCCCAATAATCATGTAAGTGAAGCAATACTGCCTTCACCAAGGTGACTCTACCTGCATAAGAGAGTTTCCTCACTCCAATTGCTCTGATTCTCTCCACTATCTTCTCAGTAAGACAGTTACAATCCATAACTGATAGTCTTCCAGCTGTAATAGGTACTCCCAAATACTTGAATGGAAGCTCACCTCTCTTAAACCCAGAGTATTCTGTCAACTCCTTCATCACATTTCCCACCACCCCAGCAAAGTAGATCTCAGACTTTGCAGGGCTAGATTGTAGGCCAGATGCCTTGGAAAAAGTAGCGAATCCTCAAAGCAAAAGAGTAACAGACGTAACATCTCCTTTGCAGAATAAAAGCAGGTCATCTGCAAAACAAAGGTGGTTTAATCTCATCTTATGACACATAGGATGGAATTTAAACTCCCTTTTCTCTGCCACCACCTTCAAAATCCTGCTTAAATACTCCATACACAGTGTAAATATGAGTGGAGACAGGGGATCTCCTTGTCTAAGCCCTCTTTTACCTTGGAAAAATCCAAATCCATTGCCATTCAAGCTGATTGTGTACGATGGAGTCTCAACACAGGCCATGATTAGATCAGTGAACTTCTGTGGAAACTTAAGAGCAGTCAGCATCTCCGTCACAAAACTCCATTCCACAGAGTCATATGCTTTTCGTAAATCAATTTTTATCATGCATCTTGGGGATACACCCTTCCTTTTATACTTCCTGACAAGCTCCTGACATATCATGATGTTGTCAACAATATCCCGACCTTTGATGAATGCCCCCTGGCTCTTACTCACTATTTGAGGCAAAACACTACTCAACCTGTCACAAAGGATCTTGGAAATGCCCTTGTAAATGGTGTTGCAACAGGCTATTGGTCTAAATTCTAAGACTGATTGTGGCTGTTTCCCTTTAGGCACCAAGGTAATGTTGGTACAATTGATTTGTTTCAACATTCTTCCCTTCTCAAAAAAGTCTATTACAGCATCAATCACCTCCTTCCCAGTTGTTGCCCAAGTATCTTTGAAAAACTTGCTGGTATACCCATCAGGTCCTCGGCTTTTAGTATTTGGGATTGAGAAAATAGCTCTTAGTATTTGGGATTGAGAAAATAGCTCTTCTAACTTCCTCTCTCTCCAATGTTCTCAGAATCTCCTTAGCCATATCATCATTTACCACCCCTCCATTTTGTGCAGTTCTGATATGAACAGGAGAACAGGTGGTTGCTTTCCCCAGCAGGCCTGCATAGAACTCTAGAAATGCTCTCTGAATTCCTTCCTTATCAGTTTCCAAGTTACCATTCATGTCTTTTATCTGGTAGACAGCATTTCTAACTCTTCTAGCTCTGATAGAGCTGTGAAAGAAACTAGTATTCTCATCTCCTTCAGCCACCCACTCTGCCTTACTTCTTTGCTTTAAGAAACTAAAATGAGCCTTGTGTAGAAATTTGAAGTGAGTAGCAGCTTCTCTTTCTCTTTCCTTCAGATTTCCATTAGTAGGGTCTTTATGCAGCTGCTCTTTGTTATTTTGAAGTTCATTGTCAGCCTTACATGCAGCTTTCTCTATATTAGAGAATACATCTCTATTCAGCATCTTCAGATCATTCTTTAGCAGCTTCATTTTGCTCACCACTCTATACATAACAGTCCCAACAACTCTTCTCTCCCATCCCTTGCTGATTATATCAGAAAACATTGGAGCTTTACTCCACATGTTGTAATATTTGAATGAAGTCTTCTGATATGTCCTTTCTTTGAAAGAAATTACACAAGGGCAATTGTAACACCCCCAAATTTCCTTTCCTTTTTAAAAAACATTTTTATCGCGAATCAAAATCCAAATTAAGGAAATTTAGAAGTGTCACTCCGCACTCGAGTCAAAGACCCGAATGCAAGGAGATTTCAAAAGCCGAACTACAAATGTCTAATGGTCTAAAATAGTCTATTACAATCCATTAATTAAATTACAACAATTCGAAATATGAAATATGAAATTGTCTAAGTATAATAAATGGTCTAATAACTTAGAGTCCACCTAATATCTAATGAGTCGTCGTTCCCGCTTGCATCAATCACTGCAAACCTGTGGTGGATTTAAAACACAAAAACCACAGTTGAAAAAGTCAGTGAAATTGAGTAAGCTAACACCTCAACTCGTTGAAAATCAAAACCCTTACCTGAATTTTGAAAACGTTTTAATTTTATTTTCGAAAACCGCACTTAGCACATTATCATATAAACCAATCATCAAGACAATTTACATCACCAGTATAGAAATATCACAGTAGCTTCAACAAGTATATAACATATCATTAATATAATCCAAATTATTCTTTTATATCTTTAATGAGGAATCCATACCATATATTACAAGTGGGATGAGCCAAATTTGTTTCCAACTCATCCAAACCATACCAATCATATATTTATAAGTGGGTGAGCCGGTTTTTTTTACCGAATCACCAAACCATACAATTATATACGTGGGTGAGCCGAATATTTGTCAACTCACCAAACCATTATGTACGTGGGTGAGTCAATTCTTTGCCGACCCACCAAACCATACCATACAAGACTACTAGACCTTAAGTGTGCACACCCCCTATTAAGTATTGCTAACCCAATAGAGTAGTATTAGAGCCAAACCCACTTAAAAATCGATGCGGTGGGGCAATAAAGTGGAGTCGATGTGACTCAAACCAATAAAGTGGAGTCGATGTGACTCAAACCAAATAATCATCGAGTATCCTCATACTTTATTTATTTATTTTGTTTATAGTATCGATCATTTACACAAGCATATATTCCAATAATCATACAACCATTCATAATTCAGTCATATCAATATCAATTGTACATTCATCAACCATAATTCCAACAACATCTTTTGAATCATAAACCAAACAATATATCAATGCAATATTTCAATCCAATCCAATCAGGATATGATAATCAAAACAATAAATCGTTCTCCACCTAACATGATACTAAGTTTTCATCCAACACACCAATCACTTAGCATATAATTTTGAAAGGTTTCTATAAGTTTAAGAAATGTTGAGCATGCTAGCTTACTTTTTAAGCAAACGGATACTCAATAGCATAATAATCACTAATACTCCTCGTCTACGAACTCAGGTTTTACAATTACACAAACGACATTCCCAAATCAACACTCAATCTTACTCAACCAACCTATCTATATATTAGTGTGATCCTATATACAATGTATGAACATAACAATACTCAAATCCAAACCTACAATTGCTAATTATCCAATAATTATAATTCTACTTCAAAATTATCCAATAAAACTCAATGAACATCCAAGTTAATTATAAAAATTCCCAAAGGCCTAGAATTAGTTTTTAAAACAGAATCTAACTCATGAAAATTGATACTTAATTGTTACAATTTATTTAGGATTTATTAAAACTATTTATATTATGTTTTAATTGTCAAAATCATGCTTAAATTACATAAAACGAATTTAATCAATTAATTTATGAAATTCAGTTTATAAATTGCTAAATAATCTAAATTTCGAAATATTAGTCATCATAATTAATTTGGGTTGTTTAACCTAATTAAGAAATAATTAATCACAATTTTCCCCAATTTACAATTTCCACAACCTTGAGTAAAACCCAATTTAAATCTCAAACTAAATTCAAAAACTCCAATTGACAGATTATAAGTATGATAAAATCATAATTGTCGAAACCAATTGAACCTAATCGAACACTTAATCTAATCAATCCCAAATTCGTGATTAGTGAAAATCAACTTAAAACAGTCATCAAGAACGATTCTTTATGCATAAAACCAATACAAATTGACTACCCACTAATCATAACATCTATTAGAACCAACTAAACACAATCAAAGCTTGAAAAACGAATTGAAATTCACGTTTAATTGAAAGAACGAAAACAAGGGAAGAAGAGGTGGTGAGGGCGTTACCCGCGGCAGCGAACGGAGGAAAAAGGAGACGGCGAGGTGGTCGGCCGACGAGAAGAATCGGACAGCGATTTGGGTAAGAGAAGAAGGACGGGCGTGTTGTGCGAATAGTGGGGCGTGAAGAGGAAGACAGAGGAAAGCAGGGGAAAGAAGAAGAAAAAAAGAAAATTAAAGGGGAAGGGGGGTTTGTCGGGTAGGAGGAGAGAGAAAATGGTGAGGTTTTAAATGTTTTTTTTTTCTTTCTATTTCTTTTTTTTTTCTTTTTTTTTTTTCCCCTAATTTCTGATTTCCTCTTTGGGTTTGGGTTGAGTATTTGGATCTTATATTTGGGCCAACATGTATTAGTTTATGTGTGATTGTTGTAGTAATGAGGGATGACCCAAATCAGAAAATAGAAGCCCAAATTTACAAATCTGATTTTAGAAACTATCTCCGAACCCATTTTCGAAAACGACCCACAACACAACAACTAAATTCATTTTTCACTAAAATAATCTAATTAATAATTTCAAACTATTAATATAAAATATTTCGAAATTTTGGGATATTACAGCAATGGTCAAAAAGACCCTCAGGGTGAAAGTAATCCTGACAATTCTGAAAGTTATTCACCCAATCTGCATTGATCAAAATCCTATCAATTTTACTGAATACTCTCCTGTCCCCACTTTGCTTATTGTTCCATGTGTAAAAACTTCCCCCAGCCTTCATATCATGTATACAACATCTCTGCACACAATCTTGAAAGCCTTTAATCTCAGACAACACAACCTTTGACCCAATTCTTTCCTCAGGACTCAGCGCATTATTGAAGTCTCCCATTACTGCCCAAGGTTCACTGATCCCATTTACTAATATCCTCCAAACTTTTCCATAGTTTCTCCCTTTCCTGATGGTCATTTGACCCATACACAAAAGTAGCACAGAGATTCAATTTAGTAATCTTCTCCTCCACCTTCGTGTGAATGAGCTGATCATCCACATGAGTCACATTAACAGTGTAGCAATTTGGATCCCAAAGCACCCAGATTCTCCCACCTTTATGCCAGCTATTACTAGTAGTGATGGTGTGTACACCCTACTTTTGCACCCATTTTAGCGCCGATGATGAAACGGACAGAGGACGCGCATTGAAAGGTATCGTTTGCCAATGGGTTCGATCTATTAGTTTAGACCCGAATTACCATGTTTAGCCCAAAATAACCCTTTTACTGATTGTCGTGGGTTCAGAGTTTAATTTGGCCTAGTGTGAGTTTAGTATTAATTAGGCTTTATTCTTTATAACATTGGACCAACTCACGCGTTAGTCATTGCACCAAGACTTCTAGAACATTTCATAAGCTTTCCTAATGCCACTTTGTCATTAGCATTCAAATACTCTTCATCCTAAAACTCCCGCAAACTCCTTTGATTGGTCCAATGACATCACCAATAAAATTCCTAATGCCATTCACTTCCTAGTATAAATAGCCCCCTCCGTACCTTTTATTTGCTCATGCACAGAAGGCACAAAACTCACAAAAACTCCTCCGATTATTGTGTAAGAAAAGAGCCGAGACCATGAACATGCACATGAGTCTCAAATAATATCTATCATACCTACCCGTGCATCCTAACTAGAAACTCTTACCTACATCTTCAATACGAATATTAGGAAAAGAGCACCATACCTATATCATCGTACATAAACACATACACGACATCCAACGACCGTAGACTATCCAATCCAATCAAGACAAGACAATTAGGCTACGTGAAATACAAGGGTCAAGACTATACCTTGGGTTTATTGGCAAACGACACTGAGATCTGCGATGACAACACAAGGACGTCCACCTGAGGGCCCAACTATCTTTCTCAAAACGTTTTCAAACTATATGCATGTGATTTATTATTGCAAATATCGTTTAGCAGGTTAGTAAGATTCATGACTTCTTTCATAATTTTGGTTTATGTTTTAAGAGTTATGATTAGCTAATGATAATCCTACGTATCAAATAACGTAAATGCATGCATACGTACGTACGTGACCTTGATTATGCCGATTAATGCATAAATATGAGTCAAAGAGTCTGCGTACGTGTCTACTGTTCCTCTATGCAATCTTCATTAATCATATGCATGTATAATAAGTTGATCTCTTAATCCATGCGTTATCATTGCAATTTGTTCACATAAGTGTTTGTTTTACGTAGCTATTTGGTTGATCGATCGCATATTATCTATCTCGTCGCATGTTTTACTTATCGCTCGCATGCTACTTGTACGTGCTTTCGTCGTTTATTATAACTTTTATATTTAATTCGGATCAATTAGTAGAGACCATCAAATACGATGGGCGAATTGGGTGCCTAACACCTTCCTAACTCGTAACCTTGCATCAAACCCCCAGTCTACGTTCGTGGGGTACCTATAGAAAATCCCGCTGGCGACTCCGTGTTTTCACACCTCGTTTCTGGAGAGCGGATCGGCAACCCGCCGGTACGGCATCTCACACTGACGACTCCACCGAGGACTAATTACAAAACTTGAAAATTGATCCGTTTTAAGTATTTAATGAGTAATTAACATTGCATATTTCATATAGTTTGCATGCCGCGTTAGAACGCCGCGCCCTAGGACAAAGCCAGCTGACCTCGAAAGAATGACTATTGCTCATCGGACCCACCAACTCGATTTATGCGATGAAAATATGGTCTACTTTCACCCCGTGACGCTTGTACTAGTCAAAGTACAAAATGGATGAACTCATTAGCACGGTCTGACGTACCGAAACCTAATGACGTTTGTCCTAGCCGTGGGCGTATCACTTACCCCATTGTCCACCACATTTAGCAAGCATAGAATAATTTATGTGCGTTATTGTAATTATATACGTGCATTATTGCCTAATCGTATCGCTCGCTACGTGATTGTTGTGCTTTTGCTGAAACCTGATTTTTCATGTTGTACGTACGTGTCCTAGAGGATAAGGGTCCGTGTGTTTCAATTCTAGGCCTAACTTTGAATAGGATAGTTCTCCCAAATGTGATAGGAGTTCTGGCTACTTGATCCTCGTTAGAAACCTGGGGCTTTTGGCGTCCGTTAGGCTACTGAACCTAGACCATATTCTCAATTTGTTTCATTCCATGCATATTAAGGACTCCACTTTGTTTTACGGCATGTATCGTAGGCTAGGATTTTTAGCCACTTCAACTTAATAATCCGAGTCTTATGTCCTTCTAGCTAGTAAGGAGAGTTCTACCAAATTAATGCTTCTAGTATTCTATTGCGTATACACTTTCCCATAGGGTTGTTCGTACAACGCGTCTATGGTACCCCGGGGGTACCATTATCTTGGTACACCCTGGCCCAACTATAAGCCCGGACAACAGAAAAAACCAAATAAAAACAGAAAAAAAAATCATGGCCCAGAAATAAAACAAAAACGCGGCCCAAAACACAAATAGAAAACATGGCCCGGAATAGAAGGAAAACAGTTTCCCCCCAAAAACAGAAATCGTGGCCCGAAATTTAATAAAAACAACAGTTACAAACTTACAGTAGAGCATTCATCTTCATAAACAAGCTTTCTCCAAACAAATTTCAACGGTTAAATTTCATCCTTCTACAAAATTCTTCCAAAAATGTCAAACAAACTTGTTAAAATACCTCAACTAAAGCAGAAAAGGAAGATCGAAGACGTAATTAGAATTAAAATTTGTAAAGATGAACAAGATGAAGAAGAAGTTGAAGAACAATGGTAAAAAAAAAAAATTAGAATTAAAATTTGTACGATTTTCATCGTTTTTTAGTTCTGAAATTAGTTAAATCAAATGCAGTAACAAAAATAATTTTAATTGCAGTACAAAATTAACGGTTAGAGGAAAAAGGCAGCAGAAATTCGAAGAGAACAAGTATTTTTTTGGCATGTAACAGTGTTTCCCAGATCTGTGCATTTTTTGTTCCGATATGGTTATTTTTTGCATAGGAATAATTAGGTTTTGTTCTGGAATGAACGGCTTTGTTCGATGTTACTTTGCTCTAGAATGAATACTTTTTGTTCCGAAACGGTTGGTTTTTGTTCAAGAATGATTTGTTTTTGTTATGGAATGATCGGCTTTTAATCATATTTATTTTTTGTTCTGAAATGACCGATTTTGTGTCAGTATAATTTGTTCTTGTTCCGGAATGATTAATTTTTTGTTCTAGAAATGTTGCCTAATGTTAATTTATATTTCTGGAATGATCAGTTTTTTTTTCCCGAAACGGTTGGTTTTTGTTTTAGAATGGTTGGTTTCTGTCCTAGAATGGTTGGTATTTGTTCCGGCATGATTAGTTTTTGTTTCAAAATGGTTGGTTTTTGTTCCGAAATGACTAGTTTTTGTTCCAGAATGGTTGGTTTATGTTCTTCAATGGTTGGTTTATGTTCTAGAATGGTTGGATTTTGTTACGGAATGGTTAGTTTTTGTTTTAGAATGGTTGGTTTTTATTTTATAATGGTTGGGTTTTGTTCTAGAATGGTTGGTTTTTGTTCTAGAATGATAGGTTTTTGTTCCGTAATGATTAGTTTTTGTTTCAGAATGGTTGGTTTATGTTCTACAATGGTTGGTTTATGTTCTAGAATGGTTGGTTTTTGTTTTAGAATGGTTGGTTTTTGTTCCGGAATGATTAGTTTTTGTTTCATAATGGTTATGTTTTTGGATGAGTACTTATTCTTTTCAGAAATAATGGGTTAAGTTATGCAATAAAAATGTTATTGTTTGTAATAATGGATAGTTATTGGTTCAGAATGAATGGCTTAAAAACTGGAATGTATAGTTATTGTGTTCGAATGACTGATTTATGTTATGAAATGAAGGGCTTTTTGTTTAAGGATTAATGTTTTTTAAATTCTGGAATGAATAGCTTACTATTTTAGAATGACCGCTTTATGTTCTGAAATGATTAGTTATTGTTTTAGGATGAAGGCTTAATGTTTCGGAATGAATAGTTATTGTGTTTTAGAATGACTGGTTTATGTTCTGAAATTAATAGTTATTGTGTTTTATAATGGTTGGTTTTTGCTCTAGAATGGTTGGTTTTTGTTCCGGAATGATTAGTTTTTGTTTCAGAATGGTTGGTTTATGTTCTACAATGGTTGGTTTATGTTTCAGAAACGGTTGGTTTTTGTTTTAGAATGGTTGGTTTCTGTCCTAGAATGGTTGGTATTTGTTCCGGAATGATTAGTTTTTGTTTCAGAATGGTTGGTTTTTGTTCCGGAATGATCAGTTTTTGTTTCAGAATGGTTGCCTATTGTTAATTTATATTTCTGGAATGATCAGTTTTTTTTCCCCGAAACGGTTGGTTTTTGTTTTAGAATGGTTGGTTTTTGTTCTAGAATGGTTGGTTTTTGTTCCGAAATGATTAGTTTTTGTTTCAGAATGGTTGGTTTTTGTTCCGAAATGATTAGTTTTTGTTCCAGAATGGTTGGTTTATGTTCTACAATGGTTGGTTTATGTTCTAGAATGGTTGGATTTTGTTACGGAATGATTAGTTTTTGTTTTATAATGGTTGGTTTTTGTTTTAGAATGGTTGGTTTTTGTTCTAGATTGGTTAGTTTTTGTTCCGGAATGATTAGTTTTTGTTTCAGAATGGTTGGTTTATGTTCTACAATGATTGGTTTATTTTCTAGAATGATTGGTTTTTGTTTTAGAATGGTTGGTTTTTGTTCTAGAATGGTTGGTTTTTGTTTCGGAATGATTAATTTTTGTTCCAGAATGGTTGGTTTATGTTCTACAATGGTTGGTTTATGTTCTAGAATGGTTGAATTTTGTTACGGAATGATTAGTTTTTGTTTCAGAATGGTTGGTTTTTGTTTTATAATGGTTGGTTTTTGTTGTAGAATGGTTGCGTTTTGTTTCAGAATGGTTGGTGTTTGTTTTATAATGTTTGGTTTCTGTCCTAGAATGATTGCTTTTTGTTTCAGAATGAATGGTTTCTGTCTTGAGATAATTTTTATGTCTTGTTTCAGGAAAAATTTCCATAAAAAAAATATATAACTGCGATGCAGTCCTGCTGCGGTCAAGGAAATCATGGATAAAATAAAAAAGAATCCAAACCAAGTCAAAGCGGTTAAAGAAATTGGATTTGATGCGTTATTTTTCCTTGAAGCTGAAGATGTCCCAAAAGACATGTTTCAGTGGCTTCTACAAAATTTCAACGAGGGCACAAGACTTATGTCTTTCTGCGACAATCAAATAAAGGTATTCACACCCTTGGATGTTCATTACATCCTAGGCCTTCCACATGGTGATATTCCATTTCCAGAAATGAGTTCGGATCGGAAGGATAATCCCGATTCTTGGATTAAGGAAAAATGGAAGGCAATATTGGGCAGGGAGAATGAGAGGCAAGTTTACATTGCATGGAAAGATTTCGAAGAGAGGATCATGGCAGAAATTGATGGGGGCCCAATGTTCAAGCAGCTTTTTGTTTTGTTTATCGTTTCATGTTTCCTTGGAACAATATCAAGGTCGTTTGTGCAGCTTAATATATGCAAAGCGATAGACGATGCTGACATGATTGGTCGATACAATTGGAGTGAATATGTGTTAGAGTACTTGTGTAAATCGATCAAGAATTTCAAGGAAACCGAAAGCTGCATTCTTACTGGTTGCTCATTTGTCCTCCAACTATTCTACTTTCATAGTTTGTCTTTCCATGGACAACGAGAGAAATGCAATCTTCCACTGATCCAACACTGGGATAATAAGAAGATGTGGGCCAGAATTGCAAAGGAGAAGAGTGTCAAAGGCTTCGGCATGGGTATACGTGTTGACACTGTTGACGCAGCCACACAACAAGGGCAATTCATTAGTTTCCCCATGCCATCAGATTTGCCAACAGATCAAGCAATAACAGCTCTCTAACTAGTTGTAAGTGTTATTCTTTTTCATAATTAACCCTTTTGTTCTAGGATGGTTAATTTCTGTTCTAGAATGGAGAGTTTTTGTTCTGGAATGGTGGGTATTTGTTCTGGAATGGTTTGTTATTGTCCTAGGATGAATCGTTTTTGTTCTGGAATGGTTCGTTATTGTCATAGGATGATTCGTTTTTGTTTTGGAATGGTTTGTTATTGTCCTAGGATGATTCGTTTTTGTTCATGATAGGATGCTTTTTGTCCTAGGATGATTAGTTTTTGTTCTGAAATGGATGGTTTTGATCCTAGGATAAGTAGTTTTTGTTCTGGAATGCCTAGATTTTGTTTTATAATGGTATGGATTTGTTCTGTAATGAATCAATTTCTGTCTTACAATGAGTTATGATCTGCCTGTCAGAGACCCTTTCAAAGACTTTTAAAACTTGGTCGGAACTTGGAGGCAACTCATAGGCACACTATGCATGAACCGCAAGAAGAAAAACTTTCCCAAAGTTCACAACCCCAAAGTTCACAAGAGATTCAAATCCAAGAAGTTTCATCGGAGGGGAAACGTTTTCTAACCCAACCAGGAGTCATGGAGACTATTGAAGCTATTGAGGCGTTAATGATTTCAGCTGGTGGGCAAATTAATGAGGCTCTAAAGCTCTTATCCCCAAACTTTTGGGCAAATCCACCATCGTCTCAGGACCCATCGAGTCAACCTTCACAAGACCAATCAACGCAACCTTCTCAGGAAACAAATTCTTAGAAAACTAGACAAAAGAAGCATGTAGCCAAAAAGAGGAAGTCTTCTGAAACAAAAAAGAATTCTTCCACGGAGAAGATTTTGCAAAAATTGCAATGTCCTGAAGCTCATACAAATGAAAGGTCTGCAACTCCAGAATTATTCACAGAGTTTAAGGTTGACACCCCAAAGACACAAACTCCAGGGAAGGACAGACTAGACTCTCCCTTGCATGTTTATAAACGACCGAAACGCTCAAAAACTCCATCTCCGGGTCCAATGAGTGAACTATTAGGTGGGAAGTCGCCAACAGCTGTGCTTAATGAACTTTTGGGGACAACAGAGTTTTTGCAAGTCCCTTCCCAAGATGAACAGCAACAAATCGATGAAGGAAATGCTTATAAAACTGTTGAAACTGATGAACAACAGCAAACTGTGGAAATGTCTGGCCCAGAGACGAAGAAGGGTGTAGAAACTGATGAAAGTCTTGAAAAATTGGTGTTTTCTTATACAATGTTTGATTTTTGTTCTATAATGGTACATTAATTATCAATAACGATCTGTTTTTCTTCGAGAATAACATACTTTTGTGCCAGAATGAAATATGTTTGTTTCATAATGATCGGTTTTTGTTCCAAAATGACTTATTAATGTTCTATAATGATCTGTTGTTGTTCTAGAATGACATACCTTTGTTTTATAATGATCTGCTTTTGTTAAAGAATGACATACCTTGGTTCTATAATGATCAGTTTTTATTAAAGAATGACATACCTTTGTTCTATAATGATCTGTTATTGTTCTAGAATGACATACCTTTGTTCTATAATGAACTGGTATTGTTTTAGAATGACATACTTTTGCTCTATAATGAACTGTTTTTGTTAAAGAATGACATACTTTTGTTCTATAACGAACTGTTTTTGTTAAAGAATGACATACTTTTGTTCTATAATGATCTTTTATTGTTCTAAAATGACATAGTTTTGTTCTACAACTCCCATTTGTTATAGCTTAATGAAGATGATGTTAATGACAATTCAACACAATACATCGATCCTTGCCAAGAGACACCATTCGTAGACCCGCAGGATTTTGAAGGTGCAATGAATATGGATAAAGCAATTGTTCTGTACCTTGGCAACCCTTTTTCGGATGCACAACAACACACTGAAAAGGAGGACGATGTTACACCAAAGGTTTTACTTCAACCATCACTATGATTATTAATTTATTTTTTGTTTCTATCTCACATATATTTTTTTGATTACAGCTTCATGAGGATCCCAGCATCGAAACAGCAGTCGAAGATCCATCCCCGAAGGCTTCTGATGTTGTGAAGATTGCACAAATAGCCACGCCTCCTTACCTCGAGACACCCGCCATAGCTCCAAACGCTTCAGAAACGGATTCTCCTCCAAAGAAGATGAAGTTTAGATCAATTGATGCTCAGAACTTCGCTGCAACAACAAGTGACCCAAAAATGGATTTCGGTTCCCTCGAGGATGAAGACATGACAACTGAAGAAACCCAAAAAAATTCAAATGTAGAAGACAAGGTTTGATAGTACCCTTTTTAAAAACAATTCGAACACTCGTGTAATAATCAAACTTGAAAAAAAATATTTCGAACAATATGTAATATTTTATCATCTTTTTCTCAATGAAATTTTGTTTTGTCCTAAAATGAGCCGTTTATGTTCTGGAATGACTAGTATTGGTTAAGGATGAATGATTTTGTGTTCTTGAATGACTAGTTATTGTTTTAGGATGAATGGTTTATGTTCTGGAATGACTAGGTATTGTTTTAGGATGAATGTTTTAGGATGAATGGTTTATGTTCTGGAATGACTAGCTATTGTTTTAGGATGAATGGTTTATGTTCTGGAATGACTAGGTATTGTTTTAGGATGAATGGTTTATGTTCTGGGATGAATAGTTTATGTACTGGGATGAATCTGTTCTAGAATGATTTCTTCTGTTTCTTTTTGTTTTCTTATGATCCGTTTTTTTTCCAGGAGGGGTATATACTTCTTGACACGCCAGAAGTTGGAATAACCATCAAGAGTAACTCTCCATGCAAAAAGAAAGGGAAAAAAACACGCAACTTCATGGATGATTTGAAGAAGTATTTTGTAAATGTGGTGCCAGCAGATTTTCAACCAAGCTTCCAATTACTTACACCGACACCTTCTCCACCACCTGTCAAGTTGCCGAGCCCTATTCCAAATGCTTTTTTCGGCAAAGAGATTATTGATGTTGAAGAAATTTCTGAAGAATTGTCAGGGGAGGTAATTCAAAAGTACGAGCACAGGCTAGAAGAACAGAAAAGAGTATGCAGCTCACAAGAAGATATCCCCCATGAGTTTCAGCTTATGGATTTGGAAGACAAAGCAATAAATGTTTCGGCATTTCTTCAGAGGAGACTAAATAATTTTGAAGATTTAACACCTATTGAGAGGGCAGTGGTTGACAATGCATTTCTCTCAGAGTTTGAATACAGCCATGAGATATTAAAGGTGAATTCAAAGATTAGAAATCTATTGAATAAACCTGAGACAAAAGCTATTATTGCTGAAGAGAAGGCAATTGCGAAGATGATAAGAACAGAACAAAGTTCTGTCATGGCAGTATTTACACCACAAGTCACGTTCTCTAAGAATGATGCATTCTCTATGCAAGAACTAAATTGGATGACTGTTGGTGTGATTGATGTTTGGGCATACATTCTGAACAAGAGAGAGGTAAAAGGCCTAAAGAACCCGGAGTATTTGTAAGTTTTACATTTATATTCTTAAATGTTTTAAAATGACAAGGTTCTGTTATCGAATGATTGGTTTTTGTTCAGTAATGGTTATGTTGTGTTCTATAATGATTGCAGTTTGTTTAAATTTGTTCTATAATTTTGTTCTGGAATGGTTGAAGTTTGTCCTAGAATGATTAGTTTTTGTTTCAGAATGGTTGCTCTTTGTCTTAGAATGATTAGTTTTTGCTTCAAAATGGTCAGTTTTTGTTTTAGAATGGCGAGTTTTTGTTTTAGAATGAAGGATTTTGTTCTGAAATGACTTGATGTATGTTGTAGGTGTATGCAAAAATGCTGAAAGAAAAGAAAGACCAAGATGAAAGACTTGCAAATGGAGAAGTTCTTGAAGAGGATGAGAAACATCTTAGGACAAAGTCGGACGTTGTGCGTGGCACAATGAAAAGTTGGCTGAGAACATGTGGCATTTCTGACTTATCTGACTACTTTTTGGTATGCCATTAAAAAAATTACCCATTTTAAAGTTTATCTCTGTTTATTAATTGATTTTAGTATAACAATATAAGTGTTTTCTCAATTGCAGATATTTTTCCCTATTATCTACGAGAATCACTTTACATTAATGTGTGTCAACCTTTGTGATTCAAGCTGTCAGTCGCTAGACAATCGAAAAACCTTGCAGAATTATGAAGACATTAATCAACTTATGGTTAGTTTTTAACTGTCATTTGTTTTAAAATGGTTACTTTTTGTCCTGAAATGGTTGGTTATTGTTCTAGGATGGCTTGTTTTTGTTTTAGAATGGTGGGTTTGTGTTTCAAAATGTTAAGTTTTTGTTCCGGAATGAGGCATATTTGTTCTAATGGTTATTTTTCTCTAATATGAATAGGTTGAGGAATTAAGATTGCTTATGCTTGAAAAACAGTGTAATGATCTTTCAGACATCGTTTCAAACTGCAACAGAAAATACGAAGTAATTGACCTTGCCTGGAAAAACGATAGAAACATATGGGATTGCGGTTTATTTCTGATGATGCACACGGAACGCTTTCATGGATTAAGCTGGAATTCCGATTTGAAATTAGTAAGCTTTTACTTAAAACTTGACACTAATCGTTTTTATGTTCAACTGAATTATGTCATGAATTGACCCTGTATATAATTTTGAAGGCAGCAAGAAGGCGCTTCTACCGAGCCAAACTGTGTGCTGAAATAATATTGGATGACAACAATATTAAAAAGAGAGAGATGATAAGCGATGCTTATATGACTTCAGCAGCAAGAGCAGTGACAAAGAAGGAACAACAAGATGAAAAGAAAAAGCTGAAGAAAGCTGAAAAGGAACTCGAGGAAATCCAGAAGGCTAAAGACTCGGTGACGAAGCAACAACTTAGGAAACAAACACTAGAACAACAACATCAAGAAGTACAGCAAATTTAAAATTTATTAATCAGATACTTGCTTAAACCTTACATTTTCTATTTGTAATATGAAATAACTCCTTTTCTATGTTTATAAAATGATCTCATTCTGTAATGATCGTTTTCTGTTCTGCAATTGGTCATGTTTTATTTTGTAATGATAGGATTATGTTATGGAATGAATATATAGTTATTGTTTTGATTACAAGATCATTGTAGAAACTGATCATTATAGAACAGAATTTTGTCATTATTGGACATTAACCAATCATTATAGAACAGAAATAAGTCATTCTGCAACAAAAACAGTTCATTATAGAACAAAAAATATGTCATTATTAAACAAAAAGTGATCATAAAATACGTCATTCTAGATCATACACTGATCATTATAAAACAGAAATATGTCATTTTGGAACAAAAACAGCTTATTATAGAACAAAAACTAATCATTAAATACGTCATTCTAGATCATAAACTGATCATTATAGATCAAAAATATGTCATTGTAGAACACAACATTATAGAAAATATATTAATCTTTTTGAAACACAAATCAAAATTCCAGAACAAAAATAAATCATTCCAGAACACCCCCCATTCATTACAGAACAAAAATGACTTATTTTTACAGATTAGAATCATATGTCATGCTGCTAGGTGTAGATTGTGGTGTGCTATACTCGTCAATATTGGTCCTTGTGTTTGTAGTTGGCCGAAGACTATTAACAAAGGATGGTCCTGATGCCGTTGGTGTGTACTGCTTGATAATCTTCTTTCTTGTTCTCAAACGGTTTGAAATAATCTCCCTTGTACTATTTCGCCTAACATTTCTTGCACCAGGTGTGCGGGCACCTTCTGGATTACGGATATTAATGCCTTCTAATTGAGGAGTCCCAACGACTTCAGCATCTTCTCCACCAATAGGACCCAATTGATCTTCAATGGTGTTTTTTGCTTTATCAAAAGCTTCTTTGCAAACACATCTTGCATCCAAATTCCCGGAACTAGCATGCAACAACCCATTCCAAAACTTTTGGCCTTGAACTATTGTCACCTTCTTCAGAAGGTTTCATTGCTGCTCTAGTCCATCGGTGCACAATATGCATCTATGGAATATTGTCAACACCCATTATAAAATAAACTTTCAGGACATGAGAACAAAGTATGCCAACCTCCTCAAACTGTTTACAAGTACAGTTAATCTTGTTGGACTGCAAATTGACCCGCACAACATGCGCAAAAAGTTCGCTGCTTGGCTTCCACACAACAAAAGACCCCCAATTACCATCATCAACATCACGATTGTGCCGACATGACAATGAACTCAGCCAATTGTCTTGGAAGATCACAAACGCTTTTATTGTGTATATCTTTGAAACCTTTACCAAGATGGACACATTTGGTATTGCAACCTCTGGATAACCATTGGAACAACGCCCATCCTCTTGCTTTTCATTACTTCTCCATTCAGCAATAACTCCACAAAAACATTTGTAGAAATCATGCAAAGAAGCTGTTTTATGAAGTTTCCTCGACACACTATTGTTTGTACTTTCACTCCTTTGTGATGACAAAATACCGCCTGAGAAACGGTTTTTTGTAAAAGCCGAACACCATTTTTCTCTTGAATTCCAAAGTCTCAACATCCACGGATGTTCTGCACACTGGTACTCCGTCACCAATTTGTGTATAAACAATTCAAATGATTAAATGACTAAATAATGTTCAAAAATGGTGAAATAATGATACAGAATGACTATGTAATGTTTTAGAATGGATCAGTTATGTTATAGAATGACTAAATAGTGATTGAGAATGGTTAAGTAATGTTACAGAATGACTTAGAAATATGTCCTGGAATGACTGTAATGTTTCAGAATGGCTAAGAAATGTTCTAGAATGATTAGTTAGTGTTTCAGAATGGTTCAGTAATGTTACAGAATGACTTAGAAATAAACAAAAAATTTTTTGAATACTTACCGACTCCAGAAGTGATTAAACTCATCGATGGTGACAGAATACATGAGCACTTAATTAAACAAAACCTCAAACCCAGGCAATCCTATTAAATGAGGTATGTTCTTTTTGGAATTCTTCAAAATGTGCCAAGTGCAAAGCTTGTGTTTTGCGTTAGGAAAAACTTCCTTTATAGCAGCATCCATAGAAAAAGCTTGATTAGTCATAACAGTTTCATGTTGCAAGCCATCCATCGACTGCAAAAACTGGTTAAACAGCCAAACAAAGGAGTCGATCCGCTCATTTAAAATGAACCCACAACCAAACATACAATTATTACCATGTTGGTTGATTTCCACGAAAGGTGCACAAATCATTTTGTACTTATTCGTCCGATACGTAGTATCATGAATCAGAAGTTTGCCGAAAGTTATGTAATCTTGTTTCATAAGTTTATCCCTCCAAAAGAAACTCACCAAACGAGCTTCTTCATCAAGCTCAAAAGCAAAGTAAAAATCGTCCTCGCTCTCGCGCCTTTTAGCAAAAATATTCATCAATGTTCGTGCATCACACCCATCAATAAACTTCAACTTATCTGCACCAAGTTTATTTTATGCATCCTTTTTACTGAATCCAAGAGCTGAGGAACCACCAGCTTGAGCCTTCAAAAACCTAAATGCATCTGCAATATCAATTCCCGAATCGACCAAATCTCGTAAAATCTTAAGAATATTTGTATTGATTTTTCTATGTGACTTTAACCGATAGACTTTATCACGAGGACAAAGCACATGATTGTGTACCATATTGTGTTTAGTCACTTCCCATAACTCATCACCCTTCTTTTCAAAGAACACCATAGCCTTGCACCCAGTCCTCAAGTTTAGCTTTGTGAAGTGTTTACCAACAGCCCCAGGTTGCCTTTTAAATCCTTGTTTTGAACAAACAATTTCTCTCCCCTTTATTTCACCAGTGCTATATACTTTACGGACATTATGCAACCTAGTTCCAAAACCTTTCGTATAGGCACAGTCATTGTACAACTCATGAGCTTCTTCTATAGAGGCGGCACACTTGCCTAACAGAAAAGATTCCGATGCTTCTGGCACAGTAACTTTCGGATCGCCTAAAATGATAATGATATTCATATCAGAACATAAACTAGTCATTATAAAACACAATAACTATTCATTCCATAACATAAACCCATCATCCTAAAACAATAACTATTCATTTTAGAACATAGAACAAAAACCAACCATTCTGAAACAAAAACTAATCATTCCGGAACAAATACCAACCATTCTAGGATAGAAACCAACCATTCTAAAACAAAATCCAACGGTTTCTGAAACAAAAAGCAACCATTCTAGAACAAAAACCAACCATTATAAAACAAAAACCAACCATTCTGAAACAAAAACTAATTATTCCAGAACAAAATCCAACCATTCTAGAACATAAACCGACCATTGTAGAACATAAACCAACCATTCTAAAACAAAAACTAATCATTCCGGAACAAAAACCAACCATTCTGAAACAAAAAACTAATCATTCCAGAACAAAATCCAACCATTCTAGAACATAAACCAACCATTGTAGAACATAAACCAACCATTCTGGAACAAAAACTAATCATTACGGAACAAAAACCAACCATTCTGAAACAAAAACTAATCATTTCGGAACAAATACCAACCATTCTAGGACAGAAACCAACCATTCTAAAACATAAACCAACCATTCTAGAACATAAACCAACCATTGTAGAACATAAACCAACCATTCTGAAACAAAAACTAACCATTCCGGAACAAAAACCAACCATTCTAGAACAAAAACCAACCATTATGAAACACAATAACTATTAATTTCAGAACATAAAGTCATTCTAAAACACAATAACTATTCATTCTAGAACATTAAGCCTTCATCCTAAAACAATAACTAATCATTTCAGAACATAAAGCAGTCATTCTAAAACCATAAGCTATTCATTCCAGAATTTAAAAAACATTAATCCTTAAACAAAAAGCCCTTCATTTCAGAACATAAATCAGTCATTCGAACACAATAACTATGCATTCAACTATCCATTATTAATAACAATAACATTTTTATTGCATAACTTAACCCATTATTTCTGAAAAGAATAAGTACTCATCCAAAAACATAACCATACTGATACAAAAACTAATCATTCCGGAACAAAAACCAACCATTCTAAAAAATAAACCAACCATTCTAGAACATAAACCAACCATTGTAGAACATAAACCAACTATTCTGGAACAAAAACTAATCATTCCGGAACAAAAACCAACCATTCTAGAACAAAAACCAACCATTATAAAACACAATAACTATTAATTTCAGAACATAAATCAGTCATTCTAAAACACAATAACTATTCATTCCAGAACATTAAGCCTTCATCCTAAAACAATAACTAATCATTTCAGAACATAAAGCAGTCATTCTAAAACAGTAAGCTATTCATTCCAAAATTTAAAAAACATTAATCCTTAAACAAAAAGCCCTTCATTTCAGAACATAAATCAGTCATTCGAACACAATAACTATGCATTCCAGAACTTAAGCCATTCATTCTGAACCAATAACTATCCATTATTAAAAACAATAACATTTTATTGCATAACTTAACCCATTATTTCTGAAAAGAATAAGTACTCATCCAAAAACATAACCATTCCTAAAGAATAACTACAGATTTTTAAACAAAACTCGTTCATTATAAGATATGTTTGGATTTAAATAACACATTCAAAACAATGATCTGAATGTCCGACCTGGCAAATTCTCGTCTGTGTTTGGGCATAATTCATCGTCCATGTAACAGCCCGAACCACCGTCCGTCGCAACACAACCCAATAAGATGGGTAGTCACCTACTAGGCCCATATATCCTCTCTGGGCTTTAAAAGGTGAAGGCCTTGTTGGTAGTATGATGGTAGGAATCTATTATAAACTGATCATATGAGCCAATTTGTTTTTTGGGCTTTGGGCTTATTTGGAGTTAAAATCTCTTTCTTTTTGTTCCGGGCCGCGTTGGGCTTTATATTACAAATGGCCCGGGCTTAATTTTGGACGGGGGGGGGGGGGGGGGTACCATTCTCTTGGTACCCCTGGGGTACGGTAGTATTTGCGTTGTTCGTATCATAGCAAAATTCTGATTAGCTACTCTGACACTGACTAGGATTCACGAGAAAGAAATTCTATTTAAGATATGGTCAGCTAGATGTGCTACTCTTTGTATAACTCTATTGGAGAAGGCCAAGTATTACTCTAATGGGGAACATGTTCAATAATGAGCTATAAAGGAAATTAAGTGGTACGTCCATGCAATGACAAAAGGCTTTTCCATTTAGTATTTGCGTTGTTCGTATCATAGCAAAATTCTGATTAGCTACTCTGACACTGACTAGGATTCACGAGAAAGAAATTCTATTTAAGATATGGTCAGCTAGATGTGCTACTCTTTGTATAACTCTATTGGAGAAGGCCAAGTATTACTCTAATGGGGAACATGTTCAATAATGAGCTATAAAGGAAATTAAGTGGTACGTCCATGCAATGACAAAAGGCTTTTCCATTTACCTCATAATTCCTAGTATATATGTCACACATTTCAAATTAAGCATGTACTTAAAATAACATTCACTCCTACTCCTACGTGAGCACTTACTCATTGGAGCACTCTATCTTTACCTAGGATCATAGTGAGGAAACCATAGCCCGGTAAGAAACCACTTTGGACACCTCTCTTAGATCAATTGAATAAATAAATATGATAAAAAATCCAGGAATATAAAAAAGAAGCTGGAAATTAAGTACCAAGAAAACGACTTTTACACCGTATACATGGGCTTAAAATTCATAAGTGTCATGAATTACGTCAAAAATTAATAATCAGTCTTCAAGCAAGATGAGATTGCAATTAGTTCTTAATCAAGTAAAGAAAGAAGCCAACTCCAACGTAAGACTACCGATTTGCGTGGCCCAACACACTAGTTAATGCCGTCAGATGCCAAAATAGGAGGAAAGTCATTGCTACACAAGCCCAGTAGTCCACGTAGAAGAAAGATGACCTCCCGATGCCATTCAAATGCCAGTAGAATGAAAAAACTCACATTCGTGAGTCAGAGTCCACATACAATATCAAACATGCATGGCGATCAAATTGCAGGCATTCATATAATGAAAACCACGGTATTTGGAAATACCCATGACAATGATAAAAAGGGCACACCAAATATCGAACAACAAAAACGGCCAGAAAACCTCATCATTATAGGAATTGTACCTATGTATGATCAGTTGTACCCAAACGTAGCAATTACTCCATGTGTGTCTAGCCGTAACGATGTTCTTAATCCTAGAGTCAAGGAACGGTTATGCCCTTCTAATAGTAAGACTGTGATTTCGATGTACCCTTTGTCTTATGATTTGCTTATTTCGCACACTTCAAATGATATTGCAATGAACAAAATTTACCGATAAAAAATATAGCAATGAAAAAAACAAGAAAATAGGACTTCACAAAAAATTCACAATGCAAAATTCAGTGGAATCAGTAACATGTCAACAAGTAGAGTGTGATTTAAGTTTTTTGACGAGGATCTAGTAAACTCATTTTTCTTTACCTATTCCAAGTCTAACATAGGATACCCACTCCCTACCACTCACTTGACCATTTTCGATCAATCAATAAGTTTCCCATGCATTCTTGAGATCATTTGACACATTTCAATTGTTTACAATTTCGTGTCCAAAATTTGACCATCATGGCCTACAACTTCTAGACCACATATACGACCCCTCCCAAGCATGTCATATTACATGGTCATCAATTTTTCAAATCCACCCTATATAATCATCTCTATTTTTAAGGATCTCAAATTCACGATTTCGGTAACATGAAAATAGAACGCCTGTTTTTTTTTTTAACTTTTTTCAGGCAAATTAGTCGTGGCGCCTGAAAGAGGCACACATTTGTGAACACCTAAAAGAGACGCATTTGTGCAACTCTTCTACGTCATTAAATATCATTGTTACCAACACAAAAATCAATCATGGTTCACACCTTCTTATAGCGCGTCATTTTATTAGCTATTTCGAGTCGAGCCATGAGAATTTGAGAGATTTTTATCGGCTACGTTATGGTTGCACCATCACAATCGAGCGCATGTCAAAACTTTTACTAGCCATATCATTAATCATTTTGATATATAAACCTTTTCAATAAGCCATATGCCCATATCCACGTTCCTTAGAATTAGACTTGGAACTTTGAACCTTAATTATTACCAATTCACCTTGACCCACATTTTATCAAACTCCAATTACAATCTCTACGATCAAAGAATCATACCCTTTCAATGCCCAATGACTTTCACCTTAGTGTCACAACTCCTAAGCCATGTTAAACCAATATGACCAACATCTAAGGCTTTTAATGCATATCCATATCACAATGTTCGCAAGCCAAAATCCAAGAACCTTCAAACCTTTTCATTTCAACAAGCCATCCATCAAAACCTTGTCTACCCTTTACCTAGGATCCTCGCTGCAAGAATTGAGTCACAAGCTACTCTGGTGTACATTGTTCATGTTCCACAATTGTGAGTTCGAATCTAAGTTATTAGGTACATTCTATCCAAACAAATAAAATATGGAGATATAGACCAAAATGTCCTCTAAATGTTGTCATGCATTCCATTCAAGGGCCAATTTTCCAAAAATATTCATTACAAAACTCGGGGGCTTCTCTTTCAAACTACAATGTCAAAATCATCATTCAAAAGACGTTTTTCTTTGTAGATGAACTAAACATTCAAGTCCTGAAACATTACTCTACGTGCAAGGCAAATCTTGGACTCACTAGTGCCCCGAAAGCCATGCATGCATGAGAAAATCATTGGCCCATCAATGAGTCAAAGTGAACACTAGCGTCGAACACTCTTTAGCATTTGCATGCATTTTACGTACAAGTATAACCCATTATCCAATTAAACGTGGTATACGTGTTATCATGGTATCTTGTTAATTCCCACGAAGCAAGAACAAATGCCAGACATCCTCTAGCATTTCCTCCCCTTGTGTTTAAAGTCTTTACACGAATAGCAAGATCATGCACACGGAAGCCGAACACTCTTTGGCTCTGAAGTTTTGCTCTCTTTTCGACACTATTGGCTTCTTTCGGTCCAATTCACAAGTAAGTCCTAACATTGCTACATAAGGAAAAGTTGAAATTGAAATTTCTAAATAACAAAGGTAAATGAGTTCATTGCAATTAAAATTGGCAAAAGTGGCTCTTAGTCTTGCTTATCGTTCAAAGCCTACTCATTAGCCATTTCTTGATCTAAAGACATTGGGTTCAATTCACATGAAATAACATTTTCAGCTAGACTCTTGAACATCGTTGTAGCTACTCTCATGCTAGTGGGTCAATTTCGTAATCAACTCAAGCCATTTCCCATGTTTCATGGCCTTTCTTGGAACCATCAAGTTATGAAATGTCCTTCGAAGCCACTACGGTAGGCCTTTCACCTTTGTCGTTAGCAACTTCGAGACACCACTTCACTTGAAACTTTGAGTTACTTCTAGCTAGAACATATGTGATGGAACAAATTAAACCATATACGGGAATTGAGACCCATCACCACAAAGTCGAAATCCGGTACACTGCGAATTCCAACTTCTCTTCGAAAGGCATATTCTTAGTGCCCCACATTTTGTCTACCCTACCTTAACGGTCTTTTCCATCTTTCCTAGGGCACGTACATATTGACTTATTTGCCTTGAGTGTTTTCCTAGCTACTATGTTTTCTACGTGTGAAAGTTGCTTTGCATCATGTTGGTCATCTTTTCACAAGCATGGTTATCTTTCTATCTACTTGCTTTCTGTTTGAGCCATAATATGATACTTCAATTAAGAGGCATGACGAGCAAAAAACAATGAGCGTTCGTTCAATATATATGCAACCGCCATTGAGAGCAATCCTCGAAATGGAAATTTGCATCCCCAGAAGTAACAAACTCCTGTCAAGTTCAAAAGAAATAGCAAACTACAACCCGAAGTCCGATCCATACACTCGGGGGCTAGCAATACTTTAATCTCATGTTGTTCGCAATTATGACATTGGTAATGGAACTGCAACATCAAGCTCAGCAACCATCAAGCTATAAATTCAACAGTCGCAAGACAATAAATCCAGCAGTCGTCAGACTATAAAATTCAGCAGTCGCCAAACTATAAAATCAACCTCAGCAGTCGACGGACTATAAAGGATAACAACTTCTTCCTGAACCAGTACAAGCTGCCTCTGAGCAGGCCTAGTAGTACTGACCATAGGCACAATTGTCACTTGGTTTACAGGAGTTGTAAAATTGCTTTCCTCAACCCTCACACCTTGTGTTGTGTCATTCCTAATAGGTTGATTAGGTTTAGGCCTCCATACCTGTTTTTGAGCTGGTTGAGTCTTCTGTGTGTTTCTCTGGGTATATCTCTTGTTATCCCTCTTACACTCATTCACCCCATGGCCAATTCCCTTGTACTTGGACCAAATTGAAGGCTTCCACTCATACTCAACAACCTGTTCCATCTCAACACCCTTTTCATCCAAAAACTTAATCATAGTGGGAAAGTCTTGTCCTACTTCCACCTCCACCATAACTCTAGCATATCCTAGTCGTGTTTTATCAACAGTTGCAGCATCACACTTAACATACTCTCCAATCAATCCGGATATCTTTTGGATGCATGTCAGAGACCAGAATTTAAGCTCCAATCTCAAAAGTTTGATCCATATAGACACTCTTTTCACATCCCCCCTGTTCAATTCCATCTTATCATTCCGTGGCTTAACAATCAGAGGTTTGTTGTCAAACAAAAATTGACCAGCTTTCAGTATTGAATCCCTTTCTTCAATACTCTTAAATCTAACAACAAACACTCCATTAGGGACAGATGACACCTTATCAAGTCCTTTTTTACCCCAGATTCTATTGAAATAGCCCTGCATCGTTTCTAGTGGAGGAATCGCCCCCAACACAAAGCAAACTACAACACTCCAATAATTCACACCCTCCTCTACATCCTTATCACTAAGAGATAACATAGATTTAGCATTTCCAGTATGTTCTACAGAATTTGCTTTAAAGTTGGATGCTTTACCTCTTTGTACTGTCTGCCATTCCCCATTCTCCTGGTTCGCTTCCATTTCATCTATATTCTGTGTCGCATCAGCATCTTCCTTGTGTATAGCCTCATCTTCAAATTCAGCATCAGAAAGCTCTAAGGCTGGGATGCCTTGAATTTCTCCAATTGGTTTGAACCTGACAACATCAGACGAAGACGGAACCCCTTTCCTATGATTTTGATTGAGTTTTTGTGATTTCTTCTTACCATTCTTCTTTGAACTATTGTTTTTCCTATGAGATTTAGCTCTAGTCATTGCTGCGATCTAGATCTCTAGGAAAATCAACAAATTTGCAGGGATGATTATTTCAATGGTGAGCCGTACAACCTAGCTTCAATCGCTTCTCTCTCTAACATTTTCTCTCTCTTTACTTCCCCAAATATTACTCCAAGTTATGAAAGTCAATGGAGTTACACAATTTAGTATATGAGATTATGATTTTTTATTTCTAACAGTAAGAGCACTTCTTAATTGATATATCCAATAAATATTCATAAAAAGAAAGAGTTATGTCAGAGTGTCTTGTAATAATATAATAAAAACTGCTAATTTTAATTGAAGATGTAAAGGGAAATGATAAGAAAATTGAGACCAAGAATGTGTATTTTGCCCAAATTGCTAGCTTATTGTATGTTCTTTTGTGTTCGAGAGGTGACCAGCCGGTGTCCTTCATGTAAAAACAAGATATCATGTCCTAGTTAAAAGAAGGGCGATGATGTAACAACCCTAATTTTTGACTAATGATAAACGTCTTTATTTAGGATTGTTATGCCGCAGTACAACTCTAATAAATAATCTAATAACGAATGGACAGCGGAAGACTTGTAGCTAAGCTTACAAACTTTGAAAGCCAAAACAAATGATAAAATAACAATCGTTCCAAATGTATAATGTTGGACGACTTCTATTCAAACTAGGCCCATGATATGCATAACGTCCAAGCAAGCAAAACAATCAACCTTCAAAACCTGTCAACTGCACCATTGAAGATGATACAGGCCCCAGAAATATGGTAGGGAACAAACCAGAAAAGAACGTCATCAAAGGCCGAGTAAGAAGTTTAAGCAAGAAAAGTAAAAAATAAAATACGCGCCATAATGGCGCGTAGCTAACAATCGAAGAAACAAACCACGCAAAGAAGCGAAGAAACAAAGAAACGCGCTGAACACGACTCGTCCGAAACCGGCACGATTCACAAAGGATAGCGGAGTACACGACTCGTGTGGAGCACAGAAGCACGTCCTCCAACACGGTCATGTCGTTATTACATATGAAATTTGCTTTCGAGCATTCTTTTCTTTAGTAAATGTATAGGGCCTTCGTCAGGTCCCTCATTGACAAGGGTCCTACCCCAAGCCATCCCACATCTAGAGTTACTGTAAAACTACTCTAAAGACTCGAGTGTGCACACCCCTCGCTAGGGGGACGGTAGGACGCACTGTCCCTAGAAGGAAGTCATTTAGAAGGTTGGTAGCTGATCTCCAACCTAGAAAATGTACCTTGATCAGAGGTTAATAAAAACATGTCCCTAGGACATGGTGACAGCGCAAAGTCCGTCCCTCTTGATGGGTTCGCATAATTAATTTGATTCTTTTATCTTTCAAGTACATTATTTTCGTGCATGCGCTCTTTCAATTTATAAACGGCCGTAGCCGGAAACAATAGACGATAAACTCAATGAAAATGAGCGATTTAACAATCATGACATTAAAGAAGCATGAATGAACAATGGGAAACAATAGAGGTTTGAAAACCAATTGATCAACATGAAACGATAGTGGAAGCTCAAGAGAATGATATTGAAATCAAGCTTAAACTTTGGATGATCAAGGTTCTTACCTTTCAACGCTAATCCTTAAATCAAGCTCTTGTAACAAAGTGTATGAACTAAACCTCCTTGAATCCACAATATAGGTGCCCAATCAATCACAAACTCAATCGATGATCCCCTAATTCACAAGGTATATCTATAAGCCATAAATCTCATAACTAACACTAATCCATCATGAATCCAAAAGGAGACAGTAGCAAACAAACATGAATGACGTCTACCTCCGACATCAGATGATCACCGAATTTAAGTATGTCATAAACAGTTATATCAGGAACGTCTCCTCCAAATTTCGTTCACAAACTCTAAGCGGATCAACGGGAATCAATCTCACACTGAACCATAAACATGAATTAGGGTTTACCCACGAATTCTATTATAACTTTTGATACACGCATATATATATCTTACCAATTTTTGACATGCTGTCATAATTAGAGCTAGTAATATCTCCATAAAATATCATCTTAAAATACTTTAGGAGTCAACGGGAATCATCAAAACACCGAGGGGGCGGAACAGTTCTCGGGTAGATAGACACAGCTTCACTAAAACATCTACACAGGGAGCATACGGTGGAATCTTGGCACGATCTACATATTTTTGGATTCCTATCGAAAGCACGGTTTTAACGCTAGCAACCACGACTTATACAAAGGTTGTATGTGAGAGTTATGGTTGTTTGAAGTTGACATAGTGATGCTGGTTATTTTCTGCGGGTATAGGCTACGAAAAGAAGAGGGGGGGAGGCCGAATGATTAAGAAAGAAAGCAAGGGTTTTATTTATTATATGTATATGGGTATGAGAGTAACTAGGGTTTGGGCTTAGCTAATTAGGTGGGTTGCGTGATCTACAAACCCGATCCATATCTGAATGACTAACGAATCCTATTGTGTAGTTCTATAATCAGAAATCCCATAACAATTCAATCGAATTCCAATAAAATATTAATAAACCCCTCAATTACATTATAAAACGTAACACCCTTAATTATTTAAGTTCCCAAAAATACGGGGTGTTACAGACTTTCCTCCTTAAATCAAATCTCCTCCTTAATTAAATAGATTTCACAAAACTCTTTACACTTCAAATTTTCTCAACCAATTTCTCGCAACCATCATCCATAACTTCCAGCACAGGCGAAAAGTAACGCGAGAAAAGAAATGGGAAGTAAGGATTCAAAGATATAGCAGTAGGGGAAGGAGAAAGTGTACCATCAATGCACTTACTCACAAGGGAGTCGTGTTTAGCTAGAAATGCACCATCAATGCATTTAAGGAAGGAATAGCGCGCAATTATAAGAAATTTAAGCATTGGCACGAAATGGTGCCAAATAATATTACGTGTGCAACGTTAATGCACGAACAATATAACGTGTGCAACTGCGATGCACAAAACAAGTATGTGTGCACCATGAGTGAACCAATTAGGTAAACATGCTTTATCATATAATTTTATCATATAATGACAAAAGAAACATAAGTTCTTATAAATTAGGGTAAAAAAGAAACGCACGTGGTTCTCATCCCCCTTAAAGAAATGGTTCGCCCTCAAACCAAAAGTACTTAATTCGAACAAGTGTGACTAATCTGAACTTTAAATCCACTTTTCACTTGCATTATTTTTCACACCTTGGTAAGGCATCGCAAGGTTTTGTCGTAGTATTCCAAATTCTCTTTCTCATCCTGAAATCAATCATACTTGGTGACGATTCTCATAGATTGTAATTTCATGAATTCTCAGCGATTCAATTTCTGGAAATTCAATGCATTTCTAACATAATATGTCATCGATAACCATAGAACACGTCATTAAAGCAGACCTTTCCTGAAACTGGCCGACGATTCTAACTTGTATCCATTTACCATCCTTTAACGATTTCATATCAATCCTAAGAGTTTTAGTGTGATCTTCAGTACTCCAAACCTCTTCATTTACATTTCGCATGTCAAACCCGTGTCGGAGCGTTCTCATCTCCAAAAGTATTGTGAAATATTGCTCAGTATACCAATAGGTGTCAAGACCACCTTATAAATGCATTTGAAATTTCAACTCTCAAATGATTGGAACTTGCATACCCTTATTACTCAATGCATACGTGCAACTAACCGATACCTAGCTTCATATCCCATTTGTCCAGCAGATTGGATGTTATAGCCTAGTTGGTCAGGCTTGCACCGTTATTCCTTCTCCACCCAAGTTCAAAACATGTAGGGAGCAGACTTTGCTTCCATGAATTCGCTTAATTCAACAGAATGACTTAAACTTTGTCGATCTATATCTTAAACATTCAAGTCATCATCCTTGGTAGTGTCATTGCGAGTATACATAGATCTCGCAAGTCTTTAACCTCCATTTACATCTCCATAATAATTGATCAGTACTAACAAATCACCACAACAAGACCTTGTCATTACTTATAAACCATCTTTTCTCATCTAGTAGAACCCCTTCTTTTATCACACATAAGGCTTTTTAGAGCTCAATACTCATTTCGTCGGACTAGAGATATAAATATCAAACACTTAACTTCCATGTTAGCATGCCAATGTTGTCCGACGCTACAACTTTCAGTTAAATTTTTTATATGAACTTTTGACCTTGAAAACTGTCACTTGATAATTATCCATGCATTCAACTAATCCCATCGTATGTCATATTTTCAATTTTCTCGATTGACCTCTTACTAAAATTGTGGTTTCCACGATTGATGACTATATATATCAACAGAATCATCTCCAGCAGACCATATTCCTCTTACTCATTGGGTTACCTGAAACCGACTTTACTTATCTGAATTGTAACTTTGTAACCTGAAAACTTCAACGTACCTGCCAATCCATGTGAATATAGCCCTTTTCTATTTGAAGTAGTTGGCGATAATTTTCTAACCCCACAAGAAAGCCTTAGTGTCATGTCGAAGGCACTTAGTCGCATTTAGCAGACATCAAGATGTAGTCATACTCGTTTGCCTTAGCCATTCAGCGAAACCTTTACTCTTCTTTGATCCAAAAACCCCATTCTTACCAACGTATACATAACATGAAACAATCTTATCAAGTAAAACCCACATTAACTTTACGTCGTGATTGTCTCCATGAGTAGTTTTCCAGGTCATCCTTAATACTCTTTTGTTGTCTCCTTGTCAACCTTTTTACACACCACTTTCAAACTAGTTGATATATGATCTAGTTTCTGACTTTCTCATATATAAGGTGTTTGATCAACGAACGTCATAGGGTTCTTTATTCAACAATTTCAACCAATTTACTCATAACCCATGAAATTTTTATTCGTTCTGTACTCATTAACCCAATACATCCCAAAACCATTCTTTAACCCATTGGCAGAATCACAACGTCCTACAATTAATATCCCAAGTTATCGCACTACAAGTGCCGGGTTCTTTAATGTTTGAAACAATGTTTTTACCACGAGTTGCACTTACATTTAACCAACTTACTCACACGAGTAAACATTGCCAAACCAGACCAATTTCCTTAGCTTTACCATGACCAAATCACACCTTAGTAAAATAGATTCAACGCCTTGTACCTACCACCAACATCCACAGCTCAAGCTTATTAGTAATTTGAACCCAAAATCAGTTACAATCGGGACAGACGACCCTTAGAAATTTACCAATACAAGGTACAAAACCATCTGAAGATTATTTCGAAAACCATAAGCTTTTACCATTGTTAGCACTGTCCTCTCATTTTCTACATTGCAATTAAGTGTTATCAACTCAACACCATACAACCAGCTGATTAATATACTACCTCGTTCTCCAGCTCAACTTATCCACCCATCAGTTACGATTTAACATATACATACCATAAGACCATCAACGGCAAGAGTTTAATCTACAACCTCCATCACCGAATCATAGTGACTCTTATATCATACAAGCACCAAATTGCACTCTTAGTAGCTAAATTTGGTGAGGGTAAACATGTCCTTAAAATAACACTCCTTAGTCCATAGATCACAAAAGACATATACTAATGTCAAATCCATAATTCAACTCACCATCATTGTCAAACAGAGGTTCAAAACTTATTGTGTATCTCGAGTTCAACTTGTCTTCCTTACTTCATTTCACAGCCTGTAAGTGACTACTGTTTGAAATAGGAGTCCTTTAGCGTAAATCGAATAATTTTTATATGTGTATGCCCAACTTATTTTACCCATAGTATGTCTAAAGCCTTATCATGAGTCAACACTTTTTTTTTTCGTGCCTTAGCATGTATCAATTTCCTTTACTTGAACATTTCCTTTACTTGAACATATACCCAAATAATTCATCTTAAAATCCCTCAATCGGTGATGGTAACAACTTAGTAAGTGTAGTTTCCATGTACAATAGTTTGTTCACTTATAGTATTGTAGACTTTCAACCTTAAATGTCATTGTTATGGCACAATGTACCATTTCCTCCCTTCCTAATCCTACACCTTAGTGTTAAAAGTCCATAGACGATTCATATCCGATCCCCAATTAATCGAGTTGTTCCAAAATTTTAGCATGTAGACACCCAACGGTTGTGAGGATGCTTGACAAAACGGCCAAACTCCATAGTTGATGCCAAAATCATAGCCTTTTATCAATCAATCGAGTCATATCCATAAATTTCGAAATTGTTTAGCCACTAACGTTGTCAAGAAATTCTTGAATCTATTTTCCTTTAATCTTCTTCATAGTATAAATCACACTAATTTAAGCATGTGCAAACGACTGCTTGATCTTTTGGAGTTGGGTCTTCCTACAATAGTCCATCCTTGACTTGGGATTAACTGTACTTTTGCATGTCTAGCAACTAATTTCTCAAGGTACATCCAAGAATCGTTCCTCATTATATATCGAATAATGTCCAACACTTTGTTTACATACCTTCCAACTGAAATTCATATAATAAGGTTCACAAGTCTGTCAACAACTCATTCTCTTGGTTACCAGAATTGTTCCGCATTATTTTAATGATAGTCATCGATCAAATACGCAGTGTAGAACAACATTTCAGGGCACCTTCCACCCTTATTGAAAGTGGTTTACATCAACAAGGTAGTGAGCGATAAATAACTGTAATGAACGCAAAGTTACTATTCGTCTCGTCTAAGTTTAACTTTTCGGAAATTTTTTTTTTTTAGTTTTTTTTTTTTTTAGGGGCACACGACTCGTGTAAAAATAAGGCACAAGTCGTGGCCAGGTCAGTAGCTCCTTCGGAACATGAATAAACAAGCACGAGTCGTGCCAAGTCGGGTTGTTGAAACAATTCACAAATAATTCATCACAACACAATTAACATATAGTTTCATCAACGACTTTATTCCAAATATAACCGTAGGGGTATTATCCCCTATCCAAAGGTACGCAATTACAAGACTCCAACTAAAATCGTAAGTAACGAAACATACAATCCTCAAAATCAAGTCGTTGGTATCATATATCAAAAATAATGACGTGGATAATAAACTCAATGATTAATTTCCTCATAATAATGCCCCGTGAAATATCACTCAACAAGATCCGAAAAGCAATACTTAAAGCTCCAATCATCGAGATTATGATCAAGGTTATATAGGGTTTCTCTTGTTCTTAACACATCTCCCAAGGAAATAAACGTTGGTCGATTCAATCAATTCCTCATACTCATTCTCACCAACAAACAGAGTAGTGTACTCGGAAACAATTCTTATCATCATTTAACCCATATAATAGAAGAATGAATGATATACGGGATCCTCTAAACTTGCGTACGCTCAACTCACTTATAAACTCACCATTACTAGTCCTTTCTTCAACTTTCACCTTTCCTTTAAGGTAGCCAAGGTTTCTCACCTATAAGGGGTGACATTGTTAGATGGAGTAGCATGAGTTATTTCTAAAGGGTTAAGCATAGCATAGGTGTTATGGGTAGGAAAAGAGGAAGTAAATGGGTGTCTCAAAACCTTTGGTTAACAATATATCACACACACTAATCCAACATGTTCCACTTTATATCTCATCTTCAAAGACAATTTTTCTTTTTTTGATAACGGTAAGCGTTAAATAAACAAGTCCACAATATCGTCGATGTCATTCTTTAATACAACCTCAAAGATCATTACCATCTTATTTAACTCATGATAGTCACAATTTTCTTTCAAATAAACCTCTAATCACCCTCAACAGCTCAACATCACAAGCTAAGTGATACGGCTACAATATGAAGAAGCTAAACATATGAACTTGTCCTCGAAAAATATAACTCAATGTGCCATTAAATTATATCGATATCAAAGATAATCTCCAAAATGACGTTCTCACAATAAACCATTCTAGCCACGTAGCATAGCGCAATAGTCATCCGTAGTATGTAGTCATAACCTCAAAAGTTAGCTCAAAAACTCCGTAATGTAATACAAGAAACACATAGCACGTAGCACATAACATGCGAATGTATGCACCCAACCAAAACCCCATTTGAACTTTTGAAAACGTTGTAGAAATCGTTTGTAAACTCAACTAACCAGAGCCTAAGGCTCTGAAACCAACTTTAACAACCCTAATTTTTGACTAATGATAAACGTCTTTATTTAGGATTGTTATGCCGCAGTTGACTACCAAGTCAAGTGCAAGGCTAAATATATTCAAAACAACTCTAATAAATAATCTAATAACGGAATGGACAGCGGAAGACTTGTAGCTAAGCTTACAAACTTTGAAAGCCAAAACAAATGATAAAATAACAATCGTTCCAAATGTATAATGTTGGACGACTTCTATTCAAACTAGGCCCATGATATGCATAACGTCCAAGCAAGCAAAACAATCAACCTTCAAAACCTGTCAACTGCACCATTGAAGATGATACAGGCCCCACAAATATGGTAGGGAACAAACCAGAAAAGAACGTCATCAAAGGCCGAGTAAGAAGTTTAAGCAAAAAAAGTACAAAATAAAATACGCGCCATAATGGCGCGTAGCTAACAATCAAAGAAACAAACCACGCAAAGAAGCGAAGAAACAAAGAAATGCGCTGAACACGACTCATCCGAAACCGGCACGAGTCACAAAGGATAGCGGAGTACACGACTCGTGCGGAGTCGTGCACGACTCGTGTGGAGCGCAGAAGCACGTCCTCCAACACGGTCATGTCGTTATTACATATGTTATTTGCTTTCGAGCATTCTTTTCTTTAGTAAATGTATATGGCCTTCGTCAGGTCCCTCATGGACAAGGGTCCTACCCCAAGTTATCCCACATCTAGAGTTACTGTGAAACTACCCTAAAGACTCGAGTGTGCACACCCCTCGCTAGGAGGACGGTAGGACGCACTTTCCCTAGGAGGAAGTCAATTAGAAGGTTGGTAGCTGATCTCCAACCTAGAAAATGTACCTTGATCAGAGGTTAATAAAAACATGTCCCTAGGACATGGTGACGGTGCAAAGTCCGTCCCTCTAGATGGGTTCGCATAATTGATTTGATTCTTTTATCTTTCAAGTACATTATTTTCGTGCATGCGCTCTTTCAATTTATAAACGGCCGTAGCCGGAAACAATAGACGATAAACTCAATGAAAATGAGCGATATAACAATCATGACATTATAGAAGCATGAATAAACAATGGGAAACAATAGAGGTTAGAAAACCAATTGATCAACATGAAACGATAGTGGAAGCTCAAGAGAATGATATTGAAATCAAGCTTAAACTTTGGATGATCAACGTTCTTACCTTTCAACGTTAATCCTTAAATCAAGCTCTTCTAACAAAGTGTATGAACTAAACCTCCTTGAATCCACAATATAGGTGCCCAATGAATCACAATCTCAATCGATGATCCCCTAATTCACAAGGTACATCTATAAGCCATAAATCTCATAACTAACACTAATCCATCATGAATCCAAAAGGAGACAGTAGCAAGCAAACATGAATGACGTCTACCTCCGACATCAGATCATCACCGAGTTTAAGTATGTCATAAACAGTTATGTCAGGAACGTCTCCTCCAAATTTCGTCCACATCTCTAAGCGGATCAACGGGAATCAATCTCATACTGAACCATAAACATGAATTAGGGTTTACCCACGAATTCTATGTATATAGGTATGAGAGAAAGAAAGCAAGGGTTTTATTTATTATATGTATATAGGTATGAGAGTAACTCGGGTTTGGGCTTAGCTAATTAGGTGGGTTGCGTGATCCAAAAACCCGATCCAAATCCGAATGACTAACGAATCCTCTTGTGTAATTCCATAATTAGAAATCCCGTAACAATTCAATCGAATCCCAATAAAATATTAATAAGCCCTTCAATTACATTATAAAACGTAACACCTTTAATTATTTAAGTTCCCAAAAATACGGGGTATTACAGATGATTTTGCCAAGGCAAATTGGTATCTTCCAAGGCAAATCTTAATCATCAATCAATACATAATAATAAGGGAAATTTTCCAATATACCCCTGAGTTTCCCGAATTTTTCAGGTATACCCCTTTGGTTCCGAGCTGTCCAGCGTGCCCCTGAGGTTTGCAAAATGGGGTTTTTTTGTGTGTTTTTCACTAACGGACGCTAACGCCGTTAACCATCTTGATGAAATTTGTTTTTTTTTTTTTTTTACCAAATAACCAACATAATATAATTATTTTAAAAAAAAGACCAATTTTCTCTCACCTCCCTCCCCAACCCCGCCATCCATCCAACCAGCCCCTGCCCCACCGCCTCACCACCACACCCCATCACCGACAACCACCTGGGGCACTTCCACCACCACCAGCAGACGCGGGTCCCTCCCGCGACCACACCACCATCGCCGTCTGGGTCGCCAACCGCCGTTTCCCCCTCAAAGACCTCTCGGCCAGCGTTTCTCTCTCCCTTTCTCTCTCCTCTCATCTCTCTGATCAAATCAATCGAATAATCAAAATCATGATGATGGGAAAAGTTTCAATGCATTCTAACGTCGATTGCTTCCTCAATTGTACTATGCCCGTCGTACCCTCCCAACAACTCCCCAAGGTTCGTACTTTTTTATCTGGGCATTGTTTATTTCCTCAATTATGAGGAGTACCCAGATCTGGCGACCCAGACGACGGTGGTGGTGTGGTCGCGGGAGGGACCCGCGTCTGGTGGTGGTGGTGGAGGTGTCCCAAGTGGTTGTCGGTGATGGGGTGTGGTGGTGAGGCGGTGGGGCAGGGGCTGGTTGGATGGGTGGCGAGGTTGGGGAGGGAGGTGAGAGAAAATTGGTCTTTTTTTTAAAAAAAATTATGTTATTTTGGTTAATTTGTTAAAAAAAAAAAATCAAATTTCATCAAGATGGTTAACGGCGTTTGAGTCGGTTAGTGAAAAACACAAAAAAAAACCCTATTTTGCAAACCTCAGGGGCACGCTGGATAGCTCGGAAACCAGAGGGGTATACCTGAAAAATTCGGGAACCTCAGGGGTATATTGGAAAATTTCCCTAATAATAATGGAGGGATTTTTCAGGGGCCTACGTCGAAAGTTGAGGTTTTCGAGCGACCAGAAAATTCGATTTTATTTTCTTGTGTTTTGAGAGAGTCCACGTTTTTTATGAGAATTGGAAGGTTTATGGTATATTTTCCTAATTATATCTATCATAATCTAATTCTAATTCCAATTCTAATAGAAGTTAAACAATCAGTTAGATATAAATAGTTGAAGTCCTAGATCAACATGCACAATCATAATGTCTGGTCATATATAATCAGCTGGCTACAATAAGCTGGTAAAGTATTGACTTGCAAGTTTTAAATTGTTCATTATTTTACTACGATTTTGGATGCATATTCGATATAAACAATTTTTGTAGTACCTCATAATAAAGTAATAAATCACATAATAATAAAGTTGGAGGACGTAGGAGTTTCATAAGTTTAAATCAGGTTAGGATTATATTTTAAATAACATTAGTAGTAGTAGTAATAATAGTAGTAGTACTTGTTCAAAAAAAAAAAAAACAGTAATAATAGCAGTAGTAGTAGTAGTAGTAGTAGTAGTAGTAGAAGTAGAAGTAGTAGTAGGAGTCAGAGCAAGAGTATGGAAGAGTAGGAATAAACGAATAGTAGTACAGGGTAGTAGGAGTAGAAGTAGTAGTCGTTGTAGTAGTATAGCATTATTAGGAATAGAATTAGTATAGAGTAGTCGTCCGAAAAAAAATAATCCTACTACGTACATTGAAAATTGGAGAATTGCAGTAGTAGTAGTAGTAATAGTAGTAGTAGTAGTAGTAGTAGTAGTATGTAATAGTAGTCGAGTAGTAAAAGGTTCTTAAAGTTTGAATCATATTTTTATGCATGATCTTAATAATTAGTAGATCATCAGTAGTACATAATCATTTTGGGAATAAGGTTTGATTGTTGTTGTTGTTGTTGTTGTTGTTGTTGTTGTTGTAGTATCAATAGTAGCAGTAATTTTACAGTTGTAGTTGTAGTAGTAGGATTGTATTCTTACCTAATTGTCTAGGCTTCTATTTATGTGTATACTAGCTAATGCTCCCAAACTTTCTATGGACGTGTTTAAATTTTTGGGGGAGTTAAATTTTTAGTTTGCCGCATCATCACTATGATAATATTATGATCATCACTATAGTTTGTTTCTTCTAGAGCATGCATTGAAGAGAATTCATTGTGATCTAATTCTACTTAATATACTATAATACCAACTATTTCACAGCTTTCTATTTGTGTGCATACATATATGCTGACAATGCTTTTTGGACGGCTTTCTACAATCCAAATGAGCGCAAGGTGTTTGTTGCTCGTGATGGTGTCTTTTTGGAAAGAGATTTCATTTCCAAAAAGGCAAGTGAGAGTAGTAGTGTGTTTCTTGAAGAAATTCGAGATGAGCAACAAACGGATGTGATTGGTCCCACATCAGAGACGGGCTGGCCGGATTCCACCGTCCCTTCGGGGAATGTGGAACAGGCTCAGAGGATGGCGTATTCCACGCGCGAATCCTCTTCCGTTCCACTAGAATCTAATTCTAACGAAGATTCACAAGATGTTGTGACTTCTTCTCCTGTTGCTAATAACCCACGTAGATCGAGTAGGCCACGGGTACCATCGAGAAAATATGTGGATTTTCTTTTGACAGAGAGTCACAATATCTTACTTTTAGAAAGTGAAGAGCCTACCACCTATAAAAAAGCTTTGATGAGTGCTGACTCCGTAAAATGGCTTGACGCCATGAAATCTGAGATGGATTCCATGTTTGAAAATCAAGTATGGGACTTGATTGATTTGCCAGATGGGGTAAAACCTATCGGTTGCAAATGTGTTTTTAAATTGAAAACAGACAAGGATGGAAACATAGATGTTTTCAAAGCAAGATTAGTTGCAAAGGGTTTTAAGCAGATTCATGGTATTGACTATGATGAAACTTTCTCCCCAGTTGCAATGCTTAAATCCGTCCGGATACTCTTAGCGATTGTAGCTCATTACGATTATGAGATCTGGCAGATGGATGTCAAAACAGCCTTTCTTAATGGTTATTTGAAAGAGGATGTGTACATGACACAACCTGAAGGTTTTGAGGATCCAAATAATCCTAGTAAAGTATGCAAACTTCAGAAATCTATTTATGGATTGAAGCAAGCATCTCGGAGTTGGAACCTTCGCTTTGATGAGTCGGTCCAATCATTTGGCTTTCTCAAATGCGAGGGAGAACCCTGTGTGTATAAGAAAGTTAGGCCCTGTTTGATAGGACTTATTCTCAGATGAATTCACATCAGATCAGAATCATTCAGATCAGATCAGTTCAGTTCAGAAATATTCAAATAACTATCTATGTATTTGGTCCATAATTGATACTAATTCGTTGAAATTCAATCAAATTTTCAACCAATTCAGATCAGATCAGAATCATTAAGATTAGATCAGAATCATTCAGATCAGATCAGAATCATTCAGATCAGATCAGTTCAGTTCAGAAAGATGCAGTCCTATCAAACAGGGCCTTAGTGGGAGTAATGTTGTCTTCTTGATCTTGTATGTAGATGACATACTTCTCATTGGAAACAATATTCCTATGCTGGAATCTGTAAAGGTTTGGCTTGGAAAATGTTTTTCAATGAAAGATTTAGGAGACGCAGAGTACATTCTTGGAATCAAAATCTATAGGGATAGATCCAAGAGGATGATAGGACTGAGCCAAGGAACTTATATTGATAAAGTTCTTAAGAGGTTCAGCATGGAATACTCTAAAAGAGGTTTTCTACCTATGCAACATGGCATACGTCTTAGCGAGACTCAGTGTCCTAGAACACCTGATGAGCTGAAACAGATGAGCTCGATTCCTTATGCGTCAGTCATAGGATCGATCATGTATGCTATGATTTGTACTCGCCCAGATGTTTCATATGCTTTAAGCATGTGTAGCAGATACCAATCACGTCCTGGTGTACCACACTGGAATGCAGCTAAGAACATTCTGAAATACTTGAAAAGGACTAAAGATGATTTCTTAGTGTATGGGGGTGAGGATGAACTTATCGTTGAAGGATATACCGATGCAAGCTTCCAGACTGACAAAGATGACTCCAGATCCCAATCTGGATATGTTTTCCGTCGGAATGGAGGAGAAGTGAGCTGGAAGAGTTCAAAGCAGAGCACGGTGGCTGATTCTACAACTGAAGCTGAGTACATTGTTGCTGGTGAAGCAGCAAAGGAAGCTATTTGGATGGTGAACTTTATTGGTGAACTTGGTGTTGTTCCTAGTGTTGCTTACGGAATAGACCTTTATTGCGATAATAATGGTGCTATTGCTCAAGCAAAAGAACCAAGGTCTTATAGTAAAGCCAAACATGTGCTCAGGAAATTTCATATCATTCGCAAGTTTGTCAAACGAGGAGATGTGAAACTTTGCAAAGTACATACGGATGCTAACATTGCAGATCTTTTGACTAAACCTTTACCGCAATCAAAGCATGATAGTCATACTCGAGATATGGGTATCAAACACGTTGGAGACTGGCTTTGATTTTGTATGATTTTGAAATTATGAATTTGTTCATGGTTTGATTTATACACTACGATTATGTTTATTATTATTGCGAAACATTGTTTCAGAATCTATTTAACTATGGTTTAGAAATTAAATATTGTCCAAAATAATTTATGATTTCAAATAGGTTTGTCAAAATGTTATTTGACAAATGAAACCCTATTTAGTGAACAGAAATTATAAATTAGATTTGAGTCCCTAGTATAAGTCATTTGTAATGGACAGACTAATGACACGGAAATACTAGTTTGTAAGTTGATTGATGGTGCTGTTTCATGGACCATAGGGACATTGGATGTCTAGTCGATTACATGGATATATACTAGATAGCATATGTTGGACTGACCCACTGTGCAATTCCGTAAATTACATTTGAAATTCGTACGGATTATTATGGTAAATTCCTCAGACATGAGTGCATCATTTCTCTTATGAAAGGATTGGTATGTCTTTGATCTTGCTCAACGTCATGCTGTAAAAGGGGACTATAAAGGCAATGATTGGGGCTGCTAAAAATTAAGTGGGAGTAATGGGTGTACACGATTAGAGAGTCCTCCTAGGTGATAGGAATGGTGTCCATGCCACTTGAAGAGTAGGAACTGAAAATGCATGGTTGTGCTCGAATGGATTACATGTTAATCATTCGTCTTGTAGTTCAACTCAGATTTCAAGGAACGATTTGATTGATGATATGAAGGATATGTGATATTGCAATATATTCAAATCAGACACTAAGAGATGAGGGAATTCATATGACACACTTGCTCTAGGACAAGTAGGAGATTGAAGGATCGTGTCCTTCGATCAAGTGTCATTTCCGATAATAACGAGGATTATATCACGAGGATATTATATTCGGTAATATTAGGTGGTCGTAGTGTTTTGCTAGAAACCAACTATGATATGTTGGTTTAATGATTAAGCCGACTACTAACTATTACCGAGTCCTACGGGGTCACACGCTTAGAGTCTCGAACCAGGTCTAAGACAATAGTATCTAATGGGTTATTAGTTATTATTGGGCTTAGGGTTTTACTGAGTGATTAGGTTATTTACTGTATTAAATATACTCAGAGTATATATGTACAGCAGAGCAGTATTACGTAATACACAACATACAGAGTAATTGACTCAAAACCTAAACCTAATCACACGTACAACACACAACCTCCTCAAGAAAAACGTGAGACTGTCTCCCGGCGTTCTAGCAGACAAGACTTGAGGAATCTGGTTCGGTGCTCACGTGGACTGAGTAGAGGGGTCGCATTTGGGATCTTGTTCCTCCTCTAATCTGAGCAATTGTTACACGCATCAAGAGGTATGATTAATTGTATCGGTCCTATTAATCTATGTATGGGATCTTGGGTTAGATGCACGAAAACCGTTTTCCAAATTCCGCACTTTTAGCATCTAAAACCCTATAGTTATTACCCTTCTATAACTTGGCCATTACTATTCACGAACATGGTTTAGAACTTGATCATTACGATACACAAACATGGTTTAGAACTTGGTAATTACAATACACAAACATGGTCATTACCCTTATATAACTTGGTCATTACGATACACAAACATGGTCATTACCCTTGTAAAACTTGGTCATTATTATACACAAACATGGTCATTACCCTTATACAACTTAGTCATTACTATAAGTAAACGTGGTCATTAGCGTTATATAACTTGGTCATTACTATACACAAACATGGTCATTACCCCTATAGAACTTGGTCATTAATATATATACACAAACATGATCATTACCACTATATAACTTGGTTATTACTATACACAAACATAGTCGTTACCCTTATAGAACTTGGTCATTACTATACACAAACATGGTCATTATATATCTTTTTATAAGTTGGTCATTACTATACACAACGTGGTCATTACCTTCTAAAATTTGGTAATTACTACAAGGAAACGTGATCATTACCTTAACGAAATTGGTCATTACTATAACAAAACTAATCATTACCTTATTATTGTTATTATTATTATTATTTATTTTATTATTATTATTATTATTATTATTATTATTATTATTATTATTATAATTATTATTAAGATTATTATTATTATTATTATTATTATTATTATTATTATTATTATTATTATTATTATTATTATTATTATTATTAAGATTATTATTATTATTATTATTATTATTATTATTACTACTACTACTACTACTACTACTACTACTATTATAGAAGAAATTTCAAGCACACATTTTGTGACCACCATTTACGTATAAACTTTCCAATTTCTTACCTTCATTTCGCTCTCCACAATTGGTCCAATTAATTTGGGGATTTGATTTCATATATATGATGGCCACCACACGAACCACCACAAACACCGCCGTCAAAACCTCAACCTCCACCTCCCGCATCCGAAATCCCAACCAAATTCCTAATTTTTTCCCCAAAATCTCGCCTCCCAATTTCCTGGGTCATGACTCGCGAATCGATTTTCGATGCCGATAGGTGTGCGCGGAGGAGAGGAGACGAGGGCGCGACGAGGAGGTCGCCGGCGACATGCCGTCGTGGTGGCTGTATCGCCTACAGGGAGTCAGACATGTGGGGCGGTATTTAAGGCAATTTTTCACCTCCATTTTCCACCTTGATATCGCATCTCAATGTTTTCTCGTACGATCTTTCCTTATTTTCTTTCTCCTCCCAGGTCTATTGTGCTCGATAACATTCCTTCATAAACTGTAATCCAAATACTACCGGTCTACTCGGCGATTTCTTACATGTGATATCCTCGATAAAATAAAACACATTACCAAAATATAACATGTACAGATTCCGGTCGGCGATTCGGACTTGTTACCATATACCAATCCTTCAAATAATTTCCTACTATACCAACCAAAATAAGTTTTACTATTATCCCGAATCCTTTCAAATCACATCGTATCCATTTTGCATGTCAAACGTGTGTTGGGGTAGTCCCATTTGCCTAAAGTGTTGGGACTTACACCTTAATATACCAATGGGTGTCGAGATCATCGTATGATTTGCATCTGAATCTCAACTCACAAATTATTGGAACTTACATGATCTTACTACTCAATGCCTACAGACGGTTGGCCAATTCTTAGTTCTTATTCCAAGCTAAGTATCATTCACCTTCTTGTTTCTATGTATGACTTACTTTCACAAAACAGATTGACCTGGCCCCTTAATTGTAAACGACTCAAGTCATCACTCTCGTTGTGTCTTATCGACCTCAAAACAGATCGACGTAGTAACCTATTACTCTCCATCTTCATCACTAAAATTACTAACCCTCATTGAAATTTTACCCCGGCTAGATCTTATCGCCATCTAATAGTTATGTGATCGCACTAACTAGACTCCTTTTTCTTGCTGATCATAACTTCACTTCGAGTTTTATTCTCCCTTGATGAATCCAAAGGTTTGAGGGTTGGTCTCCTAGTCCTTCTCGTTGGTTACTCAATCCATAAGTTACAACAATTTCTAACCAAAGCCATCGTGGTGGTTGTCAGGAGAGAGGAGTGGCGAAGGGGAGGAGAGACAAGGTGTCTTAGATGGGAGAGATGAAGTCACGGTGTGTTGGAGAAAGTGTGGAATGCATGTTTGGGCTTTGGGTTGAATTTAAAATATTGGGCCAACTAATACATTGCAGTTTGAAAATGTGGACGCAAGGTACGATGCTCATGGTACCCTTGGGGGTATCATGAATTTTCCTGCAAACTAGTACTCCTTGTCTAGTCTGGTATATATTCATCTATAGAACAGTATATATTTTTTGTTTTTCCTGATGCCGTAAACTTTTTTTTTCTGCCCTAATTCCGGCAGCTTTCGTGTAAGTGGTGGCTATTTTTCTGTCTCACTGTTCAGCACCTAAACATCCTCTATTGTATAGTAAGAAATAGAGGTCGATCGTATCATCCTATGTATGTATTGAACAATTGTTGTACAGTTCAGCAGAATGTAAGAAATATCACATTATTCTGGTCATGTACCAAATATAAAGGGATGTTTATCATTATAATGCAAAGAAGTTCATCCATTTCATACAATTCCTATGTGACAGATCTAAACAAAACATAGATGACGTGAAGAATCGAACAAGAGAACCATGCATTAATTGTGTAACTATGAAGCTTAATTATATGATTAGTAAGTAGTAACACACATTTTTACGAGCTCAATTACATCCATACAAAACTGAACTGTAAAAAGACTCAAAAGTCAAGCTGCGCAGGACATTGACTAGAATGCTCGATAAAGTGACACATACACTAACCGAGACCTTCTGTTGAATCTTTGCAGCCTTTATCCAAGGTGACCTCACTACACGATCAATAAGCCCATACTCAAGAGCCTCTTGCCAGTCTTCATTAATCCGACATCGCAAAACAACGATCAAATCAGTAGGAAGATAGGGCAGAAGACACTATAAATCCTTGCAAACTGAAACATATCATCTCAAAAAGGCAACGATGATGAATTCAGATCAGTAGACAGCAATATTTTTTTTCGAAACGGGTAGCATAGATAAGCATAAACTAATCAGATTACAAGCGTCTTTAGGTTACAGAGCCATAATCAAAGGCTACTTACACCCCCCGGGTCAATGTCCTCCCCTAGGTTGAAGCGGGGAACAAAAGTATCGTTTTCATCAAAATACATATGAATAGTAAGGGGAGGAAGTAGACAGCAATATGAATAACTTCCTTCTCACCTATCATAGCCACGATGAATCAGTAGCCACAATGAAGATGGGTCGACGCTCGTGGTCAGCTTTCCCGACAATTGAACAATAGCCAAACCCGAAAAATAAAGACACTGACCGGCAATTCCGAAGAACGACGATCGATAATTCCAGCTAGGGCAATGATGCTACACAAAGACAAAGAAAGAAACCCAATGAAATGGAAATTTAAGGAGGAAAACCCACAGATACATCAGGTCAAATTCTAGCAAATGATATTAGAACATTAACAGGAACAAAATTCAACCAAAATACAACCCTAATTTAACATCATTGATTCAAACTCAGCTCTACAATTGATTAAATCAACCAGGTATAAACAAAAGCATTACCTAATCCACAAAATCAGTTTGTTCGTCTGAACCAATCTCGCTTTTGTCTCAACTCGCCTCAACCTCTTTGTAGAAGAACCCATATACTATCCTGCAAAAGCATTAAAATCGAAATATATTCTAATGACAAACCTAGAATTCAAGCTCGAGTGGTGTCGATTAGTATTGATTTTGCCGAGATTTTAATGAAGATTTGCTGTTATTTTTTTCGAATCAAAAAATTGAAAAGGGGCTACATACCATATTCTTCTGGCAACAAAATTTCCTGTCGGAGGTAATCGGCTTGGCAAAAGTGGAAGACAAAAATGCGGGCACAACAAAACCTAGAAATGAATCAAGATGGAAAGATATACTATGGATAATCGATCACATAAACACGCAAAATGCAAAAAAACAAAGAGCTCAAAAATGTAGAGGTGCTTATCTTGATGATCAAAACACTCGAGTTAGTGAGCGATCTGATTGCAAGTCGGATCGAGCAGCACATTGTAGAAACAATCAGGATCTGAAAATATAGCAAACCACAATAAAAATCAAACCAACAATTATCAAAAAAGAAATATCAATCAATCAAGCAAAAACAATTAATAACAAAGTCAAAGCAAAAATAAATCAAAAACAATCAACAACTTTAACAATTACTTACCCAAAAAGATCGAAAGACGTCGAATGATGAGCAAGAGGAAAGATAAAGAGAATGAGAGTGAGATAAAGAATCAAGGGAGGCACGCATTAGAGAGAAAGCAAGAGCGGCAGATAAGGGCTGAAAGGGACGGTGATCATGAACGCAAGGAGCGCGACTTCACCTCAGCCCTTCGATCCTTCCTTCACTGTTCACGGTGAATAGTCATTTGCTCGGCGTTTAATGGGGAAGAAGGCCGCTTTTTTTGTCAAAAATACGTGCGTTGCAAGAAGAAAACCCTGCGTTATGGAGGTTTGGGGATGGGTTTTATTATAATAAAAAAAATAATGAATGAATGAATTCGAATTGAAGATGCTTTACCTCTCTCATGGTGGGACGAACAGCTTGTTCAAAACGCACACATGCCCCCGCGGCTCTCATGACACACATGACTTCCTCCTCGATGCGGTCGTGGAGATTGACATCGATGATGTTTTCATAACCAGCATTCGTGCGCAAGGCCTCTCGAATCTGATTTTTTGGCTATACACAAATTACAGAGAGTAAGAAAGCAGAGTATATTCTGAGTTATATTGAAACTAGTTATATACTAATATACAATGAGGAGATCTTCAAGCAACCTACCTACGTAATTCTAGTAACAAGGCAAAATAAAAGATCTGTTTACAATATAGGATATGAACATGATAATTACAGTAGAGCAAGAATCGGATGTCCCTCAGTCAATGGATATCCCTGAGTTCAATCAAGGGGCATTTGGTTTGCATGGAAGAATGAAAACGAATTGGTAATCGAGTGGAGTAGGGAAAGAAATCAATAATGATTCATTGTTAACCTTGTTTGGTTAAGGTGCCTTAGGTTTTGCAACGCTTTCAAGGCCTAATGCAACAGTTTTTGGGGTGTTGTAATATGTCATTTATGTAGTAGTGTGAATGGCAGTCTCCAAATTTTAGAAGACTTTTCATGACGTTGGTGTTGCTCAAAACACCCAATGACGAGAGAATAGTGCAGATGTATTTGAGGTCATATTTGTCGGCAACTGATTGGGACAATTGGCAGAACTTTCTCTGAGTAATGACGTACATCATCTATGCCATGGTGAACCCCTTATATTGATCGATGAGATGCGCCACTTGCGAAAGGGGAGTAAGCTCGAAACCCAAATCAGGCTCTTGCTGAGTGACACCATGGTTGTCAAGTAAAGCAACCAAAAGCGTAAACAAGTCCGAAAAGATATTGACACAGTCTGCCTCTACTGCACGACCATGATCAGATGTTACCAAGTATATCCGACTGATTGTCTCTACTGCCTCGAGAATAATCTGCATTGCCAAAATTGTTTGAGCAATCAGAATCCATAAAAGAATGAACAAGGCAGAGGGTGGGGGGTAGGGGTGAACGGACAATATGACTTCAGCAACAAAATTTGATCTCACTTTTCTAAAGATCAAATTGATATGTTACGATGGCATAAAAAACAAAAGGTGCAAAAGGCCATACCTTAAGAGCTGCACCAGTTGCTTCGCAGGCGTTCCTTGTGGCTACTATATTACCCATTTTAATTTGCCCACCAAATCACAATTCGACATATTAAGACGAACCTATATTAATGAGAGACAACAACTATTTAGCAAATATTTAGCTATTGCCTTGCGTAACGGCCTTCTTACGGCACGGAAACTCAACATTGATCGCTTGCATATTGAAGGCGATAATCTGATTGTCATCAATAGTCTTCGAGATCTCTTTCATTGGCCGTGGACTATTGATGTGCTTATTAGGGACGCCCTATAGCTCCACGGTCATTTTCAGCACGGTATCATCACGCATATCTTTCGCAAAACCAATCAACCTGCCGAATGGGTGGCCAAATGGAGTCAAAACATCTTAGAAACTCATGATATTCCCCTCCCACCCCCGTCCCCCTTTTCATGTATCTTATCGTCAGATAAGTTATGTGATACCCGGGCTAGAAGGGTCACCTAACTTTTGTACTCTTCGCGTACAAAACTAAAAACTGATTAATAAGAGCTCTGATAATGAGAAATTTAGGGTTTTATTACAGTGTAATTGGTCGTGGTAGCCCATAGATCAAGATTTAGGGGTTAGGGTTTTTCAAAGAGATAAAGGGTAGACCTGTAAAAAAACTGACCGCAATCGAAAAACCGCCGAGACCCAACCCGAATTTAACCCGAAAACCCAAACTTATTCAGCCGGACCCGTAGTTATTTAAGAGAAGTACGTAGCAGTGAATCTTAATTAGCGGAACCACAATGAATGCACTAGATTGATTAATTACGTGATTAGTTTAATTATCTAGAGGTGGTCCTTTATAATCTGTTTGGATAAGGGGAAATAGAGGGAAATAGAGGGGAGGGGAAAAAGGATCCCGTGTTTGGATATAATTTTGTAAGGGGAAGGGAGAGAAATGGGGGGATTTGTGTGGATGATTTTCAAATCTAGGGTTTTCAAAAAAAAAAAATGAAAAAATACGCTGAGCGGTGGTGTCTCCGCCCTAGATGGTGGTCGATGGTAAAAGACGGCGGCGTAAATTGGGCGGCTTGGGGAGGGGGAATGGGAGAGGAGAGAGAAAATTAGAGGGATTAGGGATTTGGGTATTATTATTATTATTATTATTATTATTATTATTATTATTATTATTATTATTATTATTATTATTATTATTATTATTATTATTATTATAACATGACACGAAAAATCAAGGATATTTTACAAGAAGTTGGTGGGGAACCGAGATACGATGTGATCCTCCACACCTTTTGTAACAGCCCGATCCACCGTCCGTTGCAACACAACCCAATAAGATAGGAAGTCACCTTATACGCCGTAAATCATCACTTAGGAGGTTTATTTTCCCAATGTGGGACAAACCATTTCCATAAACCACTTTCAATAATACGTAGTGTTACAGATTCCCCCACTTAAAGAACGCAACGTCCGTGTTGCGCCTAAACCAATCCATACCAATAGTTAGAGACCGAAGATCTCCCTCGCTAGATGCCTGGCCTGGGCCTAACTCCAACACCCAGCACGCGGTCGCAAGGTTGCTCTGATACCATCTGTAACAGCCCGATCTACTGTCCGTCAACCCAATAAGATGTGAAGTCACCTTCTGCCCGTAAATCCTCAGTTAGGCTTTAAAGGTAAAGGCCTTGTTTGTAGTATGGTGGTAGAAATCTATTATATACTGATCATAGGAGCCTTATTTTCCCAATATGCGACAAACCAATCTCATAAAGCACTTTCCATAATTTGTAGTATTACACCAATTAGCTATGGTAAAACCAATCCTACCAGGTTCAAATTCAGCCAAGTCCGTCAGAGTCAGGGGCGACGACCCAGTGAAATCGATGCAAACGTAGCACCCTTCGTCCCATGAATAGAGCATCATGTGTGCTGGGCGAAGAGGTCTGCCATCAACACCAACCACGCCAATCTCAACCTCCATTCCAGCTGGGATCCCAGACCGATAACAGATTTTAACCAACGTGCACCGAATTGCATTGTGCCAATGCTTGAGGCCCACCACACCTGTACACGATACAACATGATCCACAAATATATCACCAACAAAGACCCTCGAGCAAGCAAAGCACGGGTGATCCAAGGTGAATAAAGGTACCCTAAGACGATAGCAAAGGACACAACGATAGGTCAGACCATTCATAGTTTAACCCAACCCCGAAGTCATGACCACCCTAAGCCAATCAGAGCTGTGCATACCCTGCTAAGAACCCCCCAAAGCTATTTGTCATGGTGTCAAGGAATAAACGGAAGCGGCATCCCTAGATGTAATAGCCCGATCCACCATACGTCGTAACACAACCCAATAAGATGGGAAGTCACCTCCTAGGCCCATATATCCTCTCGGGGCTCTAAAAGGTGAAGGCCTTGTTGGTAGTAAGATGGTAGGAATCTATTATAAACTGATCATATGAGTCTTAGTTTCCCAATGTGGGACAAACCAACTCCATAATCCACTTTCCAAATTCCGTAGTGTTACAAACTCCCCCACTTAAAGAGCGCGACGTCCCCGTTACGCCTAAACCATTCTATAACAACATCAACATAGGTCCAAGATCTCCCCCGCTAGACGGCTGTTCAGGACCTCGCCCCAGCACCCCGCACGCGGTCGCAGGGTTGCTCTAATACCATCTATAACAGCCCGATCCACCATACGTCGCAACACAACCCAATAAGATGGGAAGTCACCTCCAAGGCCCATATATCCTCTTGGGGCTCTAAAAGGTGAAGAGCTTATTGGTAGTATGATGGTAGGAATGTATTATAAACTGATCATATGAGCCTTAGTTTCCCAATGTGGGACAAACCAACTCCATAATCCACTTTATAAATTCCGTAGTGTTACACTAGGACCCATGTGAAATACATATCTACCAATGTTTTCATAAGTTTGGAGGCAGCGTTCTCACCTGGATTACCTAAAATGTCGACCTCCATAGTCCAATTAAAAACACCAACTACATCAGCAAAAGCAGGCCCTGTAGAGACGACACCAGCGTGCACTACAACAAATGAGCACTTGGGTCACAAACATATTCTTGGCGCAAGTGTAGAGTTCCCGTGGCGAAGGTGTTTGGCCACGGGAATTGCTTCCGTGGCCCAAGTAGCCGTTGCAAGGTAATGGTCACGAGAAAAACCAAAATGTGGCAAAATTTGGGTTTCTTGCCACGAACATTGGCCACGTTAAAATTCGTGGCAAGATTAAATTCCCGTGGCCAATATTTCAACTAGCCACAAGATACCATTCATGGCAAGATTAAATTCCTGTGGCTATGAGTTTTCTACAGAATGGATAATGTCATAGCAAAAGCTTTACTCCCGTGGCCATTCACCACGATCAGTCGTGGCAAAAATCAATGACATTTATTTGTATTCACCAAGACAAAAAAAAATCACATAAGCGAAGATTTGAAACACAAAACTCTAAAAAAAATGTTATAAATTCATATAACATACATAATCTTTTAGATACAAATGTTTTGAGCATCCAATACGATTGTCGAGTCATGTACTAGAAACAAGAAAACTAAATATCAAAGTACATATTGATTCTTTGTCCTTTCTTTTAAACTACATGAAAAACAACAATTTCAAATGACTTTAATTCCGCCATGTAAGATTCTGCTACCGATCGACTCTTCCCTTCTTGCTTCATCAAGGTAGTCACGTCAAAGTCAGGATATTTGTACAAAAGAGAAGCATACTACCAACTAATAACAATGCTTACAATATACTTTGAGTGGATTAATTAACACGACAGATAAAGCCAACAAATATAGGAGTATTCCACTATATAAAATCACACTCAAAGAAGACATGTAAAGACAAGCACAACGTCAACACTGCTACACGCCAACGTCAACACTGCTCTACACCTAAAAATTGAGAACCTGCTCCCCTCTTATCGGGCTCAAACATCATACAACGTCCCTAGAAGCACTATTACAGCATACAAGAGTCCTAGAAACACTATCACATCCAAATATCGAATGGTTCAATCAACTCCGTAAGAGACACAATCAAAATCACACCCTCATTCGAGATCACTGCTCTTACACCTAAAAATTGAGAGCCTACTCCACTCTTATCTATGAAGTGGGCTCAAACGTCATACAACGTCCCTAGAAGCACTACTACATCATACAACAGCCCAAGAAACACTATCACATCCAAATATCCAATGGTTTAATTAACTCCGTAAGAGACACAATCAAAATCACACCCACATCCAAGATCACTGCTCCTACACCTAAAAATTGAGAGCCTGCTCCTAATCCTATCTATGGTGTGGGCTCAAACATCATACAACGTCCCTAGAAGCACTACTTATACAGCAACCCTAGAAACACTACCACATCCAAATATCCAATGATTCAATCAACTCCGTAAGGGACACACCAAAATCACTGCCCTTAAATGCATGGATAGGCTATTAACCATGATATTGGAGTAGTCTTTTTTCTTGCTCATTGAATTAAAATACAAACTTAAAATTTGTAAAATTTGTAATTACCTTAATTAGAAGTACCAATTCCATGTGCCTTCAGTACTTCCAATAACCTTGCCTCCCAAACCTTGTTATTAGCTTCAATCTTTGCGTCCACCTCATTTCTAGTCATTGTTGCCTCCATCTTAGCTTCTTCAGCGTCTCTCCGAGCTTCTTCGGCTTCTTTTCTAGCCTCTTCTGCATCTTTTCTCACCTCTTCAACATTCTTTCTAGCTTCTTGGACAGCAACTTCAGATGTTTTCTCGTCTTCTAAAACTTTTGCAGCAAGATCCAAGCGTGAGGGCTTTACTCCATAATATTGTGTAATGGTCTTACCTCTCCCATAACAACGCAAATAACCATGGGTGTCTTTCCCTAGAACATCCACAAAAATCTGTTCATCTGTTTTTTTATTAAGTTCATCTTCTCTTTCTTTCTTAAGTTTGTTCACCTCATCCTACATACGAGTAAAGTTACAAGAGCATCAGTTCCCAATAGCATTATTTGACACATATTCCAGGGTTATATAGATACATGAGACATAATCATTTCTAGAATTGAATTTCCACGAAAACACAAAGGAAACTGAGATAAGAGGGGAAACATAAGTCAAGCTAAGGAGTGGAGAAGTCTTGGTATGACAGAAATTATCAGGGTGTAACTCATGCACTCACTATTGCTTTTGTGTTGCGAGCTAAATTCTCAACACTGACATTGTCTTTCTTTGATTTCCTTTTACGCGTTTCAAGTAGCACATCTATCCTCGAACACTCACCTCCATTTCTCTTTTTCTGCAATCACATACGACTCATTAATACTACTAGGCGTTAAAAATCAGATTTCCTCTAATGTGGAATATATAATCTCACTCACAATTTCTTCTTTAACACGAGCATGACTTTTTGAACCAGAGTAATGCGGCATTTTGTTCAATGCTCGGCTCTCCTTAGCTTTTGAACTTCGATCATGTTCACATACCACAACTTACATCGGGCAAGGAGTTTCTTTTAATGTTACAAAATGCAGTTCCATCTTAAAAATTACTATGGTAAGATTAACAAACTAGAGGCAACAAACCTGAAACTTTTTGGAGCGCCATAGATTTACCAAGTATGTCCAATCTGATATAGTCATGTCTTTAGGTTTTGCTTTTAACTCAGCCTCCTTTGTTTTCAGTTTCGGTTCAAGAATATACTTGCGCCTCAACTTGTGCCTACTATTTCGGAACAAAGATCTTACATGTCTCATTACATCTTCTTTTCTTAAATCCGGGTTGTCGAACTCAAATTTCTCCTAATATAAGTTAACGAAACCTATAAAGACAGATTGAACATAAAGGAATAAGAAAAAGAGAGTGCATACAAATCCTACCAAGATGCAATTCCATAAGTGATCAAGTGTCTCCGGTTTGTATTCAGTCCAATCTTTGACTTGAATAGGGCATACAACTTTGTTTCTAACTTGTTCCCCAAGAAAGAAGGCAAATAGTGATGCATTTTCACCAATGGGATTACCATTCTCGTCATACTCCAAACAAATCTTCTCTCCAGGAGCGAGGGCAGTAAGTTTTCTACAATAAACATCCCCTCTTTTTCTCTTCGTACGTGAGCCTTTGGAGCCAAAACCGTTTAGTATGACCATACATTTTAACTACTCTAATGCATCAGATTTGTATCTCAATGGTTTTCACTAATACAAACAGATTTATGGCTCAAGGTTATCAAGTATGTGCCACATATATGCAATCAATTTTCATTCTACTCACTACAAACAATACACCAGTAAGATAGTAAGATAAAATGCTGCTCAAACATTGTAATAACAAGCAAACAAGAAATGGCAGTACCAGATTGACTATTAGCAAGCACCATCCGATTTTCTCCATTCAATTGGCCTTGAACTTCACCAGCATTGTGGCTTCTTGAATTACTTTCGGCTCTAACCTCAAGTGTTATATCCGTAGTCTCTTTAGAAATCAAATAGGATCAAGATACATAATATTAGGTATAATAGGCAACAAAAAAGTACTATCACGAGATAAATGTGAACATGCTTATGATAAGTAATTATAATACCCTCTTGCATTTCACTGTCGTCCTCATTAATAGAATCCATGGTGTCATAGTTCTCTGCTAATTCTAACACAAATAAATCATCATAAACACCCATTAGTATACATCATAATTTTAATGGCTAAAAAAAATCAGACTAATAAACAATATACATAATAAGTACCTCTTTCGATACCACTATATTTATTCGCCTCCATTAGCCTCGTAAACTCCTCATTGCTAAAATCTACAATATAAGCAGGAAAATATTTTAAAAGCAATAAAAATAACAGTAACAATATTAAGTGCACAGTGATCTTATTAACAATCAAATACTACCATCAAGATCAATGTCGTCTTGATTATCTTCAGGATCACAATCATAATATTTGTTCTGTTGATGACGACTAATAGCTGCATCAAATAAAAGGACTTAACTTTACTAAGATAAAGATTGAAGACAAAATGGGGTATGGACTAGAGCTACTGAATTTAAATTTACCTTGTTTCTTTTTCTCCAAACTGAAATTGACTGATCTTACTCCATTTTCACTTAGCACTTCTTGTCGTTGTTTATTGTTTTTTTTTTAGCGGCGTTAGCAAGTGATAATGGTGGAATGAAATGGCTTCTGTTCTGTCCCCCCCTTTGTTACAGCTTGTTTTTTCTTCAATGAGGAAAAAGTTGAAGGCCACTAGTAAACAATTTGAGTGAATAACAAGAGTGTACCACAAAGACTGCCTTACATAATGTAAATAGATAACCTTTACAGCCGCTACAAGCTCCTGGTCACACTCACGTTCTCTTCCAATATGATCATTATCCTCATCAAATAAGGGGTCATAATCTTCATTTTCAAGTGCTCTGCTACGTTGTTTATTTTTTCGCTTTTTCTCATTAGTAGAATCTACTAAGCTTGTCATCGAAGCACATATACGCTTGATGTTGAGCGATCTCATTTTCTCCTTATTTGCTTGGATATTCATCAATCTGATATTGTCGTACTCATTTGTTGGAGTTGTATCCTTTCGCGCCTTTTTATTTCTAGACATGCTTAAAGTATAACAAGAATAAATGTTAGACAGTCAAATAAGTCAAAAAGGGGGCAAAAAATTCGCCTTAAAAGCAAACATATGACATCTTGGAAAAAAAAAAAACCCGAGTGATACAGCAATAAGTAAATCCATGACTCAATAAACTAAGAGTACCAATTTTAAGATAAAAAAATAAAAAATAAAAACTTTTATTAACCTAAAACTACTATAAGGATGTAACACGGAAAAACCAAACTCGGCTAAAATCCGGATTATGACAAATCAACATCTTCGTCACTTTCTTCATCATCGCAATCAGAATCACTATAATCATCTTCCTCGTCAAAAATTTCATCTTCCTCATTTTGTATATCACTCAAATCCTTCGGCTGATTCTGATCGGTTGAATCAATAACAACGTCATCAATGTCATGTCTCCTGGCATCTAATAGATCCTCAATATCATCGCTTCTCATACCGGCTAAGAACTCGACATTTGAGGATTTCTTTCTGCTTTGTTGTAGTGCCACTCCATCATTTTCAAAATATTCAGTTTCTAGAATATTATAGTGATGTCGTGGACTAGTCTTAATAACAACATTCCAATTCGAGTCCATTCCATCCGGAACATAGAAGACTTGGTGAGCTTGAGACATAAGAGCAAAAGGCTCATTAGTAGTCAATTTCCTTCTGGTATTGATACTAACAAACCCAAATTTGTCAATCTTAACACCTAAACCAACATTGTGAACATCCCACCAATCACAACGAAACAAAAGCACACGCTTGGCATCCAAATATTGGAGTGAAATTATTTCAGTAAGAACTCCAAAATAATCAATTTCCTCTCCTTTAACCATAACCCCACTGTTTTGATTTCTCCTCCTTGTTTCTATGTCACTAGTATGGAACCTAAACCCATTTGCTAGGTAGCCATTGAAACATTGAACACCTTTCAAAGGACCAAGAGACATTGTTTTTAAATCTTTGTACACTTGATCATCCTCTTTCTCAAGTAACCTTGAAACCTAGTAAAGAAATCAAAGCTTCGTCATGGGATCATGATATATATCTCCTAATTAAAAAGGAAAGAAATCTCTAAGAAATAATATTGGTATACCCGATCACGAAACCATTCTACCAAATCTACTTCTAACATCCCGTCTTCATACTCCCTGGACAGGTGCTAAAAAAGTTAGCGTACAAACCAAGAAACAATCTAATTTGGAAAAAGTAAACGTCAAATGTTGTCGTACTTTATGTAAGATTCAGCTTCGTCACAATTTTTGAGGACATATTCTCGTGCTTGCATCAACTCTGCATTAGTAAGGGATCTTGTCTTAGCTTTCCCAAGAGGGGAACCACAAGGTTTAAACACTGATAAACCCTTGTAATCATCAACTTCCTTGTCAGCATTTCTTTCTAATTGGTTGTGTTTTTTTTCAATCTCATGCAAGTACATTGAGCAAAAATACATGCACTCCTCAATAAATGTAACCTTCTGCGATTGATCCTTCTGGTCTGTTTTTATTACGAACATAACACTTAAACCTACGCAAAAGCCTGAAAAAAGGTTCTACATGTTATCGTGTATATTTTTGCATTAGTAAATAAAATACTTTTAATAAGTAGAATGTACCTTTCCACTGGATACATCCACCAATACTGCACTGGTCCAGCAATTTTTGCTTCCACGGCAAGATGAGCACACAAATGTACCATAACATCAAAAAAAGAAGGAAGAAAAATTTTCACCATCTCACAAAATGTCTCGATAATATGGTCTTGAATACGTTTTAGCACCTCTAAGTCAAGTGACTTAGAACACAGCTCCTTAAAAAATGTGCTCAATTTGGCAATTACCTCATAAACCTTAGGTTGTGACACTCCACGAATAGCAAGTGGCAATAATTGCTCCAAGAGTACATGGCAATCATGAGATTTAAGTCCCCATATTTTACGCTTGTCTAAATTTATGCATTTGGAAAAATTGGAAGAATAACCATCTGGAACTTTTATCTCTTCTAGAAATTGGCAAACCTTTTGCTTCTGAGCCTTAGACAACGTATATGGAGCTGGAGGTATATGCCATTTACCATTTTTCAATGTCGGAGCTAAATGTTTCATAATTTTCAACAATTTCAAATCATGCCTTGCTTTTATGCTATCTTTGGTTTTTCCTTCAATATCAAACAATGTGCCGAGAATATTATCACACACATTTTTTTCAATATGCATAACATCAAGATTGTGACGAATCAACAAGCTACTCCAATAAGGCAGTTCGAAAAAAATGCTTTTCTTTTTCCAGTTATCATTTTTCCTCTTAGGGTGATTAACAGTTTTCCCAAACTGCATGCCTTCAAAATCATGAAGCTGAGATAGAATCTGAGAACCTGATAGTTCTTTTGGAGAACCCCTTTTCTCTACCTTTCCGTTGAAAGTCTTACTATTCCGCCATTTATGATCATTTGGCAAAAACCAACGATGATCCATGTAACAAATTTTAGAGCAATTAGGCAATCGCATTGACTTTGTTTCACTCATACAACAAGGACAAGCCTTATACCCTTTAGTAGACCATCCGGATAAGTTTGCATAAGCAGGGAAATCATTAATAGTCCACAATAGTGAGGCTCGCATGTTGAAATATTCATTTGTTGCAGCATCATAAGTGTAGGACCCAACATTTCATAACTGTTTTAACTCTTCGACTAAAGGTCTTAAATAAACATCAATGTTATTGCCCGGTGCACCTTTTCCAGGGATTATCAAAGATAAGATTGAATATGGTTGTTTCATGCACATCCATGGTGGGAGGTTATACACAAGAATTACCACCGGCCATATGCTATAATCACTTCTAAGACCGCCAAGTGGATTAAACCCGTCACTTGCTAATCCTAACCTCACATTCCGAGGGTCATCAGCAAATGATACATCAAACTTATCAAAATGTTTCCATGCTTCACTATCAGCCGGATGTCTCAAGATTCCATCATGCTTCCTCTTCTCAAAATGCCATCTCATGTCAGATGAGGTTTTAGATGACATAAACAACCTTTGTAATCTGGGTGTTATTGGAAAATAACGCAACACTTTTGGGGAGGTTTTATCACGTTGTTTGTCACATATTTTGCACCTATCAAGATTGACATCCTCTTTCCAAAAAAGCATACAATCATTCTCACATGCCTCTATTTTTTCATAATCGAATCCCAAATCAGTAATCATCTTTCGTGCTTCATAATATGAGGATGGAACATTAGCAGCAGTAGGTAAAGCATGCTTGAACATTTTAAGCATACTACTAAATGCCTTATTTGTCATCCCATCCATACCTTTGATTTGGAACAATTTTAAAATAAAGGACAGTTTGGAAAATTCCTCACACCCGGGGTACAAAGGTTGTTGCGCATCTCCCATCAATTTATCAACAATTGTTGCTGCCTTGGAGTGATTAGTATAAAGAGGAGAATCTGAATTGATTTCAGGAACATTGTCTGGTTCCCAAAAATCACGGATCATTGCAAATAGGTCATCAATTTGAGAGTCTTCTGATTGACCTCTATGTCTCTTAGGTGGGGGTCCTGGCTCACCATGATAAACCCAACGTACATATCCCCGCACAATACCATTTAGGAGTAAATCCTCAAATATATCTCGTCTTTTCTTGTTATGTTTGTTATTGCATGAATTACAAGGACAAGGAACAACAATTTCCTCACTATCATCAGTATTGTCGCTTGAAGATAAATTTGCAAATGCAAAATCTAAAAATGCATTGACCCCGTTTACATATAACTTGTCAGTTCTATTATTACATCTCATCCACTCTAATCTTTTCTCCAAAACATCTGGACTTTCCATGTGTACAGACAACTAAAAAGAAAATTGGAAAATATATTATTTCAGACAACATTCAACACATAGGTACAAGGCCAAGGACAACATTCAACACATTGGAAAATTAGGATTGAGAAAGAGGTATGTGATTCTAAAATTATGATTAAGGAAGTGGAGGAGGTTTATGAGTCTGAAAGAAGCTAAACCTTGTGAAGCAGCCTCGGTCATAGATGTAGGCGTACCTTTGGGAGAAGTCTCTGGAAAATTCCATCAGATTGCACCTATTATCCTTGGGGTATGTGGGGAGAAAAACAAAGAAGAAGAGAAAAGAGAATCTTTAGATTTAGTCTTAAATACAACCACTGAAGAGTATCTACTGTCATTTTGCAACCTGTTGTTGAAGCTAAATCATAGTATTTTCCAAGCACAAAGTATTTGTGAGTATTCTGAAGTTCACAAGGTGCTACTGGAAGTTCGTGAATCATCTTGCAGCCTAAAGGGGCCTAAATTTGTGTTTGATCCAGGAGGGTTTCAAATCAGTTGGTTTAGAATGTTTTTAGTATATTTTATGGTGCGTCAAGGGTTTAAAATGCTGCAGCGAAGAGGTATTATCATTTTGCCATTCAAAACCTCTGTTTTGTGGAAGTCTGCAGATGAATCAAAATGTTTTTGGTACTGCGAATTACTGTGGTGTCGAATGAAAGAGCAAGATATCATTCTGAAACTTTTGGAATGTTAGCTAGGCTCTAGTTTTGATTTCAAGTCCAAATATTTTCTAGAACTCAAGTTGTGAGCATTTCAATTCAGGTGCGCATTTAACACGAGCTACAGGTCAGTTCTGACCTGATAACACGAAAATGTGCATAGCTCTTGATTCTGACTGGATTTCTGGGTGATTCTTGTTCTGGAAGATAGCTAAGACGTGTAGGTACACACTGATATTTCATGGGCCTTCTACAAGTTCAGGAAGTGAAAGTTATAACCCCTTAAAGTCAGAAGTAGTGCAGGAGATCAAGCTGGTGAAGCTATTGTTCTAGAACTCAAGCTACAACTTCAGTTTCAGAAATCTGTCTTTGAAAGCTTAGTAAATCTTATCTTATGATTTGCCAAGATTTGAGGACAAATATTTTTCGAAGATGGGGAGTATGATGCAAGGCAAAACTGAGGTAATTGATAATGAGCATGATCAGCCGAATGATCTCGTTTCAATAATGTTCTAAGTTTGGAATGGGAAATGCTTTGATAATCACATGTCTAAATTGTGGTTGATTGTAATAGCTATTTAATAGTTGCATCTCGGAGAAGGAGGGTTATTTCCAAGTGAAGATTGTTTGAGGGTGTGATTATCCTAAAAACGATTTTCCAGTTCTTGAATGAAAGTCGAGATAATCGACATTCATCCAAGTCCATATGTGTTCCTCCTCTGTTTTTTCTGTCCTACTCTAATTTCTCACTGAACAAATAACCCCGATTGTTTGTCGAGCTAATTTTCATAGATTAATTCCCACAAATTCTCATATCCTCAAAAACAGCTAAAATATAAATTCCAATTGCAAGGATTCAGTAAATCAGTTTCGGTAGATTTTTCTGAATTTTTCTGTAAATTGAAACCCACGCTTAAAGTGATTTGCTATTGCATCATTTTCCGTATTTGGGTGTTTAGGAGTGCATCAGAAATCATAGATGCCATCCCAAAAGTCTTGCTCCTCTAGAACTTGTTTCTCTCCATGTCATATCAACCAAACCAATAACCATCGACCTCAAGTAAAAGCCTAGGTTTGTCTACCGAATATACAACTAGCCTAAGCCACCTCAAACTCCCAGTAATCATTGCAGCAGAAAACTATACAGCTAACCACACAATAGCATCTACCATAAATAGTGTACCAAGGAACATAGGCAAAAACACAACACAAAGTTCATACGGAGTACATAATAAAATTCATAAAAACACCATCAAAAATTCCTATTTCTATTCCTCAAACAACAATATGCAATGAAAAAGTTGATTGAAAATATACGAACACACACCTTCAAGGAAAAGCGAGGGCAATAATTGATTGATCGATCTCCGCACGAAATTATGATCACGAGCAGTAGATGTAGACCACCCACATTCGGCGCGAACACTACAGACACTCTCCGGCGCGATCACTATAAAAAATCTCCGGCAGGAACTTCTTTATGATGAATTCGTCAATGGTGTATGTTGAGTTCGTCGATGGTGATAGAGAGCGAGAAGTTGAAGCGGTGGAAACTGGGTTGGGAGAAGAAACTGATTTTTCTTTTCTATTTTTTTAATTTTTTTTTAAACCCTATTAACTCCCAATATTAATCTCTCTAATTAGGAGCCTAATCTTCCCGCCTAAATTTTAGTATTTGGGCCACGACAAAGACACATTCGTGGCTAACTACCATATATAGAATCGTATGCTACCACCATCATTGTCGTTCGAAATTCGTCCCTTTGATAAAATCTATTTTAGAAAACAAGTTTAAGGCAAACTCCCACTACTTATAATCATAATTTTATATAACTAACATATTGTTGATATTATATACTTAAATAATATTCATGACAATACATGTGCTAATTAAAGAACAACAGTTTTGAGGTTTTTCTCTTTATGTATATTGCACATGTACTCGTTTTGCAACAAATATATATAAATTTGTAGCATTGGATGGTAGTTAGCCTTGAATATGTCATTGTTGTGGCCCAAATGCTTATTTGCCACGAATTTTCATTTCTCGTGGCGCAAGTGCCTATTTGCCACGAATTTCCATTTCTCGTGCCGCAAGTGCTTATTTGCCACGAATTTTATCATTCGTGGCATAATTTTTTTCCACAAATGCCTTCTACCTTTTTCTTTCCCGTGGCCAACATTAAATTAAGCCACGATATGCATTTTCGTGGCATAAAATCGTGGCCCAAGTACTCATTCGTTGTAGTGGTGGCTGAGAAGCCTATACTGCAAGTCAGCAGACTGAAGCCGCAACGCTAAAAAAGCCTAATGGATAGCATTCTTGGTCGAATAAACACCAAGCCCTCCGTAAGAGAAAGGCAAAGTAACGAGCCTCCAGTGCCAATCACCAAAACCCGGACCAGAAGCAACCACGACACGCTCTAAGAAAGAGCATAGAGCCGAATCAAACGCTAGCTGGGCCGACTCAAAAATACGCGTCGCACAAGCACGCAAGGCAAAATATAGCTTAGAGACCCTAGTGCAAGCTCGAAGAAGCAACAACTCGCTCTGCGGATTATTAAGCTGAACAACCGCGTTCATGAACTCAATGGTATTAGCCACCCTCCGCATAACCAAAGAACTGCAAAACTCAAAATCGACACTAACAGGCCCCCTTAAAAGCTTGATCCCGAGGAGAGGCCTAGCAATATAAGGGGGGAAGACACCAACAAGCCGACTCCGTGGATCCTCCGTAGGCCAAAAAATCTCAGTCTTATCAACATTAAGGTGGAGACCCGAACGAGGACCCTCAGCCTGAATCACTTTCCAAATTCCGTAGTGTTACAAACTCCCCCACTTAGAGAACGCAACGTCCCCGTTGCGCCTCGGTCAAACCATACCAACATCAACACAGGTCCAAGATCTCCCCCGCTAGACGGCTGACCTGGGCCTTGCCCCAGCACTCAGCACGCAATCGCAGGGTTGCTCTGATACCATCTGTAACAGCCCGATTCACCGTCCGTCGCAACATAACCCAATAAGATGGGTAGTCACCCCTTAGGCCTATAAATCCTTTCGTGGGCTCTAAAAGGTGAAGGCCTTGTTGTAAGTATGATGGTAGGAATCTATTATAAACTGATCATATGAGCCTTAATTTCCCAATGTGGGACAAACCAACTCCATAAACCACTTTCCAAATTCCGTAGTGTTATAGACCCACCTCATCTTCACGACCCTCAACCAAGAGGTTAACAGCATGTAGGACCGCCTCATCACCCCTAGACACACCCACACCAATCTGAAGGTCAGGGAAATAATCACCCAAGGACGGACCTACCAAAGAGGCGCCAACTTTTGAAATCAAACGCCGCCAAACCGTGCCCATGTCAATAGGGTGAATACCACTGCCCGGTTTAACAAGCGGGGTAAGCGGTGCACTAGCAATAAACGGACCCAACATGTAATAGCTCGATTGACCGTGAGTTAAAACACAACCCAATCAAATGATAGCTCATCTCTTAAACCCAAATATCCTCTCGTGGGATTTAAAAGGTAAAGACCTTGTTGGTATTATTATGGTAGAAATCTATTATAAACTAATCATATGAGACATAGTTTTCCAATCTGGACAAACCAATTTCACAAAACACTTTTCATTATCTTGTACTGTTACAAACTCTCTCACTAAATGAACGCAACGTTCTCGTTGCGTTTATACCAATCCATACCAATACTCACAGACCGAAAATCTCCCCCTCTAGACGGCTGGTCGAGGCCTTGCCGTTGCACTGCTCTGATACCATTTGTAACAGTCTGACCCAACATATTTCGCAACACAACCCAATAAGATGGGAAGTCATCTCTTAAACCCAAATATCCTCTCGTGGGTTTAAAAAGATGAAAGTGTCGTTGGTAGTATAATGGTCATATGAGACTTAGTTTCCCAATGTGAGATAAACAAATTCCATAAAACACTTTCCATAATCCTGTAGCGTTACACAATACAGCTGGACATTTTCCCTCAAGGAAAGATTAACCACCCGCGTGACCGAGGGAAGCAGATCGTCGGAAACTGCCACATCGGCACCACTCAAACAATCCACAAGATGCTGAGCACGCAAACCGTCACGCCCACAAGACGTACCACGCATGAAGCTCCTAATCCGATCAAGAATAATAGCGACAGGAGCGCCAAAGTGAGGTTGATTATCAGGTAAGGCAAGCAAAGACGGTCCAGGAGCAACGGGATGTTTTGTCGTCAAATCCTCCAAAGTGGTATTAGTGTAAGGGGCAATGCTAGTGGAAGAAAGAACACGAATCGCCGCAGTAAAATGTCCATTGGTGACCTTACGCCTACACTACATGACATTGCACTCACGCATCTCCAGGGCCTCATCATCAACATCCAACAAAACACGCAAAACCTCAGCCAAAGTATCTTGAACAAGCTGCCACACGCCCCCAGGCTCACCCCAAGTGCAAACGGTGTGGACAATAAAACGTCGCTTAGTAGCAGACTGACTGTAACACTACGAAATTTGGAAAGTGGTTTATGAAGTTGGTTTGTCCCACATTGGGAAACTAAGGCTCATATGGTCAGTTTATAATAGATTCCTACCATCATACTACCAACAAGGCCTTTACCTTTTAGAGCCCACAAGAGGATTTACAGGTTTAAAGGGTGACTTCCCATCTTATTGGGTTGGGTTACAACGTATGGTGGATCGGGCTGTTACAAATGGTATCAAAGCAACCCTGCGACCGCGTGTTGGGGTTAGGCCCAAGTCAGCCGTCTAGCGGGGGAGATCTTCGGCCTGTGACTATGTTGGTATGGAATGGTTGAGGCGCGATGGGGACGTCACGATCTTTAAGTGAGGGAGTTTGTAACACTACGAAATTTGGAAAGTGGTTTATGTAGTTGGTTTGTCCCACATTGGAAAACTAAGGCTCATATGATCAGTTTATAATAGATTCCTACTATCATACTACCAACAAGACCTTTACCTTTTAGAGCCCACGAGAGGATTTACGTGTGGTGAGAGAATATTGTCGTGATATCCACCAAAGAACCCTACTATCTAACTAATGTAGCTAGGGAAGTCGGGATCGTTTCCACAAGGAAGTAGGATTAATTCTAACGGTGTTTATATGCAAAGTAACGTCACAAGTCTTGGATCCGAAACTATTACTAACGAATTATTTACGCAAGAAATTGAATATTCCTTCACTTTTATTGCTTAATCGTGAACAAAGTTTTATTAGTTCTTAAGATTAGTGAATTTAAGCGACCGCTCTAAATTCACCCTAACCACTCTAGATAACCTAAACGACCGTCTTCGGTTCAATCTAGTGGTAGCAGTAACAATGAACTAATATCGATTAAGAATAACAAGTTTTGTAACTAATTAACCGCAACCGCGCATTAACCAATCCTAACCTTCAATTATAGTGTTAATTCCTCCTAAGACTAAAAACCGCGACCGCACATTAATAAACAAAGGTTGCTTCACATATCTAGATAATCGAATACCACCAAATTATCTAAACAAGTTAATAATCAAACCAAGCTAAATCTAGTAGCGACCTAGATAAAAACGAGAAATGATTATAAATAAATGCTAGGAATAACAACCAATCAAGTACGTAAAGGAAAAAGACGATAACTTACATTAATAACTGAAAGATTAGTGCTTCACCAAGATTTTGGAGATTAGCTCTCCATTTACAAAAGATGAACAAAAGTTTTGGGGAAGCTAAGGAGAGGAGTGGAGGAAAATGAAGCAAAATGGGATAAGATTGTGTTTTTCTCTCCCCTCCCCTATATATACAAAACAACAAAATGGAAATAAAAGAAAAGATAAAATAAAATTAAACTATTAAAAATATCCGGAAATGACCGTCTCGACTCGAGACAAAAAGTCCCGAGTCGAGACGGGTTATCTCGACTCGAGATTTCTGTGACTCGAGTCGAGGTTTAACCCATCAAAAAAACCTTCTCGACAATTGATTAACGACTCGAGAAGAACCAAACTCGAGTCGAGGCATTAGCCTCGAGTCCGGACATTTCAGTCTCGAGTCGAGAAACAGCTCCGCAGGCTGTTATTCAATCGCACATAACTCTCACATCGGGAGTTAGTTTTGAGCTCATAATATATCGTTGGAAAGCTCATAACATGAACTTTACTCTCCAAGTGGAATTTCTGCAAAAACGGATCTACAAAGAAAAAGTAATGCTTAAACCTTTTACTCGTCCTCGAGTAATGTACTCTCCAAAAAGACCGAGGTATAAAAATGAAACATGGAACAAGTTCACGACCAATCTACTTCCCTACAACGAAAGATACACAATATCGCCTTCATGTTACTCTATAGAGAAGTCGCAAAATGAAGATAGGGGGAACTAACCATAGCCTAATCTTCAATTCCCCCAAGCTAGCTCACAAAACACGCCACAAAGTTTGACCCCAATTAGTCCCATCGGCATCAAACCTACCTCACCAATCCACCTACGTCCCTTATATCTTCTTACCGTAGTGAGGGTTTCTAGTTGCCTAATCTTCTCTAATCCGAACCTCCAAACATTCAAGTGAAAACCTACCCGATCTTCCTTCAAGACCGCCACTTATGCCACCATCGCCAAAGCAAAAATGCATCAAAGTTTAGTGTGGTACACTCCTGTTTTTCCGCTCTCTCATCTTGCCTAGGATGCCCATCGGGTTTTCATCCTAGCCACTCTATGTGTTTAGTATCTCACTATCTCACATCACACTTCCATTTTTGCCTTGGCGATCACCCTTGTGAGTTTTCACCAATCCGGATTTTCATTTTTTTCATTTTTTTTTTACAAATATAATACATACAATATAATATAATGAGAATCCAATAACTCCCCCATGCTTGAATCAAACATTGTCCTCAATGTCAACGACATCAAAATAAGAAAAGGACAACGACAAAATAGGGGTAAAGATGAACTCACAACATATGCACTTATCTTATAGAACTCCAAATATAAACATCTCTTTCTCACTTTAGTCAAGGCAATGGGCTCATATCAAATAAAACCAAGGTGTAGAGCCACACTCAACTAACAACATATCCCAAACGCCCTCAAGGAATAGTCGTCACCAATCTATCACACTATTCTCACACGACCTCCATACTCCCTCAAATGACAATGTCCTTAAAGAAAAAGGACTTATTCACCACCATCAAGTACCACAAACACACCAAAGCAACATATCAAACATAGTGAAACCTCCAAGTACACCATTAATGATTTGATTGGATAAAAATTTGTTGTAAGGGTGAAAGTGGTAATAGGACAACGTAAAAAAATAAATTGGTGAATCATAGGTAGGAACAAAGGGAGATGGTTTACAAAACAGGTCATCAAAATTTATGGTGGAAAGAAAGGTGAGAATAACGAGAAGGAAGAGAGAAATGGGCACGAAAATGCATAGCTTTGGAACATCTCTAGTGGTAGTGCTCTCATTAACCTACACAAATAACAAACAAGTTAAAAATAAAAATGCTCGGGTTGCCTCCCGAGAAGCGCACTTGTTTAACGTCGTTGGCTTGACGCATGTTAGGGAATCACTCTAGATGACCAGACATGTATGAAAGACTCCTTTTTTAGGCATATCCTCACACCAAAAACTAAGAGCGGAACAATTTAAGGCTCTTAAAATCTTGTCGAATGAGCTAGCACAAGTCTCATAAGAGTGATGATAGAAAATGCTAGCAAACAATAATGCATAAACAATAGAGGCAAAATCATGAAAATAAGGATTACCCGAACCTCTATGTTCAAAACTATCTCCTATATCGTTCTCTTTAGGCTTTTGATACGACAAGTCTGGAATAAGAGATAAAAAGGAATGATGACAATTAATCCAAGGGGGCTTAGGGATCAAGGTTGTGGAATTAGCCAAAGGAGTTACGAGAAACTCTTCCTTAGGGAGGACATACTTAATGTGCTCATTCGTAGTCTCTCTATTGTCATTCTCCTCCAAGAATATAAGCTCTCTAGACTCACCTAATTTCTCGTCCAAAGAAATCATATTTGAATCATCATCAACTAAACCACGAGTCAAGGTGAGACCATAGATAACCTCCAAGGGGGTAATCTCAAGATCAATGAAAGAACCTTGCAAAATCAAAGAAGAAGAGATCTCATTTGAAACCACATGATCATCATCATCATCTTCATCCAAAACGAAAGTATCCTCTCTCAAAGGAGAATCATGCTCACTCACACCGATCTCTAAAACCAAAGATGCATCTATATAATGTTGTGAGTGCCCATTAATACCTAGAACCACTTGAGACTCCTCTACTTCATTCATTTTCAAATCATTGATGTTAATGCCAAAAGGGGGCTCTTGTGTCTTAAAAGAAGTGAGAGGCTCATGGTTCAAATTTGTCATTTCATCTATGAAAGCATGGGTTTGATCTATGGCTATTTGCAAGAGTTCTCGCAATTTTAGTCATCATCCTGCGCACATTGATATACCATAAATCGCCAAAAATCCCAAATCTCACAAAGATTCATGTCATAGAGTCTCCCATTACTCATATACTCAGCCAATTCACGAGTTTCACAGTTCATACCCTCTAAAATAAGCATGTTTATTTCCCAATTGGAGAATAAAGGACAAATGTTACACATCTCCTCTAGTCTAGAAAAATACTTATGAAAAGGTTCATTAAGCTGAGGAACCTTGCAAAACTTCATGAATCACAAAATAAGAAATTAAAAAATTAAAAAAAAAAAGAAAAACAATTCAACAAAAAGAAAAAAATAATAATAATAAAGTCATACAAATATATATGATTGAAACACGGTCTAGACCATACATGATGGCTCAGACCAAACAAAAACTGTAAAGGCACACAAGCACACAAAAGAATTAAAAATACGCCAGTTCCCCGGCAGCGGCGCCAAATTTGGTGAGAGAATATTGTCGTGATATCCAGCAAATAACCCTAGTATCTAACTAATGTAGCTAGGGAAGTCGGGATCGTATCCACGAGGAAGTAGGATTAATTCTAACGGTGTTTATATGCAAAGTAACATCACAAATGGGGGTTTTGAATTGATTTAGTAACAATGTAACAAGCATAAAACAAGTAAATAAGTAGTGATTTATAATTAGGGACAAGTCTTCGATCCGCAACTATTACTAACGAATTATTTCCGCAAGAAATCGAATATTCCTTCACTTTGATTGCTTAATCGTGAACAAAGTTCTATTAGTTATTAAGATTAATGAATTTAAGCGACCGCGCTCTAAATTCACCCTAACCACTCTAGATAACCTAAACGACCGTCCTCGGTTCAATCTAGTGGTAGCAATAACAACGAACTAATATCGATTAAGAATAACAAGTTTAGTAACTAATTAACCGCAACCGCGCATTACCAAATCCTAACCTTCAATTATCGTGTTAATTCCTCCTAAGTCTTAAAACCGCGACCGCACATTAATAAACAAAGGTTGCTTCACAAATCTAGATAATCGAATACCACCAAATTATCTAAACAAGCTAATAATCAAACCAAGCTAAATCTAGTAGCGACCTAGATAAAACGAGAAATGATTATAAATAAATGCTAGGAATAACAACCAATCAAGTATGTAAAGGAAAAAGATGATAACTTACATTAACTGAAAGATTAGTGCTTCACCAAGATTCGGGAGATTAGCTCTCCATTTACAAAAGATGAACAAAAGTTTTGGGGAAGCTAAGGGAGGAGAGTAGTGGAGGAAAATGAAGCAAAATGGGATAAGATTGTGTTTTTCTCTCTCCTCTCCTATATATACAAAACAACAAAATGGAAATAAAAGAAAAGATAAAATAAAATAAAACTACTAAAAATATCCTGAAATGACCGTCTCGACTCGAGAAAGTCATCACGAGTCTAGAATGCTAAAAAGAAAAATCATGCGAGAGAAAGTATTCCCGACTCGAGACAAAACGTCCCGAGTCGAGACGAGTTATCTCGACTGGAACCTTGTGTGACTCGAGTCGAGGTTTAACCCGTCAAAACAACCTTCTCGACAATTGATTCACGATTCATGGATTTTGATTAGTGTAAGTGATCATCGCGAGATTGGCCTTCTTAGTCTAAGCACACCTAGCAAACGAAATTAGTACAAGATAGTGTAACACCCTTGAAACTTGACATGCGTACATTTGGTTATGTGGACATATTTTGTATGTTAGATTATTATTGCATTGATCTAGTTCTACCAATTTTTTCTCACTAATTTCATTAGCACATTTAGATAAAAGATTTAGTTGGATTTTAGCTTTTCAATTTCAATTTTCAGTTCTATAGTAATATACATGCGGGTTCAGATGAGTACGCCTACTCTGGTGAGTCCGTGAGTCCTCATCTGGACCGTCATATTTAAATATATGAAGGGCTGAGATGCGTCCAAAGACACGCGTTGAAAAATAGGGAAGGGGTTATCAAACCCAACGTCATTCTTTCCTAGCTCTAATTCTCTCTCATCTCTGCCTAAGCTATTTCTCTCTCTTTGAAGGAAAAATCCCAAATCAAAGTGAGCAATGAATCAATACAAAACATCGATCTCCATCAGCAACAAGATCTTCGTCATCGTACTGGTAAAATCGGGAGAACGACATATTGCATTTCGACGGATTGCATATAAAAATCAGGTTAATTCATTTTACCCATCGATCAAGCACCGGATCGAACGAAGATCGTGTGTTCGAATTCTGTGGACCGAAACTTATTTGATCTAGTTCGGTTAATTACATACGTTGGAACAATTGGATTAATAAATAAAAAAACTCATGTTTTAGAGGACGGAGGACCGGACCGTCCTTTTTTTAGTCTGAACCGCGTCATGCTCGGTGAGGTGGATATTGGCCCATAGAGTTGTGAATAATCCACCCCGATCCTCAAATTGGCCCGAACCAAACTGACTTCAAAAAGAAATTATCAACCAACTGAAACTGTTGTGAGATGGTAAATTGAGGACGTGAGACTAAGGCTTTGATTAGGATTGTTTCAAAATTATCTATCTTAAGACCTACATCAATCACCCAATTAATTGCCTGTAAATTCAAATCTTGAAAATTGGAAATTTGTATAGAATCTCTTTTTTTTTTTGTGGAAAAAAAAATTATGATTGAAGCCTGAAATTATGATTGAGGTAATCTAAATTTGCATCATTCGTATTTAAGATGATAAGTTAAACATTTCAAGGCATAAGATCAAATTCCTTGTTTTGTTTATTTGAAACCATAAATAAAAACACAGTCCCAATGGGCAATGGGCAACAAGGGTGAAGGGTTGAGGGAGGAAATAGCAAGAAATTCAACTATTTTCCGGACCACATACAACATTGTAGGGAGAAAAGACGTTTTCAGTACCCTAATGTTGAAATCACAGTTCGAGAGCTTAGATCGACTGTGCAACCGGTGAAAATGATGCTCATGTGTAAGAAACAACCACCGAAAGTTTGTCACGGTTCCCGTATGAAGATGTCGAACCGAGGATTCAGATTTTGGTGTCCTTTGGGATTATTTATGATATCGGCCACTTCTTCTGTAACAACCTAAAATTTTCGACAAATAAAATAAGAAAATGAAGCACTGTTATGCCGTCGTGGCCTACCAAGACAACGGCAAGGCTTACTAAACCAAACTTCTGAAAAGAAACAACGATTGTCAGCGGAAGACTTGTAGCTAAGTTTACAATCCAAAAACAAACCAAATGAAATGAAATACAATCGTTCATAAATCCAAATGTTTTGACGAATTTATTCTAGAAACCCCATGCCATGCATCAACATCCAAGTAGACAAGCAATCACCTTCAAGACCTGTCAATTGCGCCATCATAATAATGACACAGGCCCCAGAATAGGGTAGGGACAAACTCAAACAAAAAAACGTCAGCATTGGCTGAGTAAGGAGTTAAATAGTACAAGACAAATTAAGATATGCGCCTTAAAGGCGCGTAGCTAATAAGAATAAGATTAACCATGCATAAACAAGCAGTAGGCCGAAAAGTGGCCAGACATGAGTCGTGCTTAGAACAGGGAGCTCAACAGAAATACGAAACAGAGGGCACGAGTCGTGTTGTGCGCAGTCGTAACTTTCGAATCCACAATCAATTCTTTAGCTTTATTTTACAATCACTTATTATGCAAGGGTCCTACCCCAAGCTAGACCACTACTAGAGCATAAAGGAATTGAAATAAGGATAATTAATAGATGAAATCAATGAATGCCAATAGGCAATCAACAGATAATCAAAATAGAGGATTGATATAGATAGTCAATAGATAATCAAATGGCGGATATGAGCAATGAATCGAAACAAGGATGAACGAATAGGATTATCATGATGAAATTGGGAGCTCAACCTCAAGAGGTGTTTTGGTCAAAAATCTGCACTATGGGCCTATTTTCAACTTAGGGGGTATCAAGTCACAATACTACTATAGGGAATTGAGTTATCAGGACCTGGGCTATAGCTCCAGGGGTTTAGGCTATAGGAGTATGTGTCGGGGACATAGGATAAGGAATCTGGGATGTAGGATAATGAATTGGGGATGTAGGATTACGTACAGGGTAAGGGACGTAGATAATACGAGAAATAAGTAAAGACAATGAACAAATAAGACAAGAGACTTTTGTAGGTGGAAAACCCTTGTGAATAAGGGAAAAACCACCGGGGGATGACTTTGTCCCACCAAGTTTCCACTAGATGCGTTGTAGGTGACGTAGTAATACTCGTTAGGATACTAGACTAGGGATGCAAGATAATTGTATAGGATTTCGTGTGTAAGTATATGAGTATGATTGAGGATAGTTCAGATGATCTTCTTTGTCTTGGAGTCTTCTTTTATAGCTGCCCCCTTGCTTGTCATTGAATTACGTCATTTATTGCTCTTTCCTTAAGTCTCTCTCTGCAGCTCTATAGCCCCTGGATTAGCATTACTCCATAGCATTTATCGTCATAAATGCACCATAATATCCATATTAAACGGCCCCATAAATTGGACTATCTTCTTTATTGCTGTAAATCTTCATAATTAATGATAATTGATATGAATAACTCTTGTTGACCCATTCAAACGACCTAGGACCTTCCTTGTAGAATTCTTTGTACCCCGTACAGCTCTATGGGGTATTTCTCACTTCTGCAGGGTAGTTCTAGGATCTACAATGCATGGTAGTTTCAGAATCTACAGTATAGGGTCCAGCTGGACCCTATAGGGTGAAAATCCACCCTTAACAAGAGGGTCAACGTTCTTACCTTCAATTGGCAAGTTTCTCTAGTTACACTTCTCAAAGTCCACGAAGGTCACCTCTTTGAATCCACAATCTAAATTACACCATAACCAACACGAATTACTATGGTATTGTATCAACTTGACACAATACTACCCAATTCTAACCCACAACCTAACCATCAACACACCAACAACAATTTTCCAACCAATGTGGCTATCTTACACAAAAATTCACATACCTTGCACATGTGACATTCAAACGAACTCCTATTCGCACCAAACTTGCACAATATACTAACAGCCAATCTAATAACATTCTCCCATCATTTAATCGTCATATTAATATGATTTATGTACCAGAAATAAACCATCAGATCTGAAACTCAACTCAAACCCTTCATAAAATATAAGAATTATAACGTACACAATTTGGCGAACTCATAAACTCAATAATACTCTTGTAAATTAATGGTTACAATGACTTTGGGGTAAACCCCTATAAATACAACTCGACTTTCCAAACTTCCTAAAGGGATATAACATATTCCTAAATAATAATATTGCGTACACACATATTAATATTCTTAACCATAATAATATCTCATACTTTTATGCCTAATATATTTCCCCAATATATCCTCTATTACCCCTCCCCCCCCCCCCCAAACTCATGGTAATTTACTAAAATTACAATGAGTTTGCCAAAACGATGAGGAAATAAAAGAACTCCGATTTGTCGAGATCTTCAAAATTTCAAATCTGGCACGTTGATCTTTGCTGTCGCATTCCAACCCACTCGAACCCAAATTGAAGAACACTTAAGCACCGCAAATTAGCACGGTCCACACCACGAAGCGCCCATGATCAGTTTCACCACAAAACGCGAGATACAAGGAAACAACGATAATACCATGAATCATCATGGTCACACAAAATATGAAGCGGCCATTATCAGCTTCACCTAAAAACCAGACAAGAAGACTGGTGGAGGCACACCCCCATTTAAAAAGTTCCTTAATCGGCCAAAATAATCACACAAAAACCCCCAATATCTCATAACATGATCTCGGTAGAACGCGAGCTCAAACAATTGCGGCAACGCCAACAAGACATAAACTTCAACCATAAACGATCACATATAATGAGCCAATTGAATAAACTCCTGCTTGGTCCCACCATAAAAGATCACGGCAAATTAGACGGACACGTTTAACCAAATAAGAAAAATTCTACGTACATGCCACAACGGTAAGTCGAAAACACCACATCAAATCTCAATACAACGACGACGTGACAACGACAACACTATCACAATTCCAATATACGAAGCACTCGATCAATCGGAAACATCGCGACACTATCAAGCCAAATAACAAAACCGAGGGGGCTTTTATTCAAACTCAAATAAGACTAAACATTAAGACTCTTAAAAATAACTATATTACTCTTAAATAAGTTCGATCAACAAAACACTAAACCATTAGATCACGAAAAGTAAATCTCCGACGAACACCAAACTCCCGCCGGCAGGCATTATCAATCACATGCCCACCGGCAAGCAGCAGAAGCAATGTTCGAGAGTCCTCTAGGAAAGAGGCTCTGATACCATACAAGAATTATAAGGTACACAATTTGGGGAACTCATAAACTCAATAATACTCTAGTAAATACTAGTTACAATGACTTTGGGGTAAACCCCTATAAATACAACTCGACTTTCCAAACCTCCTAAAGGGATATAACATATTCCTAAATAATAATATTGTGTACACACGTATTAATATTCTTAACCATAATAATATCTCATAATAATATGCCTAATATATTTCCCGAATATATCCTCTATTATAAAACGTACCCATAATCCTTAAATTGAATAACAAACAACACCCCATCAAATATAGAACATACTATCACAATCCTAGGTAATTCTTAACATTAAAACCACCACAATCATCATAAACCCTAATTATGCCCTAACTTCCAACACCCATCAAATTAGATCATGATAATTTCAACTCATCATACAACATAGACAAGACCACAATACCATGACAATTAAAATCAACAAACCCATAGTAGCATCAACTATACAATATAGGGCATACTACAAAAGATGAAAAGGGAAAGGGCAACTTACAACACTCGATAAATCGAGTGAGGAGAAAGAGGAAGAAAGTGGGCGACGGCTAGGCGGTATGCGTCGGTGACTGGTGGCGACTGCGGTGGTGGCTGTCGCTGCTCTTTTCTCTCCTCTTCTCTCTTCTTCTCTCTTTCTCTTTTCTTTCTCCTTCTCTTCTCTGCGTACGTATGATATTGTAAGGGAGGGATTTTTTTTTTTTTTTTTATATTTAATAGTGGTAGTAGGGTGAAGGAGTAATAGTAAGGGTATTTTGGTAAGTTTGGCAAAGGGTTACTCAATTAGGAAACTCGAATAAAAAATAGTAATCTCCCAAAATAACCCTTAACGATTCCAGCTAATTCTCCAAAATGATTTAACAAACGTAACACCCTAATTAGTTAAAGTCCTAAAAATTGTGGGGTGTTACATCTTCACCCAAAACCTAAAGGCTTAGTATAAGCTACGACTGAGTCTTTTCTATTTAGAACTCAAGTGAGACTAGTCAATGTTTCAGCGACTAAGCTACACCTCAATCAAAAAACAAAAAAAGCCACTTACTACACCTCAGTATAAGCTACGAGCCTACGACGCCTAATCCACATGACTCAATAAGTCTATGGTACCCCCATGTACCATGAGGATGGTATCTCATGTCCTTTTAAGCTGAAATCTCGAAGCATATTGTAGTGGCCCATTTCAATTTTACAGCCCATCCATATAATTTGAGCCTAATCTAACAATACACAACCCAATACTAATTCTCTCTCCTCCACTTCCCCACCCCCCACCGCGGCCATCACCAACCACCACCCCCGGCTTTGGCGACCACATCCCCCCACCCCCGCGATAGCAATTTTCCCTCCTCCCACTCCATTTTCTCTTTTTACTCCATTTTCTCTCTCCTCAAATTTCTCCCTCTCCGGATTTGGTGGCGGCGCCGGACATCTCGTGGGAAGGTGGAGGCGTGTACAAGTGGCAGGTACATGTGGCGGGGGAGGGGAGCTCGCCGTGGTGATGGGTGGACAGGTGGGTAGGGGTGGGGAGGATCGAAATGGGAAAAAAAGAAAATCATTTATTTTGAATAAATAATCATTATTAGCCTAAAATCATCATTATTATTTATACAAAGTCGATAATTAATTCACTCAAAATTCATATTATATAAACAAATGCGATCCTTGAATTACCATTATTGTACACTATTTCAAAGTATTAATCATTACTTAAAAATTAATTAATAATCATTGTTAATAGCTATTTCGTCAATATAAACAGCAAATGATTCATTGTAACATTTCCTCTAAAAAATGATTCATGATAACACAAAATATGCTAATATCTTAGTAATGGTCGAATTCGATAAAGGAATGATAAAATCATTCACATTAATGATTATTACCTTATACAACTTGGTCATTGCTACACGCAAAACATGGTCATTACCCTTATAAAACCTGATTGTTACTATACACAAACATGGTCACTACCCTTATAGAAGTTGGTCATCACTATACACAAACATGATCATTACCCTTATAGAACTTGGTCATTACTATACACAAGTGTTGGTACCACTTTAGTATTGGCCATAGTTTTTAGGTCAGTGTACCTTAATAAAGGCCCATATGATGCAATAAATCTCAGTTAAGGGCAGCCCTTAGATGAAAGCAGAATAGAGGGTCAGGATTGAGTGGGAAAACCTAGGATGATTCCTAGGACCCCTATCATTTCCTATAAATACCCCCCCTTTATGATCTATCAAAGGACAGGTTCTTACAAATTCTCTGATATTCAATCATTTCTCTGATTATTCCCCTTGATTTACGCATAAAAGACCCTTTTTGTCTTTAGTGCCACCCCTTCCCGAGCCATATTCTGACTTAAGGTTCGGAGGGGCGACGCCTGGCGAAAATCAGGCTCCCTTTTTTGCAGGTACTCGGCGAGGCGTCCTAGCTCACTGTCCTTCAAAGAAACTCACTCCAACAAAGGAAAGCCGATCGAGAGTACCAAACGCTTCGAAGATGGCTCCAAGAGGAAAGGCCACGCGACCCAAGGGAGATGTGGCAGACGATAACCCCACCCTTGGTCGGGCTGACCCGGATCCCTCGCGCCTCGATAACCCCGGTGAGGGGACGTCGAGAGTGTTCAAGGAGGAGCGGTCAGCCCCTAAGGGGGGAGCCCAGCACACTCCAGAGGAGGATATGGAGGAGCAGGTAAATCTGGAGGAGGAATACAAGCCGATGGATGACGAGGAGACGGAGAGCGAACCGCGTCCAAGGGACTTCGCCCTGATAAAGGAGTTAGCCGAGGCTCGCGCGAGGCTCGAAGTCCAGGCCGACTTGAAGCAACAAATGAATGAGCGGATGGCGGAGCTGGAGAAACGGGTCGCCTCCCAGACCAAGGCTCCAATGGCCGAAGCAGCCCCCTCCAAGAGCAAGCGCAAGTGGGGCCCTCGAAAGACCTCCTTTCAACGAACCGCGGCGGCCGTCCGCAGGATAAAGGAGATCTATGACAAGGACTGCCCTACCGAGCTGAGGGATACCATCAACACCCTAAGGAGGAAAAGAGAGGAAAAGGAGGCGACACAAGCCTGGCAAAAGAAGCATACGGCGAATGGGGCGAAGGACAAGGGGAAGACGTCCTGATAGAGGAGAATCCCACACGAGGACGATCCAAGCCTCATGCCAGCCACTCTCGAAGCCAGAAGAGATCCCACTCTCCGCGAAGAACATCCAAGCATTCAAAGCCTTCGCCTCAAACGTCCAAGCCGTCCAGAAGCGCGACTCGTGAGATCAGCTCGGACTCCACGAGCGGTGACTCAGAGTCCGCTTCGGAAAGCGAGGCCTGTAATATCCCGAAATTTCAAAGTATTTTATATTAATAATTTTAATTTATTAACTAGATTATTGGAGTGCAAAAGATTTTAAATGTTAATTGTGAGTCGTTTTCAAAATGAGTTCGAAAATGGGTTCTAAAATCGGAATTTCTATTTGGGCATCTATTCCTAAATTGGGTCAACTCTAGCAAATGGACTAACACCAACCCAAAACCAACACTATTGGCCCATACACAAATTATACCCCAACCTAACCTAAAAAGAAAAAAAAAAATCAGAAAAATAAAAGGAAAAAGGAAAAAAAAAAGAAAACGACAGAAAAAAAAAAAAAAAAAAAAAACCCGAAACCCCCCTATAAAAACAGAACCCCTTCCCTCTTCCCCTGTTTTTTTTTTTCTTCACGCACCCCGTCCCCTTCTTCGCTCGTCCTCCTCACCCATCGCCGCCGCCGATCGCTCCTTCTTCCTGCCCAGCTGCTCGCCGCCGCGCCTACCTCCCAACCACCGTGTTCTCTCTCTTCCTCGTTCAATCGCGTGAGCAATACCGCCCCTCCTTCTTCCCCTGTTTTTCGTCCTCCTTATTAAACATCATTTTCAATTCGTTTTATTGCTTTAAATCATGATTAATCAGTCCTAGTATATGTTATAAGTATTGGGTAATCGATTAGGGTTAGTTTTATGCATAAATATTTGATTTTGATGATGATTTTGAGTTGATTTTCACTAATTACTAATTTGGGTTTAATTAGTGTAATTATTCGAATTAGGTTCGATTAGTTCGTAAATTATGATTCTAGCATGTTTATAATCTGTTAAATAGGGTTCTTGAATTTAGTTTGAGATTTAATTGGGGTTTTGTTCAAGTTTGTAGAAATTTCAATTTGGGGGAAATTTGGTTAATTGTTTCTTAAATAGTTAATTAACCCAAATTAATTTTAATGATCAATAACTCGAAATTATGATAATTTAGGGGATTATAATCTGATTTTCGAATTTAGAATGATTTAATTCGTTTTTCTATAATTTTATGTAATTTAAAGCATGTTTTTCATAATTAACACATAATATAAATTGTATAAATAAATCCTAAATAAATCATAATAATTAAAAGTTTGTTTTTATGAATTAGATTCTGTTTTAAAAGTAATTGCAAGTCTTTGAGAATTTTTAAAATAAATTGAGTGTTGTTTGAGTATTAGAAACAAATTATTGAATTAGAATTGGAATTGCTGGTTAGTTGTTAATTGTTGGGTTAGATTTAAATTATCATGGCATTGCATATAGAATAGAATTAATATAAGTATTAGATGAATGATTAGGTGAGATTAGTATTGATTTGGGATTATTGGTTGTAATTGTAGCCCCTGAGTTCGTAGACGAAGAGTATTAGTGACCGTTGTGCTGTCGTGTCCTTGTGTGCATTGAAAAGGTAAGCTAGCATGCTCAACCTTTCTTAAACTTGTAGAAACCTTTCAAAATTATGTGCTAAATGTGTTTGGTATGATGGATGAGAACTTAGTATCATGCTAGGTGGAGAATGATTCAGTTTTCTTTATGGTTTTTATATTGTACGTGTGTGGTTTGTTGCAATGAAAGTATAAGTGGTTTTATGTGTGATATTGGTTGTGATTGGTTTAGGAATGATTCAAATTGTGAACGTGAACTATGATGGTGATATGGAGATTTGACGGAGTATGGTGGTATAATAAATGTGTCGGAGCCTCGGAGTTGCTCCTAATGATTGTGTCGGGGCCTCGGAGTTGCCCCTAATGTGTCGGAGCCTCGGAGTTGCTTCTAATTGTTGTGACGGAGTCGCATCGATTCCTAATTACAGCCTCACCGCATCGGTTTATAAGTGGGTTTGGCTCTAGTACTACTCTATTAAGGTTAAAAATACTTAATGGGGGGTGTGCACACTTAAGGTCTAGTAGTCTTTGGTTTGGTATGATACAATAAATTGACAAAGTTGTGAAGTAATACGTTGGATTGGATTGGAAGTTCGGAGTGGATTCTTTATTTAACTAAGCTTGGATTGATGATTGTGAATTTCGTAGAATTTGATCTTTTGTCGTTGAATTGAATTCATTTGGTTGATATGATTGTGTGCTAAGTGCGTTTTCGAAAATAAAACTAAAACGTTTTCAAAATCCAGGTAAGGGTTTTGGTTTTCTACGAGTTGAGGTGTTAGCTTACTCAATTTCACTGACTTTTCAAACTGTGGTTTTTGTGTTTTAAATCCACCACAGGTATGAAGTAGATGGTGCATTGCGGGGATGACGACTCACTTAATATTAGCTGAATCAAATAAAGCTTAGGCTTTAAGCCATAGACTATTGATAATACTTAGACCATTTATATTTCGTATTTTGGATTTCGGATTGTTGCAATTTAATTTCGAATTGTAATAGAGTAATTTAGACCATTAGATATTCATATTCTGGCTTTTGGAATCTCCTAGCATTCGGGTCTTTGACTTGAGTGCGGAGTGACACCTCTGAATTTCCTTATTTGTATTTTGGTTCGTGATAAAAATGTTTTTAAAAGGGAAAGGAAATTTGGGGGTGTTACAGTTGGTATCAGAGCCAGGTTAGGTCAAAAACTTAAAATGAATTAATAAGATTAGGAAATAGAATGAAAGAATGAACAAGACAAAATAATAATATAGAATTTAAAATGAACCAAGCCGTATGGGGGATGGGTTTGTTTATTTATGTGTGCTTAATTCCTCCTTACTTACTACTTTTATTAATATTGCATGTGAGGTTATGTATGATTACTCTTGATTGAATTCAAATCATGGTGGTGGAGTTCTGATAAATGAATACGATGATTTGAAAATTTAAATGATTGGAGTGCAATGAATGAGATTGATAGAATTCCAGAAGATCAAAAGTTACCTTAATTGCTTGGAATGATATGGATCACGTTACGAAATTATGAATTTTACAAGCATGCTATGAAATGTCTATGGTTGGTAAATGTACTGTAACTAAGGTGTGAATGTCATAATCTCTTGTGATGATTGGAATAATCCACATTTGAGCTGGTGGAGATTGAAATGTTAGGAATTTCAAGTTAATTCATTTATATGTTGATTATTGTACTCATAATTGCTTCATTGGGGATAAGTGCTAAGTTAATGTGTACCTTTTATAGGATGGTTCGTTTAATTAGGACACCAACCAAAGCTGAAATAAAAGCCGACAACCCCTTGAGGCTTAGGATGGGAGACGATGAAGAGATCGTGGCATATTGTCAAAGGGTAGCTAATCAATGTGACTATTATGGGCGAAAATATAAGGATGACTACTATTTCCACCCTCTTGCTCAAGCGAGATTTATTCTAAGGACTCTACCAAATAGAGCGCCCTGGGCGTATTTCAAGGGTAAATATAAAGATCTTATTAAGAAAGGAGCATTACCCAATGTAGAGAAGTACACCCATCAAGGTAGATGGTTGATCACACCAGAGATCCTACCTACGAGACTCCTAGAGGCACACAAGGAATGGCTAGAGGATGGAGAAGTAGTTGACTCGACTATAGAGGAAGCATAATAAAACATGGATATTGCCCTCCCACCCTACCCTTAGTAATGGGAGTTAGTGACTAGCATAATAACTATAATAAAAATGCTCTATAGTAGCATCTTAGATTATTGTTTGGACATCGCTGCGTCGATGATTTATATGCTTTATTATTTATGGATGCTTTAAGCTTTATTATTAATGAGATTTATATGACTTCTTTTATTAATTACTTGAAATGTTATTTTGTGCTAATTGCATTATATATTGAACTATTAAGTAAAGTAGAAATGTAATCATAAATAAATCGTTAGTGTAGGTTATATGCACCCCATTCATCGCTACTATACAAGACGAATTAACAGAAACATGAACCAACAACAACAAAACGATGGATTTCACCAGTTTGCAGCTGTTGTGGTTCAATTGCTGCAAAACAATAACCAACCACCTGTGATTGACTGGGCTAAGAAGATATCCCAAAGGAAACCTGAGTTTTATTATGGGCGTGAAGATCCTACTGAACTTGAGAATTGGGTAAGAGATATGGAGAAAATCTTCAACACCATTAACTGTCCAGCAAACCAAAAGGTAGATGGAGATGTCTTCTACTTTAAAGGAGAAGCCGATATTTGGTGGTCAGCCACTGGAGCAGCCTTCCAAGCTCAACCAAACTTCAATTGGGATAGCCTTAAGGATGCCCTAGGACAGAGATTCTACCCCGAGCATGTTAGGCAAAGGAAACTCTCTGAATTCCTAGCACTGAAACAAAACCGGGGAAGTGTGAGTGATTACTATGCCAAATTCCTTGAACTTTCTCGTTTTGCAACCACTATTTTACCAGATGATGCCTCAAAGATCACTAGATTCATTGAGGGACTTGACTACAGCCTCCAGGAAACCATGGTCATGATGACCTTTGCTGATGTGCATGAGGCTTATAGAAAAGCTGCTAATGGGTGGAGAGTGCATGAGCTTAGGGAAGAAACCCGAAATAAGAGAAAGTTTGAACCCCAAACATCCAACCCAAATGAGACTGGCAAGAACCACAACCATGGAAATGACAAAAGGGGGAAACCAAATAACTTTGGAGGCAACCAAGGGTTCAACAGGAACTTTCATGGGAACAACTTCAAGAACCATGGCCGAGACAGGAAAATTGAGCGCCATTTTTACTGTAGGAGATGCAATGGGGACCATCCTGGTACTGACTGCTTTGGGAAGACTATCAACTGTCTTAATTGTGGAAAGATGGGGCATAGAGCATTTGAGTGTAGGTCTAAACCCCAAAATCAAATGGGAAATGGTTATGTGGGAAACAATTAGGGAAACCAAAACTTCAACCAAAATTCCTACAACAATAACAATCGCCCCAACTACCAAGGCAACAACCAAAACCAGAACCAATTCAGGGGCAACTATAATGGGAACAATGCTAGATTCCAAGGTAACAACAACAATGCTCAAGCTGGTAATGGTAACAACAATGGAGCTGCTGTTAGGAATGCCAATGGGAACGCTGGTGGGAATGCCAACATTAATGCTCAAGGAGGGAACAACCAGCGCAATCCAGGCCAAATCTTTGTCATGAATAGAGCTCAGGCTGATACTACGACCAATGTGGTGACCGGTACTTTCCTAGTCCATAATACTCCTGCTTTTGTCTTATTTGTTTTTTGAGCCTCTTATTCTTTCATTTCATCTTCATTTGTTCATAAGTTGTGTCTTGAACCTAGTTCTCAAATTTCTACACCTATAGCTGTTCCATCTGGTAAAGTCGTTACATGTGAAAAAATCTTTGAAGGGGTAGATGTAGAAATAATGGGAACCAAACTACCTGCAGACCTTATCCAATTCGACCTTCTAAATATAGATGTTATCCTAGGGATGGACTGGTTGGGTAGGTATAAGGCCAACATTGACTGTTTTGAACAAAAAGTTAGTATGAAGGGACCCAAGGGGCAAAGAATTTCTTATAGGGGGGTAGTTCATAAACCAGCTATCAAAATTGTGTCTGCCATGTCCATCTTCACCAAAATTAGGAAGGGCCACCTAGCCTATCTCTGCTTTATCCAGGACACGATTGTGGAAGAAAAAGGACTTGATGAAATTGTCGTGGTAAATGAGTTTCCAGATGTGTTTCCAGATGAAATACCAGGAATGCCTCCTAATAGAGAAGTAGAGTTTACCATTGACTTAGTGCCAGGAACTGCACCAATTTCCAAAGCACCATATAGGATGGCACCAGCTGAGATGAAAGAATTGAAAGACCAGTTACAAGAGTTGATAGAGAAAGGATACATAAGACCGAGTGTATCGCAATGGGGAGCTCCTGTTTTGTTTGTTAAGAAGAAAGATGGTGGGTTAAGGTTGTGTATTGACTATCGAGAGCTGAATAATGTGACCATTAAGAACAAGTACCCATTGCCGAGGATAGATGATTTGTTTGACCAGTTACGAGGTGCTGACACTTTTTCTAAGATTGACTTGCGATCTGGGTATCATCAACTTAGGATTGCTGAACAAGATATCCCTAAAACTGCTTTTCGGACACGTTATGGTCATTATGAGTTCACTGTGATGCCTTTTGGATTGACTAATGCTCCTGCTGTGTTCATGGATGTGATGAATAGAATCTTCAGAACTTATCTTGATCGTTTTGTCGTGGTTTTCATTGATGATATTTTGGTGTATTCAAAGGGTAGGGAAGAACATGAAAAGCATCTTAGGCTAGTTTTGCAAACATTGAGAGATCATAAGTTGTATGTGAAATTGTCTAAATGTGAGTTCTGGATCAATAAGGTAGCCTTCTTGGGACATGTCATTAGTAGTGAAGGAATTTCTGTTGATCCAGGAAAGATTAAAGCTGTGAAGATTGGCCTACACCTAAATCAGTTACTGATATCACGAGTTTCTTGGGTTTGGCTGGCTACTATAGGAAATTTGTGAAGGATTTCTCGACCATTGCTAGACCCCTCACTAATTTAATGAAAAAGACTACAAAGTATGAGTGGGATGACCGTTGTGAGGAAGCATTTCATAAATTGAAGGAATTGTTGACTACGGCACCTGTTTTAACCTTACCGTCAGAATCTGAGGGATTTGAGGTGTATAGTGATGCATCGAAAAAGGGTTTAGGTTGTGTGTTGATGCAGAAAGGGAAAGTTATTGCTTATGCGTCTAGACAACTAAAACCTCATGAAGAAAATTATCCCACCCATGACTTAGAATTAGCTGCTGTTGTGTTTGCATTGAAGATATGGAGACATTACTTATATGGCACGACTTGTAAAATCTTTACTGACCATAAAAGCCTTAAGTATATCTTCACACAGAAAGAACTGAACATGAGACAAAGGAGATGGTTAGAACTCATTAAGGATTATGATTTGGAGATTCGGTATCATGAAGGGAAAGCTAATGTTGTTGCAGATGCTTTGAGTAGGAAATCGAGTCATACCTTGAACTCTATGTGGGTTGTCCCTAATGAACTGTGCGTGGAGTTTCAGAAAATGAATCTAGAGGTGGTAGAACATGGGGCCTTGGAGAATCATTTGTTTAGCATGACTGCCACTTCGGACATATTTGATGAGATTCGTCGAGGACAACCTGGTGATGTCAAGTTGGAAAGAATCAGAAAGAAGATTGAGAGTGGTTTGACCAATGAGTTTCAGATTTTCGGTGATGGTAGTATTAGATTCAAAGGTAGATGGTGTGTACCTCAGAAGTGTAGTGATGTGAAAGAAAGATTGATGACTGAGGCACATAACACTCCATACTCAGTTCACCCTGGGGGTGATAAGTTGTACAAGGATTTGAAGAAGTTCTTTTGGTGGCCAAGGATGAAGAACGAGGTTGCAGAATTTGTTTCTAGGTGTCTTACTTGTCAGAAGGTAAAGTTTGAGCACAAAAGAATGGGAGGACTAGTGCAACCATTAGATGTACCTACTTGGAAATGGGATTCAATATCCATGGATTTCGTGACAGCATTGCCAGTTACAAAGAATAGTATGAATCAAATTTGGGTGGTTGTAGATAGACTGACTAAGACTGCTCGATTTATTCCTATGAAGGACACTTGGAACATGGAGCAAAGGGCGCACACGTATATCAACAATGTTGTGAGATATCATGATGTACCTAGTACGATTGTTTCTGATAGAGATCCCAATTACTTAGCTCATTTTTGGAGAGAATTTCAGAAGGCCTTGGGTACTAAATTGAACTTCAGCATTGCATTTCACCCAGCCACAGACGGTCAGACTGAGCGCACGATTCAGACCTTAGAGGATATGTTGAGAGCTTGTGCTATGGATTACCAAGGTTCGTGGATTGATAGATTGCCATTGATTGAATTCTCCTACAACAATAGCTACCATGCAAGTATAGGAATGGCACCGTACGAAGCACTTTATGGTAGAAAATGTAGGACACCTTTGTGTTGGAGCGACATAAGTGAGACAGTGGTTCTAGGACCAGAGTTGATCGAAGATACAATGAACCAAGTTCGTTTGATACAGGAAAGAATGAAATCAGCACAAGATCGTCAGAAGTCATATGCAGATCAGAAACGGCGTCCAGTTGAATTCGAAATAGGAGAGAAAGCATTTTTGAAAGTTTCACCAACAAAAGGGGTTATGCGATTTGGTCAGAAAGGGAAACTAAGTCCTAAATTCATTGGTCCTTATGATATTCTAGAGAAAATTGGAAAGGTGGCCTATAGATTAGATCTTCCTTCAGACCTCCATAGGGTTCATAATGTTTTTCATGTGTCACAACTCAAAAAATACATTTCACATCCTTCTCATGTTTTAGAACCTGAAACAGTCGAATTAGATCCATCTTTGACTTATGAGGAACATCCAGTGAAAATCTTAGACACCAAAACTAGGAATACCCGTACCAAGGTCACCAAGTTGGTCAAGGTGTTGTGGACTAATCACCAAACTGAAGAAGCTACATGGGAAGCCGAGGATGACATGAAACGAAAATACCCACACCTCTTTGATCAGGTATAACTAGAGTTACGAGGACGTAACTCCCTTTTAAGGGGGGAAGAATGTGATACTAACTTCGTTCTTTTACTTTGAGCATGCATTGCATTCATACACTTGCATCATATGATTTGGTATGTGTGATGTGTTTGTTTAACGAGTTCACCTAATTTGTAACACCCTCAAATTTCCTTTCCTTTTCAAAAACATTTTATCGAGAATCAAAACACAAATAAGGAAATTCAGAGGTGTCACTCCGCACTCGAGTCAAAGACCCGAATGCAAGGAGATTTCAAAAGCCACAGTATAATTGTCTAATGATCTAAAATAGTCTATTACAACCCATTAATTAAAATTACAACAGTCCAAAATATGAAATATGAAATAGTCTATGTCTAGTAACTACTAGTCTAATTATTGAATCCAACTAATTCTAGTGAGTCGTCGTTCCCGTATGCATCAATCACTCCAAACCTGTGGTGGATTTAAAGCACAAAAACTACAGTTGAAAAAGTCAGTGAAATTGAGTAAGCTAACACCTCAACGTGTAGAAAACCAAAACTCTTACCTTGATTTTGAAAACGTTTTTAGTTTTATTTTCAAAAACACACTTAGCACATAAACATATAATCATCCAAAAATAATTCCAAACCAGTAGTTAAGAGTCATATATCAGAATCCACCATTCAATTCATCACATACTCATAGTATAAGAAACATTCCATAATCCATACCCAACAAATCAAATACTAACGATAAATAAGAAATTCATAAGTCACAAGCCATAATCCACAATTCCTAGTTAACAATCCACAATCCACAATCCATAATCCATAATCCATAATCCTTATTATTTAGAAATGAACTGAATCTTTTGCCAATTCATCCTATCAACCATAATCCATAATCCATAATCCAAGACAACTAGACCTTAAGTGTGCACACCCCCTACTGGGTGTTTTTAACCCAAGTAGAGTAGACTAGAGCCTAACCCTCTTAAAAACCGATGCGGTGGGGAAATTAATAGGAGTCGATGCGACTCAAACATTTGAATAGGAGTTCTTTGGACTCAAGCAAATAAATAGGAGCTCTTTTGGCTCGAATAAATAATTAGGAGTTCTTTTGCTCCGTCTAAGTAACCAATATCTTATTGAGAGAGAGTTGATGATCACATAATCATATACAACAATACCAAACCAACATCATAATATAAATGGCTATGCGCCCACAAACCAACCAAATCAACCAATTCAATATACATTCAACCTTACCTTTCCAAAATCACATTTATATCACAAGCCAAACCATGTACCAATATCAATACAATAATTCCAACCAATCATGATAATGAAATTATATAAATTGAATCGTTCTCCACCTATCATGATACTATGTTTTCATCCAATCACACCATTCACATCTAGCACATAAGTTTGAAAGGTTTCTACAAGTTTAAGAATGGTTGAGCATGCTAGCTTACCTTTTTAAGCAAACGAAAACTCAATAGCACAACAATCACTAGTACTCTTCGTCTACGAACTCAGACTCTACAATTATACAAACAACATTCTCAAATTAACACTCAATCTTTCTCAACCAACCAACAAACTATATTCCTATATGTTAGTATATATGATCCTATATGCAATGCATGATTATGACAATACCAAATTCAAAACAACAATTACCAATTATTCAATAATTATAATTCTATTTCAATAATTATCCAATAAAACTCAATTAACACCAAAATTATTATAAAAATTCCCAAAGGCCTAAAATTAGTTTAAAACAGAATATAACTCATAAAAATTAACCCTTAATTATTATAATTTAATTATAAAATTATTATACCAATTTATATTATGTTTTATTAATTAATAACAATGTTTTATTACATAAAATCCCAAAAATTCGAATTAAATCATATAAATCATGAAAATCAGTTTATAATTTGTTAAATTATAAGAATGTCGAAATATTGATTATCATAATTAATTTCGACTAATTAACCTAAATTAGAAACAATTAACCAAAATTCCCCAATTTACAATTTTTACAACTTTGAACAAAACCCAATTTAAATCTCAAACTAAATTCAAGAACCCTAACAATTTAGATAGTAAGCATACCCAATTCAAGATTTCGAAATCAATTGAACAAATTCGACAATTAATCTAATAAATCCCCAAATTCGAAATTAATGAAAATCAACTTAAAACAACCATCAAGATCAATTCTTTATGCATAAAACTAACTCTAATCGATTACCCACTAATAATAACATCTATTAGAATCAATTAAACATGATTTAAAGCAAGAAAAACAAATTGAAATTCTCGTTCAATTGAAAGGGCGAAAACAGGGGAAAGAGGGGCGAGAAAGGGTGTTACCCACGGCCAAGAAAGGAAGCGAAGACGACGGTGAGGCGGTTGTTGCAGCTGGGCAGAGGCAGAGAAAAAAGAGCGGCGTTCGTGCGAAGAAGACGAGCGAAGGTGAAGCAGGGGCGGCGAGGAAGAAGAAAAAAAAACAGAGTAACTCTGTTTTATACAGAGTAAGGGGGGGTCGTGCGGTTTTTTTTTTTTTTTCTCTTTTTCTTTTTTTTTTCTTTTTTTTTTTCCTTTTTCTGTTTTCCTTCTTTGGGTTTGGGTTGGGTATTTGTTGATGGTTGGGCCAATTGGTGTGGGCTTGAGTTGTTGTAGTGTTTGGACGATAGCTCAATTCAGAAATTAGAAAATCATATATAGAAAATCCGACTCCAAAATTCATTTCCGAACTCGGTTTTGAGAACGACAATTAATAATTAAAATATTTTCATTTCAATAATCTAATTAATAGGTCTAAAAATATTAATATAAAATACTTTAAAATTTTGGGATATTACATAATTACTTAGCGCTTCGAGGACGAAGCATTTTCTTAAGGGGGGAAGGATGTAATATCCCGAAATTTCAAAGTATTTTATATTAATAATTTTAATTTATTAACTAGATTATTGGAGTGCAAAAGATTTTAAATGTTAATTGTGAGTCGTTTTCAAAATGAGTTCGAAAATGGGTTTTAAAATCGGAATTTCTATTTGGGCATTTATTCCTAAATTGGGTCAACTCTAGCAAATGGACTAACACCAACCCAAAACCAACACTATTGGCCCATACACAAATCATACCCCAACCCAACCTAAAAAGAAAAAAAAAATCAGAAAAATACAAGGAAAAAGGAAAAAAAAAAAAAAAAAAAAAAAAAAAAAAAAAAAAAAAAAAAAACCGAAACCCCCCCTATAAAAACAGAACCCTTTCCCTCTTCCCCTGTTTTTTTTTTCTTCACGCACCCCGTCCCCTTCTTCGCTCGTCCTCCTCACCCATCGCCGCCGCCGATCGCTCCTTCTTCCTGCCCAGCTGCTCGCCGCCGCGCCTACCTCCCAACCACCGTGTTCTCTCTCTTCCTCGTTCAATCGCGTGAGCAATACCGCCCCTCCTTCTTCCCCTGTTTTTCGTCCTCTTTATTAAACATCGTTTTCAATTCGTTTTATTGCTTTAAATCATGATTAATCAGTCCTAGTATATGTTATAAGTATTGGGTAATCGATTTGGGGTTAATTTTATGCATAAATATTTGATTTTGATGATGATTTTGAGTTGATTTTCACTAATTACTAATTTGGGTTTAATTAGTGTAATTATTCGAATTAGGTTCGATTAGTTCGTAAATTATGATTCTAGCATGTTTATAATCTGTTAAATAGGGTTCTTGAATTTAGTTTGAGATTTAATTGGGGTTTTGTTCAAGTTTGTAGAAATTTCAATTTGCGGGAAATTTGGTTAATTGTTTCTTAAATAGTTAATTAACCCAAATTAATTTTAATGATCAATAACTCGAAATTATGATAATTTAGGGGATTATAATCTGATTTTTGAATTTAGAATGATTTAATTCGTTTTTCTATAATTTTATGTAATTTAAAGCATGTTTTTCATAATTAACACATAATATAAATTGTATAAATAAATCATAATAATTAAAAGTTTGTTTTTATGTATTAGATTCTGTTTTAAAAGTAATTGCAAGTCTTTGAGAATTTTTAAAATAAATTGAGTGTTGTTTGAGTATTAGAAACAAAGTATTGAATTAGAATTGGAATTGCTGGTTAGTTGTTAATTGTTGGGTTAGATTTAAATTATCATGGCATTGCATATAAAATAGAATTAATATAAGTATTAGATGAATGATTAGGTGAGATTAGTATTGATTTGGGAATATTGGTTGTAATTGTAGCCCCTGAGTTCGTAGACGAAGAGTATTAGTGACCGTTGTGTTGTCGTGTCCTTGTGTGCATTGAAAAGGTAAGGTAGCATGCTCAACCTTTCTTAAACTTGTAGAAACCTTTCAAAATTATGTGCTAAGTGTGTTTGGTATGATGGATGAGAACTTAGTATCATGCTAGGTGGAGAACGATTCAGTTTTCTTTATGGTTTTTATATTGTACGTGTGTGGTTTGTTGCAATGAAAGTATAAGTGGCTTTATGTGTGATATTGGTTGTGATTGGTTTATGAATGATTCAAATTGTGAACGTGAACTATGATGGTGATATGGAGATTTGACGGAGTATGGTGGTATAATAAATGTGTCGGAGCCTCGGAGTTGCTCCTAATGATTGTGTCGGGGCCTCGGAGTTGCCCCTAATGTGTCGGAGCCTCGGAGTTGCTCCTAATTGTTGTGACGGAGTCGCATCGATTCCTAATTACAACCTCACCGCATCGGTTTATAAGTGGGTTTGGCTCTAGTACTACTCTATTAAGGTTAAAAATACTTAATGGGGGGTGTGCACACTTAAGGTCTGGTAGTCTTTGGTTTGGTATGATACAATAAATTGACAAAGTTGTGAAGTAATACGTTGGATTGGATTGGAAGTTCGGAGTGGATTCTTTATTTAACTAAGCTTGGATTGATGATTGTGAATTTCGTAGAATTTGATCTTTTGTCGTTGAATTGAATTCATTTGGTTGATATGATTGTGTGCTAAGTGCGTTTTCGAAAATAAAACTAAAACGTTTTCAAAATCCAGGTAAGGGTTTTGGTTTTCTACGAGTTGAGGTGTTAGCTTACTCAATTTCACTGACTTTTCAAACTGTGGTTTTTGTGTTTTAAATCCACCACAGGTATGAAGTAGATGGTGCATTGCGGGGATGACGACTCACTAAATATTAGCTGAATCAAATAAAGCTTAGGCTTTAAGCCATAGACTATTGATAATACTTAGACCATTTATATTTCGTATTTTGGATTTCGGATTGTTGCAATTTAATTTCGAATTGTAATAGATTAATTTAGACCATTAGATATTCATATTCTGGCTTTTGGAATCTCCTAGCATTCGGGTCTTTGATTTGAGTGCGGAGTGACACCTCTGAATTTCCTTATTTGTATTTTGGTTCGTGATAAAAATGTTTTTAAAAGGGAAAGGAAATTTGGGGGTGTTACAAGGCCAGTTCGAGGCATCATTCGCATCACCAGGTGGATTCTCGAAGCTGAAAGGATTCCGGGGGTAAAGAAACCAAAAATGATTGAGTTCGATGGAGTCGATGACCCCTTCGATCACTTATCATCCTACATACATAACATTGGGTATATGACAGAAGATGAGGCGACTGTGTGTCGTTTGTTCCCAACCACACTGATTGGGATCGCTCAGCTTGTTTCGACAAACTGCTACTAGGAAGCATCCGTTCGTGGTCAGGGTTAAAGAAGAGGTTTACAGGGCATTTCGTTACAAGTAAAACGAGGAAAAAGACTTCGATCCACCTGACTGCGGTGAAGCAGGGAGAACGTGAATCCCTGGACGATTACATCCAAAGGTTCCGCTCGACTGCAACTCACGTTGCCAACTTATCTGATGAGATCGGAGTGACTGCGCTAGTTAATGGAATGGCCGAGGGAAAGTGTAAGTATGACCTCGCGAAGCACGAGCCCAAGACGCTCGAGCAAACATATAAGCGAGCCGCTGCTCATATCAACGCCTCGCTGGTGAATAGGGCAGGGCACGTATCAAAGGAGGCCTCCACCCCTCGAACCAAGCCACAACAGCGCCTCGGCCCTCCCGTGATGCACAGCAAGAAGCCATACTGGTTCGATACTTCTCTCAGGACTGTGTTCATGGCGATTAAGGAGTCAGACCTGCTAAGGCCTCCCCGACCCATGACACAGGATGATCGAAGAAACATGAACCTATTTTGTGAATATCACATGGAAAATGGCCATGGGACGGCGAGCTGCAATGATCTCAAATAAGTGCTCGAAAGGTTGGCTGATAATGGAATGCTAAATAGATACTTGAAGCGTCTGAAAGGACAAAGGGACCGGTACAGGCAAAACAATACCCAGATAGGTCCTCGAGGCGGCGGTCAAGCAAGGAACGGTGAAAGGGCTCGAAGCCCGGGAGTGATCGCCACCATCTCGGGAGGTCTCGCGAGCGGAGGACCTAGCCATCTAGGACGTAAAACCAACAAGAGACATTTTGTCAACTCGGTCTCCACCGCTCTCCTGAAATTGAGATTCCCAAGATGATGATTCAGCAGTCATATATCAAGAATGTTCGGACACCTCATGACGATCCGGTAGTGATCACCATACAGGTGGCCAACAAGATGGTTCAAAGATCACTGGTAGACACGGGCTTGTCAGTTGACATAATAACATTCGAATGCCTCCAGAAGCTGAAATACACTATGAAGGACATCACTCCGCTCCGAGAACCTATAGTCGCCTTCGGCGGACAGACGATCTATCCCATGGGGACGATTCGCCTGCCAGGCACCATGGGCGAGGGAGCAGACATGAGGCGAGCCCACATCGATTTTGTAGTCATTGACATCCCATGTGCTTATAACATTGTTATAGGGAAGCCATTGTTGAATGATATTGTTGGGCTAGTTTTTCCTCTGGGTTTGCTGATGTTGTACGTCACAGATGATGGCCGAGCCACGATCATCCGAGCCGACCAAAAGGTCGCTTGAGAATGTTATCATGCGGGACTCAGGCCTCCCATGGTAAATCCTAGCGAGGCGCGAGGAGACGAGCTGCCCTCAAAGAAGAGAAAAGAAGCAAGCACGGCAAAGGCCGCGGCTGAATCTTTTTGCTTAGAAACAATAGATGCCCGACACGGCCTCGAAGGGCAGACCCAGCCCTTCGAAGAAATGGAAGAAATTGCTCTGGAAGAGGAAAGAGCCGGCCGAACTGTTCGAATAGGCAAGTCCCTCGAGCCCGAGGTTAAGGCCCCTCTGACATCATTGCTAAGAGAATTCAAAGATGTGTTCGTATTCGCAGTTGAGGAGATGCCAGGGCTCGATCCCTCGATCATCACTCACAAGCTGAACGCCGACCCCACAAAGAAGCCAGTCCATCAGAAGCAGCGTCACTTTGGGACTGAGCGAGCCCATGCTATCAAAGAGGAAGTCGTCCGATTGCTCGGAGCTCGGTACATTGAGAGGTGCACATATCCAGTTTGGCTATCTAATGTGGTGCTGGTGAAGAAGCCAAATGGGTCGTGGAGAATGTGCGTCGACTTCACAAATTTAAATAAGGCCTGCCCTAAGGACGGTCAACCATTGCTTCGAATGGATCGGCTGGTGGATTCCACCTCGGGGCATGAGCTGCTGAGCTTCATGGATGCTTATGCTGGGTACCACCAAGTCCCAATGGAGGAGGAGGATAAGCCGAAGACTGCCTTTATCACATCCTTGGGGATATACATGTATCGGGTGATGCCGTTTGGCTTGAAGAATGCAGGAGCCACGTTCCAAAGGTTGGTGAACCAATTGTTCATGGAACAAATTGGGAGGAACATGGAAGCGTACGTTGACGATCTGATCGTCAAAAGCGTTAGAGCCAACGACCACCAAAAGGACCCGAGGGAGACCTTTGAGACATTAAGAAAGTATGGAATGAAGCTCAACCCAAAGAAGTGCGCATTTGGAGTGAGGTCTGGAAAATGCTTGGGTTTCCTCGTCAGTCAAAGAGAAATCGATACAAACCCGGAAAAGATCAAAGCCATCTTGGAGATGCCATCACCCAGAGGTGTGAAGGATGTGCAACGGTTGACAGGGTGCGTCGCCACCCTAGGACGCTTCATTGCGAAGTCGGCCGACCGTTGCCTGCCATTCTTTGCCGCCCTCAAAAAGATAAAGAACTTTGAATGGGACGAGCAAGCGGAGAAGTCGTTCCAAGAACTGAAGGAGAACTCTGCAAATGAACATGCGGTCGGAGTTGTGCTGGTAGTTGAGCGCGAGGGAGCCCAAAGCCCTGTTTACTACGTGAGCCATGCCCTCGAAGAGGCTGAGCTGCGATACCCTCCGCTCGAGAAGCTCGCCTTGGCATTGCTTATCTCGAGCCGACGCCTCCGACCCTACTTTCAAAGTCATAAGATCATTGTGAGAACCAATTATCCCTTGGAGAAAATATTGAGCCACTTGGACGGAAATGGAATCGATGGGCTTGCGAGCTGAAAAGCCACGGCATCGAGTACGAGTCGGGACGCCGCCTCCAGGGGCAGGCCTTGTCCGACTTCGTAGTCGAGGCAGCATTCAACGAACTGGAGAGGCCTATAAAGGAGCAGTGGACGTTGTACGTTAACGGCTCGTCCAATTCGGTTGGAAGCGGAGCAGGCATGATCGTCATCCTCCCGGGAGGGGAGAGAATGGAGTATGCGCTTCGCTTCGACTTCGAGGCGACCAACAACGAGGCAAAATACAAAGCCCTTATTGCGGGAATTCATATGTGCCTGGCGGCGGGAGCCACGGATGGCTCAATACAGGGATAAGGTTCGGACCCTTACCAAGAAACTCACACACTTTCAAATTGAGCAGATCCCCCGATCATAAAATCAACAAGCGGACGCTTTGGCTCGGCTGGCCAGCTCATCCATCAATGACAACCCAAGGGTCGTCAAGTGGGAGCTGTTGCCATTTCGGAGTATTGATCCCATGGCTCGCATTTTGGTACTCGACCGGAGTCCTGAGTGGATGAGACCAGTAATAGCCTATCTTAAGGATGGAGAGCTTCCGGATGACCCGAAGCGAGCCAAGGCGATCGAAAAAAGAGCAGAATGGTTCACCTTGATCGACGGGGAACTGTACAAGAAGGGATATTCCCAGCCGTTCATAAAGTGTGTGGACCCGGTGGAGGGTAATTATATTCTAAGAGAAATCCACTTTGGAGAGTGCGGAGCGCATATTGGAGCTCATGCGTCGGCATCAAAAGCCCTGCGAGCGGGATTCTTTTGGCCGACCATGCAGGCCGATGCAGCCGCGATACTATAAAACTGTGACAAATGCCAGCGCTTCGGTCCAATCAGTAAGAGGCCTCCTACTCAGCTTCAGCCAATCTCAACGCCTCTCCATTTCGCAAGATGGGGCTTGGATATCTTGGGGTCGTTCCCCAAGAGCTCCACTCGGAAGAAATTCATAATTATGGCCGTCGACTATTTCACAAAATGGGTCGAAGCCGAGGCGCTAGAGAGAATTACCGACCGAGACATCGCCAACTTTATCTGGAGGAATATACTTACCAAGTTTGGAGTCCCTCGAATGTTCACATTCGACAATGAGACCCAATTTGACAGTAAGTACTTCAAAGAATATTGTGCCCAGTTCGGCGTCAAGACTTGTTACACATTTGTGGCCTACCCTCAAGCAAACGGACAGGTCGAGTCGTCGAACAAGGTGATCCTACACGGACTAAGGACCATGGTTGAAGGAGCCAAAGGGAAATGGGTCGATGAGCTGCCTGGTGTTTTGTGGGCCATTCGCACCACGACGAAGCGAGCCACGGGAGAGACCCCTTTCCAGCTTGTGTATGGCTCGGACACGGTCCTTCCAATTGAATGGGGAGCCAAATCTATTCGCATAAGCACCTACGAGCCCGAGGAGAATGAAGTTGAGCTGCGAGCCGCGCTCGACCTTCTCCCCAAGTGCCGAGGCAATGCACTGCTAAAGGCTGAAAAGCAAAAGCAACAGTTGGCCAAAGCATTCAACCGAATGGTCCGACCAAAAAAGCTGGAAGTTGGAGACATGGTCCTCAGAAATGCTAAGGCAACAGGAAAGAAGCTTCGAGGAGGAAAGTTGAAGGAGAAGTGGGAAGGGCCCTATCTAGTGGTCGAGCAGGTAAAAGAAGGAACGTTCCGACTCAGTACCTTAGAGGGTGAAATGGTACAGAGGCCGTGGAACCTTTACAATCTCAAGAAGTATTATGCTTAGTCGTTAGTCAAATCAATGTCAAGTACTATCTTTGTAGTCCCAATCAATGCTCGCAGCGGCGAGCCGTAGTTTGTAATATTTCTGAACGAGTTTCTGGCCACGAGCAGTAGTATGTACTTTGTTTTTGAGTAATGAAAGGCCGAGGGCCGCGATGTTATGTAATACTTGGCACTGTTAAACCCCCCAACCCCACCCCCTCCCAGAGCCGTCAAAAACGTCAACCAATCAAGCGCGAGCCAAGTCAACGCTTCAACCTCCTCCTTGAAAAAGGAGCCGAGTGCAATCACCCAAATGGGGAGTCACTCGATGCGTATAAGATACACAGAACTTTCACCTGAAAGGTGAGAGAACTGCAATCACCTGAATGGGGAGCCACTCGAGACGTACAAAAGTACGCACTATGCCCCTCTTCGGAGGCGAGCCGAGTGCAATCGCCCATGCGGGGAGTCACTCGAGGCGTTTTGCCAAGACAAGAGTCTATAAATTACCCTACTAAGGTCGAGGGCATTGTTATAACTAACAATTGCCTGGAGCGGGTTAGAAGTTGCCCCACCTTAATAGCGACACGCGTTCCCAACTAGGGCTCGCGTCGAATAAAAAGTTCAGCTGAAAACAAATTCGCCTACGATGGATAAAATCTCGTAGCTCCCTAAACTTCGACTTGGAAAAAGGGAGGCCAATGGGAAGCCTCCCCTCGAATTGCTTACCGCTAGTAGACGGGCTTCGACCAAGTATTTTTACTAACACTCCTCGCAAGTATACCACAACACATGGTAGAACCGAGGCACCCCGAGCATAGGTATCTGATAAATAATCGAACTAAGGCAGGGGCTAAATGGGACGCAACCCCGTCGACCCTCCCCCAACGAAGGGATGGGGACGAGCTAATCGAGCCCATGTGATATTCGACCCGAGAGTGCTCGAACCATTATATGCATTGCACCGACGGTCACCCTTTACAAGGAGTCGAATGTCGCGTAACTCAAAGGCAACGAGCCATTCAGCCCCGAGCGACATTCACCTCGAGGGCAAAACAGTATACGGGCAACCGCGAAGTAAGTCGGACAAGTGAGTTGGTAATAAGAACTCAATGGTGCGCCGCATTAATAAGATCAAAATGGGTCGAGGCCAAACACCCTGAAAAATGGGCGGCCTCGACGACAAGGTAGAATGTTAAAAAGCCAAACACCCTCGCAAGGGCGGCCTACATATGCAAAAATTATTGTAATGTATTACAGGGCACATCGCCTAGTTAATGTCTACTTAGAAGTTGATGTAGGGTCCTCAGCTGGCTTGGTAAAGTCGAAAACCCCAGGAAGGTCATACATCTCCTTCTTGGCCGCTGCTTCCTCCGCTGCCGCTTCCGCCTCGAGATCGGCATCCTCGTCTTCGGCTTCCCCTGCCTCGGGGACCTCACCAGCCTCCTCCCGGTTATGCTTGTCCAGCTCGGCACGGTAGGCAGCCTCGAATTCCTCCTTAGACAGCTCGAGAGTACTGAGATTGAAGTTTTCGAGAGCCGACCATGCGAGCCGAAGGCCCAACTCGATCCCCTCTTGCTTAGACGAGGCCTTAGCAAGATCGGTCAAGTAAGCATAGCCAGGCGAGGCAAGGAAAGTGGAGACAGCCGAACAAGCCCGATTCACCCAAAAGGTCACATGGCTCGCGGCGTTGACTAACTTAAGGCTTAGTTGGTCAGCGTCTGCCTTAGCCTAGGACAGGTCTCTCGCCAGCGAAATGGCCTTGGCGTCTGCTTTCGACATGGCGGCCATGGCCCTCTCGTTTTGCTCGTGACATTCGGCGACATTCTTCTTGGACTTCGCCAGCTCACGCTCGGCCGTCTCACTCGCCGCCTCCGCCTCCCTCAGCTTCGACTCCATCAGCGAGCACTGATCCTTCTATTCAGCCGCCTCGCTTCGAGCCTTTGTCAGATCCGCTTCGCGGGTGTACTCATCAAGGATCTGCTCGGCGTCGCGCCTCTCGCCTTGACTAACGAGCACGGCGACCTGCGAATGAGGAAACTGTTAGTATTGGATGAGGCATAAGAAGGGAAAAGGAACAGTTGTTACAAGTACCTAAAGAGCAAGCCCTACCGCTTGCTGAGCCCAGTTGTCGGGTCGATGGGTATTGCGAGCCAATTCACACAACGGCTCAGCAGCCCTCCATATGTCAGGAGTCCCAAGTAAAGCCCCCAAGGCGCGTTGAGAAGCTACACGATCGAGGCATAAAAGTCAGAAAGAGCAATGCCAAATGAGGACACAAGGAAACGGTTCGAGGAGATTACCCGTCAAAAAGTCCGAACCGCCTACATCCGATCTCTTGGCAGCTGACGTCTCGCCCCCCTCGAGCAGCCTCTTGCTTCGACGCCGCGAAGTGAGAGTGCCCTGTGATGACCGAGGCGTCAATGTCGAGGAAAAGTCACCGTTACAAAAGGAAGTGTTAATACAAGAAACGAGATAGGATTACCTCTTCGTCCTCATCCTCGGAGCCATCCGAGGCCACGATGGGAATCACCCGAGGGGTCGGCGCTCCGGGTCCGATCATGGCACCCGAAGCCCCCTGTCTCGGAGCCGTTCCCGCTGAACCCTGCACGATCGCCCCACGAGGGATCATAGAGTTAAGGGGAGTGGCAGATTCGGCCATCGCTGTGGTGGCAGCTCGGCCATAGTAAGAGGAGTGGCTTGGAAGGGAGTCGTCGACACGTTCAAGTCCGGAGCGACCTCTTGAGACGGTCGAAGCTGATTTGGTCTAGCTGGCGGAGGCAGAGGCCGCGATGATGGAGAGGCCCTTGTTGTAGCCGATCGGTCTCCCGTTGCTCGAGCCTCGCCCCCTCGCGGAGTCGTTCGGGCCGCCTCAGATCGGGCAGCTTTTCGAGCGCTCCTTGAGCTCTCCCTACTAGCCCTTTGAGCCATGGGTCGATTAAGGTTAGGCATGGTGGCGCTCCAACTATCAAGGCTCGCCTTCACTTGATCGTGAGCGGCACCTGAAAAGCAGACAACGACAACGAGTTAAGCAGGGAGCAATGTGTGTAAGGAAAGCATGCATTAAATCGAGGCATACTTTCCTCGGCGTCGCTATCGGGTAGAACAAGACCCGAGTATATCAACCATACAGGATCCTTCAACATGAATATGTTGGGCACCCATGTCTCGTCCCCCGGGCCACAATCGAGCCGCTGGTAAAAATATTCTTTACACCGATCCTCGGCGTTGGAGAGCCTCGGAACAGTGTCCTGAAGCACTCAACGGCCAGGGGATCGGTACGGCACGTCAAGATGACTACTCAACGGAGAGTTGTTGCTTGTAGTCAGCCATTAAAACATGTTTTTCCATTCAGGCCCTCGACCAGGCTTCCCGGGGTGAGTAACGATCTGATGAGTTGCGGTCTTGCCTCGGACGACAAAGTTTTTAAACCCCCACTGGTCGCTGGTAGCGGTGTGAAGGTACCGGAAGAGGTTGACGGACAGCGGAATCCTTGTTGCTCGGCAAGTCATTATGAAGCCATTTAAGGCGATGAAGGCGTTGACGGAGAGCTCGGAGGGGCAAATGTCGTAATAATTTAGAATGTGCCGAGAGAAGGAGCATAAGGGCACGCGAAGCCCATAGGAGAAGGCCAACGCGTACACCCCGAGGCAATTGTCCGGGGGTGACGCGCATACCGAGCCCTCAGCAGGGACCCTTAGAGTGAAGGGATCGCGAATGCGATTCTCCCTCTCGAAGGCCCGAACGATGGCATCCGTTTGGGACATCCACCACCGCTCATCGATCACCGCCGTGGTGAAGGTGTTTGCATGAACCCTGTTAGGAGGGGCTCGAGACGCCATCGAATGAGGGAGTTCCCGCGAGGGGTTAACGCCCGAGTTAGGATCGATACGAATGGTTCGAGCCCGTCTCGGGTCTGTTGAACCCCCTGACCTCTCGCGAACCGTTTGTTTAGTTCTCGCCATCTGAAAGAAAGAGAGAGGCGGTCACACACTCACCTCATGCGAGCCATCGCCTTTCATTTCCCTTCCCTGATGACGAGACTGAACACCCCACACTCGATGGGTCGACTAGGAGTCGAGGAGATCAAAGGGTCGAAGCGGGGGAAAGCAAGTCAGCCGCGTGGCTTATCGCTTCCCACCGCCGACCTCGAAAACCGAGTATGCCATCGGGCGTTATCTGGGTTCCCAATCTCAGCGCACTCGGCCGGCATGCCATTGCCGCTGGAGGGAGACCGACAACCCGGATTCGTCACCGGACAAGCGAAAACAAGACACGAAAAAGTCGTGGAAGGAGGATAAAAACACGTACCGTAATCGGAGAAGGAAGTTAGTACAAGATCGGAGAGAAAACAACGTCGCCGGAGTCGAGAGCTTCGTCGGAGAAGGAGCACGGGCAGAGCAAAAAGTGAGAGAGGAAAAATTTCGCAGGGAGAAAGTGTCATTACTCTTATAAAACCTGGTCATTACTCTTATAGAACCTGATCATTACCCTTATAAAACTTGGTCATTACTGACAAACAACGTCATTATCTTTTAAAACTTGGTCAATATTATACAAAAATACTAGTTTGTGTGCCCGTGCCACGTCCGGGCCAGCTATTTATATTGTTTATACTTGTTTTATAAAAATGTGAGTTTATTTTGTTCTAATGTTATTATGAACGGTATTATACATTTTTTTTCTTTCCAAATTTTGTCACCCGTCATATTCTATTATAATATATTTCTACTTACTCATCATATTATCATTATCTTTTCACTTCTACGTCACCCATTATACTATCTCATTTTTCATACCACTATCTCGTCACCTGTTATACTATTTCATTTTTATTTCACTATCTCGTCACCCGTTATATCACATTATTTAAAATTTATTTCCAAAATTTAGCTAACCAACATAGTATTATCTCTCAGATCTCATATGACCATTATTATTATTTACCATAATTATTAGATCCCATAAATTAGCTAATTATATACTCTATGATAATTTATTACCATATATCCTAACCAATAATTGTATTTAATACTATTTTTATCATATGTTATAGAAAATAACATATAAATAATAATATGGTAAGTATTAACTAATTTATGGATATTATAATCTATGGTAATAATTAGTTATTATAGTACATCTAATTTGTGGTAGTAAATTGAAATATAATGTAATACAACGAATGACAGGATAGTGGAATGAGAATGAAATAGTATAACGGGTGACGTGATAGTAGAATGAAAATGAAATGGTATAACGGGTGACGTAATAGTTGAATGAAATAAAAATATGATAATTAAGTAGAAATAAATAAACAGTGATATAATATGACGGGTGGAAAAAGTAGATAGAAAAAGATTATGTAAAATATATAGTTAATAATATTATAACAAAAGTAAAGCAATTTTTATGAGACGAGTATAAACAATATAAATAGGAAAGCCCGGGCGCGGGCCTTGCATGCAAACTAGTCCCATTGAAAGTAGGATAATTCAAAAGCTACACGATAGTAGACCACTTTCACAAGCTTTATAAAGGGCGAAAGTGGTTTAAAACCCCCATACGTTTGATTCTACGTGAAATCAGCCCCCACAAGTTTTCATTGGAGCAATCAACCCCCACAACTTTGTCATTGCGTGAAATCAAACCCTCAGTCAATTTCTCACATTAAAATCCAATATCTCAACAACTTCTCACACAAAAATCCAATATCTCGTCAATTTCTCACCTACAACTACTAATATTTTACATAAATATTATTTTCTTAGCCAATCAAGTAAATATTACTAAAAAACTTTTATATATCTAATATACATAACACTAATATCTGGAATAATTGTTAATAATTTACGGAGTACATGGTAGATGATAGACTTCAACGAGAATTTCTACATTCAAGATTTTTTTTTATTGTTCACGAGAATAATCACCGTGTTAGTACTAATGAACCAATGTTTTTTTTTAAAAAAAAAAACTTTATTTATCCCTTCATTAACAAGAAAAATAACATTCGACGATGTAGTCATAGAGAAAGAACGTATTATACAACTGACATGGAGTATTTTTTATTTTGGAACCATTTTTGTGTAAATTAAATTCTTATTATTAGATATTGAATATCTCATTTGAGATATAAATTGAATTTCTCATGTGAGAAATTGACCAAGGGTTTGATTTCACATAATTATAAAGCTGTGGGGGTAGATTGCTCCAATCGAAACTTGTGGGGGCTAATTTCACGTAGAGGCAAACGTATGGGGCTCATAAACAACTTTCGCCCTTTATAAAGTTAACAAAAAAATAATGGAAGTATTAGACTGTCCATAATCTATTGAAATTATATACGCCGTATTAAAAAATTAACATACTTGATATTATATTAATCCTATAAGATTATAAATGTATATTAAAATCCATTTGCTATTAGAGGCCATCAATTACTACCTACAAATTATGTTTTAATAAAATATGGTTTAATGTACCATTATTTGTTTTTTTTTAACTTAAATCAAATGATAAGTAAAATAAAAATTAAAACTCAAAACAAAACATTAAACTCAATTTTAAGTCAAGAGTCTGTGCAAAGCACGGGCTTGAAACTAGTACATTTATAAACGAAACTTTTTTCGTAGGCATTGAAAAGGTCTAGAGCCTTTCGAATTTTCTTAGAACTTCTGGTGGATAAGGAATTAATTTATGTTATGTAATTATTGTTATACCATACCATATGTGAGTTTATGGTAATTATGTACAAAATTCATATATTAGTTATGGAAATGTAATATACCATACATAATATTATGGTAATAATGAAAATAAACTAATGGTAACTTGGCCATGAAGATATAACATTTTCATAATCATGAAATTATTTTGTATGTTATGGTAAGTTAATTTGCACAAGTTAAAAGTCTAATATGACATTTTAACATTGTACATATAAGCACTAAATGATGACCTTTAGATTTGAGATACTAAAGTCACCCGACTATAAATGGTAATAATTTAACTTGTTTAGATGAATGTGTCAATACTAAAAATTATACTGATGCATGGGAGCAATGGGTTTAGTTCCTAAGTTATCCACGTCCAAACCAAGTAGATATAATTCTTATTATTATTTAGTTTCCAATTATTAAAGGAGCCTATGAGGTTTTCGAGTTGTTCTAGTTTAAGTAAGTCGGAATTAAGGAAAGTTCTATTGGAACCTTACCTTATTCCATAGGATCTATTAGTATAAATAGAGAGTCTTATTGTATTGTTTTTAGAGAACATTCAGAGTTGAGTATTAATATCGAAGAGTCGAAGGGAGTTTCCTTCAATTTTTTTTGTGGTTGCTTGCGGGCGACAAACTCTTGCAGGAGTTCTTAAATCATTTGCGGAGGATCAAATTAAGGGTTGCGGCTCTTTGAATCCGGCTAGGTTCAATTACTTGCGGGTGTTGAATCATATCTTTAATATTTGTTCTTTAGTTTTCGTTTCATATAAACACAAAAACACAAAAATGAGTTCTTTTAGTTTTAAATTCCGCTGCATATACTCTTCGTGTTATTAGTGTTAGATTAGCATACGCGTCAAGTGGATCGCCGTACTCATCATATACTGTAAGTAAACTCTATTGAGGGGTCTAAAGCCATACGAATTTTCATATAGCTTCCGGAGATTAAAGAATTAATTTAGTGTTATGAAAATGTAATTACCATATGTAGGCTTATGGTAATCATATAAAGAATGCATTTATTCCTTAACAATATGCAGTTATGGTAATTTTGAAAAGATGAATTAATATAAAATGTTTTCTTTTATGAGTTATAGTAATTAGGATAATAATCTAAAAGTCTAACTTACATTACATTTTAACACGTGAGAAAAAGTCTGACACGACATTTTCTACATTTTGGTAAATACAAGAACCAAATGGGTTTTTTTAATGATACACGTCGAATTAGAGATAGTCATACTAATAACGATAACTCACGCATCTACTATAGGTGATACAACTATAGCCATCATATCGATTAGATATACCATAATGATTTCGGTAATTGATGGTGCATATATAAGATATAATATTTTTAAGGGAAATTTTCCAATATACCCCTGAGGTTCCCGAATTTTTCAGGTATACCCCTCTGGTTTCCGAGCTATCCAGCGTGCCCCTGAGGTTTGCAAAATCACGTTTTTTGAGTTTTTTCACTAACGGACTCTAACGCCGTTAGACCCTTAGTGAGTTTGACTTTTCTAAAACAATTTTTTTTTTTTATTCGGTAATTTACTGGCCCCGGAGGGCTCAGCCCCTGTGGAGTTAGGGGGTTATTGACGGGATCTAGCTCACAAGAAGACCCCAACTGAACAGCTGAAAACCAGGCATGAACCCGGTAGGGGGACCCTACAAGAGGGCCTACATCACAAAGAAACAAATACCCTTAATACCTTTGAAAAAAACAAAATACCCAACACATATTCTCTCTCCTACCTCTCCCCCACCTACAAGTCACCCATGCTCTGCCCCCTTCTCCACCGCCGCTCGTCCCCCACCACCACCAACACAGGATCCACCACCACCGGCCGACACGTCTCCCTCAGGCGACCCACCGCGCATTTGTTGCTGCGAGCCATCTCCCCCACCGGGGGTGCCCATGTTGCGTAATTGGGGGAAAGTTTGAAGGATTTCGGGTAATTTGAAGTGGGTATGACGGAAATGTTGGAGTAATTAAGCAACGTAAGGGTTTGGTGATAATTGATTGTTCTTTCATGCATCTGCGATTCGGCGTGTTTGCAATGTAGTGAAATAGGCGTGGTTGTTTAGTTTGATCGTTAGACTATTGCTGCATTGACTTACAGTGCTGCTCGTTTTGTTAAGATGTAAAATTTGGTGCTCAAGCAATTGCAAACGATATAGCTTGATAAAGATTACTGATTAATGAATTCGTACTTACGGTTTTAAGGGGCATTGTTGGATACGGTTTCTGCACAAAAAGCAAGCTGCCGACATAAATTATCATTGGTACCTTTAGATCCATGAAAACTAAGTGGCATTTTAGTCTCAGACCTTGTTCATTCCGGATATATGGATTACATCATTCTTTAACTCTAATTGGTGCTGGGTAGTGGCATTTTAGTCTCAAACCTTGTTCATTCCGGATATATGGATTACATCATTCTTTAACTCTAATTGGTGCTGGGTAGAGAGAAATGGAAGGTGTTGCGCGGTGGGGGAGATGGCTCGCGGCAACACATGCGCGGTGGGTTGCCTGAGGGAGACGTGTCGGCCGATGGTGGTGGATCCTGTGTTGGTGGTGGTGGGAGACGAGCGGCGGTGGAGAAGGGGGCGGAGCATGGGTGGCTTGTAGGTGGGGGAGAGGGAGAAGAGAGAATGTGTTGGGTATTTTGTTTTTTTCAAAGGTATTAAGGGTCAATTTGTCTTTAAAAAGTCACTAAGGGCTTAACGGTGTTAGAGTCCGTTAATGAAAAAACTCAAAAAACGTGATTTTGCAAAGCTCAGAGGAGCTCAGGGGTACGCTGGATAGATCGGAAACCAGAGGGGTATACCTGAAAAATTCGGGAACTTCAGGGGTATATTGGAAAATTTCCCAATTTTTAATGTAACCGTGCAATGCACGAGCTTTAAACTAGTATGTCCATTATATGGATCGGATTCAATGAATCTGTCTTGATGATAGTAATAAATGTCTTGGCAAAATTATCACCAAAAAGATAATACTCCACACCAGACAGCATATCCTTCTCGGACACCTGAGCACGGATGTCGCGTAACTTGAGAGATGTGTCCGATAGGCCGTGTCACCTATATATATGTTTTTGTAAAGCGCCGCCTTTCGTCTCTAAATTGTGGCCGTGTCCATGTCCTTGTGGTGCAATAAGTGAAACATTTCACCCCTTTTCGCGACTTCTCTCCCAATTCAATTTCATCTCTTTCCCCATTCTCTCTCTCAGTCAATCCAATCAAAAACCCTAATTCCCAACCTCCTCATAATCAAATTCACTAAACAATGGGCTACAACGATGATCCGTAAGTCTCTTCTTCTGTATCTCTATCAAATTTTGTGCAAATTTTTAGCCCTATTTGTTCGGAAATGTTTTTCTGAATCTCAGGTATCGTGACGAGGACGGAGAGCCGTTGATGGACTACGACGACATCCAATCGGACGGCGAGCAGCCGGAAACCAACCCTCCGATCGACGACGTTCATGATTTCAACGATGAGGTTGACGAGGACGGTGAGAATTGGGGGATGCAGGATAACTCTCCTACGTCCGCCCACACCGAATCCTCCAAACCTCGTAAACGCCTCATCAAAAAGAGCAGCAGCAGCAACAACAACGACAGTTACGCTCCCTCGGAGTTCAATGATTTCGCCGATGAAGATGTCGGCGGTGTTACGAGGTACGAGGATGATGTTGAGGAGTTGGAGGAGCGGCCGCCCTCGAAACAAAGGAAAGATAAGGGGATGATGATGAGGGAATCGGGAAGTGAGAAAAAGAAGTTTAGGAAAGATAAGTATAGTGTCGGTGATGCTGATATTCGTGCTGGTGGTAGCGGTGGGAAGCCGAAACTGAGCTTAAAGCGGAGGAAAAGCGGCGGCCAGGCCGAGGCTGAGGCTGATCCTGATGTTCAGGAGATGTGGGCTACTGTTGCTGGTGCTGATTCTGAGGTCTGTTTTTTTTTTTTTTTTTTTTTTTTTGGCTGGGTTTATTTCATTTGATATTAGATCAGATGATTGAAGTTGATCACTTTGCATTTCTGCTGCTGTTAATGTTATAATTTTCGCTGTTTATGTTACAGATTATGTTGGGTTTTGAATTTTGTGCTCTGCTTGATTTTTATAAAAGTTACGCGCTGTGGTTTGTACTGGTTACGATATCATTTGTGCTGTTCTTTTCGGATCAATTTGCTTAAGTTCCCACCTGCGTTTCTATTCTTTACTATGCTTTTCAGTTTTCACTTTGGCTTGTTATTTTGACTATGTTTTGCTGTTCGCTTTTTGTTGGTTTATGATTAATTTCATGAATCTTGATATGTTTGTTTTGATGATGTTTAACTAGCTGGTTTAATTTCATTCATAACTGTCAGAGAATTAATGTAGAGGGAGTGTTGAGGAGGTCTTATGCTGAATTTATGCTTTTCGGGTTTGTTGGGCTCCATGGAGTTTGGGATTTGGGGAAGGGTGCAAAGGTCTTATGTTTGGATTAGGTTACGTCCTTGCCAATGTATGTACTTGTTGCCTTCTCCGTAACCTGTTTGGCAAGCATTATGTAGTTGTTACATTCTCCTAACCTGTTTGGCAAGCATTATAGTCTTCTTTTTAGTGGTTTGGGATGAGTTTTGTCGTATTTTCACTTTTGTTAAGTTTGAATACTCCATTTTTCTGATATAATTTGCGTTTGTCTTGTAAATGAGAAATCTATGAACTGATCCAATGTGGAGTCTCCGTCTTTACCCTTCGTAGACTTGACAACATCCTTTGGATTAGGTGTAATAAACATGTCAATACGTCCCTTTTGCTTCAGTTTCTTTGGAGGGAGACTACTACCACGATCTGCGCTCCCTTTTGTGTCTTTGCTCCTATTGAAACATCTTCTTCCTCCATCTCATCACAATCATCAGATTGAAACATCCTTGGTTACATATTAGTATTATCCTCAGCCATTGATTTTGCAACATATAGCTCCTTAACTCTTCCCTAACATGCCAAGCATGACATGCATTGTGTCACATTTCTAAACCCTCCAACTAAGTGTTGTTTAACCCGAAAAATCCTCCTAGACATGCTTTTTTTGTAGAAATTACATTTGAAATTGTTTCTATTTTCTTTGTCTTGTTTACTATATTTTCTTGCTGGGTTGTTTTGGTTTGATAATATTTTAGAAGTTTGTGTAGCGTCTACAGTGTCTGCATTATCACCCATGAGGTGAGCAACGAAGGTATAACCTTATGATAGCTAATTAGAAATGGAAAAAAAAAAGTACATGTTTAGGAAACGAAAACAGAGGACAGCAAAAAGGAGATTAAGAGAAGTAAGAATAAGGACAGCATAAACGAGATTCAGAGATTCAGAGAGGAAAGGTGAAGAAAAGAGGTGAAGAAAGCATGGGCAGGAGAAGAGAAGTAGTAGTAGTGAACTGACCAGGAGTAGGCACTAGGAATGAGGGAGCTCGAGCAGCAGAAGAAAGCACGAAGAGATTGAAGAGAAAAGAGTGATGAAAGAAACTAAGGTGGTCTACTGCATTTAGTAGGGTCGAAAGTAATTAAAATACACTTCTAGGGTGGGTAGGAGAAGTTATGTGCAAGTCACTGAGTCAGTTGTCACATAACTTCAAATGAAATACAGTCTGAGGCGCACTGTGCCTGGGTGTTCTGATGCCATAGGAGCTGCGCGTTGCCCCTAGGCGTGCTTTTTTAAACTAAGGCTAAGCTTTTTCTATATATCTTGTGTTAGAAGGTTGTTCCCCTTGCCAGTGTATTTAAGTTTTAAAAGTGACAGGTTTCCTCACTTTGATATTTATTCTTTCATGTCTTCACAATCTCTTTTCCTCCTTTCACCCTCTCTTAATTCCTTTTCCTCCTTTCACCCTCTCTTAATTCCTTTTCCCTATATTTTTCTCCTCTTTTACCTTTTCTTTTCTTGTTATCTGTTTTGTTTATGAGATAACGATATGGTTTCATGATAGTTCATGCTAAGGCTGTTGTTGTTCTTGCTATTGTTCATGTCAGTTAGACTGTTTGTTCATTCAAATACATCTATGTTGAACAAGATGATCCATTTTTGTTGACTAGAACTTTACTAGTCATATGCTGATATGATTACTCATGATTTCTTGAATGACTTAACATCTTTTTGATTCTTTGCTTGTTGGGACACCTGTCTCTCTTATTGCAATTTTTTACTCCTTTTTTGTTGTTACTCATTTCTGGTGTTATATTATTTATAGGATGATCAAGAGGGTGTGAAGACGGTAGATGATGATAATTTCATAGATGATACTGGAGTGGACCCTGCGGATGGGTATGCTCAAGAAGGTTCTCCCAGTCATTATGCCCAGGTAAACTCTTGACATTGGTCTAAAGTGTCTTCTTGATCGGTTACTCTCAACTTGTGAATCTCTTTCCATCACCAAGTTTTTGCCTGCGATCATTTATCTTGTCTTGCGAAATATACTACAGCTCATGAATTCAGGTTCTGTACATGATATAATGAGATTGGTTAATTTGATATAGCGACTTTGGAATTATGTTTTGAACTTTTGTTGTGCACTGGTTGCAGGCAGAAGAGGCTGAGGAGGAACAACTTTTTAGACCCGGTAAGAAAAAGAAGAAAAATGAGAGAAGTGCTGCTGAAATTGCAGATTTGGTGGAGCGGCTAATGGCTGAACTTGAAGTTGCTTTTGAAGAAGATTTTAAATTTAATCAACAGGGGAAACCAGCCATCAATAAGCTTAAGAAACTGCCTCTTCTTGTTGAAGCTCTTTCAAAGTGTGCCTTCTTTTCTCAGCTACTTCTCTAACTCTGAACATGCATTTTCTTTGATTTAATGCGGGAGCAATTTATAGTTTGTTCTTCTTTTCTGATGCGCTTGCTGCAGGAAACAACTTCAACATGAATTTCTTGATCATGGGGTTTTAACCTTGTTGAAAAATTGGCTAGAGCCACTCCCTGATGGAAGCCTGCCGAACATTAATATTCGTGAAGCTATCTTGAGGATCCTGACTGATGTAATGATTATGTTCGTTTTGTGCATGGTTCTTGGTTCTAGTTTGACTGACATTCTCACGTGCTGCTTGTGCAATGTAGTTTCCGATTGATTTAGACCAGTATGATAGAAAAGAGCAGTTGAAGAAGAGCGGACTTGGGAAGGTCTAAAACTCTCATTTTCTTTTTGTACTTTGATATGCTTTGCTGTATAAGCCGATCTTACATCAACTTATATGTGCAGGTCATCATGTTTTTGTCAAGATCAGATGAGGAGACAACTACAAATAGGAAACTTGCCAAGGAATTGGTTGATAAATGGGTATGTCAACTACAAACATCCATCTGATATATTGCAAAGGTTTATTTGGGATTGTATTTCTATGGCGATCCACTTCTTATAGTCTGAGCTTTGCCTAGCTGTGTAACAAATCTACTACTATTTTATGTTCCAAAGGAGTAACCACCAAAATATTACCATAAAGCTATGAAGCACGGACACTCTCTTTAGGTTTACGTATCCGTGTCGTGTCTGTGTCGTATCCGTGTCCAACACCGACACTCTCAAGTACTCTCACTATACTAGTCACTATGAAATACAGAGCAATGCTTCTTCAACCTAATCCCTAACCAGAAATGGAAAAGAGCGAGGGGCTAAGAAACTAGTAATTCATAATTAATCCACATAACCAGAAATGCTGATTTTTTTATTTTTATTTTCCGTGTCTACTAACGTGTCGTATCTATCTTGTTACAAAGAATCACGTATCCCCGTATTGTGTCGTGTCTCGTGTCTGTGCTTCCTAGCCATATAGGCATAATAGTGCGAATTTGAGAGCGCTTTGTATTGTTTTATATGCTGATTTGGCTGATTTGATAGGTATTGCTTTCAAATTAGTGTTACATTTTCAGCCTTAGCTCTTTTAACATTGAGTTGCTGTTGTAATTTTTCGTGTGATTCTTGCAGAGTCGTCCAATTTTTAATAAGAGCACAAGGTTTGAAGATATGAGAAATCTTGAGGAAGAAAGGGTTCCAAGGAGACCGCCTGTGAGGAGGTGTGACATCTTTTTATTTTTTTTAATTATTGTTACACTTCCCTTTCTTTTGTCCCTTTCAGTAGACCTCCATGTTCTGTCTATGGGATGTCTCTTGGCTAATGACTTATACTGCATTTCCAGGCCAGCAAACAAAGCTTCAACACTAGAATCTCATGATGATGATCTTGAATTTTCATCGTAAGTTGTTCCCTTAACTTGCTGTTCTCTATCTGCTGCTTTATTTTATTTTTTGTACCTGTTTACTTTTAGTTCACTGCATAAAAAAATCTTATTTCAATCTTAAATTTTGAAATAGTGGGCGGAAGGCAGGCCCCTCTGGTGCTATGCAGCATGCTGCTAGACCTGAAGCAACACCCATGGACTTTGTGATCCGTCCTCAATCAAAAGTTGACCCAGATGAAATAAGAGCTCGGTGTAAACAAGGTCAACATGATGAACGGCGAATGAAGGTTAGTATAATGAATTCGGTTGTCAACATGGTGGTGTCCCCGAAGAAGCGTGTTTAGTGTCAAATGGCACTTTCTTGCATAGTTCACTGTGTGGTTTATTATTCCCGCTTTCTTGCATAGTTCACTGTGTGGTTAACTATTCCTCTGATTCTCTCTAATTGAGCTCAATCTTCTATAATGTGATAATATTGCCTGCAATACACAATGACTAAAATGTACCATTACCACATTTAATGATTAGGATGAACCATTTGTAGACTTGAGAGTGTATTTCTTTATCCACAGCTTGTCTATTCCCATGTAGACAATGATGTAGTTTATCTGCATCAGAGGCCTGTAACTCGTCTTCTTGCATACTGTGGTGTTTGTTTCTAAGATCTTGTTAAATTTGTTTCCCCTCACTTCCCAGTTGACCAAATTTGTTATTTTTATGACAGATGAATAAGAAGCTTCAACACATGAAACAAATGAAAAGGAGGAAGCTGCAAGCTACCAAAGTCAGTGTTGAGGGACGTGGTATGGTTAAGTATCTATGATGCTATATCAGGTGTAAGCTGAAGCTGCACAGCTAGAGAGAGGTTGTTGCATGTCAGTTGTCTGCCTGCAACTTCTGGATATATTCGTATCCCCTTCCTTATGCATGTCTTGGGAAGGTCTTTATCTGGCATTCCAAGTTGTCCTGGTGCTTGTTGATGCCCATGTATTCATCCAGGACTAGAGCTCATGTCTCAAATCTTCCAAGGCGCAGCTGGCCATGTTCTTGTTTGCTGCCAGTATCTCTTTCTCCAACTCTCATGAAGAGAAGGAGCTTGCGTTATGTATATCAACATTATGAGAATGTATCAACATTTTGAGAATGTAGAATGATCTTGGCTCTTTTTGCTATAATGTAGTGTCGAAATATTTTTGAGTTCTCGAATGTGGAGGCTCCTTTTGTTTTTCTGGTAAATGGAAATTCAATGGAGTATCTCATCTATGATTGTACCCATGAGCAATAACGTGGAATTTGAAGATGGAGAACACTAGATTATGTTGTAAAGTGGATATTCCGACCTTGAATTTTGAAATGTGGTGGTTTTTTTTCCATGATCTCAAATTCTCAACTGCAGTTCAAGACGTTGTCAAGTAGACTTTGCATGTCGAATTGATTAATTGGTTACAGCAAGTTTGGTGACCTTGCATATTGAGTAAGCTCCTGTTTTTATGAAATATCAACCTTGAAATGAGGTATGCGACTGTTTTTGTGATGGTACCGAAATATTAAGGGTTGTGGAGCAACATTCAGCATCAAATCTCTGTTTGTTATGGTCATGTCTCGAGTCACCATACGACGTCAAGTATCAATGCTCCTGTTTTTCAGATATATTGCTCACTGAGAGTCTGAGATAATACATCTGCGATAATACACTCATGATACTAAACTTATCTACAATATGATGTGAGTATCTACTACTGCTGCATTTGCTTTTTTAATTCCCCAAGCGGACCGTAACTCACACCATCAATCTCCTGTTTACTACAGCTGCATACACTTGAATTCAAATTCGTACCACATTGCAGACAGAGGCCTTTGCACTTGGGATCACATATTGAGTTAATGGTGATCTCCAAATGAACCAAGTCTCTGATCTGCTTGGAAATGTCAATTTCTTTTTCTTCTGGTGGAAAGTAAAGCCTATCGTCTATATCGATCAATGCATCATCCTCGTCTTCTTCATCAGTTGTACCAACTGTATTCTTAACTTTGTCTTCCCCATATATTGTTCCCATGTTTATGATATCTGGCTCTTCTACGGGTTGCTCGGTTAATAAAAGTGAAAAGTTGGAATACACACTCTCGGCAGCTGGTTCACCGCACCTATACAACCAACAAAGGAATCAGATTAGAACACACACAAACATATAGCCCATCATTCACCATATTAAAAACACAGCAATGCGTATGACAACTGCAAGTATAAATCAAACCATTTAGACACCAACACATCCTTATATCTTGGGTAAGTAGCACACAAAATTTCTGAATTTGGAGAGAGAAGAGACCATGATGGTATTGGTGAACTCTTTCTAAAAGACATCACCAGAAATGGAGATACATATCGCGTTATCACATGCACGACAGTACGACACCCTATTGAGCAGGTGCAACGCTCGAAACTCAGACGCAGAATATAACATTTACTAATGAAAATATTGTGAAAAATCAGTTACGACTATACGAGCTGTCGAACCGTGGCAAAGCCCCTAACAACATTCCCTTTGTTGGGACTTAGAACCGAATTTTGCTTTACCAAACACCACCTGACTGCGACCCAATAATGTTTGGCCGTGGATGATGATTTAACTATATTTTCATAAAAAGACGCCAGCTTTATTATTTCTAACATCCGTAGTTTAATATGTTATTTTCATTGTTTGTCTGTGTATTTTATTCCTAGAAAGCTTAATTGTCTAATTAAAAACAAAAAAACAAAAAAAAACAGACGGTTACCTGCCGACACACATTTAAAATCAAGCACAGGACACACACTGTCTTTGCCATCAAAAGGAAGACAAATCATTTCTTGGGAGTTGTTGTATTATACGAGAAGCAACCTCTATTGGTAAGTAGAACACAATATCCCGTTTCAAGAAAGAGAAGAGACCCGGATTATATTGGGAAACTCTTCTAAGATATCACCCGAAATGGAGATACATATTGCGTCATCACATGCACCACACCTACTTAAGAAGTGTAGCGCTCGAAACTCAGACGCAGACTATTATTCAGGAAAATAGTGGGAAACCACCAATCGAAATGTAGACTTGAGGGAGTCCCCTAAAATCCGTCACTGGCTGTTGAGATTTAATTGCACAAACTTTCCTGTCCCAATAACACTTTAGTGCTTTCTAGGTAAATATACAAGTTTTTGATCAGTTGAAAGAGTTGAAAGCAGCATGTGAGATTAGTGGTTTTCTATTAGGAACAAGATAGTAATGTATAATAAATGGTTCATATGCTCAGATTGAAACATTTTTCATTCCTAGTGAAGCCAAAGATTTATTATTCCTTGGTTTAGTAATATAATGGGATAAAGCAAAATAACTCACAAAACTATTTTCTTTCTTGTATTCTGTAGTTGCATTCCGTCAACAGCCTCTCTGTTCTCCACATAGAAGTATGGCTGCATATATCTGACCCACCCCCCCCCCACCTGGCCATAGGTGGGAGAGCCTAAAGTTGTTGTATGCTCAGATTCAAGCAGAAACATTTCTCAAATAGAGGAAATGACCCAACATCTAAAAGGTTTCTACAGTCTAGTGCCAGATATATTGATGGGAAATTCAAAATCGCGAGGGCAAGTAGAGATTACACTAGAAGGTGACCTCTTTGCTATTACAGCAAAATTAACTACTATGAGAACTACACATGAGACAGGAAATAAATGACGGGGCTGGAAGATATACAGTAAGTCATTAGCAAGTTCACATTTTCTTATAACACAAGGCTCTGTGTTTCAGTCATCGATGAAAAATAACTTGGCTAACTACAGGGATAATACTACTATCAGGTGGAACAAAAAAGAATTTCCCAGTTCTGGAGAGGAGAGAATCCATTATAGTGAAAATAAACTCTCCGAAAATATATTCCAAAAAAGGAGAAAAATATTGCGTCAGCTCATGCGCAATACCTGATCAAAGCAGGTGCAACGCTCGAAACGTAGACGCTTTTTTTTCATCAAAAGATAGTTTCAAGAGTGTGTTTTTCTAATGTTTGGGGGGGGGGGGGTCATTTGATAAGTTTTATCCCAAATCCAACCTTTGTACATCATCCATTGAAAAGTGCAGAGCCCTTGAGTAGTTCAAAGAGGAATAGTTGCTAGGTACTGTATAACCCCGTACGGCAGTGGAGTAGATGACAAAATTTAACAAGCAAGATAAGGTTACAATCCTAATGAGATTCAAATCGATGAAAGGTAGCGTTTGGAAACAAGAATTTGGAGATTTGTAATCATTTGAATTCTATCAGTTTAGAATGTGAAATTCAAATATAATGTTTGGGAGAGGGTGGGATTTCAAAATGGGTGTCATTTGTTTTACACTAGAAAGAATTTCAATCAAATTTCAAAAGATTTGATACAAATCCAAATTCTTAAATTCTTGAGTTCCCAAACATGGGATTTGAGTCAAATTAGGATTTGAGAATGAAATCCTTGTTTCCAAACACTCTCTAATGTAATTCAATTGAAAAGCATAAAGCCACGCGCATAAACCTGTTCAATTCAAGTAGAATCACACACGACTGCATAAGTACATTCCTTCCTACCAGCAATTACTAGATCGACAATCGAACCTTTATATGATCAGATGGCAACCGTGCACAGATAGATAAAATGACCTAGCAGGTACTAGAAAACAAAAAGAAACATCTGATAATAGTGGGTGGTCTTGGTTGTAACAATCCCTTTATGTAGTGCAGTGGATAGCATAAGACAGGATAAGGGGATGGAGCTGAAAATAATACATGACATAATCATTAAAAGAGGCATGTACCTATTGCAAGAGAGAGCAATGACTGTTCTGATGATGCCATCAAGTCTAAGTTTATGCTTCTTTCTGGTAATATCAACAGACACTAGAACAGGTGTTCCATCCACATACTCCTTGACAGCTTTAGTCACACGCAAGCCCATGATTGATGCTCTACTTCGAGATACCTCTGATGAAAGCTTGTTCAAACCAAGCCTTTCTAAAGTTGTGCAGTATTCAACGTGTGGGATTGAGGAGTTCCGTCGGTAAATTATGGCTCCTTCCCATGGAGATCCCTCATCTTCGACATCACCCCAATCAAAATCGTATGCACTTTCCTCTTCGCCAAAAGAAGATGATGCCTCAGGTTCATCTATTTTCACAACTTTTGTTGCTAGCAAATCCCTGACGAACTTGAGTGGTTTTCTGAGGTGAGGTCCAGGAATTCGGCCTATGCACCCCACATAGGCACTATTATGTAATTGTAATTTCGGGTTAACTGTCGAAAACCCCATCCCATTACTATGAAGGATAGGACTTATGCTGGTCAAGTAGGGCACCGACATCACAGGTGCTTTACTTTGCTGATCACAGGTGAAATTTTGGAAACACTGTGGAGTAAACTGACAAATTAGGAGACTCTAAAGATGTTGGGCATATATCCAGGGCAATCTAACTGAATTAGAGCACCATAAAAGCCAAGAGGTACCACTAGAAAAAAGTCAACTTGCACCAGCCTAAAGTTCGGTATCTTGGCACAACAAACCCAGCTCAGAGCCGCAGAATAGAAGCCAACAACAATCGACAATCTTCAGATGCTGGTCAAACAAATCATACATAATTATATCAATCACACATTATTTACCCGCACAAAGAGGAATAGCTCAATTTCAATACACATGAAACAATTCCCTACACCCCAGTCAAACAGTCCAACAATAAATTTCCACTAGTTTATAAAGAAAACAGCAGCCAGGGGCGAATCTAGCCCCATAAGTTTGAGGTAGCCATCGTAATACAAGTCAATTTTGCTTTCCTAGTTTTGGGAACTTTCTAGGCAATACTTAGTTGTTTCCGAGGGATTTGGAGTAGCCGGTGCACCCAGGCTACCCCAACATTAGCCCCTGACAGCAGCCACAGCCTACAATCATATTATCCGGAAGCATTACGCACGATTTGTCGAGAACAAACCTACTACATAAGAGACCAAGTAATTTACGGAAAAATATAATCCACAAGTTTGGGCAGCAAACCCCACATATACAACCTCAACGAAATATATCACCCTAAACAATAACAGAAGATAAAAAAAAAAAAAAAAAAAAAAAAAAAAAAAAAAGGGAGCAGATTTGCAACACCAAAAAGTAAACTTGTTCAATAAGACATAAAGAACAAAAGCAACAGGTGGGCATTTAATCCCACCTCACTTTTGGTTCGTTGGAATTCGCCAGAGAAATTCAAATCAAACGTAATGAACAAAAAGAGATGGATATCATATGGGTAACAGGGTTGAGTACAAGGAAAAACAGGAGAGGAGGGACTTACTTGGGGATAAAATGAAAGGAAGGAAGAGGAGCAGTGTGAGTGTGTGTGTGAGTCCAACACGAGAATAGGGTTTTGCTCTTTTATAGTATGGGTTTCAATTTCGCATTTTGGAGTGCTAAACGAACCCAATTTTGCAAGGGTTTTCACCCTAGTAAAGTGTCTAGTTGAGACTTAGATGATCTACAAACCCGATTAAAAGTACGTGGATGGAAATGAGAGGAGAGACTCTCGGTCAAGGAAGGTCGACAACAAGAGTTCAAATCTCCTAACAAGGCCACACCTTACTAAACACAACACGACGGAGAAGCGTACTCCATTCAACTTGTTTGTCATAGTGGTAAGGCTTGTTTTGGATCCACGTCAATTAGATGGACTGTCTTGTGTTATCTAGATTGCGACAAAAATGCATCAAACCAATTTGTGGACAAATAATAGAAGGGATCGCCCACCAATACAACCCGAGAACATAGATTACTTGTTAAGAAAGTCTTTTAAGATTCTCTACCATTGATCACGAGAACGACACACAATTTCTAATTGCCTTGGATCTTGATTGAAACAAATGAGAGAAGTTAGTTTCCGTTTTTTAGTTACAATTCTAGTGTGAGATTGTCTCATCGTATGAGACCAATTAAATAAGTTACTTTTGAGGTAGATTAGGTTTGAACAACTCTTCTTTAATCCGTAGTTTGCCCAAACCCCATACCTATACAAAAAAAAAACACAAACAAAAAAAAAGACCACGAAGTAAAAGGAAATCTCTTGCCAACCATCAAGTTCATCACTAATGTACCATAAGAACTACTAAAAAGCCTACCAAAAAGTTTCCAAATGTATCCTTTGATCATGCACCATGAAAGGCGGCAGTAGCCTCCGTGCCCAGTGCCAGCTCCGCCTTTAAGCGAAAGCAAGGGAGCTTGACACATTGGGTCAGGCTTATAAAACAGAATAGACATGCGAAGTGAGCAAGATGGAGACCAAATCCAAGGCGGATGCTTTGCACCATTTTGAATTGTTAATCTAATCCTCTTAGATGTGACCAGCATTGAACATTTCGGAGATGGGATGGAGAAATAACATGAAAATGAGATTTTAGAAGATACATAATTCAAACTCCAAGTCTAAACTCACATAAAACAGCCAGAATGTGCAAAAGCTACAATGACAAACACGAGGGGAAAACAAAGCTTTCCAAGAATTGGGGTAAGTTGAAGCAAAGAAATCCAACACTGGAGTTCTGCATAAGCTCCAGGACGAACCAAACAGAAAAAGTAAACTAATAAGCAACCTCGGCTTCTGGGGTCTCGAGTTCAGCTCGCTCTTTCTCAGCCTCGGCAACCTCTTTCTCGCTCTTGCGTCCCTTTTTGGACTTGTAGTACACGCTCATGAAGGTTCCTACAGCTCCATATTTCCTCCTAGCCTTCTCATACAGTGAGGCATCAAACATTCTCCAGAAATCCTTTTCATTCAGCTCAGAAACAGCATATTGTGGCTGGAATCCATGGTTCTCAATAAGCCATTTCTCCATTCTACGCACAGCCTCAATACCGTCAAATACCTCTCCACGGAATATAGGTTCTGGGGTATAGTAGACTCCAACATCAGTGTACATCTGGGCATATGAGGTGTCACCCTGTCGCCTGTGCTGCTCGAAGCCTGGTTCAGGATATATCATGGTTTTGACAGGCAACCTAAACAGTCGGTGTGGACAGAGCCAAAGGGGGTAGACCTGCAACAGCACAAGAATTTTATGTTAAAGTACAGTCAAATTAGGGAGTCCGTAGCAAGTATCAAATTTGGTACACTAATCCTAGTTCGGAAAGGAAACCTTTACCCCTATATGTCACAATGCTTAAGAAACATGTAATAACTATACAACGTACCCAATTAAAGGTGGTGGAACACCGTCATTGGACACTGAGTGCCATAAAATATGAAAGGCATTGAGAGTACAAAGAACATTGCCTATATGGTTCCTACCATAGTTTGCCTAGCAAGTATCTTGACAAATAGTTCACTGGAGTTAGTAAAAACAGCGATGACAACTAGTGCACTGCAACAAGAATTTAGAAATGAATATTGCGAACTATCTCAAATCCCTGCAGTTCAACAGCTAACACAGCAGATATCTACTTCGAAAGCATTTTAGGCAACATCCAAAAAGGTTGATGGTCTGTGGAAAAAGAAGTTGATTTACCTCCATTTCACGATCGACCCATTCAAGGGCGTCCCCGACCTTGTAAAGAGGTACAAGCATGTCCTGTATCACGTGATTCTCATGGTAATAGTTCCGGATGGCTTCACCTTGAGTAGCTTTAAGAAGGGAAACCTTTGGTGGCATCAACCATCCAAGAAGAAATCTGAACCAAAACTGGTCACCAAATGGGATGATAAGCTTCCCTTCCCAGTACAAAGACCTTGTATGCCTGTGGTAATACTCTCTAGTGGGAATGTACTCCACAAACTCTCCTTTAGTAAGGGCTTTCTGAGCATGTTGATAGAACCAAGGTTTAAACCACCATTCACAATTGTTGATCACATTACCCTTCTTCTTAGCCTCCTTCATGGAAGCATACCTTCCTGTCATCATCACTCCTTCAGAGGAATTGTAGACCATACCTTCTACAAAATCGGGTACCTTCTCAGGATTGTCCTGATCTCCATCTTTGGGTGCGAAGGAGTCCACATAAGCCTGTGCAATCTCTTTCAAGTTTCCTTTCACAGGCATATATGTCAGCCGCATGTACTCCTTTATCGGAATAAGCTTAATTTCAGCAGAAACAAGAAGTCCTAGAGTACCCTGAGACCACGGAACAGCATAGAATAGTTCAGAGTACTCATTATCCTTCGTAGCTCTGACAACACTTCCATCAGCCAGAACTATCTCATATGCCACAACTGTGTCAGCAAACAGACCATATAAATGGGAGCTTCCTTCAATTCCATAACCATTAATCAGGCCACCAACAGTGAGATCATCCAGCTCAGCAACAACAGCGAGAGAAAGATTCATAGGTACAGTCGCCCTTGAGATCTGACCCATATTGACCAGTGGCTCAACTCTGGCAACCATTCTCTCTTTGTCAATCTCAAGAATATTCCTAAAAGCTGAGAGATCAACCTCAAAGTGGCGAGCCCTCTTGTAATCCACATTTCTCATCCCCACAGCAATCCATGGCTTCCGAGCTGTGCAGACCAGACCATCTTTGGCTGGATTCCTCTTTTTGAGGCGTTTAACAACCTTCTCCACATTTTCATCATGTTCTTGCTGACGTTTTTTATAGGACTTCCATTCAGATTTCATGTCACCAAGATAAATGAAGAAATAGATTGTGGCAGAGATAGGAAGCACAACAAAGATGACAATTATCCATCGGAATTTGACAAGGAAATCCACAATAGTCTTTTTCCTCTTTGGTCGTACTAGTGGAGCCTGCAGATCCGACATTTTGAAGAAGATGTACTCCTCTCAACTGCATTTGATAAAATGAATCACGGAAAGAAATTAGACATCCAAGCATTTCTGCAGTATCGCATAACTGTAAAAGTATTTGAAGTCGCATCTAATAATTAGTAAAATGTAAACCTTAGAAATTAAGTAGGTATTAAAATAAAACTAACACGATCATGCACGACAGGATGAACCCCTGTAGACACCAAGGCCAAGCAACAACAATGTCAAAATGAAACACAAGTTGCTTAGAAAGATCTCAATATTTACTGCAACATGACTCGCACTACTACAGTTTTTTACTGTCCTTCAAGATATTCCAAACTAAGGCTCTATAGTGGAGAACAGATTCTTTGCAGAGATATCAGTATCAAGTCCTATATAATAAAAGTGGAAGGCAATTGCGTAAATAGCACCTCTGAAGTTTTGCTCATACTAATGTGTTACTTGTGAACAACAACCTCTCTTAGAAGTTGCTGCATGGAGAAATCTGACTATTAAACTAAAGTTCAATGAGATAGCTAGAAAAAAAAAAAAAAAAAAGAGAGAGAGAGAGAGAGAGAGAAAAGTCATATTGAGATGTGAACAGAACCGATGGGGAGGATCCATGTTTTGTTACTAGCTAAAAGCCTAAAAAAGGTCTGCCCTAAAGATCATACAGGCATATCATGATAAGAATGCCAAAATTATAAATGACCTTTATAGATTGCTCATTGCAGAACTAATTTAACATCTCCATTTTAGAAAATGCCACGACCTTGCAGAAGTCATTTCATAAACTTGAACATGCAAAAGACCACCGCACTAAGGGGACTTTGGGCATCAAGAGAGGTAAGCCGACTACTTCAAAACCACAACTCATCCTAGTTGCTGATCTTTTTTATTTTTCAATAAGATAAGATTTGATCCATTCTAATCGTGAGTTGTGATCGCTGATTCCACAACTTGACATAATGTTTCTCGCAACTCAACATTACTACTCTTAAACCAGCTAAAAGCTGCACATTAATAACATGAGGCTTCTACATAAAAAGAAAGACATGTTAACCACGCATAAAAGTTGTGGTATCCTAAAGAACATCTTAAACTTCAACGACCTCAATATAATTTCCCAGTTCTGGGGAAGGACGAGACCAAGATGATATTGGCAAACTCTTCCAGAAAAAACATTCCCGGAATAGGAGATAAATATTGCGTCATCTCATGCACAACACCTAATGAGCAGGTGCAGCGCTCGAAATCAGACGCAGAAGAGTTTTAAAAAAAACATAAATAGACTTAAAATTACCACCAAATTCGAATCTCATGGATCAAGTTCACGAACGGTGAAGCTAGAGTAAAACTTAAGCAGTGTTGAGTTATAGATTCATACTCTCACAAGAGACAGACACCAATCCCATGAGATATTTGACATTTGAATGCAGAAAACTAGAAACCTCAACGATTGAGCCAAAATTTAAAAATAATTAGAATCTAAATGTCGAAAACTTAAAAATGAGACAGAGATCAAAAGACTCAGAAGTCGAAGAAAATAATCAATTCCAAGCCGCTCAAGGTGTCACACAGAATTCAGATTATAAAGTCATTCTCGTTGGGAGCAATCAAAACCTCTGAGAGCAGCATCATTAGAAGAGACGACCACACATGAAAATCCGTAAATCTAATGAATTCTTTAATCAGAAGACTAAATGTCCAAGCTTATGCACAATACTAGGTGCCTCTAACACTCTGTTTTACTAACTTAATCTCCCACAAGCCCCTGATTTCAAATCTTGATCAAGCGCCCAACACCTAAATCCACCCCAACACTAAGCAAAACTACAAGGGTACTAAAGATGTACGAAAATCGACATGGAGGACACAAATATCAGATCACCCGATTGATTATCCTAAACCACAAAAGAAAACAAGACAGCGTGCATTCAATGATGCAAATATACGCAACCATGCCCCTAATTACTCGCAAATTTGTTTATACAAACACACCATCACCCAATCTGACAACTACCAGACCTATAAACTATCTAGCGAGGTTTCAGTATACAGTATACGCATCGGTACCCGGATTAGTCAAAAACTGTTCATACAAACCCACCAATAGCCTCTATAATGACACATTGACGCCTACCAGACCCCTATAAACTATCTGGTGAGCCGAAAACTCGAAATGTACTTGCCACAATACACCAGACAAATGTACATGCATTACAATCAAAAAATCTACACAGATCCACGGTATTTAGATACAAAATAATAACAGCAAACACTCACCAAAACTTCATGTAATTTATACTGTGTACAAAAACTAAAAATATACAGAAATTCAAAAATGTCAAGCCACATCTCCCAACAAACGGAAATCAGATCATTTAACAAAAATAAAAACAAAAAATAAAGTGAAAATAATAAAAAGGGATTAAGAAGGTGGTAAAAATGATTAGGAAATAATACGGTTGACGATAGAAATTAACCGAAAGTGTAGAAAAGATTAGTAGGTAAAAACCCTAAGTAAAACAAGCAAGTAATCAACAAAAGAAAATGAGTATGTAAATGTAGAAACAAGGGGGATAAAATCGAAATAAAAAGACAATGCACATTAATCAATTAACCTGAAGATTAAGAGAGAGAGGGAAGATTACCAGATGAGAGGAGAGATGAGAAGAAGAGGAGAGAGAAAGTAGTAAGGAGCGATGACGGAGAAGATGAGGATTAGCAGAAGGAACAAGGAAGTAGTGCTCTCTAACTCCTCATTTTATAAACCCTGACCTCCTCATTCCTCAATTATTATAAAGGAAATTTGTGAAAACCACCTTCAACTTTCACTATTTTTTGGGAACCACCTTATTAAAAAAAAAATTGTGGAGAACCATCAAATATAAACAAAATCAAAGGGTAGAACCACCTCTTTACCCAAACCACCCTCTCACCACCTCTAACGACCACTAGCCACCACCATTCTTGCCGCCACTGCCACCACCCACCACCGACAAGGTCACGCCGACTAGAGATGGCCACGGGCCGGGCGGGCTAGTGCTAGTGCCGGGCTCACCCGGGCTAGTGCTAGTGCTCTTGACCGGGCTTTGACCCGGGCTAGTGCCCGGGCACTGCTGCCTCGGCCAGAAAAAAAAAAAAAAAAGGTGAGAGGGGAATGAATGATCCGGATTTAATGTGAATTATTGGACGGCTATGGAGGGTGATCCGTGTGAGGGGCTAAGGAGGAGTGTGAGAAGTTGATTGGATTAAATTGAGGGTTGAGATTCGTTGTGACTTTTATTTAGTTGTGAACCGGATTAAGAGGTGTGTTTTTACTTGTTTGATCAAGGGTAAAACGTATCTATAACAAACTTATTATATATGACGGTTTAATTCAAGTTCATATTATATGTGTAATATAAAAATCAAATTCAGTATTCGCATATCGGTTGAAATTTTAGATTTAATATAAGATTGTGATACTGTGATAGTGTGATAGTATAATATGGCTTAGATTACACATGAATACATCTAATTTCAATTACTATATACTCGTATAACTCTGTTGTGTAATCTTGTACATATAAGTTAGGTGCATTAGTGATTAAGTCAAGTTATAATGAGTTCTATTCTAACTAATGAAGGTTGTGTAGTTGCTTTACTTGTTTAGAGTCGGGTAAAGATCAGACTATGTAGTATATAAGATTGAATGTGATATACGCTATAGTATATAAGATTGAATGTGATATACGCTATAGTATATAAGTATATAACACCAAATGTTGTTGTATTTGCATAATTTGCAGATAACCATAAATTTTCTTGGATTATGTTCGATGGGTTTGTACTTTCTCGAAGTACGACCAAACAATAATTGGTTCGTTTGCACTACTACGAGTACTTAAACCACCTACATAATTATAATACTAAGTTCAACGTTAATTCAACTCAACTCTAAACTATGACGCTTAAGTAGGCATATGACAAATTATGTCTTCTTTATTATGATAGAAGTTAACCTTCGATCAACCATTGCTTGATTTGCCTTCACCGGCACCACCATTGCTTGATTCACCTTCACCGGCACCGCTTAATTTAGGGTAATGTATGTCATGTGTGCGTATAAAGTGTCGAGCTTGAGTGCCGGTTCCACCACCTTTTTTCCATAGAAATGCAAAAGTATTGTTGTTAGCTTTGCATACTCGACAAACAAGTTTGAAGTGTTTTGGTTCATCTTTGACGGACAATTTGTCAAAGTGCAACCAAATATAACTTGTCATTTTTGGATTACTTTTTTTTTAAGTAAATTTAAAACTTGAATACTTGAGAGTTGTAGAATTGTAGTAATTGAAAAAGAAATGTAGAATAGAGAGAGTGATTGTGTGGAAATTGAAGTTGGATTTATTAGGTATTTATAGAAAAATTTAAGGGTAGGGATAAAATTAAAAAAAAAAAAAAAAAGAAAAGTAACTGTCGTTGCACAAACAGCTAGTTTTTGGGTTTTAAACCCAAACTAGCCGTTGGCTAGGGGCGGGCTGGTGCGGGCTGGGGGCGGGCCATTACTTGTGCAGGGCTTGACCGTTACTTGACCAGGGCTTTGACCAGGGTTTTGACCGGGTTTGACCGGGTTTTTCACCGGGTTTGACCAGGGCTAGTGCTTGAAAACTCGAGCACTAACCCTGGCACTACCAAACCCGGGCTTTGCAGTGCGTGGGCCAGGCCGTGCCGGGCAGTGCCGGGCAGTGCCTTGACCAGGGCTTGACCAGGGCCGGGCCAGGGCGGGCCCGGGCTCCTAGTGCCCAATGGCCTTCTCTAACGCCGACCACCACATTCCCCCGGCTCTATGTCCTCCACCCTCCACGACCATTTTCTCTCTCCCTCCATCCTCTCTTTTCTCTCGGTTTCCGGCCACTACAAGTATGGTAACCGGCGATCGATGACCATGTTGGGGGTGTCGAGGGTAGCTAAGGTGGTGGTTGGTGTTGACGGGTGGTGATGCGTGGTGGTTAGAGGTGTTGGGTGGGTGATTTGTGTAAGGAGTTAGTTCTACCCCTTAGTTTTGTTTATATTTGGTGGTTCCCCACAAAAAAAATTTAATAAGGTGGTTCCCCAAAAAATGTGAAAGTTGAAAGTGGTTCCCCACAAATTTTCCTTATTATAAACCCCCCACTCTCCCTCACTCTCTCTCTCTCTCTCTCTCTCTCTCTCTCTCTCTCTCTCTCTCTCTCTCTCTCTCTCTCTCTCTCTCTCTCTCCTTCTCTCAGTGGACTGCTCCTATTTCTATTTTGTTTTCCAAATTTTTTTCGTTTTCCGTTTTTCATTTATACTCCCTCCGGTCCAGATTAAACTTCCCACTTACCACTTTGGGTTGATCCAGTTTATTCTTCCCATACCCAAAATGGAAAGTTTTAACAATTAAATATTATATAATTCATCAACTAATAAACTAATTAACCCTAAACACAATCTAATCAACAGCTAACTAATGGCCAACCACCCCCACCGCCGACAAAACAACCACCACCGACCAACACCCACTACCACCTATCACCGATCAACACCCACCAAAAGAGGCGGCCAGATACGACAACCTCATCTCCGCCACCCCTTTCCCCCGACACCGCCTCCATCGTCCTGCGCATCACCTTTTATACTCTCTCTATCTCTTTACTCACAGCCTCCCCCAAACCATATCCCCGGCTGACGTAAACCAAAGGCGTCGCCTTAACCCAAAATCGCCCCCCCGTCCCTCCCCGCAGACCCCGTGCGCGTGTGCGCGTTGCCGGAACGACATAAATTTGAGGAGAGAGAAAAAATGAAAAAGAGGAAAAGGAGATATTGGTGGAGGTATAGGTGGTGCTCGTGTCGTGGAAGTGGTGGGGGAGGGTCGCCGGTGACCCCTGGTCAGTCAGGTGTAGTCGTCGCCGGCAATAGTGGTGGCCGGTGCATATGGCAGCGGCGGTTGGTGGTGGATCGGGGTGGTTGGGGAAGGGGAGGGGCCGTGTGGATATGAAATTGTTGAGTCTTGGGGAAAAAAAATTAGTGTTGCTAATCTTACCCACTTGTACTACTTTTGTATTAAAATATTGTATTTCTTAGTTTTTGTGTCAAACTCCAATGGAAAGTTTAATCTGAACCGGAGGGAGTATTGTTTTTCAATTGAGTACTCCCTTCGACCCAAAGTGTTCTTCATGTAACTTCAAAAAAAAAGTGCCTGTTTGGTATCGTTTTTTAGACGATTCACTAAGGGCCTGTTTGGTATCGTTTTCTTTTTTCAGTTTTCTAGTTTTTTTGAAAATCAAAGTCTCGTTTTTGAAAACCAGAAAAAGTGGTTTTCAGTTTTCAGTTGTCAGTTTTCATTTTCTGTATGACTATTATAGACCCAAACAATTTAAAGTTAATTTTGTAACTTATTTAACTAAATTTTTTACGCAAAAAAACCAAAAAACTGAAAACGGCAGTGATACCGAACGGGCCCTAACATTTTCCTGTTGCTAAACTTAATCCTTAATTAGTTTCCACAACCCAGTTTCTCTCTCCTCTTACCACCTCCCCAAACCACCACCCGATCCCCTTCCTATCTCCGACCACCTCGATCCCCTTCCTATCTACGACCACCCTAATCCTCTTCCTAATTTCGACCATTCCGATCGCGTTCCTATCTCAACCAACCAATTTTGGCGTCGACGAGGAGACTTAGCCCACCAGCAGAGGGCCAAACGAGAGAGCAATTTCGAAGATTTAGGAGAGCGAGAGGAGAAGAGAAGGGGCCGGCTATGGCGAAAGGAGGGCGAGATGACGGTCGATCGAAGAGGCAAGGGAGATCGGCGGCAACGATGAGGAGATGAGAGATCTGACTAGTCTTTATGTGATGGGGAGATCAGCGGCACCGATGAGGAGATGAGAGATCTGACTAGTCTTTATGTGATGGGCAGATAGACGAGAGGAAGGGAGATCTGGGGGAAATGAGCCTACGGGTGTCATCGATGAGGTGAGTACGCCGGTGAGGTTGGAGGTGGTTTGTCGCCAGTGGTTTTGGTGGTGGAGAGGAGTGGAACGATGGTGAGGGGACGGGGTGGGACTAATGATTAATCATATTAGTATGTCTGATTAATTTTTGCTTACCAATTAATTATAGATTGTTTATTGTATTTGTTGGTTTGTGTGTCCAACTAAAAGAGGAAGTATTTTTCATTCTGGTTATTATTGTGCTTTTTATTGCTTGGGTGGGTTGGGTCTACTTGTTAGGCTTTGTTTGATAGGACTTAGTAAAATTAGTATTCAGATCGGTTTAAAGTCATTCAAATCAGATCAGACTAGATCAGAATTGCTCAAATAATAATCAATGAATTTGGTCCATTATTGGTACTAATTCGTTGAAATTCAATCAATTTTTCAACTAATTCAGATCAGATCAATCAGGAGCAATCAGGTTAGAAATATGCAGTCCTTTCAGAAAGATCAGATTATGGAAGTATTCCTATGTTGTACTAGAAATATGATTAGGAAATATTAGAATATAGTATTATGAGAATATCTCCGGCTTAACGACCAAGTTATGTAACGTTATAAATAGGGGTTCACCCTTCAACAATAAAAACACAACTATCATTCACAACACTAAATACATCTTAATATGGTATCAGAGCCTCTTTCCTAGAGAACTCTGCAAATCGCTTCCGCTGCCTGCCGGTGGCTAATAATCTATGGTGTCCACCGGCGAGATTTCTTAATGATCAAAATTTTTTAGCCTTTCGATTTATTACTATTACGCACAAACTTTCTCTAGCTTCGAATTTATTTTCCTACTTACCCTCGTAAACTTAAATTCCTACACAAAATGAAACAAACAACACCTAAATTCCTAATTTCTCCACGTAAACCCCCTTTGATCTAATCACATGACCCATAGTCCCTTGTTTTATTACGTTCAGCCTTTACTACTACTATTCAGTCGTAGGATTTTGACCCTCTCACGAATCTTGGTCGAACCAATTTCGACTCTTAACAAACTTTCTATATACTACGGAATACCGTATATTAGAAGCTGTGTTTTAAGCAACGAACACGTTAACCGACTTTAGTTAGGTAATCCCACATATCACGTGGCATATCTCTTTATAGTCCACTTATAAAAATCATTTAAAACGTGTAGATGGACTTTCTATCTATAATGTTTTCCATATCAAAAAATTGACAATTTTCCAAAAAAAATAAAAAAAAAACATTATAAAAAGATAATTCGGAGTATTTTTGTGAGACTCTTTCATAAATATATCTAATAGATTTACGACATAATCACTCATAACATTGGTTACTGATGTGGTGTGATGATGGTGCGTTAATCGGCATGATTTAGACGCTTTAGGGATCAATTGGGCGTGGTTTTATCGTGACTCGTAAACCACATCATAAGGAGTATATTTGGAGTTTAATTGATGGTTTTATGGGATTTTTGTGGCTCAAGACCCTTTTTGGTGACCGTAGGATGATTCTAGAGAACCACACACCATCACCTTCAACTTCAAATGATCATAACTTTTTATATAATTAATATTTTGTAGAAATTCTAATTGGAGAAGAAAGTTCGTGATTTTAGCTTTCCGATGATATATTATGAGCTCAAAATGAAGTCCGGAGGTGAAAGTTATGCGCGTTTGAAGATCGCGCTGCGTACCAGTTTCTCGGACCGAGAATACACATCTCGGGCCGAGTACAGTCTTTTCGGACCGAGGAAATGGTTTCTCGGACCGAGAAAAGCCGCCAGGGGGCCGATTTTGAGGTATACACGCCTCGGCCCGAGGAGATTGTGTCTCGGTCCGAGGAGAGCTCCGTCTCGGCCCGAGGAATATGAGTCTCGGTCCGAGGAAGGCACCTTCCGGGAAGTTTCGTTTGGCTTTTTTACGGTTGCTTTTTCTTGGATCCTTTTGCTTTTGTCTTGTACTATCTTTTGTACTTATCTAGAATAAAGGGGGCATGAACCCCTCCCTAGTTTTTATCACCTTTCATTTTTTTTTGATCTTATTCTTAATTATAGAGAGAGAAACTAAATGAGAAATTAGTGAAAAATAGTACTTTTATTATGAATTTCATCTCAAAAATTAGTGTAATAATTCTCATGGAAGGCTAATCCCCTTCTAGACTCTTGGTGTAATCAACATATCTCATCTTATGTATTAGTAAGAATTTCTTCTCTCTAATTTGCCTTTAATTTCATTGTAATTAATTCCTTGGTCTTTATTGCTTGATTTACCCTTATTTTCTCTAATTGGTTGATTGGATTGAATTGGGTATTTCTTATGCTTGGTTAATTGTTGATGGTCATTGATTATTAACCCAAAAGGAAGCAATTATGACTAATTTGTGATTGGGGAATTAATTAGGCAACTAATAGATTAGATTTGATTAGTGTCGCGGTTGCGGCTAATTAGATACTAATTTAGGTTGTTCATAATCCTTTATTAATCCTTGCTCTTCATACCTTTGATTGTGATTTGTTTGAGTGGTCACTAGACAAATTAGGATTAAAGGAGGGGAATTTGGTAACGGTTGCTCAAATTCCCCATAAAAGTAGATTAATTGGTTAAAACCGGGATTATCTATGAATTGGTATAATTAGAGAGAGGATAAACTTGCTATATTAGGATGTTAGATTAGATTATCACCGGGGATCGCTTTAATCAATTTGGTATTTCGTTTATTTTTCTTATAATCAACTTTCAAATCAAAAACCCCCCTTTTTAATTGCTTTATTTCTTTTGTTTATTTCTTTTTCCCCACTATAATTGCATTGTAGACTTCCCCTCTTCTTCATGGATACGATACCCACTTACCCTAGCTAGTTTAGTAGGAATAGTGATAATTTGACTAATAATAACGAATTATTAGCTGTCAGTTACGTGTATCAAAAAATTTCAAAATATATATCATTAGATTTGTTTCAAAATGTATCTCAATTTGAAATCCATTTACAAATTTTTCTGATATGCAAAACAATTCAATTCCTCCTTACACATTTAGTAGAGATTTAATTTTTTTGGAAAGTTTAAAGAGAGTCCAAAATAAGAAAAATGGTGAGAGAGTCCAAAGAATAAAAGATTCTCACAACTTTTATTAGCCAGAGTCCATACTTTCATAAAATTGTAATTTGAAAGTTATTTAAATGTGACACGACATAATTAGTCCTAACTTTCATTTTGTATATTAGAAAATTAATACATATAACTCATTAAACCTATTTTAAAATTTAATCTAAAATGAGTTCCATACCTATTTTTGATAGAAATGCATTAGTCAGCAGTTATCGAGCGAAAATTGAAAAATGATATTGTGTTTATTCTTAAACTTAACTCAACAAACAAAATATAAAAACTACTTCTAGCTATCTAAGAAACATGTTCAACGTGGAACTTATATATAAGAATCATTAAACGATATAATACGTGCACCGTGCAACGCACCGGCTTAAAACTAGTTTTAAATAAATCAATACGAGTATATATATATATATAAGCTTTTGACAAAAGCATACGACGCGTGTATAAATAAAGAAATTCACACAACGCACTAAAAATGAAGAAATGCACAAAGAGAGTCCAATATTTGTAAAACTATCACATAAAGTTACCCACTGAAACATACTCCCTCTGTCCTCCTTTAGAGACCCCGATCATTTTTTCACGTGGATTAATGTGGTGTGGTTTGTTTATTATTGTTGGAGATAATGATTGGTTTATTTATTATTGTTGAAGATAGTAGGTGGTTTGTTTATTATTGCTGGAGATAATGAGAGGTTGTTTATTAATTTTTGGAGATAATGGGTGGTTTGTTTATTATTTTTGGAGATAGTGGAGGGTTAATGTGTGGTGAAAACTTACCACATTTAGAAAGTTTTGAAATTGGGTATTTAAAGAATGACACCCCGAAAAGGGGCAAATTATACCATGGTCCCCGGACCATAGTAGCATTGTGGTCCGAGGGGCAAGATGGTAATTTTGTAACAAAAAAAACATATTCTTCACCCATTTCTTCTTCTTCCCGTGTTTTCTTTGTTTCTCATGTTCTCTCTCCTCTATGCACTCTCTCTTCTCCCCTCTGCTCACACAACCACACTGAACCAAACGCGCCACCACCACCCACCGGCGAGCCCCGCTGTTCCACCACCGCACCTATTTCATGAAGGTTTTTTTATTGTAAAGGTGTGGATCTTATTATTTGTGATCATGGATGTTGATTGAGAATCATATGGATCTTGATTGAGAAGTCTTGATCCACGAATGATTATTGTAAGATACTAAGATCCATGGATTGTAGTGGGAAGATCCATGAATTTGCTTATAAAAGTCCATGAATTTTAATGGTAGAATCCATGATTTTGTTTGGTTTTATTTTCAATTTCGTGTTTTTTTTATGAAATTATGAAATTGGAGGGAAAGAGACATCGGGGATGGGGTATATAAACATTTCGCCGGCGATGGTTGAGTCTGGGTGGTTGTGGGATTTCGCCGGCAGTGGTGGCTGGGCGTGAGGGAGGTGTGTCTGGTCGGGGAAAGGAGGAGAGAGAATCTGGGTTGGGGTTTATGAATATAATAATTAATGTTCATGGATATTAGTATTGAAGATGGCTGGGTAGAGGTGGCGCTCGCGACGAGAATATTGGGGTGGTTGTGGCGGTGATGGTGGTTGACCGGCAATGGTGAGTGATGTATTGGGGATGTAGGTCGGGTGGGGTCGTGGGGAGAGGGAGGTTAGAGAAAAAAAATTGTGTGAGAATTTTTTTAAAATTCGGACCAATAGTAACACGCCATGTGTCCCGGACCACCATGGTAGATGTGAACCTGGGACCATGGTATAACAACTGCCGAAAAAAAAATTGAGGTGTTTAAAGGGGACAGAGGGAGTATATAATGTGTTATAACTTGGGCTACGTATATCAGAATATTATGATACATGTATGATGTATCATCGAGTTCAAGACGAAATGTACTTCAATATAAGATACATTCACATATATTTTTGAAAAGTTAAGTACGATTTTGGTTGAGATATATCGTCAAGATTGAGAATTTTGTGAAAAATGCATAAAAGAGTAAAAACAAAAAAAAAATATATATTATGTAAAGATAAAGTAATAGTTCGTAAGTGATACAGTGAGATAAGGAGACATCTTAACTAACAAACATTTAATGAGTTAATATAATTTAAGACTTTTAGTCGAACCACAATTAATTTTTTTTTGGTCATGCCACACCTAATAAAATCATTTTGTCCAACCACGCCTAATATGACCTTTTTTTGTTGGACTACACAATATAGCAGCTTCCGCCCTTATTTCCGGCCCATACCCATCCAATGTTGACTCTTGCAGTTGTAACTAGAGTGGCTACGGGAGGCAATAAAATTAAGGATAACACTACACCTTTTATTTAAAAGACAATAAAATAATTATTATGTACGTTGTACGATATAATATTTGACCTTGCAGAGATTCTGTCTTTCTCTGGTTTTAATAGGGGGGATTTGCCTTTCAAATATTTGGGTGTACCCATTACTGCAGGCAGACTCTCTATAATGGACTGCAATACATTAGCTGGGAAAAATTTGGCCAGAATAACAGCTATTGGAAGTAGAAAGCTCTCTTATGCTGGTCGAGTCACCTTGGTAAAGGCTGTTTTGATTCATCTACATGACTATTGGGCAAGAGTGTTTCTACTACCAAAAATGGTTCTAAAGAAAATAGCTGCAATATGCAGAAATTTTCTATGGGAAGGGACTGAAATTATGATAAGAACTCCTCTTATTTCATGGGAACAAATCTGCAGACCTTTGGAAAGTGGAGGTCTTGGTATTAGAGACATTTTTAACTGGAATCTGGCTTTGCATTGGTAAGTATGTCTATTGGATTTTTGCTAAGGCTGACTCACTGTGGGTCAAATGGGTGAATGAATACTATCTGAAAGGCAGTGATTGGGCAAGCTATTCTCCTCATGCTGATGCTAGTTGGAGCTGGAAAAAGATCTGTGATGTCAAGGATAAACTAATTAATGCATATAGTAATGGGAAATGGAAAGGCAAAGATGATGCTTATAGGATTGCAGATGGTTTCCATTGGCTGAGTCCTGATTACCCTAAGATGATTTGGGGGAAATTCCTATGGTCAAGATACAATATTCCTAAGACAACTTTTATAAGCTGGATATAAGCTGGATGGCTATGCATTACAGACTGCAGTTGAAGGACAAACTCATGAAAATTGGAGTTTGTTTGGAAGACATTTGTTTCCTGTGTCAGGAAAAATCTGAAACTCATGAACATCTGTTCTATGAGTGTGGTTATAGTAAGAAGTGTCTGGAGGTGCTGAGACAGAGATGCAACATCGGTTTCCCAGACAAGGAGCTCATTCTTTGGAGCTGTTAGAAGAAATTTGGCTCACGCATTAGAAACGAAGTGACTGGTTCTATCATTTGTTGTCTAATCTACAACATTTGGAGGATCAGAAATAAATGCAGAGTTGAATGCTGCCTAGAAATGCCACAGAATGTTGTTGATCAGATTATGAAGGATGTTAAAGCTAGGATCAAAAAGAAGATAGAAAACATCAGTGAAAAGGATAGAAACTGGTTGATGAGTAGGAGTTTGATTTAGAACAGGGTATGTATTTTTGGGGGAGTAGGCATGTCTACTCTCAGCTAGACTAGTTTTTCTTTTTGCTAGTCAAACTTGCTTTGTAATTTGACTTATGTCTGATATATATAATACTTACATTTTTCCCAAAAAAAAAAAAAAATATTTGATCGTGCAACGCACGGGTTTAAAACTAGTGCATATATATAAAAGAAGCTTTTGACAAATGCATACGTCGCGTCTAGAAATGTAGAAGTTACCACAATGCACTGTAGAGAAATGGAATTTTCTCATAATTTTGTGAAAGATAATGTCCAGATAATTGTGAATTTTGTTTAAATATTTTGTACGGATAGAGTTCAATCTTTAGAAAACTCTCACATAAATCTATCGACATGAAACACAATATAATGTGTTTTAATTTGGGCAACGTATATCAGAAAGTTCAATACACGTATCATTAAATTGGTGTCGAAACGTACTTCAATAAAAGATCCATTTACACATAATATGACAAAGCGTCCCTAGCGCACGGGTTTTCCAATAAAAGAATTTTGGGAAGTATAGAGAGAGTCCACATTTGTTCGATCACCTTAATTAATCACTACACCGTTATTCATAAAAGAAGGAAATGATTATTAAGTATGATATAACGTTTCAAAACCAATATCCATTTACACATATTTATGATAAACTACGCATGATTTGGTTGAGATGTATCGATCCACATGCGTAAAACTTTTGACTAAAAAATAGAACGACTTGTTTGTAGACCGTCTTATAATTTGCGCAACAATGTGCTCGTGATGCTTCTTATTACACTTAATGATACAATTTAACAGGAATGAAGCAGGTGTATTACAATTCACTTTTTCCAGGTGTTTGAAAAGGAATAAATTCCTCATTTGTTCCGAACCTCGTAACCCAGGGATAACGTTTAATAACGCGTCATTAATAATAGGATCAACTTGCATAATATCTTAAACGTGATTGATGTCAGCGCGCTCCAATTTATCACATAATTGAGCCATAAGGTTAATTAGAGTAGCCTGAAACGGCAGCATTACGACGAACTCATTGTTTCCAACATTACACTCTCAAAATGGTATATATGAACATTGTTGTTTGGAATTACGTTTACGACAAATGCGGGGTGTCGATATAGATCGACGATCAAAACTGTATTACCAACTCTTCTTGGTGGGGTAAATTGTGATATCCTCTATATTCTTCAATGCCGTGGAAATTTCATAATCGATCCCACTATTCAATCGGTTGCTCTTTTCTTTGCCTCTCTATTTTGTTTTTACATCTACGGCAACTACCACAAAAAAATGGCGTCCATGTCCCAAATTTGTGAATCAAGTTCATATACATACTCTCATAGAGTATTGTTACATAATAGAACGATACATATGTGCGTAGTGTAGAGGTAAATGGTTTCATTTACGAGTTAAAAAAAATATGTGTTTTATTACTACATACTCCAAGATATATACGCTGACTGATTAATTAACACCGGAATTCGCTGATCATGGTATCGGGCACTTGGATAGTTCATTCATTTATTTCGGCTTGAGGACCAACTATTGTAAACGCCTTTTGTGGTTACCTCTAAAAGCTAATAAATTGGAGCGTATTCAGGGCGTAGGGAAGGGAAAAAAAGCACATAAAGACTCCAATATTTGTAAAATTTTAACGTAAAGTATTAAAGTTATCTACATGAAACATTAAGAATGGTGAGTCCAATAGTTGTAAAACTCTCACGTAAAGTATTAAAGTTATCTACATGAAACATAACATAATCTGTTATAACTTGTGCTCAGAGTATTATGATACATGTATCATTAAGTTCGTGTAGAAATGTACTTCAATATAAGATCCATTTAAAAGTTACTTTTGAAAAGTTAAGTATGATTTTGATTGAGATATGTCGACAAATTTAAGATTTCTGGTAAAATTGCTTAAAAAATAATGAAAAAAGGAGTATTACGTATAGATAATGTAATACCCCGTACAATGATATGCTCTGTAAGTGATGTAGTGAGATTAAGAAACATATTTGATAACTAACATTTAATTAGTTATCATAATTTATTTATTTTGAGATTAACTAATTAATAAATAAGAATATGATAAAATGTCACATGCAACCCACGGGCTTTCATTCTAGTTAACAATCTAACTTAGGGATGCCAAAGTACACATTGAAGTCGCGGTTATAACACCTAACAAGTGGATAAATGCGCCATTGGCGACTCTTACTTTGCTTTTCTATGTACGTATAATTTTATTTGGGTTTTTTTTTTGTCTTTTTTCATAAAATTATGGATTAATTTACAAGATTCAGTGTATGTTGTTCTTGAGATTCAAAGTAACAGGGACCATTGCATAGAGGTAAAAGGATTTTCCGAAATAATAAAATTGTTGAACGGGGAGGCGTGGCAAGATGTAGGCTAACTATGATGAGAGAAGTGATAAAAGAGTTTAATGTAGTCTGATGCTATGTAAGATTATGAAATTCAGTAGCTTAATTTAAGACATATAAACCGCATCTATATTAAATTGAATAGATAAAGTACCTTATTGTATTCTATTACAACCCCACAATTAAAGTGAGATTAACTCAAATGTTTAGTCTAGAGGGAAAAAGTGAGCTAACATCTCTTATAAGTTTATTTCAAAAAAAAAAAAACATCTGTTATAAGTAACCATAAATGAAGGCACGACATAGATGAGAACAGACGCATAATTGAAGACTTGACCACATGACTAAAAGTTTCATCAAAGGCATACATGACTGTAGGCTAAAAGTTGATCCATCCCTACATATCACGTAAGTTCGTAACATTCCCTCTCGTGAGAAGTCTCATTAACAAAATATTATATTATAGTAAAAAAAATTACATATTTATATTCCATAATATCATATCTTTTTTTATTGGGATATTATTCACGGTACCCCTGAGGTTCCTGACTTTATCTGCGGTACCCCTGAGGTTTCTGAAATTTCTGTGGTACCCCTGAGGTTTGCGATTTGCCAAAATATGTAACAGAAAGTTAGCACCGTTAGCTAATTGTGATATTATAAGATTGATAGACACTATTAACTACTTAATTTAATAAAGAAAATATCAAAAATAAAAAACAAACCACCAACTTCAAACCTTAAACCTCTTCTCTCTCCTCCCAATCCCCCTCCCCCCACTCATCCCTACATGAGCCACCACCACCATTGGTTACCACTTACCACCGCCACCACCTGCACCCACCACCGCTAATCCCGCCTCCGACTCCACCACCACGACCCCCTTTCTCCGGCGACCCACATCATCACCCTGAACGACCCCCTCTCCTCCCTCGCAATTTTCTCATTCTAATCGACTTAGGGTCATGGTTTCTGCCCTTATTTCGTTGTTGAGCAAGGGCGCTTGCCATTGAAAACAAAAACAACAATTTGCAGAAGATTTTATTGGATAAATTGAGGGTGCAAATGTAAATTCCAAGGAGAGAAAAAAATAAAGAGTAAGGAAATTGTGGCGGGGAAGAGGGAGGCGTTAGGGGTGATTATGGGGGTTTTGGTCGCCGGACAAAGGGGGTCATGGTGGTGGAGTCGAAGGCTGGATTGGTGGTGGTGGGTGCAGGTGGTGGTGGTGGGTGCGGCAGGGAGAGGTGGGGGTAAAGAGAGGAGAGAGAAAAAAGTGTGGAGTTTTTAGTTTTGTCTTTGATGTTTTCATTTTCATTTTGTTTTTCTTTTAGATTAAATAGATAAAAGTGTTAATTAATCTCTAAATATCACAATTAACTAACGATGTTTGTTTTTCGTTACACGTTTTGGCAAATCGCAAATCTCGGGGGTACCATAAGAATTTCGGAAATCTCAGGGATATCACAGATAAAGTCAGGAATCTCAGGGGTACCCTGGATATTATCCCTTTTTTTTCGAACTGTGTTTTATGTTTTTTTAACAACGGTGTTTTTGGCGCACTTCCTTTCCTTTGTCCTGAGTACGTCATTGTTTAGTGCCGATTTGCCCCCACACTTTCACCAATCGTGCAATTGAACACCCTAACTTCTAATTGAGCAATTTACCACCTTAACTTTTCAATTCGTGCAATTTCACACCTACCTCTATTTTTCAACTAATTTCGTATTATAAAATATTTCCCAAATTCAAAAAATATATATAAAAACATTTAAGTATATTATATAGTAGCTTACTCGTAAAAATACAGTACATATACGTGAAAAAAAAATTATACATCTTCATCTCTTGTGAAATACGAAGAACAAAAGAGGAACCATAAATGCATTTTTCTAGTAAAATTCTCTATAGCAGTCGTTCTCTGAGAATTGAAGAAAACTCTAAAAGAACAAAATTGTCCATAGTTGTCGTTGCTGTCGAAGGAGGACTGGCGGTGTGCGTAGTGGTTGGGGGCGGTGCGTGACGGTGGTGGTGGGCTTGGGGATAGAAGGAAGATGGTGACTAGTAATAGTAATAGAAAGAACGTAGGATTGGGGATAGAAATGTCTAGGCGTTGTTTACCATTCTTAGTTTTTTTTTTTTTTTTTTTGTAAGGGTAGTAGCCGAGGTACTGTATAATATACTGGAATAGTTGAGTTAGTGAATGAAAATCTTATTTTTGTATTCTTATTGTATAAGCTCCTTAAATGTTTTTTTTTTTTTTTAATATTTTGTGAACTTAGGAAAATGTTTTATATTACAAAATTAATTGGCAAATAGAGGTAAGTGTGAAATTGCACTAATTGAAAAGTTAGGGTGGTAAATTGCTCAATTAGAAGTTAGGGTGCTCAATTGCATGATTGGTGAAAGTGTAAGGGGCAAATCGCCGCTTTTGCTGTTTTTTTTGGAGGACAAGCCTTGGTAGCCATTGTAAGAGGATGATTTAGAGCCCTTTGGTTTGCTTAAACAAATCCCAGCCATTGATTAGCTTTGACCATAAAAATAATTAATATTATTGATATATTAATAAAACTGAGGTTTTTTGGCCTACAGAGGATCCGCGGAGCTGGCTTTTTGGTGTCTTCCCTTTTAGTATTGCTAGGCCCCTCCTCGGGGTCAAGTTATTAGGTGGGCCTGTCAATGTCGATTTTGAGTTTTGTAGTTCTATGGTTTTGCAGAGGGTGACTAAGACCATTGAGCTCATGGACGCAGTTGCTAGGCTTAACGATTCTCGGAGCGAGTTGTTACTTCTTCGGGCTTGCGCTGGGGTCTCTAAGCTATATTTCGCCCTGCGTACTTCTGCGCCGCGCATTTTTGAGTCGGCCCAGCTAGCTTTTGATGCGGCCTTACGCTCTTCCTTAGACCGTATCGTTGTTGCTTCTGGTTCAGGTTTTGGTGACTGGCAATGGAGGCTTGCTACTTTGCCTTTTTCGTTAGGAGGGCTTGGTGTTTATTCAGCCGGGGATGCTGTCCGTTATGTTTTTTTAGCGTCGCGACTTCAGTCTGCTGACCTGTAGTCTAAGCTTCTTCGTCATGCTGATGTCGTCTCTTTGGGGTCTGCGTTTGCCGATGGTGTTGGTGTTTTCAATCGGACTTTAGAGGTTGATATCTTGGGTAATCCTAGTGAGATCACTGCCCCCAGACTTATGAAAAAATTGGCAGATATGTATTTCGCTTGGGTCGTTAGGGATGCCGCTTCTATTTATTCCTTGACACCGCGACAGTTGGCTTTGTGGAGTTCTCAACAGGGTGCACACAGTTCTGATTAGCTTAGGGTGGTCCCTATTTTGGGGTTGGGTCAGACTATGAATGGTCGCACTTATCGTTGCGTGCTTTGCTACCGTCTAGGGGTGCCTTTATTCACCATTGATTGCCCGTGCTCTGCTTGCTCGCGGGTCTTTGTCGGTGATATATTCGGGGATCATGCTGTTTCGTGTACAGGATTGGTTGGCGTCAAGCATCGGCATAATGCTATCGTGACACGCTGGTTGACATCTGTTAACGGTCAGGGATCTCAGCTGGAAAGGAAGTTGACATTGGTATGATTGGCGCTGACGGCCGACCTCTTCGCCCAGCAGACATGCTGCTTTATTCTTGGGATAGAGGGCGCGACGTTTGCATCGATTTGACTGGGACGTCGCCCTTGACTCAGACGGGATTAACCGATTTCGAACCAGGTAAGGTGGTGCGGGAAGCGGCTGACCGTAAGCGTGCTAAGTATGAGGCTAGGTGCGCTGCTTTGGGTTATGGCTTCCTTCCCTTCTCTTTCTCTTCTTTGGGGGAGTTGGAGCCCACAGTTGTTGCTCTGCTTAAGCGGATCCAGCAGTTTTTCCAGGACGCAGGATATCGGTGCGCAAGCTGCAGCTCATATATTTACTAGGATTAGTTTTTTCCATAGCAAAGGGTGTGGGGGCTCAGATCGTATCACGGCTCCCCACCAACTTCTTGTAAATTATTATTGATTTTTACTTTTGAAATAATATATATTAATTATAAATAATAAACTAATATTGTATTAATTAACTTTCTCTCTCTTCACCCCCTCCTCTTAGCCTGCACTGCCTCCTACCACAACGCCTACAGGCCTACACCCACCGCACGCTCCACCCTTGCGCCGCCAATGTGGCACCAGGCCACTCCGACGAATCCTTTCTCATCACCGCCATGTTGGTCGTCGGCATCCCTCGAAGCCGACCCACGGTCGAACGTCGCCTGAACAACCCTCTCCACCGTCACCATAACGTTTGTTGCCGGAAAATGCACTTGCTTGCAGTTTAGTACCCTTCGAACCCCGAGGGGAGGTACAAAGGCGCGCCAAAGCCGTAGGCGAGCCGTCCATATCTCGGGATCGGCCGGATAATTTCGGTCGTGAGGTGGTGATGGTGGTAGAAAGCCTTGTCGACGCGGTCAACGCCGGCGCCAGTACCATGACAGAGCCAGAGCCAGTGAGAAGGAGGGAGAATTTGGGTTATGAAATAATTTTCGAGTTTAAAGTTTAATTATATTGATTTAATAAATTAATTTAAATTTATATGAGGTCAAACTTTATAATGGCTACGAAGTCTTGGTAGCTATTATAGAATTCTTACGAATAAAAATACAAAACACAAAAATAAAGGCTAGAAAGACATCAAAAACAAAGTCATTGTTGTGGAGTACGTAGTGTCATCTACTACACTCAGTCACTCATAGTCATAGTGTATACTCCAAAGTTTAAATCTCTTTTGAAGAGGTTAGTTTAACCTAACTTTAAGATCAGAGTTGTTGAACTATAAAAAAACAAAACTAATTTTCGTTAGTTTATTCATCATGGATCATTTTGTGCACACAAAAGATCATTGTATCGTCTATGGGAGTATGGCTATGGAAATAATAATGTTCTACAATTTTTTAAGGGTTAATGATGTTTATTACTCACTCCGTTGTTTTAGGATTTTTACATTTCGTTTAAATTTCTGTTATATATTCAAATGACATGTAAAAATCCTAATGGAACAGAGGTAGTACAAGATTGAGGTGTATCACAGCTGGTTTTGTACTAACCACTTTTTTCTTTTGCTTTATCTAAGTTAAATATTATAGGCAAAGCACTGATTGATTACATTATGAATGACGCAATAGTACGGAAACCCTGGCAATAGAACATATAAATAAGTTGTCCCCTCTTGTGGATCTCATATTCATTTTTATTCTTTATACACCAGTTGGTGTTCGTGTGCTGTCCGACGATCTTTGATCTTGATTTTTCAAATTCTAGCACCATACTAATATCGCAGTATCACTGCACTATTTTTTAGTTGATCTTTTCTTCGACTTGGAAAAGAGTTACGAGTACTTTTAATTCTTAATTTCTATTCAGTAATACAAATAAAATTTTAATACAAGTTTCCGTCGCAAAATTAAAGAATTTTTTTTTTTTTTTTTTTTTATATTTTTTATATTTTTTTTTTATTTTGAAATTTCTGACGATAACTTTGTTATCTTTTCAAACTATGAGCTTAAATACAAAATAAACAAACTAAAATGATATACTTGTCATTTGTCCCAAGTCACGACTTAATGTCAAAGGCAACCGGGCATAGCGGTAGTCCCGGTAGACAACAATCAGTAAAAAGCTTTTGACTTTAGATAAAAATCTCCCGATAAATTTTCGTGGTGCTCTCAAACTATGTCAAAATGCTCATGGTGCCCCTATATTTGAAACTTGTACACTACGGTGCCCCCGAACTTTACCCCAACCGGCACATGGTGCCCTTCCCACCCTTGGCCGTTAACTCCGTTAATCCTTTGACCTTTAAGTGATGACGTGGCAGTGATTAGCGGTTGGCGGGAAAGTTAATTAAGGACTAACTATTATTTAATTAAAAAAATTAAAAAAAAAATTTAAATTTTTTTTTTAATTTTTTTTATCAGAAACTCGAAAATTAAATTTTTTTTTCTTCTTTGTAACTCGAAATTTTTTCACAAAAAAATCAAATTTACAAAAATTAGTGCACGTGGTACCCCTAAACATTACCCCCCAGTGCACATAGTGCCCCTAACTTTACCCCCTAGTGCACGTGGTGCCCCTCTTATAACATGAACTAGAATTCATGGAATTAGTTTAATTTCGATGGGTGTTTGGGGAAGGTTATGAGTGTTTTGATAAGGTAGTGATTGTTTTACAAGCTCATTGGGGGTATAATGTTGTTTAAATACACACAATAGTGCAGTTTACATCGGTTATTTTTCAAACTAGCCGTTACACAAGAATCAGAGGGGCACTATGTGCACTGGGAGTAAAGTTAGGGGACACCATGTGCACTTGGGGATAAAGTTCAGGGGCACCATGGGCACTAATTTTTGTAAATATGAATATTATTGTGAAAAATTTTCGAGTTTTTGAGAAAAAAAAAAAAAGAATTTTCAAATATTTTTTTTTTTAAATTTTTGTAATTAAATAATAGTTAATCACTAATCACTGCCACGTCATCACTTAACGGTCAAAGGACTAACGGAGTTAACGGCCAAGGGTGGGAAGGGCACCATGTGCCGGTTGGGGTAAAGTTCGGGGGCACCGCAGTGTACAAGTTTAAAAAATAGGGGCACCACGAGCATTCTGACATAGTACAGGGGCACCACGGGAATTTGCCGAAAATCTCCTTTTTATTAGAGTTCTAGATTTTCCAAACCTACTAATTTTACAATAGCTACCAACTCATGGTAGCCATTATTAATAGAATTAATCTGACCGTTCATTGTATGAAACAAAATCCCAGCCCTTTAGATTTTGACTATGGAAAAAGATTAAAAACTATTTTAAAATAAAATAAACCATCCCCCACCCCTTCCCCTCTCTCCTCACTGTTCTCCCCTTCCCGCTCCCTACCCTTAAACCCCTACATCACAACCACCGACCCACACCCCCATCTAACCAGTCCACCGGCGACAAGCACGCTTCGGCCGGCAAAACTCCGGCGATCCCATACGCGCTATCACACACCACTATCGTGGTGCCCTTCCACCTCCACGACCCATCTCTCTCCTATCGAACTTCCCATTTTCCGCACACTCCGCCACCAATTCCCGCCCCCCACCCCACGAAAACCACCTACCGCCTCTTCCCGGACCCCCCTATTAGCCTCCAAAGGCGCCACCCCCTCCCATTCGTTGCCGCCGCCAAAGAAATGGAGAAAAGAGGGATAAAATGGAGGTGTCCGTTGGTGTCGCTGGGGATGAGAGCCGTATTGGCCGCCTGGCCGATGATTTGTGGTCCCAGGGTGGTGTTGGGTGACGGTTATGTGTTGGCAGGGGCGGGCCGTGGTGGTTGCTAGGGTGGCCGGAGATGGGAGAAGGAAGTTGTGTTTTAATTTAGTTAGTTTTTTATTTATATTTTAAAATTGTGATTTAATAAATTAAAATTAATTGTTGGTCAAACTTTTACAATGGCTACCATAGGTTGGTAGCCATTGTAGAATCACTCAAACAAACCTTCAGAAACCTTATGAATGTAGCCATTGCCAATTTAAATCATTAATATCAAAATATTGTGTTTAAATGTAATTTTGCACCTAGTAGTGAAATTGTATACGGAGGAATCTTTTATTTTTTGGATGGTACAATAGAAAAATATTTAATTTTAATTAAATATATTCGCCTAAACAATTAGTGGACAATACATTTCCAATAATTCGAGTTAGAAAAAGAAACGTATTCGATGACAACCAGATGGCCGATAATTCTATGGTCATTACCGCCTGTGGTAATCGCCATAATGAAATTATATTTTAATTGAGTTTGTTATTTTCTTCTATTACTTTATAAATAGAATATCCAATATTTATGTTATAGAAAATCATTAAACTAAGGACATGTTTGGTGCTGCTTAAATTAGACCCCTATAAAAATTAGAATTAACTCTAATTAATCAAGATACAATTTCGCCATCGTTCATCATTTGGATCCCCTGCCCACAGCTGCCATGTATATGTTTAAGTTCTTGCTACACTTTTCAGTGGTTCAACATCAAATTACTTGTCAAGTTTCTTAACTGCCAAAGTAATTTGTGTAAACCAAAAAAATAAATAGCCAAATAAATTTGTATCACCAGCAGTGACAATTGGTTATGGAAGAGACGACGATTTGTAAAACAAGGGTCGAAACTATATGATCGAGTAGAACTGATATCCATGGCTGCATCTTCAAGATAACCGATAATGGTGATGATACGAAATACCCAATTTCGATGTAAAAAAATACAAAATTTAAATTTGGGGAATTAATGATTTTAAAAAGTACTCGACGAATAAAGCAAACAAGTTCTAAAAATGGGCAATTAACTTGTTGAATCAGCCATGGTGGGGAGGGAGGGAGAGTGGCAATCTTGAATTAGACGAGGGGAGGGGGAAAGCATTGGGCAGGAGCCATGGGGTTGGAGGAAAACTCATGAACGAGGGCTACAATTATAAAGTAAAATAGTGATTATTTAACCTAATTCTACACAAAAAGTTTTAAGCCAAACATATACTTGTTTTTATATTTCTTAATTATATAAATATTAGATACTCTATCTATAAATTAATATAGGAAAATAAAAAATCTTAATAAAATAGTATTTTCTTTTGGTAAATACCACTAACGATAATGACCATAGAATCATCGATGGCAAAAAAATCGAAAATAGGGACAAAAAGCGATTTGCTGGCGATCACGTTTGGAAATGGGTGTGGGGCTAGCTAAGCTGGCAGTGATAGTCACGTGAGAACGTGAGCACTCTCCCTCTCACGCTTCATATTCTCACGTGTTTATAGTAAAAAAAATGTCATCTCTGACTTCCATGATTCAGATTTTAACCTCTGATCATTTGTTAATCTCAAGTCTCAACAATCAACATCCTAATCAACCACTTACGTCTCATCATGCTTCACGGATCTGCACGGCTGGTTTCAGTCAGTTATATGTCCACAGATCACAGGGGTGACTGGTAACTGGTAAGTAATAGCGGGAACCCGATTTACATCTTATAAATTGGAATCGGGACCATTAGACACCGGTTCTTGAAAGTATTGTAATTGGAACAAGTAAGACCACATCTTACCTAAAATTGTTCGGAACTAAAACTGTCGGTTCCAATAGAGGTTACTAGTACCCATCGACAAACATATTAGATTACCATTTGCATCGTGCAGCATCAAGAAACGTAAACTTTACGAAGGCAATTTCTCCTGAATATAAAGTTGCTCAGTCTAATAAAAATGCCCAAATTAGCCAAAAGCACAAGAATATACTACTGTTGCTATCATAGCCGTCAAATACTAGTACATTACTTTGGCTTAACTACTCGATTCTTTGGTGAGTTCTTTTCTCATCAAACGCAAAAAGCATAAAAGACGCATGATTCTATATTCCACCAACAACTACTTTCAAAGTAATGATTCCTCCAAAGAATTATGTGAAATCTCAATAGGTACAAACAAACAGCAGCTCCAGTAAGACCTTATAATAATGTTCAATGATTGATGAAAGAGATATGTAACAAGGTCATGATTCGTGGCGAAATCACCTTCACAATCAAAATTATGTACAGTATTACATATGGAGTACTCCGTATACCACAAATTCGCTATCAAAAACTTTAAGCACAATACTAGCCCCGGTATGGCAAGGTTTACCTCTACGTTAAAACAGAGAAAGAGAGCTCACCAATTACGGAGTTCCCTTTATGAAAATTGTGTCACAAATCGCACCAACCAACCGCTAATTTACAATACAAGCGCAAGCCGTTTAATGAGCTATTTTGCCTTATTCCGTTATAAACAAACCAAGAGCAGTGAGGCTTCAACTCTATTGGAAATAGAAATCTAAGAAAAACTCAAGTTTCTTGGAGAGTATCTGCAGAAGAGAGGTTACTGGGCTACTGGGTACATCATTAAAACACCACCCTAATTTGTAATGCGTAAGTTAAGTCCAATAAGAATTTCCTAAGAACAAGCTGCTCTACATGACGATATGGTCTACCTCCATCAAACTCCTCAACTGCTGAACATGACTTTGACATCATCGACAATGTATACATGACTTCGACAAGCCGACAAGACGATAAAAGGCTGATAAGGAGTGCCCGAACTGACTGCTAGACCTGGGTCTGAGAGAGGATAACTAAGTCTCCTCTTCCACCCAACGGCTAACCGAAATAGCCATAAGCTCGCATGGCGAGTGTGAGATACCGTACCTGGCCTGGGAGTGGACCGATTGGGTCTCGCTATTTTTTATTGGAGTCGCCAGCAGGATTTTTTATAGGATCCTACGAACCTAGGATGGGTCCTTTGCAAGGTACGATTTGGGAAGGTGTTAGGCACCCAAATCGCCCGTCCGAAGACGACCTCTACTAATTGATCCAAGATAAATATAAAGTAATAATTGACGACGGATTCATATAGCAAGTAGCATTCAACATATAATAATTACGACCAATAAAAGATGATGAAACATACAACAAATTATTATTCTAGATCATATGTAAAACATGTTACGACAATTAATATCACAAATCATGCTCCAATTAAGATACTAACATGGCACGTAAAGTAACTCTTGCATGACACTAAGCATTGATTACTAGAAACAACTAGGACACGTATGTAGCATGAACATAGGACCAACCGATGAGCAAAGATTTCAAAACTAGAAATAGCAACTTTACGACGCAATACACACACATTTACGTAAACATAGAAAATCATTAGGATCTAAATATAATAACCATTAAAATATAACTTAAAGAATGTTAAGAATCATCATAACTTTGCGAGAAAAGGTATTGGAAGAATTTCAAACCCTCAAGTGGACATACTGGTGTCGTCGTGCGGATCTCGGGTTTCGTATACTAACGCGCCCAACCCTTGTCTTTGAGCCGAACGATCCAGGTTCGACCCTTCGTCGCGCTAATCTCGCTATTGTGAATTACTGGTTGATTGGAATGGTATGTGTGTGTGATTTGTATGTAGAAAAAGTGTTTGAGACCTTGTTCCCGATATGAGAACAAGGTAAATGAATGATGGTAAGTGCTTCTTTTTATCAGACTTTCGTCCCCCTTTGTGAAAGAATAAAGGCCCCTTTATATAGGAGATAGCATAGGGTTTTTGGAGATTATTAGCAGCTGATAAAGTTTTGGAGAAGAAGGCAAAATGGGGATTAATCTTATCTTTTAATCAAAGAGTCCACCGAAACACAAACAAGGTCTCCAGTTGCCAATCAATTGCCACTAACCTTTATCCTATCTTTATCCCACGTATTATCATCTAAATATCAATATGTATAATCTGTTTGTTAAGATGATAAAGATAATGATAGAAAACTTGAAGGTAAACAGGAATGAAGAGTCGTGAATGAACTTATTAGAGTTGCCATTTTCGGTTGCCAAGATGGGCTGAAATGGTACCTATATCACGTAGACCTTGAGTTTTCACTAGAAATTGGGCTAAAACAATTCATTGGCAAAGATGATAGTATTTAATAATTATTGGGCTAAATTCAGATTGTTAAACCCGGGTACAAGAAAATGGGCCACTAAGACCAAACAGGCTCGTCATTAGACTCATATGTGCTTGGGTCAAGACTTTGGGGTCGAATACGTTGGTAACGAAACCTTTCACCGGTGTCCACTATCCATCTCATCATCGGGCGTTATAAAAATGGGAAACCCCCCGAGTAGGGTGTCTACAGAAGCCCCCGCTTTGACCGAGTCTTTGAAAAAGACGAAGGTCAAAGGTTTTTGCAATCACAAATATATATGTAAAAGCAAAATCACAGATATGACAAAGAACATGTATAGTACTATGTCACATATAAGAACGCAGCATCTCGAGCGGTCGCAGTAGTTGCTCAAGAAAAAAAGTTGTCAAAGGATATAAGCTGACGTGCCGAGAATATATGTCTCGTACTCAGATTGACGCAGCATCTCAAACGGGCGCAGTTGTCGCTCGAAATGAGTATATGTCTTCAAAAGATCAAGAGCATCTCGAACGGGCGCAGTTGTCGCTTGAAATGAATATAAATGTTCAAATGATTGTAGTCATAATACAATCATCAGAAGTGTGATCAAGAACATGGCCTCGGTCACATATAAAACGCAGCATCACGAACGGGCAAAGTTGTCGCTCGAAACGATTATGAGTCTAGAAAGGATCGCAATCGCCAGCGATCATCGCAGAACATCTCTTTTATCGAAGGAGGGAACGCAACATCTCGAACGGTCGCAGTAGTCGCTCGAAATGAATATAAGTATTCAAAATATTCTAGTCGCAGGAGGTCATCGCAGGCGTGATCAAGAACACCTTTCTTAATCACATGGAGAAACGCAGCATCTCGAACGGGCACCGTTGTCGCTCAAGATGAATATAAATCTTCAAAAGATCGCAATCGCCAGCGATCATCAGAGAACATCAATTTTTTGCAAATAAAGAAACGCAGCATCTCGAACGGTCGCAGTTATCGCTCGAAATGAATGTTAGTCTTCAAAAGGTTGCAATCATAATACAATCATTGTAGACTAGACCAAGAACGTCTTTCTTAGTCATATGAAAATGCAACATCTCGAACGGTCGCAGTAGTCGCTCGAAATGGATATTAATCTCTCAGTGTCTAGGATGGGTGTAGTAGTCAACAAAAACATGTTGTCACGTGTTGATACATTGTCACAGATTCTGGATGGGCACAGTTGTCATCCAAAATTAATCGTTACGCTGGATAATACCTTGAATGGGCAAAGTAGTCATTCAAATCAAGACAGGCTTCACCACATTTGGATAAAAAAATCACAGGCTGTTGCACCATGTTGACTCGCAGAATTAAAATCTTGAAATATAGCTTATTGGTCATCGCAGTTCATCAAATTATAATCTTCAGACAGGCTACGGATAGCGTGAGCCGATTGATTGATTAATCTTGGCAGACTCAAATAAGGAGGATTTGTGAAGGACAATATATTAGACCCTTACAAAACAGGCCTAGTTGTTGAGTTGATTGTTGAACATTTTAAGACGCCAAATCTTGGTTTAACCTGTGCTGGTCTTGAGAGTTGCTTCAATCTCTGTCGATGTATTAACTTGTGAATATCCGTATCAACATCTTGCTGGTTTGGAGGCGTTGGTATATTGTTGGGGCAATATCCTCATCCATCTGCCCTTGACTCAGTCAGGTCATGTGAGCCCCCGAGTTTGGAGTAATAACTCTTGAAATTTTCTCGAATACTAAGTGTGCCGTTGTATTTCTTCGATATGATCCACAACTCAATTTGATATTTGGCAAGTCACACACATTACACATATAGAGGGACTATGCATACTCAAATTACATAGAGAAAGATAAACATATGTAAATCCTATGCGGCACTTAGAAGGCTAAATCCTACGACCTCGGGAATTTGAAGTGGATTTTGAATCGATGGAAGTCCTTTCCCCCAACAAAAAGATTTGAAATGACGCAAGGATAGATGACAATGAAAAAGAGACGCTAGTCCTAAGAGACTAAGAAATGACTCGAGATGAGTGACTCTTTTCGATGAGTATAAACTCGCGTCGTTGTCTTGAGTAATAAGAAGATGAACACTATCAGGGGTGTGCCACGAATGTGCCACATGTTGCTCTAGACATGTCACCTGGTCTTCTTATCGCCGATCGAATGAATGAAAATTTTCCAAATATGATTCCAATGTAATATGAGCGGGAAATGGACTTATACAACTCGATTGACCAAATTTGCTTCTGTTTCCCCTTGATTTTGCATTTTCTGGACATGTATGATCCACAGACGTGATATATGCTTGTGTGTAGACATCAATTCTTGGATTAGCATCTTTGACTTTCTGTACGTGTGATCAGTATGCATACAATTTGAAGTTTGAAATGCTAAACTAGGAATGACGTCTATGAGTTGTGAAAAACACCAGTTGCAACTTGAATCCATGCAATTTTATCTTGGTTTTAATGACTTGGGCTATAGCCACGATCTCTCTTGAGGGCCAAACTTGAATGTACCAATGAAGGGTGCGCTATGATCTTGAAAATATGCATAATTAATTGTGCAAATAGTTTGATGAGCGGCGGCGTCAATTATTGCAATTTGTAGACGGTATTTGGACATTTTTTACCACCATCAATGGTCTAGACCTCATAAAATTGTACTCTAAATTTGTTGTTTAGTATTGAATCCTTAAGGGTTTGAGAATAATGTTTATGAAACATTTACCAAACTCTAACACCAGTTATGTGCCTCGTTTGGTGACGAGAACCCCATGTAGGAGAGTAGTGGTAGGATGTATGCGCCATATGAATTTGAAAGGAGCTTAAAGGTCTTTTGGAATGAGTGTTTAATTTTTGACCTTATGATCTGAGGATATGAAATGTAGAATGAAAAGCTCAAGGCATTGGTTTTGAGGAGATATCTTTGATCGCAAAATAGGTAAGTGAGAACTATAATCCTAGCAGATTTCATAGCAACCCTTGTAATGTGACACAAGTGACCAAACAGTCTTACCACTTTCAATCCAAGACCAATGACGGACCGGTGGACCCTCACTTTGGGGGAATGATCATGCTAAGGATATGAGCATGCGGATGTGAAAATTTGGAACCACTCAACTCTCTTGTGTCCTGTAATGTTGGACACGGGTCACACAAATATACTAAACTACACTCAACCTCACCATTTAATGTAGCTTTTTGCCCGTGGTCTTTATGTGTCATATATAGGTCTTGGCCACCAATCTTACCATACCCGTGTCACAAGTTACACAAAACAATCATGCTATGGGATTCTCAAGGCACATATGTCCCACGAAGTATAAAATGTGATCAAAATATGAAATTTGTTTGATTAATGGCAATGTAGGGAGGAGTTTGATTAAATTATGCTCATTGTGTTTCAAAAGAAATGGATATTGTTTGGACAAATAAATTAGCCTTCGAGATCATTTGTGGACTCACCAGGTAGAAAATTACATGTCATTAAATGTTTCCTACCCTAGTCTTGAAATAGGTATAGAAATGAAGAGATACAATCAAATCATAGACATAGAAATTCAGCTTTACAAATAATGACATTACAATTCGATTATCGAACTATTTAAACTTGAACATATGAAATGTCTTCCTCGGATAATGATTGTAGCCAAAACCAAGCCTTCTTTTGATATGATTCTACCACTTCTTGAATGATCTAGGTCGAAACCAGCTATACAGACGCAAATTGTCATCTTTGTTGAGCTTGTAAGGTATAACACGTCTTCAAATATGAGTGTGAAACCCCCCTTGATTGATGATCAAATACATGTCCTTTGGACGATTATTCCTTTGCACATATTCGAATTCACGTTCATGATTTTTTATTCTTGGCTATGCGTGGAGGGATAATCGTCTAAAAATACTTTGGCGTAATTGAATGATAAATATATGTTACAAATTTATTTAATTGCAATAACAATGTATCTATCAACTTAACGCACAAAGAAATTGAATGAGCATTTTTTCATTTGTTTAATACATCGTCGATTCGCTTGCACTAAGCTAGTTGCTAGTCAATATTTTGTTTAGCTGAAAATGAGCTAGTAAAAATATACTAGTTGCTAGCTAGTGTTTTTTATTTGTTAATTCCAACTCGCAAAAATTAATGAATACAGTAGATGCCACAAGGTTGCCAAAAGCGACGCTCAAGTTCGAAGGTTGCCGAATAGTTGCCGGATACGTATGATTGACGACATAGGAAAGTATACGTATATGTCCATTCAGAGACTCATACTCCCTATACAATTGTGCTTAGATTATGACTCTAGATGGATAAAACAACGACTAGGAAGAATCTTATTGGCACTAAACTAAGAAAGTGACATGAGAAAGTGTTTTACGCATGGAAAGGATTTGATCTTTAGAAGCACTAACAACCTGAGATGCCAAGGAGTTGCCAAAGACGTTTGACTCATGAAATTTACAACGCAGTGACTCCTAATTAGATAAAAGTGGTACGAAAGTCATGCTTTTAATAGGGGTCTATATTGAATGGATGTCTAGTATCCTTATGACAACGAAATGATCCACAGACAACACAAACAATTTCAAAGAGATGTAACACTAGTTGAATTCTAAGATGTTAATGAGTTGTCGACACAAAAAACTTGACACAAAAAGTTTCAAGCAAGGACGTGACAAAGAGGTCCTAATTTAGCTAAAAGTGCCGCAACTAATCATATAATCACCGAACATGCATTTAAAAAATACGAATAACCACCTTGAGAGCACGTTATGATGCTATACAAAATCGAGTGGGTATAGGGTGGTCAAGTGAAACCCAAACAAAGGATGCTTCTATTGATTTGCGGTCGGAAGCCTTGGCAATAGAAGATCCTCTTGTACTCACCAAAAAGATGAGTACGGTTTGGGGCGGACGTCGACCATACTGCACGTCATGAAAGCCGAATGGACCCAACGTGTGTATAGTGTATGCATCCTGGGGTAAAAATTTTGGGTTTAGTCCTTATACGCCTCCGTACTAACGTGACATGCAATCTAAAATGCTATACGAAAAATAAAAATGCAACGCCAATTACGAACTAAACATTTATAGTGGATCAATTTTCGAGTTAGCAAAGTCCCCAGCGGAGTCGCCACTGTGAGATACCGTACCCGGCCTGGGGGTGGACCGATTGGGTCTCGCTATTTTTTATTGGAGTCGCCAGCAGGATTTTTTATAGGATCCTACGAACCTAGGATGTGTCCTTTGCAAGGTACGATTTGGGAAGGTGTTAGGCACCCAAATCGCCCGTCCGAAGACGGCCTCTTCTAATTGATCCAAGATAAATATAAAGTTATAATTGACGACGGATTCATATAGCAAGTAGCATTCAACATATAATAATTACGACCAATAAAAGATGATGAAACATACAACAAATTATTATTCTAGATCATACGTAAAACATGTTACGACAATTAATATCACAAATCATGCTCCAATTAAGATACTAACATGCCACGTAAAGTAACTCTTGCATGACACTAAGCATTGATTACTAGAAACAACTAGGACACGTATGTAGCATGAACATAGGACCAACCGATGAGCAAAGATTTCAAAACTAGAAATAGCAACTTTACGACGCAATACACACACATTTACGTAAACATAGAAAATCATTAGGATCTAAATATAATAACCATTAAAATATAACTTAAAGAATGTTAAGAATCATCATAACTTTGCGAGAAAAGGTATTGGAAGAATTTCAAGCCCTCAGGTGGACATACTTGTGTCGTCGTGCGGATCTCGGGTTTCGTATACCAACGCGCCCAACCCTTGTCTTTGAGCCGAACGATCCAGGTTCGACCCTTCGTCGCGCTAATCTCGCTATTGTGAATTACTGGTTGATTGGAATGGTATGTGTGTGTGATTTGTATGTAGAAAAAGTGTTTGAGACCTTGTTCCCGATATGAGAACAAGGTAAATGAATGATGGTAAGTGCTTCTTTTTATCAGACTTTCGTCCCCCTTTGTGAAAGAATAAAGGCCCCTTTATATAGGAGATAGCATAGGGTTTTTGGAGATTATTAGCAGCTGATAAAGTTTTGGAGAAGAAGGCAAAATGGGGATTAATCTTATCTTTTAATCAAAGAGTCCACCGAAACACAAACAAGGTCTCCAGTTGCCAATCAATTGCCACTAACCTTTATCCTATCTTTATCCCACGTATTATCATCTAAATATCAATATGTATAATCTGTTTGTTAAGATGATAAAGATAATGATAGAAAACTTGAAGGTAAACAGGAATGAAGAGTCGTGAATGAACTTATTAGAGTTGCCATTTTCGGTTGCCAAGATGGGCTGAAATGGTACCTATATCACGTAGACCTTGAGTTTTCACTAGAAATTGGGCTAAAACAATTCATTGGCAAAGATGATAGTATTTAATAATTATTGGGCTAAATTCAGATTGTTAAACCCGGGTACAAGAAAATGGGCCACTAAGACCAAACAGGCTCGTCATTAGACTCATATGTGCTTGGGTCAAGACTTTGAGGTCGAATACGTTGGTAACGAAACCTTTCACCGGTGTCCACTATCCATCTCATCATCGGGCGTTATACAAATGGGAAACCCCCGAGTAGGGTGTCTACAGCGAGTCGTCATATATCTAAAGTTCTAATCAGATCAAAATATTTCAGGAATAGAAAAAGAACTAACAAGTTGGTTCAAGATATTGCCACTGGCCCATGACACTTGATGTGGATCCCATGCTATGATAATTGACAAGTTTCCAAATGATCACCAGATATTCTGCAGCACCATCGTGCAAACTAATCCTGTTAGATTGATATTTTTGTGACGGGGATGGGAAGATCCAGGTTACTTATCTACAGCACAACACTCCAAAGTCCAAACCTAAATCTCAGCCACATGCACTATCAGAAGCCTGTCTCACAAAAAAAGACTTGCTCGAATCTTCGTCGTATCAGCGATTCAGTGTGATCACCAACCAAGGGCAACATATTCTTTACATCTAAAGGGAGCAGGAGTATTTTACTAAAAATGTGAAGTATGTTATAGCTCGCACATGTTCTCTAATTAATGGCCACGGTATGGATTAATATAGTGCCAAACTGCTGTGATTCCAGAGAGTTTGAGGGAGTAAAAGAGAACTTTACAATAACAGAAAAAGTTTAATCCTAACAGCAAGCACTCTCTGCAATATCTACTTCCCATATTATGCGTTCTAGTTCGTAGTTCAATTACTTGAACATTATTAATGAGGTCATCCATGGTAGTCCAACAGGATTAAAAGAAAAGAACAGTACAGATTATAAGCAAATGCAGAAAAAGAAACTGTACCACTAAACAGTATAGATTACGCCGTAGCTAATGCCATAAAAATCAAAGTAGATCACAACATGCACATACTCCATAGTTTCCTTACTACAGTGAATTAGTGATCACGACTCAATAGAGGCCAAATCATATTTCATCGTTATTGAGAATAATAATCATGAGATGTTAGTATAAAAAAACCCCTTGATTTCTGGAAAATGGGGCTATCTGTAGTTTATATACTAGAGCAAGCGACAGGAAAGATATAATCAAGAATTACCAGATGTGCGTATGGAATATACATTTGGAACTACCAAGTACCAAGGGGGGAAGAGCCACAAAAACCCCCAGCCTAAAAAATGCACCTCATCTTCTAGGATCTCCAACTTTCGCATCTAATGTATAGCGGACCACGAAATGAGAATCACCTATCCACCTTCCAGCTGCATTCAAGGGAAACAAGATCCTGCTAATACAGTAAACATCCTGCTAATACAGTAAACATGAGTTTATTTAACAGTTTGTAGGAACTCATAAATCATTTCACGAAGCATAAAAATAAGTTCACAAGTAAGCATGATAAAGCCCCATGACCACACCGCCAATCGCAATAAATCATTCACATGAATTTTAACACGTCTAATCCAGGGATCCAGCGGACCTAGCATATCAGAATGGGGGGTGCAACAATATACAAAAGATGCTGCAGTACCCGGTTTGAAATTGCCCACAGCAAGTGATTTTTGCATCAAATACCCCCCTTCCCCCACCACCTCTGAAGATAGTAAGTGATGATAATGTGGTTACATTAATACTCCTATCGAAAAGCTGACATGAAAGTCATAGGTTGCCTGGAGAGAGGCGGAGGCAATACAAAGCAAAAGGAAAGAGTGATTTAGAGGTCTCAGAAGCAGAATGGACATCTGCCTGATTGCCTGTGAACATCTGATTGGGATGGCTGAGTGTCAATTGTCTATTGTCGAGGAAGCAATGTGATGGCGGATATCTACAGTCCATACCTCAACAGACATGCAGATGTAATAGATTCAACCATTGAAAAAATTCAAACATGCTAAGCCCTTCCACGAGATGAGCAGAACAACCAGCGCAATTATGTACCACAAAACTTTCTTGAAACACTCATCTTAACACAGTAAAAAGTTTTAACTTGTAAGGTACCACTTACCTTTTTTAAAAGCCAAAGGTGGGGTTTCACAGCTCTGTCAAGAAATGTCAGGGGTTGAAAATACTTGAGCCACCAACATTAAGGGCAATCACAACTGCAACAATAGTGATCACAGCCAGCCAAAATACTGCAGATCCTACAAGTAAGAAATCGTTTCGAATCAGATGAGAAAACTAGACAAATGAACTCTTTACTACAATAAACAATCAAAACGAAAGTACCTTTAGAAGTTTCACCATCACCAGAAGAATTTGATTCAGCAGCAGCGCCTTGAGATATAGGTGCTGCAGTTGCTAAACTAGTTATATCATTCCCAACTCTGGAATTTCCAGTTTCAGATGCTACTATCCCTTGAAATTCCTCACTGACAATCAAAGCAGCAAGAACATCCATAAAAGATTCTTTGCCAAGATTTGGCATCAAGATTTCTGGCCTTTTCTTATAAGCATCCTCTGGTTCATCCGCGTCAGAAGCATCATCCTCTGGAATGTCTGTGGTAGCCACCTGTTTTTTGGTTCCCTCATCCTCTTCATCTTCGACATATGCTTTGTACGTTAACCGAAGAAGTACTTCACCTGAATTTCTCTTTCTAAGCAGATTCCAACCTCCAGTCAAGATAACTAACTTATCTGTTACCACTGTGTCTTGAAGAGTACCCAAGTCCACCTGGAGATAGAGCCATAAAATTAAAAAATTTCCAAAGCACAGTAAGTATAGTGTTCCTCTTATTAGATATTGTTATACACTTGAGCTTTAAGGAAAGACTAAAACAGGTTTAACAAATTTGTCACAACAAGAGGAAGTAGAATCTTAAATTTGTTGCATTTAAATAGTTGTGTTAGGATAGGAAGCAAATTAGCATACCTACTACTTAGTGCTCTCGCATTATGGGACAAGGTTATAATCAAACAAAAATGACATTCGTAAATTATTAAGCAGTTACCACAGAACTAGTTCATGGGGGTTTCTTCTCCACCTTTAGCTAATTCACTTTCCAAACTCCACTGGCATCACTTTCAAGATATAGAAAATAGCATTTTCCTTCAGATTGCTTTTACGAGAGAAAGGGGGACCACCCTCTAAGCCTAAGTATTTTCTCAATGACCGATAGCAAACAAGTATCGTGAGGGAAAGGTGATAAGAACCCTATTTAGGGAGTGCAAAAGAGAGTCTGAGATCCGAAGCATACAATCAGTCCAAGGAGCGGAGCTTAGAGCCTTTACTTTTTTTTTCTATTAGTAAAGCGCACTCACTCAAACAGCGTACCTTTTGCACGATGGGTCAGCGGAGACATGGGAACGGGCACCATTAATTAACAATTAGCAGCTATCAAAGCCCAAAATAACAGTGTACAATCATGAAATATAAACAGTCTTCCAACCTAGCAGTTCTAGCCAGTAGCCACAATACAAGCCAGACAGAGAGGCAAAATTTCAGAAGTGAAACTTAATAGCAAAAACAATGTGATATCCAATAATTTTTTTTGGACAGAAGACAACACCACCACCACAACTAACAACAACAGCAACAATAGAGACACTGCTTACGGATGGCCAAAAATGAAAATTGCGTCGAGAATCACACCGAGGGACTGCTACTTCACAATATAAGAAGCCAGACAGTTTTATGAGGCATATTGCTTCACTCCATTATATTCCAAATCCAAAGAATAGTGAGTCTTTGGCTCCACTGGGGCTGGAAGACCAACCCACTAGGTTCTTATCACAAAAGTTTCGGAGAGGAGAGAGCGTATGAGGTAAAGGCATATTATAAGAGGGAAAAATGGTGGTGGACCATTGTGCCCTAAAAGAAAATGATAAGAAGTTAAGAACCAAGTATATTAACCTCACCAAAAGTAAGAATGACATGTCTATCTAGAAAATAGCTCAATTCTCTTCCTAGAGAAACAATCAAAAAGCTTAATTTCCTGATATACAGTAACCTCACTTAAGGGAATCAACCTCTATCCAATGAATATGAGCATCTTAGGGTTACCAATTACCAGTACAATATGAAAACAGTTTCCGACTTCCAAAAGTAATTTCAGATGGAATGGAAGTTGACAGGGTCCAACAAACAATTATTTGATAAATTAGGTAAGAGCGAGCAAAAAGATGAGCCAGTTAGAATGATTTCTAGAAGTATTTCGCTGTAAGCTAGGTCTTGCAGTAATTAGATTGTGATGTACTTTGTATCTTTACATATCATAATATCAGCCTCCACAAGTCGGTAATCGAAAGGCAAGGGGGGGGGGGGGGGGTGGACCGAATGGAGTTGACCGCTGGTGCCCACACACATTAATTTGGCAATTGTGCTCACTGAGTTTCGGAAGGAGCCAAAAAATTCATTGCTTTTAGGATAAAATGGGAAAATATCAAAATGGCTCTGAAAGTTGCACTTTGAAAATTTCCATTTGTCTCATGGGACATGCAGTGTTCCCACATCAGCAGGTGGTCTTGACATTTAGGATGCAAAACTATTGAATACAGTGCTTCATTATCACGCGTCTTTGGATGTATGTAAGAAACTGGGTCGACAATGGATCAAGTGCATTGATGTTCACAACGGGAAAAATGGAGTCATAGAGATGTTAAGACCTTACCTACCCTTGCTCAAGCATCACGGGTGGTTCAGAAAGATTTGGGGAAAAGTTGACAAGAGGTTGCAGTCCACTTTGACAAACTTCAATTTCCATTAAAAAGAAAAACCTATAATAACCTGAGGGACAAGTATATAATGGTAGGTAACCCATAAGTTCTCGAGCACAAAGCATTTGATCACAGTGATCAAAGGTCACACTAAAGACAATAGAATGTACCAAATTGCAATCATCGTTCCCTTTCCTCAAAAAAAAAAAAAAAAGCCCCGGCCCCTCTCACTACCTCCATCTTACCACGAGGCACTCCTTAGCTCACCTTACACCACTCCCGTCCTCAGCTCGGGCACCACCTAATGACGCCGATCACCTATGGTGCCACGTTGGGCTGGGGGTGCTTTCATCCTAGGAGATGCAATGGTAATGTGGAGGAGGAATCACTATCCAACTTGTATTTCAGAGTTCTTACTTGCAAATAGTCTGGTGTATGCAGAGGCTGCGAGCTATGTATATAGGTTGATGCTGTTTCCAACAAGCGCTACTATGGGCTAAGTGCTGCTTTGCTAACATGGCGGATAAAACGCTATTTAACTTGTATTTCGGTGTTCTCGCTACAAAAAGTCTGGTGTCGACAAAGGGTGCGTATAGGTGTTGATGCTGTAAGCTTGCAGCAAGGGCTTCTATGCAGTGTAAAGGCAAAACTACTGCATCTATTTCAAATTACTTTTGCAACTGCGGTATACTATTCTTTTGCAAACCTTGCTATGATGGAAAAATGAGTAATATGATGGATATTTAAACTGGTAAGTTGGTACTTCTTCAAATTCAGCAGCCATGTTTGATAGTAATGTTCCACTGTTATGATATTGTTTCTTTGTCTGGGTCGTGTTGGATGCTGCCTTCTTTTGCGTACTCTCCTCTTGCATTGAAAGGTGCATAAGAATTTTGGAAGTGTGGATTTACGGCTAGCTTTTGGTGCCTTTGTGTGGAACGATATTCCTCGCTATTTTAGGAGTCTCTCACTCTCCTCTTTACCTTTAGGGACGGATTCTTTATTTTATCCGTATCTGCCAAAGGTGTTGGGTCTATTAGAAGTCTCCCCATCAGTCTTGCACATAATTCAAAGATTTTGTACTTTGATCTAAAATTTGGAGAATTTCCTATCCTCCCCTTAAGCAGCTCCCTTTTATTCATTTATCTAATATTCTTATAAAAAAAAGTAAAAAATTGTGGGAAACACCTTATAAAATGCCACTTTTGTAATGAACCACCTTATTAGTACACTTTTGTAAAGAACCACCTCGCTTATCACTTCTGTTTTACTGGGCACGCCATACTTCGTTCTCAGGCCAATTAAGTGAGTTGACCGGCCTGATTTTTGTTTGACTTTGCTAATTGATAAGTAAAGTAATATAATTAAGTTAATTAACTAATTTTCTATTTAATCTAATTTCTCTATATTAACTAATTGATTTTCTATAATTAAAATTGCCTAATAACAAAATTAATTGCTCTAAACAAAAAACTTAGAATTCATCATCCCTCCAGCAACAATTTTCCTAAAACCCCAAAAATTCCCTCCCAAAGGACCAAACCGATTTTCTCTACTCCAAAACACATGGCTGGTCTTCAAAGCTAACCCTGAGACTTTTACGATTTAATTTTGCATTTCATCACCATCTCGTTACTCATCTTCATAACCTTCCCCTTCAACTTGGTGTCTTGGTCCCGACCCAAATTCTCATGTGCAACACTTGAAGGCTGAGCCAACAGACCCTGGACACTGCTCCTCTGTCAGAGATTGTACCACCGTTTTGTTCGACTCCTCCCTTTTTGGCCTTGCATTTTTTTCAGGGTACTTACTCTTCTTTTTTTACTTTTTACGCCGATCCTCACAATTTAGGCGACCCTCCTTCCCAGATTCTTTCTAGTCCAAGATATTGAATTGAAATGGCCATCAAACAATGACATTGCTCCACTGAAATTGACATTTTCAAATAAAACTCTAACAAAAGAGGGATCCCCAAACAATTTAATTACAAGAGATTTGTATGAAGAAGAGACGTATATACTATACATGTCCGTGTCGCGTTGAAGGAGGCAAGCAATTTATTAGAGTTGGTTTGAAATCTGTGGCAATAGAGGAAGAAGGTGGGTTGAAGTGTAATAATGGGCAGTGGATTAGAGAATATAGTTTAATTAGAGGAAATTACTTCAGTCAGAAGAAATTAGTCTAATTAGAGGAAATTGGATTGAAAAAAGCAAAGTCAAACAAAGATCAGGCAGGTCAACTCACTTAGTTGGCCTGAGAACGGGGTAAGGTGTGTGCAAACAAAAGTGATAAGGTGCTTCACAGGAAAGATTTGATAAGGTGATCAGGCAGGTCAACTCACTTAATTGGCCTGAGCACGAGGTAAGGTGTGCGCAAACGAAAGTGACAAGTAAGGTGGTTCTTCACAAGAAAGTTTTGATAAGGTAGCTCTTTACAAAAGTGATATTTTATAAGGTGGTTCCCCACAATTTTTCCTAAGAAAAAAAATCAGATTCTGATTCATTACTAAGAAACTTACACCCTTTCACACGTAGATCGCCACGACCTGTTGTCATGAATAATGATGCAGAGCTAAGACACAAGTTTTGAGGGGGAGGAAGACTAATCTCATCGAATAATAGAAGGATTTGATTTGCAAATACATGGGGGATAACACAGAACATGCCCTCGATCGCCCGAGTGAGGTGAACATGGAGGTTGATAGTTGGGTAGGTAGGGTTGTTACAAGCTTCAATAACCATGGTGGGGTGAACTTGATTGCCTCATACTCAATTTCATCAAAACATACCTCAAATTATCATAACTACTATACAGTATTTTCCAGTTCAAAGGTACATCTTTCTATCTTAGATTATAACATAACTTGAGATTTTAAGCAATGTGGATACCACTCCATACACAAAGTTAAACCTGTTATAGGAGATTAAGTAGTGGTGCGGAAGAAAAAGGGTTATGTATCGGCAAAGGGCACACTTTAACACATGTGAATCTAATTCAAGTGTCTAAGCAACAAAAGTTGAGCAAAGGCGTGACTCTTATCATGTACCATTAGCAATTGCATTAAAAACGACTAACCAGAAGACGACTCAATTGTAGTTGCACATGACATCTATAATAAGGCTGTTTCAACCAACAAAGATAAGCATACGTTGATACAGAAGCCTTAAAGATCCTAGCTCTATATTGTCCTGGATCAAAGAATGTAACTACAGTCATCATATTAGACAAAATACGGCCAAATAATGTGGTGAATATTATCAAATATCCAAGTATTCTGTAGAAAAATCCAATCCAAGGAAATAATTCAGTAATTGATCTACATAAGTCATAAACAAAAGGCGCTTACTACAAACTAATCCCATGCGAGAATTCACACCATAAAAGCCCCTTGAGATCAGACATGCAAAGAAAGACACACGAAGTACGAAGTAAACAAGGGCCACATAACTTACAAGCAGATCAAACTAACACTATCTTCACACTCACATAAATAAAAAAAAATTATTCATAAAGGACGTTCAGAAAAAAAAAAAAAAAAAAAACAGCATCAATTACCTCTGCAGTGCCATTTGACAAATCCACAAAACCAAGGGAGTCAATAACTTCAATGTACAGTTTCTGTTTCTGCGGATTTTCGACAAGCATATTGAAATCCTAAAAATAAACAGGAAAATGTCAATATACACTATACAGATGGTCTACAAAGGGATGACAGTATAACCATGAAGGCAAGTATACGCAGTCACTACCTGATTCCAAATGGGTTCACCAGGCGGCCCTATGACTGTGGTTTGACTGTTCTTCTTACTACGTATAGTTTGATCTCCCAAACATAAAACAACATATGGATCTGTTTTCCCTGAAACATTTTGGCGAAATAACCCCTTTCTTAATAGATTATAGATAGAAACTTACCAGTGAAGGCGAGTTCTATAGTATTCACTGACAAGGAAAATTAGTCTTAAACACAGCACAAAACAGAGAGCTTTACCATATGAAACATATGAGAGATTACGAGCATCAACTAGAGTCACTGAGAGCTCTCCAACAAAGTCCTTATTTTTTTCTTGAACATCTCCAGATTTAAAATCACCAGGTACAGGTCCCACTGCCTTCCCTTTCTGAAAGTCTAAGACAATCTTCTTTGGGCGGACAAAGAGCTTTGGTAGATCTTCAGTCAACAATTTTGTCAAGAACCTGTTGATAGATATCAATGTCAGAGTGAATAAAATATCCCCCAAACATGAAGTATACACAGATCTAAGCACAATTAAGTGGAGGGATTTTCACCTAATAAAATCAAAACAGTGAGACCAGTATAAAGAATGAAGAATTAACACGAATAAAAGCTGTGTAAAATCATTGGGGATCAAAAGTAGACTTAAATCCTTCAAACGATTGCCACTTTACTGTCACCTGGATCCTTCAACCAGATTCTTTCTGCACAAAATGGCAAATTTGGTACCCCTACCCAATTTCACTCAGAAAGTCTTCCCTGAGTATAATTAGAACTTAATCTACTGTCTGCAGAGGGATTGGTAGGGCGTTTGACTTACTATTTTCGGGCATTTTATCCTTTTTAAAACAGAACTGCGTTAGTAAGGCCCTGTTTGATAGGACTTAATAAAAGTAGTATTCAGATCAGTTCAGAATCATTCAAATCAGATCAGATCAGATCAGAATCATTCAGTTCAGAAATACTCAAATAACAATCAATGTATTTGGTCCATAATTGATACTAATTCGTTGAAATTCAATCAAATTTTCAACAGATTAAGATCAAATTAGACCAGTTCAGAGTCATTCAAATCAGATCAGATCAGATCAGAATCATTCAGATCAGATCAGATCTGTTCAGAAAGATGCAGTCATATCAAACAGAGCCTAAGTCCCATAAGTGCTTATGTACAAACCCCTTCAATTCATTGATCATTTGATCTTCACCGTAGCAATGTGCTTAGAACACATTGAAGGTGGGAAACGTAGCGGAAGGAAGGACATAGAGGAACAGGATAGGGGGAGACGGAGGTGCACAATGGTTCCTTCCCCTAACCCCATATCCAAAGAATTGAAAATGGTATCCTACCTCTCGCTCTTCTTTTCTTTGCGAATACTCCTTTCCAATAGTAAGAGCTGCTTTCAAGAGTATTCTAGTTCTTACTTAAAAAAAAAAAAAAAAAAAAAAAAAAAAAAAAATTCCAGTTATGTTTATTCAATGGTATTGGACTTCATTGTAATTATTAGCATCTTAGGACCCTGTTATCTCTACCGCTTCTTCCCTGTTTTAGATATGTTTTCTTTTCTATCTAAAAAGAGTATATGGACTACATTCAGAACCCACATGCCCAATATTTTGAAAAGAAACAATGGTTACAAACAAAATTATCACTGCAAAGATCAAGAATCATGGTTATTCTACCTAATAGTCTAACAGAAAGATCTTTATGAATAAATGCACGGACCTATCTCGAAAGCAAGAAATGCTAACCAAAACATGTTTACTTAGCAGTTCAGGAAATATAAAGTCTTACAAAGGACAGCATAAGAATATGACCTCACAAACAGATAAAGCTACTTAAACGTATGTATTTATCAAAAGAAAAAACCAGTAAACAAAAAGTGGATCCCAAACTCTGCTCCTATCAGTTCCAAAGACCAAGAAACTTAAAACACGGTAAGAATCACATATGACAAAAAGCAAAATATCAGAGTTCAGATTCACCTCAAAAGCATACAGATTAGAAAAGCTAAAGGTTGATACTTACATAGATAGTACGGGAATTGCTGGTATTGCCCAATGAATCCATACAAAAGAAAAAGAAGAGTCAGCATATAGTCAAGGAGTTTAGCAACTAAAACAAACATAAAGGAACCTTGTATGGGGCACTCACAATCTTATAGCTTATAAAGGTAAGACCGTAAGAGGTATGTGAAGTATACTCTAGATAGAATGCAAACTCCCTCAGTTTCTCAATCTTCTTTCCCTTGTGCATGGTTTAATGGCATCTAAGAAGATGTGGTTGAAATGAAAGTGGCCATATGATTTGAGGTCGCACACCACAATGACCACAAATAACATACAAATAAGGAAAGGGGAAGATCAATGTAAACTGTTCTAATAAGGAGAAGGGAAGATCATTGAAAACTAGAGGAGTAATATAGAAGACGGAACACCCTTACAGCATGATATTCCAGCTTTTTTATTAATTATCAGGTTAGCAACATACATCATCCGATCTACAGAAGTGAGAATACGATATTCATAGAAACTGCATCAGGGATCACCAAAAATGACTTACCCATTAAATTGAACAAGCGGAATGGTGACAGTTCAAAAGCTATTTTTGGAAGGGAGACAAAGGCCCATTGAACAGCTCCTACCCAGGGCTCAGTAGGTATCAAGTGGAGTTTAACCCAGAGTTCCCCATCAATGTCAAAATCCTGAATACCAACTGGCACAACAATAGGAAAAATGCCAAACTTTAAAGAGAGCATCAAAAGCATACGTGCACCACCAGTGTAGCGAAGTCCAATCTGATACCTGGACAGGTTTATGTTATCAGAAATTAGCAGATAATTATCTCAACGTGATCTAGAACACCAACCTCCTCTAAAACAAAGCATTGTTTTTTTTCTTTTGGTATATAGGAGCAGCTAATGCTGCGGGGGTGGGGATATGAGGATTTGAACCCGGGACATCCCCAGACATGTTGGTTAGGCCAACCTTGATCATCAAAAACTAAGCATTGTTATCATATGCTAACATATTATGCTAAGAGAGAACCCTTCTACAAAACTAATCTGACTATAAACAAAGCAACAGAACTACACTCCTCTACACTTTTTCAAGCTACAGCAAACACTGAACGTAATGTGTTTAGAGATTGCAAGCAAATTTTGTGTGTGCAAACGGAGAGTCTAATACAGCAGTAGCAATCATTCACTAGGAGGCAGGAGATAGGAGCTCTCTCTTTTCGGTACAAGAATCAAATATCTTGGGAGAGGGGGGGGCTCAAACTTCAAAGTTCAAACTGAAACATCTTCAATACCAACATTAAAAGGTGAAGATAACTTACTGCAAGTCATTGACACGGCGAGAAGTCCTGCGTTCCACACTTCTAACAGACAACGGCTCATCCCCTAGAGAGAACTGCTTGACCTCCACTCTCTGAACATAATTCGGTTTCTTCAAATCGTCAATAACAGGTTGCAGCAAACCAACTATCCAATTCTCGAGACCAGGCCTGTAAACCTTCCAAAGCTTCCCCAGCACCATATTCACCCATTCTACTGACTCCTTCCTCTGCAAATCCTTCTCTAAAAACATAGAAAAACTTGTGGGTGACTGTCGCCACAACGCAACCTGAGCATCGGTCCTTCTCCTCTTAAAACGATTCCATATCTTATCAGAGACAACCCCAACAAAGAAAAAGAGCACAAACAGCCCGAAAACGTTCCTGTTGATTGGCGGTGCCGGGATAGGATGTATCACACCTAGCTGAGTCCTAAGCTTATCAACAATTGGGTCTTCCTCGAAATTCGGGAAACCGGAACCTAACTGCATTGCTTCTTGTGACAATTCCCTCTCCCCATCCCCACCCCCATCCCTAGCCCTATCCCTATCCCTATCCCTATCCCTATCTCTATCGCTATCCCTATCCCTATCCCCATCCTTGCCCAATTCGTCCGAAAACCGCCTTAAAACGATACTATTAGCACCCCTCCTAGCAGAATTAGCTACTTCCACATTAAAATTATGGCCACCACCATCAGAAGGGATCACACAAGCCCTAAAAACATTCTTCTTACTGAAGCTACCAGACCAATACTTATCCTTAAAACACCTCCTCCTCTTATCTCTATTCAAGCACAACAAGGAGAAGCTGCACCCTCTTTTACTTGGGTCAAACTCATTACATGGGCAAAAATGGAGAGGATTTGCCCAGAAAATTGGGGAAAAATCAGAACTTGGAGGTGCAGAAAGCAAAATCATTTATAAGCAGAAAGTGGGCTTGCCCTAAAATTGAAGTGAGCATCAAGAGTAACATCAAATGAAAATGTAACAAAAAACATGAATTCTACTCCAAATTATAACCAAATTCCACCCAGTTTTTTTCCCTTTTTCTGCAAAGAAAAAAAAGATATAAACTTTGATGCAAATTGAAATATATAGAGATTACAAGAAATTGAATTGAATTGAATGCAAACCTCAGTCAGTCAAAATGGTGCAAATGAAGTGTGCCCACCAGAAAACAATGACACTGGGAAAAAAGAGAGATAATATGAGGTGGGTATTGTGTGAAGAGTGGAAGTGGTGGGGAATTTTGTAAAATCGTAGGGAAATTGTTGAATGCCTCAAAAATTGTTGTTTGGAAGAGACGTGTTTAATGTGTGTGATTCCCACACATTTGCGAGTTTTTTTTTTGGAAGGTTTTACACGTGGGTCAATAACATTTACACTAATGACTACTCGTACAAACTAGTGTTAGTGCTCGTGAAATTACGGGTATGTTTATGAGAGTTCTCTTTTGTGCCAAATATGTTTATTGACTTCGCACAACGTCGTCAACACGTCATGTAACAAATGGCATACGGAGTACATAAGAGTAGGTTACTCTCTTCATATTCCCTCCGATTTTTCATTTGTAGCAATCGAAAAAAAGAAAGAGTATTAATTAATAGACTTTACATTATTATGGTATCATGGTGATAACTGATAACTGATAAATACTCTAAGCTAGAAGACTAGAATCAATTAGCTGTCGTCAACCAATACTCAAAAACCAAGAATTAGAACACAGATTCTTGATAACAATTGTGAGAAACTCCCTAGCCCCACCATTTCCTCAAACCCGGAGAAACAAAATCATCTTTCGCCTCAATCTGACTTCAAAGTTAGTTAGCCACTAACCTTAGCCAAGCTGTGCAAGTTTCAGGTTACCTTCTGCCGCATTGTCGCTAAAATTCGATCGACCATAGTAGGGAGCTCTATATGCACAAAAATGTATTAATAATATCACATTTTGTTCTCATAAATGTTTTTGGGGGTCAAGACACAGAAATTATATGACGTAATTGCAGCTACGAAGTCCGCTGTAATGTCAAATACAAAAGATAGACCACTATCGACCCAGGCCACACGCGGATTGAGTACTCAAAAAAACCTATAATGTACCGCTTTGAGCCGCCTTGGTGTTCTCATAAATTAAACTTACTGTAATGTCCATTTGAACTCAAATCATATCTTAATCAAATGAGTTTGTACTTTGTAGTATAATTATAAAAATCGCACATCAACTTTCATCAGCGGAATGCGGAATTGTTGAGTCGATTAAATTTAGAAAAGCATGTCTGAATGATCGTCCCACTCAAACGAACTAGATTGATGAAATAGTTTATGCTATTTACGCTTGTAAGAATTTATCACATCATGTTTCACGCTTAGATGAAAAATGAATCTTAATATGTCTACTCCCTCCATTCTTTTTGTTTCTTTACAAAGAGAAAGTGGGGGAGTACCTAGGTGGGTAGAGAGAGAAGGGGTTTAGGAAATAATGAGGGCATTTGTTAGTGGGTAAGAATAGATTAATCAACTACTAATTGCCCATTTCTATTTTCCTTCTCCCACCATTAAATAATAAAAAAAAATCCACAGCAAAAAGCCACCAATACGTCGTCGCCGGCAACACCTCCGAAAACAAACACCCAATTTCAACCGACGATCGCCACCACCTCCCTCCGTCAAACCCCCTCCCTCCGTCAAACCCAATCCGAGCGCCGCCCGACCGAACTGATCATAAATCGGCCGGAGTTTTTTTATTGAAAATGCAAAATAAAAGGAAACCCAGAAAACCCCCAATTCGATTTTTTTTATTAAAAATGCAAAGGAAACCCAGAAAAAACCCCAAATTGATTTTAATTTTGGCTAATTAAAAATGAAAAAGGGAAGGATTACCAGAAGAAAAGAAAACCAATTTGATTATTTTTTGATTCAAAATGCAAAAGAAAAGGAAATCCAAAAACCCCCCCAATTCGATTTTTTTGATCGAAATTGCAAAAGGAAACCCAGAAAAAAAAAAGCTCCAAATTGTTTCGTTTAATTGAAAATGCGAAAGAAAACGATTCCCAGAAAAACCCCCAATTTGATTTTTGTTTTTTTATTGAAAATGCAAGAGGAGAGAGAAGGAATGAAGATATGTGGGATTTGGGGATGAAAAAATGAAAGTTAAAGTTGTGATTTGCAGAAGATTGAATGAATGAATGATAAAGATGAGTGAATGAAAGGTTGAAGATGAAGAGGACGTGAGGGCAGTATAATTTTTGTGGTTTGGTTGTGTGGGTGGGGTAGATTATAGGGTTGCTGGATGGGAAAGAGTGGGGAAAGATTGAGATTAATTAGGTTGGATTTTGGATTAATTAGATTAAGTGATCCAATTAGAAAAATTGTTAGTAGAGTTAGTAAGGGTAGTTGCGGAAGGTCATGTCATAAATATTGGCCCGAAAAAGAAACGTAAAGAATCAAGAGAAATTGTCAAAAATGGAATACGTAAAGAACCAAAAGAAATGGAGGGAGTACAATTCTTTCACCAATATAAAATTTCCAGAAGAAAAGTGGCAGGGAGAATAATAACTCTCTCGATTTTTTTGCAATAATTTCAAAATTATAATCTTATATAATTTATACTACTATTCATTTGATCGAGTCTCTAATTTAGTTGGATTTCGACATATAGGGTCGATCAAACATAAGAAGTAGTGGCATATACTACTGAATCCAACAAACAACATTACTTTCTAAGGTGATTTTGTATGCAACGAAGTACAAAATTGAATAAATGGCCAAATTGTAGATTACAAAATGTTGTGCAATTGGGCGCAAAATTTGGAAGCGTGTAAGAATGATAACAAACAACAATAAGAAAAATCACACCAAGATTTAATGTGGTTTACGTCCACATGGGCTAGGAATCAATTTCACTATGGTGGGGAATTACAGATACAAGATAAATTGAGCAGTTCTCTAGATCTACAAACATCTCTTTCACTAATTCTGTAATATCCCGAATTTTCGTGATATTTTATAATTAGGAAATGAGTTACAAATTGGGTATCGCGTATATCTTCGAAAAATAAAAGAAATTTTAGAAAAATTTCTAAGTTTTGATTAGCTATTGCCTATTGGGCATCTTCCATTTTCAGTCCAATGCCTTTCTTCTACAAGCCCAAACACTCGAACCCAAAACCAAATCAGGAAAAAAAAAAAATGAAATCAGATAAAAAGGAAAATAAAAACAAAAACCCTCAATTCTTTTCTTCTCATTCACGCGCACACACAGACCCTGCTCTCCTCTTCTCTGCCGCCTGCCGCTGCCCATCGCCGTCGTCCCGTGGTCCTTTCGCCTTCTCCCTCCTTCCCGGCCACTTTTGGGTAATATAAACCCCTTTTTTTCTCTCCTCTGTTTTCGGTTTTTCCTTAAACCCACTTGCTCTTTGTGATTAGTTTTTGTGTTGTTTGTGCTTAATTAGTTCATATATGAGGTGGGTAATTGATTGGGGTTCATTTTATATACAAAGATTAAGTTTTTAGGCATGTTCTTGAATTATTGGGGTTAATTGTGAATTATTAATTGAAATTGGGGATAATTATATCGCGAATTTTGATTTGTTCATATGATTAAATTAACATTGATGGTTGAATTACATGGGTTTGATCAAAAAGGATTTTCGAAAATTAACTTGAAGAATGGAGATTAGTTTTGTTCTTGTTTTGATAAAATTGAACTTGGATATTTGATAATGAAATTGTGTTGTAATTAGCTTGAATAATTGTAATTAGATTGTTAAATTAAGATTTCGAGAATATCATAATTTGTAGAATTAGTTTCTGATTTTTCGGAATATAATTACTAATTTTCGGATTTAAGGTTAATTGTGCCAAAAACATGGGTTTTTGATGGTTTTTACATAAAGTATTTAGTTGGTCTAACTTGGGATTAATGTGGGTAAACGAAAGTATAATTTTTGAAGGTTTATTTCCTGTTTTAACCAAATTAATTGAGGCTTTTGGAATTTTCATGTTATTAGTGTTTTAATTGTGATTATGAACTAATTCGACTAATAGAATTACATTTGTGATATTCGAGGTTCGTTTATGAGTTGGGGAAGGTCTATTTCTTAATGTACACATCGCAGAACACTCATACATGGCATATAGGATTGCATATCTAGTTAGGAAGTTAGTTTGATGGATAGATGAATTAGTGACTTGTTTAGATTCGTGTTTATATTATTGTAGACGAGGAGTTCGTGAACGAGGACTAGTTTTGTGATTAGTGCCGTTTTTGCTTGTGCTTGTGAAGGTAAGCTAGCATGCTCAACCTTTCTCAAATTTGTAGAAACCTTTCGAGAATTATATGCTAAGTGTGATTGATGTGTCGAGATGAGATTGAGAACATAGTATCATAATAGGTGGAGAACTGTCATTTTAATTAATTGCTATGTTGTGATTTGGTTGGAATAATTGAATTCGGTTATTGTGTATAGTTTGGCTTGTGACAAGAATGTTACTTTGAAATGTATGAATGGATGTTCATTGATTGAATTGACTACTATGGTTTGTAAATCTTATAATGGTTGTGGTGGAGTTATAGGTTTATTGGTTTGTGTCTATTGGATTGTCATTTGATCAATATTCATTGGCATTTTAAACAAATTAAGCATTTAAATTGGAAGACGACACATGGGATCATTGACTTTGCTAGCCTTTGGGCGGTTGGCACTGAGGCACAACCTGTTTGCATTTATTCTTGCTAATAACGTTGCTAGCCTTTGGGCGGTTGGCACTGAGGTGACACAACCTGTTTGCAATTATTCTTGTTAATGATTTTGCTAGCCTTTGGGCGGTTGGCGCTGAGGCGACACAACCTTTTTGCAATTATTGCTAGCCTTCGGACGGTTGGCGCCGCTGTGACACAACCTGCTTGCAATTATGGTTTGGGTTGGTGGATATGAGACAAATCTCGCATATAGATGATAAGATTAAAAGACGTTGGTTTATTGCGTTGAACTTTCTATTGTTGGTTTTGGATTCTTGATTGGATTGGTATATATGGTTATGTGCTACATGTTGTTTTAAAAATGAAAAAAAAAAAAAAAACGTTTTTGAAAACCAAGGTAAGTGTTTTTGTCTTTTACAAGTTGAGGTGTTAGCTTACTCAATTAATGCTACTCATAGCAACAAAGTCGACTTTCCTTGTAGGAATCCCATGTGATAAGAACTCCATAGTTATGTGTGCTTGACTGAGAGTAATTTTAAGATGGGTGACTTCCTGGGAAATTTTCAAGGTGCGCATGAGTGAGGTCAAAATGCTCCGAAAGGACCCGTGTTAGTCTGTGGGGTCGCCTGACAAGCTGCCATAGGTGACTACTTCCGACTCATGCGATGAGTCGGGGTGTTACAAATGGTATCAGAGCAACCCTCCGACCACGTGTTGATCTTGTGGTCAGGAGTGCCCAGGTGAGCACCCTAGCGGGGGAAAGATCCTGGAGTTAGACTATGGTTGGCTGTCAGGCGCAACGAGGACGTTGCGCTCTTAAGAGGGGGTGAGTGTAATACCCCAAATTTCAGATGAAGTTTCGAAGAGATTAAGAGCTCATATGAGGTGCTTAAAACGAATGATAATGCTACTCATACCAACAAAGTCGACTTTCTTTTTAGGAAGCCCATGTGATAAGAACTCCACTGTTAAGCGTGCTTGACTGGGAGTAATTTCAAGATGGGTGACCTCTTGGGAAGTTCCCAGGGTGCGCATGAGTGAGGTCAAAATGCGCCGAAAGGACCCGTGTTGGTCTGTGGGGTCAGCACACAGCCTTGTAAGCTGCCATGGGTGACTACTTCCGACTCATGCTGTAACACCCCCAAATTTCCTTTCCTTTTCAAAAACATTTTATCGAGAATCAAAGCACAAATAAGGAAATTCAGAGGTGTCACTCCTTACTCGAGTCAAAGACCCGAATGCAAGGAGATTTCAAAAGCCACAGTATAAAAGTCTAATGATCTAAAATAGTCTATTACAACTCATTAATAAAAATTACAACAGTCCAAAATATGAATTATGAAATAGTCTATGTCTAATAACTACTAGTCTAATTATTGGATCCAACTAATTCTAGTGAGTCGTCGTTCCCGCATGCATCAATCACTCCAAACCTGTGGTGGATTTAAAGCACAAAAACCACAGTTGAAAAAGTCAGTGAAATTGAGTAAGCTAACACCTCAACGTGAAGAAAACCAAAACTCTTACCTGGATTTTGAAAACGTTTTTAATTTTATTTTCGAAAACACACTTAGCACATAAACATATAATCATCCAAAAATAATTCCAAACCAGTAGTTAAAAGTCATATATCAGAATCCACCATTCAATTCGTCACACACTCATAGTATAAGAAACATTCCATAATCCATATCCAACAAATCAAAGATTAACGATAAATAAGAAATTCATAAGTCACGAGCCATAATCCACAATTTCTAGTTAACAATCCACAATTCACAATCCATCGAACATTAATTTGATAATGAGTAAGAAGTTATAAGTCACAATTCATAGTCCACAATCCATAATCCATAATCCATAATCCATAATCCTTATTATTTAGAAATGAACTGAATCTTTTGCCAATTCATCCTATCAACCATAATCCATAATCCACAATCCAAGACAACTAGACCTTAAGTGTGCACACCCCCTACTGGGTGTTTTTAACCCAAGTAGAGTAGACTAGAGCCTAACCCTCTTAAAGACCGATGCGGTGGGGTAATTAATAGGAGTCGATGCGACTCAATCCAATAAATAAGAGTTCTTTTGACTCAAGTAAATAAATAAGAGCTCTTTTGGCTCAAACAAATAATTAGGAGTTCTTTCGACTCAAATAAATAAGTAGGAGCTCTTTTGGCTCGAACAAATAATTAGGAGTTCTTTTGCTCCATCTAAGTAACCAATATCTTATTGAGAGAGAGTTGATGATCACATAATCATATACAACAATACCAAACCAACATCATAATATAAATGGCTATGCGCCCACAAACCAAACCAAATCAACCAATTCAATATACATTCAACCTTACCTTTCAAAATAACATATTTGTCACAAGCCATACCATATACCAATATCAATACAATAAATCCAACCAATCATAATACAATAATCGTATAAACTGAATTGTTCTCCACCTATCATGATACTATGTTCTCATCCAATCACACCACTCACACGTAGCACATAAGTTTGAAAGGTTTATACAAGTTTAAGAAGGGTTGAGCATGCTAGCTTACCTTTTTAAGCAAACGGAAAACTCAATAGCACAACAATCACTAATACTCCTCGTCTACGAACTCAGGCTCTACAATTACACAAACGACATTCCCAAATTAACACTCAATCATTCTCAACCAACTAACCAACTATATATCTATGTGTTAGTATGTATGATCCTATATGCAATGTATGATTATGACAATACCAAATTCAAGCCAACAGTTACTAATTTTTCATTAATTATAATTCTATTTCAATAATTATCCAATATAACTCAATTAACACCAAAATTATTATAAAAATTCCCAAAGGCCTAAAAATTAGTTTAAAACAGAATCTAAATCAACCCTTAATAATTATAATTTAATTGGAAATTAATCTAACAATTTAAATCATGTTTTATTTAGCAAAACCAATATTTTAATACATAAAATCCCATAAATCCGAAAATAATAAAATAAATTTCGAAAATCAGAAAAATAAATTCATAACAACCAGATTTTGGAAACCCTAATTAATATTATAATTTGAGCTATTAAAACAATTTTCAACATTAATCTCATAATTAAAACTAATAAAAATTTCTACAAAACATGAACAAATACAACAAAATCCCCAATTATATTAAGAAACCCTAATAAGAAGATTATAATCATACTAAAGTCATAACTTAAGAATTAATTGAACCTAATTCGAGAAATTAAACCAATTAGCCCCAATTTTGAAATTAGAGAAAATCAACCTAAAACAATAATCAAGATCGAATATTTATGCATAAAACTAACTTAAATCGATTACCCACTAATCATAACATCTAGTAGAACCAATTAAACATAATCAAAGCTTGAAAGAAACGAATTGAAACTCACGTTAATTGAAGGGGCGAAAACAGGGGTAAGGAGAAGGGTGGTGGAGGCGTTACCACGGAAGAGAAAAAGGGAGAGGAACGAGGTGGTCGATCGGCAATCTAGGCAGAGGAAGAAGAGCGGCGTTCGTGCGTGGGCGGTGGCGGTGGCGGTGGCTGTGGCGTGCGTGAGGCGAGAAGCAGGAAGGGGGCGTGCGTGAAGAAGGACGAAGAAGGAAGAGAAAACAGAGGAAACTCTGTTTTTATAGCGGGGGGCTGCGTTTTTTTTTTTTTTTTTTTTTTTCTGATTTCTTTTTTTTTTTTTTCTTTTTGTTGGGTTAGGATGTGTTTGGTGTTTGGGTCAATTGGTGTGGGCTTGAGTTGTTGTAGTGTTTGGAAGATAGCCCAATTCAGAAATTAGAAAATCGTATATAGAAAATCCGACTCCAAAATTCATTTCCGAACTCGGTTTTGAGAACGACAATTAATAATTAAAATATTTTCATTTCAATAATCTAATTAATAGATCTAAAAATATAATAATAAAATACTTTAAAATTTCGGGATATTACATCCTTTCCCCCTTAAGAAAACGCTTCGTCCCCGAAGCGCAAAGTAACTAGGTGAACTCATGACACAACCACACAACACAAACCAAACTCATATGATGCAAATGTATGAATGCAATGCATGACTTAAGATAAATAAACGAAGTTAGTATCACATTCTTCCCCCCTTAAAGGAGTTACGTCCTCGTAACTCTAGTTAGACTAAAATAAGACATAAGTAAGAGTATTATGGGTTAGGAAGTACCAGTCACCACATCGGTTTCATTTTCGGCTTGGGCTCTATTCATGACATAAATCTGTAACAGCCCGATCCACCATACGTCGCAACACAACCCAATAAGATGGGTAGTCACCCACTAGGCCCATATATTCTCTCTGGGCTCTAAAAGGTGAAGGCCTTGTTGGTAGTATGATGGTAGGAATTTATTATAAACTGATCATATGAGCCTTAATTTCCCAATGTGGGACAAACCAACTCCATAATCCACTTTCCAAATTTCGTAGTGTTACAAACTCCCCCACTTAAAGAACGCGACGTCCTCGTTGCGCCTAAACCAAACCATACCAACATCAACACAGGTCCAAGATCTCCCCTGCTAGACGGCTGGTCTGGGCCTCGCCCCAGCACCCAGCACGCGGTTGCAGGGTTGCTCTGATACCATCTGTAACAGCCCGATCCACCATACGTCGCAACACAACCCAATAAGATGGGTAGTCACCTACTAGACCCATATATCCTCTCTGGGCTCTAAAAGGTGAAGGCCTTGTTGGTAGTATGATGGTAGGAATCTATTATAAACTGATCATATGAGCTTTAATTTCCCAATGTGGGACAAACCAACTCCATAATCCACTTTCCAAATTTCGTAGTGTTACACATGCGATGAGTCGGGGTGTTACACAAAGTCTCATAAACGACGATCTTTCGGTAATTTATTGAAAGACCATTATCCTGTGTTACAAAGCGAATTTTTTTACCTTACTTATAACTACGATAATATTTTTAGTAATCGTATTAGTTTACTATTATAAATCACATTATCTATGATTTTTGGAGGATCCCATGATATAAAATTAGCTAAAATTAATTAAGTAACCACTTTACAAATCTTAGATCAAGTGTCAAGGTACTTAACTAAAGCGATTACTAAAAGTAGTATAATGGTCACTAATTATATAAATGGGGTCACGATTTAAATAACATGGTTGGTCTCTCAATAAGAGACGGTCTCCCACAAGACCTACTACTCTAGTTAGGATTAGGATAGACTGACACCTAATTTAACTTTATAAGAGGATTAAGGTTGACCTAATGGTTAGCTCAACCTGCCTGAAAGATGTCTCGGGTTCAAATCCTCATACCCCCACCACCGCTGCTCCCGTGTACCAAAAAAAAAAAAATTAAGGTTCAAGAACAATTTACAAGAAATTGGTGGGGAGCCGAGATACTATTTGAGCCCCCACACCTTTCGCTATGGAAAAACCAATCTTAGTAAAAATAAAAGGTGTAGTCTGTGCACCGATATCCTGCATCCTAGAGAACTGCTAGATCCGCTTGAGCAGAGTAACAACTGTTGACTCCAACTCCCCCAAAGAGGAGAAAGAGAAGGGAATGAAGCCATAACCAAAAGCAGCGCACTTAGCCTCATACTTAGCACGCTTACGGTCGACTGCTTCACGCACCATCTGGTTCGAAATCAGTTAATTCTGTCTGTGTCAAGGGCGAAGACCCAGTCAAATCGACACAAACGTCGCGCCCGTCAACCCACGAATATAGCAGCATGTCCGTCGGACGAAGAGGTCGACCATCAACGCCAACTAGGCCAATGTCAACCTCCTTCTCTGCTGAGATCCCAGAACGGTAACAGATGTCAACCAGCGTGTCACGAACAACATTATCCCGATGCTTGACGCCCACAACACCCGTACACGAGACTGCGTGATCCCCAAATATATCACCAACAAAGACCCGCGAGCAAGCAGAGCACGGGCGTTTTACGGTGAACAAAGGTATCCCAGACGATAGCAAAGAACGCAGCGATAGGTCCGACCATTCATAGTCTGACCCAACCCCGAAATCGGGACCACCCTAAGCCAATCAGAACTGTGCGTACCGTGCTGGGACCTCCATAAAGCTAACTGATGCGGTGTCAAGGAATAAACAGAAGCAGCATCCCTAGCGACCCGTGTGAAATACAAATCTGCCAATCTATACATAAGTCTGTTGACAGCGATCTCACCAGGATTACCTAAAATGTCGACCTCCATAGTCCTATTAAAAACACCAACGGCATCAGCAAATGCAGATCCTGAAGAGGCGATATTAGCATTGCGAAGAAACTTAGTCTGGAAAGTAGCAGACTGAAGCCGCGACGCCAATAAAGCGTAATGGATAGCATCCCCGGCCAAATAGACACCAAGCCCCTCAAAAGAGAAAGGCAAAGTAGCAAGCCTCCACTGCCAATCACCAAAGCCCGAACTCGCAGCAACCACAATACGCTCCAAAGAAGAACGTAAGGCCGGAACAAAAGCAAGCTGAGCCGACTCAAAAATACGCGGCGCACCAGTACGTAAAGCAAAATATAGCTTACAGACCCCAGTGCAAGCCCGAAGTTGCAACAACTCGATCTGCGGATCATTATGCCTAGCAACCGCGTCCATGAGCTCAATGGTAGTACCCACTCAGCCCTCCTCGTAACCAAAGAACTACAAAACCCGAAATCGACACTGACCGGCCCACCTAAAAGCTTGACCCCAAGGAGAGGTCTCGCAATATTGGGGGATCGACTCCATCAAGCCGGCTCCGTGATCCTCCGAAGGCAAAAAAAGCTCATTCCCGTGGTTTTTATTATTATTACGGCAAATTCCCGTGGTGCCCCCGAATTATGTCAAAATGCTCGTGGTGCCCCTATGTTTGAAACTTGTACATCGCGGTGCCCCCGAACTATGCACCTATAGGCACGTGGTGCCCCTAACCCGCCATATTTCTTAACGATGTTAGTTTTTGGATGTTAAACGATATTTGGAATATAATTAGTGAAATTAATTAAAAAGAATTGTAACTAATAAACAAATAAGTAAATAAATAAATGAAAAAAAAAAAAATTCTCTCCATTTTTTCCAGCAACCCCCACCCATCGGCCCACCCTCCCCGCCGCCCCCAACCCCACCGTCGACCAACCCAACCGCCTCCACTCTTCCCACCTTCACCACCAATGGGCCGCCCATGGCGGCGCGAACCCAGTACAACCCGCCATTGGGGCCGCCGTGCATCACAACCACCCCAAAAACCCCTCCACTTAATTTTCTCTTTCTCGCTACCGAGGCGGCGCGAGCCCAACGTAACCTGCCATCGGGGCTGGCTGTTGGCGGCGACTGACAAGAGAGGGTCGCGGCTAATGGAGGTGGTCTTTTCGGGGTGGATGTTCAAAGTTGAGGAGAGAGAAAATTAGTTTAAGGGGCTTTTTTGGGTGGTTGTGATTCACGGCCAACCCGGTGAGGGGTCTTGCTAGGTTTGCGTCGCCATGGGCGGCCCATTGGTGGTGGAGGTGGGAAGAGTTGATGCGGTTAGGGTGGTCGATGGTGGGGTTGGGGGCGGCGGAGAGGTTGGGCCGATGGGTGGGGGGTTGCTTGAAAAAATGAGAGAAAAAAAATAATTTTTTAATATATTTTTTCATTTATTTATTTATTAGTTTGTTTATTAGTTACAGTTTTTTAATTAATTTCACTAATTATATTTCACATCATTGTTTAACATCCAAAAACTAACACCGTTAGGAAATATGGGGGGTTAGGGGCACCACGTGCCTATAGGTGCATAGTTCGAGGGCACCGCGATGTACAAGTTTCAAACATAGGGGCACCACGAGCATTTTGACATAATTTCGGGGCACCACGGGAATTTGCCGTTATTATTATTATTATTATTATTATTATTATTATTATTATTATTATTATTATTATATACTGAATGAAGGTTCAAGAATAATTTACAAGAAATTGGTGGGGAGCCGAGATACTATCTGAGCCCTCACATCTTTCGCTATGGAAAAACCAATTCTAGTAAAAATAAAAGCTGCAGTCTGCTCACCAATATCCTGCATCATAGAGAACTGCTGGATCCGCTTGAACAGAGCAACAACTGCTGGCTCCAACTCCCCCAAAGACGAGAAAGAGAAGGGAAGGAAGCCTGATACAACCCACTTTAGAGTGGGTTTAGCGGTGTTATTATTGGTTTTTCATGTCATTTTCGGATCATTTGTGGCATTATTCTATTTATCATGTTTTTGAGCTTATTTGAAGAATATATGCGAGTTTGATGATTTCTGCAAGTTCGTGAATGAATTGACGATGGTTATAACGAATCTCGAGAAGCGTAGAAGATCTGGAGAGTTGAAAAACGGAGGTACGAAGTTTAGGTGCCAGACGAGTCGTCCAGAGGCAGACGAGTCGTCCCGAACCAGACGACTCAGCAAAATCAGCAAAAAGGTGGAGACGACTCGTCCGAGCAGACCTGGACGACTCATCCGCTGCTGTGTCGGCGTATTGACGGGTTTCCTAAACCCGTTTTGTAATCTTTTACTATTTAAACCTAAGTTACGTTTTATTTTCATGATTCAGTATTCATAACTTTTAGAGCTTATTTTCAAGACTATGCAACGCTAAATACCTTTATTCTTGGATCGATTAATCGAAGCTATTATTCACCGACAATTGTGAGTTTGATTCTAATTCTTTAATTCGTTTGAGTATTGTTTATTTCTCTCGTTCTTGTTATTATTAATTGATTTATTGCTCAATTAGGTTGCAAACTAATTAGCCCTAGATCTATCATATTGCTAGATTCAGAATTTAAGGACTAATTGTTGGATTGTTGATTCACAAGTAGCAACTAGCCTAATATTTCTATGCTGAACTTCGGTATTAGGTTAGAGAGATTAAACATATTAATTGAAGATTGAAACCGCGTGTGTCTAGATCTTGTTAATCTTAGTTAATATCGTTTAATTGCTTTATGCTTTCGCTGGATTGAATTCAGACGCGCGTCTTTGTTATACACCGATAAGGGCTATTAGGTAGGGCTGATCTCTCCTTTTAGTTACAATTAAGAAACGATAAGAAATTGTATTTCTACAACTAAGTGCTCAACGAATTAGGATTAGTTGATAACTAGGATCAATTAGGTGAACGATAGTGGGTATTAATTGTCCGAGATCTTTCCCTCTGTTGATTTACAAATTACTCTTTTTGTCTTTTGATGACTTGATCATTTACAATCACAAAACCCCCCATTGTTACTTGACATACTTAGATAATTACCGTTCTCTGTGGATACGATCCCACTTGCCCATTTACTACGTTTATAGGTTTGTGTGGTTTTTATATTTGATTTAGGCATACGACTTTAGCCTGTCAAATTTTGGCGCCGTTGCCGGGGAACGGTTTGATTTGTCTTTGTGTGTTTGTGGTGGATCATTTATGGTCCACACCCGTGCTACTAATAAGCCTCTTGTTGCTTTTGATTCAGAAATTGAACGGACCTTTCGAGCCATGCGGAAAGCGTTTTGAGAGTTCATTCCCTCAATCTGATTCTGAGTTCGAGTTAGATAAAGCTGCAAATATGAGTATACGGTCACTCACGGCCCCGAATCTCTCCAAGCAACCATCATGCATCAAGTACCCAGAGGAAGAAGCGGGTAAAGCGGTAGAGATAAAGGCTATTACACCAACTCCCGCACTTTCTTGGGGGTCAATTTGAGGATCCGAATCGGCATGTTTCGGATGTGTTCTTTTATTATAACGGCATGAAGCCAGCTGCGGTCAAGATTGAAGACTACTTATTGAAAGCATTTCCTTTTACACTAAAGGAGAAGACGAGAGATTAGCTCTACACTCTTCCTGAGAACAGTATCACTTCTTGGGATGATATGAAGAAAGCTTTCATTCAGAAGTACTTCCCGGCCACTAAATCCTCGTCGTTGAATAAGAGTATTAGTAATGTTATGCAAGAAGATGATGAGCGATTTTCCACGTATTGGGAGCGATTCAAACAGTTATGCTCTAGTTGCCCATATCATGGATTCACTGATCAAGATCTTATACTCTACTTCTACAATGGTCTCAAGCATGATGATCAACGCTATGTGGTAGCTGCAAGTCAAGGTGGTATTGATAAGTTGACTCCAGCTGAGGTTAGAGCTGGCAACCTTGACCCGACCCGAGCGACCCGACCCGACTCACCAGAAAACCCGACCCGATTGGACCCGAAATTGTGATCACCCGAACCCGACTCGACCCGACCCGATAACGACCCATGACCTGATACAACCCGATAATGTCCAACTCGAAAATGACCCGACCCGAACCGTAGTGACCCATTATCCGACAATGACCCGACCCGTTTGATGACCCGATAATAATTAAGTTTAATAATGATCCAAATTAAAACAATTTAGTATGCATATTGATGGTTTTAACTTACTAACTAAATAATTTCCCCTAATTATGCCATAAAACAAAAAAATATTAACCAAAACTTGAAATGACGCGGATTGACTCGACAAGACCCGAACTCGATATGACCCGACCCGACCCGAAATCGACCCGACCCGCCCGATTGCCAGCTCTAGCTGAGGCATTGGTATTGCTCAATGAGTTATCAGATCAAGATCAATCTCGTGCTAGTGATCGACGTTATACGAGGAAGGTGAATGCTATTGGTACCGACGCTCCACTGAAAAAAAGGTACATGGATTGACATCTATGATAGAAGCATTCATGATGGGAGGCAACCTACCACCAATAAAACCTTGCGGGGTATGCTATGATGAGGGACATCCGACCGATGCTTGTCCCACCATTGTTGAAGAGGATAAGGTAGAGGAAGTGAATGCGGTTGGCTATCAAGGTGGATTCCAAAGGAAGTATGATCCTTTCTCCGACACCTACAATGAAGGGTGGAAGGATAACCCCAAGTTCAAGTGGTCCACTCCCACCAACAACTTTCAAGGAGGGTCAAATTTTAGTCCTCAAGGTGGGCGAACATTCCAACCTAGACCGCAAGGGTCACCTCAAGATTCCGCCCGAAAGCAAATGTCTACGGAGGATATGATTCGTGCTATGGCCACTAATATGACTCAGTTTCAACAACATACCCAACAGTTCCAACAACCAACCCAATCGAGTATCCAAAATTTGGAGAATCAATTTGGACAACTTTCTACCTCCATTGCAAGGTTGGAATCCAAGGATTCAAATCAATTACCCTCCAACACGGAAGTGGTAAAGAAAAATGTGAGTGCCGTGACACTGAGGAGTGGTAAAGTGTTGGGTCAAAAGGAAACCGTAGTTGTTAGTGAAAAAGAGGACGGAGCAGAAAAAGAGCCGAAAACGACTTGTCCCATGCCAGACGAGTCGTCTGGAGACCATCAGACGAGTCGTCTGGTAACAGACGAGTCGTCCCTTGCTGATTTTCCAGCGGCATCTTCCGAGCATGTGGTTGAGACGGAACTCACCCCTATTCTTTCGGGGGGGGGAGATAGATGCAACTGTGACACTTGATCTTCCTTCATACAAGCCAGTTGCTCCTTTTCCCGATGCATTGAAGGATACGCGTAAGTATGAGAGCAACAAGGAGATGTATGAGACGTTCAGCCGCTGTATGGTGAAAGTTCCGTTGCTTAAGCTGTGCCAGATGATTCCCAAGTGGGGAAAGGTTTTCAAGAACTTGTCCAAAGTCCAAAAGAGCTACAAGCTGAAAGGTAAGCAACGAGTTTAAGTAAGTGAACAAGTTTCCGCTGTGTTTCAACGCAAGATGCCCATCAAGTATGGTGATCCAGGTATGTTCACTATCCCCATTACTCTAGGTGAGTCTAGATTTGATGGAGACATGTTAGACTTAGGTGCTTCGATTAATGTGTTGCCTTATTCTGCATATAAGTCTTTGAAACTTGGTCCTTTACTTGAAACTGAAGTGGTAGTGCAACTAGCTGATAGATCACTTGTCTATCCTAAGGGTCTAGTGGAAGATGTGTTTGTCCTGGTTGATAGTTTGATCTTTCCTACTGATTTTTATGTTTTGGAAATGGATCATGATAAGGACACTGCACCGATTTTACTTGGTAGACCGTTTTTGAAGACAGCTGGGACCAAGATTGATGTGTTTAGTGGGTCATTAACTATGGAATTTGATGGTCAAATAGTTAAATACAATCTGAATGATACGCTGAAATACCCATCTGACCATCACTCTTTGTGTGCTATGAATGTGCTTAATGATGTTGTGCAAGATGTTTTAGATGCACATGCTGCTGATGATGATTTGATCAATGCTTTGAATGGTGATATAGTAGATGATACAATAGATTTTGAGTTATCTACTCGCTTACAGGAGATGATTGCTAGCTTGAATGCATATGATAGCCTCTCTATGAGGCTTTCTAACTCTAGGGTCATCCCTTTGGATGTGCCGAAAGAAAAGTTGGTTCCTTCTGTTGTGGAGGCACCTAAGATTGAGTTGAAGCCATTGTCGGATCATCTCAAATATGTGTTCCTTGGAAAGGGAGATACATTCCCAGTCATTGTCTCCAATGAGTTAACCAAGGAACATGAGAGCCAACTGATTGATGTGTTGAAGGAGAGGAAGTTTGCTATAGGATGAACGATTGCCGACATCCGTGGTATCCTTTCAACGACATGCATGAATAAGATACTAGTGGAGGACGATGCCAAACCGGTAAGGCAACCCCAGAGGCGCTTAAATCCGCCTATGATGGAGGTTGTAAAGGAGTTGATCAAGCTATTTCAGATGGAGACCATCTACTCAGTACCACACAGCAAGTGGGTAAGTCCTACACAGGTAGTACCCAAAAAGGGAGGCATTACTGTTGTGCCTAATCAGAGTGGTGAATTGGTCCCAACCCGTACACAAACGGGTTGGAGGGTATGTATAGATTATCGTAGGTTGAATGCGGTAGCAAAAAAAGACCACTTCCCCCTCCCCTTTATTGACCAGATGCTTGAGCGATTTGCAGGTCGTGCTTATTATTGCTTCTTGGATGGATACTCAGGATATTTTCAGATTGAGATTACGCCTGAGGATCGCGAGAAGACCACCTTCACATGTCCTTTTGGTACTTTTGCGTATAGGCGCATGCCTTTTGGACTTTGCAATGAACCCGCCACCTTTCAGCGGTGTATGATGAGTATTTTCACTGAATATATAGAGCATTGTATGGAGGTGTTTATGGATGACTTTACCGTACATGGTGACTCTTTTTCTGCATATTTTCATCATCTAACTCTGGTTTTTGATAGGTGTATTGAGTCCAACCTTGTGTTAAATTCTGAAAAATGTCATTTCATGGTTAAACAAGGTATTGTGCTAGGTCATGTAGTTTCTGCGTAGGGTGTTGAAGTTGACAAGGCTAAGATTGATGTTATTGAGTCACTACTCCCGCCTCCCACTATAAACTTCTTACTTCATTTGAATTCCTCTCACATATTCAAATGAAGTAGGAAGTTTAATTTGGGACGGAGGGAGTAATGTGCGAGAAGTGCGGTTTTTTCTTGGTCATGCAGGATTTTATCGCAGGTTTATCAAGGATTTCTCCAAGATTTCCTCGCCATTATGTAAGTTGTTTCAGAAGTAGATTAACTTTGAGTTCGATGAGGAGTGCAAGAGAGTTTTTGATGACTTTAAAGGAAGGCTCACTAGTGCTCCAATCATCCAAGCCCCGGATTGGTCTCTTCCATTTGAGATCATGTGGGACGCTAGTGATTATGCTGTGGGGGCTGTGTTGGGTCAGAAGGTAGGGAGAGCATCTCATGTAATCCACTACGCTTCTATGACGTTAAATGAGGCCCAACAGAACTACACTACCACTGAGAAGGAGATGTTAGCTGTGGTGTTCGCCTTGGAGAAGTTCCGTTCTTACTTGCTTAGTACCAAGGTGATTGTATACTCAGATCATGAGGCTATTCGTTATTTGATGACGAAGAAGGATGCTAAGCCGCGATTGATTCGATGGGTCCTACTTTTCAGTGAGTTTGATGTGGAGGTTAGAGATAAGAAATGAGCTGAGAACTTGATTGCTGATCACTTGAGTAGGTTGGTTCGTGATGAAGATAAGCCTCACACTCAAGTGCCTGTTCTAGGACTATTCCCGGATGAGACTCTGTGTGCAATCCGTGTCACACGATCATGGTATGATAATATTGTTAACTATCTTGTTTCTGGTGAATTTCCTCCACATATGACAAATGCACAGCGAGATAAGCTGAGCAGCGACGCTAAACACTATTGTTGGGATGACCCCTACTTGTGGAAGCATTGCGCGGATCAAGTCATTCGCCGTTGTGTTTTCGAGTTGGAGGTACCTTCTATCCTTGAATTTTGTCATGCTGGTGCTTGTGGCGGTCATTTTGGTTCTAAGACAACAACTAAGAAAGTCTTGGATAGTGGATTTTACTGGCTTAGCGTGTTTAAAGACTCTTATAAATTCTGTCAATGCTGTGATAGATGTCAGAGAGTCGGCTCGATTTCTCGGCGGAATGAGATGCTTCAACAGTCCCTCATCTATTGTGAAATATTTGATGTGTGGGGGATTGATTTCATGGGACCATTTCCCATGTCCCACGTTAATTTGTATATTCTGCTTGCGGTGGAGTATGTCTCTAAGTAGGTAGAGGCAAAAGCCACCAGGACTAATGATGCTCCCGTGGTTTCAGCGTTCCTAAAGAGTAACATTTTCACCAGATTTGGGGTACCCAGGGCCCTCATTAGTGATCAAGGGACGCACTTCTGCAATAGGACCGTGAGTGCTTTACTGAAGAAGTACTCGGTCACCAACAAGGTGTCCACGTCCTATCATCCACAGACCAATGGACAGGCTGAGGTATCCAATAGAAAGGTCAAATCTATCCTAGAGAAGACCGTGAATCCGAATAGGAAGGATTGAAGCTTAAGATTGGATGATTCGCTATGGGCATACCGCACTGCGTACAAGACCCCTATCGGTATGTCACCCTATAGGCTTGTGTCCGGCAAAACTTGTCATCTTCCAGTGGAGTTGGAACACAAGACTTATTGGGCGGTGAAAAACCTTAATATGAATATCTTTGAGGCGGGTGTACACCGGAAGCTGCAGTTGCAAGAGTTGGATGAAATCCAACTAGATTCATATGATAATACGGCTATCTACAAGCAAAAGACTAAGGCATTGCACGACAAAATGATATCGAGAAAGGATTTAAAGGTTGGTGATAAAGTCCTCTATCAATCGCGCCTTAAGCTCTTTCCGGGCAAGCTACGTTCTAGGTGGATTGGACCGTTCATTGTGATGAAGGTATTCCCTCATGGAGCTGTGGAATTCGAGGTCCCACTTCGGGTTCGGTGTTCAAGGTTAATGGTCAAAGACTCAAGCCATATTATGAGGGATTCACGCAAACTGAGGTGGAGGATGTTGATTTGAGGGATCCGGTGATTGAGGATTGATCATACTCCACCTCTTGCGTCGCCCCAACGACGTTAAACAAGTGCGCTTCTCGGGAGGCAAGCCGAGCATTTCTCTTTTTCTTATTTCTATTTAATTTTATGTTTATTTTGATTTTACGTGTGTTTTTGTGTATTTTTGTGTTTAATTTTAGGTTCATAATGGAGAAATCGGGAAATTGGCGTATCAAGTCGTCTTCATATTGATATATGGCGAAACTCGGTAGACACGACTCGTCCACCCCCAGACGACACCTGCAGGGTCGAAAGAAAAAAATGAGACGAGTCGTCCGTCTAGCTGAAGACGAGTCGTCTCCGGGTGTTTTCGGTAAGTTTCCTTATTCTTAAAACCCGACTCTCCTACCTTTCTTCTCACTTCTTCGACTTCTTCTTCTTCCTCACACCCACAAAACTCCATTATTCCTCCTCACCTCCATAATCCTTCTCAAATCCTTTTACCCACCTCACAACAACATCAAATCTTCATCTCCAACCCATATACTACTACTTACAACCACGATTTCATCCCCAAGTCACCCAAAATTTCCCCAAATCTATTTTTGCACCCTTAGACCTAGGTTTTTGGGGTTTCTTAATTAAAGCCAAATTGAAGCTTGGGGCTACTTGGGGAAGCTAATTGCAGGTGCTATTGACGGGTTTTCACTATCTTTGCACACTATTGGAGTCCATTGAAGGTAAAATTCGAATTTCTTTGAGACCGTCGTGTAATTGGTCTCTAATTCTGTTAATTAGAGACCGACATTAGAGACCGATGCTAAATTGGTCTCGAATGTAGAGACTAAAAGTAGTTAGTAGCTATTTTGGTATCTAAATTGGAGACCAAATCTAAACAGTCGCTAAATTGGTAGCTACTTTGGTGGATTTGCTACCAATATTGTTTGGTTGCTACTTCGGTAGCCATTTAGCTACTCCCTCCAGTTCTGAATGATATTCTTGTTTCCTTTTTGAGCCAGTTCTAAATGATCTTATACTTTTCTTATTTGTTATGTTATTTGTGGTACTAATGGATTGTGACCCACCAACATTAATTTTCCACCACATCTTACTACCTACAAAAAACTCCTTGCCATTTCTATTGTAGAACATCAAAGTGAACTGGAGGGAGTACCATTTTTGAGACTGCCTTAAATTGATCTCTAATTCTTGAAACTGGAGACTGAAATTAGAGACATATATAATTAGTCTTTAAATTAGAGACTGTAAATTTTAGTAGTTATTTCTGTACACAAATTCTACCGTGAGACGGTCTCATACGATGAGACCTCTCACACATTTCAAAAGTAACTATTACTTTTTAAAACCAACCTATTTCAAAAGTAACATGTCAGTGTATCAAAAGTAACCTATTACTTGGTCTCATACGATGAAACGGTCTCACCCTAAAAACACCGATTTCGGTATCTAATGTAAAGACGAAATATTGGTATCTAAATTGACTTTAATTAATAGCTAATTCGATAGCTAAGAGCCTAACACTAGTGATACACTCGTTAATGATGATGAGATAGAGTTGGAACTTATGTGATGATTGTGAAAATAACAAGTTTGTGCTAAATGTATTTGTTGACTTTTATTTATTTTGTTAAGTTGGATCTGGACTTTTATAAAATTTAATACTTTGGTTTGTGAGAACAACGATTCCGGTGTTGCGTGGGACGACGCCGTGGGTTGTGACCCCATTTGTATAATTAGTTACCGTTATACTACTTTTGGTAATTGTTTTAGTTAGGGACCTTTGACACTTAATTTAAGATTTACGAATGGGTTACTTTATAAATTTTAGCTGATTTTATATGATGGTATCCTCCAAAATCATAGATAATGTGATTATTAATTGTAAACTAATACGATCACTAAAAGTATTATCATGGTTACAAACAATGCAAAAAGAGTTACTTTGTAACATAGTATAATAGTCTCTTAAAAATTTATTGAGATGTCGTCTTTTATGAGATTTTGTGTTTTCCAAAGCATACGAGCTTACAAAACTTTGTTATTTTCGCGTATTTTTTATAAGTTATTTCTTTAGACGAATATTTGACCTTTTTTAAGAAAAGTTGGCATTTAAAATCATTCTCCGTCACGTTTTAACTAACAGAGGCTAAGAGGTCAACTTTTTTTAAAAGAAATTCAAAAGATAGCTTAAATTTTGTTTTCGTTTTTGTTGGCGCAAAAACCGAAATTTTCACCCTTACAGCTAAATAAGATTTGCGACAAAATTAAAAAAAAAAAAAAAAAAAAACCCTAGGGAAAAGAAGGAAACAAAGTGATTAAGAAAAAAAAGCTCCTTATTTTCTTTAATCATGAATTAATCGTCACTTTTGAGTTTAGAGGGAGTCAACGTTGCTTCCTCTTCTACGCGCGAACTGGTAATTGCTCACTTGTTCTTGAGCATCAATTGATCGACTATCGACGGATCAAGGCTATTCAGGTTCGTTTTCATCTCACGTCTCTTCTATTAACACCTACTTGATCAATCTTTCGATAATGCTGATTGCTATGTTGGGGATTGTAGTATTTGTTAGGGTTTATTCTTAATTTTGATTATGCATTTTGGGGCTTTTGTTTGGACCTTTTGTATTGCGACTCCGATTCAATTATACATCTTTTACTGGTATTAGTATGACTTCCCTGTCCTGGAATTGTTATTGAATACTCCATTCTGCCGTGATAAGATTTTTTGTCAACTAAGGCACCAATTGCAGTACAATAAAGTTGTAATTCACTCGTTATGCCCTTACGTAAAGAAGTAGGGGCTAGCCCAAGGATAAGGTACGGTGAGCTAGAGCTGTACATCTACACCATTAACATGGTATGGTCAGCTCCCCCCCCCCCCCCCCCCCCTTCTTGGAATTGTAATTGAATACTCCATTTTTTTTTTTTTTTTGCGCTAGAATCAGTATGCTAAAAGTGTGGAGTTAAGGGTGTTTTCTGAATTAATTGAAATTGAACATCTCCATAATAAAATGCTCAAATTTTGAATCAGAGGGTGGAGTGAGTGTTGATACACCAGAATGCACATGAGATTTTTGGATACTTTAAGATGCTTACTAATTTTAATGAAATGAATGTAAGGCTTCCTTGATTTCTTCAGCTTATATTATCTATGCCCTTATGTTTGTACGCAGATTCCACAACCAGCATTTCTATTGACCTATCCTGCAACAACAGGTTAGTCAGTTTGTTCTTTCACTGTTTCACCAGAATGTATTTCTTTTGAATGGTGATTTCTGTCTTCTCTAACTAAGTGATGTGCTAGTATGGTATGAGAATAGGGTTCCAAGATGCAAGATTAGTTCAGATATTACAGAATCACCAAAATTATGAAAGACATTAGACATCGGAATTGATCTTATAGAGCCTCAAAGTCAGCCACGCAGAATTCATGTTCTGCTGAACAGAGAAGTATGACCTGATGGCACTAAAAGTGTCATATCTTTTGATACAGATGTTATTTTTGAGTAATTCTTTTTGGAGACGAAAGCTAACATCTTTACCTTTAATTTGATATATTACAGGCTTCATGAATCATATTGAGCAGAAAGTTATGATGACTGCAACAGAGAACAAATTCAGCATCGTTGAGGAGTAGCAATATTTATGATATTTAAGATAATTGAAGGGTAATATTGATGATGTTTGTAGCTTAATGTACATTGACTTTAATTTTATTATTATTGATGCAGGGCAAGTAAAGATGGCTGGTGGAAAAACTTTTAGCAAAAAGGACTATAATACTTATTTGGAAGCTGCTGTTGGCATTCGTAAAGAGGACTTCGCAATTTGACATTTATTCAAGATGATGAGAGGACATTAGTTTTTCTTTTTCAGTTGTTAGAATTTGCTCGAACTAGTTTGATTAGTTATTCAAATTTCGACGTGGGATGCGCTATTTTGTCCATTTTTTAAGATGATGTTATAATTTTTTGGATTATTTTATTTTAAATTATTTATAAAAAATTTAAGTTTAACGATCAATGTCTCTAGCGTGTTACGATTAGTCTCAAATTCAAGTACTCGTGATACGGGGTCATGAATGACCTAGCGGCTAATAGCCACCAGTCACAGGTTAGCAATCGATATGCAGTCACAAATTTAGCTACCAATATATTGGTTTCTAAATTAACAACTACTAAAAAGCAGTCTCTAATTTAGCTACCGATACATATGAGTCGCAAATTTAGCTACCAATTTAATAGTCTCTAATTTAGCTACCAATTTAATAGTCTCTAAGTTAGCTACCTCGAAATGGGTAGCTAAATCGGTAGCTAAATTTGCTACCGTCAATCGGTTGCTAAAATGGTAGCTAAATTCGGTCTCTAATTCGGTAGCTAATTTAGTGACTAGGCTTTTAGCGACCGACCACATTTGGTCGCTAATTCGGTAGCTAACCTAATTAGCTACCGATTTTTGATGATTTAGTGACCGAAATTAGGTCTCTATTTCCTGTTTCCCTTGTAGTATTGTTGTTGTTGGTTGATTGTTGGAATAGCTTGTGTTTGTTATTAAGTTGGGTTGTTTGTTGCTTAATTGAGGGAGAAGTGTTGTGAGTGGAGTGTGTGTTAGAGCCACCTTAGTGAGAAAAGAGGGAGTAACGATGCCACCTAGGAAGAGAGTGAACCGAGGTGATGATGGCGTCGGCACGAGTGCGACCGGGGCTAGGACTCGTGGTGGCCGTAGTGCTCAAGGGGGGCGTGGTAGAGCACCACAAGTGAATACTCTTGGTTCGGAGCGTATGGTCGGTTCTCAAGCATGGGCTCGTGTGAACTTGCCAACACGTACTGTTCAATACACACGGTATTTAAACCCTCTCACTTTGCGCGCACTTGGTATCGAGGATCTTGTCCTCGAATTGCTTAGGAGTGGTGGTTTAGAAGGGTTGTATACTTATCCTAGGAGCATTAGCAACCGTTATACGAGAGAGTTTGTTGCTTCTCTTGTGGCTCATGCGGGTGAGGAAGATTCGGACCCATACATTGAGTTCCGAATTAATGACGAGGAGCATGAGCTATCTTACCCGGAGCTTAGGGAGATATTAGGAATTTGGGTTCCCACGGAGCCGTGGCAAATTCCTACTGATGCGGAGGCTAATGCCTTTTGGTATAACCTCACGTGTCGTGCTTGTATTCTTCCACGGTTGACCCATATTCGTCATCCCGCATTTCGCTTGGTTTCTCGTTTGTTGGCGGTCACCTTCTTATGTAAGGGTGAGTCGACCAAGCTTTCTCAACCCGACATTCAGCACCTTATGGCTCTTCTTCCCGGGTATGAGACGATCCCGGATTGGACACAGATTTTCATCAGTCGGTGTGAGACTCTTCGGGATACGGATAGTCGGCATTTCAGCTTTGGTGGTCTAATTACGAGGATTGTAGAGCATGTCAAGGGTGGGGGCTATGAGCACCCGGATACGACGGAGTGTGACGTGAAGAATGTTGAGTTTTGTCGTATTCCATGGCTGCTCTAGTATGACCGTTTATCAGCGCTTAGGGGTGGAGGTCGTTATAAATGGGCTTATGGCGTCGACCGCTATATCATTGTTCCACCTGCTGAGGATGACCCACTTCCTCACGGCCCTAATGCGAAGGATTGGGCTTTGGGTCCCATGGAGATGGAGGTAGATGAGCCGGCACCCCAGATCCCACGCGTTGTTGATGATGGTGCCGAGTGGCGAGCTTCTATGGAGGCTCAGATGGGAGAGTTGAGTCTTTGGAGAGGTGATGTAGATGATCGTTTTGAGGATATTACAGATCGTTTGGATCTTAGCTTTGCTTTTCAGCAGAGTTTTGCTACATTCTTCTCTCAGCCTGAGCCTAGGACATATGTGCCTGTTCCGCAAGAGATGTTTGATACGGCTACCGTTCGGAGGTTGGCGTGTGAGGAGCGCCGTGCAGCTAGACGTGGAGTAGCATCCCAGGGGCCGGGCGACCCCTCTTCTTCCACAGCTCATGAGTGAGTTTCTCCATTCCCTTTCCTATGCTTGTTTTTCATTAGACTTATACACAACGCGTGCGTTGTTTGATTTAAGCATGGGGGAGGGTTGTATATCATTGTGTATATGGGTTTGCATTTGTACAACTTGTTTTTCGTATGGAGAAACCCAAAAAAAAAAAAAAAAAAATCGAAAATTGAAAAAGAGGAAAAAAGAAGAGAGAAGACAGTCAGAAAAGAGAGAGGAGCGTGAAAAGAAAGTCAGGAAAAGACACGAGAGAAGAAAGTGAGTCGGTGAGCATTGGAAAAGTTAACGAGAGGCTAGGTGAAAACCCAAAAGGGCGCCTAGGCAAAATGAGTGGAGTGTGCTACTGTACCGGCGGTGTATAAGAAGGGAGTTTTGAAGGTTGTGTCTGGGTAGGTCTCTCTTTGATGGCATAAGGAGGTTCAGTTGGATTGTATAGCATAGGTGATAGGATAGAAAATCCTCGATTCCCTTGGTTGTTAGGGGATGTTGGTGGCTTTATCGAGGTGGTCTTTGATCCGATTCTATTAATCCGGACCTAGGCTCACGAGGGTGATGTGTGTGAGCGGCTTAGGGACACTTAGGGCATTTTTAGGTCCCTTTGCCATTTGGTTACTCTTTGTGGTTGTGTGTTGTGAAGCATAAGATGGTTAGGAACCGTTATGTTGAGGATACATCTGTGACGGTCCCTAACTAGGAAAATGAAGACCATAACTGGAGTAGAGGAGATAGGTAGATATCATTTCTTCCCGTGCTGCTTGTCAAAAGACCTTGGAGACATTTTGGAGATGATGGTGATACTCGAGGACGAGTAAAGGTCTAAGCATAGGGGAATTTGATACAACCCACTTTAGAGTGGGTTTAGCGGTGTTATTATTGGTTTTTCATGTCATTTTCGGATCATTTGTGGCATTATTCTATTGATCATGTTTTTGAGCTTATTTGAAGAATATATGCGAGTTTGATGATTTCTGCAAGTTCGGGAATGAATTGACGATGGTTACAACGAATCTCGAGAAGCGTAGAAGATCCGGAGAGTTGAAAAACGGAGGTACGAAGTTTAGCTGCCAGACGACTCGTCCAGAGGCAGACGAGTCGTCCCGAACCAGACGACTCATGCAGGGACTTCAGCAAAATCAGCAAAAAGGTGGAGACGACTCGTCCGATGGCAGACGAGTCGTCCAGATCCTGACGACTCGTCCGCTGCTGTGTCGGCGTATTGACGGGTTTCCTAAACCCGTTTTGTAATCTTTTACTATTTAAACCTAAGTTACGTTTTATTTTCATGATTCAGTATTCATAACTTTTAGAGCTTATTTTCAAGACTATGCAACGCTAAAGACCTTTATTCTTGGATCGATTAATCGAAGCTATTATTCACCGACAATTGTGAGTTTGATTCTAATTCTTTAATTCGTTTGAGTATTGTTTATTTCTCTCGTTCTTGTTATTATTGATTGATTTATTGCTCAATTAGGTTGCAAACTAATTAGCCCTAGATCTATCATATTGCTAGATTCAGAATTTAAGGACTAATTGTTAGATTGTTGATTCACAAGTAGCAACTAGCCTAATATTTCTATGCTGAACATCGGTATTAGGTTAGAGAGATTAAACATATTAATTGAAGATTGAAACCGCGTGTGTCTAGATCTTGTTAATCTTAGTTGATATCGTTTAATTGCTTTATGCTTTCGCTGGATTGAATTCAGGCGCGCGTCTTTGTTATCCACCGATTAGGGCTATTAGGTAGGGCTGATCTCTCCTCTTAGCTACAATTAAGAAACGATAAGAAATTGTATTTCTACAACTAAATGCTCAACGAATTAGAATTAGTTGATAACTAGGATCAATTTGGTGAACGATAGTGGGTATTAATTGTCCGAGATCTTTCCCTCTATTGATTTACAAATTAGTCTTTTTGTCTTTTGATTACTTGATCATTTACAATCACAAAACCCCCCATTAGTTACTTGACATACTTAGATAATTACCGTTCTCTGTGGATACGATCTCACTTGTCCATTTACTACGTTTATAGGTTTGTGTGGTTTTTATATTTGATTTAGGCATACGACTTTTGCCTGTCAAAGCCATAACCCAAAGCAGCGCACTTAGCCTCGCACTTAGCCTCATACTTAGCATGCTCTAGTGATTAACTGATTATTATACATAAAAAAACAAAAAAACTTATTAGTTTTATTGAAATGTAGGTTGATTTTGTTTCAAAGGACTTTGTTTACTCTTTTAGTGCTCCAATTATTATACATGTTAATTAAGCGCATAAGAGTAGTAACGATTAATAATGTCATTAAGTCAACCTATATATGTAGTGGACATGCACTTAATATATGAATAATATGACAATCATCTTTATACTTATAAGACTTGTTATGTTACACATAAGCGATGATAGATGTGGTATACAAAAGCGATCACAATTACTACCTTTAATTAGCCTTTTATTAGAAGAACAGTACTTTAATACGTCATCGGTCAGCAATGTGGGACAATCTTATATTTGGTTCATACAGTTTTAACTTAATTATGGGTCGACGATGTGGGACAATTTTTTTTTATTGGAAAGAGTTAGCCATAGTTTTATTCATCCACAAAAGGGGAAAACTATTACAAGAGTCTTTCCAAGGATGGCATGGTGCCACCCTAGAGAAAACCACTAGATTACATACCCGGGATTGCGCTGCTAAACCTAGTTATTGCTCGAACACTTACATGAAATTTGATTGTTAATGCAATACATTCATATTCTCTAGCTACATCTTTGAAGATCCTAGTATTCCTTTCTTTCCACAGCTCGTACATGGTTTGGGTGAGTGCACATCTTAGTACATGCTGCTTGTCTTGCTTACCCTTAACCTTGTGCTTGAACCAGTTGAGTTCATGGAGCAAACTCCATTTCCTTTTGCTGTAACCAAGCCAGAGTAACACTGAATTCCATAATGCAGTAGAGACATTGCAGCTGAAAAAAAGGTGGCTGACAGTTTCATTTTCCCTTTTGCAGAGAATGCATCTGTTAGGGATGTACAATCCTCTACTTTGCAGATTATCAATTGTGGGGAGTGCATTGTAAGTAGCCAAAATGGCAATGATAATGCTCTTTGGAGCACAACATGTATCCCACATTGTTTTGTACCACTTTACCTGACTCTTCTTCTCTCAATAGAAGTCATATATTGAAGAGATTTTCTATTTTGAAATCTCCCAGCCCTCAATATTCCTGATAGCAGAGCTCTTATCTCCTGACAGTCGAACAATTTCATCTCTAAGACACAACATTGCTTTCCAAGAGTTTGACCAGTCTGCTGCTGCATTAATATCCCAGAAGTTGTGACCCTTTAGGTAATAAGCCTTGACCCACCTGCACCAAATGCTTTCCTGGTTGAGATGCACTTTTATAATCCATTTAGTGTAGAGGGTTTTGTTCCAGCTTAATACTTTCTTAATGCCCATGCCTCCCTCTCTCTTTGGAGTGCAAAGCTGTGACCATTTTATAAATGTGATTTTCCCATGATCTTCATCAATTCCCCAGAAGAATTCCCTGCACAGCTGCTTTATCTTCCTTATAATGCCTTTTGGGAGAAGCAGGACTGAACCCCAGAAAGTTTGCAGCCCTAGAATGACAGAGTTTATCAATTGAAGCTTTCCAGCATAGGAGATATGATTGCTTGCCCATTTCTACAGTTTTGTTCTGATCTTGTCAAGGAGAGGGTTATACATTCCTGAGGTGAGCCTTGATGAGTGGAGAGGAACACCTAGGTATTTGAAAGGGAATGATCCAATCTTGTAGCCAGTTTTCTCAGTGATTTCTTTGATTTTCCTTTCTGATACACCTCCAATGTATATATTGGTTTTCATGGGATTAGCAGCCAATCCAGATTGGCCCTCAAATAAGCTGAGAGTTTTGGCAACAGCTAGTACTAATCTCAAGTCACCCCTGGTGAAGATGAGTAAGTCATCAGCAAATAGTATATGATTGATTTTGATTTTGTTGCATTTTGGGTGTTGGGAATAGCCTTCAGTGTGGAGCAACTTCCTCAGTCTCCTGGATAATCCCTCCATGTAGATTACAAACAAGTATGGAGACAGGGGGTCTCCTTGCCTCAGACCTTTTTTAGCTGCAAAATAGCCTTCTTGCTTGCCATTGATATTAAGAGAAAAATGAGCAGACTTCAGACATTACATTATCCAACCAATGAATTTATTTGAGAAACCCAGAGTGGTCATAAAGCTGCTTAGAAAATCCCATGACACTGAGTCAAAAGCCTTCCTGATATCTACTTTTATTGTAGCTCTAGGAGAAATTCCTTTCCTTTCATACTTCCTTACCAGCTCCTGAGATAGAAGAATATTATCAAATATATTCCTACCTTTGATGAAGGCTGATTGTTCAGTCCCTATGATCTTCTCCAAAACATTTTGCAATCTGCTGACCAGCATTTTGCTAATGATTTTGTATATTGTGTTGCAGCATGAGATGGGCCTGAATTCAGCTACAGTGCTAGGAGTAGCCACTTTGGGGATCAGTGTGATTAGGGTGGAGTTTACTTGTCTTAGCATCTTCCCTAACTTGATAAAATCCAACACAACTTCACATAGGTCTTAACCAACAACAGACCAAGAGTTTTTGTAAAATGTAGAAGTGTATCCATCTGGGCCTGGGCTCTTTAGCTCATCAATAGAATGTAATGCCATTTTCACATCCTCAGCAGTAAAATCCCTGCTCGTGTTTTCCCTATATGTATCATTGATGGAATTGCCCTCAAACAAGGCTGGGATGAACTTATCAGTGGCTTGGGTGGTGCCAAGGAGACTTATATAGTAATCTAGGAAAGCTTCTTTGACACCCTCAGGAGTAGAGTGTTCTGTCCCTTGCAGATCAGTGGTTCTACCAACAAAAGCTTGTGCTTTGCTTTCCTTGACTTTAGCATGAAAATAGGTGGTTCCTGCATCCCCCATCTTAATGTCTCTGATCTTAGCCCTTTGGTAATAAAAACTGAGCTCAACATTTTCCATTTTCTCCAGTGTTGTTTTCATTTTTTTCATCTCATTTAGGCATTGTGCATCCTTGTGATTCTCCTGCAGCTTTTCCTGAAGTTGATGCAGGCTTTGCCTACATAATCTCATCCTTTCAGAGATGTTAGAGTATTGAGATTTATGTAGCATTTTCAGTGCTTTTCTTACTCTATTTTGCTTTGAGATTAGCTTGAACATTTTTGTTCCATTGCTCTCAGTCTGCCAAGCTTCTTCTACCAGGTTGCCATATTTTGCATCTTCTGTCCAGTGCTTAAGGAATTTGAAATTCTTGGTTCCCTGAATACTTGTCAGCTTTATTTCTACATTTATTGGTGAATGATCAGAAAGCCCAGGCTGCATAAAACTAACAGAAGCTGTGATTCCAGAAAGTAACCATTGGTTGTTTACTAGCACTCTGTCTAACTTTGCCCATACAGCATTGTCTCCTTCTTGGAGATTGTTCCAAGTGAATTGACACCCTGTGCCTGGTAAGTCAATTAGCCCTGATGCATTTACACAATTCCTAAAGTCTTCCATTTCCTTAACCTTCAAAGGCCCTTTACTAATTTTCTCCTTGCTTTCTAGAATAGCATTGAAGTCACCCATAAGAATCCATGGCAGATTTGAGTTTGGTGCTTCCCCAATGATGAAATCCCATAGATCCCTCCTTTCCTCCCCTTTGTTCAATCCATAGATGATAGTAACCTTGCAAGAGAAGTGTGAGATCATACATGTAATGTGGCAGTGTATGAATTGAGCCTCTATTTTGATAATTTGCACTTTAATTCTCCTATCATCCCATAGAAGCCAAATACGACCATTATAGTGGCTCTTGTAATTGTGATGTGAGGCATATTTCTTGAACTTTCTCTTCAAGATAGATATGTCTTTATTTTCCTTTACTCTGGTCTCCAGCAGCCCGAGAAAGTCTGTATGATTGTGTTGCATGTAGCTTAGGACTTCCTGCTGCTTGTGAGGCCTGTTGCAGCCCCTAATGTTCCAAGAAGAGAGGATCATAGCAACACTAGACCCCCTCTAGGGTCAGTGTCACTGTCAATTTCCACTTGTTCCACCATTTTTATTTTTTCCTCTTTTGAGATGAAATTCAACTCAGACTCTGTCTCTTGCAGTGCTTGATATTTGTTTTCTGCAAATGCCAATTTCTTAGCTATTGATTGCCTTGATTTCCTACTGATGACCTGTGTGAATCCCTCTTTGTCTGGCTGCTCTTTTTGCTTAATTTTCAGTGATGCTGCCTTTACTGTGTCTGGTTTTGGGGTTTGTATTGGCTTTTCTGGCTCTTGGTGTGATTGTTCAGGTTGCTCTTCCCCTTTTCCCTCATCTTGTATCTCAGCCTTCTTCTTTGGAACATAAACAACTTTTGTTTTCCTCATTGGCTCAGTCTCCTTTTTGTTCAGCTTGCATCTTCCACTAGTGTGACCCAACTTCTTGCAACAATCACAAAAGTAAGGTACCCATTCATATTTGATAGTCTGAGTACTTTCTCCATATGGTGTATGGATTGTGACTGAGTTCATCAGCTCCTTTGATATGTCTATTTCCACCAATAATCTTGCAAATGAAAGTTTCTCCTTAGAAGTTGTTCTAACATCAGCAAATAATGGTTTGCCTAGTGAGCTTGCAATTTTACTTAGGGCCTTTGGTGTCTAGAAATGTGGATCCAAGTCAGGGAATAACACCCAGACTGGCACAATAGACACTTCCTCCATTTCTTTGCTAAAAGTTGGTGACCAGGACTTGAGAACTAAAACACAATCCCCATATACCATGGCCCTTCTCTGAGAACATGTTCCATGTCAGCCCTGCTCTCAAACTTAAAGAAGAACCACCCCTTTTTGAAGTATCGAATGAACGGGGTTTTAACAAAGTTCCAATGCTTTGCAGCAAAGTCATCCAAGTTCCTGGCATTTGGTTTCGCCAATGTGGGACAATTTTCGATTACACTTTATTTTAAGTTTACCCTGATTGAATATTGTCTCACGTCAACCACAAAGAGGGAATTCAATAATTTCCATTGTGTTAGGCAAAAATTATTTCGTCCCACATTGTTGCTTAAGAAGAATAAAAAGTCATTCGATAGTATTCTTCTTCATTATTACTCCGTATTATTTATACGAAATAACATAATGAGTCGTGTTATTTGGCGATTGGATATGGTTAATCCTTAATTAGCTACTGAGCATGCTCAATAGCATAAGATTTTTTCTCCTAATTATGCATGCATATATATATTATCTAATTATATTTTTCTTTTTACTAAAAACTATAAAATCACTACAAACTTCATTACATTGACATAGGGTCCAAATTGAAAACCTTAAGAAAAGCAAGAACATTGTCTACACTTGCATTCTTTTTAGTCGCCAATACAATATGCATGCATATACTCCACGTCCAAAAAAAAAATCAATACTTTACCAGCTTATTGTAACCAACAGAGTATATGTGACCAGGCATTATGATTGTGCATGTTGATCTGGGACTTCAACTGTTTAAAGCTAATGGATTGTCTATCTTCGATTAGAATTAGAAATATGACATTAGGATTAGGAAAGTATATATACCATAAACCTTCAACAATTTTCTAAAAACATGGAGTCTCTCACATCGCAAAAAAATAAAATCGAATTTTCTGGTGGCTCCGTAAAAATCAACTTTTGACGTAGTCTCTCGGAAAAAGCCTCCTTTATTAATATGTACTAGTTGAATGCCCGTGCGTTGCATGAACTCTTATCTAATCTCAAATTTAAATTTTGGTTTAAATTTAAATTATTTTGTTAATATTTGATATGAATTGCCACTTAAAAAATGTATTGGTATACTAAAACTTGTAAAAGTTAAAAAGTCTTTGAAGCAATTAATAAACTTATATCAATGCACCCTTATAATGATTTATGTTACTCTTTCTTGTTGAATTTTAATTTCCTCGTACATATTTGATAGTAAAAATTATGTTTTAATATATTAGTTTAGATTCGCAAGTATGCTAAGTACGCTCATTTAGTTGATAAAGTAATGAGACATGTGCGTTTGATTGAAGTTTCACTATCCAATTCATATATCCCCCCATATTTGCTCAAGAATTTATGTAATGATGTGATGTTAATTTAGTGCTAACTTATACACTTCTGAATAAGGTTTTAACTTTTTAAAGATTGTGAAAATGGTCTACTTGTATACCTTATCGATTAGCCTATATTCAATGGGATTAGTAAACAATGGACTCTTGTTAAACTCATTTAAGGTCTACTTGTATAAGCTTATATTATTCTCATAATTTAAACATAATTGACAAATAAGTTTATTTTAATATCTTGTTAATTTGAATTTTAGGATTATTAGTTGTATTTTAGTAGAGTATATCAGTATACATATTTCTTTAGTTGCTGATTTTCTTGATACATAATTATGATCTTATTATCTAGCTGATTGTAAATGAATTTTAAAATAATCTGAACTTAGTTATATTAAAATTGTACTATTGTTTGTATAGCATATATTAATTAATGAGTTTCTCTAATTGATGATGAACTGTATCTAATTGATTAGGATACACATAGATAATGAACTATGTCTACATAATATAGTTTAACATAAGAGAGATCCGTCTTTGGTTTTATAAGATATGGAGTACATTTCTACAAATATTTTATTTTTTTATCATGATCGAAATAAAAAGGAAATTTATTAACAATTGTACAACTATGAGGACTTTGACTTTCTATGAACATTGTTCTAGGTCTTTTTCCAAAAGAAAAAAGAGAGAGAGAGAAAGAGAAAAAACAAATTAGGTTGTTGTCCAAATAAATTATAGCAAGTTACATAGATTGATCAGTACTAATTGCCATTAGTAGTAGTAATGTAGTATATACAATATGTAATTATTCAAGTATACTACTTATGATTTGTGTAGTATTTTTCTTTTATTTTCTTTCTAGGAACACTTGGCATAGCTTATAGCTTTGGTAATGCCTACTATTCTCCTATCTAACCAATGTGGGATAACCAAACTGAACTTCAAAATTGTCTCACATCGAAGTGTTGGAGGAGGTTGATCTTTGTTAAATTGTTGATCTTACGAATATCTGGAGCTACACTCTTACTGATAAAGTGCTTGTTATAGGTTTCTTAATTGTTTAGTCCAATATAGATTGATCTTTATATAAAAATTCTAATCATATGAAATGTCGAACTACGCGATTGAATTCACTTTCGCGAATAAGGGTACATACTTTAACACCCTATCGTAGCGAAACTAAATAGGTTCAACTATTATTCCTAATCCTTTAAAGCTTAACTAATTAATTTTTCTTAATATAATCATTTTCAAAATATTTATTGAGGTAGTACAATTACAATAGACTAACTCTAGCTACAAACTCTCAAACTAATTGAGCTCAAAACTGAGCTCGAGAATCTCAAACTTTTTAGTTAATGAATATAAGATTAAAAAAATTTGCATGGTTTATTTTAACTTTAAGAGAGTGAAAATTGTCTACTATTGTCTAGCTTTTGTATTAGCCAATTTTCGGTATCCAATTTCAATGCAGGGTTATTTGAATGACATGATGTTAGTTTAATGATAAACTATGCACTTAAGGTTGAACCACATTAGTTAAGAGTGTAAAAAAGATCTACTATTGTCTACGTATTTGATTAGCCTATATTCAATGAGATTAGTATAGACAATGGACTCTCATTAAAGTCATTCACGATGAACTTAATTTGCGTATACTTATATTATTCTCCATAATTAAACCACATTCACGATTTCAGTTTTTCTTTTTTTGAAAAACTGTAATTGATCCAATCACGACCTCTTTATAAACTCTAAACAGTGGAGGCTCAAATCAAATAGATAATGAAACTCGAGTAAAAAAAAAAAAAAGATAATGAACTGTCTTATCGTAGGATTAGAATAGATAATGAGTTTTTGAGTAGGATATATATATGATTAGCATTATGAATAATTGTAAAATCAACAGTATTCTTTACACATTGGCACATTGCACATCAAAACCTTCATTTGTACATGTATACATGGGAAGTTGGTCGCAATTTTAATTTTGTACTTAGTTTGCGCACGTTGTTACTACTACTTACTATGGAGAATAACTATTAATTTCGTATTGATCGCGTTCGTACCTCAACTAACTTTAGCTTTTAAATTTGCAATTGTAAACTATATTTTGTAAATTTCCAATATATATACACTAATACTCCTATTACTACTAATACTACCCCTACTGTACTCCTACTACATACTACGTACTCCTGCTCCTCTACTGCAACTCTTACTACTACTAATACGTACTCCTACTCCTACTAATTAACTAACTTAGCTTATGCTTCATAATACCTTGTGTTAAGTTTGCCTAACTTTTGATTCTCAATTTTTTGCCCTATTAACAATGAGAATATAAATTAATAGAAATTGGTCACCAATACTCATTGGAATATATAATAGGACTCTTTATAGTAGATTAGGATATTAGGCCTACACGATCAATGAACTCTTTTTTTCCGAGTAGGATTAAAATAGACGAATCTTCGTTCTTAGTAGGATTAAGATAGATAATAAACTATCATTTTTTTTTTTTTGTAAAGATTTTTGATCTTTATTCATCCACAAACGGGGAAAGAAAAAGATCGTCTTACAAAAACACCTCTAATTTTTAAGCATTCATACTTTCTACTATCTCTTCTAGATTACAACCTCTACTCCAATAGTACAATCTAGCACTAACAATGAACTTAATTTGCCTTATAATCCAATCTACTATGTGATCCTCTCCTCTGAAAATCCTGCTATTTCTTTCCTGCCATACGAGATAAATTGCAGTATTAAGGCTACAGACAGCCCAGTTGTACTTCCAGTGCTTCTTACTTGTTCCTTCTCTTCTTGTACCATCTAATAATCTCCTTCAGCTCATTTTGATCATGGTTGATGTTTATCCACTTTCTCACCTCTCCCCATATCTCATCTGCAAATGATCGATCACTTGAAGAACGAGTGACTGTGAGTCTGCTGCTTTTGCTGCTTTTCTACAGAGGCTGCATCTGTTAGCTAGCCATGATCAGCCCTCTGTTCATAAGATTATCAATAGTTAGCTTCCTCTGTATTGCATGAGTTGATATGAAACTGTGTTTGGGCAAGTTAATGCCTCTCCAGATAATTTTATGCCAGTGAGTCTTAGGGTATTTCACGCTAAAATGCTCATATGTTGCTTGGGCATTAAATTTATCATTCTTGCTCCAGCTATATAAAAGGCTCTCCATAGTTTTGCCATCTGATTGACTGCTCATCAACTCAGTTTTAAGCTTAACTAGGCTCTTCCAATTCTCTGAATCACTTGGAGCTGCAGTGATTTCAGTCAGAGTTTTCCCCTTCATTTTATAAGCCTGAATCCAGCTCTCCTAAATCCCTTTTTTCCCTGTTTGAATCCTTCAAAGCCATTTGCTTATTAGGGCCTTATTCCATGCTAGCACCTCCTTAATGCTCAATCCTCCTTCTGATTTAGGACTGCAGATACTTCCCCAGCTCTTAAACAACATTTTCCTTTTCTCAGCATCAATATTCCAGAGATAGTCCTTAGAGATTTTATGAATTCTCTTGACTATGCTTTTTGGGATTAGAACAAAGTTACACCAGAAGATTTCTAGTCCAAAAATGATTGAGTTAATTAACTGGCATTTCCCTGCATAGGAAAGAGTAAGAGCTGACCAGTGTTTAACAGCAGCCAGAATCTTCTGAATTAACTGAGCATACATCTCCCCTCTCAGTCTAGAAGAGTTCAAAGGCAATCCTAGATATCTAAAAGGGAAGGATCCTTCTGTAAAATCTGAAACTCTCAGTATCAGATTCTTAACCTCCATACCTACCCCAGCAAAATATATATTTGTTTTGGCTGGATTGGCATTCAAGACTGAGATTCTGGCAAACTTCTGAAGACACTCTACAGCAGCATTTATTGATGGCACATCCCCTCTGACAAGTATCATCAAGTCATTTGCAAATGTCAGGTGTGTCAGTTTTATTCTTCCACACTTAGGATGGTAAGTGAATTGAGGCTGCTGATGCATTTTCCTGAGGTATCTAGAAAGAACTTCCATGCTGAGAACAAAAATGTAAGGTGATAAGGGATCACCCTATCTTATTCCACTTTTCCCTCTAAAGAATCCTTCATATACTCCATTAATTTTGAGAGAGAACCAGTAGTTGTGATGCACTTGCAGACCCAGCCCACAAATTTCTCAGGAAACTCCATAGCTACCAGCATGTCCTTAATGAAGTCCCAATTCAAACTATCAAAGGCGTTTTTAATATCCACTTTGATTAAGCATCTAGGAGAGACTCTAGCTTGATTATACCCCTTAACAAGAGTCTGAGAGAGTATGACATTGTCAAAAATGTTTCGCCCTGCCACAAAAGTTGTCTGTTCCTGCCCAATAAGCTCTAGAAGAGTGATCTTTAGTCAATTTGCTAAAATCTTGCTTATAATTTTTTATAGAGTTGAACAACAGGCTATGGGCCTAAAATCAGCGACAGCCACAACATTATCTTTCTTTGGAATCAAAGTAACCATGGTTGCATTCACCTTTTTTGGCATGTGCCCTTTGTTGAAGAAATCCATAACAACACTGATTGTGTCTTTTCCAACAATATTCCTTGAACCTTGAACTAAAACCATCTTGCCCTGGACTTTTGTCAGGGTTAATATCAAATAGGACATTCTTAATTTCCTCAGAGGTGATCTCCCTTATGAGCATATCTTGAAAATCTTTAGAAAGACCACCACCTCCCCTTGTAAAATCAGCATCCATTTTCTCCACTGGCTTATCAGTCCCTAATAAGCCTTTATAGAAAGAAATAAAAGCTTCAGGGATGTCCTTAGGATCAGACCACAGAGTACCTTGTTCATCTTTAATGCTGGGAATAATACTCTGATGTTTTCTCTCTGCAATCTTGGCATAAAAGTATTTAGTATTACTATCAGAGAATTGGATGTGGGAGATTTTTGCCCTCTGATTTAGCATACTTATTTCTGCTATTTCAGAGCACAATATTTCTCCTTCTCCTTCTCAGCTGTATTCTGCAAATTACTATTCCTAGGATCATTAGACAGCAATCTCTGAGCATGCTCTAACTTCTCCTTTTGATCCTTTACTCTCTGAGTAAGATTAGAAAATTCCTCTCTAAGATTATTAAGAGCATGTTTTGTGCTCCTAAGCTTCTCAAAGAGTCTATCCATATATAGATCCCCCAGAATATTTTATTTTCCATGCCTTAGAGACAGTGCTATCATAGTCTTTGTGATCCCTCCAGCAATTCAAAAATCTGAAGGTTTTCCTAATGGTAGGAGTATCCATGACCATTACAATGATAGGTGAATGGTCAGAGACCCCTTGAGGAAGGAAATCTGCCTCTGAGTTTGAAAAATCATTAATCTAGACATGATTTGCAAGAGCCTTGTCCAATTTGGCCCAGATTCTGTTTGGCTCCTCCTGGTTATTAGTCCAGGTTAAACCACAACCAGTGCTCTTCATATCCACAAATGTGCATTGGCCTATGCAGTTATTAATGTCTGCCATATCTCCCTGAGAAGTGGGATTGCCTCTGGATCTCTCAGAATTATTTCTTACAACATTAAAGTCTCCTAATGCAACTCATGGGAGAGTTGTATTTGACCATCTGCAAAGATCATTCCATAGAGTTTTCCTTTCATTAGCATCATTGCTGGCATAGATTATGGAAGCTAAAAACTCTTTCTTAGACCTGATGTGAGTGACTTTACACTGCATAAGTTGACTAGTAGTTTGCAAAATAGAAACCCCAATCTCTCTAGAGTTCCAAATCAGCCAGATTCTTCCATTATGGTGAGCCTGATGATTTGTACTCACAGAGAATCCACTAAATAATCTCCTAACTATGCCATCTACATTAGTGCTTTTGACTCTTGTTTCAAGAACTCCCAACAAACAAATCATGTTCTTAAGCAAGAGGCTCCTAACCTCCTGCTGTTTGAGGGTTTCATTGAACCCCCTTATATTCCAGGCTCCAATCAGCATGATGGTGGAGGATCTGGAATAATCTCCTCCTCTAAGCAGTTCTTTAATCTCTTTTCACCTCTGATTGTTATCTCATTTCCCTCCAATATAGAGAAGCTGTTGCTGAGGATTGTTGGAACAACTGTTCTTTCTGTAATCCCCTTTTTTGCAATTTTATGCTTTCTAAATCCCAATTCATCCATACTGAATCTTCCCTCATCCACAGGTGAGATTGGTGGAGTGAAATCATGATTACTGCCATCAACCACCACCTGCTTAAGGACATTATCACCAGTCTGTTCTGCAGCTTTGCTCCCCTGATTCCCATTTTCTTCTGACACTACAGCTACAGCTTTAGGTTTATATACCTTTGTAGGCTTCTCCACAGGTTTCCTGTTCAGTTTGCAGTGTTGAGACATGTGCCCTAATTTAGAGCATGTTTTGCAGTAGTGTGGCACCCACTCATGCTCCACCCTTTGACAGATTTGTCCACAGTGGGGGGTATTGATTATAACTCCTTCTGGAAGATCTTTTGATACATCTACCTCCACAAGAATTCTAGCAAAAGTCAATCTGGTCTACTGGGTAGTTGTACTATCTGCATACAATGGTTTGCCAATCTTACTCCCTATCTTACTTAGAGCCTGCTCACTCCACATCCAAGGATCCAAATCAGGGAGAAGAATCCATACTGGAACCACAGACATATAGTCGAGCTCCTGTGAAATGCTCGGAGTCCATATTTTCAATATCAAAGGATTCTCACTCATTTTCCATGGCCCTCCCTTCATAACCTCATTCATTTCCATTTATGAACCAATCCCATTCCATGGTTTCTTTACATAATCAATCATATCCTTAAGCTTGGGCTTTGCTCCAATTACATTCCCAATTAGAGTAAATTTCCATTTGTCCAGTTCATCTACAATGTCACATTCATCTATGGTAACCTCCCCTTCTTTACTACTTTCCTCATCATAGAAAAGACTCATTCCAATCCCAGATTTCCCAGATGCTACAGTATTCCAAGCTGGTTTAGTCTTAGTCCCATGATTATTAGGTATAGCAGTGTTCTCCTGCCTCAATGACTCATTCTCTACTACAGAATTAACATTTAATGAAGTACTGAGTAGTGATTTGTTCTTACCAGCTTTGATGATGGCCGATTCAATCAACTGATTGATGGTATCCTGATTTCGAGCCTCTTCCCCTAGCTGGGTTTGTGTTCATGTCTCCGATTCTACCACCTCATTTACTGAGATGTTGATGTCATTTGCCTCGTTGTGTCCCCCCTGCGTCTGCCGCTGTATTCTGTTTTTTTGGCCGTCCTCTTTTCCGGTCGTCAGCCATGTTTTCAGGTGATGTCCGTACAGTCGCCCTAGTGGAGAGAGTCTCCTCTTTTCATGATTTTTTTCAATAACCTAATGATTTGATTTTAGATAATAAACTATCTATTGAGTGATACTCGTAATATACTTTGTGAAATAATAATTAATCCGTTCAACACAGACTGAAGCAAATTTACAGAAAAAGAAGCTAACCATGGATATAGAACACAAAGCCATGCATGTATAGGTAGGTAGCAACGAAAAACAATTACCATCAGCTACAATGTGCTACGGAATGTATAATTACATACACAAAAAGTACCCAAAAAAAAATCTACTACCTTGAAAACAGAGGTACACAAATTTGGTAGGATTCACACATATTATCGAGATACTTTCCTTGTAACGATTTGGTAGGACTCACACATATTATCGAGAAAGGTACACAAATTATGGAAAATTTTCCCTCGAATCTCCGGATTAACATATATTATGGAAAAAAAAGTACACATTACAAGAAAGTTTCCCTCTAATCTATTCCATAACATGGACTCACTCACGTTGCAAGAAAATTAAATCGAATTTTCTGGTGGCTCCATGAAAATTGACTTTTAAGGTAGGCTCTCGAAAAAAGACTCATTTATTAATATGTACTAGTTTTGAAGCCCGTGCATTGCACGGTTGTTGTGATTATTTGTTGCTTCATACAAAATAAAACACACTACCTTTTTTTTTTTTTTTGAATTTGTACTCATGGTTAAAAGAAGCCTAAATTAAACCAAAAAATGGAGTAAGTTAATAGTACTATTCTTAGGTAGAGCGTCGAAAGTGGTTAGGCCACTGACTACCCCCACTATTACTCATATCGGGTACAGATAACTCCTCAAAAGAAGGCATGGAAGCGGCTGCCTTCTTGCACACCTCATAAGTGCTAAACGCTTGTCAACCGCTGCCAAGATCTCATCCCTGTTGAGATCAAACCATTGTGTGTATGACATTTGAGTGCCAGCTTCTTCATTTGCCACACCACTATCACGAAGCTCACAAGCAGCATCATTAACAACACTCGGCTGTGCTTTATTGACAACACTCGGCGCCGGCTCTATTCCATTCAAAATACTGTTCTTCAGGTTTAAAAACTGCCTCATGCGATTCTCGGCAACTGCAGTGAGGTCCCTCTTAATCAACATCATATTCTTCTGAAAATCCTGTTAATATAGAAAAGTACGCAAATTTATAAGAACATTATTAATAAACAACTTACATTAGACACTAGTTATAAAATAACAAAAATGCAACTTACATTGGACGCTAGAGCACTGATTTCTTCATCAATTGGCAGTCCTGGAGGTAACACAATGGTAATTACCCTTTGTGTAGAACTAGGCAATGCAGGGGCACCCAAAATGGCCAGTCCAGGAGCACTCGCTCCACTAGATTCACCCAAAATCGTACTCGTTGCAGCACCACAACTCTCCCCTCCCACAGTAAGCTTTGTTTTCTCACGTTCCTTTAAACATACAGGATACGTAGTCATGTCTAAAGTACCATTTCCAATTCCCCCGCTACTCATTTCATCATTTACCCTTAATACCAACTTTTCCAAAGCCCAATGCTGGACCAAGGGGAGGGGTGAGCCCTCACCTCTAAACTTGAGCCTATGGAAGTATACAAGATACAAAAAATAAAGGCAGCCCCCTACACTAGAAGTTTTGCGCTTATAGTGATCCGTAATACCCTCACCTAGTCTCTTAAGAACATAAGAACACCAATCTAGCTTTGGGACTTTACTAACATAAGTTCCCTGATTATGTGAGAATTATGTCTTTTGGTCCATCTTTACAAATTTCCTCCTATAGTGGATATGCCATCGGTGGATATACGTTCTACACCAAAGAACAAGATTCAAGAAGCACTATGCAAAATAGTGGAGTTTCTGTTGAGGCCACTTCATGAAAGAGGTCAAACTTTACTACGCGCTTGTGCAAAAGCATTACAAGATGGTTCTCCTTTTCAGCTACAATGGAGTACGGACGGGTTGTTAAATCCGATTGGCGAACATCCCCAAAAGTTTAGTAGTTGGATAGGCGCAATCGCACGTGCATATGTGCCTATTACTTTGAGAGAGTGGAAGAAGCTTGACAAAGCCACAAGAGAACGTGTCTTACACGATATTGAGGTTAGATATAATATTCAATTTATTTCATATGTCTTGTCTATAAAAGTTATCTAAATTCTTTTTTTTTTTCATGTGTTTTTTTTTTTTTTTTTTTTTTTTTTGTGTGTGTGTGTTTTGCAAGGGTGCATTTTATGTTCATCCCGAACGTAGAGGACGTTGGGTGTTGAAGATAGCCGGTGAAAGATGGAGAAATTGGAAGACCAAAATTCATCTTAAGTATATGTATGTAATTGACAAGAAGACCAAGGAAAGAGAACTTGTAACGAAGCCGACGGGAAAGTATTCACAAATCACACAAGAGCAATGGGATGCTTTCATTGAAAATCATTTGAAAGATCAAAAGTTTCTTGTAAGTTTACATATAATTTTATAATTTTATTGAAATGTTAGCTTTAATGAATATTCTAATTTTTGTTTGTTTTTTTCACGGTAACTACGCTTAGCAAAGATGGTAAAGATAATGCTGCAAAAAAGAAGACTAAATACTTTGGCTCTCGGAAAGGATATATTGGGATCAACGAAGAAATTGTAAGTAAATATACACCTTTTTATTTTTTCCGTTATTATTAACAAATTAGTAATCGTTTATTTTTACTAACACAAAAATGTATTAGATTGAGGAATATGCCGCTAAAGGGTTGCAAATCAAAGAAGTACCACGTCATGTGACTTGGTTGAGAGGTCATAAATCAAAGAAAGGTGCAATGTCCGAGTATGACAAGGAAGTGGTGAAAGAAATTGTAAGTTATTTTTTTTAAGGGTAGAAATTGTACTTATTTTAAAATCGTTTCACATATTAATTCTAATTAAATTGTTATTGTCACTTAAGGTGAGTTGGAAGAAGCCGTGAAAGAAGGAAAGTTTGTTCCCCAAAGTCGAGATGATATATTGTCTCGTGCAATCGGCAAAGAGGAGCACCCGGGTCGTGTTCGTGGTGTAACCAACATGAGCAATTTGTCGAATGTTTTTGGTAGATCCACGAAAAAGATGTCCGAGGTAAAGTTAGAGAATACGGTGCGAACAATGCAATCCCAAATGTTCAAGATGAGTCAAATACTTTGCAATTTCGTAGCAGGAGAAACTCCGAGTCAAGCTGATATGAAAGAATTGATGAGTGCGATGATGAGTAACGATTCGCAAGCAATAGAAAACAATGAAGAGGATAGAGTGTCTAAGGATTCTAATGTTCTAAGAAAGGGAAAAGAAGTGAGTTTAAATGATGATCGTGAGCCTCCTGTTTCCCATTCATCTCCGAGACAAGCTCGTAATATCCCTCAAACGTCGATCTCATCAATTCAAGATACGTGTGAAGGGCCGGTTCAGGTATCTAATATAATTGTTATATTACTTTACTTTATTAATCATCTCAACATACTTTATCTCAAATGAATTATATTTTCTAATTGTGATAGTTGCACCAACAATTTACATTACTTTATAAATAATGCAGAGTTGGCATAAGTGTCAAATGTCACTTCCTAACATTTTACATTACTTTATAACTATGCTAGTAAAGTCCCAAAGCTAGATTGGTGTTCTTATGTTCTTAAGAGATTAGGCAAGGGTATTACGGATCACTATAAGCGCAAAACTTCTCATGTAGGGGGCTGCCTTTATTTTTTGCATCTTGTATACTTGCATAGGCTCAAGTTTAGAGGTGAGGGCTCACCGAATACCCTCCCCTTGGTCCAGCATTGGGCTTTGGAAAAGTTGGTATTAAGGGTAAATGATGAAATGAGTAACGGGGGAATTGGAAATGGTACTTTAGACATGACTACGTATCCTGTATGTTTAAAGGAACGTGAGGGAACAAAGCTTACTGTGGGAGGGGAGAGTTGTGGTGCTGCAACGAGTACGATTTTGGGTGAATCCAGTGGAGCGAGTGCTCCTGGACTTGCCATTTTGGGTGCCCCTGTATTGCCTAGTTCTACACAAAGGGTAATTACCATTGTGTTACCTCCAGGACTGCCAATTGATGAAGAAGTCAGTGCTCTAGCGTCCAATGTAAATTGCATTTTTGTTATTTTATAACTAGTGTCTAATGTAAGTTTTTTATTAATAATGTTCTTATAAATTTGCGTACTTTTCTATATTAACAGGATTTTCAGAAGAATATGATGTTGTTTAAGAAGGACTTCACTGCAGTTGCCGAGAATCGCATGAGGCAGTTTTTAAACCTGAAAAACAGTATTTTGAATGGAATAGAGCCGGCGCCGAGTGTTGTCAATAAAGCACAGCCGAGTGTTGTTAATGATGATGCTTGTGAGCTTCGTGATAGTGGTGTGGGAAATGAAGAAGCTGGCACTCAAATGTCATACACACAATGGTTTGATCTCAACAGGGATGAGATCTTGGCAGCGGTTGACAATGCTTCTAGCGCTTATGAGGTGTGCAAGAAGGCAGCTGCTTCCATGCCTTCTTTTGAGGAGTTATCTGTACCCGATATGAGTAATAGTGGGGGTAGTCAGTGTTATTCGTTTGGGAGTATGCTGAAAGAAGTGGAGATGATGAAGGATCAGCCTTCATTAGATGTGGAAGGTTTGGATAACCTAGTTTGTGACCATAGTGTATCTGACCATTTATTGGCTGACTTTTGTTTGCTGAAAGGTGGTGAGAATTCTACGACAAATGAGCTTGACAAGGCTGAGCTGGCTGATGGGGGAAGAAACACAAAGACCTGTGATCAGGACAGAAGTAACAAGAGCATAGAAGATGCAGAGAATACTTGTTACAGGCGTCCTAAACTTACTGATTGTGCCCTGGACAAAGCCGTGAATGCCACGAAATGTGGTGGAAGAGCAGATGGTGTAACTGAAGTCAAGGCTGTTTAAACTGTGCGTTTTGAAAATATTGAACTTGGAACTTCAAGCTTAAACAAAAGCTCACCCCCCTCTGCACATATTGTTCGCAGCCCTCTAATGTCTGCATCTCGATCTTGTCGGAGCTATGAAGATGGGTTCGGGTGCTCACTACCCATGGATCTTGGGCACGAGAATATTGTGGTTCATTCGAATTTTATGATAGAATACGGTGATTTGCTCTTGTATATGCCAAGTCGTCGCAAAATTGTTTGTGACTATTGTTTCATGGAAGACGATAGTATTTTCGATCCAAGGTAAAATTCTATTCTTATTTCAATCACACTTTTTTTTATATTTATCATGTATACCTTTTTTCTGTCTTATTATTATTTTTTTTTTTTTGGATTTTGACTAAAATAACTTTTGATAACTCTTGTAACTATTTTGAAAGCCCTATGCATAAGGCAAATAAGTTTTAGATAACTCTAGTAACTATTAGCATCTCTAATGAGTAAAACTATTTCGATAACTCTAATGCGTAACTCAAATAACTTTTGATAACTCTAGTAACTATTGGTATCTCTAATGGGTAAAACTATTTAGATAAATCTAATGCGTAACTCAAATAACTTTTGATAACTCTAGTAACTATTTAGATAACTTGAATAACTTTTAGATAACTTGAATAACTTTTAGATAACTCTTGTAACTATTGAAATCCTTATGCGTAACTCAAATAACTTTAAGTAACTCTAATAACTATCTGTCTAATGGGTAAACTATTTAGATAACTCTAATGCGTAACTCAAATAACTTTAGATAACTCTAATAACTATTTAGATAACTCTAATAGATGAAATCCCTATGCGTAACTCAAATAACTTTAGATAACTCTAATAACTATTTAGATAACTCTAATTGATGAAATCCCTATGCGTAACTTAAATAACTTTTAGATAACTCTTATAACTATTGAAATTCCTATGGGTAAAACTCAAATGCGTAACTCATATAACTTAGATAACTCTAAGGGAGTTATGCTATTTTGGAGATGCGATGAAGATTATGTATATATTAGGTGTTATAGTTACTGCAGTTATTTGAATTATTTGTATATACCTTTTTTCTGTCTTTTTTTTTTTTTTTTTGGATTTTGACCATCTATTACAACGTTTTTTCTTAATAGTAAGCAACTGCTTAATTACGGATCTAGTTTTGGCTTGGTGGGGGAAAATTTGTTGACATTGGGCAACAATGAGGATGTTTTCAGTATTGTTGTGGAATGTTGGTCTTTGCTTCTCAATGAGATGGAGTATAAAGATGCCGTAGAACCCTTTCGGTTTTTCTTTGGACTTGGTCATATGGTGAGTGAAACTCCCCCTGTTTTAATCTTTTTTCGAGTTCAACTTTTTTCTCCTTTTCTTTGTGTTGGTCATAAACTGCTATTTTTCTTTTTGTTTTTGTTTATCAGGATGTTGTGCATGATGTTATCTCGTGTATTGAAAGTGAAACGACCCCGGAAAAGAAAATGCATGACATGTGGGATTCATGGTTGGAGCTACACCCGAAGATTGCTGATTTGGATGAAAAGCACCTTATATGTTTGTGTTTTTCCCCATTTTCATTTATGGGCTTAAGGTAATCAAATTTAAATGATGAAATACGGTTTTATTTCAGGTTTTCTTTGGTAAGCCACTGTCTTTCTCTATGTATATGGAGCTATCCTTTTTTTATCACAGTGAACCAAAAGAGTATAGACTAAAGATTAAAACTAGCACACAGACATAAATACATGAAATTGTGTTTTAAGTAAGAATGGGAGGAGGTGTTGGAACATGTCTAGAGCCTCCTCAAATGCATACGAGTTGTTATCCTTAATTCCAGTATATGCACTACTAGTGCGCCCATGCTGCCAAATGAGAATATTAGGATGCGGTATTAAGAGAATCAACAGAGGCAAATGAATAAAAATGTACCTCAGTTATGCACTTGAAGTAACTATATTCAATAAATGGATATTTTTCACTAGAATAAAACAACATTTGCTTTGCCATTTTCACTTTTTTCTTTCCCGCTTATCTTTTTCTTCTAATTTTCTTTCCTATTTGGTGATTCTTTTTGTAGATGAAAAGCTTCCATCAATATCTTGTGCAATACAATCATCCCCATGCCGGGGAACTAGCTGATTTTGAATGGAACTTTGTGAAGTTGCCATGGCAAATTAAGAACTCAAACTTTGATTCGGCAGTTTATGCCATGGTTCATTGTCTAAACTATGATGGAGAGGTGTTTAAATCACAGCTGGGGAAGCCAAAACAGAGGAAGGTGTTTCGTGCTGAGATTTGTGCTTCGCTTGTTCTAAGTGACAAAAACATGTGTCGAGATGGTGTGCTGGAAAGGGTTGTTAAGTTTGAGAATTTTGGGGCAAAAATGGGAGAACTTGGAGATGGGGAGGCTGGTGATCAGAGTAAAGAACAGGCTCCTGTACCGTTGAAGGAAACCAAGAACACTGCTTTATCAGATATCATTATACCGAAGTTGAAGATCAAAGTCAAGCCGCCTCCACCATGTCTCGTAAATCCATTAGAGATTGTACCAAGGTAATAACCATCTGCTTCTTTCTTTGTTACATTCTTTTTCTATCGGAATAGCAGACTTTTGTTGGCTGTAAAAGCATTTTTTGGGTGCTGTGATCTGCTACTGGAAGTGGAGGGTAGCAAATCTGTCAATTCTTTTTATTGTCAGTGAATTGAAGACGATCCTAGTCTCTGTTGGATCGATCCCTGCTAGGACATTTATATGATTTAGGGGATTTTGGGACTTTTTTCTTGTGATGGGTTTTTGGGGAATTCTGGTCTAATACGACACTTTTTGGGGGCAATTCTGGTCTAATACGACACTTTTTTTCAAAGTTTAAATTAAGTGTTTTTTCTGTCTCGTTTGTTTGTGTAGGAGCAGGAACAAAACCGTTTGTGAGAAAGATGTTCGTGCGAAGAAGAATGGCGCAGCAAAATGACAAGATAATGTTAGAGCTTCATCGGATTTTCCAAATTATAGCATTTTAAGACGATGTTTTGGAAGGCAATACTCCATGAGTTAGGATTTTTCGTGACTGCAATGTATTTCTCTTACAATTAGTGAGTAGTTACTGTAGTTACCAAAGTTATTGTAGTAAAACAAATTTCTTTTAGAGAAAGTGTATGTTAAAGTTACCAGAGTTATTAAAGTTAATTGGCAGTGTACATTGTGTGAGCGCCTCTTTCTTGCGTATAGTTACCAGAGTTGTTAAAGTTATTTGCAATGGTAAGGAATACCTCATTTTGATTGTAAATTTATGAAGAAGAATACCTCAACAAAGTGACAAAGATAGCATTAGAGCTTCATTTTGATTGTAAATTTGTCCTATCAAGATGATTTTGTATATTTTTCGGAAGACAGTATTACCTTTTTCGGTAGACAGAATTTTTTCGTGACTGAAATGTGTTCTCTTCAAATTACAAACAATGAAGAGTTACTGCAGTTAATATAGTTATCGTAGTTAAATAGTATGGTGTGTGACTGCGTCTTCCCTAAGTTATCAGAGTTAATAAGTTATATATAGTTAGAAGTTGGATTTACACTGTGTAACCTGGAGTTACTAGAGTTATTGCTATTAAGCAATAAAGTTATTTATATCAAGGCATTAAGAGTTATCAGAGTTACTACAGTTACAACAGATATCCCCTGGAAAATCTACAGTTACTACAGTTAGAATCGTAGTTATGTCTGTGTTAACATTAGAGTTAGTGCAGTTACTACAGTTAGATAAAAATTATACGTATTAACACTTCACGCCGCGTCAGTCTTCTTTAACGTTTTTTTAGTTACAAGAGTTAAACAATTGGAGTATCATAGTTAATAAAGTTACTGATGTTATTATAGTTATTATTAAAGTTAGTAAAGTTGTAATAGTTAAAAGAAGCAAATAACTGAAGGAAACAAGTTATCAAAGTTATCAAAGTTATTCTATAGCTATTATTGAATATTGAATTCCATAGATGGAAGTTATCAAAGTTATTCCATAGCTACAAAAATATCCTTAACTATTAAATATGGATTGAAATATTCTGAATCGACAATTAAAGTATTCTGACTATCATTCTAAATCTTCGTTTTCGTCACTTCCATCACTGTCACTTTCGAGACTCTCCTCATTGTCGTCATCCCTTTGCACCTTTCACACGTAGTTTTTTTTATATGAGAACTAAATATATTTTCATTTGGGAGTTCAATGAGCACACAGCACGCATCAATAGCCATGAGGAAACTCAAACGCCTTGTCATTAGCAACACACACAGAATTAGCACCATATCTCACCCATTAGAACAGACTATCCCACCCAAATTATACAGACCAAAGCTCCTCAATGTAAAGATTCATGACAGAGTTTATCCGCAAAATCAACGAATGAGAATCAACAATCCTAATTAAGAGCATGCCTTCAATTTCACTAAATCCCCAAGAGGCAGAACTGAGAGGCCTGACAAACCATCTCCTCTTATAACACTGCTCCTATCAGCCAAAGTCAAATCATACTACAACCAAATCATCACACTCTCATCCCTATCAGGCAATCACCAACTTAAACAATTTTCCATTCTACAACATCCTCGCCTTCTCTAAAAAACAGTTTCTTTTTATCCATACCTGTGATTTTGCCTTCATGGGACATGTTCTTGCATTGTGCTTTTCTTGTTTGTTGCATATCGAGCACGTCCTTAGTTTTTTGGGTTTGATCACTTTCTTCACCTTGATATTCTTCTCTTTTCCAGGGCGCAATCTTTTTCTCGTGCCTTTGTTTTTGGATACAATTGGAGGGAGGATGGTCACTTCAGACGAGGCAAAGATATCTAAAAGAGCTTCGATTTGTTGTCTCTTTGTTCTTGTTGCACTAGTCTTACCAACTGATAATCTTTCCCTAAAACTTTACAGAATGGCTGTAAAATTTGCAATGTCTTCTTGGTTGCCCTCAATCTCCTGCATGACACTATAAATCTCATTCCACATAGTAGAGTAGCATTTATTGCTCTTAGTATCCTTCTTCATGTGATCATCGAGAAGATTACCTGAAATTGTAGAATTTTACAGTTATTCAAATGATAGCATACTGTTTTTTGGTGACTTTTTGAATGACTTTTGATACATAAATTTTTTTACCTTGTAAGTCAAATACAGGCTTTCGATATGACTCAATTGTCCACCTATCAAGCACGTAGTCCTTTGGGATTGTACTAAATCCTTTACCAGCCAAAACCCACAAGGCGTGTCTGCACAATATGCCTTTTCTAATGAATAGCTTACAGGAGCATTGTATATTGTTGTTTGAAGTGTCAAAAACCACTTGAACCTACACAAAACACTCTAGAGTTAAGAAAATAGACCATTACAACAATTAGCTAGTCAATCACATAGATTTACTTACTGCAATAATAACAACAATAATAGAAGTGAAGAAAAAAGCACACAAGCAGCAAAATAGGTTACCTCATCCATCCTTATCGAGTCCCTTACAACTGTCTCCTCATATTGATCTGTTTTTTTGAACCCATCAACTCCACATCTTAAAGTCGCCACAATCTCTGCCTGAATTGAGTAGAACACTTTGTGTGTGTAAACTTGAGAAGCATGCTTCTCTAGAGGGTTGGGAGTTTGTAGCACAGGCACTGAATTCTCACACTCATAGTTAAGTTTGTCTACTGCATCCCTCTGTTGAGCAATTGCACTTTCAAATCTGATTTAAAATTCAATGAGAGTAGCACTCTCATCCAAGAATGTCTTGAAGAAACTATTTTCACTTTATGACCGTTGGCTACTTCTTAGAATTAGTCCAAGATATGTATCTCGGAAATAAGAAGGAACCCACTGTTGTCTAATATTAAATATATCTATCAACCATGGGTTCGAATCCAACTCATACTCTTGAATTATAGTTTCCCATTCAGTGTCGAATTCACTAGGTTCAATTCTAGTATTCCAAACCAGCCCAGTGAAGCGAAACAGAAAACCCGTATCATCATTTGCCACACCATGACCAACCTTTTCTGTTAATTTGTCCATTATGTGCCAAGCACAAAAACGGTAAAATGCAGTCTTGAAAACTGAAGGTATAGCAATCTTCATAGCCGGGTCTTGGTCAGTTATTATCCATTTAGGTTCCTTGTAATCCATACACTCCAAAAATTTCTCAAATACCCAAACAAATGACCCTATGTCCTCTTTTGCTATTAAAGCAGCTCCAAATGTAACACACCTTTTGTGTTGATCAACCCCCGTGAAAGGTGTGAAAACAGCTTTATACTTATCTGTCTTGTATGTGGGATCAAATGAAATTCCATCTCCAAACAGTTGGTAATTTCTTCTAGAACAAGAATCTGCCCAAAATGCTCTCGTCAAAATTCCATCCTCATTCTTTTCTACAGCATAGCTTCTAGTTGGCGCTCCCCACAGACGGCGCCAATTGTTCCGCTGTGAAATGAACAATAAGTATTTGTTGTTGGAGGAGCGTTGACTCTTGACCAAGATGGTTGTAGACCTGCAAAAGAGAAGGTTGTCACTACCCCGGGGGGAGTATTCAAGAATCCCCTCCGACGATCTAGTCAGTAGCTTGCTTTGTTAGAGGAAGGTTTTTCAGTGTTTAAGTGGGGGAAGACGACTTACCCTTCCCTCTCCTGCAATGGGGTATTTATAGGCCTCATCTTGTGAGCCCAGCAAACCCGTGAGGAAGGAAGAGGCTGTTCTCCTCATTTGGGCTAACCGGGATGGCTCTCCCTGTTGGGCCTTTCCGCTTGTATCTAATCTCGGCCACTTAGTAATGGCCCAAGTTATTACACCTCAAGAGAATCAAATACCTGATTGATTGAAGCTTCTCTTCTTTTTGTGAGATGCAAATTTGGGGGAAATCGACGTAGAACCAGGAAATTCGGGGAGGAATCGAGTGAAGGATTGAAATTGAAATTTCGAATTTGGATTGAATTCGTATGATTGAAGCTTCTCTTTGCAGCTGTTTTTCGCGACGGAGAAGATTCTTTTCCCTCTTTTTCTCTTTTCCCTCCCTCTTTTTCTCTTTTCCCTCTTTTTTTTTTTCTTTTAGACCATCATAACCCTCCCCTTACCAAAATCCACGCGCGTCCTGGGACATTGATGGACAAGATCCAACGGCTTAGATTGTTTCTTATTTCTGACTGTAAATTAACTTCTTACCGGATGCGGTATATATATATATATACAGGCGGGTTCAGTTGAGGTCCTTTGCTCCCGTGAGGTGTGAGGTCTTATACAGACCGTCAGATCTACGGAGATGGATGACCCAGATTAAAAGAATCACAAGCTCAAAAAAAAAAAAAAGGAAAGTCAAGGAGTCTTTTCTCATCAGAGATCAGACAAATGAAACTCACGCTCTCTTTCCTCATCACTTTCTCTCTCTTCAACCCACCCCCCCCCAAAATCTGCTCTTCAATTTCAATGGCGACGCATCAAAGTTCTACACCAATGCGAACGGATCAAGCGATGGATCAAAGTTCTACACCAATGGCGACAGAATCTGGTATGTCTTCTCTTCTTTGAACTCAGATTCTTCTTTTCTCAAATTTTAGTCGATTAGTTTTTCGAACAATTTAGATGATTTTTTGAATCATACTGGGAATTTTAGAATCATAAGATAGGAATATCGTGATAGTTGAAATTAGCATCATACTATTAATTTGTCGATATTTTTTTAATTTATGTCCGATTTTCGATTTTGTAATTGAATTTGCAATCATATACTGTATTGAATGTGGAATCACACTCGATTTTATTCGACGGAGTGTGTGATTTTATTCGACGGTGTATGTGATTCTATTCAGTGGAGTGTGTGATTCTATGCGTGATTTTATTAGTTTTGTGATTTTATTCGACGGTGTATGTGATTCTATTTAGTGGAGTGTGTGATTCTATGCGTGATTTTATTAGTTTTATGATTTTAAAGAGTTTGAAATTAGAATCAGACTTCGTCTGGAATAGAATTATATAGAGTTTGAATGATATAACGTGTGATTCTATTGAATTTTTTGCATGATTTTATGATGTTTTTTTTGTGATTTTGTTTCTGACTTCGTCCTTTGTGATTTAATTTGTTTCTACTGCAATTTCGATGGTGTCAGCTCTAATTGCATCTTCATCTTACGCGACTCTTCCGACCAGGGGCGAAGCTAGTAAGTGGCGAGGGGTGGCGGCCGCCACCCCGGCGGGGGAAGAAAATTTTGAAGTTTTATAGGCCGAATCCCTTTAAATATTTTTTTCATAATTTTTTAAATTATTCTTATACTTTTTTAAAATATAACTTTGGATAGTAGATAAGAGGATTTGAACTCATGACATAAGGACGGATCAACTATTCCTACCAACCAGTAGTCTACAGACATTTGATGCTACTTTTAAGCATGTTATTAATATATATTCTCATTTAGATTATTCATTTCTCTTTTGCCACAATCCTTATGTTTGTTCACGTTTACATCATAATTTTTTTTTTTTCTTGTTTCATAATTTGTTGAGCATGTACACTTCAATCAAGATCAAACTTATGTGATAGCATGGGGTGCAACGGCTACCACGAATTTTGTACTAAAATGTTACCCCAAATTTCTTGGTTTAGATTCGCCCCTGCCTTCGTTACGTTTCTTATTAATACAATTATATAGTATCAGTTTTTATTAAAAATAATGAACGATTCCTGAATTGTACGTTAGAAATACTGCGTATATAGTTATAATCCGCCACCCCAAGTTTTCAATCCTGGCTTCGCCCCTGCTTCCGACTCCCATTGCCATGCGTTGTGATTATATTTGTTTGTCTTTGTTGGGCGGGTGAATTTTTGATGCATATGAATTTCATGGAAAATAGAATCGCGTTTTCGTCTTGAATAAAATCATAAAGAGTTTCAATGAAATAAATTTGTGATTTTATTGAATTGTTTGCATGATTTTATGATGATTTTTTGTGATCTTGTTTCTGACTGTATAGGATGATGTCAACTCTAATAGCATCTTCATCTGACAACACTCGAAAATTGTTGTAGCTATGTGATTTTATCTTTGTGATTCTAGATGTTAGTCTTTGTGATTTTATTCAAGACGATGTGTGATTCTATTGGATGATGTCAACTCTAATAGCATCTTCAAACCTGATTTTATCGGATAGTGGTTTTGTGATTCTATTTGTTAGTGTGTGATTTTATTAGTTAGTCTTTGTGATTCTATTTGTTAGTGTGTGTGATTCTATTAGTTAATCTTTGTGATTCTATTTGTGTAGTCTCTATGATTTTCTTTTCTAATTGCAAAAGGTCGTTAGCTCAATGGTAGAGCCTTGTGCAATATGCACATTGGTGTGGGTTCGAGTCCCACACGGCCTAGTACCAGTTTTATGTGATTGTAAGATCCGAATCAGTTGTTACTTGTTAGATAATTAGAAAGTACTAGTGGAACTATACATATGCAATACAGTATATAGCTTGGTTTTTTTTTTGTTTGGGCAAGTTTGTGGGGCTGATGAGGTTGTAGCAATCCTGACCAATATATAGTGATTTCTCCGACGATTAAAAATGTGAATTTGTGCCTTTGGTTTTAGTGGATGACTGCAACCATCAGGTATGCTCCTGATTCGAAATAAAAAGGTCATAGGCTGTCTTATCATTCGAAATCGAGTTTTGGGTACTATTACTATTCATCAAACCTGATGGCCCTAATCCGATTGTCGGATTTCACAGATTAGAGCGAGCTGGTTTGAGAGTATAAGGGCTGATCGGCTATAGTATGCATTTAACTTCGTTGAACATTAAAGAAAACTGACTATAAGGTCTGACAGTCCTAAATATGTTATACGCCATGCAGTGTAGATAAAAGAATAAAGGTGTTTGTAACGTCTTCAAAGAAAATACAGTCTTGGTATTTTCTCTAGTTCTTTTATTGGTTACGATAAATAGAAGCTTGTTGTTTCTTCGCCTATGTGGGAATTGAACCCACACCTTGTGCCAATAGCACAATGCTCTACCATTTTGAGCTAATAGACATCATTGTAGTCGGTGTTACTGTATTGTGTATAAATATACATCACGAAACCTAATTTTCCACTTGCCCGATTTGCTCAATAACATTGCTGAATAACTTGACTAAATGGCAGGAGGATAAAGGGTCGACTTCTAAATGGTTGGCTTTGGCTTCCCAAAAAAAAAAAAAAAAAAAGGTTTCGTACTTTCTTCATAGGCTACCTAGATTGAACAAGAAGATCCTACAGCCTGTAGCATTCAAGGTTGTTCATAATACAGAGTCACAAAAGGGAGTCCAGTTTAGGAATGTCATTGCCAAAATATAATTCCTGTATGTCTACCTTGCTTTCATTTTAAACAACATCTATACAAATGATCCTAGAACTCCATAAAGTAAGACTATAGAGTTTAGGCACGCAGCAGATGATCAAACACCCTCGTATTCATACAAATGATCATTCTAATTTCCCCATATTTCTTCTGCAATTCCATGTCAAATTATTCCTCAAAAGGTCTGTAAAAGCAATTAGCTCATGGTAGAATTACACCATTAACATACCAATTAGCATGAATAACAGTAAAAATTGAAGGCATGACAGTAAAAAAAAAAAAAAAAAAAAAAAAAAAGGTATAGGACTATAGGCACATTCAGTCATCCTCAAATAGTCAAATTCTCATACAGTTGCGTACATTTGACGCACTTTGATCGTCAAATGCAATGCTTTTCAAAGCCACTTCATAGGTATCCTTTCTGCAACTCACTTTATCCCTCTCCTAAGTTCACAAAGCTCGGTTTACCAAAGCCAACCCAAAACCATACAAGATACTCAACAAAATCATACAAATATCCAACAAAATCACAGATTATGTCCAAGAAAACTCACACAAATTTCCAACAAAATCATACACATTATCCAACAAAATCACAAAACATATTCTAAAAAATCATACACATGTTCATCGTCATCTTCTTGCTCAGATTTGACTTCGTCGTCATCTATACCAATTTCTTCTTCGTTGACATCCTACTACACACAAAAATTATTGTCTTTTATACTTGCAAAAAACATCCGGAAAATAGAGTCATAACTTGTGGAAAATGCAATCATACTGTAGATTTTGTTCTTATTCCGAATGAACAACACGAAATCGATCATTTAAACATCAACACTAATAAACATCGCCATTGCCGGAGGCTCAGGTCGTCATCGCCGTCGCCGGAGCCTCGCCATCGCCGGCGATTAGAGAGACGGAGAGTGAAGACAATAACCAGAGAATTAACTGCAAACCTCAAAATTTATTTAAAGCAAAAATTATATCGAATTAAGCTAAAGTTAAAACTGAATCAAACTAAAATTACCGATTGAAAAAAGAGGTCGACGATGGCGAGGAGAAGACAGCGGCGCAGCGGCGGCGAAGAGAAATTGTCGCCGGAAAATGAAATTAATGAAATTAGGTTTTAGTACTAACAAAACAATCTAAACTGAAATCGAACAAATAAAAGCTTGAATAACACATAAAATCGAACAAATAAAAGCTTGAATAACACGACATATGCAGCAAAAGTTTGAAAAAAAACAAATCGAAAATTTAATCAACATAAATCTAAACCTAATAAGCATTAAAACACATCGAATCGAACAAATAAAGCTTGAGTAACACGAAAAATGAAGCAAAACTTCAAAAATTAAAGATTACCTTTAAAAAGCATAGGATGTGGCGGTTTTAGGTGAAAGAGAGCTGCGGCCGCACGGCGGATGCGAGAGCGGCGACGGCGGGAAAACACGGAGGAAGAGATCGCCGCCGGAGAGCACGAGAGAGGAGAGAGAAAATGTGGGAGTGAAAGCAGTATATCGAGACTGAGAAATGAGAAGAGAGAGAAACTAAGATGGGAGAGGGGGGGTTGTTTACGATGCAATTACTCAACTACCCTTTATGACGTGTGCTAGTGGTGAACTGTAAGATCTTCATGATCTAACGTATGACGTTAGACCTCACGCCTCACCTAAGGAGGAGACCTCACATGATCCTAATTTTATATATATGCATAATTAGGGAATGATTAAGAAATTCATAGGTAAAATTTCGTAAATTATCTTGATATAAACCGCGTAAAGAGACACATGGAACATATATTGGTTTTAAAGATTTGTTTACATATTATATGTATTTATACTAAGACATGAAACATTTTGGAAATTACGTATCAAATCAGATTTTTAGGTGAATTGCATATTCATTTACAAAGATTGCAAAGATTTTTATCTATATTTTCGGCTATGATTGATAATATTTTGTTTTTATGTAAATTCTTTTATATACGATGCTAATATATTAATTTCTTTTCAGTTAATATCTTCGCAGATTGTGATTATATTCACAGATTTGATATCTTATTGCTATATCTTTTCCTTTTCTAGCTAGGATTTTTTAAATTAAAAATTCACCTATTGATTTTACGTGGAAATCGAGATTTTTTAATAATTTCTATTTCTAAAAAATTCCGTTTTTTCAAACATATGGATTCATTGAAATATTTACGGAATATGGGTTGCTTTTTAAAGATTTCTTCCTAGCTTACCCGTGATTTTAAATACATAAAAAACAAAATATTTAATTTAATTATGGATAATGACAATTGTTATAAATCTTTAGGAATATTATGATTCCATTTTTTTACGTGAAATCTGAAAAATTTGAATTATTTTTTTACGGAAATGATTCCAATTAGTTGCTTTTTTCAGATGAGGAATAATGGATCATACAATTTATTTATATTTTTTAATTTAATGATAAATTAAATAATACTCTTGTGGAAAGGGAAGATACTATTTCTTAAGATTTCGTGTTGAACAATTTTATTGCCAGCGACTTATTCATGAATTATACATATTTTTTATTCTTGTTTTCATCATAATATCGATTTTTTTTAGGAAAGTTTATTTTTTTTCAGATTATATTGTAGATTGTAGATTCTTGAAGAATTTCGATACGGATTTATTTTCGTGAATTATACATATACACCGTATATTTTTTATACATCACGGTCACTATTGATTTTTTTAGGAAAGTTTATATTTTTTCTAAAATTATATTGTACATTCTTGAGGATATTTTTAGCTTAATTATGGGGTGGAATAGCCGCTGTTTATTTTATGAGCTCAATTATTGCCTATTTTAAAGTCCAATTTTTTCCTTACTTATAGCTGAAGATACATGTATCATATAATTGCTTTTATTATAATCAGCCGAAAATCTCTTAATGAAAATGTCGAAAAAAGTATATGATACTTACAGATTTTAAAAGATTATGTTTCCTTGTTTTTATTATTTCCGATTTTTAAGTTATATTTTTTCTGATTTTAGCGGTAATAAGTGCATAATTATGGTATATATAGCAACAATATATGTATCAGTACTATGATTACCGTGTGTATTGTTAGCGTGTGTCTTGCTTAAGTACGCGTGTGTCTTGCTTAAGTGCGCGTGTGTCTTGCGTAAGCATGTGAGTGGTATTTATGGAACATTTCGTTTGACATCATCGTCATACGTGGACGTTCTAAGAAATGCTCAAAATCACGGCTATTAATAAAATATATATATATATATATATATATTGATGAGCCACGAGATACCAATCTCCAAATCTTCAACTATCAAGTATTCCAAACCGCAATCCACCCAATCTCAATAGAGCTTAAAATTCACTCTATAACAACAATCCATCCATATCTCAATCACTCTACAACATTACTCCAAATTACAACTAACAATGGAGTTCTCTAACTTTTCCAAGTTCAAAATTTCCATACTAAAACATACCAACTACTCTATTCTAACATTTCTAACTTAAAGAGAGTGTAAGTATTTAAAGAAATCAAATTAGATTTGAACACTTACAAGCAAACCAAAGTATCTAGAAATCTTCATCTTCTTCTTCATCTCCATCCACAAAGACAAATGTAGTCCAAAGATCTCTTATTTCATCCACTTGTTCATCCGTAAATTGTTTGCAACTTTTCACAACATACTAAAACAACAAAATGAATTTAGATTACCAAATTTTACCCATTTATAAATAACAAGATATATGTTTTGACATTTACCATAATAGGAATAGTTGTAACTTTCTTTTGGATTATCTCAAATATGTAACGGCAAACATAATATCCACAATCTTGACTTCCTAATGGTTGACGGGGACACTGCAAAAAACAAATAAAAAATAAATTAGCTAAAATTCGAACGTATAAATAGGATATCAAAATTATATTTAATAAAAACAAAAGTCCAAACGTACCATTATAGTATGCCATTTCACAAGCGTCGAATTCTTACTATACTTGCTTAGAGGATCCAAAGTCTTGATCCTCGTGACGGCGCTAGCAAAATAAAACCGAAATTCCAATATATAAGATATAATTAACTAGTAATGAGTTCAAAGAAAATAACTTATATAATATACACATACTCTTGTATTTGATTAAGAAGAAATTCGGGTGGTTTCTTGGTCCCTGTTAATGGATCTAACCAATACCCCGTTCCCGACGGTGGATGAATCACAGCTAACATGTAATGTAAACTACACATTATCAAACAAATATAAGTTATGAAATATAAAAAAAAAAAAAATTGTACAAGAATTTGTAAAACTAGTTACCGTTCATTATAAGGTGCAAAAAATATTTTTTGCTCGTGTGGACATGTTGTACAAGCAAAAGCACTAAAAACATAATTCCCACGATCATCCTCATCATCAACCGGTGTTAGAGGAGACAAAAATGTCGGGCATAAAAAACCATACAAACTATCTACACGGCTCTTTCCACACAACTTTCTCAAATACCTATTACATAAAAAAAAAACTAGTGTTACATGTATGAATTAAGCAATATATGATGGTATCTAAACTAGAATTATTATTTTACTTAAACAAAGGTTATTAGTGACTTACAAGATAAATGTTGTAATGTGAGTAGATTGAATTTGGCATTGATAACACCATTGCTCTATCTCGATCTTCCGGTGTCACAAACAAGTCTTGCATATTATGGAGCACATGCTTGGGAACATGCAAACTTTTTCCCGATTTTCCGGATTTCTCCATCTTTCGACCTTTCTTATAAAGCCAATTCATCAACAAAGTTCTTCTCATCTTCATTTTATCTTCCGCCGTTATGGCTTTATAAGAGGAAGTGGAAGTTGATGTAGGGGTCAAAGTGTTGGTTGGTGGTGTGTTGTTCTTATTTGTAGAGTTGTCTATGTCATTCTAAGTGATCAAACAACATAGAACACTTGTTAGAATGTGAATATAAATCAACAACAATATGATAATTTCAATTATGAAATATAAGTTACCGTATTGGGCAATAGAAATATAAAAGGAGATGGCCACAACACATAACCACCAACGGCTGATGTGGTGTGATGATGGTGCGTTAATCCGCATGTTTTAGGCGTCTTGGGGTGTGTTTGAGCATTGTTTTATCGTAATTCGTGGACCACACCATTAGTAGTAGTTTTGGAGCTTATACGTGGGTTTTAAGAGGATTTTATTGCTCCGGACTTTTTGGTAGGCCGTGGACGGAATTGGAGTACCGAGCCTTGATTCGGATCGTGATTCATGGAGAAGACGGCTCGGTTGCGTAGCGGATTCACGCGGAAGCTCGAGATTAGGAGCGGAGAAGAAGAAGAGGAATTCGATTTCCTCGACCCGAGAGGTGCTTCCTCGAGTCTAGGATTCACACGCTCGACTCGAGGAACACTTCTCTCGAGTCGAGAATTATCTCACTCGACTCGAGAATCCTTTTCTCGAGTCGAGAATTCCGTCGCTCGACTCGAGGATTTCTCTCCTCGAGTCGAGAATATTAGCTTCCGGGAAATTTCCGAGAATAATAGCTTAAGAAATATCTATTTCGTCTTGTAGTATCTTTTGTATTTATCTTTAATAAAAGGGGCATGAAACCCCTCCCTAGTGATCATCACCTTTCATAATATTTTTCATCTAGTTTTCATTTTAGAGAGAGAAATTCAAGGAGAACTAATATTTTTATTATGAATTTCATCTCAAATATTATTGTAATAATTAGTATGGGAGGCTAATCCCCCTCCTAGACTCTTGGTGTAATCAATTCTTCATCCTATGTATTAGTAAGTGTTTTTCTCTCTATTTTACCTTTATTTTCATTATAATTAATTCCTTGTTCTTTAATGCATGATTTATCCTTTATTTTCTTTAATTGGTTAATTGGATTGATTTGGGTACTTCATATGCTTGGTTGATAATTGATGGTCATTGATTATTAGCCTAAAAGGAAGCAACTTTCACATGTTTAGTGTATGGTTATGACTAACTTGTGATTGGGGAATTAATTAGGCAACTAATAGATTAGATTTGATTAGTGTCGCGGTTGCGGTTGCGGCTAATTAGATACTAATTTGGGTTGTTCTCAATCTTTTATTAGTCCTTGCTCTTCATGCCTTTGGTTGTGATTTGTTTGAGTGGTCACTAGACAAATTAGGACTAAAAGGTGGTCATTTGATAGGATTTAACGACAATCTTTGTGTCAACGGCCGAAGAGAGAAAACAAGCTTCTGGGGTCGGAACTGGCAATTTGGCATTTGGCACCAAATCTTTCGAGATACTCACTCTACTATAACCGGGAGGTACAATGTTATTGTGTAGAACGATTACTTCCAAAGTGCCCGGCACATATACTTCTCCTAAAGCTACTATCTCTTGTGCATTACTAGGAAGTGACATTTGACGCTTATGCCAACCCTGCATTAATAAAGCAATAATGAAAGTTTTTGGTGTAACTATATATCACAATTCCTAAATATACTTCATTTTTATATAAAAAATTGTATAACAACTATATTAGATACCTGAACCGGCCCCTCTATTGTATGTTGAATTGATGAGGTTGACGTTTGAGGGATATCACGACCCTGTCTTGCAGATGAATGGGTAGCAGGAGGGTCACGATCTTCATTTAAACTCACTGCTTTTCCCCTTCTTAACACATTAGAATCCTTAGACACTCTATCCTCTTCGTTGTCTTCCCTTGCTTGCGAATCGTTACTCTTCATCATGCTCATGAATGTTTTCATATCTTCTTGACTTGGAGTTTCGCCGGCTACGAAATTCCAAAACATTTGACTCATCTTGATCATTTGGGATTGCATTGTTCGCACCGTATTCTCTAACTTTACCTCGGACATCTTCTTCGTAGATCGACCAAAAACATTAGAAATATTCACCATGTTGGTTACACCAAGAACACGACCCGGGTGCTCCTCTTTGCCGATTGCACAGGATAATATATCGTCTCGTCCTTGTGGAACAAATGTTACTTCTTTCACGGCTTCTTCCAACACCCCCTAAAAATGAAATAAAAAGTTAATTAGTTAACTTAAATTTACATGTAAAATGAATTATTAAAATTACTATGAATTATTAAAATTACTATGTGAAATGATTTAAAATAATTACAATTTCTTTCACCACTTCCTCGTCATACTCGGTCATTGCACCTTTCTTAGATTTATGCCCTCTTAACCAAGTCACATGACGTGGTACTTCTTTGATTTGCACACCTTTAGAGGCATATTCCTCAATCTAATACATTTTTGTGTTAGTAAAAATATACGATTACTATTGAATTATTAATAATAGAAAAAAGTAAAGAGGTGTATATTTACTTGCAATTTCTTCGTTGATGCCAATATATCCTTTCCGAGAGCCGAATTATTTAGTCTTCCTTTTTGTCGCATTCTCTTTCCCGTCTTTGCTAAATGACTAATAATCCTGGAAAAAAAAAGTTAGATCATCCATTAAAACTAAAGTTTAAATAGAATTATAAAATTATATGTAAACTTAATAGAAACTTTGTATCTTTCAAATGATATTCTATAAAAGCATCCCATTGATCTTGAGTGATTTGTGGATACACGCCCGGCGGCTTCCTTACAACTGACTTTTCCTTGGTCTCCTCGTTTATCACATACATATACTTAAGATGAAGCTTGGTCTTCCAATTTCTCCATCTTTCCCCGGCTATCCTTAACACCCAAGATCCTCTACGATCGGGATGAACATAAAATGCACCCTTCCAACACAACGAAACACATAAAAACCACATAAAGGAGGAGATAACTTTTAGATAAAATACAATACATATGATATAAGTTGAATATTAAATCTAACCTCAATATCGTGTAAGACACATTCCCTTGTGGCTTCGTCAAGCTTCTTCCACTCTCTCAAAGTGATGGGCACATGTGCACGTGCGGTGGCACCTCTCCAACTACTAAACTTGGAACGATGTTCGCCAATCGAATTTAACAACCCGTCCGTGCTCCACTTTAGCAGAAAAGGAGTACCATTTTGTAATGCTTTGGCACATATGCCACTACGTCAAATTCGGGCTTCAAGAACCAGTATAAGAGCGGATTTTTTTAAAACCGATCTCTTATATCTAAGAGAACGGGTCTTTTAGAACCCGTTCTGAAACCTATTTCCAAAAAAAAGAGAAATTAATATTATATACATAAGAGAACGGTTTCTCTAAAAACCGTTCTAAAAGATGTGGTTTGTTCTAGAACCAAACCTTTAAGAACGGTTTTCTTAAAAACCGTTCTAAAAGGTCCACCTAAGAGAACTGTTGTTTCAAAAACCGTTCTAAAACCCCCCCCAAAAAAAATCCGAAAAAAAAAGAAATTAAGTATCCCTCACCCTCGTGAAATCCGCCCCCCATTATAATCCACACCCTCTCTCATTCTCATCTTTTTTTTATCTCTCAGAATAACTCTTTCTCTCTCATTCTCATCTTTACCCACACAAAAAATTCACCCTTTCATCACTTGTCCCCGATCTCTGTCTTCATAATCCGACTCTAACGCTGAGATCCGCCGCAAAGATGTCGTCTCTCTGATCCCCGGTCGCTCTTAGGTAAACCTTTTGTGATAATTTTTGTTTTTTTTCCTTCTATTTTTGCCTAATCATACATATATGCATAAGAAATTAGTTTTTTTGTGAAGTTTCGCCGCTCATCTTCTTTTATTTTAGATCTTATTTGGAGATTTTGTTTTCAGATCTCCTTTTTAAATCTAATGCCCTTATAATTTTGTGAGTAATTTCTCTATTTTTCGAGTCTAATTATCAATTCGTTTTTGGGAATATATGTTAAATATTTTCCTTTTGTGAGAAATTGTCTAATTTATTTATGTTTCTTTTTAATTCCTCTAACTTTCAAGTTCTAATTTATTTGTGTTTCAATTAATTCATTTGTACATATTTTTTTCTAGATCTGGTTTCGGATGATTTGAAATTAACGGTGAAAGAAGATAGATCGAGGAAGGAGGAAGCCACATCGACGACGAAATAAAGTTTCGAAACAAGAAGTATATGAGTAAAGGTTCAACATAGTTTTAGATCTACGATTACTTTCCAAAAAATTTCATCTGTAACTTTTTTCACACTACTACAAAAATGACCAAATGCAACACTTCTAATGTAACGGTGTATAGATAGGTGTTACATTTGCTTACCTATTGCAACAGTTTCCTATCTATAGCTCTAAGGAAGTGTCTATTGCAACGTCTAATGTAACGGTCTATAGATAGGCGTTGCATTTGACATTTTCCGTTGCCTTAACTAAGCTAATGCAACGCTACATACTTTAATATAAAAAAAAAAAAAAAAAAAATTTGGGCGCGACAACAGAAAATTTCCCCCCAAAATTACACTCACACAAACCCTAACTCAAACTTCATTACTCCCACGCATACTCTCAGCTCAAAACTCGACAAAAATCAACAAAAATCATGCCATACTCTCAAATTTCTCAATTCCTTATCGTCCTTATTTGATCTCAACTGCACTACTCCCACGCATCAAGTTTTGAGTTTGAACGATTTTGGTCAAATTGATTTGGGTAAGAAATTGAAGTATTTGGGCAAAATCAATTTGAGTCTTTTGAGTAAGTATTTATGAGTTTTCTTAGTCATTCTGGGTTCATGTTTTTGATGTTTTGCCCAATTTTTATGAAATTTTTAGCACCAATTTAATTCAATATGAATTGGGTATTCATAATTTGTCCTATTTCCGAATTGGGTACTCATAAATAGAAGTATGTGTTTTGTATGACATAGCAACTCAGTTTGAAGGTTTGGAGGACTTGTAATGATTTTAAGAAATTCGAGATATTGATTTTGTAAACCAAACACGTATTTTACCTGCAATGGATTTTTTTTTAGTTCACATGAATTGATGTACTTAATGATAGAAGGTAGATGATAAGAGGAATTATATGATGAAGGCTCAAAGAGTAATAGAGAGTTCATTGCAGTGAGGGGATATAGGGATTTATAGAGCTCAGGTGAAACTAATTAAAGCCCCAAAACACTATATTCCACATCGTTCTGCTCCTCCAATTATTCGACCCTGGCAACCGCTACATTTCCATCTGTGTTTGAGTCTGGCATCTGACCATATTTTGGTCCACATTGTCTAAACGTTCTCTCTTTTAGACACTTCACACTAAATTAGTAAAAATGGGTTATGGATGTCTCACTTTTTAGCTGACATAGAACTGACCTTTGGCTTATAAAAAAACCCAAAATGTTGCTGGCCCATACTCAAGCAACTAGAACAAGATTATCTCTCATTCGAAAATCTGCATTATCAAGTGCACAACTTCTTTCTTGCAGTCATCATAAGTTTCAGCTCAAGCTGACTCATGCAGCCCATGATATGTCAAATTAAAGCTACAGATCTTAGCTTCAATCTGAAAAAAGAATCAATCCAAAATTCATTATGCTTTGAGAGATACAGACCTCTGAGTGACATCAGGTCAGTCCACTCCTCTATTCAGCAGCACCGAGTTTGAGCCTTTATCAAATCTTCCTCACAGATTCAATGGAGTCCCTAAAGGTGTCATTGGAAAGCTTGAACAATGAACTTTCCAAAAATATATAAAACATAGCTATAAATCTTCTACCCCAAAAGATATGAAGCGTTAAAGTTGCATAAATTTAATGTCACTGTTTTGCATAAATAATGCATCACCAATGGTCTCAATGAAAATGCAATTTTCTACTCCATTTTGAGCAGAATTTTGTTAGCATCCGATAATGGTTTCAATAATGTATTAGTGAACCACTTTCACTACCAGACTTCAGTTGGAGAATGTACAACAAGTAAAGATTGATGCGCAGGTACAAGAACATTAGAGACCAAAGTTTGCGCATTCAGATACAAGAGCCTCTTAACAGGTTCAAACGAAGTTCATTTCGTATATGGGATACCATTTTTGAAACCTAAGAAATTAGTAAGTAATGGTTTTCGAATCAATTGCAAAAGATTTGTCGATTGCTCACAATTTAATATTGAAATCGAACTAACAACAACGATAGTTCATCAGAATCTACAGATTACATGCCATGACTTTGAGGGCTTATATTTCCTTCTATAAATAATGGAATTGGGTGAAATTTGTGTTCAAAGTGAATTTTATGATGACAAATTTCTAATGGTAGCAATTAGGACGTCATCAGACGACATTTGCTAAGTCTAAAAGCCGTTTTCCGCATTGGGTCAGAAACATTGCTGTCCAAAAAAACGTGAAACCTCAAAACAGAAATTGTAGTGCAATGTTTGAATTGTAGATGTTGTTATGGCAATAGGCCAAAAACACCAGCAATTAGTAATGATCTTTCAGAATGCAATAGGCTTCTTATGGCAATATGGCAAGAATGACAAAAGTAAATGCAAAAAGTTTACTCTCGTCTGAGTTTTTGATTTCATAGCATACTCTTTTCGCCATAATTTTACCACCGTGAGCTACTGGTTATATTTTTGTTTTGGCTAGTGCTTGCTGGTGTTTTTGACTTCTCTCGCGGCTCTTCAATTGGTGTTTCTAAGACTACTCTCTTTTGCTGGTGGTTCTAGATGACAACTCAAGGGCCCCGTCTTAATGTTTCTAGACATTTGAGTATCAAAACATCATTGTTGTTAGTTCATGTTTATGGTTAATAGCTAATACTTTAAATTTGTGCTTTAATTTTGTTGGTATTGTGCTTTATATGTGATGTTCTTGTGTGCTTTATATATGTTGGTTACATTGAAATTATGAATCGATTGTTTCGTCACTTTGATTTATAAGTCTTATACAATATGTAAAATTTTTTTATTTTTTTTTTCAACTACTTTAGGCAATGGAAAACTCAAGTAATGAGTGGTTTCATTTTCCTAAATGGTCTTATGAATATGAAAACGGATTAGATGTATACCTTGAGAAGAAATTTGCAACTGAAGCTCACGGAGATCAAATTGCATGCCCTTGTAAACAATGTGATAAGCGTTATTGGTTTTGTAGAAATGTGGTCAAAGAGCATCTGATTTGTATGGGCTTTGGTTTAAGAGAGGGAGCACAAGCACAGCTAATCAGGTTCAATACTTTTCTCTCTATCTTTTAAACTCTTTTGCTCTTTCTGTATATCCCACTCTCTCACTCTATCTCTCTCTCTTGGTATCAATCGGCTGACTTTATGACGCTTCTATGGTATGAAAACTAAATTTACTACCAGAAGAGAATGAATGGAGTTAGAGAATATGACTTGGTTGAACTAGATTAGTAGCCTGGTTATCAAAGACATTATGACTTGGTTGCTCTCTTTGTTCCTCTTTGTCATCAGAGGATCTTTTATAGAGGGCCAATCTTGTTGTTTGTTTACCATCAACATGCGTTTATTGTTGCATTGACACTTGAAAAACAAGTGATGATCCTGGCTACTCTTTGAACTTGAAACTTGTTCGTTTTATGTAAATTTTGTGAAGTAGTGTTGGCATGGATATGGTTGGTGAAGTGTACAGCATGGTGGGAGTAGTGGTGGTTGTAGAGATTGCTATGCAGGTTTTTATGATATGGTGGTATGATTTATCTAGATGTGTATTTTACGGGGAGGTCATGGCGAATTTTCTGTAGAAACGCAACATATATAGGGAGATTATGTCCCTTAGTTTGCAATTTTAGGGTTGATAGTGTATGTATCAATTGCCTCGTCATTATGTCATTCACAAAAGTAATATTATTTGTTTTGCAAAATTTGATATTATTGTTGCTATTTTGCTTCTCAATGTTTGTAGATGGTTGAGGATCGCAACGAAGATGGTGCTTTATTGGAGTAGTGCGGAAAGACTTTAAGCAAAGCTCTAAGCTAGCTAGCCAATGAAATTTTGTAAATCTAATTTTTTGGATAAGAAACGATTATCACATGTGCTAGCAATTTGTTTTGGCTTATGAACTCGGCACATACATTTTAGATAGTTTGATTGGATTTTGTAATCAAAGCGCTATTTATTAATTAATTATAAGCTATCAAATTAATTAGTTTAATATTATTCTTACTTTTCTTATTATATACGTACGGTAAATGTCATTAATAATAATAATAATAATAATAATAATAATAATAATAATAATAATAATAATAATAATAATAATAATAATAATAATAATAATAATAATAATAATGCCACTGCATATATAGTTGGGCGTTGCATTAGTGTGCCTTTCAATGCAATTGAAAGCAAGTGCGTTGCCTTAGTTTCATTAGCTTTACATTATACCTATTGTAACATTACTATGAGCTAAGGCAACGCTTATATGATTCAAATCCATAAGCGTTACATTAGACCCAAAATTGCGTTACCTTAGACCTAACGCAGCGCGGGTAATTGCAGCGCCTCTTTGCGTCACCATAGGTCTAATGTAACAGTTTTTTGGGTCTAATGTAACGATTTTAGGGTGTTGCAATATGTCATTAATTTAGTAGTGTCACTTTTGATTTGTTTCTTTTGTAATAAACATTATTTTTAATTTTACTACAAGTTACTTAGCTTATCGTGCAAGATGTTCAGATTTAATGTTATTGTCTCAAGTTTTTGTTGTTTATTTTGGGCCAGTTTACATTGAATCAGTGTGCAAGTATTTTAATTTTTTTTTTTTAAAATACGTACATACAAGAACGGTTCTCTAAAGAACCGTACTCTAATCTAAACCACCAAACAGAACGGTTTTACAGAAAACCGTTTTTAATGACCTTTTAGAACGGTTTTTATTGGAACCGTTCTCATAGCCTTTAGGAACGGTTGCAACCGTTCTGTTAGCCTTTAAGTACCGTCGTCTAGAGAACGGTTCTACAACCGTTCTGCTTAGCTTTAGAGGAACCATTCTTGAATGCCATTTTTGACGTAGTGTGCGTAGTAAGGTTTGACCTCTTTCACTATCGGAATCGGAATTGTCATCACCGCCATTCTTTGACTTTTTTCTTCTTCGAGTAGACATTATCCAACCTACATACACAAAATATAAACATGATTATTCATAAGTATCAAAAGACAAAGAGTGAGATAAATAAAATAAAATAAATATAATAAGTACAAGTAAATACTAAACATAAGTAATACAAGGGGCTGCATCCGGTCAGAAGTAAACTTATGTCAGAAGGTCAGAAATAATCTGAGCCACACATTTAATCCTAGATCAATGGTCAAGATTAAATCAAATAAACAAAAAGAAAAAAAGAAAAAACCTACTCCCCTTCCATTTCCTCTCTCCTCCCCCAATCCCCCCACCCCTCCGACCACCCAAGCCCCACCGGAGGCCGTCGCCAACCACCACCATAGACGACGGAGATACTGCCACCGTGATCGCGAGGCTTCGGCGACCGCCACTCCGCCCACACACGACGCCCCGGCCCCTCCTTCTCCCCCATTATCTCCTTCACCAACTTTCCGATCTCCCTTGTCATCCTTATTTGCGGCGATTATGGTGGTGAATGAGGTCGGCGACTTAGGGCGAGGGTTGGGGGACGGTGTTTGAGCTGCAACGATTGACGATATTGGCTGGGGAAGGGAATGAAAGAGGAGAGAGAAAATGAGAAAAAAGGGGCGTGGAGAACGATGGAGGAGGTGGCGCGGGGAGATTGATGCCGACGTGGGGTCGCCTGACCGGCGCGAGTCGGGTGGTGGTGGTGTCGTCGCCTTAGGTGGTGGTAGGTGAAGTGGCCGGCGGTGGTTAGGTGGTTCGTGGTGGTGGTGGTGGGTGGGAATGGGAGAAGAGAGAAAAAAAAAATGTTCATTATTCTGATTTTTTTTTTAATTGTATTTTCTGTTTTTTTTTTTTATTAAAGTTATTTGAGTTATTAAAGTTATCGGAGTTAAGTCGGGGTTACATTTTTATAGTTATTGGAGTTATTACAGTTATTGGAGTTATCAAAGTTATTGGAGTTAAGTCGGGGTTACGTGTTTTATAGTTATTGGAGTTATATTAAAAAACGTGTTTTAGTTGTTGAAGTTATTGGAGTTAAGTTGAAGTTACGTATTTTAGTTAAATATTGTTAAGTTAGAGTTGTAAAGTTATTGGAGTTATGCACTATAGTTACTGGAGTTACGGAGCAACTAAAGTTATGAGAGTTAGTGGATTATCAAGATGTGTGGCTGAGATTACTTCTGACCTTCTGACATAACTTTACTTCTGACCTGATACAATTCCAGTAATACAAATAAAATAAAGAGGAACTTGTGCAAGTAATGAAAATTATAAGTACACATAAAACTAAATTTTCAAGCTTCTAGATAGGCGACTTACGTTGGTTCGAGAACGTTTTTTAGTTACTTATGAAGATGAAGCTCCATTTGTATCATCTTGCACCCAAACTCCCTCATCATGATCGTCTCTAACATATGATAAAGAATTATCATCGTTTTCTATCTCATCATTACATGAAGTCGGAGCACCCAAACCTTCGAGAATCTCATCTTCAACATAATAATCAAACTTATGTCTAGGTCGAGCGGATAAAACAATTGACCATTTCTTATCCAAATGGTCAGTAACATAAAAAACTTGTTTCGCTTGGCTTGCGAACATGAACGGATCATTTTTATGTGAAACCTTATCAAAGTTAACCAAAGTGAAATCCAACTCATCTCTTCTAACACCATTGTTATTGTCAACCCACTTGCATTTAAAAATGGGAATCTGAAGAGTTTGGTAATACAATTCCCAAATCTCTTCAATTTGCCCATAGTAAATCATTCCTTTTTCAATTGGATTGTTATCCGTAGCACTTGCAAATTGAAATGAAACGGCCTCAACACAAACTCCACTATTTTGCATAGTGCTTCTTGAATCTTGTTCTTTGGTATAGAATGTATATCCACCAATTGCATATCCACTGTAAGAGGAAACTTGTAGAGATGGACCAAAATAAAGAATCCTCACATGTTCAGAGAATTTAATGATCGGTTGACTTACCACTTGATTCTTCAACCAAGTGTCAAATCTCTTTTTGTTCTCATTCTCAATCCACATGCCACTCTTATTTCTATGCACATTTCTCAAAAAAAAATTATGCTCCACAATGTAAGATTCGACAGCATCATCATTGTAAAGAACATATGAGTGAACTGAATCCATTTCTTCAGTACTGAGTTGGATAATCTTGTGACCCCTAACACCCTTGCCTTCCATTTTGTAGGCATGACGTGGTTTAGGAAGACCAGCACGCTCATCATTAGAGAGAAATTCATAACAAAAAGCAAGAGCCTCTTCTATGATATAACGCTCGGCTATACAACCTTCGGGATGAGATCTATTTGTCACATACTCCTTGTAGATTTTCATGCATCTTTCATACGGATATTGATATCTCAAAAAGATAGGTCCGCATTCTTTGATCTCTCTTACCAAATGAACCGGCAAATGGACCATGATATCGAAAAAAGAAACAGAAAAATACATCTCTAACTGACATAATGTGAAAATAAGCCCTTCCTCCAAATTGTCCAACTCAACTGGATCAATCTCCTTGCTACAAATGACATTAAAGAATAAACACACCTTTGTAATAGCATATCGTACCTTTTTTGGTAAAATTGAATGATTAGCTACGAGCAAAAGTTGTTGCATGAGTATATGACAATCATGAGACTTCAATCCCACAAGTTTCAAATCCTTCATAGACACACGATTGCTAATGTCTGAAGAATATGCTTCCGGAACCTTTATTCCGTTAAGACACTCACAAAATTGTGTTTTCTCATTTTTAGAGAGCGTGTGAGCGGTGGGGGGTAAACGGGTTCGTGTGCCTACTTTTTGCGGGAACAACTCTGCTCTAAGTTTAAATTTATCGAACTTATATTTTGTTCACAGTGTCTTTTGTCTTGCCTGGAATATCCAACAATGTGTCAACAAGAGAATCACAAAAATTCTTCTCTATATGCATGAGATCAAGAGAATGTCTAACTGTTAATTATTTCCAATAAGGAAGATAAAAAAATATAGATCTTTTCTTGTAACCTTTGGATGAAAGTTTATAACCACATTTCTTGCCGTATGTGATTTGCAAATCCTTGACTTTCTCATACACTTGGGCACCCGTCAAAATCGTTGGACACAAACGCAATTCTGATTCTCCATTGAAAGTCTTTCTTAGTCTACGATAAGGGTGGTTGAATGGCAAGAATCTACGATGATCAAGATAGACATTCTTGTGAGAATTATTAAGATAGAGAGTAGTTGCATCTTCTTCACATATCGGACATGCATTATCTCCTCAAACACTATATCCGGACAAGTTGCCATAGACAGGAAAATCTTGGCTAGTGTTGAACAACATAGCACGTAGGTTGAATTTACGACCAACATGAGCATCAAAGACTTGTACTCCTTCATCCAACAACAATTTTAAATCATCAAGAAGGGGAGCCAAATAAACATCTATGTCGTTACCCGGTTGTCGTGGGCCAGAAATCAATAAAGAAAACATCATGTATTTTCTCTTCATGCACAACTCCAGAGGCAAATTATAAGTAATCAATATAACAGGCCATGTACTATGTGCATTACTCATATTCCCGAAAGGGTTCATTCCATCTGTTGATAATGCAAGCCGCAAATTTCTTGGTTCTTTGCTAAAATCACGGTTGTTGGCATCAAAAAGTCTCCAATGAGAAGCATCGGCCGAATGCCTCAACTTGCCATCATGAACTCTATCTTTACCAGATTTATGCCATGTCAACAATTCCGCGTCCTTTGGGTTGGCAAAGAGTCTTCTCAATCTTGGTATTATAGGAAAGTACCACAAAACCTTAGCCGGAACGCCCTTTCTATTCTCCTTGTATCGAGAGGTACCGCAAATAAAACAAACAACATCATTTTCATAATCTCTGCGATACAATATACAATCATTTGGACAAGCATGAATCTTTTGGTAGCCTAGACCCATTGAAGCTAACATTTTTTTGGCTTCATAAGTCCAAGTAGGGAGAGTATTACCACTTGGTAACATGTCATTCAACAACTCTAACAAACTAGTAAAACTCTTGTCACTCCAACCATTTGCCGCTTTTAAATTATACAACTTTAAAACGGCGGACAATCTAGTGTACTTTTCGCAATTTTCATACAACACCTCTTCATTTTCATTCAACAACTTCTCCATCATATTCGGGTCATCACCATTTACATCTGCATCAATTTCAACTTGATTCGGATCATCATTCCACTCTTCTCCACTACTCTCTCCACTAATCGCATCAATATTCTTGTCATCATCATCCTCACCAATATAGTCATCACCATCCTCTCCAATATAGTCATCAACATCCTCTCTAATATCTTCTTGGACAAATTCACTATTACTTTCACTATCCATGCCCAAGTCATGTATTGACTCCCCATGAAAAATCCATTTTGTATAAGTTGAAGCAAAAGCAATCTTAGCCAAATGAATTTTTACCGTATCAAGAAAGTGAAATCACATATTATAACAATTACAACACGGGCACCGCATACGCTTTAAGTCTTCACAATTTTTCTCGGCAAAATTTAGAAACTTTCGAAGCCCCTCCTCATAATCACGGTCACCTTGATTTGACATTGTTATCCATTTCCGATCCATGTCTATATTAACCAAAATTAGCAACAAATAATCCTAAACACAACCTAACAAAAGTAACCAATTATTCTAAAAAAAATCAAACACGCTAATTAAAACTACCAATTCAATAATATAAAATGTATTTGTTTTAATCTAACTAACTAAACCACTACTCCTACAATACAATATTCATAACCAAACAAAACACTTAAGAAAACGGTCAAATGCATAACCGGTGTCTTTGTCAACTATATATAAGTAGTACTCTATTCTACTCCCGACCACTAATGACAAATAGATACCAATTTCACCCAAATAAGAACAATTCACCATATCACGTAATCCGGCCAATATCACCATATGAATCTAATAAGAGCAATTCACGTAATAAAAGCAATTCACCATATCAATCTAATTACTCAAAACAAAATTAATTGAAAAATCAATAAGCACAAACCTTATGAAGTGGAAGATGCACCAAGAGGAAGAAGTGGGCGGCGGCAGTAGCAGAGCAAGAAGACGCGCTAGCGGCGGCGGTGACGGCCGCAATAGCGAGCAGCGACGGCAACCACGAGCAGCGGTGGTAACACGCAAGATTTGGGCAGCGACGACAATAGCGAGAAGCAACGAAAAATAGAGAACGCGTAATAGTGACAACAATGGTGACCGTAAGAGTCGCCGGCGACCACAACACGGCGGTAGTGATCGATTTTTTTTTTTTCTGGGTTTTCGCTCGGCGTTGAGGAAAAAGGGAGCAGTTGACGATGATGAATGGAGAAGTATCGAGAGGCGCTGTGTTAATTGATTCACTTTGCCGAAAAACAAAGGCTTTAGACACCGGTTATGGGCTTAGCCGATGTCATATATCCACCTTTGACAACGGTTTTTCCTACAACTGGTGTCAAAGGTGCTACAATATTTTTTTTCCTTTTCTTTCACACTCACGGCAATTTTCATTTTTTTTTTTTAATACGTATGACACCGGTTAACACAAAACCGGTGTCTTAAAGGTTTCTGACACCGGTGTTTGTCATGGTGTCATAAATAGCGGTGTCTATTTGGATTTTTGGCGTAGTGCTTCCCTGATGAAATCCATATTAAGTTCACTGATAGGAGACTCCTTACCAGGAAGATTTTTATAGAACCTGATGAATGCTGCAGCAATATCTTCAGGAGTGTTCCATTCCTTCCCATTTTCATGTGTGATTTTGACAATAATGCTCTGGTGTTTTCTCTCAGCAATTTTTGCATAGAAATACTTTGTACTGGTGTCAGCCATTTGAATATGAGTGATTTTGGCTCTTTGACAAAGCATGCTAATCTCAGCATTTTTCAGTTTGCAGTACATCTCTTTAACTTCATCTACCTCGGCCTGTAATGTAGAGTTCTAGAATCCTGAACTAAAGCTTCCTGAGTCTTCTCCAGCTTAGCTTTACACTCATTTACCCTCTTTAGTTAAGCTTGAGAAGGCTTTCTTGTTTAGGAGTGTAATAGAGTTCTTGGTCCTCTTTAATTTCTCAAATATCCTATCCAGAGGTCTCCCAAACACTCTTGATTCCAGGCTTTACTGACAGTAGCCTCATGCTCTTTGTGGTGTTTCGAGTTGTTCAGGAATCTGAACATTTTCCTTATATGAGGAGCCTCCATAATGATAACTAGAATTGGAGAATGATTAGACACTCCTTGGGGCAGGAATTCTGCTATTGAGTTTGCAAATTGGTTGATCCAAGATTGATTAACCAGAGCTCGATCTAATTTGGCCCAAATCCTATCTGGTTCCTCCTGATTGTTTGTCCAAGTTAACTCACAACCTCTGCTCTTCACATCAGTTAAGTTGCAGTCTGCCAAACGGGCATTAAACTCCTCCATATCTGTTTTTGAAGACTGCTTGCCTCCTTTCCTCTCATTACTTTCTCTCACCACATTAAAATCCCCCATTACAATCCAAGGAGTATTAACATCTGCCCAATTCCTCAAATCAGCCCATAGATATTTCCTTTCATTTGAATCATTACTTGCATAAATCATAGTAACCAGAATATCCTTATTAGAGTTGATATGACAAATCTTACAGTGCATAGCCTGACTTGTTATTAAGATGATATCCACCTTGACACTTGAGTTCCACACTAGCCAGATCCTTCCATTATAATGTGCAATGTGGTTTGTACTGACATTATAGTTGTTGAAAGATCTTCTCACAATATTATTCACCCTGTTGCTCTTAACTCTTGGTTCCAATAACCCAAGCATACTTATTTTGTGCTTCAATAGGAAGTTATTAGCGTCCTGTTGGTTAAGGACTTCATTGAGTCCCCTGGTATTCCAAGCTCCCACTGACATGATAATGGTGGCGGCCCTAGATTGACCTCCTCCCCTAAAAAATGCTTCAACCCTTTATTGGCCTCTTCCCCTTCCTCCATCAACACTGAAAAGCTATTACTCAAGATTGTTGGACTGATTTTATCTCCTGGTTGCTGGCCTGTTTTCCTCAGACTTTTTTGCTTCCTATAGCCTAGATCATCCACTCCCACCTCAACTAGTGACATTGGTGGTGTGAAATGTTCATGAATTTCCTCCATCACAACCTGATCTTGTTCTTTTCCCACATTAATGTCTGATAACTTCTCCTACTGCACTACCTTAGGCTCAGCTGTCTCAACTACCTTAGTCTTTAGCTTGTATACCATGGTAATTTTAGCTGCAGGTTTGGGTTTATTTAGCTTGCAATGCTGAGTTTGATGTCCATGCTTGCTGCAAGTTTTGCAGAAATGCGGAACCCATTCATACTATATCCTTTGGGTAATTTGCCCACTATGAGAAGTATTGATTATCACATTAACCGACAGCTCCTTAGATACATCTACTTCCACCAAAATTCGAGCAAATGTGAGTCTCGTCTGACTGGTTTGGTAAACTGAAAGATTTGATGTTACATTTTAGGTATTAATAAAATTTAAAAGATTTGATTCCGGTTTGTAAGATTTGGTTATATATTTTTTTACCCGTTTTTTAAGGATAAATATATTTAGATCCAAATATGGCACAAGATTATATTTTCCAAAAATAATTATGGAGAATGTCATATTTGCTACAGATTTAGTTATGGAAACTATTATTTATTCAGGACATTTTACTGCCTAAATTAGGGGATGTTAAATATTTGATCTCTTAATTTATTTATTGAAAATTTTGTTTCCGTTTTAATTAATACGGCCGGAAATTGTTTTGGAAATTATTTGATTTATCCAATATAATTTTGGAATAATATTTATATTGCAACTTTTTTTATGGTATAAATTGGACGGATGATGTCATCGGTGACATGGCGCTGATGTCAAATCTGATGTGGACGGCCTAAAATGCTTCTAAATCTACCGCTATTGTATTTATACTAGTTTGATACCCGTGCAAAATTGCACGGGTCGCCATTTATACGGTGTGTACAAAACCGTTAAAAAGCAATTGTTTGAGACTCGACAAACTGATAATTATGTTATTAATAATTTTTTAGGAAAAAAATACGTATATCTGGTCTTGAATTATAAAAGGATAAAGAGAAAAAGAAAATTATACAATAAAATACAACACCACCATAATAGGACAAAGAGAAAGTGATAATACAATTTGGCTTACCAAATTAATAAATGTGTATGATAAAACATTAGTTTGAACATAGTTAGACCGCTTAATTGAAAGCTTAATAAACCGAATTTAATTTCTCAACCCAATTGGACTTCGGGTTTTCTAAATCATGAAACCACTATTTAGGTTCCGTACATGACCTCTACAGGCGCATATTCATTTTTACCCCCATGTTTTGTCTAATTTGACCTGATCTGTTTACCGATTTGACCCCTAAATAAGATAAAGTTAGTTGAACCCTTGAAAAAAAATTGCATGGGCTGTTGTAATAAGATTTTATTTGCATATAAGCAATGTACGTGCATAAAAATTAAGAGCGAAAATTGGTATTGTACTGTAAAAAAAATAGGAGATATGATCTTTGACGTGTAAAATACTTTTGATTTTTGGGCCATGAACCTACTTTTATGGCCCGTAACCGGAATTACGGGTTATGACGCTATTATTTTTGGGTCATGAACCCGTTATTGTTTACTCGTAAACTGTATTAACTCGAACCGTTTTGATACACATACTTTTGGCTGGGTTTAAATTGACCAAACCAATTGACCCGTATTTGAGTTATAAAATTAAGCCTTGCTGAGTTTCATGACTCGAGGTCATGACCCGCTTTTATGTCCCATAACCCAAATTATTAGTTATGAACCCGCTTTATATGACTGGTGATACGTATTAATCCGAACTCATTTTGATGCATGTACATTTAGGTCTAATCTACCGTACATGTTGATGTCTAAGTTAAAGAACATATATAGGACTTATTTCCAAATTATTTTGCACTTTATTTCCGAATGCCCAGCCCCTATAATTTCCGTAAAATAAAAGAATTGATTTGATTTTATAAGGATGTGAATTCAATAGTTGCCATTTTTTTTTCTTTTAAATTGACAAATCATATCACTAATTTATTACTATCTTCTTTAGCGCCGTTTGCATGGGGAAAAAAACTCTGTTTGTATTTTTTTAATTTAAGGAATATTTTGTTTCGTGAATAATATCAAAATATTAGGAAATTGCAATTTATTGTTTAAATTTTATTGCCTTAAAATCTGGAAAAAAATGAAATATATTTTTCATATTTTGTAATCTTAAAAAAAATATTTATTGCCGTAGAAAATTTTATCTTTTTCCCAAATTTTCGATTTTATAGTATTTATTTTGGGGACTTTTTGATTTATCCCCTATAACAGGTTAGAATATTTCAGGAACAAAAATAGATATCTTTTAGGATAATTTTAATTTGTTCAGATTAAATTATCATTTCCATTTATTTTATTTTAGGATAATACCTTCTGTTACACATTTTTATGAAAATTATATTCTTAAAAGCTACCGCTCAATATAATCACAGAGATTTTCTTGTCTAAAACTTCGGAATGATATATATGATTGATTGCAAAGAATATGTCAATTGTATCTTTTCCTAATAAAACGAATGGTATATTTCAAATCTGGGAATTATTCGATTTATCCAGTGTATGACAGGTTGGAATATTCTATATTACCTTTTATAATATTCGTTTAATAGAGATGGCTAAACATGGAGAGCGATTTCCTTTACTATTCTATGTAATATCATCCGATGTTAATTGAAGAAATGTCATTTCATTAGGAATCTATTAAGTGTGATTTCCTATTTTTAAGTAAATTTTATTTGATTCTAGAAATTATCTGATCTATCCCGTCTATGACAGGTTTCTGATTTACCAAGTGTAATATAGAAAATTTAGAAATTATTTTTTTTCTCTTCTAGCAATTTATTATTCAGATTTTATTGCCTTAACGTGAAATTGAAATATATTATTTATATTTTATAACCATAAAACCAGATTTTATGGGCGTAGAAAATTATTATTCAGATTTCATTGCCTTAACGTGAAATCGCAGTATATTATTCATATTTTATAACCTTAAAATTAGTTTTTATTGCGTACTAAATTGTTTCTTTCCCAAATTTTCAACTTTATAGTATATATTGTGGGAAACTTTTTGATTTATCAAATATGTAATATCTTGGAATATTGTAGGAGCATAAATTGATATCTTTTAGGATACTTTTAATTTGTTCGGATTATATTATCATTTTCATTGATTTTATTTTAGGATAGTACTGTTACACATTTTTATGGAAATTATATTTTAAAATTTGTTGATCTGGGGTTCATTTTACTAATGAGGCCACAACCCTATAAGATGAAGGCCCAAAGCCTTGATTAAAGCCAACGTGACTAGGGGAGAGCAAAAACTCGGTCCGGACCGAGAACCGGACTGGACCGGCCGGTTCGGTCCTGTCTCGGTCCAAGATTTTTGGAAAAAAGGTCCACTCGGTCCAAGGGACCGGACCGGACCGAACCGGACCGAGGGTCACTCGGTCCGGTCCTCGGTTAAAAATTTGAGCCTCGGTCCTCGGTCCGGTCCCGGACTGATGCTCACCCCTACATGTGACACCCATGAAGTCCAAACTCATCTCATCCATTGGATGGTACAGGAATGGAGGGTCAGGATGAAGAGGGGTTTCTTAGGCACACGCTTGGGACTCCTCACCTTCACTATAAATAGCCCCCCCCCCCCATTTGCTTCATTTTGGTATCATCTAATCTCATATTTATTGACGACCAATTTATTACAATTTATCTGTGATAGTTGGCCACGACCCCCTACCTCTCGAACTTTGACTGACTTGAGCGTCGGAGGGGCGTCGCCTGGTGTAAAACAGGGCCCCCTTGACCTTTGTTTGTGTGCGCATGTTGGAGATTCGCCTATGAGTTTATCCGAAATCGAACTCACCACAACATTTGGCGCCGTTTGTAGGGATAGACTAGAGAAGGCTGATTTTGACCGCTTTTGCGAACCAAAAGTTGAAAGTGAAGGATGGTAGCTGGAACGAGAAACCGAGAGAAAACAAATATGACTACGACGCATGCGGGGGTCCCTCCCTCGGATGCGAACAATCAGATCCTGGGGCCGTGCGACCCAACAACGGGCGTGCTGCTTAATCAGGCGTCGTCAGCGGCAGCTGGTCCGTCGCAACCGCAGCCATCGGACGCGCCTATGCCGATTGAGAATGTGCGACCCCTTGCCACAGCACGGGACCCAACAAGGCTCCAACTCGAGTATGAGGTTGAAGACGAGACCATGTACACTGACGAGGAGGAGACCGAGTCGGAATCCATAAGTGCCGCGGTGTTCGAGGAAATGATAGCCGGGATCTGAAAAGATCTGCAGGCTAAAATGATGGCACAGCTCGAGGTCCGGATGGCCGGTTTGCACAAGGATTCCCGGGTTTTACAACCTGTGGGACCGGCGCAAACGGGCAAGACGACCTCACAGAGGAAGAAAAACTGACCACTTCGCAACGCATCAAACGCGCAGTGGAACATGCGCAAGAGGCGCAAAAGCTCGCTGACGCGAAGTTCCGAGACGCACGACATGTTATTAATGCGTCAAAGCTTCGCAAGGCAGAGCAGAGGAAGGAAAAGGAGGAAAGCTTGAGGAAGGAAATGGAGAAGACGCAGATGTCCTACAGGATTTACTGGGCTGAGAAAGCCAATGATAAGGAAGGCGAAGAAAGGGGCTCTGTGCATACGCGGATTGGGGTGCAACGACCGAGAGGGACAGCAAGACAGTCTCCTATAAGGATTCGGTCAAGAACGCCTCCTCGGTCGCGACCGATCACGGCCTCCCACCACTCCCGCCCTCGCCCACGAACACCTCCGCCCGACACTCACAGACCTAGGTCAGGAAATAGGCCGGGGACGCACGAGACTGACGACACAGATAGCTGGACGAAGGGAGAGGCGAGCTCAGGATACTACAACCATCGGCTGCACACACACAGTGTACTGTTAAAGGAATCCCCTTTCACAAAGTGGATCCTGAAGGCCGAAAAGCCATTGGGTGTTAAAAAGCCCAAAATGACAGAATATGATGGAGCGGGCGACCCAAATGATCACCTGTCCTCATACCTCCACAACATCAGTTACCTGAAAAATGACGAGGCAACCATCTGCAAGCTGTTCCCGGCCACCCTGACCGGGATAGCGCAGAGGTAGTTTGACCAGCTCGCACCGCGGAGTATTAACTCCTGGACAGAACTGAGAAAGAGATTCGCTGGCCACTTTGTGACCAGCAAGACAAGGAGAAAGACAACAATCCATCTCGCGACGGTAAATCAGAGGGACGGAGAGTAATTGGACAGCTATGTTCATCGTTTCCGGACCAACGCAACGCACGTCTCTAATCTCACAGATGAAGCTGGCGTTACGGCTTTGATCATGCGCATGGCTGCAGGGGACTGCAAGTATGACTTGGTTGCGAAGCAGCGAAAGACGCTCGAGAGCGCACACAAAAGGGTGGCCTCACACATCAATGCCGCTCTCGTCAACGGGTCGGGGCGAAAGGACTAGTCATCGCCTGCGCAAAAGAGAGAGGCGGCGTACCCTCCTCCGCGCAGGGCGAATGACAGACTGCACAACCCGAGCCGATTCAACATGTCTCTTAGGACCATATTTATGGCCATTAAGAATGACGAGATGCTGGCAGCGCCAAGACCAATGATGGAGGCCGAAAGGCTGAACATGAACCATTTCTGTGAATACCACATGGAGAACGGTCATATCACAAAGAAGTGTCCCGCACTAGAAGACGTATGTCACAACTTGGCAGACGATGGTAAGTTGGAGAGGAACCTAACTCGGCTGCGCGAGCAGTGAGACAGGTACAAATAGCAATACAATGGTCGCGGTAATTACAATGACCGCGGCAACAATGGCTGGCAAGGACAGAAAGCGCGCGCGGCCACAGAGGAACAACGATCGAACCCACAGTCCTGGTGTCATCAACACCATTTCTAGGGGATTTTCAAGCGGGGGCCCAAGCTACCGAGGACGAAAGGAGAACTTTAAAAAGTTCGTCAACTCTATTTCACTTGAGCCGGCCAGACCAGTGTTAATGCAAGATATGGTGCTTCGGCAGGCGGATGTAACCGAGGTTCGCACACCCCATGATGATCCTGTAGTGGTCACCATGAAGGTCGCGAACAAGGACATTCGAAGGTGTCTAGTGGACACAGGTTCTTCAGTGGACATTATGACGTTGGAATGTCTGCTGAAGTTGAAATACGAGAGGAAGGATATTAAACCTTTCCATGAACCGATCTTTGCCTTCGGCGGCCAGACCATTTACCCATCGGGATCAATCCGACTTCCGGGTGCCATCAGCTCTGGAACCGCGGTGGTGGAATTCATCATTATTGATGTTCCGTGCGCTTACAATGTGGTCATCGGCAATCCGATGCTGAACGAAGTAGTTGGTCTGGTATTCACCCTTGGACTTTTGATGCTCTATGTAAGCGACGAGGAGAAGCCAGCCATAATACAGGCGGACCAGAGGACAGCGCGCGAGTGCTACCACACGGGGTTGCGACCCCCAATGGTCAATATTGAGGACGCGGCACCTGAGGACCGCCCGACAAAAAAGAGGATGGAGAGTGACAGCGCCGGCAAAGCAGTCACGGTGACGTATAGCATCGAAACCTTAGATGCACGTCACGCACTAGAGGGGCCAACACAGCCGTTTGAAGAAATGGAAGAGGTGGCGTTGCAGGAGGAAAACGCGGAACGGAAGGTGCACATCGGCAAAGGGCTCGCAGAGGGTGTGTGAGAACCGTTGGTCGCGTTGCTCCGATAATACAGTGATGTGTTCGCATTCACTGTCGAGGAGATGCCCGGGCTCGACCCCGCGGTCATCACTCATAAGCTAAATGCGAATACAAAAGTTAAGCCAGTTCACCAGAAACGAAGACACTTTGGCATGGAAAGGTCCGAAGCCATAAAAGAGGAAGTCGGGAAACATTTGAAGGCTGGATATATAGAGGAATGCATGTATCCAACTTGGTTGTCAAATGTTGTGCTGGTCAAGAAACCTAACGGCTCTTGGCGTATGTGTGTGGACTTCACGGACTTAAACAAGGCGTGCCCGAAAGACGGTCAGCCCCTGCAGCGGATGGACCGATTGGTGGACTCGACTTCGGGGCACGGCCTGTTAAGCTTTATGGACGCATACGCGGGGTATCACCAAGTTCCCCTGGAAGAGGAAGACCGACCTAAGATTGCATTTGTAACACCGCTGGGCGTGTACATGTACCGCGTCATGCCCTTTGGGCTAAAAAATGCAGGCGCAACATTCCAGCAGTTGGTCAACAAAGTGTTTGAAGCACAAATCGGTCGCAACATGGAAGCATACGTGGAAGATTTGATTGTCAAAAGTGTGAAGGCTGAGGGGCATGCACACGACTTACGGGAGACGTTGGCTACGCTCCATAAGTACAGCATGAAACTAAACCCGAAGAAATGTGTCTTCGGAGTTTGATCAGGGAAGTGTCTGGGATTTACTGTGAGCGAGCGCGACATTGACGAAAACCCAGAAAAGATAAAGGCCATTCTAGATATGCCTTCCCCTCGATGCGTCAAGGACGTGCAGCGGTTGACAGGCTGCATGGCGGCACTCAGCCGCTTCATTTCTAAGTCAGCAGACCGTTGCTTACCATTCTTTGAAGCACTGCGCAAGAAGGTACCATTCAAGTGGAAGGACGAGGCGGAGGCGTCGTTCCAAGAGCTGAAAGCATATTTGACAAAGGTACCAAACATTGTGGTGCCAAATGAGGGAGAGGAACTAATGTTGTACCTCTCCGCAGGTGAAAGAGCAGTGGGTGCGGCGTTAGTGGTCGAGCGCGATGATTCACAATGCCCTCTCTATTATGTGAGCCATGCGCTCGCAGGGGCCGAGTTGCGGTACCCACCGCTCGAGAAACTCGCACTGAGCTTATTGATAGCAAATAGGCGTCTGAATCCTTACTTCGAAAGCCACAAGGTGGTGGTAATGATGAACTACCCCCTCCGAAAGATTATGGGAAGCCTTGATGGAAACGGCAGGTTGCCACAATGGGGTTGTGAGCTGAAGAGCTTCGGAGTGGAGTACAAGTCGAGGAAGGCGTACAAAGGGCAAGTATTAGCCGACTTCGTCACTGAATGCATGTTTAGTGAGGAGTTCGTACTCCCAAGTATGCAGTGGTCATTATATGTTGACGGGGCCTCGAATTCGGGCGGTAGCGGAGCCAGCAATGTAGTTATTCTCCCTAGTGGAGACAAGACGGAGTACGCTCTGCGCTTCGGTTTCGAGGCTACCAATAACGAGGCCGAATATGAAGCATTGATCGCGGGACTGCAGATGTGTGCGGCCGCGGGGGTTCGTAATGTGAAAGCGTTCTCGGACTCGGCCGTTGTGGTGAACCAGATAACTGACAAATTCGAGGCCAAGGACCACATGCCAAGGTATCGGAACGTGGTAAAAGGGATTGTGCAAGGGTTCGAAGTGTTCGAAGTTGAGCAGATCTCAAGGTCGGAAAATCAACAGGCGGACGCACTCGCGCGGCTAGCGAGCTCGTCCGTCAACGACAATCCGCGGGTTGTTCAGTGGAAAGTCTTGCCGCTGAGGAGCATTGACGCAACACCGAACGTCGCACTCTGGATCGTAGCCCAGAGTGGATGATTCCATTGATCGTGTACTTGAAGGATGACAAACTTCCGGAAGACGAGAAGGAAGGAGAGAAGGTGAAAAGGCGAGGCGAGTAGTTCACCTTACTCAATGACGAGCTTTACAAAAAGGGGTATATCCGCCCTTTTTTGAAGTGTATAGACCCGATTGAGGGGGATTACATACTCAGGGAGATTCATCATGGTGACTGCGGTGGGCAAATCAGCGCAAGGGCCATGGCTGGAAAGGCCTTGCGGCTAGGATTCTACTGGCCGACAATGCAAACTGACGCGGCCGAGATCATGCAAAGGTGTGACCGCTATCACAGGTTTTGTCCAACCGCAAAGCGACTTACAACCCCGCAGAAGCCCATTGTCGAGCGGCTCCCTTTCGCAAGGTGAGGGCTCGACATTGTGGGCCCGCTCCCGAGAAGCCAATGCCAAAATCAGTACTTGATTGTGGGGGTCGACCACTTCACAAAGTGGCTAGAGGCGCAGCCAGTGTCTCGCATACAGGACAATGAGACCATGGTCTTCTTATGGAAGCATATCTTCACTAAGTTCGGACTACCGCGTCGCCTAACTTTGGATAACGGGTCACAATTCGACAGCGACCCATTCCACGAGTACTGTGCGATGTATGGGGTGCAGACTTGCTATGCTTCAGTCTCATACCCGCAAGTCAAAGGTCAAGAAGGATCGTCTAACAAATTGATTATGGGGGCGTTGCGAAAGATGGTCGACGGGGCAAAGGGAAATAGGTCGACCAACTGCCAGGCATTCTGTGGGCCTTGCGTACGACGACAAAGCGCGCCACTGGCGAAACCCCCTTTCAACTTGTGTATGGTTCCTATGCGGTGCTACCAGTGGAGTGGGGTGCGAAGTCTCTACAAATCAGCACTTATGAGCCGAAGAGAATGAATTGGAGGTTCGCGTCGCGCTCGATCTGCTGCCCGAGATGAGGGGAAACGCGTTGCTGCGCATTGATAGGCAAAAGCAAGAAATGGCACACGTGTATAACAAGAAAGTTAGCCCGTGAAGCATCAAAGTCGGTGACTATGTGATGAGATGGACGGTAGCGCATCCGAACATGTATTTATTTTCGTTTTAAGTAATGGAATGGCATGCGGCCGATTAACTTCTATACATTGTCTCCTAAATACAACTCTAATATGGTAAGAAAAGCCGAGCCCGGGGCCGGGAATTTACCGGTCGCCGCAGGTGAATACTTACTACATGGTCGAAGTGCGACAAGGAAAGCCGAGCCAGGCCCGGCGATTCGGCGATCTCGGCAGGTGGATACTTGCCACTCCGACAAGTGCCGCGACAAAGCCGAATCGAGCCCGATAATGTATCGGCCTCGACAGGTGGATATTCGTGAAGAATATTATTCGACCGGGCTAAGGCCAATCGCCCACACGTTGGGTGCATGCTGAAAAAAGTAAGAGATCACCCGCCCCGAGATCGAACCCGATCACCGTATCGGCTTTGTGACAAAGTTCCGCTATGGATAAGCGTCGCCTACGATTTACGCACCAAGTAATCAGGGGCCATACTCGATAAGAGGCAGGCGAACTGCGATGCTTAGGTATGCAAATTGTAGACCCCCAGATCTCTCGGGCTCGGACTTTCGAACGAAGCCAACTGGCCACGACGTCTCGAGCTTGACCCTCGCCAGACTAATCACCCGCAAACGCAAGCTGAGCTTTAAAATTCCACCCTTGGGCTGAAATTCCAAGGGGAGCAACCAAAACATGGTAAATATGTTATTTTTGCAGGTACCAATTATGTTTAAACATGTCAAAATAAAGCGTACCTAGACGTGGTCGCACGCAAAATAAGGTTGAAACGCGGGTGGCAACGCGCAGCGACCAACGAGGCCATTTACATTGAATTTCAAAGTGTCAGCGAAAATAAACAAAGGAAACAGAAAGAAAATAAGTATCGCAATAAAATAAGTTTTTCATTCATGATTGTTAAACCGGGATCAAACATCCGCAAAGGGCAACCCCCGTGGTACAGTTGTATAGGAAAAATACAAAGTGCAAAAAAGGAAAGCCTAGCTATCGACATCCTCGTCATCCCAGCTTACATCGAGCGACGCAGAGGCAGTGAAGGAGGGTTTCAGCTTCGGCTCAGGCGACTTTGGCGTTTCGTCGAGGTTGATGTCGGGCATAGACCAGAATTCAGTTTGCGCCTTCTTAATCGTGTGAGCCCTCTTCTTTTTCAGCGCAGGCAGGTCCAGCCTCATGTTCTCCGGGTCTTCGAGGGTAGACATGTGCTCGTCGATAAGTCTCTCACATGCAGCCTCGAGACGCGTCATATCTTCCGGCGCAGCGCCTACTTCCCTTATCGCAGCCAAGGCAAGGCTCTTCCCTTTGACCACCGACTCGTATCAGACCTTTTCGACACGTTCTTTCACCAAGACCTCAAAACCTTTCCAAGCGAAGGCAGTCTTAGCGGAACAAGCGCGACCAGCCCAAAGCTTAATGTAGCCCTTAGCGTTCGCGAGCTTGGCCGCGATCGTTTTCTTCTCTGCCTCGGCCTTTGCAATTTCAGCTTGAACATTAGCCAGGCCCGCCAAGGCTCGTTTTTCCTTCTCCTCAGCTGCGGCGACGCGGCTAGTTAGATTCTCATTGACACCGCCAAGGTCGAGCTTGGTCTAAACCAACTGAGCGGAACGACGTTAAACCTCGGCCACTTCTTTCTTAACCGTGTCCACCTCCGCGGCTTGTTCAAAAACATCGCGATTGGCCTCTACTAGCCGCACCTGGGTCTTTGAGGGCCGCCTCGTGAACTTTGCACTCCGCATCCAGGTCCCGGATCAGGTAAGACTGCTCTTGCAGTCGCTCGGCATTGTCGCTTGACGTGTCCAAGGCCTTGCAGATGAGCACGAAGAGCTGAAAAGAAAAAAGTCAGATTGGAAAAATGGTAAGGGACTGCGCGAGCGCAATGAGAGTGACGTACCAAAACCGGAGCTACCGTTAAGCTACTCCGTGTCATCCATCGTGCGCTCGCTTCCCTCTAAGCGCGCATGTGTGTTCTCCTCACTCTCGACGTAGTGCATCGGCTTCTTGCCGGCGCGAGTGTTCTCCTCAACCTATGGCCGGACCAGGGAAAGTTAGTGGCAAAACAAGACAACTTATGAAGGAAAACAAAACAAAAAATCTTACCGGTGACAAGGGTTCGGTCGACTGTGGCTGCGGCGTCGCGGCAGGAGTCCTCGTCCTTGGCCTAGCCGCTGAGGATGAAGTGGCCTGCGGTGCCAAAGCACAAAGTGGCGTCGCCACCTCCGCAGGAGTGTCCGCCTGCGTTGGGGAAGGTGCAGTCACCTTGGGAGTGGACGAACTATCGGGCTCGGGACGTTTGCGTTTGGAGCTCTTCGTTTTTCCTAAAGCCCGGTCAGTTGTTGTTTTCCCTTTCGCGGCGGCGGACTTGGGTTTAGCCGCGCTCGGCGCTGCCGCGTTGCTGAGCCCAGGGAAGGCCGGCGATTCAATAGGTGGCTGCAGCACCACCTCATCGTCCCCAGCTCGTTGCTTGTCCAACTTCCACATCCTGGGCAACGGAAGAATTGTGTTGATCGACGCGTCGCACTGAGTCTTCTGCGAATGACAAACGAGAGAGGTTAGTAATGGGAAACAGCAAAAGGCAGTTCAAAGGAATAAGGAAAGCACCCTACTGCGTTCGGCCTCGTCTAGCAGAGCCATTAGCTTGGCCCAGATCAGCCATGCGTTATGCGTCGCCTGATCAGAAGTGGGAAAAAGTGGGAAACCACGCGGTGTCCCCGACCCCGGCTGCCTTACTTTGGACAAAATACGCGCGGCGCGCGCGCATTACTTCAGAAAGGTTGCCTTGGTCTTTGGTGGACGCGGGAGGATCTCCCTTGTCAACAAGAAGGTGAAAGCGTCGGAAGCTTCTGCGGTATCGTTGAGACCAACCCAGAAAATTTTGTTTTTCCAGGAGACGTTGTTTTTACGCGGCTTCTCAAGACCGCTTGCGATTATGTAATCGTCACCCGCGTTTCGAACCGCAAGCGTGTAATAACCGAACTGGTTGATCGAGGCGCGGTACAATGATTGGAACAAACGGATCGAAGTAGGAATTTTGGCAGCTAAGCAGGCCATTACGAAACCGTTTATGGAAAGGTACGTGTTGGGCGTAAGTTGCGCGGGGCACAAATTATAATGGTTGAGAACCCGCACCAGCTGCCAAGGGGTACGCGAAGCCCGTTAGCGATGGACAGTTCGTGCACCGCAAAGTGCTTTGACGGCGGGTTCAAGCAGATTGACCCCGGCAAAGGCACAATAAGAGTATGGGGGGATAAAATCCCATACTCCCTACAAAATTCTTGGACTTTTGCGGGGGTCTTCTTCTTGATCCAAGCCTCAGAGATGGGAGCGGTGTCATATGTGTTGGTCAGTTTGCGCGAGGGGTTTTGTGCGGCTGCGGCATACTAAACCGCCTGCGCCGGGGTAAAAGTATCCTCAGCCGTCAAACGACGAGTGGCGGCTTGACAACTCGATGAAGAAGAGGAGGCGTCTGGCTGCGTCATCTGTGTAGAGGGTAAATAAGCTACAGTTACGTTGTATCGACACCGCCAGTTAAAATCCTCGACTTCGGCTTCGGAATCCGACTGGTCCGAATCCGAGTCCAAAGAGATAAACTGGGTTGTTCGACGAGGGTCAAGGGGGATGCCGAGAGGAATCGGTCGTCCATCCCAAGTCCCCGGTCGCGACAACCACACTTTCCCTTCCCAACCCAGATCAGCCTGCGGGCGTTGTCCGGGCTTGTAATTCTTCTCAAGCCACTGGCAATCCACCCACATGTGACGCGGATCCACTTTCAGACCTCGGATCGTCATCGGGGGATGCAAAAGAGGGCTAAAAAGGAAAGAGAGAGGAAGTTAGGCCAAACCAACGGTTACCCCAAAAAGCAAAAAAGAGAGTACGGTAAAAAAGTAAAAGGAAAAGAGATTTACCTTGAATTTTTCGCCGGAAATCGAGGAAAGCTTGACCGTGGGGGAACCCGTGCAATGCCAGCGTAGATCGGAGACGGAAAAGTGGCCGGCGAAGTCGGGAAAGTGTGTATTATGTGTGTAAAAGTCGATTTCATTTAGAAATCGAGGAATTGAAAGAAAAATGAGAAATTAGGATGAAAAACACGGTTGGAAGAAAGAAATCTAAGGTTTTAGGATCAAAATTTGGAAATAGAGGGAGTTTTTGGGAGAAGTTTTGGAGAAATAAGAGGAAAAAGAGTGGGAGGAGGCGAAAATGATTTCGAAGGGGGTAACTTCCAATATATAGGGCAGGTGACGCAGGGGTAAAAAGGTAAAACCAAACGGTTTTACACGAGTTCCTGTAACCGTCATCATTAACCGCCATCATTAAATGCCACAAATGTAACGTCAATAAAAAAGGCAGTTGCATGTTTTTCTTCCCGAGGAAATATTTTGGGATTCTTGGAAAGATGACAGTTGGGAGAAACTGTTCGCATTCTTTCACCAATAATTGTAAGTACGAGGTCGAGTCACCCGCGTAAAGGGTGTCGCGCACCAACAAACAAGGACACATCATGAGACCGATCGCGACAATGTTTACCCCTCCTTAGGAATGCCGAAGTTTGATCGCGCATTAACCGCGACCGTATATAGGGGTGGAACTCAACTGCGTCTATTTTCCTTCCATGAGAGGGGCGAAGTTTGGTCGCACAGTAACCGCACCCGTATATAGGGGCGGAGATCGGCTGCGTCTATTCTCCTTCCGTGAGAGGGGCGAAGTTTGGTCGCGCCGTAACCGCACCCGTATATAGGGCAGAGCACGGCTGCGTCTATTGTCCTTCCATGAGGGGCGAAGTTTGGTTGCGTCGTAACCACACCCGTATATTGGGACGCCTGCGTCTATTTTCCTTCCATGACAGGGGCGAGGTTTGATTGCGCCGAGACCACATCACTGCGAGAGGCGAGCCATAAAACTCGCAAGGGGCCAAGTTTTCGATTAAAATCGAAAAGTACGAGCTCCATGGCCTAACAAAGGGAGAGAACGCAACCAGATGGGCATCACATGACTTTATCAAGGCCCACTGCTTGCGCCATGACAAAGGGGGGCTAGGGGATGCGCAGTCGGGCCACCCTCTGCGAGACAATAAAGCCGAGATGTAGCGACCAACAAGCGCGACCCAACTCCGAGTGGCTCTGTTGGGGTTCATTTTACTAATGAGGCCACAACTTTGTAGGATGAAGGACCAAATCCTTGATTAAAGCCCATGTGACACCCACAAAGTCCAAACTCATCTCATCCATTGGATGGTAAAGGAATGGAGGGTCGGGATGAAGGGGGGTTTCTTAGGCACATGCTTGGGACTTCTCACCTTCACTGTAAATAGCCCTCCCCATTTGCTTCATTTTGGTATCATCTAATCTCATATTTATTACTCTTGACGACCAATTTATTACAATTTATCTGTGATAGTTGGCCGCGACCCCCTACCTCTCGAACTTTGACTGACTTGAGCGTCGGAGGGGCGTCGCCTGGTGTAAAACTGGACCCCCTTGACCTTTGTTTGTGTGTGCAGGTTGGAGATTGGTTTATCAGTTTATCCCAAATCGAACTCACCCCAACAATAATCACGGAGATTTTCTTGCCAAAAACTTTGAAACGTTCGCTTTTTACGCGACTGCTTTTTTAGGGTAATCAAATAATGAACATATAAGAAATTGATAAATCTAATGAAATTTATGAACATTGAATTTAAATTTAATGAACATTGATTTTGTGATGAACATGTAGTGTTAAACTAATGAACATGAAAAGTTCGTAGAAGTAGGAATACACACAATTAAACAATATAACTTATAAGTGATGACGATTGAACACAAATACACTGATCTCATTTCCATTGATCAAATGATGCAGAAAAAACAACGATCTATTAATCTATATACAAAATTACAGATGGCTAGAATTATGCTAGAATCAAATAAAAAAGATATGAACAAAATAAAAGGTATGTCCTTAAAGGATCAGTTAGGTAGAGAGTGCATGAGAGTAGAAGATCGAAGTAATAATAAGGATGATACAATCTTTGCTACTATGAAATTATTGTTTGTTGTTGTCCTTTTATATTGGTAGGGTAAAGTGTGAAATTGGTATAACCCTAGAATCTTTCCGACAAAATATGCTACTTATTATTATTGGTAATTTAATCATGTATAGTTGGATTTTTTTTATACAAATTCTAGTATTCACGGTAAATTTTTTATTTTCTTTCTTTTTTTCATAAAATTTCAAAGATTTTACCATTTTATTATTATAATTTCGGTGTGATTTGACATAGTTTCTTAAATTATAATTTTTGTAATTATATTTTATCTTAGATTAAAATTAGTTATGTAAAATGCCATAGTTGCTGCAGATTTTCTTTTTGTTTATGGTAACTGATATTATTTATTTCATTAATTTTAAAGATTTGATTACTTTCCTCATAAATTTCAGTTAATATGGGGATATTTTATGATACTTTGGATTTTTTCAGATTAGATTGTAGTTCTAAAAAATATTTCCTGCGATACTGTTTTGAAATTATGCTGATTAATATATCACATATTTAATTAGTTAAATATCATTTAATTAAGGAAATTATCATTTTTATTGGAGATTCTACTGCCAAAAATGTGGCATGTTGACGTCAGCTATGACATGGTGCTGATATCAAATCTGAGGTGGACGGCCTAAAATGCTTCTAAATCTACCGCTATTGTATTTATATATGATGATACTAGTTTAATACCCGTGCAAAATTGCATGGGCTGCTATTTATACGTTGTGTACAAAGACATTATAAAACAAATGTTTGAGACTCAACAATCTAATATTTATCTTATTAATAATCTTTTAGGGAAAAAATACGTATATCTGGTCCGTTGACTATAAAAGGATAAAAAGAAAAAGAAAATTATTTGATAAAATACAGCACCACCATAATTGGACAAAAAGAAAGTGATAATACTATTTGGGTTACCAAATTAATAAATGCGTATAATAAAACATTAGTTTGAACATAGTTAGACCGCTTAATTGAAAGTTTAATAAACCTAATTTAATTTTTTCAACCCAATTCGACCTCGGTTTTTCTAAATCATGAAACCACTATTTAGGACCCGTACGTGACCTCTACAGGCGCATATTCAATTTTACCCCCATATTTTGTCTAACTCGACCCGATCTATTTACCGATTTGACCCCTAAATAAGATAAAGTTAGTTAAAGCCCTACAAAAATTGCACGCGCTGTTGTAATAAGATTTTATTTGTATATATATAAGCAATATGCACAAAAATTAAGAATGAAAATTGGTGTTCTACTGTAAAAAAAATAGGAGACATGATCTTTGACGTGTAAAATATCTTTTGGTGTTTGGGTCATGGATCTACTTTTCTGGCCCGTAACCGGCATTACGGGTTATGACCCTGTTATTTTAGGGTCATGAACCCGTTATTTATGACGCGCAAACTGTATTAACTCGAACCGTTTTGATACACATACTTTGGGCTTAAATTGACCAAAGCAATTGACTCGTAATTGAGTTATAAAATTAAGCCTTCCTGAGTTTCACGGCTTGAACCCGACCCTGTTTGGATACACATATTTTTAGGTCATGACCCACTTTTATGTCCCGTGACCCAAATTCTTAGTTATGCACCCGCTTTATATAACCGGTGATCCGTATTAACCCGAACTCTTTTAGATGCATGTACATCTGGGTCCAATCTACCGTACCCGTTGATCTCTAAGTAACAACATATATAGGACTTATTTCCGAATTATATTGTACCTTATTTCCGAATACCCAGCCCCTACAATTTCCGTAAATTAAAATATTTGATTTGATTTTATAAGGATGTGATTTTAATTAGTTGCTATTTTTTATTCTTTTCAATTAACTAATTATATCACTAATTTATTACTATTCTGTTTCGCATTGTTTTCATGGGAAAAATTTTTGTTTGTATTTTTTGTTTAAGTGAAGGAATATTCTATTTCGTGAATAATGTCGAAATCTTAGGAAATTAAACGTTCTTGTTCAGGTCTTATTGCCTTAAAATCCGGAAAAAATTTGCAATATATTGTTCATAATTTATATCCTTAAAACAATATTTGTTTTGGTGTAGGAAATTGTATCTTTTCCCCAAATTTTTGATTTTATAGTATTTATTCTAGGAGCTTTTTGATTCATCTCGTATATGACATGTTGGAATATAGTAGGAGCAAAAATTGATATTGGATAATTTTATTTCGTTCAGATTATATTATCATTTCCATTAATTTTATTTTAAGATAATACCTTCTACTACACATTTTTATGGAGATTATATTTTTAAAATTTGTTGCTCAATATATTTACTGAGATATTCTTGTCTAAAACTTTGCAATGATACATATGATTGATTGCAAAGAATATGTCAATTGTATCTTTTCCTAATAAAACAAATGTTATCTTTCGTAATCTGGAAATTATTTGATTTAGCTAGTGTATGACATGTTGGAATATTCCGATTACCTTTTATAATATTCGTCTATTAGAGATGGCTAATTATGGAGAGCGATTTCCTTTACTATTCTGTAGAATATCATCCAATGTTAATTGAAGAAATGTCATTTCATTGGGAATTTATATAATAGAATATTCTTTACATGTGTGAATAAATGCAATTAAGTGTGATTTCCTTTTTTTAAGTAGATTTTATCTGATTATTAGAATTATCTGATCTACCCCGTGTATGACGGGTTGGAGTATTTTGATTTACCGAGTGTAATACAGAAAATTTAGGGCCTGTTTGGTATCGTTTTCTGTTTTCAGTTTTCTGGTTTTTTTTTTTTAAACCAAAGTTCTGTTTTTGAAAACCAGAAAAAGTGATTTCAGTTTTCAGTTGTCAGTTTTAATTTTTTATATGACTATTATAGAACCAAACAATTTAAAGTTAATTTTGTAACTTATTTAGCAAAATGTTTTACGCAAAAAAAAAACCAAAAACAGAAAACGGCAGTGTAATACTCCGTATTTTTGAGACCCTAAAATTATATTAATTATACTAATAAAGTTATTTTATCCAAAAGTATCTGCGAAAATTTACGTTGAAACGACAATTTTTAGCAATTTTGGGAAAAAGAAAAGTGCAGCAGCAATTTAAAATTAAAAAAAAAAAACATTTATTTCTATTTTTTTTAGTGACCAAACTACCCTTATTATTTTGTTTCTAAACCAAGTTAATGGTGAAAGACCACAAACCCTTCGTAAAACACATAATCATCATCATTTTCGTCATTCTTCATCGTACAACGCCGCCACCTTTCGTTTGCTCGCGTGTTCGGATTTTCAACCTCGGTTTTCATCGAAAATTACACCAGTGAACCTATTTTTAGCTCCTCTACAAAACGGTATAAGTTTCTTCTTATATAATCCAAGTCTTACCGCTGTCGATAATGCGTATCGTACGTTATGTACTTTGATTCACAAGGATTTTATTGTTTTGATTTTTATTTTCGTGATTAGCATTGTTTCTGAAGATGGCAATTCGTTTTAAATAGCATTTGGAGTTGCTTAGTTCATTTGAAGGTTAGTTGTTGTTTGCGTGAGTGACGATGGTACATACGCGGTTGAGGTTGAATTTGCTATGGTGTCGTTGTTGGTAATATATTGTACAACTGCTATACTCACACTTTTGGTCTTAGAAGTATGAAATACGTGACCTAGGAGATGACAGTGGGAAATGAAGTTATGTGAGTTTGGATGGTTTATCATGTTTCTTTTATTTGCTAAGTATTATTTGGGGTTTTTCTAGTACGTATACGTACGTTAACATGGGCTATTCAAGATGGCAGGGTTTTAGTTGATGGTATGAGATGGCTTCATATGGTTATAAGAGTGTTAATTTGGGTATCTATGATCAAAACTATTAAACGCGGCCCTTGTGTCAAAGTGGAGATTGAATTTCTTTAAGGTGTAATTAAGTGAATCTACGTGTTACAACAAAGTTCGGCATGAGAGTGATTGTATTAGTATATCTTTGAAGAGTTCAAGTTTATTAAAATGAACTTTAGGGGCTGTTTTGAGTGAAAGTATATATTACAATGAGTAAGTGATTAAGGGTCTTTTAAGGTGTCATTGTACTTGTATTTTAACCGAGAAAGGAGAGGCGGAGTTATAGAGAACTCTTTTATTATTGTGTCAGTCCATAATAGCTAAGAGATGCATACAACATACATATCATACATTGTAGTTGCATGAACTAATTAGTATATTTTACATACTCATGTAGAGTCCGAGTTTCTAGAAGAACAGTTTTAGTACTTGCTGAGCTACTGTGAGACTTGCTGCTGAATAAGGTAAGAAGAATTACTTATCTCCTTCAAAGGAATTTCTAACTGCGTTTTAAAGTTAAGAAATGTTATATGAATTGTTTTACTGTAAGGTTTATGATTTTGAAAGGTAATTGCTAGGGGTAAGATTTAAATGCAAAGGTTTACCAGTTTTACTAATTTATACGAGTATTATTTCGAAAAGTTTTATATATGTCGTTAACTCTGGTTAACTCTGGTAAGGGAGTTAACTTGAGTACAGGGTGACCGTAATGGTCTAAATATAATGTGCACAAAGTATAGATAGGGTGGATTGATCCTCCACCTTGAGCCTTTATATCCTCCCCTTGGGAACAGGACTCTAGGGGGATGCATGCATTCGGGATTATTGGTTGAAGGAAGTCAGCCCTGGTACTGAAGGAAAAGGAACAAAGGAGAAGGATTTTTGTTGTATCGTTTTATTATGTTTTCGTATACTAATTAAATGTTATCAGTTCCAATGTTTTAAATTATTCAAAGTTTTCCGCCGTGCTATGTGTCTAGGAAAAATATATGTTTTCTTTAAAAATTGTTTTCTAGATAAGTTGCTTCTTACTCAACCCGTTTGGTTGACGATTTCTACGTTTCCATAGTTTTGCAGGTTACTTTTGAAGTGCTTGGGGATAGTCAAGGGATCAGAGTGACGATCGCTTACCGTATTAAAAAAAATCCAGACTTAGTTAATTTATCGCTTCCGCATTTCAATTAAGATTATTCGAGAATTGTATTTCATTCTTTTGGGATGTAACACATTTATATGCTTTATTTTTGGAGATTTGATTATTAGAATTGACCCTCTGCCTTAACGATTGATCTAGGATGTCAATCGTGGCGGTAACACTCCCAATTGTACTTGTTTTAAATCAAATGCGTTTTCTAAAATCTTAGGAAATTGGGGGTGCTACAAAGTGGTATCAGAGCCCTTCTGGCTCACGACCTTAGGAAAACGGAATAAATAACAAGAATAGGAAAAGGAGAATTTTAAAATGTATCACGCCGAAGTAAGGAAGAGAGATGGGTTATTTTGGGACTTATCTTTGTGTACTCTATGAGTTTTACAATTCTATTATTAGAAATTGTTTTATCTATTGTCTTTCTTTGAATAGAACGAGATTGTTTTAAACTGCTTAACTAAATGTCACATTATTTACTTTTGGTTATACCAAGCTCAGTTCTTCATGATTTTATACAAGCTTTGTTATCTTATTAGAGTTATTGATAGAAATGCAAGTGCAAGTAGATAAGTCTCAGCTCAGCAAGTTAGGGAAAGGAGGGATTATATCCCAGTCAAGAGTCAAGTGATATTGCATATAGCACTACGCTAAAAATAGGATTTGAAACCGGTTATAAAATTGGATAGACACCGGTTACACCCGGTGTCTGGACTGCCGGTGTCTTATCCTAAGACACCGGTTAATGTGTGGAAACCCGGTGTTAAAAGTTAATAGATAAAACACCGGTTAGAGCCAAAACCGGTGTCTTATGTCTTTGTCAATGTAATCCAACCTCACACTTTAGACATCGGTTTTTGTTATAACTGGTGTCTTAGGTACACCAAAAAAATTAAAAAAAAAAATCGAACAAAAATAAAATGAATATTAGGTTTCTGGGTTGTATTGCCAGATATTCGTCTACAATGTCTTCGTAATTAACAATTGATAATAGACAAAGAATCCAACAATGACGGAGTAGCAGCGGAATTATTTATGGATGAATGATTTCATTGACGCAATGAATAATACAGCTAAAACGTATGTAAGTAAGATAGATATATAATTACGATTCCAGCAAATAGATTACGATAGATCTGAAATTGGACAAAAAAAGGGCGAGTTTAGATCTTAAATCCCGAGAACATTTGTGGATCGATCCAAAATTAGACCACAAACCTTCTACAACAACTAAGAACAATCAAAATCTAATGAACCAGCATTAATAATCAACGAATACCTAACACAAAAGCGCCGAACTTTCATGGCATACAAATTCGATTTAACAAAAGCAAATCCTCAATTAATTGGAAAAAAAAAACTCAAATTTATGGGACTACAAGCGGTAGCAGATCCACAACAAATTTGAGGATTTGAATGTAAAGTACAAATTTCTATATCACAATATTTACAAATTAAAGCTATCTAGAAAATAAAACTAGATCTACAAAAACCCTGAAAAATCCACAAAACTTACATAAAAGAATAAACTTGTAAATCGTCGATTAGTACATCTTTGATTAGAAAACTTGTGTACATCGATCTTCAACATCAAGATTTGTTTTTTTAGGGAAGGATTGAAAAAAATCGATAGAAGATTTTGAGGAACAATGACAGAGTAAGGTTGTTTATGGAGAAGGGAGGGATTGAGTTTATTTGTACCAATTTCTGTGAGAGGAGATTATGCAGTGGGTTAAAGTAGAAGGGGAAAAACAACTAAGGAGTGAGAGAGAGAATCACGTATTTGGGATTATTGGTTGAAGGAAGTCAGCCCTGGTACTGAAGGAAAAGGAACAAAGGAGAAGGATTTTTGTTGTATCGTTTTATTATGTTTTCGTATACTAATTAAATGTTATCGGTTCCAATGTTTTAAATTATTCAAAGTTTTCCGCCGTGCTATGTGTCTAGGAAAAATAAATGTTTTCTTTAAAAATTGTTTTATAGATAAGTTGCTTCTTACTCAACCCGTTTGGTTGACGATTTCTACGTTTCCATAGCTTTGCAGGTTAGTTTTGAAGTGCTTGGGGATAGTCAAGGGATCAGAGTGACGATCGCTTACCGTATTAAAAAAAATCCAGACTTAGTTAATTTATCGCTTCCGCATTTCAATTAAGATTATTCGAGAATTGTATTTCATTCTTTTGGGATGTAACACATTTATATACTTTAGTTTTGGAGATTAGATTATTAGAATTGACCCTCTGTCTTAACGATTGATCTAGGATGTCAATCGTGGCGGTAACACTCCCAATTGTACTTGTTTTAAATCAAATGCGTTTTCTAAAATCTCAGGAAATTGGGGGTGTTACAGGCAGTGATACCGAGCTGGCCCTTAGAAATTATTTTTTCCTTTTCTAGCAATATATTATTCAGATTTTATTGCCTTAACGTGAAATTACAATATATTATATTTTATTGCAGTAGGAAATTATATTTTCCTTTTTTAACTATATATTATTCACATTTTATTGCCTTAATGTTAAATTGCAGTATATAATTCATATTTTATAACCTTAAAATCAGTTTTTATTGCCGTAGAAAATGGTTTCTTTTCCCAAATTTTCGACTTCATAGTATTTACTTTGGAAACTTTTTGATTTATCCAATATATGATATTTTGGAATATTTTTTTTTTTTTTGTAAGAATTTTGGCTTTTTATTCATCCATTGAGGGAATAAAAAGGAGAACAAACTTACAAAAACGAACACCACTGAGCATTACACCACCACATTATCTAGCTACGAGTTTAAGCTATCTATAATCTCACTATTATCATAGTCTTTGGAACAAGCTAGCATCCTAACACTGACTATATACTTAATATTGTTGATGATCCAGCTAATTTCATGCTCCCTTTCTGCAAACAGCCGACTATTTCGCTCCTGCCAAAGCATATAGACTGCTGTTATCAGACAGCAGATCAACCATCTGTGCTTCCAATGGCGCCTGTGCCTTCTTTGTTTGATCCAGTTGATCTCCTTCTCCAGTTTGTCAGGTTTCCTCATGATGCCTACCCATCTAAGTACAGCTCTCCAGACCTGGCTTGAAAAGGGGCATCTGAAAAATAGGTGCTGATGGTTTTCAGCATTCAATTTGCACAGACAGCAGCGGTTAATGAGGATCATTCCCCTAGCACAAATGTTGTCAACTGTTGCCAGAGCATTTTGTCTCGCCAAAGCAGCCACAAAACTATGCTTACGAAGATTTATAGGATTCCAAATAACCTTATGCCAGTGATTCTCTTGGTAGTGCTCCCTGAAAAAGTTGTAACTCGCATTTACTGAGAATTTTCCTCCTTTTTGCCAGGATTGCACCAGTCGGGCACCTGCCTCAGTATTACTCACAGCTGATAAGATTTCATCTCTAATGACTAGAATTCCTTTCCAATTCTCAGAGTCATTAGCTTTTTTCATCACCTGCCATATGCTTTTGTCCTTCACTAGATAAGCTCTAACCCAGCAGCTCCAAATTCCCATATTGTTATTCTGGAGCTGCCAAATCCATTTAGCTAACATGGCTTTGTTCCAGGCCAGGACTTCTTTTATACTCAAGCCCCCTTCACTCCTTGGAGAGCATAGACTTTTCCAGCTCTTGTACACCATTTTCCTGCACCCTGGCTCAATATTCCATAAGAAATCCTTGCAGAGCTTGTTGATCTGCTTAATGATGCCCTTAGGGATTAGGAGACTTGCACACCAATAGTTCTCCAACCCAAAAATCACAGCATTGATTAATTGAACTTTTCCTGCATAAGAGAGGTAGTTAGATGACCAGTGCTGGATTGAATGTTTGACCTTGGAGATTAAGGCTGTATACATTGTATTCTTGATCTTTGAAGAGTGGAGTGGGATACCAAGGTATCTGAAGGGGAAAAAACCTTCAGTGAACCCTGAAGCTGCAAGAATTTCTCCTTTTACTTGCTGACTGACACCCCCAAAATAAACATCAGTTTTAGAATGATTAGCTACCAGACCAGAAACCCCTGCAAAGATATTGAGACATTCCACTGCAGCCTTGATAGAAGGAACATCACCTCTTGTAAATATCATTAGATCATCAGCAAATATTAGGTGTGTGAGCTGAATTCTTGAGCATTTTGGATGAAAACTGAATTGACTTCTTGCTGGCATGTTTCTAAGGTACCTGGACAGAATTTCCATGCTTAAAACAAACAAGTAGGGAGAAATTGGGTCTCCCTGCCTCACTCCACACTTTCCTGGAAAAAACCCCTCATAGTTCCCATTTATTTTGAGTGAAAACCAAGTACAAGATATGCAGCTCATTATCCATCTCACAAATCTGTCAGGGAATTTGAGAGCTACCAACATTGCTCTAATGAAATCCCAATTAATGGAGTCGAATGCTTTCCTGATGTCCACCTTGATAAGACATCTTGGCGAAACATTTTTTTGATTATATCCCTTCACAATTGTTTGGGACATAACCACATTATCAAAAATGTTTCTCCCCTTCACAAATGCAGCCTGTTCAATGCCAACCAGATCTACCATCACCTCCTGAAGCCTATTAGCAATCACCTTACTAATTGTTTTATAAACAATAGAGCAGCATGAGATTGGTCTGAAATCAGCTACACTATTAGGATGCTCTTTTTTGGGGATTAAAGTAACCATGGTAACATTAGCTTGTTTAGTCATTGTTCCTGTCCTGAAAAAATCCCAAATGGCTCCACAAAACTCTTTTTCAATCAGGTTCCAAGATTTCTGGAAGAAACCTGCAGAGAAACCATCTTGCCCAGGGGATTTGTTAGGATCCATGCTGAACAAAGCATCCTTGATTTCCTGCTTAGAAATGTCCTGAATGAGAGTGTCAGCCTTAGTTTTTTTCCAGACAAGCACCTCTCCTAATGAAATCAGTATCTAGATGATTCACCTGAGTCTCCTTCCCTATCAAATTAATGTAGTAGTCCACAAAAGCTTTAGAAATTGTGTCAGGTGAATCCTGAGTGTTGCCCTCCATATCAGTGATTCTACCAATCATGCTGTGGTGTTGCCTCTCCTTTATTCTTGAAAAGAAGTATCTGGAGCTGCAATCAGCATTATTAATATGATTCACTTTAGCCCTCTGCCCAAGCATGCTAATTTCTGCCATTTTCAGCCTGCAGTATCTCTCTTTCTCCTGCTCCACTTCATTATACAAATCAGCATTATCCAGATGAGTGCTGAGCTCTTCTTGTTTCCTCAAAAGGTTATTTTTGCATTTCTGAACTCTTTGGGACAGGTTGGAAAAAGATTTTTTATGAAGACTTGACAGGGCATGCTTTGCATTCCTCATTTTCTGAAAGAGCACTTTCATTGGACTACCCTGAACTCCAATACTCCATGCTTCCTCCACTGTTTTGCTGAACTCAGGGTGCAAACTCCAGCAATTCAGATACTTAAAGTTCTTCCTCAGATTAGGAGTTGGAAGAATTGAGACCACCACAGGTGAGTGGTCAGAAACACCTGAGGGAAGAAAGTTTCCAAAAGAATCTGGAAATTGCATGATCCAAGCAGCATTAATCATAGCTCTGTCCAACTTAGTCCATGTCCTCCTATCACCATCCTGGTTATTAGTCCATGTGAACAGCTGTCCCTGACTATGAATATCACTAAGATCACATTGTGCTATACACTCATTAAAATCATCCATGTCCTTCTGAATTGGATCATAGTGACCAGCTTTTTCATGTGCAAACCTTATCACATTGAAATCTCCTAAAACTACCCAAGGAGCTGTACTCCTAATACTTCTCAGTTTATCCCAAAGTAAATTCCTCCTTTGTGCATCATTGCTCCCATATGTAAATGTGACCAGAAAGCTCTGATTTGAGACTAAGTGAGCCACTTTACAATGAATGAGTTGTTCATGCACCTCCTCAATATCTACCTTCACCTGCTGACTGTTCCACAAAACCCAGATTCTGCCATTATAGTGAGCAGAGTAATTATTCACCACTTTATAATTTGCAAATTTTCTCTTCACAATAGTTGCTGCTTTCTTTTCTTTGACTCTTGTTTCTAGAATCCCAATAATGTTTACCTTATGCTTCAACATGAGGTCTCTAACCTCATGCTGTTTGAGGGGATCATTTAATCCCCTCACATTCCAAGCTGCAATCAACATTGGCTGTCAGGGGGTTCTCCTTCCCCTACAGCACTTTCATGCTCCTTCTCAGTCCATAGTGCACTTGGAATGCCTACTGTAAGCAAAGCATCAAATCTATTTTTCAGAGAAGTTGGAACAATTAATTCTGCTGACCTTGGTTTCTTAGTATTTGGTTCCCTTGTTTTCCTGAATCCCAAACTATCAACTGGTTCCTCAATTGGAGAGTCTAGTACCACCTGTTCATTGTCCTCAACAATGTCAGGCTGAGGTTGTGGATTAGGAGGCAACTCCTTGGGCACAATTGGTTCCACAGTATCAGTATTCTTGACTACAGGCCTGTAAATTTTCTCAGCAACTTGTACCTTAGGCTTAGGTTTGGCATGTCTGCAATCCTTGACAACATGCCCAAGCTTCCTATATCCCTGACAAAAGTAAGGAACCCATTCGTATTCCACTCTTTGTTCCATGAGCCCCGGGTATGGAGTACGAATTGTAACAAAATCAGGGAGTTTCTGAGAAACATCTACCTCAATAAGAACTCTGGCAAAAGACAGCTTGTCTTTGTGCGTGGTGGTGTTATCAGCACACAAAGGCTTCCCAATTCTACTAGCTATTTTACTAAGAGCCTTTTCTGTCCAGTACCATGGATCCAGCTCCGGGAAAAGGACCCAGACTGGAACCTGTGTGACAGAATCTAGTTCCTGGGAACATGTGGGTGACCATTGTTTTAAAATCAGAGCATTATTTCCCACCCTCCATGGTCCAGCTTTAAGCACAGCATTCATATCGTTCTCAGTAAAGAATGAAGGTGAACCACCCTCGTTTGAAATACTGCACATCAGGAACAGCAATTTCACCCCAATGTTTAGCTACAAACGCCTTCATCTCCTTCAATTGAGGCTTGGCTCCCAATACATTTCCTACAAGGGTACATTTCCATCTTCCTAATTCTTCCTCAATATCATCCTTTTCAATCACAATTTCATCAGTTATATCCTCATGAAGATGAAGTTTCATTCCTATGTTCTTCCCACTATTCACGACATTTTTCCAAGATTTCTTTGCAGGAATTTCCGGTATCACAGTATCATTGACTACTGGGTTAGTCCTTTCAATCGTTTCATTAGGCTTATCAGATGACTTATTATGGATTCGATTGTTACCTGAGCTGTGTAACGCATTTCCGATGATGTCTCCGAGCAGTACCGGTGATCGAGGTGGCTGGGTTGAAGTTTTCGGCCCCGATTCTCCTTCTTTCTCCTCCAAAGTAGTGTCAGAAGAGTCGTCTGGCTTTCGCGGATCCGGTGGTGCCTTCAGTTTGGGCGGCCGCCCTCTCTTGGCCATGGCTGAGATGCAGTGAATGTGGTCCGTACAGTTTTCTCGAGGGAAGCTTCTTCCTCACGCCAGGCTTTTTATTTTGGAATATTGCAGGAACATAAATTGATATTTTTTAGGATACTTTTAATTTGTTCAGATTATATTATCATTTCCATTGATTTTATTTTAGGATAGTACCTTCTGTTACACATTTATATGGAAATTATATTTTTAAATTTGTTGCTCAATATAACCACGAAGATTTTCTTGCCTAAAACTTTGAAATGTTCGCTTTTTACGTAGCTAAAATTTTAGGGTAATCAAATAATGAACATATAAGAAATTGATAAATCTAATGTAAATATGAACATTGAATATAAATTTAATGAACATTGATTTTGTGATGAACATGTAGTGTTAAACTAATGAACATGAAAAGTTTGTAGAAGTAGAAATACACACAATTAAACAATATAACTTGTAAGTGATGAGGATTGAACACAAATACACTGATCATTTCCATTGATCAAATGATACAGAGAAAACAACGACTTTCAATTAATCTAGTTACAAAGTTATAGGTGTCTCATTGATATTCTACATCTAGACATCAACGACATTATTAATGTAAATTTCAAAGTTGAGCAATGTATTCTAAGCAACAAATGGAATATTAATTTTCTCCGCACACTGGTTCCCCCTAATATTCTCGAGATCGTCATTGCTATCCTGCTTCCTTCGTTGGATCTTGAAGATGAACCCATTTGGGGTCTTAGTCCAGATGGTTGTTATTCGATCAAATCAGTTACGTGGTTGTAGCATGGTCTTCAGGACTGTGAACCTCCTTGACGGTTTATTGGATTTGGAAATCCTCAAAAGATCGCAATCATTATGCAATCATTGTACTCTAGAACCAAGAACATCTTTCTCAGTCACATCTCGAACGGTAACAGTTGTCGCTCGAAATGGATATTAATCTTCAAAAGATCGCAGATATAATGGAGAACATATGTTTCAGTCACATAAATACGCCACATCTCGAACGGGCGTAATAATCGCTCGAAATGAATATAAGTCTTCGAAGATCTTGAATGGGCACAGTAGTCATCCAAAACATGTTGTCACGTGTTGATAAATTGTGGCAGATTCTGGATAGGCAAAATTGTCATCCGGAATTAATCGTTACGCTGGATTATTATCTTGAATGGACAAATTAGTCATTCAAACAGGCTTTCCAATTCTCGTGTTTTTCTCTCCACTTTTTTGTTATTATAATATTTATTGTCATCAGGATTGTGAATAATATCATAATACAACGATTTGTGACAACCCCTCCATAAAAAATTTTGATGTTTAATTTGATGTATATATTTATAACCTCAACATTAATGACCTTTATATATGATTATGTTAATAAAAAAATAAAAAAAATTCAATTAGCATAGTGGTTGAAGCGTTGAAATTCAATTACCTAGATCTAATGGTCCATAAAATAAGTAATAAAAATAAAAGAAATTACAAACCCATCCCCAACCCACCTCATTTTCTCTCTCCTCCATCCCCACCCCAACCACGAGCCACCACCCCACGGCAGTGGTCCCTTTCCACCGCCGCTTCTTCCACATGCCTCCACGACCCTTTTTCCTTCTCTTCGAAACTCTCCACCTTTCCCCACCGTCGCCACCCAGAAATTGTACCCCGCCCCTCACCCATCGCCGCCGCCTCACCATCGTTGTCGTGGTTGAAAATGAAGTTAATTGGTTTTTTTTTTTTTTTTACTTTGATGAGAATGAAGTTAAATTTTGATGAACATCAAAGATCGGTTTGATGAATACGTAATTAAAATTGATGAACATCACCTATAATCACTATGTTCATCAAATTTGATTGGATGTTCATCAAGTTTTGATTGGATGTTCATCAAATTTGAGTTTGATGTTCATCAAGGTGTAGAGGAGAGAGGGAATCGGCGGCGTCGGGAAGTGCAGTTGCCTCACTTGGCCGATTGATCTGGTGGAGGCGTCATGGTCGGAGGTGGCGGCGAGCGGAGGGCATCGGCGATAAGGGGGCAGGGGACTGGGGGAGGAGAGGAGAGAGAGTGAGGAGGGAAGAGAAATGTGCACGAGGCTGTTGGGGTCACTTCGCCGGTGGTGGTGGAAACGGCCGTTGTGGCGGTTGGTGCGATCGGCGGTGGTATGGGGTGGCGGAACTGGTGGTGAGGAGGGAGGGGAGAGAAGAGATGAGAGAGAAAAATGAATGGGTTTGGGCTTGATTTTGATTTTATGATTTAGTTTTAATTTTATAGGCTTATTTTGTAAACCGTTAGATCTAAGCAAATTAATGGTTAGAATTGGTTCCTAAAGTTCCTGTATATAAGGTTCCTACCAGAACCTATATATATATATATATATATATATACACAGGCGGGTTCAGATGAGGTTCTGCCTTCCCGTTAGGCGTGAGGTCCAATAAGGGCCGTCAGATCTAAGGAGATGGATGGCCGAGATTAAACCTCCTAATACTGAGAAAAAAAAAAAGGAAAGTCAAGGCCTCTATCTTTCCTCACTGCACGACTCTTTCTCTCAACTTTCTCTCTCTTCAAACCCCAAAAAAATTCGCTCTTCAGTTTCAATGGCGACGGATCAATCGGAGGATCAAATTCCAGCAACGATGTCGACGGATAATTCGAATGATCAAAGTTCAGCAACAATGGCGACGAATCAATCGAAGAATCAAAGTCCAGCAACAATGGCGACGAATCAAAGTCCAGCAACAATGGCGACGAATCAATGGAAGGATCAAAGTTCTACACCAATGGCGACGGATCAATCTAGTATGTGCTCTCTTCTTTTAGCTCAGATTCAATTTGTTTTTTCCCTCAAATTTTAAGCAATTAATTGACTTTTTGAATCATACTGCGGATTTTAGAATCATGCAAAGATCATAAGGAATCACACACATTTTTTTACAAATTCCTAAATTCGATCCTTTTTTAATATCTGTCTGATTTCGATTTTATAATGGAATTTGCAATCACACTGTTTTGACTATTGAATCACACAAACTCTTCCTTCGATATTGATTTTAGAATGGAATTTACAGTCACACAATTTTGTCTATTGAATCACAAAGATTCGTTGTTTTTTGGAATCACAATCTTGTTTTTTTTTTTTTTTTTTTTTTTTGGAAATGGCAGATTATTGTCACGTATTTTTCATAATCTGCCATTTTTGCACTTGCTGCCTCAACAATTTTGTCATGTATACTTCGTATATACATTGTATAATGTGTATATGGTCCAGATGTCATGTATTTAATCTTTGTATATATGGAGTATGTATTTATAATGGTGTGTGCGATTCAGTTTGATCATGTGTGTGATTCAATTGGTTAAGCTTGTGTGATTCTATTTGTTAGTGTATGTGATTCAGTTAGTTAGTGTGTGTGATTCAATTAGTTAGTGTGTGTGATTCTATTAATTAGGGTGTGTGATTCAATTTGTTAGCGTGTGTGACTTTATTAGGGTATGTGATTCAAGTCTATTAGTGAAAGTGTGTGTGATTTTATTCAATGGTGTGTGTGATTGCACAAGTTAATTGTGTGATTTTATTAGTTATTGTGTAAGATTTTGTAGGCAAAATGTGTGTGATTCTATTTGTGGTTGTGTTTTCATTAGAGTGTGTGATTCTATCAGAGTCCTGGCTTTCTCTTCACGGAACCAATGGCTTCCTCCTCCCCATGGTGTGTTTAAAATGAACACTGATGCGACAGTTTATGATGGTGCGGGGTGTGGTCTTGGTTTTGTTATCCATGATGAGATGGGTGAGGTTTGTGTTGTTGCTAGCATCCGGGTCGGAGCAAGGTGGCCTCCCCTCCTTGCAGAAATGGCTGCTGCCGGGTATGGTTTAGGTGTGTCCAAACGTTTCGGTTTTGACAGGATTGAAGGAGAGTGATTCACTAGAGGTGGTCCGTCTTGTGTCGAGCAAGGCTGAGCGTAGAGGCCTCGAGGGTCTGTATTTAGATGATATTTGTTCTAAAAACATATATACTGCCAATTACTCTCTTAAGGTACGAAGATGAACAGACAAAAGTGGCATTACTGCTGGTCTAGTCAGGCTTCACTTTCATGACTGTTTTGTCAAAGTAAGTTGATAATTTGTCTCCGTAATTTGTAAGCAATTTTCTCAGGAACAGAAGCAGGAAATATGGTTACTGAAAACATAGGCTAGAAGTTTTTAACTATGTTTTTTACAGGGTTGTGATGCATCAGGTTCATTTATTTTCTTTACAGGATTGTTCCTCTTTTGTGGACTGTGGCTGGGCATCTTGTTCCTCTTTTGTGGACTGGGACCTGTACTCTCGAAAGTATATCAAATTGACAGCAAGTTAACTACATTTCTACAGGTTTGTATGCTTAGATTAGTTGTGAATTTCCTGAAGTCGATTGCTGCTTGATTTATGTTTATGGCTTGTGTTTGTATAATTTGTGGATATCCTGGAGTCGTGGACTACATTGGTGTTGATTTTTGTAATAGGAACAAGTATATCTATTCTGAATTGTTACATCAGGCCACTCACGTCTCACGTCTATTAGCTCAAAATGGTAGAGCAGTGTGCTACTGCACACGGTATGGGTTCGATTCCCACATAGACGAATTGTAAAGCTTTATTTTCCATTCCTCTTCATCCTCGAAATATACCAGGATAGCTACATTATGACTTTTTAACCCCATGATGACACAACCATAGAGGGTAGTAGGAGCAAATGGAGTAAAGTCCCTCGTCTTATTTTTGTGTATGGTGTTTGCCAGATACCCAAGATGTGGACTGTTTAAAAGGTTGAATGTGAGTTCAAGTCTCACATAGGCTGTTATAGAAGAAATCTTGCATTTTTATCCCTTATCCTGAACTAGAACATCCACATCAGATCATATATAGACTACGTAGGATTCGAACCTACACCTTCCGCTAATTGGCGGGGCTCTACCAATTGAGCTAGTAGACTTAAACAAAATAGGCCAATGATAATGGCCAATGATATAGGCCTTGATATAAAGAAACTGGCAGGAGGTAAAAGTGTAAAACAAACAAAAAAATTTGATGTTTGCCTAATTGCTTTCACGTTCTACTGCACTAATCAAAAGGAGGGAAATGTAAAAGTCCAGGGTCCAGATGCATGATAAGTACACAGTCTACACACGACACACAATTAGGTGAGAAGTATACAAGAGTTACTTCACAGTAGTCATTAGTCATGACCACTACAACAGAGGATCCCCAGGTACCATTATCGTACCATACACACATCAAAACGATATCTTATAGTTGCAGTAAAACAAGAAGCAGGCAAAAGTAAAAGAGCAAGAGAAGTGAAGCTGTAAACTTAACTTCAAACTTGCAGCTAGTTAATAAATTGTAAATTGTAGCAGTTCTGTATGCTAACAATCAACAATGAAGAATCATCAGATTGAATCACACACTAGCAGATTGAATCACAGACAATTAATAATACAATCACACACGATACTGAGTACAATCACACACCATACGAAATAGAATCACACGATACCAAAATACAATCACACCCCATACCATATAGAATCACACACTGACAAATTGAATCACACACCTTATCAAATAGAATCACACACTAACATATTGAATCACACACCTAACCAAATAAAATCACACACCAACAGATTGAATCACACACCATACCAAAATAGAATCAAACTAAAATTTAACTAAATCAAACTAAAATTGCAACATTAGAATCACGGCTGCCCGCGAGAATCGAGATTGGTGACATCTCCGAACAAATCTTCAAAATGCAACCAAAAAACACTACACAAAAACTTTAAATTATGATTTTTCATAGAAAAACGAATTAAAATGTAGAAATCAAACCTAAATAGCTCTAGAACACTCGCCGGAATATCCAGAAACCGCCGTCAGCAGATTCTCGTCATCGACGCCGTCAGATTCGCCGCCTCCCTAAAATGAATTCATCAAATGCAAATTAAATTGCAAAATAAAACAATTGATCCTAAAACAAACCTGATTAATCTGATCGAGGAGAGAGAAAAAGAATAGAAAACCTCCGATCGCCCCCAAATTCGGATTTTCCGCCGCCGGAGTCTCGAACGCCGCCAAATTCAGAATTTCCAATGAGAAAATGAGCGATTTTCCGATTGCAAAGGCGCTTCGAAACGTCGACCGAGCTACACCAGCGCCGAGGAAGAAATGATCGGAGAGGCGGCGAGGAGAGAGAGTCACCGGAGAACAGATGCAGTGGAGGAGAAAGAGTCGCCGGAGAAGTGGAGGAGAGAGAGTGTTTCAGGAGAGAGAAATGAGGAGAGAGAAACGTAAAAATGCAAATGGTGGGAATTTGGTAAAGCCTGAAGTAATTTCTTTATTTTTAATACTTGACAGGTGGCCGCATATCGAATATAATTCAAAACGGGTTCGTTGAGTATACACAATTAGTGTAAAATTTCAAAAACTATATCTACATTTAGTCTTTGTTTAAAGGACACTTATTGGTGAACGCCTCCTTTTTGTTCCCTCTAATCGATACGCGATAATAAGAAAACCAATTGACTGCCCTTTAGCTTTGGTGTAATGGTACGTAAGTGTTCCAATATCAATTCTAATTTAAATCACAATTTTTAATCAGGTTTAAAATCTTTTGTACTATTCTTAACATTTCAAATGCAACTCTTTCTTTTCCCGTTTTTTATTGGAATTGTTTTTAAACTGTTTTTGTAGGCCATGAACCCGCTTCTTGTAGGCTATGATCTCGCTTTTCAAGACCCATGGTCCTTTTGACTTGAACATGTGGGCGATTTTCGTACTAATTATACTACTACCTAGTTTATTGGCTCGTGCAAAATTGCACGGGTTGTTATATTAACTTGGTTAAAAATTTATTTTATTACTCATAATTAACACAAAATATTAGGACTGTAAAAAACTTAACCGACCAGATGTGACTCGTTGTTCAAGGTTAATACCCATTTTTTTCCTGATCAAGTTCTGGCCATAGATAACTCGAATCCGTTTTGACCAGTATTCTTTTGGGTTAAACATGAGATGACCCGTTGTCCCAGTTTTTCTAAAATTAAGACGAAAAAAAACGTGTTTAATTTGGTATCATCTTAGAGAAGTTATGTTTGATTCAATGAAATCAATTTAATAAGTATAGCGAATTTATTTAAGTACTTTGTATTTATGTACGAATTACAATTTATAACCTGTGGCCCGCTATTTTCGGGTCCTGTTTTTGTGAATTATAATTCATATTAACCCCGACTACTTTTTAACACACTTCTTTTTTTTACTCTGACCCCATCCGTTGACCCGTATTTTAAGTTAAAACGAAATAAACCCAAGATGTGTTATTTCCTAATATATTGCGCCTATATATATTACTTCCTAAATTATCTCCAAAAATAAAATGATTTGATATGATTCAGATTATCTCGTCCAAAGTTGTTTCCGAAATTATCTCCTAAAATCTCAATTCCTTTATATATAACTTTGTTAATAAAAGTATCAAAAAAATCAATTGCCTTGGTGGTTGAAGTGTTAAAATTGCAACCCTGAGGTTATAGGTTCAAACCTTCACAAGCTCATTTTTTATATTGTGTCAAACACATGGGGGTGACTATTGATTAAATTAATATATTGTGTGTACACGTCAGCGATGATATCATCAGCGACATCATCTATGAGGTGGCACTCTGTAGTGGAAGTATTACGTTGGCTATTAGTACTATAACTAGTTTTTGCGCCCGTGAAATCACGGGACTGCTTTTATATTTCGTCATTGCTCATTTTCCTTGTTTAAAACAGAAAGAAATTCATGAGACACCTCAATTAAAATTATTCATTTATTTGTTACCATTGATTATCGGTTTGTCCTTTAAGATTGTTCTGACATAAGAATTTGAGTGTTACAATATTTCGCATTACATCTTTGAGTTCCTTATCTTTGTCAAATAGATTGAACAAAATGTCTAAATCTAGCCTATAATTGATTAATTCTAAATGTACTGAGATGATTCTTAAATGACCCTGATTTAGATTGAACGAATGCAAGCCCTAATTAAATTTCGCTCGATCACTGTTGATGAAGCCCAAATTTTAAGACTTTTAAGGGGTAAGGCCTTGTTTGATAGGTTCACATCCATCTGATCTAATCTGATCTGATTTAATTTGAATGTGACTGATTTGGACATTTAATTTAAATGACTCTGAATTGATGTGATCTTATATGTATATATTTGAAAATTTAACTGAATTTGGGCGAATTAATGTAAAACATGGACTAAACTTAGTGACCATTATTTGAATAGTCTGATTTGAATTGATTTGAATTAATTTGATCTGATTTGATTTGAATGCATCTGTTCTTATCCAAAATACCTCATTTGATAGGATTGCATTTTTATGATCTAATCTGATCTGATTTGAATAATACTGATCTGATCGAATTTGTATGACTCTGAACTGATTTGATATGATCTAAATGTTTTGAAAATTTGATTGAATTTCAGCGCATTAGTAACAATTAAGGACTAAATTCATTGGTCGTTATTTGAACATTTTTGTTCTGATCTGATCTGCTCTGATTTTATTTGAATGACTCTGATTTGATCTAATCTGATTCGAATGACTTTGATCTGATCTAAATTCTCCTTTAATTAGGTCATACCAAACTAAGCTTAAGTCCTATTACACTCTGTTTATAGGACTACATCTTTGTGACTTTATCAAATCTGATTTGATTGCAAGAGATCTGATTTGATTTGATTTGAATGACTATCTGATCGAATTTGAATTTGTTGAAAATTTGTTGAATTTCGTTGCATTTATATCAAAACTTGACTAAATTCATTAATCACTATTTCAACAATTCTGAACTGATCTTATCTGATTTGAAGCCATTTGATCTGATTTCCATGCATCTGAACTGATCTCAATACACTGTTTTTAAAGTCCTGTCAAACAGAGTCTAAATGAGACAAATTAACCACATTACAATCCAATTATTAAAAGATTGATTTTTAAATAGAACATCAATTTGAAATATTATGTGATATAATATTGAAAGATCCGATAATAATTTGATCATAATTGAGGAAACCTAAAATGACCAATTTCGATTGAACTTATCCATGAAGTGACCGAATATGACAAACCCCATCATGACCTAACCAGATTGCCTATTATCATTCTGAATTTAGTCCAAATTTCAAAATGAATTGACATGATTTCGTAAAAGACTGCGACTTAGCTTGACCCATTTTTAATCTAAGTTTACCGCAACACATATTCTACTCTTCACAGATAATTGATCCAAAAACATTAAACCTTGAAGCGAATCATATTCTAAGATTCATGTAACCATAATCGATATATGGTGTGTGCATGCATTTTAGTAAAATCACATTTTCATAGCCTAATACAAAATTAAAAATATCAATTACCAAAGCTATCAAACTACATTATATATAGTCTTCTAGTACAATACAGCCATATAAAAAATTGCGATATATAATTTTGAGGTAACAATAATTTGAGAGTACAAATACAAACACTTATATGAACACTAACAACTATTAATACATAAAACTATTAAAAGATTCTAACATTCCTCTAAATGGTAGTATGAGAAAACAATTTGTACTCCACTATGTTCATATCTAATTCTTTAGCCTAACTTTGTTCTCTCTTTCAACGTGTCAAATATGTATTTCATGCAAATTTTTGACTCCAAATCAAACAAATAACCAAGGTATATATAGTATCTCAAACTAACATGTAACTGATAAATTGGCAAGCGAATAGCCAAGAGACATAAAGTTTATTGCCATTAGTTGAATGAATGATGATGATGAATTATCATACAAATGATGAAATTGATGAGAATTAATTAGGAAGAAGTTGAAATGTTTTCAACATTGGAGAAGGCAACTCAAAAGATTATATTCACTAAAATTAATTTGGGAATGACACATAGGCTGATAATGTGGAATTAAATTAAAAGAAATCGCTCTTAGCATGACATGTGGCTTTTGGAAACTTTTTTGTTAGCCTATTAATATTATTATATAGATATTATCACAATTTATGAGCTAATTATCAACTCATAAAGATAATGATAAAAAAGGTGAGGATAACCGAGAAGAAGAGTTTCAAAAGATAGTTTCTAGGAGTTGCCAAAGGGTTTGCCGGAATGGGCCTATGGTCTCCGAATGAAAAACAAATTACATAAGGCATAGGTCACTTTATTGTAAGTTGGGCTGGAATTATTAATTGCCTAAATGGCTGGTAATTAATTGTCAATGGGCTGAAAATGCGAACTAGCAAGTCAAGTGGAACATTAAAGCCAAACGAGCTAAACATTAGGCCTCTACTTACTTGGGTCATCACTATGGAGTCGAGTGCGTTGGTAACCGAAACCTTTCACCAGTGTCCACTATTCATCTCATCATCGGGCGTTATAAAATGGGAAGCCCCCTAGTAGGATGTCTACAGGAGCCCCCGCTTTGGCCGAGTCTTTGAAAAACACGAAGGTCAAAGGTTTTCTGCAATCACAAATATATATGTAAAAGCAATATCGCAGACATGACAAAGAACACATATCGAACTCAATCACATATAAGAAAGCAACATATCGAACGGTCGCAGTAGTCGCTCAAGATAAATGTATAGAAAATCTTCATAGGAATCATCGCAGACGGGCCAAGAATATATATCTTGGTCACATATATGATATATATGCAGCATCTCGAACGAGCAAATTAGTCGCTCGAAACAAATATAAAGTTTTCAAAGGATTGAAATTGCATATAATCTTCGCAGATGTGATCAAGAACATCTTTCTTGGTCACATATGAAAGGCAGCATCTCGAACGGGCGTAGTTATCACTCAAGACGAATATATACTCAAAGGGTCGCAGTTATAATGCAACCAACAGAGGTGCGATCAAGAACATTGCCTCGGTCACATATAAAACGCAGCATCTCGAACGGGCACAGTTGTCGCTAAAGACGAATATAAATCTAGAAAGGATCGCAATCGCCAGCGATCATCGCAGAACATTTTTGTAATGAAATAAAGGAACGCAGTATCTCGAACGGTCGCAATAGTCACTCAAGATGAATAGAAATCCTCAAAAGATCGCAATCATTATGCAATCATTGTACTCTAGAACCAAGAACATCTTTCTCAGTCACATCTCGAACAGTAACAGTTGTCGCTCGAAATGGATATTATTCTTCAAAAGATCGCATATATAATGGAGAACATATGTTTCAGTCACATAAATACGCCGCATCTCGAACAGGCGTAATAATCGCTCGAAATGAATATAAGTCTTCGAAGGTCTTGAATGGGCACAGTAGTCATCCAAAACATGTTGTCACGTGTTGATAAATTGTGGCAGATTCTGGATGGGCAAAATTGTCATCCGGAATTAATCGTTACGCTGGATTATTATCTTGAATGGGCAAAGTAGTCATTCATAACAGGCTTTCCAATTCTCGTGTTTTTCTCTCCACTTTTTTGTTATTTTATATTTATTGTCATCAGGATTGTGAATAATACCATAATACGACGATTTATGACAACCCCTCCATAAAAAATTTTGATGTTTAATTTGATGTATATATTTATAACCTCAACATTAATGACCTTTATATGTGATTATGTTAATAAAAGAATCAAAAAAATTCAATTAGCATAGTGGTTGAAGCGTTGAAATGCAACTTTGAGGTCTGTGGGTTCAAGCCTTGATAGTCTCATTTTTGCGGATTTGACTGTGCGCCAAGTGATGAGGTGGAAGCGCTCGTGTGACATGCACGTTTGACTGTCACCTATGTAGAGGATGATGTGTCGCGCCCACACGGTTTCCATCCACTTTATATATATATATATATATATATATATATATATATATATATATATATATATATATATATATATATATATATATATATATATATATATATATATATATATTATTGACCCGTGCAAAATTGCACGGGCTGTCATATAATATTGATGAAAAAACTTCTTTATATTCCAATGGTAGATAATGATAGTATTGTTATTGGTCTAATTAATAGACATGCATAAAGATTTTAAAAAGAGGTACTCACTACTGTAGACGTGTTTAAAGCTTAACTGATATGGTAACTCATCACGATCCACACAGTTTGGGGGTAATAAACATGTTTTCTATGTCCCGTGTCTCACATTGATTTGAACCCCTTTCGACCCATAGTTTTTTGGGTCAAACATGACCTGAGTTGTAGACCCATTTTGAGTAATTATCAAAACAAAATTCAGACGGTTTAACTCGAAAATGCATTAGAAATACATAACAAACTAATTCAACAATTACTTATAATATTATGATTACATTTAAGGTTTAAAAATATTAAGTAGTTTAAAATTTTGTTACGAAAATATTGACTGAACTCCACATGATCTCGTACTTTTTTACCTGTTTCTGAACCAACCCGTATCTTACCAAACCCACCCATTCGACAGGTCTACACGACATATTTATAGTTGCACACACACGCGATATATCAGCCACAGTCGTTCACCCGTATAATATTAACTATAGTTGTCCACTCGTGCCAAATTACATTCATTGTTAGGATATGATATCCACGAAATTTGGTTATATGCTACTCCCTCTGTCCCACACTCCCACTTCAAACACCCTTATGAGTAAGGAGTATTTGTAGCGGAATAAGACCAATTTGTAAAGTAAATTGGTATTCCATTGTCTTATTGAGACTTAACTTGACATGATGCTTTGTTAACCGACTCGTGTATGAGTTGTTTGCGGCAAATTGCACATATTATATGATATTGCATTGACGCTATTTATATATGTTAATTATTAAAGCAAAATAGTATTTTGCGTATCAAGAGGTTAGCTGACAGGTAACATAGCTGTTATTACTTGCTTGTATTGTCTCAAGAACCCTATATTATTTTGTGCAATAAGTCTTGTGTGAGTCGGTCTTATTGTGAGACCATCTTATTCTTTCTTATACTAACCTCTTTTACGATTTAGCTGACCATTATACTTCTTTTGGCGATTGGGATTAAACTAAAACGATCACTAAAAGCAATATAATGGTCACAAATAATGTTAAATTGGTCACTTTTCAATCAAGTAAAGTGGTCTCGCAATAATTTATAGTAAGACCGTCTCATATGAGACTTTGCCTATTTTATGAGTTAACTTAAACCAGCTTTGACCGGTATATTTATGGTCAGAGATCGATAATCTCACTTGTTGACCTGCATTTTCCAATAATAATTAGCCCACCAAGTTATGCTAATATGTTAGTAGCTATTATAGGATTAGCCTTGGATCAAATAAGGAGGATATGTGTATTTCTAGAGTGCATGAATTATCTTTGAAAATTTAGCTTTATTTGTTTTTCGAAAAGTAATTGTGCACCCGTTAAAATTGCTCGGGATGTAAAGTACAGCATATATTTAATTGGTCATTTTTTTTTTTTTCTAGTTTGACGAACATACGTCTAGTGTGAAATTGGTACGTATTAACTCAATTGGTCAATTTTTTTTTTGTTGTGAGATCCTACTTTTTGCGGCCCCTATTCAAAACTCACCATTTACCCTACAATGTCTACGTTTTCCACATGAATCACAATGTTATAGTCAATGAATTAACATGTGCTTATTTTCAACTATCATTACCCTCTTTTATTTACCTACGCCCTTAGAATCACCATTGTCGTTATATACGGAGTATACACTTATACACTATAGTATTTTGACAAACGGCCACCTTAGGGGCCGTTCGGTATCACTGACGTTTTCAGTTTTTGGTTTTTTTGTGTAAAAAGATTAGTTAAATAAGTTGCAAAAATAAATTTTAATTGTATATTTCTATAATAGTCATACTGAAAATGAAAACTGACAAGTGAAAACTGAAAACCACTTTTTCTGGTTTTCAAAAACGGAACTTTGGTTTAAAAAAAAAAAAAACTAATAACTGAAAACATAAACGATACCAAACAGGCCCTTATATTTTCACATGTATTCATTAACTCTCCGTTTTTCCTCAACAAATTACTCTTGTTGTTTTTTCCTTGATTAATTCCTGCACATTTCTCCCATATTAACACTAAAAAGAAAATCAAGAGATAGACGTGCGTAAGATGGGAATTGCTTCGAAGAAGCCATGATTCCAAGCCTAACATGTTCCATATGCATGCCAATGACTCTGCCTTTTATCTTTTCTTACAAAGAAAAAACAAAATTAATCTACGTGAACCACTTTACTTTAGTACGACAAATAGCTTCCACTCCCTTCATCTTCTCAAAGTCCTCTTCCTCAGTGTTTTGATTATCGTATAGCCCAACTTGTCTCTGTCGCCCACGGTTCTCTTCATGTTTTGATTATCGGCTCCCCGTGTCAATTGTTTTGGCTGTCATTTGGTTGTTCCTGGCTAAAATAAAGGAATGACTAATATCAAAAATACTTGTCATATTTCTAATGATCATAAGGAAGAAGAGAGCTCAAAAGGTGTATCTTACCATTGACACCTTATTATAGAAAATATATAGGACATCTAATAATTGTACACATACTTACCCATAGATGTAAGAGCATAGAAGATCTTCGCGGATTAAAAGAGTAATTTAAAGTCAACCAAAAAGACGCCTAAATTACATACACATAAGAGGTCCTGCTTTTCATGGTGAAAAGCTGGAACTTGTGAATCTAGAAAAGCAGGAAGGGATAAACTATTATGTACACAGTTTAACATTTATTGTCAATTTCAACTTACAAAATGCGAAATTGCTAATGTGCTTGCAATTACGTTATTCTCCTTAATTAGGAGAAGAATGAAGGAGTGCAGATATGATGAATCTCTATTATCTTCTAATAATAGCTAAATCAAATAAGTATCAAAAGAGTTGTATATTACGCAATAATTTAATTACAATTACAAACATATTGACAAATACAATTCTACTATGAGAACGATTTAGCTGAAATAATAGTCGCTTGGAGCCTTGGGTTATGGTGACATTTATAGAAATGCACGCCTTATACTTCTAGAAAATGCATGCTTGTGTTGATGTAAGTTAGAACTTTTTGCCATCAGAGAGCCCAACCCCATGTCCCCATATGAGTATAAGTACCTACAATAACAATAACATCCGATTAATTGTACCGTACGCACATCATATATAAGATTATCAAACACCCCATTAGTTTCACACTAATCTAAAAAAAATAAAAGATACAGCATGTTAAAAAAAATCAAGCATTTGCTAATGTTATGCTTTGATCTTGTTCAACCCAAAGTCATAACATAAAGAACTCGACTAACAATGATAAATTACAGTAGTATATCATGGGAGAAAGCCGAATACCTGCACTGGGTTTGAATGACATGCTTTATCATTTATATAGTTGATGGAGTTTTTGTTTAAGAAAAAAGCCCTAAGGATTAGTTTTGGCCGCCTCATAATAAGCTGGTATATTTGAGGGTAGAAAATTTTGCATAATTTTATTTCCTAGATTCTTGCCTCCAGTGGCGGAGCCAGGAATAAAAGTTGGACTGGGCCGAAACTTATTTATCGGAGTTGGGGTGGGCCAAATGCTACGATTTACGAATTTTTAGCTAGTTTTACCGTAAAAATAGGCAAAAAATTTCCGATCATCGCAAACCTGGGGCGGGCCGTAGCCAGGGTAAGCCCCCCCTTGGCTCCGCCCCTGCTTGCCTCAACGTTTATCCCTCGTCAATTTTGATACGGAAGATTTTCGGCTATAACTGACAATATTTTGGTATGTACATTTTCATGTATATTGTTTCCAAAAAATTTGGTTTATATTCAAATAAATTTGGAATATCAATATGAACGCATAATTTTGCATGGGTTTAAAATAAATAATTGCTAATTTAATCACGGAGATTGCATATTTGCTTCAGATATTTTAATTATGGAGAAATATTCTCGGAATATATTCGATTGCTTGATTTTATTAATTAATGTTCCATTTATAAAAGACATAATGCCCTTTTTGAATGAATAAAAATACTGATTAATATTTCGAGATATTTAATTAAGGAAATTAGTATTTTCATGCATATTTTTATTGCCGAAAATAGTCGTTGATGACATCAGCTATGACGTGTCGCTGATGTCAACGCTGATGTGGACGGCCTGAGAAGGCTGGCAATGCACCGCTAATTATATAATATATGATGATATGATATGATATATATGATACTAGTTTTTTGACCTGTGCAATGCACGGGAATTTACAAAAATAAGTATAACCCTTAAATTAACTTCACTTACATGCATGTCTGACTCTGCCCCCGGTAACTTATTTAGTCTCATACTCGACCACCCATCGTCTTTGTACTCGACAACTCTTATCTTCCTCACAATTTTCTTTCTCAGTCGATAGTCGATTCCCTTCCCACTCAACAATTATAGGTGTCCCCACAGTCATTGTTAACTCATATACACCGATCACTAACCTCCAACTCTCACTCACCCCAACCAGCCGACAACATTTTAGTCGGCACCCGTCACCCCAAGTACGTCAAATGTTTTATCTTACCCGTTGAGTCTTTACATGACCTCCTAACTGACTCTCCCACACACCCGTAAAACATTTTAAACGCATATCCACACTCTAACTTACTTAATGCCACGCTCCACGCGAGCTCTTATACTTGAAAACCCACTTTTCTCCCTTTTATACTGAAACACCCCCCCGCTCTCTTCCTTTATGAATTCTTTTACCCCATCTCTTTACCCAAGCCACTTCTTATACTCCAATCCCAAATAACACTTAAGCTCTTGACTTCTTTACCCGTTGACCTCTGTTATGTGACACCATTCTACTCTTATTTTCGCTTTAGAATACTTTTGACCCGTGCACATGCACGAGAATTAATAATGGTTTTCTAAATAGTAATATGATATCGTTTTTTCTAACATATACCTACATGACACATGATATAAGTCTCATTTTCTTCCTTAATACTACTTTAGATCTAAAATGACTTTTTAAAAGTTTAATTAATGCGGTAGCTATCGGACCACCATTTTCTTGGTCATAAACCAATAAAGTAGAATAATAAAATATTACAATGATATTAGTGATTAATTTAAATTTAATACCAAAACTAATAAGTATTATTAAAGTATTAATATGATATAATATCGTTAATATATCGTTAAAATTTCTCCTAATTAAATAGTATTCAAAATTGTTGATGATAAGGGGTTAAAAATGCATGCCTTACCTGTTTTATGACCTTAGCACCATTCTAATCTTTACTCAGCCTAACCTACTTGGGTTGACCCGTGTTTGACCTTACTCGTTTTTCATATACCAAGTGACCCATTTTACCGATCTAACCAATTTTGAAGAATTAAAATGTTAACTTTCTTAATGATCATAATCTTAAATCTTGAAAAAAAGTAAATTGAAAATCATTTCGGATTGAGTACCGATAATCTTCATCCCACCGTCAACTTACTTACTCGTTAACCCCACCCGTCGTCGACTTTTTTGGATGACATATTCATCTCCCTTGAATATTTTCAATAACACCTAACTTAATCCTACTCAAACATCCCAGCTGATTCTTAAACATGGACTCTAAAAGTCGATCCCCTTACCCCTCGTAAAAGAAAGTCGGTTAACATATGTAAAATAATCCTCGTGTATCGACTCGTCGTTTATGTTGTTGTTCTCAATTAATTGTCAAAGTTTGTTGTTGAGGAAGTTAAGGAAATGTACCAAAAACCTGAAAATTTATTATTTTATGACATCAACATTTGTTTTAGAAGTTCTTGATCTCCAAGAGTAAAATAAAATTCTTAGTGGTGTCATGAGAACAAAATATCTTTTATTTGACCGTAACAAAATTGTCTCATATATCTTCAGCCATAATATTTCCTTCATTATTTTATTCTAACGCAAATAAATCAATAACGCTTGACTTTGAATGAAAAAGTCAATCAATTAGATTTCAGCACTTGCGTACAATATGAGTCAAATTGTAATTTTTCATTCATTCTTTTTTTTTTTTTTTTGTCGAAGGTGAAAATATGTGTTTATATATTTATAATCATTTGTAAAATATCCTTGTTGATTTCCTATCATGGATATGTTTGTATTGATTGCATTTGATTATTTCCTTCCTTCCTTATCTGTAACATAATATATTGCATTTGATTTTCAATATCTTCTTAAATGCAGTTAGAATCTGATCTAAATATTCTTGTCCAATCATTTGTATTGTTAATGCTGACATGTCGGCTTTTTACTAAAGCTTTGTCACATCAGCTTTTTATGCACGTAATTATATATATATTTTATTAATAGCCGTGATTTTGAGCTCTTATTAGGCCATCCACATAGGACGCTGATGTCAAATGAAAGCTTCCACAAATAGCACTCACATGCTTACGTAAGACACACGCACACTCAAGCAAGACACACCCACGCAATAGACACTATAATCATGGTACTAAAATATTGTGTCATATTAAAATTGCCAAAAATTAGGAAAGAAAACATTTTAAATTTATTTACTCCCTAGAACATATTATAAAATATATACGAGTATATATATTGGAAACGTCTAATTTATACTTGATTCCGAAAATATAATACGGAAATAAAATAAAAATTTAGTCAACATTCAAAACGGAAATATTATTTCCATATACAAACAAAAACGAAAAATTCTCCATAAAAAAAAAATTTATGTATGTTCAATAAAATTATAATATAATCTTAAAGAATCTTTTTGATAGGTAAATCATAAACTTACGTAAAAAAATAATATTTCAACAGAACTTGGATGACCAAATCACTAATGCCTATGTTTCCTAAACACTATCCCTAAATAAACGTCCATACCCTATACTTTTTGATAACAATTAATAATATATATAATGAATTGCCATAAAATGGAAACAACAATTATCATAAACGCCTCATTATGAACGAATTTGAGAATGGACTAGATTATTCTGGCCGTTGTTTTTCTTGATGAATAGATTATATATTGTCTTATTCGTATTTACTAATTAATGTTCTACCACCTAAGGGTTAAGTGACTAGAATTTAATTACTCAGGAATTTCTCCAAGATAAAAGCAATATATGAAGAGTTATTTTTTTTTTAAAAAAAGGTGGCAATTGAGGGGGGGGGGGGGGGAAATTGAGCAAGTCTAAAGATTCGGTGGGAGTATTGAAAAAAGTGGAATTATATAAAAAGTACTCTACTCACATACATGTAAGAATATATTTTTTCTAAGTTAAGCAAGTTATTAACAATTGAAATAAGCACCTTGAAATAGTGTTTTGACTTTGAGATTTGAGTCAAACATAATTCAGTTGCCTTAATTACGGGTAATCACTATTTATATAATATATAATTGCGTGGTCTACCATACTACTATAGGAAAAAGATTCGAGATAAAAATACACCAAAAATTGGGTGCTCTACCAAATAATTAGAAATTCTGATAAAGTAATATGCAAATAAAAACAGATCATTTGTTGTAGGTTAAGATAAAAATACACCAAAATTGCAAAATATGTTTGAAGATTAAAAGAAAGCAAAGAAAAAAAATGATATGACACCAATTGTTTTACGCTAATTTTTTTTATTTAATTCGATATGTTTATGACATTTGATGATGAACCCACGTGTTTCTATAAAAAAAAAAATACATTCCAACATTTGGTGCAATTCAGTTATCTAAACTGAATATCATTTTGTGACAGATCTCTTCGTTGCTTATATTATCGCTCAGTCAACGCGGTTGATTTGTCCACTGTACGTCCCGTATACTCATGTGTGTCAAACACTTAAACCTATTCTAAACTCTAACTGTCACCATCGTTGTAAATTTGATATACTTAGGCCCTGTTTGATAGGACTACATCTTTCTGAACTGAACTGATCTGATCTGAACTGAATGATTCCAATCTGATCTGAACTGAACTGAATGATTCTGATCTGAACTGATCTGATCTGAATGATACTGATCTGATCTGATTTGAATGATTCTGATCTGATCTGATCTGATCTGATTGAGATTCATGATTTCTGAACTGAATAGAATTTAATTGAACATATCAATTGAACATATTCTTTAATTGTTTTTATAGTTATTATTATAGTTATTATTATAGTTATTATTATTCTTATTTAATATAATTATTATTATTAATTATTATCGTTATTATTATATATCGAATGGAGAATCAATAACAATTTACAAGAAATTTGTGGGAAGCCGAGATACTATCTGAGCCCCCACACATTTCGCTATTGTAAAACCAATCGTAGTAAATATCAGCAAGAAGATGATACTCAACACGAAGTTGGCGCGGAGCTAAATGATATGGATATTGATATAGAACATGAGGATTATATATAACGGGATAATTAACTCTATGACAATCCACTAGATACTTCAATTCGTTTACTTTTCTAACAGTAATTTATGATGATTTTTAAAAAATAAATTTTTTTGTTTAGTTTTATTTTTGTAACCCGTAAGGTTGTAATCATTAAAATACAAAAGGATTAGTGTTAATAATTATATTATTTTAAAAAAAACTTATTTGATTGAACTGAACAAATTTCAACCATCTGATCTGATCTGATCTGAACTGAATAATTCTGATCTGATCTGATCTGAACTAAATGATTCTGATCTGATCTGATCTGAATTCATCTGCGAATAAGTCCTATCAAACAGGGCCTTATAGTATTAATAAGTTTTTATATAAATAATTTCAAATGAAAACCAGTTCCAATAAAATGATGTTATAACACCCCGTGCAAGTTTTGCACGGGTAAGAGAACTAGTTAAAAGTAATAGATAGATAGATAGATATGATTAGGTAATAAGGTAGCCCATTCAGCAGTCCATTTTGTACTTGATATTGCGACTGTGAATTTCGTAGCTGATATGACGTAATATATGGGTTCGTATTTTCCTAAAAAAAAAAAAAAAAGAAATTGATGGATTGATTTTTGGCAACATACGTTCTCAGGGGGCATAGGGTTTATACTGAAAACTTAAAAACTCAGTCATACGTGGGTGCGAATTAAATCGGCAGTATAATGATGGGAACCACAGCTCCGTCGTCAACATCGACTCCTTCAGTCTCATCGTCTTTCGCCGGCCCCTCTATGCCCAGACCAATGCTGCATCCATCAAATCCTCCGCCACTACTATACCCTCCTCAACCTTATATGCCTCCGCCTTCCGGTGGTCCCTCGCCGCACCCTCTTTGGTTCCCGCCTCCTCAATCGCGACCGCAAATGGTTGCTAGTATGAGGCCCCCCTTCCTACCGCCGCCGGTGTATACACATCCTCCTCTTTATCCCGCTCCCTTCGTCTTCGTTCCTGTCCCCGACGCTCAGCCTCCCGGCGTTACGCCCGTTTCGAATCCCGCCCCAGCGGCGACGGTCACTTCTCCGCCGCGACAACCACCGGAAGTTCTGCCTCCTGGAACTGGTTTGTTATTTTATTTCTGTCTAAAATTTCATATGATATTATTCTATTGTTAGATTACAAAGAAATTTGTGGCCTGCTTTGAAGAGTTTATTAGTCTGATTTTTCGGCTTTTGTCGTGTTTTGGTGAGGATTAAAGAGGATTGCGGTTTAATGTGCAGATAAGAGTAAACAGGTTAGTGGTAATAGTATTGAAATTGAAGCTGGTCAGAGTGATCAGTCGGATGCTTGGAGCGCCCATCGAACTGAAACTGGGGCTCTCTACTATTATAACGCTGTGACGGGGGAATCAACGTACGAGAAGCCTTCCGGATTCAAAGGAGAGGTACTAATGCTGATCGCTGGCATGATTTGTTTCTTACTTTTGTGCTCCTCGATTTTAATGTTGAAATGTCCAACTTTTATTATATGGTTAGCTTGTATGAGTATCATTTGTGTCATCTCATACGACATGAGCTACTCTTGCTACAAAGCTATGGATAAAATTGTGCGCGATTGCATAAAGCAGTAACTCAGTAAGTAGGTAGGCATTTCTGAGTTGAGGAGGAACATTTTAGGATCTTTACCCTTGTTTATTTTGTTGTCATCGTCAAATTTCGCCACTTGAAGAGTGGTACTGGGGCGAATCAAGCAAGTTGATATTACTATTTGAGAATTAGACCAACTTGGTTAGGGGGCTTGAAGAGCGGAGAAGTGATAAGATTGTTGGGGGATGTAAGACAATGATATACTCTAATAATCGACCCAATATTATTGAAGAGGTAAGCCTCATTATATAGTACAATAGGAGAGGATTCCAACCCTAACCCTAGTTCTAGAATCTTCTATTCTATACTATTCTATATTCATCCTCTATCAGGGTAGACCTAAGATGACTTGGATAAGGGCAATTGAAAGTTGTACAAGTCTACCGGGGACTGTAAAGAATATGGTTTGAGCGGGCGTCACGAAAAAAAAAAAAAAAAAACTTTGTGGATAATGGAGTCGGACTTTGATTTGTGTGACTTCTAAATTTCTTATTTCTTCTCTTGAATTTTTGTGCAGTTGGTGGGTTAGTTGGTAATTGAGGATGCAATCACGTGTTTCATTGTTAAGGATACCAGTTAAAGAAAGAAGCTTTATCTGGCTATTGGTGTAGGTTCGGAGAAACTTAAGGAAAGCAGTTGGTAATCTAGAGGTTTTCGTTCTGCCCATATACCCCGGTAACCTTGAAGAGGGTTTGGTCCCGCTCCTTCAAATAAAAAACAGAGAACTAAGGGTAAATTCTTCGAAATGATAATGGCAGCTTTTGGGATCTAAGATAGGATAGTGTTGGGTTGAGGGACATGTAGTATTATCTCAGACATGTTACCTGTTGGGGATTGGGAAAACCATAAATATTGGTGGTTCTGTTCTCTTATAAGTTTGAGATGTAAAGTGGCTATTGGCATTTAGGTGTTTGTTTTGTAGAAATATTATGATTTAAGCAAGAGGAGGTAACATGGCTCTTTTCAATTAGCCTGAAAAGTCTTGGATGCCGTTGTGAAAGCCTAATTTGATACTCAGTGGATAGATTTTGATTTTAAATTGTGGGTGGGGTTTTGCCATGAAGTATGGTAGAAGTTTTGTTTTCCTATGAGTTAACCAATTAAGGCCCAAATTCACGTTGCCTGTTTGAAGGATTATGACATTCTTGAGACCATGTATCTTGGAACGGAGTCGAAGTCATCGACTCATCGGCACTTGGGTTTTACTCAACATGTTAATACATGGAATGGGGCAGAAGGATGTTCTGTAAGATTATGTTATGAGTTCTTGATGGAGTTTGATCATGTACAATGTATAGTGGTTGCAATATCTACTAAATACTTTTTGCCTTTTGTTTTTTGGGGTTGGGTACTACTCTGGTATATCCGTATATCTACTTCAGCTGTGATTGGATGTTGTATTTCCTTACTTTCAGTTGAAGGCGTGCTTAAAGATATGACGTCAGTTTTTGAATGGGTATAGTCATATTATGCGAGTAACAATTTGCTAGTTACGTATTTCTCCTTCCTTGACAGTTGACAATGTAGGAGTACGAAAAGGGATTTTTTCAGTTGATTGGGTGTAGTATTTCCTTAATTTTAGTTGAAGACGTGCATAAAAGATACAATGTCATTTTCTGAACGAGTTCTAGCCATATTATGCGAGTAACAATTTGCTAGTTACCTACTTCTCCATCCTTGACAATGTAGGAGTACAAAAGGATTACTCCCTCCGTCCCACTTCAAACACCCCATTTCCTTATTTGGACGTCCCACCTTAAATACCCCATATGTTTTGGGACATCTTTCTCTCCTACTTATCTCTAATTTTCACATCCTCTCTCCTATTTTTTTGGTCCACACATTCTGTCACCTGCTTTTTCTTAATATTCCCCGCTCAACTTACTATATCAATATTTCGTATTCCACTACAAAGACCCCACGGGGTGTTTGAAGTGGGACTGAGGGAGTATTTGAGGATGGACCTATACAACCTTTGAAGCACCACATTTCAGACTGCTGTGAGGAATTATGTAGTAGAAGCTGATATAGGGCTCGAGTTGTTTAGTTTGAAATTTTGTCTTTTGTTTATCTTGAAATTTTGACTTTTGTTTATCTTGAAATTTTTGTTTTGTTTTTAGCCTTATTTCTGTATTGCGATGCCGTCTAATTTTCCCTGTATGAATATTAGTTTATCCCTTTTCAAATCTTGATTCATTTGATGATCTTTCTTTTCCAAACTCATTGGCTGATCTGTTTATTGATACAGCCTGGAAATGCAGCAGCACAGCCAACTCCCATATCTTGGTGAGTTCCTGCTACTATGGTATTTATGTAGTCCATTGGGTTCCTGGAGTTTGCTACATTTTGACGAGGTGGTACTCTGACCATCAATGAATTATATATTATATAATGGCCAGTATTATTTTACTATACTCCCATATTGTTATATTTTCTAGCGCTTCTGAATTATATATTTTTAGTTATTTCATATTTAATGGTCAATGTATGACATTAAATTGTGTTAAAAGTCAAAATGTTTGAACAATACAAATTGTCTTTGGGATCGACCATTTAAACTTTATGTTCTCATTCATCCATGAGAGCACCAATTCGCAAGACCATTACATAAATTTGCTGTCTGCTGTTCTTAGGCCTTTTTGGAGGATGCCTTAACCATGCTTTGTCAATTTCATTAGAGTAATGCACTTCTAATCTGAGATCTGATAGTCTTGGTATCAAAGTCCTTTCTTCCTCTTGTGAGGAGGTCCATCTTTTTCTTTTTTTTTTTCTTTTCTTGTCTGTGTTCGTGTTTTGGATACCCGTGTTCCCTTAACAAATTCATGTGCTGTATAACTTGTTTTGATTCAATATTCTATGGGGCCTCACCTTTTTTTATGCACTTGATAACGTGTATCAATGGGCTCTCATTTCATTAGGTGTACAGTTATGAAACTTTAGTTACACATTTTTGTTGGGCAAATTGTCGTCTATCTTGTTGGGTATTGCAAACTGTAACACCCCTTTTTCTTTTTATATTTGTTAATTTGATGGCCTTTTTTTCTTCACTTGTTTTATAGCTATATATTTGTATTTGTGGGTTTCCTTTTTCTTTTGATGGCTTTTGAAAACTCTTGCAAAATGTGTTTCAATACTTTTTTTTAGAATTAATTCGCAATGATCTTTAACTTTTATGGCCTGGGCAAGACCGTTTATAGATGACGATTCATGTTAGCCGACCCCAAATCATTTTGGGAAGATGGCGATTCATATTAATTAATTATATGTGAGTTCTAATTGAATTTTGCTCTTAATTGATTCATATCGTACTGGACAAGTGGTTGGCCTTTGTTTTGCTCTTAATTGATTCATATCGTACTGGACAAGTAATTAGCCTTAATACATCATTGAATCATTTTATGCATATTTTTATGCTACAATTCATTATCAATGAAATTTTGTGTAGGGAGAAGGTCACTGGTACTGATTGGGCATTGGTTACTACTAATGATGGAAAAAAGTACTACTATAACACAAAAAACCAGGTACTATGATTTTGGCATGCTTCTACATCTTATTGTTTTGTTGCATGGTAAGATTGAGGTTTGGTGGTTCGGGTGTTGTAGCTCAATTTGTCCCAATGATAGTTCCAGAAATTGTTTAATGCAAAGGATTCGAAAATAACTGGCCGTGCAGTGTAATTTGTTGCTATAGTAGATTAGAGAGGGGGAGGGTGTTGTCTGATCCTTTAGTCTCAACCCTTTTGTCATGTTGTTGTGTTTGTAAATGTAGTGTTAAATCTAGAGTTTATGTTTTCTCATCGAGCGTGAAATGTTGAAACCAATAGAAAGATGCAGCAGGTCTTTTAATTGGAGGCAGGCCTCGGTGTGTCATTTGCTCTTTTTGAATGCTCTTTTACAACAGTATAGTCACATTGGTATTATGCCTTGATAATAAGTATTCAGCATATATGAGATTCTTCTGAGTTGAAGTATCATAGATATTGTCAATGTCTCATACTGCGCCATCAGTGATACTTGTATATTGGTTTTTTTTTTTTTTTTTTTTTTTTTATGATTACTATGTGATTCTTTGGATTTTGATTTAGCAATTTGCAACGACTATGTTGTTTGTGTTTGTTGATTGGCAGATGTGTCCATGCTAAGAAACAATTGAGTATATGAGATTTTAAATGTCCTTGAAGTATGCTGGTAACATGTTCATGGATTTGCCGTAAAGTTGTGTCACTACTCAAGAGAGCTTTTTGTATTTCTTGGTCCTTTTTTTTTTTTTTTTTTTTTTTTTTGCCTATGCGTGTAGATCGCTAAATTTGGATCAACAATGATCTATTTTTCTACAAATCTTTCTGCTAATCACTCCTAGCCGGCATTTATCAATTGCTGTATACCCTCAACTTTTAATTTGAATTGATGTACTTTTGTCCATATCTAGTTTTTGGTGATGTTCTCAAAGTCTGTAATGTTTTTCATTATCAGATTTGCAGCTGGCAAATACCAGCAGAGGTGACCGAATTGAGAAAAAAACAGGAAGACGACAATCTAACTGAAAATTCCAAGTTAATTCCAAATTCTAATGCATTTGATGATAAAGAATCTGGTGCTTCACCTTTAAGTGCTCCTGCTCTAAGTTCAGGCGGTCGTGATGCCATAGCTCTCAGAGTCTCTATTGCTCCAGGCCCATCATCTGCTCTTGATTTGGTTAAAAAGAAGCTGCAAGAATCGGGAGCTCAGGTTACCTCTTTTCCATCTTCTGCTTCGTCAGGATCAGCGACTTTAGAATCTAATGGAACTAAAACAGTTGAGGCTATAGTCAAGGGCTTGCAGAGTGATAGTGGCAAAGAAAAGCAAAGATATTGTGAGGGAGATGGAAATATATCAGACATATCATCTGATTCAGAGGATGAGGATAGGGGTCCCACCAAGGAGGAACGCATCAGACAGTTCAAGGTATAGATGTCGTGCTTATCACTTACTTTTTTAGTTTCTATTTTCTGGCGTTTGAGTATTTTGAGCATCAGTTTGGTGTTGAATGGTATGCACGGTGCATTGGAGAATAATGTTGAAGGGAGATAATTGACGCAGAGTTACTGAAAAGAAATATGTAGTGAGGAAAAGAAACAGTTATCAAATGGATTTTGGGTAAAGGAAAATTATATTGTACCCCCCGGGGTTATATGCAGTTTTTGTACCCCCAGGGCATTTTGATGAGCAACCGATAAGAATATGATGAGCACCCGTTAATGTTTTGATGAGCAAGTACAAAGTATACTAAACATTCATAGTACAAGTTAAATACATAAAGAGTCATTCAATAATATTGAAAAAGTATGTTCATCAATTTATACGTCAATGCTCAACAACAAAAATCATTGCTCATCAAATCTACATTGTTTGCTCATCAACTCTATTAGAGGGGGGTACAAAAACATAATATACCCCCGGGGGTATGGTATAACAATTGTTGGGTAAAATGGCCAATATGCGTAATACAATTTAGTTAGTGAGTTACCATGAAATGTGAAATTTCGGTTCTGATTAAGTTTGAGATTAAACAAATACTTCAATCCTGTTGAATCTTTGGCTGTATTTAGTTATTTACACATTCTATTTGCAATATCATCTATTCAGTGTGCAACTTCCTTTGATCCAGCATCGGGATTATGTAAGCTGCTTGTTCACTGTGATCACTTTAAAGTGAAGATTCTCATGAGTTTACTTTCATTTGTTTAGTCTGTCTGCTCTTTTCACTCCGCTATGTTATTTTCTTTTGCTTGACCACAAGTGTTGGTAGTGATTATGGATCCTATTGTTTATAAAGACAGGCTTGATTATGTTTGGTACGCTATTACTCATCCATCTCCTGCTTTTCTTTTTGAGTCAGTTTGAGTCTCAATAGGAATCTTCTTTTGGTACTTAACATTATGACCTAGAGAATCAATCACTAGTCTTGAAACTGATGAACAACCAAGTGCAACTCCAGTATCGGGCTTTTGGATGTTTCTGGTTTTCGTTTGTCCTTGTAGATGGTTCCAGAGAGTCCTAGCCTGACCATAATACACTTTTTGGTCGCACAATCATAGTTGATTATTAGTACAACTTTAACTCAGGATTGTCTGGAAAATCAACGTCTTTGGATGACATCAAGTTGGGAATTGACATTGTCATTAGTAGCATTGAAGGGGCCTATCACCTATCTCAGGAGTCAGGATGATCCCGTTAAGAAGTAAAGTTCAGGGTTCGAAAGACAATTTTGGGATCTTAGATCAATTTCATAAGATATTCTCTGGAATTAAAGTCGTTAGAACTTTGTACAGTTAGGATAAGCTGGATGTTTGGGCATCTTTTTGATGCCTGGATGTTAATGTCAACCGTATTGTCTTAAGATCATCAAAGTCTAGGGTGTTGCCTGTCAGTGTGTTCATTCCCCTATATACATGATTTATGTTTGTTTATTCTTATTGCCTTCTTCTGCAATGTTGTTTCACAATGATATCTGATTTTTCGCATTTGCTGGATTGATGTTGTCAGTGATGTTATATCAACTATCAAAATGAAAACCACCTCTTTTGAAAAGCTGCACAATACTATACTCCCTAGATTTACCCGGAACAGAGGCATTGGATGAAATGGGTTGGGCTAGTGGAATTTGTAAGATGGCTCTTTCGCTATCTAGTGTAGCATTTGGATTCCAACAAACTATCTTAATTTTGATGATATTGTGAGCGTCTAAAATTCAATATTCGCTTTTTGAAGCTGTTGTGAAGTTGGAGTTATGTGCTTCTCCCTCACCGACACATGACTTTTTTTTTTATTCCTTTTCTTGATATGAGTAGTCATGATATTCCATTTCCAATGGAGCCAAATACTAATTATTCTTTAGCTTTGGGATATAATGGAATAAAGCAAAATGGCTCCAAAAACTGTATGTGCTTCTTATATTGTGAAAGGATCAGTCGGTGCGATTCTCGAAGCAATTTTCATTTTTGGTCATCCAACCCCCCCCCCCCCTTACCCTGCCTTATGATGGGAGCCTTTAAGGCGCTGGGGTAATGATGTTGTTGATGATTACTCATGATAGCTTGAGACTGTAATCAGCCTCTCTCCTTTTGTATAGGGATGTCACCCTTGGTGTCTTTTTCCAAAGTAGAGACGACTTTGGTGTGCTTTCAATCTCTATCCTCTATTACTCATCAAAAAGGAAAAGTTAGTTAGAAGTTAAGAACTAGTGATTCAGATAGGCCCAAATGGCTATTGTAAAGGCGCAAGGGGCTGCCAGGCAGCATGTTGTGTTCACTTTGTAAAATTGTTTTGCGCTTATTGCTAGTAGTGAACGTATTGCATTTGTACTCTGGGTTTGACATTCTTAATTACTTTGGTTTTTCAGGAAATGCTTAAGGATCGTGGAGTGGCCCCTTTCTCAAAGTGGGATAAAGAGCTGCCAAAAATTGTATTTGATCCACGCTTCAAGGTTCGTTCAGTACAAGCTCTCAAATCTTCTGTGTTGAGGATCCAAGCCTCTGCATAAGAGGTTCCTTAAGCAGGTCTAATCATATAATTATATCTGCTGAATAAAATTTTGTTGTTCGTGTCCGTCTGCTGCAATATCTTTTCTTTGAAGACGTATGTAGCTTTTGTGTTGTGTTTCCTTATGCTTCATGAGAACTTTTCTGTGCTGTGCATTACTTGTTCTGCTGTCAAATCTCAATAGACACAATAGACCTTTGCGATTTTGCTTTACACCCTGTGCTGACTGGACGCACGCCCAAGCTAATATGGCTGTCGAGTGATTGTTTCCTGTTCTGGCCTTTTTTCTTGTAGTCAAGCTACTCTGGATGAATTAAATGTCTAGGTAGTGATGACATGAATCTACGCTCAACATAATAGCTCGAGAGGATGATTGACCAGCTTTTCTTCTGTTTTGTAGACAAGTGACAACAATAATACAATAGCCTAGAAAACAGTTTACAGCAACAGAGAACACGAATTCTTCGTAAGGTCATGAAACTGAAGCTATGAAGACCTAATAAGAACAACTTTTTCATCCTATTATAATTTATTGAGTTTCAGGTTATCTAATTCTTACAACCGATTTTTGTTGTGAAAACTTGAAAGTGTGATCCTGAAGACTTGTTGGTTCTTCGACTGCCCCATAGCCAAAATATCACAGGGCGTATCAACCACTTGAAGTCCAGCAGTATTTTTAATATGGGTGTCATCCTCTCAGTGTCTTACATGGGTGTCACCCATTGATGCCTGTCCTATAGAAAATGAATAAAGTGTCAATATATATTAGTTGATCAAACCTTTGGAGTTTGTCTCGATAAGAAAAACTGGAGGGAAAGGGAGGGAGAGAATGAGAAGGAAAAGGGAGGAGGGATAGAAAGGGAGAGAAAATAGTCTTACGATAGAGGAACCAGAAGGAAGGGAGAAGGGGGGATCAGAAATTTTTTCTTTGGATAACAGATCTGTATATGAAAAGAAAGCGAGGGGAAATGATCTATCTTCTCCTCTTTTTTGTAGAAATCACATCCCTTTCCCTTTCTTGAAGCCCTTCAACGAAACGGCCCCTGAATGGAGAATCAATCTCTCTCTTGGTATAGAAATACTACAAGCTTAGCTGTAGCTTTACATGTGATATGCATATTTGCATAAGCCAAGTATATTTTCATGAGGTAAGGAACCATTAGGGAAGATCAATTATCTACCCATCTATCTAAAAGATATATCTTCTAGCTGGAAGGGCATCAATTCCATTGCTTGTGTCAATATAATAATATGGAGAAGATTTAGGACTCATTTTCTGTGGTCATGTAACCAATTAGAATTTTAGGTTAGCAAACTGTTCTTGCCTTTTCCTCATTATGGTTATCCAAACTATGGATTTGGGATCCCTACCTTTCCCTCCCCTCCTCTTTCCCTTTGTTTCTCTATATCCAAACACTCTGTTAAAGAATTAAACAACATGAACCAGTTTGATAATAATGAATAAATTATAAGTACTTTCTTCATCCCAAAATGTTTGATTACTTCGAACTAGAGGTTATTTTGTTAAGGATCTAAGGTTTAACTCCCTAAGCACAGATTCAAGTCCTTTATTTGTTAAACACCATCAAGATTAGAAAGGGGGCTTTAGTTTCAGTTCTATGGCTTTGTGGGAAACTTCGTGTTCCTTGTTGTAATTAGAAAAGGTAGCAAAATCGCCGCAGTGCCCTTGGACGAACTACATCAACAGTAGCAAAAGATCTTTCTCTGCTTTATGTCTAATTTGTAAAAGGCCTGCTTTGTAATGGCAGTTATCTCAAGGTTCTAATCCTTGCTGTTGCCTTGCTTCCATGGTGTTCACTCTTCTTAAATTGTCGTTCTAGGATTTCCATGTCTTTGATTTCTTTTTGTGTCAAGGGCTCAGAAACAAGAAAACTAATGCTTTGATTATAAGAAAACTTCTTATCACACTGCCCGACCTATGGTTAAGGTGGTTTATACTGAAATAGAGGGTTGAAAATGGAAGGCTGGGTTTCAAAAAACTTGATATGATGAAGTTTTCTCTTCTTCTTTATGCCTTGCCCTTTTAACTTGAAACCTGACCAATTGTAAAACATAAAAGTCTTCTGAAAGGTGATTGTTTTTCTGTGTGAGCTTTGTATTTCTATGTTTGACTTGGAAACTCCCGTTTTTCCTCCGTCTTTTTTATGTGAGCCCAGAGGTAAAACACTGTTTCTTTCTATATGCAGGCAATTCCGACATATGGTGAGCGTCGGTCATTGTTCGATCACTATGTGCGTACACGAGCTGAAGAAGAACGTAAAGAAAAGCGAGCGGCTCAAAAAGTTGCCGTGGAGGGTTTCAAACAGTTGCTAGACGAAGCAAAGGAGGTTTATATGAGCTATCTCAGTTTTGTTTTACATAAGCTGTAATTTACTTTGAAATATGGTGAAAGCACAACTCCCTGAGTGACATAAAGGAGCACTCAGTTTTGTATGTGCTCACCCTTCTTTTTTCTATGGGAGGGTATTTAATTTAAACTTTCCTTCTGGCTGAAAAATGCTACTGTGATCTTGCTTGAAACTTACAAAAGGTTCACCATTCAGGATATCGACCTCACTACTGACTACTATACATTTAAGAAGAGATGGGGCCAGGATCCGCGTTTTGAGGCCCTGGAGCGCAAGGAGCGAGAGGCTCTGTTAAATGAGAGGTACTATTTTTGTAATTAATTCTTTTTGTCGCTTCAGATACTCGACCGTTGGGTGCGATTCTTTGATGCAATCATTATTATGGGTCATGCGTAAGCAGCCTCTCAATGTTTTAAATGTAGGGGTAAGGCTTGTCTACATCCGACCCCCCCCCCTTTTCCCCCCTATACCTGGCCATAGGCGGGAGCCTTCGAGGGTCTGGGTAGTGTTGGTTTTGTTGTGAATCTTGTGATCATCAATTTTTTGCACTACTCTTACCCTTGTGGCATATATGGTTCCTTATTACCTTTGATTGTTGAAGCTGGTTTACTTTCTGTCTGTGTTTGATTATCTTATATTGGGTTTAATGTTTAATTCTAGCGTGTGAGTACTGTTGCTTGCGGTATGACAGGGTCTGTTTTTTTTTGTTGTGTCCTCACTCCTCAACTGGAACATAGACATTGACATCAGAATATGTATTCCCATATTTCACTGTCATATGGAAAATTGGGGTTTGTAGTGACATTCTTAGTTCTGGAAAATATATAAGCTGCATATCCAATATGGAAAAAAGTCAGGAATGTGTCTAGATTCAAGCGGGCGTTGGCAATATACTGTATAACTTGTCTTGATGTGAAAAGGACACGGACAATTCTTCGAGCTGTTAAATGCCAATCATCCTTGGTTTGTTGCTATAAAAGTTAGTGATGGCTGTTGTAGCTTTGAGGGGATTCAGTATTAGTGCAAATTACAAGAATTAACTTGGTGGTCCACATATTCAGTAAATTATTAGTGGTGATTGTTTTTACAGTTTTGAGGTTACGAGATTGCATTTTTTCTTCATTAATCTTTGGTTATCGTTTTGATACTTGCATTTATTCTTCATTAATCTCTGACTGTGGATAAAGTATACCTTATTTCTAGAGGATGTGGAACATCTGTTGTTCATTGTAGATTAATCAGATATCTGCTTTGAGTTGCAGGGTCCTTGTACTTAAAAAGGCTGCTGAGGAAAAAGCTAAAGCTGAGCGCATGACTATTATCACGAATTTCAAGTCCATGCTTTCTGAAAGAGGAGATATAACTTCTAGTTCCCGATGGTCAAAGGTAGTTTATCTTATCAATGGGAAATCTTTCTTGTCTTGTGCTTCCTACGTTTTTCATCTAAAAGAATCTGAAACTTCACCCTGAAAATTCTTGTTACTGTTTGTTGATGTCCATTGTGAAGCAATACTGCAAATGTGCTCAAGTAAAAGGGTAAATAATTGGGGCGTGCAAACAAGCATATGATTACACATGCAACCTCTGACCCCTCATTTTGCATGCTTGTGGATAACTGGATACACATCCATATCATGAATCTGTCTTTACATATATTTTGATCTAGTTGGTTGTTAGTGTATCTTTATGTGAAGTTATGGACAAAATTCCATGCAAATTCTAAATTTTAGATATTGAAGATGCATTTCCCTTGATCTACTTGCACTAGCTTACTACAACCTTCAATCAACTAGTAAGATTTTGAAAAAGAGAAAATCTTCTTGAAGGCAACTCTTCTGGACTAGACTTTTCTTACGTGAGACTTGTTGATGCAATCTTGGGAGGTCGGCTTTCTGCATTTTAAGACGACATGACGTTGGCTTTAGGATTTAAAATGAGCATAATGGTGTAGGTAAAGGATGTCATCCGGGAAGACGTCAGGTACAAAGCTGTTAAGCATGAAGAGCGAGAAGCTTTATTTAACGAATACATTTCCGAGTTAAAGGGTGCAGATGATGAAGCAGAGAAGGCAAAAAGGAGAGAACAGGTATGCTGTGACTATTCCTTCTTTTTCAGGTTTTAGCACAAGACAGTCGTGTGGCAACATTTTCTGGTATTCTAGTTCCAGAAGGCGCACATCATTGAGTTAAGACACTCGCGGTTCGGCGTAATCAGTAGTTTGCTGTAAATCTCATGTAGAACATTTCTTTGTCTAGGGATTTAGCATATGAAGTCATTGTCTGAAATGAAATGCATGAAACTTTTACCAGATAGAACACAAAATTGTAAACTATGACATCAGTAGTTAGCTGAGAGCTTCTGTGTCTAACTACTGTTTCTGAGTCTATAGTAGCAGCAAACAGCATGAATGATTTCATAGCACCAACTCCCTATTGAGTCGGTTAGATGCTCTGTGAAGACTTGAGACTAATAAGCAATTATTGGATACTTTAACTGAGCTGGCAATACTTGAAATTTGCTGTCAGATTGAATGGCAGCTATAGGCTGATAGTACTACTGGGCAGCTGTAGGCTGATAGTGCTAGTGAGAAAGGTTGTCTATTTGTAATGTGACTATTCATACAAATTCATCTCCTTGTTGTTGCAAAGGTCCTTACTTTTCAAATGCAAATCTTGTAGGAAAAGTTAAAAGAGCGAGAAAGAGAAATGCGGAAGAGGAAAGAAAGAGAGGAGCAGGAAGTGGAAAGAGTACGATTGAAGGTTCGGAGAAAGGAGGCAGTTGCATCATATCAAGCATTGCTAGTTGAAAAATTAAAAGATCCTCAGGTACGCTCTTCTATTTCAACAGATTGCGTACCTTTTTATTGTTTTTCTTAACACAACTTCGAAAGCAGCTTCGAAATTTAACCTTAACCATTAGAAACCCCGTTGTCTAATTTTAGAGTTTTATTATTGGTGTTTGCTGTCGTCAGGCATCTTGGACTGAGTCTAAATCTAAACTCCAGAAAGATCCACAAGGGCGTGCTTCTAATCCTGATTTGGATGAATCTGACTTAGAGAAGCTTTTTCGAGACCATGTCAAAATGCTTTACGAGGTAACATTGCTTTCAACTGACTTTTGTTTAAAGTTAAAGACATATTTCACTAATTTGTATATTGCTAAGTTATGGACATGATTTATGACATCACGTATGCACATGTATAGTTTTTGTATATTTGAAACATTATCAACGAATTCACAAGTGTAAATGTTATTTTTAGAAAAAAACTTACTTTTATGATTTTTGTTTTTCAATAACAAATTTAATTATTTTTCAAGGGGAGAGTGGCGCACTGGTTAAGGAAAGATTTCAAGTAGGAAGTTTAATTTTGAACACCTAAAAATGGCAAGTAGGAAGTTTATAGAACGGAGGGAGTATCTTGTACCTAAGTATAGATGTAATTTATTGATTATAATTGTGTTTAGAGATGAGTCAACTAAATTTTGTTGCAAATTTTTATTCACAATCGTTACTATTTTTTTTAATCGATGGATTCCTATGCAAATTATGAAAAATATAGGTTCTATTAACCATAAACCTAATATTTTGGTCTGTTTGAATCCAAACATACTTGTATCTACCAAAATGTCTCAATCACATTTTTACCATCTTCATCAACTCTACTTTTTATTACCAATTTGGTAGTTTGGCCGTGGATATGACGACTGATTTATCTGTATTTTGGGATTGATCAATGCTTTATCTGCACTCTTTCACTCCCATGCAGCTCTTTTGACTTGGAAATTTGTTGTCTTGTTCAGAGATGTGCACATGACTTTAGAGCTTTATTGGCTGAGGTTGTTACTCCTGAAGCTGCAGTAAGAGAAACAGAAGACGGGAAAACAGTTCTTACTTCTTGGTCTACTGCGAAGAAAGTTCTAAATTCTGATGCTAGGTATACGAAGATGCCAAGAAAAGATAGAGAAGCACTTTGGAAAAGGCATGCGGAGGATGTACAGCGTAAGCAAAAGGGGGCCGTTGAACAAGAGGAAGACAAGCATATGGATTCTAAAAATAGGAATCCCGGTGAATCCAGAAGATTTTCCTCAGCATCCAGGAGTGCCCAGGATCGGAGATAGGAGCTCTTCGTGTGAGGCTATAAGATTAGTGTTGTTAGTTAGTTGCTAGGCTTGCCATTTTTCAAGGCATTAGTATGTAATGTAGTTCAAACATCAAATCATAGGTCAGTGATGCTAGTTTTCCTGATTAATGTCATTCGGACACTGGCCAAGTCTTGAAAGACTGCCATTTTGTTGAGCTTGAATTGCCTTGTAAATTATCTAACAATATTGTGCTATACCATTGAAATAGTTGCTAGAAGTTGTCACGGGCCTTATGTTCCTTCCCTTTTTAAGAGATTCGTATTGCATATTTGCCTCAAGTGTGATTTGGTTGGCAGTATTTTCTATTCAGACCTGGTCAGATTTTGAGCTGTCTGACGGCTGAGTTTAGGTGTCTTCTACTTTATTAGTGCCATATTGATACTGCTACTTGTAAAGCTTAAGCTTGATGAAACCCTGTATAAGCTAAAAGCTTAGGGATTCCGGGTTCTATTAGAATCAGTTTGCATTAGGGCGCCAATGACATGCATAAACTGTGTTGCCATGGTGAAACAAAAACTTAAAGGCGGCAAGCCGGCAGCACAAGGCAATAAATCCGCATTGACGTATAAAACAGATTATGAATGTGAGTAGAATTTCTAAGTGAATGATTCGGCCAGTGGATGTTTAGGTTACAATCATATAAGGTTTTAGTGCACAATCCATCTCTCCTGTGAAGACAGCTCTAACAGTTTTAAGGAGCTCTGCATACTTGATACCCTTATAAATTGGGGGATTCTCTGGGCTAATGATGGTCTTTGCAGGTTCTATGACGCAATCCTTTTTGGGACCAATAAATAAAGCTGCAGTTGTCCGAGATCTAGTCGTGTTTGTCACAACTCGATGCTCCACACTTCTCAACTTCCCATTGCTGACAATCTGTTACATTGTGAACAAGAAAGAAGCCGATAAGCTTATTTAAGTTTCAACAGACCCTGTACGAACTTGAAAAAATGATGATTGCAGAATTGTTAAACACGTTACTAATGTAACTGCACTAGTCTACTTTTTTAATCATCGTGAAGTAATCATCTTGTAATCCTGGTAAATTTATCCTCATTTCGATCAACTAAATATCAGGAAAATGTGATTCACCTGTAACTGGTGTCCAATGTTTACCACAAATGCATTGGGAATAGGCTCAATGCCGACCCACTTGCCATTGTTGAAGACTTGGAGGCCCGGAATTTCATCTTGAAGCAGTATAGTTATGAGGTTTGGATCACAATGCTTTCCAGCTCCCAGAGTCAGACTCGGATCTGGGCAAGGAGGGTAATGATTGACAGTCAAAACTGGTTCTTGGCTGAGTTCTTTAAAATATCCTCGTTCAAGCCCTAGTCCTTCACTAATGAGCTCCAGGATTCTTGATCCCAGTTCTGTCAGACTAACAACGTAGTCCCCGACCACCTTCCTGCAGTTTTGGAAACGACAACAACAAAGCCTTAGTCATGTGCGCAACTTCTTTTCTAACATTAGTTCGGTGTGCAGGGGGGGGGTATAATACTGTTGTTTTTTACTTGAGTAGAAGGATATAATGTTCTAGTACCTGTAGTTAAGGGGTTTTAGGGGCCAATCTTGCTTGCATTCTTCTATAGGAGTACAGGAATGTCTTAATGCATCCCTCCAATGATGAACAGCTTCTTTCTCATAGTCAATGCTGCTTGTGAATAGTATGAAACTTTTGTGCAGATCATGAGAGCAGAATTTGGCTTTCTCCTCAGCAGGAAGCTTAAAAAACTCCTTAAGCACACCTCTCGTCTCCTCCACTGATTCCCTCGGCACTCCATGATTAATCACCTGTATACAAACATCAAAACTGCAGACAGTTGATATACTTCCAGGAAAATATTCCCAAGACGACTCATTTGGGCGAAAAATATGACTGAATGAACCTGAAAGAATCCGAAGTCTTGGGCAGCCTCAACAATCTGCTGAACTATGTTTGCACGGTCAAGACCCTTCGACTTGCTGAAGTCTATGACTGGTATACTCTGAGATGTCTGAACAACATGCTTTCCGGGCCGTTTTGCTGGTGGAAAGACATAATTTGCAGGCAAAGTCTTACCATTAGACCAGGTAGAAACAAGTTTCTCCATAACTCAATTAATTTTTATTAATGAATGAGCAAGAAAGATGTCAAGATGGTCTTACTTCCACAAAAATCACAAGGTAATGATCTTAGTTATATAGTATGCTGATGATGTAGGTGCTTATCTTTAGTAGTTGGGATTGTTTATTAAAATGGAAAATTAGCTTTGCTTGTTGGTCTTAAAAAACAACCAATAATAGACAAATTTTATCAGTTAAGATACTTAATAAGAAGAAAGAATTATGCAAATTTTATCATAAAAAAATGTAATGTCAGCAAATTGATATGTCAACAGTCATAAAGAAGGGCACTATGCTTATTGTTTAAGATACAAATCCATGAAGTCAACAACTTCCCTGTAGGCCTGTACGAAATAAAATTGCATTTTCTTTGCTCTTCATTCAAGATTGGATAATACATTTATTACTCTTGTCTTTGCTGGAAAAACACAGCGCAAGTCCTACTGGTAGATTAATAAGATCATGACTGTGACAGAAGTCCTAGGCTCTTAATAAATGTTTATTGTATCATCAAAATAGAAGTACTGAGAACATATGCTCAGGAATCGGAAGCAGGCCCCGTTTTGGAAGTTTTGCTTTAAGCCGTTTTACCGGAGTTTTTGCTGGCTTAATTAGCAAATAATCTATTTGATCAAAATGCCAAACCAGCACGTTACCAGCTGAAACAAAGCTGCTTCTTAACACGCAACCAGGTTTATGCAGCACTTTGAGACCACTTGAGAGAGATCCAAACCTGTTTGGATCGGATTCCGTTCAGACCACTTCAAACATAAGCAATCAGACTGATTGTTTGACTCGATCTTATGCAATAATAATAATCTGTCCTACCATTTGAACCAAATAAACCATCCTTCAAAAAAAGAAATGTGTCGTTTTATTGGTTGAGGTCTGGAGGTAAATCACGTGACCAAGCTTCAGACCTACAGTTACAGTGGCCACAAGGCAGCAGCAGTACAGGTACAGTAAAAAACAACTGCATAAACAGTGATTTCTCGCAGACTGCCCAAAATAGAGAGGTTGGAGACAGAGCTTCAGTTGGGACTGTAGCAAGTACGAGGTACAACTACAGTAAAAACGCGATCGAATGACAGTTAATGTCGATACTTATAGGTTTGTATCCAAATAAAAGTAGAAAATGTAAATATGTATCCTTTATATGAATTGTAAGTCTCCAACTATCCATACGGGTAGCTTCGCACGGGAAGGATGGGACTTAGGAGGTAGGCCTATTTGATTGGGATGAGTCGAGTTAGGTACAGGTCGTGCAGAATATTATGAATGACCATTTCAATCAAAAGTCTAAGATGATGGTTGCGACAATAATTTAATCTAGGAAACTAGAACACACATAAATTGATGTCTGAGGCTTAGAAAATAGTTTCATACCTAAATAGTTACTTAATCTGGAGAAGTCGAGCTTTTAGTCATATTTTGACTGGTCGTTCCGTTACTGACCTTCGGCTTTTGGGTCGTATTTTTGACAGCTCAACCAGAAGCCAAACAGAACTCAAATGTCAACAAGGCTTGTCAGCGTTAGAAAATTCTACGAAGAAACTCAAGTGTACAAATAATTGGCATAACTCTTTCGCTACCAAAAGTCAATGTTACATCAAACATTCAGATACAAACATTACTAATACACGAAAGCAGCTACCTGAGTGATCCCCACCCTGATATGTACAACCCTTTATTCCTAGAGCAAAAAGAATATGTTCCCATGTTAAAAAGTATGGGAAAGTATTTGAATCAGAACTGTGTAACCACAAACAAATAAAAGATAAGGCCGCCGACCAATAATCACATTGAAGCACGAGAAAGGGATCGAAAACCTATGAAGAACAAAGAGCTTCCAAGTAATCATCCACATACGCTAAACAAGGCCAATGGTCTGTTCTGATTCGGACCAATGTAGAGTCATCAGAGATTTCCATTCGGAAAAGGAGATGATACCTGGGTGGAAGGAAGATCAAAACAAGAAAGCAACCCATGTTTGTCTTTCCGATGTTAATATTACTAACTTTGCTGTCTTCATTGCCATTGTATGTCAGATAGAGTGGGCTTCCATCAGAAACAGTGACCAAATTGCTCTCATCAGCAGGAACTGAAGAACAGTCTATCCACATGACATCTTTTATAAACCCGCCATCCTTCACAAACTCCACAAGAGGTGAACCAATCACACTGACAACAAAAGGAGCCAAATGTCGTTCAACAACACGGATTGCAAAGGTTGAAGGAACTTCTAGAAGTTTAACGGATTGTGTTCCATAGATTGCTGCAAACCCTTTCCCACCTTTCAGTGAAAAGGTTTCCCGGCCAGAGTTGGTGGAGGACCCACAGGTTTCCCACAAAGCATCAAACAGGCGGGAGTGATATTCGGATCTTGAATGTTCCAGAATCTCATCAGGCACGGCAGCCTTAAGAAACATGTCCTCAATGCCAATTGACAACCCCTGAAGCTTCCCTTGAATAACCTGACCATTTTCAGCATTTGCATCAAGAGAAACATCCACGAGGCCAGGCACAGGTTCTCTTGGTTCTAATTCAATAGTAACTGGTGTCCTAGAGACAGAATTTTCACCCGAGGGTGTTCCCACAGGGACAATGTCTTTAGTATCTTGGCTCGAAATTCTCCCTTCAGAAGATGTTTCACCTAGAAGAATTGGGATATGATATGAAGGAATAGAACCATAAGGGGCTGAGGACGAGAATTTGAGCACTATTCCGTACATAGCAGGTGGAGCATCTAATTCATTCCCAACACCTTGTGATGAATCTAATCCCCATACAGTACTAAAAGGCTCAGATGTGAACCTTAAAGTACATGTTATTCTAATCTTGTGACCTGACATGTGCCTAAAATCAGGAATGCATGAAAAATGCTTCCTTAATATATCCACTATATCTGAAATTTTTGAATCCATTACTCTTAATGGCTCTTGTGGATGATCTATTCTTTTGGCATCTGGGACACATTCAACGGCCTTACTACCGTCTCCATCCTTCCCATTTGACAATGGCTGGTCATCCTTTATGCCATCAAGAAACCCATCCTTGGCAGCTTCAAAACCTAAAGCAGGTAAAGCCAAGGACCATGACTGTTTCACAAGCAGTGGAATCACCCGATCGAGATGGATGTAAGATGAAATGCTCTGAGATTTCTTCAGATCTTGTGACAAACGAGGAGACTGGACATTATAGAAGGAGCTTGACAGTGGTGATGGTGAAATACCAATTAATTGATCTTCAAGATTCAGTATATTCCTAAGTTTTTTCCCAGGTACGCATATCAACATCCGTAGGTAGATCCTGCAAATGAAAGAACTACTAAGGTTATTTTGAACCAATGAAAGGAAAGGGAGAGTGGGGCATGATAAGTAACGGGCCAAAACCAAAGCTTCATATGAGTATGAAAAGGCAAATGTCAGTTTTCCGTATTTATAGAACGATCCACGACACCCAGGAAAAAAAAACCTAGATGTTTTAAAAAAGACTTGAGAAGCGAAGATATGCAAGCTACATTATATGGTCATGCGTCTAAATGCAATTTGACACACTATCAGCATAAGAAACTGATCATCATAGTACCTTGCATTGTCGCGAACCTCCAGATCAGGAAAATAAAGAGACATAAATGCGAGGAGACGAGAAAGTCCCATAAACAAGCGGGAACTGTAATGGTGCAAGAGCATCGAACGGCAGATACCTAGGACTTTGCTGCCGTGAGACCAAGATTTTAACCCAGTATCTGGACCTTGCTTCTCAACGTGGAAAATTGTGAACTTCATAAGTAGCTCTAGCAATCTGTGAGGAGGTACAGTATCGTTCTTCCCAATTTTATCAAATAGCAGGAAATATCCCGACAGTCTGTAGTTTATGCCAATTTTAGGTATTAAATGTTCATCTATTGTCTGAAGCAGCTTCTGCCCCACCCAGCAGTGCTTATCACAGCTCGAAAGGCGGTCAATTAAAGCGACCACCATAGGGACCAACTTCTGGTAGTCTAATAGCAAGGTCACCAGCATCGTCTGAGTGGGAAAAAGAATCAATATTAGTACACCATTCAAGATATAAAAGACATAATTGCAAAGCGCCATTACTGAAATAAAAGCATCCAGAATCAGTCATCCTGAGAATTAACTGACCATTATTGAAAGAAAAGACATATAGGGTGAACTGTCAAAGAAACCTTCAAAACAATTTCTTCATTGATCCAGTAGATCCTCAAAATATATCTTTTACCTTAGTTTCACTCTTTTATTATCTTCTAAACGTTGAAAATGCCAAGCATAGTATATCATAATTTTCACTCCTATGGGATTTAAAATTTTGTCACGATACTTCAGTTTTGTGGTTCATTATAAGCTTTCATACATTAACAGCCATGTTCAGCACAAACTTTTTAAGTAACTTTCAGTGGTCAAATAACTATTCATAACATACATATGTAGCTAATATGTGGCTACTAGCTTTCAGAGTAGAGGCAACTAGGCTATCTTCAAAGAGCCTTTTTCTTGGGAAAACAATTCAAAGTAATGATTTATTGTTACAAGTACCTTACCATTTGGTATTTCAAATTTGCCTTCTGAATTTCAAAGAACATACCAATAAAATCATTTCCCCTTCGAACTTTAATAACTTATCGGAGCATCATTATTGGTGAGACTTACTTTGGGTCTCAAATACTAATATGATGTCACAATTACATCTGCTGACATCAAATGGATGGGACTCAGTTTGAGACTATAATCTTCAATAGTGAGACGGCTGAGACCTATAGTGTGGGTCTCAATTACCTACTATTCTATAATTAACTGGGGCCAAAATAATATAAAAGTAAATGTTGTTACTAGTGGACCACACATAATTATTTCTTGAGACTTTTGAGACGGGACGGTCTCAATTTTCGAGACTCTCCCTCTTGATCTACATTGAGGTTCTCTTATTTTGAGACTCATTTGAGACCTCTAATGAAGATGGTCTCAGTTGTCACACTTGTATTAGACACACACGACTACCTTACTCCCTCCCCGTTGGCAACTTCTAGCTAATCGCCACTAGAAACACTACTTGAAAAATACTTTTGTCGAACAACTCCAACCGAATCATGTTCAAGTGCCAGTACCAAGTACGGGGACACCAATGCATGATTCAATATGCTCACATAGTCTAAAAATGATTGCATTTGCATAAACTGTCGTCTCGTACATGGTAGGATCGGTTATCTCGAGTGAACATAAGCCAGAAGTGAAAAAAAATAAGAAACTTTGTAGTAAGACTGGAAAAAAAAGGTTAGTTCAAAACAATCTATAATTTGGTTTTTGATGTGTTAGGCATACCTTATAGTCCATTCAAATAAACCTTTTAGATGATTGCACCGATTATTCGTCACTAATCAACTAAGATATTTCATTTTCGACATAAATATATAGAATATATCAAGAATAAAATAAAGAATGATATGACATCCACTAAGAGATCTAGTCAGTACTCATAAACTATATTAATTGTGATGTAAAATCATGATAGGGATTTCCCTAAGCACCCCAGCTTAACTTAAATCGTATCTCAAAAAAAAAGGAAGAAAAAAAAATCAATCAATCGTGCAAAATGAAAGTTAAAGAAACCGATGGATACAGTTAATTAAATTGAACTTTCACCCACTTGGAAATAAGAATTTAAGTAAAAGGTATTTCAATGAGTAAATAAGGGCACATTAAGCATGAGAAAAACACTCTGAAAGGGCATTATGATATGTTCAGCATACAAAAAAAACGGTAGTTGAGTGCTTTTGGCAATAAGTTACATAAAGCAAGCTCAATACATAGTTTTCTAGAATCTCAGATGAGACAATGGTACAAATCACCAAAAAGATTACCAAGTCATTTCCTCAAGCACAAGCATCCTGCCATCATGACATCTTTCAGTGATGTTATATTTCAAATTACAGCTATATGTCACGTGCCAACTGTGATAAAGATGTAGGTAACTAGGTATCCATAGTTAAATGAAGCATTAATTCAGGGGTACTTGCGTTATCCAGATACCCCATATGTCATGAACAAAGCGTGTGATGCAACTGAAAACCATTGGATACGACCAATTCTCCCTGTTTGCAGTCAATCCTATTGTAGAAGTGTAGAACCGAAGTTTCGTTGCCTGATTTATAACAATTGAGACTCCTAGCTGGAAACCGTGATTGTCTGATCACTTACAACATATAAGTACACCTTCTACCATACAACAATTACAACAACATCTTTACCCCAGTGCCTCCCGCCATAAGGCGGGGTAAGGGGGGCTCGGATGCACGCAAGCCTTACCCCTATTGAAACATAGAGAGGCTGCGCACGGATGACCCAAATGAAAATTGCTTCGAGAATCGCACCGACTGACTGCTACTTCACAAAATAAGAAGCACAGATCGTTTTATGAGCCATTTTGCTTTATTTCATTATATCCCAAAAACCATAGAATAATTAGTCTTTGGCTCCATTGGAAATGGAAAAAGTACACCTCCTACCATACTTACACTAATTTCTAAACAGTCACACTACATCAATGATAGTGAACTGAGCAACACTTGGGTGAATAAAAAAGGAGACAGCACGAAATACTCAATAAATAACGTACCTGTATAGAGCGGAAGATAGGAGACAGCATGATATGTTTAATGACAGATAGATCAGCTTCAGAGTGAGGTGATACACCAATCAAAAATTTATGCAAAGTCCGGAAAACCACTGCAGTCTCCGTGCTCCAAGATGGCAGCCATTTATATGCCGCCACACAGATGAGACCATCCTCCAAGTACTTCACAGCGGATGGACCACGACCATCTTGGCTCACAGTGGAATCAACAACAATAGAGCTATAAGCGAGCAAATCTAGCTTCAGTGCTTTTAACGAGAGTGAGTCATATACATTTGGGTAAAACCTCGACTTCATCCCACCAATTAACTTCCTCTTGGCAACATCCTTCTCTGAAACCACCCCAACAAAACCCAACAACCAATGAAGAACAAGTAACCGAAACACCAAAGGCTGTGATTCTTCCTTAGAAATCAACACCAACCGCCTACAAATCCCGCCCTCCTGCCCATCAAACATGTCGGGAAACCACCGAGTAAGCGTCAAAACCACATGCCAAAGCAAAGGGTCATAGTTATAAACCAACCCACCAAACTGAACCTTTAACAAAGATGTCTGCAAGTCCAACCCAACCGCCAACGGCATGACCCTCAACATAAACTCTACCATCCCACATGGCGTCAACACCTGAGTCCACTCCAACAGAAACGCCACCACCCTCTTCAATTCCTTCAAACCCGCCCCCGATAACTCCACATTATCATTTCCATCTCCACCATTACCATTACCATTACCATTAGCATGGTCATCAGAATTCGCCGCCAACCAGGAGGGTAAATTAAAGGGAACCAAAGGAACAGCAGTGCTAAAAACAGAACCAACATTGAATCTTGTTCTACAAACAACAACATTATGAATTACCTCTAAAAGCAAAAGAAGGTAACTTTGACAAGCATGAGTCCTCTCACTGTGACAAAGCCCCCATAAATGACCGACGATCTCGGCGAGCAGACCCGGCATCTCCCTCTCCAGCTCTCTCAGGCATTCGCACGCCACCGCTCTTGTCTGCCGATCAACCCCGTGGTTCGGCCGGTTAATTATCACCAGCAGCACCTCCACCAGCTCCTCCGCGTACTTCCGCCAAACCCTAACCCTGCCATTATCATTATCATTATCATCACTGCAATCGAGGTCGAGGTCGAGGTCTATGAATGACATGAGAATGGAGGTGGCGGAGACGAGGAGCTGTTCCTTGAGGAAGAAGGTAACGGAGATGTTGTCAATTGGGGATTGAATTAGGGATTTAAGGGTGTGCATGAGACGGGAAAGGAAGTCTGCCGCGGCGGCGGAGGTGGCGGAGGTGAGGAGGAGAGAGAAATGCTGGTGGAGGAAGAGGAGGAGGTGGAGTTTGAGAGAGAGAGGGAATGAGGGTTTGAGGAGAGAGGAGAGAGAGAGGTCGAGGAGAAAGAGTGGTGAGATGGCGGATGTCCACTTGGTGATCCGACGAGGGTCGCCGTGTTGGAAGTCGTCGATTAGGGTTTCCCATTCTTGAGGAGACAGACTCGTCATCTTCTTCGACGGTTGTCTCTCCATTCTTTGGTGGTGGTGGTTGTGGTGGTGTGTTACAGAAGATGGTCCGCCATTGAAACTGATGAGAGAGAGAGATAGATAATCGCTTTATCTGGATATCCTGGTCGGAAAATCACACGTCTCCACGATTTACACTCTATGCAGCAAGGACATAACTCTGGATTGGCGTGACAGTGTCCAATACGGTGTCGGATACGGATATTAAGAGGACACCGGAAAGACACGTATCGGACACAGTCGGTCGGTTTATTCTTTTTAATTCGGAAACAAAACCCGACTTTTACACAAGGGACACCTATCGGACACCTCTAGAACACAAAATTATACATTAAACTAGCATTTGGGCAAAATAAACATTCTTAATCTCAAATCTAATCTAATCAATCAATCAATCAATCAATCAATCAATACATATACATAATAATAAAGGAGAGATTTTTCAGGCACCTACGTCGAAAGTTGAGGTTTTGGAGCTTATACAGAGAGTCCGCGTTTTTTTTAAATTGCAATATCTTAGGAGATCTAATTTCCAATCCTAATACATATCAAACATACGTATTATTGTAGCTTATAATAATAATTAATCCTAATATAATTATTAATCCTAATTCTACCTCAATTACATCATAATATACATGCAAGCCTTCTTTGTTTTGACGTGGTACAATTTTATCTTTTTTTGTCTTATACTAATTGTTAGTTTTTATACATGTATATTATGCACGTCTTCTCTATTCTAAGGTGACACTTTTTTTTTTGTGTATTTTGTGTGTGTGTATATATATATATATATAGCTCATAATATGCTAATTGTATTCATAAGTTGTTGTATTTTGAGGTAAAGATTTTCAGTTGAAACAAACCTATATCCTATTTGATTGTCGGCATGCAACAACAACATAGGTAGATTAATTATCAATATCTCAATAATCAATCTTCTATTCTTCTTATATATTAGCGTGATCATACTTATACGTACATAATGTTAGCTACATCTAATTGTTTGCGTTTTCTCCAAGATTTTAGCTCAACATTAGTCTGATTAGCTTGATTAGTGAGTAGGAGTAGGAGTGTAGGAGTAAGAGGAGTGAACAATACTGTAGAACTAGGAGTAGGAGTTGGAGTATATATGCTCAGACTTAAGCTTGACTCAACTGAAGGAGTATGAGTAAGAGTTGCAATAGTAGGAGTAAGAGTAGTAGTAGTCGTGGTAGTATGAGTAGGAGTGGGAGTAGGAGTAGGAGTAGGAGTAGGAGTATAATAGTAGGAGTAGGAATAAACGAATAGTAGTAATATAGTTGGAGTAGGAGTACGTAGTACGTAGTAGTAGGAGTAGTGGTAGTATAGCAGTATTAGGAGTAGAAGTAGTATGTAGTAGTCGTCCGAAAAAGCAATCCTACTACATTTAAAAATTGGAGAATTGTTATAGTAGTAGTAGTAGTAGTAGTAGTAGTAGTAGTAGTAGTAGTAATATGTAGTAGAAGAAGAGGACGAAGAAGAAGAAGAAGAAGAAGAAGAAGAAGAAGAGGAGGAGGAGTAGTAAAAGGTCATTAAAGTTTGGATCAAATTTTTATGCATGATCTTGAATAATAAATAGTCGATCACGCGTAATAGTAGGAATAGGCCGGGAATTTTAGTTGTAGTAGTATCAATAGTAGTATCACTATCTATTCTATTCAGACTACAAATTAAATAGTTCATTGGATTTTCTAACAGCTGCCCACAGGGCACATGATAAAAAAAAGTCTATATAAATTACAACTTCTATTTTGATGTTTATTTTTGAGAAGTTAATTAGTATAAACCATGAGCTAAAATCCTACAATAATAAGATACACATTCAATATAACAAATAAAAGTAAAAAAAAAAAAAAGTTATTTCGGCGATATGAGACTCAACTATTTTTATTCTATAAAAAGGTCACATGATTTTTATGATCAGACCAACTGCAATTTGTCAAACTCTTTTTATCAATTGCGGCTAAATAATGGACAATATTATAAGCTTAAACAAGAGATCCTAATTTTTTTTGGTACATAAGAACATCTAATGTTGTCGGGGAGGGGATATGAGGATTCGAAACCGGGATAACCACCAAACCGAAGGATTTTCTAATCACTAAGCTAATCTTAATCCTCAAAATTAAAGTAGCTAAACAAGTTTAATAAGAGCCCATTGTCTATAGTACTAATCCTATTGAAAATAGGCTAATCCTAAATCTACTTAATAGTAGATCATTTTCACAATCTTAATAAAGTTAAACCCTATTATGGAGTATATAGTTATCACTAATAATGTCACATCACTCATTCCAATGAGCTTGCATGGAAATTGGCAGTGAAATTTAAAAACACACATATCTCATTCCTTTATCAATTGTATTAAGCAAACTTCACATATTTACATTACATTTAACAATGGGAATTAAAACCTCATGATAAATTCTTACGCTAATCACACAAGATTTTCTGTCTATTAATTCAATTTTTTTTTGGTCAACTGAGATTAAACAGTAACTTTTTATTTATTGTTAAAATAAGCATAAATTAGAGTTTATATCTAGAGTTCGTGCAACGCACGGGCATTCAACTATATATATATATAGGAAATCTATCAAATGAGAAGTGTTAATTTCGTGAGAAGTGAGAAGTAATCTCATCCATCCAATTACTTTGATCTAACGACCCACATTAAAAACAAATATAAAAGAAAATTAAAACTAAAAATACACCCAAACCCCAAAATCTCACATTTTCTCTCTCCTCCCCTTCCCTCCTCCCTCTCTCTCCACAGCCCTACCCCGCGCCGCCCATCACCGCCGCAGCTTGCACCGAAATTTACCGTCGCCTGTTACGACACCACCGGAAGACTCGTCGGACCACCGCGAAGCATCGTCCGGCATCAGTCTCCTCCGTCGAGCACCGTTTGCCGCGAAAACCTTCTTCTCCCTCCTCTTTTCACGCAATTTTTTTTCCACATCTAGCCGTCGTGGTTGTTCGCCGTCGTCGAGCTTCATCTTTTCCAACATCTTTCCTCATTTTCGCAACATTGTTCGTCGCCGCAGACCTTCACGTTTTCCGATCTCTTCTCGCGTTTCCGGTTCGATTCCAGCCGCGTTCTCTTATATTTGTCGCGCTTGAAAGGAGACGAAAGAGGGGAAATGGCGGTTGCGCCGCCGCTGCTCTCGTCCGTCGATCTGGGTATTGGTTATGGAGGAGGTGAGGGCGGTGGTAGGGTGACGAAAAGAGAGTTATTCGAGTTGAGAGAAACGGGCGTGGAGGGAAATGGTGTTTAGAGAGGTGGTGGAGATGCCGCGAGGAGGGGGCTTCCGCTCGCCGGAGCACAGAGTACGTGGTGATAGAGGTGGAGCCGGAGAAGGCGGTGTACGGTGCGGTTGGTGGTGGCTGCGTGGGTGGTCGGGGTAGTGGCGGGGGAGGAGGCTGGGTGGTTTGCGTGGGAGGAGTGAGGATCTGGTAAATTTTGATTTTTTTTGTTATTTTTTTTATTATTTTTTATTGGAGTTACGTGTTTAGTTAAAAGTTACATATTTTGGTTAATAGAGTTATCGGAGTTATGTGTTTTAGTTAGAGGAGTTATTGGAGTTACGTGTTTAATTAGTTGAGTTAAGTTGGAGTTACGTGTTTTAGTTAGTGTAGTTAAGTTGGAGTTACGTTTTTTAGTTAGAGGAGTTATTGAAGTTACGTGATAAAGTAATGGAGTTAAGTTGGAGTTACGTGTTTTAGTCAATGGAGTTAAGTCAGAGTTACGTGATGTAGGTAGTGGAGTTATTAGAGTTACGTGTTTTATTAAAGAAAATTGAGTTAAAGTTACGTGTTTTAATTATTGGAGTTACGTTAGAGTTAATGAATTAGTTAATGGAGTTAAGTCGGAGTTACGTAATTTAGGTAGTGGAGTTATTAGAGTTACGTGTTTTATTAAAGAAAATTGAGTTAGAGTTACATGTTTTAGTTAGTGGAGTTACGTACTTTAGGTAGTGGAGTTATTTGAGTTGCGTTTTTTATTTAATGAAATTAAGTTGGAGTTATGTGTTTCTACTAGAGTTAGGCAATTTAGTTAGTAGAGTTAAAGGACTGGAGTTAAGAGTTTTAGTTAGTGGAGTTACGACTGGGGTTATGCAGTTTAGTTACTGCAGTTACGCGAAATCAATGGCTGAGATTACTTCTCACTTCTCACCAAATTATCACTTCTCACTGGATGGAGCCCCTATATATATAGAGGAAATCTATCAAATGAGAAGTGTTAATTTCGTGAGAAATGAGAAGTAATCTCACCCCTCCATCTCATCTTAATCCAATGGTCTAGATAAAAACAAACAAAACTCAAATAAAAAAGATAGAAAAAAATTAAAAAATACCCCCCACCCCCAATCCTTCAGATTTTCTCTCTCATCTCCTTCCCTCTTTTCACCACCCTACGCCTCCACCCCTGTCCCGCCACAGTCGCCGGCGGCGTGCACGGGAAGCCACCAACGCCACCTCTGACGCTACCGGAAGACTCGCCAGGCTTCAGCGAGCCTTGGGCGAGGACCACCGGCTTCATCGCCCTATGAACCACCGCAATCGACGCCTTCTCCCTCCCTCGTTTCGCGCTCTTTTCTCCAGATTTAGCCGCCGCCTTGGCTCTTCGCCGTCGATATACACATTCGCCAATCTCATCTCACGTTTCCGCACCGATTGCAGTGGCGTCCTCTCATTTTCGCCGTCGTTGAGGAAAATGAAGCAAGTGAGAGAAGGGGATAGAGGAGGAAGCGAGGGCGGCGGGGCTGTTGGTGTCGCGTCACGCAGACCAGGCGTGGTTCGCCGACGGTTCCCAACCCGACTGATGGCGACTGGGGAGGTGAGGGCAGAGGCTGAGCTATGGCGGGGGGACTGGTGGAGGGTGGGTGGTGCGTGAGGGGAGAGAAATGGGTTAAGGTGGGTTTTTTTCAATTTTTTTTTATTTTTTTCATTTTTTTTGGAGTACGTGTTTTAATTATTTGGAGTTACGTGTTTTAATTATTGGAGTTAAGTAGAGTTACGCGTTTTAGTTAGTGTAGTTACGTGTTTTAATTAGTAGAGTTAAGTTGGAGTAACGTGTTTTAGTTCGTGGAGTTACGAGTTTTAATTATGGAGTTAAGTTGAGCCATGAGTTTTAATTAGTAGAGTTACGTTAGAGTTACGTGTTTTAATTAGTAGAGTTACGTTAGAGTTACGTGTTTTAGTTAATAGAGTTAAGTTGGAGTTACGTGTTTTAGTTAGTAGAGTTAAGTTGGAGTTATGTGTTTTAGTTAGTGGAGTTACGTGTTTTCGTTAGTGGAATTACGTGTTTTCGTTAGTAGGGTTAAGTTGGAGTTATGTGTTTTAGTTAGTGGAGTTACGTGTTTTAAAGTTACGTATTTTAGTTAGTAGAGTTATTAGGGTTACTTCTTTTAGTTATTGGAGTTACGTCTTTTAGTTATGAAGTTATTGGAGTTACGTGTCATAGTTATAGGAGTTAAAGTTGGAGTTACGTGTTTTAGTTAGTAGAGTTAAGTTGGAGTTACGTATTTTATTTAGTAGAGTTAAGTTAGAGTTACGTGTTTTAGTTAGTGGAGTTAAGTTGGAGTTACGTGTTTTGGTTAATGGAGTTAAATTGGAGTTACATGTTTTAATTAGTAGAGTTAAGTTAGAGTTATGCGATTTAGTTAGTGGAGTTAAGTCGGAGTTACGTGATTTAGGTAGTAGGGTTATTAGAGTTACGTGTTTTATTTAATAAAATTAAGTTGGAGTTATGTGATTTAGTTAATGGAGTTAAGTCGGAGTTACGTGATTTAGGTAGTGGAGTTATTAGAGTTACGTGTTTTATTTAATGAAATTAAGTTGAAGTTATTCCTTTTAGTTGATGAAGTTAAGTTGGAGTTACGTGTTTACGTTAGAGTTAATGAATTTTCGTTAAATTTGGTGGAGTTAATAATAACACTCGAGTTAGACAATTTACTTTATGGAGTTAGTTTACTGGAGTTAGGCAATTTAGTTAGTAGAGTTAACTGACTGGAGTTAAGAGTTTTAGTTAGTGGAGTTACGACTGGAATTATGCAGTTTAGTTACTGCAGTTATGCGAAATCAATGGCTGAGATTACTTCTCACTTCTCACCAAATTATCACTTCTCACTGGATAGGCCCCCTATATATATATATATATATATATATATATATATATATATATATATATATATATATATATATATATATAAACTAATAATTTAGAGCGCATTGAGGGCGTCGGGGGGTCAAGAAATGCACAAAGAGAGTCCAAGATATGTCAAACTCTCACATAAAATATTAATGTAATCCTCATTAAACATTAAGAAATGCACCCGGAGAGAGTCCAATATCTGTAAAACTCTTACGTGATAAAGTTTTCAACATGAAACATAATATATACTGTTATAACTTGGGCTACGTATATCAGGATATTACGATATATGTATCATTGAGTTCGTGTCGAAATGTATTTCAATATAAGATCCATTTACACATAGTTTTTAAAAGTTGAGTATGATTTTGGTAGAGATATGTCGACAAGTTTACGACCTTTTGTGAAAAATGACTTAAAAAATAACAAAAAAAAGTATCAGTAAGTGATTTAATGAGATTAGAAGACATCTTCACTAACCAACATTTAATCAATTATCATTTGTTTTTTTTAGATTAAGTGATTAATAAAAAAAAAGAAATATAAAAAGTGTCCCGTGTTAATTTTATCATGATTTATTTATTTATTTTCAGATTAACTAATTAAAATATAAGAATAGTCGATCATGGTGAAGTGTCCCGTGCAACGCACGGGCTTTTAGTAAAGGAGGAATTTTTCAGGGGACTACGTCGAAAGTTGAGGTTTTGGAGCTCATGGAGAGAGTCCAACAATTATAGGATTGTAGAAATTTAGGTAAAGTTAAAATTAAGAATTTGTATAAGCTTAGGAGAGTGCGTTGTTTTGTTTAAATAAATATTATTGTTTTGTTTTGTATTTTTTTTATGTTGATTTTTTGTGCTTTACTATTATTGTAGTAGTAGTAGTAGTAGTAGTATATCAGTAGTAGTAGTAGTCGTAGTAGTAGTGGTAGTGGTAGTAGTATATTAGTAGTAGTAGTAGTAGAGTAGTAGTAGTATAGTAGGAGTAGGAGTATGAGTCTGAGTAGGAGTATAATTAGTAGTAGTTGTCCAAAACAAAAAATTATTTACATTAGATAATAGATAATTGAAGAATAGTAATAGTAGTAGTATTTAGCTAATGGTCAATTTTTGGCATCATATTCGTAGTTAGCGCATTCATCATAGTCACTAGCATCAATATCAATATCGTCACTAGCTTCAATAGTAAAAGGGCATAGCATTTTAATCAAATTTTTATGTATGAAATTGAATTATAGTTAGTCGGTCACCCGTTATAGTAATAATAAGATTTTTAGTTGAAGTAGTATCAATAGTACTCATGTAGTAGTTGTTGTGGTTTTTTTTTTTGTAGTAGGATAAATATTCTAACCTATTGTTCTATGGTATATTATGTTTTTGTAGTAGGATAGTATTCTTGCCTAATTCTCTATTATATAATGTGTTTGCTCCCAAAATTTCTACGTATGTGTCTAAAATGTGCTTAATGATTTCATTTGTTGCTTAGCGTAGTAAAAAAGTTTCCTTTTTTATCATCATTATTTTGGTTGCGAAATACTAATTACCATTTCCCAAATTACCTAATATATATTAGATTTGATATACATTAGTTTTGTCGTTGATATAAGCTTTGATCCCACAACTCCTACATGCACAAGCCAATTTTGCCTGTATATTTCGATATATGATAATATTTGAGAACCAAAAATATATAGTTTGTAAAGCACTGGTCTAGGATAGCTAATTTATAGCTTTGGTGTTGCTATAAAAAAAAAAAAAAAAAGTTAACTAGAGCTATCATATGCACTAGCTAATTAATTAGCAGCCCACAAGAACTAAGCTAGGTCTATTGGGATCGAACCCTTTTTCTCGATTTATTGTCAGCAGTAACTATTTCAATTAGTGTTCCTATAATCAAAAGAAAAAAAAATATAAAACAATCTTACCCTAGGAGTAGTTTATTCATGTATACTACTACTTCTATTAGTAGATCTAATGGCTAATATCCTAAACTTTATTATATCTAGATACAAACAAGTCCCACAACAAATAAAACATATGCTACTAAGAGAGATCATAATCATAAAATTTAAGACCCCTACTAATTCTTTTGTACGTACTTAGGATTTCTTTGGGAAAGTATATACATTTTTTTTTTCAAAATCTGATATGTAAACTTTAGAAACACTCTCATGAATTAACAAACAATCTAAATCAAACATTATAATGTTACAACCATTATACGACTTATCATATTTTTCAGATTTAGTGATATCTCCAAAACTATATGTCTTTCATTTATTACGAAATTCTAGCTTAATTACGAACTTGCTATAGTCATCACTTAAGCTAATTAAGGTAATATCTTATGATATTAGATCACATTAGTGTACGACTGACAATGCAAATCGGTCACAAAAATACAATTTCCTTTAACTACTTGAGAAAGTTTGCATGTGATCAGTTAAATGGAAATCTTATACTTAATATGTAAATAGAATAGAAGTATAAAGATAATCGCTCAAGAAAATGTCTTACAAAATTTTTCAACAATAAACAAAATTAATACTACAATATCATTTTGTTAGAAGATCATATCATCATTAAAAAGTTTGAGCTTTATAAAAAGATGAGTGTTACAAATAAGTCAATTCATAAGTCTCACGGTTCCAATAAATTATTATTTGTTCCATTACAATCAAATATGTAATGCAAATTGTTCTTCAATAAGTTAAGAGTTGAACAAACCACATAAGTAATCTGATATAAATTTTTTTATAATATTCATTGTTACAAATTGTATTTGACTTTAACAAGTATATATATACCAATAATTTTTTTTTTTCAACGAGATCAAATAGTAAATAATTTTTTTAAAGGGTAAATTAAAATATTAAATTAGAGTTTAAACCCGTGCGTTGCACGGGACATTTTATCATAATTGCCTACACTTATTTATTAATTAATTAATCTCAAAATAAATTAATAACTATATTATGATAATTAATTAAATATTTGTTAGTTAAGATGTGTCATAATCTCACTAAATCACTCATGTTATTGTACAGAGTATTACACTTGTCGATATATCTAAACCAAAATTATACTTAACTCTTCAAAAATATGTATGAATGGATCTTATATCGAAGTGCATTTCGACACGAACTTAATGATACATGTATCGTAATATTCTGATATACGTAACCCAAGTTATAACAGATTATGTTATTTTTCATGTAGATTGCTTTAATACTTTATGTGAGAATTTTACAAATATTGGACTCGCATTTCTTAATAATTTTTGACAATTGATACCACTTTTGAATATTCGTTTACTTTTTCACTATTTCACTTTTTTTTTTTTCTTTTTTTCTTTTTTTTATACGGATCTTGAGAAAATGGGCCTAGGTAAGAAGAGCCCGCAGAGCTGGAACTTGGACTGGATCTAGAAGTAGCTTAAGCAGAGGACCTGGTTTTCACAAACCTTTTGAATTCTAAGAATTCTTCAAAAAGGTCCTCATCTGGAGCAGGAGCATTGGGCTTTTTTGATCTGGACGATGATTGCTTGTCTTTACCCTTGGAAGGAGTAGAAGGGCCTACGGTATTGAAACTTGGATTGAGAATCTGAGGATAAACTAGAGCTTGAATTGGGGTCGAAGAAGATTTTTTCTTTTCTTCTTGATCTTTGGACCAGTCTGAGTATCTTTGAATCGCTTTTTCGCCATTGGAGCAAAAATATTGAACTAATTGGAGAAATCCGGGGAAAACTGTAAAGTTTTTCCACCACTTGGCATTGAATTGTCGATGGAGAGTAAATGGCTCATTTTGGCATCTTTGGAACCAACAGTAAGACCAACATGAGATCCATGCTAAATGGAAAATCTTGCAGAAATCCATGATGTTGATCATTTCCCATTGGGAACTTCGAGCAGTTTTGGAACAAAAATATTGAAAAGGGGTTTTTAACTCTTCTGGTAGCAAAGAGGGTTCAAGACCATATTTACGCCACCATTCGAAGAACCATACTGGAAACTTTGGATTATTTTTGAGGCAAACAGAGTGGAAGCTAATAAACCATGAATGGTTATAGCTTTCTACAAGGAAAACTTTGTGCCATGCTTGGATGTAGTCGTAGTAATTGTAGCTGGACAATCCATTGTGGGATTTTGGATAGTGACTTATAGGACCATGGGGAATTTCCCCATTCAGAGGCTATAATGATTTGGAAAATAAGACATTTTGAGAAATTTGTATCTTTGGAAATTTTATCATCAATTTTGCAGGAGTTTGAATCCGATAAAATTTGACGATAAAATCCTAAGTCTTTCCTAGGATCTTCTGGTATCGAGTTGAAGTTTGGAGGTAATAATTTTGAAAGAAAAGTCTGGACATCACTTCTGGTAGGAATGTTGGAGAGTGAAAGGAATATGAGAGGTTCCTCAAATTCCTTTTTCAGGTATTCTGGGATTTTAGAGGAAGAACCTTGAGAAGGTTTTCCTGTAGTTTGGGCAAAGGTTAATGGAGGAAAATCTTGTAAGTTTTGGAAGAGATTTTGTGCAAATGGAATTCCTGATGAATGAGGAATAATTTGATCATTTGGAATTGAAGATTTTGACTTTGACTTGTTCTTACCCATTTCTCCCCTGTAAAAATTCACGGGTAAGGAAATCTAGAAGTGAATTGTTTTCTCCTTTAATATATTCAATATCAAAATCGAAAACTGATAAAATAGCTTGTCATCGGGCAAAAATTTGTTTTGAAACAATATTTTGAACACCTTTTTGTAAAACTTCTTTAGCAGATTTACAATCTACTCTTAATAAAAACTTTTTATTATATAAATCATCTTGAAATTTGGAAAGACATAAAACTATTGATAAAATTTCTTTTTTAATAGTAGAATAATTCTTTTGCGGTCCGAGCCATAGACCAGAGATAAATCTAACTATTTGTTCTTTGGAGGACTCATGCAATTTTTGTTCGAGAATGCCACCATATCCTACATCTGATGCATCTGTTTCGACAACCATGAATGCTTGAGAATGTGGTAGACCTATACATGGAAGAGACTTGACCTTTTGTTTTCAGCTTGATTGTTAACATAAAATGCGGAGCAACTCCAAGGAGATTTAGAAGGACGAATTAATTTTTTTATCAAGAAGAGTTTGAATTTCTTTTTTACAGAATTCTAAAAGTTCTTGATTCATTTGAATTGGACGAGCTTTAGTTGGAATATGTTTTTCAGAAAAGTCCTTCTCATAAGGAAGATAAACAATATGTTTCTTTCTTTCCTAAAAAGCATTTGGAATGTCTGAACAAACTTCTTTTTGAAAATGCTCTTGTATCTCTTTAATCTTATACTGAACATCTTTTTTCTGTAATTGTTCTTCTATGCGAAGGTGAGATATCTCATCTTTTAGCATTTTAATTTGAGATTTTTTGGAAGAAATTTGATTTATCTGCTGCGAGATAGTGGTAGATTGAAGAAGGTGGATATTTTTTTGATTAACAGAAGTAACAAATTTGAATGTCATTTCTCTACCCAAAACACTAGTATGTATTCCTTCAGAATTAACATGAAAGGGATAAATCTGGGTTAAAAAAGGTGTTCCTAGAATCTTTCATTACTGATATCTTTTACCAGAATGAAAGAATTTTTGAAACAATATCCGGAATTGCAAACATACGCTTTTGGAAGTTTGTATTTGATTCGAAGCTTAGCACCATTAGCACTATGCAATTGTTCGGAAGTTTTTTCATAAAATTTCGAAGGTATTAATCCTTCTCTCAAGCAATTTTGATCAGCACCACTGTCTATTAAGGCAATGATATTTATTTGAAAGTCGTTTGATATGGATAGAGTTATTATACAATACCACTTTTGAAAAGATATTATATCTATGACTTGACAAAATTGATCATTGATAAAATCAGTTGAAAATTGTTCTTCTTCTTTTGTTATAATTTTTTTCCTTTGGACTTATGATTTGAATCTAAAAGACTTAATTTAGTTTCAATACTTAGATCTTTGGTGTGAAGGTCTAGTATAGATTCTTGGATTTGTTTAATTTGAGACTTGAGTTGATTTATTCCAGTTTGAAGTTCTTTCGTGGTAATTGGTGCGATTGGACTTTTAGATTATTTTCAAAATTTGACTAAGAGGTTCTTCTTTTTCAATGCTTTTGGATGATATTGGTTTTTTAAGAATTATGTCTCTTAATCTTTTGAGATATTGTTCTTTGATAATGGGATCATTGATTTTATCTATAACGTCTAAAATCAATTCTTTTTCTTTATCAGATTTGGAAAGAACACAGATATTTTGAGTACAAAATTGGACAGAAGAGTTAGAGGAAGTAGAGTCGTCACTGTCGGTATACAGTTCATTAATTCTATTTTCTTCTGACTTTGATTCTGAGAATTCTTGGTTTAATTGGAAGAGATTAAGAAGTTTATTTTGGAGATCAGGATTATCAGAAAATATTTTTTTTATCTTTATCTTGAAATTGCATTTATTGGCCTTGTGACCAGGTTTACCACATTTGTAACAGATAATGGGGGTATTATCTGTAGGTTTCTTTGATCTTCCCTTTTTATTCTTCTTATAATATGTTTCTTTGAAATATTTTGGTTTGGATTTATTAACTAATTTTGATCTTTTCATTTTTTCTTGTCGTTTTCTTGTAGAGGGAGCTTGGATTCTTTCAAGACCAAAAGCTTCGCAAAAAGATCCTAGTTCTTTTCGTTTTGAAGCTTTTTCATTCCCGTATTTAGTTTGGATTTTTAATTCATTACACAAGGACAATCCTTCACGCTTGATGAAAGCAAATAATTGTCCGTAAGTGAACTCATTATATGGAATATCATTTTGACCAGTTGCTTCACGAAGTTTATTAAATATTCGTTGAGCAAAAAGAGTTGGAAGTCCAGAGATAAACCTCTCTTTCCAAAATGGAAGAGCACAATCTTCTCTGGTTAAGACATTTGAAAGGAAAACATCTTTATACCATCGATAGTCACTTAAAGATGGACATCGAAGGTTACTTAGAATTATGTGACCTGTTTTGAAATGATCAGAGGCATTTCCAATAAAGTGTACTATTATAGCAGTCAATAGTTGGTGTAATCCTCTTTCAGTTCTGTGAACTTCACGTTTTACTTCTTCTGTATTTGGATCAATTTTTTCTTCAGTTATTTCTTCAACGGAATTTAATAAGTTGATTTTACTTTGGAGCGGGATGACATTTTCCCACCAACCTTTTAATTTACCTGTGAAACCTTTTGTTATTATTGTGGCTGCTTCATTTGGAGAAACATTTTCGGAATGGCTATATACTTCCGCAGCCATTATCATTTCTTGTAAGACTTTGATTATTTCATGCTCAGAACGACTATCTATATTCCATTCATAAAGATGATTTGCAGAAAAATGCTTTTGAGGGCCATATTGATTTCGTTCCTCATATTGAAGATCTGGAGGTGTTGGACGTGGATAATAATTTCTAGTAGGTTATTTTTCCATGAAGAAGGAATTTTAGATTTTATTTTATTAATGGAAAATTGATCATCTGTTTCATCATTAAAGTATTCTTCTTTTGGACAATCTTTATCACTGCAATCACAGTCTTGATCTATGCAGTTGATGTTTTTATCTAATCTCTTGGAAATTTCTTTCAACAAATTTGATGATGGTTTTGAAGAGAATACTAATGAGATGGAGTTTGGCTCAAAGTCTGGGACTTTGACTAAAATGGGTTTTGCTATTTCATTTGGATATGATGTAGATGTGGAAGTAGACGGTTTATCAGAAATAGACAATTTTTTAAATTCGTTTGACAATTGGTCTTCGTCTTTGAATTTAGAAACTTGTTCGGATATGTTATCTTCTTGTTTAGAAATAGTGTGTAATATTTTATTTGAGAAATTATTTTGTTCGTAAACCTTTTTGATATCATCTAAATTGAAATTTTCTTGACCAGATCCCTCTCTCCCGGTTTTGAAAGGAGCATCACAACAGGTTTGACCTTGCTGCGTTATCATAAAACCTTCAAGTGGAGGGCTTGTGGCGTGAACGATTTTACCATTTTTAAGAGTCCATTTTTTACTTAAAGATTCATGAGTTTGAATATTATTAAAAGGATATGTTAGATTATTTTGAGAAAAGTAAATTGGTAACCAAGTGAAGAATAACACGTTTGTGAATAATTTATTCATAAAACTATACCATTCTTCTCTTAGGAAATCTCTTGCTTCTTTATTAAAAATTTTATAAAACCATAGTCTCTTTTCATAATTTTCTTTGGAAGAAAAGTCTTCTTGAAGATAACTTTTGTCGATTGTGAAATCTTTGAAAAGAACATTAATGGAAGAGAATATTGGAGGTTTCATTTCAGAGTGAGTTGGAGACACACTTTCAGTAATTATTTCAAGAATTGGATTTTTTTGGAATATTTTATAAGAAGATGACGAAGGTATATTATCTTCTTTATAACTTGGAAAGGAACATGAAGACCTAGCAGATTGAAATTCATAAGTAGACGCTGAAGGAAAATCTCTACTAGAATTAAATCTGATTAAAACTCTGCGATCTGGTTCTTCAATAATTTGTTCAACATCTTTCTCTTCTATTGTTTTGAGGATTGGTTGAGAATCAACTACCCATTCATTAGGAATGGTTATTTCATCCCATTTTAACGATTTTGGAACGTGAGTGGTAGCTTGCCCTAGTTCTACCTTAAACATTAAAGTTTGACCAGGTGCAAATCTTATTCGACATTTTGGATTAAGTTGAGAATTTAGCAATTTATAATAAATTCGGTAAACAATGGAGAAATTTCTTGCTCCTTCAAATTGAATGTTATGAGCCATATTCACATCTAAAATCAAAGATTGGAGAATAAATGGATCTTCTAAATCTTTAGACAAATTTGAAAAACAATTAAAATAAATTGGACCTTGACAAATATTGTTATTAGCTAAAGCAAGTAAAGAATCTTTAAAAGTTTTTAAAGATTTATCACGCAAAGCTAACATAATTGGACAATCTACACCTAATCTAACCATAGGTTTAATAGCAATTTGAACACAACCAAAATGGATATAACGGTGACCTTGACTAACATAATTTTGAATAGACTTTGAATCTAATAATTGGAGTTTAAACAATTAAGTAGATCGTAAATGTCTTTAATGAGAGTTTATCGTTTATACTAATCTCATTGAAAATAGGCTAATTCAAAAGTTAGAAAATATTAGTTCATTTTCACTCTCTTAATAAAGTTAAACTTTAAGTGCATAAATTATCATTAAATTAACATCACGTCATTCAAATGAACATGCATAACAATTGGGTAGTGAAACTAGCCTAATCCAAAAGCTAGACAATAGTAGATAATTTTTACTCACTTAATAAAGTTAAACATTAAGTGCAGATCAGAGCCTATCATTAAATTAACATCACATCATTCAAATTAACATGCATAAAAATTAGATAGTGAAAATAGGCTAATCCAAAAGCTAGATAATAGTATATCATTTTCACTCTCTTAATATATTAAACCTTAATTGCATAATTTATCATTAAATTAACCTCACGTATTCACGTCAAAGTAAACATGTGAATCTTTTTCTTTTGAATTCATTTTTCCTCTTCTCTAAGTAATTTTCGTCTTTAATTGCAAACTGTCATAATATGCTTTAATAATTACTAATCTTTTTTAGATAATCTTTATTACTATAATTAGGAGTGTTTTAGGTACCAAATTATTATCGAGATATATAATGAAACGAGAATAATTAATTACTCAGAGAATAATTAGTTTATCTATTCCTTAGCTATTAGAAGTTGATTGTGTAAACAACGTTCTCTTATTGAATCTTACATGCTTTCTAAACTATGAATAGTGATCGTGGTTGTGAAAATTTAAGGTAAAATTTATTTTTTATACCATTAGTCATAGTCAAATACTAAAAGTTATGTTGTAATAAAATATAAGTTTTAGTGTACAAATAATAAGATGAATCAAAGTATATTCAATTTAAGTTTAAATCTCGAGTCCGTGCAACGCACGGGCATTCAACTAGTACATAATAATAAAGGAGGGATTTTTCAGGGGTTATAATAACAATTATAGGATTGTAGAAATTTAGGTAAAGTTAAAATTGGGAATTTGTATAAGCTTAGGAGAGTGCGTTGTTTTGTTTAAATAAATATTATTGTTTTGCTTTGTATTTTTTTTTATGTTGTTTTTTTGTGCTTTACTATTATTGTAGTAGTAGTCGTAGTAGTGGTAGTGGTAGTAGTATATTAGTAGTAGTAGTAGTAGTAGTATATCAGTAGTAGTAGTAGTAGTCGTAGTAGTAGTGGTAGTGGCAGTAGTATATTAGTAGTAGGAGTAGGAGTAGGAGTCGTAGTTGTCCAAAACAAAAAATTATTTGCATCAGATAATAGATAATTGGAGAATAGTAATAGTAGTAGTATTTAGCTAATGGTCAATTTTCGGCATCATATTCGTTAGCGCATTCATCATAGTCACTAGCATCAATATCGATCAATATTGTCACTAGCTTCAATAGTAAAAGGGCATAGAATTTTAATCAAATTTTTATGTATGAACTTGAATTATAGTTAGTCGGTCACCCGTTATAGTAATAATAAGATTTTTAGTTGAAGTAGTATCAATAGTACTCCTGTAGTAGTTGTTGTGGTTTTTTTGTAGTAGGATAAATATTCTAACCTATTGTTCTATGGTATATTATGTTTTTGTAGTAGGATAGTATTCTTACCTAATTCTCTATTATATGATGTGTTTGCTCCCAAACTTTCTACGTACGTGTCTAAAATGTGCTTAATGATTGTAGAAATTGAGTGTAGGATCAGAGTATAATAGTAAGAGTAGAAATAGTAGGAGTAGTATAGTAGGAGTAGGAGTAGGAGTAGTAGCGTAGTTGTATAGTAGTAGGAGTAGGAGTAGAATATCAGTAGTAGTAGTCGTAGTAGCAGTAGTGGTAGTACTTGGTAGTAGTATATTAGTAGTAGTAGTAGTAGTAGTAGTAGTAGTAGTAAGAGCAGGAGCAGTAGTAGTAGTAGTAGGAGCAGGAGCATTAGTAGTAGGAGTAGGAGTATAATTAGTAGTAGTCGTCCAAAACAAAAAATTCTTTGCATTGGATAATTGGATGATATATAGTAATAGTAGTAGTAGTATTTAGCTAATGGTCAATTTTCGGCATCATATTCAATTTAGTATTATTATTTTCTTAACTGGATCATGTTTAAAATTTGAAGGAAGTATGCATAGAACATACATGCATAGTCGAATGAGCAATGTGTACGATGACGAATGTTTGCAGATAGAGAGCAATCTAGCTTAATTGAGTGTAGGAGCAGAGTATAACAGTAAGAGTAGAAGTAGTAGTAGTAGTATAGTAGTAGTAGCGTAGTTGTATAGTAGTAGGAGTAGTATATCAGTAGTAGTAGTAGTCGTAGTAGTGGTAGTGGTAGTAGTATATTAGTAGTAGTAGTAATATATCAGTAGTAGTAGTAGTGGTAGTGGTAGTAGTAGTAGTGGTAGTGGTAGTAGTATATTAGTAGTAGTAGTAGTAGTGGTATAGTAGGAGTAGGAGTAGGAGTATAATTAGTAGTAGTAGTTGCCCAAAATAAAATAATTATTTGCATTAGATAATAGATAATTGGAGAATAGTAATAGTAGTAGTATTTAGCTAATGGTCAATTTTCGGCATCATATTCGTAGTTAGCGCCACTACAAGAATAACGTTCATTTGCGACCAACATTACGACCGGACGGGATTCTTGTCGCAAAAAATGGTCAATAGCGACGAGAATTTACAAGTGGACATAATTAGTATTAATTAGTTGCGACCGTACGCGAATCTCACTCGTCGCAAAAGTTGATATTTTCATTGACCCAAATTAAAGGCGGGTTTACCCGCTCTCAATATTGCGCCACCTACCCCCAAATAATACTTTTTTTTTTTTCAATTTTTTGTAGCCACAGATAATATACTCTCTCTCCCAACTCCGATTTTTTTTTTGTCTGATTTCTTTCTTTGCTCAACCGACACACACACAAACCCTCATCACACAAATCACAAAAGTGAACCATGGAAGTGTAGCTAGAGAAGCTCGAGTTCCGGCGCTTAACTCCGCCATCCACCCGACTTCCAGCCGCGTCCAGCCGTCCACACCAGCTTGATCTCCGGCGACAACATCTTCTCCATCTCTATCTGTCAAGGTATTGCAATACTCTTCAAATTTTATTACATTTGATTGTTTAAATAAATTGGGTTGGTGTTGTAATCGATTTTAGTGTATCAAATACTTCCCTAGCTTAGTAATTGTGATGTATGGTTTATCAATTTAAGGTTTTTCTTTCTATTTATCAATCAATTTTTCCAAATAGAGCTGCCATGTTTTGTGTTCTTGATTTAGGGTTTGTCAAGTTCAGATTTTTCCTTTGGTTTATCATAAATTTGTCTCTTGTTTGACTTGAAACAACATCTTATTGAGGATAAGATTATTTGTTCTGCCCCTTCGCCAAGTTACAAAAGAGTTGTCGATTATTGGGTGATAAATTATCCGTCGTGATGTCTGAATCATGATATTGTCCTAGCATGAGATACGTCTGTGTTAGCAAGTCATGTGCAGCTCAATTGCATTTTCACTTTGATTGCTATTGGATGTATTTTACCAGCTTGATTCCCTTCCCGAGTCTTTGTTTTCTACACTTGCTGCTTGATGTTCTACACTTGTAGGCCTCTTAATGTTTTTAGCACTTTCTGATAGTAAGCTTACAAGTGCTCCTTAGACAAGGACCCTTGTACAACTTTTTTTTTTTGGGTGAAGTTGGAAGTTAATGTGCAATTTTCTAGCTAAACCGTAGATGGTAAAATGTTTAGTTGATTGTGCACATTAGTTTAAAATCTGTCTGCTATCCGCGTCGCGGTCTTGTGCATTAGGATCCTTTAGTGAGGAGTTTGAAATCTCACAAGTCACAAGAATCGAGCACATTAAAATGCTACACAGTGTGAAAAATGCTGTATAAATCGAAGTACTTGTGATCTTTGGGTGAAAATTGTGCCATTAGAAAGATAACTTCAAGTACTTCAATCTGAGTATAAATCTTGCCAAAAACGGATATCTATACACCAAAATATTGCCTCTCAAAGTTGAACACTGTAAACTGCCTTTTCTGGTCATCTTCTACTGAACAGCTGTGCTAATTATTAAACTGCGACTAAACCACGCATTATTTCCTAGTAATTCCAAATCTATGATTTATTTTAGTCTATTAGCTTTCCAAAAAGATATTGTATGCCACAAATCGATTCCATTTGATCCTCCTTAAGACCTTTCGGATTCAACTGCACAAAAGTGAGTCATTTGACTTTTCTGGTCATCTTCTACTGAACAGTTGTACAAATGATTACACTGCGACTAAACCACGCATTATTTCCTAGTAATTCCAAATCTATGATTTAGTTTAGTCTCTTAGCTTTCCGAAATGATATTGTATGCCACAAATCGATTCCATTTGATCCTCCTTAGGACCTTTCGAATTCAACGGCGCAAAAGTGAGTCATTTCAGTGATTTTCGAAATCTTCTTTGAATGCCCCTGATACCTTCATGTTTTATCTTCTTTTTTCATTATGATGCATCTTACCACTAAATAGGAGGATTGTTTAATGTTGTATCATCAATCTAAGACATACTTCTCATGATCTCAAGAAGAAACGATTCAATCATGTAGCTTGTTTACTTCACTTTCTGGGATCAACCTATATATGAGTTATCTATTACTTATTATGCTTCTTCGATTGTGGTGTCCATAATACATCGTCCTCTAAATAGTTACTCTCCTAATGGCTTCTTTTTGTCAAATTTTTGCAGGTTTCTCGGAGAATTGTACACTAAGCCAATTCTCAAGAAACTTCTCAATTGCTTTGTGTGTAAGTCCTCTTTTTTTTTTTTTTTTAACTCTTTCCCTTCTACTTATAATTTGAATTACCGTACTTATTTACTTGTCGTCTCGTGCTAATATTTAAATGTTATTTTCACATAAATTTCTTTTCCTACATGATCTCACAATGTTGATCGGTACCATTTATTTATTTTATGATGTATCCCTGTATGCCTCTATCCCAGACTCTTGTTCGTCCCCAGCCTCCTGTTTGTCCCCAAGCTCCTGTTCGTCCCCACGCTGTTGTTCGTCCTCAAGCTCCTATTTATCCCAAGAATCCTACTCGTCCCCACAGTGCAAGTACGTAGTTTTACGACATTCACACATTCTAGATTGACTTAAGACTTGCTCGTGGAACCGTCTTAATGTTTTCTTGTTCTTAGTCTTTTGTGGAGTTGTCATGTTATGTTAGTGGACGAAATCTGGTCTAATGGTTCATGTTTGTTGCTGTTGGTTAATTATTTGTATGCTGCTGGGATATCATGTGTGATGTTGTGGACACACCTTGTTGGTTGATGCTGAAATTAGAATGCTTGTGAAGTTTTGTTTCTACAGGTTTATATTTTTGGGATAATGTTTATTTTAAACGAAATGCTGCCAAAATTTTGTTAGGCTAGAATTGAAATTAGACTAAGTTAGAATGCTTTAGCTTTTTTTAAGCTTCTCTTTCTCAAATACAAGTTCGCTTTGGCCTTTGGGTGTCGCTTATTATGGGACACTATAGGATGCAGTTTCTACAAAATTTTCAGACTTTGTGGCTTAGTATTATTGATGTAGTGTTGTAGCTTGTCTTGTGTACGTGTTTGGTAATTCTAAACGGAAGAGCATCATGACTGTATGATAGCCAAGGGTCTATGTTAAGGGGATAATTTTTACAGAACATGAGCATACTGACCGATTGACTACTGATTATCAAGTCTTGTAATATCAACCCTATCAGGTTACATTGAATTTTAGGCCTTCTAGCTTGTTATGGTTACTCTGTTCGATCAACATAACTAAACTTCATTGCTTTTGATTTGAGTGCATCAGCGGTCCATGGTTTAGTGTTTGTAGAGGCCTATGTATTATTATTATTATCTTGTGCCTTAATTTGTAGTCGGTATATAATATAACTGAATTGTTGACGACTTATGCCATGCCATTTCATGTTTTATGTCATCGTGGTCCAATGTGAGATTTGAAGAGAATGGCGATATAATCCCCTAGGAATCAAGATATGTGTCGTCTTTTTTGTGGTGCTGGCTTTTTGTATAGTCATACATGATGACTAAATCAAATACTTTTTTGGTAAGATGCACGCAACACATGTAATATAGCTAGTTTAAAGTAGTGTAACTAGCATTCAGGTAGCATGACATTTTTGGCTTCCATGCTCTACTATTGATCGACTTAGTGTAAGTTATTATGCTAATCAACTGTGCTATTATTATTTACTAATGGAAATGAGATATTTGTTGCATATTTGTTGTGCAATAAGTTTATTGAGCAACATTTGCCTAATACAAGTACGGTTTCGAATGGAATTTTGTAGAAAATTTGTTACGACTAGATGAATGTTGTAGAAAAGTCATCGCAAAAAGTTCTACGTGACACCCAACATATGCGGAACTAGTTTTGCGAGAAAAAGCTTTCGTCGCAAAAAATCATATTAGACGTGGAGGAAGATGACGTGGAAGATAGTTTACGAGGAGTAGGAGTCGTCGCAAAAACATTTATTCACGAGATAGTCCCTCGTCGCTAAAATTAATTACGACGAGTAGGTCAAAACCGGTCGTTATGTTTTTTGCGACGAAGCCTTTTGCGACGACTGACGACCGGACGCATATCTCGTCGCAAAAGACCTTTTGCGACGAGTTTGCTCCGTCGCAAACAATGCTATTTGTTGTAGTGCGCATTCATCATAGTCACTAGCATCAATATCAATATCGCGAGCTTCGCTTAGGTTTTCCGTACGAAAACTAAATCCATGGCGGGAGGGAGAGGACGAGGACGACCTCCAAAACAAAAGGCACCACAGCGTTCATCTCAACAAGGTAATCATTCTGATACTGAAAACGGGCTAGATAACGAAGAATCAAGTGAGAAGTTACAAACCCAAATAGGAAATGGACCACGAGCTACTGTTAGTCTTGCCAATTTTACTGCACATTTAGTGGATTCTTCACCCAAATCTAAGAGTAGCGCTAATTTTACTGAGGGAACTGGTGTTGAAAAGGGAGGGGAAGATTTCCCGCCTCTAGTAAGGAGTTCTGGGGAGAAGATTTCACCACCAAACCCAGAATTGGATCCGAAAGGGGGTGAAAAAGAGAAACTTGTGGAAAATCCAGTGCCAAAGGCCAAATCATGGAAAAAAGAAGCTCAAGTTAAACCTGGAATGAGCCTGTTTTTCTGTGAGGAGAGTAATCACTATGAGGAGGTGGTGATAGAGGAGGGGGATATCGAAGAGGAACTGAATCATTGGAGGTTTACACTAGTTGGGCAGGTATTGGGTGCTAAGCCAACGCTCCAGCAAATTCAGGAATTTGTCAGTAAAAATTGGGATTTCTCGAAGCTGAATGTGCAATATTACAAGAAGGGATGGTTTGTATTTAGGTTTAATGCTCAGGAGGACATTGATGAGGTGCTCAAGGGGTGGCCTTGGATGATTGGTCATAACTCTCTTATCCTAAAGCAATGGAATCCTAAACTTGCTCAGGAATTAGAGAACATCACTGTTCATCCGGTCTGGGTGCTCTTCCCTGACCTTGATCCTTTCTTTTGGTCAGCAACTGCGCTTAGCAAAATTGCTAGTAAGGTGGGCAAACCTGTAACAACCCTAAATTTTCGCAATGATAAATGAGGAAATATTATAGAATTGTTACGCCGCAGTTGACTACCGAGTCAACTGCTAGGCTTGAAATTCAATTACAACTTAATAAATTCGAACAAACGAAAAGACGACAGCGGAAGACTTAGAATGTCGAACTACAGTTCTCAAAACTGAAATTTAAATTACAAAACCAAATATAATCCATGTCTAAACAATGTTTATGAAAAGTTCCCGGCATGCAAATGAATTCCTCTAGCAAGCACCCACATCATCAAGATCTGTCAACTATGCCATCGAAGAATGACATAGGCCCCAGAACATGGTAGGGAACAAACCGGAAAACAGAACATCAGCACAAGCTGAGTAAGAAACGTAAAGCAAAGAAACAAAGATACGCGCCTTGAGGCGCGTAGCTAACAAATAATAAGCATTGTATATAATAATGAATACAGAGTACCATCGGGACACGACAGTGCGATAGTCACGTATCGCTGACGAGACAAACGGTCTTGTCAATCATACACGGCTGGGCTCCTACCCCGCAGCCACCACAATCTCGAACCGGCGCGAGCTAGAGTACATATAAACGATTCCTAAAGACTTAAAATGTGCACACCCCTCGCTAGAGATCCAGTAGGATGCGTACCTCTAGGAGGAAAGCCTAATAGGCAGTCGGTAGCTACTCCGACCGAAACAGTACCTTGATCAGAGGTATAAACAGTGATCGGTGCGTGCCGCATCACATTCACTCTAGGTGGTAATCATATCGTTCTTTTCTTTCATCCGTTTTATATTCATTATTTGATGGTACGTTATTCGATAATACAATTTATAAACGGTCGTACCCGGAGTCAACGATTCAATACAAACGAATAACGATTCAAGATTATCAAAGAGACACACCACTCGGTCGAGAAGCCGAGTGGCCGAGCAACAACAAGGGCCGAAAGGCCTTAGGGGAGGCGAGGTCAAGCAGGTGTGTTATTTCAGAAACGAATAATGGTAAATAGGGAAATCAAATGAAATTAACATGGTAATAAGGGTGTAAGAATTGAATCACCATTGGTGCGATAATAGTAGGTGGAGTTCAAGCGTTTGATCAACGTTCTTACCTTACTCTGAAAGAACCACTAAACTGCTCCAAGACTAGAAAGTAACTTCTTCAAACACACACCTTAATCACAAAATAATAAGATTGAATTATTAATTACTCACCATCATAATCCCAACTCAAAACCAAATCATCCAACGACAACAAGATCACAACAAACATGATTTCGACATCCAAACACTCCAATAACCACACCAAATTCGCACCACAACACCCCCATCATACTAGTTACACAATCCTACCAAACAAACATCAAAATAACAACAAGAATCCTCAAATAACCCAAAAATCAGAACCGAGCAGTAGGTTTGTTCTTCACCCAAATCCTCACCAAACGTTCCCAAAATAATACATCACTTTCAACACATTACAAATCACCCCGCCGAAAATCAAGCAATTCCATAAACAAAATCAATCACAATTAACAAGAACCCTAATTAACAAAACCCCAAATTTCGAAAATCACAACCCACGAATTATAATCATCACAATCACGATTATAACCTCAAAACAACAATATAATTAACCCCAATCGTGTTCTAGACCAACAATCAGGCACAATTTCGAAAACCCAATTAGTTCAATTATAGAAAAAGGGTGAGGAAACTTACTACTCTTGATTGAATTCAAGAGAGAGAGGATGGTAGGGGTCGGCGACGAGGCGGTTGTGCGGTGGTGAAGGCAGCGGCCTGCGCGGCGGGATTCGCGGGGAAGGAGACGCACGCTTCTCCTCTTCTTCCTCTTTTTTTCTTTTTTTCTTTTCCTTCTCCCTGCTGCTGCGTGCGTGCGTTTGTGTTTGTTTTTTTTTTTGTGTTTTGTTTTTATATTAAGGTGAGGAGGGTTTAGTAAGGGCAAATTGGTAATTTTGCTATCTAAATTCCCAAAAATAGAAACTCGTGACTCTAAAATGAATTTCTCCCGACGACTTTAATAATTTAGAAGTCCCAAAAATATGGGGTGTTACAGTCTTCCCCCCTGAAAACAAAGATTCGTCCCGAATCTTTAAACCCACTCCTCAAGGTTTCACCCTCAACCAGCAACGTTGATCAAAAGTAGAGTAAGTATCACGAGGTAAGAGGTTTGTGAGTGAAAGTTGAAACGAAGGACAACAAACACACAACACATTCAGCACAGATCAAGATTAAATAACAAGTAATAACATAGGACATTGCGTTAGGAAGAGGGAAAACGAGGCGCGCGGGCTCTCGTCCCCCTTAAAACAAAGGTTCGTCCCGAACCGAGGGTACCTTAATAAAAAAGATGAGGGTACTTCTCACGCATAACCGATGCCACTTCCCATGTTGCTTCCTCAATGTTGTTATTGCACCACAGAACTTTGACCATATTAGTGTCAGTACGCCTAGTTTTGCGCACTTTGGTGTCTAGGATTTTCAACGGTGCCTCTTCATATGTCATAGTTTCATCCAACTCGATGGTTTTTGGGTCCAATACATGGGACGGGTCGCTGACATAGCGTCTGAGTTGTGACACGTGAAACACATTGTGGACCTTATCAAGGTTCGCAGGCAAGTCTAACTCGTAAGCTACTTCCCCAACTCGTTTAGTCACCTTATAGGGTCCAATGAATTTGGGACTCAGTTTTCCTTTCTTCCCGAACCGCATCACGCCTCTGGTAGGCGATACGCGTAAGAGAACCATATCACCCACGCTGAACTCCATGTGTGTGCGTGTCTTGTCAGCATAGCTCTTTTGCTTGTCCTGTGCAGCCTTGAGCCTTTCCTGAATCAGCTTGACCTGATCTGTCATTTCCTGAATGTAGTCTAGACCCAAGACCATTGTTTCACTTATATCATTCCAACAGATTGGACTCCTGCACTTTCTGCCATATAAAGCCTCATATGGTGCCATCTTTATCGAGGCTTGATAGCTGTTGTTGTAGGAGAACTCGATCAAATCCAACTTATCCTCCCATCCGCCTTGATACTGTAAGGTACAAGCTCTTAGCATATCCTCCAAGGTCTAATTTGTCCTCTCAGTTTGGCCGTCAGTGGCCGGGTGAAATGCGGTACTCATGAGAAGTTTCGTTCCTAAGGTTTCTTGTAACTTCTTCCAGAGTCGAGAAACGAAACGCGCATCACAATCAGATACAAAATGGTGTACCGTGGCTCAACACATGGTGTATGTAGGCATCGGCTGATTGGCTTCTTCTTCCACGTGTCTTTCATAGATACAAAATGTGCGTACTTTGTCAGTCTGTCCAAAATCACCCAAATCATAATGTCCCCCTTGGGTGTCCTAGGTAACCTTGCAGAAATCCATGGATATGGAACTCCATTTCCATTCCGACACTGATAGGAGTTGTAATTGACTTGAGGTCTCTTGTGTTCACTCTTAACATTCGATAACCAAACACCTATACACAAAGTCAACCATATCCTTTTTTCACTCCAGACCAATAAAACACCTTTCTCCAATCTCGGTACATCTTATCTCCTCCTGGTTGTACCGAATATTTGCTGGCGTGGGCTTCGGTTAGAGTTTTGTTCCTTAGCGTAGTGTCATCAGCTATGCAGACTCGGCCCTGGAATCAAACAATACAATCTTCACACTTTTGAATACTTCAGGCCCCTTTGCCAGTTTGTTCAAAGTTGTTTTATCAGTCAACCCCTTTATTTCACCCAAGATATAATCCTCAATTGTTGTCGTTCCTGAAGTCACTCCTGGTTTAGTCAATTGGACTCCGACATTAAGAATTCGTCTCTTAGTTTCTCCCTTTAATCAACTAACTGGGCCGGATGTAGAGACTTTCTGCTTAGTGCGTCAGCTACGACATTGGCTTTTCCTTCATGATACTGTATTTCCATGTCGTAGTCTTTGATCAACTCCAACCATCTCCTCTGTCGCATATTTAGCTCCTTTTTGAGCGGATATATACTTTAAGCTCTTATGGTCATAGAAGATCTTGAATGTAACCTCAATTAGGTAGTGTCTAATTTAATTAGTATGATCTCAATCCCATTTCCACTTATCTAAAAATCCTGTGTTTGATTGTCCAATATTGTCGAATTCCTTCACGACAGCTTCGACCTATGATTCTGCTCCTTTAAAAATTTGACCTCATTCACTTCGTACACATTGCAGCAAGATCGTTTCAAGACCGTATCTTAAATTGATGGTAAGATCAAATTCTCCCACTATTAAAACTTCAAGATACGACACTACATGTGTTGGAAGTCTCAAAAGGGCACTACAAAGCTACTACATATCATGAAGCTTTTACATTCGACCATCTTGCTCACAAAATAATCTTTATCAACCCAAGCCAACGTTCCATTGCCTTCGTATGAAGCTACTTATCAAATGACCGTACCTCTATAATTTGAGCTTCTTAACAACTTTAACCCAAAAATGTATACTACCAAAGTAGATGTTTCTTTCATTCACCATGAATACACTCCTTCCACTTTGTTAATTGCACATCTAATGTCGTTATCAACCCAATACTATACAAAACGATGGTTGCTAATGTCACCCTATTTCCACATTAGCTCATGCATAATCAACTATGATTAACAATTACCTTAGGGGGGGTGTCACCTGAGCATAATATATAAGCTTCATTAACGATTTGTAGCATCTCATAATCATGTAAGGCGTCAAATTACGTCCAACTGTCCATAAATTATCCAACTGGTTGTATTCAGAATTAGGGCCCCTGGTCATAAATTATCCCACTTTATTCACACAATAGACACGTCACAATGTCAAATCCATAATTCTCTTCGCTTCCTTAACTTGCAAAGTTAAACTTCAAAATGTTAAAGATTACCTCAAGATCAAGTCATTCTGTATAGCCAAATATCATAGCCATACACCACGGAATGTAGCTCAACTTCCCGATTCGTAAAGCATTTCCTTATGCGCACATACCACTTACCACATCTCTAATGGGTTTACAACTTTATCATCTGATGACACCTCACTTGATCCCATACCTTGATATATAACGATTTTCCTTTACTCGAGCTTATGACCTATTAATTCAACTCAGGATATCAAATCCAAAGATGGTAGGAAATATTTTTACGCATAACTCACATGTCCAACAGTTTACCCATAAATGGTATAGTAGTCTTTCAAACTCAAAATTTCATTGTTGCAGCATAGTGGATAATTGTTTTCTTCTTACACTTGCACCTTTGTGCTATGAGTCCCAAAACAATTCTTATTTCGATCTCCAATTATTTAAATTGTACCAAAATTTCATCATATGGACACCTAACTGGTGTAGAAACAATCGGCATATCGATCTAACCCTATAGTTGATGCCAAAGTTATAACCATTTATTATACTATATACCGAGTCATATCCATGAGTGAGTAAGTTTCCTTAACAATTTATATGGCCGAGAAATCCTTAATGCATTTTTCTTTCACCTTCTTCACACTACAAACCATGTCAAGTACTTACGAGAAGATACATGTTATCTCCTAGAGCTAGATCTTCCTCTAGTCAGTCTGCCGTTCCTTTGGGATTAAATTCTCCATACATATAATTACTCAAGATGTATCCAAGCATCGCTCCTCCTCGTCTATCAGACGTCCAACACTTTGATCATGTGACCCCCAAAACAAGATCATGTAGCAAGGTTCAAAAGCCCGTCATTTTCTCCATTACCAACATTATTATTTCCCGGGCCATTGTTGTTTCTATTAACCCCATTATTACTAGTGTTGTTCTGCGCTGCGTTGGCCATCCGGGTCACAGTCTGAACCATTACCTCCTGATGTTGTGCCATTTGAGCCAGGGTAGCTGTCAAATCGGGACCGTTGTTTCGCACCATTGTCTATAAAGCAATATCGTTTGAATCAGTTGTAACCAATTCAATTAGATTCCATACTAGATCTTGACATATGTAAGCATGAATTAGCACAAATCAATCAATAATCGAATAATTATTCACCTAGCAAATAAGTCATGTTAGGAATCCGACTCAGGGATACAAATACAAGAGAAACGTTTTTCGTCTATACGTCTCGTCCGAGTTTAACTTTTCGGAATTTTCGATTTTTTTTTTTTTTTTTGGAACCACTACTCGTGTCCACAGTTGCACGAGTCATGTCCGGATCAGCAGCAAAACAGACGAGCAAAATTTCGGGGACGGGTTGTGTCCTTATGGGCACGAGTCGTGCAGCTCTCGATTGAGCTCTACAACGTAATTTCAATTGACAAAAACAATACTCAATCAATAATGACACTCAAATAGCAAATAATCGAATCAATATCAGTGAATAATCATAATATCGTAATAGTATTGGGGTATTGTACCCACTCAGACGTATGCATTGGCAAGACTCCAACTAGAATTATAAATTGATAAAACATACAATCTTCAAATCCGACTTATCGGTACCATATGTTCACACAATTATAAGGATAATAAACCAATCACTCCCTCAATGATCTCCACTAGAAGAGCGATCCTCAATATTTTAACAAACGATACTATGATCAAGGATATATAGAGTTTCATTCGCTACCAACCCCATCATTCATACAAATACTTCATTGACACTTTAATATATCGATCCCTCTTACTCATTCCTAAATTTCAAAATTCACAGTAGTGTACTTGCATGCACATAGTCCTTTTCATCTAACCCAAATAATAAATTGAACAATATACACGAAACTCTCACATTCCTCATGCTCAACTCCCTTATATATACTCACCCTTACTAGTCCCTTCTTCAACTTTCCACACTTCACCTAAGGTAATCAAGGTTCCTCACCTATGGGCGTGTGATCAAGTTAGATGGAGTAGCACGGGGTATTCTAAAAGGGATAAGCATAAGTTTTGTCAATTGATTTCTCCCAATTTTCTCATTAACATGAATAGGGTATCGTGGTTAGAAAAGAAGAACCCAATGAGTGTTTTGAAATTTGTGGTTTAACACCATCTCACTTAAACCAATCTAACATCATGTTCCAAATCGTAACTCATCTTCAAGGACAAAGAATTTGACAACGGCGACATTAAGTAAGCAAGGCCTAAACCATCCTCACACTTATCCTCAATATATCCCAAATATCTTTCACGTCCTTATATCTTAAAATAGCTTCAAGTACTTCTAACATAACCTCTAGTCGCCCTTAGTACTTTCACATAACACTCCACGTAATAAATAACCACAATATGTTGAACTAATTACCCTTGGAGTTATAACTTAAAGAATCATAATTTCTATTAGTATCAAAGAAAACCTACAATGAGATGCTTCCCAATAATGACATTCGGTCTCAAATCAAAAGTCTCAAAAGTCGGCTCTAAAACTCCATAGTAAATGAAGGGGAAACACATAGCACTTAGCAATCAGCATGCGTATGAATGCACCCATCCCGTTCCCAGTTTACCAATTTCTTAAAACAAGTTTTGAAAACTTTTGTAGACACGACGAATCAAAACCTATGGCTCTGATACCAACTGTAACAACCCTAAATTTTCGCAATGATAAATGAGGAAATATTATAGAATTGTTACGCCGCATTTGACTACCGAGTCAACTGCTAGGCTTGAAATTCAATTACAACTTAATAAATTCGAACAAACGAAAAGACGACAGCGAAAGACTTAGAATGTCGAACTACAGTTCTCAAAACTGAAATTTAAATTACAAAACCAAATATAATCCGTGTCTAAATAATGTTTATGAAAAGTTCCCGGCATGCAAATGAATTCCTCTAGCAAGCACCCACATCATCAAGACCTGTCAACTATGCCATCGAAGAATGACATAGGCCCCAGAACATGGTAGGGAACAAACCGAAAAACAGAACGTCAGCACAAGCTGAGTAAGAAACGTAAAGCAAAGAAACAAAGATACGCGCCTTGAGGCGCGTAGCTAACAAATAATAAGCATTGGATATAATAATGAATACAGAGTACCATCGGGACACGGCAGTGCGATAGTCACGTATCGCTGACGAGACAAACGGTCTTGTCAATCATACACGGCTGGGCTCCTACCCCGCAGCCACCACAATCTCGAACCGGCGCGAGCTAGAGTACATATAAACGATTCCTAAAGACTTAAAATGTGCACACCCCTCGCTAGAGATCCAGTAGGATGCGTACCTCTAGGAGGAAAGCCTAATAGGCAGTCGGTAGCTACTCCGACCGAAACAGTACCTTGATTAGAGGTATAAATAGTGATCGGTCCGTGCCGCATCACATTCACTCTAGGTGGTAATCACATCGTTCTTTTCTTTCATCCGTTTTATATTCATTATTTGATGGTACGTTATTCGATAATACAATTTATAAACGGCCGTAGCCGGAGTCAACGATTCAATACAAACGAATAACGATTCAAGATTATCAAAGAGACACACCACTCGGTCGAGAAGCCGAGTGGCCGAGCAAGAACAAGGGCCGAAGGGCCTTAGGGGAGTCGAGGTCAAGCAGGTGTGTTATGTCAGAAACGAATAATGGTAAATAGGGAAATCAAATGAAATTAACATGGTAATAAGGGTGTAAGAATCGAATCACCATTGGTGCGATAATAGTAGGTGGAGTTCAAGCGTTTGATCAACGTTCTTACCTTACTCTGAAAGAACCACTAAACTGCTCCAAGACTAGAAAGGAACGTCTTCAAACACACACCTTAATCACAAAATAATAAGATTGAATTACTAATTACTCACCATCATAATCCCAACTCAAAACCAAATCATCCAACGACAACAAGATCACAACAAACATGATTTCGACATCCAAACACTCCAATAACCACACCAAATTCGCACCACAACACCCCCATCATACTAGTTACACAATCCCACCAAACAAACATCAAAATAACAACAAGAATCCTCAAATAACCCAAAAATCAGAACCGGGCAGTAGGTTCGTTCTTCACCCAAATCCTCACCAAACGCTCCCAAAATAATACTACAACACTTTCAACACATAACAAATCACCCCACCGAAAATCAAGCAATTCCATAAACAAAATCAATCACAATTAACAAGAACCCTAATTAACAAAACCCCAAATTTCGAAAATCACAACCCACGAATTATAATCATCACAATCACGATTATAACCTCAAAACAACAATATAATTAACCCCAATCGTGTTCTAGACCAACAATCGAGCACAATTTCGAAAACCCAATTAGTTCAATTATAGAAAAAGGGTGAGAAAACTTACTACTCTTGATTGAAATCAAGAGAGAGAGGACGGTAGGGGTCGGCGACGAGGCGGTTGTGCGGTGGTGAAGGCAGCGGCCTGCGCGGCGGGGTTCGCGGGGAAGGAGACGCACGCTTCTCATCTTCTCCTCTTCTTCCTCTTTTTTTCTTTTCTTCTTTTCCTTCTCCCTGCTGCTGCGTGCGTGCGTTTGTGTTTGTTTTTTTTTTTTTTTGTGTTTTGTTTTTATATTAAGGTGAGGGAGAGTTTAGTAAGGGCAAATTGGTAATTTTGCTATCTAAATTCCTAATTAGGAAAACGACCCAAAAAAGAATGTGACTCTAAATTCTCAAAAATAGAAACTCGTAACTCTAAAATGACTTTCTCCTGACGACTTTAATAATTTAGAAGTCCCAAAAATATGGGGTGTTACAAAACCCTTGTATGCAGATCAAACTACAACCCACAAAACTCGGCTCTCTTTTGCAAGGGTATTGATTGAGGTGGACATCTCTGCTGATCTTCCCCTTTCAATCTCTCTTAAGACGCCATACTGGGGTACAATTGAGCAGCGTGTGGAATACGAATGGATTCCATTCTACTGTAAGGGTTGTCATAAGATGGGGCATGATATTTCCAAATGTCGACACAAAATGCCCAAGAAAATGGAGCCTGTAAAGCAGGTTTACAGGGCTGTGGTTCAAAAGCCACAGGGGGAACAAGAAGTGGCTGCACCTCAGGAGCAACAAATTCAGCAGACGCAGCATGTTATTGAGGCAGATTTTGAAGAGAAAGGAAACAATACACCACCACCAGGGGCAGAAATAGTGGATGACATGGGATTTAAAACAGTGATCAGAAAGAGTAAGAAGAAAAATGGAGGCTCCCTTGCTACAAACAGATTTTCTAGCTTGGCAGTGGGTCTAACAGCTGCTATGCTAGACAGAAGTTTTGGAGAAACTCATGATAGTAAGGAGGGAGAAAGCCAGAGTGTTGCTGAAGGGGAAAATCATCCTCCTGACATCCTAAATTAATGATAGCAGCATCATGGAATATTAGGGGGTTGAATAAAACCCTCAAGCAGCATGAAATAAAGCATTTTCTATGGAGGAATAAAGTGGATATCTTTGGTGTCCTTGAAACCAAAATAAAGAGTAGTAAGGCGGATAAGATTAGGAATGGTGTGTTTAGGAATCTCTCTCATGTGAACAATTACTCATCTAATAATAGTGGAAGGATATGGGTGTTTTGGAATGCGCAAGAAGTGGATTTTGAGGTGTTTAAAGAATCAGAGCAAATGATTTATGGCAAGGTAACACACAGATTGACTCAACAGGAATGTTTTATGGCCTTCATTTATGCTTGTAATGATGCCAAGCAAAGACAGGATCTGTGGAAGGACCTTAGTGGGTTAAAATATCACTTGTCGTGGCTGGTGTTAGGAGATTTTAATGTTGTGAGGTCAGACTTGGAAAGAGTGGGGAAATCTGGCCCTAATATTGTTGATATGGCTGACTTCAATTTGTGTCTAGGAGCCTGTAACTTGGATGATCTCAAAGGGCATGGATGTGAGTACACTTGGACTAATAAACAAGATGGGGCTGACAGATTATGGGAGAAATTAGACAGAGCTTTGGTAAATCAAGCTTGGATAAATCTTTTCCCAGGATCTTATGCTGATTATCTTTCTCCGGAAGTCTCTGACCATTCCCCCGTCCTTGTTACAACTGGAAAGATAGAGGGGATAGCTAGAGCATTCAAGTTTCTTAATTGCTGGATAGAGCACCCTGACTATGATAATACTGTTAAAGAAGCTTGGAGTAAGTATAAAGAGGGCTCCCCCATGAGAAGAGTTTTTCTGAAACTGAAAGAAGTTAGAAAAGCTCTTGCTGGCCTGAATAAGCTTCATTTCTCCAATTTGCCTGAAAGAGTAGAAAAATGTAAAGAAGATTTGGACAGGTGTCAAAAGGAAATGCAAAATTTTCCTCAGAATCAAGCTCGAATGGATGAAGAGGAAAACTTGTTGGGTCAGTATTGTAGATTGAAGGAGGCTGAGATCAGCATGCTCCAGCAAAGGGCAAAAGTCAGAGATTTGAAAGAAACTGACTGTAGTAGTAGCTACTTCTACTCGAAAATAGCGGAAAGAAAGCATCACAACATTATAGGAAAAGTGATAGGTATGGATGGTAAGGCATATACAGAGCAAAAAGACATCACTAAAGCTTTTGTGGAGTACTATGAGAGCTTGTTGGGGACTGAAAGGAAAGTGGAGCAGATTGATAGGGATTTTATCAGGGCAGGGGCCTGTGTTCCTGATTTAAATGACTTATCCTCACCTGTCACAAGCTTAGAGATCGAGCAAGCTCTTAAGAGTATTCATCCCAACAAAAGCCCGGGAGTAGATGGATTTTCAGCAGGCTTCTTTCAGAACTCATGGGTTTTGATAAAGACTGACATTATCAAAGCTGTGCTGCACTTTTTCCACACAAAAAAGATGGATAAACAGGTGAATACTACGGTCATTGCTCTTATCCCCAAGAAGGTTAATGCTAGCACAGTGATGGATTATAGACCTATTGCTTGTTGTACTACGATCTACAAGGTCATAAGTAAAATTCTTGCTAATCGACTCCAAATAGTGTTGCCTGACCTGGTGGGAGATGAGCAAACAACATTTGTCAAGAATAGGAGTATTTTTGACAACATTCTAGTCTCGCAAGCACTAATAAAGGGCTATAGCAGGAAGAATATCTCTCCAAGGAGCCTTATGAAGGTGGATATAAAGAAAGCTTTTGACTCAATTAATTGGAAATTTATGGAAGATATGCTCATTGCTATGAAGTTCCCTACTACTTTTACACAATGGATCATGAGCTGTGTTAGTACCACTTGGTTCACTCTCAAAATAAATGGATCCACTCAAGGTTTTTTCAGAGGAAGAAGTGGGATCAGGCAAGGTGATCCTTTATCACCTTACCTGTTTGTGTTGAGCATGGAAGTCTTCTCGAGATATATGAGGGTTATTCATCGGAAAGCAAATTTCTCCTGTCACCCTAAATGTTCGAGAATTGGGCTTACTCATATGGTTTTTGCTAATGACTTGATGCTATTCACTAGGGGAGATGTGCTATATGTTCTAGCTGCTACAGATTGCCTCAACACGTTTGCTAAAATCTCAGGGCTTATGGCAAATCCAGCAAAGACGAAGATATACTTTGGAGGGGTGAGTAATGCTGTCAAGAATCAGATTCTAGGCAGTACAGGATTCTCCGAAGGGAGTTTTCCTTTCAAGTATCTAGGAGTGCCTCTAAACTCGAGCAGGTTAATCAATGATATGTACTCATGCCTCATAAGCAAGATTAGAAAGGGAATCCATCACTGGTCTTCAAAGCTGCTGTCTTATGCAGGTAGAGTTGAACTTATTAACTCTATAATCTTTGGAATTGAAAACTACTGGTGTGCCAGTTTTCTGCTCCCAAGATACATAATTGAGCAGATAAATAAGAGTTGCAAGGATTACCTATGGGACATAAGGGAGGGAAATAGAAAGCTTACTTTCAAAAGTTGGCTAAGCTCCTGCTCTCCAAGATCCGAGGGAGGTTTTGGTATAAAGGAACTGTTGTCATGGAACAAGGCTCGCCTCTCAAAGTGGATATGGAAAATCTGTACTCATCAAGAAGGGTTGTGGCTCAAGTGGATCAAAGTTTATAAGCTCGACAAGAAGGATATCTGGAAGGTAGTTAAGCAGCAAAATGACTCTGAGAATTGGAAAGGCATTATCAGAATCAGAGATGAGATTTTGCAAGATGCAGGTAATGCTGGTAATGCCAATAAGCTCATCTCTTCTCGGGCAAAAGAAGGGAAATTCAGATTAAGAGAAGCTTACAATTATTTCAGAGGAAGCAGGATGAGAATGCAGGGGCATAAAGTGATCTGGAATCCAGTCTGCTTTCCTAGACACAGCTTTATATGCGCTATGGCAGCTCAGAAATGTCTCTCAACAATTGATAATCTGATGTGGAGAGGCATGATGATTGTGAACAGATGTATTTTATGCAAGAGTGAATCTGAAAATCATAGCCATCTTTTCTTTGGCTGTATGTTTTCTAAGGAGCTTTGGCAAGAAATTTTCGATTGGGTAGGAGTGAAACGTAACCGTTGGAGTTTGAAGAGGGAATTGCGATGGGGTGCTCAGCAGAAAAGGTCGAAGCACTGGAAGTATAAGTGGTATTGTGCAAGTCTCTCGGCCACAGTCTATATGATTTGGTTTGAGCGTAATTCGCGGAATTTGGAGATTTGGAGCACAGTATGACATGGTTAATTGATCAAATTAAGTATATAGTTAGAGATCGTTTAATAGCTTTAACTAATAGCCATCTCCATGAGGAAATTGTTGAGGGTTTAAATTCTCATTAGTTGTTAGTCCTTAAGTGGTTATTTTTTTTGTATTAATCTTGTCTTTTTTCCCTTAATGGATGAATAAAAGACTAAATTCCTACACAAAAAACAAAAAAAAAGTTATCAATATCGCCACTAGCTTCAATAGTAAAAGGGCATAACATTTTAATCAAATTTTTATGTATGAACTTGAATTATAGTTAGTCGGTCACCCGTTATAGTAAGAATAAGATTTTTAGTTGAAGAAGTATCAATAGTAATCCTGTAGTAGTTGTTGTGGTTTTTTTTGTAGTAGGATAAATATTCTAACCTATTGTTCTATGGTATATTATGTTTTTGTAGTAGGATAGTATTCTTGTCTAATTCTCTATTATATAATGTGTTTGCTCCCAAACTTTCTACGCACGTGTCTAAAATGTGCTTAATGATTTCATTTGTTGCTTAGCGTAGTAAAAAAGTTTCCTTTTTTATCATCATTATTTTGGTTGCGAAATACTAATTACCATTTCCCAAATTACCTAATATATATTAGATTTGATATACATTAGTTTTGTCGTTGATATAAGCTTTGATCCCACAACTCCTACATGCACAAGACAATTTTGCCTGTATATTTCGATATATGATAATATTTGAGAACCAAAAATATATAGTTTGTAAAGCATTGGTCTAGGATAGCTAATTTATAGCTTTGGTGTTGCTATAAAAAAAAAAAAAGTTAACTAGAGCTATCATATGCACTAGCTAATTAATTAGCAGCCCACAAGAACTAAGCTAGGTCTATTGGGATCGAACCCTTTTTCTCGATTTATGGTCAGCAGCAAGTATTTCAATTAGTGTTCCTATAATCAAAAGAAAAAAAATATAAAACAATCCTACCCTAGGAGTAGTTTATTCATGTATATTACTACTTCTATTAGTAGATCTAATGGCTAATATCCTAAACTTTATTATATCTAGATACAAACAAGTCCCACAACAAATAAAACATATGCTACTAAGAGAGATCATAATCATAAAATTTAAGATCCCTACTAATTCTTTTATACGTACTTAGGATTTCTTTGGGAAAGTATATACTTTTTTTTTTTTCAAAATCTGATATGTAAAATTTAGAAACACTCTCATGAATTAACAGACAATCCAAATCAAACATTATAAGGTTACAACCATTATACGACTTATCATATTTTTCAGATTTAGTGATATCTCCAAAATTATATGTCTTTCATTTATTACGAAATCCTAGCTTAATTACAAACTTGCTATAGTCATCACTACTTAAGCTAATTAAGGTGATATCTTATGATATTAGATCACATTAGTGTATGACTGACAATGCAAATCGGGCACAAAAATACAATTTCCTTTGACTACTTGAGAAAGTTTGCATGTGATCAGTTAAATGAAAATCTTATACTTAATATGTAAATAGAATAGAAGTATAAAGATAATCGCTCAAGAAAATGTCTTACAAAAAATTTTCAACAATAAACAAAATTAATACTACAATATCATTTTGTTAGAAGATCATATCATCATTAAAAAGTTTGAGCTTTATAAAAAGATGAGTGTTACAAATAAGTCAATTCATAAGTCTCACGGTTCCAATAAATTATTATTTGTTCCATTACAATCAAATATGTAATGCAAATTGTTCTTCAATAAGTTAAGAGTTGAACAAACCACATAAGTAATCTGATATAAATTTTTTTTATAATATTCATTGTTACAAATTGTATTTGACTTTAACAAGTATATATATACCAATAAATTTTTTTGTCAACGAGATCAAATAGTAAATAATTTTTTTAAAGGGTAAATTAAAATATTAAATTAGAGTTTAAACCCGTGCGTTGCACGGGACACTTTATCATAATTGCCTACACTTATTTATTAATTAATTAATCTCAAAATAAATTAATAAATATATTATGATAATTAATTAAATATTTGTTAGTTAAGATGTGTCATAATCTCACTAAATCCCTCATGTTATTGTACAGAGTATTACACTTGTCGATATATCTAAACCAAAATTATACTTAACTCTTCAAAAATATGTGTGAATGGATCTTATATCGAAGTGCATTTCGACACGAACTTAATGATACATGTATCGTAATATTCTGATATACGTAATCCAAGTTATAACATATTATGTTATTTTTCATGTAGATTGCTTTAATACTTTATGTGAGAATTTTACAAATATTGGACTCGCATTTCTTAATAATTTTTGACAATTGATACCACTTTTGAATATTCGTTTACTTTTTCACTATTTCACTTTTTTTTTTTTTTTTTTTTTTTTTTTTTTTTTTTTACGGATCTTGAGAAAATGGGCCTAGGTAGGAAGAGCCCGCAGAGCTGGAACTTGGACTGGATCTGGAAGTAGCTTAAGCAGAGGACCTGGCTTTCACAAACCTTTTGAATTCTAAGAATTATTCAAAAAGGGCCTCATCTGGAGCAGGAGCATTGGGCTTTTTTGATCTGGACGATGATTGCTTGCCTTTACCCTTGGAAGGAGTAGAAGGGCCTACGGTATTGAAACTTGGATTGGGAATCTGAGGATAAACTGGAGCTTGAATTGGGGTCGAAGAAGATTTTTTCTTTTTTTTCTTGATCTTTGGACCAGTCTGAGTATCTTTGAATCGCTTTTTCGCCATTGGAGCAAAAATCTTGAACTAATTGGAGAAATCCGGGGAAAACTGTAAAGTTTTTCCACCACTTGGCATTGAATTGTCGATGGAGAGTAAATGACTCATTTTGGCATCTTTGGAACCAACAGTAAGACCAACATGAGATCCATGCTAAACGGAAAATCTTGCAGAAATCCATGATGTTAATTATTTCCCATTGGGAACTTCGAGCAGTTTTGGAACAAAAATATTGAAAAGGGGTTTTTAACTCTTCTGGTAGCAAAGAGGGTTCAAGACCATATTTACGCCACCATTCGAAGAACCATACTGGAAACTTTGGATTATTTTTGAGGCAAATAGAGTGGAAGCTAATAAACCATGAATGGTTATAGCTTTCTACAAGGAAAACTTTGTGCCATGCTTGGATGTAGTCGTAGTAATTGTAGCTGGACAATCCATTGTGGGATTTTGGATAGCGACTTATAGGACCATGGGGAATTTCCCCATTCAGAGGTACTACAACAAATAAAACATATGCTACTAAGAGAGATCATAATCATAAAATTTAAGATCCCTACTAATTCTTTTATACGTACTTAGGATTTCTTTGGGAAAGTATATACTTTTTTTTTTTTTCAAAATCTGATATGTAAAATTTAGAAACACTCTCATGAATTAACAGACAATCCAAATCAAACATTATAAGGTTACAACCATTATACGACTTATCATATTTTTCAGATTTAGTGATATCTCCAAAATTATATGTCTTTCATTTATTACGAAATCCTAGCTTAATTACAAACTTGCTATAGTCATCACTACTTAAGCTAATTAAGGTGATATCTTATGATATTAGATCACATTAGTGTATGACTGACAATGCAAATCGGGCACAAAAATACAATTTCCTTTGACTACTTGAGAAAGTTTGCATGTGATCAGTTAAATGAAAATCTTATACTTAATATGTAAATAGAATAGAAGTATAAAGATAATAGCTCAAGAAAATGTCTTACAAAACTTTTTCAACAATAAACAAAATTAATACTACAATATCAATTTTGTTAGAAGTTCATATCATCATTAAAAAGTTTGAGCTTTATAAAAAGATGAGTGTTACAAATAAGTCAATTCATAAGTCTCACGGTTCCAATAAATTATTATTTGTTCGATTACAATCAAATATGCAATGCAAATTGTTCTTCAATAAGTTAAGAGTTGAACAAACCACATAAGTAATCTGATATAAATTTTTTTATAATATTCGTTATTACAAATTGTATTTGAATTTAACAAGTATATACATAGGCGAAAGTGGCAATTTGCCCCCTACACTTTCACTGATTGTGCAATTGAACAGCCTAACTCCTAATTGAGCAATTTACCACCTCAACTTTTCAATTCGTGCAATTTCACACTTATCTCCATTTTCAAATAATTTCGTAATTTAAATATTTTTCCTAAATTCATAAAATATATATAAAAAATCATTTAAGCATATTATACAGTAAATATACAAAAAAAAAATGATTTTTTATACTTAAATGTATGCTTTAAAGAAAAATTTAAGATTTTTATACTTGAATGTTTTTTTAATCAACAATATGAAGTTTATATTATACAGCAGCTTATAAGATTTTTATGTACAAAATTTATGAATTTTATACTTAAATATGTAATGTATTTTTACGGCTAAAGATAATATACTTGATTTTTTTTTTTAAATGTATTATGTGAACTTAGGAAAAAAGATTTATATTACAAAATTAGTTGAAAAATAGATGTAGGTGTGAAATTGCACGAAATGAAAAGTTAGGGTGGTAAATTGCTCAATTAGAAGTTAGGGTGTTCAATTGCACAATTAGTGAAAGTGTAGGGGGCAAATCGCCACTTTCGCCTATATATATATATATACACCAATAAAATTTTATGTCAACGAGATCAAATAGTAAATAATTTTTTTAAAGGTTAAATTAAAGTTTAAACCTAAAGTCCGTGCAACCACGGGTCCACGGGCATTCAACTAGTATATATATAACGGGCATTCAACTAGTATATATATAACGGGTATATAGCGAATAATTTGGAGCGCATTGAGGGTGTTGGGAGGTCAAGAAATGCAGAGAGAGAGTCCAAAATTTGCTAAACTCTCACCTAAAATATTAAAGTAATCCACATAAAACATTAAAAAATGCACACAGAGAGTCCAATATTTGTAAAACTCTTATATAATAAAGTTATCAACATGAAACATGATATAAACAGATATAACTCGGGCTACGCATATCAGAATATTACGATACATTTATTATTAAGTTCGTGTCAAAATGTATGTCAATATAAGATCCATTTACACATGCTTTTGAAAAGTTAAGAAGCTAATAATTTAGAGCGCGTTGAGAGCATCGGAAGGTCAAAAAATGCACAAAGAGAGTCCAAGATATGTTAAACTCTCACATAAAATATTAAGATAATCCACATTAAACATTAACAAATGCACGCGGAGAGAGTTCAATATTTGTAAAACTCTTACGTAATAAAGTTATGGATTTTTTGTCTACACTACTTAATACAACGTACAATTTGTGAAACACCCTAATACATTTTTTTTTTGTCTAACACTACCTAATACAATGTATTTTTTGTCTAACACTACCATAAATGGTTTCCGGCCAAAAAGAAGTCAACTTTTCGGCTTGGCCTGCTTATGCACGTGATCTTGGTTTCATTCGTAATACTAGCAATAAATCCCAAGTTAATGAGGGGCGGGGAGAGAAAAGGTCCTGGAAAAAATTATTCCTAGATGCAATTAAAATGGAGAGACGTAGAGGATTAATGAAATTAAAAAAGAGAAAAATACCAGAAAATTGGGAGGAAAAAATGGGAGGGAAGCAAGTTTTAGGGGAAAATTTTCGAAAAAAGGAGGGAGAAGTGAAAGATCAATTATTTATAGATCGTGTGCACAAGCGGGTCAAGCCGTAAAGTTGATTTTTTTGGCCGAAAATCATTTATGGTAGTGTTAGACAAAAAATACGTTGTATTAGGTAGTGTTAGACAAAAAATAATGTATTAGGGAGTGTTTCACAAAAAAAGACATTATATAAGGTGGTGTTAGACAAAAAATCCTAAAGTTATCAACATGAAACATAATATAAACTGTTATAATTCGGGTTACGTATATCAAAATATTACGATACATGTATTATTGAGTTCGTGTCAAAATGTATTTCAATATAAGATCCATTTACACATACTTTTTTAATGTTACGTATAATTTTGGTAGAGATATGTTGACAAGTTTAAGATTTTTGTGAAAAATAATTTAAAAATAAACAAAAAAAAGAAAATTATTTAAAGATCAAGTAATACTCCATACAAATGTACAATGGCGATTGAGTGTGATTATGAGACATTTTAACTAACAAATATTTAATTAGTTATCATGGTTTACTTATTTATTTTGAGATTAACTTAATAAATAAGAATAAGCGATTATGATTAAGTGTCTCGTGCAACGCATAGGCGTTTCACTTTGTGTATATATATAAAAGCGAATAATTTGGAGCGCATTGAGGGTGTCGGGAGGTCAATAAATGCAGAGAGAGTCCAAAATTTGCTAAACTCTCCCCTAAAGTATTAAAGTAATCCACATAAAACATTAAAAAATGCACACACAAAGTCCAATATTTTTAAAACTCTTATGTAATAAAGTTATCAACATGAAACATGATATAAGCAGATATAACTCGGGCTACGCATATCGGAATATTACGATACATGTATCATTAAGTTCGTGTCGAAATGTATGTCAATATAAGATCCATTTACACATACTTTTGAAAAATTAAGAAACAATTAATTTAGAGCGCATTGAGAGCATCGGGAGGTCAAAAAATGCACAAAGAAAGTCCAAGATATGTTAAATTCTCACAAAAAAATATTAAGATAATCCACATTAAACATTAAGAAATGCATGCGAAGAGAGTTCAATATTTGTAAAACTCTTACGTAATAAAGTTATCAACATGAAACACATAATATAAACTGTTATAACTCGGGTTACGTATATCAAAATATTACGATACATGTATCATTGAGTTCGTGTCAAAATGTATTTCAATATAAGATCCATTTACACATACTTTTGAAAAGTTAAATACGATTTTGGTAGAGATATGTTGACAAGTTTAAGATTTTTGTGAAAAATGATTTAAAAATAAACAAAAAAAAGAATATTATTTAAAGATCAAGTAATACTACATACAAATGTACAATGACGATTGAGTGTGATTAGGAGACATTTTAACTAACAAACATTTAATTAGTTAGCATGGTTTACTTATTTATTTTGAGATTAACTTGATAAATAAGAATAAGCGATTATGATAAAGTGTCCCGTGCAACGCACGACCGTTTCACCTAGTTTCTAAACATTTCCCTTCTCATACTCAATAACTCAATAATCGTGTGTGTTATATCTTTATTGTCAAGTTTAAGTTATAAAGTTACAAATTCTTATTATTTTATTATGAAAAATATAATATATAATTTATATTTATATATTTAGATTAAAAAATAAAGTGATGATTTTGTCAAGACAAATCAGTATCTTCCAAGGCATATATGTCCATTATATGGACCAGATTCAATGAATCTGCATTGGCCGTAGTAATTACTGACTTGGCAAAATCACCGTCCAAAAAATAATAACGGTGTCGGTGTCCTAGATTTTGAGATTGCAGTGTCCCGGTGTCCGTGTCCGTGTCCGTACTCGTGCAACGTAGCTTACACTCCTAGCTTTGAATAATTATTAGTATTAAAAGTGATCATAAAATTATTCGTTTACTAATTTTGCTAAGGAAAAATACACAAAATAATTCAACGTTTACTCGGTCTTCTAAAATTAATCCCACGTTACCCTATTTATATAAATAATCCAACGTTTGCAAACATCTTCCAATTTTATGCCCAGTATAACGGACGTTTAATCAATTTTTGTAACAACCCTAAATTTTGACCAAATTTAATTTTACAAAAATCTAGGATTCATATGCCGCAATTGACTAACGAGTCAACTGCAAGTCTAAAACTTCGATAAAATTTAAACCAAACATATTTACATAAACGATAAACGAGTCAACAGCGGAAGTCTGAAGTCAAGTTTACAAAACCAAACCCTGATTGAAATAACAACTACAACTGATTTGAAATGTCTCGACAGACAACATTTATTCAAAAACTAGCCCCATGATATGTACAGACGTTCAAGCATACATTCATCTTCAACCAGACCTGCCAACTAGATCACAAGAAAATGATGCAGGCCCCAAAATAGGGTAGGGACAAACCCAAAACAGAGAACGTCAGCAAATGGCTGAGTAAGAACTCAAAAGCAAATAAAAGAATAAGAAATATAAGATACGTGCCTTCATGGCGCATAGCTAATCAAGCAACGCTTAGAGAAAAAAGCCAAGTATAGGATTATAACAAAAGTTGAAGGCCGATATTCAAACAGTTCAATATCTCAACAGTTATAAGTCTGGTTTCGTGATTGGGTCCTACCCCAACACGCTACTAGAGCCCCAATACCCCGTCCTATAGACTCGAGTGTGCACACCCCTCACTAGAGGGCCGGTAGGATGTAACCGTTCTAGGAGGAAGTCTAATAGGCGCCTGGCAGCTACCCCAGGCTAGATTTTCACCTTGATCAGAGGTGTTTTTATAATTCCCCGACGCACCAGTGGTCACGCCTGCTCTAGCAGATTGTGATGTTACATTATTCAACATACCCATTTTATCCGTCTTAGATACATTATTTCATTCATAAAATCGATCTCATATGACAACATAGGCCGGAGCCGAATATCAAAGAAAGACAAGTACCAAGAGTGTATATATAACAGAGGGGTCGAACCCCTTCTCATTTGGTTGAACTTCAATAATCCGACTTTAAAATATTTGAAACAATAAGAGTATATATGAATTGCAATATAGATTATATAAACTGAAAAGTCGGATCACCAAAAGATATATGAAAACATGCTCAAACTCAAGAGGGGTTAACGTTCTTACCGGTCAAGCTTAACTTTTCTTACTATCTCTCTCGATATCGTCAAACCAAACCTTCTTGTATCCGCAAGCTATATAATACCAAACAATAACTAAAATTAATAATTGAGTTGCAAGACATAACCATAATTAGTAGTATTTAATTAACTAGCTAATTTAACTCCCTTGAGTCCCAAAATTTACCACATACTCTAAAGTGGTTAATGATCCAACAATAACCCCAAATCATTAAAACACAAACTCAAACAACTAATACCAAAAGAAATAGCCAAGACCCCATTTTTGCATTCTCGGGCAACAACATGGCAACTCTAACAACACAGCTTACAACAACCACGGCAATAACAACAACAACAACAACGATGACAGCTGCCCCCTAGCAGCTCCGACTGACTACGGGCAGCAGCAGCAACAAAACAACAACAACATCAACATCAACAACTACAACCAACAACGACACCCTCAAAACAGAGCCCGAGATGCCTGTGCTCTGCCACGACAACCAGCCACCACAACACCTCACGCCAACAACAAACGACTACAAGTCTATTTGAACATCAATGAGCAAGAGAACAAGAGAAAATCCCGACAACAACCATAAAAACAGCCCAAAACAGAGCCACGGCAACACTAAACCGGGACCAAGGTTACACCTAAGCCTAACCACGTCAGTCACTACTACACCCAGTAACGACAAAACAACAACCCACGATGACAACAGAACTAATAGCTACAACAGTACAAGCAGCAACAACAATTCAACGCCATCAATAGCCTCAATAAATCGACCCAAAACAGGGGCTACAATAACCCTCGCAAAACCAAACTTAAACCCAAAACCCAACTCAATTCAATCATAAAAATAACCTATGACCTTCTAATAATCATACTAATCACTTCTATGAGAATTAAATCAATTGAAATCAAGTAAATGGAGCCTAAAACGAGTACAAATGAAAAATCGGTAACGGTACGACTTAAACGAAACAAGGGGAAATTCATACCGTTGTGTAGAGGAGAACGAGAGGAATTTAGTGGTATAATTTTCGTCGAAAACCGAGCCAAAACCGCGATGAACTGAGCGATGAAAAATGGCGTTCGAAGAGGGCGAAAATGACGAAGGAATTGAAGAAAATGAAAATGCTGATGATGATCATATATATGTGTAATTGTGTGATGTATAGGCGGTGGAATAGTTAGTGCATAGGATTTAACTTAGTGTAAAAGATAATGGTAAAATGGTATTTTAGTATTAGATATTTAATTTAAATATTAATAACTTTTTTTTTTCTTTTTAGTTTTGTTTATAAAAACAAGTAAGATTCCTTTGTAATTCCGAAAATTGTTATAATAACTCCCAAAATAAATGGTAAACATTCTAAATTTAATATAATTAGTAACACCCGAATTAAATATATTCGCGAAAATTACGGGGTGTTACAATTTTATCTTTTTTTTCTTGGGAATTAATCAGCGTTATTATGTAGACACGAATCACGCAATAATAATATAATAATATATTTATTAATAGCGGTGAATTTAAGAACTCATGAGGATGTCCACCTATGATGCTGATGTCAAATAAAACTTCCCTAAATACCACTCACATAACAATGGAAGACACACGTACGCATACGCTAGACACACACCTAAGAATATATTTTGTTGCTATATTTACATCAATCAATTATCAATTATGCAATTGTGGCCACTAAATTCGAAAAGCAAATACTTCTAAAAACGACAATCAACCAAGATTTTGGTCATCATAATAATTATATAAAATCATGCATGATAATTTCGGAAAGAATAATAATCATGATCCTGATTCTCTGAACTATTTATCCAATTTAGGAAGCAAAAATCATTCAATTGCATGTAGAGCAATATTGAACTCCATTCATTTCGCCTAAAAAATGGCCAATTCTCCCAATTAAAATATATTTACACCTTCCTAAATTATGCAATTCACACACATCGCAATACATATACATCAGAGTGGGTTAATATTTCGCAAGACTGCAAAAGTTATACACTATTTAGTCATTTTAATAAGAATGTTACGTTGCTTTGAAAACAAATGACAAGGAATATATAGTCACAAGAAATTAGTGGTTTTACAAATGGAGAAAGGTGAATGACATATCTCTAACAACTTTTTTCTTTGATTATTACAGCTCTTCGGTTCAAGATCAAACTGTTGCTCACTAATACGTCATTAAAGGACTCAAGATATGCTCGTAAATCTTCAAGAGAACAATGATATAACCATAAATCTTTAAGAGAACAATGACGTATAACTTATCTCGAACGACTTATCTCTGACATCAATGATATGCCCATAAATCTTCAAGAGAACAATGACGAGGGTTCATGCCGTAAAGTTTATGAACAACGTACTTACGTCGGAGAGTTGATTTATAAGAAAGGTCTACAAAGCTAGAATGATGTTTAGAAAAATTTGCACATCTCTTATCATACATAGATCGCACGCACATATCAAATCTTTGGATTCTCTTAAGAAAGAGGTTTGCCTTTGTTCGGCCGCAAATCGAAAATGTGATATGGCCTTTGTACACAATGCATTTACGTACTAATTTGTACTTGATTTTAATGTCAATCGTACCGTAATTAGTTAGCGTACCAGACTAAAAGATAATCCAATAATTCACATAAAAATTCTTAATTTGGTTTACCTAGCTTATGCCCTATTTAGTAGGAATGTATTTTTTTATCAGATCTGATCTGACCAACAAATGAATGACTCGGAGCTGATCTGATCTGATTTGAATTTGTTGAAAATTTGATTGAATTTCAATGAATTAGTATTAATAATAGACCAAATACATTCGACGCTTTTTGAGCAATTCTGATCTGATCTAATGTGATTTGATGACTCTGGTCTGATTTGAATGACTCTTAATACTACTTTTACTTTTATTAAGTCCTGTCAAACATGACATTATAGTTCCCTTAGTAAGTTGGAAAATTTGGTATAGATTTTCCTATTACATTCAACCAAACACTTCACAGTAATTCGCCGAATTTATAATTCCGGATAAAGATGACTACTACTCCGTATGAATTATCACATGTAACCAAACAACCTCCATCTAATTTCACATGTTATCTACTCATTTGATTTAGTACAAATGCCAAAATTAATAAAATGATTGATCATGAATTATGCTTCGAAATCAGTAAAAATCGATCTATCAATCTAATTTCGGCAACAATGTTAACCATACGTGTTTTTTTTCCCATTTTATACAAATATAACGCTAGATTGAATTGTGCAATGTATCTAAGTTGACAAAATATTGATAATGGAATATATTATTGCATATATATTTTTTTCTTATTTGAAGATTTTTACCATTTAAAAATATTAAATATGTACCTCATAACATACAAACACGCATAAGATAGATTGACTCAAGTTAGCAGGGTTGGTTAATTCATTTTACATTTTCAAATTAATAGTCCTAAAATCCGATTGAGAGGATACATCAAATTATATTAATCAAGCAACCATATTATATGTATTGGTAATATGTTTTTTTAACCAGACGTATAATATAAAAAGATAATTTTGTTGATGGAAAATGTTAAAACTTAAAACAATTTTTGATATATTTGACTTGCGATGATTCTATGGTGATTGTCAATTTTCGACAATTAAGATAAGATTTAACTATAATTAGTAATTAAATAATAATATTAAATATTACGTAAATTTATGAAAATATCAAATATTAATTCATCATTACTCCCTTGTATTGTTTCTGGGTTGCTAATGAAAAGAATTGAAAACCAACGTAGCTTTACCCCCCTCCTATCACAACACCTCCACCCACCCATGCCCCACCCTTTCGCCGCCGCGTGACACACCAGTCCAACGACTCCCCACCCCCACCTCCGCTATGTTGGTCGCCGGCTGCACACAGCCGAAGCCCTCATGTCGTTTCCGACCTCTTGAACGTTGCCTTCAACAGTGATTTGCTTTTTTCTTATTTTTTGCGAGAATGGACCTTTCTGGCAGGCGTGGTGGCGACCTACCTTTCCGGTGGGCGTGGTGGCCATCTTTTCCGGGGGTGTGACGAAGAGGTGGGGGATCAAGGAGGTAAGAGAGGGAGAAATTAAGTTGTTTTTACGTTAATAATTGATTGAGTAAATTAATTTTAATCACTTTGAGGGTCAAATATGCTAAGGTCCGGCTGTCATTCTTCATCTACAATGGCTTTATTTCAGATAAAAATTGATTGACACAATTAAATTAATTAAGGATAATATATTTTGAGTACATAAAAAAATATTATATTTTGTAATCTTGTGCTGTAAAGTGTAACATAGAAACTTTTTCTAACCATGGTTAAGAAAAATCATATGGTTGAAATTTATTTTATACTAATTTAATGGTCCCGATTTCATTTATTATCCTAATTGTCAAATACTGACAGCTATAATAGAATTTATGATTTAACTTGCTTTGGTTACGGGTAGTCATTACTTTTGTATATTCAGTTTAATATGCTACTCCCTCCGTCCCAGCTCAAACGCCCCATATTTCATTTTGGGACGTCCCACCTCAAACACCCCATCTATTTTGGGACATATTTCTCTCTCCTACTTTTATTAAATTATAACATCCCTTCTTACATTATCTCTCCTACTTTTATTAATCCTCACATTCTCTCTCCTTCTTTTTCCTAATATTACCCCACTCAACTTACTATATCAATTTTTCTTATTCCACTACAAAAAACGCCCGGGGCGTTTGAGATGGGACGGAGGGAGTATTTTAAAAATAAGCTATGTAGGCATGTACAATGGGAGAGTCAAGAACTAATTAAGTTAGCTAAATAAAAATACGATCAAATTGGGGCCAATGAGTTTTGTCGAGCATGTTGGTCAATATGGGTCGCAACTCACAAGTAAACCAAAAAAGGTATGTAGGATAAAAGAAAGATGTTAACTTGAACAACATGATTGTGGAAACAAGTAAACATGTTGGTCAATGTGGGTCAAAAGTAAGCAAAGACCTACGGGTTGAACAACTTTCAGTATACCTACCGAAAAAAGTTAGCGTAAACGCCTTAACTTCTAGGGTCGAGCTAAGACTAATAGGTCAGGATATGGATTAAGAGAACCAGATTAAATTAATACTACAATCTAATGACTCTAAATTTGTATTATTTCACAATTTCTATTTTTGTAAAGATAAATAGGTTGATAAAGTAATATGGTCGGATGCCAAAATATTTTATTTAACATTAGTTAATAACCGTGCAAGTAGAGTACAAAAAGGAAAGAATTTTATACATCTAATTTACACGTAGTTAGTATACAATCACAAGTATAAGGGTGAAAAACTGATTTATTAATACACTGTGAACTTATTATCGTTATGAATATATGATTTTATTTCTTCATTTCTAACAGAATATTTGTTTAAAAAAAATATATCCATAGCGACAGCAATCACTTTATAAACTTTTGCACGGGTGTAATAAACTATTGTCAGTTTTATTTGTATTTACTAATGTCCTAACACGTTTCCACCTCTGGGTTAATTAAGTGACCTAAATTTAAATTACTAAGAAATTTCTCCCAAACGAAACTAATATATAAAGTTACTAAAAAAAAAAAAACACGGGTCGGAGTGTAAACAATGTAAGCTTTAACCAAATGGAATATAATTTTTTTAAAAATATATTAAACAAGTCATTATATACGAAGTACTTTACACACATACAGGTAATAATAATTTTTTGTAAGTTAAGTAAGTTATTAACAATTGAAATAAAATTAGATTAAATACAAAGATCTCATTGTATTCCGGAAGATCGTAACTGGGTTAATACGTGTCACAAGTAGAAAGTACTCTACACATATACATGTAAGAATTTTTTTTTTTTTTCCGAAGTTATGCAAGATGTTAACAATTGAAATAAACACCTGGAAATAATATTTTTAACTTTGAGATTTGAGTTTCACATGATTTTAGTTGCCTGAATTACGGTTAATCATATCCGACAACAGTTGTGTTTATGCCAATTTTTATATGTTCACGGCAATGGATGATGTTACCACATGTTTCTCAAAAAAAAAAAAAAATCCAACATGTGGTCAATCTCTGACTTTGACATCTCTTCGTTGGTTATATTATCTTATGGTCAACACGGGTGATTTACCACTGCATATCCCGTATACTCCTGTGTCTCAAACATTCAAACCTATTATAAGCTCTAACGGTAACTATTGTTGTAAATTTAAAGTAACCACATCTTATACTTATAATATTAGTAAAACTTATATTAATTGTTCAAAATTAAAACCAGGCCCACTAAAATTTTATTATAACACCCCGTGCAATTTTTGCACGGGTAAAAGTACTAGTAAACCCTTGAATTCCCTTAATGAATCTCCTAGTTGCTCTGCTGGTAGTGTTGTCTCCTGCATTTTTTCATGTTCTTATCTTCGACAAGTTTCACACCCTTCCAAGTGCGCACGGGGAAATCTAATCTGGATCATAAAATCATCAATCATTAATTTAGAGGTAATTAAATTACTCTCTTAATCAAAATTCTCATTATATGCTATGATTTGTTTGATAGTTTCTAAATTATACGTTCAATGCATTTACGATTTTACATTCACAAAGGTATGTATTTGCTATTGTTATTGTAATGACTAGCTAAAATAGGGTTGGGTAATGAGATAGAAAAGTTAACACATAAAACGTAACGTGACAGGAGACATGGATTTTGTTGGAATTTTTCATGGTAGTTTCCTTAAGGTTCATCCTAAATTGGATTATATCGGTGGAACTTGTTGTATATACGTACAATGATATAGACCCTGATGAGATCTGCAGATTTTGGTTGATGGATTTAGCTAAAGGTATGACAAAATTGAATTGATGAGCTTTATTACCTTATACTTAATAATGATGATAATGTGCGTGACTGTACACAACATGTGAGAAGGAATGGGTCTATTTCATTTTATGTTATCCATGACATGAACCACTGCAATATCAACAATTCTATGCCTGGAAATACACAACTATAAACACAACAACAAACTCCACCACAATAAGTCTCTCTGAAAAAATGCACTCCCACGATACGAAAAATCCAAAACAACAACATTAAAGATATCAACAATTGCCAAATACAAGACCAATCCCAAAGCCCAAGACACGAAGATAATGCAAATTGTTGGCTTGGCAACAGGCCTGATAGTCCAATCAGATATGATGAGCTACTTAAGGATTATTGGAGTGGGGACTCTTGTACAGATGTCAATTATGAGGCAAGTGAAGATAATGCTGAAAACGATGATCAATTACCTAAGATAAACCGGCATAGAAAATTTAAGAGGGGCATGAGAAAGGATAAGGCATCGAAATATTGTTCTGAGCTTATAGATACAAGTACCAAAGATGAGGATGGTATAGAGATACCAATATGCTCCGAAAGTGACACAAGCGATAATGAGTTTAAAAGTGCAAGGCAAACATTAAACCATTGGAACCCGAATAGAGCTATTGTGTTACACAAAGTAATTCAAGAAGGGCCAAATGAACCGGGCATGAATCATGAAATGGACGCCTCAATGCCACTTGGAAGTGAATATGAAGACAGTGAAGGAGAGATCCTTACCCAAGGGAGAGTGATCAAGATGATATCGATAGGAAGAAAAGAAGAGTGATTCAAGGTGTAGATAAGTTCACATATTTCACCAAGTTGAACTGGCGTCTTAGCATGAGATTTCCAAACCGAGAGGCCTTCAAAGATGATGTAATCAGGTTTGCTATTGCACAGAGTAAGAATCTCAATTTTTCAGAAAGTAATCAAAATAGAGGCGGCAGATTACGTGTTACAGGTAAGTTGGGATGTCCATTTAAGATGTACGCTTCTTGGGAATCTAGAAGAGCTTGCTTGCTGATAAAGACACTAAATGGTGAACATGAATGCTATAGAGATACTATGAAGAATAGCCAGTTAAAGGCCAAATGGGTTGCAAAGAAGTTTCTACAGATATTTAAGGAAAAGCCTCACTGGCCAGTTAGGGATATAATGTAACAGCCCGATCCACCATCCGTCGCAACACAACCCAATAAAATGGGTAGTCACCTCTTAAGCCCAAATATCCTCTCGTGGACTCTAAAAGGTGAACACCTTGTTGGTAGTATGATAGTGAGAATCTATTATAAACTGATCATATGAGCCTTAGTTTCCCAATGTAGGACAAACCAACTCCATAATCCAATTTCTAACTTCCATAGTGTTACAAGCTCCCCCACTTAGAGAACGCAACATCAACACAGGTCCAAGATCTCACCCGCTAGATTGTTGGTCTGGGCCTCGCCCCAGCACCTAGCACGCGGTCGCAGGGTTGCTCTGATACCATCTGTTACAGCCCGATCCACCGTCCGTCGCAACACAACTCAATAAGATAGGTAGTCACCCCTTAAGCCCGAATATCCTCTCGTGGACTCTAAAAGGTGAACGCCTTGTTGGTAGTATAATGTTAGAAATTTATTATAAACTGATCATATGAGCCTTAGTTTCCCAATGTGGGACAAATCAACTCCATAATCCATTTTCCAAATTCCGTAGCGTTACATATAATTTCGGTTGTGAAAACCAAATTCAACTTTGTGATTGAAAAGGATGTCGCTGACAAAATCAAGCATTTTGCCCACACAATGCTTCATGGATCTACTCAAAATTAGAGAGATATCTAAGGTCACTTAGAGATTCAAGCTCTACGAGTGTTTTTAACCTTTTGACTATTCCCAAACGGCCTCCTATCTTCTAGTAGAGGCTACTTATTGTGTTTTGAAGCACTAAAAGTTGGCTTTTTACAAGGTTGTAGGCTAATTTTATGTTTGGATGGGTGTTTTCTAAAAACATTTCTTGGTGGAATGTTGTTTGCTGCCATCGAAGGGATGAGAATAATCAAATGTACCCCATAGCTTGGGCTATAGTTGAAGGGGAAAACAATGCTTCTTGAGAATGATTTTTGGAGGAGCTGAAAACATGTTTTGAGGGTAATGGTGAAGGTTGGACTTTTGTATCGGACCAACAAAAGGTGCGATTTAATCTTTAATTTTTTTTTTCATTGGTACAAAGTCTAATCTAAGGTACTTATTGTTGGAGTAGGTGTCCTCCGACAATAATGCGTTGACTAATTAAATCTAATTAGGAATAAACCTGGGATATATTATATATACTAAGTCAGTTGATTAACGTAAATCGATAACGCTTGGCTGGCTAGAGTTTGACGTTATTGTCGTTTTGACGGCGGTAATCAACTGATCCCTCCCGGTCACACTGATAAAGATAGTTTCTCCAGAAGATATTATATTTGTATTTAATACAATATAATATAAACCCTAATGTATCAGTTATAGAGTTAACTGATTATGTTGGATAGTGTTTTACGAGTTCGGAACTCGAGTCGGATAAATTATGGTTTTTGTGTAAATAGTCAAAATTGACGATTAGCTATTTAAATTACAAAGAGTTGTAGTTTTAGCTTAAAATGATGTAATTAGTAATTATTATATAGAGATATAATAAGTAACTAACACTTAAAGAAATAAGTGTACAAATTATACCCAAATTGTAACATAAGATGTTAAGGGGTATAATTAGTAAGGGCAAAATGGTCATTTGCCACAACCATTATATATAGTGTGTTTTATGTCAAATAAACACAACAAATCATTTCTACATACACAAAAACTTGATTTTAGAGAGAGAATAGAGAGAAAACCCTCTAATTTCTCTAAAATTCAGCCTACTTCCAACTCTTTTAAGATCAAGTTTTCTTCATTGCATGTCAATAAAAACTTGATCAAAACACTTTACTAAACCTAGAATAACATTAGCTAAAGTGTTAGCTAATTTTATTTTGGTTTTAGGGTTAAAAAAAAAAAAATCTCTTAAAACTAGTCCATTTTGTGAGATTTTTGGAGAGCTTCTTTGGTGGATCAAGAGAGGAGGTTTCCTAACTTGGAAACTCAAAACTAAGGAGGAGGATCCCCATTAATTAGCAGCTCAAGATCCTTCTTTTGAAGGAAGGTCAAAATTCCTCTTGATTAAGGTATAAAAAATTATGTTTTATTACCTTATTTATGCTTTAATCTTACATGCAACAAAAGATCCTAGCTAAACTTAATTAGGGGTAATTAAGTACTAATTAGAGGAGTCTAATTAGGGGCTAAATAACTTTCATGTGGTATCAGAGCATCGGTTTAAGTTGCATGTTAATTTTAAGCTTTAATTAGGTTAATTGGTAACTTAATTAATTTTTAATGATAAAAATTGGTTTTATCATATAAACTAAAGTTGCATGTGATGTTTTGGGCATGTGGATGCTCCAACCGAAATTATGGTATTTTAGGAATTTATTTGCTATTTTCTTGCTTAATTTTGGTTGTTTTTACAAGATTTATGCTATTTTCTAATTAATTGGTAATTAGATTAACATGCATGTTGATTTTTGTAATTTAAGAAATTTATAATTTTTCCAGAATTATAATGAGTATAATTTCCAGAAATTATTTCATAATTTTAATTGGCCATTTGTTATTAATTAGTAATAATATAAATGGTGGAAAATTGATTTCTTAAGAGAAAATGACCAAAATAATTTTGCATATTTTTGTCCTTAATTAGCTACTGGTTGTGAGCTTAAATCACATAATGAAATAATTTCTAAATGTTTTTTCATAATTAGTTATGATTTATTTAGATATTTTCGGGTTTATTATGTGATTTTTGGACAAATAGTTAGCAAATATAATCAAATTAAACTAATTAATTCAATTTTAGTGGAGACTAAATATTGAAAAAAAAAAAAAAAAAAAAAAAAAAAAAAAAAAAAAAAAAAACTAATTTGTTGGTGGTTAGTTTAAACTTAAAAGGTGTTTTAAGTGTTGATTATTGATTTTTAAAGTTAGAATCGGAAATTCCTAAATTTAACGGGTTGCTTGTACTGTCAAGTTGAAAATCTGATTTTCGGTCTAATTTGCATGATTCTAAGTATAGTATGGCCATAGAGTACTATAGTATCGGTACTGTACCGAAATGTAAGGACGGTATCCGATTGGTTTGTAATAATTGCGATCTCGTATCGCCGGTTTGTAATAATATTTAATTTTTTTTTTTTCAAAAAATGTATAATAGGATAGTCCATATGTACATTTGTTTATATTGTAGACCGGCGCTTTTCACGGAGCCAAAAGTTGGTGACTCGAGATCGAATTGAAGACGGAGCCTTTGAAGCTTTTGAAGCCTAATTTAGGTTTAATAGCTTTTATTAGGTTCTAGTCTTATGGCCATACTAGGACTTGGATTTATTTGATGCATGCTTGGTTTAATTTCCGCACAATTATAACCAAACTCAAATCCCACATTGTCATATCCATTATCCGCGACTCGCTAGAATTAGTTCACTTAAAAGCGATAGATATAATATGACAAGATCTCTCACAAAAAAAAATTTTTAAAATCGAGATTTAGTCCTTCCACAATTCACACCTATGCAACCCTTGTTCATTAGGGGCACGCTCGCCCTAGCGGGGTGTTTCCTTTTTACCTTGGGGGAGTAGGTTAATAAAGAGTTATTACGAGTGAATTTTGGTTTAATCTTGACGTGATTTGCAATACAAGTCTTGCAATACGGGACTAAAGGATTGATTTAGTTGAAATCGATCAACCGAGAGTTCTAAGTGTAGAATCAATCATGAGTTGGTTTACCGAAATTACATAAATTTAGGATGTATCGCCATCCGCGTGCCTAGATTTATATAAGATCGGATCTCGGAATCATTTATATAAATTAGAGAGATCATTATATAAATGCCTAAATTCACAAATAATTATTTTAATGTGAATTTGACGATGAATTTAATCGATTGTTTTTTTTTTCCCACGTTGTAGTTTAAAGTCAAAAATGGCTCAAATGTCCAATTCAGTAATATCCAAAGACTCCTGGCTTCGTAATTTTATGGAAAAGAATGAACTAAAGGAGGATGGAAGCAATTTTACTGATTGGGAGTTAAACCTGCGATTAGCCCTTCAATCTGATAGAAAACAACGTTTTCTATACGAACCCCCGATTCCCGCTCCAGGTCCCGACGCCACCCCTGATATGATACAAATGTATGAAGAGTACAAGCATGAATCTGACCAGATTAAGAATGTATTGATTTTTGCTATGCACCCGCGTTTAAAGAAACGCATGATTGATTTCAGTGCGTATCAAATATTCGCTCGGCTTACGACTAGTTTCTCGCAAAAGCCGCGAATACTTCAATACGAAGCAGCTTCGAGTTTCTTTGAGACTAAGCTCTCAAAGGGCCAACCAGTTGGTCCTCAAATTCTCAAATTTATTGAGAATGTTGAAACTCTTGAGAAGTTAGGATGCCCAATTTCTGAAGATTTTGCGGTATACCGTCTGCTTAATTCTTTGCCTGCAACATTCGATCCTTTTAGGACGAATTACAACATGAATGATTTAAAGAAAAATCTTCATGAATTGCATGCCATGCTTGTACAACATGAGAGGGATTTGGTGTCAAGTGGGAGCGCGAATAAAGATGTTTTATCCATGGCGGTAAAACAAAAGGGGAAGTTCAAGAAGGGTGCGGGCAAGGGTAAGAAACCCGCGCGTGGCAAAGGAAAAGGAAAAGTTGCTTCGGGCAACAATTCTATTGCTAAGAGAGGCGCGACTCCTGAACAAAAATGCTTCCATTGTGGAAATTTCGGTCATTGGAAGCGAAATTGCCCACAGTACCTGGAGGAGAAGAAGTCGAAACCAGGTATATATATGATAGACATTAATTATGCAAGTACCACGTCCTGGGTATTGGACACTGGATGTGGATCTCACCTTTGTAATCACTTGCAGGGGCTGACGAAGGCACGTCGGCTGGCAAAAGGTGAAGTTGACCTCCGTGTCGGGAATGGAGCTAAAGTAGCCGCCGTATCAGTAGGAACGTATATTCTGTCACTGGACTCAGGGCTAGAGTTGTATCTAAATAACTGCTATTTTGTACCAACTCTAAGTAAGAATATAATTTCGGTTTCTGTTTTAGACGCTGAAGGTTTTGAATTTTCAATACGAAACAACAGTTGTACCTTCTCGTTTAATGATATGGTGTACGGAACAGCCAAATCTATAAACGGTATTTACGTTTTAGATTTGACAAATGAGGTCTATCATGTAGCAAATAAAAAGCTCAAAATAGGAGATCCCGATAAATCCTACCTTTGGCATTGTCGTTTAGGGCATATAAACGAAAAACGCATTGAGAGACTCGTAGCCAATGGAGTTCTCAAACCATTTGATTTTGGATCATATGGAACATGCGAATCTTGTCTTTTAGGCAAGATGACTCGGGCACCTTTTTCAGGAAAAGGAGTACGAGCCAGTGATTTATTGGCCCTCATTCATACAGATGTCTGCGGTCCAATGACAATCACTGCTAGAGGAGGTTATGACTACTTTGTCACTTTTACAGATGATTTTAGTAGATATGGCTACATCTACCTAATTAAATATAAAAGTGAGGTACTTGAGAAATTTATAGAATTTCAAAAGGAAGTAGAAAACCAATTAGGAAAGAAGATCAAGGCCTTACGATCAGATCGGGGAGGTGAATATCTCAGTAATGCCTTTGATATTCATCTGAAAGACTGTGGAATCATATCACAGCTTACACCTCCTGGTACACCACAATTAAATGGTGTAGCCGAAAGAAGAAACCGTACCCTGTTGGATATGGTCAGATCAATGATGAGTCAGACTGAGCTTCCTGATTCATTCTGGGGTTTTGCTCTCCAAACTGCTATTTTCACTCTCAATAGATGCCCGACTAAATCAGCTCCGAAAACTCCATATGAGTTATGGAGAGGAAAAGTTCCGAACCTCTCATTTATCAAGATCTGGGGTTGTGAAGCATATGTCAAAAATAAGACTGACAATAAGCTTACACAAAGATCTGATAAATGTCTCTTTGTAGGTTATCCTGTACATACTCGAGGATATTACTTCTACAATCGTGTAGAGAACAAAGTTTTTGTGTCTCGAGATGCTGTCTTTTTAGAAAAGGAATTAATTTCTAAAAGACAGAGTGGGAGAAAATTTGAACTTAGTGAAGTTCAGGAGCCACAAATGCATAATGAGGCTCACGATGTTTTGCCAGAAGACATTCCTGAATCGTCTAACTCTGTGGTTCCATTTTCCACTCCTAGAAGGTCAGGCAGATCAAGCCATCCACCAGATCGATACCTAGGTGTGATTGAGGATGGTGGTGATCATTTTTTGCTTCTAGAAAGCAATGAGCCTGCAACCTACAGAGCAGCCATGTCTGGACCGAATTCTGCTAAATGGCTTGAGGCAATGAAATCCGAGATAGATTCCATGTACGAGAATCAAGTATGGGACTTGGTTAACTTGCCTGAAGGAACCAAGGTTCTTCAGTGCAAATGGATCTTTAAGATCAAGACCGGCATGGATGGAAATCAAGATATTTTCAAAGCTCGATTGGTAGCTAAAGGTTTCACACAAGTTCATGGTTTAAACTATGACGAGACCTTTGCGCCAGTTGCAATGCTTAGATCTATTCGGATAATCTTAGCGATTGCTGCTTTTCATGATTATGAGATATGGCAGATGGACGTTAAAACCGCCTTCCTAAATGGGTTTCTGGAAGAGGAAGTGTATATGACACAACCTGAGGGTTTTATTGATCCAAACAATCCTAAGAAAGTTTGCAAACTTAAGAGATCCATTTATGGTCTTAAGCAAGCATCTCGGAGTTGGAACCATCGGTTCAACCATGTGATTAAACAAAATGGTTTCACTCGAAGTGTCGAGGAACCTTGTTTATACATGAAATTTAGTGGGAGTAAAGTAACTCTCCTAATCCTATATGTAGATGACATATTACTCATTGGAAATGATATCCCCATGCTTAACTCCGTTAAGGACTGGCTCGGGAAACATTTCCAAATGAAGGATTTAGGAGAAGCGCAACGCATCCTAGGTATTCGAATCTATAGAGATAGATCAAAAAGAATACTAGCGTTAAGTCAAGAAACTTATATTGATAAGATTCTTGACAGGTTCAATATGAAAGACTCTAAACGAGGCTTTTTACCTATGGGAAGTGGGATAATTTTGAGTAAATCTCAATGTCCAACTAAACCTGAGGATATTGAACACATGAAATCGAAACCTTACGCTTCCGCAATCGGTTCGATCATGTATGCTATGATGTGTACGCGCCCAGACGTGTCATATGCTTTGAGTATGACAAGTCGTTACCAAGCCAATCCAGGCGAGAGCCATTGGATAGCCGTTAAGAACATCCTTAAATACTTAAGAAGGACTAAGGACACGTTCTTAGTTTTTGGAGGGGATTCTGAGCTTCGTATAAAGGGTTATGCGGATGCTAGTTTCCAAACAGATCGAGATGATTCAAAATCTCAATCAGGATATGTTTTCATACTGAATGGTGGAGCCATATGCTGGAAGAGCACCAAGCAATCGGTGACTGCGGATTCTACAATGGAGGCTGAGTATCTTGCAGCGTCAGAAGCTGCAAAAGAGGCAGTTTGGATCCGGCAGTTCCTGGAAGGATTAAATGTAGTCCCTACAGCAGCGGATCCTATTCCAGTCTATTGCGACAATAGTGGAGCAATAGTTCAGGCTAAAGAGCCTAAATCTAGTAACAAATCTAGACATGTACTCAGGAAGTTCCATGTAATTAGAGACTTTGTGGAACGAGAAGATATATCGATTTGTAAGGTTAGGACAGACGATAATATCGCTGATCCTTTAACCAAGCCATTATCACAGGCTAAACACAATGGTCATATTGCCTCGATGGGTTTGAGGCGTATGCCTGACATGTGTTAGATTATATGTTGTAATAGTTAATAAGTGTATTACCTTTTACATATATGATAATTAAATTCATCGTTTTAAGTTTTATTGAACTCGTTTATTAATTCATTTTTAATAAAATGCTGAATTATATATATGCTCTGTTGATTCCTAATAGGTCGTGGAGACGATTTGAACCCTATTAAGTGAACAGGATTAACAGTGTATTCTGTCTCTAGTCATAAAATGAGGTGACGTCTCAATTGACTAGATTGTAAGTCGGTTGATGACTAGTTCAATAATCATGGATTCATAGAGATGAATAACCGATTACATAGACAGACTGTAGATGACACTCTGTCAGACATTTGACCAATTATAGAACCTTTGTGTCTGGTCGTGACAAGGTAATCTATATTATTCCTATTAGTCGATTCTTTCGACCTGAGATTGTTTGTCTGAGTTTATGCAGCAGGCAGTGACTTTGATTTATGTTCTAAGTCGTGCCGTAAAAGGAGGCTAAAAGGGCTTCTATTGGGTCATTACCTACTGTATGAAACAAAGAAAATATGTCAAGAAGGGATTGTCCACCCACGTCAGGGTATAATATCTTTGGGCCACTCGAGGAATTGTGACTGGAAATGCGTGGCCACGCTCGGAAGAGATCTATGATAGATATTCCGGTCAGACAGTCATAATCCAGATCGAGAAAACCACTTTTGATAAAGATCCAATGCAAGTTCGACCTGAAAGATACTTCGCATTGAGTGGGAGATATAACGGACAAGAGAATCGGTAACGCATGACTTGTCTCGGACAAGTGGGAGATTGTTGGAGTAGGTGTCCTCCGACAATAATGCGTTGACTAATTAAATCTAATTAGGAATAAACCTGGGATATATTATATATACTAAGTCAGTTGATTAACGTAAATCGATAACGCTTGGCTGGCTAGAGTTTGACGTTATTGTCGTTTTGACGGCGGTAATCAACTGATCCCTCCCGGTCACACTGATAAAGATAGTTTCTCCAGAAGATATTATATTTGTATTTAATACAATATAATATAAACCCTAATGTATCAGTTATAGAGTTAACTGATTATGTTGGATAGTGTTTTACGAGTTCGGAACTCGAGTCGGATAAATTATGGTTTTTGTGTAAATAGTCAAAATTGACGATTAGCTATTTAAATTACAAAGAGTTGTAGTTTTAGCTTAAAATGATGTAATTAGTAATTATTATATAGAGATATAATAAGTAACTAACACTTAAAGAAATAAGTGTACAAATTATACCCAAATTGTAACATAAGATGTTAAGGGGTATAATTAGTAAGGGCAAAATGGTCATTTGCCACAACCATTATATATAGTGTGTTTTATGTCAAATAAACACAACAAATCATTTCTACATACACAAAAACTTGATTTTAGAGAGAGAATAGAGAGAAAACCCTCTAATTTCTCTAAAATTCAGCCTACTTCCAACTCTTTTAAGATCAAGTTTTCTTCATTGCATGTCAATAAAAACTTGATCAAAACACTTTACTAAACCTAGAATAACATTAGCTAAAGTGTTAGCTAATTTTATTTTGGTTTTAGGGTTAAAAAAAAAAAAATCTCTTAAAACTAGTCCATTTTGTGAGATTTTTGGAGAGCTTCTTTGGTGGATCAAGAGAGGAGGTTTCCTAACTTGGAAACTCAAAACTAAGGAGGAGGATCCCCATTAATTAGCAGCTCAAGATCCTTCTTTTGAAGGAAGGTCAAAATTCCTCTTGATTAAGGTATAAAAAATTATGTTTTATTACCTTATTTATGCTTTAATCTTACATGCAACAAAAGATCCTAGCTAAACTTAATTAGGGGTAATTAAGTACTAATTAGAGGAGTCTAATTAGGGGCTAAATAACTTTCACTTATGTGTTATATATGTCATTTCAGGGTCAGCTAAATGTCGTTGCTAAGATCTTTCCACAAGCAGAGCACATAAATTGTGCAAGACATATTTATGCAAATTGGCACAAGAAGTACGAAGGCGATGAACTAAAATGCCTTTTTTGGAGTGCTGTGAGGGCATATTGGTTAGCAGATTACGAAACGGCATTGCAACAAATGAATGAATTGTCACCTCAAGCATGTGAAGCATTTAAAGCAGAATATCCAAGAATATTTTGCAGGGCGTTTTTGAGGACAAACACTAAGTGTAATGTTGTTGTGATCAATATGGCAGAAACCTTCAATGCATGGATCATTCAAGCTCGATCAAAACATATCATATATATGTTAGAAGATATCAGATGTCAAGTCATGAATAGATTACGGAAGAAAAAGAAGAGATTGAGAAGAGTAAACACATGATATGTCTTAGGGTGAAACAGAACCTAGAAAAGGAAAAGGATGAATGTCGTAATTGTTTTCCATCTCCTTCTAGTCAAATGGTGTTTGAGGTAACACATAAATTAGATAAATTTGTAGTTGATTTATCGGCCAAGACTTGCAAATGTAGAAAGTGGGACTTAACACCTTGTTGATATGACGTGGCTTGTGGTTTCTTTCTTAGACACAAAGCATAAGAATTTGTTAGTGATTATTTGAGAAGGGATGCTTATTTGAGGAGCTACTCGGGGTCCATAGCTGCGATTGGGGGAGAGAGACATTGGCCAATAGTCGAATACCCCCTATAGCCTCCCCCTATTAAGATAGGACTAGGGAGATCGAAAACGAACAGGAGAAAAGACCCTTTTGAAGATCCTAAAAGGCCTGGTAAGTTGACGAGACATGGTCAAGAGATGCATTGTAGTGTTTGTAAATCAAACAAGCATACAAAGAAAAAGTGTCCAGATAAGGACAAAGTACCTTAACCCGCACCAAAAAGGTCCAGAGCGAGGGAGACCACGAAAACCAGGTAGCACCGAGAACATTGAAGTTTCAAACAATGGTGAACACAATGTACATCATGCTAAGTCTGCATAGCCAACAAGGAGAGGGAGGGGCAGAGGAAGAGGAAGAGGTTTCTGGTGGTAGTAGGGGAAGAGGGAGAACATATGTAAAACTTTATCTTTACTTTGCGTATTTTACTGTAGGTACATCATCCAAAAGTTTTTGATTTTTTGTCTTTTGATTGGTAGGTGCTAGAGCTGGCCACGGGTCGGGTTGAGCCGAGTTAGTCCGAGTCAGGGGCTGGAAAAATCCAACCCTGACCCTGACCCTACCCTCCAGGGTCAGGGCCGAGCCAAGGTTAGGGTTGGAAAAATTCAACCCTAACCCTAACCCTGCAGGGTTTGACCGAGTTCTGACAAGGTTTGACCAGGGTCAGGGTTAAAAAATCCTAACCCTAACCCTAACCCTGCAGGGTTTTGACCGGGCTCTAACAGGGTTTGACCAGGGTCAGGGTCAGGGCGAGTTAGGGTCGGGTTGGTCGATTTTCAGACTTCAAAAAAAAAAAAAAGGGCTTGCTCTTAATTATTATAAATTTATCCAATAATATCATTATTCAATAAACTTATGATAATTAGGATGCCTACGTATCTCGAAAGAATCAAAGCCCACGTAGTTCTCACTTACCTTACTTACCTTACTTACCTTTGTTCGGTTATTTGATCGATGTGTTCTAATCTTCCAAGATGCCTTCGTCATTTGATGCTCCCGATTCCGATGTAGTATCTATTGTCATGAACGGATCATCTTCATCTTCATCGTCACCGTCATCCTCCTTCAATCCTTGTGTTCTTTTTTATGCTTGATTCCAATCTTTTTTACATACACATATTTTCACGGATTCGGGGCCAAACTTGATCGTTTTTCATCCAAAACTCTTCTACCTGCACTAAAGGCCGACTCGGAAGCAACTGTCGAAGCGGGAACTACAAGAACATCCTTTGCAATTTTTGAAAGAATCGGAAATTGGTTGCTATGATTACGCCACCAAATAAGAATGTGGAAATCGTTGTCGTTTGTTGTATCATGCATAAATGATAAATATTCATTGATAGAAGATGTAGAATTGGTTGAAATTGTTTTTGGTTTTTTGAAAATAATTGAACTTAGATCACCAAATCTACTTGGTTTAGACTTAGATGGAAATGAAGAAGAAGAACTACCTTCTACATTGTTACCATTTTTGTCATACAAATCATATAAATTAGTAATAATAGAAATGCATTTGTTCACATAATCTTGTACATTATATTCTTGTCCTAATGAATTGTAATAAAATTCTAACATGTTTTTCAAACCTTCGGCTTTAACACTGGGATCAAGAATAGATGCAATGCCATATATAATAGGAAATTCAGAAAAATAACTCAACCATTTCTCACGCATCAAAGTAACAACAGGCTTTAAACATTCGTAATAAGAATCATCAACAATAGACATAGCTAACACTATATTTATGCATTGTAAAATCACCAAGTGAACATTTGGTTCATAAACTTGCGAAAAAACTTTTGTAGCATCATAATAAGATTTCAAAAGATTATAAATAGGTTCGGCAAGCTCCCAACTACTTGCATCGATAAGTGCATTTGGATCGGTAGAATGATGTTCATTATACAAAGTACTAATAACTTGTCTATACTTAAGTGCGGCCCCTAGCATGAAATAGGTAGAATTCCACCTTGTTGGTGTATCAAGGCAAAATCTTTTCGCTTTCAATTGATATTGTTTGCATAATTGTTTATATCTACGCTTTGTTGTACCCGTTGTTCTAAGCCACTTAATAACTTTTCTAATAGGCGACAAAAGAGGCGAAATATAACCAATACCTTCTTGAGCGGATAAATTAATAACATGTGCACAACACCTAACATGTAAAAACATACCATCTAATAACAATGTTGAAATATTACTTTTAATATGAACAATACAATTAGTATTAGCGGTAGCATTATCAAATGAAATAGCAAACAACTTATCAAGCAATTTAAAATCCTCACAAGTACCTTTAATACGAGTGTATATGTTAAAACCTGTATGTGACTCTTCCATAACATCAAAAGCAATAATACGTTTTTGCAATTTAAAATCATAATCAATCCAATGAACGGTAACACATATATAAGGCTCACCTTGTCTTGAAGTCCATGTATCACTAGTTAAGCAAACACGACCACTAAATGAACGAAAATATTCGATTAACTCACCTCTAGTTTTGTAATATTGTGCCATAGTACGACGCTTAAGAGTGTTTCTAGGCACCTTTCTATAAGCGGGTTGTAATGATAATCTATTAAATTCTTCAAAATTAGGACTTTCACCAAAACTAAAAGGCAATTCATCAAGACAAATATAAATAGCCATATTATCAATCATTCGTTCTCTATCATAATAGAAAGGCGTACCTCCATCGGGAGTCGGGGTCATATAACCTCCGATTTGCGTTTGACCACCACCATGACTTGATTGACCTTGCTCCGCACGCTTCGAGTTGGGGTCAACTATGCCATGTACTTTTTGTAAGTGTCGAGCTTGAGTGGTGGTTCCCCCATTAATTTGCCATTGATACGCCTTATTAATCTTTTTGGCTTTGCAAAGTCGACAAACAACTTTGAAGTGTCTTGACCCATCTTCGACGGGAACTTTGTCAAAGTACAACCAAACAAAACTTGGTTTGCCACCACGTGTATTTTCACTAGCGCCACCTATATAGATGATAATAATAATAATAAGTTCTAAATTTAGATGAACCAAAAAAAAATTAAATTTTTAAATGAATTTAATCAATATAATATCACATAAATTGAAATGTACCTTCTTCATTTTCCATTGAATGTGATGGCATGGTTGATGATGCTTGTTGTGACATATGAACTACAAATAAAATTATATTAATAGAATAAAAATTGGTAAATGAGACATAATTATAAAAATAATACAAAACATAAAATTACCTTGATTTTCTTCGGCACTAAAATTCTCCATTTTCGGATTACTTTTTTTTATATAGAATATTTTTGTTCTAAGAATATAAGTTATACAAAAATTATAAATACTATTTACTAATATCAAAATAATAATAACAAGAATATTAAATATTGTATAATTAATTTAATAGTTGTAGATTATTGTAGTAATTTTTTTTTAACTGTACTTGATAAATTGAAGACTTGTATTAATTGAAAGAGAAATTTAGGATAGATAGAGTGATTGTGTGGAAATTGAAGTTGAATGGGGTGGGTATTTATAGGAATTGGTGGGTGGATTTAAAAAAAAAATGACAAAACAGCCGTTAGGCTTTTTATGGTGGGTGGGGTCCATTTGACCGTTGGGACTTGGGGAGAGGTTGATAAACGGCTAGAATTTTTGGTGGGATGGGGGGATGATCAAACGGCTACAATTTTCAAACAAAGTAGCCGTTGGGGTGGGTTGACCAGGGTCAGGGTCAGGGCTAGGGTTGGATCAGGGTCAGAGTTAGAGTTGAGTCAGGGTCAGGGTCAGGGTTAGGGTTGATTCAGGGTCAGGGTTGAGTCAGGGTCAGAGTCAGGGTTAGGGCCGAGTTAGAGCCGGGTTTGACCAAGGTTTGACCAGGGTCAGGGTTTGAAAAATTCAACCCTAACTCGACCCTACTTCAAACAGGGTTGGCCGAGTTAGGGTCGAGTTGGGCCGAGTTAGGGTTTGACTAGGGTTTGACCAGGGTCGGGTCAGGGCGAGCTAGGGTTGAACGGGCCAGGCCAGCTCTAGTAGGTGCCAATTGTATATTTACGGTGGATATAATTAATAATAATTGTCCCCATAACTCCGAAAATTACATGATATTTTAGTATTATTTTTGGATATTTATTAAAGTAAAAAAAATTGAGGGTAATTTATTAAAGTAAATTGGTTGGGTATAATGTTATGTTATTTATTCATTTTAGAGAAATTGAATAATATTAGTTTTATGCAAGGTTTTCGGGTTTGGTGGGCAATTCAAAAAGTTTCTTTAATTCCGTTATCTATATGAAATCTGAGATGTCTTATAGTTAAACCTAACACATCAAGAAGAAACACAAAACGGTTTCTTTCCAGCAGATTTTGGCTTGAGCTGCTTCACACCCACTACCAATTCACCATATAACAAATCCGCGCACCGAGAGAAATGTTTTTTCCATAACAAACTATTGGCTCTTAAAGTTAATAATGAAACCCAAAACAAGGGGAATCTAGGCATACATTAGTTATAAGCTAAAATATTGCAAAATACTATACAAATTATGTTGAGCATTAGAGAGGCTCCATCTGACATTTTACGCCTCTCTCTTGCACTTTCTTTTCTTTGAGGAAACTGTCGTCCATCCATCATCGTCAACTCTGTTATTTGGCAAAGATATTGATAATGAATCTTTTCCTCGGTTCTCAACAACATCATCCTTGTCCTCATCCTCATCGCTGCCATTAGTAGCGGACTGCAAGAAAGAAGAGGGAACAAAAAAAAAAGTCATCGTTAATGATAATTAATTTTACGAACACACGACTCTAAGAGAGTGTGTGTGTGGTTGTTTCAATTGAGAATTACATACATGCAACTGTACGCATTCCCAAGTTTTCTTAGAACATACTATTGTCAATTACAGATATCAAGACACTGCCATGTAAAGATGCATGAAGAGATGAATTCAATTATATATAATCCCCTACATCTCACTCTTCTTCACCTCAACTCTGACCATAACTACAGCAAATAAAACGTGGATAGTATTGCAAGTGTAATAATATCTAACCAAACAGAAACCATTTCCAATGCCAACAAAAATCAAGTCAAATCATAACAAAAGGTTTCAGAAGGACTCAAAAATCCACAATATCAAAGTACAGGATGAGAGGAGAGGTTTTACTTCACTTATAAGTGAACAATGTATTACTTACCACTTAATAAGTATAAGTTCCAAGATTTCACACTTAAATTCAAAGTCCTTATAGTTTCGTATTCCTATCCTTCAACAACTTATTCCTTATAGTTCAGTACTCCAATCACATCTTGAGATCCTTGCTTTTAGCCCACAGAGGTGGTTGAAGCTGTAAGCCATGCTTCCATATTGCCAACCTTCCCTCTACTAGAAGCTGGCTTAGATAGGATATGGTGTAAACTTGATAAGATTTCAGGTTCCTCGTTGTGGTCTAGACAAAGCATTGCATTTCTCATCACACAAAATTTATTGCTCTTCAGCAAACTCGAGCTTCTAAGCCTCGTGTAAAAGAAACTAGCCTAATATTTTTGACGGGTTTTTGATGCCCAGAAGAAGCTTCATCAGAATCAGCAGCTAAGTTCAATTTTAGTTACTGATCAGACAATGTATCAAGAGAAACTTGATACTCATTAGTACCTCTAACTCCTCCAAGCTGAAACACGCCAAGGTCAAACAGGATACAAGTATCATCCCAAGTGTTCAAAGCTCAATCTCAAACAATGAACTTTTTTTTCTGATGATTTGCTCATATTTGCGTGGGGTGATGTTGCTTCTGCGTAAATTTGATATACGGTATCAAATACTTATTTAGGGGTCCCCCTCACTACTTGCTTGACTACAATCTGCTATGAGCCTATAAGCCTTTAATTTCCAATAGACCTCTCAAAAGCTCCAGCAAATTGTAGTAGCTTAAAACTGTTGATTTTTGGTACTTCAATTTCCTGCTACTCAAATCTATTTTAAATGAGAACAATTTGCAGAGATTCTTTTTAGAGAGAAAATGAAAAAGGCTAACGTATTCACTGGATCAAGCTGCTTGCTTATCCTAATAGAGGGGGAGGTGCCAATTTCAAAGACTAGACAAGGCAGCCTGCATAATTGTGGACACTTCTTTGTGGCAAATACCGGATTAATTAAGCGCTATGTACTCAAACTTTCTCTATCCGGCAATTAAGCTCAAAAGACCAAAAGACCAGGAGCTTAAGAGATCTAGACAAGATCGACCAAGACATGTGTACTATGAAGAGTATTGGCCAAACATGAACGTAAGAGAACAACACAAAATAATATATACCGCGCACGCACATTACTATAACTCCTGGATGATGCCAAAACCAGCATAGAGCCCTTGCATTGGCTAAGGGTGGCAAGGTCATACAGTTGAGCGATGTGAAAAAGTTGATGACCTCACCATAAATACAGCTACATGAGATGAGATGTATCATGTCATAAGAATCTAGAAAACCACACTCCATCATTGACAACAGCCTGATATTAATTCAAAGTAGGAACTTGATTGTCAAGCTTTAATAAGCATATTCATTATTCCCATAGGAAATTAAACCCAATTCCATTCCACAAATCAAAAAAAATCAACGCGGCCTAGGAACTTCATTGTCAATCTTTAATAAGCATCGATTCTTATAAGACGAACCGTAATGAAGCAAATAAAGGTACATACCTGTTGTGTTGCGTAGAAAACAGGAGCAACAAGTTTCATTTCCGCTTCAACTGCATCATAGTTACCTTGTAAGCACCCTTGGTACATATTCATCAATTTTTCCGCAACCTACATTAAAAAATTAAATCGATGATTTTGTTTGAATAATAAAGTTATGTAATGGCCGGTGTTAAGTAAGACAATAATTACTAAAAATACCATCACCTTTCCGATCTCCTTTTCAAGATCATCATCACATAACAATTGAAATTCTTCCACGCCATCGAAAAGCAAATCTTCTAAAACAATTAACGGATCTTTGGCAAGTCGGAGTCCGGTGATGAAGAAATATCATATCATCATATCATCATAAATATAGGTACAATTCGCAGTTTCTAAGAGCGTCCACCTCAGCAATGACATGAGCGACAAGTCATCGATGACGTCAACAGTCGCTCTTTTTGGTAACAAAATCTCGAATAGAAATACTACAATCCATAAAAATAACCAATTAATTTAACAGGTGAAGGATTGTATATAGGAAATACCTGTAATTAAATAATATATTTTTTGCAATTAGATAATCCATACAAATATAAAACATTCCTAATTAATTAGATCTACAATATAAAAAGAATTTGCCATAAAAAAACGGAAATTTTTTATGTGAAAAAATCTGCATAAATAAGATTATTTGCCATAAAAAAAACAGAATCAACCGATTTTTATGTTAATTAATATGCATAAATAAGATAAATTGCCATAAAAAAAATGGAATCAATTCATTTTAATTATATTTAAATAGCCAAAATCGTAATTTTTATACAACTTTATATATAACAGAATCCCTTATCCATAATTAACATTAAAAATAATTGCAAAAAAAATCATATTTTGCAAATAAGCATCAACTATAGGTAAAAAGGTTAGAATAGAATCCCGTTAAATATAAAAATCTTCCATAATTCACGCCAACTCCCTACTAACTTGGCAACTATCAATTCAATGCTCAAATAATTTATTCAATTTGGGTTTTTCAGAAAAATAATGGTCATTTCAATCTCTTTGCTTTGAAATTTTCAATTCTGTGCTCTAATTTTGATGCTCTCTAATATTGCAGGTTGGCATGAAAATATGAAAGTAAACTCGGAATCATCTACAACCCCATCAATTTACGCAGCTAATTCAAATTCCTCCACTCAACTTCTCATCTCCTCAACCCCAATGGCACCACACGATTATAAATATTCATTTGACGTCAGCTTCATCCTCAACACAACTACTTGGTGAGTCTTCTTTTATGTTTTGATTAATCTGATTTTTATTGGTTTTAGTTATGGTCGGTCTTTACTCGATCGATTTTGCATTTTTTTTTTACCCAGGAACTTTTTCCATTCATCTTTTCTGAGTATCATATCATCATCTCTGTTTCTCCCGGCTTTCATCAACGGTGAACCCTAAATTGATTGCATGTTGTGGTTGCTCTCTTCTCTTTTATTTATTTGATGATCAGAATGAAGCTTTTTCACCTATCAATAATACATTTCCAGGTAAGTCCCAATTTGTTGATTCGATCTTTTGGTTTATGTCATTTTTTTCATAATCACTGCATTTTTATTACTCTGTATAACTCAGAAGACCTCCGTTTCTAGCCAAGATTTTTTTTTTTTTTTTTGAATGGAGAATTGATAATGAGCATGCTCGAATTGGGAATTAAGCGAGCAGATAAGTTTTTGTGTTCGGAAATTCTCATATAAATTACCCTCCGTTCGACATACTCTGAATTCTCAAGCGTGGTATCCACTAGCTTTGAATTGATTCTTTTGAATCATCTGTATTACATGCTCTGCTGTCGTTACGTTGCTCTGCTAGATTTGCTATTATACTTTATCTGTGTGACTATGTTTTTAATTATTCAATTTATTATGCAAAGATGCAGGATACCATTAGCCAGAACGTGGTACGAATTCAAAGATGCAGGATCAGGATGTACCATTAGCCGAGTCCTTTCGCTTCTCTTTCTTTTTTGACTTTTTTTAATCCGTGCTGCTTATTGTTGTTCATGATGAATATGGTTCTTTGATAAGTTGAATTGCTTACCCACCTATAGTAGATGGGTTGCTTATTGTTGTTTATACAATGGAATAATCAGGTATATTGGCGAGGAAAGGGGTACCAGCGAGATGCTTGCAAACAGTCTGATTCTCAATCGCATTTATTTGAGTAGTTATGCAATTAGGCTTAAATCTAAGAAACAAATGTGCAGGACTACTTACTGATTCATTTCATCTCCCATGATCTTACAACAACAAATAGCTAAGGAAATCGCCATAAGGTTTCTGAAAAGTTTTGCAACTAAAGTGGTACGCAATCTTGCAGCGGATTGAACATACCGATTCAAAGTAAATTTGCTTTCGATTCCTTTCGGGACATTCTTTGTGTTGTATGTTAAAAATGTGAGTCGTGATTAATTGATTGTTGGGATGGAATTTAGACTATGACAGAGGCCTAAATGTATAAGCCATATGCATCTTTTATCATGACTTTGCAATTCCATCGTGTTACAATGTCTAATGCGTCTAAGTCATAGTTGTGCACATATACATTGTTCGTTCGACAATCATGTAATATTGTTAGTTCATACAAAGACAACAAAATAATTTGTCGGTCTTTTTAATAGTATCTACTTTTGCTACCTTTTTACCTTCTAAAAAAGCTAAAAGTTAAAGTTTTGCATATTCTGGTTTTGACTTTAGAGCCGGTAAATCTCTAAGTCAAAATTAGAACGTACACAACATCTGGCAATAATATAGCGCATATGTCATAAAATCAATGGAAATGATAATATAATCTGATAAAAATTAAAAGTATCCTAAAAGATATCAATTTATGCTCCTGCAATATTCCAAGATATCATATATTGGATAAATAAAAAAGTTTCCAAAATAAACACTATGAAGTTGTAAATTTGGGAAAAGAAACCATTTCCTACGGCAATAAAAATTTAAGGTTATAAAATATGAATAATATACTGCAATTTAACATTAAGGCAATAAAATCTGAATACTATATATTCAGAAAAGGAAAATATAATTTCATACGCCAATAAAATCTGATTTTAAGGTTATAAAATATGAATAAATAAAATATGAATAATATATTGCTAGAAAAGGCAAAAATAATTTCTAAATTTTCTATACTACACTCGGTAAATCAGAATATTCCAACATGTCATACACGGGATAAATCAGATAATTCCCAAAATGGGATAAAATCTACTTAAAAAAGGAAATCACACTTAATTGCATTTATTCACACATGTAAACAAATATTCTACTATATAAATTCCCAATGAAATGACATTTCTTCAATTAACATTGGATGATATTATACAGAATAGTAAAGGAAATTGCTCTCCATATTGAGCCATCTCTAATAGACGAATATTATAAAAGGTAAATGCGGAATATTCCAACCTGTCATACACTGGATAAATCGAATAATTTCCAGATTAAGAAATATATCATTCGTTTTATTATAAAAAGATACAATTGACATATTCTTTGCAATCAATCACATATATCATTCCAAAGTTTTAGACAATAATATCTCAGTGAATATATTGAGCAACAAATTTTAATATTATAATTTCCATAAAAATGAGTAATAGAAGGTATTATCCTAAAATAAAATCAATGGAATGATAATATAATCTGAACGAATTAAAATTATCCTAAAAATATCAAATTTTTCTCCTATTATATTCCAACATGTCATATATGGGATAAATCAAAAAGTCCCAGAATAAATACTATAAAATCAAAAATTTGGGAAAAAGATACAATTTCCAAGGGCAAAAAAATAATAATATTTTTTTAAGGTTATAAAATATGAACAATATATTGCAGTTTTTTTTTTTCGGATCTTAAGGCAATAAAATCAGAACAATAACTTGCAATTTCTTAAGATTTCGATATTATTTATGAAATAGAATATCTTTTAATTAAAAAAAATTCAAACATAATTTTTCCCCCATGAAAATAGTGCTAAACTGGATAGTAATAAATTAGTGATATAATCAATTAATTGAAAAGAAAAAAAAAATTGCAACTAATTGAAATCACATCTTTATAAAATAAAATCAAATCTTTTAATTTACGGAAATTATTGGGGCTGGGTATTCGGAAATAAGGTATAATATAATTCAAAAATAAGTCCTGTATATGTTGTTTAACTTAGAGATCAACGGGTACGGTAGATTAGACCCAAATGTACATGCATCTAAAAGAGTTCGGGTTAATACGGATCACCGGTTATATAAAGCGGGTTCATAACTAAGAATTTGGGTCACGGGACATAAAAGCGGGTCATGACCTAAAAAATATGTGTGTCCAAACAGGGTCGGGTTCGAGCCATGAAACTCAGGAAGGCTTAATTTTATAACTCAAATACGGGTCGATTGGTTAGGTCAATTTAAGCCCAAAGTATGTGTATCAAAATGGTTCGAGTTAATACAGTTTGCGCGTCATAAATAACGGGTTCATGACCCTAAAATAACAGGGTCATAACCCCTAATGCCGGTTACGGGCCATAAAAGTAGATCCATGACCCAAAAACCAAAAGATATTTTACACGTCAAAGATCATGTCTCCTATTTTTTTACAGTAGAATACCAATTTTCATTCTTAATTTTTATGCATATTGCTTATATACATACAGATAAAATCTTATTACAACAGCGGGTGCAATTTTTGTAGGGCTTTAACTAACTTTATCTTATTTAGGGGTTAAATTGGTAAATAGATCGGGTCTAGTTAGACAAAATGTGGGGGTAAATTGAATATGCGCCTGTAGAGGTCACGTACGGGTCCTAAATAGTGGTTTCATGCTTTAGAAAAACCTATGTCGAATTGGGTTGAAAAATTAAATTAGGTTTATTAAGCTTTCAATTAAGCGGTCTAACTATGTTCAAACTAATGTTTTATCGTACGCATTTATTAATTTTGGATTAATTTGGCAACCCAAATAGTATTATCACTTTCTCTTTGTCCAATTATAGTGGTGCTGTATTTTATTGAATAATTTTCTTTTTCTCTTTATCCTTTTATAGTTAAAGGACAAGATATACGTATTTTTTTCCTAAAAGATTATTAATAAGATAATCATCAGATTTATATACACCGTATAAATTGCAGCCCGTGCAATTTTGCACGGGTATTAAACTAGTATATAAATACAATAGCGGTAGATTTAGAAGTATTTTAGGCCGTCCACATCAGATTTGACATCAGCGACACGTCATAGCTGATGTCATCATCCGTAATTTTGGCAACAAAATTTGTAACAGAATTGGCGTATTCCGTATTTTAAACAGAATCAAATCTTTAAAATTGTATCTAATGCTAAAAATAAATAATGGCATAGAATAATCAAACAATAATTTATACAGCATTTACCCTACATATATGCATTCACACGTAAATATTTAAAACATTTTGCACGGCTATTAATTTTAGGTAATAAAATATGTATAAAATAAATCTAAACTAAAATAATATATATCCTTCTTTGTTTAGTAAGACTATAAATATATAAGCATAATCGAAAATGATTTTTTTTTTTTTGTTTTTTTTTTTTTTGAAATAAAACGGAATTTCATTAATATAGTTGCCAAACGGCACTTACATCAAGAATTGTAACGATACAAATATCATCAAAAAGATCTAATTGACACAATCCTTCGCTAATTAACAAAAATGATCACTCGCACGTCGACATCTTTGTGTCTTTCATCGGCAGTAGAGATCTATGTAACTCGACAAAGAAAAGGCAATTGACGTAGTTAACGATATTTGATGCTGGATTCATTGAGGATTACCGATCTGGGAACAACTTCCGTCTTGGACAAATAGGGAAAAACACCACTGATCAAGAGATCAAACCTGATACCTGGGCGCCCGATGGGACTCTCCGTCACCACTTCATTGGCCCTCTCTCTGAGGCTGATTCTACCCTCACTGTGGCCGAGGGGCTGACTCACATTTCTGACTTCAGTGATTTTTTGCCGAGGCCCACTGTTCATAAGCTGACCCACATGACATTACCGAACTTTGGGGAAGACACATTTTGTTGTAGCACCTCCCTCCACTCCTTCTTCGATACCTCTTTTGTTTATAATAACTTTTGGGAATTTTGCAATCCGCACAGTAGTAAAGAGGACATTTGGCCTCGCATTTGGTCCCTCAACACCCTCCCTAGGATTAGATTTTTCATTTGGCTGGCTACATGGGATCGGCTACCCACCAAAGCCACGCTTTCCCGTAGGGGTATGGGCTGTGGGCCCACTTGCCCCTTTTGTCCTACTACTACTGAGGACGCCCTTCACGTTCTTAGGGACTGCCCCCGAGCCCATGAGGTTTGGATTGCTTTCAGTGTCCCCCCTTCTTTTTTTACCATGATTCTTATTGATTGGTTTCATTCTAACATTGCAAAAAACTGTGCTTGGAGTACCACCTTTTCTTTTGTGATTTGCGCTATCTGGAAACAAAGAAACCTTTGGCTTTTTGAAACCAAAAACACACCTACCCCCGCACTTGTTTATAACATCCAGCAACAAATATCAAATTTCTCCTCCCCCACCCTTGGTCCTAATCAAGAAACCAACACCCACCACCACTACTCCTTCATCCCCAAACTACTACTCTTCCCTCGACCTCACTTTACCCTTCTTGTTAATGCCTCTTTTGCTCCTAGCTCTGACTTTGCAGGTGTTGGGGGGGGGGGGGGGGTTCTTCTCCACCCAGATGGCACGTGGGCAGCAAGTTTCGCCTGTACTATTGTTGCATTTGACGCTGCCCACGCGGAAGTTCTTGGAATTTTAGCGGCTGCACAATGGTGTAGAACTAATGGCTGGCAGGGAGTTGCTCTACTTAGCGACTGCAAATTTGTTACGCTTGGCATTCAAAGTGGAGCAGTGGTTAAGGATCGCTTCATCAACCTTTATAATTTGTGCAGGGTGTTCATCGAGGATGGCTTCCTGAAAGCGACCCACTACATTCCGAGGAAGTGGGTACAAGCCGCTGATTTGTTAGCCCGAGACGCTAGGACTCACTTGGATTGTATTGATTTTCAGCACTTTGTAACCCTCCCTCTAGCTATTCATATGTTCTTTAATGAACATGGTACTTTTGTTCCCTGTTTCAACCTTGGGGAGGATATCGATCCGGGTGGGGGAAGTAGCTCTTGACACTAGTTTGTAACCTAAAGACGTTTGTATCTACTTATGCTTTATCTATTTAACTATGCCACCTATTTAAAAAAAAAAAAAAAAGATCAAACCTCACGAAGGAGCCAATAAGACCTCACAACGGAGTCAACAAAACCTCACAAAGGAGCCCAAAAGGGTTTCACAAAGGAGTCAAATTACCTCACAAAGGAGTCGCAAGAATCTCACAATGGAGCCAAAAAAACCTCACAAAGGAGTCACAAAATGCCTCACAATGGAGCAAAAAAAAAAGACTGAATGAAATCAATCAATGGTGAAAATTTTATTCTGCAAAACCAAAATAAAACCTATAAATCAATAATACGATAACTAGGGGCTTACCAACGGGTAAAGGATCCGATGGCAGCCCCAAACTAATCAAAGAGGAAAAAGGCCGAGAGGAATTTTTGAGAGAGAGACTAGAGAGGCTAAGGTTTTTCTTTTAGTAGTAATTTATGATCCCTGACGTATTTTGGTATGTAGCTTTGAGTTAAAGAAATCTAAGAATATAGAAAAAAAAATCGAATTACGCTACAATCTCGGAAAGAATTTAATAATGATATCTCATTAATTTGGAAACAAATTATTAGAGAGAAAAAAAAAAAAAAAAAAGAGAAATCATACATCCCATTAATTCAGAATCAATGCTATACAACCCCTCTCGCTGGAATTTGTGCAAATCAGATTGAGTATGATCGGTTAAGGATCATTTTGGGTTTGGAGCAAATAAACCAAGGTATTACCCGTACAAGATTTGTGGCTGTAATCATGCATGTTGTGTTGTGGCTGTAATCATGCATGTTGTGGCCTGCTTTCTCTCCTCTTTTATTTGATCAGAATGAACTATTTCATCGATCTATAATACACCCCAGGCAAGTACCAGTTTTTTGCTTAAATATTTATTAGAATGCTTATGGTTGTATGGTTAACTATTTCATAGATCTAAAAAAGATTGCCCGGAGTAGCTTGATACTTTTCGATCAGGTGAGTTTTGTTTTGTATTGATTCCCAAAAAATTGATTTTGCAGGAGAGTCTTTGCTTGGATTTAATTCTCTCTGCCCAAATCGACGGCCTATTCAGTTTTCACACAGGATTTAGGTAATTAGTTCATCTAATTTCATATTCTTTTATACTCTCTAAGCTTCATGAGTAATTAGTATTTACTAGTAGTGGATTCACTCTTTTTATTCTAAAATCGAATTCTAACATCTTTCCGATATACAGAGCGTACGTTAATCTAGAATTAACAAACTAAGAGTATTTGCAGCGGAATTAAAAACTAAAAGACTTATTTTTGTGTTTTTGTGTTTATATGGAACGAAAAATAAACAAAAGATATGAATAGCGCCCCTAGTTACCAACTAAGAACCCAAACTACAATGTCAAAGCTTGATTCTAAGTTACCAACTTGTATGAATCTCGCCTATCTATTGGTTGTCTAATCCCCTAGTCAATCTTTAGACTAGTGATAAACGTGTTTGTGAACGCATCCACTCAAATCCCCGCAAGGACACAAGATTGAAGGAAACACCCTTCGACTCTTTGATATTAATTCTCAAATTCTGAATGTTCTATAAAACAATACAATAAGACTCTATATTTATACTAAATAGACACATCTAGATCATAGGGAATAAGGTAAGGTTCTAATAGAACTTTCCTTAATTCTGACTTACTTAACCTAGAACAACTCGGAAACCTCATAGGCTCCTTTATTATTTGGAAACTAAATAATGATAAGAATTATATCTACTAAGAACTTCCTTAGCTTGGACGTGCATAGCTTGGGAATTATAGCATATTCGGTCATCCTCGTGTACCCGCGTAGAAACTGGACAGCTCAACTTAAAACAGGCATATCTCCTTCGTTACTTAACCGATTAAGGCATATGACCACTTTTTGGAAAGCTTAGATCATGAACTTTATTATACAATTGATTTCACTTCGAAATATTGAATAATTAGGAAGATATTTCAGCTGGAAGGTGACGTGATGTAAACTGAAATCTCTTGCTAGTCTTGAACTTCCTTTATTAGAATAGACCCATAGCTCCCATGCATCAATGTAACAAGACCTCCATCAACATATATAGAAGCAGCTTTAGTAGGAGGAAAACATTGTAATCTAAATTTTCATTGTTGTCCCTTCCGATATGAGCACTGATTTCTTTCCCCTGTTTTTTGAAGGATAATAAGACTACAAAGATGTTTCCTTCTATCTAGTTCTACTAAAACAGAAGCCACTAGGACACGTGGCATTCTGTGGCTAAATAATTTCCCGCTCAAAAGCTCCAAGATATTTTCGGTTTGCTGGAAACTAACTCTCACCCTAATATTGCCTATAGTTTAGGAATAAAATATTAAATTCCTAATATTGCTCAAACAAACTCCTGATATTTCTCACTCAGCCTGCTACAACAAATTCTGTTGTTTCTCAACAAAAAAAAATCGTCAACCACTATAATATGCTGTCCTCTAAAAAAAATTGGATCAAAAATGATATCCTGGCCTTCATCAGGTATGATTATTACTTCCTCTTGCCTATGAATATGATATGATCCCTTATAATTTTATACAATCGAGGGTGGATGTCGATAAACTTATTGGTTAGTTCTAGCGAATCTAGGTTGACCATAAATTTGAGTATTACTGTATTATGTATGTTGATGCTTGGTATTATGTTCAGTGACTGATTTTCTAAATACATACATTCCTATATCACATGGTACATTCCTCCATAAGAATTATGATGAGTTGGGTTACATAATTTCATGAGTTGTTGTACAGGTTAAATTTGTATGTCAAATTGTTCCCATAGCTACTATATTTATGGCTTTTGATGATTGCATCATTAGCATTTTCTTCTTTTACGAGATATAATATTGAGTTGCTAAACCATTTTTTTGTTTTTTTTTTTGAAGTTGTTGCTAAACGATTCTTCAGTAAGTCTATGACTCTTTTTTAGCCATTAGGAGTATACAATTTGATACTATCACTCACATCAAAAGCCTACGACTCCTATGATTTACACTGCATTTTTTGGGGTGGTGTACGTTTCACACTTATACCATTACATAGATTTGGACCTATATTTAGACAATGGTGTGCGTGTTTTGCTCGAGCTATTCAATTTTTTTTTTAACATGAGATGATTTGAACTTGGGTTACTAAATAAGTTCTCAACAACAAATAATATATAATTTTATCGAATATATTGCTAAATATCTCCGTGCAACGCACGGGTGTTACGCTAGTTATGATTTATAACAAGACCACCATCCATCAGAGTGAAAAATCGATCACAAGGTTTTGGCAAATCGATCACGGCCTCTAAGTTGTTTTTTTTTTTTTTTTTTTTTTTTTTTTTAATCTCTGAATTAGTACTACCAGTTGAAACACATGACAGAAGGGGATATTGGAGTGATTCCATATATATTTTTACTTCCTAAATTTGATAGTAACGCTTCATATATGTTGATTAGTACTCTGTAGTTAGTACTATATAACATTTTTATTGACTAAATTGTGATTTTAATCTTGTGAAGGCACAACAAAGGTACAGATACAACAACCAAATTCACAGTGATATAATGAATTGAGAGGGCGGCCGGAATGTGATCTGCAAAGAGATACACAGTCTTACCATGGAAGATAATTTCAAAGTAGTTCGGGCATTTGAGTGTCTCAAATACACGATTCAGTGTCAAAATCGATCAGCTAATACAAAGGTGAAGATGAAGGACGGTCCGGATCGTCAGCTGGAAAAGTAAGAGGGTTCTTTCTTTTACCATGCCATCCAGTCGAGCCATAACCACCGGTTTTAGGAATGAATTTGCAATACAAAGGAAACATGATGGGATACACGAGGAATGATTTGTTTTTTCTTTTTTTACTTTCAAATTGTATATTTGTATGTGTTCTGATCCAATTTTTATCTTGGTTGTGACATATACGTGGCATTGCCATAAATCATAATATTATTGTTTGGTGTAACAAGGAGAAAATGTGATGGTTTTTTTTTTTTTTTAACGGAAAGTAGTGATAGATGTATATTCGATGGGTTTTTGTAGGTGTGTCGTGAGTCCATGGGACGAAAGTCGAAAAGTACCGTTCTACTAACCCCAACAGTCCCAACACTGTGTTGTGTTGTTATTTGATTGTAGAATTACTTTGTATATTGTTAACTTTGCCAAGTCTCTATTCGCATTTCATAACAATTAAAATACTAATTAATTGCCAGTATTTAGTATCGATAAGGCAGGTTAATCGAATCGATTTTATATAATGGGTATATTCCTTGATAGAAATTGTACTCAATCACATCTCAGCATCCACTCTCTATTTGGTATTCAATACAATATGGTGCAAATTGAACGGGTTTACAATTATGTCAAATGGGTAATACGTGTCCGATTGAGGTCAAATACGGGTTAATTTGCACAAGGTTATAATCCGGCCAATGGCCCGGGTTAAATTAGACAAAAAAAAATGCAGTCTAAGATAGGTTCGGGTCATTAGGGGTCACAAGTCGTATATAAGCATCGTCATTACCTAGCAAAATCGGGTCGGATTGAGTCAATTCACTCGGTTAGTTAAGCATTTAAGTTTTAACAGGTCTAGAAAATACAACTTTTAATAATGTCTTATAATCATCCGTGCAATAACAGCCCATGCACGGATGATTATAAAATGGAGAAAAGTTATTTACCGTAGTATAATTTTTGTATAATATCTATAAAAGGGAATATTATATATCATTATAAGTGAGTTAAATTGAATCATATTCTGTTTTTTTCCCCTGATCTAAAGGACAAATTATTAGCTAACTCGAATCTTCAAATATTTATACTCATAAAATATAGTTCACTTAAATTTACGACAAATTAAGATTTGATCAATCAGTTCAGTATCATTCAAATTAGATCAGACCTTCATTCAAAACAGGTTAGATAGATTTAGTCCAATCAAACTGAGCCTTAGTGGGCTAATTATGGGTCAAATAGTTTAATAGGTCAAGAAATATGCCAATAAAGCCGATTTGGGTCATTGTTGACCATAATTTACAAAATAAAATAGGGTTCATGATTGAGTACAAGCGATTAGATTGATTTTTGGCTTGAAAACTTATTAGTTTTGTCCTAATTACTAGTCAATGGGATTGATTCTCCTCATTTAGTTAATAAAAATCGAAAAAGGTATCAAAATCTAAAAAAAAAAAAAAAAACAAATTGCTTGATATAATATAATTTCAATATCAATATAAATCAGCAATATCAATTTTCACCTCTCAATTTATCGAGATCGCTCTGTTTTGTCGCTCGCACGCTTATATTTTATTTTTGTCATTTATTTTGCACAGGTCGGGACGATAATTAATTATTACGGTCATTGATCAAGTCATTTTGGAAAATGGGTTGCGCTATCACGAATATGGGTCTCATGCATCCAGTCTTAAATTACACCACTCTTAATGAGAGATGAACGCGCTCCAAAATTGTAAGCTCAAATTTCCATAGACTCTGTACATACACGAATTGTGACGTCACTTTACTTGAAAGATGAATTATCATACATACGTATGTAGTTGTATAATAAGAAATTGAACATGAATTATGTATTCTTCAAAAAATATGTTGATCCCGACATTTACCATATAATTTAAGCTTTTGACAAGTCTAACATCGTAACTTTTATTTTAAAAACCATTCTACAAATCTATTAATCTCACCACAAAAATGCGTTCATGATCTAAAATTGGAGTACAAAAAATACCTTTTAGATCTATATCATATAACAGCTCGTGCAATTTTGCACGGGTATTAAACTAGTATAAATACAATAGCGGTATATTTAAAAGCATTTTAGGCCGTCCACATCATATTTGACATTATCGTCATGTCATCGATAACATCAACTGTCCAATTTTTACCATAAAAAAACGTTGCAATATAATTATTATTCCAAAATTATATTGGATAAATCAAATAATTTCCAAAACAATCTCCAGCCGAATTAATTAAAAAGGAAACAAATTTTTTAACAAATAAATAAAGAGAGCAAATATATCAAATCATTTAATTTTTAGAAAATATCATCTGAAGAATCTAAAATCATATATAATAAATATATCGACGGTTGATAAAAATGCCATAAATTATGGGCCAAATTTTTTAAAAATGTAAACAAATAAAATAAATTTATCTTCAATTCCTTAAAATATGAACTTTGCTTTTAATTTACGAAAATATGTCCAAAAAATTATTTAGTTTCCTTAGTATACAGCAATTATCTCGCTATTTAAAGAAATGTTATGTCAATTGTGATTTCAATATCTAGGGTTTTTTTAAGTTGTGTTATAAATAGACCTTGATAACGTCCTCACCAAGCTCACAATTTCAAGGTCGTCGGGTTTACAATTTTCTCTAGAACTAACATATCCCCAAGTTGATGGCTAAAATCATTAGATTCTTTTGATTTCTCCTCTATTGGATATAACACTAGTTCTTTGACCCGTGCAAACTTGCACGGGGCGTTTCACCTCTTTGGTTTTAGAATTGGTTTTAGTTTAGGGATGTTTGTACAGATATTCAATGATGTAGGTATAAAATGTTAATACGTCCTATCTACAAGAATAATGTTAGTTAGATTTTCAAATAACTACTTGAGTTTTTGACATACTAAAATAGATTCGATACGCATTGGATAAACGAACCGTATTGACCAACGAATAATTAACTTCACAAAAGAGGTAATTATCTGTTTATATTTGAATGTTACTCCGTAGAAATTGCTAATTATAGATGTAGTAAACAATAAATTATTTCTTTCCTTCTCCAAAAAAAAAAACAACAAATTAAAATACTAATGTCACTTTTATCAACCAAAGTCCTTAACCACAGAAAAGTTGATCATATTTGACCTCGTCCGCTTCTTTTGGTCATAGACCCGTTTTTTATTATTATTTGTCACCCGTGTTGTAACACTACGAAATTTGGAAAGTGGATTATGGAGTTGGTTTGTCCCACATTGGGAAACTAAGGCTCATATGATCAGTTTATAATAGATTCCTACCATCATACTACCAACAAGGCCTTCACCTTTTGGAGCCCGGAGAGGATATATGGACCTAAAGGGTGACTACCCATCTTATTGGGTTGTGTTGCGACGGACGGTGGTTCGGGCTGTTGCAGATGGTATCAGAGCAACCCTGCGAGCGCGTGTTGGGTGCTGGGGCGAGGCCTAGACCAGCCGTCTAGCGGGGGGATCTTGGGCCTGTGTTGATGTTGGTATGGTTTGGCCGAGGCGTAACGAGGACGTCGCGTTCTTTAAGTGGGGGAGTTTGTAACACTACGAAATTTGGAAAGTGGATTATGGAGTTGGTTTGTCCCACATTGGGAAACTAAGGCTCATATGATCAGTTTATAATATATTCCTACCATCATACTACCAACAAGGCCTTCACCTTTTGGAGCCCGGAGAGGATATATGGACCTAAAGGGTGACTACCCATCTTATTGGGTTGTGTTGCGACGGACGGTGGTTCGGGCTGTTACACGTGTTGAACCACGTATTTAATTTCAAAATCAATCTGACCCATTGATCAAAATGACCCATAATTAACACAAATCAGCCTATAATTCAAACTAAAACTCAAACTTTACTGCTTCATATGTCTTAGACTTGCATTTTTTATACTCAGGCATATTTTTTTTTATTTTTTTAAATTGCCACTCTTTTTTTAAATGTATCTCTATTGATTGCCTTCGTTTTGTAGAAGTTTCTTAGTAATTTTAATTAAATTTAAGTCATTTAACTCGTAGGTGGTACGACATTAGTAATTTTATACTCTTCATAACACAGGGGTATTTTGGGTTTCAAAAAAATATTCCTACATGTATATGTGTAGAGTACTTCTTATTTTTTTGCTTTAATTAATGTATTCTTAAAACTTTTATGTTTAGCTTGCATTTTTCATATTCTGGCCCATTTTTCTGTCTCAATTGCTATATTTTTTAAAACAAATCTTTATATATTGCCTTCATTTTGGAGAATTTAATTAATAATTTAAATTGTGATCACTTAACCCGTAGGTGGTAGGACATTTTTTTTTGGCAAGAAATCAGTTCGGATTTTATTCATCCATTAATAGATACAATTAAGACAATTGTAATTTCATACCCCCGTGCTAAAGTATATACTCCCTCTGTCCCCCTTTAAACGCACCCGTATTGAGCAACGTGTACACGCTTATAGGTTAATCAAAGTTCCAAGAAAAATTGCATGGAATTTTTGTTAAGATTCTTATCTAACTCACTATGCAATTTTTTCGGAACTTTGATTAACCGATTAGCGTGTACACCCTCCTCAACACGGGGATATTTTGGGTATGGGGTGTTTAAAGGGGGACGGATGGTGTAAATTGATTATTGTCGTTATGATGTATGTTTTTTTGTTCGACGAAAACTCGGGTAAAACTGACGAAAGTAATATCATATATTCACAACGATGATAAGTTTACATTGAAAATTAAATCAATTGGATGTGTAAATTGGATGTGCAAACTTCTTTCCTTTTTGTACTCTACTTTTTCGGTGCTACCAAATATCAAATAATAATGTAATAGAATTGTTATTGACAGTACCATATTTTACTTCATCGACCCGTTGAATTATTAAATAGAAAATGTGAAATAATAAAAAATTACAACTATTAGATTGTATACTTGTAGTAATCATCTACTTTGACTTTTAATCCATATCCCGACCTATTTATCCCAACCCTTATAAAATTAGGTGATTTACGATAACTTATTTTTGTAGGTATACTGAACGTTGTTTAACGCATAGGTATACTATGTCAAAATAAGTTTTAACATATTTATAAAAAACATTGTTTTTTTTAATACTAATCCCTCCGTTTAAAATCAGTTTCCCTGGTACTATTCGGCATGCACTTTAATTTCGAATTTAGCGATTCTCTTCGTCTTTTTTTAAACACCCCACTTTTCTTTTAGAGATGACTCTATTTAAACACATCACCTCTAAACCCCTAATTGGGGTAAGTATAAACAATCTCGGTTATATTATATTGGAAAAACCTCTATTTATTACCCCACTTTTGTGAGTAGGAGCATGAGCCGCATTTTCTTGGGCACTGATCTATTTTTCGTGACCAGAACTCAATTTGACCCGGCTTGCATACTGTGGGTCTAACATGACTCGACTTATTGACCCAAAAACAGGCTTAAGACAAAAAGTAAACTCAATACTGCATTAGGAAAATATAAAATCAATGTAAAGGTTTGAAAAAACAACTGATATCTTATGCTTCATTTTATTCTCCCGTTTATAAGCAGAGGTTTTCAAAAAATTTAGTTGCATATAAATTAGGTAAGCAGATTGTTGATTATTCTACTCCTTAATCAAAGAAGATAATTGTTGTAACGTAGGTGAACGATAACCCGTAGGACATTATATGACATATTATTAACCCGCGTAGATTAAATGCTCAAGCACTTGTGTCATTGGTGATAACTCTTATATATGTAAGTATCAATCTAACACTTATAGTCATCTACTCACTCATTTTGGTGTTGAAAATTAGCCGATATACCACTTTTTATTATTATGTGATACTCCCTCTGTCCAAATTAATTTCGTTAAGGCAAATAAAATGGAGCTATATTTATTGTCTTTATCCATATTTCGACCTCACTTGACACAATCCCAAACAAACCTGTATCTTACCAGATCCCCCCATTTGATAGGCCTACATGACATATGTATAGCTGTTTACTCGCATAATAACAACTATAGTTGTTCATCGCGCAAAAACTATACTAATTGTTCTACGGTATTCACAATAACTTTGTTTTATGCTACTCCCTCTACCCAGTTTAAACACCCTCCGCGTATTTGCAGTAGATTAAGAAAAAAATTGGAAGTAAGTTGATATTGCATTACCTTTAATGACCTAACTCAACATGATCCGTGCAAAATTGCACGAACTGTTATGTGATATTGCACGGGCTGCTATGCGATATAGATATAAATAGTCTTTTTGATACTCCAATCTTAGATCATAGAAGTATTTTATTGGTCAGATTAATAGATTTTTAGAAAAGGTTTTTAAAATAGAAAGTTACGATATTAGACTTGTCAAAATCTTTAATCTAATGATAACTGTCGGTATCCAACCCATTATTTCATGGTAATAAAAATATTTATTTGTGACCCGTATCCCATATTGACTTGAACCCATTTCGACCGCATATTTTGGGTTAAATCCACCCATTTTACAGGTCTACACGACATATGTATGGTTATGTTGTTCACCCGTGTAATATTAACAATATATGTTCCCCCGTATAATACCAACTATAGTTTCACAATAACTTTGTTTTGTGCCGCTACCCCTATGTCACTCTTCGAGCACCCTGCGCTAAATTGCACAACAAAATTTATGATCTAATGACCCAATTTAACTCGTAACTCAGACAAAAATAAAGTTTAAAGATTTATTTTGAGGATTACATAATTCTTGTTCAATATCGTCCCGGCCTGTGCAAATGAAATGACAAAAATAAAATGTAAGCATGCGAGTGACAAAACAAAGCGATCCCGATAAATTGACAGTCGGAAATTGATATTGCAATTATATTATATCAAGCATTTTTTTTTGTAAGATTTTGATACCTTTTTCAATTTTAATAACTAAATGAGGAAAATTGCGATTTTGTTGCCTATAATATTATAGTCAATGAACATGGTAGGATTGCATCTTAATATTTTTTGCTTTTTAAAATATTTTTTTATTCCTACTCTTAACTAAAGTGCACGGAGTTATAGTCAAAATTCAGAAGCTATTTTTCCCAAAATTTTGTGATAAGATGCGAAATTATTGGGAAAAGATGTTGCTGATTTTTACGTAGTATGTGATATATTCTAACTAAGCTAATTAACACTTTATAATGGTACATTTTAATCACATAATCACGGGTTATATTGAAATGTTTTAGAAATGTTAATTTTTTTTTTAAATTATATTTTAGATCCTCAATGATAATACCAGCGAATTTTGGTGAGAAATAATCTCTCATTAATCAATGCAACAAATATATACTCCGTATAATCAATGTAACAAATTATCGAGAAAAAAGATGATGATATAGAAAAGATGATTGTAGTGATGATTGTACTCTTTGGTCTTCACCGAATCACCACAAACTACTACTCCATGTACTCACTCAATTCAACTCCACTCTTCCTATCACTTTTCGGCACGCACTTTAAGGTGCAATTCTAACTATGTTTGAGATAACGTAAAATTCTAAAATTTTGTGAAAATCACTATTGACATTTAAACTTGTTGTCTCAAAATTTTGAAATTTTACGTAATCTCTGACATAGAGAAAATCGCACATTAAAGTGCGTGTCAAATAGTGTTAGGAAGAGTGAAATTGAATGGAGCGAGTATTAATTATGTGCATGTGGTCAAAGAGATTCATATCTATTATTCAAATCTCAAGTACTTCCGGTGAATATGCCTTGTTTCATGCGGAGTTGTACCACGTCGGTCCACATGAAGTTAAGCAAAGATGTATTGTTGTTAGTACAATTAGACGCCTCTGATATGCTCCTAGCTATTGTCTCATTGATTGTGTGATAAGTATTTTTTTTTTAACCTAATTTGTCTAGGTGAAGTAATGCAATAGCACCAGCAAAATGTTGTTCCGTGATCAACTGAACAAATGAATGATACATCAACGTGATGTGGAAAGAGTGCAATAGTTACACTCGAGACTGTAGATAACGATTTGGTGAATTGTCAATGAAAAGGACATCATTATGTGTACAAAAAATTAATAAATAATGTAAACATTAAAGCGGCTATTAAACATATACTCAGCATTTGACATCAAATGTAATGTGTAAAGAGTGCAACAAATCGCGTTCACATACACGACTTATCGCCAAAATCGCCGAGCAGGTAGACACAATGTTTCTAATGCAAACGACATTCATTAGGCTTTGAAACATCTTGCAATTTGAAGCAAAAGGCCACATGCGAGATTCAAAAATTGTGTTTTGAAAACAACACAATTTGAATCGAAAGCTTCAAGAACATGGGGGACGTGCCGAGAGACCAAAGTATAATACATCCTGCCTAGCTAATAGGAGTATATCATTGCATATAATTCATCCTGCCTAATATGGTAATTAATATAGTATAGTATGCAATAAAGTAACTAAAATACTTGCACAAGATATCCGTCAGGCCGAGAGACCAAAGTCATTGAAAGAATTTTGGAATACAATACGGAAGACACAAAGCGAACCGAAGAGCTTCATCCACAATTCAGCATATCGAGACGAAGACGAAGAATCAATAGATCGAAAATGTTAACTTACCTTTTGTATAAGATCTCTTTGTACAGTTTACTGGGATTCATCATCAAACCAGATTTCTGAATCCCCAACATTATACAATGACGCAACACAATGAACAGGAAATCTAATTCCAAAGGTACAATATAGAACTACTTAAGAGTCTACTAATGCTATATGTAATTCCTTGATTAGTATACCAATTTATGTATGATTCACGTTCGAATTTTGATCACCCTCCATGATCAACGCTGATTCCATCCATTGACTTTATGACCAACATAAATCACATTTTGTCAATGGTTATCAACTAAGCGTCTGGCGCCTACAATGGGTGGGGCTGGCATTTTCGAAATTGTGATTAGACATTTATGAGAGATGAAGCACGGCAATGTGTGTATACATATGGCTGGGATACATCTTTTTATATAAGGCGTATATAGTAGTGGGGGTATGAAATAAAATTAGGGAATGAGCCAGCTGTTTTGTGAGCAAAGAATATATACGTAAATTATTTTTTGTATATGGTAAATGTCAATCATTTTTTTTTTAAAGATTCATTTTTTTGTAAAGATTTTTATTCGTTTGATGCTCAATTTTAGGAAATCATTTTATTTTATAACTAATTTAAATTAAATAGGTCAATTGAAATATTCTCGAGATATTTACGATATATTTCATGGATATGGGTTTAAACATCAGAATTTAAGTACTAAAGATGTCAACTAAAAGAATTCGTATTTTTATCGTAAATTATCTTATTTATGCAGATTTTATGGCTATAAAATTATCTTACATTTTTCGCATTTTGCGGAAACTATCAAATTATTTTGAGAATGATTGGATTTTTTAATTTATGATGTTGCTGGAAAATATTCTGATTTTCGTGTATGTGTATCTTTTACAAATTTGTGCCCGAAATTTTTTATGTATATCTTTTACAAATTATGCCCGAATTTTTTGCCCATTAGTGTCATTAATTTATTTATCTAGTGTTTATTTTAGTTATTTGAAAGATTGTTTGCTATTTTTATGAAAGATTTCACATCATATATTTGGAATATAATATTTAATTAAGGTAATTGGCATTTTTTGGAATGATTTTTTACCGAAAATAGTGAATGATGACATCAGATTTTCCGAATTCTATATGATTACTTTTACTGCATTCTTGCTTGATTGACGATTTTCAAGGTATATTCTTGCCGATTTTAATTGTTAAAAATTGTTTAATTGTTGTAATTATGGAAACAAAATATGTTAGTACCATAACTATAGTATGAATTCATGGCATGTGGCATGCGTAACATTGCATGTGTCCGTCGTAAGCACGTGAGAGCTATTTGTGGAAGCTTTTATTTGACATCAGCGCTTGCGTAGAGGGTCTAATAAAGGTTTAAAAGCACGGCTATTAATATTTTATATATATATATATATATATATATATATATATATATATATATATATATATATATATATATATATATATATATATATTCTACCATGAATTATCAATATTTTAGCTTTTAGTTGAAAGTTTTTTTTTCTTTTTTTTTTTTTTTTTTTTTTTTTTTTTGTAAGAAGGTAGTCTCATTTTATTCATCCTCAAAGGGGAAAATAAAAAAGACAAAACTTACAAAAAATAGGTGTCCAATATGATGAAATTAAGCTAAGTATTGAGACTATCCATGATATCATCATGAAGCGCCTCGTTGGTCCATGCCAAAATTCTTATACTAGTTATAAATCTAATTTGCTCATACAGCCAGTCCATGGAATGCTCAGTGTTTCCGAAGCTCCTTGCATTTCTTTCAAACCAAACATAGTAAGTAGTAGCAGCCAAAGCACAACAAAACCATTTATGCTTCCAGTTCCTGGTGTGCATGTGCTCAGATCCCCAGTTCAGTTCTCTTCTTAGGCTCCAACCATTTCTGTTGATGCCAATCCATTTAAGGACTCTCTGCCACAGTTCACCAGAAAATTTACAGCAAAAGAAAAGGTGAGTGATTTTCTGAATCTCTCTTGCACAGACTACATCTATTGATAATTATCATCCCCCTGCTACAAATATTATCAATTGTTGCTAGCTTCCTTTGTGCAGCCATATTCAGAATGAAACTATGTCTCAGAAAGTTGACAGGGCTCCAGATAACCTTACCACCCTGAATTCTGCTATAAGACTTCCTGAAGAAATTATAGGCATTCTTTAGGATAAATTTACCTCCCTTTTCCCAAGAGAGGAGCATACTATCAGCAGCAGTTGCATCTCCTATTTGCAGAATTTCATTCCTCACTGTCAGGATGCTTTTCCAGCTCTCAGGGACATTTCCCCTACACTGAACATTCCAAATATCAGCTTTACTTGTGAGCATATACGCATTCACCCAATTATACCATAAACCTGTCTGATTTCTTCTTAATTTCCACAGCCATTTTGCAATCAATGCCTTGTTCCAAGACAGAATCTCTTTGATGCCAAAACCCCCTTCTTCCTTTGGAGCACAAGAGCTAGCCCAGCTCTTAAAGGTTAACCTCCTTTTCCCCTCAGCAATATTCCACAAGAAATCTTTACAGCTTTTTTCAATCTGATGAATGATGTATGGTGAGATTGGGTCACCTTGCCTAATACCACACTTTCCCTTAAACGAAACCATGGTTCCTTCCATTTATTTTCAGAGTATACCAGGTGGTTGTGATGCAACTCATAACCCATTTGATGAAAACTTGGGGGAAATTTAAGCTCAGAAGCATATCCTCAACAAACCTCCAATTGACTGAATCAAATGCCTTTCGGATATCCACCTTAATAAGGCATCTTGGAGAGACATTTTTCCTACTTTACCCTTTAATTAAAGCTTGTGAGACCAAAATGTTATCAAAGATACATCTATTCTTGACAAAAGCAGTTTGTTCATCACCAGTGAGCTCAGGAAGGACCATTTGAAGCTTATTAGCTATGATTTTGCTAATGATTTTATATATGGTAGTGCAGCAAGCTATAGGCCTGAAGTCCATGACAGTGGAAGCATTCACTTTTTTGGGAATTAGAGTAATCACAGTTACATTTACCTCTTTGACATTTTCCCAGTGTCAAAGAAGCATTTCATAGCTTTTATTAAATCACCTTGCACTGTGTCCCAAGACTTTTGGAAAAACCCAGCTGAGAAACCATCATGCCCAGGACTTTTATTAGGATGAATAGCAAATAGAGCATTTCTGATTTCAGAAGTACTAACAGTTGCAGAAAGCATGGAGCTCATACTATCAGTTATGCAATTACCTTTGCTGATAAGCTCAGAATCCTGGGAGCTTACAGGTTTGTCCATACCTAGTAGGGTTTTATAGTACTCCTCAAAAGTCATTCCAATATCCTCCTGACTAGTATGGGTATCCCATCCATCCCAATAATTTTACTCACCATGCTGTGATGATTTCTTTCTGCAATTTTTGCATAAAAATATGCTGAACTGCAATAAGAGTTTTTCAGGTCAGTAATCTTGGCTCTTTGGTGGAGCATACTGAGTTCTGCTTTTTTGATTGTACAGAACTTCTCTTTCGCTTGTTTCTCCTTCTCCATTAAGTCAGAGCTTTGAGGAGAATTTTGCAGCTCAGTTTGGCATAGGTCTAGATCTTCTCTGCACTTTCTTACTCTATTCGGAAGATTGGAATAGTAATCCTTATTAAGAGTAGTGAGAGCATGCCTTACTTTCTTGAGTTTCAGAAAAATCCTATGCATTGGAGAGCCAGTGACATAAGTATTCCAAGCTTGGGTGACAATAGATGAATATAGAGGGTGATCGGCCCAACAATTCATAAATTTGAATACCCTAGCTAAACTTTGTGACTTATCCATAGTAACAACCACTGGGGAGTGGTCAGAAATCCCTGGATTTAAGAAATCAGCATAGGATGCAGGATAATGAAGGCTCCAATCAGGATTGATCAAAGCTCTATCCAATTTCTCCCACAACCTGTCATTCCCATCCTGTTTATTTGTCCAAGTGAGCTCATTTCCATATCCTTTTATATCATCCAATCTACATGTCATTAGACAAGCATTAAACTCTACCATATCAGCTAGATTAGGTGTAGAGCCTCCAAGTCTCTCAATGACTCTCCTAATGATGTTGAAATCTCCCATTACTATCCAAGGCTGCTGCATTGTAGAATTTATGTGCTCTAGAGATGCCCATAAATCCTGTCTCTGTGAAGAGTCATTACCAGCATAGACAAAAGTAGCCATGAACTCCTGATGATTAGCCAAATCCCTGATCCTACCATGAATATGCTGATCTGATTCATGTATAACATCAAAATGAGTTGTCTGCACATTCTAAAAAACCCAAATTCTCCCACTGGGGTGAGAGTTATGATTATTGACACTAGCATACTTCTTAAGGCTACCTCTAGCAAAATATCCAGCTTTATTAATCTTAATTTTAATCTCCAAAATACCAGCTATATCTATATTATTATTCCAGAGGAGATGTCCAAGCTCCTGCAGTTTGAGGGCTGTATTAAGCCCTCTTATGTTCCATGTGGCTAGCTTCATTGAGGAGAAATGTCTGGTGGGACATTCTCTACCTCCCCTACTCCTTCCTGAGGCTGATCAGGCCCTGGAGCATCCATTAGAACATTTGCAAGCCCAAATGTAAGCAATTCAGCAAATCTATTGCTTTTAGTAACTGATGGACTGCTAAGTTGCTTTGAAAGCCTGCTTCTCCAGACAACTTTAGTAAAACCAGAGTCATCTATAATTGCAGGTGGAGAAGGAGTGTCAGCTTCTTTAGCATCAAAGTCTGCCATATGACTTGCTGCTGTTGTTGTTCTAGTTGAGGCTGTGCAGTTGTATTGATTTCTTTCTCATTTGGTTCAGAAACTGGCTTTTTAACAGGTTTGTAAACCTGTTTTTTCGCTGGCTGTTCCTCAAACTTCCCCTTAGGCTTGTGATGCTTACAGGAAGCAATAGTATGCCCCATTTTCTTACACCCTTTACAGAAATAAGGGATCCATTCATAGATAACTTGTTGCTCATAGGACCCAAAATAAGGAGTGTTCAAGGTGATAGTATGAGGTAAATCTGAGGAAATGTCCACTTCAATCATCACTCTAGCAAAACCCAACTTCTCCTTAGATGTTGTGGTCTTATCAGCAAAGAGAGGTTTCACTACTCTGCTTTTAGTTGAAAGTTAATCTTTGATATTGTACTATAGAATACTCTATAATAGCGTACAATCATTATGACGTCTATTCGTCGATTAGATGTCGATGTGTTTACTTTGTTATTTCCTTAGTGGAATTTTATTTTTCAATGTATTTGTAATTGTAATCGTAATTGTAATTTAATTATTGTGTAATGTACAACTCTTTTGATACTGATTGATTTACCAATCGTTAGTAGATAATACAGATTCATTTTGTCGATGCACGACAATTTCGTAAAATAACTAATCAATATAAGAATAGCACAAGCAATTATTCTGTAAAAATAGGAAGCACTCTTTCAAAAAGAATCCATAAATGTCAAATACTCCAATAATATACCCAAAAGAATTCAATTTACCTATAATACATGCTAATTTATACGGAGTATGGTTGAATGTTTTTCTTAAAATTAAGCATCGAATATCTTCTATAAATTGCAACAGGTTTAACAAAGATTACCAATTCTACAATAGCTACCAACCCTTGGTAGCCATTGTGATGAAAAGAGTAATAGCCGTTTTATTACCTTAAATAAATCTGAGCCTTTGATTTGTTTGACCATATTATAATTATTAAAATTAATAATATCAATTATTAAAATAAGAAAACCTTATTTTCTCTGCCATCCTCTCCCCCAAACTCAGCAACCTCCGCCGGCTCCATCCAACCACCACCAAAACGTCACCCGACACCACCATTGGAACCTACGGTCACCGGCTATCACGTCCCTCACCCCTTGCGTCACCGACGCCCGCTCTTTAGTTCATCAGCTTTCTCTTTCTCTTCTCCTTTTCCTTGGGCGGCGAAGATGGTGATGGCTTATGGGCCGCGTCGGCACAACATGTGAGAGTAGAGGGTCGTGGGAGTGGCGGAATTGGGTTTTCATGGGGTGAGGGGCCGCGTCGCCGGGATTCAAAGCGAGGTGGGCAAGAAAAGTGTTGAGAGTAGAGAGAATCACGCGTGTAAATTTATAGCAAAACGACGGTGTCCGGCGATGGCGTAGGCGAATTGTCGTTGTTTGCCGGCCGAAGATGGTGTTCAGATGTGCGTTGGTGGTGTTGGGTGTGGACCGGAGGTGGGCGCTAAGGCAGCGGTGGTGGTTTTGTCAGTGGATTTATAATATCTCAATTTAAAATTTTATTTTTCTAATTAACCTAAAATTATTTTAAAGTCAAACTTATCATGGCTACCGTACCTTGGTAGCCATTGTAGAATCACTCAACAAAGATATCTTTTTCTATATTAAATCTAATTGTGGCCATATATCTACCGTGTGAAAAGCTAGGTAGATGTATATTCTCCATCTACACTGGATAAATAAAAAAATACCCGTAATAAATTTATAAAACCACAAATTTAGGTAAAGATAAAATTTGACAAGGGATGTTGCAATCAATCATGGTATTCTTTAAACGTTGGCATACAATGTTGTGCATATTTTAGCACTAATTTAGTACGTCATTTTCTAAAAAAACATTTCCTCTATAATTTCGCACGTCTTTTTCCAAAACTAATGAACCTGTTTTCCGAAAAAGATGAAAGACATTATCCTACAAATTATTTAAAAATTTAAAGGAAATAAAATAAACTTGATTTAATTTCCTTTGAATATTTGAAAATACGTTTAATTCAGGAAAATATAACAGAAAATATGATATGATTCCTTGATCATCTCTAATTGTCACGTTAATTACCAAATTGGTGTATCAAATTTTATTTATTTGAGTAATAATCTAGGAAAGATATTAATTAGTTAATTGAAAAGAATTAATCATGCCTCTGAATAATAGCTTACAATATTTACCTAGAGAAAAAAAAAACATTATTCTCTCCTTCAATTTAGAAAGTGAATCAAGAAATATACATATATAAAATCAATACATATAATCACACGAAAATACTTATAGTTTAATTCAGCATATTGTATACATATGAATTATGCATATGTAATTTAAAAATATATTAGATAACACATTTATGGCAAAGACATCGCTGGCACAATAGAATCCATGAATAGAGTAATAAAAGAAGATATCAACAACAATGACACATATCATGTCTAAAAAATATAATGCCAAAAAGATATCAACAACAATGGCACATATCATAGCTAAAAAATATATTGGCCTGATTTATAGAAATTTGACTCCTATAAATAAGTCAACAGTTTTGAAAGTTAATTAAATTTTTGAAAGTATAAAGTATTTTAGAATAAGTATTTGAATTATTATCATATTTTATATTCTTTTAATGCATTTTTGGGCTTCATTTCATCCTAATTATGGTATAAAACGGGATAATAGGTCGAACAGGGCTTAGGGTTAAAATATACGAGTCTAATGGGTTCGTGTTATTAAAGGTCACAACCCATAATGGGCTGAATAAGGATGAATATCCTATATATGTTGTTTAACTTATGGATCAATGGGTACTGGAGATTACAACTGAAAATACATGTACAAAAAATGGGTTCGGGTTAATACAGATTACGGTCATAAAAACCGAGTTCATAACTAATAAATTAGGTAACAGGACATAAAAGCGGGTCATGACCCAAAAATATGTGTATCCAAACAGGTTCAAGGTCGAGCCATGAAATTCAAGAAAGGTTAATTTTATAACTCAATCACGGGTCAATGGGTTAGGTAAATTTAAAACCAAAAGTATGTGTATCTAAACGGGTTCGAGTTAATTAATACAGTTTACGGGTCATAAAAAACAGGATCATAACCCAGATACCGGGTTACAGGCCATAGAAGCAGGTTTATGGCCCAATAAACAAATGATCTTTTGCATGTATAAGGTCATGCATCCTATTTTTTTACGGTACAATACCAATTATCATTCTCAATTTTTGTACACATTGCCTATATAGAACTAATATCTTATTCGGTTTTTCTAACGTGTGCCCATTGGGCACATGTTAAGAGTCTATTTGTTTCTCTAATTAAGTGAGATTCTCACTTCAAAAAACAAAATATGGAATCTCATTGTTGGATTGAGGAGAAAATCACTGTGTCTTATTTATGGGTCTAATCTGTAAACATGTAAGGTCAAATTAGACAAAATATGGGGGTAAAATTGAATATGACACACTATAGAGGTCATGTACGAGTCTTAAAAGTGTTGTTTAACTATTATGATAAAGGGGGGTCGAATTGGGATGAGAATTTAAATCAGGTTTATTAAGATTTCAATTAATCGGTCTAACTATAGTCAAACTAATTTTTTTTTTTTATCATAAACATTTATTAATTTGGCAACCCAAATAGTATTATCACTTAATATTTATCCTTTTAGGTGTTGTTGTATTTTATTGTTTAAATTTTAATTTTTCCTTTGTCCTTTTATGGTTAAGGACTAAATAAACATAATATTTATTTTTCCTTAAAACGATCACTAATAACATAATTATCAGTTTGTCGAGTTTCAAACATTTGTTTTATAATTGTTTTGTACATACGATATGAATGACAGCCCGTACAATTTTGCACGGGTATTAAACTAGTTAATCATATATTATATAATTACCGGTACAATTCGCAGCATATTAGAGAGTCCACATCAGCAATGACATCAGCGACACGTCATAGCTGATGTCATCAACCCCTTTTTATGGTAATATAATCATTAGAAATATTGCTGCAGAATAATTATCATTCTAAAAATGCATCAAATGAAAATGTATCAAATCTTTAGAAAGGGAAACATATATTGAAAGATATTCCGAAATGAAAATAACCAAGGAAAAAACTGACCGAAAAATTAGCCTTAAATCTCGGTTATATTGAATAAAATATTCCACCCTATAATTTCGCTGCCCAGTTTCCATAAATTAATTAAAACGAAATTTAATTATTATTAACACAATCATAATTTCCTAATAAATCACTGACATATAATAATATCCATAGTTAGATTTTCACGTTTGAGGAAAAAAATGTCGCCCCCCCCCCCTTTAAATTCTCCAATTCATCTTCTCTCTTCCATTCCTTTTACTTTTGCTTACACATTTTGCTTTGATGATCATGTTTTCTATATATGAGTTTTTGACCAAGATTTGTATTTTTGAATGAAAATCGTGCAGATAATAGGGTGCTTGGATTGAGCAGATTGAAAATTTAATCATAGGATCTATTCTACGTTTATCATGAGAAATTTATGCACTCATGCATGGTTTTGATGGGTAATTCTTCCTCTTGGAAATTTGCTCAAAAGTTCATCAATTGTGCATATTCACTTGATGTAGGCTACATTCTTTTTGTTGTTTTTTGTTTTACAATCGTTGGTTACATTATGCAGGCAAATAATCATATATTGTGGAGTATCCTTGAGCATGTAGTATATTCTTCTTAGTCATTCTAATAGTTATGAATAACCCCTGATTTTTCGCTAGAATCTCTTTGCAATTGTGAAAAGGTCATACCAAAATTGCATTGAAGATTGGAGTTTGCGCAATCCTCATTCTGTATCTTGAGCATCAGTCGATTCTTAAATTTGGTGAGTTTTAGTTTTTAATTTAACTAGAGTTATAAGTAATTAATATAATCTATAATCAGAATACAGGGGCCTATTGATGTGAGTTCATCCTTCTTGCTTTTCCTGGTTTACAAGTTCCACTATTCAAGACAGAGATTTTGGGACTCTGGAGAACTCAAGAAAATTGCCCCAGTTATCGACGAAGAGAATGCATGGTAATATAGTGGTAAGTTTGTTTGTGTTGTATACGTTGGATTTTTTTGGAGTTTGCTCCGTGGTCTTAGTTCACTTGATAGTAATGGAAGATCACTTTAGAATGAGTTATATGCTTAAAATTGGTTATCGTAATTTTTAATAAATAGAGTCATGTAATTTAGTTTACTATCTTAACTTTTTCTTCTTTTTAGTTACTTGTGAATTTAGCGGGATATTCTTAAACTACTGATTAATTGGATCGAATTATGTCTTTTGGTGTTTCCATAATTTTTTACAGGTTATAAAACTAATGAAGCAAGTGAAAGTGATAAACATGGCAATCAGAGCATGTTCATGGGAACATCGAATCACAAGATGCGAAGCCGTGAAGATATATAACATGGTCTATTGCACAGGAAATGGAATTCAAGATTAGGATAATATTTCATCAAACAAGCATATGATGCCTGATTATGATTCAATACAAATCACCATAATATGTTATATATCATTAAAATTGCTTTGCCTTTCATCCTTATGTACTAATAAGGTTATTGTAATATTCACCCAAAAAAAACCTAAGTAACCGAAACCATATAAATGGAATTTTTTTTGGAGGTAGATATGAATGGAATTTAGTCATATGGTTAATATTTGTTACCCACTTTATATCACGAATATAGCTACCTTACATAAAAATAAACAAAAAATAAATAAAGAAGCCGAATAATATGAACTTGGAATTTTTCAATTTTTAGATTCACCATCTGTTAGTACGAGCATCTTCAGCCAATTGGTATGTAGCTTGGTATGTAGCTTGGTTGATTTCTCTTATTTTATACACCCTTCGTCGTAGCTAAAACGCCCAATCCCAAGGGTGTACAGTCTGATCGGTTTATTGCATTGTAGCAAAGAATTTCAAAATGTAGCTAAGAATTTGTCAGCCAAACTAAAGTTGTAGCAAAGAATTTCAAATTGTAGCTAAGAATTTTGTTGACATCACGATCCGGTGAAGTGAAAATTTCGAGTACTCTCTAAATCAACAATTTTCTAAAAGCTTTTACTAATATATTAACTAAATGAAGAATCTTCGTCTGGTTGAAATTTATTAAAAAAAGCATGATCTTTGGCCCATATTTTTTTAATCAAAACAAATCAAATCATACGATTTTCAGGAAATAATTTAAAAAGTATGAAATTTGTAAGTGTAGGCATTTTGAAATTATTTTTTGAATCATTATGTTCTTTTATATAATTTTAGTGCATTTTCGGGCTTCATTTCGTCTTAGTTATAGAATAAATCAGGTCAATATATAGGTCGAATCAGATTTAGGGTTAAAAAAATCGGGTGAAACGGATTCGGGCCATAAATGGTTACAATTCATAACTAAAAACGGGTTCATGCTAGAAAATGCATTTATTGAGTCGAACACATGAGAATACATCGAATAATTAAACGTATAACATAAAACACAGTTATTGTGATTTTCATGCAACAATCCGTGAAAACTTGCATTTAAGGTAAAACGAGTTATTACTAACCTTATATAACAACCTCAAATTTGGTACCCAAATTAGAAGGGTCACCTAATCTTATTCCTCTCCATATCCCGCTTTAAAAAAATCCTCAGGTATAGGGTATATGTGGGTCAACACTGGTTCGAGTCATAAATGGTCACAATTCATATTAAAAACGGGCCCATGTCACATAAAATGCATCTATTAATCGGCTAAATAAAAAAATAGATTGAAATATAAAACATAGCATAATCCTATATTAGCTACTAACATATTAGCTAACTTTGATAGTCAGGTGTGAGATACCGTACCGGCCTGGGGGTGGACCGATTGGGTCTCGCTATATTTTATTGGAATTGGAGTCGCCAGCAGTATTTTTTATAGGATCCTACGAACCTAGAATGGGTCCTTTGCAAGGTACGATTCGGGAAGGTGTTAGGCACCCAAATCGCCCGTCTTAAGACGGCCTCTACTAATTGATCCAGGATAAATATAAAGTTCATAATCAACGACGGAATTTCATATAACAAGTAGCATGCAACGTATAATAGAGATTAATTACGCAAATATACGAACAAATGATTTACGTGACAAAACTTTCGACAAAAAGCATGAACGAAATGATAAAATACCCGGCTAACACTACACTTATGCCAACTGTCAAACAAGCATGCTTTTAAAGTAAAGTTGACTAGCCTAACATGCTAAAATCCGAAAGATCAACACACAACCAAATTCAACCGACATAGAACATACGAATGAAAACAAGCATATTGTAAATGAGTTTAAGCGTATTAGCGCGTGAGCAATAATCAGAATAAAATTGGATTTTTGAAAACGTTTAAAAGAGATAAAGAGGCCCGCAGGTGGATGTATTATCAATGCCGCGCGGTTCTCGGTATCGCTCGCCAACGCCTCCGGCCTTCGGTCTTGACCCTTGGATACAATTTAGTATGGGTTATGGTTGAGAATAACACAAGTGGTGTGCTTGGTTAATTCTTCCACTGTCCCGTATCGTACGTGTATATGTGTGGTAGAAGGATATGTGTTTGTATATATATGATGCAGAAAGAGGTATGCGCCTAGACGTAGAAATAAGTTCAAGTACAAGTTCTCTTGATCATGAGAACAAGTACTATGTTTAGGTCATTTTGTAGCTCAATTCCACGTCCCCTTTTCTAAAGAAATGATGACCATATATATAGGAAATTGTATAGGGTTTTGGAGAGTATAAGCAGCCGACTCATGCTTGGAGGGGAAGCAAAATGGGATCAATCTTATCTTTTAATCAAAGAGTCCATGGAAAACACAATCAAGGTCTCCAGTTGCCAATCAGTTGCCAACTGAATGCTATCTTATCTTTTATCTCACGTATTATCCTTTGATCATCATATTTTATGGGTAGATTATCTATTGATAATGATAATGATAAAAAGATTAGGATAAACCAAAATGAAAAGCACAAAAAGATAATTCACCTGGGTTGCCAAGTAGTTGCCGAGATGGGCTTAGAAATGTGTTACGCATGACATAGTGCGCGGGCTAATCATTAGGAGATTGGGTTAAGATGATTAAACAGCAAATCATATGGAGTTAACGGTCAACGAGCTGAAATGCCAACTAATAACCCAAGCGATCGAAAATGGGCCATTTAAAGCCAAACGGGATAAACATTAAACCTTTACGTACCTAGGTCAAGACCAATGGAATCGAATGCGTTGGTAATCGAAACCTTCTCCGGTGTCCACAATCCATCTCATCATCGGGCTTTATAAAAAAATGGGAAGCCCCCAAGTCGGGTGTCAACAGGGTCAAAACGGGTCAAAGAGTCGGGTTATCTCTGGCAGAGTTATGTCGGTCAAAAGTTGGTTAGGTTATTGTTGACCATAACTCACAAAATAAAATAAGATTCATGACCTAGGACAAACGAGTAGAATCGTATGATTTGACAAACCTGAATTTCGAAAAAAATCATGTGTATTGTAACTTTGTAAGTGGCATAAAACCAAGTTAGTATGAATAATCATATAACAATCAGTATGATTTTGCACAAGTGAATAACTATAGTTGGTGTGATACAAATGAACAGTTATAGTTATTACACAGTGAACAACTGTACATGTCATGTAGAGTCATAAAATGGGTGAGTATGATAAGATACGAGTTGGTTAGAAATACGTAAAATTAGTTGGGTCAAACATGGGTGAAAAAAATAGATATTCCGCCATTTTATTCGCTGTAACAAAGTTTCAATCGTATTAATGATTTTCTAATCTTAAATATAAACAATCATACAATTGTAATTACTTTTTGATTTATCATATTATATTTTTTTTTATATCTCATTTTGTATTGACGAAGCGCCAAATTGGGCATGCAACTCGGGACAAGTTTAATTTAACCCAAATTATGTAGGCCGAAACAGGTTCAGGTCAATTTGGGATACGGGTCATAAAAAACATGTTTGTTACCCCAAAATGGGTTAGATCCTGACGGCTTACCATATATGACTTAAGCTTTTAACAAGTCTAACATCGTAACTTCCTATTTTTTTAGAATGTTTCTACACACCTGTTAATCTTGCTAATAAAACACTTTTATGACATAAAATTGTCTTATAAAAAAAGTTTTTTCACTTATATCATATAACAGCTCGTGCAATTTTGCACGGGTCAGTAAACTAGTATTACTAATAGGCAAACCTTTGGGCACTTCAAAGGTCATCCACATCAGCGATGATGTCATTGTTGATGTCATCGCCACGTCATTGACTGCACATTATTAATCCTGTAAAAATGATGGTATGAAGGCTTGAACCTGTGACCTCAGGTTTACATTGTAACACTGCAACTACTAAGGCAATTGATATTTTGTTGACTCATTTATTTGCCAAATTATATATGAAGGACATTAGTTCTTAATATTTTGTCCAAATTTAAAAACAAAGATTTTTCCCAATAATTGTACTACCATATATTCTACAATAATTATTTAAAAATAAAATTTAATCATTTGTTTCGACCGAAATTTCAGCAAATATAGTAAGCATATGTGGAACAAGGAATTAAAGATTATGTTACGTTTATGCTGATTATCATGCAAAACGGTGGGTGTAATAAGACTAATACATACGTGCATCAAACAAAGAATATGGGTGGGTAGCTAAGACGTTAACAATAAGCTCCGCGGGTGATAGCAACAAAAATGTTCCGCGGGTGAGTTAGGTTGGACCATTATGTGTTAGCAAATTCTAAAATAATACGGACTATACTATATAAATGCACGTACAAAACCAATAAAGTAAGCAAATGCTAAATTGCTAAAAATTGAAAGAAAAATAACATACTGTTAACTTCATATTTCGTCCGTCCCACTTCAAACACCCGTGAGTATATGTAGTGGAATGAGAAACTATGTGAATATTATTGTCTATCATGTGTGTTATATAGCAAATTCACTCATTTCAATCAATTGAAATGTTTTGGTCTTATTGAATACGGTGTATATAATAATTCATAAAACTGAACATTTATTTTTTATTTTAATTTATTTGAGGGTTCGTGAAACTGAACCTAAAACTAACAAGAATGTACTCCCTCCATCCTCCTTTAAACACCTCATACCCAAAACGCACCCTTATTGAGGAGAGTGTACACAATAATCGATCGGTTAATCAAAGTTCCAATTGCTAAGATGTAACACCCCATATTTTTGGGTTACTTGAATTGTACAAAGTATTGGGAGAATCTCGTTTTAAGGGTATGAAAATCTATTTTGGGAAATTAGGGTATATTTTCCGTTTATAGACACTTTCCTAATTGGGCAACTGTTTGGCGAATTTACCAAAATACCTTACTAAACCCTCCCACCTTATTTCTACAATAAAGAAAACAAAACCCCAACCCTTCCCCCTCATCAGACGCACGACACAGAGGAGAAGCAGGAGAAAGAAAAGGAAGAGAAGAGAAGAGAAGAGAAGAAGAGGAGAAGAGAAAGAGAGTCGCGCGCCTCCCCACCGCTCGTCACCGTCGACCACCACGGCCCAGCCGCCGGTGTCGCTCGCCCCTGCTGCCCCTCACTCTTGATTTCACATCAAGAGTTGTAAGTTTTGAATTCCACTTGCATATTTTCTAATTAGGGCTTCCTTAATCTTATGCCTTTTGTAGTATGATCATGTTGTCAATGGTGGGAGTTGCTTTGTTGAATCTTACTCATGCTTGATTATGGTTTTTATGCATGAAATGTCAATTTCTAAATTAGGGCTTTTGAGATTAGGGTTCATTGATATTTGGGGGTGATTTTATGGGTGGATTGATGTGAAATTTAGTGGATATGTTTATTATGAGATGGGTAAACCTTAGTTTCAATTTGGGAACGTTTCATGGTGTTTTGATTATGAATATACATTCGGCCCATTTCTGAATTTTGCCTAATTTGGATGTTTTAGTTGTTATTATGGTGATTTATTGATGGGTTAATGTTGTTAGTATACTTGGGAGTGTGTTGTGCAAATTTGGCATTGTTTAGAGGTCGTTTGAATGTTGAAATCCAAAGTTAGAGTGCCTTGGATGCACTAGTAGGGTGATGGTTGGTGATTAGTGTGTTGTTGATTGATTTTAGGTTGTGTGTTCGAGGAAGTACCGTTCTAAAGTCTTGCGTTGATCTTGTGATTTCGCTAGTAAGGTAAGAACGTTGATCACAAACCTCTCACTAGCCATTATCTTGTTTGATACACTTTGCTTGATTATCGTATGTTCTTACTTTACACATTCATTCTTGTTACCCGTTTCGCTTGTGCCTAATTATATCATTGAGCATATTTTCCTTCCGTCTTATCAATGTTCGTTTGCGGTCTTTCGACCACCATACTCCCCACGGCCCTTCGGCCCTCTTGATCTTCTCGGCCCTTCGGCCTCCTAGCCGAGAACACCACTCGGCCACTCGGTCGAGTGGTGTGTTTGTTTGTCGTTTGTGTTTGATTCGCTTCTAGTATCTCTCGATTATGATCATTGTAATTTGTATCGTCAAATAATGCATCTTTGAATAACGTATATAAAATGGATGAAAGAAAATAAATGACTCCACCTAGAGTACGATGGATTCGGCTCGACCGATCATCGTTTGATATACCTCTGATCAAGGTACGTAGGGTCGGATTAGCTACCGACTTCCTAATAGTCTTCCTCCTAGATGGGAACTCGTCCTACCGGCCTGTCTTGCGAGGGGTGTGCACACTCGGGATTATTAGGGCGATAATTACAACTCTAGCTCGAACAAAGTTCGTTAAGTGGGGACTATGGGGTAGGACCCTGGCCGAATGATTAAGTAATGTATATATTGAGCGACGATGCTCTTTTGATAACGCACTCTGTTGCTATTAATATTCCTATGTTATAACGTCAATTTGTTCTTGTTAGTCACGCGCCTCAAGGCGCGTATCTTATTTGTTCTTTATGCTTATTAATTTCTTACTCAGCCTGTGCTGACGTTCAGTTTTCTGGTTCGTCCCTACCGTGTTCTAGGGCCTATGTCAATCTTCGATGGCATAGTTGACATGTCTTGATGATATGGCTGCATGCTTACGAAGCTGATCATGTTGGGGTTTTCGAAAGACTTTGTTTTACTTCAGACTCCATTTCGTTTTGATTATGTAATTTGGGTTTCGTTTTGAAAACTATAGTTCGACATTTAAAGACTTCCGCTGTTTTGTTTTCCGTTGGTTTATTGTAGTTGAATTTCTAGCCTAGCAATTGACTTGGTAGTCAATTGCGGCGTGACAATTCTAAATTTATTTCTACTTATAGTTGGTCAAAATTTAGGGTTGTTGCATAAGATTCTTAGCTAACTCACCAAAATTTAGGGTTGTTACAGTTGGTATCAGAGTCATAGGTTCTGATTTGTCGAGTCTATAAATGTTTTCAAAACTTGTTTTAAATGATTTACAAACTGGGAATGGGATGGGTGCATTCATTCGCATGCTATGTGCTAACTGCTATGTGATACTAGAGAAGGAGTTTACACCAATGGTTTTAACCTGCGAATTATATGGTGTGCGTATACGATTTGGGTACTAATGCACTTGGAGTTCTCTCTGGTATACTGACAGAATGGCAGGCCCAAGAACATATGTTTGGGAGTTCGGACCATCTGGTGTAAGGTCAATTGCTAGTCCATGGACGATACCGGATCATATAGCTTTTTCATCTGAGACCTTCCAGGACCATATGAGAATTGGTGGGTCTGTAGAGGAGTTCGTCACCAGAATGAGGGCAAAACTGACTGAGGCAGCCGAAAGATTCCCATGGGCAATTAGACCTGAGGTCCAAGTCTTTGTGACTTTGGTTAATCTGAGGATACATCCCCGTTGGGAGGAGGTTCGAGCGAGACTAGAAAGGAATGCCTATTATGCATGTCTCACTGGGAGTTCACAATACTTGAGGGACAGATCAGGCAGAGTGATAGATCTTGGCAGGTTAGAGGTAATTCTGGAGTGGGAATATGAGATATCCCTTAGCCCTGTGCAAATACCTGAGGATTTCCCAATCTACATACCTCTTGTACCCTCGGACACTGATAATGGTAACCCTACCCCGGAGTCTCATGAAGCTTATATGAAGAAAGGAAAGAAGGTTCAAGTACAAGGACATGAGATACCTAGTCAGTTGAATCGGAAGAAAGTTAAAGTTGAGGAATATCACCATTCTCCTAAACCCCCGTCCTCGCCTATTGGAGAGGATGCACCAGTGGACACGGAGGAAGAGCCTGAGGAAGCCCCCACGAGTGAAGAGGAGGATGATACTATTGGAGCTAGTGACACGGAGGTAATAGTGATTAGTTCGGATGAGGAGTTGAGCGACTCGGATCAAGATGATGGAGGGGAATTTTTTTAATGATGAGGATTATGACCCGAGTGGTGATGCTTAAAGGATTAATATAGAGACTTATAAATAAAGGCATAAGGCCTAATTATTAGTTAGGCGTCGATTGTGTTTTCTTATCAAACTTTAGCATTAAATGTTATGTTATACTTTTGGCAAGTTTTCATTGTTAAGCACTTTAGATTGGGGACAATACCCCAATACTATTATGTTACTTCAATTGTTTCATAAGATCGTTGCAAATTAAATGCTACTCCGTATTTGACATTCTACCGCGTGTTGATGTTGCTCTTCTCGAAAATTCGTACGTCTGATGTTTCTGATCCTGGCACGACTAGTGCTACAGTAACACGAGTCGTGTTTCCGAAAAAAAAAAAAAAAAAGCTCCGAAAAGTTAAACTCGGGCGAGACGAATAGACGGATGTTGATTTCGATATATTTATACTTTTGAGCTGAATTATTATCATGATTCGCTGACTATACGATTTATTGTTTACGTTTGGATTGAAACATATTGAGTTATGCTTGTTAATATCTGAATGAGTATGTTATTGAATTGGTTACATCTGAATCCCGTTATTACCTTATAGAAATGGTGCGAAACAACAGTCCAGACTTGACAGCTATCCTAGCACAAATAGCACAGCAGCAACAGGTGATGGTTGAGGCTATGCAGCAGATAGCACAGAATAATGCTGCTAATAATGCTGCCAATAATGCTGCAAATAATGTTGCAAAAGAAGGCAATGGGATTAATGCCGGTAATGGAGGTGGAGATGATGAAATGCTGTTAGCTAAGATGTCAGATGCCGTACAGAAGAAACGGCCTGACAATTTCACTGGGAGAGGAGAACCGAGTATCCTACTTGACTGGATAGAGGATATGGAGAGAATCTTCTCTGCTGTTGGTGTTCCTGACAATCTGAAGGTAAAAGTTGCTGCATTTTACCTTAAGGAGGTAGTTGGAAGATGGTGAATGAAAATTCAGGAGGAGTTTTACAAACCAGTGCTGGAGGAGAAAGCTGATGGGTCTGTTATTGAGAGGTTTAGAGATTGGAAAGTTTTCAAATACCTCTTAGAGAAAGAGTTCTTCCCGGAGCACTTGAAGGAACAAAAGGTGGCTGAATTTGAGGCATTTCAGCAAACTGAGGGCATGTCTGTGAAGGAATTCCATGATAAGTTTGAGGATTTGAACAGGTTTGCTGAGAGTGTGACGCCAACTGAGTCTTCTAGAGCCGCCAGCTTTAGAAAGAAGCTACTTTGGAGTATTAAGGGATGGTTTGCCTCTGAACGATTCCGTATTGTAAAGGACGTTTATGAGAGAGCCACAACAGCAGAGCAGAACATGGAAACAATGAGCATGGAACTCGGGGGGAAGAGAAAGGAGACGCCCTTCGATTTGGTGAACATACCCAACAAGAAAGAAAATTTTGGGGATTTCAAAGGAAAGACGCAGTCCGCTGGGACTGGGAAGTCGAGCTACAAGAATGTTTTCCACAACAGAGCTCATAGCCAGAGCTTTGAAATCGAGAGGCCTTGCAATAAATGTGACAATAAACATTCCGGGAGGATGTGCAATGGTGATAGGATCACATGTTTCCATTGTGGTAAGCTTGGGCATAAGGCTAATGTGTGCTACTTTAAGATAGCTGGAAAAGCACCTGTAGCGTCTGGGAGCAACTCGGTGGCGCCCAATCGATTCCAGAATTTCAAGGCCCAAAGTGGCTATGCGGGTTCGAATAATACTTACAAGAATCCGGCACCAACTAGGGGAACAACCTATACAGCACCAGCTAAGCAAGCGAGATCGGCCAGTATGGCCACTCCAGCTAAGAAAGCCACTGGACAACTGTATGTCATGAATCCAGAAGAGAATGAAAACGCCAATGTCGTATCGAGTAAATTTCCTGTTAACTCAGTAATTTCAAATGTTCTATTTGATAGTGGTGCAACCCACTCGTTTATTGCTGATAAGATTGTTGAGAAATGTGGACTTAGTGATAGTTCAGCGGTAAACTTTGAGTTTTCAATGCCTGATGGGTCTAGTATTGCATGTAAGAGTCAGTTTAAAGATGTGCCTGTAGTGATTTGTGGACATGAGTTCAAATCTGATTTGATAGCTTTTCCCTTAACCCATTTTGATGTAATATTGGGAATGGATTGGATGGGTAGATATAAAGCGAGAATAAATTGTTGGATAGGAAAGATTTCACTTCGGGGACAGAAAAATACCCATGTGACTTATCGCATACTTCCAAAAAGACCAAGAATAAAGTTTGTGTCTGCCATGAATCTGAAGAAGCAGATACCTAAGGTAGAACCTCTATTCTTATGTCATGTGCGTGACACTAGGGTAGAATACCCAGAGTTGAGCGATGTCCCTATTGTGAGTGACTACCCTGATGTTTTCCGTGAGGAGATCCCGGGGATGCCACCCAAAAGAGAAGTGGAGTTCAAAATTGAGTTAGTACCTGGAACGGGTCCGATTGCGAAGTCACCTTACCGGATGGCACCGGTGGAAATGCAAGAGCTGAAGAAACAACTGGATGAATTGGTGGAAAAGGGATATGTTAGACCAAGTGTGTCACCTTGGGGAGCACCGGTCTTATTTGTAAGGAAGAAGGATGGAACAATGAGGCTATGTATCGACTATCGAGAGCTGAATAATGTCACCATCAAAAACAGATATCCCTTACCCAGGATCGATGACCTGTTTGACCAGCTTAAGGGCGCAAGTGTGTTCTCAAAGATCGACTTGAGGTCTGGGTATTATCAATTGAAGGTAGCTAGAAGATGTACCAAAGACCGCATTTTCAACTAGATATGGACACTATGAGTTCACAGTAATGCCATTTGGGTTAACAAACGCGCCTGCGGTATTCATGGATCTCATGAATCGCACCTTCAGACCTTACTTGGATAAATTTGTGGTAGTGTTTATTGATGATATTCTAATTTACTCCAAGACTGAAGAGGAGCATAAGAACCACTTGAGGATCGTATTGGAGATTCTGAGAGAAAAGCAATTATACGGTAAATTCTCGAAGTGTGAGTTCTGGTTAAATAAGGTAGCCTTTTTGGGACACGTTATATCCAAGGACGGAGTTGCAGTAGATCCAACTAAGGTCAAGGCGGTAAAAGATTGGCCGACCCCAAAGAATGTAACGGAGATTAGAAGCTTCTTAGGACTAGCAGCTTACTACAGGAGATTTGTGAAGGATTTCTCTAAGATTGCTAAACCAATGACGACTTTGATGAAGAAGACTACAAAGTATAAATGGGATGAGACTTGTGAGGAAGCCTTTCAGACTCTAAAGGAACGGTTAACCACGACGCCAGTTTTAGCACTACCTGATGAGAACATACCTTACGAGGTGTACACCGATGCTTCAAAGAATGGTTTAGGATGTGTCCTAATGCAGAACAGGAGAGTGATCGCCTATGCGTCTAGGCAACTCAAAAGTTATGAGGAAAACTATCCGACCCATGATTTGGAGCTAGCAGCCGTGATTTTTGCACTAAAACTGTGGAGACACTATCTGTTTGGGGTTACATTCAAGATTTTCTCTGACCATAAGAGTTTAAAGTACATTTTCACCCAGAAAGAGTTAAACATGCGTCAGAGGAGGTGGTTAGAGTTGATCAAAGACTACGACATGGAGATACAATATCATGAAGGGAAAGCAAATGTTGTAGCAGATGCATTGAGCATGAAGTCTCTACATTCGGTCCAATTGGTTGTTCAAAGACAAAGATTAAGGAATGAGTTTCTCAATTTCGGAGTTCAGTTGGCAGAACCAGGAGTAACTATGGGGACAACCGCGATTGAGAATGATGTCTTTGAGGAGATCAAAGAACTACAGGAGACTGACAAGCTGCTGATGGATAAAGTAGCAAAAGAACCTGCATTGTTCAAAAGATGTGAAGATGGGATAATTCGATTTCAGGATCGGGTCTGCTTACCTAACAACGCCACATTGAGGGATAGAGTCTTAATTGAGGCTCATGCAAGCAAATACTCGGTACATCCAGGTGGAGACAAGATGTACCAGGATTTGAGGAAGGTGTTCTGGTGGTCAGGAATGAAAAAGGATGTGGCTGATTTTGTGTCTAGGTGTTTAGTTTGCCAAAAGGTTAAAAGCGAACACAAGAGACCTCAAGGTAAATTACAACCCTTACCAGTACCAGAGTGGAAATGGAGTTCCATATCCATGGATTTCATTGCTGGATTACCTAGGACACATAAGGGCAACAACATGATTTGGGTGATAGTGGACAGATTGACGAAATGTGCACATTTTATACCAATGAAGGACACGTGGAAAAAGAAACAGTTAGCCGATGCCTATATACATCATGTGTTGAGACTTCATGGTACTCCAAGGGAGATCGTCTCCGACCGCGATGCACGTTTTGTCTCTCGTTTCTGGAAAAAGTTACAAGAAGCCTTGGGAACAAAACTCTTAATGAGTACCGCATTCCACCCCGCAACTGATGGTCAGACAGAGAGGACAAATCAGACCTTGGAAGATATGCTAAGAGCCTGTGCTTTACAGTACCAAGGTGGCTGGGAGGACAAGCTGGATTTGATGGAATTCTCCTACAACAACAGCTACCAAGCCTCAATCAAGATGGCTCCATACGAGGCACTATACTGTAGGAAGTGCAGGAGTCCAATCTGTTGTAATGACATTAGTGAAACGATGGTTTTGGGTCTAGATTACATCCAAGAGATGGCCGACCAAGTCAAACTAATTCAGGAGAGACTAAAGGCTGCGCAGGACAGACAAAAGAGCTATGCAGATAAGACTCGCAGCCAAATTGAGTTTATTGAGGGCAACATGGTACTGCTCCGAGTGTCACCTACCAGGGGTGTAATGAGGTTCGGGAAGAAAGGGAAACTGAGTCCTAAGTTCATTGGACCCTACAAGGTGACCAAGCGAGTTGGTGAAGTCGCTTATGAGTTAGATTTGCCAGCAAATCTCGAAAAGGTTCACAACGTGTTTCACGTTTCCCAACTCAGACGATACGTTAGTGATCCGTCACATGTACTCAATCCAGAAACTATTGAGTTAGATGAAACCATGACTTATGAAGAGGCACCATTGAAAATTTTGGACACTAAGGTGCGCAAAACTCGACGAGCTGAGACACAAATGGTGAAAGTTCTGTGGTGTAATAACAACGTTGAGGAAGCAACCTGGGAAGTGGAGTCGGTTATGCGTGAGAAGTACCCTCATCTGTTTACTTGAGGTATATTCGGTTCGGGTCAAACCTTTATTTTAAGGGGGATGAGAGCCTCGCGCGCTTTGTTTCTAAATGCTTGTTTGATGTGATCTATGTGTGTTTTGATTCATATGTTTGCCAATTCTTCTATTATGTGAATTGTTGCTTCGTACCTCGAGTACAATATTTCCAACTCATTTTAATTCTCATTCAAATACCCTTTTATTGTTTTTCCCTCGAGCATGTTCTTATGATCTTATACTACCTTTCCAAGTACCCATTTTACCCTGTGATCAATGTTACTAGTTAAGAGCGTGTCTTTTGAAGGATGGGTTTAAAAATTCGGGACGAATCTTTGTTTAAGGGGGGAAGATTGTAACACCCCATATTTTTGGGTTACTTGAATTGTACAAAGTATTGGGAGAATCTCGTTTTAAGGGTATGAAAATCTATTTTGGGAAATTAGGGTATATTTTCCGTTTAGAGACGCTTTCCTAATTAGGCAACTGTTTGGCGAATTTACCAAAATACCCTTACTAAACCCTCCCACCTTATTTCTACAATAAAGAAAACAAAACCCCAACCCTTCCCCCTCATCAGACGCACGACACAGAGGAGAAGCAGGAGAAAGAAAAGGAAGAGAAGAGAAGAGAAGAGAAGAAGAGGAGAAGAGAAAGAGAGTCGCGCGCCTCCCCACCGCTCGTCACCGTCGACCACCACGGCCCAGCCGCCGGTGTCGCTCGCCCCTGCTGCCCCTCACTCTTGATTTCACATCAAGAGTTGTAAGTTTTGAACTCCACTTGCATATTTTCTAATTAGGGCTTCCTTAATCTTATGTCTTTTGTAGTATGATCATGTTGTCAATGGTGGGAGTTGCTTTGTTGAATCTTACTCATGCTAGATTATGGTTTTTATGCATGAAATGTCAATTTCTAAATTAGGGCTTTTGAGATTAGGGTTCATGGATATTTGGAGGTGATTTTATGGGTGGATTGATGTGAAATTTAGTGGATATGTTTATTATGAGATGGGTAAACCTTAGTTTCAATTTGGGAACGTTTCATGGTGTTTTGATTATGAATATACATTCTGCCCATTTCTGAAGTTTGCCTAATTTGGATGTTTTAGTTGTTATTATGGTGATTTATTGATGGGTTAATGTTGTTAGTATACTTGGGAGTGTGTTGTGCAAATTTGGCATGAGGTCGTTTGAATGTTGAAATCCAAAGTTAGAATGCCTTGGATGCACTAGTAGGGTGATGGTTGGTGATTAGTGTGTTGTTGATTGATTTTAGGTTGTGTGTTCGAGGAAGTACCGTTCTAAAGTCTTGCGTTGATCTTGTGATTTCGCTAGTAAGGTAAGAACGTTGATCACAAACCTCTCACTAGCCATTATCTTGTTTGATACATTTTGCTTGATTATCGTATGTTCTTGCTTTACACTTTCATTCTTGTTACTCGTTTCGCTTGTGCCTAATTATATCATTGAACATATTTTCCTTCCGTCTTATCAATGTTTGTTTGCGATCTTTCGACCACCATACTCCCCACGGCCCTTCGGCCCTCTTGATCTTCTCGGCCCTTCAGCCTCCTAGCCGAGAACACCACTCGGCCACTCGGTCGAGTGGTGTGTTTGTTTGTCGTTTGTGTTTGATTCGCTTCTAGTATCTCTCGATTATGATCATTGTAATTTGTATCGTTGAATAATGCATCTTTGAATAACGTATATAAAATGTATGAAAGAAAATAAATGACTCCACCTAGAGTACGATGGATTCGGCTCGACCGATCATCGTTTGATATACCTCTGATCAAGGTACGTAGGGTCGGATTAGCTACCGACTTCCTAATAGTCTTCCTCCTAGATGGGAACTCGTCCTACCGGCCTGTCTTGCGAGGGGTGTGCACACTCGGGATTATTAGGGCGATAATTACAACTCTAGCTCGAACAAAGTTCGTTAAGTGGGGGCTATGGGGTAGGACCCTGACCGAATGATTAAGTAATGTATATATTGAGCGACGATGCTCTTTTGATAACGCACTATGTTTCTATTAATATTCCTATGTTATAACGTCAATTTGTTCTTGTTAGCTACGCGCCTCAAGGCGCGTATCTTATTTGTTCTTTATGCTTATTAATTTCTTACTCAGCCTGTGCTGACGTTCAGTTTTCTGGTTCATCCCTACCGTGTTCTAGGGCCTATGTCAATCTTCAATGGCATAGTTGACATGTCTTGATGATATGGCTGCATGCTTACGAAGCTGATCATGTTGGGGTTTTCGAAAGACTTTGTTTTATTTCAGACTCCATTTCGTTTTGATTATGTAATTTGGGTTTCGTTTTGAGAACTATAGTTCGACATTTAAAGACTTCCGCTGTTTTGTTTTCCGTTGGTTTATTGTAGTTGAATTTCTAGCCTAGCAATTGACTTGGTAGTCAATTACGGCGTGACAATTCTAAATTTATTTCTACTTATAGTTGGTCAAAATTTAGGTTGTTACATAAGATTCTTAGCTAACTCACCAAATAATTCTTTTGGAACTTTGATTGACCCGATTTGCGTGTACACTCTCATCAACACGGGGGTATTTTGGGTGTGGGTGTTTAAAGGGGGACGGAGGGAGTAGAGTTTAGGTGGTGTTGCTTACATTGAAATTCATTAATCAACGTAAAATATTCAATTAAATCTAATACTTTGTAATAATTTTACTGAATCGGGCATAACTCTTCTAAAATGATAGTAAATTAAACATGATGAATTTACAATGAAGTATAGCGTCCCGTGCAATTTTGCACGGGTCAACGACTAGTTAAAAAGCCTAGAAGCCAAGTTGCAGGCTATGGTTTCCGAGTGTTCTCCTCCTAATCCCAGATTCACCGTGCCTTTTATGGTCGACCAGTTACTCAACACCAAGGTATTTATGCCTTGTTCAGGTATCCCGGCGCTCTCGGCCGTCAGCTTCTCGCCTCTCTTATCCATCTCCATATTCTCTCAGGCGACGACTCTTGGCCGAAGAAGAATCGTTTTACAGAGATTTTCCTTTTTATTTTTTTTATTTTTTTTACTAGACCCAAGTCAGTGGAGGTAGAGTCGTAGGTTAGTATCAGTTCCTTTCCTATTATACCCTCAGGTGAACTTGGTCCGGGCTTGAGGTTGAAAAGCAGGCGTGTGGCGGAGCTGGGCTTATCTTTCGGGCGTAATTGACCGGCCCATGCAGTGCAAAGCGAGCTTTTAGGTCATTTTGGTTTTGCTCAGTTTTTTTTTTATACAGCAAGTCTCATGTGAGACCGTCTCACCTCTGAGACGGGCCCAAAAAGTAGCCACTAATGAAAAAAGAAAAGAAAAAAAGGAGTTAATAAGTTATAACCTTGAGTTTTGTAATCAAAACTACACTTTATAAATGTTTATGCTAATATTTGAGTTTTGAACTTAAAAGCTTGATTTTTTAATGTAAATTTCTAATTTAACTTAAATCTTGATTTTTCGTTATAAATATTTGAGTTTTATATTTATATAAATCCTTAAACTCATAATATAAATTCTCGAATACTTAATGTAAATATTTGAGTCAACTAAATGTAGCAATCACCATTAAAATGCACAAAAATATATGAGAAATATGGTGAGATAAAATAATTGAGAGAATAGTGTGTAATTTATTGGGCTTTTGTTATTAGATCTGTCTTACATGTGAGACCGTCTCATACAACAATTTGCCTTTTTTTTATAAGTAGCTAATTGCTACGTTTTGATAATGTTACGCATTGATTTTCTGTAGTAGTTGCATATTTAGATTAGTAACTACACCTCAATTTCAATTTTTCGTGACCACTTTTACCAATATCTTCATTAAATATGTTAATTTATTATATTACAAAAATCAATAATAAATTACAAGAAATTGGCCGGTAGGGAACCGAGATACAATCTAAACCCCCACACCCTTTTCTTCATTAATACATTTGTTTCGTGGTTGTCAAGATTTTTCGTATTACTCGTTTATGTTCGTTGTCCTTGTCTTCTACTTTGAGCTTCTGAAAGGGACCCGAATTAACAATTTGAATTTAGCCTGAAGTGTGAAATGATTCGAGTTAATTCGTAAATGACTCGAACTTCGTTAGGTTGACCGATCCAGAGAGTGTTGTACTTGGCCCAATCATTGTTCACCACATCCAATTAGTCCAACCCTTAATATCATGTGTGATTCAATTTTGTAAAAAAAATCCAGCTTAGAAGCAATTAATTTGGTCATATGTTAGTTCAAATACAGCGCGATTTAGTTCAGATATTGTCAGCTATTGTGAGTTGGATCATACGGGGCCATTTTGTATCAAGCTGGTCTAAATTACTTCCACTCATTAATAATCTCTTTCTCCCTATGATATTTCCCTTGCCATTTTGTATTAATCAATGATTATATAGATTGATGTTAGTGAACTATATACATTTTTTTGGCAGTACCATATTATAGCCTGCTATGGGAATTGTTGTTCTGATGTGTTAGGTCATGTACAACATTGAAACGCACTCTCCATGAAGCACTAACTGTCCAGCACACTCTCTCTCCTTGGAGAGTCAATATCTTCCTTCACCCCTACAATGCTAATATGCTATCACTCTCCTATGTAACTCTCCACCTCACTTTTAGGTGACCCAGTTGTATTATATTATCACATCTTCTCACTTTCCACTTATTTTTTACTATTTCTTTCGTAAATAATCGTTATAAGTTTGTATTTTTCAATATCACATAAAATAAGTCGACATCAAAATTATATTATATTATTAAATTATTTTTTAAAAAATAAAAAATAAAAATGTTTAGTTAAAAAGGTAATTTTCGAAAATTAATTATTCTCGAACTTTATTAAGTTAATAAAATAGTTAAATGGTGATTGATTACCGTAATTTGGTAACATATTATATAAGAATGGGTGGGGTATGTGAAAGAAAAGAAAGTTGTAGCTAGCTACTTGTGTAATGCAAATAGAGAGCTGGCTACATCAAATGTTGATGGAGACCACTCTGAGGTTGAAGTTAACTTCTTCTCTGTCCTCCCATCTCAAGAGTTAACTCTCCATTTCGTTGAAGCACACCACTGTCCTCTTCACCACTATACGTAAGAGAACAATTGTTTGCTTCAACGAAATAGAGAGTTAGTTCTTGGGGAGAGTGTAACACTACGGAATTTGGAAAGTGGTTTATGGAGTTGGTTTGTCCCACATTGGGAAACTAAGGCTCATATGATCAGTTTATAATGGATTCCTATTATCATGCTATCAACAAGACCTTCACATTTTAGAGCCTACGAGAGCATATTCGGGCCTAAAGGGTGATTTCCCATCTTATTGGGTTGTGTTGCAACGGACGGTGGATCGGGCTGTTACAGATGTTATCAGAGCAACCCTGCGACCGCGTGTTGAGTGCTGGGGCGAGGCTGTAATAACCCAAAAAAAAAAAAAGGACAAAAAGGACAACTAACATCTTCAAGCTTTGCGTAATATTTCAAGGGGACAATTAATGCACTGCACTTGCCTTGAATTTACTACCATTGTTTCAGAGGGTAATACAATTACCCTGGGTAATGTGTTCCATCGGAAGATGATTGAATCATCAGCTTAACTGCCTATAAATAACTCCACATATCGCTCATTGTTCGACGCAAATCAACACCCAAGTGTTGTACTGAGTGAAATAAACTGAAGTGCTTCAGACCATAAGCACACCACATATAAAGTAAGTTCCGAGTATTATAAGATTTCGTAAAAAATAAATTACGAAATAAGTAGTTGTTACGTACGTTCGAAAATTGACATCTTCTTAGCGAGGCTCTGTCGAAATAGTCATCATCACTTAACGTAGTCAAGGTATAACTCTTAAACTGCTATGAAATTATTATCGTTAGACAACGCCGTTAATATTTTCGTACACGTTTTCGATAATTGATTAACCTTGTGTCGAATAGTTATTACGGTGCAAGTAACTCGGTGGAATTACCCCATTTTGTGAACGTCACCGTATTAACAACTAACCCAAGAATAAAATATGTTAGTGGTAAATAGTAGCTTCATGATTATAAGGTAACCCGGAGGAATTACCTCAGTGGTGAAAATAATCTTAGAGTGAATGATTTCCACTAAAGGACGATAAATAGTAAATTAACAATTTGACTAGATAATCGCCACTTTTAGAATTCGGACATCGTTGGACCCTTGGACAGTTAATTATCAAATAAATGACAACATGATTACTTTGCCAATATAACCTTAAATAAATAACTTACGCGACTTTATTTACTTAGAACGAGAGAACGCACGAAGTAGTATCGCGGTGGTTTGGGAATTCAGGTAAGGGACTCTTTCTGATTTAGCTTATAGTATTATTTTTGTATACTTTAATGCTTATTTTTAAAGAGAATCGAGTACTGCAAACTCTGATTATTTTCTGAACTACTTTGATTTTGTGGATTAGTTTTATGTTCTGGCTAACTTTGAAACGAGGATATCCGTCTGACCCTGCCAAGGGAGTAAACTGGCACTGACTGAGAACTTCTGATCTAACCAGAACTACACTACCCACTACCGGAATTATTTATACTTATACAAATTATTATTGTTTTACTATTTTAGCAACTGTTTGATCCGGTTGAGTCAGAAACTGTCTTTTACTGGGTTGTCAAGCTCACCCTTTCAATACTAAATTCTTTTCAGGAAATCAGTACTAGCTGGAGGTGGGAATTTGAGTGAGCTACCCAAGTCGTCTTGTAACATTAGTAATGGTCTTAGTAATCGTTTGTACTATAGTATTCGTATGTATTATATTGTGTAATATATGTTGTGTACCTTCGACTTTTGAGGAATAAGAATGGCTTAGCCTACTTTTCGTAGGTTGCCGTCTGTTATGTTCCAATGATGGTTTTGAGGCGTGACAGAGGCCCAGACCAACCGTCTAGCGGGGGAGATCTTGGACCTGTGCTGATGTTGGTATGGTTTGACCGAGGCGCAACGGGGACGTTGCGTTCTCTAAGTGGGGGAGTTTGTAACACTACGGAATTTGGAAAGTGGTTTATGGAGTTGGTTTGTCCCACATTGGGAAACTAAGGCTCATATGATCAGTTTATAATAGAAACCTATCATCATCATGGTACCAACAAGGCCTTCACATTTTAGAGTTTGCGAGAGGACATTCACGCCTAAAGGGTGATTTCCCATCTTATTGGGTTGTGTAACGACGTATGATGGATCGGACTGTTACAGAGAGGGAGAGAGAAGAAGTTAACTTTAGCCTCACAATGATGTGAACATTTGATGTAGTTAACTTTCCATTTGCAGCACACAATTAGTTAGGTACAACTTTCTATCCTATCAAATACCCCACCCACTTCCATATAATATTGTAATTTCAGATTTTTTTTTTTTGAAGTAATAGATAATATTTTTTTTTTTAAATGGATCATTTCATTTAAAAAAGCTTTCTTATTTAATGAAGCCCAATTTGGTAATTTAAAACGTAAATAAGTATATTTTAATCGATATAAATCTATATAGGGACAAGTTCAGGTAGGAACCTTACTTATATAGGAATTTTAGGAACCAATATAAACCACGGGGTTAAAAAGGATCCAGTGGTCCATGATACATGTTCATTAATAACTGAATTAAAATAAAAAAGTAAAAAATCTATATTCGCTCTCCTCCCACACTGTACCCAACCCACCGCTAGCCCCATGTCGCCGCACCCGCCATTCCCGTCCACCACTGCATTAATTGTTATGACCACCACCTTTACCGCTAACAGTGTTACAGGAAGGTTAATCTTACTGTAATGGCGATTGTAGCGTAAGAGAGAAGATAGATTGTAGGGAAAGGAAGAGAAAATTAAAGAGAGTTTGGGATGAGAAAGCAAATGTGTTTTCTATTGAATTTCTGAATGAAATGTAATGCTACAAGAGTTGGGTATATATATACTACAACTTTAACAGGATTACTAACAGAATTCCTAAAGCTGACTCAGCTTGTAACCGATTTAACCAACTTCTAACTAACTTCTAACCAACTCATAACTGCCTATAACATCACTCCCTCCTTTAACTGACTTGCCCCAAGTCAAGTTCCAATGAAAGCCGCTACAACAGCAGGATATCGAGCTGAAATTAACTCTGCTAACTCCCAAGTAGCTTCAGTTTCTTCCCTACCTTGCCACTGAATCAGGAACTCATGCTGTAGCTTGTGATCAGATGTCACTACTTCCCTTTCTTCCAATATAACAGCAGGTATGGGAGCATTATCCACAGATTTACCCTGCAATCCCAGAGGAATATGAACAGCCATAGGTAGAATTCCCCTGAACTGTTTTAATTGAGACACATGGACCACATTGTGAATTTTGGCAGATTCAGGCAACTTAAGTTTGTAAGCCACACTACTGATCACTTTAGCCACCTGAAATAGACCAAAGTACTTTTGAGCCAGCTTCTGATTTCCCCTCATCTGTACAGACTGTTGTCTGTAGGCCTGCAACTTTAACCAAACCCAGCTGCCTTCTAAAAACACCCTTTCTGATTTGTGTCTGTCAGCAATCTGCTTCATTCTATTCTGAGCTTTGATCAGGTTCTCCTTTAGTGCTGCTATCATCCGTTCCCTTCTCTACAGAGATCTGTCCAGGACCTCTACCTTAGATTCACCAGGCAAATAAGGAAGGTGAAGGGGTGGTGGTTGATTGTATACTACTTCATATGGTGTAGTACCAGTAGAAGTATGATAATGGGTATTAAACCACCATTCAGCCAAGGGAAGCCACATCAGCCAGTCTTTAGGGTTTTCTCCACACATACACCTGAGATATCCTTCCAAACACCTGTTTACTACTTCTGTTTGACCATCAGTTTGAGGGTGGTAACCAGAAGATAACTTGAATGTGGTGTTATGCAAAGAGAACAGGCCCTTCCAGAATTGACTCAAAAATACAGGATCCCTGTCACTCACTATAGTTTTTGGCCACCCATGCAACTTGAAAACATTATCCAAGTATGCCTGTGCCACTTCAATTGCAGTGAAAGGATGTGAAAGAGGTATAAAATGGGAGTACTTGCTCAGCCGATCCACCACCACTAGTATCACTTCCCTTCCTTGAGATTTAGGAAGTGCTGTGATAAAGTCCATAGAAATATCAGTCCACACCTCCTCAGGTATAGGCAAAGGCTGTAGTAATCCTGGATAAGCAGCATTATCAGACTTTGCAGCTTGACAAACAACACATTCCCTGATAAATTTGCTGACATCTCTATTTAGACCCTTCCACAGAAATAATGCCTTGATCCTTTTAAGAGTTATGTCTTTGCCTGAATGTCCTGCTTCACCAGAACAATGCTGCCACTGTATTATCTGATTTCTCAAAGTCTGGTCACTGCCCACTACAATTCTGCCCTTTTTCCTCAATAACCCATCTTGTAGAGAATACTGAGGGACATTCTGATGCTGTTGGATGCTAGTAACTACAGTAGATAAATGTTGATCAGTTGAATATGAGGTTTTGATCGACTCAGATAAGTCAGAGGAGACTAAAGATATAGCCATTAGTAACAGTTCAGCTCCTTCCACCCTCGATAATGCATCAGCCGCAACATTTTCAGACCCCCTTCTATACTGAATTTCATAATCAAAACCCATTAGTTTGGATAACCAGAATTGCTGAAAGGGTGTAGATATCTTCTGTTGTAACAGCCACTTCAAACTTTTCTGATCAATCTTTATCACAAAGTGTTGGCCCGACAAATACTGCTCCCATTTTTGCACAGCAAATACCATAGCCAACAATTCCTTCTCATATACAGATAATTTCTGCCATTTAGGACCCAATGCTCTACTGATATAAGCCAATGGGTGTCCCCCTTGCATTAATACTGCTCCAATGCCGTCATTTGATGCATCGGTTTCTACTGTAAACTGCTGGGTAAAGTCAGGTACAGCAAGTACTAGTGCTGATGTAAGGGCTGCTTTGAGTTGATCAAAAGTTTTCTGAGCATCATTATTCCAATTGTAAGCTCCTTTCCTCAATAGATTTGTCAAAGGTTTGCTGATAATAGCATAGTTTCTGACAAATTTCCTATAATACCCTGCTAATCCCAGAAAGCTTCTCAAATCTTTGACTGATTTTGGAGTAGGCCATGCAGCAACAGCCTGTGTTTTCTTAGAGTCCGTTTCCACCCCTCTTCCAGAGATAAAGTGACCCAAATATTCCACCTTTTCCATGGCAAAAGAGCATTTTGACAGCTTAGCAAACATTGTATTTTTCTGCATTATCTCGAAAACTTGTTCAAGATGTGACCAATGCTCAGACATTGAAGCACTGTAAACCAGAATATCATCAAAGAAGACTAACACACACTTCCTTAAAAGTGGTTTAAATGCAGCATTCATCCAACTTTGAAACGAGGCTGGAGCATTTGTCAATCCAAAGGGCATAACCAGAAATTCAAAGTGCCCTGTATGGGTTTTAAATGCAGTTTTATACACATCTTCCTGATTCATCCTTAGCTGGTGATACCCTGCCCTTAAGTCAAGCTTAGTGAATACAGTTGCCCCAGATAACTCATCTATGAGTTCATCTATGACTGGGATAGGGAACTTGTCTTTCACAGTTTTTCTATTCAACTCCCTATAATCAACACATAACCTCCAGCTGCCATCCTTTTTACCCACCAAAACCACAGGAGAGGCAAATGGACTGTTACTGTTTTGTACAATTCCATTATCCACCATTTCCTGTACCAACTTCTCAATAGTGTCTCTGTGTTTGAGAGGGTATCTATATGGTCTAATGCTGACAGGGTTTGACCCATGTTCCAATGGAATTCTATGATCAAAGACTCCCCTTGATGGTGGTAAAGATTTAGGCTCTTGAAAGATAGCATCATATTTGTATAACAAATGTTGTAATTCAGGAGATTTAGCATCCTTACCTTTGTCATCAGGCTGATCTGACTGTGTTTCTGACTCAGGAACTGATATAAGTTGCAGTAAGCATAGCTGAGCAGCCTGCTCAAATACTTTGGGTGAGATTTCATCGGGCATAACTCTAGGTTTCTTGGACTGCACCCCTTTCAGAGTTATAGTTGTGCCCTGCCACTTGAACTTCATAACTAGATCCTTGAAATCCCATTCTACTGCTCCCAGCAAACTCAACCATTGAATACCCAATACCATGTCACAGCCTCCCAACGGAATAAGCAGGATATCAGTTGTGAATTTCTGTTGTTGCATGATCCAAGAAAAATTCTTTGCAGAATTTTGGCAAGCTAATTGGTTACCATCAGCTACAACAACTGATTGTAGTGGAATCTCCTCAATTTTACACCCCAATTGCTTAGCTAACTTTAGATCCAAAAAATTGTGTGTACTACCAGAATCTATGAGAATATGCAGTAGCTTCCTCCCCACCGATCCAATAATCCTCATAGTTTGATATCCTTGACAGCCAGACAATGCACTGACAGATATACAAGGTTCAGGTATTAACAGGTCTTCTTCTGGCTGTTCCAAACTGAAATCAGATAATTCACACCAGTTTTCCTCATCTAAACCCTGTACTTCCACAGTAAAAAGTTGTGTTTTTGAGAATTGACACTTGTGACCCTTCTGATATGGCTGATCACAATAATAACACAACCCTTTAGCCTGTTTTTCAGCTCTGACAGAAGCCGGAATGAATGTCCTTTGGCATGTTCTCTGACCATACATTGCAGAGGTTGATTTTAGAGGTACTGATTTGGGAGTGGGTAGCAAAGGGGGTTTAGAATTTTCTAGTAAAGGCATTGCTGCACTGGATTTACTGTAATTACCAGAGAATCCACTTTTACCAGCATTGTAATTTGCTGATAAAGATTCTTCTTGACATCTTGCAGCTTCCACAGCATCAGTAATTGTTCTAGGCTTTAATGCTCTGACAAATGCTCTGACAAATGGCTTTAGGTACATACCCCAAAGTTTTAGTCTGATTCTGATGGAATCTTGGTTCATGTGGTACCATGTTTTCAGTGGGAGTTCTGAAACCTTCCGGAGTTCTCGGGTGTTCAGGCGTTTTCCTGTTGTTCGAGTTATCAGAAAATTTCTGCAGCAGAACCACCATTTCATCAAATTTTGATGTCATTTCAGCAAAATTTCCCCTGACTTCTGCCTCGAATTCTTCCTGTCTCTGCTGTACTGATGCCACTTGTTCCTCCATTAATGTTTGCAGTTGTCTGACAGTAACTTTATTATTCTGATTTGCCAGTATTTTTGGTTTGTTAGGATCGAATGCTCTGATACCAATGTTACAGGAAGGTTAATCTTACTGTAATGGCGATTGTAGCGTAAGAGAGAAGATAGATTGTAGGGAAAGGAAGAGAAAATTAAAGAGAGTTTGGGATGAGAAAGCAAATGTGTTTTCTATTGAATTTCTGAATGAAATGTAATGCTACAAGAGTTGGGTATATATATACTACAACTCTAACAGGATTACTAACAGAATTCCTAAAGCTGACTCAGCTTGTAACCGATTTAACCAACTTCTAAATAACTTCTAACCAACTCATAACTGCCTATAACAGACAGCCACTACCGTGTACCTCTCTTGCCAGCTTCCCCCTTCTCTCCACCTCCATTTTCACCTCATTTGTCCATCTCTTTCCTCCATAATCAAGAAATTAAAATAAAACTCCAACCATCTCCCTCTATTGATGATTGATCGGAACCGAAGTTTGACTGAAATCGGTCGCCGGTTGACCAGACACGCCGGAGATTAACCGTCCGTCGATGGTCGATTCCGTCTCCTTCTTGAGTGTGGCCATCAGAGACTCCAGCTGTGCTAACATCTCCGCTTAGAGCTCCACCCTGATCCCTGCGATCCTATCCTCGAAGACCGCAGTGGTGATCCTATCCGACACTGTTTCCTCTTCATCACTGTATTCTGCCTTGTCCTCTGCCTCATCTTCCATCTCATAGTCCTCCAGATGGACGTGCTCTGGCTCATGTACTGCGGAGAGAGGTCGGTTTGGCTCCACTGGCATGACCGCCTCCAGTGGTCGCGATGTCCCAGCTGCGATAGATTGTATGTCCTTGAGCAACAACCCAGTCACGGGGTCGCAAGCCCCGAGGATGGGATTGTTCTCGTCAGGGGGTGGGGCTTCCGCATGCACTGTAGTTGCATTCAACTTACCGACTATCATTTTTTCTATCTGACTTTTTTAGTCCGCAATGCAAATTAAAATCAGACCGTTCAAGTCTATCCCCACATACGACGCCAAATGTTGGGGTGAGTTCGAGTTTGAGATAGACCGAAGGGTTGTGCTTTAACCTGCACAGACAACACCCTGTCAAGAGAGCCTGGTTTTCACCAGGCGACGCCTTCCAACGCTCAAGTCAGATCGTGTGCGAAAGGATGGGGTAACCGCGACCGGAATTATCACTATAATAGCAATAAGTGTGTTAGAAAATAATAAAGATGGAATAGAATGAACCCGATTTGTGACAAATTATCGAGGGGTATTTATAGTCAATGTGAGGAGTCCAAATAATACATCTTAGGGACCCCCTTCATCCTAGCCCTCCATTTCATCATGATTCAACGAATTAGATTTATTGGACTTTGAGGGCATCACATGGGCTTTTTCAAGGGTTTTTGGCCTTCATCCTTAGGGTTGTAGCTAGGCCTGGGCAACGGGGCAGGCCCCCATCAGAAGCCCACGATCGACCCTCTTAAAGAGGGTCAAAGCCCGGCCTATCAACTAACGGGGCGGGTCGGAAAAGGGTCAGGCCCTTTAAGAAATGACGCGGGCCTAGCCCTCTAAAAATAAAACACACACGGGCCCAAATAAAAAAAAACAAACACAGGCCCAATTTAAAAAAAAAACACAGTTTAATTGCATCAAACTAGCATAGTGATCTTGTACTTACGTCCAAAAACAAACAATTGTGTTCTTCCCCAAATTTATCACAAAATCACACAGAAATCCCTAATCTTCTTCAATACTCCACCTTATAAAATCAATTTCACACCAGAAATCCCCCATCATCTTAAATCATGAAATTTTTTTAATCAAATTTATCAACAACCTTCTTAGCCCCGATACATATCCCCAAATTCATCACAAACAAACCCTAATTGCAATAACAATTTCCCCACAAGTTCTTCTTCTCCTCTGGCTGCTGCTACTACTTCTGCTGGAGAATTGAAGTTCCGCGAAAATTCAGATTGGTGTTTACTCTTATATGAAATAGGCGAAGTTGTGGTCCGATTGGTACAAGATATACTGGTGTCTGAATTGTCCATCCACTGATCTCAATTTCTGCTTCCAATTTGTCGGGAAAAAAAAAAAACTCAATTTCTGCAGATTTGTCGATTTCTCATGAGCCGGGCCGGGCAGGGCCAAAACTGACCCGTGACCCGCCCCGCCCCGCTTGGTAGATGTGTGACCCTGACCCGCCCCGGCCCATTTTAGAGTGACCCTGACCCGCCCCGCCCCGGCCCTCTGCCCAAGCCTAGTTGTAGCCTTATTGATAGAATGAATCCCAACAATATGAGATAAGATGATGAGATATTAATGTAACACCATTAACTACTCCTTCCGTCCTAATTCAAATGCCCCATAGTCCATTTTGGGACGTCCCAACTCAAACGCCCCATCCATTTTGAATTATATTTCTCTCTCCTACTTTTATTAAATTATTACATTCTCTCTCACATTATTTCTCCTACTTTTATTAATCCTCACATTCTTTCTCCTCATTTTTTCCTAATATTACCCCACTCAACTTGTTATATCAATTTTTCTTATTCCACTACAAAAAACACTTGGTGCGTTTGAGCTGGGATGGAGGGAGTAAACGTTAAAAGGAAGGGTACCATGTACAAAACAATAAGACTGAAGGGCATGTTGTGTAAAATGGCAAACCAATGGGGCAGTGGGTACCACGTACAATTTGACAAAACTCGAGGGTAATACGTGATTAACCCAAAATAAAATGAACATCATAGTAAAACCGGCGGTCGAGTAATAAAATGAAGAATAATGGAAAAACCGGGAAGACTTTAAACCCTACCAAAACCCCAAAAGAGTGAAAGACATATCCCCCACAACTTCTCCTACACTCTTCTTTCTCTCTCCACAAAACTTTCTTGTTCATCAAGACAGATTCTTATATCTTCATCCCTAACCTATTATCAAGTTAATATTATCAATCAATAAATAAAATAAAAAGGAGGTTGATTGATTATTCCAGAAGAAAAGAAAAAAAAGAATGGCTGGGCAAACATGGGCGGCTGGCTTAGTATCAGGCGTAGCTGCTGCTTTTATGGGCGTCCAACACTCCTACGCTGATTCTCCTATCAATTTCTCGGCTAATGCGCCGCCGCCACCATCAGCTGCTGCTAAATCTCAGGATGAGCCGCCGCCGCCGCCACCGAAGCCGCGAAACGACCATCCGAGAACCACTTCTGCTGGTTTCGATCCCGAGGCTTTGGAGAGGGGTGCTAAGGTTTTGGATCGACTCAATAAATCTCCTCATGCCAAAAAGGTTCCTTCTTCTTTACTCTATTCTATTCTGATTGTATTTTTATTTCGATTGATTTCTTATGCTAAAGTTTACATTATGAATAATTTGATATATATGGTGTGAATTGCAGGTATTTGAAATTATAAAGGAGCAGGAGAAAACTAGGCAGGCTGAAACAACTGCAAAAGTTCAGGAGTTTAAGCAAATGCAAGCTCAATTTGAAGTTGTAAGTTTTTTTTTTATTTATTATTAAGTTGATTAATTGGTGCTAATTTGATTCCTAATTAGGATTACAATGTTAGGGTAATGCTCGTTTCGGCTCTTTTTTTATTTATTTAAGCATAGGGTTTAGCTTAACCTCATTGATTAGAGGTTGGATTTGTTGTATTTCATGAATTGACTTTGCGATCGAATCAATGGTTGTCTTAAAATGAACGAAATTGGATTGAGGATTGTATTTGTGCGCCCCTGAATGGAAATCCTTTCCTTACGAATTCTTAAGCATTGCTATTCAATCCACCTGATGCAATCTAAAATGAAAAAGAGATAGTGTTTGAGCTGTTTAATCAACGATTGATAGACTCAATGATCATAAATCTCTGGCAAGTGCTAACGAGTTGCCTAGGTTTTACTAATGGAAAGGAAAGAAATAATGGATTTTGCAAGAAAACATTTTCAAAAGAGAGATTTTGGTTAATTCATTCATTAAGTTCTAGATTACAAGGTGCTTAGCTTATATAATCCTTAGGAAAAGACAAAAATAAGAAATACGGCTACAATTGCAAGTCCATAGTACACTTCACATTCAGTATGTTTGCCAATTCTTAGGCATATGCCAATCATTGGTATCGTATCTATTTGCCGTTTCTCACCGCTTATGTTTCTAAAAGCAATACGGAAAAAAAAAAATCATTGGTATCCTGTGCATTCCGAGGAATTTGAAGAGGATCTTCTGCACCTTCCGGAAGCCCTTAGCTTGTATGGTAGGATGCAGGATAGTCTCCTGCATTTGATCAGTAGCTGAACCATTTTCCTTATCATTTTTCCTTTACCACGTTATCTGGCGTGCCACTGCTGCTAGGGATCAACACAATTGCATCAGCTGTATCATATGTATCATTTTCGGTGTGCATCACCACCATATGTTTTGTTTCCAGGAAATGTAGTTTATAGGTTTGCTTCTAAATGTTGGGTATGTGTTAGGAGATAGATGGAGAGTAGTCATGGAGAAAGTCTTAATAAACTTTCTCAAATAATCTCCATACTTCTAAGCCCTTATATAGTCAATAATCCAATGGGTCTTGCTATTCCCATGTGCATAACTCACTAACAATAATTTCTATTTATTAGGACATTCTCAATAACAATTTAATATGAATTCAATTACTTTGACTAAACTATTTTTTGGATCATTTCAACAGTAGATACCCCGTATTAGATACTAGGGCCTATTTTTGTCATCCCAAATATCTTTTACCATATAGTTACTTTCGCTGAATTAACCGTTCTGAACTATTTGAGAAATAAGGAATATAACTTGATGATAACAAATTCTTAGCTTCGAAAATGAACAAACAGGATAAAGGTCAGTACCACACTCCCATTCTACATTGAAAGAAATGAGGTGTGAACTAACGTACAACAGATCTGTAAACTATTGGTGGGTATTTATGTTGTTTTGTTTTCTCTTGCAGGAGAAGCAAAAAGTGATGTATGAAGAACAAAAAAAGTTAAATCAGCAACAGGCACAAGTAAAATCCCAGATGGCTCGTTACCAAGATGAGTTGAGCAGAAAAAAGATGGCGGTTTGTAACTTAACTTTGCTTCACAGATATATATAGTGTTTGCCTATGAGAAACAGACTTTATGATTTTTGTTGTTTTGACAGGTAGAGCATGACTACGCACGCACAAGGAATCAGGAGCTTGTTAAGATGCAAGAAGAGTCAGCTATCAGGCAGGAGACAGCTAAGCGAGCAACAGAAGAGCAAATACAAGCACAGCGTCGTCAAACTGAAAGAGAGAAGGCTGAAATAGAACGTGAAACCATCAAGGTGAAGGCAATGGCAGAAGCTGAGGGGAGAGCCCACGAAGCAAAGCTCGCTGAAGACGTGAATAGACGAATGCTTGTTGAACGTGCAAATGCTGAGAGGGAGAAATGGGTTTCTGCTATCAATACTACTTTTGAACATATTGGAGGTATCATACTCTAATGGGGTATCTCAAATCATAGGGTTGTGATGTACAATCCTCAACTTTACATCTCACCTTAACCTCTTATTTTTCCATGTAGGGGGTTTGCGAGTTATATTGACGGATCAAAATAAGCTAATTGTTGCTGTCGGCGGGATCACCGCTCTTGCCGCAGGCATATATTCTACAAGGTTCGTTTGCTTCTGTGAGGAAAATTTTCATTTACCCTACTGTTCTCTAGGTGTTCAATTAGCCAATTTGCAATCCTCTCTTGTGTCAATCAGTCCGTTTCCTGGTTTGGAAAAGCGCGGGCTTTGTTTCTGATAGTTTTCTTAGGAAATTAGGGGTAATTTCTGTAGATCTTGGATATCCCTGGACGTTTTCCGGATGCAACAATTGTTTCTACTTTCTACTCATTCATAGTGCATGCTCTATGTAGCCTCTTCTTTATATCCTGATTGTTTACATAGTATTAATTCTGCTATAGCTGCCCATTTCAGCAACTGAATCTCCATCACGTGAACCAATTTTTTAGTGAATCATTATTGTGGTTGATTTGTCATCCGTAGTGGAATTCGAAATCATCAAATTTTCATTTTCAATTTGCAGAGAAGGGGCGAAAGTAGTGTGGAGCTATGTTGACAGGATACTAGGACAACCATCACTGATTAGAGAGTCATCAAGAGGAAAATATCCCTGGTCTGGAGTCTTTTCCCGTACCATGAGCACATTGCGTAGCTCAAAAGGTGCCGATGTTAAAACTGGCAATGGTTTTGGAGATGTTATTTTACACCCTTCTCTACAGAAGAGGATACAGCAGCTAGCTTCTGCAACAGCAAATACAAAAGCTCATCAAGCGCCCTTCCGTAACATGCTTTTCTATGGTCCTCCCGGAACAGGAAAAACGATGGCTGCTCGAGAGCTTGCTCGCAAATCGGTATGAATCTTACCTTACCAAATGCTTCTGAAATTTATGCAAATCTATAAGTGGGTTGAACTTCTCAATTTTCCTGAAGTTTGCTGGACGATCTAAACCTCCAAAGCGCATAAGCAAAAGAAACCCGATAAAAGCTGGTTTTCTACTTTTCCTATGTGGACTTGCATGATATCTTATTTCCCAAACTTTTTCTTAATATGACTAAACTTTTATGAAACAGATATCTTGAGAAGGATAGTTAGTCATAGTCCTCCTCTGATGGTTTTCTTTAGCAGTATGGATGGTTTTGGCAGGCTTCATTTGACTTGCTATTGCCATTCCTAATGTTATTTAATTTAAATTTAATTTCAAGAGGACCTGTTTGAGATTGTGGCTAGGCCCAAAAAGGTTTTGGTAATGTGGTCAACTTGTCAGGGATGTGTTTTTCATCAAGCAAAAGTGGAATATTTTTTTTTTTTTTTTTTTTTCCCAATATGGTTTGATGTATCAAACTTATGGATGTGCTGCTGTAACATTCTGAATATTCATGCTGATTACTTTATTGTTCCATGTGTTGCCAGGGCTTGGATTACGCACTGATGACAGGTGGGGATGTTGCTCCCCTTGGTTCACAAGCTGTTACTAAAATACATCAGTTATTTGACTGGGGAAAGAAGTCCAATAGAGGGCTGTTATTATTTATAGATGAAGCTGATGCCTTCCTTTGCGAGTAAGTCGCTTCTAGTATCTTTGCCTGATTTTTGGTATATAGTATTAGTTAGACAGTTACCTTAAGATGAGTACTCGATTTTTACTGTTCTGCTACAGTTGTGATCTGTCTCACCACAGTTCACACCTCCCCAATTTTTAATCTTACATGAAAGTTGAAGCAACAGGTCACCCTTATGTGTAGTTTCCCATGCTGAGTTAAATGTAAACATGTAACCCCAAAAGCTCACTGAGATTTTTAATCACATTCCACATCAGAGATCATTTTAATTTGGTTCCATCCTCTATCTACATCCATGATAATGTGTTTTTTTCCTTTTTTTGGCCCCTGTTCCCATGTTTTGCTGAAAAATGAAATAATGTCATTTCATTGTTGCAGGCGAAACAAAACCTACATGAGTGAAGCTCAAAGAAGTGCTCTCAATGCTCTACTTTTCCGCACTGGTGATCAATCCAAGGACATTGTGCTTGCTCTTGCAACTAACCGGCCAGGGGATCTTGATTCAGCAGTGTCGGATCGTATTGATGAAGTACTTGAATTCCCATTACCTGGGGAGGATGAAAGATTTAAGCTGTTAAAACTTTACCTTGATAAGTATATTGCTCAGGCTGGATCAAGAAAACCAGGGCTATTTTCAAACTTATTCCGAAAGGAGCAGCAGAAAATCGAAGTTACGGGTATGACTGATGACATACTGCGAGAAGCTGCTGCTAAGTCTGACGGGTTCTCTGGAAGAGAGATAGCCAAGTTGATGGCTAGTGTCCAGGCAGCTGTTTATGGTAGTGAGAATTGTGTCCTTGATCCTCAATTATTCCGTGAGGTTGTAGAGTATAAGGTCGCAGAACACCAACAGAGGAGGATGTTGGCCGGCGCTGAAGACAACAAAAGTCCAAACTAGTAGATGACTTCCAGGCAGAACTTCCTGGTTGTTTTTCCTCAAGCTTCCTCGTTTCGGGTACGAAAGACAGATGGTGGTTATTGCTTTTAGATGGAAGCCCGATTTCTGTTGCATCTTCCTAGAGGCTTTGGAGGCAAGGTTAGGATAAGGATGAAATTTTTGCTCTTTGTATGTTATTTATGGTCACTATTTGACCAAAACAACCAGTGTTTAGTTTTGGCAGATTTGAGGTCATAGATTAGGCACGACAATACGGCTATAGCTCTGAGTTCATTGTTGCTACTGTAGTCTGACTTGTCCTCATGACACCTTGTACAATAAATTATTTACAAGAGAATCAAGAATTCTTCGGAACAACATCTCTTATCTTAAACTCTGTACGTCGGTCTGTGAAAACAAACCGAGTGATTGATACTCCATTTTAAAAGGTTCTTGTCATTTCATTAGCACACAAACCAAAGAAAGGGGGGGGGGGAGGTGGAGTGCGTAATTTACTGCTAATTAAGCGAAATTAATCTTCAACCTTCTCTCTAAGTCTGAACGCACTGGACTCCCCATCACCTCCCGCCAATATCTTGTCGCTGTATTGCTCGCCAGCTACTGCTCACTGTTGCCTGCCATCTCTTAACTTCCGGCACCTTTCTCTCTCTCATCTCACGAAATCGCTCTCCATTACTCCTCGACCGCTTCCTGGCCGTAGATCCCCCTCGCCTCCGATCTGCTCTCTCTGCATTCGACTCTCACCTCTCTTCTCCGTTCAACTCTTTGTTATCTTCTCTTTCTACCTTCTCTCTTTTTGACCCATTCTAGGGTTTTTTTGGATAAATTTAAGGAATGATTCCCTTGTTTCGAGATCTTTTAAATAAGATTGCCTACAATCCCCATGAAGGCTAACATGTTCCATTTAGTTGAATAAGGGCACATATATGAGTTTGACACTCTTATATTTTATCACAACACATAATATGACGCCTAGGAGCTCTTATAAATATTTGCGTGATTTTATTGTTTGTACTATTTTAAGTCAAAAATCGTGGATCGTATAGTTTTGTTTTCGTCAATTTGACCATTTTCCTCAAAATAGCCAAATGTTATCAAAAACTTGCCATGGATGTCCTTGGAATTTTAATGTTGTTTCAAATGAGGACCAGTTCTCCAGTTTGTGTATTTCTTAAAGCGCCTTTAGGCACCCGTTATTAGATGAGACTAGCCTGGGTTATTATCTGGATTCTCGGAGCCTTCCATACACAATTTAGCTCTAATGTTTTGTGCATATCCATAATACAACAACCAATGTAACCAAATAATAATAATAATAATAATAATAATAATACAACAACTAAGAACGACCACCAAAATTTTATTTGTTTTTCTTCCCGGGCCATTTTCCACGAATAAAGTGAATTATAACCTTCAATTACACTCAATTATGGTTATTATGACCATTTTATTCAAATTATTCAAGTGTGCTTAAAAAATATTACTTTTGACACTTTAGGAGTGCGCTAAGTGAACTTGAAGGGACCATTGCCTTAGATAATCTATCAGTTCCTTGAATGTACTTGACAGACGATTTTCCAATTTGGGTCTTTTATGCCCCTTCGTCTAACGTCATCTAAGAAAGCAAGAGTGTGTATTTGGCCGATTTGGGGAAGCTATCATTGTTTTTTTTTCTTTCTGTAATATTTATTCACAATACATAATATGATTCCCGAGAGCTCCAAAAACAGTTTGCGCTTTTTTTTTGAGGTCCTATTTTAGGCCAACAATCGTTGATTGAAAATTAATTTTTTATATTTTTCTCTCAATGTTGACCACTTTCATCAAAGAAGCTATATTGCCATATGTTATCAAATACTTATCATGGCTATCCTTTAAGCAAGGTTGATTTAACTTTTAAATGAGGATCATTTCTCCTATTTAGTTAGTTATTTAAACCCTTTTTGCACACAATATCCTATGAGGCTATCATACGTTTATTTTTTTTTATTTTTTTTTATTTTTTTATTTTGCTGATTTTCACAACCTACGATAGAATGTAGCTCTAATATTTGTTTATATTGCTCGCTCAATTTAATTCAAAGTACTCCCAAGGTATCTAACACAATAGTTTAGAAACACGCGGATACTTTGAAAAAACATGTCAAGCTAACCAAAATTGGTGTAATCTAAAGTTATTTCCTTGAGTTTTGGCGGAAAATGGCCCTGGAACAAAATAGAATTAGATTTTTTGTGGCAGCCGCATCATTTAGGTTTTTTTTTTAATTAAGCATCTTCGCTTGCACTCACCACGAAGGTTAGCATGTGTTTTTAGCTCATTTGGGGAGCCTATCATAGGTTTTTAAATTTAATATTTTCCCATAACAAATAATATTACCCTAGTTTTTGTGCCCGTGGAATCAGGGGACTGTTTTTGGTTGTCTTTTTTTTCTTTCTTTTTTGACCGATTTTGTGACATTGTTAACTGTAATGTGACGACATTATTTTTGAGAAGTGTATTTTGTATACTTAGTGGTTTTTCCAATACATTTATTCTGTAGTACTCACCTGATGCAATATTTTCTTAGTAAAATTTGTAAGTAATGTATCTTGTGTGTTATTATTCCTAACAACAAATAAATTATATTGTTGTGAAGCCTCCTTGTTTTGTTGTCATCTTAGGATTCATCTTGTGTGCCGTCTTTGTCGATGTAGTTGCTGATTTCCTTTTTCGCCCCATTGTTTGGAATGTCTTGAATTATTGAAATAGTTGCCATGTTAGGACCCTTATTCATGTATTAAAATAAGTATTTGAGGTTCTCATTTTGTTGGTTTTTTGGGTATCAATATTTTTGTTTTTTGTGTTGCCTTTCATGTGTTGGTTTTTTTGGTTATTTGATGAAGGCATTATGGTATGGTTTTTCCCTTGACTCTGTGGGTGTTTACAATTACTTGATGTTTCCCTAAATGATTTATTTTGTCTTTACACATATTGTGTATTGTTTCGTGTCATTTATTGTTGTTATTGATTTATAATGTTTGTTGAAAATACTTTTGTTGAAATTTATTAGCGAATTTGATGTTTATCTTTTTGTGCATATTTGGTATTTTCAAATGGGTTTTGATTTGAACGTAAAAATAAAGTGGTTTTTGAATTTCTTAGTTATACCATGAGGCTACGCACATAATCAATTGAAAAACACCAACTCATAATTAAAAAAAAAAAAAAACAAATTTTTGAGGCATGAAATCAATAGTACAACTCAAAATGAGATGGATATAGTAATTAATAATACGTAAGATTGGTGAAAAGCAAGCTTATCACATTCATAGGGCACGAAAGGCAGTGGTGATGGTATTAGTCTATTAGGGGAAGGATATAGTTATAGGAGAACATACATGAGAGTTTGTCCGACGACGACATAAAAATGGCAAGACTCTTTAAGTAACTGACACTATTTCCTGTAATTAAAGTTATATCGAAACCACACCCGATATTTTATACAGAATTTGATTGCATGGACCAACATGGACGAATAATTTCCATCAAAATAAATTAGAGGGAATAATATACTTTTGCTAATTAACAAATCTAATATCAAGAATTTTTAAGAAGGTCATTTCAACGTGAATTAGAAAATTGTAATACATGAGTTTATTAAGCTAAACTCCTAAAGGGGTGTTCATTGTAGATGAAATTAGGTAGCTATGAAATAAATGGATTGAGATTAAAATTGTGTAGGATAAGAACAAAGATCGTTTGCGGCTTTGCGCTATGCGTTCAAGAAGCTTTTGACGAAGAGCCTAAAGGCGCGATGCTTGGTTGTTGCCGTAATGTCTTCATGTCTTTTAGTGATCCGGATTATTCTTCTCCTTTAGATTCATTTGTTTTGAAAGTCATAGTGTGTGACTTTGTTACTGTCAATTTTGTTGTTGTTAGTTTTTACGTGTAATTGCATTTGATTGGGTTAGTTATCTTACTTCTCATCTGACTTGTGTTTGTCTAGAGTATTCAGGATTTGGCCTTCAATTTTGATAGGTTTGCTAGGCGGTTCGGTCGGTCCTTCATTTGTGACGGTCTCTTCTTTGTTGTCTTCCTCCCTTATGTTTGTTAGGACCGTTAAAGACCTTTATTTCTCGGATCGAGCGAAGCTATTATTCATCGTGAATTGTGAGTTTGATTCTAATTCCTTTATTCATTTGAGTATTGTTTCTTCTCTAGTCCTTATTGCTATGGATTGATTTAATGCTCAATTAGATTGCAAACTAATTAGCCCTAGATCTATCATATTGCTAAATTCACAATTTAAGGACTAATTGTTAGATTATTGTTGATTCACAAATAGCAACTAGCCTAGTATTTCTATGATGAACATCGGTATAGGTTAGAGAGACTAAACATATTAATTGAAAATCGAAACTGCGTGTGTCTAGATCTTGTAAATCTTAGTTGATATCGTTTAATTGCTTTATGTTTTCGCTGGATTGAATTTAGGCGAGCGTCTTTGTTATCCACCTGTTAGGGCTATTAGGTAGGGCCGAACTCTCCTCTTAACTACAGTTTAGGAACATAGGAAATTGTATTTCCACAACTAAGTGCTCAACGAAATATGATTATTAGTTGATAACGAGGATCAGTTGGGTGAACGATAGTGGACATTAATTGACTGAGATCTTTTCCTTAATTGATTTACAAATTACTTTAATTGTTTCCGAATACTTGATCATTTACACTCACAAACCCCTCATTTGGTTACCATTACATATTTAGACGATTACCGTTCTCTGTGGATACGAACCTTAGCTTGCTTGCCTATTAGTACTGTTTAATTATATTTGTAGGCATACGACTTTAGCCTGTCATCTATAATTGATACTAATTCGTTAAATTCGATCAAAATTTCAACAATTTTATATTTGATCAAATCAGTTCAGAGTCACATATCAAATCTGATCATATCAGGTCACAAAGATGCAATCTTATCAAACTTGGTCTTAGAGGTATCTAGCAGCACACCACACATGACCTCTCATGTTTAAAGGATAATCAATCGTTCTCTAAACACCTCCACCCCACTTGCAATTTCACTACTATATTTTTTAACCCCTATTAATTAGTTCATGTGTCAAAATAAAAAAGAAAAATATAAAAAAGATCGGACGGAGTACCCCAAAGTTACTGAATAGAGTATTATTCTGGACCAAACACGTTAATTGAAAAAGGGTATTATCCACGGTACCCATGGGGTTTTCAACTTTTTCCGTGGTAATCCTTGGTGTTTTCGGTATTGCAATGGTACCCCCGATATTAATGTATTGCCAAAAAGGTAACGCAACCTTTAACATTGTTAGTTACTCCAATATTTAGTGACTTATTTTCATCAAGGTCGCACTTTTCTCTTTCCTCCCTTTTCCCCCCTTCCACCCGAGCCACCTTACCCACCACCTGAGCCACCTTACCCACCACCCAGCCACCAGCCCACCACCACTACCGTCCTCCACCACAAACACCACCACCGAAACAACCTCATCATAGCCGTCGGCTTTAGAGTCCTTGTCACCATGTCACACTTCCTCCTTTATTTCTCCTTCTCCCTTCTCCCCCACCTCCACTACGAACCATTAGGCAGCCGCCTCTATCGCCCTGTTTCACCAACACCTTATCCAACGAAGACTACCAGCCATGTCGCCGTGAAGATCGAATATCTGGCTTGGGTTCACCATTTATGCTTGTGTTATCACCAGGCTACGGGGGGGGGGGGGGAGAGAGAGAGAGAGAGAGAGAGAGAGAGACGGGTTAGGGTGGGCAACATACTAACATCGTGTCGTGCGCTCGTATTGGTGGGCTTGTTGGTAGTGAAGGTGCAAGTCAAGGTCGGGGGTGGTGGAGGGGCAGGAGAATGTGGGTAAGGGTAGGGGTGAGCAGAAATACCTATCCCGATTTAAGTACTCGGTCCCGGCCCGATACCCGAATTTTAATACCCGGTTTTTCCGGGTATTAACCGGGTCAGGTACCCGACCTGCTTTATTTTGCATAAATTAGGGTCGGGTACGGGTATTGAAATTAGCAAATCGGGTACCCGATTTGTACCCACATCTCTTTATATTGTGTATAAAAATTCTACTCCCTCCATTTCTTTTGATTCTTTACGTATTCCTCTTTTGACAATTTATTTTGATTCTTTACGTTTCCTTTTCGGGCCAATAATTGTTACATTAGTTTCCGCAACTACCCCTACTAACTCTACTAACAATTTTTCTAATTGAATCATTTAATCTAATTAATCCAAAACCAACCCAATTACTTTTAATATTTTTCCACTCTTTTAAGCCACCCAGAGTCCCACACACTCCCACACAACCACAAACTCACGTATCATACATGTTCATTATCTATTCATTCTTCATTTGTTCTTCCATCTTCATCATTCATTTATTCATCTCCAAAATTCATGTCATCATTCATCTACAAATCACATTTTTAAAAAAATTCATTCTTTCATCCCCAAATCACCCATCTTCATGTCTTCTCCCCCCCCCCCCCAAAAAAATCTCTCTCTTGCATTTTCAATCAAAATAAAAATCAAATTGGGGTTTTTCTGGGTTTCTTTTCCTTTACATTTTCAATCGAAAAAATCAAATTGGGGATTTTTTTTCGGGTTTTTTTTGCATTTTCAGCCAAGAAAATCAAATTGGTTTTTTTTTTTTTTTTTTTTTTCGGTTTCCCTCTTTTGCATATTCAATAAAAAAATCAAAATAGGTATTTTCTGGGTTTTTTAGGAGAGATGAAAATGGTGAATGGGAACAGTGTAGTGGTCTGAATTTTTTTTTTCAATTTGTTTGTTGGAATTCCGGTGATTTTTGTGTGATCTAGTTGTTTTTGTACTTGTGTTCAAATCAAGGGTCATCCTTTGTTTTTTTTTTTTTTTTTTTTTTTTGAAGTAGATGTCGATGATGACGATGCATCGATTGGGTACAAGTAGCAGTGGAACCAGCGGCGGAGGGGGTGGTGGGGATGAGATCTTAGAAAAAATTAATATCTAATTAGTACCCTTAACAGCTGCCCCTCATTTCTCTAATCTCTTTCTCTCTCTATCCACCTTGGTTTCCCCCCACTTTCTCTATGTAAAGAACCATAAGAAATGGAGAGGAGTACTAAACTTAATGTTTGAAGCTAAAAAAGTCGACACACTCTTACATTTGGTAGAAATTAGGGCTGAGCAAAATATCCGATTATCCGAATATATGATCCGATATTTGATCCGATATTTTGGATACCCGATCCGAAAACTTGTTCGGATCGGATAACCGTATTCGAATTTTTCGGATATCGGATCAAAGTCGGATAACTGGGTCGGAAATTTCGGTTATCCGAATATCCGAAATATTTTCGGATACGGTTCCGGATATCGGATATCCAATCCGAATATCCAATAACCGATCGGAGTATCCGATCCATTCACATGGACATGAAAGTATTGCATGAGTAATTGAAAAACAAAGTGTAAGAAAATCTACTTTGTGTCAGATTTACCAACTCACAGCCTAAAATAATTAGGCCCACTACTGCATTACTATGAGTAGTCAGCACCGTTCACTCTTAAAAATTGGTTTCCATCTTTGGATTTATAGACCATTCAACCTCCTTTGTGCTTGGCTTGGCCGATGTGGGACAATTGTTCCAACATCAGTTTTTTTTTTTTTGCTTTCTTCTCCCAAAACCATTTCTCTATAATTTCATTCCTTAATTGTCTTTCACGTCAATACTTAAGTTTTCATGCAAGATGGATGGAGTAGTATATAGTAACAAGAAAAGAAAATGAATCAATGTGACCCAAGTTGTATAAATTATATAATCCAAGTTTCACGGTATATGATATTATATTAAGATCTTTATGATCTTTATATACAAAAATCATATGGCTTGTAAGAATCTAATATATTTACTCCACACACCCTGTGAATACTTATAATTTAAAGAGGATGATTGTACTAATAGGGTGCATCTATCTTAACATCACATACAAGCTAGCTACACGTTTGCATCAACTACTACAATGTTATGAAATATGAAGGGTTGCTCTATTAGCGATTTAGATTTGACTCGACCAAGATCTTTGTCCTTAAGGACCATGGTCAATAGTCAAGAATGTTGCCTATTTGCGTTTTCAAAAATAAAGCATTGAATATGTGTGTTTTTTTAGTGTTTGATTTATTGACTATAATAGTATGACATGTGAATACGGAGTACTCAATTTGGTTATCGACCATGTTACACACAAACTTTTAACGCTATTTCATTTTTTGTAATTTCTGGTTGTTGTCGTATCTCATACTTAGTATATCATATTATAGAGTATAGATAATTAGATAGATCATATATACTCCATATACATTACTAATAATTTAGATAACATAAGGAAATTCCAATGTTTTTTACTAATACATACAATGCTTTATGTGAAAACTTGATTAGCTAACGTAACGAAACACTCCTACTTAGCTAACATAATGATATTACTAAAAATAGAGTGTCAAAAAAACAAATAGATACCTGATTGTAACTAATGATTTATCATTACGTGATAATTAGATGGTATGCAAGTACGTTTTAATCATAACTTTCGCATACGGAATCTAATCTAAACGGGACGAATCAAGTGCCCACGAAAACTAGAAACGAGATCTATAAGACTTATTTAAGGTCATTGCCCAGATTACACACCCATATGCTCTAAATATATGGTCGAGCTCAATAGGTTAGATAAAGTTATGGAGAAGTTTTTTATGTGCAAGTCATGTTCATAATATGATAATAATTTTCACATACGAAGTCGAATTTGGTCGATACAAGTGTTAATGGAAAGGTAGTAACAAGATGTACAAAAGTTGTGTCAGGGATATAACCCAAATTACATACTTAACTAGACGAATTCTAAGGCTGAAGTTAGGAGGTTGGCTAAGTTTTGGGAATTTGGTTTTTGTCCCACATCGACAAATGAAAATGAAGAGGTGGGAGATTTCCCTATAAAGATGCATGGGTAGTTGGGAACTTTGATTATCATTCCCCATGTATGACGTTTGCTCATGGGCTTTGTCATTGCAAGGCCCAACGTTAGGCTTGGTTGGGTAGTCTGACCAGTGACCACTGGCGGACAATGATGGGCCCAGTCTAGTGGAGAAGCTGGACCAGGCTGACTTCCAGGATGGTGTCTGGCAAGAGTTCTCGGATATATCCGAGATCCGCTATATTCGATCCGTTTTGGATTGGGTAGTAAAATCGGATATCCGAATGAATTCGGTTCGGATATCGGATAACAAAAATATTGGATTTTTGGTTCGGATATCCGATCCAAACTTGAAGTTCGGTTCGGATATCCGAAAATGCTCTGCCCTACCTATAGAAATCCATCATCCGACCCATAAGTGGACAAGCATTCGATTTCATTTGTATAACTTTCAAGTTGCGCGTCCTTGAGTGTTGACAATTTAAAGTTGCAAACTAAGAAATTCCGGGTATGGGTACCTGAAATTAGGGTACCCTGTTTTTCGGGTACCCGAAAACCGGGTATCCGGTTTATTTCGGGTCGGGTACGGGTATCAATTTTTAGCAATTTTCAAAGCGGGTACCCTGTTTTCGGGTACCCGAATAATAGGGTACCCGGTTTTGCTCACCCCTAGGTAAGGGGGAGGAAAGAGACACGAGTTGGGCTTGAAAATGGGGTTAGACTTTTTAATTTTAAATTTTTGTTTTGGTAATTGATTAAATAGTTAATCACTAAAGATTGTAGTAACTAACATTGTTATAGTTTTTGTTACATTTTTGTCAAAAAGCAAAACAAAGGCACCATGACAATTTCGAAATCCCAGTGATGAGTGATACCACGAAAAAAGTCAGAAACCCCAAAAGTGTCGTGAATAATATTCGTGTAAAAAAAAAAAAAAAAAACACAAAGCCACCCCCAAAATATGAATTTTTTTTCGAAATATGGCTCAAAAAATAAATATTCAACAAAATGGGTCGGATTAAAAAACGTTTAATGTTATGGGGTGCATGTCACCCCATTTCAGCTTCGGGACAAAACCGCCATTACCACTGGCGGTTTTACATGTATTGAACAGTGAATATGAGTTTCAGGGGGGATTTTGGGCAAATGTGAAACCGCCATGGGGGTAGCGGTTTCACTTCAAGTGAAACCGCCACCCCCCATGGCGGTTTCACCCTTCACAAAAATTAAGCCACCAATTCTCATACTACTTGAATCTGTGATGAAAACGCCACTGAGAGCAGCGGTTTCTGTGGTTATAAAACCACTGTGCTCCGTGGCGGTTGTAGATTTTTTTTTTTTTTTTGAAGGTGTTTTCCCTCTTTTCCGTTTCACCTGCAACTCAAACAAACCCAAACCAAAATGCCACGACCACAATCGTTCAATAACACCAATAACAACCCAAGATGAGAACTCGAATGGCATGGTATCTTATTTCATAGCTTAAAACGTCTTTTACAAACTTGAAAGAGTCGAATACAACATAAAATTGTTTCCATACATTACAAACTACTATATTAATAGCTAATCATCCGCTAGGCGGCGTCGGCGTGTAGCTCGACGTTGGCTTGAGGAAGCGGGTTGGCTTGAGGAAGAACCCGGAGTGTTGCCTTCCATAATTGGTGTCATAGGAGAACCAACTCTACGTCGACGCATATATTGGATAAGAGGAGAATGATCATCCAAACTTGCACTTGGTTGTTCTTGAGATTGTTGGATAAGATGTGAAAATCCCACCTTCTCGAGAAATTCGGAGCAATGTTTGCGGATGTCGGTTAAAGTTTGGACAAAATTAACACTAGATGCGTCATTTAGTGCAGCTTGAGTCTATAATCACACCTCATGTGTAGAGTTGCAAAACCTTGAGTCTATAATCACAAAAATAAAAACATTGCACTAATTATTTCCTAAACATGCTTACTATTCAATAAAATTGAAATAACGATAAATCATACTTACAAGCAATTGAATTGAGGGAGAAGAAGGATGGTAGGAAACCGGGCCACCATGAGATTGTTTAACAGCTCCAATGATACGACGAGTATGGTTTCGATACCAAACCATATACGGATCATTGTAATCCATCGTGCCATCATCTACATCGATATTAGCCACCACCCTCTCTCGACGCCTACGCCATAAATCGATATAGACATTGTGGATTTCACTCCAGCTTACCTTCCGATTTTCTCTCCTATGCGTACTACCCGATCTGGACAATGCCACTCTACAATGTCAAAGCAGATCATAGGAGCCAAAACACACCAATCTTGTTCATCCTTTGAACAAATCGGAGAGAGAGCTGAGATGACATCCGCTGTATAAGGCTGCCAAATAAACTAAAATAAAACAAATAAATAAGTAAATTACCAAATTATTTTCATGCTTATAAAGTCACAAAAAATTGGATTGGATAAGTAAACTTACTTGATCATGAGTCATACAATCAAATGCATCTCTGTAAGCGGTAAGAGAGAAAATCCCATCAGCTCTTCGCCGATCGATCATAAGCCACTTACGTCCTAATGCATCTCTCTCATAGATATGTTGTGACCCAAATGGACTAGCTATAGTCTCATCCTCATCCTCATCCTCATCTTCATCCCCATCCTCATCCTCATCTTCATCCTCATCCTCATCCTCATATTCTAATGGTCCCATGTTCATAGGACGTCCTATAGCAATACGTTCCCAAGATCACAACTGAAGAAGAATAAGAGGTCCGGATATCTCTAATGCATCCTTACAACACCCTCGACACAAGTTACGATACAATGTTGCTAGTACCGCACTTCCCCACGAGTAATCATCCAATCTACTGACATCACTTAACAATGTCAAATAGATTACTTGAACCACATCCCCACTCTTATCGGGAAATAGAACGGTACCAAACAAAATGAGAAGATACGCTCGAATATAGCAATGAAATACGGCATCGTCCATACCATTGGGCAAATAACTAAAATGGGTCATCAACCAAGAAATTTTCAAAGAAGTTCCCTTCAAACTTCCCCCCGGTGCTATTCCCAACAATTTAGTCACTAATCCTTGCCAATCTTGATGGGTCTCATCCGTCACAGCTCTTCCATCTATCCTCAAACCTAACATAACTTGCACATCTTGCAAGGTGATAGTGGCCTCCCCAACGGTTAAGTGAAAAATGTGGGTTTCTTGCCTCCATCTTTCTACTAACGCACTTATTAAATCCTGATCTAACTTAACACTAGCTACTCTATGCGCCCCATAAAACTGGGTTTTCCTAATAAATTTAACTACCCGCTTATTAGGACGATATTCGCCATGCCATTTTATGTGAGTTCTACATCTAAGCGAACTCACCTCCTCTCCGTCCCAAATTGCTTGACTCCTGTGTTTGTCTTGCAGTTTGAGAAGAGACGGTTCGATCGGTCCCGGATGAAGATCCGCCTCCATGAGAGCTACAAAAAGAAAAACAAGAGAGTTAAAATATTACACGAAAAGATTAGGCAAAAGTAAGTTCACAATAATATAAAGATCAACAAAAAATATTACCCTCTTAAAGAACATGTCTTTTTGTTATGACCGGGTTGACGACATATGCCACATAATGATTTTGATGGTGGTTTTTCATCCATCTCATTACGCAATCGCTTTGAATGTGACTTATCCTTCGTACCCTTCTTCTTCGGTTCACATTTCATATCCTTATTAGCAAGGATTTTAGGACCATCAAGAGGTGTCCAATAAGCTTCATCCGGAATGGGTCGAAATTTGGGTGTGTATGACCCCAAATACTCACCACTAGTGTAAAACACATCCACAAATGCATTTGTACTTAAACCCATTGAACTACAAATGGCAAGTACATGTGAACAAGGGTACTTGTAAATTTCAAGTTTTTTACAAGTGCATGTTTTAGTCACAACATTCACAGTATGCTTATGTTTCCCTTTTCCACTACCTCTATGGCCCGACCCAGTGGTCACTTGAAACAGTCCTCTATCAAATGCCACAACGGTATGGTGTGCGGCTTTCTCAGAATTGACAGTAATGGCATCCATTACTTTCTTACAATATGCATGTCTCTCTTCAAACCTTTGTTTTGCCTTCTCACGCCGCTCCACAAAGTACGCATTGACTCGATAAAATGTCAATTTTACAAGTGCGACGATGGGTAAGAATCGGCCTCCTTTCAAAACTTCATTGAAACACTCCACCATATTGGTAGTCATTATACCATACCTGAACCCACCGTCATGATAATTGATCACTTCTCCATCTCCAAACCATGTCTGGTCAAATATCGTCATGTATCAATATTTATTTCACCCATTCGATTGAAACCACGATTGAACTTCTTCTTCTGATGTTGTGTGGCAGTCCAACCAAACAAGTTTTTCAAATCCCTACTTTTAAACTTTGTGTTGATGTTGGATGCCACATGACGCATGCAAAATCTATGGTAGGCATGCGGCTCAGTCATTTTGATGTGTTCATCATTCATAGCAGCTTTGATGCCATCATGTCTATCTGATATAACACAAAGACCTTTTCTATCTGTCACGAACCTCCTTATACATGCCATAAACCAAGGCCAACTATTGGTATTTTCACTCTCAACAATACCGAAAGCAAGTGGGTAAAGTTGGTCGTTAGCATCAACTGCCATTGCAATAAGAAAAGTACCCTTATATTTCCCATATAAATGAGTGCCATCAATAGTTATAAGAGGGCGACAATGGCTGAAACCTTGAATTGATGGTCCAAATGCCCAAAACACTCGAAAGAAAGTTTCCTCATTAGGTTTGCATGTTGGCGTATTCACAAAATGCACAACAGTTCCCGAGTTGGATTCTTTCATTGCTTGCATGAAGTGAGGAAGCAAAGTGTAGGATTCATCCCAATCACCATATAAATTTGCAATTGCCCTTTGTTTAGCATTCCACCCCTTCATATATGAGATAGTATAATTGAATTTATCTTTGATAAATTCAATAAGAATTGGGACTTTAATGGACCAATCCTTGGCAACAAGGTTTTTAATAGCTTCACTAATGAAACCTTGTTTCAAATTCATATGATCGCGTGGAATAACGTCACCAACACAGGTAGTTTCGTGAGGCTCAAGATAAGTGACAATGGTGAAGGCTTCTGAAAACTGTTCTTGTTTTTGTGATGCCCTAAGCCTTCAATTGCATGGGTTTGGTGTTCTACTACACTTGAAAGTGACAGTGTGGGGTTTGGATTCAGGCACTTTGAAAGTTTGGTTACGTTGTACAGAGTACAAAGTTACATTTTCTATCAAAGCAGCCTTATTTGGAAATCTTTGACCAACTATAAACTCTCTACCAACCTTAACTTCAACTTCATTGACCCATGTTTTCCAAGCATTCACATGTTGTTGATCAATTTCATGAATCGTATTGAATTCTAAATGTGGGGCACTCTTCCCAACCAAATCATCATTCTCATCTTCATCATCAATCATACGTTCAACAACATTCAACTCCTCCTCCGCCTCATCTCCTTCTAAATCCTCGTTCAAGGTCCCCTTATTTATGTTATTGGTTTCAATGGAAACATATTGCGCAACATCCCCAAATCTCATTGATGTGAGAGAAGTATTGGGCGTTGTTGAAATCGTTGTTGGCAATACATTTCTAGAGTCTACCCTTCCCACTTCAACATAAATGTCCATAGAAGGAACCTTTGAGTGTCGAACAATTGCCCACATAGCAAGTAAAGAACGATCATTATTAAGGGGTACAACCTTATAACACCCGGCACTCGGATACTTCATCTTCACCGTCAATGAAACACTCTTTCTATTGATTTTCATTGCCTCACAAATCTCCCCAATGAAGTCATTATAAGTCATACTAGTACTAGCAAATACAAAACTCTCATTTCCACCCTTATAACAAACATTTCCACTAGCTTCAACAATTTCTCCATCCCAATAACATACCAAAGGATATCCCGTAATTTCCATTCTATAATGAGAAAAATAAACTAATTTAATTAAGAAATTCAACTAACATAAATCTTCAACTAACCAAAACCCTAAAAATCGACTTATGAATTTTAATAACTAAACTCAAGCATAATACTAACTAAATTGGATTAAATATATTAGTAATCTAACATAAAAAAAAAAAAAACCTCAATGAACTTAAATTAACCTAAATTAATGTGGTTTAATTACAATATTAAACAAAACCCTAAAAATTCAACTTCTATCATATACCATGAATATGCAAATTATTATCAATACTAACAAAACAAATTATTCAATAAATTAGTAATCTAACTAAGAAATCAAACAATTAAACTAATGAATTGAAATTACCTAAAACAATTTGGTACAATTAGAAGAAATGAAATTACCTTAAAGAAATTGGTACAAAAGAGGGCGGAGCAGCGGCGACCGGCGGCAGCGAGAGAGGACGGAACGGCGGGACAGTGGCGGAGCAGCGGCGGGAGAGGGGCGGAGCAGCGGCGGAGTAACGGCCGGAGAGAATGGGGACGTGGGCTGGAGAGAGAAGTTGAGGTTGAGAGTCGGGGGTATTTTTTTTTGTAAGGAGAGAGAATGGTGATTGGGGCTGGAGAACCTGATCCAAGTCATTCAAAAAAAAAAAAAAAGTGAAACCGCCACCCTCCATGGCGGTTTCACCCTTTACAAAAATTAATCTACCAATTCTCATACTCAGTTCGGGTGTGAAACCGCCATTGAGGGTGGCGGTTTCACTTGAAGTGAAACCGCTACCCCCATGGCGGTTTCACATTTGCCCAAAATCCCCCCTGAAACTCATATTCACTGTTCAATACATGTAAAACCGCCAGTGGTAATGACGGTTTTGTCCCGAAGCTGAAATGGGGTGACGTGCACCCCATAACATTAAACGTTTTTTAATCTGACCCATTTTGTTGAATATTTATTTTTTGAGCCCTATTTCGAAAAAAAATTCCCAAAATCTTGCCTTGAGTCTTGAGTCTTGACACATGCTACAATTCGAGTATTTTTTCGGGTCAAATGACAAACATAGGTTAACCCAACACGATCCCGTGTACGTCACAATAGGCTCACATGCCTTTGGTATAAGAGAGCTACTAAACCTGGAAAGTGAGAGAGCGAAAAGTTTGGTCTTTGTATCATTGTATGTGAGTGAGCAAGTAAATTGTATCCAGAGGAGAGAGAAAATGGGAGGAGGAGGACATGGGAGTACATACAAGGGGATGACTATCCACGCCCCCAAACGCTGGCATTCCGTCACTGGCAAGGGCATGTGTGCCATGATGTGGTAAACTTCTTCTTCTCTTCTTCTCCTATTTTTATCTTTTGATCCGCAATTTGATTTTCCCTCACTTTTCATTTCTCGATTTTACATATCAACGAATTAGTATCGGCCCTTAATTAATTGGATTTTTATGCGGTATATATTGCGAAGGTGGGTTGATGTGTTGATCTTGGTGTTGAATGCCTTGTTATGTAATGGTTTTGCTTGGATTTTTTCTGCTTAAGTTTATGGTATCCCATGATTATAGGAATGCGATCAGTAGCTGAAATTTCCTCTATGTCATCAGTAGCAAGCTTGTATGTCCGTGTGCTTTTGTTCTTGTTTTCGCTTTTGTGTTTTTAGTTGTTCGATTTACCTGAGCTTTCCGAAATCGATGATGTAATAATGAAACAAGGAACGCGAGTGATTGATGTGGTTGCAAATCTGATTAATTAAGCTCTAAACTAAGAATGTGCGTATCATATCACTGTCAATTTCAAAGTAACATAGTCCGTGTATCTTCTGGCTATGTTTCAGGTTCTGGGTTCTCTACAGAGCTAAGCAAGACGGCCCCGTTGTACTGGTAAAGCTTATTTTTTCTTTCTTGTTATTTTGACATGATTGACTCGTTCGGTTTAATAGCGTGCCTCACGGAGTTGTATACATGTTTCAGGGTTGGAGGCATCCCTGGGATGGGCATGACGATCATGGACATGGTCACTAGATGAGTTTCTTGGATTTGTTCAGACTTGTAAGTTCTTTTCTCCTTTTTTTTTTTTTTTTGTTGATTTGGCATTGTTAAATATGTTTTGCTAAGCTTGAAACTGAATCTGTTAATATATGTATGGAAGATTGGAAGCTATATCAATTTATGTAAATCAATCGACTGAGAAGCCATGTGTTGTGTGATGTCTTTACCTAGATGTATAAGGATCATTTTGGGGTCACACTCAGCATCTCTATTCAGCTGTAAAACCTATCTGCAGCAGACATCATGAAGCTATTTAGCGAAAGCCCTTTGGTATTCATTAGCAATTGTCATCACATCTGAAAGACAGAAAGTATGAAACTAATTAACCCAATCTTTCTGCATAAAAAGCTAAACTAGGCCATAGTTCCATACTTTATTAGTTCAGTTCTCTTGTGTGGCCCAGTATCCATTCGTAACTGTAACATACGTCTAATAACCTGATGGCTATGTTTATTTCATTCACTAGGCCGTGATGATTTCTATGGCTTTTTCTGGTTTCTGATTTATACAAGTTTTTTTATGCTTTTTTTTGGTGGGGGGGGGGGGGGAGGGGACACCATTTAATGTGTTATCGTGTTTCGGGGCACGGCTTGAAAGTATACTGATCAAATAGGTGCGGTATATTTATCCTTTGCCATGAGAATGTTGATGTTGAATTTTAAGATGGGGTGCCTGAATGGCTGAATTTAAGGCTTCATTTGAATTGATTGATTAGTATGACTGGGGATAAATTTCGTGGGCTGTTACCGATTTTAATTCAATGTTTGATGTGTGGCTTCATGTGCGCCTAAGAGTATATGGTTGCTGCTTCCTTTAAGTCATGCAAGTGTAGCAGAATATTGATGGCAATGCTTAATTACATCAGAAGTAGATAACTCATGTTTCTTTATTTTGGCTTTAGGAGGAATTTAAATTGTTTACTTCATTATTACTATATGGATTGTTTCATAAGTTCTCTTTTGGGGGTTCGTGTATAGTTATTATTGATATAAGGACAAAGTCCAATTAGATACACTTCTATACTAAGTGGCTAAGTGCATGTCTGGTTGGAGGGATCACCATTACAATATAATTGAATTAATTCTACTACAATTTAGTTGGAAATAAAAAGTATAGAGAGGGGACACAATAAGGAGAGAGTAATTGATTACACCAAATTGTGTTAACTGTGAAGCGGTTTACATGGATTTAGGTTGAACAATAGGTTCATCACATTGTAATGAGAATACATGCTACTAAACAAGGTCTAAGGTCTTCAAGTGGAGTTCAGCTGGTGGATTAATCTAAAGCTTTAGAGTTCCTTTTGGATTTGTGATAGTAAAAAATTAAGCAGTGCAGCTTCCCTTTGTCGCAGGTTTGGTTTTTGTTGGGGTAGCCGTGGTAGTTATATGTATAACGGGATTAGTTAGTTATTGAGATGTATCTCTTTTATGTTGTCACCTGGGCTAAATTAACTCTTTCCTCAGCTCCAACACATTAGGGCTTCAATATTTTAGCCCCTACACCAAATGGTTTCAGATGGTTGATTCTTTTAAAAGATTATGTGGAGCGAATTATTAATTTTTGAACTAAACCTGCTATCGCAATGTGCGCCTTTGGTTTCATTTCAGTTCATTTTGCTAAAGCCAAAGATATATTATTCTTTTGGTTTCTCCTCACGACCCTTTGCGCTTCTTCTCCACCTTACCCCATTTAGAGCCAGAGCCTGTCATTGTGGAAAGGCTCATTTGCCCAACCGTATGGATTTTAGGCTGGTGATATTTCTTATATCTTCTAAAAGAATTGCGTAGCATCCATCTAGCACAAAACTGAATTTGCACTATGTTTATAATCATTAGGGTAAATATTTCAAGCTGCTCACTTGTTTCTGTACTACCCGGATTTCAGCGCTTACCTGATATGCAAGTAAAACCAGGTTCTGAGTTCTGACATTGGTAGAAGACATAAATTTTCCACCACATCAAACTTCTTGATGATGTTTTTGTTACACTGTTAAAAGTGAGCTATCATGTATCTGAATTTTTTAGGTTTAGATAGGAAAATTGTATGATACCCTGAAAAAAATTGGATACAAAACTAAAACTTAAGAGTTAACTACAGGCTCCCCTAAATATGTTGCAGAATCGTGATAGGAAAGTCGTTATCTAGTAGACTAAGCTCATTAGGACGTAAAGTAAACGATCCTACCCCAAAGGTTATAAATGAGGTGAGGAATTCCTTCAGACACATGGGAATTTGTTTCCAACTAAAGGTAACAAAGGATTGCTATACAAGCACACTTCCGTAGAATCTTATGATCCTTTTGACTCTCAAGTCCACCAAACTGGATTTGCATGTGCTCCATAACCCCCTTTAGGGGCAATTCAGTGCTCTGCTCTCACACAATTGAGATGTCTCCATTGAGCAAACTTACATTGTTCTATTCTTTCTCCTTTTTTTTTTTTTTTTTTTTTTTTTTTTTTTTTTTTTTTTTTTTTTTTTGGATGTCAAATGAACTCATTAGCCGACCCCAAATCATTTTGGGAATAAGGCTTGGTTGTTGTTGTTGTGGTGTCAAATGAACTCACAATGTAGAAACAGATGTCCAACTGTCTCAATGCTTTGCCAACACAGGACACATATCCTGTGAGATCCGAAGTAGGTCTTCTTTGTTGAATCATGTCCTAACTCTCCTCAAGCTCCATGATCCACACAAAAGCACGAACCTTCATAGGAGCCTTACAATAAAGATATTAGTTGGCTGATCATGGAGTTCAACTATTTTAAGATCTGTTTGGTGGGAGATAATACAATGCGTTTCCTTATTGACCTATCTGCCTTCTGTTTTGCTTGAGAAAGTTGGTGAGTAGTGGTCATAAACTAATGGTAGTGGATAATAGGCAATATCACCATCTTATCTTATTGAACCTTTCTTATCATCGTCATTTTGACTTCTGAGGATGTAAAAACAGAAGATTACTTACTGTTGAACTCTTGTGGTATAGCGCATTAATATGAACTTATCTTCTTTTGACATTTCTGGTTAATGTACTACTGATATTTTGAAGTATGCACTTGAGGATTTAGGACTTTAGTCACCTCTTCCTGTTTATGTGCTACTATCAGCATGTCGGTGTTGTATTGGAAAGGTTGTCTTCTGTTCTTGCATGCAAAGTTAGTAGAAAGGAGTCTCATGGGTTTCTTATATGTAATTTTCAGGCTAAGATCATGTTACTGGAGGGAGAGAAGCTTTCAAGACCTCCGTATCATTGTAACATTGGACTTCTGGTACATCAGATCAATAATGCGTTTTTTCGATTTTCTTAAACTCTTGACTAAAATTGTCATGTGACAGCAAGTCTTCTTTTGTGGTACTGTGTGTTGTATCTATGTTCCACCAAAGATTTCCGTCTAGTCACATCGTTTTGTTATAAGCTAGCCGATGAATGGCTTCACTGATTTATGCTACTTTCTGAATTGATTGGTTTCATCAATTTGGGAATAGCATGTACCATGAGGTTGAAACTTGAAACTCGCAAGTCATCAATTGGTTTGGAACTAATCGGAGTAAAGGGAGTATTATGGTACAATGTGAAAGCTGTTTTGAGAGCTCTTAAACCATGAATCTTGAAGTTGCTCCATGTTGAATTTGTGAACCGTTGTGGTACTTGAGATTTTTGTAACTTAAAAATATGTACAGATGTTGAAGTTCATAGGTAAAAAAAGCATAAATAAATATACTAGTATGAATTCATGATAGGAAAAGAAATTACATTGTTTAGGGATCATACCATATATTATTTATAAACTGAAAAAGTTGGACCGCAAAAGCTTAGAAAGCTAGGTATTCAGCACAATTAAACTTGCGGAAAATTGGACGAGTATCAAAATAAAAGCGTTTTGTCACTGTCCATGAACTCTTGCTCCTCCATAGTATCACATAGCACCTTACCTTTAGTTTCCGGTAGACATAGAACCAAAAACCCGCAGAGAAGCATTCCGAATCCGAATACCCCATAAGAATAAGCCATATTTTCCCTTCCCAGTTGAATTAACAACGGATCAAAAACCGAGCCTAAGATCATGGCCTGCCTTACCAAAGAAGAGGCGGAATTTCCAACACATGTTGGAAAGAGCTCCACCATGTACATCAGTATCAAATTGTAGGCCATGCAGGCACAAAATAAAGACACTAGCTCTAGTCCTACAAGCAAGACATCATTTCCTCTGCCTATAACAGAAAACGCAATGCACGTCGCTCCACTGATTGTGCAAAAGCCTAGCAAGGAGGTCTTACGGTTGCAGTGTTGTATACTTGTATCCACCAAAGGAATGTGAGCAAATATGAGGATAGGGACAGTAATGCATTGAATACCGAGGTCAAGTAGATGTTGAAACCCAAATTTCCGACACCCAAGAACATGCCAAAGTACATAAGCACGATGCCAAAAGCTAGAAACATCGATGCTAGCAATCGTTTCACAGCCCATTGTTTACTGAGTAAGATTTTGAGAGAAATGAAAGGATTATTGGTTTTAGGTGCCTTGTCTTCTGTGTTGATGTTTGGCAAGCTCAGGCTAACTAAGCTTGTAGTTCGTAGGCTTCTGAGGACGGCCATGGCATCCTTTTCGCGCCCTTGCATGGATAACCATCTAGGGGACTCATACAGGAAAAAGTAACAGAGTATTGAGCTTAAAATTCCAGGAAGGGAAGTCCATAAATACAGAGTTCTCCATGAGAAGCCCTTGGTTAAATAGGCAATGCTAGTCAACCCCAATATGCCTAGCGAGAAAGACATGAACCCAGACATGGCTGCTTGGGCACGCCACCTTTTTGAAACTCTCTCCGTCAACAAAACCAGGACACAAATTGCAATAGGAGCGCGGCCAATCCCACAGAAAAAACGCATCACTGAGTACACCCAAAAATTTGGAGAAAGAGCAGAAGCAAATGCAGCTAAGGACATTACCAGGGATGAGATGCGAAGCAATTTCTTCCGCCCTAGGGATGAATCACCTAGAGTTGCCGACATCAACCCACCTATTAGGCAGCCAACAAAGTAGGATGTGCTGGCAAGCCTGCAATAAGAGAGCTGGCGCATTGAAGATCCCATTCTGATACGATTGAACTGTGAATATTACCAGAATCCCAACCCCACTCGCCCTTTGAAAGGTTGCATATGTTGGACTTGGAGTTGCAGGAGTTGTTGCTTGTGGTGCAATGCCATGTTGGTTGCGCATGAGCAAAGACACTGATGAATGTTTGTTGACTGTCAAAGAAAGTGGGTAGTGCAGCTAGGATGATCTGCAAGATCTGGGTTGAATTTATGCCTCCAATACTCTGCTCGATCATGTCTTCCACAGACAATATCAGCGGAACTGTGACATCTTCTGTAGGTGAACTCCCATTCTGCTCCATGATTAGTTTAGCTGAAAAATTTTGACTGCTTTTTTTCCAATAAGTTTCACCAAGAGAAACACAGATGTTTATTAGTGCCACAATACTAATACCTGATAAACACAGTAATGCAAAAATTAAAGAGCCTGAGACTGTTTTTACCTTGATGTAAGAAGCAACAGGCATAGTCTTCTATGTACCAAGATGACCAACTACGGCGCAGAAGCATAATCTTTATAGCCAGAAGAAACTATGAAACCGCAATTATTTGGAATGCGAAATTAGAAAAATAACACAATCTTCGCATGTATTACTTAAAAAATAATGTCTTCTAGCATGGAAATCATGCTTATTCAAGTATTACAAAAATTACCTGTCTGGGGCGAGGCAGTCCCTATCTCTATAACATGCTACGCAATTTCCCATTATTGGTATCAATGAAGACAAAATGCAAGATTTAAGACCTGATCAACCTTCAGGAACTTGACATTCGAGAAATATCATTACAGACTAATTACGTGGCTTACTTTAGAAATTCTAATGATGTTCCATTCTTTGATTATTCGCAGTCAATTACGGCTGCTATTAAAATAAGTAGGAATGATATTGATCAAGTTTGTCAGACCATCAAATCTATTTTCGGCTCAATCATCCTCAATATATGTATACTCCGTATAATATAGTACGTGCCTTGCCATGTTCGAAAACAGCTGGTTGATCAGGTAACCCACTTCTTACTGACCTAGTGACATGAATGATTAGTAGGTAGATACTGTAAGCCCAACAAGACAGCAGGAGAAGAGGCATAGGAAATCAAACGTAGCGTTTGATAAAAATTTGTCAAACGCATATAATAGGACAAAACCTGAAATACCTGCAACCGATTCTCCAAGTTACACTTATCTCCTCCCTCATCAGTAAACACCCAATTTGCAACATATAATGTTTCTCTCTCCTCCACTGCCGCATGCCCCCATCAACTCTTCTACACACATCTACCATCATCACCACCACCACCATTTTGATTATGATGATGATCATCACCACCATCATGATGATCATCCCCACCACCGCCGTAATCACCCTCCACCACTTCAACCCCAAATAAAAACCCAATTACAGCCATCATGATCGTCTCTACGGCGACTATCACCATACACGTCAACAGCGGCCCCAAGGTTGTCTACAACCATGATTACTGTCCAAGATCGCCGACGACCACCATCTTCTTCATCATCATCAAAGCAGTCCCCATCGACCACCACTTTTAGCGACATTCACTTTTGTATGTAAGGTTTCAACCCAGATCTTACCGGACACTTTAGCATATTTAATTCCCTTTTGGGGTTCACCCCGCCTATATAGGGTGTCTAATGAGTCTGACGGCAAAGCCGTCGAAAAAATTGGGTTGTGTTTACGGTCTCCTCGGTGGTCCAATCGTATTTTTCTGTCGATAGGTGGTTTGGCTGGTTGGTATAGTGGTGACTGGTTGTGGATTGGTGGTTGGTATGGTGGTGACTGGTTGGGGCAATATTGGGACTCGAATGGACAAAACTGTCCTTCAAACTGGACATAAAAAGGCGTCTATGGCCCTGCGTTTGACACTGTGTCATCAAACGTAGCGTTTGATTTCCTGGCCCTCGCAGGCCAACTATCTTTACTCGAAGGCCGAAATTTCGCACACGGTGGGTACAGTGCATCCTACAGTGGCTTTTACGTAAATACATAGTGTATTTAGGGCTCCAACGTCATTTCCTATAGTTTTTTTTATACAATTCAACATGTATATTGTACAAAATTGTACATTTATACCCAGTAAAATTAATTAGTTACCATAAAATCTTTCTCTCTCCTCCTTCAAAGCCATTCACCAATACCCAGTTCCCGACCGTCGGACCACCATGTCGGCGGCCTTAACCAACCCAAAATTTCCGACGACTTCGCCGACTTGACCGAATTTTCCGATGGCGGCGAATTTTCCGATGGCTTCGCCATCGGAACCATTAGACTCCCTATGTGGGGAGGGTGAACCCTAAAAAATAAAAATGTAATTAAACTTTATTATCCTAAAGTGTCCGGAGAAAGGGTTTATGGTTCCGTTTCCCGGCGCCGCGTTAGCGGCGCCGGAAAATGGAACCCTAAGCCCTTCTCCGGTGTGTGAGACGGCAACATACCCGAGCAACAATGATGAAATCTGGACTCAAGTTGCAATAGGTAGTCGTCAATGGAGTTTGGATCGGCTACGACTCAGATCTGATTGTGAAGATACGATTGTGGTGGTGATGTTAGCCGTTGATTCATGCGATTTGGGTTGTCAGTGGGGCTTATTTAATAGTGGTGGTTGTTTTAATAGTGGTGGTGGTAGGATTATAGTGGAGGTTGGTTGAAGGGGAACGAGATCGGTGGGTTGATGAAGAAGAGAGAGAAAGATTGAAGATGCGATGAAAATGATGAAGACTTGGGGATGATATGGTGGGTTGGTAGTGTTGGGGTGAGTTCGATTTGGGATAGACCGGGATCAACCTTGGTTTTCTGCGCGCACAAACAAACGGTCAAGGGGGGCGCCCGGCTTTCGCCAGGCGACGCCCCTCCGACGCTCAAGTCAGAATGGGGTCGTCACAGAAATATAGTATGTAGAGTAGAGAGAGTCTGTATTGTGGGTGTAAAAAGTCCAAAAGCCTTCCTAATTATGGCAAATGAGGGGGTATTTATAGGGAGTCCAAGGTGCGATTTCGACTCGATCAAATAACTTCGCCCCTGAAATGGAGGCGAAAATCGCAGCCGACCATCGCCCCTGAACTCGGGTGCGATTTCGACTCGATCAAATAACGTCGCCCCTGAAATGGAGGCGAAAATAGCATCGCCCCTGGAATTGGGTGCGGATAATAATAATAATAATAATAATAATAGCAGCCGAATTTCACGTTGGCTTATCATGCAATGATTTCTTTATAATGATAATATCTTGTACCTGTAAAACAATAACAAACACTAACTCGTTATCTAGGTGCGCCCCTCGGGGTATTAGCCCAAGGGTGGAATATTATGGCTCAGCCCGTTTTTTGTGGGTCATTACAGCCCATCCTTCGTTCGAATTGAACTCGGATATCAACGAGGGTCGAGCCCGAGACATCGAATTTAACCAATGAAAATTTGGCTCGACTGTCCAGGCCCGGAGATCTGGGGGTCTACGTACCACTTAAACACAGCATCGCAGTTCGACACCCTTGAACTAGGGTGTCCCCTGATTACTGAGTGCAAGAGCGTAGGCGAACGAATCCGAGCTGGAGACATGTTCGCCGAGGGCCGTTACTTCGGCCCTGCCACTGGTTGCGGGCCGGGCGATCTCATGGAACCATATTCAACACGCACCCAAATCATCGGGAATGAATATAGTGTCTTAACCCGAACCAGGTATATTTTGAAATTGGACTTCTTCCCAGCCGCGCCCGAGTATTAGTGATACCCAGGTGCCAATTGATACTATTGGTGATCCACATCTGGTCATCCGAGGTGGTGAGGTCCCACCCCGCAGTGGGTATTCACCGTCCGAGTCTGGTGACACAACCGACTCGGCTTGGCTTTAGCCACTGGCTTGATCGAAAATAATTCATCGAGACCGGTGAAGTTTCGGGCTCGACTCAGCTTCCATAGTCGAATTCTTAAATGGACCTAACGGATGCCAAATACTGTACTGGTGAGAGCTCGATAGATAAATAATATACTGGTGAATAATGACTTATTCGAAACCGAAGTTGAGTACTTATTCCCAATCGAGGCCGATGTAAGAGTGAAGCATCTCAAGCCAAGCTATGCTCAAGGAGAGGTCAATAATCAGGCACTTCAAGGCGCGAAGACCGAGGGAAGGGTCTTCAAAATCGAGGTTAAGAAACCCTTCCAAGTCAAGGTCGATGATGAAGTTCTCGAAACCGAGGTTGAGTACTTCCACCGCATCGAGGCCGATACAATAGTCTGAAGCTCATCCTCAAGACGAGCTATGCTTCAAGGCGAGGGTGGTGATGAGCTTCTCCTCGAGCCGAGCTATGCTCCCAGGCGAGGTAGATAGTGAGGTCCTCGCAACCAAGGTTGAGGACCTCCTCCGTATCAAGGCCGATGGTGAAGTTCTCAAGACCGAGGTCGAGTACTTCCACCGCATCGAGGCCGATATAATAATCTGAAGCTCATCCTCAAGCCGAGCTATGCTCCGAGGCGAGGTCGATGATGAGCTTCTCCTCGAGCCGAGCTCTGCTCCCAGACGAGGTAGGTGGTGAGGTCCTCGCAACCGAGGTTGAGGACCTCATCCGCATCCAGGCCGATGGTGAAGTTCTCAAGACCGAGGTCGAGTACTTCCACCGCATCGAGGCCGATATAATAATCTGAACCTCATCCTCAAGCCGAGCTATGCTCCGAGGCGAGGTCGATGATGAGCTTCTCCTCGAGCCGAGCTATGCTCCAGGCGAGGTAGAGAGTGAGGTCCTCGCAACCAAGGTTGAGGACCTCCTCCGCATCAAGGCCGATGGTGAAGTTCAAATAGTCTGAAGCTCATCCTCAAGCCGAGCTATGCTACGAGGCGAGGTCGATGATGAGCTTCTCCTCGAGCCGAGCTATGCTCCAGGCGAGGTAGAGAGTGAGGTCCTCGCAACCAAGGTTGAGGACCTCCTCCGCATCAAGGCCGATGGTGAAGTTCAAATAGTCTGAAGCTCATCCTCAAGCCGAGCTATGCTCCAAGGCGAGGTCGATGATGAGCTTCTCCTCGAGCCGAGCGATGCTCCAGGCGAGGTAGAGAGTGAGGTCCTCGCAACCAAGGTTGAGGACCTCCTCCGCATCAAGGCCGATGGTGAAGTTCTCAAGACCGAGGTCGAGTACTTCCACCGCATCGAGACCGATCTAATAATCTGAAGTTCATCCTCAAGCAAGCTATGCTCCGAGGCGAGGGTGATGATGAGCTTCTCCTCGAGCCGAACTCTGCTCCTAGGCGAGGAAGATAACCGAATTCCTTAGCTCGGAGGCCAAGGGATTGATATTCGGAGGCGAGGTCAAGAAACCCTTTTCGAGTCGAGGATGATATAATCTCACAACTTTTTGATTGTCTTCGGCAATAAGGAATTTGCTGAGCCGACGACCGTTGCCCAAATAAAGGGGAATAGGTGTAATAATAACACATGCACATATATAGAGGCATTAATCAATCATGCATCACACCACCTTGCCGCCACTCTCGAGTTTGAGTTGGAGTAAACCAACCGAGCTCGAGAGTACGAATGCATGCAATTGCAAAAATTTAATAATTGAAATGCACATAGTTCATGGTTTGCACTCAATAAGCCTTTCGGCTAACAATTTGATTATGACATGCGATAAACATTCTCGTCATGCAAATAATTAACATGCTTGCTAATTAGCTCTCGTTTTTATTCGAGTAAAGTTTCTCGGGTTTCACATTTAGACTAATATAAATCAAATCCTTAAGCGGACGCAAAAATACTTTGAGAAACATTTATGTCACATTATCAAATTAAACAGGATTTGCTTGTGAGGCACGTTTTTGAGAATAAACATGTAACATGCTTTTCGTACAATTTCATCACATGTAGGTTGTAGCAACTTTACAGTATGACGTATTATATACTCGTCATCGTTAATTTGCATAGCTCACACAGTATTTTCAGAACATTCATACGCATGATAATAGAGTTACGACGGGCAAGTAAATATGGAGTAGGCAATAATATCACATCTTTGCAAGGAAGTCAATGCAAGCTATCAGACATTTAGACGTAGCAAGTAGCTGCACATGCACATGGCTTAACATGCTTTCAAGAGTAAATTCATTACCTTAAAAAAGTTTTCTGAAAAATAGTACTGAAAAGTAGCAGCACAAAACACGTGACTTAACTTTTCCTAACATCTTTTATTTTACTCTATCTTTGATTAACAATCACATAAGTGGGCTAGCAGTATAGGATCACTTAGCTTAGGAAGTGCAGAAATGTCTCCGAGCATTTTCCATAGATAGACTTCGTTTTTTGCTCAAATAAAGAGGTATAACAGGGTCTCAGTAGTAGCAGTGAGCTTGCAATCCGCGCGACCACCTCAAACTTAGGACGAGTCCGAGGAACCGCGACCGGGTTCGGTCTCCCCGGTTCGCACATCTGCCACAGGCGACCAATCCGGGGCCGGTGGTTTGCTTTCACTTGTCCTGCCGCCAGCGCGGGTTGAGCCACCGCGTCGAATATGGGTCCGAGCCACCGCGCCGAACGGGGTCAAAACTGCCGCTGCCAACACGAGTCCGTGATGCCGCCTTGGATACGTTTCCCAGCCGCTGCCTCGAGCGCGAACTGTCGTCTCGTATGCGGGTCGATGAACTACTTCGATCAAGAGTCGGGTCCAAACCGCTACTTCGATCAATAGTCGGGTCCGAGCCGCCATCACAAGTGCCGAACCGCGCAACCATCCCACGCGTCGAGTACGGGTCTGAGTTGCTATCTTGGATATAGCCGAGACCAAGTAGACATACCAGCTTGATCTCGGTCGCGGACTGCCACTTCGACAGTTCGACCTCGGGTTGAATCAGGTTCGAGTGCGCACTTCTAAAAGGCTGGGATCCGAACGCGCACCACACTTCGCGCATTCTATTCCGCAGCCACACTTCACACCACACACGCGCGCTTCGCATTCCGCAATCACAAGACCAAACAATCCCAGTTCTCGGTTGCGGCGGTCGAGTCAGACGTTCCGAACCACCACCCCGAACTAAGGTCGAGTCCTGGTGAGCCAGAGACCACGCACCTCGCTCACGGGTTGGATCAGACTTCGTCCGCACTCGCGCACTCCCCAGTTCATGCCCCGCGCTTCGCACTCCGCACTTCGCTTGTCGCAGCCTCCCTAATGCCAGTGCGCACCACGCACCACGAACTCCAAAAGCATCTCAACTTTTTGGCCGTGTTTCCTTTTTGCGCGACCAACATATGTGACCCACTAATTGATAAAAAAAGTAAAGTACTTTTCGTAACTCATGCGCACAGCGCACTCAAAAGTTCGTACTACGCAGCCAACCTAAGTCGATCCTCGCAGTCTATTCCCACAGACGGCGCCAAATGTTGGGGTGAGTTCGATTTGGGATAGACCGGGATCAACCTTGGTTTCCTGCGCGCACAAACAAACGGTCAAGGGGGGCGCCCGACTTTCGCCAGGCGACGCCCCTCCGACGCTCAAGTCAGAATGGGGTCGTCACAGAAATATAGTATGTAGAGTAGAGAGAGTCTGTATTGTGGGTGTAAAAAGTCCAAAAGCCTTCCTAATTATGGCAAATGAGGGGGTATTTATAGGGAGTCCAAGGTACCCCTAATCAATCCTGACCCTTCATTCAACCAAGATCTGATGGCTAGTACCATTTGGGTCTTGAGAGTATCACATGGGCCTTTTCCAAGGAACACTTTCCTAAGGGCTGTGACCCATTTATAAAATGTGTACCAACAGGTAGGTGAAGAGAGAGGAAATATGAGAGGAGTATTTACTATTCTACAGTAAGTTACCATATATAAAAATACATGGCTTGGGTCAAAAATGTTTTGTCTTTTAGTGTGGTATGCACTATTTCACAGCACACTGTGCAAAATTTCGGCCCTCATCTTACTCTGATTATTAGCATGAATACGAACTTGATGCACAAGTATCTCCTACTCTGACTTCCCAGTCCAGTTGACTGTTGGGTTAGTAGCCCATCATCCAGCCCAAGTTTAGTAATGCACGTAAGCTTGTGCATTATGAAGTTGACTTCTTTTGGTAAGTCGGTTAGCTTATGGCTTTGCCTTGGATTTGGTAAGTCTTAAGTTGGTCAATTAGTTTTGCTAATTGGTATAAAAAGGGACGTAACTCCCTTTGGCATAATTAGTAGCCACGGTAGAAGTAAAATAGGAACGTATTTTACTTAGTTTCTCCTTATCTCACGGAGGTATACACGGGCTAGTATTAGCGGGCGTTCAAGACAGTACAAGTAGACCTGTCAGAACCTGACCCGACCCGACCCGCATTTGAACCCGATTAAACCCGTTTTTTTGACCCGCGACCCGTATTTGACCCGAACCCGATCAACCCGAAAATTTGCGGGTCAAAACGGGTCGGGTCAGGGTCAACCCGGCGGGTCAAAGTCAAAGTCAAAGTTTAAAAAAAAAAAAAAAAAAAAAAAAAAAAAAAAAAAACTAACCTAACATTGGCGTTTTCAGTTTTTGGTTTTTTTGCGTAAAAAATTTAGTTAAATAAGTTACAAAATTAACTTCAAATTGTTTGATTGTATAATAGTCATATAGAAAATGAAAACTGACAACTGAAAACTGAAAACCACTTTTTCTGGTTTTCAAAAACGGGACTTTGGTTTTCAAAAAAACAGAAAACTGAAAACAGAAAACGATACCAAACAGGTCCTTAGGTGTTGTTCGGTATTGCTGATGTTTTTCGTTTTTTTTTTTTGAGAAAAATAAACAAAACGCGTTCGGTGGATTCCGTTGCCAAAAACAAAATCAGCTTAATTCCATGATTAATCTGCCCGTTTTCTCAAACCACTTTTGATGGTTTCCAAAAACAGATTTAGATTTTTATTTTTAATTTCTTACCAGTTACCATTCCCATCATCCTATATAAGTAATATCAACGCATCCTGCACACTATCGTCGCCGAGATGCAACAATGATCGGCAACCGGCGTGACTACTATTCCTCCGCGGTATCCCCTGCCTACTACGACATCGATTTCTCTGGTCAACAACATCAATCATTAGGAGGAATCCGATATGTCTTCCGATCGAAAATCTCGGTCCTCCGTTTTGCCTTGTTCCTTTTACGCCGGTTACATAATCGGAAAATGGTATACTGCGGAATTAGAATGGATAGTAGATTTGCATGTGGTGGTTTGATATGGTGGCAAGGCTGGTGGTGCGGAGGAGGGATCAGATTCGAGCTTGTTGAGTGAGGCTATTAATGGTGGTGAAGCAAAAATGACGTTAAAAAGTTGTATGTAAAAGGCGCTAAAAATCATACGTAAGGCGCTAAAAATCATACGTAAAAGCGCTAAAGTTCAAGGAAAAACCCTGCGTAAAACAATGTTTTCGACCCGTATTCTGAACCTAACCCGACCCGACCCTAATCCGACCCGACCCGTATTTTGACCTGACCCGTATTCGACCCGACCCGTATTCGACCCGACCCGTATTGACCTGACCCGTATTTAACCCGACCCGACCCGTTTGACAGGTCTAAGTACAAGTCTTGGTGTGGGAGTATAGCTCTGGTGCAAGTCGACACTTGCAGTTGAGATTTATATCTCGGTTCAGTACAAGGTTCGTCTACAGTACATGGACGGTTAGTACATCTATTCAGGTGTGATTTATCTCTAGGTGTATTATTAATCAGTGATTATTAATTATACTCGGAATCTAGGGGTAGTTTATCTTTGATCCTGATTTGTAGTGTGTTTCGAATTCGGTGTTGTAATTCGAGACTGTGGTTGTACTGGTGCTATTTTATATAGTGGAATTCAGCGGTTTTGCTGGTGTGTTTTACCTCCGGAGTTGGAGGGTTTTGCCCTGGGTTTAGTCCCTAAATTCCGTGTCTCATCTTATTAGCTTGCATTTTTTCTACATTTGTTTATTATTGTCGATTGTTTGCTTCCGCGGCACGTGGGAGATTCTTCTTATTTCCCAACATTAACAACCCCCTGAAAACGCACGTATAAACTGTTATATATACACGGAGTATTGGCATGGCATAATACACATAAGCCAGGTCTACGAGTTTGATCAGAAACAAACAAAAAGTAGAACCAAATTTATGTACACTATCAGTCACCTTTAAGAGCAGCATAACAGTACTATCACCATGTTTTCACGGTAGTTCAGAAGACATCGTACATGGTTCGTAATGTAGCCAAGGCGGAGCAGAATGTTAATCTACATTTTGTTGCTAGAAAGAGTAAAGGCTATAGATCAGGGAAGAAATAAAAATATAAAGCTCATCAAGTTTCCCCGGAGTCGAAACTTTAACATACTGTGCCTTTGTTATGTTTTAGTCAAAAACTCAGAATGATATATTAGACAGAGAATTGGCAGAACTTTCGTGCGTGCTTTGTCTGCTACTCAACTAAACATCAATAAACAACACTAACCCAACAAAAGCATGCAACATTCAGTCAATGGAACTAAAAATTGTAAGCATTTTGTGCTGAATGCAATGGAAATGTTTCTCCAAAACAAAGTCAGTCAGAATTGATGCTGTAGAGTGCTGTTAGCTTTGCTTACAAAAATAAAATTTAGGCAGACACGTTCACAAATCACAATCAGCTCGAGTCGTCCAGGTGATGAGACTTGATCAGCTGTGACCAGTGGTGCTCATTTTTCCAATGGTTCACTTCCATAAGTACACAGATTTAAGACTGCCTTATCTGAGCAATTTGCCTCAGATGCAGTCAAACAACACTCCAATTATAAAGTGATGTTACAAGGCATCAATTATGAATGAATGAATGAATAGCATGAACATACCAATACTGTCAGATAACTCTTGCAAATTGACACATAAAATAGACAATTTGAGGTTGATTTTTAAGTCATCTCAAGACCGCCATTAAATCTTTTATTCGAACTTGCCATATTATACGAGAGGGGAATATGAGTAATTTGGAGATTGTTGGCTGTCAAATAATGGGGAAAGGGACATATGGATGGCTTACATAATCTGAGTGATTTTTATGCTTCCAATACTACTTTGTTCAAGCATTTCCTCTATGGACTGTAGAGCTGGAAAACAAACGTTCCGACGCCAGACTGATACAGATACAAGAACAGAAAGTCATGCCTAGACTATGCTAATACCCATTTATGACAGTTTTAAAAGAAGGTTTTTGGTTTCATCTTCTCCTAGGAATATCTGTCTGCAATTTCGTATGTAGGCTTATTAATTTTATCTCTTTCTATAAGGAACTTTTAAATTAGACATGATCATGGGCCGGGCCGAGGCAATAAAAACAGCCCAATCATTGGGCTGGGCCGGGCCAGGCTTTTTTCCCGGGCCAACTTGTTAGGCCCAAGCTGTCCGGCAGCATTGGAGCTTTACCTCCTCAGCAAAGTCCTCGTCCTCCATTTCCACCATCAATGGAGCTTTACCTCCTCCTCTAGTACCCATTCTGATTTCAACAATACACTACATAAGATATAAAACAAAATCTGAAATAGTACTATTAAGTACCGATTATATAAAACTCAATTAGTAAATTCCAACAACAAACATTTCACATTTGCCAACAAATAGAAAAATTACATGATTATAGTATTGCTAGAAAAACTAAATAATTCCAATTGATAATTGACATACAAAATTACAAACTAAAAAAAAAATAAAGAGGAAAAGGGGCAGAAGTAAAGAGCACGCCATAAACACACACAAATAGTTAACTAGCTCAAAAATCAACTTTCTAATACTAATAGATTAATAGAATACATCAAACTGAGAAAATTTACTAATTACTACTAATTGAGATGATTTACAACTAATTCAAATGATTTTTGGGCTTATAGCTCGGCCCAAACCCGGCCCATAAAGGATCGGGCCTGTTTTGGGCCAGGCCTCGGGCTGTGATAGCGGCCCAAACCCGAGAAAAAGTCGGGCCGGGTCGAGCTTTCGGGTCTGGGCCATTTGATCAGGTCTATTTTAAATGTATATTGATAAGACATTTCACTATTTCTTGAAGCTCAATCTCTCCCCGGATGAGCCATATAGCCAAGAGAAACCATGAACCAGAATAGAAGTGATACTAAAAGACCGTTCATAATAAAAGACGACGAAGATAAAAGCAAGTATTAATGAAAGAAACAAGCAAAAGAGTAACGAATGACTAATCATTATATTCATAATACATAATGCAGTGCCATTATCAAAAGCAAGCTTACAACTTGGGGTTTAGGTAACCAAAATAAAGCCCTTGTTTTTTTTTTTTCTTTTTTTTTTATCACTCTTTGGCTAAACAAGATAAGTCATTGTCCATTAAATCTAGATAAGTCATTTTATCACTATTTTCTTAATTATTCACCAACATAATTCCTCATCTCCTCCATACAGTTGGTCCTTTTCCTTTCACTCAATTATATTGGAACACCCTTCGTTAAAGACGACCAAGACCAAAGCAAGCGTTAACGAAAGACATGGAAAAGAGTAAAGTATAAGTTATCGTATGTATTCAATTATTCATAATGCATAAAGCAAGGCCATAATCAAAAGCAAAGCTTACAACTTGTGGTTCATGGAATCATAATATGTTAATCTTATTTTGTTAACTTGTATACGTGCTAATGTTAAAGTCATTTCTTTTTTCAATGCTTTGTTTGACTCAACAAGATAAAGTGATTGATGGCATTAGTAATAGATAATAATATAATAGATATTATTTAGGTTGTATCTTGGAATATTTTAAAATATTCCAAGATACAACCTAAATAATATCTATTATATTATTATCTATTAATTAGGTCCTGATGATATTTTCTTTACAAAAATACACTCTTCTGCTCTATAGTCGATGATGTTAAATTGTTAACTAGTAAGTTAGAGGCATACCAGTTCAGCAAGATTAGTACGTAGAAAACTTCAACTTGAAACAACCTACATCAAAAAATTGGAACTCTGAATATTTCAGGGTCTGTACTATCGCGTTACATAAACTACTATATATACTTGCTAAAGTCAGTATAACTAATATATCAACTGAACCTCATCACCTGATATTTTGCTCTGTCAATTAGTCCACGATTTCATTCTGAAGGCTAGCTAGGATAGGTAGGATTGATATATCAAGCACTGCACTAGTTCACCATAAATTGGCGGTACCTGATTTTCCTTGAGGCATCCTGACTAATCAGCAGACTTAAGAATGACTATGTTGGGTTCCCGGTTTTGATGATAACAAATATAATAGTTGTCTAAGGTTAGACATTTGGATATGTACTCTTTGATTGAACTAACCTTATGCCTTCAAGATTGTTCTAGCTTAAGTAAGCAGATTCCGCACGTCAAGGGTATGGAACGAGTCAAGGCATGGAACAACTACAAATACAAGAGTGATTTCGATCATGTGGATGATCATGTGTTGTAATGGTTAGAACTCTTGTACGATCTTGTTTGACATACCTTAAGATTGTCTGCCTTGAGGAAACGTAGCTAGGAACAGCGTATGGAATAGTCTCTTGTACTCTGTTCCATACATTGTTCCTATGCAACAGAATTTTGAAATCATCTCTCTTCTGATCTTCCGAGAAAAATTATATTTTCAATATTTTTGGAAATCATGTTTACACGGACAACATCTCATATTTTCCTATCCTTGGTTAACATTTTCAAAATTAGAAATTACTTCCTTAATTGATTTCATAAGATAATCTTTCCAGAATAAAATCTTTTTATTATGAAAACTGTATCTTCTGAAATATATCTTTCTTGATCAAATTAACCCTAATGCTTGATATTTAAGCTTGACGTTGTTTTTTCTTGGAAGACACACATTGAGCAAAAGAGCGTTTTGAGCAAAACAGAGTATTTCCTCTAAGGCAGAGAGTTTTTATTAGTGTGTCATCTTGATCTAGGATAAATCGTATCTCACCTGCTTTCAAGAAGCATATCGAGGTAGCGAGTCTTTGTAATTTCTTTTCTCTTAAGAGTTTTCAGGTAGAGTCACAATATTCGTGGTGGATATTGGGGTAGAGTTCTTGTGGTAAGAACGTCAATTGGTTCTTGTGGTAAGAACGTGAATTGGTGCTTGTATTACTCCTTTGAGAATAGTGAATTATTGAAGATTAGAGTAGGGGTGGACGTAGACCTTGTGTTAGAGGTCGAACCACGGTAAATCCTTGTGTCTGCGTAATGCTTTTGTTCTACTCTCTCAGGGAACAGTGTCTCAGACATTGTTCCACACACTGTTCCGTGTCCTGTTCTCTCATTTGTTCTTCACATAGCGAAAATTAGTCTGTGAATTCGGGTCAATTGCACGAATTCTCATTATCACTCTATTCACCCCCCCTCTAGAGTGTCCGCGTGATACCATCAGACTACAAATAGTTTAACTACTGTTATATTTAGTACTCTTGTCTACCAAGATTTATCTTACAGCAACCTGATTTTTCAGAAGACTGTAGTCTGTATCTTCACAGGAATTAGTATAACTGATATGTAACTGCTCCACTAGCTCACCAAAATTTACCTTATTGCAATCTGACTTTGCCATGTCCAGTACTCCACCAGAGCGTCGAAAATAGCTAAAACAGGTAGAACTGATATATTAATTACTCCATTTGATCAGTTGATCACCAAGATTTTTCGGTGCTTGAATTTGCTATGTCATGTGTCGAGTAAGTTACTGGCTGACCAAGAATGGCTACAATCAATAATTAGCTCTTTCACTAGTTCATCAAGTACTCCACTATTTCACCAAGAATGGCTAAACATTCTGCAGAATATCTTAATATGTGCTCGCTATGTCATTTTGACAGGAAAGTTTCTTTTAGCTGATGTCCATTTTTTTCCACTGTCAAATCTTTTTAGCCTCAAAGTTGATGTCTTTTTTACGATCACAGGGTAAACTTTAAGTATTGGAGGTAGGCATTGAGGTGTTACTGTACCCTGAGTGTTCAGTTACCATAATTTGATGCTACTGTGAAAGTAAACTCAAGAATTTTTCTCATGGACTAATAAGCATTTATCGCAATTTTTACATACTCGTAATCATATTGGTCTTAACGAGCTAAGAGTGATAAACTCATAGATATATTGGTCTCAGTGAAAATCTTGGCAGATGCCGGGAAAGTCATCTCATTTTTGTTTTTGTCAGGCTTGTGTTTACTATGTAATAACTTGACCAATGTGGTTTTGTGATGTTCATAAATCATACCCTCTTTAACTTTATGTTGGTCTTTTTTTCCTTTTATTAAAGCAACTCAGTTATCTGTTGGATTCTAGGCCTATAAAATAGCATTATTCATAGACAAATAATGCTCTTGGAACTTACTTCGTTTCATGTATCACAGTATATAAGCACTAATTTGTAATCTATGAAGGCTAACTCAAATAATATGGAATTGAGAAGGCTCTAAGTGGAGTTTTGATTTATGCAACCATAATCTTGCATGTTGTTTCGACTAACTTGTCTGCGGAAGTTATTGTTTACAACATCATCGGGTAGCCGTTAGTCAGGAAAAGCCGAAAAAAGTGGTAAGCTTTACTACTAAATAATAAGTAGTAAATATACTTCTTCCTACATACTTTTCTACACTGAATCATAGAGTTGCATGCAGCATGCAGAGATGAAAACCTCGAACGAGGCAGCAACCCATCAGACACCAGTGTCAGTGGAGGAGGTAATTGAGCGCAGCCTTGGGCAGATGACTTGGAATCAGATTCTGCAAGCCATCCTTGCAAGTATTGGACCTGTTTTCGACAACCAGCAGTCATTGATCAGTATTTTTACGGATGCTCAGCCACCATGGCATTGTACCAACAGTACTAGAAATCACAGCAGTTGCAGCTCCTTCTCTGATATTTGCAGTCTTTCCAAGACTGATTGGGCTTGGAGCGAAGATAAGCATAGTACAATCATATCAGACTGGAATCTGGAATGTTCCAGCTCATTCATCAAGGGCTTACCAGCAACATCCTTCTTTCTCGGCTCCTTTTCAAGTGGGTTTCTGTTAGCTTCCCTTGGTGATACATCACTTGGCAGAAAGAACCTTCTTGTTATCTCCTGCCTGACAATGTCGTTGGCAGCATTCGTCTCTGCCTTCTCACCCAACTTCTGGTTGTACTGTGTCACTCGGTTCATCTGTGGTGCTTCCCGCGTAGCCATTACAATCTGCTCTTGTGTCCTTCTACCAGAAAGGGTTGGCAAGAGGTGGAGAGGGCAGATAGTCTTGATGGGTTTTACCTCCTTGACTTTCGGCTCCTTGTCCTTAACTGCCATAGCTTATCTGACTCGAAGGTCATCATGGAGAACCCTCTACATATGGACTTCAATTCCTGCAGCAATTTACTCTGTGGTGACACATTTCTTCCTGTTAGAGTCTTCTAGATGGCTGTTCATGCAGGGCCGTCAAACTGATGCTCTCAATGTGCTTGGAAAAATAGGTTCAGGTTTACCAAACAGCCTCCAAATTGATAAACCTCTTCCTGATCACAAAGGTAATCCATTCTCTTCAGTCAAGATTTTATTACAGAAAAAATGGGCAGCTCAAAGACTGACAGTAACAATGGTGCTCAGTTTCGGAGTAGGAATGATGTACTTAGGCATGTTCTTAGGTGTTGGAGGCTTAGGCCTCGACATCTACTTGAGCTCGATATTGAACGCCCTGATATTCCTCCTAGCTTCTCTGATAACATACTTGTTTTGGATCCAAAGATGTAACAGACGGAGCTCAGTGCTTGGGTTCTGCACAGTCAGTGGTGCTGCAAGCATCATTTCAAGTGTAGCGAGGCTGCATCACAAGGGTGGACATGTTGTGTTAGAGATGGTGGCACTCTTCTGCGCTTGCATGGCGTTCAACATCTTGTTCATGTACACAGTGGAGCTGTTTCCGACCTGTGTGAGGAACACTGCGGCCTCATTGTCACGGCAGGCACTGTCCTTTGCGTCCATCTTTGTCCCTGTGCTGGTGGTTATAGGGAGGAGAAATGATGAGGTACTTTCTAATACAATTTATGGAGTGACTATCGTTGTGTGTGGCCTTTTAGTTCTTACCTTGCCAGAGACGAAGGGAAAGGTGTTGTGTGATACTATGGAAGAACAGGAAGACTGCTAAGGGTTGTACTTCACGTGGATGCACATGTAGAGCTTATTATGTGCGTGTTATTGTTTCTTCGACTGAATGATACTTAGCTTGTTGCACAAATAATGAGGAAAGTATGAGATGGTGGAAAAGTTTGATTGTATTGATACATAGTGTTGGGTATAAATACATGATACAACAATGTGTATGCTAATAACAAACACCTAAATTAGTTAGAGTAAATCCTATTAACAGTCAGAGCAGTCGATCCTTCGACGCGATCAAAGTTTTCCGCCATCTCCAATGTCTTCCACTTCTTTAAATTTATGAAAGCTTCATGATGAAATTGGTCGTTAATTTTTGCCTACGACCCTCCTTTCTCCCCTAAATTGTTGTTCTTGTGAATACAAAATTTCTCATCCTCGTCTAATTCTATGTCTCCTATTTTCTATGAGCCTCAAATGGTGTTTTGTGACATTGGCTCCTTTTCCTCTCCATTGTTATCTGATCTAATCACCATTGCATCTCCTTCTCCCCTTTCTTCCTACGTAAGCTCATCTTACTATTTCACTCTACTTCAAATATTCCATTCTCCCACAAAATCTAGAATCTGCTGTCTTCGTTTCTTCATCTCACAAATTTTTCATTTTGCCAAATGTTGTCAAAATTTACTCCTTCCTATCTTCACTTATTCTCAAAAAAAAAAAAAAAAAAAAAAAAAAATTGCGACCAAACTCCTCTCTTTCGTCTATCCATTGTCAAAAAAATTTTAATTTTCTCTTATTTCTCTTCACTAATCTGATTTTCTTCTCTGGTCCTCTCTTATATATGATCGTCTATTATCATTCTCAAATCTTTTCCTCGCAATTTTTATTTCGTCTTCTCGTATCTTCTCAAATTTCTCTCTTCTCAAATTCATTTTCATTGTTGTCGATTGTCGTAACGATCATCGACACGTTTAATTTCGCTGCAGCCTTTCATCAAATTGTCGATGTTGTCCAACAACTTGGCCAAATTGTCGTTGTTCTTGTGATCAACGAGCCTACCATTGCTGCGGGATTTGTGTTCCCTCAACTGTTCCCTCATCTATAGTGTCCCTCTTACATTCTCTCATCTTTTCTCCCTCAAATTCAACATCTATTATCATATACAAATTAATTCCCTCTTGACATTTTCAATTCTCTTTTACTATCGGCTCAATTCTTCCTGACATTTCAAGTCATTTCTTTTTCTTTCTCACGTATCAATCTTATTACCTGCCTATTCTCTACATTGCTTTGTGCTCCTGTCCCTCTCCCCTGACGTGGTATTCCGTACCACGGGATTTTCTTGCTCCTACATTATCTCTTGTTAAAGTGCTTGTGTGAGTGTCCCACATTGGAAAAATAAGAGAGAGCTGATGTAAGAATAGAATACGAAACAAGGCTGTAGAGGAAAGAATACTTATCGAATTCAAGACTGTGCCGCGGTAGGAGACCACTGACTTGAAAGCGTTTACGGCCCGACTTCGGTGGTAATCGTCACTGGCTGGAAAAGCTCCCCAAGGTTAACACAGTCACCCTCGACCGCTGCCACTAACGACCAAAGGTTGGAGAAAACACGCAGTATAATTACCCAGGATATTTATCTATGTGTGTGTTTTGCTTTTGTGCATTTTCGAGTGTATCATGAACAAAAAGAGGGCTGGCTTTATAAAAGCTCATAAAAGGAGCGTTATACAGGAGAGAATCAAGGGCCAATTGAAGACCATAATTGTAGAGATTATTGCAGCAATAACAACGAAGATTAAGGCAAATAATGACGGTAATTAAAGGAAAAATAATTACCAGAAATAGAAGATATGCTCCAACGTTCAAATGATAACGTTTACGAAAACGGCTTTGGCTTTTCAGCCATTTCCCAACAATCCCCCACAAAAGGCTGACAAAGACAAAGAATCCTGGGTAAAGGAAAGGAAATACTTAAGCATCAATATCTTGCGATTTGAATTGACACATAGTGAAGTGAGGCAACAACTTACTTTCTAGTGAGTGAATTACTTCTTGAACTCACTAGGTTTGGTTGAGACCCTCAAAGCACATATTTACCTTTATATACGTATAATCTCCGCGATCCATCACAAGCGCGTTAAGCCATGCGCACACCTCGGGTCTCGTGAGAGCTCTAGAAAGACGCCCCGGTCTTTCATAGAAGGCGGCCAAACCTCCACACTCAAATAGTGGTCCATCAAGTGTTTTCACAAAACACCACCACTAAGGGATATGGAACCATTAAGAGCGAACGCTCAACCTCGTATGACATATCCATCAAGTGCGTCTCAACAACACCACCATAAAGGCTATGGATCATATCAAGCACTACTACACGCCATAGGGATGGGAAAATGTAGTGCAAAGTCAAGAATCATACGGCTTCGTTTGACCACAGATGGGTATCCACCATATAACCTCAACTCATGGGCTTAAGCCCCATCCCCCTCGACGACTCAAGGACAACTCTCCTTGTCAACCCCTTGGTAAGGGGATCAGCGAGATTTCTCTCAGATTTCACATAATCCAAAGAGATCACTCCATTTTTCAGGAATTGTTTAATAACCCCGTGCCTAATCCGTATGTGTCTCTTCTTACCATTGTAGTAGTCATTCTTAGTTACACCAATGGCCGCTTGAGAGTCACAATGCAAAGAAACAGGCGCAGTCTGTCTCCCCCACAAAGGCACATCTGCTAATAAGTTCCTCAGCCACTCGGCTTCCTGCCCTGCCAACTCGAGGGCAATAAACTCAGACTCCATGGTGGACGTAGCTATACAAGTCTGTTTAGAAGACTTCCATGAAATAGAACCACCTCCTAGAGTAAACACATATCCGCTAGTAGAACTCATCTCATCATTACCGGATACCCAATTCGCATCATAAAAACCCTCAAGCACAACAGGAAATTTACTGTAATGCAAACAAAGGTCAACGGTTCCTCTAAGGTATCTAAGTAAGCGATGAAGCGCATCCCAATGCTCACTACTAGGATTATGAGTATAACGACTAAGCCTACTCACCGCATAGGCTATGTCAGGCCGAGTACAGTTCATCAGGAACATCAGACTACCAATGATCTTAGCATATTCACTCTGGGAGACACTCTCTCCTAAATTCTTAGCTAGGTGAATACTGGGATCATAGGGGGTACTCACGGGTGAAACATCATAAGAGTTAAATTTCTTAAGCACCTTCTCAACATAATGAGACTGACTCAGAGCTATGCAACCAGAGCTTCTCCTAACTCGAACTCCCAAGATCACATCAGCTTCTCCTAAGTCCTTCATCTCAAATTTGGACGACAAAAATAGTTTGGTATCATTCACAACTTTCAAACTATTCCCAAATATCAACATGTCATCCACATAAAGACATATGATAACACAATCTGACCCTATCACCTTAGAATAGACACAAGAATCAGAGTTGTTGGTTCTAAAACCATCCGAAATAATAGTGCTATCAAATTTCTCATACCACTGTTTAGGTGCTTGCTTTAGACCATACAAGGACTTTCTCAACTTACACACCTTATCCTCCTGGCCAGGAACCACAAAACCCTCAGGTTGGGACATATAAATCTCCTCCTCTAAATCACCATTCAAAAAGGCAGTCTTAACATCCATCTGATGTATAACTAAGTCATGAATAGCAGCTAGAGCGAGTAAGGTCCTAATCGTGGCAATCTTGGTCACAGGGGAATAGGTGTCAAAAAAATCTAGGCCTTGTTTTTGGGTAAAACCTCTAATAACAATCCTGGCCTTAAATCTCTCTATAGTCCCATCAGGTCTCAACTTCTTCTTAAAGATCCATTTACTATCTATGGTCTTAGACCCCTTAGGCAAGTCAGTCAGCTCCCAAGTGGAATTAGAAACAATGGAATCTAGCTCACTCTTAATGGCCTCTTTCCAAAACACAGCATCAACAGACCTCATAGCATCCTCAAATGTTTTCGGGTCTTCTTCTATCATAAAGGCACAAACTAGCTCATCATTAAGCATATCAATACATGCACTTTCAGACAGAAAATTAGTAACCCAATCAGGACCTATAACTTTAGCTATTCTAGGTCTCTTAGTCCTCCTAGGTTCATCTATAGTAGAAGAACTACTAGCATGCTCAACAGAAGAAACAGGCACATTAACAACAGGAGTAATGACATGCTCATCAACAACAGGAGTAATAACATGCTCATCAACAACAGGAGTAATAACATGCTCATCAACAACAGGAGTAATAACATGCTCATTACAAGACGAAGATGCAACATCACTACCCTTTTTCAAGGGAAACACATGCTCAAAGAATTCAGCATCTCTATATTCACATATAGTTCTATCACTTAAAAGTCAAAAATCTATATGTAGCATGAGCATAACCAATAAACACAACATCAAACGTCTTGGGTCCGATGTTTGTCCTCTTATGTTTTGGCAACCCCACTTTGGCTAGACACCCCCACACTCTCAAAAATCTCAAGTTTGGAGGATAACCCTTCCACATCTCATAGGATGTCTTATCTAGTTTTTTATGAGGTACTCGGTTAAGGATATGACAGGCTGAAAGCACGGCTTCCCCCCACATGTGTGTGGCCAACCCCGAACTCAAAAGCATAGCATTCATCATATTTTCAAGGATCTATTTTTCCTCTCAGCTACACCATTCTGTTGGGGAACGTAGGGAGCACTAAGGTCATGGATAATCCCAAATTTAGCACATTGCTCTTCTAAGGAAGAATTCTTGTACTCTCTGCCTCTGTCAGACCTAACCCGTTTAATCCTCTTATCAAGTTGGTTCTCTACCTCAGTTTTATACCTAAGGAAAGCTTCTCCTGCCTCACTTTTGGATTTGAGAAGGTAGACTCTAGTAAACCTCGAATAGTCATCAACAAAAGTAATATACCACAATTTCCCACCTCTACTTCTAGTACTTTGAAAATCGGCTAAATCGGTATGAATCAATTCTAGAAGTTGAGTGTCTCGATGAGCAACAGGTTTACAAGGTTTTCTCGTGAATTTGGCTTCTACACAAACTGGGCACTTAGACGGTTCGGAATCAAGGCTAAGGTTCGGAATCAAGGCTAAGTGTTTGAAACGTTTGATAGATGCAACATTCACATGACCTAATCTACCATGCCATAAATCCAAAGACTCAGCAATATAAGCAGAAGAAGAAACATTCTCATTAATCAACTTTGGAACAACATTCAAAACAAACAAACCCCCACTAAGATATCGCTTCCCCACAAATTTCCCACCCCTAGTCATTACAACCTTGTCAGCCTCAAAAACAATTTTCAAACCAGCTTTGTTTAGCAAGGCACCAGACACTAGGTTGCGACACATCGAGGGGACTTACAACACATTGGAAAGGGATAGGGATTTTCCAGAAGTGAGTTTGAGGGTGACCTTTCCATTTCCAAGAACTCCAGCAGTAGCAACATTGCCCATGTAGACGCATTCTCCTTCAGCAGCGTTCTCAAACTCATGGAACAGCTCGTTGTTGGCGCAGAAATGCCTTGAAGCCCCCGTGTCCAAAATCCAGTCGGTTGAGTTTTCCACCAGATTTGCTTCAACCACCACTGCAGCAATGACTTCATCTGCCTCAGCAAGGTTGGATTGGTTCTGCTTCGGACCTTGGCGTTGGGGACATTGGTAAGCCTTGTGACCAGCCTTTCCACATACATAGCACAGGACCTTCTTCTTCTGAATCTTTCTCGCTGGATTCACGAACTTGGCTCCTTGCTTCTTGTTCTTCTTATTATTCTGGCCTCTCTTGCCTTTGCCCTTGAACCTGTCTCGAATCTGAACAGCACCAGTTTCCACAAGGTTAGCATTCGAGGAATTAAGGGAAAGAGAGTCAAACTTATCCTTGAGGCGATTAGCCTCTTCAGTCTTCATGTAGCTGATGAGATCCTGGAGGGATAAGTCCTTCTTCTTATGTTTGAGTTGGTTACGAAAATCAGCCCAAGACGGTGGAAATTTCTCAAGCAAGACGTTAGCCTGAAAAATCTCGCACATCATCATCTTCTCGTTCATCACATCAGCACACAGATTCTCGTATTCATGAACCTGAACCATAATCGGCTTGTCATCGACCATCTGAAACGCCAGCCACTTCCCTACAACATATTTCTTTTTCCCTGTATCACCAGCCCCATACTTTTTTTCCAGAGCCTCCCAAATATCTTTGGCAGATTTTTGGTTCATATACAAATCAAATAAAGGGTTTGTCATAAGGTTAAGGTGATGAAATCTAATAGTCTTATTGTCCTTATCATATTTTCTGATTTCATTCTCATTAGTTCTAATAAGGGCAGCCGTGGGTGGAGTAGCATCCACATCACCAGTAGGGGTTTCAATAGGTTTTGGAGGTTCTGAGGTGAGGATATAATCAATCTCTAACTGTTCGAAAAACATCAACAACTTTTGGGACCACCGTTTGTAATTAACGCCATCCAAAGGTTCAATTTTTGTAATATCAGGAATGGATTTCGAAGAAACGACAGCCATTGTTACGTAAACTAAACGCTTTCAAATTGTAAGAATAGAATACGAAACAAGGCTGTAGAGGAAAGAATACTTATCGAATTCAAGACTGTGCTGCGGTAGGAGACCACTGACTTGAAAGCGTTTACGGCCCGACTTCGGTGGTAATCGTGACTGGCCGGAAAAGCTCCCCAAGGTTAACACAGTCACCCTCGACCGCTACCACTAACGACCAAAGGTTGGAGAAAACACGCAGTACAATTACTGATGCAGGAATCGATCCATCAAAATGTGAAAATGAATCGGCTTCTACAAAGTAACCAAGTAGCAGAAATGATGTTTAACAAATTAATGAGGAAACCCTTAAGCAAGGGTTTACTTTAGATAATCAAATTGGATTATTGTTTTATCCATATGAAGCAGTTTTTGTTGACTTTTAAGGCAAGGTTATTCTCAGCAAAATACAAATAGAAAGCAGCCCCAAGTAGAGGATTAAAGAAATGAAAAGAAGGTCAAGTTGCTGTCCACATCACTGAGCTTCATGCCAATTTGTACCTGCTATTTGAGACTAAAATCTCACGCCACATATTAGCCAAAATAATCATGCTTGTAGCTGCAACTTGATTATTAAAGTGAAGGAAAGTTGCAGCATGAAGAAGCAATTTCAGCCCCTAAGAAGACGTCAAACGCAGCACTCTGATGCATATAGATTTAGTATAATTAGCTAGTATTTTCCTTTATATCTCTTTAGCAACTTGCTGCATTATTGCTATATTATTGTAGTATTATTGTTCTATTATTTTTAGCCTAGTTTTAGTTTGAGTTAGCTCTATATATAGAGCCTCTTTAGCATTGTAAAAAAACAGATTATGTGATATGAAAAAACCCTTTGAGTGGATTCTCAAAAACACTTTGGTTTCAGTAAGCTTTGTTTGGGAAAACAGAGTTAGGTGTTCCAACTTAGCTTGTGTGTGAGTGGTGTCTCTGTATCTCTCATTCAATCTAAGAAGCCTCCCTAGATTGTGAGCTTGAGTGGTGTTTCTGTATCTTTAGCTAACCATCTACCTATCCTTTATTTTCTGTACCAATAAAACACAAAAATAATAAAAACAAAAGTCTTATTTGCTCAGAAATTCTATCATGGCTCACATTAGGATTCGTATATCCCTAAGGGTGATCTTTTCTGCATCAATTACCCAGGAGATTTATCAATGTGTGTGTCTTTCTTTTGTGCATTTTCGAGTGTATCATGAACAAAAAGAGGGCTGGCTTTATAAAAGCTAAAAAAAGGAGCGTTATACAAGAGAGAATCAAGGGCCAATTGAAGACCATAATCGTAGAGATTATTGCAGCAATAACAACGAAGATTAAGGCAAATAATGACGGTAATTAAAGGAAAAATAATTACCAGAAATAGAAGATATGCTCCAACGTTCAAATGATAACGTTTACGAAAACGGCTTTGCCTTTTAAGCCATTTCCCAACAGTTGATATATTTATAAACCAAAGAGTTACTCCACATATTGCTAATTGATTTTAGAATGGAACCTCATTGGGTGCATGAAGCGGATTCTCTCTCCTCCTACGGGTGTGGCCCAGGCTCGATCGTGGTTCAACATGGTATCAGAGCCCATGGTTGAAGACCTATGAGTCTGTGACTCAAGAAGATGAGCTGAGTCCATTGCAGATAGATCAAGTTTACGCAACCGAAGCGAGGTAGGACAACCCTAGTTTGCGATATTATCGAAGAGAGCTAGAAGAACCCCGGTGAGCCTGTAAAGATTCAATCTGCGCAGACGAGCAAGATATGTGGAACTGAAGAGAGCTAAAAAGAGCCCCGGTTAGCCCTAAGCCTAGTCAACTAGTAAAAAGGGGAACTCGCACATGAGAGGGAGTGTTAAAGTGAGCTCCACCTGTGAGTGTCCCGCATTGGAAAAATAGGAGAGAGCTGATATGTTTATACTCCAAGTAGTTACTCCACCTATTGCCAATTGGTTTTAGGATGGAACCTCCTTGGGTTTATGAATCGGATTCTCTCTCCTACAGGTGTGGCCTAGGCCCGATCGTGGTTCAAATTATTCTGGAATTGATCACTCGTCTATCCTCTCCTTTCTCCTCTGATCTTGCTCTCCTCCTTGACGTGGTCTTGTATACCACAGTCGTATACCTATTTCCCTCTCTGCTCCTAAATATGTTCCTACTCTTCTCATCTTTAATTACTCCCTCCATTTTTTAGGATGTTGGCATTTCCCTTTTTCGGCATTTCTTTGCGTTTATATTTCGGGAAAGTTTTAGGGACTTAAACTTCCCATTTTACCCTTGCTTATTCTACTAACCTACAATTAGTTTGGGCCAATTAATCTAATGAATCCAATTATAATCCAACTTAACTACCCATAATTAAATCTACAACTACCTCAACCCAACCCAAAATTATTACTACCCAGATTCTACCCAACCCAACCCAAAATTTCTATCCACATTCATCCTCCTTCCTCCCCGATATTTTTCTCTCTCCTCAAGAACAGCTTCTTCTTCTTCTTCCCTTATCTCTTCCTCTCTCCTGATCTTGCTCCAAACCCTAGCATTCTCTCTTCAAAGCTCAGATCTCACCCTCTTTCTCCTCTGCGCCATGTCTTCTTCCTCTCCTCAAGAACAACTTCTTCTTCCTCTCTCCTCAAGTTCTATGTCGACAAAACCATGGCCCCCACTGTCCCGGATTCGTGCTCGGAAGGCGATGAGGCGAAGCCACTTCGAAAAAAAGCGAGGGGGAGGAAAAAAAGCCACATCGATCGTGGTTTTCGTGCCATTTTTTATGCAGCGTAGATGTATTTGTATTTATTTGTATAGATTAATATTGTATTAATTAAATTAGATTTTTTTTTGGAACTAATTAATCTCCATAAGTTGCTGTGAAATCAGGAGCATTTAATGAGGTCTGTTGGCCTTCTTAAATAGCGAAATCTGTAATGGAGGGAAAACCTCCAATTTTTGAACATTTTGGCACATTGTTTTGGAGGGAAAAAATGAAATTTTGGGTTGTTTTTGTGTTTAGCGCACAAATTTGTGAAAGTGGAACAATTTCTCTCTCCTGATTAGCTTATACTCTCTATCTCCTCTAATCAGTTCTCTCTCTCCTCTAATCAGCCCCCCAAGTGGGTCTAATACACTTTCTCTCCTTCCTCCTAGGTTGTTGTGCCCAAATGGGATGCCAACATTCTAAAGAAATGGAGGGAGTATTTCTTCAAGTTGATCTTGTGACACGCGGAAATATTGTCCTCTCTCGGTTTCAGATTGGTCTTATGACATCGGAATGTCCTCTACGGCTGCTTCTCCTCGCCAGCGAACTCTACATTACCTTTCAAGATTGGACTTACCCCCAGGTTGTCCATCTTGCGGGGGTGTATTAGGATTATATTAGATATATTGTAATCAATGTAATTTAGTATAGCATATATTTTGTTATATTGTTACTCTAATTGTAGGATTTTATCTACACTAATTTAGGCTAACAATTATGATGTTCATACTATCTTGTACTTGTATATAAATCGATTCACATCAATACAATTAGTCAAGCTTTCACAATTATATTTCTCTCTTTCTTCTCCTCTCTAATTCTCTACACCGACTCTAAGTTCTCAGTCTGGCTGCCAACCCCTGAAAATACGCGTATTTGGCTCTCGTCATACAAAAATGTATTAATTGTGTTTGACTATTTAAGTGTCCTCATGATCACATTTTCTGATCATCCTTTGCTCTATAAGTCTATATACCCCTGTATAAACTGTTATATGTTGTTCTTTATCCTTACATCCTTTAGGCAGTTTTTACAGCAGTGCAGAAGATATCTTTCAGGCTTTGTAATTGTTAGAATAATCTCCAAGCCTAAGTATATTATAGTAGTATAAGGAAATATGGCAAATATAGCATAGACGGGTGAAGGAAAAACCGAGCAGGAGCATGAAGTTCAAGGTGGACCGCGGGCTCGAGTCGGCGTATTGTACGCGTTTTCTTTACTCTAATCCGTCTTTTGGCTATTTTATAATCATAAATACAAGGCAAGTCCCTGCCCCTAAAGCACACAATTATCATCTCATAATCTCTCATAAAGTCCCAAGGGTTGGTTCGTGTGGTTTGAGCATAGAAGAGGCGTTCACGATTGGTTATATCAACCGGGGTTTTTCAGTGCAAAAAAGGTTCGGTTTTGTGTAACCTGGAGGGCGACCGTCATTGAGGGGCTTGCACCGTGGTTCGGCGGAATTGTCTTTAAGTACACAGATACTTTGTGATCCCGCCACAACAATTCCTTTGAGCTAAGTTTGGTTGATTCACTCTTTATTTCCAACAATCTTAAAATGAATTTGTTTGTTTAATATTGTGTTGATTAATTGTTGGGGCCAAAAATATACATGGGCACAAAAGCACCAAAGCTCATGCGTGTATGAAAGACTGAAAGCCCAAAAATATACTTAATGAGGGACAAACTGGTCTTATGAAGGAAGATAATTCTCAACCCTTGATGAGGGGTTGCCTCCTCTCCAAGGGAGGGATATTGGCCTTACACTTGGCAGGGGGGCCCCTTATTACATCAAAACCCCACTTGGAGGAATATTATAAATACCCCATCTTTTTCAGAAGGAGGACAGTCATTCACTCTTACAACACCATTTTTCCAAGAAAAGTATTATTACATATTATTCACAAAAACAGTAAAACCTCTCTAAACCTTCTCTATCTCTTTGTAATACTCTTAGCACCTTATTAATTAGGAGTGTCTACCCCTGACTTGAGCGTCGAAGGGTCCTCACCCGGGTAAAAACCCCCGTGTCCTGGGCTTTCTTTTCCTTGTGCAAGTCCCCAGAAGCTGTGCAACCCGGATCCACGCGAAGTTTATCTTCCCAACAGCACCTAGGGAAAATATTCCCAAACAAGTGGCGCCGTCTGTGGGGAAGACATCAACTTTTCTAGTGGACTCCGGTGAAGCAAAACGATGGCGACCACACGAAAACCAACGGAAAGCAAAACAAAAACCACCGAAAAGGAGAAGGTTATACCCGCGTGTGAGGTACCGTACCGGCCGGGTGGCCCGATTCGCCCTCCATAAATGAATTGCTATTAACCAGGAGTCGCCAGCGAGGTTTTCTTTTTTAGGACCCCACGAACCTAGAATGGGTTTGTGTAAGGTTACGGGTTAAGGTGTTAGGCACCCAAACCGCCCGTTGTGGTCGACGGTCTCTACTAATTGATCCATAGTAATTAAAAAGTAATTAATCGACGACGGATACACATAACACGTCACATGCAAGGCGAAAGAAAATCATGCGAAAAGAAATAAAAATCATGCTTATACGAACAACACTCATATGTAAAGAAGTCATCATGGTCACACCATAAGCATATGACAAACTCACAGAAAAAGCAACCTAACAACACGCTATATATTGATCAAACATGCTTAATAAATAAAGTATTGTAAGCGAAATACATGCTACGTAAGTGTACAGAAATCATGCGAAACCAAACATGCGTACTACTTAATAAACGAAATCATTTTACGAGAAGATCATTTGAGAGAAAAAGTTTGTTTGTTTGTTAAGGGCCCTCAGGACTTACTTGCGATTTTTCGCGGATCTCGATCTTGTATGCCAAGGAGCCCAACCTCTAACGAGAGTCGTTTCCTCCACTTGACCCAACGATCGAGCTTTGACCTTCGAAGTGGTGATCGCGCTATGGTGGACGATTCTTCGAACTGGTTGCGGTGTATGCGTATATGGTTGTAGTATGTATATATACCCTTGTTTTCAAAGGCCGAGAGAAAAGATAAGTATACAGAGAGATGAGTTTTGTGGCTAGTTTTGCCGTAGGGGATTTTCTCCTTGTGTATGTAAAAAATGAGGGCTTTTATATAGGAAACTAATTAGGCTAGGTTACCCTAGGTTTAGCCTCCAAGAAAGATAGGATAATGTAGGTGTGGAAATGGTGAAGGATAATATCAAATGGAAAGGATAATTGTATGAAGATAATAGGAAGATAATGGTTATGAAAATGATAAGAAAATGAATAAGGGCATGAAAATGGGAAATATAAGATTTAATCTGGATAAACCGAAGGTGTGAAATGATAATACGTGTAACAAACTTTGAAAACTGCCGTGAAGAAAGAAAACTTGTACGGATGCCAGTTTGTTGAGTGGCATCCATTTCCTTGGGCCAAGCATATACGCATAAACCACCCAACATGCAGTTGGGCCTGAAAGCTATGAACGTCACACTCTAGCTAGGCTATGAGATACGATCCATCAACCTTCTTAATCCACCATAACACTCGGGTCCAGTAGTTTAAAATCAAATGACCATTTGGGCCTTGACACGGGTATGAATCTCAATGGCATACAAAATCGATTATCGCGTTAAGTCCGTTTTCATCATCGGGCGCTATAAGGGAAGCCCCCAAGTAGAGTGTCTACACCGCGTCTACCCACACCACCGCTGTAGGCACGGAGGAGACCATAGCCGAGATGGTGACAGCGAAGAAGGGAGGCACGACAGCCAAGCCCAAGGAGAAGGCGGGAACGTCCGTACTTCCCAATATTTCGGCGACCGAGCCTCCAATTAACCATGGTACTATATATCAAAGCAACCAATTTTGAAATTGACCCTGAACTTATACTCCTAATTCAACAAGATGCTTTTGGGGGTGCATTTCAAGAATGTCCATATAACCACCTCTCAACTTTTGGCCTATATTGCAATACTTTCAAGTTATCTTATTCATTTTCTCACTTAAACGACACAATTGAACTTATCTTATTCCCTTTCTCACTTAAAGACAAAACCAAGAAGTGGTTACACTCTCATCCTCCAAACACCTTCCACAAATTTCACGACCTATCAAAAGCATTTTTAGATAATTTTTCCCTCCTTAAAAAACCATTGATATACGAAACGCTCTCCTCCAATTTTCACAAGAAGACCATGAGAGTTTTGCTAACGCATGGGAACCCTTCAAGGACCTCCAAAGGTCTTCCCCCCATCACGGTCTCTCCAAGTGGTTGTTGTTTAACCAATTTTATCAAGGGATTCAAGCAAAATATGTTAATTTGGTTAATGCAAGTGTCGGAGGCTCATTTGCGGAGTTGGAGGTAGAAGAATGTGAGATGTTGTTGGAGAGAATTGCTAGAACGGACTCACATTATTCAATTTCACTCGATATAATAGGAGATAATGGTGAGCATGGGGTTACTTTTTCTTCGATCCAATGACCTACTTTTAAGGAGATGATCAACTCACTAAAAGAATACCTCTAAGGAAGGTGACTACCTCACTAATCCCCTTGAAGATGATGATGATGATGATGATGAGCTAGTGGATGAGGAATTGAAAGTAGTGAAGGTAGTAGAGAGAGGACTAAAGTTGATGAGGAAATTGATGATGGGACAATTGAGGAGCCCAAAGAGGCACCCAAGGAAAATGGCCAAGACGAACCTCTCAATGTGTATAAGTCTAAAGACACTTTGCAAATTAATCCTTTATATGACTTCGATACTTATGATGGTGACGGTGATGAAGAGAAAGTAGCTAGGAAAGGAGAGTGAGGAATTTGATGCAAATGTGACATTGGTGGTTGATGACGACTTTGATATGGCGAGTAATGGTGAGCCCAAGAGACATTCCACGTCAATCCTCTATATGAACTTGACTGCTCGATTTACGAAAACCCACTTTTTGATACTTCTATTGATGAATAGTCATCACTTGATGACACATTGGAAATGTCGCTAAATGAAGGCGGAGATCAAGTTTCAATAGGATTGAATGATGGAGTATTGAGTAATGAAGAATATCTTAAGGTCGTCATATCTTATCCTAAGGAGGAAATCTCCCTTGTGGAAAGGTTTGGTGAAAAAGGATTGAGCAAGTGTTGCATTGGTCTTAATGGTGAAGGTTTCTCCATACCTCACCAAGAACCCAAGCTAGCCTATGAATATCATGATGTCTCGATTGAGTGTAGACCATTCTATGAATGACACAAGTCTTGCTACACTCTTTTTGCTCAATTTTTCTTGAAAATTATGTCATATGCATCTCCATGGGTGCTATCAAATGATTTATCTTCCTCCTTTGACAAGTTGTTACGTGCATTGATGGGTATGTTAATGATGGGGTTGACATGACTTAAGTCACGTTTAGCCACCTCTGACCACCACAAACCATGAGAAGAACGTAAGATGGCGCATCTACCTTGAAAAATCATAGGTAATACACTTTACTCACTCCCTTTTATTTAAACATTGAGAACAATGTCCGATTCAAGTGTGGGGGAGATTTGGGTTTGGTGTTTCTTGTTGCTCTAGCCTAGATTTGTGATAGCTCGTAGTTGTGGGATATGATGGTATGTTAGACTTAGATCTTGTTTGATGATTTGAGTATGTCTATGTGGTGGTATAAAATTGTATGAATTTTGATTATTTGTTTTTTCTCCTTAGTTGACTATTTGCATATTTAGATGGTTGTTGTTTATGCTCCTTTGAATCCAAATCCCTAATATCCAAATTTTGATGCACTTATGTATATTTACTTACTTGCTTTGTTTTCTTTGTTTCTTGTTTTATCTCTTTTCTTATTTTTCAAAAAATTCAAAAAAAAATTCAAATGTATATAATTTTTGCTTTCCCCCTAACAATTTAGAAGTCTTTCTAGTTTTCAACTTTTTAGGAAATCATGCCATTTAGACAATCTTTCTTGCACCATTTCATTATGAATAAGTGTTTTCTTTACCTAAGATTTTGACTTTGAGGCTACTATTCAGATAAATTTGCTTTTGCCAATTTTGTGAGTTGAATGCTTAGTGTGACTACTCTCCCAAGGTGTCATTATTGTGCTAAGACAAAGTTTTTCCACAAACACCTTAGAAGGAGGCCGGTGTGACTGTCCCCTACCTTGACACACTTCTGCCACCAATGAAGCTTTAATAAGCCGATTTGAAAATAAATCTCCCCTTTCATTACAAAACTTCAAGAAAAATCGGCAAAACTCAATGAGGGTGGAGCCACCAAAACCTTGCTACAATTAAGAAAATCAGCAAGACTCGTATGAGTGGAGCCACCAAAAATATACCCCCATCCCTCAATAAAGCCGGTATGACCTGGTCGGGGTCGAACCAACACTTTCGATTCTCGAATATCCAAATTAAAAAAAATAAAAAAAAAAAAGAAAGAAAAGGAAAAAAAAATATGTTTTAGTGTTATCTAGTTTTGAAATGGGGACACTTTAGCCTCACAAAAAAAAACGTTTGTTGAATAAACCACAAATTCTATACATATTCTCAACGTCTTTCTTCACAAAATTTTAGTTGTCAAGCACCATTTTGGACGATCCTTAGCACCTACACTTGTAGGAGTCGGGATTTGGGGTTCACGAGACTAAACGCACACTTGAGGACTTTCTCACCTCCCTCCATGCTTCTTTGTCAACGTGTTAGGAGGGGTAACCCTTGTGAGCAATGTTTTAGTGGATTTGGTAGATTGTCTAATGTATATGGTTACCTCTTTAGTTGAATTTTAGGATCATTTCTTTTCAGTTAAAGGAAAAAGCGAAACCTCCTAGACTCCCATTTGGGCTAGGACAGTAATCACTTTTGAGGGAATTGAAGTGCCTTTTTTGTTCGAAATCAATCTACTTTTAGTGTATGTGCTTGAATGATATGATTGGATTCCAAATTTTCTCGCAAGACCCTCCTTGCCTCCCAAGGGGTGCCAATCCTCACGGATACCCCGGAGTGGGAGTTGAAGGGGCGCGGAGCACACTAAAGACTCAATCGGCTATTATAATAATAAAATGGTTATTTGGCTAGCTTTGTGTATTCATGCTTGTTTATTGTAATAAAAATGGTGCGTATCTAGTTGTGTCTTGATTTTGTGCTCGTTCTCCCTTTTCGTATTGTGATTTGATTTGACTTACTCGGGGACGACTAAGAGTTTAGTGTAGGGGAGTTTGATATATGATTAATTTGTCCCCTTTTTCATGTGATTCTTGTCCTCCCGTGTCCTACTTTTGATGATTGTATAGTTGTTTTCCCGTTTTTTTCATATATGTGTTTGTCTTGGCTTAATTCAATGTCATTTTGCAAATTCTAGTGCATTTCCTATTTTGTACAAGAATCGGGTTCTGCGGTGTGCATTGGGCTTTTGTAGGGACACCTACGGATCATGTTGGGGCGGAACCCAAGGCATTGGAGAGTCAAAGAGCGGAGATGGAGCTTAGAGTGGGACCCTAGGCACGGGAATCGAGAGTACGAGACGATAATATAAGCTTGGAAGCAAAGAGAGGGCAAACACATGATTTGAAGACTCTTCACGCAAAGGGGTAACTTCAAACAGTCATATCTCAAGTTGTAGAGTAGATATTGGGATGATTCAAGTTGGAGATGAAAGTTCATCCTGTTAGCTTTCTAATGATATATTATTATAAGCTCAATTTGACCAAGAAACAAGTGAAATATGGCCTTCCAAAGTCAGATGTGCGCGTCAGTTTTTGACCGCTCGGCCATACGCTGGCCGAGCGTATAAAGACCAGTGAGCAGTTCGTCGAGCGCATAAACGCTCGGCCGAGCGTATGAGTCCGCTCGGCGAGAGCAAATATCCGCTTACTGAGCGCCTCGCCGAGCGGATGGTTCGGATTGCTTTTTGACTCGTTTTTCGTCCTTTCCTTTTGAACACTGTAAATACCCACCTAACCTAGTTGGGTGGGGGGAACTTTTTCATCTTTTCATTTTCTTAGATATTTTTTAGATTAATTCAAAAGGGGATCCAAAAACTCTCTCTCCTAGTTGAGCTTTGGTTTCTCCACCTTTGTAATTCCTACATCTTTTCATCCTTCATTTTATTCAAGATTCTCACAACAATTGTCAAATTCTATTATTAATATAATTCAAGTCTTTATTCATCCATCCCCTCTTTATGTCCTTTGTTTGGGTAACAAATTTTCTCCCTTTTGTTTATTGTCATTTATCTTGTTTTAGTTATTGTTAATTCGTGTTTGTTAGTTGATTAATTATTTTAGTCTTCCAAATTTGAATCATTACCAATTTGCCATGTTTAGTATCATATTTAGGACTCTAATAATTAAAATTAGTGTTGATTTAATGATGTGTGAGTAGTTTTATTGTTAGGGGGTGTGAGAAATGTGAGAAATGTGGTGTCTTTATGTGGGGAGTTAACTTATTGTAATGTTTATCATATGATCGATTTGTGCCCAATTGCTACCCTTATGATTTTAATTGCACGATTGCCTAGGATGTACACTTGGGTAGTTGTATCTTTCACTACTTAGGGCAACATAAGAGATGTGAGGCCCAATTAAGCATAAGTAGGTAGGATTGATTGGTTAATTGCATGAGAATGATTTAATCGATTAATTGGGAATTAGATTAAGTACTTGAGAGGGTTTTAACCATTTGTTGTCCCTCATTTGGCATGAATCAATTTCATTGAGTGTTGTTGTTAATTCCCCTAATTAAAGAAGTCATCTATGTTGCATGAACCCCATTTATACTCTCTAATTCCCTAATTAACGGTTTTAAATTCAAAACTTCCAACTTTATTTGCTCAATAGCCAATTAGTCGTAGTAATAAGATATATTCTCTCATATTAATTGGATTAGACTAAAATTGGAGCTAAAATTAATAGACAATCACCCCCGTCCTCGTGGATTCGACCCTAAGCTATGATATGATGATTGGACTCGCTTGAACCTAGATTTAGGTGTGTCATCAGGTCGTCATGAGCCCTCTTCAAAGACAGAATCTCAGCATCAGTCTGGACCCTTGATTCTTTGTAAATCTGCTCAAACTCGATTTGCTTCTTGACCCCATCACGAACAATAAGGTCCTTGTCATCCTGTTCCTTACTCTTGTCGGTTAGGGCCTTCGTCATAGCATCCAGCTGGGTCCTGAAGGTGTCCACCTGATCCTTCCAAGTCCAGATTGGCTTGCACCACGGCGTCCAGCTCCCCTTGGGCTTGGTGAAACCTAGTCTGCATTTCATCGAATTTACGAGCCCTTTCCTCCAGCCTCTTGGCTATAGATTCCATTTCATTCTTGCATCGCTGCAACTTTTCAGACCCCTTCTGAGCAGCCTCCAAGTCAGAACGAGCCAGATCACCCAGGTCAAAGGCCCCTTGGGACAGATGATCAGCAGGACCCGAGGAGGAGAAAGTCAAGTATCATGCCGCGTTCAACTGCGGAACACGAGGAAAAGACGGTGTTTAAGAAAAAGGGCCAAAGACAGAAATCTAGAAGAGTGATAGATAGAAGAGAATACCTCAGCAAATTTGGTTAGAGCTAAAGGGACCGCGAAGCCCTGCATGGCTCTCATGTCATCCCTCTACAGATGCTCAGCAAAGGGGTGAAGAAGTCGAAAAGCCAAGGCCATCTTTTCAGTACCTTCTGAGTGCATAACTTAGTTAGGGTCCACCAAAGGATCTATGTTGACACCTATCAAATCCGACATGAAAACAGGTTAAAGTGAGCATCAAACCCGAGGAATAAAGCCCTAGCCTCCTCATCATGATGAGATGGGCCACCCTGATCCCCAATCCTACCTAGAGGACCTTCTGGAGTTACTTGGGTCCTAGTTATGAGCTAGTTGAGGACTAAACAGCTACCTTCTAAAGCAGGGGGACACTTCGCCTGCTTCTGTTTGTTATGATAAGGCTTAGGAGGAGAAGTCAGCCCCGTAGCAGCGACATCTCTCTTTCTGTTGAGGCTCTCAATACCATCATTTTCGGTACGGTTCTTAGGGAACTCCTGAAAAAAGGTCAGACAAAAATGAGAAGCATTAGCCAAGGCGGTAAAAATCGAATACTTGAAAAGGAATAAACGAAAAGCGTGAAGGGAATACTAAAGTACCAGGCTGGGCCCGCCTACTCCCATTTTTTGTGAAAACTCTTCGAAAGTGGCTTGATCATTTAAGTTCAAACGCCCTTCTAGTAGGGCCCTTTCGTGTTCCGGGGGGGGGGTGCTGATGTATTGGTGGGTAAGGTCCTCGGAAGCCCCGATGGTTTGCTAAAATTCAGCCTCGTTCAGCATTTTGAGCTCATCCGAGACTCGAGGCGATAACCTTGATAACCTTGAGGGCCGCGAGTGGAAAAACATCTTCACGTATCTCCATATAAACATCACTCCTTATATATACAAGTGATGTTTAATATTGACTTTAGACATCAGTTCGTATATAAGATGATATGTAATGTTATCTTTAGACATCGGTTCTTGTTCAAGTGATGTTTAACACTAAGTTTAAACATCGGTTGTTGTACAAGTGATGATTAATATTGACATTAAATATCAGTTTTTATACAAGTGATGTTTAAGATGCTAAGTTTAAGCACCATTTTTATTATTAAATAGATGTTTAACACTAACGTTATTTAAAACCGATTTTATACAATCGATGCTTAAGAGCTAACATTAAAAAAAAAACAATTAAAGAGTTGAACATAGTTACACCGGCCTTATAATTAAGTTGTGCAGTTACCCTGAAACCCCATAGAAATTACTTTTGCTTTTCCCGTGCGTATTTCTCATTGTTTCATCACTTAGCCCAGATATCCATAACTTCCTTCTCCATCTCAAAAAATAAATCCCGCATTACAATTTTAAGTTCATCCCCAACTTCTTTTTTTTTTTTTTTTTTTTTTTTTTTTTTTTTTTGTGGAAAGAGTTAGCTATAGTTTTATTCATCCACAAAGGGGAGAAAACTATTACAAGATTCTTTCCAAGGATGGCAGAGTGCCACCCTAGAGAAAACCACTAGATCATGTACTCGGGATTACACTGCTAAACCTAGTTATTGCTCGAACACTTACATGAAATTTAATTGATAATGCAATACTTTCATTTTCTCTGGCTAAGTCTCTGAAGATCCTAGCATTCCTTTCTTTCCATAGCTCATAAATGGTTTGAGTAAGAGCACACCTTAGCACATGTTGTTTGCCTTGTTTTCCTCTGACCCTGTGCTTGAACCAGTTTAGTTCATGGGGCAGGCTCCAATTCCTCTTGCTGTATCCGAGCCATGCTAGCACTGAATTCCAAACAGCATTTGATACATTGCAGTTGAAGAAAAGGTGACTGGCAGATTCATTTTCCTTCTTGCAGAGAATGCATCTATTGGGGATGTATAATCCTCTACTCTGCAGGTTATCAATTGTGGGGAGAGCATTGAAAATTGCCAAGATGGTACTGATAATGCTCTTGGGAACACAGCATGTATCCCACACTGTTTTGTACCACTTTGCCTGGCTCCTCTTCTCTCTATAGAAGTCATAGATTTCTGAACTTTTCTTGCTTGAGATCCCCCATCCCTCTATATTCCTAATGGCAGAGCTCTTATCTCCTGATAGTTTAACAATTTCATCTCTAAGGCAAATCATTGTTTTCCAGGAGCTTGAACAGTCTGCTGCAACATTGACATCCCAGAAGTTGTGACCCTTTAGGTAATAAGCCCTCACCCACCTGCACCAAATGCTCTCCTGATTCAGATGAACTTTTATGATCCATTTAGTATAAAGGGTTTTGTTCCAACTTAGTACTTCCTTAATGCCTAGACCCCCTTCTCTCTTAGGGGTGCAAAGCTGAGATCATTTTATGAAGGTGATTTTCCCATGCTCTTCATCAATACCCCAAAAGAATTCCCTGCAAAGCTGCTTGATCTTTTGTAAAATGCCCTTTGGGAGAAGTAGGACTGATCCCCAGAAAGTTTGCAGCCCTAGAATGACAGAGTTTATCAGTTGAGTTTTCCCAGCATAAGATATGTGATTACTTGCCCAATTTTGCAGTTTTGATCTGATTTTGTCAAGAAGAGGGTTGTACATTCCTGAGGTGAGTCTTGATGAGTGGAGAGGAACACCTAGGTATTTGAAAGGGAATGAACCAATCTTGTAACTAGTTTTCTCAGTGATTGCCTTGATTTTGCTTGCTGGAACACCTCCCAGATAGATATTAGTTTTCATGGGTTAGCAGCCAAACCAGATTGCCCTTCAAATAAGCTGAGAGTATTAGCCACAGACAATACTGATTTCAAGTCTCCCCTGGTGAATATGAGCAAGTCATCAGCAAATAACAGGTGATTAATGCTGATTTTATTACATTTTGGGTGTTGGGAGTAACCCTCAGTGTGAATCAACTTCCTCAATCTCCTGGATAAGCCCTCCATGTAGATTACAAACAAGTATGGAGACAGGGGGTCCCCCTGTCTAAGACCCTTCTTAGCTGCAAAGTAGCCTTCTTGCCTTCCATTAATATTCATAGAAAAGTGAGCTGATTTCAGGCATTCCATTATCCACCCAATGAACTTATTTGGAAATCCGAGAGTAGCCATAAAGTTCTCCAAGAAATCCCATGAAACTGAATCAAAAGCCTTCCTGATATCGACTTTTATTGTATCTCTAAGAGAGATTCTTTTCCTTTCATATTTCCTTACCAGCTCCTGAGAGAGAAGAATATTATCAAAGATATTCCTACCTTTGATGAAAGCTGATTGCTCAGGCCCTATAATCTTCTCCAATACATTTTGTAGCCTTCCGACCAACATTTTGCTGATGATTTTGTATATTGTATTGCAGCATGAGATGGGCCTGAATTCAACTACAGTGCTTGGGATAGGCACTTTAGGGATCAGTGTGATTAGGGTGGTGCTCACCTGTCTTAGCATCTTTCCTGACTTGAAAAATCCTGGACAACTTCACATAGGTCTTGACCCACAACAGACCATGATTTCTTGTAGAATGTAGAAGTGTATCCATCCGGCCCTGGGCTCTTTAGCTCATCAATAGATTGCAATGCCATTTTCACATCCTCAGCAGTGAAAGCCTTGGTCATGTATTCTTTATTTATTTCATTGATAGAATTGCCCTCAAAAAGATCTGGGATAAACTTATCTGTGGCTTGAGAAGTGCCAAGGAGGGTTATATAGTAAGTTAAGAAAGCATCTTTGACATCCTCAGGAGTAGAGTACTCTGTCCCTTGCAGGTCAGTGATTCTGCCAATGAATGCTTGAGCTTTCCTTTCTTTAACCTTAGCATGAAAGTAGCTGGTCCCTGCATCCCCCATCTTTATGTCTCTGATCTTAGCTCTCTGGTAATAGAAGCTGAGCTCAGCATTTTCCATTTTTTCCAGGGTTGCGTCCATTTCCTTCATCTCACTTAGACAATTTACGTCCCTTCGATTTTCCTGAAGTTTTTCCTGGAGTTGGTGCAAACGCTGTCTACATAATCTCACCCTTTTAGAGATGCTAGAGTATTGAGATTTGTGTAGCATTTTCAATGCTTTCCTTACTCTATTCTGTTTTGAGATTAGCTTGAACATTTTTGTCCCATTGCTATTAGCCTGCCATGCTTCCTCCACCAGTGAGGTATATTTTGAATCTTCTGTCCAACACTTAAGAAATTTGAAAGGTCTGATACCCCGGATGCTGGTCAGCTTTATTTCTATATGTATTGGTGAGTGGTCGAACAGCCCAGGCTGCAGAAAACTGACTGAAGTTGTGATTCCAGAGAGTAACCACCAATTGTTTACTAGAACTCTATCTAGCTTTGCCCATACAGCATTCTCCCCTTCTTGGAGGTTGTGCCACGTGAATTGACAACCTGTGCCAGGTAGATCAGTTAGCCCTGATGCATTTACACAATTCCTAAATTCTTCCATGTCCTTCACCTTCAGAGGCCCTTTACTTATTTTCTCCTTGCTTTCAAGGATAGCATTAAAGTCACCCATCAGAATCCAGGGTATATTTGAGTTTAATGCTTCTCTTGTGATAAAATCCCATAAATCCCTCATTTCCTCTCCTTTATTCAATCCATAGATAATAGTGACCTTGCAAGAGAAGTGCGAGATCATACAAGTAGTGTGGCAGTGTATGAATTGAGGGTCTATTTTGATAATCTGCACTTTGATTTTCCTATCATCCCATAGGAGCCAAATCCGACCATTATAGTGGCTTTTATAATTGTGGTATGAGGCATATTTCTTGAACTTCCTCTTTAAGATGGTTGCACCTTTATTTTCTTTTACTCTGGTCTCCAGTAGCCCAAGAAAGTCTATATAATTACTTTGCATGTAGTTTAGGACTTCTTGCTGCTTGTGGGGCTTGTTGCAGCTCCTAATGTTCTAAGAAGAGATGATCATATGGACCCCCTCCAGGGTCAGCGTCACAATCGATTTCCACTTGCTCCATCATATTTATTTTTGCCTCTTTTGAGATGGGGTTCAGGTCAGGTTCTACCCCCTGCAGAACTTGGTATTTGTTTTCTGCAAAAGCCAGCTTCTTGGCTATGGAGTGCCTTGACTTTTTGCTGATAACTTGGGTAAATCCTTCTTTATCTAGCTGTTCCTTTTGTTTGATCTTTAGTGATGCTACCTGTGCGATGTCAGGTTCTGGGGTTTGTATTGGCCTTTCTAGTTCTTTTTCAGGCTGCTCTTGATCCTCATCCTGCACTACAGGCTTCTTTTTTGGGACATAAATAGATTTTGTTTTCCTCATTGGCTCAGTCTCCTTTTTGTTTTGTTTGCATCTTCCACTGGTGTGACCCAATTTTTTGCAGCTGTCGCAAAAATAAGGCACCCATTCATATTTGACAGTCTGGGTACTCTCTCCATACGGAGTGTGGATTGTGACTGAGCTCAGCAGCTGTTTTAAGATGTCGATTTCCACCAAGACTCTTGCAAACGATAGCTTCTCCTTTGTGGTTGTTCGAACATCCGCAAATAGTGGTTTGCCTAGCTAGCTTGCTACCTTGGTTAAGGCTTTTGGGGTCCAGAAGTGTGGGTCTAAATCCGGGAATAGCACCCAAACTGGAACAACAGATGTTTCCTCCATTTCCTGGCTGAAAGTTGGTGACCAGGTCTTTAGGATGATAGCACAATCACCATAGTACCATGGTCCTTCTCTAAGAACATGTTCCATATCAGCTCTGCTCTCAAACTTAAAGAAGAACCATCCCTTTTTGAAGTACCTAATGGATGGAGTTTTGACAAAATTCTAATGTTTTGCAGCAAATTCATCCAAATTTCTGACATTTGGTTTTGCCCAATTACATGTCCAGCAAGAGTATTCTCCCAAGTTTTGAGTTCCTGTTCAAAATCCTCCATCTCAATTTGAATTCCATCACTAGGAGGGATGTATTCAAGTTTCATACCAGAGATTTTAAACAAATTCGCAGCATTTCCTGGGCTTTTAGGTACAGAATTTGGTACTTGATTTTGGGTGTCATTTCCAGCATTACCATGGTTTCCTGGCCTTACATCATCATTAAGGGCATCCATGGAGGTTTCAGGGTTTGAGAGTTCATTTACCTTTGGCGAGCTGAGGTTTGCTGCAATCAAGATATCCGCAAATGTCATCGGTCCCGGAATTACCTCTCCAACGGGCTCTAGATCAGTCGGCGTTGCGTCTTTCGAGCTTGTGGGTACATGGCCATATCCTATGAAATTGGTATCATGTTGTTCGGTATTGTGTGTAGATGTGTTTTGTAAGTTTTGTTTACGTTTTTGGCGAGTATTTGCCATGGATACGAGCTTCTAAAGGTTTATTAATGGCGGTTTTTTCTTTGCTTGGAGATGAAGCTATCTCCTTGTATCCAGAGCATTTTTTTTTAAAGAAGAGCATCCCCAACGGCTTAGGCTTTCTTATTAGGGAGGAGAAAGAAAATTGAAGTAACAACGGTGGAAGAACCCAATCGCATATACTAGGTGGTTTTCACTCATATTTAATCGTGGTTATTGAAGAGGTTCTTTCTTGCCTTTCTCGTGTCCGTCTTCAGGTAGCCCTTTCTTCATCTCCCTTGCTTTCATATTTGCATACATGTTCTTAAGAATTTGGCAATTTCTAGATTCGTTTTAGGGTTTGATTAAGAGCTTTATGAATTAGGGTTCTTGTGGAGTTTGGGTTTTTTTTTTTTTTCTGAATTTAATTTTATTAGACTGATGATTGAATTGTGCGATTTGGGGGGTTTTCTCCTTTTTAGTTAACTTGGTAAATTCTAGATTCGTTTTAGGGTTTGATTAAGAGCTTTATGAATTAGGGTTCTTGTGCAGTTTTGGGGGTTTTTTTTCTGGATTTAATTTTATTAGATTGATGATTGAATTGTGCGATTTGGGGGTTTTGTCGTTGTTAATTAACTTGGTACCTTAGTTTGATGATTGGATTGAGGGGAAAAATTGTTGTTATAAAGTAAATTGGAAAATTCGATTTAATGGTGCAAGTACAAGTAACAATTCGTTCCTCGTACCACACTGTAATCTTCGAATCCCAATTCGAATTATGCCTCACAAACTTTTACTACTAGAGAACATTGATCAATTTAAAGAACCTATTAGATTGATTTTTATGTGTTTGGTCAAAGTTTAACAAATTTGGTTATATCTTGTTATCCACAACATGTAGTCCGTATAGATTATTGGTTGTGTTTTATCTTGGCCACCTTTATCAGCAAGCCTTTTGCTTTAGTTCACCGTTGGCTCGCCACCCGCACCACCACCACTTCACATCTGCTGTTCACGTCGTTCTTAATTGAAGATAATGTAGACAATTAGGGATGTTCATAATAATTGTGTATTGGATATATAATAGTTGTTGTTCATGTCTTGAAAAATAGCATGATTGATGTACTACGATATTGGCGGGACATCGTACAACTTTGTGCCTTTTTACAATTTGAGAATTATTGAAATTTCATTGGAATTATTTAAACTATTTTTACAATGCATAATTATGGTGTGTTACTTAAACTGCTTTAATTGATTGATTTTCAGCATTTGATTGCTATATTCAGGTATCCACAAACTGAACCAAACTGAATTTATATTCATGTACCAAACAGATATGTTTAGTTTTTTTGGGAGTTATATGTTGGCGAACTTGATGGCATGTTTTGTTGCTTTTATACTTTGTGCTCTATGGTTGATGGTGGGAAATTTGGTTAGCTTTCTCGAGAGAGTTGTCTTAGTAATTTTGGTTTTGTTTCGTAACTTCGAACAAATGTATAATTAGATACATTGTTAGTTTGCGCTTTGCCCATAACTATGGTATGGTGGTATTGGACTTATAGTGAACATAAAGAGTCAAAAACTATCAATGAGTGATTAATAAGCTTATGTACATGAGTATATATTTGGTTTATTGGTTGGATATTAGTCTAACATGATACGATTATAGTTTGCTTATAAAGGTGCAGAGGTAGAACAAGATATGATGTGGATTGCCGAATATATTAAGATTGACGTGTTTTTAAAGCAAATTATTCTTTAAACCTATTAACTCAATGGTTGAGTGTTGTGCAAATGCACAAAGGGGTAGGTTTGAATCCTACAAGAGTTATTGATTTTTTAGAGAATATAATTATAAATTATTAATTCTGATAAATGGTGAATAAGACTTTAGATATCAGTTGCGAAAACAATTGACGCTGAAAATATGACATCAGACATCATTTTGGCTTTTACACGTGATGTTTAAAGTGAGAAATTAGACAACATTTCTCTATAACAAGTGATGTATAAAATGTAACTTTAGACGTCATTTCTTTATAAAACTGATGTTTAATGTGTTTTTGACACGTCGCCTTACAACCGATGTTTAAAACATATGACAATATATGTCACGCTTAGTCGAGTCGCTTTACAAATGACGTGTTATGTGTTTTGCAATTGATGTGTGAAGTGTTTTTTCTACTAGTCGATGTGCGAGGAAGAGGGTTCAACCCTACAAAAAGCCTTCTCCAAAGTGTCGCACATCCCCTCTTGACTGGTCAGGAAGTTGGCGAACGACATCCCTCCTTTTAAAGTTACCCCTTTTCGAGGTTGGAGACGATCCCGAGCGACACCTGCAATAGGGAAATAGTGATGAAAGACAGTGTGAAATGTTTAACACAAAAAAAAAATATAAAAGACAAAGGGTCCTACTGTGATGAGTGACTGTGCTTAGGCCCGCAGCACAAAGATAATCCTCGTTTTTCAGATCCTTAGAATCAGGAATCCCAAAACGATTTCGCAACAAAGTGGTACCATCCTCCTGCTCCACCATCTCTTGGATGAAGTGATCCCGGCAAGCCTCCTCCCAATTCGCTAGCAAGGGGGCATCACTCAACTCCTTGAGGTCCCCTAATGGGCGAATTGCGGTAGGAACCCCTAAGTTTGGTAAAGAGCCCCGAGCCTCTAGAAGCACAAACATTCTTTTCCACCCGGAAAAATTGTCCGGTTTGTTAGCCAGAACGTTCCAATGAGAGGTGACGCCCTTCCCCCGGTGTTGACAAATGCATATGGCAGCAGCTCCGTCCGTCGAACGGACATGCCCACGAAAATAAGGAAGAAATTGACGATGCAAGCAAAATTCGGCCAAAATAAACAACAAACACGTTCGTTCATGCCAAAACATTCCAAACAACCCTTCGAATCAAATAAATATAATCGCAAAGAGGCTGTTGTTAGAAAGGGGCAGCTGGGGTGGTGGTAGGCGATGGAAGTGGTGACGGCTGGGGTAGTTCGTAGTGGTCGGGTTTGCGAGGGGGAGGAGATAATGGGTTTAATCTCTACAAACAGCTTCGTTTCTACGGTTTTTGCACAAACCCCATGAACTCACATTTGTACTATCAAATCAATTTCACACAAGTAAGTTAATAATTGAACGATTAAAACCCAAGAAACCAGAAATTAGTTAACGATCATGCCCAATTTGTCAGAATTCAACAAAAAAAATTACATTCATCTATACGAGTAGCCCATAGTCCATGTGAGAACACAAAGTAAGTGAAAACAACGAATTAAATTAAGGCGAAAAGTGGTTTATGACACCCATACGTTTGACTCTACGTGAAATGTAGCCCCACAAGTATCGAAAGGAGCAATTGATCCCCACAAGTTTCATAATTGGTGAAATCGAACCCTTTCCCAATTTATCGCGAGACATTCAATGTCTCTCCAATATATCACCTACAAAATTAATATTTTCAACAATATTTATAAGTTAAAATAAAAACTCAAAAAATTACATTTTTTTTTGTAGGAATTTAGTCGATCTTTATTCATCCAATTAAGGGAAAAAAGACAAGATTAGTACAAAAAATTCCCCACTAAAGGACTAACTACTAATGAGCATTTATGCCCTCAACAATTTCCTCATAGAGGTGGCTATTAGCAATAGCAATTAATCTAACCCTTACTACATACTTAATTTGATCAATTAACCATCTTATGTTGTGTTATGTTTCACCAAAATTCCGCGAGTTGCGCTCAAACCAAATCATATAAACTGTTGCCGAAAGACTTGCACAGTACCACTTATACCTCTAGTGCTTCGAGCGTTTCTGTTGAGCACCCCAGCACAGCTCCCTCTTTAGACTCCAGCAATTCCACTTCACTCCTACCCAGTCCAAGACCGCTTGCCAAAGCTCTTTGGAAAAGCTACAATTAAAGAAGAGATGGCTGTGATTTTCAGCTTCATTCTTGCACAAGATACACCTGTTCACAATCACCATTTCTCTCCTCATCAAATTATCAATGGTTGGTAGACTTTTTTGAGCCGCCATAGTGCATATAAAGCTGTGTCTAGGGAAGTTCACAGAGCTCCAGATCACTCTATGGCCCTGCATTCTCAACTTGCTCCCCCTGAAATGATTGTAAGCTTCCCTTAGACTGAATTTTCCTCCCTTTATCCAAGATGTGATGAGTTTGCTAGCGTTTTCAGCATCCCCTACAGTTTGTAATATCTCATCTCTGATTTTGATTATTCCTTTCCAATTCGCTGAATCATTTTGCTGCTTTTCAACCTTCTAGACATCCTTCTTGTTGAGTTTGTAAGCCTTGACCCACTTGAGCCATAACCCTTCTTGGTGAGTGCAGATTTTCCATATCCACTTTGAGAGTAATGCTTTGTTCTATGACAGCAGCTCCTTAATTCCAAAACCACCCTCTGATCTTGGAGAGCAAGCGCTAAGCCAGCTTTTGAATGTAAGCTTTCTCTTTCCCTGCCCTATATTCCACAAGTAGTCCTTACAACTCTTATTGATCTGCTCCACTATGTATCTCCGAAGAAGGAAGCTAGCACACCAGTAATTTTCAATTCCAAAGATTATTGAGTTTGTTAGCTCAATTCTCCCTTCATATGACAGCAACTTTGAGGACCAATGCTGAATCTCATTCCTGATCTTGCTTATGAGTGCAGAGTACATATCATTAATCAATCTGCTCGAGTTTAGAGGCACTCCTAGATACTTGAATGGAAAGCTTCCTTCGGAAAATCCTGTTCTGTCTAGAATCTGATTCTTAACAGTAGCTCCTACCCCTCTAAAATATATCTCCGTCTTTCCTGGATTTGCCATAAGCCTTGAGACTTGAGCAAAAGTATTGAGGCATTCTGTAGTTGCTAGAACAGAAGGCACATCTCCCCTAGTGAATAACATCAAGTCATCTGCAAAAACCATGTGAGTAAGACCAATTCTCGAACATTTGGGATGGTAAGAGAAGTTGGCTTTCCGATGAATGATCCTCATGTATCTCGAAAAACTTCCATGCTCAGAACAAACAGGTAGGGTGATAAAGGTGATACATATTTTACTGCACCTATTACTACGAGAAAAAAGCTTCAAGAAAAAAATTGCGTTCACATTAATGGGGATGAACGCATCGTTGTCCGTGAATCTATTTTTTTCCCTTGTACTGTTTTTTTCGTCCTTCGGATGGATTTTTATTTTTAAATTTACATGTGATAAGATTTTATTTTGATAATATCAGTTTTTTTTTTTTTTTTTAATTTTATGATACTCCCTCTTATTCTATATGATGTTCTACAATGAAATAACACGGAATTTTTTGTAGCAAGTAAGATGTGGTGGAAAATGAAAGTGGGTGGGTCACAAACCATTAGGACCACAAAAAGCTTACAAATAAGGAAAGCAGAAGATTTGAAGGTGGTATTCTCATGTTAAATTGAGGATATGCTTGATTTCATTAATTGTGAGAGTTGTGGGGGTCAATTGCTCCTTTCAATACTTTTGGGGCTACATTTCACCAATTATGAAACTTGTGGGGATCAATTGCTCCTTTTCCATACTTATGGGGCTACATTTCACGTAGAGTCAAACGTATGGAGGTCATAAACCACTTTCGCCTATATATATAGAGAGAGCCGGATGTCGGATGGTGGGAATAAAATAGGCTTAGTCCATTATGGTGTGGTATGGTTACAATGGGCTTAGCCCATTGACCATATTGCTGGGCATTTAACATTTGATCTCAAAAAAACAAGTGTCTGTAACATTTCTTTAACTTTAAGACAAATTAGTTTTTTACCTGTGCAAAATTGCACGGCCGACCCGATTATATTACACTTTTTTTTTTATAATTCGAATTACACTAAAATTTTATAGGTGTAAATTAATATAATATGATTTACTTTGTTTAAATTTAATACAAGGAATATAACTTACGGTGCAACTTTCATTAAATGGAACAGAATATGTCAATTGTGCGTATTCGTTAGAACTATTAGTAAATCAAATTATATTGACCTCGACTTTATTTTTCCTTAGATTAGTTTTAAAAGATGAATAAATTGTCAAATCATGATTACGAATTGTGATATTTACCGAGTAAAGTCATGAGCATTCACAAAAAAAAAAAAAAAAAAAAAAAAAAAAAAAAAAATTACGGGTGCAAGTTGCAATCGATTTATCTTCCCGTACATAAAATTAGAGCTATTATCTGGTTGGTAACATAAACCAACTTTGTTACTAGCTTTGTATGTAATAATCAAATCTTCCATAAAAAAACGATTGTTTAAGATTTTCCCCCAATTAAATCAAAATCAATACTGAACCATCCTTATATCCTCTTCATCTTTAATAATTCAACATCAGTAAAAAAGTTCAATCAATTGGTTGTTCAAATTGATTTTTTTGTGAAAATGTTTTAAGCGAACTCTATCAACCAGAACCACTTTTGACAACCCACTTTTACGCATATCTAAAATGAAAATAAAACGAAATTAAGATGCATTTTAACCATGATATTCTTTGACCAAACTCGTTAACTCAATTTTACCCATATTAAGATGAAAGTTAAAACAAAATTAAATACATTTTGACCAGGCCATGATATTCTTGGATTAAATCCGTTGACCAAATTTCATCTATCCTAAATGACAATAAACGAAAACAAGATGAAGAATATGGAGTATAATTCATTTGATGAATAAAAAAAACAATTAGTTTTATCTAACTCGTTTTTGTGTTTCATGAGCCTATTTTTTATGACACATTACCCGTATTAACTCGCACCTGTTTCAACCCGCATATGTTTAGTTTTATCTATTTGGCTCTCTTTTATGTGTCATGAACCTCTTTTTATCATGATTAGTACTGACTCGCATCAGTTTTGATGCTAGTAAAACACTAATTTAGTTGTATCTGACACCCTTTTATGTCATGAACCCGCTTTTTACCTGACGCATGACACATATTGACTCACGCCCGTTTCGACTCCTATATGATGTTTAATTATTTGGCGCACTTTATGTGCAATAAAGCTACCTTTTATCACACAAGACCGCTATTGACTCTCGTATGTTTAGTTTTAGTTATTTCTTCTACGCTTGTAAAATTCTATACGACCCATAAACCCAATTTAGCCCTTATTATAAGACAATAAAGATTATTTTCCAATTTTTTGTTGCACAAAAGAAATGATTGTTGTCAAAGTTGATATAATGGAATATATGCTAACTATATGTTGGGATTTCGGTCAAAATTGAAGAAATGATTAAATTTTGCTTCCAAATAACTTACTGTAGAATATATAGTTGTACAATTATTGGCTTAAATCTTTGCTTTTTAATTTGGATGAAATATTAGGGATTAATGTCCTTTATATAAAATTTTGTTAATAAAAGAATCAATAAAGTCAATTGTCTTATTGGTTGAAGTGTTACAACATAACTTTGAGGTCACAGGTTCAACCCTTCATAGTCGTATTTTTTCCCAAAATTGATTACGTGACAGGTGATGAGGTGGCGATGACATCAACAATGACATCATCGATGATGAGGACGCAAAAATTTACACTAAATGTTTTGCCTTAATGAAATACTAGTTTTAATACCCGTGCAAAATTGCACAAGATGCCCTTCATACGGTGTGTACAAATCCATTATAAAATAGATGTTTGAGACTTGACAAACTGATAATTATGTAATTACTAAAGAAAATTAAGTATAAAATACAACACCACCATAATAGGTTAAATAGGAAGTGATAATACTATTTTGGGTTACCAAATTAATAAATTTGTATGATAAATAAATTAGTTTGAACATAGTTAGACCTCTTAATTGAAAGTTTAAGAAACTTAATTTTATTTCTCAACCCGATTCCACCTCGGTTTTTCTAAATCATAAAACCACTATTTACGACCCGTACTTGACCTTTACAAGCGCATATTCAATTTTACCCCCATATTTTGTCTAACTTGACCCGACCTATTTACCGATTTGACCCCTAAATAAGATAAAGTTAGTTGAAATCCTGCAAAAATTGCACGGGCTGTTATAGTAAGATATTATTTGTATATAGGCAATGTGCACAAAAATTAAGAATGAAATTTGGTATTGTACTGTAAAAAGATAGGGGACATGACCTTTGACGTGTAAAAGATCTTTTGATTTTGGGCCATGAACCTACTTTTATGGCCCGTAACCGGGATTACGAGATGTGACCCTGTTATTTTAGGATCATGAACCCATTATTTATGACCCATAAACTGTATTAACTCGAACCGTTTTGATACACATACTATTCGGCTTAAATTGACCCAACTAATTGACCCGTATTTGAGTTATGAAATTAAGCCTTTGTGAGTTTCATGGCTCGAACCCGGACCCAATTTGGATATACATATTTTTTGGGTCATGACCGGCTTTTATGTCCCGTGACCCAATTTCTTAGTATGACCTGTGATCCGAATTAACCCAGATTCATTTAGATACATGTACATTTGGGTCTATCTATCGTACCCGTTTGATCTCTAAGTTAAACAACATATATAGGATAACTAATTAGTAAACGTGAGGTGGAATTATTTTGTACTTTATTTCCAAATATCCGGGCCCCTATAATTTCCGTAAATTAAAACATTTAATTTGATTTTATAAGGATATGATTGTAATTAGTTGTTGTTTTCTTTTTCTTTTCAATTGATTGAATATAACACTAATTTATTACTATCTTGTTTAGCACTGTTTTTATGGGGGAGGGGACGATGTTTGTATTTTTTTTTTATTTAAGGAATATTCGTTTTCGTAAATACTATCGAAATCTTAGGAAATTGCAATTTATTGTTCTGATTTTATTGCCTCAAAATCTGGGAAATTGATTGTATTTGAGTTCGTCTGCTTTTCTAAGTTTTGAACACGTTTTTACTTCTGTTTTTACATGTGACCCGTACTCACGCACATATTTTTCCTCTCGATCCCAACCCGTTGGTCAAATTGGACCGATATCTAACACAAAGCACCCTAAACTCAAACTAATTACCAATACAAACCCTTACAGAGACTACCCCTAGTATACCTGACTTCAAACTGAATTGGTATGACTTGTTTATTACAGATCTACATAACTTACTCTTCATATGTCATTTCAATATCACTTGTCAACATCAAAACCATACATGCTCAACAATATTCTCCCTTTTTTATGGTGACAAGCAACCAAAGTTCCCCCTCAACACAAGCATACCATAAATCAGGTATTAGAACATATTCACTTATCCAGAGCTCAATTATCATTAGAGCATATCATGCTAAGAACAACATCTCATGATATGATGGTATTAGTGGTGTCTAAGTAGTGGATTATATCTCATTTTGGTAGTCATTTTAGTGTAATTTATAAGGATTGCGAGTATTCTTCTATTTGTTGGTTTGTGTTGTAATTCGGAGAATATAAGTTACTTTTCTAATGACGAGATATAATTACTCCATCTAGATTGGTGATCGCGTGTTGAAGATAATAATACCCGACTTAATACCAAGGAAGACACCACCAAAGACCAATTCTACCTACAAATGGCTCTAAGTCAAGAGTTGAAGTTTTGATAGCCAAGAAACACAATGTCAACTTCCGATCGCCATAACTTTCTTTATAGATCAGTTTTTGCAGAAATTCCACATTGAGAGTAAATTTTATGTTCTGAGCTTTCCAACGATATATTATGAGCTCAACACTGACTCCCGAGGTGAGAGTTATGTGCGATTGAATAACGGCCTGCGGAGCAGTTCCTCGACTCGAGAATGAAATGTCTCGACTCGAGCCTAGTGCCTCGACTCGAGTTTGGTTCTTCTCGAGTCGTGAATCAATTGTCGAGAAGGTTGTTTTGACGGGTTAAACCTCGACTCGAGTCACACAAGGATCGAGTCGAGATTACTAGCCTCGACTCGGGACGTTTTGTCTCGAGTCGAGAATACTTTCTCTCGGATGGTTTTTCTTTTTAGCATTCTCGACTCGTGATGACTTTCTCGAGTCGAGACGGTCATTTCCGGATATTTTTTGTAGTTTTATTTTCTTTTATCTTTTCTTTTATTTCCATTTTGTTGTTTTGTATATATAGGGAAGGAGAGAGAAAAATCAGATCTTATCCTCATTATATCTCATTTTCTTCATTTCTCCACCACTCCTCTCCTCCCCTTAGCTTCCCCAAATATTTTGTTCATCTTTTGTAAATGGAGAGCTAATCTCCCAATCTTGGTGAAGCACTAATCTTTCGATAATTAATGTAAGTTATCGTCTTTTTCCTTTACGTACTTGATTGGTTGTTATTCCTTGCGTTTATTTATAATCGTATCTCGTTTTATCTAGGTCGCTACTAGATTTAGCTTGGTTTGATTATTAGCTTGTTTAGATAATTTGGTGGTATTCGATTATCTAGATTTCTGAAGCAACCTTTGTTTATTAATGCGCGGTTGCGGTTTTTAGACTTAGGAGGAATTAACACGATCATTGAAGGTTAGGATTGGTTAATGCGCGGTTGTGGTTAATTAGTTACTAAACTTGTTATTCTTAATCGATATTAGTTCGTTGTTATTGCTACCACTAGGTTGAACCGAAGATGGTCGTTTTGGTTATCTAGAGTGGTTAGGGTGAATTTAGAGTGGTCGCTTAAATTCACTAATATTAAGAACTAATAGAACTTTGTTCACGATTAACCAATCAAAGTGAAGGAATAATTCGATTTCTTGCGGAAATAATTCGTTAGTGATAGTTGCGGATCCAAGACTTGTCCCTAATTAGAAATCACCTTTTATTTACTTGTTTTATGCTTGTTACTTCGTTACAAAACAACTCAAAACCCCCCTTTTGTGACGTTACTTTGCATATATTCACCACTAGAATTAATCCTAGTTCCTCGTGGATACGATCCCGACTACCCTAGCTACATTAGTTAGATAGTAGGGTTATTTGGTGGATATCGCGACAATATCTTCTCACCATCTCATCATAAAACCAAATCTACACAACCTACCAAAGAGGTCAAAGAGAATTAAGGGTCTTGACAAGGTTTAATATCAAGCAAGTAGGTGTATCTATGTTATTTTTCCCTCTCTTGGCATCATCGAAAAGGGATAGAGTGGGAGTGAACCAAACTCGTGAAAGTCACACGTGTTGTCCAACAGAGAGCTAAAGTAGCTCAAGTCTAATATAAATCTAGCTACATCAAGAAGAGAACAGGTCACAATCCTAACTAGCGAGAATTAGCAATAGTTTTATCAACTATAGTCCATAGAGAAAGAGCGGAATCAGTGCGAACCATATCACCCAACGAATTGATTAACATCAGTAGTACAAATAGTTAATCTGTACCAATCATTATTCGTAACATGTTCCATTACACCAGCCTTATCACCAATAATACGCTCCAAATGCTCGAGGTGATGTTGCGGGAGCAAGTAACGTCCCATCGAGTGAAGGTAGTGTTGAACTTCTTTTGGCTAACTCGGTGAGTCCTACGTGTGATAATGTTAGTCCTTTGAGTCCAAGTTATGTCACATTACTTACTTGGACATAATTTAACGTTTGGGAGCTGCTATGGGTGTTAGGCAATTTTATGACGAAACAGTTTTCCATTGCCAACTTGTTTCTGTCATAACTTCTTGGTTACTGCATGTTTTTGAGTCGTTCAACATCGACGTGCAAGATTTCTTCGAGATCTTTCCAATGACACCTCTTGGAGCATCAGGAGACAAGCATGCAAGAAGTTATAGTCCCAACAACCCACGCCTGTCACAATAATCCATTATTGCCTAGTTTTTTGTTTTTGCATTGCATGCTTTATGTGAGTTACGAGTCTGGTGCATTTTTCCCTTGTTAGACCAGATTTCTTGTGCTCTTTTATTGTTTCATAGTGTTTGTAAGCTTATAAATAAAGGCTAGCTCAGTTATAATGTCATATCTTGAAATTGAATTAACAAACACTTTTGAAGTTCAAAGCTGAACCTTCATTGTAGAATTGATAGGTTTTCAATTCTTTTATTGGTTAACTAATTGCGTTTAGTTATCGACTGTTTATTACTTAAGCGGGGTAGTCTTAGGTGTAAACAACTAGTTTTTACAAGTTCAGGTCGTTCTTGTGCATCCGTATTGCTTAATTTCTATTCTAAACACAACTAAACACAAAACCAGCTCTTATTTTCTTATTTGTAAGTTATCAAATTACTAAAATGCTTCCGGTTTCCGCATCAAGTAATAACTTTATTGCCCATGAGTGATGAAGTAACAATCAACCATATCGTCAAAATCATATGCGGTATCATAAAGATTCGATCACCCAACAAGTATATCTACCAGTAGGAGTGAAATTAAGCCAACATGGACACTACTACAAAAGGTAGATACTACAGCGGTTAATTTCTCAATACATAGCGCTTTAAAACCGCTGTGTAATAGGGGCGTTGCGTACAGTGTAGTTAGATACCATAGCGGTTTAAAACCGCTGTCTAAAGTACAACCTACTATAACGGGGAAAAACCGCTGTCTTAAGTGCTCCAAACCGCTGTCTTAAGTGCTCCAAACCGTCGTCTTAAGGGCTCCAAACCACTGTAAAAAGTCCTAAAAAATGCTGTAATTTTTTTTTTTTTTTTTTTTTTTTTTTTTTTTTTTTTTTTTTTTTTTTTTTTGCTATCCATGCTACTGGTAGGGGGCATTTGACTTGAATATATGCATACAAAACAAACCTGCAACTCGATCAACACCATTACTTCACCAATCCCACAAACAACCTTTACAAAATAAAAGCACCTTCATACCATTCAATCCAACATATATGATCCATTGAAAATTGAACATTCACCAATCCCACAAACCTTTACAATATGAAACTATGCGCATACTCTAAATAAGCCAAATTACACTATTACTATATTAGAATGTCAAAAGTTGTGGACGATATAACTCGATCATTAGCTCCTCACAGGCCCACAGCATCAAGCACACATGTCGGGAACTACTGCAATAATCAATAGATTGGGGTTATTAGAGAAGTGAAAACACAACAATTAATGAAGAAGCATTACTACAGAAAATTCAAGATCATACACAAGTTAACTACGTCATACATACCATATTACCAACTATCATGTAATTTCATCATAGCTACACACCATGAATTGAGTATCACTGCTCATAAGAAACCAAACCAACTTTGAAAAACTTATAGAAAGAAACAAAACAACATAGAGCTAATTATTACCAAACATAACCCTAATTGTTTTGAGATTCAACTTCAGCATAGAGCTGCCACACAACAAAATTGAGCAACGTGGTGAACCACTCTACACATCAAGGAAGACGAAACGACTGATTGACCAAGTTAATTACAAGTGGTGTGTTGTATCCTTTTTAGCAAAGATAAGACATTATAGCCCTCTAAACTCCAATCCATGAACAATGAAGATAATAGGTCAACATGTGACTAGTTACGGAGTACATTGTATCTTAGCCAATTTAAACAACAAAAAAAAGAATTTAAACAACAAAAGGGAAGCACTTAAGGAAATCAAGAGAAGTTTCATACCATTTCAAAGGAACTTCACTCCTAAAGTAGTTTCTTGATATCAATCACAGCTTCAACTTGAAGCCAGTAGGCAGAAAGCCATCAACATTCTTCCTGGCAAAAGGAAAGAACAAACTCCTCAGATTTAGCCTCAATAATTAAGCATTACAAGCAACACAGGAAGCACAAGTCTAAAGAGTCAAACTAGCACTAGATAGTACACCGGTTTACTTCCAAACTAACAAAAAGAAATAGAAACTAGGACATTGCACAGATCAGTCAATATTAGCAACAAGATTTTAAAGCCACTGGAGATGAGTACCCATAAAACGAAAAGTAGCTTATGTAACAGATAGTCTAGAACAGATAAGATTATGACATACAACGTAATTCCATGGTATTATAGAGAGCAACTTCAACAATAAGTTACAGATATTGAGCACACAAATTCCAAGTAGACAATAAGCAGAATACACAAAAACTACAAGAAAGCATACAATGCATAAACCACAGGAAATAATAATAGTTTGGTGCATCTCAAATTAAACAGCGGAAAGCAAGCATTGAAGATTGATCCACGCACATGAAAAACCAACTAAAAACTTTACTTATTAATGTTCTTCTTAGGCACAAATTTGCCTTTCTCCACAGAACAAGGCTAGGCTCGAAAGTATATGTAATAAAACCCGAATCCTTGGATGGCAACCCACTAGCTTCAACCTTCTCAAACTCTTTCCTACCCCAATCATACCACCCAAACTCACAATCATCCACCTCGACCAAAACCCGTCCCCCATCTTTCGAGTACATGACCGGTCTAATAACACATATGATTACATCAAATACATGAAATTCTATTCGAAATTTTAATTTAAAAGGGGGATGATTCCATTACTTGAAAACAAGAGAGAGAAAAGCATACCTTCAGTGGGAGGGCTTCGTTGTTTCTCGAGTCTGGCCGGAAAACGAAGTTCGTGGTCAGCCGATCGATAAGCGGAGGGGAGATCTGGAGAAGAAGAACGGAAAGCTATTTCACAAACCCTAACTAATTGAAAACCCCCAAATCAGAAAAATTCAAAGACAAAGACAGAAAGATCAAATCAAAAATTCAAACAAGAACTATCTAAGAACAAATATAATCACATCTAGAACATGAAATTGTAATCGATATCTTAATTTAAAACAGATTTAGTTACACCAAAACAAGAGAGAGAGAGATATCATACCTTCAACAGGAGGACGTCGTGGTTGCCCAGAAAAACACAGGTCGTGATTGGCCGTAGACAAGTAGATCTCATGGTTGGAAGGAAAAGAAAAGCAAAAAAGAGTGTGGAGGAAAACACGAGTTTGTGTTACAGAAGAGAGGCGGAGAATTTAAGGGAGATATTTTTTTTTTTTTCGTTTTTTTACAAAAACGCTGTATAAAGGAGTGAAAACTGCTGAGTAAAGTAAGAATACGATAGCGGCCTAAAATCACTGTGTAAAGGCCTAAAACCGCTGTATAAGGTGATAAGTATATATAGCGGTTCAAAAACGCTGTGTAATGAGGGTTGTATAAAGCTTAAATTGGCATAGTGGGAACAAAGCACCAGAAAATTCTACAATTCAGATAGGTGCAGGAGACTCTTGTACAATGATGGTCAATGCCAACCTAATCAAAGGGAAAATAAGGCACCTGATCTCCATTTCCAATTGCTATCAAAAAATAAAAATCTCCCAATTACATAGCTCCTCGTAAAATGTTACAAACATACCATCATCATTGTAGAAGTTAGGAACTATGCAATCCTTTAGCAATAAAATAATTAGTCAACCCACTTGGATGATCATAAACCCAACAACATTCTATTATCATAATCAGACTCAAGTCCAAGGGACGTACCCGTTATTATCTCCCGAAATGTGGTGCTCGAAGTTGCAAAATACGGGTGTATCAGGATAGAAATCAACTTGCGAGCAATTGAACCATGAAAACCAACCTCATAAGAGAGCACCTTAACCAACATGTCATGAGGAGAAACGGTGGTAGCCAGAGTCAGAGCAACTTCGGCAGATTCGAATAAGTCGGATAAGTACCATGGTGGCCCAATTCGGAGCAGATGCGGAACAGTGGTTTACCTCGCTTTACGGAGTAATAAGGGCAGCCCATCCGACGACCTCAATGACAATATCCGACATATTCACCTTAATTTCATCGATTATCACCATAGGTAAAGCAGAGCAAGGACGGACGTGATTCGGAGCAATAACGACTCGGTGGAGTAGTGGTTATGGTTTCTCAGTGATGAGAGGAGGTGTAACTATGGTGGTGGGACTGGTGGTAAAATATTTGTTGATTTTGAGATTTTATGAATGAAGGATACGTATTTTACCAAGGCTTTTCTATTTCCTTTTTCCTTTTCTTTCCTTTTTTTTTGATTTTTTTTTTTTTTTTTTTTTTTGGCTTAGAGAACACTTACAAGTAAAACATTACCACGGAAAATCAGCAAAAATAATATTCCCCCAATTTCTTGAAATTGATGTTGTCCACTAATCGGTATCTTTGATATCTAAAATCGAATGTAAACTACAAGTGTGGAATGTAAACTATAAGTGTGGTGTTGACCACAATCCTCCTTGTAGATGCTACTGCCAAAATCGCCATGAAATTTTGAAAAGTGATGAGCAAACACTAGTACAGTCCCTCGTACTGTACCATCAGAAAAGTTTCAAAAACAAGAGCAAACTAACTAAGGACCTCCCTTGTTGTTTTCAATCTTTGAGAGCCATATTCACAAATACTCCGTATAGTACAGTGTTATGAAGTGTACCATAACTCTCAATCATGCAGCTGTGAACATTACCCCAAAATAATACCATTCAAAACACCAACCAATTCGATCAAACCAAGCATCGATTATATAAATGGACTATTGATAACTCGACTAAAACTTCAACTCAAAACTAAGCAACTTAGGAACAATTTCATATGATGCGTTAAACAGGCTCACCCCGAGCACAATATCCAGTATCAAACAACTTTACTAACCAATCATCGAAGAAAGCACAACAAACAGCGGCCTGAATACAATTAACTATACCAATTTCCAAACGAAATTCTCAAATATTTCTCTACCAATTGGCTTTGTAAGAAATGGTCAATTCGTCATCAACATTGTATAATTCAAGACAAACAATACTCATATCAACATGATCTCTAACAAAGTGAAAATTCAATGAACGTAGTTCAAGTAGCATACGGGAATTTTAGAAGAATTAAAATCACTTTTGGTGACACATCACATAGGCACACAAAAAAAACACCATAATACCGAAACATGAACTTACCAAGAAGCAACAAGGAGCATCAACACAACCATATGCATATACACGAAATTACCTCTCCTTGGACGAGACAGAATCAACATCTGTCTCATGCTTAGTTACTGATGTGAGGAACATTTCTGATGGTACAGAACAGTAGTCTGTTCAGTCTAATATAATATGTCGTTCCCCCTGAGTTCAAGATGTCTTCTAATGAACTCGTCTATGAGCATCTCTAGCATCATCCACCTACACATCTTGAGAAGTAGAACAACACAGTATACATACAAGTGACTACTACGAATTCTTTTACTTCTCACCTTCACTTAATCACAATGATCACAATATGCCCAACTCTAATAAGGATTGAGAAGTACTTACCAACTTACTTACCATAAAATGTGTGTTGGATTTACCAAACTTACCGATTCACACGCCACACATCCATCTTATTGGCTCTATGTGAGAGGATGATGAGAATATTCATTTAGCACATGAGCAACGATAAGTTGGCCAATCGTCGCCCTTACTCCCTCTCACTTTTAGCATGCAAAAACAATCACTCTTTGGACTTGGGCACCCAAATAAATTTGGGTCCCTTATGGTTAGTCAATGTACCACACAAGTCCTTTCGTATCCACACTTTCTTAACCACTTTGTGACTCCTTTCAAGATCAAAGTTTCCTGCATCACAAAGGTTAGACACACAACCATACTTACCATAATAGTTGTGAATCAAAGACTTGCAAAATCTAGCACCTTTTCTTTTACGAAAAAACATGTTTAATATGGTTAAGTCTTTCAAGGGTACAGTCTGCCATTTTGTACTGTCTAATTGTGCTATGTCGAAAACCTCTTTTGTGAAATTCATCAAAACGTTTAGAAAAAAGGTTTAGAACATTGCTACTGTCATCATCCCACTTATTTTTCATATTTTGAAAATGAACAAGTTTCAAATCAAGCATGTCTATCGAGTTCAAGAGTTTTTCATTTTGACTTCTTAGCATTAGAAAATCATGAGTAAGTTTAACATACTCATCTGGTAACTTGTCATCTAGATGTAAATCATGTGGAACAACATTGCTACGCTCTTTTAATTCAACTAATTCTTTAGATAAAAAAAATCAATATGTTTTAAAAGAGTAGAATTCTCAATTTCGGGAACAGTACAGGGAACAGAATGACAGTCAGTACTCTCACCATAAACTTTAATCAACTTTGCTTTTAAATCATCATTATTACGAAAAAGACTTTCAATTTGACTTTTTAGATCATTAGAAAGAAATTTCAAATCTTCATTATCAGATCTAAGTCTAAAACAATTTTTTCAAGACAAGCAATTATTCGATCAATATTAGTAGACAACTTATCATCGACAATTTTCTTACTCTTTTTCAATTCATCACAAGTAACAATTTCTTTGCTTAGTATTTCAACAAGTTTTTTTTCTTGAATAAGAATGCAATTTTTTTATAATAATAGAGAGAGACTCATCATGACTTACTTGTGAGTAGTCATCGGATTCTGAATCAACCTGACTTGAACTATTTGCCATAAGAAATAAGTTCGATCCTTCGACGATTTGTCTACCAACAACTTTTCTCTTCTTCCATAAAGGACAATCCTTCATGTAATGGCCGTATTTATTACACTTGAAGCACTTTCCATCTTCAACCTTTGATTTGCGCGACATCTTCAGGATCTTTACTCTAGGTGTCAGCTGATCAAGAGCACGAGTGTTATGGTAAAAACCTCGTCTGTCGGACAGACTTGATATGAGGGTTAACTAGTCAACTTGCTACCTCTAGTTCTAGACGGAGAGACAGGTGAATATACTCTAGCAACTAGACGGGCATACTATATTAAATAGACAGGTTAACTCTATCGGGTTGACCTTGTAAGGCAGGCAGATTCTATCGGATAGACATACAGACTTGATTGACGAACAAGCTATGTCGGCAGACAGACATACTATGTTATATAAACGAGTAGACTTCATAGACAAATGGGTAGACCTCGTTGGATAGACTAGTATGCGCTGTCGGAACGGGTAGGCCATATCGGACAGACACGACTACCCTGTCGGGTTGACTACGTCGAATTGACAGACAGATTACTGATCTGACGGGTAGACTTCACTGCACTGACTTTGATTGAATTAAACACGAATAAAAAGTATATTAACGAAAACAAATGCGAGAGAATAAAATAAAGAAAGACAAAGGATCTTTTTGTACGTGGAAAACCCTATGAATAAGGGGAAAAACCACGGGGGAAGCTTGTTATCCCGCCAAGTACTTCTAGCTGTTCTTGCAGAAGTATTTCGCCTTGTAGGTTACACTTGATGAATGTAAATACAATTATTGACAATGAAAGAGAATGATAATATCATTAAGAGATAATGAGATGTAGGAGTGTTAATTAGGTTTCAAGGAATGAGTAAGGGTTTGTTGGTGGAGGTGGAGTGGTTGTAGTGGTGGTAGACGAATTGTGGTGGTGGTGGTGGTTATGGTGTTCGAGTGGAGTTAGATGAAGGAGAATATGTGCTATGGTTAAAGAGAAGTAGTTTCACAGGTTTTTCAGTAATGTGTAGATGGATGGATCTCTGTAGGAATGTTGGTAAGGGTACTTTGTAGTCAGTAAAACTCAAGACAAAGGATCTACCCCCCATGACGAGGTAGCTCGAAGGAAAACACGTTAGCATTTCGCTGAGCAACACTACTCTACCGAATAATAGAAACCGAATAATAATACTAGTCATGGTTTTAAATATCTAGATAATACGGGGGCACTTAATAAAACACATAGAAAGTGTAAAACACTCCCCTAGGACTAACCTGCTAATTCTCATAACTTACTCAACTCTAAATCTCCTCGATATAAAAATCACAACCTTGTAATAAAAGTACCCTTATTCTCATAACCTGAACTTCTCAGAACTCAACTAAATCTCTTTCTTAGTACAGACTATCATCGTCGATCCTAGGTCTCGGTAATGGGGCAAGTGAACTGGCGGTAAAACCACGAGACAAATACTTCTATCTCAATTCTCAGTATCAAACTTAATCTCTTTCTTTCTTTTCTCTTTGCCACTCTGGGCTCTTTCATAGTAATGAAACGGAGTTTCAACTAATATTTCAATATAATACTATCAAAGGTTCAGTGAACCCTGCTCAACACTTAGAACAAACTCTAAGCTATTCGGCCCCATACCAAGTACAAAGGACGACAAATCAAGTATACACGAACTTAAACTTATAATTTTCGTAAACTGAACTCCTCAAAATTTAAGTCAGCCCATTCTCGGTACTGCACTATATTCTCCCTAAGCTGAAAACCAAACTAGAAACCCATAAAGTTGTATGCCCCCTCGGCCTAATTCATCATTATATGTACCATCGAAGCCACTGTCACCTTTTACATTATCATTAGCTAATAATTTAACCTCACTTGGGAATCAAGTCTCCATTATCATAAATCTCGCGCGAACAATCAACTTACCTTAACTACTGCCATAGTGTAAACTTATCACTAACCCCATATGACCAAAAACCGAGCTAACAATTTACATAAAGGTACATCTTTTGATAGAAAACGTAAAACAAAGACAAGTCGAACATCTTATTCACACTTGAGCAAATCGAAAACTTACGACTTCATAAATAATGCTATTGACCCACTTACAGTACAAAGCTAAAATAAACAACCTTTTCTTCTAAAGATAATTGTAATACAAAAGGAACACAAGTAATAAAATTAAAATGTCGTAGTTCATAAACTCTTCTCGAAAACTCAAATCTGGGTAGAGGTATTTGTAACCGTTAACTGGCCAAATGTCCCGAGTGTGCGCACCCCTTAGAGGGCTAACCCCAATAAGGAGGATCAAAAGGCAGGGAATGTGATCAACTCATCCCTCAGGAAGCTATAGGGGACGTCTCCCTTGAAATAATAATTCTCATACCCGAGCTGACCCATAAAGAGTCAGCCCCAACTTTGTATAATAAATACGTAACCTCTTTTCTTTTCTCTTCCTTTACTGTTCTTGTCTATTCTCATAAGATAAAAGACTTCTTAACATAGACGACTTTACAAACTCAAACAAAGTAATTTTTCTTTACAAAAGATCTTCTTCGAATAAATAAACTAATTAAATACATACCTTTGTAAACTATTTACTTTCTCAGACCAACATGCATGGGCGGATTCAGGGGGGTGCACACCCAATTATTTCTGACAAATTTGGTTACATATATTAAAGAATTGCACTAATTATCAAAAACTTTGAGTAGCTGAGATGGTAATGAGCCCACTATTTTGTAGAAGCCACCAGAGTTCGAATCCTGAGCATGACATTTATGACTTTAATTTTTATTTTCTAAAGATTTATTATTTGAGATCTAAAACATTAGAAAAAATGCATGCAAAGATTGTTTTTTTTCGGTGTTAAAATTTCACGATATGCATATCATTTTAAAAAAAAAAGTTACTTATTCAATTTTGCCAAGTACTCATAACTTTAATTTACTCATTTAATGAATTTAAAAAATACACGCTGCAGTGAACGATTTTGTGCCCCCCATTCCCCAGATCCTGGCTTCGCCACTGCCAATACATTTAGCAAACTACCACAAAAAATGTATAAAAACAAAACAAGGAACCAAAGATTGAAGGATTTGCAAACGTCCCGGGTTCAAGCCTTGGCAGCCGCAGTGTAGGAATTTCATCCTTCCAATGTGGGGGGTGGTTCCTTGTGGGCACCAAGGGAGCCCACCACCTAGGAGGCCGCTGAGTACCATGACTTACCTCCTCCACGATGCTCGTCGGGTCGGGCGGTGGGGGCCCGGGGGGCGATGGTTTCGCTTTTTCCAAAGATTATAACGTTCTTCCTATGATTTGGCCTTGGCCGAATCAAGCTCAAGGCTCAATATTGTCTCAATAATAATAGTCAGAATGATAGGACAAACCTAACGCACAATTCTTCCGTACGCAAAACTTAATGATACGCTTTAATTCTTCACAAATCTAAGTGTACCCAAAGCAATTCTATATGTACGTACCAAATTCTACGACCAAGTACCACTTTCTTCTTCAATCTCGGCTAATTAAGAGCAACCCAAGCCTTACCATTGTACTAGTTCGTCTCAAAAACCCAAATCAACACTATATGCCTATAATAACCAATCTCGATAACCAACCAACTTTATAAACCAAAACTATCGAACTTCAATGAAATCGAAATCTCATATTATCACCCGAAGGTAACGTCTAAACCACTATAATATCACACTTCATATATATAGCACATAATCAGAGAGAACTACCCATAATGAATTCGAAGGAAGTAGAAATAGTGTTACCTTAAAGTCGTAACAACGATCTCGAAGATATCATAAAACGCGCCCAAAAGTTACGATTATCAATGATTGAGTATGAAAAGAAAAATCGCCAGCTAAAATGAACCGTAGCATTAAAATTCTAATGACAAGAAGCAAACTGATTTGATCTACGTACATCTCGTAAGGGATAATAAGAAAATCTTGCTTTGGTACTAAGTTTTATTATGGGGGATCTGGGGCATCGAAATGTGAAGTGCAGATGGTGGGCAATCGATTAATAATACGAAGGGGTTTGCTCTTCAAGTTCATGATCAGCCGCTAGCTGAATAAGGATCACAATGGCTTAAACATTACATCAAGGGTTTGCTAAACCGACTCAGTTTATTTATTTTTTTTTTATTTTTTTTTAAAAACCAACTTTAGAAACTTAATATAAATGCAATGAAATGCAATCTAAATTAATAATAAAAATAAACAATTATACTAAAATGTCGAAAAATCTAGGAATTACATTCTTCCCCCCTTAAAAAGAATCTTTGTTCTCGAAGATTGAAATAGGAAAAATAAAACGTCTTCCAAAACTTTACTATAGTTACACTCCACCCTCCTTAAAAAAAAAATGTACGACCACGAACTGAATACACTGACTCAACTCCACATAACCTCAAACTGAAAGATTTTATAGCACAAAATGACTCGAAACCATCTAAACCAAACCAAACACATAGGACAACACACTTAATCACAGAAGACTCAACCAAAATCGACATTGGCATATGAGGATGCCAATGTTCATATGCCAGTGTCTAACCAAGACCGACACTGCTCTGATACCAATTTTTAACACCCCGACTCATCGCCTGAGCCGGAAGGACCCGTGTTGGTCTGTGAGGTCAGCCCACAGCCTGGCAAGCTACCATAGCTAACTACTTCCGGCTCAGGCGATGAGTCGGGGTGTTACAAATGGTATCAGAGCAACCCTGCGACAGCGTGTTGGTCTTGTGGTCAGGAGAGCTGACAAGCTAGAAAGTCGTTATTCATAGTCAAATTACCACTGTTCCTACTAAACTAGCAAGGGTAAGTGGGTATCGTATCCACAAGGAAGAGGGAAAGTCCAAAATGCGAATTCTATGCGGAAAAAACTAAAACGAAATAAATAAAGCAATTAAATGGGGGGTTTTGGGTTTGAAAGTTGATTGAACGAGAAATAAAGGATTTACCAAATTTACTAAGGCGACCCTCGGTGATAATCTATTCAAACACCCTAATATAGCAAGCTTTTAGCTCTCTCTAATTATACCATTCATAGATAATCCCGTTTTTTAACCAATTAATCCACGTTATTGGGGAATTTGAGCAACCGCTACCAAATTCCCCTCCTTTTAGTCCTAATTTGTCTAGTGACCACTCAAACAAATCAAAACCAAAGGCATGAAGAGTAAGGATTAACAAAAGATTATGAACAACCCAAATTAGTATCTAATTAGCCGCAACCGCGACACTAATCAAATCTAATCTATTAGTTGTCTAATTAATTCCTCAATCACAAGTTAGTCATAACCATACACTAAACATGTGAAAGTTGTTTCCTTTTAGGCTAATAATCAATGACCATCAATTATCAACCAAGCATATGAAGTTCCCAATTCAATCCAATCAACCAATTAGAGAAAACAAGGATAAATCATACATTAAAGAACAAGGAATTAATTACAATGAAATTAAAGGCAAATTGGAGAGAAGAAAATCTTATTAATACATAGGATGAGAGAATTTGATTACACCAAGGATCTAAAAGAGGATTAGCCCTTCATGAATATAATTACAACAATTTTTGGGATGAAATTCATAATAAAAATATTAATTCTACTTGAGTTTGTTTCTCTAAAATGGAAACTAGATGAAAAATAATATGAAAGGTGGTGATTACTAAGGAGGGGTTTCATGCCCCTTTTGTTCAAGAAAAGTACAAAAGATACTACAAGACGAATTAGATATTTCTTAGGCAAAAAGAAACCGTGGAAAGCCCATAGGAAACTTCCCGGAAGCTAGCTTCCTCGACTCGAAGATAGAAATCCTCGAGTCGAGCGACAAAATTCTCGACTCGAGGATACCCACTCTCGAGTAGAGAATCTTGTCCTTCTAAATACCCGTCATGTCAACTCTCCTTGACTCGAGGGAAGAAATCCTTGAGTTGAGATTACCGTCTTCGAGTCGAGGTTAATGATCCTCGAGTCGAGGGAATGTGCGCAAGGCAATCTTCGAACGGGCATAACTCTCACCTCCGAACTTTATTTTGAGTTCGTAATATATCCTTGGAAAGCTAAGACGATGAACTTTCCTCTCCAATTGGAATTTCTGCAAAATATCTTCTTTTTAGAAAGTTATGATCCAATGAAGCTGGAGGTGATGGTGTGTGGTTCTCAGAGTGTGGTCAAACGATCTTCTCCTCGAATCTTGCTCCAACTTGTAGCTTGATCCCCTAGTATTGTCCGAGACTCACCAAAACGGTATAAGGCCACCAAAAACCTCGTAAAACCAACGAATAATGTCCAAAAATACTTCGAGTGGTGTGGTCTACGAATCACGTTAAAACCATTCCCAAATAGACACTAAGGCGCCTAAACCATGCGCACTAACACACTACATTGGCACCCTATCAAGAGCCCAGGTCAGCAGCCTAGCGGGGGAACGATCCTAGAGCTAGACTATGGTTGGCTGCCAGTCGCCACGAGGACGTTGCTTTCTTAAGAGGGGGTGAGAGTAATACCCCATATTTCAGAGAAAGTTTATAAGAGATTAAGGGCTCATATGAAGTGTTTAAAAGGATTGATCCTGCTACTCATACCAACAAAGTCGACTTTCCTTTTAGCAATCCCATGTGATAAGAACTCCACAGTTAAGCGTGCTTGACTGGGAGCAATTTCAGGATGGGTGACCTCTTGGGAAGTTTCCCAGGGTGCGTATGAGTGAGGTCAAAATGCGTCGGAAGGACCCGTGTTGGTCTGTCAGGTCAGCCCACAGCCTGGCAAGCTGCCATAGGTGACTACTTCCGGCTCAGGCGATGAGTCGGGGTGTTACAGTTTAAGGGTTAATTGTTATGGAAATGGGATAAGTGTTTAGCATGGGATGATGCACGATATATCCTTATTCTATAGTTTGGAGTGTTTATATAATGTTGTTGGGCAATTCCTTAAGTGTCCCCAACTTCCCACGTTCTTAGGAGCATCTTTACCTATGATATCCTGAAAAGTAGTTGTTGACCAACTGACTGCTGAGTTAACCAACTGACTGCTGAGTGGTGACATAGAGAGATATTTGTGGAAGTAGTTGTTGACTTCACTTCATCTTCTTAGGAGATAGTGCTTCTTATAAAATAAATCTTTAGCTAAGTCTTGACAATCTTTGTACTTGGTTTTGGTTGTCGGAGAGGAAATAGGAGGTAGTTGTTGACTCGTTCTTCTATCCGTTATTACTCAGCTGGTCTGTTAAATAACCCCTTGCTATTCCGGTGGAGATAAGGCACCTTTGACTATTTCTTTCTCTCTTACTGGACTTGAGTATATCTAGAATAGTTTACTTCATTTGGCTTTGTCTTCAAACCGCAGTCCATCACAGATGCCTAGTCAGTCGGACTAGCCTCCTGTCAATCTGATCTGGTCTGTCCGACAGGTGGTGCGCCTAACCAAGTCTGTCTGACTGGGTATCAGCCTGACCAGGTCTGTCCGACCTGATGTCGACCTGTCTGTAGAAGTCCAAACGATATGATCTACACATAAAACACCTCCTACTGGATTACTCGACCTGTTGGCTGGTGGGTAGGACTAAACCCAGAATTTAGGCCATAAAAATAGCCCCAGTTTCTTTACAGTGATGAGCTATCAGTTTAAAGAAACTAGATCGTGTGTTGAATTATGCACTTATTAATATTTGGTTTAGTTATGATTATTAATTATTACTAGTTACTAAATTTGTTAAGTTAGATAAGTAGTTAAGAAGGACGACCATATAACTAAGCACTGGAATACCTAGCATTCAGTAGTTGCTCTATAAATTCGTAACTTTGGCTAATACTTGTGATAACACAAGATTAATCACACTCACAACACTCATAATCATGAAGTCGAATGGACATATTATTATTAAATTTTTCAACTCGAATGTTCATTCGAACGATCATGAGGTAAATGGTTTGTTTTATTTGTGAGATAAATAGTTGTGCTTCCTAAGTAGTTAACGACATATTGGTAACCAATGGTAACTACTAATACTCAATTCGTTATCATGCTTATCAACTTCAAGTAACATAGTCCAATATTTCAATCCAACTTATGTTTAAAGAAAGTCGCGGCATTTGAAATTAGGATACGTAAACAATAAATTCAATATATATGGTGTCATAAGTATGTTATTGCATTGTTTGAGCATATAAATGATTGACTTTTATTAAATTAAGTGGACAATTCTCATTTTTCTTAAACTTGATATAATTTGGACTTAACCTAATTCCACTACATCCGATATGTATAAGACTATAAGTAGTATTCCATGTGTAAAGCCGATTGTACTCATTCTTATTTAATCACAATCTCACAACCTCCAAATCTCAATTAGCCAATCTATTTCCCCACACAATGTATACACATCTAAGACAAAGAGATGATTGTATTCACACTTATCTATAACTTTGTTTTTTTTTTTTTTTTGAACGAATATAACCTTAAAACTTTGATGGCTAGGATAGTACTAATGTATTGTATCCATGCTCATTTAATCGAGATATAGGGCTGATGCATTATTGTATAAGGCAAACATGTAATTATATTATGTCTTCACTTCCCACAACTATCATCATTTTTTTTTCTTCTTAATATGAATTATAAGATTACTCTAACCATAACATAATACAATTACTAACTACATATTAGTAGATAATAGGAATACTTACTAACTACATACTTACCTAACATAATAAAGATTAATAGCAAAAGTTGAGCTAAAAAGTATCTTTGGAAATGCAAAAAAAAAAAAAAAAAAAAAAAAAAAAAAAAAAAAAAAAGGTGGTGTGTGAGATGTTTGTCCCACATCGACTACAAAAAAGAAGATGCGGGCAAACTATTGTTATATATAGGATAGAATGGAGGGGATTGAATAAGGGAAATTTTCCAATATACCCCTGAGTTTCCTAAAATTTTCAGGTATACCTCCCAGGTTACCGAGCTCTCCAGCGTGCCCTTGAGGTTTGCAAAATCGAGTTTTTTTTTTTTTTTTTGTGTTTATCACTAACGACATGTAACACCGTTAACACATATGTAGTTATTTGAAATAATTTCTCATAACTAGCCTTTTATCACATTAATAACTCAAACAAAACCAAAAATTCAAAAATCAATAAACCCACCCTTTTTTCTCCCTCCTCTCCATTTCCCCTCTCCTCCCCACTACCAAGCACCACCTTCCCACAGTGGCCACAAGTACGGACCACCATCAACCACAACGACACCACCATCCCCGAACGTGCCCCATTCCAGCGACCACATGCCGACCATCATGCCCAATCCCCGACCTCCGTTCCTCCATATCCACGCTTCTTTCTATATCCCTCCATCCTCCCTTTTACACCTTTCCCCACCTCCATCCTTGCTCCACCACCCCTCCATCATGGTCCACGTCCACCTATATACATCGCCGGAGACCTCCAATGTTTCCATATAAGAAGGAAAAATGAGCAGAGAGAAAGTTGTGCAAGTAAATAAAATGGTGGAGATATGTGACCGTGGAGGCCAAAAGAGGCGCGGGTGGTGGTCGATCATAGCCCACATGGGGTCGGCATAGGGTCGCCAGTGGTCTGGTGGTAGTCGTCGGAGCCCTGGTGGTGGTGGATTAGGTGGTTGGGGGTTGTGGAGGAGGGAGGTGGGAGGAGAGGAAAGAGATTATGGGTTTGAGTATTTTTTTATTTTTTTTCTTTTGTTTTAATTGATGAGATTAAAAGTCAATCTGAGTGAGAATAGTCAAGGGCACTAGATAGCTAAAGCCTAAAGGTGTTACATGCTGTTAGTGAAAAACACAAAAAAAAACACGATTTTGCAAACCTCAGGGGCACGCTGGAGAGCTCGGTAACCTGAGGGGTATACCTGAAAATTTCGGGAACCTCATGGGTATATTGGAAAATTACCATGTTGGGCCTTTTGGCTTGTGCGTCTTGCACTTTAAGACACGACCCAAGTAATATTGAGTCCAGTAACAATATAAATGAAAGAATTGTTCTTTATTTTAGTTATAAAAAAACAATACTTAGAAATATATTCGGATCGGATAACGAATATTTTCGGATATTTGGATCGGATATCCGTATCCGAAATATTTTGGATATTCGGATATCCGACGTTTTGCGCCAGCTATTTGAAACTGATCCGATATTCGAAAAGTTCGGATAATATCCGACCCAAATGCATCTTCAGATCAGATACCCGAAAATTCGGATCAAATATCGAATCAAATAATCTGATAATCTGATAATCGGATAATCAGATATTTTGCTCAGCCCTAGTGTTGATAGATGTGCTTGTAAACTTGTAGTTTGTGAGAATGTACGTGTACTAGTAGGTGTGCAGATGTATGTGTACACGTTAAAATATATGTACTTGTGATACTAATGTAATGTAAATGTAGTAGTGTCGGTGTACTTGTAGTTGTACACGTAAGCATAGATGTACACCTAGATGTACTCTTAAGTGTAGATGTACAAATAGAAGTATATGAAAGTACAGATGTACATACATGTAAGTGTAAATGTACATATACATGCACTTGTAAGTGTAGATGTACACGTAGATGTATGTACTTGTAAGTGTGGTTGTACATGTAGATGTACATAAAAGTATAGAATGTACATACATATAAGTGTAAATGTACATATACATGCACTTGTAAGTATACATGTACACGAAGATGTATGAACTTGTAAGTGTGGTCGTACATGTAGATGTACTTGTAAGTGTCGTTGTACATGTAAATGTACTTGTAAGTGTAGTTGTATATGTTGATGTATGTCTACGTATATAACCATAGTGTATTGTTTGTCAAGACAAGTGTGTATGTTTGTGGTGTATTGCTAGCAAGTTGTACGTATCCGGGGATTGTGAGTCGGAATGTACTTCCACTTGTAGGGTTGAGAACTTGAATTGAGTGCTAAGCAGGTACTGCATTGAGCGCTCTAGTCTGTGAGTGGGAATATGCATCCACTTGTAGGGTTAAGAACCCTTTGTGAGTGCTAAGCAGGTACTGCATTGAGAGTTCTAGTTTGTGAGTAAAAGTGTCCTTCCACTTGTAGGGTAGCGAACCTGTTGCTGTGTGTAAGTGTGCGTGGTCGACTTGAGTGTATTGTGATGCTTCTGAAATCATGTCTACTTTTCCAAGACTTGTCAATTAGATAGAAAGGAAAGACACCTAAAACCCGATTGGTGTTTTGGGCCAACGACGCTTCGACGCTCAAGTTAGTATAGTAATTAATGAGACGTGAATATTGTGCATGAAATCATAAAAGGCAAGAAAGAGATTTCCATTAGGTAAATGAGACTAATCGGTAGTTAACAAGTAGAAAAAACATAAAACGTTTCTGAGCAGTAGAAATCTAACAAGTAGGTTCAGCGCGTAAATGTTTAGGTTGAAAATCTAACAGATAGAATCAGATTGATGATAAGTTTCCGACAGAAGAGAAGCTAATAAACAGAGTTAGGGTGCGATGACAAATTGCTCATAGACGAAATAGCTAATAAATAGAACCAGGGTGATAAGAAGTACAGTTTTTCATAAGCAGATTAGCTCATCACCAAGTAGAACATAGGTTATAAAAGAATCTAACAAACTAGAAATTGAACATGCAACCTTGAGTAATAAATATCAAATTATAATGGACAGAAAAAGCTAATAGATGCAACTGCGACAATGTAAACAGGTAGAAATATTGCCAACACATAAGAAAACTGTAATGTAATAATCAAGTAGTAACTTTGGAACGTATAGATAAACTACTAGTAAATGAACAAGTACTTATTTTTGTTGATCAGTAGATATAAAGTTTAATAATTATAATGTCTTTATTTTGATAACGAACAGATTCTCACAATGTATCATGTCGAGATACTGACCTATAAGCTCCGAGCTGGAGTAGTAACCTTGTGAGATTTGTAATGCTGTTGCTATCAGACTCATGGCCCTGTTAGAATAGAAGCTCTATCGTGTATCACACGCAGCTGTGTGGGACATGTAGCCTTGTGGGAATGGTCACCTTGTAGAAGTCAGAGTCGGGCTTGTAGCCTCGTTGGACTTGTAGCTTTGTCGGACGAGTCACCCTATCAGAGTTGGGAGCTGGACACCTAGCCTGTTGGAATGGTAGCATGTCGGACTGTCAACCCCCGCCACATAAGTCGCCCTGCCGGAGCTGGACTGTCAACCCTGCCTGATGAGTCACTCTGTAGGAGCTGGATTGTCAGCCATGTCGGATGAGTCACCGTGTCGGAGCTAGATTGTCAGCCTCGTCGGATGAGTCATGTAACACTACGGAATTTGGAAAGTGAGTTATGGAGTTGGTTTGTCCCACATTGAGATATTAAGGCTCATATGATCAGTTTATAATAAATTCCTACCATCAACTACCAACAAGGCCTTCACCTTTTAGAGCCCGGAGAGGATATATGGGTCTAAGGGGTGACTACCCATCTTATTGGGTTATGTTGCGAAGGACGGTGGATCGGGCTGTTACAGTTGGTATCAGAGACAGGTTAGGTCCCACGCTAAAATTGAACTAATAAGACTAGGAAAAAAAATGAATTAACTAGCAAAAACAAATAAAATGGAACCAAGCCGTATGGGGGTATAAGGGTATTGTTTTGTTCGTTTATGTGTGTTTAGCTTTTTATTTATAAAATGCTACTTGTTTTCACATGTGAGTTATATATATGTATACTTGCAATTGGATAACTTGAATGTTTTGATTCACTTGGAAATGATGGTAGATGTAATTTGGTATTGGAATTGGAAAGTATAAAATTGATGTATATGTATGAAAATTATTGGTCTTAAGGTCAAAGGTATCTTTATATATTTGGAATGATATTCATTGAATTGGAATGAGAAAATTTTATGTCTATTTTAAGTATGCTTGACATGTATACTTTTTATTAGTTTCATGGAATGTGCCTCAACTGGGACATATATTATTAGTATTTATTAGTGTTGGAATTGTTATTAAGTGGTAGATAGCTAAATACTACATCGTTCCTAAGTGTTGAGTTAACCACGTGGGTAGCATACCAAAACATAGATAGTGCCCTCCCACCCTACCCTTAGTAGTGGAACTGGTGACTAATATGTGATTGATTGTTATTGGAATGCTCTATATTTAGCATTTTAGACCTTTGTTTGGACATCGCTACGTGTATAATTGATATGAGATTTTTGATCATATATGAGATATATAGTGAGGGTTATTAGAGGAATGAATTTTTGTAATAGAGAGATCTAGTGACAGCTATACTAAATATAGATTTTATATTATACAATGGTCTGTTTCATGATTGAGTGATATTGTTAGAAGGCGATTTTCACGAGTTTTGTAAGGAAATATAAGAAATTGAGATGTGGCATACGAAATTGAGTTGGAGTTTGGAGGTTGATTGGTTTCTAGAGATTAAGTGTTCTTGTGTGGTGAAATTTGGAATGTTGATCTTGAAACTTATTGACTTGGCTGTTTTGAGATATATGACTTGATTGTTTAATGGATTTGGGTTGATTATATTAATACCGTCATGGAAAGTTACAACTATTTTGGTATAATATGATTTTTGGATCTATGATCTTAATTATTTTCTTTGTGTGGGATTATCTTAAGGAATAGTGTGGTGTCTTAATTTGAGCCTTTTGGGGTTTCTGTATAATGTAAGGAGGTTGTATTTCGACAAGAATCATATTAGATTGGAGATTTACTTGGGTCATAAATATTTTTCTTTGGGGTTTAAAATCTCTATCATTGTTATCATGGTATAATATTACACTATGATTTAAAGAGTTGAGTTTATTGGCAAAGTGAACTTAGTGAGTTCGGTTACTTCAAATTTCATTTTGGGTTACTCTGTGAATGAGCGATAATTCTTAAAGGTGATTGTATGAGTTTTGTATGATATAAAGAGTATGGTCTTTATTAAATGATTGAGGGTGAAAAGATTTTATTTAGATATAATGGTTTTGTTTGGTTTGGATATATATGATTTGTGGTGCTCGAGGAAATTGAATTTCTGGGGGTGATAATGGATCTTGGATATCTTTCGGATTTTGATGTATTGACGTATTTTGACTGACTAATATTGAGAAATGATTCTGGGAAGTTGAGGTATGACAATGACTACTCAAATTGTTCAGAGGGGTTGAGAATTTTGGGATGTGTATCGAATGGTGTTGAGGCTTATTGATCTAAATGAATGGATTGGTCGATAAGGTCTCTATTTATATTTTGATGATTAAGTATATTACTTTGAAACCTGATTCATATTGGGGAAGTTAGAACTATTGTTGGATTATAGTTTGGTGTTGTATCTTATATGGGTTTATATTATGGAACAGTATGGTGGATTATTTGGATATATATGTCGTCATGAGGACAAGAGGGGTTGAACTTTGACACAAATAGTTTATCTTTTGAATTTGCAATTCGAGAATTGATGAGTAAGTTTTCTTGGGTATGTGGTTCCTTATACTTCAAAGTATAGTTGTAGTTTGCCCAATAGGTTAATAAACTATTTGAAGTTCACTGTCTTCTTGGTTTCGACTCCATTAAAGGCCTTGGTTATAGAGGAAATTTAATGATTTTAGCGGTGCTATAATTTTGGGATATTATAAGATTGATATAATGGTGTATCTTCTAAAGTGTATTGGTTTGATAGCGCAAAATTGAGGAGAATATTCTATATTTCAATGGGATTCCTGGATCAGTGACTCATGCATCAAGGCGTTGGGATTATTTACTTACATATAAGATTAACTCGTGAGTTCGAGGACGAACTCTTCTTTTAAGGAGGGTGGATTATAATGTCAACTTTGCATTATACTTAGAATCATACATTATAGTCATTCATTTATACATTTGCATCATATGACATGGTATGTGTTGTGTGGTTGTGTAACGAGTTGATTTTTCTTATTTACTCTGCGCTTCGAGGACGAAGCGTTTTCTTATGGGGGGAAGGATGTAATATTCCGAAATTTCAAAGTATTTTATATTAATATTTTAGACTTATAAATTAGATTATTGTAATGGAAAAGATTTTAATTATTAATTGTGAGTCGTTTTCAAAATCGAGTTCGAAAATGGATTTTAGAGTCGGATTTTCTATGTAGGATTTTCTAATTTCTGAATTAGGCCATCTTCTAAACTCTACAACAACCCAACTTAATACATTGGACCAAACACAAACCATACCCCAACCAAACAAAATAGGAAATCAGAAAAAAAAAAAAAAAAATAAAAAGAATAAAAAAACCCTCAATTCTCTCTCCTCCTTCACGCATAAACACCCCCTCCCCTGCTTTCCTCTGTTTCCTTCACGACTCTCCCAAGCCGCACACAACCGCGCACGCCCCGCCCTCCTTTCTCCTTCACGGCGCCACCACTTCTTTACTCCGGCCGTCCAACCACCTCGCTGATTCTCTCCCCCTATCTCCTTCGATTTGGGTAACTCTTTTCGCCCTAACTCGCCCCTGTTTTCGTTTTCTTTAAGAAACATGATTATTGAACCAATTTTAATCTTTTAATTTGTGTTTAATCAATGGTAATAGACGTCATAGTTAGTGGGTAATCAATTTGGGTTAGTTTTATGCACAAAGAATTGGTTTTGATGATTGTTTTGGGTTGATTTTCACTAATTACAAATTTGGGATTAATTAGCTCAATTACTCGAATTGGTTCAATTAATTTACAAAGTTATGAATTTATTATACTTATAATCTGTTAATTAGAGTCCTTCACTTTAGTTTGAGGTTTTAAATGGGGTTTTGTTCAAGTTTGTAGAAATTGTAGATTGGGGGAATTTTGGTTAATTGTTTCTTACTTGAATTAATTACCCCAAATTAATTATAATAACCAATAATTCGAAATTATGATAATTTAGGGAATTAAAAACTGATTTTCGGATTTTATTTTATTTAATTCGTTTTTATGTAATTTTGTGTAATTTAAGCATGTTTTTGATAATTAAAACATAAGATAAATGTTTTAATAAATCCTAAATAAATATTAATAATTGAGAATTGATTTTTATGAATTAGATTCTGTTTTGAAAGTCATTTTGAGTCTTTAAGAATTTTTAAAATAAATTGAGTGTTATTTGAGTATTAGTAGTTAATTATTGAATTAGAATTATAATTGTTGGTTAATTGTTGATTTTTGGCTTAGAATCTTAGTTCTCATGGGCATTGCATATAGAATAGAGCTAATGTAAGTATTAGATGAATGATCGAGTGAGATTAGTATTAATTTGGGATTATTGGTTGTATTATTGTAGCCCCTGAGTTCGTAGACGAAGAGTACTAGTTATCGTTGTGATGTCGTGTTCTTGTGTGAATTGAAAAGGTAAGCTAACATGCTCAACCTTTCTTAAACTGTAGAAACCTTTCAAAATTATTTGCTAAGTGATTGGTGTATGTGTTTGATGAAAACTTAGTATCATGATAGGTGGAGAACGATTTATTGTTTGATCAATATATCTTGTTGGATTGGATTATTGCATTGGTATAATGTTTGGTTTATGATTGAAAGAATGTCGTTTGGAATATGATTGATTGGATATTTGATATTGTTGTGATGGAATTATGAATGATTGTATGGTTATTGAAATATAAGTTTGTTTAAAGAATCGATATTGTAAACAAAATAAATAAGCAAAGTATGAGGATACACGATGATTATTGGTTTGAGTCGCATAGACTCCACTTTATTGGTTTGAGTCACATTGACTCCACTTTATTGCCCCACCGCATCGGTCATTAAGTGGGCTTGGCTCTAATACTACTCTATTGGGTTAGCAATACTGGGTTTGCACACTTAAGGTCTAGTAGTCTTGTATGGTATGGTTTGGTGAGTCGGCAAAGAATCGGCTCACCCACTTATATAATGGTATGGTTTGGTGACTCGGTAAAAACCGGCTCACCCACAATGGTTTGGATGAGTTGATCACAAATTTGGCTCATCCCACTTATAGATTTTAATATGGAATCCTCATTAAAAGATATAAAAGAATGATTTGTATTATATTGATGAAATGTCAAACACTTGTTGAAATCATTGTGATACTTCTATTTTGGTGATTTTAATTGTCTTGTTGATTGGTTTATGTATAACGTGCTAAGTGTGTTTTTCGAAAATAAAATCTAAATGTTTTTCAAAATCAAGTTAAGAGTTTTTGTTTTCTACGAGTTGAGGTTTTAATTTACTCAATTTCACTAACTTTTTCAACTGTGGTTTTTGTGCTTTAAATCCACCACAGGTTTGGAATGATTGATGCATGCGGGAAGAACGACTCATTAGACATTCAATAAGCTCAGACTTTTGACTTAGACTATCTCATATGTATATTTCATACTTTGGACCATTGTAAATTTAAGTATTGGATGTAATAGATCATTTTAGACCATTAGACACTTGTAGTTCGGCTTCTGAAATCTCTTTGCATTCGGGTCTTTGACTCGAGTGCGGAGTGACACCTCTGAATTTCCTTATTTGTGTTTTGGTTTGCTATAAAATGTTTTTTTAAAAAGGAAAGGAAATTTGGGGGTGTTACAAGTCACCTTGTCGGAGTTGGACTAGTAGCCTGTCGGACTGTCGGCCCTGTCGGATGAGTCACCCTGTGGGAATTGGATTGAACTAGAAGCTTGTTGGACTGTCAACCCTGTCAGGAGCTAACCGGGTCGGACAGGTAGTCGCGTCGGATAGGAAGCCAAGTCAAAGATTAGCAACGTCGGGTAGGTTAAACCGTCAAGTTGATTCGTCCTCCTTAAACGTAAGTATGCTAACACTTTGACATGCACATTCTCGAAAATGTTGCAAGAAAATTTTGTAAGTTGATCATAAAATTTAGAATCCATCGTTTACCTTTGGCGAAAAGCTTTGTCTTTGTTGGGGATGCATGATCAAGATCTTGTCGAGGTTGAACCTCTTGGGGACCATTTAGGTATGTAGGCTCATCATATCATTGAGCAGCTGTAAATAAATCACTTATCCCTTCTTTCGTTTCCTACTACTTGCAAATAAACCGTTGCTACTTCATAGGCTTAGATGTGCTCCTTTGAATCTGGGATGTCGTGGTACACAATGTTATGCGGTAGATATCTTCTTTTTGGTATAGTCTTCATGTCGATAACCTACACGAACGGTTAATCTATATCTGGAGGATCTTGTATAATACGGTCTGCCAGTCCAGGCGTCAGACTGACCTGATCATGTATATCATTGTTTCTCCTGTTTCACATGTTTCACAGGATGGAAAATGTGTTTTGGTAAATTTTATCAGGCCTACTTACTACTGAATCAGAATTTTCAACTAACTAATCGACTTGTACGGAATGTAAGTTTGAACAAGTAAATAAAGATGAACACCAAGAATTTTTAGGTGGAAAACCCTATAAATCAGGGAAAAACCACCGGGGCGTATGCCTCCTCGAATTTGCACTATATGATTTTGTAGTTTGTAGTATGAGTACAATGATTAGCTCAATAGGATGTATTGTATGTATCTCCTACTAGCTCCATCTCTTTTATACCAAGGAACACACCTCTTTGTAACGGCTCCGTCATTATTCTTCCTTGATCTTCTCCCTTTGTTTCCGCCTCCATGATCTTCGCCTTGATTGCCAACGGATATCTCCGCATTAATCCATCATTAGCAGATCACGTAATTAACTTGCCATATACTCCCGTCTTCTACACCTAATCCTCTTCCGTTGACTTGGGCCTCCCATTCCTTATCACAATTGTAAGCCCAATCCACAGCTGACCTTTGATCTAAAAAACCGCCCCCAACAATTGTCCCCTTTTAATCTCCCCAAAGTAGCCATTTTTCTGCAGCTTTGGGAGATTAAAAAGTAGCCGTTACACGTCTTTACTCTCCATCATCATTACCTGTCGCCCTTTGCTTCTCCCCGTAACTTCCCATCACTCCATCTTCTTAATAACCCCCCACTCTCCTTAACTGCTCTTCACTTCTTTAAATTTCAAATAATCTTCTCTCTTCTTCTATTATTCTTTAAGTGATTTCGTGGCGATTTTTCTTCAAGGTAGCTTTCTCTCTTCCTCCTGTTTTCCTTTTTTTCGCTTTGATTTCTTCTTCTTTTTTTTTATGGGAAAAAAGATGACTACTCGGAAAGCTCCTCGTTCCGAAACCTTTGAGCTTGAAGGGGTCACCTTTCGTCGCCCAACCTGGCTTGGTCACAATTTCACCTGTCCAAATGAACTTCCCCCTGAGTTTGAGAGGTTCTTGAAAGAGAAGGGGCAACTTCCCGAAGAGGCCATCTGCATCTTTCCTCCCTCCGACTCTCCAGTCACTGCTGAGTGGAACAACGATGAGTGGATTAGCGTCCATGAGTACCCATTCAGGATTGGATTCTCACTCCCAATGTCTGATTCCTTGACCAAAGTAATCGGCGAGCTTGATGTTTCTTTGAGTCAGATTCTCCCATATATGTGGAGGGTCTTGTTACAAATTCGAGTGGAATGTGGATGTTCTAAAGACATCTTACATGTTCCGGGGTGCTAGTGGTGAAGCCATTGGTATGCGTACAATGTCGGGCTACCCCTCATTCATCGATTGCAAATCTTCCAAGGAAGATGAGGGATGGTCCAAGCGGTTCTTCTTTGTGAAGAAGAGTTCCCTTGGTGACTGTGGGGACTCCTTTAGAAGTGTCTGGAGGCTTGGAGGTATATTTCGTTTTATGATCATTGTGTTTGCTAACCTGTTGTTCTGATCAATCCTTCTCACTGTGTTTTCTGTGCAGAGAAGGACATATTCCCAGAAGCTTCCGAAGAGGCACACAAGATCGCTGCTAAGATCCTTCTTATTCCATTAGCAGATCGTGTCTACATGCCCAGCTTGCATCGGATCCGCCCCTAAGGTCGCCTTTCGTATTGCCCGCAAGCCTGGAGGTTCCAGCAAAGCATCATCTTCCATCCGTGGTGGTTCCGTTGATCCGGATCTTCCTGAGCAGAGCAGTGGATCCAGTGACTCCTCTTTGAAGATCACCTTTTCTACCCATATACCAAATACTTCAACAGCTTCTCCAAGAATGTCTACCAGTAAGTTTTCCAATCTTCACATCCAGATTCAAGTTCCATTCGCTTTCTCCCTTAGCCGACTGTGCTCTTTGTTGTAGGTACTTCCCTCACCGGTCGCCGGACCCGATCCACCTTCACATCAGTCTCCCTGGATGATCCCCTCTTGGACAAGATTGTCGAAAGGCGTCAAAACAAAGGATCCAATGCTCCTCCTGTCCCGAAGAAGGGTGAAGAGAAAACTTCTCAACCCAAGCCCCCTCCGGAGAAGAAGAGAAAGACTACCAATACTGCCACCATCCTCCTACCCTATGATGCTAATGCCAAAGCTGAAGACATCGAGAAGGCTCTTGTTCGACGTACATAGTACTTTCGTCGCCTCCTTGGATGCCCTGGTGGACGCTGATGTAATCAACAGGCTTGTTGGCTACAATTATTATGTAAGTTCTGTCTTCCCGCTTTTGACATCCAACTACCAATCACTTCTTCCTCTTACGCTTCTTTCAACTCTACTCAGGCTGTGCAAGCCTCCCTGGCCCTCCAACACCGGGAGAAGTTGAAGGTGAACCAAGTTCAAGTCCTTTAATACGAGAAGATGGGACTGGAGCGTACCAACTGGGACCTGAACAACACAATCCTTGCCAGTGCGGAGGCTGCCAAGGCCAAAGACAAGCAGATTGCAGACCTTACCGCTTCCAACCAAGAGCTTATCCTGAAGTTGGCCAATGCTGAGAAGGCCGAGAAGAGCATGGGGGAGGCAGACCTAGCGACACACGACGAAGAGCTGGGATCTGGCATGGCCTCCTGACCAGGATCAACATGATCAAAGAGTTCAAGGCTGGGAAGGCGACATCCTGGGATTTAAACAAGACAATCCAGCGCTTCAACAAGGTCTTCCCGGATGAAGCCATGACCATCGAAGAAGGAAAAGTATATTCCGCTGCTGGAGACACATCCGCTTCGGGAGATGGCACTGCTGTTCCGGAGGAGCCACAGAAGGGAGATGCTAAAATGAAGGAATAGAGGTTTTAGAGAAGTTTGTTTATGTTATTCGTACTTGTTTATTGTCAAAAACTATTCTAGTTTGTTGGGTGTTTAGATGTTTTTTCATCGTTCGAACTTCGGAAAGTGTACTTATGGGATCCCATTCTAATGCTTTTAGTAATGCACGTACCTTTTCGAATGTTATTCTGGCTTGTTCTTGTATTCCTTTGAGTAAGTTCCGCCAGTTGTACGTTCAGACCTTAGTCCAAGAGTTGTGATCCGTAAATCTAAACAACATGTTCCGGAGTTGGCTGTGAGTATGTATGGATGTGTAGAATAAAGCTAGACAATTACCGTTGCAAAAATAAGAGTAATGTAATTCGTACCTATATAATCAACAATGATAAAGTTTAAGGCTGTAAGCATTCCATGCTCTTGGAACTTGTGTTCCTTCCTTGGTCATCAATCGGTAAGCTCCGTTACCGGAAATAGAATTGATCAAATAGGGTCCTTCCCAAGTCGGAGCTAACTTCCCCGCATTTTGCTCCCTAGTGTTATCCTAGACCTTCCGTAGGACCAGATCTCATACCTGGAAAGAGCGGATCCGGACATTTTTATTGTAGCTCCGAGCCACCGCTTGTTGATAAGCCGCAAGTCGGATCTTCGCCGAATCCCGATGTTTGTCTATTGTGTCTAAGTCATGAACCAACTCTGAATGGTCTGTATCCAATGGAGTCAATCCACAACGATATGTAGGTACCGCCATTTCCGCCGGTAGTACTGCTTCACAGCCATAGACAAGGAAGAATGGGGAATGCGCGGTTGCCGTCTTGGGATTTGTTCTGTCTGCCCAAAGCACATGCGGAAGTAATTCCGACCATCTTCCTTTCTTGGCTTGGCTTCTAACTTCTTTTTCAAATTAACAATGATAATCTTGTTACTAGATTCAGTCTGGCCATTAGCTTGCGTATATCGTGGTGTAGAATAATGTAAATCAATATTCTAATCCTTACAAAATTTCTCGAACTTCGCGGCAATAAACTGCGGGCTATTATCAAGAACTATCTGGGAGGGAATACCATAACGACAAATGATGTTGCGTTTGACGAAGGATATAACTTGGGGCTCATTTATAGTGACGTAAGGTTTCGTCTCTATCCACTTTGAGAAGTAATCCGTCATGGCTAGCAGATACTCATGTCCACCGGATGCTTTGGGGAGTGTTCCGACAATGTCCATTCCCCATCTCATAAAGGGCCATGGGTAGAAATCGGATGGAGTTGCTCTGCAGCCTGATGTGGAATTGGCGCATGTCGTTGACATTTATCACACTTTCGAACATACTCCATTGCGTCCTTGCGCATTGTAGGCCAGTAATACCCCATCCTTAGAGCTTTGTTGGACAAACTTCGACCACCAGAATGATTTCCACATTTGCCGGAGTGTAGCTCCTCCAAGACTCTATCAGCATCTGGTTTCTCCAAGCATCGTAACAAAGGTCCCGCCAGACTTCTCCGGAACAAGACACCATCAATTAGATCCACTGCTCTTGAATCCGCCTTTCCTTCTGGTAGAACATCATCCTGCATGTAGCGAATATAGGGAGTTGTCCATCCATTGGTGACTACGACCGGAGCTACTTCAGCTGGATCAAGACCCTCTTTTTGAATAGAAGGTTGCAGAAGATGAACCAAAGGGATGGAGTCAATACCGGTGCTGTCAAAACTAGAGCCTAAAGAAACCAAGGCGTCTGCTTGCACATTCTGGTTCCGAGCTACCTGCTGTATCCGGAACTCCTCAAATTGTGAAGTCAAGACCTTCACTGTTTCGAGGTACGATTGCATCTTGGAATCTTTTGCTGCATAAGACCCGTTATGTAAGAACCTAATTTTTGTCTAAAATAAAAATCGGAAAAAAAATAAAGAGTCGTTACGCCGCAATTGACTACTGAGTCAATTGCTAGGCTTAAAATCAACACACTAACATAAATAATTAGCTAACTAATTACACACCAGCGGAAGACTTTCTAGTCGAACTGCAGTTCTCAAAACCATATCCAAATTACAACCTATTTGAAATGAGACTCAATAAATGTTTATGAAAAGTTCCCCAGCATGCACGATGACCACTCTAACAAGCATCCACTTCAAGACCTGTCAAGTACGCCATCAAGAATGACGTAGGCCCTATAAATAAGGTAGGGAAAAAACCATAAAATAGAACGTCAGCACAGGCTGAGTAAGAAATCACAAATAAACAAAATAACAATTAAGATACGCGCCTTGAGACGCGTAGCTAATAAGAACAGATTGACGATATAAGTAAGGAGTATCAACAACAGTAGAACGAAATATCAAAGGAGCATCACCGCTCGAAATACATATAATTATGTACATAGTACAAGCTAACAAGTTAAGATTATTTATTCATACGTTTCAGCCAGGGTCCTACCCCACAGCCACCACATTAACGAACTTAGTTCGAGCTAGAGTTGTAAGCATAGCCCCTAATAACCCCGAGTGTGCACACCCCTCTCAAGATGGGCCGGTAGGACGAGATTCCCATCTAGGAGGAAGACTATTAGGATGTCGGTAGCCAATCTGACCTAAAATGTACCTTGATCAGAGGTAAATAAAACGATGATCGGTCAAGCCGCATCATCGTACTCTAGATGGTGTCATTTCATTTTCTTTCATCCGTTTTACATTCATTATTCGATGGTACGTTATTTGATAATACAATTTATAAACGGCCACAGTCGTATTCAATAATTCAACACAATCGAAAACACAAGCCAAGATCAACAAAGGCATACCACTCGGCCGAGAAGCCGAGAGGCCCGGATCACAAAAAGATCGAGGCCGAGTAAGGAAGCCGAGAGGCCGAGCGAACTCAATATATATATATATATATATATATATATATATATATATATATATATATATATATAGAACAAGCGTAGGCAAATTGAATAAGTATATGGTTATGAATCAAACGTAGGAAAAATGAGCGAGTGAATATACGAATCAAGTGAGAGGATAGTATAGTCCAAGAATTGGATGAACAACGTTCTTACCATACAACGCTAATCCTTAATCATGTTCCTTTAATTTATCAAAGTTTACCACCAAAACCTCCTTCAACCCACAACCTAAATACACAGCCAATTATAAACTCAATTCATATTCCCCTAATCAACAAGATGTAACCATAAGTCTTACAACTCACAACTAACACTAATATGAGACGGATCCATATAGGGACAGTGGTAAAGAAACATGAATCGAGTCTACCTTCGATATTGGATGACTACCAAATTTTAGTATGTTGTAGAAGGTTATGTCATAAATTTCTCCTCCAAATTTTGTCCACAAACTCCAAGCGGATCGACAGGAATCAACTTCACAATGAACACGAATAGCAATTAGAGTTTACTCTCAAAAGCCAATGTAACTTTTGATACAGAAGTCTAGGGCTTACCAATTTTGGATATGTTTTCAAAAATATAGTTAGGAACATCTCCATAAAATATCCCCTTAAAATATGTTAGGAGTCGACGGTAATCATCTGAATACCGAGGCGGCGACACAGTTTCCGGGTAGATAGACACAGCTCTACTAAAACACCTCTACAGTGAGCATCCCATGGAATCTTGGCATGATCTACATGTTTTTGGATTCGTATTGAAAGCAAGGTTCTAAATCCACCAACCACGACTTAATAAAAGGTTGTATGTGAGAGTTGTGTATGTTTTAAGTTGACACAGTTATGCTGGGATCTTATGCGGATGGAGGCTACGAAAAAGAGAGGGAGAGGGGGAGAGATGGAGGCCGACTATTTATGAAAGAATTTAGGGTTTCCTTTCATTTATGCAAATGGGTATGAGGGTAGACTCGATTTCGGGCTTTATTAGTTGGGTGAGATGAGTGATCCATAAACCCGATCCAAAATCACTTATAGGAACTCATTTTAACTTCCAATAATCGATTTGAGTTACACCCGTATCAAATACATACTCAAAAAAGTGGGGTGTTACACGTTAATCTGATTTACAATCAGCAAAGAGTCACTACTTACCAAAATGCGTTTCACCTTCAAATATAGTGCCGCTTGTAATCCGAAGATCAAGGCCTCATATTCAGCCTCATTGTTGGTGGTACGGAATTCACACCTCACAGCCCTGGGTATCATGTCCCCTTGTGGCGACTTTAGTAACACTCCGAGACCTGTTCCCCGGACATTAGCAGCTCCATTTGTAAACAAAGTCCACAATCCTTGTTCTGGAACCTCCTCTAAACTTTGTACCTCCCTTTGGGCTGACTCAAGTAACTGTGGGCTAAAGTCCGCCACAAAGTCGGCTAAGGGTTGTGAGCGGAGTGAAGTCCTAGGTTCATATTATATGTCGTATGTACTAAGTTGAACGGACCATTTAGCCATTCTTCCCGAAAGTTGAGGTTTTCGCATAACAGTTTTAATTGGGAAGTTGGTTTTGACTACTATTGTATGACCCTGGATGTAGGCTCGTAATTTAACGGACGACATAATCAATGCTAATACTAATTTTTCAAGGGAAGAATGCCTGGTTTGCCGGAAGTAGCGCCTTGCTCACATAATAAACAGGAAGTTGTTTCCCCTCTTCTTCCCTAACCAATACTGCACTCACCGAATGTTCCGTCACCGATAAATAAAGCAACAAAGGCTCTTTGTCAATGGGTTTTGAAAGCAAAGGATGTGAGCTCAAATATTCTTTTAATTCCTGAAATGCGTCTTCATGTTGTTTTGTCCATTCGAAAGCTTTGTTCTTCCTTAGCACATCGTAAAAAAGCCTACATCTGTCTGAAGATTGTGAAATGAATCTGTTAAGCGCGGCTACCCGTCCTGTCAACTTCTGGACATCTTTAATATTATGGGGTGGTTCTAGTTCGAGTATAGCCTTGATCTGCTCCAGACTTGCCTCAATGCCTCGTTTGGTTACCATATACCCCAAGAACTTTCCAACTGACACCCCCAATGTGCATTTCGCCGGGTTCAGCTTCATGTTGAATTGTTCCAGGATGTCAAAAGCTTCTTGGAGGTCCCGAACATGATCATCCGCCCGTCTGGACTTTACTACCATGTCGTCAATGTAGACTTCCATTGTTTTCCCAATTTGTTCTTTGAACATGAAGTTTACTAGCTGTTGATATGTAGATCCGACGTTTTTTAATCCAAAGGGCATGGATGTATAACAGTAAATACCTCGTTCTGTCATAAACGTTGTCTTCTCTTGATCTTTCGGATCCATCTTAATCTGATGGAAGCCACTAGAAGCGTCCATGAAGGTGAGCATTTCATGTCCGGAAGTTGCATCCACCATTGCATCAATGTGTGGCAATGGGAATGGATTCTTCGGACATGCCTTGTTTAGATCCGTGTAGTCTACACATACTCTCCATTTGCCATTCTTCTTCTGTACTACCACCACATTCGCGAGCCATGTAGGATACATCACTTCCCTAATCATTCCCATCTCCAGAAGTCTGTCCACCTCTTCATTAACTATCATGTTCCGCTCAGGAGAAAACTTCCTTCTCTTCTACTGGATAGGTTTGTACGACCTATCAATGTTCAACTTGTGGGTTATCACTTCAACCGATATTCTCGTCATGTCCCGATGGCTCCATGCAAAACAATGTTCCTTCTTCCGAAGGAACTCCTTCAGACCGAGGAGTATGTGTTCCGGCACATCAGCACCTAGTGTGAGCTTCTTCTCCGGAGTATGTAAGATTATTGGTATCTCAATTGTATCCCACAACTCCGATTCCACAATGCTGATGTGCTTCTGTAATTGCTATTGAGTTCCTCTCCTTGTCGGCATAAGGGAAATGGCATAACATTCTCGTGACAACTTCTGATCTCCACGCACCACCATAACTCCCCAAGAGGAGGGAATCTTGATACATTGATGATATGTTGATGGGACCGCTTTAACATTGTGTATCCAAGGCCGTCCCAAGATCAGATTGTAAGGTGAGGGGCAATCCATCACGATAAACCTTTCAAAGGACGCCACGGATCCTACTTGTGTTGGTAAGCTGATTTCGCCGAGGGCTGTTCTTGTTTCTCCACTGAATCCTACCAACGTCGTGGAGCTCCGGATTATCTTGGTCTGGTCAATTTCCATGTCTTTCAAGGCTTCAATCATGATAAGGTTCACTGCTGATCCGTTGTCGACGAGAGCTCTCTTGACAAGGCAACATCCGAGGTAAATGGAGATTACTAGGCTGTCATGATGGAGATGCCTGGATCCGAACACGTCTGTCTCGTCAAAAGTGATAGGTGGTATGGTGGTTACGAAGCTCGAACATAACTCCGGAGGAGGTTGCACAGCCCGTTCCCTTGTAATCCGTTTGGCAGCTAAATATGTCAAACCACACAAGTCAGATCCACCAGATATAAAGTTAATTACCTTGGGGTTCTAAGGAAGAGGGGGTGGTGTTTCCCTAGATCCACTATGTTTTGCACCACGAGATGGGAGTAGATCTTGTAGATGTCCCTCACTAAGAAGTCTGGCTACTTCCCGGCGTAGGGCGACAAAATCTTCCGTAGTATGTCCCACATCCGCATGGAATTGGCACTACTTGGAAGTATCCTTGCGCTTCTTACTGGACTTCTCCTGGGGCCAGTTTACATGAACTTCTAGCGTATCCAGCCTCTGGATCAAGCCTGCAATGTCAACAGAAAAGTTATAGATAGATGGGTGAAGGTATACTAGGATCACCCTTCCAATCCCGCCGGTCGTAGACTGCATTGATGTTGTAGGGTTTAGTCCCTGAAGGTTCTGTCTGGCTCTTGGTATAAGGAGATGCCCTACTGGTATACTTTGTAGTCGAGCTCTTCCTGTTAGTTGATATATATCTGGTCCCAGATCTGCTGCTGATATCTTCTTCTAATCGGATCTGGGCTAAGGTTTTAGCCTGCACATCCTCAAACGTGCGGCACGGATACTTAGTTAATTCGTTATATAACTCCGAATCCCATACCAAACCTTGACGGAAAGCCTCAATCGGGTCAGGATATGGCAGGAAGGTATCGAGACTTTCTCCTTATTGAACCGATGGAGGAAGGCCCGGAGGGACTCATCCTGTCGCTGAACAACTCTATAAAGATCACTGGTCTGCTTTTCCAGAATACGACTGCTTGCAAATTGGTAATTAAACCTGTTAGTCAATTCAACAGAAGAAGATATACTCTTGTTCGGAAGATTGATGAACCATTGAAGACCGGGTCCATGCAATGCACTTCCGAACCCCTTACACATTGCCCCCTCTCGGAACTGAGGTTGGATCGGCAAGACAGACATCTTCTGCTTGTACTGGGCTATGTTCTCCATGGGATCCAATGTTTCGTCGTAGAGTGTCATGCTGATCTCCAACTTCTTGGGGATTTCCAAAAGAGCGATATCATCGCTAAATGGAGAGTCACCATAACTGGTCGAAGCTGCCTCCTTGATGGGAGTAGGAACCCCCGGGATCTTGGTGATCCGCTCATTCATTTTCTGCATCTCCTACATAAGAAAATGGAACATAGTATTAGGATCTGTACTAAGTTCCGGGTAAGTCACGTTACCTGAGAACGCCGGAACCGGCATTTGTGGCGGAGGTACACTTCCGACCTGGAAGGTATTGTACGGCATCGATCCAGATCCGATGCTGAATGGGAATGTTGGTGTCCCCTGACTCCTGACGGGAATCGCCGGTGTTGAAGGCAGTGGTTGGGACAAGTGCCCAGGTCCTGATAACATCATCGGTTGGGTCTGCACGGTGGATGGAACTGTCGGGCGGATAGTCGCAGGTGGCACAAAAGGTGGAGGTGGTGGTAAGGTAATTCCTTCACCTGGGATCGACACTCTCGGAGAGACAAAAGCTTCATCGTCGCTATTCTGGAGCAGATTACCGTTACCTTCCAGCGGGATATCCTCAATGGTCACCATGCTGGATATTCCGCCGACATTGCGTCTGGTGGCCTGGAGTTCTTCGAAGTCGAAGCTCCGGCCCTTAGCGCTTCCAACTCAGCCTGGAGTGTTGCTGCATCCCTGGTAAGCTGGACATTCTGCGCCTCCAATTGCCCGGCCTGGGTTGTTGATTGGGACAGAGTTGTCCTTAATCCACTTACGACAGCTGGACTGGGAGCCTCGAATCCTGGGGGCCTGTTGAAAGTGGCAAGGTGGGAGTTGATCCGGGACTAGTTATTCCGATCAGGATGTCAGCTGGCACCGATGTGACCGGAAATGAGATGGCCGGAGTTGCTTCTAATGCACTTGACATGGCTGAGTGAGATTCGCCAGCCATTGATTGAAATGATTGCAGTAATTTAAATCTTAAAAAGTAAGTAGCCCCACGGTGGGCGCCAAATTGTCTTGGTAGATTTTATCGGGCCTACTTACTACTGAATCAGAATTTACCACTAACTAATCGACTTGTATGGAATGTAAGTTTGAACAAGAAAATAAAGATGAACACTAAGAATTTTTAGGTGGAAAACCCTATAAATCAATGAAAAATCACCGGGGCGTGTGCCTCCTCGAATTTGCACTATATGATTTTGTAGTTTGTAGTATGAGTACAATGATTAGCTTAATAGGATGTATTGTATGTATTTCCTACTAGCTCCGTCTCTTTTATACCAAGGAACACGCCTCTTTGTAACGGCTCCGTCATTATTCTTCCTTGATCTTCTCCCTTTGTTTCCGCCTCCATGATCTGATCTTCGCCTTGATTGCCAACGGATATCTCCGCATTAATCCATCATTAGCAGATCACGTAATTAACTCCCCATATAATTCCCGTCTTCTAACCTTAATCCTCTTCCGTTGACTTGGGCCTCCCATTCCTTATCACAATTATAAGCCCAATCCACAACTGACCTTTGATTTAAAAAACCGCCCCCAACAAAATGGATTTAGTTTCTATAAGTATATAAAACATAATGGAGTTTCAGTGTAGGGTGTCAGAATGGATAAGTGTATCTTGTGAAGCAGGTTGATCTACTCGTACTGGCCAAGTTGCCAACTTTTATCTAATTCGCAGATTCAAGTCGTGACTTCAAGATGTTGGAGATTCTTCTAGCATCTTGTTGTTAGCAATCTGCTCCTCAAGTTGGTGGTTCACCAATTCAAATTCGTCAAGTAGTGCAACCTCAACAAGTTGATAGATCGGTGATGGTTCTTGCTTTCCAACAACACCTGACATCTTGGATGAAACATTATTAGAGTATTTGTATAGGGTATTACTATTTTTTTTTCTTTTTTTGAAAAATTAAAGAGGGAACTTTTGATAGGCATTATTGACTAATTGCCCCACGGTGGGCGCCAAATTGTTTTGGTAAAAACTTCGTCTGTCGGACAGACTTGATATGAGGGTTAACTAGCCAACCTGCTACCTCTAGTTCTAGACGGGTTCTCTATATGAGAGACAGGTGAATAGAATCTAGCAACTAGACGAGCATACTATACTAAGTAGACAGGTTAACTCTGTCGGGTTGACCTTGTAAGGCAGGCAGATTCTATCGAAAAGACATACAAACTTGATTGACGAACAAGCTATATCGGCAGACAGACATACTATGTTGGATAGACTAGCAGACTTCATAGACAAACGGGTAGACCTCACTGGATAGAAAAGTATGCTTTGTCGGATAAACGGGTAGACCATGTCGGACAGACAGGTCTACCCTGTCGGGTTGACTATGTCAAATTGACAGACTTATTACTGATCTGACGGGTAGACTTTACTGGACTAATTTTGATTGAACTAAACACGAATAGAAAGTATATCAACGAAAACAAATGCGAGATAATAACATAAAGAAAGACAAAGGATCTTTTTCTACGTGGAAAACCCTATGAATAAGGGGAAAAACCCGGCGCGTATACCATAGTCCCGGGGCTAGGTAGTCTCGGTGACACGTCACCGCCACGTCATCCCCACATCATTCGCACGTCATCAGTTTTATTCAAAAACCAGTTTATTTTTAAAAAACGAAATCGGATATATTTATTAAAAAAGAAAAAACCTTACAATTTGTCTCTCATCACCCACGCTAGCCCTTTACCGCCCACTGCCACCGGCACTAGCCACCACAACCTCCATCGCCAGCGGAGCAATTAGAGGCGTTTCAAGCCGGCGACATCACTCTGACCACCCATTCTCGTCTTCGTCCAAGCCTTTTCACGCACTCAACGCTCTCCTCTTCCACTCCCTTCCCCGCCCCAATTTTCAGGCCACCCACAGCCACTCTCCATCTGGACACTCTCCTCACACCAGACCCGGCCGGTTGGGGAGGGGGTGGTACATGCACGGTAGTGTAGAGCGCGGGAGCGGGGGTGGTGATTTTGGTGACCATGTGGGTTTGATGGAGATATAGTGGAGAGAGAAATGGGGAGGAAAAAGAAATGGGAAAAATGAGGAGAAAGAAATGCTTATACAGAGTAAATATAAATGGGGGCTGGGAATTTGGGAAACGTGGGAATGACATGCATTTGTTTGTTTCAGTTTTTTTGTCTAAGTTATTGAAATGTTACTCATTTCATAATGTGGGAAAAGGCACTAAACTTTATTCGTTTTATAAACTGTATAATTAAATTATGTATCTTAACCGATAAAATAAATAATGTTAAGTAATATCATTAAAAAAAAGTAAAGTACATGATTTTCACGTTAAAGTACATAATACATACCTTAAAGTACATGATTGATACCTTATAGTAAATAAATAATTTACACGTTAAAAGCATAATTGATAGCTTAAACTGTTAAAGTACATGATATTTACGTTAAAGTACCTGATTGATGGCTTAAAGACAGTTAAAGTATATAAATAATACGTTAAGTTATACCATTAAGGAGATTAAACAAATAAATACGTTAAGCTATACCGATAAAGTACATAATTTTTACGTTAAAGTACATGATTGATGCCTTAAAGTACATAAATAAATATCACGTCAAAAACATAGTTGGTATGCTATAAATATGATTTTTATGTTAAAGTATGTGACTAGTACTCTAAAGCACGTATTGAATACGCTAAAGTACATATATTATATGTTAAAGTACATAACTAATACGCTAAAGTTTGTAGTTTAGAAACTAAAGTACAGAATTGAAACGTTAAAGTACATATATTATATGTTGAAGTACATAACTGATACGCTAAAGTACATAATTGCTACGCTAAAAGGTTGTAGTTTAGAAACTAAAGTACATAATCTAAACGTTAAAGTACATGATGAAATAACTTAAAGTACACAAATAATACGTTAAAGTACCTATTTTTTTTATATACGTAACTTTTGTACACTAAGTGCATAACTTATACAAATACTAAATTCCGTAAGTTATGTACTTTCCGTTATACGCTAATATACATGATCGGAACATTAAACACTACGTAAAAAATGGGCTTCCAGAACTAGCATAAGAGAACGGAATTTTGTAAAACCGATCTCAATTTTATATGAAAACGGGTTCGTTAAAAACCGTTCTAAAAGATGATTTGCGAAAAAAGGAAAATAAAAATAAAATGCCTAAGAGAACGGTTTCAGTAAAAACCGTTCTAAAAGACCCTTTTAGAACGGTTTTCAGGAAAACAGTTCTAAAAGGTCTTTTTTTTTTAAATCATAAATCATAAAGAGCTCTCGCCTTGCTTTGTAATCTCCGCCTCCGCCTCCTCATTCTCAATTTCTCTTTCCTTCCACATCTCTATTCTTTCCATCTCTAACTGATTCTCCTCTTTTTTTCCTCTCTTCTCTTCTAATCGTCCACAAATTCTCGCCGCGGTTCACCTCTAGCGGTAGATGTGCTGCAAGTGCCTCGCTCTGACAAGATCTGGTCTTGCTGCCTCGAAGAGTCGTGCTTTGGCGACCTTTTCATCACCTTCTCCAGCCGGCAAACACGTCTTCGTACGGCTAGGGTTCATCAGCCTCTTTGCCGGTGACTTTTTACATCTTTGATATATTGTTTGTGATTAAGTTATTTATAATCTAGTTTTTCAGATCTACTTTTTATAAGATATAAGATCTCATTTTCAAATTTCATTTGTCAATTATATGTTTTTTAAACTTTTTTTTTTAATTCACTTTTTCTAATGATATTTGTTTTTATTTTTTGTGGTAAGAATGATAATGCAGAGGAAGTTGATGAACAAAGGCCCAAATTTATGAAGATGATGTCGTCAAAATTTACGTGAAAAATAGTGTTAGGTTAATCGATTTGTTAGTTTTTTTTTTTTTTTGTGGTGATTCTGTAATTTTGCGGTGTACCCAGATTTAATCAAAGTATTGGAGGTATTTTGAGTGTTAGTTTTGTTATTGTTGTTGTTGTTGTTGATGATGATGTTGTTGTTGTTGTTGCTCCTGCTATTGTTGTTGTTGCTGATCAGGGGTTGGGGATCGTGGATCGGTAAAGCTGAAAATTTTGCAAAAAAAAAAAATATTTTTTTTTCAAAAAAAAATTGGTACATATCAGAACGGTTTTGCTAAAAACCGTTCTGTAAGGCATCAACTTATTAGAACGATTTTGCTTATAACCGTTCTTAAAGATCTTTGAGAACGGTTTTGTACAAAACCGTTCTCATACCCTTTAAGAACGGTTCCAACCGTTCTCTTAGCCTTTAAGTACCGTCGTCTAGAGAACGGTTCCACAACCGTTCTGCTTAGCTTTAGAGGAACCGTTCTTGAAGGTCGTTTTTGACGTAATGAAAGTACATCTATACGCTAAAATACATAACTTACACTTGCTCCAATAACAATAATAACCAATCATTATCCAAAAAATAATTTGATCTTGGGGCCAGCTGATACACACCACTTTGTAGTGGTAAAAGATGGGTTTTTATGCATTCAAATGGTTGCTTTTGGATCAATTAGTTAGCTAATTCTATCATTCGTGTATTTGTGTTTTAATATAAGAATTAGTGGTTTTTGAATGTATTTATGGCCTGAAGATTGATGTGCGATTGTGTGGAATGACAATGAGGCGATAAAAGATGATCCAAGGAGCGAGATTCCAAGTCTTGGACAAGTTTGGAAGGAATTTCAGTCCATTTACAAAAGGTCAACTTTGAAGCTTCATAACTTTCAAACGACTTTGAATTTTGCAGTGAGACCAACCGCATATTAAAGTTCATGATCATAGCTTTCCAGGAAGTAGTCTCACGTCCTCACATGGCAAGTAACGAAAAAGTTATGACCTAAAGTAGTATTTTGAAAAATTATGCAAGGCTAAAGACCTTTTGTTCTCGGATTATTAATCGAAGCTATTATTCACCGCCAATTGTGAGTTTGATTCTAATTCTTAATTTCGTTTGAGTATTGTTTATTCTCTCGCTCTTATCATTATTATTGATTGATTTGCTGTAAATTAGGTGGCCACTAATTAACCCTAGATTAATCTTTATTGCTAGATTCTCAATTAAAGGATTAATTGTTTGATTGTTGAATCGATTAGTAGAAACACACTCATGATATGCGTCTAGACAATGACGTTAAACAAGTGCGCTTCTTGGGAGGGAACTCAAGTATTATACTTATTTTGTTTTCTTTTTCCTTTTGATTTGTTTGTTTCTTGGGTAGGTTAAAAAAAACCAGAAAAATCTAAAATGAAAAAAGATGATGGTCGGGTATGCATTATTTCTTTCCCTTTTCTCTCCTCCTACTTATTCTCACCTTTCTTTCCTACCACAATTTTCTTCGCCTGTTTTGTAAACCATCTCTCTTTGTTCTCACCCATGATTTACCATTTTGTTTTACTTATCCCGTCACCATTTGCACCCTCGCACCCAATATTTTTATTTATTCCATTAATGGTGTTCTTGGAGGGTGGGTTTGACGTCTACAATGTCATTTTGGTGTATGTATGGTACATGATAGTGGTGAATAGGTTCTTTTTTCTATTTTGGACTTTGCTATTTAAATCGGGAGTATGGAGGTGATGTGAGGAGAGTGTGGTGGATTGGTGACGACTTTTTCTTGAGGGTGTTGGAATATTGTGTGAGTTGAGTGTGGCTCTACACCCTGTTTTCATTTTCTATGAGCCCATTGCCTTGAGTAGCATGATGAGGAAGAGGTGTTTGTTTTTGCATACTTTTGGAGTGATGAGGGAGGAGTGCATCTTTTAAGGTTGTTTATCTTTTCCCCTATTTATTGTTGTCCCTTTTTATTGTTGGTGTGGTTCACATTGAGGACAATGTCAGGTTTAAGCATGGGGGAGAAGATGTCATTATCTTTGTTGTATTATATGTACATGGTTTCACTATTTTCGCAAAAAAAAAAACAAAAAAAAAAACAAAAAAATTAAAATAAACCTCTCAAAAATGAAAAAAAGAGGAAAAGAGAGGAGAGAAGATAGTCAGAAAAGAGAGAGGAGCGGAAAAGAAAGTCAGGAAAAGACACGAGAGAAGAAAGTGAGCCGGTGAGCATGGAAAATTTAACGAAAGGCTAGGTGAAAACCCGAAAGGGCGCCTAGGCAAAATGAGTGCAGCGTGCTACTGTACCGGTGGAGTAATAAGAAGGATGTTCTGAAAGTCGTGTCTGGGTAGGTCTCTCTTGGCTGATATAAGGAGGTTCGGTTGGTTTGCATAGTTTTGGTGATAGGATAGAAAATCCTCGATTCCCTTGGTTGTTTGGGGCGATTAGTGTTTATATCGAGATAGTTTTTGATCCGATGGTGTTATTCCGGACCTAGGCTCACGAGGGTGTTGTGTGTGAGCGGCTTAGGGACACTTAGGGCATTGTAGGTCCCTTTGCCATTTGGTTATTGTTTGCGGTTGTGTTTCATGATGCAAAAGATGGTTGGGGACCGTTGCGTTGAGATTACATCCGTGACGACCCCTAACTAGGAATATGAATACCCTAAACGGAGTAGAGGAGATAGAAAGATGTCATTTCCGCCCGTGTTGCTTGTTAAAAGACCTTGGGGAAAATTTGGAGATGTTGGTATACTCAAGGACGAGTAAATGTCTAAGCATGGGGGAATTTGATACACACCACTTTGTAGTACTAAAAGATGGGTTTCTATGCATTCAAATGGTTGCTTTTGGATCAATTAGTTAGCTAATTCTACCATTCGTGTATTTGTATTTTAATATAAGAATAAGTAGTTTTTGAATGTATTTATGGCCTCAAGATTGATGTGCGATTGTTTGGAATGACAGTGAGGCTATAAAAGATGATCCAAGGAGTGAGATGCCAAGTCTTGGACAAGTTTGGGAGGAATTTCAGTCCATTGACGGAAGGTCGAATTTGAAGCTTCATAACTTCCAAACGGCTTTGAATTTTGCAGTGAAACCAACTGCATATTAAAGTTCATGATCTTAGCTTTCCAGGAAGTGGTCACACGTCCTCACAGGCCAAGTAACGAAGAAGTTATGACCGTTTAAAAAATGTCGCCAGAACCAGTACTGCGACAGGAACAGAGAGCTTTAGACGACTCGTCTGCATTTGGGATGAGTCGTCTAGACGCTTAAGACGAGTCGTCTGAATCAAGACGAGTCGTCTCGTCGCTGCGTCGGCATATTAGACGGGTTTCCTAATTTCGTTTTGTAATCTTTTTGTATAAATACTTTATACTTTCAGTAGTTTTAATCATTCAGCATTCAGTTTTCTCAAGACCTAAAGTAGTATTTTGAAGAATTATGCAAGGCTAAAGACCTTCTATTCTCGGATTATTAATCCAAGCTATTATTCACCTACAATTGTGAGTTTGATTTCTAATTCTTAATTTCGTTTGAGTATTGTTTATTCTCTCGCTCTTATCATTATTATTTATTGCTTTGCGGTTAATTAGGTGGCCACTAATTAACCCTAGATTAATCTTTATAGCTAGATTCTCAATTAAAGGATTAATTGTTTGATTGTTGAATCGATTAGTAGAAACTAGGTCTAATTGCATGCTGATCATCTTTATTAGATTTAGGGGAGAATAAACATGTTAATTGAAAATCGAAACCGCGTGTGTCTAGATCTTGTTAATCTTAGTTGATATCGTTTGATTGCTTTATGCTTTCGCTGCATTGAATTTAGCCACGCGTCTTTGTTATCCACCGATTAGGACTATTAGGTAGGGCTGATCTCTCCTTTTAGTTACAATTAAGAAACGATTAGAAATTGTATTTCTACAACTAAGTACTCAACGACTTAAGATTAGTTGATAACTAGGATCAATTAGGTGAACGATAGTGGGTATTAATTGTCCGAGATCTTTTCCTCTATTGATTTACAAATTACTCTTTTTGCGATTACTTGATCAATTACAATCATAAACCCCCCATTTCGTTACTTTACATACATTGATAGTTACCATTCTCTGTGGATACGAACCTTACTTGCCTATTACTGCGTTCTAGGTTAGTATTGATAAATTACAATTGTGGGCATACGACAATTAGCCTATCACCAGCTAATCTGAATTGTAATAATTTGTAACAGTATTGTGCATGATCCTTGCATATGAGTTTTAAATGTTGTGAAACCCCCTTTAGCAGATAACACTTTAAAGTACGAAATTCATACGTTAAGTTACGTAACTCATATACTAAAGTACATAACTTATACGCTAATGTACATAATTGATACTATAAAGTACATAACATAAACGTTAAATTACATAATCAATACGCTAAAGTACATGACTTTTTATGTTAAAGTGCACAAGTATAAGGCTAAATTACACAAAATTATTAACATTGTTTTCTTTCTTATTTCATGCAACTTCAGTAATTACAATGAAGACAGTATCCTAAGAAAAACCACTGAAATGAACACTAAAAGATTTCATAGAAAACAAATAAAAATAAAATAGTATAAAACAAAATGTGTAAAAGTGTAAAATGGTGGAGCGAGGTGAGCTTCGGTGCTGGTGGTTAGAACGGGAACGCGGGTAGGTTTTGGTGAAGAAAATACGGAAAAACAAAAAGGCTGCGATTGGGTCATGGCCGCCAGTTACAGTGTAGAAGACGTCGCCGGTAGGTGAAGGTGGTCGGGGAGCATCGTCGACAACGGTGGGGAGGAGAGAGAAAATGGTAAGTGAAAAAGATGATCGAACGGATGTCCCAAGAAAAAGACTCCCGAAAAGGAGGAGAGAGAAATGGTAATTTGCAGTGAGGAATCTTTTATTAATGGGTGATTACGTCTTTCTGTTTTTTTTTTTTTTTTAATGGGCCGGTTTTTGAAATTGAATATACTATGAACAGGGTGAGCTAACTTCCACGCACGCGCCAGCTCACGTTCCTATAGAATAATTTTCCGGAAAAACCACGGGGAGAGCTTGTTATCCCGCCAAATACTTCTTGTAGTTCTTGTAGTTGTATTTCGCCTTGTAGGTTACACTTCATGAATGTAAATACAATTATTGACAATGAAAGAGAATGGTAATACAATTAAGGGATAATGAGATGTAGGAGTGTTAGGTTTCAAGGAATGAGTAAGGGTTTGTTGGTGGAAATGGAGTGGTTGTAGTGGTGGTAGACGAATTGTGGTGGTGATGGTTATGGTATTTGGGTGGAGTTAGATGAAGGAGAATATGTGCTATGGTTAAAGAGAAGTAGTTTCACAGGTTTTTCAGTAATGTGTAGATGGATGGATCTCTATAGGATATAGTCATGTGGTGAAATTAGGGTTCAATGTAGAGGAAATGGGTTAAGTGTTTAGGGTTAAGTAGCGTTGTGGAAATGGGATAAGTGTTTAGCATGGGATGATGCACAACGTATCCTTATTCTATAGCTTTGGAGTGCTTATATAATGTTGTTGGGCAGTTCCTTAAGTGTCCTCAACTTCCCACGTTTTTAGGAGCATTTTTACCCATGATCTCCTGAAATGTAGTTGGTTACCAACTATGTAATATCCAGAAAATTCAAATTATTTTTATAATAAAATTTTGGTATTATTAATTAATTTATTATAACGGAAAATGAATTAAGTGATTTTTCGTGAGTCACTTTGGAAAACGGGTTTAGGAATGAGTTTTAAACTCGTTTTTCTATTTGGGTCATTCTATTTGGGGAAAATTTTGGGTTAATTGTTTCTTAATTAAGTCAATTAGCTTAAATCAATTAGGATGGTTAGTATTTCGACATTGTGATAATTTGGTGAATTATAATCTGATTTTCGGATTTAAATTGATTTAATTCGTTTTTATATAATTTTGTGTAATTAAAGCATGTTTTTCATAATTAAAACATAATATAAATTGTTTTAATAAATCTTAAATAAATCATAATAATTAAAAGTTCGTTTTTATTAATTAGATTCTGTCTTTAAAAGTAATTGTAAGTCTTTGAGAATTTTTTAAAATAAATTGAGTGTTATTTGAGTATTATAAACTAATTGTTGAATTAGAATTACAATTGCTGGTTAATTGTTAATTATTGGATTAGATTTAAATTGTCATGGGCATTGCATATAGAATAGAATAAACATAAGTATTAGGTGAATGATTGGAGGAGATTAGTATTGATTTGGGATTTATTAGTTGTGTAATTGTAGCCCCTGAGTTCGTAGACGAAGAATACTAGTGACCGTTGTGCTGTCGTGTTCTTGTGTGCATTGAGAAGGTAAGCCAACATGCTCAACCTTTCTTAAACTTGTAGAAAACCTTTCAAAAACAATATGCTAAGTGTGTTTGGTGTGATGGATGAGAACTTAGTATCATGTTAGGTGGATAACGATTTATTGTTTTAATTATCATATTTTGATTTGATTGGATTGGATTGGATTATCGCATTGATATATTGTTTGGTTTATGATTCAAAAGATGTTGTTGGAATTATGGTTGATGTGTGTTCAATTGATATTGATATGGCTGAATTATGACTGATTGTATGATTGCTGGAATATAGGCATGTGTAAAGGATCTATATTATAAACAAAAAAATAAATAAAGTATGAGGATACACGATGATTATTGGTTTGAGTCGCATAGACTCCACTTTATTGGTTTGAGTCGCATAGACTCCACTTTATTGGTTTGAGTCACATCGACTCCACTTTATTGCCCCACCGCATCGGTTTTTAAGTGGGCTTGGCTTCAATACTACTCTATTGGGTTAGCAATACTTAATAGGGGGTGTGCACACTTAAGGTCTAGTAGTCTTGTATGGTATGGTTTGGTGGGTCGACAAATAACCGACTCACCCACGTATATAATGGTATGGTTTGGTGAGTCGACATAGATTCGCCTCACCCACGTATATAATAGTATGGTTTGGTGACTCGGTAAAAATCCGTCTCACCCACTTCTCAAATATGAATTGTATGGTTTGGATGAGTTGGGAAAGATTCGACTCATCTCACTTATAAATTTGGTATGAATTACTCATTAAAGATATAAAAGAATGATTTGGATTATATTGATGAAACGTTATAGACTTGTTGAAGCTACCGTGATATTCTATTTTGGTGATGTAGTTTGTCTTGATGATTGGTTTATATTATAATGTGCTAAGTGTGGTTTTTGAAAATAAAATCTAAAATGTTTTCAAAATCCAGGTAAGGGTTTTGGTTTTCTACGAGTTGGGGTGTTAGATTACTCAATTTTCTGACTTTTTCAACTGTGGTTTTTGTGTTTTAAATCCACCACAGGTTTGCAGTGATTGATACATGCGGGAACGACGACTCATTAGATATTAGTTGGACTCTAAGTTATTAGACCATTTATTATATTTAGACTATTACATATTTCATATTTCGGATTGTTGTAATTTAATTAATGAATTGTAATAGACTATTTTAGATCATTAGACAATTGTTGTTCGGCTTCGGAAATCTCCTTGCATTCGGGTCTTTGACTCGAGTGCGGAGTGACACCTCTGAATTTCCTAAATTTGGATTTTGATTCGCAATAAAAATGTTTTTAAAAAGGAAAGGAAATTTGGGGGTGTTACAAACTGACTGCTGACTTGACCAACTGACTGCTGAATGCTGACATAGAGAGATATTTGTGGGAGTAGTTGTTGACTTGACTTTGTCTTCTTAGGAGATAGTGCTTCTTATGAAATAAGTCTTTAACTAAGTCTTGACAATCTTTGTACGTGGTCTTGGTTGTCGGAAAGGAAATAGGAGGTAGTTGTTGACTCGTTCTTCTATCTGTTATTACTCAGGTAGTCTGTTAGATAAGCCCTTGCTATTATGGTGGAGATAAGACACCTTTGACTATTTCTTCCTCTCTAACTGGACTTGAGCATATCTAGAATAGTTTACTTCATTTGGCTTTGTCTTCAAACTGCAGTCCGTCACAGTTGCCTAGTCAGTTCGACTAGCCTCCTGTCAATCTTATCTGGTCTGTCCTACAGGTGGTGCGCCTAACCAAGTCTGTCTGGCTGGGTATCAGCCTGACCAGGTCTGTCCGACATGATGTCGACCCGTCTGTAGAAGTCCAAACGACCAGATCTACACATTGAACACCTCCTGCTGGATTACTCGACCTGTTGGCTGGTCTGTCGGACTAAACCCAGAATTTAGGTCGTAACACGAGGCTCTGATACCAATTGATGAGTCGTGTCGTGAGATATACTCAAGAGGGGGGGTGAATTGAGTATGGACTTTGATTGTAACTTTTTCATTTTTACTCGAGTTGTTGTGTGTAAAGCAGCGGAAGAGACAGACTAGTGTATTATACCACAAAATATGATGTAAAACACGAAACAAAGAATAGAGTACACACAAGAATTACGTGGTTCGACCTCAACCCAAGGTCTATGTCCACATAATTCACTAGAATTTTCTTCTCTACTAGCTCAACCCATGACAAGTAAAGGAACCCCACAACTAACTCTAGTTGTGCTAGTTTCAACTATGAAACTATTCTTACTCTCTGGTACATGTCGTTTCCGTACACAAATTAAACCATTCCTAACCACTCTAAATATTAAAATATTCGTACTATAGGGCAAGAAGGTATCGATCCCGCGAGGAGGTTGATAGATAATGTCTATAAATTTGCTATATTAATTACACCTTAGACTAACGATTTACAATATGTACTTGATTCGGGGGGTTTGTATAAATTGTCTTTTGCTAAGTGAAACATAAATGTAAACTTAAATACTAGATATTAACAATTGAAGTCAAGCACCAATTTAATCTCGTAAGTAGAATTAATTCTCCTTCCAATCACATATTTAGTGCACGTCAATTAATCTATTTTTCAATTTGACAGGTTAATGTTAGAAGTTTTATTAGAAAAACTCCCCTTTAGTTTCCTCTATCCCTCCGACATTAAAATCAATCTTAAACTAGGCCAAGATCAATCTTAACATAATCTAGCCCAATAAACTTGTCTTCATCTACCTAGACTAAATTAGGAGAAGGTGTAGCCAATTTCAGACTAGGCCAAAACTAACTCTAACTTGTCTAATCTCTCCGCATATGTCGCAACACAAAAAGACTCAACAAGTGGCATTAAATTCAATTAACCCACCTCAATTCAAACACATAGATGTTAAATCAATGTGACCAAGTCATACTCTAATAGAAATTTAGACTATATCGCAAACCCAAATTCCAATTAGTTGCTACTCATAGCACATAATCCAAACTAGGCCAAATCATGTACTTCGCATTAATATCACACTTTATACTAGAAAGATAGCAATCAAGAATAAAGGAGTTATTTTTCAATAATTAAGTGCAAGTATAACTTGATAATCAAATTGAGAAATGAAATTAATCTTCATAAATATTAGAACTCAAAGACAAAATAATGATTGGAAATCAAAATAATTCTACTAATAAAAATAGGAACCCGAGAGTATGTTTTACAAATTAAGGCCAAAATACAAAGAGAAGAGAAGAACTTATGATTTAGCCCGGAAAGTGACGCACAAACTCGGGTTCGACGCCTCCTTTGTGCCCCAAATTCGCTCTCCTTGTTGTGGAAGTAGCTCCACTCCAAGGCTTCCTCTCTCTTGTATTCTTCTTACTCTCAAATTATGTTTGGTTATAAAAAACCGTATTTTGCTTGCTTGGTATTTCAAGGTACAACTTGGGGTTTATATAGCAAATCAATTGGGAAAAGCATTAATGTACATGAAGAGTTTCCACCTCTTCCATCCGTCTGTTTCTCTTCCTTTTTAAATGGTATTGGAATTGTGCAATGAAGAGAGCCAAAATAACGCAGCATTAGTGTATGTTCTTGCATCTTCTAACTTCCATCATTACTCTCATATCACCATAACATTTCATATGGACATAATTGCATTGCTTTTATGAATCAGCCAAATTCAACGCGCAAAGTCATTCTCTCAAATCAATAATCTATTCGAGGTCCAAGAATAAAAATTTTAGGCCTTGATTTAATCTTTCGTGACCATTTGAAATGTCTTAATTGGACTCTGGATTAGAGAATTATGCCTAGAAAACGAACTAGTAACAAACCTGTCCAATACATCAATGCACACATTTTAGTGTATTTCCGAACTTAAATTCATGGGATGTCACAACTAGATAAAAATGACCCAATTATTATGTTAATTCATGACAAAATGACAATCAAGTGATCAAATCCTACTTGCTACAATAGGAATCCCTAATAAGTACTTAAAAGGAATCCTACCCTCTTTAAAACCATATAGATGGAGAATTTCATGTCTTACATTATGTCTAATGGCAGCAAAGTAAATTTGATTTCATTGTGTTTGAACAGAGACTTGTAGCTCTAGAGAATGTAGCAAAACCTCTCAGCGGTAGTAGGACAAATATTACCTCCCCTTTGCTAAAAGAAGAAGGTCATCTGCAAAACACAGATGAGTAAGCCTGGTTTTGCTACACATTGGATAGAATCTGAATTCCTTTTTCCCGGAAACCTCCTCCATCACCCTAGATAGATACTCCATGCAAAGTGTAAAGAGCAGGGGTGATAGGGGGATCACCCTGTCTCAACCCCTCTTGCCTTGAAAGTACCCAAAATATTCTCCATTGATAGCTAAAGTGTATGGTTTTACTTGGAATAAAAATCATCTTCTAATTATTTCCCAACAAACTAAGAGTCTTTTTACTGCATAAAAATAAGCCTTGGAGTTGACAATCACTTAAAAAAAATTTGACGCAAAGTTTTGAGCTTAAATTCCAAAGAAAACGCCCAGAGAGAACAGAATGTCATTGATATTACACATAAATCTCATCATAGGTCGAAATTGTTTACCTCCATTTGCTTGACTAAGAAGCATTATTAGAAGACGCTTGCTTTGTACTTTTCGCTTCTAGAGTAAGGTGTTTGGGGTACGAGGTTGAACTCAAGTTCTACTATTGTCTTGGGTTGAGATAGTAGGAAATAGGTTCATAGTTGAAACTAGCACAACTAGAGTTAGTTGTTAGATTCTTTTACTTGCTTGGTTAAGGAAGTAAGAAAGAAAATTCTAGTGAAATTTTTGGACGTAGACCTTGGGTCGAGGTCGAGGTCGAACCACGTAAAACTTGTGTGTACTCTTTTATTGTTTCGTGCTTTATTTCAAAGATCTATGTACTGTATCATCACTAACTAAAATCTCTAATTTGTGGTATAGTGCACTAATCTATCATTTCCGCTGCGTTACAATAACTCGAGTAAAAATAAAAAAGTTTCAATCAAAATCTGTACTCAATTCACCCCTCTCTTGAGTATATCTCGCTACATGGCTCTTCAAAAAATGGTCAGTTCGAAGACTGACAACAATGGTACTCAGTTTCGGAGTAGGAATGGTGTACTTAGGCATGTTAGGTGTTGGATGCTTAGGCCTCGACATCTACTCGAGCTCGATATTGAACGCCGTGATATTCCTCTTAGCTTCTCTGATTACATGTTTTGGATCCAAAGATGTAACAAACGGAGCTCAGTGCTCGGGTTCTGCGTAGTCAACGGTGTTGCAAGCATTATTTCAAGTGTAGGAGGGTTGCATCATAAACGTGTACATGTCATGTTAGAGGTGGTGACACTCTTCGATGCTTGCATGGTGTTCCAAATCTTGTTAATGTACACAATGGAGCTAATTCTGACCTGTGATAGGAACACTGCGGCCTCATTGTCGAGGCAGGCGCTGCTCCTTGCCTCCATCTTTTTCCCTGTTTTGGTGGTTATAAGGAGGAGAACTGAGCTACATTCTAATAAAGTTCATGTAGTGATTACCATTATTTGTGGCGTTTTAGTTCTGACCTTACTAGAGACAAGGGGGAAGGTTTTATGTAGATGCATATAGAGCTTGTTAGGTGACTCTGGTTATTCGTTCTTGTGTTTTCCTTTTATGAATTGGACAACGGACCGACCATGTCCTCCCGGTGTCCTCCCTAGAGGTGTCCTCCTAGTGTCTGCGTTCAACACCATACTGGACATTGACATGTAACTTGTGAGAGGTCTCCGTGCTTCATAGGGTACATCTTATTATATGTTCTTGTATTTTCCACTTAAGAATGGGCATGCTATAAGTTGGTAGATTTTCTCCCTAAAGAAATGAGGGGGTCATAGCCAAAGTTGGAGCCGTCTCATGGAACTCCACATCTTAGTTTTGTGTAATGTATTAGTGTAAAACATGTTACTCCATATCATAATATGAAAGTACCACCAAGCAACTAGAAAATAGAGTTGGTATTGTAATTTTTGGTTAGTAAAAAAAGTTTGAGAAAAAGTTTGTAGCTTAAACGTGCCAAAAATTTATATTGACATGAGAACATGACACAAAATTATTTTTATTTGGATTGTATTGAGAGACTCCATACAATTAACACAGATATAAAAAGGTATTAAGTTAAGTTCATGTACGATTCAACTTATTGAACAATGTTTTCCAATCGGGCCATATTTATTCGAATCATATTAAATCAAATCAGATTAGTTATATTCAAATCAAATCAAATCAGATTAGAACTATCCAAATAACAACTTGTTTTTTGCCCCGTGAAATCAGGGGATCTTTTTAGTTTATTTGTAAAGTTTTGATAACATGTTAGCTAGCTATACCAAAAATCAAAACAAAATTGTCTATCATGTTACCGAAAATAAACATACCAAATGATCATATTTGGAACTAAAATAATGATAATAGGAGTTCAAGTACAATAAGCATAAACGTGACAGATAAGAGGAAAGCGTTTTATCGTTTTTTATTTATTTGTAGAGTTGTTGTAACATGTTAGGTATAGCTTAAATGAAAATGAAATTGTCAATCACAATATCGGAAATAAACATGACCAATCCAAGATGATATCCCGAACACAAAAAAAAAAAATCATTTCTCATCTCATCGTAGAGTACAATATAACTATTTGGAATTACAATATCGATTTGCAACATACCATCATATTGTGATGGTAAAACTTAAACTTTAAAGAGTCGAACTACAATGAATACATATAACTAAAATTCTGTCTTTGATAAGCTCAATGTATATGTAGGAAATGATATTATTTTTCACACCAAAATCAAATGATAGCCTACCGTATATATACTAATTCGAAGTAGATGTAACTGACACAATTAGCAAACGAAAGGTCAAGAGTCATCATGTTTGATGCGTTATAAGATGAATAATTGTGTGATTAATAATGATTAATTTAAGGAATTTTAATAAGATTAATGTATAAGAAGTTAAAGTGATTCATAACGTCAAAGTGCGCAATTCAGAAGATTAAATTTACACCGCATTAATAAGTCCCCTGATGAAGCTGTGACACATGACTAGTGCAATATAGAGCTGATACGTAGGCGATGAGGTGGATTTAATTTTTTGCAAATGCACTAATATTACGCCACGTCATTCGTGATGTTAGGCTTTTAAAGGTATAGAAGTATAGATTTTTTGCCCCGTGAAATCAGGGGATCTTTTTAGTTTATTTGTAGAGTTTTGATAACATGTTAGCTAGCTATACCAAAAATCAAAACAAAATTGTCTATCATGTTACCGAAAATAAACATACCAAATGATCATATTTTGAACTAAAATAATGATAATAGGAGTTCAAGTACAATAAGCATAAACGTGACAGATAAGAGGAAAGCGTTTTATCGTTTTTTATTTATTTGTAGAGTTGTTGTAACATGTTAGGTATAGCTTAAATGAAAATGAAATTGTCAATCACAATATCGGAAATAAACATGACCAATCCAAGATGATATCCCGAACACAAAAAAAAAAAATCATTTCTCATCTCATCGTAGAGTACAATATAACTATTTGGAATTACAATATCGATTTGCAACATACCATCATATTGTGATGGTAAAAATTAAACTTTAAAGAGTCGAACTACAATGAATACATATAACTAAAATTCTGTCTTTGATAAGCTCAATGTATATGTAGGAAATGATATTATTTTTCACACCAAAATCAAATGATAGCCTACCGTATATATACTAATTCGAAGTAGATGTAACTGACACAATTAGCAAACGAAAGGTCAAGAGTCATCATGTTTGATGCGTTATAAGATGAATAATTGTGTGATTAATAATGATTACTTTAAGGAATTTTAATAAGATTAATGTATAAGAAGTTAAAGTGATTCATAACGTCAAAGTGCGCAATTCAGAAGATTAAATTTACACCGCATTAATAAGTCCCCTGATGAAGCTGTGACACATGACTAGTGCAATATAGAGCTGATACGTAGGCGATGAGGTGGATTTAATTTTTTGCAAATGCACTAATATTACGCCACGTCATTCGTGATGTTAGGCTTTTAAAGGTATAGAAGTATAGATAGATAGATCAATTAATCTAGTCTAATTCTAGTTATTAATCCGTCTAAATGCAATTAATTTATTAATAAATTCAGTTCAGATCAAATCAAATCAAATCAAATCAGATAAGTTCAGTTCAAATCAAATTAAATCAGATCAGAAAAATGCAGTCCAATCGCACAAGGCACTGTTTGATAGGATTTAATAAAAGTAGTACTCCCTCCAGTTCTGAATGACCTTCCTGTTTCCTTTTTGGGTCAGTTCTAAATGATCTTCCACTTTCCTTATTTGTAATGTTTTTTGTGGTCCTAATGGTTTGTGACCCACCAACTTTCATTTTCCATCACATCTTACTTCCTACAAAAAAATTCGTGTTATTTCATTGTGGAACATCAAATAGAACATGAGGGAGTATTCAGATTAGTTCAAAATTATTTAAATCAGATCAAATCAGATCAGAGCCATTCAAAGATTAGAAAAGTTCAAATAACTATTACTTTATTGAGTTAATAATTAATAATTGATACTAATTTGTTAAAATTCAATCAAATTTTCAACAAATTCAGATCAGATTAGTTCAGAGTCATTCAAATCAAATCAGATCAAAATCATTCAGATCAGATCAGATCAGTTTAGAAAGATGTAGTCCTATCAAACGGGGCCTTAGGCCCTGTGCGATTGTACTGCATTTTTCTGATCTGATTTGAATTGAACTAATCTGATTTGGTTTGATTTGAATAAACTTGATTTGATTTGATTTGAACTGAATTAATTGATAAATTAACATCAATTAGACGAATTAATAACTATAAATAGACTAGATTCATTGATTGTTATTTGAATATTTTTGATCTGATTTGATTTGATTTGATTTAAACTGATCTGATTTGATTTGATTTAAATTGATCTGATTTGATTTAAACTGATCTGATTTGATTTGATTTGATTTATACTGATTTGATTTGATTTGTTTTAAATAAGTCTGATCTGATTTGAAAACACTGTTGAATAAGTTGAATCGCACAGAACTTTGGTATCATGTATTTAGCAACCCGTGATAGAAACACGGACAAGATAGGAACACGGTCTATTGCTTAGGTCTAATCTTACGTGAACTTGACCGGAACTTGAGATTTATTTCTAAAACACACACACACACACACACACAAAAAAAAAAAAAAAAAAAAAAAAAAAAGTTAACCTAACCGGCAACCGCTGGAGATACTCAACAGACGACGCACAATATCATCAGAAGAAAAGTTTTTTATTTTTTATTTTTTTTTTTTGTGTAAAAATTGAAAAAAGAGTTCATAAATCAATCCACTGACTTAAAAGAGGAGTATTCGCGATCTCGGAATCCCGATAAATCAATTCTGTAATTTCCGCCCAAATCATTATACTACTGCTCTACTGGTAAATTTCTTATCGTTTTTTTTTTCGGTATTATTACATCGATTTTTACTGTCTATTGGTCAAGTTTCTGATATCTTTTCATTTTAGATGCTAATTTTTAGTTTAGTAATTCCTGATTTCTGATTGATGGATGATTCTAGGAATGGTAGGCCTAGTGTAATTCTCCAAGTGCAGTTTTCGGAATGTTTTGAAATTGGGTATTTTTCTTGGTGGTAGAAAATTTGCTTGCATTTTAACTAGGTCAAAATTATTAGTTTCATTTAGCAGGGGGCTATTATTAGAGTTTTGCGGCCGCAATGGCGAATGTCAGATTTACGCGTTGTGAGATGGATAATGGTGTGTGAATTATAATGTTTTGTAGCTTCCAACAATATTAGTGAGCTATTAGTAAAGAAATGTTTGCTGGGCATGGCTGCATTTATGTGTGTGGGTTGTGTGCTGAATCGTTTGCGTTTGTTTTGGATTAATACTGTGTAGAGGATTGAATTGAGTTACCGGTGTGTTGTGTTGCGTGATGATGAGATTGGAGCATAAAGGATGGTTTTGAAATAAGAATTCAGGAGATAAATCATATGATATTATGCTTTTGGTCCAATTTTATCTAATGCTACTAGTATTACTCTGTATCACTTTGTGATAATTGGGTTCAATGTTTGAGGCTAATTCTAAAGCTATCGCCTCATGTGCCCTAGGTTTAACTACTTAAATATTCTGAGGATGATAGTTCTGAAGTATACTATATTTTTAGACACGGCTAGTGAGTTCTCTTATTTCAATTTAGAACTATTTGTCTGTGCATTCAACGCAAGTTTTATTGTGGTGGGTCATTCAGAAAAAAAAAAGTGTCTCTATGTTTTCAACATGTGGAATTAAGGTTGTGTACGTTCGATTCCCCCCCCCCCCCACCTTGCTATAGGCAGAGCCTTTGAGGCACTTGCATAATGTTGTAATTGTTCTTTTTGAGCTATGTATGGTTGTGTTAAATTTATTGTGGGAGTATTATTTGATCATCAATGGCAAAGTTAGGACTTGTGCAAAATTTCGTTGTTGTGAGACGTATTGACAAGTGTAAGGATGTAAGTACAGTATACTTAAGGGCTTAGAACAAAATATCTGACATATATTGGAGATAGACATAGTCTGCATTTGTGTGCTATTTTTGGAATGGAATTTATGCATGAGTTTGATAGCATAAGGAGCACTTTTTTTTTGTTGTTGGGGCATGACGAGAAGCATAAGGATGTACATTATTGTACACTTTAGCTTCAAACATAATTAGTGAGTTCTTTACGAGTATATGCAAGCAAAAAGTGTGTTTGATATTCTATTGTGGAAGTAGGAAATATAAGTGGGCTGTGTTGAATCCCTGTACCTTGTTTTGTGCTATCATTGCGTTATTGATTAAAATAAGTGGTATGTATTCTACAGGATTAATGCTGATTGCGTTTGTTGTGTGTTGCTGAGATTTGGAACATTATGACTAGTTTTTCCGGAAAAGGAGCTCCCATGACTGGGGCTATCTATGTATGTAATCTGCCTGAAGGGACTGACGAAGACATGTTAGCAGAGTTCTTCGGCACCATTGGATTGTTAAAGGTATAGAGTCCGAATAAAGTGTGTTATTGTTTAGGTTGGTTTATAGGTTTGACTTTGTGTCTATTATCCACTAAGTAGTGGGTGATATTTGGCTCTCTAATTTGGCTGGTACACTGTAGAAAGAGAAACGAACAGGCAGGCCGAAGATATGGTTATATCGTGATAAGGTGACACAGGAACCTAAGGGGGATGCTACAATCACGTACGAAGATCCTCATGCTGCAGCAGCTGCAGTAGAATGGTTCAACAACAAGGAGTTTCATGGCAGTGTGATTGGTGTCTTCATAGCAGAGTCTAAGAGTAAGGATGATGTGGTGGATACAAGTGTCCCTATTGATCTTGGTGATCCAGGCGACGATGATATGGAAGCTGATGGAGCTGGTGGACGAGGTGGAGGACGTGTTGATGCTTCTGGGAAAGCATGGCAACAAGATGGTGATTGGCTTTGTCCAAATACAAGGTCTGTGCTATGAGATTGGTGAGCAGCTCCTTCATGCTTCTTTTTGTACTGATTTTGTATCTAAGGTACACTAGCACTACACTGTGACTCATATGTGAAGTGTATTACCAGCTGTACGAATGTAAACTTTTCTTTTCGTGGTGTGTGCAACCGTTGTGGAACTGCTCGTCCTTCTGGTGTCTCTGGTAGTGGAGGGGGTGCTGGTAGAGGAAGGGGCCGTGGGGCAACTGATGCTTCTGGCGCTGCTCGTACTGCTGCTGGTCCAACTGGACTATTTGGTCCAAATGACTGGCCTTGTCCCATGTAAGCTGTCTACTCTTCTGATATACTTGCGGGATTTGTTATAAACCTATCTTTAAGATATGAGAAAACTTATATCAAGAGGAAATAAAATAAAAAGCATTATACAAGGGCGTAGGTTTTTTAAAAGTGATGACCAAGTTTAAAATAAGTTGACCTCAAAAAAAAACAAAAAAAAAAAACAAAAACCTGTCACCTTTCCTCCTTATAAGGGGGAGGACGATCTAGGAACTTTTCATTGCTTCCATGTGGATATGTTTCAAGCATGGATTGAAAAGTTATCGTGTGGTGGTACCCTCTGATGCCAATTGACTGTTTTTTCAGGTGTGGCAATATTAATTGGGCAAAGCGGATGAAGTGTAATATTTGCAACACGAATAAACCTGGAATGAGTGAAGGAGGTGTAAGGTATGTTACTTGAGCGGTTTAGTTTGTTTCAACTTTCAAGTTTAACGAAGAATATATGTGACAATTGCACACTATTGCACATTGGATATCTGTAGAAGCATTATTAGGTCCAGGGCTCTCTTTAGGCCTCTTGAGTGGGCCTCTTGAGTGGTTGAATGACATATACTACTGGCCTAATGTATGGTATGTTACAGTGCTTCGTGGTGTTGGAACTCGGAAGATAGTATTTTATTTAGCTGGTTGTGCTGTCTTTTACAACTTGTTTGGTAGAGACGAATTGGATGGAAAAGAAGAAAATGATTTTTTTATTTTATTTTTATCTTTCCAACATTTGGTTTGGTAAATGACTTTTGAAGTGGAATGAAAGGAAGAGAAGTGGAAGGAAATGAATCTTCATTATATTACCAGTTCCTTTCCTCCGAAATGGAAATAAAGTTGAAAACAAAAAACTCACACTTCGTTCCAATTCCTTCATATTTTTAGTGTATAAACCAAACAATAAAACCAGTAATTCCTTTTCTTTCTCTTCTTTACCCTTCCTTTCCTTTCTTTTCCGTTCATTTTCTTTTCTCCTAATACATTCTTTATTTACCGGAAACAACCATTTCTCAAGTTTTAGGTGAGTATTGGTTGAGTTCTAGGGGTCTGAGTTTCTTGGAAGTGAATAAGAAAGAGAAGGTATCCACAGGAAGGAGAAAAGGAGTAAATAAAAAACAGTGTAAACTTGTATATCCTCAATGGTGTTACACTATTACCTGAATTAGTTTCTGCAATTCTTCAGTTTCCATCCCTTTGATGGTCATCCAGGGGAAGGAGAAAAAGAGGAAATTTAAGCAAAACAAATAGACTATGACATAGTTATGAGTGTTTTCCTTCCATCATCTTTTCATTGCTGTTGTCACTTGCGTTCTGCCATGTTCATGAACCCCATCTCCATCATTACATTGCCAGCCATTGTTTTTGATTTTTTATTAAAGCTAAACATAATATGAAGGGTTTGAAAAGAATCTGATCATGGATTCTGCTATATAACGGCCACTAAGCCCAAGAAGGAAATGGGAAGAGCGTTAATCTCTCTAGGATAGTTTAAATATGAAGACACGAGGAGCAATACTCATTCAATCAAGGAAAATTATATTCTAAGACTGCCTTACAGAATGAGACCAAAAATTAAACCATTTATTTAAAAATTACGTAGTGAAACACTCACCCACCCCTTCCTTTCTCTCTTCTCTCTCTTTCCCACTCCCAGCCCAGCCCGCGCCATGCAGCCGGGAAGCTCGCCCCACCGCACCATCAGCGTCATGGTTTCTAGCAGCTAACAAAGCCGCGGTACCATTGCACGTTGCCTCCACAACCCTCACCACTGCTCCTCTCCATCATTTCATCATGGGTGTTGCCAGAAAGTGCATAAACTTGGGTTTTCTTGCCCTTTATAATCCGTCTGACCCGAGGCATAGCTGAGGAGCCGCCCCAAATTTAGAGGCGAGCCGAGCACCCCTTATTTCGTTTCTTTGAATGTTGCTTTTTCGATAAATGTTTTCTAGGGAGGTAGGGAGGGAGGGACGTGTAATATTACACTTAGGGAGTCCGAGGCCACTCGAAGGTCGTCATACAGCTTATGACTATCAGTTGAATGGCTGATCTGCCATCTATCTTCAGTATGACTGCGCAACTGTGACTTCTCCTTTGAATTACTATGTGAGATTATCACAAATATTTGAGGAAGAACAATTCAGCATTAATTTTGAGGTCTTTTACTGTAATTTTAGCATTTACTAGAACCATGATCTCCTCAACCTCATCATCTGATCTCCACCCACCCCCCCCCCCTCTCTTTTGTAGAAGTTCCCCCCATTCATTACTCTACTTTCGTCAAGCTAGAGAACGGTGTTTCTTTCCTGTTGCCGCAGTTATTTCCTCTGATGCCACTTGATGCATGCTTCCTTTGCATTCGCCTAAAGCATGTGTTTGGTTGTATTTGTGTTGAAACCTTACCAACCCCCCCTCCCCCCCCCCCCCCCCAAAAAAAAATCCCCCAAAAGAATGGAGATTAGCCTTGTGGTCTTTAATATTCAATTGTGTAATTTTCAATTTAGCTGAAACTGGTTTTTTAGGTTCAAACCATTTTTTTAAGGTGTGAATTATCTAGTACCATATTTCGTGTATAGCATTAATTGCTGGTTTACCCGTATGTGATTGTCTGCGTGTGTTAGCGAACATGGGGAGTTATATGGAATCTGGTAACTTTCCGAAACAATTGTAGATGACTGAAAATTCACCTGTGGATCTGATTGTCAGTACGTTGGTACGTCGTGTTTTCTTTTGATTACTAGGGGTGGTCGTGCTGGTGGATATAAGGAACTTGATGAGCAAGAGTTAGAGGAGACTAAAAGGCGCCGGCGCGAGGCTGAAGAAGTAATTAGATCTCCCTTTTTCCTACGTATCCTCTTGTTTCTGTTCTTAGTTCTTGATTATTGAGTGGCTTTCCTAGGATGATGGAGAAATGTATGATGAGTTTGGCAATCTCAAAAAGAAGTTCCGTGCCAAAACTCAACCAACTGAAACTGTCAATGTGCTTCGTGGATCTGGACGTGCAGGCTGGGAAATTGAGGACCTAGGTAATGCTTTGTACAGTTTTTGTTCCTTTATACAATCCCTTTCTGCTTTATTGTATCGGTAAAAACCTCACATACAAATCTAGAGTAGCAGGTGCCTGATTTTTTTATGGATGTTTATGTGTCATGTGAGCAGTAAAGGTTTTTCATACTGTGATATACCAATAGGATGGTTATCCAGATTACCAGATAAAGTGTTAGCAGCCTACCAATGCCAGCTTATTTGATACAAAAATGCACTCTCATCTGGTTGGTCTTTTGGAAACTTATATGAGAAAGAATAACCGGCTATTTTTTTTCCCCTATCTTTCCAACGGAGCTAAAGATTAGCTATTCTTTGGCTTTGGGATATAATGCCATAAAGCAAAATGGCTCATAAAACTGTCGGTGTTTCCTGTACCGTGATTCTCGAAGTAATTTTTAGTAAGGGTCATTGGTAAGCAGTCTCGCCATGTATTCAAGGTAGGGGTAAGGCTTGCGTACATCCCCCCCACCTCCTTTTACCCCGAGCCTTTGAGGGACTTGGGTAATGCTGTTGTTGTCCCAAATATATTTAAGCAATTTTTATCACTTCAAATATAGTTTGCCTGATATACACTGTAATAAGAATGCAGAAGGCTGCTTGGATACAGGTATCCCACTTTGCCTTGGGTGCATACAATGTGGAAGCACACAATTTTTGAGAAACTTGTCTCTGCATTAGAAAACGATGAAATCTTGATTGTTGATACAGGTAATGATGATAGGTTGGCAATGAGATTTGTTATCTGAGGGAGTCTGAGGACTACAGTCTGAAGGCGTCCAAGTGATGATGAAATCTTGATTGATTTTAGCTGATGCTACATTGCCCTTGATTAGAGAGGAACTAGACCCTAGATTTGGAGGGAATTGTGATGCTTTTTCTACCACCTTAAGTTACTGTTAGTGATTTGCTTTCTGTCCTTTGCGATTAGAGAGGTGTAAGGTAGTGATTTAGGGAGAGAGCTTGTATCATAGGATAGACTGACTTAGCTTATTGGTATAGGGACGATCCCTATTTATACCGATTAGTCGATTACATATGACATCACTAAGGTAACCGAATAACCTTGTAATATTCTCTCCTAACATGACAATAATTCCAAGAAATAACTTTAGAATTATTTTCCTAGATCTGTACTCATGATCTTCATCATATCTCACATCCTATAATAAGAGGATTGGGGCTACCAAAGTTCTGTCCAGCTGTGAATCTTCATGACCCGGCTTTGACCGTTGGTCTTCTTTTTAGATACCGCCGAGACAACAATGCAGTCGCATGCTTCAGTTTGAGAGATTTTGGCGATTATTTGATTAATGGGGCTTTATTGATTCGTCAAAGGAGGAAATACTGTAAAGAAAATCATGGCTGAGGAATATCACCAACCTTATCAAATCTTCGTGGAAAATGGGAAAGAAAATTGACATCTTTATCGAGTATAATGAAACAAGCCCACTAACAGAGTAGAAGTACAGGAAAGTAAAAGTTTGTTGTGGTTCTACTGTTGGAATAAGAAGTGAGGCCGTGATTACATGTCAATATATTTGAAGTTTATTTTGCTCACAGGCATTGTAGATTTATTATCCGAATTACAGCAGTGATTTGTTTACCCAAAAGTTGTATTATAGAATGTGTGAACTAATTACTTCAGTCATGGCAATAGATATGCATTAATGAATTTTTAAAACCTAGATTACATTCCCTGAATTTGTGGCATGCAAATCATCTTTACTTCTCATCAATGGCATAATCGTCTGTGAACTTTTTATTAGTGAGGCGGAGTCAGCAGTGTAAGCTCTCAATTGAAGAGTCACTTAATGCTCCTTTCAAGTGTTGTTTTTGATATGTTTACAAATGTGAATTCAGGTGTAGCTGAACGAGACCGAGAGAGGAGCAAGGATAGGGGAAGAGACCTTGATCGAAGAGGGAAGAGTAGGAGCAGAGACCATGATAGCAGGGATCGATACCAGAGCCGGAGTAGAAGCAGGGAGAGGGACAGGGTGAGGGAGTATCAGGATAGAGATTATGAATACGAGAAGGAGCGAGAGTACAACAGAGACAGAGACCGTTACAGGTACCGATAAAATGTTGTCAGTTCTGCTCGTGGTCAAGCTTTCTAGTTGTGGGCATGAGCCATTAATTCCCTTCTTCAGGCGGCCTATAGCTATTCAAGTATACTTGCTTGGAGCTGTATTCATATCCTGCATATGTGCTGCATTTGATTTCCTATGTCATAGCGCTCTACAGTACGCATTTCTCTTTTCACGGGTTGTTGCGATGTGCTATGTTCTTGAGACTTAGGTATAGTAGTCCTTGGAACTGGAACTAGTGCCTAAACTACATTCTGCTTGATTGCTTTAGAAGTTTGAACCTGAAATTATCGTCTTTGATTGAATCTATTCAATTTCTTATCTTTTTTTTTTTTTTTTTTTTTTTTTGCCTTTCGATATCAGTTTGGTTGTGGCATATGCCATTAGCCAAGGGTTTTTAGGGTTGATATGTTTGTGTTTGCTCTCATTTGTCAAGGTTTTTATTTCATTATTATGACCCCCATTTCATTGGCATAAAAGATCAAGCAATTTTTCTGGCTCTTTCATTGAGCATCTCTTTTACAATCTCTATTAGGGGGGGGGGGGGGGGTGTATCTGATGATTCACCCAAGCAGGACAGCCAAATTGAAAGGATCCTTTTTTTTTTCTTTTGTGAAAAGATCGAAACGGTCCTTTCATTTTATTTTGAGTTTGGTTTCTTGGGTTGTAAATCATGAGCTTTGCCTTCTGTGGGACTGCCCCTGTTAATCTAAACCATAACAGTCCACCTGTAGAAAAAATAGGGGTTACAGAGAAAAAAAAAAATTACCATCACATTTCAGCCTCAGCCATGTTCACCTACTAAGGCTGCTTAGAGAAAAAGGTCCTGACATCTTAGAGATGTCCAATCAGACGCATTGTAAACTGTTCTGTTTTCATCTTCCTCAAACTGCTATCCTTTGTTGCTCCTGAAGATTTGAACATGTAGCTATGCGCTTCTTATTTTGCCCCAAAAAAAAAATAAAAAAAATGGTGAGAATATCTTCACCAAATAATGCAGAGGTTGTCTGTCTCCCAAATGGTGGGGGTTGGTTAGTAATGAGACGTCAGTTTTGATAAATTTTCTGGTGGAACCATTTGCAGTTTAATTCCAGAAACAGCAACATTGTGATATTCACTTGTACAATTTGGCATTATATCATGAATTCATGAGCCCCATTTCTTCATTTTGGTGGTCAGAAACTCAGGGTTCTTGCGATCATGATTCATGAATATTGCCTGCAGCTTACGCTTCTGCTTAGTGTTATACACATGCAATTAGCTTTCAACTCCCTGTCATTCCCTGTACTTGCATTTCGATTTTAGCTGATTGCAAACTTTCATGTGTACTTTTTAGCTCATGCTCTGCAATAACAGACCTGTCACCCGTAGGCCGTAAGGCATCGCACTTAGTTTTTGTTACTCTTAAGAGTTAAGCCCCGTTTGTTATGATAGTCATACGGACACAAGTTCTGTGAGCTTTAACCACAACCTGAGCTCAAGCGGGAGGATAGGTGCGCGACTATTCATGTATATAGTGGCACTGGCTCGCTGCTTATGTGGGACAACGGCTCATACATTATTTATAGTAATTCTTAAGGACACGCATTGGAAAAGAAGGATGTGTTGATAACCTATTAAGCACAACACTAGAGTGCTACGTACTTCAAAAAAAAAAAAAAAAAGCACAACACTAGTGTAGGGGAAAGAGTACAAGTTGGGTATGTTTGGTTCAAGGCTATTTTTCTCTTTTCTCTCAAATGGGAAGGAGCAAGGATGGAGTTGGAAGACACAGGTGGGTCCCATAATTCACATGTCACTAAATGTTCGTAGTACCAAGTGAACCCAAATAATACCAATAGAGTTGTGTGCACATGGTGACAAAGGCAAACCACTGTATTGCTTCTTGACTTGGCACTTGCTTGTCACAGATTACTTAGGACAAACTTTTTAAATTATTCCTTGGTACTGTTACTCCTTTCATTTTCTGATTATCAACTTCGCAAACAATTTGGCTTTTTTTGACAATTTCTGATTGTCCTTCCTCTTGATTTTGTCTTGAAACAAATTTAGTTCACGTGGAAGATAAGCAAAGATTATCAATCTTCTTCACTCAAATCTCATTATTTAATCACATAAATAATTATGGGGTATGTGTTAATTGACTCAAATCTCATTTTTTAATACGTGTTCGGAATTGAAAATGATTCAAAACCAGGGGCTGTCTAGAAAAAGGGTAATGTAGTAGATATATGTGAATTGACACACTAGGTTAAATGCGTTATTCAGTCATCATTATGGTGAGCAAACCTAAAATCGATTGAACTCAATAGTACTAATAAAACATGACTCGATGACAACTTGAGAGAAAGCAATTGTAACTCCTAAGAATGTTCGTCAGTGGTGCTTGTAAGCGTGATTTTTACTGTGATATCTTATTTTGACTACCTTGATATTCGTTAGGTTAGACGGAGTGGGGATGCTATAATAGTATGAAGTAGTCTTGATTTTGATATCAAGAGATATATGTTGGGAGACTCGTTTAAAATTTCTTTCTTTTGTAACAATTTGCTCAATGAAATTTAAGGGACTTTTTAGTTAAAAAATTGAAAAAGATGGCGCAAAAGATATTCACAATTTGAAAGCCCATTAATTGAAACAAATAAGCAAATTCTAGAAATGGAATAATCACAACAACAAAGCACTATTTTAGTGATGTCAATTTTCAACCCATTGCACAGTCCATATGTAGTCGAAGTTCTAACAAAATATGTGTCTACTCACCTACGAGGCTACGAGATAAGCAAAAGAGAGGAAACAAAAGGCCCTAACCAATTTGACGTTTAAGATAGAGGTACAAGTAGACCTGTCAGAACCTGACCCGACCCGCATTTGAACCCGATTAGACCCGTTTTTTGACCCGCGACCCGTATATGACCCGAACCCGATCAACTCGAAAATTTGCGGGTCAAAACGGGTCGGGTCAGGGTCAACCCGGCGGGTCAAAGTCAAAGTTAAAAAAAAAAAAAAAATAACCTAACATTTTAGGTGCTGTTCGGTATTGCTGATGTTTTTCGTTTTTTTTTTTTGGAGAAAATTAAACAAAACGCGTTCGGTGGATTCCGTTGCCAAAAACAAAATCAGCTTAATTCCACGATTAATCTGCCTGTTTTCTCAAACCACTTTTGATAGTTTCCAAAAACAGATTTAGATTTTTGTTTTTAATTTCTTACCAGTTACTATTCCTATCATCCTATGTAAGTAACATCAACGCATCCTGCACACCATCGTCGCCGAGATGCAACAACGATCGGCAACCGGCGTGACTACTATTCCGCCGCCGTATCCCCTGCCTACTACGACATCGATTTCTCTGGTCAACAACATCAATCATTAGGAGGAATCCGATATGTCTTCCGATCGAAAATCTCGGTCCTCTGTTTTGCCTTGTTCCTTTTACGCCGGTTACATGATCGGAAAATGGTATACTGCGGAATTAGAATGGATAGTGGATTTGCATGTGGTGGTTTGATATGGTGGCAAGGCTGGTGGTGCGAAGGAGGGATCAGATTCGAGCTTGTTGAGTGAAGCTATTAATGGTGGTGAAACAAAAATGACGTTAAAAAGTTGTATGTAAAAGGCGCTAAAAATCATACGTAAGGCGCTAAAAATCATACGTAAAAGCGCTAAAGTTCAAGGAAAAACCCTGCGTAAAATAATGTTTTCGACCCGTATTCTGACCCTACCCCAATTGACCCTAACCCGACCCGACCCGTATTTTGACCCGACCCGTATTCGACCCGACCCGTATTGACCCGACCCGTATTTAACCCGACCCGACCCGTTTGACAGGTCTAGGTACAAGCATAGAGCATACGGAGTATGCCGTTTAACCGAGTGAGTTACCATCTTAGGGTACATGACTATCTGACTCTACTTAATGATTAAATCTCTTAAAACGTGGATGAGAGCAATTACGACTCGAATACCAACCCGTAATCCAACTCGTGGCTCATAATAGATAGGAGTATTTCATGCTAGTAAACATACATATAGAGCTCTCCGTTTGACACAATGAAAGTAGCTGGACAGGATTATTTGCTGTTTATCTGCCAACACAAATACTATCCTATTAGCCGAAACACTGTCCTGTTGTCCTTACACCAAACTCTGATTCTCATATAACACATCACAAACACTCTCCCAACTCTCACACACTCTCTCTTTCTTATCAATGAAAAGAACCAAGCCATGGCAGACCAATGTGATCTCCAAATCAATATTAATGGTCAACAAACATTCTTCCTGAATCAGGTAATATTTATACACATCCATACTTTATACCAAATACCATATTATTCACTCATTTGCAAAGCATATCAGTAAACTTTGTGCTCAAATTCCCTGCAGAAAATTGTATCAGCTTTCTCGGGGAAGCTCAGGAAGATGATCAAGCAAGAAAAGAAGCTAACCCAAATGAAAAATCTAGCCTTTGTCATGGAAGACTTCCCTGGAGGCTCAGACGGGTTCGAGCTCGTTTCGAGTTTTTGTTACAGCAATGGCACAGTAGTACCACCCATTACAGTTGAGAATGTTTCCAACCTGTACTGTGCTTCAGTTTATCTTGGCATGACTGAGAAAGTCTCAAGTTGCAATCTTGTGCAGCAAGTTGAAACCTTTCTTGAAGGCATGTTTTACTGGTCATGGGATGATGTGCTTATCTGCTTAAGAAGTTGCGAGCCCATCTTCTCTTTTGCTGATTCCTCAGGCCTCATTGATAAGCTCATCACCACTTTGTTGGCCAAAATTGCTCAGAACTCCGACATTTCTCTCATTTTGTCTTCGAACTCTTCCTCCTCATCTTCTCCTGACAACGCTACGTCTCGTGTATTCGGCCGCTTGAATTCATCAGCCAAGAACACCCCAGATAAGAGCAAACCACTATCTTCTAGTAGCGGTAACAGTAGCGCTAATAAGGCATGGTGGTTTGATGATTTGGCTACACTTTCTCCATTGATTATAGAGAGGGTTATAAGGAGTTTAGGTGCTTATGGAAGTGATAACAACAGCTTGTTGCTCACAAAATTTCTCCTCCATTACCTTAAAATTGCGCTCCAGAGCAAGAAAACCAGCTCTAGCACTTGCTCGAAATCTGATTACACTAGGCTTGTTGATACCGCAGTTTATGGGGTTGTCTTGATGGGTAAGACTGCATTTTCTTATAGAGCATTGTTCTGTGTACTGAGGCTTGTATGTGGTTTCGGCCTCAGCAAAGTTTGCAGATCTGGGTTGGAGAGGCTGATAGGAAGCATGCTCGATTCTGCGAAACTGGACGATTTGTTGGTGTCTGGTCAGACTGATGCAACTGATCAGGGTGTTTACGATGTTAATCTTGTTGTCAGATTAATCAGAGTGTTTGTACATTGTGAAGGAGTGTCAGTAGAAAGACTGAAGAAAGTTGGGGTTTTGGTGGATCAGTATTTGGCAGAAATTTCTCCTGATCAGAACCTTAAGATCTCAAAATTCATTGGTGTTGCACAAAGTTTGCCAGATTTAGCAAGAGATTGCTTTGATGGGGTCTACAGAGCCATTGACATCTACCTAGAGGTAAATCCTTTTCAAGTAACATTATTCATATAATCGTTTTCATGTTTTAGATAAGACCGTTCTAATGACGGGTGAAATTTTACTGACTCATCAACTTTCAAACGTACAATTTAACTCGAAAATCAAAATCTCGAAAACTTACCACTGTCTTTACTACCACTTGCCTGCCTAAAACGGTCTAACACAAATGTTTGTCGATTGATGTTTGTTTGTTAGTACTAATTCTTATCTATTGATGAGGTCGATAGATGTTTCTTGGCCTAAAACTCGAAAGACTACAAAAATACAAGCGTAATACAAAAGAGACAGGGTGAGAGATAAGACAAAGGATTCCCTAGCTATGAGCTACCCATGACCTTTTCCCCTTGGTTCAGAGAATTCCCTCCCAACCTTGTAAAACTTTCTTGCATGTTAGTCTGCCCACAACTTTATTTATTTATTTATTTAAGGTCAAACGGCGTTGCATCGGCGTTGCATCACTCAATGGAAAGAGCGGGCAGCTTTTAGTGTTATCTTAGATAAAAAATTTTAAGATTCAGATAAAAAAAATAATCCATGAACGTGAAGAGTTAAAGAATATGAATATTCGAACCTGTGTCTCTTGGTCGAAATATACAGGTCTTTGAGTTATTCATTTTCAGAGCTAAACACAGCTGTTATAACAATAAGCCACTCAAATGACCTATGAAGATATTACTTAAGCACATGAAAATGGACCTGTTCAAAATGACAACTCACTACAATCCTACAAGTTTATGGTCCTCGGAACACAGGGTTTCACCCAATCGGCCTCAAATCCGAACAGGCTGCTAAAATTTTACCGTCCACAGACCACAGCACAGAAGTTCTGTGACAGTCCGAAATCCGACCTAACCAACCTGTGTTAGATGAGTCTCCTTGAAGATTGGCATAAGCAATCAATGAAAACAGTATAAAGGTGGGCCACTTTTGACTAAGAATGTAGTAGTTAACTGGCAATCTCATCCGTGATTTGTTTGTCATGAATTCCTTAAAAATTTGTGGTGCCTGCGAAAGGAAAGTAGCTGATCACCCAAAAATAATAAGGCTATATTATTGCAAAAATACAAAACCAGATAATGAATTATTATTTCCATCATTTTTTGATTGTTTGTTGTGTCATTTTATGTTATTGTTGGTCGTGTCATTTGATCCCTCAGAAAGTAGCCGAAACTATATCATAATTTGTAAATGCGTGGTTCGTAAACAGTACTAGAATATTTAACAAATGTATTATTGCAAAATTACAATAACATTATAATCAGACTTGTGAGTTCTGAATTGTGATGCGGCATTTGATAAAAAAAAGTACGAAACAAATGATTACTCCCTCCGCTCATTTGGATCGTCACCAATTGGTTTGAATATGTTAACAATTTAATGGAACACAGAAACGATTACGTAACTTGGCTTACAATTGAATTCCCGGAAATGTTCGTATTCAAAGCTAAGCTAATAGAACTATGTCAATCCTTTTAGGGTATGGAGCTTAATCAATTCTACATTCTTGCCAATAGTAGAATTATAATTCGGGTTAAAAACTTTGAACTTGCAGTCTCATTCAACCCTCTCATTTGAAGAACGATCAAGGTTATGCCGGTGTCTAAACTACGAGAAACTATCCCTAGAAGCATGCAAGGACCTCGCTAAGAACCCGAGGATTCCTCCAAGGGTAGCGGTCCAGGCACTTGCCTCACAGAAACAGGTGAACTATGAGCCGCCAACAAAAGCAGATCAGTTGGACTATTACTACGAAAGTCCTACAAAATGTAGGAGCGACAAACAGATTGTTTTATACAACAAGGAAGAAAGGAATAAGGGTGACGAAGAGCAGGATGAAGACGACAATTATTCGCAAGGAAGCCAAGATGTGAAACTAAATATGCAGAGAATGCAAGGGAGGGTGATAGAGTTGGAGAAGCTTTGCAGGGAGATGAAGGGTCAAATGTCTAAATTGGTGAGGCACAATAGTAAGACTATCAACTCTCCAACACGAAATCGAGCACCCAGACTCTGTTAATTCCCTGCTACCTCTTTCTTCAACTGTATAACATCATGTATTTTTCTTCTACTTTCACCCCACTCATTTCATCTTCATCTTCTTCTTTAATTTTTTGGTAATTAATATCGATATAAGCTTTGTATATTCGAGGAATTATTGTGTATCCGAAGAATTGTTCACGAAAAATGGAATAGCTTGATGATTGGGTTCCAGGTTCGTTTCTATTTCAACTTTAAAAGAGCGATCACCCTGCTCATTACTGACTCTCTAATATGAGCATGATTAGGGAGATGAGTACGCACTGTACACACAGATAAAATGGACTTCTTATCCCCTCTAACGAAGGGAGTGACTCCAATGGACAAGAACTGGCCCAAAAAAATACTAGTACATTACTTGTATTATTTACGACCAAGATTAGTCATAAACGATCCGTTGCATAATTTTTTCTCTCGAACAACAGGAGATATACTGCTTTGACGCGGCAGCGTGGAAACAATTACAGCTCTGGGTTCGCATTTGAATTCCAAATCCACCAGACGAGATCCCAATTTTATCCTGCAGCTACTACATTTGTGATTTGTGTCATTTCAGATGGGTTCATTTCTGCGTCTCCCAAATTCAGATTTGAATTTACACTAGTTTGAGAGTTGGATCACAGTTTGATTTGTTGGGTTCAGGTCTCATGTCGAGCCTTACTGATCAAATGTTAAGGTCAAGGTTTGCTTTGGTCTAAAATGAACCTGACGAGGACATCTAGTACTCCCAATTTATTCGAGCTAAACTAATCAGATGACCAGACCCGAAAACTTTCAATCGCCAAATAGCGTACATTTTACCTTCTGACGTGACAAAATTGTATCGATTCAACAATCATACAATCACATTCATAAGTAACATAAACTACACTCAACCTTACAGATAAAATTACCCAATCTAGCTAGCTTACCTATTTTACAAGATATGGAGCCAAGTCTAGTCATAATCTAATCAGTTGTTAACATTTGAATAGCAAGCTCCGTGCCAATTTCTTCAGACTTGATGCCAGCTCAAACCAGCCCATCATCATGTATTGCCTGATCCGATGAACAAAAATGGTTAAACATAGCTAAAGAAGAATTGTAATAGTGGTCATAATACTACGAGTAACAAAGTGCAACAGAGTTGTACCAAAATTCACAATCAAGGAGGTCACACAACACAAGCTCAAAGATCACAACAACTAATCTGAGCCTTAGGGAGACACAAGAAAAAGTTGCCATATCCAGACTCCCCATAAAACTGGAGTCCTAAAATTCACTTATTTTTCTATTTCCAAAGGTTAACTGGGCATCTCCAGAGGTTCTATTCTGATGTAAACATACAGTCAAAGCCTAGTAGCTCGAAAGCAGCCAGCCTTTCCTCCATTAATGGGCCGGCTGAAATGAGACTACCACTAACAAGAGACGGAAATATAATACCGACACCAAGTCGACGGGGTGAGGAGGAGCTTACCTACTCCCAATTCAGGGAAAGGTAGAGTTTGATAAACAAAGAAAAAAGGGTTATCTAGATGAAGACTAGAATATAAGGCAATCAAACAGTTGGTTTATAAGCCAAATAAACATTACCAATGTGTCTGGAAATAATGATCAGGTAAAAAATTTCTTCGAAGACTCCCAATTATATATTACAAGGTAAATGAGAATAGATCCCATCATTTCACTACCTTCCCTTCTTCCAACCAATGTACTAAAACTTAAGCAGGCTTTGTGTTCTCTTTCCCCTTCTTCCTCTCCACATCTCCCTCCAAAACAATAACATTCAAAAGAAAAAAATGAAATCAAGCCTTGGAGTTTCCAAATGTAGCAAACACATCATTTACAATATTTCGAAGAAGGTTAGATTTCAAAATATTACTTTAAGGGGCCTGCTTGGGGTATTTGTATCAAGTCAAGGTAGGTTCGTATGAGAATACATAAGCAAACAAGCCTATGTTTGAGACTCTGACCCTTGCTCAACTGTACAGCAAAGGTGGTGTTGTGCATTTTTGACAGGAAACAGAACGTTAAGTTTAATAAAGCTTCCTTCCAACCCTCCCTTTCCAGTTTCCACCCTAGTCTCTTCATCATATTCCAATATTCCAATCAAATTTTGAACTACGTTTTGTTAATGTAAGCCAAAAAATTTAACTGTCAAAACAGGAAAGACATAATTGGAACTACACTTGTGTGACTTTAGTAATTTCTTGGTAATAAGAACAAATCATGCTAAAACCTAGTAAAAAAGCCTTAGAAAGAGATCCAATATTACAGACATTTTAGACTGAACAACAAGAATGCAAAAGCGAACATTTTGCATCTAAAGTAGAATCATGATTCAGGGCAACAACGGCAGATACCTACAATAGTGGACTGGCAAGAAGACATTTGAAACATAGAACTACTCCGTATTAGTTAGTAAACTCTACAGCAAGCATGTGTTTACTCTCTTGATATTGTGCATGAATAAATGAGCCACGAAGATGAAGATCAGAACGCCTTCAAGTTACCTAAACCAAAGAAACTAAAGAAAGCGGAGGTATTGTAAATTACACATAAGGGCCAATCAACCTTTCATATGATTTACCTTAGATTATCTTGTTTCGGATTTCTTCAAGCTTCCTTAGAATTTCGGCAGGAGTTCTATCTAATTCATCTGCAATTTTCCTCTGCAGATCAAGCGGGAGTGCAGGAAACTGCTCGCACAGATCACCATCAACTACATCCTGCATAATAACTTCAATGTCTTAGCACTTTTGAGCACTATCAATTGTCTGAAACTATAACCAACCTCAGAGATTGGCAAATGAAGGATTTTGACAAAAGAGAGACAAAATTCACTTGCAATACAAACAAACTGACCTTAACAGGAAGGTACGCAGATCTATAGGCCATATGATCTCTGCCACACAAAGGTGGATGCTCCTGCCTCATATGCATTTCCAAGTGAGAGAAGAAGTCAACATCATCGCGAGAATTGAAAGGAAGAAAAGCACCCATGCTCCCCATCACTGTCCCATAAATGATGCATTCTCCACCACCAGGTATGAGAGATGCTTTCTGCAAACTTGACACTACATCACCAACATGAAACTGGACAATTTCTTCCACCTTATTAGGAGCTCCATTTAGCTTACCCTGCCCCCACTTTATTTTTCCACCGGTTGGATCTTCTTCAATCTCATCAGAAACGTCCACAGGAAGCCGTGCAAAATATACATTACCGAACTTGTCTGCACCTGCCATGGTATCAAAATCTATATGGTGCGATGCAGTAAGCCATCTGGGGTAAATGTCATCAGCAAATATGTACAGCTGGTTCTCATCCCGTCTATACTTGCAGTAGTGGAATGACTGCACAAACACACAACAAAGTCAGAAAAAATGGAGCACACTCGGATTCGCAACAACGGGATATAGGCAGAGTGTTCAATCTCCATAAAGAGGCTTGAAAATAAGAAAAATCACAATTCAAGTTAACTAAGCTTTCTAGCAGAAAAGGGATTCAAAGTGTTGACTTAACAAAACATAGGATTAGAAGACTATAGTGAGTAGTGACTCTGAAGATGTTGTTAGAGGATTTAAGTAAACTTTGCCCCTAGTATGCTAGAATAGATAGCATATATAGGATTATAGGGTACAATATAAGAGATCATAAGAGGCCTTCATCATCATGATTAAATAAAACCCTTCCTTATGTAAGAGATTCTCTTTCAATCAACTCACATGCTTCTGCCATCTATAATCCATTCTGGGATATTTTAAACTTCTAATTCAGGTATGCTTAGTCGTTCCAATAGAGAATGCGCCACATCCCCCCCCCTCTCCCAATAGACATATATGCAGTGAAAAATTGTAACTTCGCCATAAATAATAATAATAAAAAAAAAGAAAAAAAAAAAAAAAAAAACTCATAGCCAAGTGCTCTAAGCTTTAGGCAGTCCCTTGTCCGATTCCCCTTACTATCTTCTTTCGGCAATTCGTTCAAACTTTCAACGGTGTCAGAAATTGGCAACAAGACCTGAATTTTTGGGAACACAAGTGCAATAGGACCTATCACATGCCACAGGAATTAATGAAGTAAAGGTGGCAGATTGAAGGGTCAAGGTTATAGGGTCCGTGAACTCAAGATCATGGAAGTGTAAGACGTTTCAATGTAAAAACCCAGAACAGTCACTAACTTGTTAAGAATTGACAAAACTTAAACACATTCTGATGGAAAAAGTTGTTTACGGATGACTATTTTGCCCTCGGAAAAAACGAAGCTATGTAACTGCAGAGAATACCACCAATCCACCATAAGTCTTGTAAAGTTGTAATAAGGGAAAGAGCACATGAGAAATATCCATCCCTATGGTCTATAAAATGCATGCCAGACAGTCTCTGTCATCCCCAAATATGAAGATGTAAAATCAAATACTACTCCGTCCATATATTCACTATTCTTATCATTCATTAATGAATTATGATTGAGCAAATAAAACAGACTGCAGGAATAGAAAAAACAAATAAACACCAACAGAAAATATAAAAGAAAAGAAGCTCACCTCCTGGATATCACCCACATAAACACGATCACGATAGGTGTGTATAGACATGATGGTGCTAGGAAACAGCTTATTCTCGCATTTTCTGAGCAGTCTCTTCTTACCTAAGTCATACAGCCTAAGGACAGGCCCTATCCCTGCAAGTAATCTTCCCTGGAACTGACTTAAAGCGAGCGGGACATTATCTACTTCAGTCTTGTGCAAAAGTTCAATTTTTCCACCTTCAACAAATCGATAAATGTGAATAAAGGCTGCCTCAATTGACCGTTTGGGCGAAAACTGTAGTGACTTTGCTGTCCCAACAGCTAATAGAGATCCATGGTCCTTGTCATGAAAATTCACCATACATATGCTAAATGCAGCCTCATTATCCTGAAGCTCTAGACAGCACGTAGTTTCTTCTGTTCTTGGATCAAGAACTCTGATGCAAGAAACCCATTTTTGTTTCTCTGCTTTTGGATAACCATACTGCTCATCAGAGAGCGTACTGCTTCCCTCTTCATCCTCATTTTGCATCTCAATATCACCATTCTCGCCCATTCCAAGCCTAAAGCATTCCAGGCGTGAAGCTTCACGTTCTTCAGCACTTAGTGCGCGCTGATCACTCTCAACGATGACCAGGAGTTTTCGCTTGGGATGAAGCACAAACTTCCTAGGAGTATACCTTAAAGGGATTACATTCTGATTGAACGTTTCACCTAGTCCCTCGATAGTAAATACCTTGAGTGCTTCTGCAGCAACAGCAACAACACCTTCTGAACATTGATCAGATGAAAAAGAGGCCACAAACTCAAGTGTGCCACTTGAAAGAGGAGTCAAGAGAAAATGTCCCTGATATATGTAACCAAGCCATGGTCGACTAGACAAGCAAAGCATAGCACGCCTACCCCTAACCATAACTGAAAATAGTTTGGGGGCTCTAAGCCCCAAAAACCGGAAACGAGAATCAGAAATCTGTCCAGTAACCAGGTCCACAACTATCCTAAACAGAACACCATTTTGTAAACCAGCATTCAGGAAAAGACTGGCAGGACGATCAGCACCATGCTCTCCCCCAGTTGAAGCCTGAACCTCAAGAAACAGCAGCGATTCCGGAGGAGAGGAGACACTTTGCCGGCTCAAAACCTGCATACAGTCATCTGGATCCAGGGAAAAGATGCGAATAACATTGTCATAAGACCCGACAGCAAGGAAGCGGGATCTTTGTCTCCCTTCTGGCACTGGTGCAATGTCCAGACATGCCACATCTCCTGGCATTTCGTGCTTATCCACTTCCATCAGCTGACCAGTCATGTCCAATTCAAAGTAAATAAGCTCTCCCCCACTAAGCGCGATCACTACTTGAAGCCTATTATAACCAACTTTAACTATTGTCTTCTTGCCAGGGGTTCTCCACTCATTTATGCGCCCATCTTCCCTAATGTGCCTAATTCCTCCAGGATGAACTTGCATCAAGGAGTCATCACCAATCAAGGATACAGCAAGAGAAGGTGCAGTATCCAGAAATCCACTATCACTAACTTCCTCGACCGTTTCACCAATTGAAAGCACGAGAGTACCACTAGCAAAAGAGACGACAATATAAGCATCAAATTCATCATTGATATTCTTCTTCACGGTCCAAACAGCAGTTGGCACGCCAGGAAGAGGAGAGGCAGCCATCTCTGTGATGCCTAAACCAGACCTCATAATCCTTAAGGATGAACGGGGACCTTGGCCACAAAGTGCAAATATCTGTGGAGTTTCCTCCTCAAAAAGATTAGCTACTTTCATGTCCATGATTGGCATCAAACTCTGGACTTGATCAACCTCAACAAGGTTCCTAAGCTTCCTAGGTCGGAAGAAAACAGGTTGGAAACCATCCTCAGTCTCCAATTCCATCATCCTAGCAGAGGAAGACTCAACATCAGGGTCATCTCCTGTACCGGTAAGCTGATACAGAGCGTGATCACCAAATTCAGACGCAGCAAACAAAAAACGCGGCTTTACAAGGCACATGGAACAAGTAACAGGGAATGTGTCAAAATACTTAATCTTCAACTCTGTAACACCCTGACTCCCATACTCCAAGGTGAGCTTGAATACATCACCATACTCAGACTGTAAGAGAAAGAACAAGGTTGATTTGGACTTGACAGTAGCAGCAGACACAATGAGAACCCCACGCTCAGCAGGTAAATCGAGTCTCCTAGGGATCAAAACCCTAACATCCTGATGCTCTAAACTGCGATAAATCACAAAATTCTCTGCACACACTAGAACCCCACTAGGGCCATCCCCTCCACCAGGGACGGTAACAAGCAAATTAGCCCCATTGTGAATAGGTTCAGACGACTTCCTAGACACGTGATTAAGCCCTAAATCAAGCTCATAGTAGGTCAAGTGTTTCTGAGCCTCAGCGGCGGCCTGGCCAGTGGGATCCTGGTCACTGTCACCATAATCCATCTCAATAGCAGCGAAAACGGGATTATCAAACCCGCAATCAACCCCGCAAACAGCGTAAGTGATGACATTGGACTTATGAGCCTCCAACGGAGACGAAATCGTAAGCCTAGCAGCACTATCCCTATTCAAAACATAAACAAGCTTCTGCTTCTCGCAAGCACCAACCATCAAAGCCCTACCCTTGGGGTCCACCGCCAAAAACTGACCCGGAACAAGGCGGCGACAACCCGACTTGCCAAAAGTCTCCTGGTGGATTTTATCAAACACATTCCTATCTTTATTGTACTCTAAGATAACAATCCGACCCGAATCGGATCCGACAGCAAGGTAGTCCTTCTTGGACCCGGTAAGCCTAAACTGAGCTAAAGAACGAATAATTCCAAAGATTTCGACGGAAGTTAGGGTTTGGAGCTTACCGTTTTGGTCGGGTCGAAGGAGCTGAAGAACATGGCCACGTGCAACAGCGATTTCTTGCTTAACATCTTCGCCGGAAAAGTTGCCGTTAACGGCGCATACTATTCCGGTGGGTTTCTGGAGAGTTAGATTGTAGAGGTACATCGTTCTTCTTGTTGTTGTGATTTGGAGATGAGAGCGAGTGAGACCAGAAAAAAAATGATAAACCCTAAATAAGAAAAATGAGAGGGATCTTTGGTTTATTTTTTTTTTTTTTTTTTTGGGTGATTCGGAGTTGGGCCTCGTTGGTTACGTCGCAGTGGACGTAGGACGTAGGTGTGGCTGACGATGGACCAAATTCTTTGCGCAGAGACTGGCCCATATGATCTTTGGAACGTCCGCGATCATTACTTCGCCTTGATCTGCGACTCAAGCTTGGCTGTACACTCTTCGTCTCGATTTAAAGTTTAAACACCCCGCGAGTAGTAAAGGATAACAACCAAAAGTGTAAAATTACACTGGTGAAAGAAAACTTGAAAAAGGACAAGATAGTGAGTGTGAGGACTAACTAAAAGTATGAGTGATATAAATATGGGATCCGCTTTTTGCTGTCTTAGACTCTTAGTATTTGGTATTCATCGCCCTAATTACCAACTTTGCCCTTCCCTAATCTATCACTCAATCAATCAATTCAATACATAAAATTAGGTGTTACTATATATCCTCACAATTACTAATACTAGTTGTAACAAAAAAGAAAAACAATTACTAATACTAGTTGTTGACCCGTGCAAAATTGCAGGGGATGTTCTATTTCGAAACTCTTTCATATTGTTAACTCACGTTGCTTTAATAAAATCTAAGTGTCACTTTTAAAAAAAGAAAATGAAACTTAGTTAAATTAGAATAACATAAAATTTCTCTAAATGTGCTTTAACGAATTAATATTTTTTGAACTTTTACAATGACTGTGATTTATACATAGTATGAAGGTAGGTTTTTGTGGAAAAAAAAAGTTTGGAATCCAACGTTCACGGCCTTAGTAAGACCAAGTCTTGTAATAATCTGACCTCAACAAATAGAAAATAAATTCCCTCCAAAAAAAAAAAAAAAAAAAATCTGGTAATAACCAATTCTTCATCTTTCTCTTTGCTACATCATATTTTTTTTCCCCAAATCAAAAAAATGAACTATCATTCATCTTTTGTTCAGTTGAGCACCTCAACGTTTTTTTGGTTCGTACATGCCACGAGTCAACGACGTTACTTAGAAGTCTCTTTATCCTTTCTTTCTCTGTCCCTCACTCTCTCCTCAATCGGGTCACATTGCAGGTTTTCATCCCCTTCATCCTCACTATTGTCATCCCTTCATCATCCACTTCCTCTTCTCAAACCAGATTTCGTAGGAAATTTTCATGTCAATCATTCCTCCTTCTTCATCCTCATATTTATTCAATTTTTTTGCCCCAAATTTTCGAGCCACTCAACCCAAAAAAATCAACAAATTATCCAGAAATCCGTACTGTACCTACTTTCGTCATGTATTTTCTCTCAATTTTTCTAGTTAATCAACTCATATAATTATAGAAACCAACAAATTTCGTCCTGTATTTTCCCAAATAATCTCAGAAAACTCATCTTATATTTCCTCCAATTGTCCCAACAAAATCGTCCTATATTTTCCCAAATAAACCCAGAAAAACCGTCCTACCTCCTCTGCATGATCGTTTCTAACTAAATTGGTGTTGATAATGAGCAATCCGTTGGCGTTGACAAAGTACACGATCTTTCCAATCGTGAATGAGCTGTAAGTATGTAACTCGACATTAATTACTCCATCTACATGATCATGCCAGTTGCTCTTGTGCTTCTGTCTTCTAGTCTTCTCCATGTGTTTAATAGTTGTTTTTTTATATGCACAAATTTGCATACCTTATTTGTTTTTCAGGCTTGAATTTCCTTTTTCCTAAGAAATTATGTTTTAGTTAAGGAATATTGATGTGTTCTTATAATATGATTAGTCCACCTGGTCTAAGTATTGCAATAGTTTTAAAAAAACAATGAAACGTACAATTTGAATTCATACATTCAATCCAAAAAAGTCTAGATAACATAGTGTTCACAACTTTTTGAAAACTTCTTTATAAACTACATTACATGTAGTATTATAAGTCTTGCCTTCATTGTCACATATTAGGATCTTGAGTCCTTTTTTGGTTGTGACACTAGAGATGGCCACATATAGCTGCCCTTGACTGAAAATCGACCTAGGTAAATACAACCCCACATTTGAGAGCGATTGTCCCTGTCTTTTATTAATAGTCATCGCAAAAGCACAAGGCTAACAGAAACTGCCTTCTCTAGAACTTTATTGGGAATTTAGTAGAATCAGATGAAGTCAGGTTCATGCGAGAAATAAAAACCATATGACCGATGTTGCTTCCTGAATTAGTAGTTGCATCCACTATTATTTCCTAATTGATTGATGACCAACCTAGTCCCATTACACAGTCCAGGAGACTGATCAATGTTTCGAAGTAGCATCACTGGAGCACCCCTTTTCAACGCAATACGGTGATTCGGCGCGCCGGAACACCTGATGGTGTTGAGGTACTCAGTGGAGTATACATTCTCTCTAATCTCCAGATCCTTCTCTTCCAAGCTAATTGAAACGGAACTCAAATACTCCACCTCTTAAACTTGAATCAGTGATAACATGTAACTATTGACTGCCTCAACGATTTCATGTGTAGGAGCCAGAATAGCCCTCTCTTGGAAGTATTTCGGTTGGAACAAATTACTGGTGAAATTAGGGTACGTACTCTCTACAATAGCTGAAATTGGGTCTTGAACGTCTGTTATGAGATTGTCGTTGAAATCTCTATAAACGCTTCGCCATCATTAGGTTCACCAATGATGCCATCCCCGACCTTTAGGATCCACTCGGCGAACTCTTTGACCTCGTTCAATCTTGTTCCGAATTACCTCCACGAAGGCGCATATTTTTTTGTCAACTGTAGCACCCTACATCAACTCCACAACTACGAAGAGTTGATTGCGGCTGAAACTATGTCTGGCCTACTGCCTTTTGGTATTACCGGCAAATATTTGCCGGAAATCACCCCCAAATACAATTACCTTACCAGCAAAAGGCCGATCTGAAACATTGCCATCCGGAACCTTAAAAGCATCCTTTAGACTTTTGTCAAGAGATTCGAAGCAGAACTTTTGCATCATAGGAGTCTCGTCCCAAATTATCAGCTTTGCCTTATGTAAAAGTCCAACTAACTCAGTTCTCGATGTTAGTTCATTACACATTGAAGTTTCATCGACGTTTAGCGGTATACCGAAGAAGTAGAGAGACAATGCCACTTGACACCACCGGAATCACGATTTCCCTTTTGCTCTTAACGCAACACACAATGTTCTCCATAAGAAGGTTTTACCTGTTCCACCATAGCCATACACAAAGAAGATCCCTCCATTGCCTAACGAATTCATAATTTCGTCATAAATCTTTCTTTGTTCATCGGTCATGCTTGAAATAAGCTGGCGGTGCTCTTCTTGCAATGTCGTGGTGTCATAGTTCAACTCTTCAGCGATGAGCTTATTAAGCCTTTCTGACGTGACCTTTCATCTGGGTAAGGCATCTTTGCGAACTTGCAAAGCGTACTACCATTGCTTTGAAGAATTTTCTCTATCTCAGCTAAAGTGTACTCTTTAAGCTGCTCATCGCTTAGCTGCAAGTCTGTTTAAGAGACTTTTGTTAAGAGTTTCTTAAACAAAATTCCTTATAACGTGCAACAGAGCAGCATAAAATATATACTGGAAATGCAATTTTTAATGAAATATTGCCGTATATCTTCAGCAACCTTCTTTGACGATATTGAATGTCGTCACAGAGCAGATGTCATGTTTTTTCCCATACATACTCCGGCCTTGTCAAAGTACCAGATAACAATAAAGTGTTGAATAGGCTTCTCAAGGAGCGTCCCGTGCGCCATTCATGTGCCTCGTTTAAGCCATCTATGAACTCTCTGTCGTCATCCAACAACCCCCTAGAGTAGCAAGCCTCCTTGAAAGTAGGATATAAAACACCATCCATGGTTCTTATATCTTCCTACCATGTCGCCCCTCTAACATAGTTCAATAAGGTCCGTGGGTAGTTCCTTTCACCAGAGTCGGGCGTAACATGATACATTCTTCCAACTTGGGTTCCTTTCATCCTAGTTCTCTGGCTTATGGAAATTGGCAATTGCATTCCATCCATGCCGTAAACATTGTCCTCTCAATGTTAGGATTCGACATTAGTTCTTCTAAGTCTTGACCTTCCCTAAACACAACATTTTGTTGTTATGGCAGAAGAAAGTTAAGTTTCAGAATTGACGTGGATCTATAGTTCACCGGGAACCCAAGAATTAACCAAGTTGCTTCACATGCCGAGATATAACGACAATTGTGGTACGTTTCAATCTCATCGATGATTTGCGGGTCTTTATTAGACTTACGGTTGTGTGACAATACTGCAATCACCCGATCGCTGCCTTTGTTCACATACTTGTATAAGTATTTGATTATTGCTCGCCCTTGGTTGCACCACTCCACATTGATGTGTGAATGATATTTCAGCAGCAAATCGGGGTTATATGGAACTACAAACCTGCTATCTAACTGCACCCCATTCTTTTCTATTGTTTCTCCATTGTCTCTCCTCCGGTATATGGGGAATCCGTCTCGATCAATGCTAGTAGACTCTTGGAATCTCTTGGGGAATTTTTTTGAGCACACGCCATCAATCATGCACTTGGATTTTGGGTTTGAGTTTTCGCAAGGTCCATGCATCATACAATCTCTTACAATTCCATATAATCTTGGGTTTTCCTCTTTGTTGGGAATCTCAACACCTATGACTTTGTCAAAATCTTCAGCTTTTGCAATTTTGGATTTATTGTCTAACCACAACAAAATGTGTGCACGTGGTAAACCACTCTTTTGAAACTCGATGGTGTAAACAACTGCACACGTAAACAAATATGAAGGCAATCAATCAAACGACCGCAAATCATAGAGGTTATAGAAGTCAAAATAAGTTAACTGACCTGCATTGGCTTTGCCGAATAGTTCATCGACCTTTATATCCTCAATAAGTTGATTTAGCTTGGTCTTGAATATTTGACATATAATATAAGGTCTGTCCTCTGAATTGAGACCCCTCGATTCCAAAAATCTAGTGATTTTTGGTCATTTGGGATTGCAAGTGAACGTGATGAACAACTCTGGATACCCAAAGACCCTACATATCGATAGAGCCAGTGTGTCTTGGTAGTGCTCAAATTTGAACCTCATGCTGTTAGGGAAGGTTGATGGTAATATAATGCGTTTTCCTTCACTTGTATCACCTCTAAGCTGTGATTCATTAAGGTTATGGTATTTTTCAGCACGTAGAAGCAGCTGATCGTGACGAATAAAGTTGAGCCGCTCCCCCTCAATCATTGTGCAACCGTCAACGACAAATTGTTGGAACAATCTTCTACTATACAACAACTTTCACTTTTCTTTGAACCTCTCCTGAATTCCGTAGGCAAACCACTCCCTCAGGGTTAATCTGTTCCTCCTTTTACAGTCACTTGTTGAAGGAGTAATCGAAGAAGCTCTATGTTCTACGCCAAGTCTGAAATCGTCTTCACCATAAGGGAATAACAATGGATATTGTAAGGCCAGAAAGGAGGGATGTAACTCGGAGATATGCTTTTGTAGACCACTTTGTGTTTCTAAAACTATATCTCTCTTGTTATAGTCGCCCATTTCTCCTTCTACTAAGGCCGCAACTTCAGACGTCGTGGGGAGATTGTACTCCCTGCCGTCTTTCTCCCTTTTCGAAATAAGGCGTAGCGTGACATCCGTGCAATCAGGATCCTTGAACCGATCTTTTGCCATTCGAAAATTTTGAGCGATAGGATTGTGCGTATCAACCATATCCCCTAGATCTTTAATTAGAAAGTTCTTGAATCTGTTAGGGTTGCTGGAGTTGTTACAAGAATAAAACCACTTGTTAGTTAGTCCAGTATTATATAAGTTTACTAAGTACTTTCACGCTAGAAAATTAACTACACTGCATTTTTTTCTATTGTTGATTTCATCTTCCATATCGTATATGTATAATTGCGAGAATTTTGAGGGATTTCCCTCAACAGGCAACAAACTTCCAATCAAGTGTTGATTCTGGCCACCTATTTTAAAGTTGTAAGGTCCAGGTGCTGCAGTGACATCTTTATCTATTTTCCCCCCATCAAAGTAAAATTTCACAACATGTTGTACGATCTGATATTTCTATAAAATGTTATGAGGATGTCGTTTCTCCAAAATTTGACAAAGTAGTTTAGGAGGCTTTTCTAGAAGAGGTAGTTGGACCTTTGCATGCATACAACACATTGAGAAAGCTGGGTTCCTTTTTTTTTTTTTTTTTTTTTTTGTTTATTCACTCTTTCCTCACCAAAATAAGGCCCCACAATGTTGACATTTGTAAGGATTGCCTATATCCCAATAATCTTTGGAGAAAGTGCTGATCGTATGCACTTCGTCATCATCTTCGTCGTCACAGTGTTCATCCGATGAGATCATACAAATATCAATATAGGATTGTTAATTTACAGTTAAAATCAGAAAGTAAATATTTACCTTCTACATCAGGAGTATCTTCAACTCTTCCCTTTTAGGATAGATGTGTGTCATCACCTAAGTGAAGATAATAGTGTAAGTTTATGGACACACGATACATATAGTACACGTGAATTAATTGTTTATAGTTTGATTTAATAAACTTACCATCTGGACCATCGACTGGAGGAGACCGTTTGTTGTTTAACTATTGATGCCTTTGGGTTTGACCTTTATTTAGTGTGCAATGTTCTTTTCTGCAAGATAAGTCCGGCATTAGCATATGTATGTCAACTATAGACTTTTATTCATAAAGTATAACAACTGAACTCTAACTTCACTTACTCTTTCCAAGCACTGATCTTTTTCTCCGTAAAACCTCCATCATTTGTTGCCTAGCCAGTTTTGCCGCTAAAAAAACATTTGAAATTCAATAACTTGAAAGTTATAAATCATTCACTTGAAAATTTTGTGATTAGACTTGTGCGATATAGTTTTTCCAAACATTTCAAAATTACCACTTGAAAGGGAAGTGCCTTGTGTCATGATAATCATTCCAGTGTCACTATAAACAAATGTTCTCCACCTGCTCAATTAAGTTCATACATATACTCCCTCCGTCCCTCTTTATTCTTCCTACTTTCCTTATTGGGGTGTCCCAATTTATTCTACCTATTCTTATCATGGTAAGTTTTTAGCATTTGAAATGACCAAACTACCCTTACTAACTTACGAATGACTTTTCCAAACTCTTAATATTTGTGTTTTAATTAGCAGTGTAATTAGACTTAATAACACAACATTAAAACTAATGATTCCCTCCACAATTTTGAAACCTACCCACCAAAAATTAAATCTAACCACCAAAATTAAATTTACACTCTCTCTCCTCATTCATTTGGACGTCCATTTCTCTATCCTCATTCATCCCCTTCTCTCTCCTCATTCATCCCCTCATCAGAAACTCCGCGTCTCTCTATCTCTCTCCAGATCTAGAAATTTCTCTGCGCTCCCCATATTTCTCACTCTACACTCATCTTCATCATCTAATCTCTGAAAAAAGAGAACATGGGTTATTCGTTTGCTAACGGAATCGAATTTGGAGGCGGAGGAGGTTTGATTCGAGGGTTTTGAGAGTGCTTTGAAGGTGGAGGAAGGTTGTTTTCGGGTGATTCGAAGGTGGGTCATGCGTCGGTTTTTGAGCCCGATTCATCCGAGTTTGATTTGTACCCTTTTTATCCTTTTCCTTTTAATTAATTTAAAAGTTGTTAATTTTATTGTGAAATTCATTTGTTGCTGGATATGGAGGTGTTGGCTGTCTTGGTGCTTGGTGATGATTTGTTGGTTAATTTTGGTGGATTTAATTGTCGTTGTTGAATTTGATTTGGGCACTTATTGTTGGTGAATTTAATTTTGACTCTTGTTGTTGCTAGATTTGATTTTGACTCTTGTTGTTGGTGGATTTGTCGTTGTTGGTTTTGATTTTTGTCCACATGTTGTATTTACAATTAGTAGTTACAATTACACAATCTACAATTTTCAATAACTTAACAATGATTTCATTCACTTATCATGCTTGATGCATAAACAACTTTACAAAAGTTTGCCTAATCTTGTGTTTATGCCTCAAACATACAAAAACATGTTCACTAAATACAAACCACTGTTTTCTAAACTTAACACATTCTTCGAAGGCTGATTTTGACCCAAAAAAATTGCCTACAACCTTCACGTCCACAATATGATCATGTGTCGTGGTGCTATGTGCTTATGTGCTTATGTGCTTCAATCCATGGTAGAATAGTTGAGATCTTGCATGAGTTCTTCATTCTCAACATGTTGACCTAGTGCAATTAGATATTCAATCGCCGACCTTACTAAAACCTCGTCCACATGCAAATCATATTGTAACAATACGAAATTTGGAAAGTGGATTATGGAGTTGGTTTGTCCCACATTGGGAAAATAAGGCTCATATGATCAGTTTATAATAGATTCCTACCATCATACTACCAACAAGGCCTTCACCTTTTAGAGCCCGGAGAGGATATATGGGCCTAAGAGGTGACTACCCATCTTATTGGGTTGTGTTGCGACGTATGATGGATCGGGCTGTTACAGATGGTATCAGAGCAACCCTGCGACCGCGTGCTGGGTGCTGGGGCGAGGCCCAGACCAGCCGTCTAGCGGGGGAGATCTTGGACCTGTGTTAATGTTGGTATGGTTTGGTCGAGGCGCAACGGGGACGTTGCGGTCTTTAAGTGGGGGAGTTTGTAACAATACGAAATTTGGAAAGTGGATTATGGAGTTGGTTTGTCCCACATTGGGAAAATAAGGCTCATATGATCAGTTTATAATAGATTCCTACCATCATACTACCAACAAGGCCTTCACCTTTTAGAGCCCGGAGAGGATATATGGGCCTAAGAGGTGACTACCCATCTTATTGGGCTGTGTTGCGACGTATGATGGATCGGGCTGTTATGGGCCTAGTAGAGGTGACTACCCATCTTATTGGGTTGTGTTGCGACGGACGGTGGTTCGGGCTATTACACATATGGTAGTACACCCCTCCTTTGTAGTGCATCATTTCCCATATGAGGCACAAGGTAGTCATTATGCCCATTTCTTTTCATAACCTCAACCAAACATGATTGTAGACTAAGGAAGACATGATTAAGAGTGCTTGGCTCTAGGTTTTTAAATGCATTGTCAACCGCATTGACAAGTTGATCTATGTGTTTACTCCTTGACTTCAATTGCAATGATTGTATAGCTCTAAAAAAACCTAAGTCCAAGATGTTCAAATCGGGTGATTTAGGAGGTTCAAATACAAGCTTAATGTTAAACCCATCACTAGTGCGTGCCTCCATAACCTCTAGATCTTCATCCACTTTGATATGTGGTGGTGCATTATCCAATTGAATGAATATATTCTTAGATGCATTGGTAGGCCACTTTGCCTTGATTGCCGGAATGATTTGGTTGATTAGGCAAGCCTTGAATATTGGTTTGTTGACGGATTGTATTGTTTTCGTCTCCATTGTCCCCGCAATTCTATTTCTTGAACTTCTTTGTGCAGGTTGTTGCTTTGTGAAAGGCCAAATTCCAATTTTCCCATCAAATAGGCACTCTCTATTGCTCCCAAAGCATGGTCTAGACACGGCACACATAAACATCACCTTTGTAATGAATCTCTTGGATTTGCATGATCTATGTGGTGGTGTTTCTCCGGGATGAATTTTAGCTTGCATTTGGTCATATCAAACCACTTCTCATCTATGTGCACAACATTGTCCATGTCTTTAAACCTAACAATACTTAGAAGTCTATCAACAACAAGTGCACCTAGGGAGAAATTTAACCTTAGCAATTTGTTTTCGGCCGTCAAATCCGGTTTTATTGCATTTGAGTGTGACTTCAACAATCCTTTCTTCATCCATCTCCAAACCGTTGTCTTTGAGACCCCGTATTGTTCACCGAATGACCTAGTAGTTTGTGTATCTCTTGGTTCAATCACCATTACTCTAACTTCATCAATTTGCAATTTCGGCCGACTCAACTTCCCCTTTCTTTTGGATTTAACATCCATCACTTTGTTGAGGGCTTTTAGTTTCTTAGCCCTAGACCAAATTGTTGAAATTGTTTTGAGACTAACACTCCACTTTATTGCCGCTTCTTTGATTTTGCCATAGTGGGGCTTCATATTTGTTGAATTTCCAAGTAGAAAATCCTTAATCATCGTCCTATCATCATCACTTAGATTTTTTACCATGTTGTTGTTATCTTATTATGGGTCTGTGGTTATGATGTTGTCGTTGTTGGCTCGCTGCCTGCTGCTGCTATCGTTACTAATTCGATGTTGCTGCTGCTGTTGTAACTGAACCTGCTGCCGCTGCTGATGTACCTGAATCTGCTGGCTGCTGCTGTTGCACCTGAACCTGCTGCTAAACCTGCCTAGATCCTGCTGTAGCTATGGTGGTCGGCTGCTCACTTGCATCTTTTTTTTTTTTTTTTTTTTGAAACCAGACTTTAATGTAATTTGGATTTTAGGTGGATAAATATGATTTGTATTTTAATTATTGTAATTTTATTATAGTTTTTTTTTACTGAAAAAAACATTCAATCTCTCCTAAATTGAAGAAAGAATGAGGAGAGAGAAAATGAGATGAAAAACTTAAAGGAGGAGAGAAATAAACTAATTTTGAAAATTGGCTCAAATTTTTCAATTTTGTTGCAAAAGTGAAGTTTGGCGTAAAAATTAGAATTTGGTGAAAATTATGATTTTGGATTTGCCTCCAAAACCACTTTTTGCAGAAAAAAGGAGGGAGGGGTTAACTTTTCGGACACCATAACACACTACCCTCCCCATTTAATTACAATAGCTAAATCTCACTACTATGTGGGGTCTTTATTTCTTTACTATTATTCCTTAATTCTTGTTCCACACAACAACAGGAAGAATAAAGAGGGACGGAGGGAGTAGTTATTAATGCACAACTGTTAATGTGGTATGCAATTTCAAAGATATGTTCAGATATACTACCGAACACCTCCGTCTTTAATATATGATTACCTGAGTAAGAACTTGATGATAATAGTTCATTGAATGAAACAATATTACGTCTAACAGAATCAATAACGTTTTTGCCTTGTGCAGCATGTTTCTTGGACACAACTCCAGCACATTGCGTGGAAGGAGCATTCCTGTTTAAACTGCTTGGTTGTGATAGAGATATAGTTGCAGGGATACCATCTGGAAGTTATATAAGGTTAGTAGTTAACATGTGCTTAGGTAATACGTTTAATATCGGCTATAATATAGATAGACAAAAATCACCTCTTGATTCATCTAGTCATATCTTTGATAATAGTCTTTTAATTCTTTCTCTAGAGGACACTCTTCCAGATTTGTTCAATTCATAGGGGTCGACACTGTTAAAATTTAAGTAGCATTGCATTGTGTTATTAACTATAACAATAGACATTCTGCCACTCTAGCATATATATAAAGGCATAAGTACAAATTTTTAGAATTAAGTTCATACTCACCATTCAAAATATTGCTAAGAGGTGTTGTACTGTCAAAGTCTTGTTGGATGTACTTAAACCTGGCAAACGGGTCATTCGGGTCGGGTCTAGGTCGGGTCTATTCGGGTCGGGTCATCTTTCGGGTCATGTATTTCGGGTCTATTTCGAATCAGGTCGGGTTCGGTTTGGGTCCGGTCTAGTTCGAATGTGACAACTACGGGTCAAATTCGGGTCGAGTCAAATTCGGATCGGGTCATTCCAAATTGTCCAAATCTCATCATATTAATGTCAGATTTCTTAAATTTTTGTCTAATACTATCTTAATTTGAAGTTTTACTAGTAATTTGAGTGATTAAGGATGTGATATATCGAATCTAAGTCATTTTTTCTCAACCGAATCATTAAAACGTTTGCTTATTCGGGTCTGAGTCATTTCAATTCGGGTCATGTTCGGGTCGGGTCAATATCGGGTCAAACAAAGTTCGGGTCATTTTCGGGTTCGGGTCGGGTCAATTCGGGTTTCGGGTTGAATTCAAATTAGAAATTCGGGTCAAGTTCGGATGTTTGGGTCAAGTAATTCGGGTCGGATGTTCGGGTCTAGGTCAGTTTTTCCAGGTCTAGTTGTACTCAATGGTGTCTTGAAACTGTTTTCTGCTCCATCAGCACCATTGTCAATTGCTTGGCAACTGAGACTGATTTTGTTATCTGCATATTATTTTCTATATAAGTTGAGTGTTCAACTATGTTGTCTACAAGACTTTGACAATAACTAGACGAATGAAGTGAATCTAGTGGATGAAAAATTCAATTGATTTTTTCAAAGATATGTCAGACCTTTTGGTTGCTGATGGTTTAGTTCTTCCAAAATTCTTTTAGTTCTCTGTCTAGAATTCTCGCCATAGGGTGTGTTAACTGAACCTGACACTTTTTTCAAACAAAAGGGTAATTGCAGAAGATATATACATTTGTATAAAGAATTTTAAGAATAAGGTGTATAGTTTTAAAGAATTACCATTGGAAATGTCCCTTAAAGGGGTTCTGAAAGTGTTGTTGGTGTTGCTCATTTGTCTTATAGATTTTAGAGACGACTCTATATCAAGACCCGTAGAATGAGTTAATATATCGCACATTACATAAGGAACTTGTTAGAGATTCTTTCAGTTTAGGTGATAACATATCTTACTGAGTCGAGTATATTATTTATTTACCCGTGGTAAGAACACTTAGAGGAGGCCAGGAGTCATAAGGGTCTCAACATTTATTGTTATAGAGTTTGCTGGTACTGTATTGCCTGAATTAACCTGGTTCTCTGCACAATATGACCATACTTATACATTGCATAAAAGAAATTCGGCAAATTCACGTGGTGCCCCCAAACTATGTCAGAATGCCCGTGGTGCCCCTATGTTTGAAACTTGTACATTGCGGTGCCCCTGAACTTTACCCCAACCAGCACATGGTGTCGTTCCCACCCTTGTCCGTTTACTCTGTCAATCCCCCAACTGTTAATTGCTGACATGGCAGTGATTAGCGGTTGGCGGGAAAAATAATTAAGAATTAATTATTATTTAACTAAAAAAATTACAAAAATTACAAAAATTTTAAAAAAAAAAATTAATTTTTTTTTTCTCTGAAACTCGAAAAATTTTCACAAAAAAATTCAAATTTACAAAATTTAGTGCACACGGTGCCCCTGAACTTTACCCTCTAGTGCACATGGTGCCCCTAACTTTAGAATTTTTTTTTTTCGAAATAGGGCTAAAAAAATAAATATTAAACAAAATGGGTTGGATGAAAAATATTCAATCTTATGGGGTATACGTCACCCCATTTCAGGTTCGGGGCAAAACCGTCATGAGTCCTGGCGGTTTTAAGTGTATTAAATAGTAGGTAGCTAAGAGCTTTAAGAGGGAGGCGTTGGCCACCTAAAACCGCAAAGCCACATGGCGGTTTCACAGAAACGAAATCGCCAGCCCCATGGCGACTTCAACACAGACACGACCACAATGTTCAAGTGGATGATTTTTGCCATGGGTGAAACCGCTGTGGCCCATGGCGGTTTCATTTTTTTTTTTTTTTTTTTTGACGTTATATCGGGTATTTGGGGGGAAAAAAACATAACTCACCCCGACTCTCCACACGATAACCCCAACCCACCCGACTTCCTCTCTCTCCAGCTCCTGTCAGCCGTCGCTGCTCCGTCTCCGGTCTCTCGCCGCCGCTACTCTATCTCCCGCCGCCGCCGGCCACTGCTGCTCCTACACTCCTAATTGTTTCTATTAATTTTAGGTAATGTGTCTCTCTCTTTCTCGTTAATTCCATTCATTCTAATTTAGGTTAATTTCAATTCATTAGTTTAATTGTTTGTTTTTTTAGTTAGATTACTAATTTATTCAATAATTTGTTTTGTTAGTATTGATTATGATTTGCATTTTCATGGGTATATAGTAGAAGTTGATTTTTTAGGGGTTTTGTTTAATGTTGTAATTAAATCACCCTAATTTTGGTTAATTTGAGTTCATTGAGTTTTAGGTTAGATTACTAATATTTTTAATCCAATTTAGTTAGTATTGATGCTTGAGTGTATTTATTGTAATTCATAAGTCGATTTTTAGGGTTTTTGGTTAATTGAACATTTATGTTAGTTGAATTTCTTAATCAAATTAGTTTATTTTTCTCATTATAGAATGGAAATTATTGGATATCCTTTAATATGTTATTGGGATGGAGAAATTGTTGAACTAGTGGAAATGTTTGTTATAAGGGTGGAAATGAGAGTTTTGTATTTACTAGTACTAGTATGACTTATAATGACTTCATTGGGTAGATTTGTGACGCAATGAAAATCAATAGAAAGAGTGTTTCATTGACGGTGAAGATAAAGTGTCCGAGTGCGGGGTGTTATAAGATTGTACCCCTTAATAATGATCGTTCTTTACTTGCTATGTGGGCAATTGTTCGACACTCAAAGGTTCCTTCTATGGACATTTATGTTGAAGTGGGAAGGCTAGACTCTAGAAATGTATTGCTAACAACGATTTTAACAACGCCCAATACTTCTCTCACATCAATGAGATTTGGGGATGTTGCGCAATATGTTTCTATTGAAACCAATAACATAAATAAGGGAACCTTGGACGAGGATTTAGAAGGAGATGAGGCTGAGGAGGAGTTGAATGTCGTTGAACATATGATTGATGATGAAGATGAGCATGATGATTTTGTTGGGAAGAGTTCTCCACACGTAGAATTCAATACGATTCATTAAATTGATAAACAACATGTGAATGCTTGGAAATCATGGGTTTATGAAGTTGAAGTTCAGGTTGATGGGGAGTTTATAGTTGGCCAAAGATTTCCAAACAAGGTTGCTTTGATAGAAAATGTAAACTTTGTAGTCTGTACAACGTAACCAAACTTTCAAAGTGCCTGAATCCAAACCTCATACTGTCACTTTCAAGTGTGGTAGAACGTCAAACCCATGCAATTGGAGCCTTAAGGCATCACAAAAACAAGAACAGTTTTCACAAGCCTTCACCATTGTAAATTATCTTGGGCCTCACGAAGCTACCTGTGTTGGTGACGTTATTCCACGTGACCATATGAATTTGAAACGAGGTTTCATTAGTGAAGCTATTAAAAACCTTGTTGCCGAGGATTGGTCCATTAAAGTCCTAGTTCTTATTGAATTTATCAAAGATAAATTTGATAAATTCAATTATACTATCTCATATATGAAGGCGTGGAATGCTAAACAAAGGGCAACTGTAAATTTATATGGTGATTGGGAAGAATCCTACACTTTGCTTCCTCATTTCATGCAAGCAATGAATGAATCCAACAAGGGAACAGTTGTGCATTTTGTGAATACGCCGACAGGCAAGCCTAATGGGAAAACTTTCTTTCGAGTGTTTTGAGCATTTGGACCATCAATTCAAGGTTTCAACCTTTAATTTGTCGTCCTCTTACAACTATTGATGGCACTCATTTATATGAGAAATATAAGGGTACTCTACTTATTGCAATGGCAGTTGATACTAACGACTAACTTTACCCACTTGCTTTCGATATTGTTGAGAGTGAAAATACTAATAGTTGGCCTTGGTTTATGGCATGTATAAGGAGGTTCGTGACAGATAGAAAATGTCTTTGTGTTATATTAGATAAACATGATGGCATCCAAGCTACTATGAATGATGAACAAATCGAAATGACAGAGCCTCATGCCTACCATAGATTTTGCATGCGTCATGTGGCATCCAACATCAACACAAAGTTTAGAAGTAAGGATTTGAAAAACTTGTTTGATTGGACTGCCACACAACATCAGAAGAAGAAATTCAATCGTGGTTTCAATCGAATGGATGAAATAAATATTGATACACAACGGTATTTGACGAAACATGGCTTGGAAAGGGAGAAGTGGTCAAATTATCATGACGGTGGGTTCAGGTACGGTATAATGACTACCAATATGGTGGAGTGTTTCAATGGAGTTTTGAAAGGAGGCCGATTATTACCCATCGTCGCACTTGTGAAATTGACATTTTATCGAGTCAATGCGTACTTTGTGGAGCGGCGTGTGAAGGCAAAACAAAAGCTTGAAGAGAGACATGCATATTGTAAGAAAGTAATGGATGCCATTGCAGTAAATTTTGAGAAGGCCGCACACCATACCCAGTTGTGGCATTTGATAGAGGACTGTTTCAAGTGACCACTGGGTCGGGGCATAGAGGTAGTGAAAAAGGGAAACATAAGCATACTGTGAATGTTGTGACTAAAACATGCACTTGTAAAAAACTTGAAATTTACAAGTACCCTTGTTCACATGTACTTGTCGTTTGTAGCTCAATGGGTTTAAGTACAAATGCATTTGTGGATGTGTTCTACACTAGTGGTGAGTATTTGGGGTCATACACACCCAAATTTCGACCCATTCCGGATGAAGCTTATTGGACACCTCTTAATGGTCCTAAAATCTTTGCTAATAAGGATATGAAACGTGAACCCAAGAAGAAGGGTAAGAAGGATAAGTCACATTCAAAGCGGTTGGCCTGCCTAGTTCGAAAGCGCTGAAGTGATTTCTGCTTTGAATGCGTAATGAGATGGATGAAAAACCACCATCAAAATCATTATGTGGCATATGTCGTCAACTGGGTCGTAACAAAAAAACATGTTCTTTAAGAGGGTAACATTTGTTGTTGATCTTTATATTGTTGTGAACTTATTTTCGCCTAATATTTTTGTACAACGTTTTAACCCTCTTCTTTTTCTTTTTGTAGCTCTCATGGAGGCGGACCTTCATCCGGGACCGATCAACCCGTCTCTGCTCAAACTGCAAGACAAACACATGAGTCAAGCAATTTGGGACGGAGAGGAGGTGAGTCCGCTTAGATGTAGAACTCGCATAAAATGGCATGGTGAATATTGTCCTAGTAAGCCAGTAGTAAAATTTATTAGGAAAACCCAGTTTTATGGGGCGCATAGAGTAGCTAGTGTTAAATTAGATGCGGATTTAATAAGTGCATTGGTAGAACGATGGAGGCAAGAAACCCACACTTTTCACTTAACCGTTGGGGAAGCCACCATCACTTTGCAAGATGTGCAAATTATGTTAGGGCTGAGGATAGATGGAAAAACTGTGACGGGTGATACCAATCAAGATTGGAAGGGATTGGTGACTGAATTGTTAGGAAAAGCACCGGGGGAAAATTTGAAGGGAACTTCTTTGAAAATTTCTTGGTTAATGACAAATTTAAATTATTTGCCAAACGGTGTGGACGATGCCACATTTCATTGGTATATTCGAGTGTATCTGCTCATTTTGTTTGGTACCGTTCTATTTCCTGATAAGAGTGGGGATGTAATTCAAGTAATCTATTTGCCATTATTGAGTGATGTCAATAGATTGGATGATTACTCGTGGGGAAGTGCGGTACTTGTAACATTGTATCGTAACTTATGTCGAGGGTGTTGTTAGGGTTCATTAGAGATAATTGGACCTCTTATTCTTCTCCAATTGTGGTTTTGGGAATGTATTGCTATAGGACGCCCTATGAACATGGGACCGTTAGATTCCGATGAGGATGAGGATGAGGATGAGATTATAGCTAGTCAATTTGGGTTACAACATATCTATAGGAGAGATGCATTACGATGTAAGTGGCTTATGATATCAACGAAGAGCCGATGGGGTTTTCTCTCTTACCGCTTATAGAGATGCATTCGATTGCATGACTCATGATCAAGTAAGTTTACTTATCCAATCCATTGTTTTGTGACTTTTTAAGCATGAAAATAATTTGGTAGTTCACTTATTTCTTTGTTTTATTTTAGTTCATTTGGCAGTCTTATACATCGGATGTCATCTCAGCTCTCTCTCCGACTTGTTCTAAGGATGAACAAGATTGGTGTGTTTTGGCTCCTATGGTCTGCTTCGATATTGTAGAGTGGAATTGTCCGGATCGGGTAGTACGGCAACTTGGTTTGAAGCAAACAACCCCGGTGGATTGTGATACTTCGGACACTCTTTATAAAATGGATAGGAGAGGAAATCGCAAGATAAGTTGGAGTGAAATCCGCAATGTCTATATTGACTTGTGGCGTAGGCGTCGAGAGAGGGTGGTGGCTACTACCGATGTAGATGATGGCATGATGCATTACAATGATCCATACATGTTTTGGTATCGAAACCACACTCGTCGTATCATTGGAGCTGTTAAACAATCTCATGGCGGCCCGATTTCCTACCATCCTTCTTCTCCCTCAATGCAATTGCTTGTAAGTTTGGTAACTTATTATTTCACTTTTATTGAATAGTAAGCATGTTTAGGAAATAATATTGCAAATTTTTTATTTTTGTGATTGTAGACCCAAGGTTTTGCAACTCTACACATGAGGTGTGAGCATGACCTTAAAGCTGCACTAAATGACACGTCTATTGTCAATTTTGTCCAAACCTTAACCGACATTCGCAAATATTGTTCCGAATGTCTCGAGAAGGTGGGATTTTCACATCTTATCCAACAATCTCAACAATCCCAAGAACAACCAAGTGCAAGTTTGGAGGATCATTCTCCTCTAATACACTATATGCGTCGATGTAGAGTTGGTTCTCCTATGACACCAATTATGGAAGGCAACACTCCGGGTTATTCCTCAAGCCAACCCGCTTCGTCAAAAGTACGTCGAGCTACACGTCGTCGCCGCCTAACGGAAGATCAGCTATGTAAAAGACAAATTAAGTTATGAAATAACATGTCATGCCATTGGAGTTCTCATTTTGGGTTGTTGAACGATTGTGGTCGAAAATTTTGGTTTATTGCTTATTTGAGTTGAAGGTAAAAGGGAAAGAAGGGAAAATAACTTAAAAAAAAAAAAAAAAAAAACCAAAAGTTAGAATCGCCATGGAGGACAGCGGTTTCACTTCAAAGAAAACCGCCATCCTCCATGGCGGTTTCATCACAGAATTGAGGAGAATGCATATTTGATTGCAACAATTTGGCCAAGGGTGAAACCCTTAGCCAAAATTATTACACTCAAACATTGTGCTCAGATCTGTGAAGAAAACGCCACGTAGGGTGACGTTTTCTTTGAAGTGAAACCGCTGTCCTCCATGGCGGTTTCATATTTGCCCAATTATTGGGTGTTCAGCGTGATTTATAACCGCTGACGGGCGTGGCGGTTTTGTTGAAGTGAAACCATTGTGGGAACTGGTGGTTTTAGGTGCCCGCCCGATCCTGAAATGGGGTGACGTGCACCCCATAAGATTGAATATTTTTTCATCCAACCCATTTTGTTTAATATTTATTTTAAGAGCCTTATTTCGAAAAAAAATTCCTAACTTTACCCCTCAGTGAATAAGAGGGGCTCCATGTGCACTGGGGGGGGGGTAAAGTTTAGGGGCACCATGTGCACTAATTTTTGTAAATTTGGATTTTTTTTTTTTAAATTTTCGAGTTTCAGAGAATTTTTTTTTTAATTTTTTAAAAAGTTTTTAATTAAATAATAATTAATCCTTAATTAACTTTCCCGCCAACCACTAATCACTGCCACGTCAGTATTTAACGGTTGGGGGACTAACAGAGTTAACAGATAAGGGTGGGAAGGGCACTATGTGCCGGTTGGGGTAAAGTTCAGGGGCACCGCAATGTACAAGTTTCAAACATATGGGCACCACGGACATTCTAACATAGTTCAGGGGCACCATGTAAATTTGCCAAAAGAAAATTATCCTCTATCTTATGCCCGCAATCATGCATTGTAGTATGCGAAAGAAGCAAATATTATATCAGTGATCTACGTTTTATGGTTAATTGTTGTGACTTACTAAATTTTCCACCACATTTCATAAGGGACTAATAGTAAACCCGTAGAGACTGGTATAACCCAATTTCGATTGTGTATATTAATACATGTCAATAAGGTACACTAATTTGTAGCAAAGATTATCATAAGAAGACATATATGTACCTTCGCTTGTAACATTCTGGATGTCGTTTGACGCCTGATTGCTACTGTCTTCTCCTTCTTTTTGCTCCCACTTTTCGTGTTCTTTGGGTCCATGCTTTCAGTACAATTGTTAGCGTTCCAATTCAGCCGTAACCTTCATTCGTTATACCAAAGTGGTAATGTATGCTCCAATTTATGGTGTAGTAGATTTTTTAATGTGAAAATAATCTTGTTGATGTTATATGAACAAAAATCACATTTAAGTGCATTCACATTTCGGTTAGATTACACTTAATGGTTGGGGCAAAGGGGCAAAAGGCATTGGGAAATGTGAGAAAAAAAAAAAGCTAAATAATTATTGTTGAGGCATTGAGGCAAAACTGAGGCAAACTTTGCCCTTGGAAGTTTGCTGGGGCAAACGTGAGGGAGGAGAGAAAGTGTGACTTTTTTTTGTTTTTGTCCATTTATTACTTTACACTTGGCATTTTTTTATTTGCTGAAAAATTTGTTACCGTTGTAGCTTTGCAACGACTATTTTCGTATCATAAAAATTTCAAAAAAAAAAAAATAATAATAATCACACCAACAGCTATAATTTTTCATCCTCTATAAATAGAGACCACATTTGATATACTTTATTCTCATTTTTAATAAGATTGTGCTTTTATTTTTGTATCAATGAAAATATTAATTATTGTGAGCAAACAAAAATTATAACAAAAAAAAAATGGTAAAATTATATTAAATACATATCAAGATTTAAAATGATAATATTTTGCTAATGCCCTAAGGCACCATTGTGACCAACCATGTTTTTGCCCTAGGGCAAAGCAATAAAAAATCAGTTTTTGTGTCTTTGCCCAACCAAGGGCACCATTAAGTGTAGTCTTAGTAACACTTATGGCAAAAGTATATAAAATCTGAAGTAGAATGGATTACATTATCTCTACAAAAGTGCAAGCAAATAAAGTGGAGTATAGTTAGTATTTTTCCATGCATGATTTCCTCTTCCATTTTTCAGTTTATAATTCAATATCTTATTTGCAGCATTTTCCATGATTTCCTTTGACCAAGTTGATATAATGATCTTGTGTCTTTAAATACTTTTATACTGAAACGTGATCACTTGACTTGCGATTCTAATCATATGAGCTATAGGGATTTCCCATTTCAATGCATCAAAATTCATGGCGGCAGTTTCGTAACATGATCATTACCTTACAACTTTGTATGTTGGACTTGTTTATAATCTCGCTTTTCATAACAACATAATTACTGTCCCTGGATTTCTGATTTTCGAATAATGTTCGGATGCTGTGCATGTGCACATCCTGTTTACATCCTATTAGTCATAACTTTTGATTTTTCGTGCATCTTTTTTTATTAACTTCAGTGATCCTGATGTATGATTACTTGTATTAGGGTTGAAGCAACATACTCATGCTGGTCAGAATGTCATTAGATCTCACTGAAGTCATACATGGAGTACACAAGTACGTGGTCTTCTAAATAATGAAGCGGTAAGTATTATCCAGAAAATCCTCGTCAATATGGGTTTGCAACTTAATACACCATAAGTAATTAAGCATGTTAAAGCGGGATGCTTGCTAGACTGATAAGCCTTGTAAACACCAGATTGTTATTACACTACTTTATCTGAAAGCACAGGTTTTAGTGTACATGATCTGAAAGGTCAGGTTTTTAGTATACTGTACAATTTTTATAATTGAGGAACGTAACAATATGAGTAATCGGTTTAAATTATTTTGGAAAAAATATCTAGCAAATAAATAACATTAAGCAACAATGTGTAAAGGCCACTTATAGTAAATTGTGACCTATCAAAAAGCATATTGTTCTAAGAAAATCAAGCAAACACAAATAGAAACTAAAAACGTCTTGTTGAAAAGATTCGAGAAACGAAATTAAGTAATAAAATAAGGGACTTCTTGACTTCTTTAAGCCTCTCCTTCTTAATTTTGATCACTGATTTGGTAGTTGATCGCTGCCCATCCCTATTACTGGCTTGTCCTTCACTGCCACCATCATCCATGATTTCAATAGAGCTCCGCTTCATGGGAGTAAGGCCAATGCTACCACATTCTAAAGCTCATTTTTCCTGATAAAAAGGATTAATACATTAACTATATTGAAGCAATATCTGTATTTAGTATCACTGCCAACTCAGAATTCATCTCAAAGTTACCTTGTCTTGAGAATGCGTTGTGATAGAGTCTTCTATATCAATGTTATCTCTGACCTTGGAGGTGTTCTCCTATAAATAAAATTAGTTTTAAGTTCTCGTCTGGAAAGAATTGTTTATAATAATTTGAAAGTTACCACATCAACTATACAATACCTCACTATTAGAGATTTGTTTGAACTGTAAGATCAGTTCAGGTCATCATAAATCTCATCAAATGTGAAGCTCTCATAGCTTTTGTCAATGTTGTGCTCCTGATCAACTTTAATCATGAAAATGTATTCACGATAGAGCAAGTCTCTAAACTCTCTTGGAAAAGAGTCCAGATCTGCAGCCTGAAAGAGACATTGGTTAATCTTTCTATACGAAATCAAACAACATAGTTTGTATACGCACAAAGTGTTAATGTAAATACTAAATATACCTTTTCTTGCTCTTCTCTGATTTGTTTTGCAGTTTTTTGAAGTAACATCTCAACAACCCGGTTGAACAAAGTCAATGATATGCTACATGAATCATCTGCAGCCCTAGCAAAGACTTTAAACCACGGCAAAGGGTACTTAACGTTTTTTGCACATTGTTTGCAGTACAATTCCCCTTTATTTCGGGCAGTACCAATCTTGGTGCCTTTATGAATATTGCATGAGTTGTACCACCAATCTTTCTCAATATAAATTAGGGTTAAGATGCCTCTTGCAAGATAAATGCCAGCCTAACAACATTAGATGAAATTTAGAAGTCAAATATCTACAAATTATGAAATTAACATGAAGCATGGTTAGAATGAAAACACATACTACTTCACATTTTGCAATTTCAGACATTGTTCTGATTTGTTCGGGGTTAAGCAATGGATTGATTTCATATCCATTAGTAGACACTGTATGATCTGTCAATCTTGTCGAGTCAATCGACAGTCCTTGGGCAAGCCTCCTGTTGGATATTTAACCATGAGATTTAAGACGCCATCAAAATAAAATTAGGACTAATAAGAAAATATATATAAATGAGCAACATGACAAAGAATTACCTTTATTTGAACTCGTCTACCTCTCGACATATTGGATTGATCAACAGTTGTGTTTCATAAAGAGCGTTTTAAATGTTCGTCTTTCCTGTTAGTTCAAAAGTTATTGATTTAGTATTAAATTATTACAAATGTGAGCATCACTTACTGCTTTTTATTACCTTTCCATGAACCAATCTTGACAAATGTGACTACGAAAATTGGTGAATGACCCATATCGTTATGTTGTCTGAAAATTTGAATTTGGTCCATGTAGGAACCAAAAAAGGTGCACTCAATATCATCATCACTACAAAATATCGCGTTTATCAAACAAAAAGGTAATGAATCTCAGAATATATAAATTCATTAATACTTACTGCTCATCATCTTTGAGGACTGCAGTCATCCTTCTCTTTGGTCCTGACTCAACATAGCTATGTGTCTAGATGCCCGTGAAAAAGGCAATAAAATCTGTACCAAAAACACATTTTCAAAAATTATTGTCATATTTGGAGATTAACTATATATATGGATAGATATTTACCGGGCATGAATCTTGATACGACTCCTGAGAGTATCTCTCAAGCAAAACCAAATCAGTTTCAAGGTTTACAATACGTTAACTTTGAAGCAGGATATATCTCCTCAGATATTACGATTTTTCAGTAAAACCTCACCACAAGAAAACAGGTGATTTGCGACCAAATTATTTAGTCGCTAAGTTGGTCACTAAACGCTTTATGGTTGCAAATTTGGTCGCAAAACCGGTTTTGCGACCAATTAGAGACTAATTAAAATTTGGTCGCAAAATGGCCAGTCGCTAATTCAGTTAATCGCCTGATTGGTCGCTAACTGGCGACCACTCGATTTTGGTCGCTATTTAGCGTCTAAAGCCAACTTGGTCGCTGATTTGCGTCTAATCTTAGTTGGTTGCCGATCTGCGTCCAAAACGTAATTTAGATGCTAAAAAGCGACCAAATTGGTCACTAATCCGATTTCAGGTTTTAAAAAAAAAAACACCCTCCCAACCCATATATGGTTGAGAGGGAGGTCCAATATGTGGTTCCAATACAATACACCATCCAATTATTCACGAACATTGATACAAATATACATGTCCCAAAAATACCCAACTTTTATTGACATAAAAGAATCAAATTACAACAATAGACTCAAGAAAAACGAATTACAATTTGAAGTTCTTCACCCCACAAATTTTATTTCCTCATCTTCATCTCGTATTCCCAAAAACTTCAAGTGACCCCGAACCGGAAATTTTTCGCTAGATCTGAAAATTGGAGAGGACAAAAATTAGAAGAAAAGAAACTAAACCCATATAAAATCAGTCCTACACATGGAAAAAATACGAGAAACACAATAAAATAATTTAGGCGAGTAGATCTAAACCAAGGTGGAAAAAAAAACATTAAAAGATGATATGGTTTTGCAAACATGTTGTGAATGACCCAGAAAACTTTAAAGTAGAATGAAAAACATCAAGGTTAGATCTACAAAATAGAAACAAGAAATTAGATCTATAACTTTGATATTAATGATTCAAAAAACGAAACACATAGAACTATGACTAACATATTATGAATCACAATGAAAAAGACAAAAACAAGAGATGGAATCATGTATCTAACCTGTATTCACATGACCAATAATCTTCAAATCATGTTCTTCTAAGCAAAGGTGTATGCCAAGATGTAGAAACACAAGTGTCCTATGATTTATGAAGAGATAGAGAGGACGAACGAAAGAAAGGAGATAAGCAGTAGGCAGGTTGAGTTTGGAGAGGGGAGAGGAGTGAGAAGAGAGGAGATAGAATTGAAGCAGGAGGCAGGAGAGAGAAAGTGAAGGAGGGTGGCTGTGATAATGGGAGAACAAAAGAAACCCTAAAATTGTTTTTATAGTCCAACCGGCCAACCCATGAGGAGTGTGGGACGTTACTATAAATCTCAAAAGAAAAGGAAAAAAATTAAAAGACTAGTTGGTAGCAAATATGGTTGCTAATCTGCGACCAATTTAAAGGTTGGTTTCAAATTAGCGACCAACATAGAGTTTGGACGCAAATTAGTTTGGCTATATCTTTGATTTCTTTCTTATTTTGGGTTATTACTATAAAACCCATTAATTGCATTTGTATTGTATTACACAGATTTTAGACTTGAAGAATTTGATTAATGCAAAAGAGTCGAATGGAGAGTTTCCCTTCAATTCTTGTGTGAACTTAGCTAAGATGTACTTTAGCTATTGTTGATTTACTAGCTGCGCGCAAGTGTTCAAAGATCAAAACTAGGCGAGGTAGTCTAGGGATTGATCATAGTTTGAACGAGTTATAGGTCTCGCTTGTTCATCCATATCCTTTATTGCTTTTCGTTGTTCTTATTCCCGTCCCATAAAACTAAAAAACAAAAAACTAGCAATTTCCCAGTCGTTCTTCCACTTCCGCAAGATTGCACCGCTTTGTATTTGTATCATTAGTGGCCCATAACCCACAGGTCCCAGGATCGAAACCTGGCTCTGATACCACTAATGATACGAATACAAAGCGGTGAAATCTTGCGAAAGCAGTAGAACGATTGGGAAATTGCTATTTTTTTGTTTTTCAGTTTTATGGGACGGGAATAAAAACAACGAAAAGCAATAAAGGATATGGATGAACAAGCGAGACCTATAACTCGTTCAAACTATGATCAATCCCTAGACACCTCGCCTAGTTTTGATCTTTGAACACTTGAGCACAGCTAGTAAATGAACAATAGCTAAAGTACATCTTAGCTAAGTTCACACAAGAATTGAAGGGAAACTCTCCATTCGACTCTTTTGCATTAATCAAATTCTTCAAGTCTGAAATCTGCGTAATACAATACAAATGCAATTAATGGGTTTTATAGTAATAACCCAAAATAAGAAAGAAATCAAAGATATAGCCAAACTAAGCAAGAATAAAAACTATCCTAACTTATTGAGATACTTGCTGCAAATCATTGTAGTATCTAGCTAAAATAAGCAAGAAATATAGAATAAGGCATCTAAGAATAAATCTAGATATTAGAAATCAAAGTAAGTATTCCTAAATATCTCTATTATGAGAGAATTGGGATTTGTGGCAAAAATGTGTAACCCGGGTAAGTATTGGCAGCCCAAATTTAAAAGCATGTATCTCCTTCGTTACTTGCCCAAAATAAGCCCGTAAGATATCATCGGAAAGCTCAGACCATGAAGAATAATATCCTCTTGGTTTTACTGGAAAAACCGTAATATATGAGGAGATATTCTGCTTCAAAGTTGACGTATTGTAAACCTTGAAACTGATTTGGTTTTGCTTGAGAGATTCTCTCAGGATTCGTATCAAATCCCTTCAAAACTTGTCGGCCATAATATTTGCCACTGATTCAAAATGATAATGGCCTTCCGTAGGCACTCTCAAACCATGGCAAGGGCTAACGCCGAATTGTATTTTAAATTCAGGGTTATGCCTTATAGTCGATCAACATTATTTACGTTGACATCAAAATCTTTTATTGTTATGCAGTCACCCTCGTGAATGTCTTTCAACTCTTTGATGAGTGCTTTAGCTATGCTGGCATGAATCTTACTACCCTGCATAGACCATATAACGTTACATTTTTGTTTTCTAATAAATATAAAAGAGTGAATACAATGTGAGCAAACATTAAATTTTATATACAAATACCTCTTCATCCATGCACACCTTCATTTTATACGCAAAACTCTATAGTTGGAATACACAAGCCACACTTTATTTGGCAAAATTTTATAATAGTAGGATGAAAAGAAATGTCTATTCAAATGATCGTTAGGACCTCTTTCAAAACTAAAATATCTTTACGGAGGACTTTGACGGCCAAAATATCTTTAGATTTCTTATCCCGATTATCCCAGTTTCTAGGATCATATGTATCGATTCCCATATCAATCTCAACGCCAACAACATCAACATGTTTGTCACTAATAACATCAGCATTATCATCATCATTAATATGATCTAAATCAATATCACCCTCTTCATCACTATCATCAATTTTAATATACTTAGGATCAAAATTCACATTAGGCATTTCATTAGAACCACAAGCAACGCCGTCATCAGTAGAAGCGGTAGGCACATCACTCTCAATAGGCACATCAACATTATCTGTAGACAAATCAACATTATCAGGCACATCACTCTCAATAGGCGTATCAACATTATTGGCCACAATATTATCAGCTATATCGTCATTGTCAACACTCATAGAAACTGTGTCATTATCATTAGCTACTGGTTCAATGAGGTCAACAACATTCTGATTCAAAATTCACATCATTGTGGGGATCAATATTATGATTATCGCTAGAAATAGGCACGTTTTTAACAACAAATTTTTTTTTTCCTGAAATTTTGATTTCTTATTGTATATTTCACAAATTTTGATTAAACCTAAATCAATTTAGAAACTCATTTTTTCCATCAATTTAATTATAAACATCCGATTTTCTTTTTCCAATTAATTCTGAAATTCGTATTCAAATAAAAATCAATTCTATAATTGTGGGTAATCATGTGTTCAGGTTACTTTGATCCGAGTCTCGATTCATGGGGTGCTGGTGCATGACTAATAATTCATATCTTAAATGGCTGCTGGCCTGGATATTTATAATACCCATATTCGCAATTTTGATACATCAGTAGTTTGCTATACTTCCACAATTCCTCTGTGTATCGAGTATCGACTATTGATTGATACTTAGAAAAATCTATTTTTTTCAATCACTTTAATAGAAATTCGATTACTCAATTTAATCAATCAATTCGATTTTTTTCCGATCCATTCAATCTATCAATTCGATTTTTTCCCAATTTAATTCTGAAATTCGATTACTCAATTCAAATCATGAAAATTCGATTACTCAATTCTGAAATTTTCTACTTAATAACAAATTTATGCAACTAACAAGATCAATCAAATCATCAAACAAATACAAATTAAAAATCGAAACTAAAGTTCTTCAAAAATGGAGAGAAGATTATAGATTTAACTGAAGATATCAATCGTAGCCACACTTCTTGTTCCCTAGTTCTTGTCGTTGGGTAGAAATCATCGATTAAAAAATCAACTATATATAAGAGATCTTGAGTCAAATTCCTTAAACACAAAACGGAATTTTTTTTATTATGTCTACTGTTTTTTATTTCTGGGTTGATATTTGGTGCAACAAGCCCTTGAATTGCAATTTGTCTTACTTTCAGTATAAGGACTTTAGTCCTTGGATTGATTGATTGATATATTTTTTTTATTACTAAGTTATTTATTGATCTTGATGGGTGTTCATGTACGGCGGCTGAGGGATTGCCGGCCGTGGTGCTCATTTCAAGACCTAGTGCCTTGTTTCTTGAGAAATCGATTGATATCTGTATTTTGTCTTAATTGTTTTGTTTTTTTGCTTGTCTCTCACTTTTGCGAGTAAGCGTGTTAATTTGATCTAAAATTTTTGGGGGTGTACCGATGGAATGGTGTCTTACGAGATAGACTAATTTTTTGGGATGTGCTCTTTCTTACTGGTGGTTTGCTACCTCAGAGCGGATTCTTGCTAGCCTACCTTTCCCCTTTGTGTTTGGTCTTAGTCGTGAAGGTGTTGTCCTGGTTTCTTACCTTTTCACCTGGAGCACTCTCCTCAATCCTAACCATCTCAGTACATCGGGTTTAGCTCGCCCCTTATTATTATTTTTGTAGTTCGTAGTAGTATTGCATAGTATAGTAATTGTTATTTGTCGTTGTATCTCACATTGGGTGCCACCCTGAATAGTAGGGGAGCCTAATTGATCACCTTATATTCTTACATCTTTGAAGGAAAAAAAAAAAAACCAACAATAAATAAATACAAATAATCAATAATCAATAATAACTAAATAATTGAAGAAAATATCAAAGAAGTAAATGTGTTTTTATCATGTACCATGTGGGTACATGGTAGAAAACTCTTAAATAAAAATGAGAAAATTTGTTGCCCAAAGTGAATAATAAGACGAGAGAGTGATGGAAATAAGAACTTGATTACATACAAAAAAAAAGTATTCAAACCTTGTAACAAATCTTCTAATAACACCAAGGAAATGAAGATAGTGATTATACCAAAGTTGATGTTCTAAGCTACGAGTCGATGCAAAAGAAATTATTGAACAATACGGAGGCTCCTCAAAATATTTAAGGAAAATACAAATTGTCCCTCACATTAGGTTATAGATGAGCATATATATGTAAACCAGAAAAAAATAAAAAATATGAAATAAAAACTCGCCTCTGGACGCTGCGCTCGCCATCCCGCTCAGGAAGCCGATGTTGGCTCGTCAAGTACACCTCTGATCCTCTTGCGCTCGGTGATCCGCACGGTTATGGCAAAACTTAACGGGTTCTAACGTCGTTAAAATATAGGGTCATCACGTGCACAAAATGCATAGTTTAGGGTCACCGTGTGCGTAAAGTTAAAATTTGGATCACCACGTGCAATCTTGCAAAGTTCAAGGTCACCACGTGAATTTTCCGTATTAAATACGCTTGTTATTTCTACGAAACCACAACCACTATGTCTACGACTCACCATGAACAACCGTGGTGGTGGTCGTTTTCTACGAAAACACCACCATATAACGGGATCTGCAATATTCGCGCAAAATCAAATGTTGATGGCGGCGATTAATGACGAGGACAAGCACAATGTGGACGGCTCGCCATTGTTTTGATAAGCCACGTGATTTGCATAGTGGCCTCAGCGATTTTTAAACACGAGGGTGACTCTGACTCCACATGGCTCATCTCCGGCAACGACCTTTTTGAAGACGCTCATGTGAAGCGACGACGCAGGTCCGGGGTGGCAAAGTTGTGTGTGGTGTCGCGATAAAGGGGCAGTGAGAGGAGCACCGCTATTGTGGTTTCACGTGAAAGAAGAGAAAAAGAAAGGGGTATGGGAAACAAATGAGAAAATTGAGAGAATAAAAAGAAACCTTGGACTTTGATTTTCAAATTCAATAGTGAAAGAGCTCTAGGGTTCTCATTTAAACCTAGCCCCTATTATAATGAAAACAAGCAAACGAATATAAATGTGGATATAGGTAGAGGGGACATCAATGGATTTGGATATGAGGGAGGCCACGCCGGATCCAACTCCTGTCCATAGCCATCCCTAGAAGAAACTAGTTTTTACAAATCCTTGAGACATCGTTTTGTACAAATCTAAAGCGTTGATTTTATTACATGCGTGATGCATCCTGACATTCAAGCGGACTCCCCAAAATGCTGCTTATCTTTCCATGCCTTGAGATAGCATAGGTAAATGGATTCTAGTGACCACATCCAAGTAAATGAACTAGACTGAGATAAGTCAAGCCTAGTCGAGTATAATAGGGTTATGTAAAAGCCAAGCTAATCGACTTGGGGAGTCCTTTGAAGCTCTAGGTTGAGCTTAATCCCAACTCATATAAGCTTCTCGGATATAAAGTCACTGAATCACACGAGACATTGTAAACACCAGCTAACGAGATCGAATAATGAGGGCGAGGACAGCATAATGCTTTCGAGAAAGTCATGTGCCTTCCTAGTTACTACTGCAATTTCTATACAAAGCACTACAGACACTCAAGATTACCAAAGCCGGGCAACACATGATGAAGAAAATTGTGGAATCAAAAGCGAACAGTGAAAGACGCGCTCTCTATGCTCAATGTTGTTAGCTGCTACTTTTAGTAGGCACAGATGCACATCTGTCCCCAGAATTCTGGGAAGCTTTCAGCTTCTGAAGAGACCGATATTGCAAGCGGACACTTTCTTCACTGCCGATGATTTTCAGTAAGTACCTGACCAGATACAAAGACAAGGGGAACGAGATCATCCATATTGTCAGAAATTACCAAAGTCCTAAGCACAAGAATTGGAGATCTGACAGGCTAACAGAGAATAGTTAACACAGAAGAACTTTCAAGATTAGGACTCCATAAATCCTAAATAGCTAAATTTAAATGGTTGTCCCCTAACTATTTACTTTTCTTTTTTTGGCAGGAAATCAGAGTACTTGTACCAATCGAAATTAAATGAAGATAAATACAAGGAAAAACCTACAAAAAGAGTTCAGACCGAACCCTCGAAAGAGAAACAAAAACCCAGCCAAAACACCTAGGTAAGCTAGTAGATCAGTTATACAAATGCCAGGGAAGAGGTTAAAGATTCTACTCCGAGATTTTAAATCATTATTTGACCCTCAAAAAGAAAAGAAAAAAAACATTATATCGGATTTTCCGGACAATAACCTCAACACTTTGCTCCAGATCCTTGAAAATGCGACTGTTGCGCTCCTGCCAAATCTTGTATCTAGAGCATATCAAAGCACATCTTCTCAACTTACTTCTCCAGCTTCTTCCTTTTACTTATTTCTTGAACCAGTACAGAGCTTGGTTTAAAGAGGAAGGACATTATTAAATGCACAACCAGCTTTTAACCTGTTTCCAAACTTCTCTAGGTAACTGCATTTGAAGAATAGATGAGCTGCTGATTCATTGTCGTCTTTGCGGGCTGCATCTGTTGACAAGATAGATCCCTCGCTTGCAAACATTACCAATAGTAGCAATGCTATTTCAAATCACCATGGCTGAAATTACAGAGTAGTTTGGAAGATTAATACTATCCCAACAGATGGAATATCAGTTTCTCCTGGTTCCTGTGTTCTTAAACAAGTCATAAAGCTTCGAGAGCATAATCTTATCATTATTCACACTCCTTTCCAAGAATATCCGAGCCTAAATCTCTCAAAACGTGGCTTGTGCTAGCATGTCTCGAGTGCGAATTATGTTCTTTTCCAGGTCCAAGACCACTCAGATTTGAGGCTTATCAGCCAAGGATCCTCCCCTTTTAAGATGTAAGCATAAATCCACTTTCCCCATACACTAGAACCTGGATTCATTACCCTCCATAACCATTTGAGAATCAGACACATTTGTTCCAAACTCAAAATATCTTTAATACCAAAGCAGCCCTCTTTTCTCGGCATACAGCAAGAATTCTGCTACTTGAAGACCATTTTCCTGTGAGATTCACCTATGTTCCAAAAATAATCTTAAAAAAGCTGATGAATTCTTATAACCACACGTTTAGGAAGCAAGACATTAGCACCCCAAAAATTCTGAAGCCCATAAATAACAGAGTTGATAAGCTCTGCTTTCCCTGCATAAGACAGAAACTGAGTTGTCCAATTTGATAAACTCTGACTGATCTTAAGGATGAGAGGAGCAAAGTTGTCTGAGGTAAAGCCTCGATGAGTTGAGGAGGAGCCTAAATATTTGAAGGGGAAACTTCCCTCGGAGAAACCAGTGATTGACATAACAAGAGTTTTTAATTCAGCCCTAAGCCCCTAACACCTCCAAAGTAAGCATTGGTTTTTAGAGGATTAGCCTTAAGGGCAGAATAGGAAGCAAAGGAGTCCAAACAAGAAGTAAAAGCAAGACTTGATAAGCCAGTCCCCTAACTTACAAATAACTAAATTGTCTTACATTTTCACCCAATTTTTTTTTCTGAAAAGACCACTCTTGAAGAAGCCATGCATAACAGTCATATATGTGAGGGTATCATTTGGAAAACCCAATAATATAAACACCCCATTTAAAAAATAGAACTTAAGCCACTAACACTTAGTAAACTGTCATGATTGGATGAGAAGTTCTAGGACTTCAAGCAACAAAGAGACAAGCAATAATCTGGAAGTCAAAGGAATAGATTGCCATATTAAACCAATTACAAAAACATTCATAGCGCCAGAATAGCACAAGACATTCGCAAAATCTGATCATACTTTAAATAGTTACTAAAAATCAGATCAATTTTTCGGATGTCACATACAGCTTACTTCAAATAATGTCCAGATTGATTGTTGAGAAATGGAAACTCACCAGCCATTAAGGCATTGCGATGTAATAACAGCTTCTTTCCCAACAAATTTATCGGGCGTTCTCCGATTTCCCTGCACAACTAATGTCATCAGCATATATTGTATACGACTAGATATAAATCTTGGGTAGAAGGAAGTGTGCACAAGACTTACCTTAATCACAACTTTCTCATTGACTGAAAATGGATACTGAACTCCTCTGTGCGGACCACCCTCAGAAGTGATATGTTCTATTTCCTGATAATTTGTTATGTGAATTAGTATAAAAGCATTTAATAACTTGGATGACAGCAATTTTGCGTCCGTTCTACTAATGAATCATATAAGCACTAAGCTAACAAGCAACAGCACTAATTAACTTTAACAACCGCCCATTCCCACACAACTGGCACAAAACCTGTTTTACCCAAAATTTGCCCGCAAATGTTAAGACTTGGGAGCATATCAGGGTGTTAGGTTACATTAATCTTTGAAGTTTGTCAAGGTATGACTTTCAATGAAGTGATCAAGTGCTATAACAAGGTGTCCAAGTAGAAGAGAAGGGTAAGAGTTAAAGCTAAGTTGAGGAGGATAGCATCAAATAACCAAAGTTGTCAAGGCAACTAAGAAAACACTAGTAACTAGACTCAGGAACCATTGTGGCAGCCGGACTAAGCTAAAAGCTACAATGAAACTACAAGGCCAACACCACCACATAGAGCTAAGGAAAGTAAACTATAGACAGAAGACATACCTTCCAATACAATTTAATCATCGTCACCAAAATTAATATCATCTAAAGAGTGAAAATGTAGTAAAAAAAGAACTTTGGCACCATTACTAATTCGGGACGAGTATGTTCTGATATCTCTATGCACTCATTATAAAATAGAATTTAAGGGATTATACCTGGACCACAAATTGTTCTATAAGAGAACTCCAGTACCCTGATCCGTACCAGATTGGACAAAATATACCTCATCACATAACCTCTATGGCTCTATGAGAAGTAGCATTTGCTGTGGGTACTCATTTTGTAAATGGGCCACAGCGGCACAATCCTTAGGAAAGTGCTCCTTGGAAAAGGCCCATGTGATACTCTCAAAGCCCAAAGAATATTGATCATCAGTTCTTGGTAAAATGGAGGGTCAAGATTGATTAGGGGTACCTAGGTTAATCCCTTGGACACTTGACATTTCCTATAAATACCCCCTCATTAGCCATAATCAAGAGGACCTCTCACACAATATATATTCTCTCTACTTTATTGCTATCTTAGTAATAACTATTTTGTGACTACCCCATCCTTTCGTACTCAATACTGACTTGAGCGTCGGAGGGGCGTCACCTGGTGAAAACCGGGCCCCTCTTGACCGTGTGTTTGTGCGTGCAGGAAACCAAGGTTGATCCCGGTCTATCCCAAGGTCGAACTCACCCCAACATTTGCAACTTAAGAGGGAATGGGTTTTGAGCAGTAGATAAATTCGCTTCAAAAGTTAAGATTGAACTTGAAATCACTGCTACCCTCGAAACACACTTTCTTTTTATAAAAATTAAAGGGAGTTTATATTCATTCATATAGAGCAAAGATCACCGAAAAAACCTCACAAGAGAGAATTAAATCCTAGGATTTACTACTACTCATGCTTAGGTGAACCTCAGTTTAAAAATGTGTGAGGCACACCGAGGCGATGAGGGCCTGTGGTGATGAGGCTGAGGTGTAAGACATGGCATGAACCTCTTGGAACCGCTTCAATACATACCTTAAAGACTTAGCATATAGCGAATTTTTCTCACTTGCCAACATATTCACCTAAGAAACTAAGAATTCTAAAGAGAAAAAAACTTTATCTATAGACAAACCCAATCAGAATACCGAAAAGAACCCCATATGTATCATTACGACGCCATAACTGTCTTATGAATAATATGCTAATGCTGGCATTCAAATAACCAACTGGGACTAAAGGTCATTGGCAGGAGAAGAGATTTCTCTTGATGAAATGAAAAAGATAACCAATTAAACTAGCACTTTCACATTTCGAGTTGGTCAGCTGTAGACACCGAAATTTTATTATATTAGGTGTTTTAAATTAGGTAGGATATCTTCTGTATTTTCAGATGTGTACCTAAACGAGAGTTTTTCATGGATCTAGAAAAAAAAAAAAAAATCTTATCTTACCCTCTAAGTCAGTTTACGACTATAATAAGACCCCTACTCCTAAGATCAAAAAGAGTCGAGATGAACTAAGCCACAGAGGCCTCAGAAGCCCCACCAAATTAGCTCAGATGGATCAAGCTACAAACAGGCCCCGTCACCTGACCAACAAAAATCAGTTGGGGAATCCCTTGGAGAAGGAATCAAGAGAGTAACAGAAGTTGAAACCGGCAATCTTTCAATTAATATGGACTCCAGATTATACTTTCGCTTGAACTTTTATGGTTACTGCATTACTTTCCTAATTATTTGCGTCTGTTATATTCATTGGTCTTAGGCTCATAGTTGTTACATTACAACTGTATCAGAACTATTGGACATTTGGACCAAGTAGAATAAATAGTATTTCAGATATTCAATTAAGATAATATTTCAACAAGTAAAGGAATTTAAATATGAACGTCTAGTATACCAATGCAAAACAGTAAGATCCTGGACATGAAAAGCTAGCAGGCTACTGAATCATGATAGCAACATAAATACCTTATTTGTCCTATTTCCTGGATCAGCCTGATCACCGATTTCTTTCCGCCGTTTTCGTAGAGCTGCATTATGGAAGAGCTTTCGATCGTCCTCATATCTCACGGCCGCAGCAGCAGCCCTCAAAGCTGCATACAGAACAACTTTGTTTTTATCAAAAAAAAGTGGAACCTTGACTAACAATTACCATAACTGGACAACAGAAAAAGGAACCCTTGACACTGCACATAACAAAGTGGAAGCTTAAACAAAAGTCACTTATTTCTTCACCACTTTGCTATAGAAGGGATAAGAAAACTGAAGAAAAGAGAAGCTGAAAATAAAGCCGTAGAAGAACGAAGTTACAAACGTACCAAGATTAGGAATCATGGAACGGGTCTCAATTTCCGCATGGCAGAGCGTGCACCTGGACTGCCAGACAAATAACTGTCATGAAGTCTCACATTTTACATGAGAATAACAGAAGCAAATACATAAGGTTAGCATCACACAAATTCTCGTTTTGATATGTAGATTCAACCTCATGGGCTATTCTCATTCCAATACTCCTATAAGGCTACAATACTAGAAACAAAACTTTAAAACCCCCAAGGAAGCCCATTATGCAACTTATAATTAGGGGAAGAAGAAATGGTTGGATTATAATCCTAGTATCCTACACAAACCTCATATTGCACTTATCACTTCAGAGTCATAATTATCAACATTGTAGTTCTACTTGGCTGGAATTACTTTACTGGCTGTTCCTTTGACTTCGTAAAAATTTGACCGCACCACTCTTCCCTCTTTGCAAAACTCCACCATGTGTTATAAAGAAAAGTATAAGTGGTTTGGGTGCAATGAGATATTTTCATGTCAATCTACTTGTGATCAGCAGCAGCAACTTCTATCGCCTGGCTTTTTCTTTTAACAAGATTCACCCTTCTGTCATCACTCAGATTTGTTTCACTTTATGTTGAGAAAGAACGTGAATTTCATGAATTATTTATCTGAGCATTAATTGAAAAGCAGTCGTTCTATGTCATATCTTACTATAAAAGCATCAACAAAACTTATCAGACTAGTCAGGCAGCTCATCCACACTTACATATAACTCTACCCTGGAACCCATGGGAAATTATATAGAAGACATAGTGCGCATGCAGTAGCTGTAGGCAAGAAAAACAAGTAAACGAAATTAAAATATAGATTCAATTGGGTGAATGCTTGTTGGTAGTGCGTCTGGTGGTTTGAAAACCTACGGCGGCTTTTATGAAGGTATACAAGCACAGATTGTGATTGGCAGTGATTAAGACAACATGAAAAACAATGCCATCACAAGGGCGGGGACTTCACGTCAAAGTCTGATAATATCTGCATAAATCCCTAACGATGTCTATGAAAAGCCATTCTGACACCATACAATCATAGAGTCAGTCATGTTACCTCCAAATTATATACTTCTGTTAAGATCCTAATTCACATACAGAAGAACCATACCCAGTTAGTTTTCATTTCCCTCCAATGCTCTACAGAGATAAATTGCCATAAGATCGCACAAATCTTAAAAAAGTGACAAACATCTTCCAATACCTCAATTTTTGTGTGAAGCACCTAATTCAAATTTTTGAGATTAGAAGTTGAACGTTTCTAGACCAATTTTACCCTCTTTTCCTTTTTAATAAAGTGAATATCCCGTGCATTTATTATCATTCCCCACCAAAACTAGCAAGAATATTTCTTCCTACAACAATATGAATGCCCACCCTGAAGATGAAATCCAAAAAAACCTCTGACAAACTTTCTAATGATTACTCCATGACTTATACTTCTAATGAGTTAAGATAGAATTGCAAAGGAAATACTGTGTAACCAGGCTTGCATCACAACTCCCGAATTCACATCACTTATCTTGCATAATGAGGGATGACAATATGAGCCGTACAGGAGAGGAAAAACTAATTGAAGAGTATAAAAGAGCTCTCGGTATCAAAAACTAGGTAGGGATATGTTTTGGCAAACTTGTATAAATACAATATATTCATCCTTCAACAATCTCAAACAGTTTTGAGTATGGCCTTATGTGGTACAGCTGATTAACAGCCCCAACAAATGGAGAATCCCAAGACCTGGCCTTATGTGATCTACCGCAATATCACTAACCAGAAGGGTCACTGGTTGCATCTTCAAGGACAGCTTAGTTGGAGACTCAATTACATAGAATAGCTCAAAACCCATATCAATTCATTGTAGCAAGTGACCACAACTGGATAACCAGACAACGACGAATAAACTTATGCCTTCGCAAAATCAAAGGACGAGAACTCCACCATCCCACTGCCTTGGCCATTAATTGTTTCACTTTCAGATTTTCAGTGCTTTCGTTTATGGAAATTTCAACTCATTAGCCTAAAAACAGAATGTATGCAGTTCCAGGCCACATCAAGCTGAAACAAGAACATCCTCTAAGAAACATAAACCAGAAAACACCTAAAATGTCATACCGTTTCAACAACTTTCCTCAGCATGAGACCGCCAAATGAATGTCCACAAGAGACAGACATTGCATCTTCAAGAAACGAACCACTGAGCATCAAGAAATGGTACCAGTCAGAAAAATAAATAACTGTTGAACAAAGAAAACAAGAATCAAAGTACAAGATATTCTACATAACAGTATAAACATACGCCCTTGAAAAGAGAGCGCAGTGAAGTCTCACACAACACACATGAGCGCGGGCACACAGAATCCATCACTACACATTGAACTAGAACAAACTCATAATCGCGGCCATAACACTTATAATTTTTCCAAGAAATCAAGTAAATCAGAAGATCAATAAATACTGGTATACTAAAGAACATAGAAAGTTCAGCATCTTCTACATAACATTGTAGCTTTCTTATGTATTGTCAAAAATATTCATCAAATTTCGCAGGGCGGATTGTAAAGCTTGTATATGTTAGAATAAACGATCTACTAAAGAAGGGAGCCCAATTTAGCTTACATAAACTCATATATTGCTTGCTTGTCTTTATAGGTAAGAAAAAGTTGTAAAGAATGAGATAAACTATAAGGGAGTGAAACCGTGACTCCACGAACCATAAGACTACATACAAAGAGACTACGCCTGTCAAAAGCTGACCCAACCCGAAAAACAGCCCGAGACCCGACCCGATCAACCCGGACCCGAAAAAGACCCGAACCAGAATGCCTGGGTCATAACCCGACCCGATCAACCCATTGGGTCAAATTAATTAAGCAATATATATATATATATATATATATATATATATATATAATAAAAAATAAAAAAGAAATAGATAAATATTAATTAAATATTCATAATTGATTAATTTAAGACATACGGAGTATAAGACACAGCAACAACAACATCTTTACACCAGTGCCTTAAATGCTCCCGCCATAAGGCGGGGTAAGGGGGGTCGGATGTACGCAAGCCTTACCCCTATTGAAACATAGAGAGGTTGTGCACGGATGACCCAAAACGAAATTGCTTCAAGAATCGCACCGACTGACTGGTACTTCACAAAATAAGAAGCACATACACTTCTATGAGTCATTTTGCTTTATTCCATTATATCCCAAAACCAATGAATAATTAGTCTTTTTTATGAGATATGCGTCATTATTCTGGAAATTAACCAAATAACATCCCATAAACCTCAAAAACAGTCAAATCCTAGATCCCTTAGTGAAAAGGATATAAAGAATTGTAGGTATAGGCTAATATGCTGGATATTTGTGGAGCTCAAAGATTCAACCACCTGTTACCCAACAGTCGAGTAATCTATAAAGATGTCCGCCTAAGTAGGAAGTAAGTAATCCTCGTCTGCTTCACCATCTAGTGGACTACTAGCCTACAACTATAACGCTCCGAAAATTGTGATTTCTAATAAACCCCCATTACTCAAAGGCATTCAATTTAATCGTTAATAAAACAGGCATACTTTAAGTTTACTCCAAAAATGTCTCGGAGCATGAAGATAACTTTATGGACTGTAAGGGTATGTATTAACACTGTGATATAGACACCATCAATGTTGCGAGAGCTACCACAAAAAAAATAAAAAAATAAAAAAATAAAAAAAATAAAAAGCTATGCACCATTGATATCCTCTACTCTTTGCCCACAAGTCCACAACCATCTCCCACTGTATCCTGAATGTCATTCACTGCATTGGTAGTTATTCATTGCTGGGACTTTCCTTATCTTCACAACGACAATCATGATAGGAGATTCCTATGAACAGCTAGCCATAGACCTGCTGAACTTGAGTAATGATCAGCCTTTTGCTGCAATGGAAATCAACTGTCCTGAATGCTTCACAATTACTAACAGTATGGAACCGGGTATGGTCCTCATTGTAGTTGCCCAGACACATATGTCTCACATGACGAAAGAATCGGTCTCAGTTGTTAATCCAATAATTTTTCAAGATCGCTGACAAAGTGAAGCACCTTTTAAGAATTGAGAATACCTTGTTCTCTAAGAGCATATCATGCTGAACCCAATGATAATTCAGACCTTTTTCTCATCGAACTTCAACAATTATTCCTAAATCTTACGGCGCTTAAACTCTGACTTTAGATGAAATCAGGTCTACTTGATCCAACTCGAAGCTAACTTCTGATGTAAAAGAAGTGGACAAAAAGACATCTGAGCTTTTTTAGTAAACTATCGCATATGATGCAGTTTATAAAACTGCCTTCTTCTGAGAAGCAGTAGAAATTATTATGATGTTTTGGTGACCCAATTTAATGAGGTGATACAATACTCTTCCTTGCTGCTGATGCACAGAAGTTCAGAAATGTTCCAACCAGTTGAAGCTTATTAAGGTTTCCAGTATGAATATTATTCTGCCTAAGTGTGGTATTGCTGGCATCAGTATAATGCTTGGCGACCATCAAATTTTTGCCAATGGCCCAAAACTAGTTGTGAGATACTGTAAGAGTTCAAAGCCACCATGGATTCGAGATTTATCATCGCACCAAACAAATCCATGGTTGGAAGACCATGCCTCTTTGTGGAGGAAGAATAAACTTGCTTCTTTTATGCCTGTCAGGTATACCTTAAAGCACATTATCTTTATCTGTCTACAAATCCTGCAAGTGTTGCCAAGGAAATCAAGCTATCAAGAGGAATCGTTTATCATCTGGAATTTCAGACATCGGTATAGAAGGGAAGGTATAGGGATGAAGAGACAGGGGGAGACGAGAGGTTAAGCTAGGGATAAGCATGAACCCTGGACCCCACTCATGCCAGTCGAAACCGACCCATAAGCGTCCTCAATTTTCAGGACCCATCAGGTTTGGGTAGGATTCAGACCCGGATCGGATTTGGGTCTCTTTATTGAGACCCAGACCCATAGACACATCTATACTAATTACTAAAAAAAAAAATAAAGGCCTAAAATTCTAACCTCCGAATACGATAAAGTAATTAAATCCTCCTACTTTCCTCTCCATCAGCATTCTTTCAATCTCACTGTTCAATTATATAAATGATCTTACTATGTAATACTTCATTAGATGATTGAAATATTCATAGTGAATTCTTTGAGACTTTGCGTATTGACATTTATTTGACACTTAGGATTAAGGTTGGCCTAGCTGATAGCAAGTCAACATGCCTCAGGGTTGTCCCGGGTTCGAATCCTCATATCCCATACCCGCAGCACTAGCTCCTCCTATGTACCAAAAAAAAAAAAAAAAAAAAATTATTGGACACTTATGGAGCTATGTTGTTAGATTACGAGAAATACATTTCAGTTGCGAGTTGTCTATGGCGCATATGATTTGATATACTAATATAATTGAACTATATTTTGAGTTAGAAAATATAAGAGACGTTGCAAATTCGATGAAGTACTAGCATGAGAACCACATACACCCTGCCCATACCCACCAAGTCGAAGACTTTAGAGTCTACATAATCGGTTGGGCCTAGACTTTAGGAGAGCCAGTTGAGTCAGGAGAGAGGAAAAAAAAAGAAGACGACTTGATGATTATCTCATGTGGGCCAAATAATGTTAGCAGCAGCCAGTCAACAACAATGGAGAAGACCAAAGAAAGCAGAGAAAAAAAGGGAAATGTTTCTTTTAATAAGGTAGGGATTGTAAATATAGGTTTGTAGGGGTAGGAGTCTCAGATTACCCCCCACCTCCCTTATTCTCGTTTTATACAAGGAAAAAAAAAAAAGGGATTATCTTAGGAGGTTGGACAGGGCTTGCAGGTCACACACAGAATTTTTTTTTACTATGGGGCCATTGGTTCCATATAACAGTTACGAAGACTGAAAATTACATTTCTTTCAAATTATCAGTCTTTGTAATAAAATGTGGTCTTTAAAAACTGCGAGCTTAATAAACTCGGTCCGAACACCCATGGTTAATTCACCTGTACCTATACCTGCCTATAGATATATATGGCAAAAATCTCTTGTCCTCGTTTGTGCCAAATAATAGTTGGAAATGCTTCTGTTTCGGATTTTGGAAAGAAAAGGGGATTGTTCTTCATAATTATTCTCCAAGTCATTAATCATTTCATTTGCTTAGACACCCATATGATTGCTGATCTGCAACAGGTACCGTGAATTCTCCATTTTGCTTTAGCAGATGAAATTCTCATCATTTCATTCGCTTAGACACCCATATAATTTGATTACTCTACTACTCTCAATTCCCTAAGGTACGTTCTGTCAATGTTCACTAATTTGGTTACTCTTTTAGCCAAAAACAAAAAATTAATTTGGTTACTCTTGAATCGTGGGAGCAAATTTCCTGGAATGCCATTCGACATCCTTGTTTTACTTCTCTAGCCCCTTTTCATTATCATATTCCTATAATATACTTGGAACTTTTTGCACTTTCAGTATTTTCTGTTACTTCTCATCTCGTTCATGTCCCACATTGAGGAAAAATTGATGGGGATTTTCACCCCACCCAAAAAAACTACACAACCACAGGTCACTCTGACCACCCAGGAGATTATATCTCTACCCTTACGAATAAGCCAACAATCACAGACCGTCACCTAATAGAGCAACAGCCCTCGAGCGCCAGCGATCCGCCACCTCCACCATACCGTCACAAGAGTACTCCACCACTGATAAAAGCAACTGAAATGACATGGATTGTACAAACGAATAGGCTAGGTGTAGTATATGTATGGCTGAAGCTCATACAAGTGAAACATATGTCGACTCTTACAAATAGGGAAATGCATTACGTATGTCTGCGTTGGTGTAGACATGTGGAAATTTTGTCTAAACCTACATGGGAACACATTTTCACTTGCCTATTTCCTGAAGCAGACAGATTGTTTATCTCCCAAGGAACTTCTCCAAGCAACAATAACATAGCATCATCAATGAAAATAACGAAACAAAAATTACCTCTATTTTGTAATTGAAATCTTCCACAACTTTTAGTAAGTGTGAACATGAGACTGGGATTTGTGAAACAAATTAGTATATTTTCTAGGCATCCTTATACCATAGACCTAGCAAAATTAGGAAGTTTTAAGGTTCCATGGAGGTTTCTGCATTTGTATCAGCAATGCACTTGACAAGATCAATACTATTGCACTTCCAATCCTAGTTTGAGATGTCTCAACTTTCCTGGAAGCATTTCTTTGTAGTGTAAGATAAAGGAGCATTGGTATGGCCCTAAAGGAACCTTAAGCAGTCACTTACTCACATCTAGGTCAACATAAGATTGGGATTTGGGACAGGTAAATTCAGAATAAGTTACTGCAGCGTGTGATTGCTTTTAAAGTATCTAAACCTGGAAAGGAATTATCGTACTAGAAAGAATCCCTACTACCTAGATCACCTTCTTTGTGGATGTTCCTTAGCCAGCATGTCAGCTCTGAACCTTCTTCGGGTTCTATTAAATGGCTAAAAAACAGGAATTATCTAAACTTTGTGTACATCATATAACTGTTCAATCCTGTTCACTTTAGGAAAGCCAAAGTACGCTATATGTGCTGCTACTAATTTACTTTGAAATCTAAAAGAAATATCTCATAAATTGTCCTATATTCAAATTTGTTTGTAGAGTAATTAGTGATTTCAAAGTTAATATGTTTTTCACTATTTTTCAAACTTTTTTATTTCTTGATGACTTTCTAAAACTCCCTTTGTAAGTGTTTCAATATTCCTAAATGGATCACAACGTTTTTGAAATTTTATGGCGTACACAAGACGGTTACTGGATGACGATTCATGTTAGCCGACCCCAAATTATTTTAGCAATAAGGCTTGGTTGTTGTTGTTGTTGTAGTAATTAGTGATTTCATTCAATGTTTTTTTGGACAAAATTCCACCTGCAGTTACAAAACATAATAACAAAATGTTTGCTGCTTGAACGACATATTGTAGTTGCAGAGAAACAATGAACCCAGGCCCAGTAAAAAGAAAAGTTCAAAGTTAGTTACAAAAAACTGAACAAGCAAAATAGATAGGAGAAAACAGATGAAAGGTAGAACATACGTTAGGGGATCTGAAAGTAGGCTTCTCAATGATGGCTCCTTGTTCAGATTACTTTGCTCCACCTGATATCATCCATATTGTGAAGCTACTATTAAGTCGCTGCCTATCATACTATGCCTAACTACATGACAAATGTTCGTCACAAAAGAGAAGACAAAACAGGTTTTGAAGGAGTAACGATAAAGCACAAGGAATTGAGAGTCAGGTGCACAGGTCCAATGAAGAAAAAAAAAAAAACAGTCAAATTCTGTAATTATAAAATAATCAAGCAACAGAAACAATAATACTGTTAACACACATGAGCACCAAAATTGCTACAATCCAGAAACTGAATTTGGAGTTAGAGGGCAAGGTATACGACCTTGACACTATGGTAGAGTCTCTAGTCACTACGAAAAATATTTATTATTTCAGATAGCATCTCTTGAAATAGATAGTTTATCAAAAATTAAACAGACACAACACATATTCAGATAATCATCTTTTGTCAAACAACAATGGAGATCTGTCTAATGATAAAATAGATCATGTACTTGTCAATATCTTCCATTTCACTTGTAGTTTTCACTCACTAAAGCATGAATTTATGAAAAAAAAAAAAACTTACATATATACTATCAGAGTGATTGAGCAAACTGTCTTCCGTAGATAGGTCGTCCATGAACTGGCTCACAGATATTGGGGCATAGCAACTGTGTGGGATGACATGACCGGCAGCAGTAATGGATGAGCAGTTCAGAATCGCATGGCTTCGCGGCATAAGTCTATAGGCTAATGATGTCCTGAAAATGGATATCAAATCAGACCATTTTTGTCTCCTTTATCTATTTCTATACCTCTAGACCGCCTCTCAAACCCCCTCTTTTGTATCCCTTTTCTGCAGGTCACTTCTCTTCTACCCAACAGTCGCCATTTGCAGGCTAAGCTAAAGTATGGAGTAATTATTATGTATCAAATGTTTCATTACATTACATCACGCCACAATCTCAATTGGAGCACTAAGATTCTAACTGTTACAACGCCAGAATCTCAATTGGAGCACTAAGACTAACTGTTTCATACTGAGCATCAAATGAAAAACTGTAAAAGTACCTTGTAACACCTGAAGAGATATTAGAAGCAGCACGGTACAACGCCGCAGCGTGAATGCCAGCAGTACAATAACTTAGTGCCTTCCCTGTAAGCAGCAAGACAGAGCTAGAACCTAGCCCACTATCTGCCAGGTACCATCGACCATTGGAGTCACACACCTAAAGAGAGAAACAGCCAAAGGAAGTGGACTTAAAGAGTGTAACTTTAGTTAAAAAGCAACCAATTCAAATCTATTATAGAACATGAGTTACATGACCGTTTAGATAATAGCAAAAGGATTCAGTAAGACTCAGACATGGTTTTTTTTACTCAAGTAAGCTATGCAAGAAAAAGGGAGTCAGGATCTCTGACAGCGCCTGTACCTGAAGGCCAGGAATATCAGAAGAAATTAGGGTTAGTAATCCCTTCTCAAATTCACCGTTGATAGAGGGTTTGCTGCCTCCTATAGCCCCTTTCCCATTTTGCAGAGAAGCATGCAAATATGTTGCAACAAGAACGGAAGAGGATGCCTCATTGGCAGGTAACGGTATATCATCAAGCAAATGGTTGAAAACACTGTTAAGTAACATCATGATCATTAAACAAACATAGTAGAGGACTAATAGGAGAGCTGATGGTAAAAAAGGAATTAGGATGTCTCCTTACTCGCTACGCACACGAAGGTGCCTTGCAATGGCGCATAAAGAAGTACGAGCAGCTTTCCCAAGGCATCTAAACATTTCAGTCATGCAAGGGGGAGATGAATAACTATCTTCTATAGCCCTTCAAAAAAGAGCTGATGCAGTGTCAAATTCTACATAGCTATTCAGCTTCAGAACTTAACCAAACTAATCCACATATAGTTATGTGCACACAAGATAAATACCACATAATCCATCGAAACATACGCATAAACGACAACCACTTCTCTACTCAATTGACATTGTCAACAATCAATACAGAAATCACAGATATCCAGTATATCCACAAAGGAGTTGTGAAGCAAACTATTCGTCTTTCTTTAACCCTTTTCCTATCGATAAGGCTATACCTAGACCACGAAAATACCAGAACAAGAACATTGCAAAGTCTATCCAATGACTAATCCTTCATGTAAATCAGAGACCATTGGCTGAACTTGAAACGAAACCTGAACAACAAACTCCGAATGTTTGTGGATCCCACTTGTCCATCTCAGTTTGCTACTCAAGATGCAAGACAAGTTTTTCTCATATACAACATGTCATCCACCACGCCTATGTGAAAGTGAGTATTTAGATGGTTAATCCAGGTTTTTTCTTGAATAGCGTATGGACTCTAGATGAAAGAAAAATGAGGCCCACATAGCTTTGATTCCATTCCAAAAAAAGCTTAACAATGGAAAAAGCTGTAACTAATATATATATATATATATATATATATATATATATATCGGTCTCCCCCCCCCCCCTCTCCTATCAATGATGACAGCTTATACATGCAAGAGGCACCCAAGCCTCGTCTGCTTCATCAGATCCGAAAAGTACACTTCAGTAATATGCCAAATCACTCATGTTTGCAATAACAAAGACAATACATAATTCTTAGCAGCTGAAGTACTTTAAGCATAACGCAATCTGGCCAGAAAACACAATGCCCCGCCAAAGTCACCTTCAACAACCCACGTCTACAATAAACCTTTGGCCGAATAATAGATAGTGGAGGCACTAAAATCAACAGGTCTAGCTAGCTCTAGTTTGATCTCCTCTACAACATGATCCCAGGGCCGTCTGATAGCCGATGCAAAGGCATTTGATTGAAATGAAGACACCATACAACCACAAAACCAATCCAATATATCAAATTTAATTCCGAAAATCACATTAGTCATGCTTAAAGCAATCTTCTTCAAAATCTCTTTACCGACTAAAACCCGATTCTCGAATAATTCCAGTAAGCATCATTCTATAACAGAAAAATGTCAGCTAAGTTCAGTTAATAAAAAACTAATAAACCAAAGAGCTTAAAAAACAAGGGCACAATGACTACCTTCCAGCCCTGTACATATAAACACCTTTGCTTCCCTTGCCACCAACCTGAGCCTGATTCCTGAAATACAGCCTTGCCGCCTCCAATCCACACCGCATGATGGCAGCGTCGTGGCTCTCAAGCTCAATAACAACCGCATTGTGCCTTATCAGGGACCCTGAAATCGCCTCGACCGCCTTCATGTACACCTCAGAGGGTGCCTCTTCGTAGGGGCAGATGTCCGAAAGGCGGACCCTTGCCGGTTGAAACGATGCAACTGAAACAGCAGCATTGTTTTCGCGGTAGGACGACACAGAAAGCGGTGAAACGTGATGGTGGCGGTGGTGGTGATGCTGATAAGGGTTGTTGTTGCTGCCGTTGTTGTTAACGTTGTTACTATTGTTACTGTCGGGAGTTTGAGCCATCATCACCACCACCACTCACAGCAACAACGGCAGCAACAACAACAACAAAATTGCGACTACAGCCAAAGGCGAAACAATTGGCTCTCATCCTTTAGCGATTCTGGGATTGAGATCTCCAATTGTAAATGGTAAAGACCATTGATAATTTTCGAATTTTGCAGCTTTGTGTACAAAATGACCGGCGGTAATCGGTATAAATTCCGAGTTGTTAAAGCTGCAAAAACCGATGTACAGAATTTGAATTTGAGGGTTGATTATTGATAAAGAGGAAAATATTGAGGGTTTTTCAGGGGTTTAGAGAAGTTGGGCGACGAAAGTGTATGAGTGATACGCTGAGAGAAATGGATGCTGATTGAAATGAAAGTACAAGACCATTTTTTTTTTTTTTTTTCCTAAGCGCATCCTCTTTATTGGTGAAACTCACTTTAGGTCCCAAATACTAATATGATGTCACAATTACATTATATTGACTTCGAATGGAGAATGAGACTCGATTTGAGACCCTACTTTTCAATGGTGAGACTAATGCTTTTGGGTCTCAAATTTATTGTTAATTATTAATTGGGGCCAAAATAATATAAAATTAATGTTAATTACTAGTTGCCCCCACATAATTAGTTCTTGAGACTTTTGAGACCGTCTCAATTTTTGAGACTCTTTCCCTTGATCTACATTGGGGGGTCTCTCATTTTGAGACTTATTTTTTTCCACTTTGAGACTCATTTGAGACCCCCGATGAAAATGGTCTAAATTGCTAAACGTCGCCTACAAAATGACTTGTAATACCCAAAATGCCCTTACCACTTCACTTGTCACTCTCTTCACTCGTTCCACTCATCTCTCGTTTCACTCGTCTCTCTCTCACCTCACCCACCTCACTTGACCAAACCTACCTCTCAAATCTATTCGTTTCTCTCTCTTTACCCAAATCTCAGATCTATTCTCTCCTCATCCCGGAATGAAGCTGCCGCAGTCAACATCTTAGCTGTCGCTGTCGCTTTTAATATATTTTGAAGCAAACTTTGTCGTCAACATCTGCTGTAGCATAGCATGCGTCACCAACGCCGTCAACATCTTCAGAAGCATGGCGTCGCCGTCCAGATCTTCTGAAGCCGGCGTGAACAATTGAGCAACCCAGAAATCTGATTTGCTTCTTCGTCGACCAAGATCGCCATCCTTTTCCACCTCCGTCTACGACGACGTAGGGAGCGACAATAGCAGAGGCTGTGAGGACGCTAATGCCGCCATGTTCAAGGTAATTATGTCATATGATTTTTTTTTTTGTCATATGATTGTTGTGAATGGTGATTGAGAGAAAAATATTTTCTCACTAAAAATAGAGATGTTGAGTAAGGAATTTGGTCGATTAAGCTGTTGCTCGAGCTGATGAATCAAGTAAATGCCTCAATTATTTTTACTGTTTTCAGTTAATTAGCATATGTTAATTGCATTTCTGACTTGGGTTTAGTGAAAGATCAACACTTTTTATATCAGTCTCATTTGTGGTTATCAATCATTTTGTAACATTTACTGGTAATTCGACATGGGATTGGTGTAAAAACTAATTTTTGCACTTTGTTTGTATGAATTTTAACTTGGGATTTATTCAGTGGTGGGATTTTGTAACTAATGATGCTGAATTTGTGAGATTGTATGGTGAAAGATCACAACTTTTTTCAATTGTTTTGATTTGAATTTCATCTATACACGTTAATGTCGCTGTTAATGGCTAGGAGGGCAAGAATTTCTGTTTGACGCCATTGGATTTGTGTGGAGCTCTTTTCAATTGATTTTGTTATCGTAAATGCAGGATGTTCGAAAAGGGCGGAGAGGCGCGATAACTGCGTCGGATAGACGAGCACTTGGTGAGCGAATGGCTAAGAAAAGGAAGGACGCGAGGCTTCTGCGATCTCAAGGGGTTGCTGCTCAATTAGAGGCCAAGTAGGCAGAGACCACATGGGGTCCCTTTGAGGCACAACCAGCAGTAGAAGTGGGAGAGCAGGGAGAAGTGGGAGGAGCAGAGGGAATAGGGAGGAGACCTATTGGGCCCCTCTCTCCCCCGACGGTGGACCTAGCTAAACCAATCTCCTTAGATCCGGTGGAGTCCTATTGCCACTGATGGAGAAGAAATGGTTGAAAATTTTTGAGTTTGAATGGCGTAGTGAGGCAGACCTAAATGCAGCGATTGAAATGATTGGCGTTGAAGGTAAAGTCGACGTTGGTTCGGGCAATGTTGATACTAGGCATGGTGAAAGTAGCTCCCACACCTCTGCCATTGCTTCAATGAGGGTGGGTGCAACTGGGGATAGCAACGAATCAGATGGTTCACATAACGTTCCCGATAACACTGAGAGCAACACGAAGAAGAAAGCGGAAGACATGTCATGGTTGCTCACTGGTGCAAGACCTGCTGGCACGGGTGGACCTTATGAGACGAATGTGATAACGAGTTTTGGTGGTCATATAGCTTACTTCCTCTGGGAAGATCCCATAACGGTAAGTTCTCAAAAAAAAAACATTACAACATCAAAGTGTGAATTTCTATGAGCTAATAGTGCTTTATGCATGTGTTGTTTATGTCTTCTTTGACTAGGTTATTGATAGTTATGTTATTTTAAAAAAAAAAACAATTTGCTTCTAGAACGACCGCGGAGTGCTCACTCCTATCACCCGAGAGCGAACATTGAATATGTAAGATGATCTTAATCTGAAAGTCGAGGTTGCTCAGGTTTATACCATTTGCCAGATTGTATGATGCAACACTTGGACCTTCCTTTGTTGTCTGCTTTTGTTGAGAGGTGGCAACCTGATACTAACACTTTCCATATGCCTTTCGGAGATATGAGTATACTCTTGCATGATGTGTATTATATCCTTAGGATCCCGGTAGAAGGTGAGGTTTGTAGTGGGGTTCATTCCCCTGGGGGGGGGATGCATAATGATGATATAGGAGAGTTGTTGATGCAAACCTGTAGGCACTAAAAATTCGTCAATGTGCCGAAATTAAATAATAAATTATTTTGAGTCAATATCAAATTTTAGCTCGATTTAATTAATTTGTCCCGTTAAAAAGATATATGGATCGATCCAATTACTAATTTGGTTTAAAAGGATCCATGTCCGGATAAAACAGGCAATTGGGTCAAGTCCACATAAAGCCTGAAGATAGGCCCGTGACTACAAGCCCACCAGAAATTAGGGTTTCCACTATATATATATATAGAGTCTCCCTTATTCATTTGGAGGTTGGAAAAATCAGAGAGAAGAAAACCCCAGAGGAATTCTCTACAAAAACTCCCAGCCAAACGCAATCAACAAGCACTTACGTGCCACCTGCGAAACAACGAACGATCGTCAAACGATCAACGAACGTTAGTTCAAACAACCAAGTTCGAGGAGAGATTCAAGTCCCCTGCGACCCTCTCAAGAACAACGACAACGCACGCGGACGACGCGCGCACCCCCTACAGCACGTACGCTACCAATGTAGTGTATCGTACGGCGTACCCCCTACTGCGTAGTAGAATTCAGAGGATTACATTAGAGATTGAACACACAACTTTTCTGATATTAATAAAAATATTCATTTGTTTCCTTATTTTGTCTTAGTACAAAATTTGCGTTAACAAATTTTGGTGAACCCGACGTGAATGCTCTACCTCTCATCCCTACTACGTATGTATCAACTACTGTAACAACGATGTCTGCAGAACAGCGCACGCCTCGTTCCTCCAAGAAGACCTCTAGCAAAGTGACACAGAGTTCTCCAGGCGCTATTACAGCGCAACCCATCGGCGTCCGCACCAGAGGGATGGCAAAGAAGGCTGTCGTCAACGCTGTTGCTGCTCGCCTTCGTGTTGCCGAGGTTCCTAAGCGGTCTCGCAGATTTTCTGCTGCCTCCATCGCTGCAGCAGCTACTGCTATAATTGCGTCTGCTTCCCCTCAGCGCAAGAAGATTAAGGATGTGAAGACCTGTAGCCCTGGGAAGAAGTATAAGCCGATCGTCGCATCTGTCATGACGATAACACCAAAGACTGTCGAAGAACAGTTGGCAGAAATGCAGGCCCACTTCGAGAAGCTCAGGCTCGAGAACGAAGAAAAGAACAAGATTGAAGACCTTCAGAAGGAGGTAGCTGAGCTGCGCAAGGCTGAGAAGCCACTTAACTCCGAAAATGAGGGTAGCGGCGATGAAGAGGAAGAAGAAGATGACGAGGAGGAGTCTGAGCATGATGATATCATCAAAACCAAGGAGAGCTCCTACTCCCAAAAGCAGCTGCAGATGCTGATAGCAGATGCAGTTAAGAATCAGTTTGGTGAAAGCTCTGCGAATAGCTTCCGCTACGTCAAGCCTTATACCAAGAGGATTGACAAACTGAAGATGCCTTCACGCTATCAACCGCCGAAGTTCCAGCAGTTCGATGGGAAGGGCAATCCAAGACAGCATATTGCGCACTTTGTGGAAACATGCAATAATGCTGGAACGGGAGGCGATCTACTGGTCAAGCAGTTCGTTAGGTCCCTCAAAGGTATCGCTTTCGACTGGTATACCGACTTGGATCCTGAGTCTATCGACAGTTGGGAGCAAATGCAAGATGAATTCTTGAACAGGTTCTACAACGCTAGGCGCATTGTTAGTATGAGCGAGCTCACAAATACCGTCCAATGGGATGAGGAACCCGTTCTTGACTACATCAGCCGTTGGCGTGCACTGTGTCTTGAGTGCAAAGATAGGCTATCCCCGAGTTCAGCTGTAGAGATGTGTGTCAATGGCATGCACATGGACTTGCTGTATAGTTTGAAGTCAAATAAGCCTAAAGACTTCCAAGACCTTGCGACACGCGCCTATGACCTGGAGCTTTATTAAAGGCACGTAAGTAGGAACGTACCTCCAAGGGCACGACAAAGGAGGCTATGGCCGTCACCACCAGCAGCAGTCCCATCAAGATCTCTACAAAACCAAAGTACGAAAAGAAAAAGGATACGTCAACAAGGGAGTACAACCGCGACAAGCCTTCTTTGAAAGAGCTGGTGGCCAAAAAGTATCATTTTCCAGACTCTGACGTGGCAATCCTTTGAAAGACAATGAGTTTAAAAACTCGGGTTGATATAGGTCGTGACGATCCTCTGGAACAGAGTCAAGTAAATAGTATGTCTTGTCTTCCCCAACAAATTTATTCACAACCTTTTCATTAAGTTTATCAACTTCGTCATTTTTTGGAGTCACGATAGCTCTTTCAACCATATATGTGGCATGACCAACATGAACACAAAAATTAGGAAAGATGGCATCTACCAAAGAATCGACCGAGTTGTCGCAATCAACTATGATACACATTGAAGAAGGCAACCTTATCATATCATCTTCTGTTGTTGGCTCAATTCCATCTCCAACTCTGATTAAGAACGAAGCAAATTGAGGGTCGGACATAGAAGATCTCATGTTTTCTGTAAACCGAAGAACTTCAACATGGGCCCATAACTTAAAAAACACGCATTAACAGTTTCCGTCCTAGTGCCCTTTGGTATAATAGGAAGAACTTGTCTGAAATCTCCACCAAACACCATAACTTTACCACCAAATGGTACATTAACCTCCATAAGGTCCCTCAAACTACGACCAACGACCTCAAAAGCATGTCTGTGAGTCATTATTGCTTCATCCCATATGATCACAGATGCATGCTTTATAAGATATGCTTCGACGCTTTGGTTGCTGAATTTCCAAGTTGATGATGCATTGAGTTTAACCAAGAGACCAAATGTCTTGTGAGCAATTTTACCTCGGTGCAATAACGTAGCAGCAAACTTTTCCTCTCATTTTCACTGAAGCTAAAATTGCACGATATAAAAAGGTCTTACATGTTCCACCTGGGCCATCAATAAAAAAATGTTCGACCCTTTCCGGACTCGATAGCCTCCATAACAGCATTGAAGGCATGACGTTGGCCTAATTTAGATGCTCGACACTATGTACATCCTCGGGGGGGATCGGTGCAGCCAATTCATCATGTATCACTCTGTCCTTATGAATGTCGCCTTCCATTTCAAAGCTCGTTTCAGGAAGCGGGAAATCCATGATATTCTTCCCAATTGCCTCAATAATCGATGTATATAAGAAAGGACACAATCTTGCACAAAAACCTCATCTGCTGATGAATCATGAGAGAAGTCTTCAGCCATATGAGGGTAGAATTCCTGTCATAATGATTCAATCTCAGCTGGTCGGGAATAGACTAATATAGTGATAAATAATTTCCGTATAGCTGGTGGCATTCTTGAATTTGATGTTTCTCCCAAACATTCTCGAATGCTCCGATCATTATCCATAAGGCCAGTTTTTTCCACAGCTTCTCTGAAAGTTGGATAAGTTAAACCATTAATAGCCCGTAGATGTTCAAATGATTGCGGACCCTTAACATGGTTCAAGAACAAACGCAAGAAATATCTTTCTCCCGCTAACGGTGAAGCTGTGTATGTTCTCCCAATAACTCTTTGATTGTTCCTCCTTTCTCTCCATATTTTAGAGGCACTAATCCAGCGACAATGTTTAGGAAAATCCCTATAGAGGAAATTACCTGCATCTTCATCTTTAATATTCATTCTAAAAAACTCGGTGAGCATTGTATGGGAGTTTCCTGGAGCATCGTGTAACAACCCGAGTTTTTGGGACTTCTTTTAAAAGATTTCGAATAATAGAAAGTGATTTTCTGAAACTTATTCACTTTGGAAAATTAAGTTGAATAAGAAGAGATTATTGATAGCTTTTTTTTATTTAAAAATAAAAGGGGGAAGAACACAACCCGGTTACTATTCACCGGGGGACTATTCATCCGGGTTACTATTCACAGCAAAAAAAAAAATAAAGATTTTTATTTAACCGACAAACCCAAACCCTGGTAAAACAATTCTCATATTATTTTTCTCCAGTTTCACGACACATCAAGCAAGAGGTGTCTTCTTCTCCTCCCTCCTTCCATAGCACCGGCCAGCCGCCTACCACCGAACGCCCGCCGCTATTGCCGTGTTATGGGTCTGACCACATCAACCCTGTCCAGCTCAGCAGAGGTCAGCTACTTGGAGGTTGTTATAACATAATCGGTTATAACTGAAAGTAATTACAATAAATCCATCTGTCGTATAAATAAAGGGAAAAGCTGCCATTTCAATCATCTTTGCCAATTTCAGTGTAAACATTACGACTCATTCTTTCAATCAGTAATCTTTTGGTATTACAAGCTTTCAACTGTAAATCATTCAATAAGAAATCCTTTCGATTGCCTTCTTCATTCTAGCAATCCTAAGCTTCTTTGTAGTTCTTCGATTTTACATCGAAATCCTGGAATTACGACTTATCATATCAGTGGTATCAGAGATTCCTTCCTCGGGAAGCTCTTGATCATCATTTGATCACTATCGTCAATGAATTTCCGCGAGCTTTGATAGAAGTTTCCTACAAGCTTCTGTTACAAGATTCTTGAGAAACTTCGAATTCTGCCAAAATTTCAACCATGGTGACCGCCAGGAACAATAAAAACACAGAAAACTCAATCGAAGAGGTGGTGAAGAGTCAGGGTGAAGCCTTGATCAGTGTACAAGCAACAACGGAGGATGTTATCCAGAGAATGCAGCGGGATAAAGCCGAATCTCAAGCAGCAACAATGGCGCAACAGCGTACTCTAGAAGACATGAATGCTAAGTTGGAGCAGATGCTGGTGCAATTTGCAGGATACAGCAGTCGAATTGCGAACCTTGAGAGAGGAGGTCGAGGTCAGAATAATAATGACGAACCTTCTCGCAGAAGCCAGCATCAGACGGAGAACACTCTTAAGTATGCTCCTAAACTCGAATTTCCTAAATTTTCTGGTGAAGATGTGCAAAGTTGGGTGTATCAGTGTGAACAATTTTTCGACATTGATAGTACTTCAGAATTTATTAAAGTAAAAATGGCATCAATGCATTTGAGGGGAAAAGCAACTTTGTGGCATCAATCTATGTTGAGAACTAGACCAATTGGAAATTGGCCAAATTGGGAGGAATATAAAGGGGCTATTTCTGCTAGATTTGGTGCAAAAGCTTTTGATGATCCAATTTCTGAATTAATGAAGTTGAGGCAAAGGGGTTCTGTAGAATCATACTTAGAGAAATTTGATGGGCTATTGAATAGAACTGACCTGTCAGAAAAACAGGCTTTGAGCTGTTTTCTGAGTGGGTTAGAGGATGACATTCAAAACCCTGTCAGAATGCATAAACCTGCTACCCTCACAGATGCATTTGCACTGGCAAGATTGTAGGAAGCATCAAATTCTTGTTTCCACGGGAAGAAACCTGCAAATTGGGAGAAGCCTAGTCAGAATCCCAACCAGAATCTAGCTCCAAGATTCAACAGTAACATGAACCAGGCCAACAAGCAAAGAACTACCTCCACTAAATTGAGTGCAGAAGAAATCAGTAGGAGGAGGGCAAATAATCAATGTTTCACCTGTAATGAGAAGTGGAGCCCTGGTCACAGGAGTAAGGCTCAATTGCATTGCATTGAGGTGGTAACAGTTGCAGAGGATGATAGTGGGGAGAATTCAAGGAATTCTGACTGTGAAAAGGGCATTTGTCAGGCTAAACATCTACCTGAGGAGCTGCCCCCACTGATATCTTTGAATGCAATGACTGGCACCAGCAGGGCTTACCAGACTATGAGGGTAACTGGCAAAGTCGGGAACAATGCTATAAGCATCCTGATTGACTCAGGAAGCACTCATAACTTTTTAGATGTCAATACAGCTCAGAAATTTGGGTGTAAGGTCAAGAAAACTTGTCCTATGGCAGTGTCTGTAGCAAATGGTGAAGTTTTGACCACAACTTCAATGGTGGAAGGATTCAAGTGGCAACTTCAGGGAGTTGACATGAGTACTGATCTATTGTTAGTACCATTGGGAGGATGTGAAATGGTATTGGGCATTCAGTGGCTGTCGGAACTGGGCAAAGTGATGTGGGATTTCAGGAATCTGACAATGGAATTCAAGTTGAATGGGAGGAAACATGTACTGAGGGGAGCAAATTCTGGCTCATTGAAATGGCTAGATGGGAGACAAATGCAGAATCTGGGGAAATCGGGACAAATCTATGCTATTAAGGTTGTACCTGTGGCAGAGCTAGGCAGTATGGCAGGTAAAACAACTGAACACCCTCCTATTTTGTCCGAATTACTTGAAAAATTTGAAGACCTGTTCAAGGAAGCCACTGAGCTACCTCCACATAGAGAATATGACCATAAAATCCTCCTAAAAGATGGAACCCAGCCTGTAAATGTAAGACCATATAGATACCCTGTAATCCAGAAGGATGCCATTGAGAAGATTGTAAAAGAGATGTTGGAAAATGGGGTAGTCAGAGATAGTCAAAGTCCATACTCTTCACCTATTGTTTTGGTTAAGAAAAAAGATGGCACCTGGAGGTTGTGCATTGATTATAGGGAGCTAAATAGGGCCATAGTGAAGGACAAGTACCCTATCCCTGTAATAGAGGAGCTACTAGATGAACTTAATGGGGCTACTATTTTCTCCAAAATAGATATGAGGGCTGGTTACTGGCAAATAAGAATGGCTCCTGAAGATGTGCCTAAGACAGCTTTTAGGACTCATGAGGGTCATTATGAATTCATGGTGATGCCATTTGGCCTTACTAATGCCCCCTCCACATTTCAGCATCTCATGAACTCCATATTAAAGCCACATCTCAGGAAATTTATTCTGGTATTCTTTGATGACATTCTGGTTTACAGTAGAGGGTTGGAAGATCATGTCAAACACCTGGAAATGACTTTTGAGATCTTAAGGAAGCATACACTGTTTGCCAAGATGTCTAAATGTACTTTTGGTGCATCTGAGATTGAATACCTAGGCCATATTGTATCTGGGAAGGGTGTAGCCACAGATCCAACCAAGATTCAGGCAATGGTGGAATGGCCTGAGCCCAAGAATATCAAGGAGCTTAGGGGATTCTTAGGTTTGACTGGTTATTACAGAAAATTCATCAGATGGTATGGTGTTTTGAGTAAACCACTGACAAATTTGCTGAAAAAAGAAGGATTCAGTTGGTCTGAAGATGCTACCACAACATTTCTGAAGCTTAAACAAGCCATGTCATCAGCTCCTGTGCTGGCATTGCCCGACTTCACTAAGACTTTTGTCATTGAGACAGATGCATCAGATGTAGGGATGGGAGCTGTTCTATCACAGGAGGGTCATCCCATAGCCTATATAAGCAAGAGTTTCTCTCAAAGATCCAAGGCATTCTCAACCTATGAGAAGGAGTTATTTGCTGTCATCTTTGCTGTGGAGAAATGGAAACCTTACCTTATTGGTCGACATTTCATCATAAAAACTGACCATTTCAGCCTGAAGTATCTACTGGAGCAAAAAATCACCACTGCCTTTCAGAGTAAATGTTTACCCAAGCTCATGGGATTAGATTATGAGATTGTGTATAGAAAAGGGGCTGATAATGCAGTTGCAGATGCTCTGTCCAGGAGAACTGAAGTCGATAATTCGGCTAAAAAAAGAGTTGATAATTCAACAGGGCTGATCTCAGGGCAGGAATTAATGTCCACAGTGGTTTCTCATATCAATACTGACTTAATGGAGCAAATTAAGGCTAGCTGGGAAGCAGATGACCAAGCACAGCAGATAATTAAGCAGTTGGGTGAAGGAGAGGACATGAGACATTACACCTGGTTTTCAGGGGAACTCAGGAGGAAAGGGAAGTTAATGGTGGGAAATAATAAGGATCTAAGGCTGAAAATTATATCCTTAATGCATGATACTCCTCTGGGAGGTCACTCTGGTGTTCAGTCTACTGTCAAAAGACTGTCATCCCTTTTTTACTGGAAGCATATGAAGAAGGAAGTGAGGGTATATGTGAGAGAATGTATGGTATGTCAGAGGAGTAAACCTATACTACAAAACCCTGCTGGATTATTGTAGCCATTACCGATTCCTGGAGCTGTTTGGGTTGATATCTCCCTAGATTTCATTGAAGGCTTGCCAAAATCCATGGGAAAAGACACTATCATGGTAGTGGTGGACAGGTTGAGTAAATATGCACATTTTGTGCTGTTAACCCACCCTTTTACAGCAGCTACAGTGGCCCAAGCCTATTTTGATCAGGTCTTTAAGTTGCATGGGCTGCCCAGGACTATGGTGAGTGACAGGGATAAGGTGTTCACCAGTCATTTTTGGCAAGAGTTATTCAAATTACAACAAGTGGACCTCAGGATGTCAACAGCATACCATCCTCAGACTGATGGGCAGACTGAGGTTGTGAATAGGTGTTTGGAGACCTATTTGAGGTGCATGACAGGGGAGCAACCTAAGGAATGGGCAAGGTGGATTCCACTGGCTGAGTGGTGGTACAACACTTCTTTCCACAGTGCAGCTCAGAAAACTCCTTATGAGGTTATGTACAGTCAGTCTCCTACCCTACATATACCTTATGTAATGGGGGACAGTCCTTTAGAAGCTGTGGACAGAAGCTTGACAGCCAGGGAAGAGTGCATTAAGATGTTAACCTTCCATCTGAAAAGAGCACAGGACAGGATGAAAAGTCAGGCAGATAAGAAGAGAACTGACAAGCAGTTCAATGTTGGAGACTTGGTGTATGTCAAATTACAGCCCTACAGGCAGAAGTCAGTGGCAAGCAGGTCAAATGCAAAGGTATCTCCTAAGTATTTTGGACCTTTTTCTATCAAGGAAAGAGTAGGGGAAGTTGCCTACAGGCTGCTGTTGCCTTCACAGTCCAAAGTACACCCAGTTTTTCACATTTCTCAGCTTAAATTGCACTATGGTCCTGCACCAGTGAGTACCTTCATACCTGATATTGATGAGTCTCAACTAATCAGAGCTGATCCTATCTCTATTCTGGAGAGGAAGATGGTTAAGGAGAGAAATGAGGCTGTGATCTACTGGTTGGTCCAATGGTCAAACACAACTCCGGAGGATGCAACATGGGAAGCAGCTGCTGATTTAATGAAAAGATTTCCTGCCTTCTCTCAGAGTTAAGGAGAATCTTATCTTAATGGGGGATGGAATGTTATGGGTCTGACCACATCAACCCTGTCCAGCTCAGCAGAGGTCAGTTACTTGGAGGTTGTTATAACAGAATCTGTTATAACTGAAAGTAGTTACAATAAATCCATCTGTGGTATAAATAAAGGGAAAAGCTGGCATTTCAATCATCTTTGCCAATTTCAGTGTAAACATTACGACTCATTCTTTCAATCTGTAATCTTTTGGTATTACAAGCTTTCAGCTGTAAATCATTCAATAAGAAATCCTTTCGATTGCCTTCTTCATTCTAGCAATCCTAAGCTTCTTTGTAGTTCTTCGATTTTACATCAAAATCCTGGAATTACGACTTACCATATCATGCCGTCACCTCCTTCTGCTAACATCACTTCCTATGTAGGTCTTGTTCTTATTCTCTCTTCTCTTTTATGTTGAATGAAAATTTGAATAAGATTTCAAAGTTGTTATTGATTCTTTACACGATTGATCTTATTTAAAATTTATCATGTTTTATTGATTATAATCATGTTTCCATAGCTGAATTGAAGTGGGTTAACTATTAATTCGAATTTGAGTTAGTTTGGTGAGAAGGTGGGAATAAAGGTGTAATTGGGAATGATTAATTTGGATGTTGGATTGTTATTGGGAGCTTAAGAGACGATTCTAATGGTCAATTAGGATTTCTTTGTGTGTTAAGTGAGAATTTAAGAGAATTTCTTGAGCTAGGGTTTAGTAATAAAATTGGGGGTTTTTGTCTTACGGAGTAATCATGTTTGTTCTTGATCAAATTCTAAATGAGGAAACAAGTTGATTTTGGAGCTAATTTGTGCTATTCGTTTAATGGTTGATACTAGAAGTTGAGAAAGTTATTACCATGTGTTAATTGATGTGAAACTGGGGTGTTTAAGTGGTGACTAGGGCTGTCCAGAATTTTAATAGTTAAAGAAAAGAGGACTCTTACAGCCTCTTTGGTAGGAAGAAAACGGTAGGAAAGGAAAGGAAAGGAAAGGAAAGGGAGGGAGAGGAAATGAAAGGAAATGGAAGGAAAGGAAATTAGTAATTCCAATGTTTGGTTTGATGGTAGGAAATGATAGGAATTGGATCTTAATTTGAATAAAATACGATGTTACCCCTTTTGATATTAGAGGGAAATGAAATTTCGGGGTAAAGTGGGTAATTTGCATTTTTACAGCTTTATTTTATTTTATTTTATTTATTTGACCCCAAGCAAACAAATAAGTTTTTCCTTCCATTTTCTTTCTTTTCCTTCCACTTCCCATGGTACCAAACATCGGAAAACAAAAAAGTGTAATTTCCTCCTTTCTTTTCCTTCCAATTCCTTCATACCAAAGAGGCTGTTAGGATCACATGGTGCTAGGTAAGTGTCTTGTTGATTCTAATATAATGGGTAATTTAATATAAAGGATATTTTGGTACATTAAGATTAAGAAGGATTTTCTAAGACTACTTTAAGAAGATCTAAGTCGAGGGTGGAAACTTATGCGTAAAAGTGACAATGTTCTAATTGGATCAAGGTTGTCATTTGTTCTAAGTATAAGTGCATACGTGCATAGGAATTATACATGTGTAGGGAGTATTAAACTGATTAGCGTTTATGGTGCATATCATGTAGAGTCAATAATTGTAGAAAACTTATTTAGGAGACTTGATGAGACGTGTTTGTTCCAGGTAAGAAATGATTTTATCTCTTTCTAAAGAGTTTTGCTGCAAGTATGTGCACGTGTATACCAAGTGTTTGAATGGTTTTTGTGAAATAGAGAGTTATTCAAATTGACATGTGTTAAGTGAAAGTGATTGTTATTGAGATTTGGTTTACTCAATTGTTGAACTATTTGAGAAAGATGTATTTTGTGAATCTTGTTGATTTCAAAGTATGTGTGAAAGTGTTGTTTCACGTTCTATATATGATCTTATTCCTGTGAAAGAAAGGAAATTCTTTGAAAAGAAAGAAAGTGATTAGAATGTGTTAAAGTATCAAATGATGGGTTGGTTCCGAATTAGGGGATCAACTCGGGTTTTGGGTGACCGTGATGGTCTGATTATACAGTACGGTTTTGGTACGTGCGTATTTGATGGGGTGGAAGTGATCACCACCTCGCGCCCTTATATCCTCCCCTTTTGGAACAGGACCTTTGGGGGATGCACGCATTCGGGAATATTGGTGTTAGTAAGAAAGCCCACTACCCTAGATAAGTGAAAGAAAAGAAAGAGAAGCGATTCCAAAGTTTGTGATATCTACTAGTGAATGAAAGTGTGTTTTGAATAAAGGTTTTTACTTCTCTTCATTCTCTCCCTTCTTGTATTGCATATGAGTCTTGTGAAAAGTTATACATAGTTTTCTATACAGATTTCTTCTTACTTAACCCGTTTGGTTGACAGATGCTTTGTTGTGTTTTTGTCTTCCTATTGTCTTTCGGTGGGCCTGTGATGATTTGTTGTGGAATTTGTCTACAATGGGGAGCAGTTTGTTTGAACCAGGTTTGAAGTCGTTGCTTTGATCCCAGAGGTCCCTAGAAGGGATTATATGAGAGACGAGTATTTATCAGGCTATGAATGTAATTAGTTTGATCCGTACTATGCTTCCGCACTTGAGTCTGAATGTATTAGTCAAAGTCTTGTTCATTAAAAGTTGTAAAATTTAATTAGAGTTTGAATAGACTAGAAGTTGATTTTCTTAGCCTTAACAGTTGACCGAAGGAGTCAATTATGGCGGTAACACTCCCGAGATTCATTTGTTTAATTGAGAAAGTTGTTTATACAAAAAAAAAAAAAAAAAATTACCCTGAGTTTGGGGGTGTTACACATCAAGTATTTCAGCAACAGATTGATTGGTATGGTACCTTACTTGTTGCATGTCGGGCAGATGGAGTTGCAACCGCTCAACTGATGGACACATTTTGGCAATGGTGAATTGATATAATCGCCAGAGCGCCTCGGGTGCACAAACCCATCGAGCATCAAGAAATTGTTGGATCTCATTGTAATCTTCTCCACTACGGACCTCCATTGAAGTTCGATCGACACCCTTATACACATATTTGTACGGATATTTGACGGCCTTGATGCTGCTACATATCTCTAAATTGATGTGACAATTGTACTTCAAAAGAAGCCATGGATTGTATGGTACCAGCCATTTGTTGTTTACATATGTTCTGCTATTAGCATGTAATGGGATGGGAGCTTCTTCACGACGTCGGTAGATTGGGTAGCTAGGAATCAACGCCTTGAACTGTAGTCGACAAAACAGACTTAAGAAATTTACGTTTGCAAGCACCATCTTTCATGCAAGTTGAATTTCGTAGTTTAGGGCCACATGGACCATGAATCATGTGCTTCAAGACAGCATTGTTTAATTCAGGCTTTTCTTCCTTATTGGGTATCTCAGCTCTAATGATTGCGTCATATTCCTCCGGCGACCAAAGCTTGTCATTTTCATCCAAAACCAATAACATGTGTACGTGCGATAAACCTCTTTTCTGAAACTCCACCACGTACACATATGCGATAACCTTTCTAAGGACACCTTTCTCAATAATATATCTTTTCAACTCTTAAAGTTTTGCGTGAAATATTTTTGTACATAAGTCGGGTCGATCTTGCGGCGTCTGCCCTTGAAGTAACTCATTTTCGATTTCCTTCCATGGTGAGTTACATGTCATAGTGAGGAAAAAGTTGGGGTTTCCATACTCTTGAACTAAAACCATAGCATCTTGATATCTTTGATGCATGTCCCGTGGATGTCCGACAAAGGAAGATGGCAAAATGCATTTTTTTCCCTAGAGTTTCTAAAAAAATAAATATATAATAAGGTGTAAGTAAAATATTAAAAAGTACATGATATGAACAATATCTATTAAATTTTAACTTACAACACATACTGAGATTACGTTCTCCAGCGCGTTCCAACTATCTTGAACATCAGGGTAGATTGGTTGTCCATAACCCACCTCAATTTATTAGCCTCATTCTTGACAAAATTTTCAACTGCATATCGTTGTTATAGTCGCCCAGAACGGATGATAAGAGAGGGTTCAGATCATACCTGCAAATAATAGAATTGGTATGCCCGAATTTTTGACAAAGAATAAATGAATAACTTGGTAAGTGTGTATATAAGTAAGAAATGCTCTTAAAGTCAGAAATAAGAAATAATATGGACCACACATCTTGATCTCCACTAACTCTCATAACTTCAGTTTCCCTGTAACTGCAGTAACTATAACACCTAACTTTAATAACTTAACATCATCGTAACTCTAACTTAACTTCAGGAACTTTAGCTTAATTTCAATAACTTTAACTTAACTTCAACAACTAAAAGACGTATCTTAATATAAATTCATTAACTAAAACATGTAACTGTAATAACTCCACTAACTACAAAACGTAACTATAATAACTCCACTAACTAAAACGCGTAACTATAATAACTCTATACGCTAAAGTTCAAACTTTAATTAAAAAAAAAAAAAACAAAAAAACAAAAAAAAAAACCCACTTTTATTTTTCTCTCTCTCCCCCCACCTACCACAACCACCACGCACCTCCCTGCCACCACCACCCACGGCGGCTTTGTGCACCGACCACCACCTGGGACACCGGGAATCCACCATCTGGGGCGCCACCATAACATACACGACCTCAAATCCACCCTCTATTCCGCCCAACACAGCCCCACAACCACCGCGCGACCACTTTTGTCCTCGTTTCTCTCCTCTCTTATAACCTTCCCCCGCCCATATGGCTTCTTTCCGCCGCCCAGAAATCATCCCCCGCCCCTTGCACATGGCCGGGGACATTAGGGACGCTGCGTCTCCTCACTATCGTCACCGTCACGGGTGGTTTTCGTAAATGAGGGAGGAGGAAGGGGGAGGAAGAAGGGGCAGCGGCGTGAGGGAGTGGCGGAGGTAGGGTCGCCGGAGAGAGGCGCCTACGGTGGTTAGTTCTGGGCCGGCTATGGTGGTGGTTGGGGACGGTCTCCGGCGAGCCTGGGCTGGTCGGGGGAGGAGGTTAGGGGAGGAGAGAGAAAATGGAAGGGGATGGGGCATTTTTTATTTTGGTTTTTTGTTAATTTGGTTTAATCTCATCCATTGATTTTGGGTGGATGTGTGGCTTAGATTGTTTCTTATTTCTGACTTTAAATTAGCTTCTTACCGGATGTAACCCCTATATATTATTATCTATACCTGAAACATATAGGCATAAAAAGCTCGACAAGGAATGATTCGTCCATTTGTGGCCCGACAATTGATTGGCCAACCATATGCCCGCATAGAAATAATAAAGGATACTGTAATGGATCATAATAACCCGCTGTGTCTGCCACATTTATTAGATCCCCAGTTGTTGATTGGACCACAATGTCTCTGGGATTCAAGTTTGCCACTTCATGGCCTCCCATAATCACTCTAGCAACCTGCGAAGCGGTTGGTAAACAATACCGAGGGCGATCGGCTGGTTGTTCACGAATAAGAAGCCTACAGTGTAGCATGTCGTTGCGTTGTGCTAAATGCTTGAGTTGGTGAACAAAAGGATTGTCTCTATCAAGAATTGTCTTCAATTTTTCAATAATGTCTGATCTCAAAGTAGAGTTCTCTGAAAGTCTATGCTTTTAGCTCATGATCAGTGTCATAGATGTACAATTGAAGGAACCTGGGTCTGCTTGTAGGATTCGATGGAAGAAATCCTCCAATTCTATGATATATGAAAACCTTGAGCACGAAAACTATATACCTCGTCTCGTGCATTTGCTAAGCTTTCGTCAACATGAACGCCCATAGAGATGAAAGCAAACAAATGATTGTATTTCCCAGACATACTGCATATATAACTCGGATGTTTCGTGATGAAAAAGTCGAGCTTCACAATGTACACACGTCTTAAGAGGTGATAATTGTAAAGAATCTAAGGGATCTCATTCTGTTCATGGTAGTTGATTGCAATACGCTGGTACACTCTTTGCCTGGTGGTTGTTCTTTAAGGATTAATATTTCTATTGGGGGGGGGGTGATGAATTATGTTTGAAGTGCTACTTTCACCAATATTCTTAGGTTGGGAAACATTATGGGTTGTTCTCAAATGACTTTCGCTCGTGGCTGTATGTGATACATTGCCTTGGTCTGTTACCATCCCTGTATCAGGGATTGCTAGAAGAAAAATATCAATGATTTCTTATTTTGATAACATGTATTTTGAGTAGAAGTATGACCAAGGTTTGTGACAAAAAAAAATGCTAATGCTAGGATGAAAAGTTAATAAACACTTTACCAATAAAGCAACTCGAAATGTTACAGAATAATTCACATGAATGCATTGGGTTAATTAAGTGGTTTGTACAATTCATCACGATAAACTGAAAATTTAGAAACAATTAATGAACAGGCCTATTATGGATCTCTATAAACAACTCATGATAACATTTCCAATTAAAGCATACATATGCCGCCGTTTTATTGTTAATGAAGTGAAATATATTGCGTAAGTACCACTGTTACTAAATTAATATTTTTCAAAGATGTATAAAAAAACTTGAAGAGCTAAGGGATGCTTTGGGAAGAGGCGGCCACAAGTAGAACCAAGGATCAAATGGTGGAAACTTGAAGGAGAGCACAAGGAGGCTTTCTTGGAGAAGATGGATGGGACGGATGTGTGGTCAACTAGTGTGGAAAGAGATGTAGACTCAGTATGGGTTACTATGTCGCATAAGGTAAAAGAGGCAGCAAAAGAGGTTCTCGGTGAATCTAAGGGGAAAGCTCTACCGAGTAAGGATACATCTTGGTGGAATGAGGAGGTGCAACAAGCGATAAGGAACAAGCGGAAATGTTATAAGAGTTTGGGGAAAGATAGAAGTGAGGAGAACTACGAGAAGTATAAGGAGGCAAAAAGAGCAGCAAAGAAAGCTGTAAGAGACGCAAGAGGAAAGGTGAACCAAGACCTCTATACAAGATTGGATACCGAAGCAGGAGAGAATGATATCTACAAAATTGCATGTATCAGGGAAAGGAGGACTCGGGACATTGGTAGGGTGAAATGCGTCAAGGATGTCGATCAAAGAGTCCTTGTTGATGATAAAGAGATTACGGAAAGATAGAGATCGTACTTTGATACCTTATTCAATGGCGATCGAGTGAATGATATTGGAAATGTGGACATTCATCCGGGTATTATTAATCGGGAGTTCATGCGGAGAATTCAGAAGGGAGAGGTGAGGATGGCTTTGAAGAAGATGGGACAGAAGAAAGCAGTGGGGCCAGACGACATACCTATTGAGGTTTGGAGGTGTTTAGGAGACAAAGGTGTGGAATGGTTGACGACGTTTTTCAACATGATTTGGAGTGGTAATAAGATGCCGGTGGAGTAGAGGAAGAGCACTTTGGTCCCTTTGTATAAGAACAAAGGGGATGTTCAGGTGTGTGCCAACTATCGCGGGATCAAGTTGATGAGTCATACAATAATGAAACTTTGGGAACGGGTGATTGAGCATAGATTAAGAAGAAGTGTGAAGATTTCGGAGAACCAATTTGGATTCATGCCGGGGAGGTCTAATATGGAGGCAATTCATCTCATAAGACAGACTATGGAGACGTATCGGGATAGGAATAATGACCTACATATGGTGTTTATTGATTTGGAGAAAGCCTATGATAACGTACCGAGGGAAGTGCTTTGGTGGGCTTTAACTAAGAAAGGAGTTCCGCAAAAATATATTAACATCATTAAGGACATGTATGAGGGAGCTAGCACGAGTGTACGGACTAGTGTAGGGAAGTCAGAAGAGTTCCCTATTACAATTGGAGTGCACCAAGGGTCCGCACTTAGTCCGTTTCTTTTTGCTATAGTCATGGACGAATTGACGAGGTCAATCCAAGATGATATACCATGGTGCATGATGTTTGCAGATTATATAGTGTTGATTTCAGAGACGAAAGAGGATTTGGAGAGGAGGTTGGAACTATGGAGGCACACTTTGGAGTCTAGAGGGTTTCGGTTGAGCCGAAACAAGACCGAATATTTGGAGTGTAAATTCAGCGGCAGTAGGCGAACGGAGACAGAGACGATCAGGTTGGATAGGAAGATTGTTCAGGGATCAGATTTCTTTCGATATTTGGGATCGATTCTTCAAAAGGATGGAGAATTAGATGGAGATGTGGCCCATAGGATCAGATCAGGTTGGGTGAAGTGGAAGAATGCCACAGGGCTCCTGTGTGATCGAGGAATGCCCAATAAGTTGAAGGGTAAGTTTTATCGTACGGTAATCAGGTCGGCACTGTTATACGGCACGGAATATTGGGCCGTGAAACAGTGTCACGTTCATAAGATGAGTGTGACGGAGATGCGCATGCTACGGTGGATGTGTGGACATACAAGACATGATCGGTTAAGAAATGAAGTTATTAGGGAGAAAATAGGGGTTGCGCCCATCGCGGACAAGATGATGGAGAACCGATTGAGGTGGTATGGTCATGTGAGGAGGAGGCCTAGTGACGCACCGGTTAGAAGAGTAGAAGGGTGGGGAAGTGATAATATTAGTAGGGGTCGGGGAAGACCCAAGATGACTTGGATGAGGGTGATTAGAAGTGATATGAGCTTCCTAGGGCTTGAAGAGAGTATGGTGTTGGATAGGGCGGCGTGGAGAGAAGCTATCCATGTGGAGGACTAAATTTGACTATTTTTAGTTTCTTTGTTTGGTTTTCCTAACTTGTTCCAAAACTTTTCTTTACTTGGTGTTCAAAGTTATATGTTTTCGCTCATTTTCAAACTTTTTACTTATTTTGAGGACTTTCTAAAACTCTTTCCGAAAGTGTTTCAATGTTTCAAAATGGTTCACAACGTTTTTGAAATTTTATGGCGCGCATAAGACAGTTCTTAGACGACGATTCATGTTAGCCGACCCCGAATCATTTTGGGAATAAGGCTTGGATGTTGTTGTTGTTGTATAAAAAAACTTAATAAATGTAAAAATTGACTAACTTGTTCCTCTGGAGTCTCAGTTTGAAGTGGCACTTTGAACATATAAGTTCTCATGGTTTGTGATGTCATTAAGTTCCCGTCAAAAAAAAAAAAAGATGTCATTAAGAGCTCTCATCGAAATGCCTGAGATATTATTAGAACGATGATGGACTTGATGCGGATTATTTTGCTCATGCCCAGATTGATCATATTCTTGAGTAGACCTCGATGCATGGTTAGTTGCACGCCTTTTAGCGTTTCAAGCTAATCGAAGTTGATTGTTTTGCTCAATAGTCAATCTTTGTTGTCTCAATCTTTTATATTGATAAGAAGTTGGCAGGCGATCCATAATAATTCCTGATATGCATAGAAATTAGTACGGCTGGAATATGTCAACATCTAGAATACATAATTCGTACCATGAGTCAATAGGTATCTACCAAAGCTTCAGGAAGTTCCTATTATCCAATTTTATCAACTATCGTTAAGCTTATATTGCAAGTCAAGTTTATAATTGTACTGTAGTAACTTATAGACATTGAAATGTTATAAGAAAAGTATTGAAATACTTTACAAATTGATACCTTCCATATTAATTTTTATTGAAGAGCATAGATTAGCGAATTATGATAAGAAAACATAAGAAAACATGGGTTTAACCATTCATCTGAGAAACACTTAGTGAGTACGCAAAACTTTTTTTTTTTGGAATTCAAAGAACCTACCATTTCATTTATTCATATCAAGAGCGCCCATGCTTCGAACCAAGTACGCAAATAAGATACACCCTATGGTTAACAATTTGTTCAATTTTTTTTCCTACACTACAACACTGTAACAAATCTTACCGTCAATTTTTTGCAGGTAAATCTCTGACCAAATCCCATTTCATTGTCTTATCTGATCCTATGAGCTAAGGCCTAAGAGGTACTTAACACTATATATATTGAGAATCACTAAACCAATCACCGTGATTGGGTCTATAGTGCCAATCACGGTATTTGGATACATTGCCCCACACAAAAGCTACATGGTCCCGTGTATGTCAATAAAAATAGAAAAAACCAAATACAGAGAAAACAAAAGCAATACATGCGTAATAGGGTGTCAAATTTTCAGCAGCGCGCGGATTTTTGACACTTACAACTTTTGGGATTGTTTTAAAATATTGGAGGAGAGAGAAGTAATTCCCAGCACCCCCAAAAAAACCCCAATTATGATACTGTAAATGTGTTGGAGAGAGAAAATATTGTAAGAACCCTAAATGTTTGAGCTTTGAAAAAAATCGACGCTCTTGCAAATAATTTGCTGGGCGATATCGGAAAAAATCGACACTCTTCCATTTCAATTTCTGGGCTTCGAATTACCTATGGAATCGGCAATTAACTTGGAGGTATGTAATTACTTACTACAGAAACTGTTTTATTAGTCTTACAGATGTGATTTGTAGACAGTTATAATTGTTGCTTATGTTGAAAATGAAATGAACATGTTTTGATTTTGCAATAAATTTTTCTGTCAGATGGATTTGGATTTGGATTTGAATGAGGATATTGAAGTAGTTGTGGGTCAGATTGTTGAAGTAGATGTGGATGGGATTGAAGTAGATGTGGATTTGAATAATGAGACTGTTGTAGTGGATGATAGTTTGTGTGCAAGGGAGGAGTATGAAAGTGAATGTCTGGGTAATGGCAATGGTGAAGTCTGCACTCCAAAAAAGAAACCTGATTATTTTAATTTAGGTAAAGTTGTAGAAGAACCACGGGTTGGTATGGTGTATAAGAGATGGGAGGAAATCGATACGTTTTATCGGGCATATGGTAAGCAACAGGGGTTTGGAGTGATTAAGCCTCAGTCTGCAAATGATGTGTCAACAAAACCCAGGTGCATGACTTGGAAATGTGAGTGTTCAGGGGCACCCTATCGCAAGAAAGGAATGAAAGTGTTCTCTCCTAAAATTGATGGTCTATTGGATATGGTTGAGAATGAACCCCATAAGCCTTCGTTGTCTAAGAAAGTAGGTTGCACATCAATGTTGTACGCAAAAGTTGATAAAAGTGGCGATTGGGAGGTTTCAAAGGTGGTGCTTGAACACAAAAATCATAATCCAACCCCATCTAAGTCAAAGAATATAAAGTCATGTAGGTCAATAGATCCACATGTTAAGAAGAGGTTGTTTGATGGCAAGGAAGCGGGCATATCAACTACACAACTGCACAATGCATTTTGCTCGGAGAGGGGAGGGGCTGATAATTTTGAGCCTACGGAGAGGGATTTGAGGAATGTCGTTGCTCAGGAAAAGAGATTGAAATTAAAGGATGGTGATGCAAACGCAATGATGGCGTACTTTGACATGATGCACAAGGATAACCAGATTTTTTTTTTCTCCATACGTCTTGATGATGATGGTACATTGAAGGACGTGTTGTGGGTAGATGCGAGGAGTAGGGCTGCTTACGAGGAGTTTGGAGATGTTGTTGTCTTTGATACCACTTACTTAACAAATGAGTATGATTTACCTTTTGCAAACTTTGTAGGAGTTAATCATCATGGTCAAACAATACTCCTTGGTTGCGCATTGATTTCTCATGAAACCACAGAAACTTTTGAGTGGTTATTTAAGACTTGGCTGTTGGCAACGGGTGACAAGCAACCAAAGGGCATTCTTACCGATCAAGCACCTGCAATGCGTAGAGCTCTAGCTAATGTAATGCCATAGACCCGACATAGATGGTGTTTATGGCACCTAACGAAAAAGTTTGGTGGGAAACTTGGGGCTATACCTGGTTACAAGGAGTTCGTTGTGGAGCTTATAAATGCCATATACGATTCTTTTACTAGTGCTGAGTTTGAGAACAGGTGGGTACAGTTAATGGATGAATATGAGTTACATGACAATGATTGGCTTAGTGGACTATATGCCGAGAGAGAGATGTGGGTGCCTGCCTATACGAAACATGTGTTTTGGGCAGGTATGCGCTCCACGCAGCGGGTGGAGAGCATCCATAGGTTCTTTGATGACTATTTCAATCCACACACTAGGTTGTATGAATTTGTAGAGAAGTATTGTTTTGCAATGGAGAAGAGGGCAGCCTTGGAGAAGTCATTGGATGATAGGGATTCTAGGAAATGTAGAGCTAGGCTTACCATATTTATGGTCGAAGCCTTTTTCCAGAAACTTTACACTGTTGCAAAATTTTCTGAAGTTCAAACTCAGTGCAAGAATGTGATGTATTGTGATGTTCAGCAAACTAAAGAAGTTTCCGAAGAGGATATAGAGTGCTACATTCAAGACAGAGTTTGGGTTCATTTAAAAGGGAAAAGGGAGACATTTTCGACTCAGAAGAAGAGGTTGTACTGCGTGCGGTTTAACAAATCAAATCATGATGTAAGTTGTGATTGTAAGTTGTTCGAGTGTAGTGGTTTACTATGCAGACATATTGTGAAGGTATATGACGTTAACGGTGTAATGACTGTGCCCGATAAATATGTGTTGAGGAGATGGCGTAAGGACGTATCTAGGAAGCACACTCGTGTGAAAGTAGCATACCATGACCCATCGAAGACTGAAGAGGTCCTAAGGTATGATGGTATGCATGTTGCTTTCGATGCCATTGCTTCACAAGCAATGTCCAACGAGGATGCGTCTAATACTGTTATGGAAACCATAGGGCAGTTGGCTGCAAAGGTGAGGACTATCATGGGTAAAAAAGTTGCAAGTGGTCATGCGGAGAATTTTGACAACAGTGACATGGTTGCTGTTGATTTCGATGAGGATGAAGATGGAGTTGATATGATTCCAGAGGAGTGGACAGTGGAAAACCTTATTAATGGAGGTACTGATGTAGGTACACAAGGCAGTGGAGTTGCTCCTGCGTCTACGAATGTCTCTGGTGGCAGCAGCAAAAGGAAAAATGTTAACGACCCGAAGGCAAGGGCGCCAAAAGGAGGAAGAGTAAGAACATCTAGATGGAAGTCTAGAGATGAGTTTATTGTTTCACAAGCTAAGGCGAAGAGTGCACAGACTTCTTCAGTTCAAACCAAGGGTGGACGAGGTCGGCGAAAGGTAATCTTTAACTCCGTGAATTTATTTGAAACGTATCAAAGTGTATATATAATAATTCGGATGTAAATGTACATTTTTTTGGTTCTACTATTAGGTAGCAAACCCTTCGAATTCTGTTCCGCATTGCACTCCTAGGACATTAAGCGATGGAATTCGTTGCTTACCTCCACAAACTGTCGCATATGGACATGTGAACCAACTTCAGGTATTAGAATTACATGTTATGTTTAAAATATTTAGTATTCCAGGTTGAGGTAATTTTTAGTAAAAGAGACTGATGTAGTTTTTTGTTTCTGCAGATTCCAGGTGCTTATACTCCGCAAATGTTGGCTAATAGGAACACTGAACTTCAACATTCCCATGGTCCATTATTTGCCCAGCAGTTTCCATCACAATCAGCAAATGTTCGACTTGATGTCCCTTTGCCTCCTTTATATTTCACCAACCTGATGAATGGTCCTCCAATGATGTAGTTGATGACATTTTGTATTGCAAGAACAGGTTTTATGGATCTCTCTATAAATCTAAGAACGTGTTTTATGTATCGTTTAGTATGGATGTATTTTTTAAGTATGGATCTAAGAACAAATTTTATGTATCATTGACGCTTGTTGAATTTATTATATTGTATCATATCCCGCGTATGATGTGTGAAAGTGTGTTGTGTCTTAAAAATTAACGCAATTCTAACACTCACTTGCAATTACAATGAAATGCGGTAATAGGCATCACAAATATATGGTTAAATGGAACAAAAATAGAGCACTTGGTTTACAATTAATCGAAATTGATCAAAGTTAACGTAACCTTGAAGAGTCATCATATTAGTATTGTAAAATGATAGTATGCTCTTTAATTTGTTCAACCGCACACATACGGCAATAAATGTATCTAGTGTGTTGTTAATAAGATAGGTAGTAATAAATTTTTCACTTTCACCAGATACTACCATGGAGGTTACCTTTCTATAAATGTCACCCCATACAAGAAGAAATCACAAATCAACAACTTCGAGCCATCAAATTTGGTATTGTAACTTAGAATTTAATTATTCCATCGACTCTCTAAAACACAATCCACCAGTTTCGTTATACTTATTAAGTATCCTTCAGTTCACGAATACAATCTTGTATCAAACTATTCAATCTGTTTGATAAAAATACTATCCTTCTGCCAGATTCTCATGATGACTCCCAACATATATGGAGTATAGTGAAATTTGTAATGCCACCATATCAAAATGACCTATATGAATATGGGGTCGAAGATGTTTTCAACGCACTTGGTTATACATATGGATTAAATAAATCTCGGAGTATTCCTTATGAAGACTCTAACGTCCCTTACACAATATGCACAGATAGTATTAGGGTTCAGGTTAATTCTGATGAGATTATCAAGTTCAGCCATCCAACAATTGTATAGAATCATAAGTTTATCAATAATAAAAATTCATTCTATTTTGTTTGGTGTTTTCTCCCAATTATGAGTTGCGTATTCTACAATTTATCAAATTCTATGTTGTTCCGTAGAACAAGGTTTTAAATGATGAGACCATGTAAGGAATTCATTAAAGACAATGGGCAAGCCTTCTCTTAGGATCTACTCAACATATAACCCATTTTATATGTCCGATACTAAGTCTGATGAATAGACGTTTGTTTACGTAAGAGATTGGATTGTTGTAAATTTCTTTGATTATCTTATGAACATATTGTTGATTTTATTTTTATTCGTAGTATGATCGTATTATTCAATTTTAAATCGTAGTATGAATATTTTATTTTAATTCCTAAAATGAAATACTGTTGTACGTTAGTGACCACTTGAAACCATTTATTCGTATTGTTATCCAATCTGCTTGAGTAGGCATACTATTACATTGAAATAAGAATAACTTTGGTCGTGTATTGTTGGGTTCTTGAACTTAAAGTCTAGTAACCTATCTGGTCTTAGAGTTATACAATCTTGCAGTTAAGGCATTCGATTAAGTATGCTATAGTTGATTTTGAGTGACTGCGGAATATTTATAAATTGCTAATATGAAGACTCTTCAATGTTACTGGGAGCATCACTCAAACGCTTAGTATTCCTAGCGTAGCCAAATCACCTCACTGCAATCAAACTGCTTTAAAATTCTATCTGTTTTGGCAAAAACAACTACAAACTAGAACTTTCAAATACCATCTGTAAAACAATTATACAACTAGAAATTAAAACTTACAACCACAGAGTTGTACAACAAACTTAAAGCATTTGAATCTGAAAGTGTAACCTATTGTACTCCCCATGTAGTTATAACGAATTCAGTGCTTGAAGCTAAGAAATTTGGAGAAGAAGTTATCTCCATTCTGCGGGTCCATGATTCTTTCTTCCGATTGTACTCCTTACTTAAGAAAAATCGATTGTTTATGAAATTTGCCCACGGTGAACCTAAAGCCAGCTTTACTACTCTGCCAGACGTAATGTTAAGATGTGAGTTGGGGAAAGATACCTCATTAGGACACACATCAACTACCTCGTTACTCACTACAACACATATCCCAAACCGTTGACATAATTGTTGAAGAATTTTTCCTACCTTGAAAATTAGCTTTAAGCATTTGGTCATTCCGTTTGAGTTGTTTTCAAATGCGTGGCGGAACAACCCAGCTATTGAGTCAATAACAAGCAATGTTATCTTGCGTTGGCCTTGTGATGATTGACGCATTATTAATGTCTCCAAATTTGACAACTCCTTTAACAACTCATATGGGTCTTCCATCTTCTGGACAAAAATACTATCCATTGAATTGAAATTACGATCTTCAAAAGGCTTTACATACTCAGAAATACCATATAACCTCTTCAAAGGAAATGGCCCGGGACTTTGTATGAATAAAGTTGATCCATTTAATCCACCATCTTCGTATGGTAGAGCAGCAGAAAGTGCAAGTTGAAGACACATTTGTGTTTTCCCGCAACCATTTTCTCCAAATATTTCATTTATTGCTCCAATTTGCATTCCTCCGGAAAGAAGATTATCCAATCTTGGTGATGATGTTGTGCTTCATGTGTGGTTTTTTCTTTATTTTTTTTTTTTTGGCTGAGTAACTTCATGTGTGAATTGGTTATTGGATAGGTTATATTGTTTATATGCATATCCTATATATGACTATATGAGTACTAAAATATATATTACAAACTGTACTAGAGAAACATGAGTACGACATTAAAATAAGTTTAGAATATGAAAAACAAACTTAAACATGATATTAAAATAACTTGACGATTACAAGAATTAAGTGGACGATTCCAATAAAACCAAGATTACAACTAATAAATAAGCCTACAATAAAAAAGCGGACCACACAATAATTGTTTTGACATTTAAAATTCTTAAACTACCACTAAATTAATCATCCTTCATGCATTAACTAAAGTAGAAATATGAAATACTAGAGTTCTAACTTTTCATCTGCCATCAATGACGACGGTACCCAACTTCTCAATTCATTCTTCATCTGACAGCTCAGATTCGGACAAGTAAGGATTGTATTTGAGAACTGTGGATTGTACTTCATCAGGACATGACTGGAAAAGCTGATTGTCGTAAACAAGTTGCATGCAGATGCGTGCCAATGCGTACCTAGACCGACGTAACAACATGCAATTTATCTCACACCTAAGATGATGGAGAACGACCCACAAAGGCAGCTCAATTTCTCCAACAATGTTCCTTTTTTTCATAATCCCCTCTGCCTTTCGACATGGAAATGGAGCCCCAACTTCTTTCAAATGACATTCTAAAACTTTCCTTTCACATATACGATAGTTATACTCACCTTTGAGAGATGATGCTGGTGTAAGTTTGAGTTGCTTCTCTCTATCCAACACCCAATTCGTGACATTGTAACGACTCTTCTCTATTGTGTTTTCGATGGTATCGGAAACGCCATTTGGTGGCGTTATGTGTCGGAAATTGCGAGGATCTCCTCCTAGCGCCTTCCCAACCAAACAACCCATAACATGATTTTCGAGCCGAATCATGTTAAGTGCACTCCACATGAGCTCCTTGGTTTCCCTGGACTGAGTAAAAGAACTTATCTTTCGGATTGAAATTCCGAATTCATCGCAACGTTGTTGAAGCTCCAATGACTGCTCTAAACGGTATGACCACTCGTCTTCCATGGTCGGCACAACTTCTTCTGTAGGAAACTCGCCACCCCATGGTGCAAACGAGTACTTGAATCTTCCGAACTCGTCTTCCAAGCCATAGTCAAACCCTAAAGCTTCGATTATTACTGAGGCATCAAAATAATATAAAGATTTGTCATATGGAGGTAAAGCAAACCCTACTTCATCCATTTTTTTGGAGTATGAGCTGAGTAAGTTGGAGTTTCAGACGTTAGAAGAAATATGAGTAAATGTAAGAGGTGTTGTAGTATTGAAATTGGAAGAAATATGAGTAAATGAAGTTGTTGAGCACTAACTCTACCAGACATTCAATATCTGATCATAATAAGATCTCCATACATAAACTTTGTCACCCAACCAACAAAGGAATATTCAATGTCCAAACAAATGAATGAGCAGAGCATTAATATTTGCAAGTGTTTAGTATTAAAATTTTAATATTGTTACATTGTTCCATGCATCACTATGAGATTATTGAAGGCGAAAGTGACAATTTACCCCCTACACTTATAATCAATGGTGCAATCTAACAGCCTAATTAACTTCTAAATGTGCAATTTAACACCATATGTTTTTATCATGAGCATTAATAGTATCTTCATTCACATGCTGGATTAGTAAACTGGTAGCGATGGAGTGTTAGAAATATTTATCGGCAGTACTATTGTCCTTAATACGTAAATCACACATTAACTAATGAGAATAAAAATTTGAATTTGATTAGGTTAGGTCATTATCTATCTCGCTTCAAAATAGACGACGTCTTGTCACGGGAGGGTCTGTACCCTGCAGCTATAGTATACCATAGTTTAAGGTTGGTATTACTTATGTTCATATGGTATATTGTAAACTGCTTAAAATAAAATACATTTAAAACGTAAATGACACGTATCGGTTGTGAACATTGATGTTATGAGAAGACTTGCACACGCTAACTTCATTGGTTTTGCTGTGCACAAGTACTTGTTTTCATTAATTGATTCCAACTCCATATTTAAGGATCAAAAGTATATGTAATCGAGTTTAAATATCCGACATTGAGGCATATCATATCCGACATTAAGGCAGCATAGAAGGAGATTGTTGACGTAAACAATATAATTTCATACCACTATGGTCGAACATAATAATCTTAATAATAAAAATATAATTTATCTTCTCTTATTATGCATTTGTGTAATCTTTCGCAATTCAGAGTTAAAGACTTTTGAGCAGTAGAGCGATAACTGGTCTGAAAAATAATACTCCGTATGTGTTTACTTCAACTATTGTACAAGATTGTGGTGATTTTACACACATAAAGTACTTTCACAACATAGAATACTAAATCATCCATGAAAGATGGTTTTACTTGCCGCTAAATAAGCACCGCCAAACTGTTTTATCAGGATTACATATTTCACTTCCGTGATGGTATATGTTCCACAAAATACACCACAGGTGAAAAATTACAATGGAAAACACCGTGGGTCAAATAGGACACATCCCCGAGGAAGTGATCAAAAAGTGGGACTGCGCAACCACGTCCTAATCGTCAGCTTCAACAACCGAGCGTATCTCTGAAGGCATTTCATTCTCAGGGCTGAGGAGATCCTCATACAACAACAACCGAGCAGCGTATTTCAAATCACCAGCCTATTAAGTGAGCAAATTGAACTTGTGTTACTAATTTGATGAATCATACACTTTAAAACTCCTACACTCAAAATTATACGCAAACAAATTAATTATTACATTTCTAACATACCATGCCGAATTCTTTTTGAAAGCAGATTGTGCATTGCTTAATTATGTGGAGCATCACCAACCCAGAGTTATTGTTGTGCAATGAGTTAGGCATCATCATCATAAATCTCACAAATACGAAATTACCAGGGAAGAAGTTATGTACTTACGTTTGAGTGCCATGGTGTACGAGGATGTTCCCAATAGGCCAGATCCTAGCTTGCCCCTTCTCCCAACTAGAGTCAGTTTCAGCCATCGATACATCAAAGCCCTCCAACTGCCATAAGGATTCAACAATTACACGTCATTTCAATACAATACATCACTAAAATTACTAATAAACATTCGATGTTTTAGAACTCTACCATTTTTTCCAGCAAAACATCATTGAAAGCCTCATGGGAGTCAATTACCCATACACATTTGTCAACACAAGAAACGACAACACACCACCACAAGCAACCATCTAGACACACAGGTATGAACACCTATAAGGAAACGGAAAGAAATTCAAAACATGGTGAGGCATCAATTTAAAGGAATAGGTATTAAACAATGTCGAACCCCTAAAAAATAAGCAAGACATACAGTTTCAATTTTTGACGACATAGTTTGATCCATGTTCCTTTGAAATTGTTTCATCAGTGTTTTGAGTATTAATTCAGGGGCACTTTTGTCGACAAGCATAATCCTTGAGATGGCCTGAGTGAGCAAATTGATAGTAATAAAAATGTAAGACAAATGGGTCATTAAATTAATGAATAACACAAATTGATGAAATAAACATTACCGCAAAGGATTGAGGGACCATTAACTTAACGGATCCCCCATTCTTGAGCTCATTGCGCCAATTCATAGTGTATAAGGTGGAGGCCATGCAAACATACTAGACAAATAGGATAAAATTCCATCATTTATCAGCAAGATAATCAAGAATGAGCAAAAATGTATTTCGTAATCATGTGAAGTTACCTCAAATGAAACCTTAACCGACTCATCAACAACAGAATGACAACTTTGGGCGTCAGCTTTGAAAGCGTCACACAAACAAAGTGTTGACGAACCATCATCCACACTACAAAGTAAAGCATTTACCATTACTCACAGTTCACCGGAACTGTCAAAACATAAAGACTCGTACAAATTCACGAAATACGGGAGAAACTTACCTCTTTTTGCAGACATAGCGGTATAACTTAAGAATCTGTAGGGGACGATTTTGGTATCCAGTGAAATTGCAGTTCGGGTCCCTTGGTACACTGGGGACTACATGATTCGGGTCATCGAGAAATAAGTCATCATACAAAACACTTGAACCACATTTCTTCTTATGTTCGACAATCGTGCATACGGCATTAATGATGTCATCAACATCATCATGTCCTATTTTCTCACTCGTACGCAGTGAAGCGTACTTCTCCAAGACGTTTTCCCTACTCTCAATGTTAGGAACATTACCGAAAATAGGGGTTAAAGAGGGGCAGTGCATGATATTGTCAGGATCATACAATTGTTGTGTGTAAACAAACCCATCCTCGTGCAACCTACAAACATTTAAGGCATTATCACCAATTTCCTTTTCACCACCCGACATTTCACCAGCCTTTCTTTCTTCACCAACCATGTCATTGTCACTATGCAAATCATTCATGTCATCACCGTCTGCATGACCACCACCGACATTGTCGCAGGCTTCATCCACATGACCAACGCTTTCAGTTTTCCTGTTCTCTTTGTTTCTCCCATTTTCCCCATCCGCATCACTGACTCGTGTTTCACCATTACTCTGACCCACTCCAGCAACACTCTGACCTTCCCTTTCCTCCTCACTATCGCCATCACTCTCACCCATACTATCACTAACAATCTCACCCTCACCATCACCAACAATTTCACCCTTACCAGTACCCTCATCATTATCACCAAGAATCTCACCCTCTTTACTAGTACCGTCATTCTCTTCCCTTTTGCAATTTCTCTCTAGCACTCTCATGTTCCCCAATAACTTTCCCAATAGGACCTTTCCTTTCCTCATTACTCTTGCCATCACTCTCACCTTCATCACTGTCACCAAGAATCTCACCTTCTTTTCCAGTACCCTCATTCTCAGTTACCTTTTGGAATTTCTCTTCAGCACTCTCATGTTCCCCATTAACTTCCCCACTATGACCTTTCCTTTCCTCCTTACTCTCGCCATCACTCTTACCCTCATTACCATCAGTCTCACCCTCACCTTCTCTAACAGTCTCGTGTTGATCCCTTTCTTTAGCCCTCCCTCCATGACCATACTCTGGAGGAGCACCACAATCTCCATTACTATGCCTCTCAGAACTTTCATTCGCTCCATCCAGTCGTACCTTCTCCACTTTGAATTTGGCATTCTTGGTTTTCTTCGCCAAATGAAGGTCATGAATGTCGGTATCACATGTTCGCTTTCGCTTGGCTTTCTTCACATAACATTGATCGTCTTCGGAATCTGAAACAACATCAATCCAATGGTCCTTCATCGCTGTCTTCACCTCCGGTATCACGAATCGGCATACCTATAGACGATGCTAAGATAATCAGACATCTCAACTTCTGTTGACAAAAAATTTCAGCACTACTACACAATGAAATGATTTTACCTCTTTTGCGAATATTCGAGAATTAAGCCCTACATTCTGAGGCATACCGTCCCTTGCCTCCTTAGGATGTTTTTCCCCATAAGCCAAATCCAACATCTGAAATTACACGACATCGTGGATTAGTACAAGAAAACTTTGATAAATTTTATAAACTAGGTGAAGAGTAAAGTAGCCATACTCCAAGTTGACCATAGTCTCCACTCTTGTGCTGATCAAGGTTGAGAACTGCATTCAATGTTTTTATGCTCCAAGCAGCAAATCGTGGATATGTGTCCCATTTTGTAGGGTGCGTGTTGAGGCGATCAGCATACAATATCTACAACGACGCAACAACAAATTTTAGCTTTGACAACAAATTTTAGCAATACAAAGCATAAAGGATAAGGAAAATAAGAAACACATCAGGCTGCTTTGCTTACCGCCAAGAAGATAACACAACCACCACAACCAGAAACTGCACCGGCTTTAGAGAACTTCTTCGAAAATGATCTGCCACAAGTCAAAAGATGCTCCAGCACTAGACCAAACCAGTCATACTTCGAGCAAGCAGCAGCAAGAGTTGCGGCAGGGTAAAGTTTCTTAAAAAGCCTACTGGATGTCGTTGGACAGAGAATACTGCCCAAGGCATACATTAGAAATGCAGTCTTAAACTCACGTGCACCCTCTTCTCCTATTATTTCACTGTCCACCACAGTCTCTATTCTCTTTAGATTGATAACATCATTGACCATGCCAGGGACATTCTCCGCGTACCTCTCAATGATAGACATCACTTCCTGATGCATCGAAGATCCTTCAACTACTCTAGTTGGCACACGCTTTGAACCAGCAGGTAAGCCAAGGACACACTGAACTTGAATTTTTGACAGCGGAAACTCCGTTCCATCAAAACAGATAAGCTTCCTTTCCTTTGCGCATAGCCTTGTCATAAGCCAATAACAGAAGTTGCGGGGCAGAAGCCAATCCCTAAAGCGAAGCAAGCTCCCAAACCCCATTTGACGAACCAAGGCCTTCTTCTCCGGACTTAATCTGCCCACCATTCTGCCAAAGGTTTCAACTCTACAATTGACATTAGGTTGCTGCAACACGATTAATTACATTAGGTATACAAACTAATAATTAACAAAAGTATTATCTGCTGCCTGCACATTCTTACCTTTTTATCAAACAACTCGCGCCGCATTGTCATGACAAGACGATTAGCCTTCACTTCTTCGGCATCCACATGCTTCTTTGATGTCTCACTTGATTCACAGGAGCGACCATCTCTTCTTTGAGTGTTCACCTTCAACAGTAAAAAAATCAAATTCACTACAAAAAATTTCAAACATGATTAATGTTAACTATACTCATCCATATATTTGAAATACAAAAGTACCTTCTCATTCATGCGTATGCTTGGAGGAGGCCCTGGTTCACCAACTGAGCTTGCACTCGAAGGAGCCACACTACGTGACCTTTTACTTCGACGAGGCGCATCATCAACAATCTTCTGATTCTTCTTTTTACGCCCACCCACTGAACAAACAAAGCCACACTATTCATAACAATCTATGGATTCATCATACGATAGAACAACAAAAGACCAACAACACTTACTTTATTCAACCCCCCGGTTCCATTGTAATTTGTGTCGTGTTCCGTAATTACCTGTTCGAAATTCATAATTAAGGACTTCCCCAAATTCAATAGTATACGAAGTTAATATAAAAAAACCTTTGTTTCTCCAAAGCAAACCAAAAACCATGTACCAAAAATATAACCTAATTATATTTTGAAACACCCAGACACCAATTCATATATCAAACAAATCAAACCAGCCCCAGCTTACAACAATATACGCGAAAGTTTATCTAGTATTTTTTTTTTCTTTTTTGCTATGGATAAGAGAACAACTCATACCTACATCTCAACCGCGAAAGTTTATCTACCAAAATTCATCCACTTTTTGGCATGCAAACAACCCAACAAAGGACAAATATTGTATTACTACAAAATGCAAAATTTTCAATTAAACATACATGCAAATGAAAGTCAAATAAAACTACACGCATACAAAATTAATTTTATAGATCAAACATACACATGGAAATGAAATTGTAATCGAGCAACATATACCTCGACAACGACGAAGACGAGGGTGAAGATGGCTACGAAGGTCGACCTGCTAGAGGATAAACGACTGGAGCTGGCGCCAATGAAGATGGCTACGAAGGGAGCAGAAGATTGAGATGCATTTGGATAGAGTAAAAGAAAAGAGTAAAGTAAGAGAGATGAACTTTTAATTATGTTTGTAAAAGAGAGAGAGAGAAGGGAACAGCAGAGGGGAAAGGAACGAGTGATGAAAAGTTAAATCAAAACTACGGTGTATTGCTGTATTGTACACTGCGTACAAAATACGACCCAACTAACTAGTCCCTCAGCAAAACGCAGTCGTTTCATCCGTGATTGGCTTCATAAACCCAATCACGGTGATTGGTTTATCAGCTCTCATATATATTGCATTTCCTCCTTATTGTTGTTGCATAAAATCCAGATAAATGTAGAGAGAATGTAGACTTACAACTCAAAATTGTGGGAAACCACTTAAGGTCTAAACCAACCAGAGTAGAATTTTGGAAACTCGGCTAAAGAATTTTAACGATCCAGGATTGAAATCTTTTATGGTCGACTAAAGAATATCATAAAGTTGGTGTAAAAAAGAAAGAAAATCAGTTGTTATATTTGTTTTCATCGAAATATGATCTTCCTAAACATGGATTACACATTAAACATCATGTTCACACTTATCCATGAATAATAACCAACTAAGGCATTACTCGGAGTAGTACCATGTCGCCCTCATTAAGCTCAATTTGACTACGAGTCTTATCTGCATAGCTCTTTTGTCTGTCCTGCGCAGCCTTTAGTCTCTCCTGAATTAGTTTGACTTGGTCTGTCATCTCTTGGATGTAATCTAGACCCAAAACCATCGTTTCACTAATGTCATTCCAACATATTGGACCCCTGCACTTCCTACCATATAGTGCCTTGTATGGAGCCATCTTGATTGAGGCTTGGTAGCTGTTGTTGTAGGAGAATTCTATCAAATCCAGCTTGTCCTCCCAGCCACCTTGGTAACAACCCTAAATTTTGACCAACTACAAATAAAAATAAATTTAGAATTGTCACGCCGCAATTAACTACCAAGTCAATTGCTATGCTAGAAATTCAACTACAATAAACCAACGGAAAATAAAACAGCGGAAGTCTTTAAATGTCGAGCTATAGTTCTCAAAACAAAATCCAAATTACATAGTCAAAACGAAATGAAGTCTGAGATAAAAACAAAGTCTTTCGAAAATTCCCAACATGATCAACTTCGTAAGCATGCAGCCATATCATCAAGATCTGTCAACTATGCCATCGAAGATTGACATAGGCCCCAGAACACGGTAGGGACGAACCAGAAAACAGAACGTCAGCACAGGCTGAGTAAGAAATTAATAATCATAAAGAACAAATAAGATACGCGCCTTGAGGCGCGTAGCTAGCAAGAACGAATTGACGTTATAACATAGGAATATTAATAGCAACAGAGTGCATTATCATAAGAGCATCGTCGCTCAATATATACATTACTTAATCATTCGGCCAGGGTCCTACCCCATAGCCCCCACTTAACGAACTTTGTTCGAGCTAGAGTTGTAATTATCGCCCTAATAATCCCGAGTGTGCACACCCCTCGCAAGACAGGCCGGTAGGACGAGTTCCCATCTAGGAGGAAGACTATTTGGAAGTCGGTAGCTAATCCGACCCTACGTACCTTGATCAGAGGTATATCAAACGATGATCGGTCGAGCCGAATCCATCGTACTCTAGGTGGAGTCATTTATTTTCTTTCATCCATTTTACATACGTTATTCAAAGATGCATTATTTGACGATACAAATTATAATGATCATAATCGATAGATGCTTAAAGCGAAACAAAAACACAAGCGACAAACATACGCACCACTCGACCAAGTGGCCGAGTGGTGATCTCGGCTAGAGGCCGAAGGGCCGAGGAAGGCAAGAGGGCCGAAGGCCGTGGGGAGTATGGTGGTCGAAAGACCGCAAACGAACATTGATAAGACGGAAGGAAAAATATACTCAATGATATAATTAGGCACAAGCGAAACGGATAATGAGAATGAATGTATAAGGCAAGAATATATGATGTTGAAGCGAATTAGTGTATCAAACAAGATAATGATTAGTCAAGAGGATTGTGATCAACGTTCTTACCTTACTAGCGAAATCACAAGATCAAATCAAGACCTTAGAACGGTACTTCCTCGAACACACAACCTAAAATCAATCAACAACACACTAATCACTAACCACTTCCACTAATCAACCCGACATAGCTAGTAGTCCAAACCACACCACCAATCAACATAGACCAAAACATGATCAACATACTTATCACATACTAAAAAGATTTCCACTAGATTTCAATGCCCAAACGATCTCCAAACGATACCAAATTCGCACATCACCTTCCCAATCATACCAACAACACAATTCCATTATTAAATCATCAAATCAACCATATTAACACTCAAATTAGGGCAAGATCAGATCTGGACAGAATATATTTTTCACCATTAGAACATCATAATTCATCCCCAAATTAAAACCATGAATTATTTAAACCATGATAATCAATTCCTCCAAATACTACACAATTCCAATCATAAAATCATCATTAAATCATCATAATCTCAATCATAAGAACCCTAATTCTAAATCCAATAATTCATGCATCAAAACCAATATTAAGCATGATCATAATCTAAACAATCAACACCCAATACCACAATCATGTTTTAACTTCAATTAACATGATAAATTAGAAGCCCTAATCTGAAAATTATGAGAGAAAGGGTTAAACTTACTACTCTTGGTGTAAAAAAACCAAAAGAGAGAGCAAAGGGGGTCGGCGGTGGTGCGCGGGTGGCGGCGACGGGCGGCCGGCGGCGGTTCTCGGGCACGGGGGGCGCCGCTCTTCTCCTTCTTCTCTTCTCTCTCTTTCTCTGCTTTCCTCTCTTCCTCTTGCTCTTCTCTTGCGACGGGAATGAGTGAGGGGAAGGGTTTTGTTTTTTTTTTTCTTTTGTAGAAAGTAGAAAGGGTTTAGTAAGGGTATTTTGGTAATTTCGCCCAACAGTTGCCCAATTAGGAAAGCGTCTCTAAACGGAAGATATACCCTAATTTCCCAAAATAGATTTTCACGCCCTTAAAACGAGATTCTCCCAATACTTTGTACAATTCAAGTAACCCAAAAATATGGGGTGTTACAAGCATACGCACACCCTACAGCCAACGAGAGATATTATCTTCGCCTACTCCTTAACATAGTAAAGGGTTCAAAAACTATGAGGAGTTCCGAACAGTCCACGCCCATTTGTATCCCTTCTTCAAAGAAGCCTGCAACACATTAGGACTGCTGCAAAACGATAAAGAATGGAATGAAGCTATGCGTGAGGCAAACTAGTGAGCAATGCCATCGCAACTCAGGGAGTTGTTTGTCAGAATGTTTCTTTTCTGTGAACTCACAGACGTAAAGAATCTATGGGAAACTTACTTCATCAACATACTTTCGGAAGATATTGAGAGAAAGAACAAGGAAGTATTTTGGTCACCCACAACTGATCCTTTCAGAAGCTGCAAAGAAAACATACACCTTGATCGAAATAGACAAAATCCTCCGCAAATATGGAAAGAGATTGAAAAATATAAAGAATATGCTAGAACCTAAAGAATCAGACGTTGAAGGTATGGAAAACAAGCTCATCAGAGAAGAAAAGATGTATGACCGAGAACATCTCTGTAATGAGTGGACAACAAAAGTAACACAACTCAACACAGACCAACTAGGTAAAATAGTTTCACTATTCAAACTTCCAATATATAAAAAAGAATTGATTTTGATTAACTAGCTATACAGCTTATGTTATTATACATATTGTAGCTGTTTATGAAGCTGTAATAAGCTCGGTCAACAACGGGGTCGAAGATTTAATGTTTGTCTGTGGTCATGGAGGAACGAGAAAGACATTTTTATTTGAATCATTTCAACTAAGTTACGTGCTGATAACAAGATTGTATTAAATGTAGCATCATCAAGTAAACAACATTCGATTATTATCATAGTTAGTTAAAAACGGTACGTGCATTAAACAGAGTTTAATACGGCGAGTATTGAACAACAAAGATATCAAAAAAGACGGTCAAAAATCCGTGGACAAAATCGTTGACTTTTAAAAAACAAAAAAAACACGTGTAATTCATAAAATTCGGCTTCGTTTTGAAACAATTCGGGCAAAACAATGAGAACAAAATATTTCCTAAATAGGGTAAAATAAAGCCACTTGAAATCAAAATAGCTTTGAAATTTTTTCTACTAAATATTTTACTGAGTGATAGTAGGAAACATTGGCGAACGTAGAAAAAATAGAAAATCGGTGTTGCGAAACTTACAAGAAAATAATTTTTTTTTTGACCAATAATTCATGATAAACGTTTAATTCACGTTTTAAACGGGAGGGTGGAGTTTTTTTACTTTTTAAATGCGATCATCTTTTAATTTGTTTTTTCACGCGTTTTTTTGAAAAGTACGCAATACGCTTATTAAACGAGTTTTAAATGGGAAAAAACTAACAGAGATTATTAGAAATGACCAATATTGAATAATTTGCACACAAAAAATGGAAAAAGTATAACGCTTAATAATATTCAATGAAAGGTACTGCTGCATTATTATTACCGGGAGGAAAGACTGCTCATAGTAGGTTTGATATCCTTAATCCTTATAGACCTATTCGATGATTCGACATGCAATGTAAAACATACGACACATCTAGCCGAACTTCTACAGCAAACCTCTCTAATCATATGGGATGAAACGCCAATGGACCATAGATTTGCCTTTGAAGCACTGGACCGAACAATGAGGGACATAGTCAGATTCAAAGACCCTAAACCAGCATCAAAGTTATTTGGGGGAAAGGTTGGAGGTGACTTTCAACAGCTGCTACCTATTGTTCCAAAAGGTACTAGACAAGATGTCGTCCAAGGGTCGATAAACAAATCCCACATATGGAATTCTTGCAGGAATTTCGTACTTAGGACAAGCATGAGGGTCAGTAAGAAAAGTTGTGATGAACAAAAACGATTAAGAAAAAAAAAAAGTTCAATGAGTGGCTCCTAGCTATGGGTGATGGAACACTTACTGCCAAATCAAAAGAGCATGAAAATGAACCCGCATGGATTAAGATTCCGGATGAGTATCTTTCAACTATTGGATCACCTGATCTCCAAGCTCTAGTTGACGAAATTTACCCAAATTTCTTAGATAACAAAGAATCTGAGAGCTATTTAAGAGAAAGAGCGATTCTTACACCCTTGAACGAAACCTTAGATACCATAAATGAGTACATGATGACCGACCTCCTACCAGGAAACTATAAGGTGTACAACAGCTGTGATGAGATATGTCCTTCAATGGACAGTGACGAACAATTCACAACTTACCCAACCGAATACTTAAATAGCTTGCACATACCAGGAATACCTAATCACGAAGTCAAGCTTAAAGAAGGTATGTCTGTCATGCTCTTGGGAAACATAAACCCGTCGCAAGGACCATGGAATGGAACCCACTTAATTATGACCCGTACCGGAGAGTTTATAGTTGAAGCAAGGATCATAACAAGTTCTAAAATCGGACAGCAAGTACTCATACCACGAATAATGATGACGTCAAAGGACACTAAAATCCCTTTTTTCCTAAAAAGAAGATAGTATCCACTTAAGGTTTGATATGCTATGACAATAAACAAGAGCCAAGGTCAGTCCCTGACGCATGTAGGAGTCTACTTACCTAAGCCCGTATATAGTCATGGTCAACTATACGTTGTTGCATCAAGAACTACTTGTCCAGAAGGCCTCAAGTTTTTCATTGACGATTCAAAACAGACTTATAAGGGGCACACAAGGAATATCGTCTACAAGGAAGTCTTTTCAAACTTACCAGTTGTAAATTGAAATGTATTAATTCGTTTTTAAACCAAGTCTTTTACGATAATTTGTAATTGTCTACCTTCTTATACCAACTTCCACACACAAACATGTTATAAACATCAAATCTTCTTTGTTAGTTTCCTATCTTTGATTGAAATCTTAAAATGAAACACATTTGAATCTATTTTAGTCCAACAACTATATATAAGCAAACACAACATCAGAATCACATAAATCGTAAAGACAAAAAAAAAAAAAAAAAAAAAAAAAAAAACGGAAAATTCACGTGGTGACCCTGAACTTTGCAATTTTGCATGTGGTGACCCAAATTTTAACTTCGTGCACAAGGTGACCCTGAACTACACATTTTATGCACACGGTGACCCTATCTCTTAACTCCGTTATAACGGTGTTAACTTTTACCATCAGTTAGCTCTAATTTCCTTTTTTATTGATCTAAATACTAATTAACAACTTACCTTACATTGAATAAAAAAACACACACTAAACTAATCCCATTCCAAACTACCCCTCTCCACCCGATCCCCACAGTACCACCCACACCTCCTATCGCCTCTACTGTTCACACCTCCCCGCGAATCTGACCACACCTCCTCGTCTCCAAGTACACATACGCTCACGCCACCCCTACCCAGTCACAAATCACAGTCGTCGTCGCCTCTTCCTTTGTCTCCTCCGCCTTACCTCCACAACATTCCATGGCCTTGATCTTGTCCCATTAATCCGGGCCAAAACACTCGAATCCACCCCCAATTTCACCAACTCAGAGACACGGCCATGTTCTCGTCCCCGATCCCGCATCAATCACCTCAATCTTCACCACAGTCCCGCCGTCTCCCCTGCCTTTCACCACGCCGTAACTGATATGACGAAGAGCAAACGCGACTAACCTGCTGTGGCGATGACGAATTCGACTCCAATCACTTCAATTCTTGCTTATCCTTTCAGTGAAGATCACCACCACCACTGGACGTTCCTCTTATCTCCGTCAAACGCAGGAGTTTCCAATTGAGGAGGTGGAGCGAGGGGAGTAACGACGAATGTCGTCCTCCATGGATCAGGGTACGAGGAGGATAGAGCAGTGGGTGGCGTAGTTAGACGGATCTAGTGGGTAGGTGTCCGACAAGGTGGTCTGATTATGGGGGGTGGGGGGGAGAGACAGTGGTGGGAGAGGAGAGAGAGAGAGAAAAAAAAGGGGAGTTTGGAGGATTTGTTTTTTTTCATTAGGTTTAATTGAATTTAACACAGGAAATTAGAGCCAACTAACGTTAAAAGTTAACGGTGTTAGGAAATAAGGTCACCATGTGCACAAAATGCATAGTTGAGGGTCACCGTATGCGCAAAGTTAAAATTTGGGTCACCACATGTAAAACTGCAAAATTCAGGGTCACCACGTGAATTTTCCGAAAAAAAAAAAAAAAAAAAACTTTTACCTCCATTGACTTCTCAATTAACAGCAAAGATCAATCATCCATTCTAAAGCAAGCATCTTTATAAACTGCCCGGGATTTTCATCACCCTACAATTTAATCTTTAGATCAATAAGCTATCCATAGAAAAAATAAATAAAGGAAACTGAAAAACAACAAAAACAAAAACACTATAAAAACGAACAATAAAACCAATTAAAAAAGCCCCATCAAAGTTCAATTAAGAAACACACTAGATTCATGAATTACATACAATAATCGATCCATCGACTATCCAAATTTTATCCAAAAAAAAGAGAGAAAATTGAAATGAAATTACCATCTACTCTTGCATTCGTCTAAACAACTTTCTCATGCCGTCTTCTTCTTATCTAATGACAAGGATGTCAAATTAACAGCTGCTTGGCTTCAGGACTTGGTTTTTGTTGGGTATAAGCAGCCAAGACTAATGACTTAGAACGAAATTGATCGACATCGAGCTGCTAGTGGTCCTGAGGGTAAGTGCTGATTATTGATGATGCTGATAAGTACTGATTGTTGATAATGATGGTGAGCTAAGGCTGACTAAACAATGAGGGAGAAAATAGAAAAATGAGGTAAGGAGAGAGAAAGAGAGAGGGAAGGAGAAGAAAACTTTGTATGAACTATATTAAGTATAGTAGCATTATAGTTTATCAATTTCGTCAGGTCATGCACTATTATTTGAGTAGTTAATTACTTTAATTATGTTACTACACACTTAAAATAGTTAGTGGTCAAATTTAATCTAATCAATTTTGCTACAATGATGAGTAGAATCACAGTTCTCTCCAAACGCATAATGATGCCATACGATCTTATCAACTAAGAACCAATTCGTTTGGGATCAGATAAAATAGAACTTAGCTAGCCAAACTAGGAGTAAGACCACGAAATTGCTAAAATAATAAAATTCAATATTTTAAGGTTTAGAAACCTCCATGAGGTGTAGAAACTGAATTATTTGGTACGACGAGTACTTATACGTTATATTACTAGTTCATTGTTATACCAAAAATTTAAGTAGAATTGTTACGTAATCGGTCTTCATGCCCTAATAGGTTCCGTAATTTTTAAATATTACTTAATAGAACCTTTATTATCTGTTCTAATCCTATTAAGAAAGACAATCATTATCTATTTTAAACCAATTTAGAAAGAGACTTAATCGATCGTCTATAATCTAATCCTACCAAAAATACAATTTCTACTACGTACGACACAACTATTACAAGTCCTGACAATTATTTGCCACTTTAAAACTCACTTTACACGAAATACTAAAAAAATTAACTGGTAACAAACAATTATTAGAACATAATATCAATCTCCATATTATGAAAATTTATAAGTCGTGCAACGCACAGGCTTTAAAATTAGTGATGAATTAAAGAATTCAAGAATTTAAAAATATTGAAAGATTAAAGGATGACAAATGAGGAGTTCATGCCCCTTTATTTATAGTCTAAAATAAAGCTCTAAAAGAAAAAAACGAAAGCATAAAATTAAAGAAATCCGGATAAAAGTAGGAATATTCCAGAAATATCCGCCTCTCGAGTCGGGATACCCTCATCTCGAGTCCAGAATCTATACGCTTCAAAATCACCACCTTGGATATTCGTCTCGACTCGAGAATTATTTATCTCGAGTCAAGAATAGTCCTTCTCTAGTCGTGAATGTTGTTCTCGAGCCAAATGGTTGCTACGCAGTAAGATCTTCAAATGGGCATAACTCTCACCTCCAAACTTCATTTGGAGCTCATAATATAACGTCAAAAAGCTAAGATCACGAACTTTCATCTCCAATTGGAATTTCTAAAAAATATTCTCTGGATAAAAAGTTATGATGATTTGAAGTTGAAGGTGATGGTTCGTGGTTTTTCGAGTGTGGCCAAGCTATCTCCTTCCTCCTTGCTTGATCCTCCACTCTCGTCCAAGAATTGCCAAGGGATATTAAGCCCCCAAAATCGTCGTAAAACCATCGATTAACCTCAAAGTTGTTCACAATGATGTGGCATACGATTTGCGATTAAATCAAGCTTAGATGCTCCCTAAAACACTTAATCTAACCAAATCAACACACCACCACCACACCACATCATCATACACTTCAATAATATGCCTACAAAGTAGGACTGGGAAAAATATCCGATTATCCAAATATCCAAATATTTGATTCGATATCTTATCCGAAAAACAGTTCTAATCGGATATCCGTATCCGAAATTTTCTGATATCAGATTGGATACAGAAAGCTGTAATTAGAAAATTGGTTATCTGAGATTGCAAGCCTTAATATACAATGGGCAAGATGATTGATGAAAGCCCAACTACATTACTACACCAACTTAAATAGACAGTAGTTTGCCTACATCTTCCTTCCTTGGTCGATGTGGGACAAACTTAAACATCAATTTTTGTGTGTGTGTGTGCGCGCGCGCGCGTGCGTGTCATAGTTCATTGCAAGCCGTTTTTTTTTTTTGTACAAATAGTTCATTGTAAGTTGTAAAGCACGAAAACATAGCTTTCGAGTAAAGAGATATGTGGCTCATTTATGGCTTGATTGCACTCCTCGAGCATACATATCTCTAGAAATCGCTTTCGGAAAACATGAATGGAATCTCCAGGGAATCATTAATCATACATACTTCATTGTGCACAAAATCGATCTAAGTATGTATGAGTTTAATTGCAATAGCTTGGAGATTGAATTACGTGCTAAGAATAAAAGCAATGCATGGAAAGTCATAGCTCAAGGCCGCCTAATCAATAAGAAATGTCCCAAGAGTAATGGATTTGATTTTGAAATTATGGTGTATAAAGAAATTCAAGTAACTTTAACTAGGAAAGGAATGAAATTAAATGGGAGAGCGCTAGTAAATTATGATCTTTTAGTTTCCGAATCTCAGACATACAACTATACATGTACCGAACCTTAGACATAAAAGCTGAAAGCGGTCAGTGTGCCCTATTTTCACACTAGGAAGACGAACAAAATAAATTGATGAGGATTATTATCAACAATTTACAATCTAAACTCGGAGTTTCATTGATAGTTAGCTTAAGCACATTAAAATAAACATAATGTCGTCTCTCTCGAATAAGTTTTGCGCAAGATACGAAATTACATGTCTCCATCACTTGCATTCTTCTAATGAGCCTTATTTTGCAACCTTTTCATTGTACTCATATTAGATTAGATAGTAATAAGTTAGATGATATGATAAAATTACTAACTAAGTTACTACAAAAATTACCATGTAAGTTATAGATAAGTGATTATTAGCGTATAATTGCCTCTTGAAAATATTTTATGAACTTTGATCATAACAAGTTGATTAATTAGTGAAAAAAATTAGTTGACATTTTTCCGTTTTATTGTGTAAGACTTATTAGTTTGATTTCATTTTCACATATAAACTCCAAACGGGTTTAAAAAATGTCGACAGAATGTTCGAAACGATATCTACGAGAGTTATTCTTTTAAGGATGTGTCCAAATTACGTACCCAACTTGTCGGTATCCATGGCTGGCCAAACTTACCACATTACTAAAAGGTTATCAAAGAGTGTTTTTATGTACAATGCTGCTTTTATTCCTATCACAACTTTCACATACAGAGGAGTTGAAATAAGCGTGCACAGAGAATTAGAAGTGAGCTCTACAAGATCTATTAGAGGCGTTTTCTCCGAATTAAGCACCAAAGGATCAAAATCTATGGCTGAAGTGTTTAGGTTGGGTATTTATGAGAACTTGGGAAGCTCTCAAGTTCTTATTTATCCCACATTGCCTGGGTAAACAATGATGTAGGTAGGACTTTCTATAAAATAGCATGGGGAATTGATGAAGTGAAGAGTGTGTGGCTTTGACTTGTCATAGTTGAGTTGTGTCCCTGCTTTGCCTGGTTTAAGTTATAGATAGGTAATCTGCCCACGACCCGGTCTTAAGGTGGGCTGCCTGGTTTGGGCCTTCTAGTGCATTCTGGAATGAATCTTCAAAGGTTATATCGGGTACTGGATATCCGCTATATCCGATCCAATATCCGTTGGATAGCACTTTCGGATATCCGATCAAATTTTGAACAGATATCGGATACCAGAAATTCGGGACTTGATATGGACTCGGATATGGATATCGGATCCCAATTCGGATTTGATATCCAAAAATACTCTGCCCTACTATAAAGAATGCCACTACCATCGAACAACTTACACTCACATGAAGCCTTATGTGTACGGTTATTAAAGCGCACGGTGTAAAACCTTCTTTTGTCATTTGCAATGCGCTCTCTCTCTCTCTCTCTCTCTCTCTCTCTCTCTCTCTCTCTCTCTCTCTCTCTCTCTCTTAAATGAAGATACACCCTATCCTGGATTATATTATCACTCTCCTCATCTTTCACCCATTTTTCAGTAGGACAACATAGTAAGTGTCATCTTTGACATTTAGTTTGTACCTCTATAACTTTTTATCAGTGTATGAATGTTAAAATAAATAGCCAATGTCGGTTGGTTCAAAGTTCGAGTGAATATATTACAATGATCATCCTCCTGTTTTTCATCATGACATCTAACCTCCATTGCAAAACAATATTTTTCAACAAAGTCCCGTAACAAAGTACGCTTGTCAAAACTTTTTTTTTATCAAAGAACGAGTGATTAATGATCTCAATATGCTGAGTAGATCTCAATCCTGCCCAAAATATGTGCTTCTTAAATCCAGGTGCTCACATATTTCTCTCATTATATATGCCACAAAACCACATTATGAAGCTTATATTCTTCTACGTACAATGGTATCCCAACAACACTCAAACTCCTTTGGATCCAAAGAATCGTATATAACACTTTTCAACAAAGGGCCAAACGTAAGATAATCATTGAAAGCACCTAACTTAGTTCTCCATTTCTTCATTATGTCTCATAGGCACCATCTATGCCTTGATTGTGGCATAGCAGTGTATAGAGCACTTCCAATTGCCGCAACCTGATCCGTTAGTATACCTTGTAGAGCTTTACTGCCCATGGTTTCCATGTCTTGAAGACCCATTCAAATGATTCAGTAGTCTCATAATTAATCAATACACAACCCAACAAAATAGTATAGTTGTGAGGTTAAGCCATAAAAAATTTGGAAAAGGACACACGAGCCTATTTGTAAGGTGAATGCTATCAAAAGACATTGTATCACCAAACTTTTTAAATGCAACACGTGAACGCCCATCAATATACAATACATCCGTCAAAACATTATTTTCATCAGCTCTAAGGACATGAAAAATATCCTTGTTATCAGCAGCCATCTTTATAAAGCATTGCCACATTGCATTACTATCCCGTAATGACAATGTACTCCTTCTCTCAGCATCCACGAATTTCCTCATATTCCTATCCGTTATAGGGAAATAGCCAGACCTCTGCTTTAAAAACAAGTCCAATACTTAACTGATCCTAAGACCAGCTTTCATACCATGTCGGACTGCCTTCCTTAGGTGTTTGTGAAACTTTGTTTAACGGTAAGACTCAATACTTCTTGATTTGCTAACGGCCGGGTTGTACTTTTTGTGAGTAAGTTCCATATCAGTTACAACCCATTCGTCATCATTTTCTAGAGCAGCATACACGATAAGTATGTCTTTTATACTACCACAACACCATTAGCCGGCCACTTCATACGACTTTTAGCTACACCGTACCATTACACTCACATTTCCATGTTTTGCACCTATTCACTTTACTACCACCCTTATTTATACAATCACTAGTACGACGAATAATACCATACCCTTGTGATTCAAAATAAGCAAAGTAATGGTTCCCTACTTCTAAAAACTTGAAAATAATGCCTACAATGGGCGCCACATAGAAAGAGGGCGTCTTACAAGGTGTATGTGAATTTCCTTCAATACCAATAACACCACTAAGAAGGTCATCAGCTAAGAGGGAACGACATCATCATAATTGCCATCAAGGGCATCTTGAGCACCCATATGAACATATTTCATATTTCTATTTGTTGGGTTCCGAATCATAAAATTCATTCATAATATAATAGATTACCTTATCCAATAATACTACAACTGTTGTTTATAATTTAAACACTAAAAACAATAATCAAGCAAATTTTTAAAAACACCCAAACATTTCCTTACACTAATTATATAGTACCAAAAAATAATTAAACAACACCTAATTAAGTAAGTATACTGATTTAGACAAACATATGTTTACCACAACAATTAAATTGTTATAAACCCCCAACAATTGAAATTATTAAGAAAACCCCTAATTTTTGAAAACCTAAGTAACCCCATATTGTAGAATACCTAATTAACCCCCACATAAAAAGGGCAGTTTTCTTTATTCCTGGAAACAAAAGTTCTGACTATGATGGCTTTTCAAGGCAGTTTTTTAAGGCACATGGCCTTTACATGGGATATTATTGGGGAGAATGTGTTTAACTCAATAATGGAACTTTTCAGAGATGTGCAAGATGTTCAAACAAATTAATAGCGCAATCTTGACGCTTGTCCCAAAGACTTGACGCTTGTCCCAGTGGCGAAACTTGAATGAATTTTTAAGGGGGTGCCGGAACAATTGTGTGCCATTTTAGCTTGCCAGCCGTTGATCTCGTATATGTAACACCCCGTACATTTTGGGAATTACTTTAAGTCGGGTGTTACTAATTATATTTACTTTGTACTTATTTATGAAATTTATTAATATGATTTTCATATTTTAAAAGGGGTTTTATTTTGGTTTTATACAATTAAGTAATTAAAATAAAATTAAAGCAAACTATTTTAATTACGAAATGACGTTTTTGCCCTTGCTTATTCCTAAACCCACTTATATCAAACCCTACATCACCATAACCTCACCACTGCATCATCATCTATCACCTTCATCGTCTCCTTTTATTTCGTTCGCGATACATCGCCGTCATCTTCGGCTGCTTACCGACGCCTATTCTCAACCCGGTTTTGGACGAAACTAGTACCGTTATTCCTCTTTCTCTCTCCTCTACACAACGGTATGAATTTCTCAAAATTTTACTCAAGTCGTCCCGTTATCGTCGTTTCATGTTTTCGTTCTTAACATTGATTTTATGGACTTTAATGGCTTTTAATCCTTGTATTAATGTTTATCATGATTTTTAGAGGATTGTAGTTCGTTTTCTATGAATGATTTGAGTTGGGTTTGGGTTATGCTCGGTTTTGTGCGGGTTTTAGGGTCCTCTGTTTTGTGATGGTCTCGTACTCTCGTCGTGTGTTGTTGTGGTTGTTTCAGGGCTGTGTGGTGTAGGTCGCACTATAGTTATTGGGGGTTGTTCTGTATTGTACGAGATGCGGGTGCGCGTATGTATGAGTCGGGTTTGGGCGTTGTTTGGTTTGTGAATGCCGTGTTGTTGTTGTTACTAAGCTAGTGTCGTGGAAGTTGATTTTGGATGTTGGCATTCTGATAGCATTCTAATGGCATTGTAGTGGCATTTGGGTAGTAGGTGTTGAGGAAGACGTTGTCTTTAGCTTTGTTGCCACGGTTTTGGTGGAGTATAGATTTAATTAGGTTTGTACGTACAATGTGAGCATTTTAACATTAATTGATTTAAGGCTGATCATATTACTTAGGGTCATGTCTAGTAGGTTTGTTATTAACTTTGGTTATCATTCTATGATATATAGCTTACGGGTTTAAAGAGGTTCGGTTTGACGACTTTGAGATAAATAATTAAGGAGAAGTTTAGCATCTACGGTAAGAACGCCAACTCTTGAGCTTGAGCATGTTTTATCGTCTTCTAATGTAATTAATTCTTGTCTCATTTATATTGGCTTCTATACTTTTTCTAATTGATCACAATATCTCTTGTTTGATTGGGAATTGGTTATACATCAAATAAAATATCTAATCATGGTTTGAAATGGGTTGTGGTTGATGGGATTTTCTTCTATACACTCTAGAGTAACGTGTTAACTCCTCCGGGGGTGCTCGTCTACGAATTTATACCTCTGATCAAGGTAACTCTTAACTGGATTAGCTACCAGTTACCTATTAGAACCTCCTCCTTGACCGGTTACATCCTATTGGCCCTCATGTGAGGGGTGTGCACACTCGGGTTCTCTTAGGGTGGTTTGGGTTGGTTAGCTCTAGAGTTGTTCCTGGTTTGGGGTAAGACCCTTACCAAAGATGGGTTACTGATGCGGAGTGCCCATTCCTGTATACTTGATTCTTCTCTCTGAGATTCATAATATTATTCTTGGTTCATATCTCTCTAATCATTTTGGTTAATCCTTTAATTGTAAGCGTTGCTTGTTCAGCTACGCGCCTCAAAGGCGCATATCTTATTTTCCCTTGTTTTGCTTTGAGTTCTTACTCAGCCAGTTTGCTGACGTTCTTTTGTTTGGGTTTGTCCCTACCCTATTCTGGGGCCTGTGTCATTTTCTGATGGCGCATTTGACAGGTGTGTCTGATGGTGATTTGTTGAGCTTGCGGACGTTTGCATTGATGGGGCTTTTTGTTTAGACATTCGTTGAACATTTATTATTTATTTGGATTTCGGATTCGGATTTTGTAAACTTTGACTAAGTCTTCCGCTGTCGTACTATTTCATTATTTACATTCTGGATTCATTATTTTGATTTTCGCCTTGCAATTAACTTGGTTAGTTAATTGTGGCATAATAATCCTAGGTTTTCATTATTTAATTGAGTCGAAAATTTAGGGTTGTTACAGTTGGTATCAGAGCCGTAGGTTCTGATCGAGTCAAAGGTTTACAAAAGTTTTGTTTTAAATGTGTCTTTCCAATATAGTTTTCAAAAAAAAAAAGGGGGTCTTTTTGAAAATGGGGGTTGGGTTGCATTCATTCGCATGTTATATGCTACGTGGTATGTTATTATAATTAGTGTGACAACGTCTCATTAGTGAATGTATATATGAGTTTCTTTGGTTAATTGGAGTTGTGTGTCTTATTGTTTTTTTAACTTTACTTATCCATTAGCTTTTTGTTTTTAGTTTTGTGTCAAATAGGGGACAACTCCCCTACAGATTTATTGTACTCGTAAGATAAAACCATTCAGTTAGGCTTTTGTGCTACTTGTAAGCTTGTTTGCGTGGTGCTATGCTCACTCCTAATCTATACTTTTCGGAACTTCTAATTTGGTTGAACGGATTTACGTGATAACTTAGCCATGGTACCTTCTAGGATGGGAGGAGAGAGATAATTTACGCTTACTGTTTGGTGCCTTATTTGTCATCTTATGAAAGTTGTTATCATATAGAAAATGGTACGTGGAGCGTCATCTTCGAACAACATTAACCCAGAAATGGCTGCTTTGTTAGCTCAAATGACTGCACAAAATGAGGCAATGGCTCAGCAGCAACATGCTATGGCTGAGCAACACCAAGCCATGACACAGACAATGCAACAGGCTATGGCTCAGCAACACCAAGTTATGACACAAACCATGCAACATGTGGCTAGTCTGGCAAATACTATGACCCAGGTGCTAAACAACCACCAGAATAACAATAACAACAACAACAACCAGAATAACAATAATAACCATGACCAACCTGCCCCGGTCACTGCACAATCTATGTCCAAGGCTGTTCAACAAAAGAATCCGCCAACCTTTTCTGGGACGGGAGACCCAGCTGAGTTGGATACCTGGTTTAGGGATATGGATAGAATTTACCTATCCTTAGAGTGCCCAGCAAGATACAAGGTAAGGATTGGCGCCTTTTACCTTAGGGAGGATGCTGACAGGTGGTGGTAAGAGATTAAGGAAAGCTTCTTTGAACCGTACACTGAGACCACTGAAGATGGGGGAGTGGCTGAGTATGAGCGTGGTTGGGGACATTTCAGAGAATTTATGGAGGAGGAATTTTTCCCTGAACACCTTAAAGATGAGAAGAGATTCGAATTTGAGGAGTTTAGACAGACAGAAGGGATGTCTGTTAGGGAATTTTATACCAAATTCATGGAGCTTAGTCGCTTCGCTAAGGACCTTGTTCCCACAGAAAAATTGAAAGCCACTCAGTTCCAAAAGAAGCTACTCTGGAAAATCAAAGACAGGTTCTCAGGCGAACCATCCAAGACTATAAGGGATGTCTATGCTCGTGCAAACAACATTGAGCGCAGTATTATTGAGAAAGAAACGGAATTGGGAGTGAAAAGGAAAGAGGGACCCTCAAACTTGCATGAGAATGCGAATAAGAAGGGTAATTTTCTCAACTCTAAGAAACCAGCCAATTCTTTCAATACCGGGAGAAGCAATTTTAATCAAGGGCAATATTCTGGGCGATCTCAAAGCCAAGTGGGTGAACGTCGTTATATCTGTAAGCGGTGTGGTGCTAATCATCCAGGAGTTGACTGCAATGGAGTGAAGGTTACATGCCGACACTGCCAAAAGCCAGGTCACCGTGAGTTTAAGTGTCTTTCCAAGCTAGCTGGAAAGCCAGCAGTACCTGCGGGTAGCACACCCACCTATGCTTGTAGTTTACCCAATCAGAGGGCTCAAAGCGCTTATGCTGGATCCAACACCACTTTCAGGACTCCAACTAAGGGTAATTCTACTGCAACGGTGAACAAGCCGACTGGCTCGGTTAATGTTGCCACTGCGAGCAATAAGAAGTCGGGCCAACTTTATGTCATGAACCAGGAGGAGGCTGAGAACACTGATGTTGTGTCTGGTAAATTTCCTGTTAATTCTGTTTTCGCTCATGTTTTGTTTGATAGTGGTGCGTCTCACTCGTTTGTTGCATCCAAGTTTATTGCTTTGTCGGGTTTGAAATTTGGTGAATGTGTAGACTACGATTTTGCTATGGCCACTGGGGATAATATAAACTGTAAGACCTTGTTTAAGGATGTATCTGTGATTATTGGTGGGCATGATTTTAGAGCAGAACTAATCGAGTTTCCATTACCATATTTTGATGTAATTTTGGGGATGGATTGGATGGGTAAACATAAGGCTAGAGTAGACTGTTGACTGGGCAAAATTTTACTAAAAGGACCTAAAAATGTCAGAGTGTCATACAAAGGAAATATTAAAGGACCTAGAGTAAAGTTGATCTCCGTGATGAAGCTAAAGAAACATATGTCAAGGGGAGCACAATTACTCTTATGCCATGTCAGAGACACTAGAGTTCAATATCCAGACTTGAGTGAGGTACGTGTTGTGAGTGAATACGAGGATGTGTTTCCAGAAGATATTCCAGGAATGCCGCCTACAAGAGAAGTGGAGTTTAAGATCGACTTGGTCCCAGGGACTGGGCCGATAGCTAAAACACCTTATAGGATGGCACCTCTTGAGATGCAGGAACTTAAGAAACAACTTGATGAGTTGGTGGAGAAGGGATACGTCCGGCCAAGTGTCTCACCTTGGGGAGCACCTGTGTTATTTGTCAAGAAGAAGGATGGTAGCTTGAGGTTATGCATAGATTACCGTGAGTTGAACAATGTGACAATCAAGAATAGGTACCCTTTACCTAGGATTGACGACTTGTTTGATCAATTGAAGGGAGCTAGTGTTTTCTCTAAGATTGACTTGAGGTCTGGATACTATCAGCTTAAGGTAGCCCCTGAGGATGTTCCGAAGACGGCCTTTTCGACGCGTTATGGACACTACGAGTTCACAGTTATGCCATTTGGGTTAACCAATGCCCCTGCTGTTTTTATGGATTTGATGAACCATACCTTTAGGCCATATTTGGACAAATTTGTTGTTGTGTTTATAGATGACATTTTGATATACTCAAGGAGCGAGGAGGAGCATGAGGAGCATCTTAAGATAGTCTTACAGACCTTGAGGGAGAAGCAACTCTATGGAAAGTTTTCGAAGTGTGAGTTCTGGCTAGATAAAGTTGCATTCCTAGGTCATATTATATCTAAGGATGGTGTTTCTGTGGATCCCGCAAAAGTTAAAGCTGTTTTAGAGTGGCCGACTCCAAAGAGTGTGATGGAGATTAGAAGCTTTTTGGGACTTGCTGGCTATTACAGGAGGTTTGTTAAAGATTTCTCTAAAATAGCTAGACCTATGACCACGTTGATGAAGAAGACAACTAAGTTCAAATGGGATGATAATTGTGAGAAGGCATTTGAAACCTTGAAGACTAGACTGACGACAGCACCAGTCTTAGCCTTACCCGATGAGAAAGCAGAGTATGAGGTGTACACGGACGCTTCAAAAAATGGTTTGGGCTGTGTCCTTATGCAGAACCGAAGAGTGATTGCTTATGCGTCTAGGCAGCTCAAGAGTTACGAGGAGAACTACCCAACCCATGACTTGGAGTTAGCGGCCGTGGTGCACGCTTTGAAAATTTGGAGGCATTATCTCTATGGAGTAAGCTTTAAGATTTACTCTGATCATAAAAGTCTTAAGTATATTTTCACCCAAAAGGAGTTGAACATGCGTCAGAGGAGGTGGCTAGAATTGATTAAGGATTATGAAATGGAGATCCAATATCATGAGGGCAAGGCAAATGTCGTGGCAGACGCTTTGAGTAGGAAGTCTCTTCACTCTGTACAATTGGTGGTGCAGAGAGAAAGGTTGCGGGATGAATTTCTTAATTTTGGGGTTCAACTTACTGAGTCTGGTACACCTTCAGGAGTTACCATGATCCAAAATGATCTTTTGAGAGAAATTAAGGAGTTTCAAGCGACTGATAAGTTTCTACAAGACAAACTGACCAATGAGGCTGAGTTGTTCAAAATGGGAGGAGATGGGATCATTCGCTTCCAGAACCGAGTTTGTGTGCCCGACAACGAGGACGTAAGGAAAATGATTCTCACTGAAGCTCATGCTACGATGTACACAGTGCATCCAGGAGGAGATAAAATGTACCAAGATTTGAGACAAGTCTTTTGGTGGTCTGGACTCAAAAAGGATGTTGCAGAATTTGTTGCTCGATGCTTGGTATGTCAAAAGGTGAAAAGTGAGCATAAGAGACCGCAAGGAAAGTTGCAACCATTGAAGGTTCCTGAGTGGAAATGGAGTTCCATATCCATGGATTTTATTGCTGGTTTACCCCGTACTCCTAAGGGAAACAATATGATTTGGGTGATCATTGACCGATTGACTAAGTGTGCTCATTTCATCCCTATGAAAGACACTTGGAAGAAGAAACAGTTGGCTACTGCTTACATGCATCACGTTTTGAGGTTACATGGGGTTCCAAATGAGATTGTGTCGGACCGTGATGCGCGATTTGTGTCAAGATTTTGGACCAAGTTACAGGAAGCTTTAGGGACGAACTTGATGATAAGCACTGCTTTTCACCCCGCCACTGATGGTCAGACAGAGAGGACCAATCAGACGATAGAGGATATGTTACGGGCTTGTGTCTTACAGTTTCAAGGAGGTTGGGAGGACAAGTTGGACTTGATCTAGTTCTCATACAACAACAGCTATCAAGCTTCAATTAAGATGGCTCCCTATGAGGCATTGTATGGGAGGAAGTGTCGTAGTCCGATTTGCTGGAACGATATCAGTGAGACTGTAGTGTTGGGTCTTGATTACATTCAAGAGATGACTGAGCAAGTTAAAATTATCCAGGAACGAATGAAAGCTGCACAAGATCGTCAAAAGAGCTATGCTGATAAGACTAGGAGTCACATCGAGTTTGCAGTTGGAGATATGGTATTGTTGAGAGTTTCACCTACTAAGGGTGTAATGAGATTTGGTAAGAAAGGAAAATTGAGCCCGAAGTTCATAGGACCTTATAAGATACTAAATCGTGTTGGTGAGGTTGCTTATGAGCTTGACCTTCCTGCAAATTTGGAAAAGGTTCACAATGTCTTCCATGTTTCTCAACTGAGACGTTATGTGAGTGACCCATCACATGTTCTTAACCCCGAGACGATCGAGATAGATGAAACTATGACCTATGAGGAGGCACCATTGAAAATTTTGGATAAGAAAACACGAAAGACCCGACGTACGGAGACTCCTATGGTGAAAGTATTGTGGTGCAACAACAATGTCGAGGAAGCGACTTGGGAAGTTGAGTCAGCAATGCGTGAGAAATACCCTCATTTGTTTGGTTAAGGTACTATAGGTTCGAGGACGAACCTTTCTTTTAAGGGGGATAAGAGCCCTTCGCGCTCTATTACTCTCTCGTGTTTTTAATGTAGTGTCATGCTTTTATGTGTTATTCATATAACTTTGGCTGTCTTGGTTTATTTTCTGCCTTAGTGCGCTTGGTGGAACCTTGGTTCCAAATTACTATTGATTGGTTTTGGGTGCCTTATGCACAACTTGTTTCTAAAACTTGCTCAAAAGCTCACTTGGTAATAGCGTAGGTACGAGTGCATTAGAGTATGGTTATTAGACAATTATTGCAAATTGGTATTATAGAGAATTGACGGTTTGGAAAAAAATAATTGTTAAGGTTCAATTTAGAGAGTAAGTTTACGCTTCGAGGACGAAGCGTTGTTTTAAGGGGGGAAGTCTGTAACACCCCGTACATTTTGGGAATTACTTTAAGTCGGGTGTTACTAATTATATTTACTTTGTACTTATTTATGAAATTTATTAATATGATTTTCATATTTTAAAAGGGGTTTTATTTTGGTTTTATACAATTAAGTAATTAAAATAAAATTAAAGCAAACTATTTTAATTACGAAATGACGTTTTTGCCCTTGCTTATTCCTAAACCCACTTATATCAAACCCTACATCACCATAACCTCACCACTGCATCATCATCTATCACCTTCATCGTTTCCTTTTATTTCGTTCGCGATACATCGCCGTCATCTTCGGCTGCTTACCGACGCCTATTCTCAACCCGGTTTTGGACGAAACTAGTACCGTTATTCCTCTTTCTCTCTCCTCTACACAACGGTATGAATTTCTCAAAATTTTACTCAAGTCGTCCCGTTATCGTCGTTTCATGTTTTCGTTCTTAACATTGATTTTATGGACTTTAATGGCTTTTAATCCTTGTATTAATGTTTATCATGATTTTTAGAGGATTGTAGTTCGTTTTCTATGAATGATTTGAGTTGGGTTTGGGTTATGCTCGGTTTTGTGCGGGTTTTAGGGTCCTCTGTTTTGTGATGGTCTCGTACTCTCGTCGTGTGTTGTTGTGGTTGTTTCAGGGCTGTGTGGTGTAGGTCGCACTATAGTTATTGGGGGTTGTTCTGTATTGTACGAGATGCGGGTGCGCGTATGTATGAGTCGGGTTTGGGCGTTGTTTGGTTTGTGAATGCCGTGTTGTTGTTGTTACTAAGCTAGTGTCGTGGAAGTTGATTTTGGATGTTGGCATTCTGATAGCATTCTAATGGCATTGTAGTGGCATTTGGGTAGTAGGTGTTGAGGAAGACGTTGTCTTTAGCTTTGTTGCCACGGTTTTGGTGGAGTATAGATTTAATTAGGTTTGTACGTACAATGTGAGCATTTTAACATTAATTGATTTAAGGCTGATCATATTACTTAGGGTCATGTCTAGTAGGTTTGTTATTAACTTTGGTTATCATTCTATGATATATAGCTTACGGGTTTAAAGAGGTTCGGTTTGACGACTTTGAGATAAATAATTAAGGAGAAGTTTAGCATCTACGGTAAGAACGCCAACTCTTGAGCTTGAGCATGTTTTATCGTCTTCTAATGTAATCAATTCTTGTCTCATTTATATTGGCTTCTATACTTTTTCTAATTGATCACAATATCTCTTGTTTGGTTGGGAATTGGTTATACATCAAATAAAATATCTAATCATGGTTTGAAATGGGTTGTGGTTGATGGGATTTTCTTCTATACACTCTAGAGTAACGTGTTAACTCCTCCGGGGGTGCTCGTCTACGAATTTATACCTCTGATCAAGGTAACTCTTAACTGGATTAGCTACCAGTTACCTATTAGAACCTCCTCCTTGACCGGTTACATCCTACTGGCCCTCATGTGAGGGGTGTGCACACTCGGGTTCTCTTAGGGTGGTTTGGGTTGGTTAGCTCTAGAGTTGTTCCTGGTTTGGGGTAGGACCCTTACCAAAGATGGGTTACTGATGCGGAGTGCCCATTCCTGTATACTTGATTCTTCTCTCTGAGATTCATAATATTATTCTTGGTTCATATCTCTCTAATCATTTTGGTTAATCCTTTAATTGTAAGCGTTGCTTGTTCAGCTACGCGCCTCAAAGGCGCGTATCTTATTTTCCCTTGTTTTGCTTTGAGTTCTTACTCAGCCAGTTTGCTGACGTTCTTTTGTTTGGGTTTGTCCCTACCCTATTCTGGGGCCTGTGTCATTTTCTGATGGCGCAGTTGACAGGTGTGTCTGATGGTGATTTGTTGAGCTTGCGGACGTTTGCATTCATGGGGCTTTTTGTTTAGACATTCGTTGAACATTTATTATTTATTTGGATTTCGGATTCGGATTTTGTAAACTTTGACTAAGTCTTCCGCTGTCGTACTATTTCATTATTTACATTCTGGATTCATTATTTTGATTTTCGCCTTGCAATTAACTTGGTTAGTTAATTGTGGCATAATAATCCTAGGTTTTCATTATTTAATTGAGTCGAAAATTTAGGGTTGTTACAGTATAACCCCATGTCTAGTATTTCCCTAAATAAAACCCTAGATATTAATGTCCTAGTTCATAGTTTTTTCAAAGTATATATCGAAAGCAGAAATCCACTAGACAAACAAAGATACTAACTAAGTATAAATCATCATTGATTAATTTTAGAGTAATCTTAATCATGTACTAATCCATTCTATAAACATACAACAAACACTATGATAATTGTAGTATTGAAGTCGGAATTTGAGTACACGGTCTGATGTGAAGAAATCAGCTTATGAATCCATCTACATATGTTTGTGTACGTGAGATTCACACTCGCTATCCTTCGTGTATGCTCTGGGTGGCCACAAGGAAGTCAGTCAATCGACCTTGACTAGCTCGGCTCCGTAGATACGAAGTCTTGAAGCCGATACACTTGTCTATAAATTTTGAGTAATTGAGAAGAAAAAGTCGCAAAAATAATAAATAGATTATTGTTGAATCTTCGTTGTAGTAAAAAATATAAAAATAAAAAATAAAATAAATAGATTATTTAGAAGAAGAAAAAAAGATACTGATGTGGGTTTTATTTTGGGTCAAACGGATGAAAATGACGAATGATGCCGAAATAACAATATGCAAAACAATATTTTATTCATTCATCTAGAGTCCTAGAAACTAGAATCTAATCCCTTCGATTCAAAGAGATTTTCCTGATTCTTTTTGCAGTTTTGAGTTGTCATGTTAGGGATTAATTTTAGACCAAATGAAAAACCTGGTTGCCTTAAAATCTTATAGACTCCAACATGGTATCTGAAAATTGTAAAATGAAATAGGAAAATCTCTTTGAATCGGAGGGAGTATTAGATAACCTATCAAAAGAAAATAAAAACCACCATCACGTGAAGTGATCAACTGAGAGTTGGGCTCTTGTGCTCCTTTGTATGAGAATCGAAGGGGGGCCACCTGTGAAAACTTAGGACTTTATCACATTTTGCCTTAGCAAATCAGGACTCTAGGCTAATGTGGAGGGGGGCCTGGCCCCGGCCCAAAGACACTAAGATTCGCCTTTGGCTTGTCCCAATGACCAGTCACTCAAAGTCAGTGTTTTAGTTCAGGCTTATTGCATGATACAATACCATTACATGGTAATATTCAAACCGCTTTACGATAGGCGATTAATTGATGGAATTCCAAATGGTTTGGGAGAAATTTCCCTAAAGTACCTTGGGAGAAATTTATTTGGTGCAGATATATCATCCCTAAAGCAGCTTTTCTAGCTTGGTTGATAGTTCAAGAGATATTGGAGGCTAAGGTCAAATTGATGAAAATTGGAATATGCAATGAGGATGAATGCTTGTTATGTCAAAATGGGAAGGAGGATCACCAACACTTATTCCTCAAATGTGAGTACAGTAGGAGATGCATGACCATCATTATGAAGAAATGTAAGGTCATGATCCCTAATGTAAATCCTATTACTTGCAGCCTGTGTTACCACATTTGGAGGGCAAGAAACAAGTGTCGAATGGAGCTTAATCTAAAGCCTTGACATTTTATGTAATATTTTGTATGATGAGGTCAGATCTAGGGCAAATAGCCAGCTACAACATATAGTTGCTAGAGATCAGACTGTCTCTAATCCAGGACAGAGTCTAATCAACTACATGTATGTCTTGCAATTTTGTCTTGTAAATTCTCGTTTTTGATTTATTTAATATAATTCTTAGATTTTCCCAAAAAAAAATTAACCCCCAAATTATTGAATACCTATTACACGTGTTCAATCCTAAATAGAAGCATCATAAAGTACTGACCTTAATCTGTTGTAGCTCGATTCGTATATCTTCATCTTTCAGCGAACTTTCATCTTATTCGAATTACATGGCGCCGCCCTTTTGACTAATATAGAGACCACCCCCACTACAAATAAAGTTGAAATATAAGGTTAAAATAAGGATAGACAAAACTGACAAGAGGTTGAAGACCATAATGAAATTGACACTGAATAGTGTATGTTTCTTCGAGTGTAGAATCAGGAGAGAGAAAGTGTTATGAGGTAAAGAGGCGTTAAGTAGAAGAAGAAAGGAAGCGCGAATCTTTTTTTTAAATCATCGCTTGGATACCCGGGCCCCTATGAAGGGTATCCCATTATTTAATTTCCTCATTTATTGCTCCGCTACCCATGTGTTTCTCTTGTTGTTTGTGTGCGATGGGAACAAGAGCACTGCACAGTGCTCCCCCTATTAGTGCTCACATATATTCAGTGCAATAACGCTTCAAACAAATTACATAAAACCCTAATAGCTGTTGTATGAGGAAGTGTTGTAACACTACGGATTATGGAAAGTGGTTTATGGAATTGATTTGTCCCACACTGGGAAACTAAGGCTCATATGATCAGTTTATAATATATTCTTACCATCATACTAACAACAATACCTTCACCTTTAAGAGCCCACGAGAGGATATTCGGGCCTAAGATCAGAGATGATTTCTCATCTTATTGAGTTGTGTTGCGACGTATGGTGGATCGGTCTGTTACAGATGGTATCAGAGCAACCCTACGACCACATGATGAGTTCTGGGGTTAGGCCCAGGTCAGTCGTCTAGCGGGGGAGATCTTCGGTTTGTGACTATTGGTATGGAATGGTTGAGACGCAACATGGATGTTGCGTTCTTTAAGTGGGGGAGTTTTAACACTACGGATTATGAAAACTGATTTATGGAATTGATTTGTCCCACATTGGGAAACTAAGGCTCATATGATCGGTTTATAATAGATTCATACCATCATAATAACAACAAAACCTTCACCTTTTAGAGCCCACGAGAGGATATTCGGGCCTAAGAGGTGATTTCCCATCTTGTTGGGTTGTGTTGCGACGTATGGTGGATCAGTCTATTACAAGTGTATTAATAAAAAAAAAAATCATTTAGGTAGTATTTTGACAAACAAAAATCACAAACTTTACTTAATGCTTAAATTTTCTGCAGGTAGACCCACAAGAAAAGTTGTGGCAAACAAACCCTTGGTGACATGTTTGGAATTTAGATTTATTGTGACATATTTTGGGTTTGTGATGAGTACTGTCGCACACAAATGATTGTTGCAACCAGGGGCGGACCCAAAGCTAACGATAAATTTGTCAGCTTAAACATCAATTTCATGTGCTCTGAAATGTTCTAAAAATATTGACAGCCTCATAGATAAAAAAAAGTTGAACAAGAATAAAATAGGGGTTTCATCTAGGAAAGTGTCGATTTACCCCCTACACTTTCACTAATTGTACAATCGAACACCCTAACGTAGCTTATATAGTCTCCCTCCGGTCCAGATTAAACTTCTCGCTCCCTTTTGCGCACCTCCAAAGGAAAGCTAACAAATAATTCTTAATAATTCATTTAGCAAATAAATTTAAAAGCTAGTTATAACCAACATCTTTATCTTGCCTCCATAATTATTCATTCGACAAAAAAAGTAATATTTTGGAAATGGGAAAAACAAAGTCAAAACCTTAAAAAAGAGGACGGGAAGTTTAACCTGGATTGGAGGGAGTAAAAAATACAGTACATATCTCTTGTGAAAAAAAAAAAATAAAATAATAATTCATTTGTGTGGTGAAGTTTACAAAATAACAACCCTAAATTTTGTGACAAATTCAATTTTGTCAAATTTGTGCACAAATTTGTAGAAAAAAAAGGTAAAACGATAGGTAAATTATTATGTGTGGGAGTCAAATTGCATAATTTTTGTGAATTAAGGGCTACCGTATGATATACTCAAATGTTTTTCTATAAATCTTGTAAATTTAGGAAAACGTTTATACCATACAAATTAGTTGAAAAATTAAGAGGTGTCAAATTGCACTAATTGAAAGGTTAAAGTGGTCAAATTGTTCAATTAGAAGTTAACGTGTTCAATTACACGATTGGTAAAATTGTAGAGGCCAAATCACCACTTTCGCTGGTTTTCATCTTTTCCTCACATTCTCTCCATGCATTTAATTTTGAAGCTAAGTAAAAAAAAAAAAAAAAAAAAAAAAAAAAAAAAAAAAAACTTCTCTCAAATGTCCCTCACATTCTTCAACGCACAATTGGAGCAAAACTTTTGGACCCCAAAGTTACTGATTATTGATGGAACAAAAGAGTGATACTATATTACTATATGTGTTTGTAGAGCATTAGAGGAGAGACTTCTCAAGTATTCGTTTAACACACTATTGACCTCAAACAAAAAAAAAACAAAAAAAAAATGTAAATTTAAAAATTCTAGAGTGTATGTATTTCATCGTATTAACAAATCATCTGAGGAGCATAACATAGTCAGTTTTGCACATTCGATAGCGAGTAAAAAAAAAACGCATGATGTTTGAAAGTGATACAAGACTGTAAAAAAAAATTCACCTAAAAAGCATTACTCGTATATATTAACCAATACCCAAAGATTAAAATCCTGGATACGCCACTGGTTGCAAGTTGCAACTTGATGATACATAAAAAGAACAACAAATTATTGATAATACTACAAATTCACAAGATTTGTATAGATGTTAACGTTAACTGATGCAACCTTTTTCAGACACCCTATATACAAAACTATATATTTTACATATGCTATACAACATCAAGATCGTACACTTTCTTTTGTGCTTGTATATCAAGTACATGCGTTGACAGTTCAGCTACGATGCAACAAAGATGAAACTGTGGCTTCACTATCTCTCAATGATGTTCCGCGAGAAACAAGTTCAACTCAAAAGGCGGGCTCGCGGACTGACAACTCGACTAATCTGCAATTCAGGTCTCTTCCACTCGGCTTATACAGCCTCATTTGTAGATCCATTCATTCGAACGAGCTCCGGACTCATCCATGTCTATGAAAATGCTGACAGCCTGCAGTGAGTCCAATAAGAAGTCGGGGTTTGGTATTCTTTGATCACTAGATATGTTGATTGAACACAACTTAAACTGGACAAGATAGGTTACTGAATTTCAAAAGTTACCTTGCCAATACGGGGCCGTTCTTTCAACTTTTCCAAACTGTTTCTGATATGCGACACAGCACCCCAGCATTTCAGTGAGTTTGCGACATCATCAAGCCTCAGTATGTATTCTTCTTCCGTTAGAGGGAAAGATCTCTGTGATGGATAGTAGACAAACGAAAATCACAGTTGAAAACAAAATTAATGATGGATAAATTGATAAGGTAGTAGCCTACTAGGTTCTCATGATTGCAAGAAGCATCACGAAACATTATTACGGACATGACATTGGTTAACCAACCAAATCTTTTAAGTGAACAACAATGTAGCACCCGAATTAACTGATGAGATGTCAAATAAAAGTTTCAGGCCCATTGTTCTCATTCAGGCTTTGAAAGGAAAGCCTTGCAGTCTTGCAGAAACGCTAATCAATGCCAATTCATATCAGAAAAAGTGACCCCTTATAACATCATGGAATTCTACTCCCAGTATCTTGACTAACATGCGCGAAAAAGTAATAAAATCTCAGCGTCAGTTCCTGGATAACTCTTTTTACTTCTCCCTATCATACTAAAGCATACTCAATAGAGTCAATACTCCTGAATTCCATGTAGAATGGAATGTTCCAGAGTAGCTATACCTATTTACAGAACAACCCTTACATCGGGGGCTTTAGCCACATAAAGCTGTTCGTGCCAGTTAACCAAATTAAGGAGCATATGCTAACAAGCTGCATCTAAGACTGCTTATGCTTCAATGTCTCTCTCTGAGTTTTCTCCAGATGGCCTCAGATTTTTTTGTGGAACTTAAGTCAGTGGAGATGCATTTTCTATCATGCTGTCTCAAAATTCAAAACATTACCATCCTTCCAAGCAAGACAAAGTCTACTAGGGGATTTGTGAAACGATCTATAGCCACCATACAATTAGGGTACAGGCTAGTTTGATCCACTAGAGACTCAAAATTAGGAAAGGTTATGTTTTGGGTTTCTATACAGACCCTTTTCTGCCTTCCCCTGCCTGTCTCACATTGAATATGCTTCATAGCTTCCCTTCCTTCATCTTTCTGACAGGCCAGTAGAGATAGGCCCCAAAACTTTTAACCAGAATTAGGCAAGTTATTCAGAAGCACTCCAAAATTTTCCCCATTTTTTTTTTTTTTTTTTTTTTTTTTGCTCCGAAAGAAATCCCATATGAAGTCAATTGCGTGCACTTGTTCCCTAACAACTAAAACTGTACTCCATTCATATATTATATATACTACTTTTTTATGTCAGGACTCAAAACCTGCTGAAGATCATTATGGTTCAGAAACAAGAATCTGAAAAGCTAAGAAATAAGGACTCCGAACTATTTTGCTGCCTCATAATGATATTGTCTAATGCTTTCTAGTTATAACTGACTATAGATCCATGTGGAGTATCCTTGTCAGTTTCACAATCTAACCTGAACAACCAAACACAAATGCATTAAGTACGATAAGCCCGTGATAGGAACTTGTTTCCTTCCACAGATAAAGTTTGCACTTGTATTTTTCTGTTAGTTGGGTCTCCATCCACAATATGTCACTCACGCCACATGCACCTTTCGATAGCTCAGAAATATTCTGATAAAACAATGTCATGCAGGTAAAACACGCAATCCCCCTCCCAACCACCACCAACAACATCACACACACACACACACACATAGAGAGAAAGAGAAAGAGAAAGAAATTATGGTGAGCGGACTAATGATATGTCATTAGCAACAGATATTAACATGGCTGTGGTGCCGTACACTGCAGGAGCAAAATAAACAGAAGCTTCAGTTCCAAAAGTTTACACATCTGTACCTGCTCTCTATATTTCCACATAACATTCATTGCAAGAAGGTTTTTGCCCATGAACTCCTGCATCATGGAAAACATGGTGCGATGGTAAAAGTGGTAACCTAACCTCAATTAGAAAGCCTTGATGAAACTTAGGAATAAGCTAAATGAAGCAAAATATATTAAGAAATAATACTTTTTATCAATGTCTAGGTTCTGGTTCAAACGTTAAGTTTTTAAGGTTACTTGACTCATAAGGTTGGAAGAATCTGTTAAGTAAATTCTGCAACTAAAACACAATGTGGGGAGATACCGTCAAAGTCTAACTCTTTTAAAAAGCTATAGCCTAATGCGTAAAGCTAAACATCATAGGATAGTAAGACGTTAAGCAATGAAGAGATAAAAGTTCGAAAACTCAAGTTTTCGACAAGTTTCTATAGTGACAAACTCAGAGACATCACATACCAATACCCATTATGCAGAATATTGAGGATGAAGGAACTTTAAGAAAATAAGGGGAGATTTTGAAACACGACTGACATCAGCAAAAATCAACTTGCATAGAATTTTAAAAAAAATATGCATTTACTTTGGCCAATTTTTATGTTTTATGATCAAATAACAGTACAGTTCAACTTCTCCTAAATTGCTAAAATGGGTAACAGTACCTTCTTTATCAGTTGAACATCATAGGATCTTCCATATTTGTTCCTAATGAGAGCTGCAAGGTCAGCCCCACCAAATTTAGAGTCATCCACTCCAATAATTCTTTCAAAATTATCCCTAAGACTGTCACGAGTTGCCTGAAAAAAAAAAAAAACAGAAACATGAAATATCTTCACTGAACACGGTTCCTCTAAATAAAAGTTGTTACTTTTGTGTAATAGAACAATTAGGAAAAATAACAATAATGATGATATGCATTAAAAAATTACTAAGAAAGCATAAGCAGGACCTGTCCAGTGATAGGATATAATATAGATAACAAATGGCTTTAATAGAACCTGTTAAAAGGTAGTAATTGTGGATAAACCTTATAACTTTTATGCCTAGAGAAAGGACAAGGCCACAGGGGTGACTTCTCGGCTTGGCTCTACTTACAAGATAAAAGTATAGCTAAATCCCAAAACACAACTTCATGCCATCTTTAATGTAAATATATGACTGTAACTGGTAATTACTCCAAAAACGTCATGCCACCAAACCTAATAATTTACGTCAGTACATGAAAAGGTCAAGACTCAAGACTTCTCCTTGTGTTGAACACTTCATATGGCAATGCAGAAACAATGAAGAAAATGTCCCACTGTTCGTTTGATTTTCATTACTCTAGCTGGTTGTGTCATCTTCAGTTTGCATGTCATAGCATGTCAACGATTAGCGCATGAGATTATTCTATACTCTGTTATGAGATAACATGCCTTTTCTTCCAAGAATCAAAGTTTTATAGTTGCTGAAAAGTTAAAGAAAGAACAGCAAACCCCTTGGTCTTGTGCTTTTGCAGAATCCTTCTTCGAGTTTTCATCTTCTGGCTCTTCCGGATCATTGCTATCCAATAAATTTGAACGGACCGCATGATGGTTGCCAGCTCTTTGACAATTATTATTAGATTTAAGATAACGTGCAGGAAAAGAGCTCGTTTTAGGGAGAATTAACAGTTTCATGTGCACCCCTCTACTTGTTTCACCAAATCGTCTGGAAAAACAACATTGTTGAGCCCCAGATGACCATAAGCTTGAATGCGCTGTTGAAACGCTCGTCATAAATCTGCAAAGCAAATTCTATCGACAAATTAAATGACAATCAAAACTTTCTAATTGTCATGGAAGATATCAAAAAATTTCTTATGACGTTCAACTGATAAAGAAATTTAAGATGCTTTGCTTAAGGCAGGCACATTTTCAGTCAATTCAAAGCAGCTGCACAAATACACAACTTTCTCGCTCAGACATGAGTTACATACACGATTTCAAAACAGTCAGCAAGTCATGATTTTCTTAGGTCATCGAAACAATCAACCTAGGTTTTTTTACCACTCTAAAATAAAATAAAAAAATCAAGTCATGATTTATAATGGTTTCTGAAAAATTGAAGGAGAGAGTTTGAGACAGAACGAAGGAGAGACACGTATCTTTAGCTTTCTTTGTTAAACCGTTGCCTGGACCTCAACAATCAATCTAAACTTTTTTGTTGAGTTGGTTATTTCACATAACTTAACATCTACTGTAAGGTGTGTAATTAAGTCAGCCATGGTTGGTCATTGCCGCAGGTTCTTGGTTTTAATTTTCAAGGAAGATTTATAGGGAATATTTTCCACCGAGAGCTTTGGATATGGCTAGCTATGTAAATAAGCTGTCAGGAGCAAGTATATTCTCCTCTGCTGATGTGCATTTCTTAGCCTGCACTATGGTACTGGTCACTTCTCTCCAAAGTCTGAACTAAACCAAGTAGTTTGAAAGTCGCTGAGAGCAATTATTCAAGGTTCACAGTAGTGGTAAACAGAAACATCATTTTCAATCAAGTAGCAATAAAACTTGAATGATTCATGAAAAAGACCAAGTAGTATGTAAATCACTAAAACTACGTGGTGGTCCAACCTCTTAAGTAGACAAGTTTGTTCTCTGACTCCATTTCACTTACACAGTTACATCCCAATGCACGCATAGGTATATTGACATTTTAGGGTGACACTTACGCATTGGAATAGCAAGGTCTTAGAGAAGAGACTGTTCCAACAACATTACCCGAGTGCCTCAAAGGCTCACGCCATAAGGCAGGGTAAGGAGGAGTCGGATGTACACTAGTGTTACCCCTATGTTGAAAACGTAGAGAGGCTTCTTACGGATGACCAAGAATGAAAATCGCACAGACAGAGTGCCCTTTACAATACAAGAAGCGCAAACAATTTTATAAGTCCTCTTGTTTTATTCCATTATATCCCAAAGCCAAAGACTAGTTACTCTTTGGCTCCAAAGGAAGAGATGCTAATGTGACAAATTTATTCAGCGCAAGATATGAGTAAACCACTAACACATCACGGACTTGAAAAAACATGCTCAGAGGTCTAGTTGATATATTGACACTCAAAAGGGGGTGAACTGCCACAATCAACTAATGAAGGGTACTGGATCACAACAAGATAATTGACTCCCCCCCCCCCCCCAAATTTTTTTCAGGTCATTTCCCCTTTTCAAGTGAATTCTAAAGGCAACAGGTGTGCAGGAACCGTTTGAAGGGATTGGGAACAAGATCTTACTAAATTGATTTATGACATATTGATTGGAAATTGACTCAATCTTGTATCCATCAACGATACAGAATCATGGATAAAGTCTTAAACCTAAGTCCACAACACAATCTAGTAAGCAATGGATCACAAAATAAAAAATAAAAAAGAAGACAGCAGAAAAGATATCCGATTCGTCATAAGATGAAGGACATGTCAAGTATTTAATCAAGTTTTCATTCTGAAATCGAGTGAAAGTAAGTGGACTCACTTTCTCAATTTACCATCTCTTCCATCATATTTTCCTGGTTTTGAGACATACAACCAAGCATAGACACCCGAGTGACGTTATATCCCAAAGAATTTGGATCAGGAGGATTAACCCATAATCTTAATACAATGAAATTGAGAGCATGTCTATGTTGCTCTCATCATCAACAGTAACAACAACATCATCCTTTCTTTCATATCTCCAAGTGTTTTTTTTTTTTTTTTTTTTTTTTTTTTTGAAAATCTCTATCTCTTAGTTTGGACATATAACCAAGCATAGACACCCGTGTGACGTTCTATACCAAAACAATTAGTATGCGGAGAATTAGTGATTTAGCCCACAGTATCATCTCCTAATATAGTGGAGTTGATAGCATATCTGCATTGTTATCATCGTCAACAAAAACAAATCAAAACAAAACCAAACCATCACCCTAGTGTCGTAAAGACTACCGCCTATGGCAATGTAAAGGCACCCAGCTGTTGGAGCATTTTCAAAGATGGAGTATGTAAAGTTTATTTTGTCCCACATTGGAAGGATTAGACTCCCGCATACCCCCAATTGACTGGTACTCACAACAGAAAAAGGCACAAACATTTTCTCTCATCATCTCCATGACATAAAATAGATCAACCAACAACAAAAGAGTTGAGCAAGAGCAGCAAATGAACTTTTGGCACAAACACAACTGGTGAAGTGTCAGTCATTACGCAATAGCACCTCTATCAATTAGACACTACCAATGAATCAAATAGCCACAATCTTTCAATCACACCACTGTAAAAAACCACCTTCTCTAAGCATATCCGCCAACTAGATTCGAATTTCGAAACCCGTCTACATCAACTGGCCTCAGAACCCATCTTTACAAGGAAAACTATAAACCAAAAAATTCAAGTGGTACATGATTATTACTGTATGTTTCTACCAAATTAAACCTGGGAATCTATAAACACTTCATATACATAAACAAGGAAGTTCGGGGGAAACAATTCACCATAAAAACAGTAAATTAGGGCAAAAATACAAAGGTAAAGAATTTCTACGTATCTTTTGAAGCAGAATAAATGAATTAAAGCCTGAAATTGGGTTTACCTGAGCAGAGAAGCAAGCAAGCAGGAAGTGTGAAGGAGAGAGAAAGAGAGAGAGAGCCTCATATGTCAGTCTGCCTTTTATTTTCATTTTTCATTTTCGTAAGGTGGCAAATTAGTCAATTACCGTTGGTCGTTGTAGACCGTTGATTCTCAACTTCTGAGAGTACGTACAAGGAACCATTTGGTCGGGTCGTCTGACTCCTCGATATAGCTAGTGTCGGACACAACAAGCTCTCTTATTTTGATAAGAATTCCTGTTTAAGACTCCTCGAATACAACTTATGGTCAAACTTAATGTCACGCATAACAAAATAAATACAATTTAGTAGAGGCAAAATACCTCTTAACTATAGTTATTCACTTGCTCCACTCGCAACTCTAAAAACTCACCTCCAACTACTAGGTTTGTCACTCATACCAACAATTTTAACTCTTGAAACCGTTTTATTAAAACGGTTTCTGTTGTTTTTTTCTGCTGTTAAAATCAGTGTCTAGGGTTCTTCACATGACACATCTATGCTGTCATTTGGCTCCTCTTTATTATAGTAAAGAGATATTCGTAATACCTTATATAGTTGCATTCTTCCAGTTTTCTACCTTATAAATCCAAAAAAAATATTTTCCTACCTTATAAAATGATTTGCATTGACTCTTAATTTATCTCCAATTTTTTTTGCGATTTCCCTTCAAATTCCCTAATTTGATTGATTTCCTTCCATTTCCTCCTGCTTTACTAGAACTCCAATTCACTCACCTATCTTGTCTATCTCTATCTCACCTGTGGGTATTTTCTAGCAAATCCCCTATGTATTTGTCTTCTTTAGACTATAGTCTACATTCTACCATAAATTAAGCTCATACCACACCTCTTATACACACTATACATGAGCACTTTGGTCACAATGAAAGATTAATTGTTATAGCATACTTCATCATCATTATCCTTCAAATAAAATCCTAGATTCGGAGAGAATACAAAAGTTTTTTGAGTAAAAATGGAGATTAGAGTTGATATGAGAGGAAGCGCTAAAGAAAGAGGGTGGAAAATTAGTCACATGAGTTACACAAGAGAGTCAACGGGACGGAATAGTGTTTTGGTAGGAAAATGATGAAAAAAAGAACTTTAAAAGATAGGAAAATATATTTTTTGACTATAAGGTGTTGAACTGAAACAATGTAAATATATAAGATAGAATTTGGAAATTTAACTCTCAATAAAGACCGGATTAACAAAAAGAGCTCTGAAACTCTGAAAGACTTGCTTTGCTTGAGGGATATGTAACTGGCTAACTGGGTCAACATTGGAGGAGCCTCTGTCCAAAACTGCCTTGTTTGAAACTTTTAACAGATGAACTCCAGAAACGTGTGAAACTGTAACAATAACATCAGAATATTCCATTCATTTCTTCAGACATATAACTGAGTGTCCGATGGCTTAAGCTGCGAACCACGACAAGCCAGGATCCGTCCTTTAGCTTGCAAAAACTTCATGGCGATATTTCAATATACCCCATACATATTTTACAAAGATCGGGACCTAACTACATAAAAACATAAAGTCTACCGGAATAGAACCCTTTTTGATTCACTGCATTAATATTTACAACTGCCAGTCGATGGGTAATTCTCCATTCTTCTCCAAGATCTGGTTTGTCCGAGAAAAGTGCCTACGCATTTCAACCCAGAAAAACAATTAGGCCATATTTCCAACAATCTAGCTCGCCAACAGGTCAACTTCGATTATAGACCACAATATCTAGTTGTGGATAAACCTCAGAAGTAGCATCAACAGAAATGCACTCAATCAGTTTGGCTGTAACCCACTATTTTAGCAACTATTACAGCAGAAGCCCCTGAATTGAATCTATCTGATCATAATCAAAACAAATACTTTCAAATGTGATTATGAATCAAAAGCACTACCTGCAACCAAAACCCTCTGTTTGCAGATAGACCAGAAGGGTGAGCTGACTTGAGAATATGATGCTTAGTCTCATCAATCAACCTGTACAATATTAACAGTGTCAACGCAGTCGCAAAAGCAAAAGCAACTTTTTTTCTTTTTAATTATTTTCGATTATCTGATGAACAATTATGTTACCCTATCTGAGTCCAATTATCCCCAACAATGTAAGAGGCTGTCCTAACTACATACTCTCTCCTTCCCACCAAAAAGGGTAAGAGAAAATTTACAAGAAACAAGTGGGAAACTATTTTAGGACAACAACAACAACCAAGTCTTATTCCCAAAATGGTTCGGGGTCGGCTAACATGAATCGTCATATGTAACAATCTCGTGAAAGTCATAAAAGTTAAAGATCACTATGAACAAGTTTAAAAAGAACTGAAACACATTTGACAAGAGTTTAAAAAGGCATCAAAAGAAAAGGAAAGCAAGAAATAAATAAAATATAGTCGTAAAACAAGTGAAAAAGGTATGAAATCTTTTACAAATGATAAGAAAAGGTTTGAAAAAGGAAGAACTTTGAGAGACAAAGAAAAAGGAAATCATTAGAAAACCAAACAAAGAAACCATTAAAGTCAATTTTTAGGACAGAGGAGAGAAAATGTGTGCCAAAGCCCAGAAGTAGTGATGTGGGATGTCCCAGAAAGGAAAGTAGGAAGGTAATCTGGATGGAGGAAGTAGAAGTGAACTCCATGGAGAAGAAATAGAGAGCACCAGCAAAAGAAGAAAAGAGATCCAGAGCCGATAACACCAGAAGAAAACAAAAAGTAAAATTCCATAAAGCAAGCTCAGAGAGACTTCATTGATCCAAAAACGAATGACATGGGTTTCTTCCATGCGTGGGATAAGAGGTATTAGCGTCTATGCTAAACAAAGTAATAGCAAAACTGCTGGTATCATTACAGTCACCTTTTATCTGAGCCTGGAAAGATAGTTAGTTAGTGACTGATGACTTGTGAAAGTACAACTCCCCTGAGATAGGATATGAGGCTGGAAACAAACCTGGATTTCTCTTGAGCAGAATTTCCCCAAAGAAGAAATACAATTCCTTTCTTCTTCTCAGAAACTGTTCGGATGACAGCATCAGTGAACTGCTCCCAGCCTTTCTTAGCATGAGAATTAGCTTGATGATTCCGAACTGAAATAAGTCGAGAACAAGCCAAAAAGAAAAAAAGCAGCAGAAAAAAAGAGTTAATACAGTCGAACAAGATATAAATAACAGATGACATCAACAACAACAACATCTTTACCCCACTGCCTTAAAGGCTCCCGCCATAAGGCGGGGTAAGGGGGGTCGGATGCACGCAAGCCTTACCCTATTGAAACATAGAGAGGCCGCGCACGGATGAATCAAAATGAAAATTGCCTCGAGAATCGCACCAACTGACTGCTATTTCACATAATAAGAAGTACGGGCAGTTTTATGAGCCATTTTGCTTATTCCATTATATCCCAAAGCCAAATAACATATGACATATAACATACAAATAAAAATTTGGCGATGAGGCTAACTTTTGAGGTATTTTGCATTATTGCCGTCTCTCGGGATACTCTGTATATTACAATCCCCATAATTATAGTAAGAGATTCAGAGTGATCATTAGGCAAAAGTGTTGGGAATTTGGGATCTTCTAAGAATATAAGAACCGTGCCCTATGTTTGTGACGTAAATGCAGAAGGGTTAGCTGAGAGTGAAGAAGAAAACCCAGAACAAATAGTTGAGCTGATGGAAGGAAGGAAGAAGTTGCCTGATATACATGTGGAAGAGGAATCAGAGGCAAGAATAGATTGCTCCATCGGCTTAGTGTGATACCAGACAGATACATATTCAGGATCACTGACAGCTGAGCAAATGACAGTCAGCCTTTGGTTAAAGCTGTCCTCCTTGTTCTACCTATGGTATTATCTTTAAGATTACATCAGTTGGAGTACCCCTTACCCATTTTAATTCTCAATTAACTAAATTTAGCAAGTTTTCCCTGTGTTAGACACATTATTCACTGTGTTTGTACACTGATTGTACCAAGGCAGTAGATGATGGATCTGTATTGAATTGGGATTTCTGAATGTAAAGTTAAATATGGAATCGTTTTAGACATGGAACGACGTGCCCATACAAGTAGACCTAAGACAAAAACGCCGCAGTTGAATTATCTGATCAGATCTAAGTGACTGAAGTATAGTTTCTCGGACACAGCAATGAGCGTACCTCCGCGATTAAAAAGTAACTTTTCATTTATTTTTTGGGTAAATTGCCAAAAACTACCTTGAAAACATTACTTCTTTACGAAACTTCCTTTCTTTTTCAACAAAACCTACCTTTTAACACCTCTTACAAAAGACTACCTTACGTACTTTTTGTAACGAAACACTACGTTTTAAGACATTCTTTTTTTCTTACAAAAGACTACCTTATACTCCATATATTCTTTTCAGCAAAACAACATCATTTAGAACGGTTTTTCTTTCAGGCTGCTTAATATATATTTTTCAACAAACACCACCGTTTAACAGTATTTTTCTCACAAAAGACTACCGTACTAGATTATACATTTCAGCGACAAATAACTTTCCGGCATTCAGCCTCACATCTATATATTCCCACTATTTCTTTCTTCTTAATTTCAGCCTTGCCCCCTCTAAGTCCATAATATTGGTGTGTATGGTTGACTGACCATTATTTTCATTTGTTTTCTTACCAAAGGTGTTGAAACTTTGGCTCTTAGGCCTCATACAGAAGAGTGGGTGGCTAAAGTTCGGCATTCCCAATTGACAGTTCAACGCCAGAAATTATTTTTGTTGCCAAGATTCAATTTAATAGTCATTTGTAAGAAAATAAGTATTAAGTGTTCAAAAGTGCGTTACGTTGAAAAAAGTATATAAGGTAGTCTTATATAAGAAGAAGAGTGTTTTACGGTAGTGTCTTGTTTAATAAAATTAGAAGGTAGTGTTATTGAAGAAACGGAGTTTCTACGGTAGTTTAGAAAATTTATCCATCTTTTATCGAATTACACTTTTCACATTTACTGCTTGACATATCACATAAGGCAGCCAAGATTTAAACACTAGATCAACTACAAACCCATAGCAGAAAGAGAAGAAGTATATAACTTGAACAAAAGGATATAGCCAGAGCAAATAAGCTCACCAGTTAGGACGGTGTTGAGCAGCAAGACACCCTGCAGAATATCAATTATGTTACTGTTCCACTTATAATATCAAATATTTAACAACAATTTTAATTGAAGTCGTGCTTGAAACCAGGATTTTTATCGTCAAAAAGTTTGCACTACCAATTTCCATATAAAGGAAACAGTAAATGAAAACAACATGTCACGGGAGAGGAGCATAGACAGACACTTGACTAGTTCCCAAATGAAAAATCATGATTTCAGATGTGTGCATAACAAAATTGGGGGGGGGGGGGGGGGGGAGGGGGGCATGGATGGGGAATACCTAGTTGGCAGGTATTTCCATTGAAAGAAAATAATTGTGTCCAAGATGCAAATTAAAAATGGAACAATAACCGGAATTCTGGGAATTATTCTTACCTGCACAGCCCATCTCTCTAAGTTCCCATGAGATGGAATAGAACATCCCAGGTCTTGCTTTAGTTCCTTAAATATATTTCCAAGACTAGACGGGATCTTGATACCCTCTGGAACTGAGAAAGAAAGGCCCATTGCTTGTCCGGGTCCATGATATGGGTCCTGGCAAAACCAATCTCTGAGTGCCAATTTTACATACTGACAAAAATATTCAAAAGGCAGGTTGGGGACTGGGGAATATGCAGCTCGGGAGATGAGGAAACCCCTTAAATTAGCAACACAGTCCAATTAGTAGTTTCTTGATGCCTCTTAGTAAAAAAAATTTCAAAACAACTCCATTTCAACTCTTGTAAAGTTGTGATTAAGTAAAGTGTCTTGGGGAGGTGAAAGAATAGTCTAGTTTAGGAATCTGGATAAAAATATTTATCAAGAGTAAGCATAGATATATTTGTCAGCAGCCTTATTAGAGCCCTAAGCGATGCACAGCAATCAGATTCCAGCACTCACATAAATTGTTGATACATGAAAATCTGAATGAACCAGCATGCTGATTCCAAAATCAAATGACCAATGTGATGAATTTCAAAAGGCTAAGCGGCTGTAAGCCTGTAACAATCTTGTTAACAGTGGGCAAACTCGTTGTTTCAGCATAACTCGAGTGACGTTTAATATCATCTGCAGGAAGGCAAAAGTGGTATATCAAGGAAGGGGAAGAGGAAAAAGGTGCCCAAACCTCCTAGACTACCAAACTTGTTTGGCTTGAGGATGGGATAGAATGTAAACCCTCCATCCGTTCTATGACTTTCGACTTCCATCTTCTCATACTATATGTCCTTCTCAGCAGCCATGTCTGCCTAGTGCCTACCACCACCTTTCATCATTTTCCAGACCCCAAATTCTTCCTCTCTCCATGGCTAATATTGAGTACTGGCCCCACCATCGGGTTCCAAAACCTCAAGTGAAAGTGGGGGTCCTTTATTAGGTACAACATTTCACCAAAAGGTGACTGAGTGCCACGGCTGTGGATCTATAGTGCCACTGGCCAAATTTGACCACCATAGGATTGTTTGCATGACCATATCTATTTCTTTTTTGGTAGTGCACTCTGAATTTCTGCTTCCCTTCCCTAGATGAGCCATTGCATGGAATTTTGGGACAGAATAAAATGACGGCATTTGGTGGTCCTGGAGGGATTGTTGGATTTGTTGGTGTCTTTGGGAATTGTTTAAAAAGAGCAGGGTCATATTGTGTGAATATATTGTGGATAGAGTTAAGGGTGGTAGATACCTTGACAAGTGTGGTGGGCTGTCATGAGCAGTACTGGGGCTGGGTTCGAAAGCCAGTGGGAGCTTTGCATGAAGAGGCAGTGATGAACAGTTGTTGCCAAAACCTTAGAAGGAGGAATCCTAAAATTCCAAGGGTGAGGTGGTGCAGCATGCATGAGGAAGTGAGATTTTCAATGAGGAAGTTAAGATAAGGGTAGAATTAAAAACACAACCAAACACTACCAAAGGTAGTTAAAGACTCTCACTCCACCTCTGAGATCCTCACAAACAAAAGACCCTCAACAAGAGGACTCATTTTGTAAGTTCTTCCAGGAGAAAATTCCCAGGCTGAATCAATAACTAAATCTACAGAACCGATAGCAGAAGACATCCGATTACCTCTAAAACATAGAATCTGATTTCCTCAAGGTCACACTAATAAATATGACTTGGTAAAACGGTTGAAGCTTAGAAATTTGGGTCACCTCTAAAACAGATAACCCATGCGGTAGGCTATATGATTGAAGCACTCACTTGATGATTCAAGTTTGAAGATACATTGTATCTATAGTTTTCTTACTAAAGAGCCATGTAGTGGGATCTCTCCTAAATTGTAATTGGTACTGAACAAGCAATTTGAGTAAGACATGAAGCATGAACTCTGGTCTGGAAACAATTGGCGAACAATCAAGAAATTCACAAAACCATACCCAGTTAAACCTGCGAACTTGTTTCTCATGTCAGCATGAGCCTCTATCATAAGACAATGAATCTTTTATTCAATTCAATATGTAAGGTATTCTCCTATGTAAGTACAACACAGACATTTTCATTTAGAACTTTAAGTCAAGATAGGTGTTTTTAGTCAATGTCGTATGTGAACCTGGCATGGGGATTAGTCAGAGATGTGGGCGTAAATAATTAACAGAAGCTTTTATAGGGAGTGGGCCATGAATAAGTTGAAGCAGGACAGGCTCACCACAATGCCTCACAGGCTGATAGCGGAAGCAGAAAACCTTTGCAACTACATTTCCAGTGAAATTAGAAAGACTCGTGAAAAACCGACCTCCATTTTGGCTAAAGACAGACAAAGAGACAGAAGAAAGGGACTTTGCATAGACAATTTCAAAGTTACCTGCCCGAGGATGACAGCTTTGACTTGATCAAATGGGGTTGAGTTAAGAGCATTGAAGATCAAGTGTTGAGGAGGATAGATGGGTGTTTTGCCACTACAAATTTCTGTCTCCACAAATGAGCATAGTGTTTTTGCATAAGGTTTCTGGAACTCTCCTGTAAGTTCTTGCAGCCAAGATTCCTCCACCAGGAGCTCCTCCAGCTTGACATATCCATTACCCCCTTCAGCTGCTATTATCATACAATATACATTTTAACAATCATACCAAAGTTTAAAATTTCATGGCATTGCTAAGAGATTGCTAACTAAATAGTGACATCACAACTCGAATTGACAAACAGATAAGCAAGGGATATAACAGAATAAACCAAAATGGGTCACAAAACTATACGCGCTTCGACGACTCCCATACAATTCTTGCGAGAGCTGGAGACTTTTTTTAGCATTCTTATAAAATAGCCTTAGCTCTGCCAGGCACTGGACAGGGGTTAGCTCTGATAGTCACTTTGCGTCTTTTGGGGGACCATTCTGGTTCTTCCAATTGTGGATATTATATATTATGATTTATGAGGTCGCAGTGGTTTGATGTAACGCAAGTTAGATTACGAGTCATCCGACATCAGTCGCTTTATATTTTCAACATGGTTAAGGCTTCACCTTAATCAAATTTCAAATTCAAACTGCCTTTTCATATTAACTTCCTCGTCAATCTAAATATTCAAGATAATCAAAGAAAAAGAAGCAACCTTTAGAAATGTGGACCTTGTCGGAGCACATTTTGAAGTTCCGCTTAGAAAGAGCGAGCGACTTCTTCAGATTCATTCTCATCCTCTGCTCCGCAGTGAGACCAGACTCGCCGGAGTCGGGAAGGGAAGAAGAAATGGGGGCGATAGAGTGTGAGCTGTCATCCCCGTCGGCGGTGATTGTAGTGGTGGTTTTGAGACGCTTACTGGGATTGGGATTGGGATTGGGATTGGGATTGGATTTGGGGAAAAAATCGACTAGGGTTTTGGAGGAGGAAGGCATGGTGGTGAAATTATGGCGGGAGAATGAGAGAGGGAGTTGAAGCGTTTTGGTAAATACTGTTGATGTGACCGGAGTAACAAGTGGTCTCATCATTTTTCGAGCAGAGAAGGGTACCAGAGCAAACATTAGGCAACAAAACTACAATTTCAACGGGTTGTCTAGGCCAATCACCGTACCTAATCACCAATTTGACTTTTGCAGTTTAGTACCTGGTGTTTTTGTTGCTTGTTTGATATTTTTTTTTTAAGGAAAGAGGGCAATAACATTAGGAAATTAAAAGATCAGTCTTACAGAAATTCCATTACAACCAAACAGAGTGGAGCAAGGGAAAACGGTAAATTATACCATGCTCCCGGGAGCACAAGGAGCATGGTGGTCCTTCTCACAATAGAGGAGTAGAGACCACACTTAAAATATACTCCTCTATTGTGAGAAGGGTCACCATGCTCCTTGTGCTCCCGGAAGCATGGTATAAGCATTAAGGGAAAACAAAGAGACAGAGAAACAAAACAAAAGGGAACATAGGCTATGTCTGACGCTGATCTCCAGTGTACAAAGATATGATGCACATCGGGATGGACAGGTGAATGGTTTTCCTATTCGCCAGCGAAAGGGAGTGCTTAGCCAGGCTATGAGCTACCAAATTTGCTTCCCTCTTTGTATGTTTCAGAAAGAAACCGGGGTTGTGCTTCATGAGATTCCAGATATCCTCGGCCAGGCCCGAAAAGGGTGGTTATTGGCCGCATGAGGAGAGTCGATCATACACTTGATAAGAAGAGCATCTGTTTCGAACTGAACAAGCTTGAGGTCCTGCTCGGCCGCAATCACCATACCTTCTCTGACAGCAAGAAGCTCAGCCATGGCTGGGGAGTTGGCTCTGAATTTAGAGGTGAAGCCAAGTCTCCATCCACCATAGTGATCACGGACAACACCTGCACCAAGGTTACCTAAATCGCTCATGCCCCCCGCGAATCGCAAATTGATTCGCGCGCCCTCAATCGCAGATCGTTTTCGCACAAGTCCTCGGAAATCGGGATTTAGATCGTCATTTTCAGCGAATCCATTAGTTGCCAAGTAAAGTTGATGCTACTCTCGGAGTTCTTGCCGGAAAATATGTATGTCGTCTTACATATACTGATATACAGAGTTGCAGAGTAAATAGCAGAGGAAAGAGGTACACGAAAGGAGGTGGCGTGGCTTTTTATTTAATCTATGGGAGGTGCTGACTGCTGAGTATGAATAAAATAAATAAAATACTAGGGTTTTAATTAATAAGGGTAGTTTAGTCTCTGACTAGTAAAGATAGTAATTAATTAGGTAGCAAATTACTAAACATTTTCTCCTTTTCCAGAAAACTGCAAATTTGTCTTCCCAATGCAATGTAAATTAAATTGATGAACTACTACAATATGAACAGATTCTTTAGAAAATTAGAGCGAATTTCTCAGCGAATTCTAAGGAATGGAATTCCCTAGCGACTCAATTCCCTACTTTGGGCGAATTGCGATCTCGATCTTGGGCGACCTGCGATTTCGGTAACCCTGACCCACACCCCTCACTTCAGACTCGGGATTAGCCCAAGCAGCATCAGTATTCATCTTTAGGCGACCTCTGGGAGGGGGCTTCCAGCAGTAAGTAGGAACCGACTGCCTTCCCTGCATAGACAAATCATCATGGGAAGAACCATTAATGAGAGCAACATCAGCTTGAATTCTGTAGAGGGTAACCCTGTGCGGATAAAGGATATTTCTGAAACAAACATTATTCCTTGACAGCCAAATATGCCAAAGTGACAGGCTAAAGTTGTATGCTTACAAATATAAAATACCAACACGAACCTAAAATGTAGTAATGGGTAAGTGGGTGTCGAATCCACAGAGAACGGTGATTGTCTGAGTATGCAAACGTAACTAAATGGGGGATTTTGAGTTTGTAATGATCGAATGTTCAAACGAAAAGAAGTAATTTGCAATTCAATTAAGGGAAAAGTCTCGGACGATTAATATTCACTACAGTTCATCCAATTGATCATTGTCCTCACTTAGATCAATTATGTTGAGCACCTAGTTGTGAAAACGGAGTTTTCTATCGTTCCTAATTAATAGCTAGCAAGAGAGACCAGGCCTACCAACTAGCCCTAATCGATGAATAACAAAGACGCGCGCCTAAATTCAATTCAACGAAAGCAATAAGCAATTGAACGATAACAACTAGGATAGATAAGATCTAGACACACGCGGTTTTGATCTTCAATCAATATATCAATTCTCTCCTAAATCTTAGATCTATGATCAGCACGGAATTAAGATTTAGTTTCCACTAGCGAATCAGTCAAACAAACAATTAGTCCTTTGATTAATGATTCTAGAAATATGACTTAACCTAGGGCTAATTAGTTGTACACCTAATTAACGATAAATCAATCAAAAGCAATCGAAATAGAGAGAATGATGATACTCAACGATAAGTAAAATAGATAAGACTCACAATTATCCGGATGAATTTGTAGCTTCAATTAATCAAATCCGAGAATAAAGTCTTTAGCCTTGCATAGTCTTGAAAATAATACAACTTTAGGTCTTGAATACTGAATGATTAAAACTACCGAAAGTTTAAAGTATTTATACTAAAAGATTACAAAACGGGATTAGGAAACCCGTCTAATATGCCAACGCAGCGGCGGGACGACTCGTCTGGATCCCAGACGACTCGTCTTAAGCGTCAAGACGACTCGTCCCAAATACAGACGAGTCGTCTAAAGCTCTCTGTTTCTGTCGCCGGACTGGTTCTGGCAACGCTTTTCAAACGGTCATAACTTCTTTGTTACTTGGCCTGTGAGGACGTGTGACCACTTCCTGGAAAGCTAAGATCATGAACTTTAATGTGCCATTGGTCTCACTGCAAAATTCAAAGCCATTTGAAAGTTATGAAACTTCAAAATTGACCTTCCGTAATTGTACTAAAATTCCTCAACCTAGCTTCCAAATTTGTCCAAATCTTGTCATATTGCTTCCTAGATCATCTTTCATCGCCTCATTGTCGTTTCACACACTTGCACATCAATCTTAAGGATATAAATACATTCAAAAACCACTAATTCTTATATTAAAGCACAAATACACGAACGATAGAATTAGCTAACAAATTGATCCAAAAGCAACCATTTTCTAGCATTAAAACCCAACATTACCCACAACTAAGTGGGTCATATCACAAAGAGAAGCAGCAAAGTTAGTCGTCGAACCAGACTCACGCTTCAGATTAAAAGAGATCCAGGGGTCCCAACTTAGGCTCTAAAAGAGGTAGGTCTCATTAGGATTCATGTCAGTGGTCAGATCCTCCCAGAAAGTGGCAGTCCCTGAAAAATATAGGATTAGCTCTAATATAATTGCATACAGAATGAGTAAAGATTGGAAGAACATAGATTCATACATAGTTTCAAGATCATAAAGTTCATGCCTAAATGATGATTACACAAACTAAACAAGGATAATATTTCTTTTTGAAATCATAAATTATGTATTGGGGATAATGATACGACAAGAAACAGTCCTTTAATGCCAACTATTTCACCCCAATATGCACAAGAATTTCCATTGTAAGGAGACTAATAGTGATGCATATATTTCTGAAGAACAGTCAGACATTTTGAGCAACTTTCAAGCAACTTTGGAGCTGAATATCTTTTGATATAAAAGGAAAATGGCCACGGTTGTTATATGTGTGGAAATTTAATCTTTCAAGCTTTCTAATGACACCAATTAGGACTCCGCGTTGAAGTTATGGTGAAGATTTTATACAAGCTCGAAGTAGGGGTGGCAGAATGCATGACCTGCAGAACAGGCCAGGGGACTGACCTGATGTCACTCAAAGGTCAAGATCTCACAAACTGCATATACCAGCCCATAAATGCACACTTCTACACTCTACTTGTTGATTGGCTTGTTATAATCTGTGTTTTTCGGTTGTGATGTTTTTTATTGCGTCTAAGACAAGTTTTATTTCATTCTTTGATTTGCAAGTTTCAGATTGTGGATATGGTCGTGGTCAAGCTGAATTTGACTCAAAGAAGCAATCAATTTTCGACGATCAAGGTGATTAATTAATGGGCTTCCTCATAAAGTGTGTGGCTGGTTTTCGTTTTTTGCATTGTTATATGCATTATGGCTGGATTTCGTGTGCACTAGTGGACTTGACATTTGAATTAGAAAATTCTAAACTTTATTAGTTTCTTTGTATTACGTACCTTCATAGAAATGAAGTTTTTTCTTCACTATATATATTACGTACTTTGGATCAATATCATTTCAAACTATATATATATATATATATATATATATATATATATATATATATATATATATATATATATATATATATATATATATATATATATTCGTGATTTTGAGGGTAAATCAAGATTTGTTTATCGATATTATTTTATGAAATTGAGTTTTGTACATTTATGCTTATATAAAGGTGTTCCGCTGTGAAATGAACAATTAAGATTTGTTGAACGATGGGAAGACGCACTGGCCTGCCTCAGGAGTGAGGCCCCTGGTCTGACCCCTACAAGAGAAACGTGAAAGTTATTTAGCCTCTAATTAGACTTTTCTAATTAGTACTTAATTACAGCTAATTAAGTTTAGTTAAAGATGTTTAGTTGCATGTTAGATAAAAGCATGAAAAAATGTATAAAACAAGTTTTTATAGCTTAATTAGGAGGAAATTTGACCACACCTTCAAAGAAGGTTCTTGAGCTGCTATTAAATGGGGATCCTCCTCCTTAATCTTGAGTTTCCAAGTTAGGAAACCTCCTCTCTTAATCCACCAAAGAAGCTCTCCAAAATTCACCCAAAATAAGCTAGTATAAATAGGTGAAGTAAACCTTCAAACCAAAATAAAATTAGCTAACACTTTAGCTAATGTTATTCTAGGTTTAGATAAGTGTTTTGATCAAGTTTTCATTGACATGCAATGAAGAAAACTTGATCTTGATGGTGTTGGAAGTGGGCTGAATTTTAGAGAGAAAAATGGAAAATTTCTCTTTCTCTCTCTCTAAAACAATTTGTTTGTGTAGAAATGATGTGTTATGTAGGAGAAAAAATCTGATTCTTATCTCACCACCATCCACTATATATAGTGGTTAGTAAGTTGGTAATAAAGTTACCAAAAGCCCTTACTAACTTGTATCCATTAACTCTTAAAAGTTACAATTTAGTAATAATATATCCATATATAATAATTACTAATTATATCATTTTAGCTAAAATTACAACACTTTGTAATTTAATTAGCTAATTGTCAATCTCGACAATTAACACAAATAATCATAATTTTATACGACTTGAGTTCCAAATTCGTAAAACACCATCCAATATAATCAGTTAACTCTTTAACTGAAACATTAAGGTTTATATTATATTGTATCCAGTACAAATATTATATCCTCTAGAGAAAATATCTTTACTGGTGTGACCGAGAGGGATCAGTTGATTATCGCCGTCAAACGACAATAACGTCAAACTCTAGCCAGCCAATCATTACCGATTTACGTTAATCAACTGACTTAGTATATATAATATATCCTAGGTTTATTCCTAATTAGATTTAATTATCAACGCATTATTGTCGGAGGACACCTACTCCAACAATCTCCCACTTGTACGAGACAAGTCATGCGTTATCGAGTCTCTTGTCCGTTATATCTCCCACTCAATGCGAAGTATCTTTCAGGTCGAACTTGCATTGGATCTTTATGAAAAGTGGTTTTCTCGATCTGGATTATGACTGTCTGACCAGAATATCTATCATAGATCTCTTCCGAGCGTGGCCACGCATTTCCAGTCACAATTCCTCGAGTGGCCCAAAGATATTATACCCTAACGTGGGTGGACAATCCCTTCTTGACTTATTTTCTTTGTTTCATACAGTCGGTAATGACCCAATAGATGCCCTTTTAGCCTCCTTTTACGGCACGACTTAGGACATAAATCAAAGTCACCGCCTACTGCATAAACTCAGACAAACAATCTCAGGTCGAAAGAATCGACTAATAGGAATAATATAGATTACCTTGTCACGACCAGACATAAAGGTTCTATAATTGGTCAAATGTCTGACAGAGTGTCATCTACAGTCTGTCTATGTAATCGGTTATTCATCTCTATGAATCCATGACCATTGAACTAGTCATCAACCGACTTACAATCTAGTCAATTGAGACGTCAGCTCATTTTATGACTAGAGACAAAATACACTGTTAATCATGTTCACTTAATAGGGTTCAAATCGTCTCCACGACCTATTAGGAATCAACAGAGCATATATATAATTAAGAATTTTATTAAAACTGAATTTATTAAAGAGTTTAATAAAACTTCAAACGATGAATTTAATTATCATATATGTAAAAGGTAATACACTTATTAACTATTACAATATATAATCTAACACATGTCAGGCATACGCCTCAAACCCATCAAGGCAATATGACCATTGTGTTTAGCTTGTGATATTGGCTTGGTTAAAGGATCAGCGATATTATCGTCTGTCCTAACCTTACAAATCGATATATCTTCTCGTTCCACAAAGTCTCTAATTACATAGAACTTCCTGAGTACATGTCTAGATTTGTCACTAGACTTCGGCTCTTTAGCCTGAACTATTGCTCCACTATTGTCGCAATAGACTACAATAGGATCTGCTGCTGTAGGGACTACATTTAATCCTTCCAGGAACTACCGGATCCATACTGCCTCTTTTGCAGCTTCTGATGCTGCAAGATACTCAGCCTCCGTTGTAGAATCTACAGTCACCGATTGCTTGGTGCTCTTCCAGCATATGACTCCTCCATTCAGTATGAAAACATATCCTGATTGAGATTTTGAATCATCTCGATCTGTTTGGAGACTAGCATCCGCATAACCCTTTACACGAAGCTCAGAATCCCCTCCAAAAACTAAGAACGTGTCCTTAGTCCTTTTTAAGTATTTAAGGACGTTCTTAACGGCTATCCAGTGGCTCTCGCCTGGATTGGCTTGGTAATGACTTGTCATACTTAAAGCATATGACACGTCAGGACGCGTACACATCATAGCATACATGATCGAACCGATTGCGGAAGCGTAAGGTATCGACTTCATGCGTTCAATATCCTTAGGATCAGTCAGACATTGAGCTTTACTCAAAATTATCCCACTTCCCATAGGTAAAAAGCCTCTTTTAGAGTCTTTCATATTGAACCTGTCAAGAATTTTATCAATATAAGTTTCTTGACTTAACGCTAGTATTCTTTTTGATCTATCTCTATAGATCCGAATACCTAGGATGCGTTGCGCTTCTCCTAAATCCTTCATCTGGAAATGTTTCCCGAGCCAGTCCTTAACGGAGTTAAGCATGAGGATATCATTCCTAATGAGTAATATGTCATCTACATATAGGATTAAGAGAGTTACTTTACTCCCACTAAATTTCATGTATAAACAAGGTTCCTCGATACTTCGGATAAAACCATTTTGTTTAATCACATAATTGAACCGATGGTTCCAACTCCGAGATGCTTGCTTAAGACCATAAATGGATCTCTTAAGGTTGCAAACTTTCTTAGGATTGTTTGGATCTATAAAACCCTCAGGTTGTGCCATATACACCACTTCCTCTTACAGAAACCCATTCAGGAAGGCGGTTTTAACGTCCATCTGCCATATCTCATAATCATGAAACGCAGCAATCGCTAAAATTATCCGAATAGATCTGAGCATTGCTGTAATATCCCGAAATTTCAAAGTATTTTATATGAATAATTTTAAATTTATTAACTAGATTATTGAAGTGCAAAAGATTTTAAATGTTAATTGTGAGTCGTTTTCAAAATGAGTTCGAAAATGGTTTCTAAAATCGGAATTTCTATGTGGGCATCTATTCCTAAATTGGGTCAATTTTAGCAAATGGACTAACACCAACCCAAAACCAACACTATTGGCCCATACACAAATCATACCCCAACCCAACCCAAAAGAAAAAAAAAAAAAAAAAAAAGAAATCAGAAAAACAAAAGGAAAAAGAAAAGAAAAAGAAAAAGAAAAGAAAAAAAAAACACACGAACGGAGAAAAAAAAAAAAGAAGCCGAAACCCCCCCTCCCTCTTTCTTCTCTATAAAAACAGGGGATCGACCCCCTGTTTCTCTTCTTCGCTTGTCCTCCTCACCCATCGCCAACGTCGATCGCCGCCACCCTCTTCCTGCCCAGCTGCTCGCCGCCGTGCCTACCTCCCAACCACCGTGTTCTCTCTCTTCCTCGTTCAATCGCGTGAGCAATACCGCCCCTCCTTCTTCCCCTGTTTTTCGTCTCTTTCAATTACCATCGTTTTCAATCCGTTTTCTTGCTTTAAATCATGATTAATCAGTCCTAGTATATGTTATAAGTATTGGGTAATCGATTAGGGTTAGTTTTATGCATAAAGATTTGATTTTGATGATGGTTTTGAGTTGATTTTCACTAATTATGAATTTGGTTTAATTAGTGTAATTATTCGAATTGGGTTTAATTAGTTTCGTAAATTATGATTCTAGCATGTTTATAATATGTTAAATAGGGTTCTTGAATTTAGTTGAGATTTAATTGGGGTTTTGTTCAAGTTTGTAGAAATTTCAATTTGGGGGAAATTTGGTTAATTGTTTCTTAATTAGTTAATTAACCTAAATTAATTTTAATGATCAATAACTCGAAATTATGATAATTTAGGGGATTATAATCTGATTTTCGAATTTAGAATGATTTAATTCGTTTTTCTATAATTTTATGTAATTTAAAGCATGTTTTTTCATAATTAACACATAATATGAATTGTATAAATAAATCCTAAATAAATCATAATAATTAAAAGTTTGTTTTTATGAATTAGATTCTGTTTTAAAAGTAATTGTAAGTCTTTGAGAATTTTTAAAATAAATTGAGTGTTGTTTGAGTATTAGAAGCAAAGTATTGAATTAGAATTGGAATTGCTGGTTAGTTGTTAATTGTTGGGTTAGATTTAAATTATCATGGCATTGCATATAGAATAGAATTAATATAAGTATTAGATGAATGATTAGGTGAGATTAGTATTGATTTGGGATTATTGGTTGTAATTGTAGCCCCTGAGTTCGTAGACGAAGAATATTAGTGACCGTTGTGCTGTCGTGTTCTTGTGTGCATTGAAAAGGTAAGCTAGCATGCTCAACCTTTCTTAAACTTGTAGAAACCTTTCAAAATTATATGCTAAGTGATTGGTGTGCTGGATGAAAACTTAGTATCGTATTAGGTGGAGAACGATTTATTGTTTTGATTATTGTATCTTGATTGAATTGGATTTGATTATTGCATTGATATATTGTTCACTTAATGATTCAAAAGATGTTATTGGAATTATGATTGATAGGTGTGCAATTGATATTGATATGGCTGAATTATGAATGATTGTATGATTATTGGAATATAAGTTTGTGTGTAAATGACCAATATTATAAATAAAATAAATAAGTAAAGTATGAGGATACACGAGGATTATTTGGTTTGAGTCGCATCGACTCCACTTTATTTGGTTTGAGTCACATCGACTCCACTTCATTGCCCCACCGCATCGGTTTTAAGAGGGCTTGGCTCTAGTACTACTCTATTGGGTTAGCAATACTTAATAGGGGGTGTGCACACTTAAGGTCTAGTAGTCTTGTATGGTATGGTTTGGTGAGTCGGCAAAGATTCGGCTCACCCACGTATATAATAGTATGGTTTGGTGACTCGGTGAAAATCCGGCTCACCCGCTTATCAAAATATGAATGGTATGGTTTGGATGAGTTGACAAAGACTCGACTCGTCCCACTTATAAAGATCCCAATGAATTTCTCATTAAAAATCGTAAATAATGACTTGGGTTATATTATGAAATGTTATACATTTGTTGTAGAGATTGTGATACTTCTATTTTGGTGATTTGATTTGTCTTACGATTGGTTTATGTGATAATGTGCTAAGTGTGGTTTTCGAAAATAAAACTAAAACGTTTTCAAAATCCAGGTAAGGGTTTTGGTTTTCTACGAGTTGAGGTGTTAGCTTACTCAATTTCACTGACTTTTCAAACTGTGGTTTTTGTGTTTTAAATCCACCACAGGTATGAAGTAGATGGTGCATTGCGGGGATGACGACTCACTAGATATTAGCTGAATCAAATAAAGTTTAGGCTTTAAGCTATAGACTATTGATAATACTTAGACCATTTATATTTCGTATTTTGGATTTCGGATTGTTGTAATTTAATTTCGAATTGTAATAGATTAATTTAGACCATTAGATAATCATATTCTGGCTTTTGGAATCTCCTAGCATTCGGGTCTTTGACTTGAGTGCGGAGTGACACCTCTGAATTTCCTTATTTGTATTTTGGTTCGTGATAAAAATGTTTTTAAAAGGGAAAGGAAATTTGGGGGTGTTACAATTGCAACTGGCGCAAAGGTCTCGTCATAGTTTAAAACATGAACTCGCGTGAAACCTTTAGCTACCAATCTAGCTTTGAAAATATCTTGATTTCCATCCATGCCGGTCTTGATCTTAAAGATCCATTTGCACTGAAGAACCTTGGTTCCTTCAGGCAAGTTAACCAAGTCCCATACATGATTCTCGTACATGGAATCTATCTCGGATTTCATTGCCTCTAGCCATTTAGCAGAATTCGGTCCAGTCATGGCTGCTCTGTAGGTTGCAAGCTTATTACTTTCTAGAAGTAAAAAATGATCACCACCATCCTCGATCATACCTTGGTATCGATCTGGTGGGTGGCTTGATCTGCCCGACCTTCTAGGAGTGGAAAAAGGAACCACAGAGTTAGACGATTCAGGAATGTCTTTTGGCAAAACATCCTGAGCCTCATTTTGCATTTGTGGCTCTTGAACTTCGCTAAGTTCAAATTTTCTCCCACTCTGTCTTTTAGAAATAAATTCGTTTTCTAAAAAGACAACATCTCGAGACACAAAAACTTTGTTCTCTAGACGATTGTAGAAGTAATATCCTCGAGTCTGTACAGGATAACCTACAAAGATACATTTATCAGATCTTTGTGCAACCTTATTGTCAGTCTTGTTTTTAACATATGCTTCACAACCCTAGATCTTGATAAATGAGAGGTTAGGAACTTTTCCTCTGGAGTTTTCGAAGCTGATTTAGTCGGACATCTATTGAGTGTGAAAATGACAGTTTGGAGAGCAAAACCCTAGAATGAATCAGGAAGCTCGGTCTGACTCATCATTGATCTTACCATAACCAACAGGGTACGATTTCTTCTTTCGGCTACACCATTTAATTGTGGTGTACCAGGAGGTGTAAGTTGTGATATGATTCCACAGTCTTTCAGATTAATATCAAAGACATTACTGAGATATTCACCTCCCCGATCTGATCGTAAGGTCTTGATCTTCTTTCCTAATTAACATGCAACTAAAGATCTTTAGCTAAACTTAATTAGGTGTAATTAAGTACTAATTAGAAGAGTCTAATTAGAGGCTAAATAACTTTCATGTGGTATCAGAGCATGAAAAAATGTATAAAACAAGTTTTTATACCTTAATTAGGAGGAAATTTGACCACACCTTCAAAGAAGGTTCTTGAGCTGCTATTAAATGGGGATATTCCTCCTTAATCTTGAGTTTCCAAGTTAGGAAACCTCATCTCTTATTCCACCAAAGAAGCCCTCCAAAATTCACCCAAAATAAGCTAGTATAAATAGGTGAATTAAACCTTCAAACCAAAATAAAATTAGCTAACACTTTAGCTAATGTTATTCTAGGTTTAGATAAGTGTTTTGATCAAGTTTTCATTGACATGCAATGAAGAAAACTTGATCTTGATGGTGTTGGAAGTGGACTGAATTTTAGAGAGAAAAATGGAAAATTTCTTTTTCTCTCGCTCCAAAACAATTTGTTTGTGTAGAAATGATGTGTTATGTAGGAGAAAAAATCTGATTTGTATCTCACCACCATCCACTATATATAGTGGTTAGTAAGTTGGTAATAAAGTTACCAAAAGCCCCTACTAACTTGTATCCATTAACTCTTAAAAGTTACAATTTAGTAATAATATATCCATATATAATAATTACTAATTATATCATTTTAGCTAAAATTACAACACTTTGTAATTTAATTAGCTAATTGTCAATCTCGACAATTAACACAAATAATCATAATTTTATACGACTTGAGTTCCAAATACGTAAAACGCCATCAAATATAATCAGTTAACTCTTTAACTAAAACATTAAGGTTTATATTATATTGTATCCAGTACAAATATAATATCCTCTAGAGAAAGTATCTTTACCGGTATGACCGAGAGGGATCAGTTGATTACCGCCATCAAACGACAATAACGTCAAACTCTAGCCAGCCAATCGTTACCGATTTACGTTAATCAACTGACTTAGTATATATAATATATCCTAGGTTTATTCCTAATTAGATTTAATTAGTCAACGCAATATTGTCGGAGGACACCTACTCCAACAAAACGTAGCTAGCATCGGGGGTGTGTCCGAGGAAGACCCCTCCGATGTCTAAGTCAGATGTAGTATTTTCGTTGTAGAGAGATAAAGTAGAGAGAGAAAGTGGAGAATTCCTTCCCCAAATGTGTTACCCCTACTTGTGCCCCAAGGGGGGGTATTTATAATACTCCTTGCATTGGCTCCATGACCCGTGTAGGGCACGGGCGGGTTTTAGGCCTTTTGGACCCGAGTTGGGCCTTTTGGACCCAAGTTGGGCCTTTTGGCTCTTTATCTCATTTTGGCCCAATTAGTGTAATCGGACTTTCACGCCCCAACAATAGCCCCGATTGGAGTCGTATACGTGTATGCGGCTCCGATCTGATGACTATCTCTGAAGGCATACGCATACTTGCGACCGCCATGCAACGGTGGCCTAGTTTCGTACCTTTCTAAGCGTTTTCTTTTGCATTGTGCTTTGTAGCTTGCGAATAGGTCTCTTGTGAGGGTTGCACCCCGGAAGGATGTTCCGTGACCTCTGACATTCACCTGATCTTATACAGGAAACCCCATCTTGATCTCATGGGCGGACAGTGGGCTCATCCTGTAAATATGTGCCAGCCTAGACCCTGTCGAATGAAGGTCAGGCTGGTTTAAGGCTAGCCTAATCCTGCGTAAGGATGGTAGCTTATCTTTTAGAGGAAGCCCCGGCCTGATCTCGTGGATGAACGGTGGCTGATTCCTGTAAATAGGTGTCAGTCTGGCTCCGCTTAAGGATGCTTGACTGACCTCGTATACGGCAACCCTGGCCTGATCTCGTGGATGTCAGGCAGGCCGATCTTGAAAATATATGTCAGTCTGGCTCAGTTGAAAGATGCTTGACTGAACTTGCAGAAGGCAGCCCTGGCCTGATCTAGTGGATGACAGGCAGGCTAATCTTGTAAGGATAGGTCAGTCTTCGTCCGCTGAAGGAGGCTTGACTGCACTTGGATAAGGCAGCCCTGGCCTGATCTGGTGGATGTCAGGCAGGCTGATCTTGTAAAGATAGGTCAGTCCTGGTTCGCTGAAGGAGGCTTGACTGGACTTGGATGAGGCAGCCCTGGCCTGATCTGGTGGATGTCAGGCAGGCTGATCTTGAAAAGATAGGTCAGTCCTGGTCCGCTGAAGGAGACTTGACTGAGCTCGGAGGAGGCAGCCCCGGCCTGACCTAGTGGATGTCAGGCAGGCTGATCCTGTAAAGAGGTGTCAGTCTGGCTCCGCTTAAGGATGCTTAACTGACCTCGTATAAGCCAACCCTGGCCTGATCTCGTGGATGTCAGGCAGGCCGATCTTGAAAATATATGTCAGTCTGTCTCCATTGAAAGATGCTTGACTGAACTTGCAGAAGGCAGCCCTGATCTCGTGGATGTCAGGCAGGCTGAGCTTGTAGATATATGTCAGTCTTGCTCCGATGAAAGATGCTTGACTGAACTCGTAGAAGGCAGCCCCTGGCCTGATCTAGTGGATGTCAGGTAGGCTGATCTTGTAAATAGATGTGTCAGTCCTGGTCCGCTGAAGGATGCTTGACTGAGCTTGTAGAAGGCAGCCCCTGGCCTGATCTAGTGGATGTCAGGCAAGCTGATCCTGTTTACCTATTCTGGCGAGTTGTGCCATGTTGAATCCAACCTTTTGCTTTGGACTTGTTTTGGCCCACCCTGGCGGGCTGTGCCAGGGCTGACTAATTATCAATCGCTTTAGCTAACTGTCCATCCTGGCGGGATGTGCCAGGGTTAAACAGTTTTCATCTCTAGGCTTTCAGTTATATTGCCCGCCTTGGCGGGATGTGCCAAGGCTAAACAACTCTTAGCATGCTTCTTCTTTGGACTCTAACCTTTCCTTCGTGTTCATGAGGGGTTTCAGGCTCTTCTTGCCCTTCCCTTCTTTTAACTAGGTTTGGTTAGAGCTATTAGTTGCCTTTATTCTCAACGTTAGCCAGTCTCTGTCTTGACCCTGCAATGGCCTTTGTGGCCTTAGACATCGGTCTTACGCTGGCCCTGATTGGCTTATGGTTTTCGTGACCTTTGACCCCGATCAGCCTCCAACATTGGCTTTAGGACAGTCGTGGAAGGGTTTTGGTCTTTATGACCCATGACCTTAGTCAGCTTCCAACCCTGGCTTTCTGATAGCCCTGGCTGGGATTTTGGTCTTTATGACCCATGACCTTAGTCAGCTTCCAACCCTGGCTTTCTGATAGCCCTGACTGGGATTTTGGTCTTTATGACCCATGACCTTAGTCAGCTTCCAACCCTGGCTTTCTGATAGCCCTGACTGGGATTTCGGTCTTTATGACCCACGACCTTAGTCAGCTTCCAACCCTGCCTTTCTGATAGCCCTGGCTGGGATTTTGGTCTTTATGACCCATGACCTTAGTCAGCTTCCAACCCTGTCTTTCAGCCCTGGCTGGGATTTTGGTCTTTATGACCCATGACCTTAGTCAGCTTCCAACCTTGGCTTTCTGATAGCCCTGGTTGGGATTTCAGTCTTTATGACCCATGACCTTAGTCAGCTTCCAACCCTGCCTTTGTGATAGCCCTGGCTGGGATTTTGGTCTTTATGACCCATGACCTTAGTCAGCTTCCAACCCTGTCTTTCTGATAGCCCTGGATGGGATTTCGGTCTTTATGACCCATGACCTTAGTCAGCTTCCAACCCTGGCTTTCTGATAGCCCTGGCTGGGATTTTGGTCTTTATGACCCATGACCTTAGTCAGCTTCCAACCCTGGCTTTCTGATAGCCCTGACTGGGATTTTGGTCTTTATGACCCATGACCTTAGTCAGCTTCCAACCCTGGCTTTCTGATAGCCCTGACTGGGATTTCGGTCTTTATGACCCACGACCTTAGTCAGCTTCCAACCCTGCCTTTCTGATAGCCCTGGCTGGGATTTTGGTCTTTATGACCCATGACCTTAGTCAGCTTCCAACCCTGTCTTTCAGCCCTGGCTGGGATTTTGGTCTTTATGACCCATGACCTTAGTCAGCTTCCAACCTTGGCTTTCTGATAGCCCTGGTTGGGATTTCAGTCTTTATGACCCATGACCTTAGTCAGCTTCCAACCCTGCCTTTGTGATAGCCCTGGCTGGGATTTTGGTCTTTATGACCCATGACCTTAGTCAGCTTCCAACCCTGTCTTTCTGATAGCCCTGGATGGGATTTCGATCTTTATGACCCATGACCTTAGTCAGCTTCCAACCCTGGCTTTCTGATAGCCCTGGCTGGGATTTCGGTCTTTATGACCCATGACCTGAGTCAGCTTCCAACCCTGGCTTTCTGATAGTCCTGGTTGGGATTTTGGTCTTTATGACCATGACCTGAGTGTGGCGTTATGCTCCAACTATGCCTTTTCTAGCTCCTCGCCTTAGTCTGGGCGTAATCTCGCAACTTGCCTTGATATATCCTTCCCGATATCTCTCGCCCCTTATTCCTTTTTGTCGTATGCGATGAAAAGGAATTATGAGCTTCAGATCTTTGAGTCCATGCCCTTTATTTCTTTTTCTCACTTTAACGTTGATGCGTCTCCTTTGATACTTGAGGTGATACCCTTGAATTAGGTCGTTTTACGCTGGAAGAGGTAGTCTGGAGGCTGCCGCGTTGAAGCCGGGGCCTGGAAGCTGCTTTTCCTGATGCAGGCCCTGGCCCTTGCTGATGCAGGGCCTGGGGGCTGCCCGGGCTGCCGCAGGGTATGGAGATTGCTCTTGCTGATGCCGGATATTGGCTTCCTCTTATGAGTGATAGAGGCTGCATTTTCGAAGTTGGAGCCGGAGGCTACCTTTTCGGAGCCAGGGTATGGAAGCTACCTTTTCGGAGCCAAGGTCTAGAGGCTGCCTTTTCGGAGCCAGGGCCTGGAGGCTGCCTTTTCGGAGCCAGGGTCTGGAGGCTGCCTTTTCGGAGCTAGTGCCTAGAGGCTGTCGCTGATGCAGGGCCTGGAGACTGCCCTAGCCGCCTTCAGTCCCGCAGGGTCTGGAAGCTGCCTTTGCTTCCGCAGGGTCTGGAAGTTGCCTCTGCGAAGTCAGAGCCTGGGGTTGTCTTTGCGGAGTCGAGGCTTAGATGGGATTAGGTAGTGGATCTTGTCTCTGTCGATTGCTCCTTCTTGCTTATCATTTCTTTCGGATTGCTTGGAGTTTTCTCCTTTCTCCGATGGATCGCCACATTTCTGCCCTGGCTTCACAGTAGTCCTGGCTGAATTTCGGCCTTAGTGACCTATGACCTTAGTCGTGCTACTGCCCCTTATTCCTTTCTCACGGTGTGCTATGAGAAGGAATGCTAACTAGGCTTCAGGAGGCTCTTCACCTAGGTTAGGGGTCAACCATGGACGGCCTGACTGATTTCGGATCTTTTTCTTTGACTCCTGGTCCGGATCCACTTTGCTGGGCCTTGTAGGGTTAGATAGCGGATCTTGTCGCTATCAAGTGCCCCTTAGTCAAGCTTGTACCTTTCAACACAATAAATTGAGGTAAGCCCACAAGCAACCAATTCAAGTGTGGTAAGTAAATACAATATTTACTCTATAATGCACTTGTAAAGCATATGACAGATCTTTAAATACGTCTTACTTTATACATGTTTTTCCTTTTTATTTGGGGGCGTTAAATCTTTAAAAGTCTCAATCATGCCTTTAAAGACACTTTTCCAGGGTAAAATAGTCGCAAATCGCCTTCGGTAATTTGCCAACGCGTAGATCTCGTCGAGATAAGCGATTTAAAAAAAAACTATGTTTCAATCGGAGATCCCAACACAAAGTTATGGCCTACCGAAGTTTTGTTAAAACAAAGAAACATTTAAGCGCAAAGATTTGTAATAGCACTTAGCTCTTGCTTTCAATTGTAGATCTGCTTTGTCCACTTGATGCATTCCTCCTTTATGCACGGTGGCCTTAGCCTAGCTGTCGGCCTTAGTCATATCATCCGTCTAGCTATTGGCCTTAGCCTAGCTGTCGGACTTTTGATACTTCTTGGCGCTTCCCTTAGACCCTGCTTCGGTCAGTTGCTGTCTTGCAGGCTGAACGCTAACCCACCGTGCTCGATGCTACCCGCCAGGCTGGATTTGGTTTCGCACACTGTTTCGCCAGGCTTGATGGTGTTCCGCCAGGACTGATCCTGCTCCACCGAGATCGTTTCTGCTCTGCCAAGCCGATTGCTGCTCCGCCAGGCTGTATGCTGCTCCGCCAGGTTGGTTGGTGCTCCGTCAGGCTTCTCTGCCAGACTCAATCATGCTCCGCCAGGCTTAATTATCCCATGGCAGGCTATCTCTCACCCATATGATGCTCGAATACACCAGATCAAGTAGATTTAACGAGCTAAGAAGTCTACAAACACACTTATGCGAGTAGATCTGAGAAAATTAAAACACATGTATACTCTATCTCCACGAAATACCCATCTTTTGACGTTGCTAGCTTTTCTATAGGAGTTGAAGACGTAGATATGGCTTCTAGTTGGCGCTCCTCACAGATGGCGCCAATTGTTCCGCTGTGAAATGAACAATTAAGATTTGTTGAAGGATGGAAAGATGCCCTGGCCTGCCTCGGGAGTGAGGCCCCTGGTCTGACCCCTACAAGAGAAATGTAGCTAGCCTCGGGGGTGTGTCCAAGGAAGACCCCTCCGATGCCTAAGTCAGATGTATTATTTTCGTTGTAGAGAGAAAGTAGAGAGAGAAAGTGGAGAATTCCTTCCCCAAATGTGTTACCTCTACTTGTGCTCCAAGGGGGGTATTTATAATACTCCATACATTAGCTCCATGACCCGTGTAGGGCACGGGCTGGCTTTAGGCCTTTTGGACCCAAGTTGGGCTTTTTGGCTCTTTATCTCATTTTGGCCCAATTAGTGTAATCGGACTTTCATGCCCCAACAAAAGGTATAGAAGAGTCACACTGGACAAAACTAATTTGATTATTATTGACGCTTTTGGTTGTGAATTTTTTGTGACTATATAAAGTGTCGATAATAAAAATTCACACAATATGATGTCAGAAATTACTAACACTATAAAGCGTCACAATTATTAATTGACACAGAAAAGCGTCGACAAATTTGACACAGAAAAGCGTCGAAATATTATGACACCTCAAATATTGTCGCTTTCAAAAAGCGTCGAAAAAAATATTCTCGACGCTTTAAAGCGTCGAGAAACAACCTAAAAAGCGTCACCAAAACACGAAATTTGTAGTAGTGTAAAACTCAACTGGTTTATAAGTTTATTCATATCACATAATCTGATTTTTACAATGCTAAAGGGGTTCTATATATAGTGCTAAATGAAACTAAAACTATGCTAAAATACTACAGCAATAATGCTACAATAAGACCTAGAATAATGCTGCTAGTTGGTATAGAGATTCAAAGTGAAATAAGCCAAAAATGAATATAATAGGCTGATGCATCTTCTGATTTCGTGTGATGTGGGCTGCTACTTTTCAGTCTCTTTTCAGGCCTTCAATTATCAAATCAAGGGCTGATATCATGCATACCAAAAGTAGAGAGTGGTCATAGTTTATTGTAGGCTGCTACTTGCTTCTAATAGAGCTGCTTGCTTCAATATTTAACTAAGATAATCTTGCAACTTGTTCTATGATTGTAGGCTGCCACTTGATGACTTTCTGTAATTCTTTTCTTTGCATTTGGGGAGCTAATTGCTGGGTTGATTAAACTTTAATAAGGACGTGTTTTGATCATCAACAGCTACTGCAAAACTTGATAGTTAAGCTGCTACTTGTTCATTAAAACCAAAACCTCCCAGTTGGGTTTTCTTATTCTCCATGCTTTTTATTATCTTCAGCTGCTTGCTCAATTTCGAACTAGGAATAGGCTAAGCCATAATCTCTGCATCAATATCACCCACGAAGACCCGCGAGCAAGCAGAGCACGGGTTATCCATGGTGAATAAGGTACCCCCAGAAGATAGCAAAGCACGCAACGATAAGTGCGACCATCCATAGTCTGACCCAACCCCGTAATCGGGCCCTAAGCCAATTAGAATAGTGCGTACCCTGCTAAGAACTCCACAAAGATAACTAACGCGGTGCCAAGGAATAAATAGAAGCAGCTTCCTTAGACCCCAGCGAAATACAAATCTGCCACTCTTTTCATAAGTCTTGGTGCAGTGATCTCACCAGGATTACCCAAGATATCAACCTCTAAAGTCTAATTAAAAACACCAACACCAACATCATCAGCAAATGCAGGCCCCATAGAGACGACATCAGACTGACGAAGGAGCTTAGACTGCAGGTCAGTAGACTGAAGTCGCAACGCTAAAAAAGCATAATGGACAGGATCCCCGGCCGAATAAACTCCAAGCCCTCCGAATGAAAAAAGGCAAAGTAGCGAGCCTCTACTGCCAGTCACCAAAACCCGGACCAGAAGCAACAACGATACGCTCTAAGGAAGAGCGTAAGGCCGCATCAAAAGCTAGCTGAGCCGACTCAAAAAACGCGGCGCACAAGTACGCAGATATAGCTTAGAAACCCCAGTGCAAGCCCGAAAAAGTAACAACTCACTCTGAGGATCGTTAAGCTTAGTGACCGCGTCCATGAGTTCAATGGTCTTAGTCACCCTCTGCATAACCATAGAACTACAAAACTCAAAATCGACGCTGACAGGCCCACCTAACAACTTGACCCCGAGAAGAGGCCTAGCAGTATTAGGGGGAAGACACCAACAAGCCGGCTCCGCGGATCCTCCGTAGGCCAAAAAACCTCAATTTTATCAACATTAAGGTGAAGAACCAAACGAGGGCCCTCTGCCTGAATCAACTCCAAGACTTGACCCACAACTAAGGTATCACCGATAATAGTGCCATCATCCAAAAAACATGCCTGCAAACACAAGTCGAAGGAGTCTCTAATCTTACACGCCAACGGGTGCAACACTAGAGCAAAAAGCAGCGGGCCTAGGGGGTCACCTGCTGCACCCGACCCTCTGAGACGACAAAACAGTGCGCTCTCCATAATATAATTGAGCAGGGTTGGATTAACAGAACTCCATCCAACGAGCGAGAGCGGGGTAGCGAAGACGGACCTCCTGAAGCATAGAAGTACGATCCACCACGTTAAAGGCATTCCAAAAGTCTACCAATAACATAGAAAGACCCATCTCATCTCCACGACCCTCAACCAAGCGATTAACAGCATGTAAGATCGTCTCACCACCCCAGACACACCCACATCAATTTGAAGATCTGCGAAATAATCGTCCAAAGTAGGACCCAATAAAGAGGCCGCCACCTTGGAAACCAAACGCCGCCACACCGTGCCCACCGCAATAGGGCGAATACCACCGCCTGGCTTAACAAGTGGAATGAGCGGCGCGCTAGCTACAAACGGACCCGAAACAATAGGACACTGCCCGTCTAGAAAAAGGTTAACCACACGAGTGATCGAGGCAAGCAGCTCATCAGAAACCGCCACATCGGCACCACTCAAACAATCCAAAAGATGTTGAGCCCGGAAACCGTCTCGCCCACAAGATGTACCACGTGGAAAACTCCTAATTCAATCTAAATCAACAACAACCGGAGCAGCAAAATGAGGCTGATCAACAGGTACAGCTGCCAATGAAGGTCCAGAAGGAACGAGGTGTTTAGCCTGCAAATCCTCTAATGTAGCATCGGTGTAAGCTGCAATACTCGAGGAAGAAAGAACACGAACCGCCACAGAAAAATGACCATTAGCAACCTTACGCCTACACTGCATGACATTAAGCTCACCCATTTCCAAGGCCTCATCATCAACATCCAACAAAAAAGGCAAATCCTCAGCCAAAATATGCTGAATAAGCTGCCATGCATCCCAGGCTCAGCCCAAGTGCGAACAACTCGAACAATAAAATCCTCCTGCAAACGGCGCCTAGTAGCAGACCGACGCTCACGGCTACTTAACTGTGCGCAACCGTTTTGAAAGCAAACGATCGAGGAGAGCAACATCAAAACCTGAAGACAAATCCCTTACAGTAACATCCACAGGCTGTGAGGCAGGGACATACGGTCTATTCAAATTATTGAGAACAAAATGAACAACTCCATTGCATTGTCTGCGGGTCCCACAAAATCCGACCTACTGCATGACGATACTTAGAGCGAAAAGTGTGGGTCTTAAAAGAATCACCACAAAGTCAACGACTCATACGCCTAAAAGTCGACTCGGTCTCATCAAAAAGGGTCAAAGAAGTCGAAAGAGCATGTTTACTGACATCAAGGGCGGCACCAGCAAAATGATTACCATGCAAATGAGTGAAATGCCCCAACAACGAACTCTTAGTAAGACCTTGCCACCCATTATTCTGACACCCATTAAGGCCAGCAAAGGGGCAACGAAACCTCACTGTCGAAGACATACAAACCGAAAACGACAAAAAGGAGACAAAACAAATGAATTAAATAAGATCAAAACAAACAGGAAAGGGCTAAAAAGGGAGCCCTGCCAAAAATGGGAGGAAAGCCAAACAAAGCTGCACCCACAAACGTCAGCCCCCACACGGCCAAGGCTCTGACCGTTAAGGGGCAGGGTCGCGGAGCAGATCAGTCGCGACGACCGGCCACCCACACGGCGGCGAGCGAGGCCCCCATCGAACAAACCCGACCCGAGACGTCTCGCGAAGAGCCGCGGTAAACTTATTGAAAAAAAGGCACACTTTAAAGTTTGAACATTCAAATACTGGTAAACTCGCCATCGTAAAGAAAAAATTGTATTGAAATTTCAAAGTGCTTTCCCTAAAAAATTCTGGGGATCTGGGAGATGTGTTCGGATTAGCTGTCTTATTGTCGACACAATAAAAGCAACACCTGGTACACTTTCTCCTCTATTTTGCCCCTTTCCTTCTTATACTGGCAATTTGAAACCCTAATCAATTGAACTAGAAATTCTGTGTTATTATTTCGTCGAAATTTACAGTTTCGCTGCCAATTTTCTTCTTGCTGATAAAATTATTCATTTTCTTCGCTATTAATTATGTAATCTTCTTTTCCCGAATATTTTTTATGAAATTATTGATTGTCTTAGAGCAATTTTATCGATTCAGGCAATAATCAGTATGAACAAAGATAATGCGCGCCAAATTCTGTTAGATTTCATGATTTATTGAGTTTGAAGTGGAATTGATTTATAATTTGGGCCATAAATTGGGAATCTGCGGTTCTCTTTCGAACTTAGTATCATCATCTGGAAGGCGCCATTATGTTTCGTAGGTGTTTCGAGGCAGAGTGTCATGGGGATTGTTTTCGTGGGCAAGTAGTTGTGTGATTGATAAGATACTCTTATTATACCTTGCAGTGAAGCCCTAGAGAATTGATCTTTTGTTTTGACTGGCTTTTGGTGGTTATGATTTTAGCCAGTGTGTTGTCGTATGCTGCCATTGATGTTTGATTGTTTGCCCGGCAACGACTTCTTACTAAGCATTTTGCGGAATTGACTTATGTGATAGAAATGATTTTTTTTTTTTTTTTTTCAATTTCACTGGCTTTTGGTAATTTATAACAAGGCTTGGTTTTGCGTATCTAAACAGAGGAAGTTCATCCTCTCTTTTGGGATCTTGAATCTCAAATGTCAGTGTGGTAAGGGTTGGTACTTTGGTTAGGTGCTCCTACTACAATATACGACGTATTGTATTGGGGTTGGTTTCTCACCATGGTCTCCCTTTGCCTTCAACTCTCTTGATTTCTCAAGGATAATGATGTTTTAAACCTGTGAAAGCACCCGACTTTGTGCTTAAGGTGCGAGAGGACAGAGGAGGGTCTTCGTAGGGTTATTTATGTGAAGACGTTCACCATCATATTCGTTGAGCTTTCAAAAAGTTACCTTCACAAGTCAAAAGAATGTAAATGTTGACAGTCATTGCTATACTGTATTTTTTTTTTTTTTTTTGTGTGTGTGTGTGTGTGTGTGTGTGTGTGTGTGGGTGTATTTTTCCTTTCGTTTTAGCTTATATAATCATTGAAGTTTTTCTTCTTAATTGTTATTCAATCCTTAAATTCCTCAAGAAGCATGAATGGGGGCGGAACAAGGCAGTTGCCATCATGGATGTTGAGGCCATGTGCTATTGAGCAAGCAAGTGCTTCAGATGTGAAACAAGCGAACAAAGAAAATGATTTGGGAGAAGTGGATACCAAAGCTTGTCAGCCCAAAAAGAAAGGTCCAAGGAAGAAACTTGATTCTGGGGTACCAATGGTTGAGAATAAGTCACATCTGCTGAAAAAGCGTGAACCAAGAACCAGGGATGGGAAGCCAAGCCAGCAGGAAGATAATCAGCATGAGAATAGACCTGGTTTGCTTAAGCAATGTAGAACAAGTAAGCACAAACAATTGCAGAAGCGAGATGAAAATCATGTATATGACTTGCCTAAAAGTAATCTGGAGAAAAAGGATGGGTCTATGAGAAAAAGATCTCGGGGTAACTCCTCGGGGAAGAAGAAGAAGGTGAAAAACAAATTAATGGAGGATTCTCTTGAAGATACAGTTGCAAGTCAAGACGAACTCACCGTAGAAGATTTAGTGAGCATTGCTGAAGAGGTGCGTCTTCGAAATTCTCGTACATCTAATGTTGAGAGTTCAATCAGTTATATTCTATTGATTTTCTCCTTTTGTTATACCTTGTGCTTCAGAGTATATTATAATCATCTATCTTTCTAGTACTTGGAGTCATTAGTTGGCAATGTTTTATTGTTATCTGATTTAAATTGCCCTGTAATCAGTCCAATGATTCTTATTATGGAGTCATAGGTCAGCTGATATATTTTCAGTTAAGAATGTTTGCAAACGAACCAAGTGGTATGATGCTTCCCCTGCTATTGCACTGGTTGTTGGTGATGCATTGGGCTGGTTGTTATGCTACATGTATTTCTATTTGATAAATCATGGTCTTACATTTAGTATAGGTCTTGACTATTATGTCTTCTGTGGGTTGCAGTATGTAAATGCTGATATGAAGAAAGAGCTTCAGAATTCAGAAAACTTGCAATTTAATTCACGGACAAAATTTGCATCTTCATCCATTCTTCAGACTGGATCACAGAAGGATCCTGCTGCGCGTAAGGAAGATAGGAAGTCACTCACTCATAAGCTACTCCCTTCTGAATCTATTTCGAGTAGTCCTGTATCTGTTGAAAAAAGCATCACTTGTCCAATTAGTACTGGGGATCCTGTTCAAGATATGCTTAATCTATTACTTGGTCCAACGCTCAAAAAGTCCGAAGAAGTGGAATGGAAAAACGATGCAATAACTAAGATTATAATTCGTGATCATGAGCGTGACAAAAGAAGTAAAAATGATACGTTAACCGAAGTGATCCCAGAAATGAAGAAGAAAGCTAGTCTCAAAGACAAAGTGGCAATGCTTCTACATTGAGCTATCTTGTTGCGTATTCTGAGCAAAAACATCATCTGTCAAAGGAACTCCACAGACTGTAGCCAATGAGGTCTGCTTCTCACTTTACATTTTTTGTTTCTCAGTGCTTTTTTCTCTTGTTTCCCTCTCGATCTTTAGTTGCATCCCATGTCGCATAAAAGTTAAACACAGGATAGAGTCGGCCAAACAGTTAACTCTATAGTGTATAGGCTGCTACCTTAACTTTGGTTGTCAATTTGTGTGATCTTGCAAACTGGGTCTTACTGTCAACAGTCATGCCATATATTCCTATTCTAAGTGGATTCCAATAATAAAAATAGGCTGACTTGGGCGATACACAAGGAGGTAAATAGTTACAGAAAATGAAATTAAATCAGTTTCTTTTGAGCTCTGCGAAAGTGTTTGAATTTTTGTGCTCCTCATTTGCTGCTTCACCATGTGATGCAAACCTAAACTGCCATGGGAGAATAGAGAACACGGGATATGATCCTAGGCTAACTTAGAACATAGGGAATGGATTAACTCCCTAGTTGGATTTCGACCCAACTAGACAACTAATCACTACAAGAGAAGAACTAAGCAATAGAACACATTCACAAAGCTTAGCACTAAAAGTCTCACTAATCTATGCTCTCTAGAATACTAAGATAAATTCAGATTTTAGGAAAACAAAGACGCATCTTCGCAAAGGGTTTTTTCATTCATAATATTCTGAGTTTAATAATACATAGGAGAGGCTTATTTATTAGCTAAAACTACTGCAAAGGAGAACAATAATATGCAAGAAAGTAATGCTCATAATAGAGTAAAATAAATAAAGAAAACAAAGCCTGTTTCTACATCATGCTAGTAGCTAGCCTGCTGTCATTCTAAGTCAATGCGGAGCTTTCCTCTAAGCTAAGTCTTCTATTATTTGATCGACTTGCTTCTTTTGTAGGTCTTCCATTATTTATAGCTGCTTTTATTCCATATAGACTACCCAACACAGCCATAGAAAGTCAGGAAACATCCCTTACTCAAAATAGTGAAGTAATGGTATTAGTGAATAATCAAAAGTAATTAATGCCGAATCAAATTGATTAAAGCCTAATTTATTCTAATTAAATAATTGATACCATTTACCATTCCCTCAAATACCAGTTCCCAAAGGCTCCATTTAGATTAGAGGATAGGCTAAGCAAATCGACAAGAACACTCTAACCTGAACACAGAGCATCAAACCTCTACACAGTACGGAAACGGCTTCCAGACATAGCAAAACTTATCCGATGAAGCTCTAAGATATACCATTGGAAAGCTAGCTTCAAGCACTTGAATCTGCACATAAATTTTGTCAAAAACAGACATCGTACCATGAGTTAGAAGCCCTCAAAGTTAGAGGACAGTAGCTGAAATTCCAAGCCAGTCCTGTGCAGCACTTCTGTACTAAACAATAAACTGCATCCAAACCACACATTATTTCTGCTACATCCAACGCCATACTTTAGTTCCATCTATTAGCTTTCCAGAAAGCTATTCCACGAATCCACACATCGAAAAGACCTGATTTGATTTCTCAAAGAACCTTTGGAAATTAACTGCGCCAACCTGATCTTTGGGAACTAATTTTCACTTTGTTTTTGTAAATCTCTAAAAGGGCAACGTTGAAGCTTTAAAATTACTCTTGTTTATTCCTTGAGTATCAAAGAACATCTGAATCATGATGCACCAGCTCTTTAAGCTCCTCTATGCAGTGAAACACGCCACTTTCAAACTGACATGCATAAACAGTCCATTTTTTATTTTTTTATTTTTTTTTCGTTGAAATGTAAGAAATATATAGATCAAAAAACCAATATACAAGTTTACAAGGGGCATTCCCCAGGATTACACAAAACATTCCCACCATAATGAATGCATCTGACTCAACATATTACATTAGCCCTCTTTCTCTCAGCCAATTTGCATCTCCTACTTTTACATCTCGGGTGATTGCACTAATTCTTCTTCTCACTTCTCTAATAACCTCCTCACTTTATCAGGAATAGTAATACATCCCTCAAGTCGACATTTATTTCTGCTCCACCAAATATGATAGTACAGATTGCTAATCAGAGAACCTATTGCTTGTTTCCTAATTCTAGAACCCCATCTTTTCTTAGCACACCACACAAATACATCAAGTGTTGGGAAAGTGATACCTGTTTTCAGGCTGATCCTTTCAATGCACTTCTTGCTGTAAATACACCCAAAAAAGAGGTGCTCATGTGTCTCTGGTTGCTGCTGGCACATTAGACAAGTATCATCACTACAAACTCCAATCTTCATAAGCTTGTCCTTCAACTGGAGTCGTTTCCTAAGTGCAATCCAGGTTATAAAACCTGCTTTTGGGATAATGTGTCTACTCCATAACAGTCCTCCCCATTCCATCTTTGTTTGTTCCCCTTTCATCCACTCATACCCTTCAGCTATTGAGTAAGCCTTGCTTTTCCATAGGCCCTAAGTGAATTCCTGTCTATTTTCATTCTTAATCTTACAAATCTGCCTCCAGTGCCAACTTGTATCCATCTGTGGGTTATAATCTTCCCATTGAGCATCCTTGATATATACTCCCTCCTACCCATAATGATTTCCCCCTTTGAAAACAGTTTTTGAGTAGCCATGTTTGGGGCTACTTTTAGACTTAATGAATCGTTAACTAGTTGTAAAAATTAGTACATATTCTATTCTGCATTGCATTCTACCAACTCCACTTAATATTAAGGTAAACGGGTCTTTCATTTGGTGTAAAAGTAGCTTCGAACATAGCTACTCAAAAGCCGAAAACGAAAGGGGGAAATCTTAGTGGGTAGGAGGGTGTATGCTGTGTATCCATTTCACCCACAGTTTATCAGCTTTTTCAAAAATCCACCATACATACTTGTTTATGCATTCCTTGTTCCATATTAGCACATCCCTCAACCCTAGACCACCGGCTTGTTTTGGTGTACACACATCCTCCCAAGCTACCATTGGACTCCTTATCATGTGTTCACACCCATCCCATAGAAAGTTCCTACAACCTGCCACAATCTTTTTCAACACAGTTTTTAGGAGCAAGAAGGCCCTGGCCCAATATGTTAGTAGATTTATCAATACTGATTGAACCAATGTTAGCCTACCAGCATATGATAGTTTCTTTGAACCCAAGGCCCTAATTCTACCCATTATTCTTTCAGACAACATGTGACAGTCCATAACTAAAATCTTACCTGCTGTTTCCTTTTTTGAACTTGCACTATGTGCACCTGCATCGCCATCCTTTTTAGGTTATAAAGGAACTGTTGGGTTAACAACCTACGTCCAGTCCAAGTTAGGTGAATTGGAAAAGTGCAAATTTCCAATTTACCGTAGGACTTTGCTTATGGTAAGTCACTAAGCATGTCGGTCAACATATGACTATGTTGTATTTAAAGGAAACAAATTCCTTCGGCAGAAAGCAATTGTGTTCGTGGAACTAGCGGAGCAATTGGTACGTAGTAGCAACGGCAGGAGTAAAATTGGTTCGTATTTTACTTAGTTGCTCCTTCTCTCACGGAGGTATACACGGGCTAGTATTAGCGGGTGTTCAAGACAGTTCAAGTCTTGGTGTGGGAGTGTTGCTGCTGGCGCAAGTTGACTCTTGCGGTTGAGATTCATATCTCGGTTCAGTACAAGGTCGTCTAGAGTAAAGGAACGGTTAGTATATCTATTGAGGTGTGGTTTATCTCTAGGAGTATTATTATTAATTGGGGTGAGGATCCCATAGAGTTCATATCTTGTAGAGTTGGTAGAGTTTTACTAAAATAGGTAATAAGACAAAATAAAGAGGATCTCAAAAGCACAAATAAATTAACAGATATACTTATTCTTACCTTTTTTGGTAAACTCTACCACATAGAGTTTATTTTCAACTCCACTGGATCTAAATACTATTAATTGGTGATTATTAGTTATATTCGGAAGCTAGGGGTAGTTTATCTTTGTTCCTGATTTGTGGTGTGTTTCGAATTCGGTGTTGTAATTCGATACGGTGGTTGTACTGGTGCTATTTTTATATAGTGGAATTCAGCGGTTTTGCTGGTGGGTTTTACCTCCGGAGTTGGAGGGTTTTGCCATGGGTTTAGTCCCTAAAATCTGTGTCTCATCTTATTAGCTTGCGTATTTTCTACTTTTGTTTTATTATTGTCGATTGGTTTGCTTCCGCGGTGCGTGGGAGATTGGTCATATTTCCCAACAGGAACTTGGCTTGCATCATTATATAATCCAATAGTGCTTGATTTTACTGTGCTGTAACCCTCTTATAAGAATTTATGGATTTAAGCTGATTTTGAAGTGATGTTTTTGCTTCTTTCTACACAATTATTATGATTTAGATAAGAAGTATTGCTGAGTAAGAAAAGGAAGACCGGCGTTGTATTGTTGTTGAATAGTAAGAAAAGGAAGCCTATGTAAATGAGTACCATCCTGTAACAGTTTTGTTATATTTTAGAACAGCTTTCTTGGTTCACAAAATCTCATCAAATGCTGAATAGTATGAACCAGTTGGCAGTAGTAACCTTCTTCTTGTGCAACAATACTTTCAATTTTAATATATTCTAAAGCATCTAATTCTAGCTCTTTCATCCCACTTTACCAGTGTAAGTTGAGTCCATCTTAGACGTGATTTTGTATACGATAATATGGTAATGGTGTCAGATACTCAGATCCTGCTTCCCATTGCTCCAGTGGAACATCCTTAGCGTTTTGTGCCTGGTATAGTCTGTTGTTTCTGTGTAGTGGTATCGAATATGGTTAGTAGAATAACTGTCTTCTGTGTCATACAACTCACACTTGCCTTCTGTTACTAAGGCTTTCCATTGTTATAGGGCTGTTCTATTCTGGCTTGTAGGTGGTTGCTGCTTGTGAAGTATGTGTTCGTGTATGTCCTATAGATTTGCGTTGTTGATTAGAAATTGGAAATGGATGATCGTGAAAACGATCACTTAATTACAGCATTGATTTCGGAATCCATATATTTTGTGGTTGTGTCGGGTACTGTATTGTCCAACAATTTTTTTTATAAATGATTGAAGAATATGAGCTTTGTACTTATTTTGATCATCATGAATTAAACTATGATAAAATTGATCTGGGTCGTTTACCAACAGAAATAACTGAGTATTACACAAATCGAACAATTTTTGAATTCACAATGAGCAGTTCAATCTAAAAAGTTTCAAGGTAAGCTTGAACTCTCAAGCTAAAGTGACAATTACACTCATGCCTCTGTGCATGCTATCGTTTTTAGTCTTAAAAGTGATGTAGGATTGGTAGTAACTGAGACCGTACCTGTTTGTGTTTTTGTTTATCTTGCATAGATACTCTTTATCGCTTTTTCCATCCCAGTTCGTTTTCCAACTTTTATAAAGCAATCTAGCCCCAAAGGCCCAAACTAATCATCCCAAGACTCTACTATTGTCCGAGGATATTGTACTTACCATTGGAATATGTTTGATTTAAGTAAAGGAGTACAAGGACAGAAAATCTTCATTGATGTGTGGTTTTCTTGCTTACAAGTTTCAACAGTCATGTTTTTAGATGATCATGTTTCCTTAAACTAAATCTCACGAGAATCTGTGTTTTTTTCCTTTTTCTTTTTTTTGGGAAAATGTAAGAATTTCGTTGAAGAATACAAGAATTACAAACTAATGTGGACAAACCCCTTGCTTAGCTAAAGCCCCGAAAACACAAGAACTCATTTTACAACATCCTATTTTGCAACCAAATCATATCCTTTGAGCTGATATTGTAAAGTTTGCTCTTGATTCTACTCCTAACCTTATTCTTAACCATTTCTACAACACTCTGAGGACTATTCATAGAATATTTAATCTTACTTTTATTTCTCATGAATCAGATGTGGTAAATCAGGCTACTAATGAGTGCCCCTGCCACCTGATTCCTAAGCTTGAAGAGTTTGAACCCATCCTCTTTTTAGAGCACCAGATAATGGTATTGTTTTCGGGAAACTCTATGTGGCTCCAGTCCTTGATCAGCTCTAAGCATGTTTTGCTGTACACACAGTAGAATGGCAGATGCTCATGAGTTTCAGGGCATTGCTGACAGAGAAGGCAGCTGTCATCTGTGCATATCCCAAGCAGGATTTGACTGACTGTATATATCGCAATTTTGTCTTTGTAGTATATATCTGTGATTGTATGTCTGTAGTTATGGTGATGATCGCCTAACTTCAATGCTGCAGGATTTGCCTCGCTACTTGGTTACAAGCTACAACAGACATGTGTGTATCTAAGAAGAAAAGATTGGTTTTCTGTGTCTGACAAAAGATTTCAGCTCTTGTTCTTAAAGGCACTCTATATGCCAGAGCCAATTTGAGTTTAGCCAATGTCGACATCTATTCTGGTGGGTTTTCATCAAGTTAAACAGTAGTTACACGATTTCTTTTTTGTGCATAGATGGTACAACTTCTGTAGTTTGTGTACTACTTTTTTCAATAAATACAATGGGACTTTATTTGTTTGGTTCAAAGTAAAAAGGAATTACACATTTCTTCTTATTTCTTGCTAGAAATCTGGCGAACACGCAAAGTTACACATCCCTTATCCAGGCTATGAGTCACAACTCTTTGTGGATTTCACCGTTACAATCTTTTATCATTACGCTGTGTAATTGGAACTGATTTGCAGTACTTTAATCTTGTTACGTGTAGACATGAAAGCACATTGGACCTGCGTTTCTCTGATCATCATGGCACATAAAAGCCTTAAAATGTGGGAGAGTTAGACAAAGTCAGCTTTAATTTGGGGAGCTAATTCTGTAGAAAATGCTGCCGCATCTTAAGCAATGGAATACGTTAATCAATGAGTTGAGCCTAACAAACTGCCAAGTCTTAGCATATGCTCAATTTCATTCACAGCAAACAAAATAAAAAAATAAAAAATGTTACTTGCAGTTCTCATCACTAACCTTGAGGGCAACATTTTAATTGAGAGGTATAATAGATCGCCTACGCAAAACCAATTAGAAGTTCATAGTTTTGATAGTAACCTTTCTCTGTTTTTTTTTTTTTTTTAGATTTAATGGAGTTACAACGGAAGAGCGGCCGCATTGGCGGTCTTTCTTACTCAAGCTTGGGGCAGACAATTTGAATGGAGCTAGAAATGATGAGCTTTTTGTTGCGCATCATAAGTTCGTCCTTCCCTATTTTAGTTCTTTACGTATATACACAATGTTTCCATCAATCGTCAATTTAATTGTTTAAATACCAATTTCAGGCAAAAATTAGTCACTAGTTCATATCAATCTCAAAGAAACTAATCACATTTCGGAAATAAAACTAGGACATGTGCTAAAAAAAATACTAATCACATTTGTGAAAAATTTTAATTTTTTTTTTCTTTTGGGGGTTTTCAGGTCAGTTTTTATTGTTTACACAATGTTTGGAGATGTGAGTATCTTCGCCGTAGGCAAGGAGGAGTATGATGAGCTTGGATGTAATATATTTAATCTTCATCAACAAGTTTCATTTAAGTTGTTACTAAATCGTTCATGCACATATTGTTACATTCACCTAATCACAAGTCTTATTGAATGAATAATGATCTTTTCTCCTTTGGTTTTCTGCATCAAATTTTGAAGTGTCAGAAGTAGTCCGTGCGATCACAGCATCCATCAAAGACATTTGTGGTAAACCTCCATCCGAGCGACGCTTTCTTGACAAGTATGGCAGAGTATGTCTGTCTCTTGACGAAATCTTTTGGAAGGTAATAACATTTTCTTGTATACTTTTATTTTAGTATTATCCTATATAAACTTGGGCTGGACAAGTGTGAATTGATAGCTTATTGAACAAGTACACTAAAATTCAAATTATCTAAGTTGAGTTCACACACTACTACACATTAATATTCTTAGAAAATTGTTCATATGCTAATCATCATGTAGAATATGCATGAACTCAAAGTTACATTAAGTTCTAAACATTCATGCATAGGAGATAAAGAGATTAAATGTCAAAGATGATGTGAATGTGTCATTGCACTCCAATTCTCAAGGTTCATGCAAAACCCAATTACCTACCATAAAAAGCATGAATATTAGGCTAATTTGAATAATAAAAACCACACTAACTTTAACTTCGAGGAAACTCATCTCACTCATTCCCATCTTGATTATTCTATATGCTTATGAGTGGAGTATGAAAATTGTGGTTACGATTATGATATGCATGCACATCGTAACAATGCATGCATACTAGGATAGAAAACACAAACCAAATTCGTCCACCTAAATATACAACCCGATTGTGTGAAGCACAAAATGCTATCTTGTACAACATAAATATAGATTTAATCAAAATACTGGTGGTTCTAAATTAATTGGAAGGGAAGAGAAAATTCGAGCATGCTTCATACGGTGTACTTAGTTTCTCGCCAATGCGTTTATAAAATTATAAGTAGTCTCTATATAACTCTAGACGCCCGTAAACAATTTACAATTCATAAGTTCTCAAATTTGCTAGCTTAGGTTCAATGTGCTAAATTATACGAGTATATTTTAAGTACATTTTACTTATTTTATTGACAAGTAGAAATCAAAATATAAAACACGACAAAGAATCTTGATTGCAATCTGATTCTAGTTTTAATGTTGTCATTATGTTATTGTCTTTCTTCTGCTTTGTAGGGCTTAATGGAGACTAATGACAGAGACAGAGTTAAGAGACTAATCAGGCTTAAGACGCCAACCGAATTTCTCTAGGTTTCCCGCATGTCATTTTTGTTACACACCTTTATATCACAAGAATGCAATAAGTTTTGCTACCACAACTTAATGTTTACTACTGATAATCTGATATAGATGTGTCATATAATGTTTACATCGGAGCTCACTTCTTTACCTGTTGGGAAGAAGCCCATCGGAGTAAAGTGGGTTTACAAGACAAAATTCCGACCTAGTGGTGAGGTTGAATGTTACAAAGAAAGATTGGTAGAGAAAGGCTATTTCAAATTGTTTGCTCCAGTCTCTAGAATGGATATTGTTCGAATGCTTTTGTCACTTGCAGCATATAATAAATGAAAAATTTAGCAAATGGATGTCAAATCTGCATTTTTGAATGGAGTACTTCAAGAAGAAGTGTACATGGAGCAGCCTCCCGGATTTATAAAGAAAGGTGAAGAGAAGAAAGTATATCGACTGAAGAAAGTTTTATATGGCTTAAAGCAAGCATCTCGAGCATGGTATTCTCGTATTGATTCATACTTCAAGACGGTTTTCAAAAATGTCCACATGAGCATACCTTATACATGAAAATAAAGGATAATAGTGATATTCTCATATTGTGATTATATGTGGATGACTTAATCTTTACCGGAAGTAATACAGATATGTTTGAAGATTTAAATAAAGCAATGATGGATCATTTTGAGATGACAGCTCTTAGATTGACGTCATACTTTCTTGGTATTGAGGTACACCAAACTAATAAAGGGATATTTATGTCGCAACACAAATATGCCACATATATCTTGAAAAATATTTAACATGGATGCAACTGCATCTATTAGGACATTAATGGCAGAAAGAGTCGAGTTGAAAAAAGAAGGTACGGCAGAATTTGTGAATCCTACTTGTTGGGGTAAGTTCGATTTTGGGATAGACGGGATCAACCTTGGTTTCCTGCACGCACAAACAAACGGTCAAGGGGGCCCGGCTTTCGCCAGGCGATGCCCCTCCGACGATCAAGTCATTGTTGAGTACGAAGGATGAGGTAGTCAATAAATAAGATCGTAGTAGGCTAGAGAGAATATATATATATTGTGTGTGTAAAGTCCCTTGACTATGGCAAATGAGGGGGTATTTATAGGGAATGTCAAGAGTCCAAGGAAATAAACCAAGGTACCCCTAATCAATCCTGACCCTTCATTCAACCAAGATCTAGTGGCTAATACATTTTGGGCTTTGAGAGTATCATATGGGGCTTTTCCAATGAGCACTATCCTAAGGGCTGTGACCCATTTACAAAATGGGTGCCAACACTACTTTCTTCAAGAATACTGTTGTTGGTCTTTGATATTTGGCCACCACGAGATCCGATATAGTATATGGAGTCAGATTGATTAGTCGCTACATGGAGAAGCCACAACAATCACACTTGCAAGCAGCAAAGAGGATTCTTTGTTATGTGAATGGTACTCGAGATCATGGGATCTTGTACACCAACTCTAATACTTTAATGTTGGTCGAATACACAGATAATGACTGGACATGTGACCTTAACACACGTAGAAGTACTTCTCGATATGTTTTCAATCTAGGGGGTGAAGTTATCTCCTGGTCTTCCAAGAAGCGACAAGTTGTTGCTTTTTCAACACTAGAGGCAAAGTATATGTCTCTTACTAGTGGAGCATGCCACATAATACGGCTACGTCGTATGTTAAGGAAGTTGAAGCATGGTCAAAATGGACCAACAAAAATGTTTTGTGATAACAAATCAGCAATTGCATTGGCGAAAAATGCAGTGATCCATGGAAAAGGCAAACATATTGATATTAGATATCACTACATTTGAGAGTTCGTTAAAGGGGAGAAATTGAGCTCGATTTTTGTAGTTTAGAAAAACAAGTAGTAGACATCATGACAAAGCCATTGAAGGCTGGCTTGTCTGAAAAGCTTAAAGCTATGCTTGGCATAGTGATATATGATATTAAGAAATATAATGTTCAAGTTTGAGGGGGAGTAAAGAAAATTAAACTTGAAATGTAAATAGTATACTGACAAATAAAGAGTTTAGTCTAACTAAAGAGTGATCGTTAAACATTTAGAGAGAACAACCCTCAAGAAATGTAGGAGAAATTGTAAGGTCGTTAATCTTGTTTATTAAGTATAAATAAGTTGTAAAAGTTATTGTTTGATATATAAGAACATCGAATACATCATGGGCAATTCATATTATCTCCTCCCTCTATTAATATTAGAATTAGCAGCAAATTCCTAACTCCTACATTTATTATCAGTGCCATTTGGCTTAAACCATAGAATTTTGAATATGGCAACAACAAATAGAGGGAGGAGATGATATGAAAAAAACTATGAAAACTTGGCAATCCAGGCGAAAGTATTATTTTTCCGTTCACAAGATCGAAATGTGGAGGATGGATTTACAGATAACTGATGCAACTGCCTTTCAACCACTTGTCGAAGAAGCAAAGAATGAACTATTGAAACACGTAAAAAGGATCGAAAGGCATTAACTCATGTGTTTCAAGCAGTGGAGGAGCCTGTATTTTTGAAGATATCAATGGCTGAGACATCGCATGAAGCGTGGGATATATATACTCTGATGAAATCCTACAAAGGAGATGATCGTGTGAAACAGATACGCCTCCAAACATCGAGAGCAGAATTCGAGTCTCTAAGCATAGATGACTTATAATCCATCGCGACTTATTTTGGTCATGTGCAATCAATTATTAAAGGAGAAACTATGAATGATGACAAGATCGTTCAAAAGATCATCGGATCATTAAATAGTGATTTTGACAACGTTGTTTCAGCGATTGAAGAAGCGCATGATTTATCAGCGTTATCTATAGAAAGGTTGTTGGGATCGTTGTCCTCCTGTGAGCAAAAAATAAGGCAACGAGGTAAAAGTTCAAATACAAAATCAGCTTTGCAAAGTAGAGGGACTGTGACAAACTCGAGTGGCTACAATGGTGGTCGTGGTCGAGGAAGATGTGGAAATTACCCTTCCTTTAACAAAGACAAGAATACGGATAACAAATTTGTCGGAGACAAGAGAACATTTGTACGTCGGGATAAGTCTAAGATACAATGTCATAGGTATGAACGGTATGGACATTATGTATCAGAATGTCTAACCAAATTACACAACAATCAATGTGAGCGAGCTAATGTTGCTGAAGCAGAGGAAAACTTAGTTCTTGCTTGTAAAGAAGGTCCAGAGCCCGAAATTAGCAATGTTTGGTATCTAAACACAGGGTGTAACAATCACATGACAGGACAAAAAGAGCTTTTCTCCTACCTTAATGAAAAAAAGGAAAGGAGTTGATATGTATATACACCTAATGTAGGAGTTAGGAATTTCCTAATTACTATATTAATAGAAGGAGGAGATAATATGAATTGTCCATGATATATTAGATGTTCGTATATATTAAACAATAACTTTTACAACATATTTATACTAAAAAAACAAGATTAACGACCTCACATTTTCTTCCAAACTTTCTTGAGGGTTGTTCTCTCTTAATAATGTTTAATGATCACTCTTCAAAAAGAGTGAACTCTTTATTTTTAAGTATAATAATAGTTCCTTCAAGTTTGATTTTCTTCACTCCCCCTCAAACTTGAACACTATCTCTTAATATCATATTTCATTATGTCAAGCATAGCTTTAAACTTTTCAAACAAGTCAGCCTTCAATGGCTTTCTCATGATGTATGCTACTTATTCTTCTGAACTGCAAAAATCGAGCTCAATTTCTCCCCCTTTCACGAGCTCTCGAATGTAGTGATATCTAATATCAATATGTTTGCTTATTCCATGGACCACTGAATTTTTCGCCAATGCAATTGCTGATTTGTTATCACAAAATATTTTTGTTGGTCACAAAGAATTCTCTTTGCTGCTTGCAAGTGTGATTGTTGTGGCTTCTCCATGTAGTGACTAATATCAAGACTTGTGGAGGCCAAATATCAAAGAATACCAACAATACTCTTGAAGAAAGTAGGATTCACGAATTCTCCAGTACCTTGTTTCTTCAACTCGACTCTTTCTGCCATTGGAGTCCTAATAGGTGCAGTTGCATTCATATTAAATATTTCAAGATGTGGCATATTTGTGTTACGACATAAATATGCCTTTATTTGTTTGATGTACCTCAATACCAAGAAAGTATGACATCAATCCAAGATCTGTCATCTCAAAATGCTCCATCATTGATTTCTTGAAATCTTCAAACATATCTATACTACTCCTGGATTTATAAAGAAAGGTGAAGAGAAGAAAGTATTTGGACTGAAAAAAGCTTTATATGGCTTAAAGCAAGCACCTCGAGCATGGTACTCTAGTATTGATTCATACTTACCTCAAGATGATTTTCAAAAATGTCCACATGAGCGTACCTTATACTCCATTCGTCCCAACTCAAACACCCCATATTCATTTTCGCGATGTCCGAACACAAACATCTCATTTATTTTGGGACATCATTATCTCTCCTACTTTTTTCTAATCTTCCCACTCTCTCACATTCTCTTTCCTACTTTTTGTTAAATCTCAAATTCTGAGTCCTATTTCCTCCTTATTTTCTTCCACTACCACTACCACTACTTTACTTTTTTTTTTTTTTTTTTTTTTTTTTACTAATTTTCTTTATTCCACTACAAATAGTCCACGTGACGTTTGAGTTGGGACAGAGGAAGTATATGAAAACTGTTGAAGTACAAAACCATTGTGGGTGCCCTAACCACAAGAAGAGCTTGGTCCAAGTGTTGTGTTTGTGTACCAGTGAATTACCTATGCTTCAACCCCAAGTGGGCCTTTGCGTGGAGGGGCGTGTTGAAATATAAAACCATTGTGGGTACCCTAACCATCAGTCTAGACTTTTGGCTGTGTGCGCTCCAGCGTTAATGTTTCGACAGAATCCTTCTCAATCACTTCATTCCGTGGTGAATCTTGCTAGAAATGGATTTGCTACAAACACAGTGATCAGTGCACGTACACAAAAAGTTCGCGCTTTCGACTAACTTCATAAACTAGGCAGACATTCAATATGGACATTTCATTTTAGTAGTTTACATGTAAAACTGAAAAGCCGATGTGGTGTGGTACATCCACAAGAATAACAATACACACTTCAACAGCACCAAGCCACCAACAATATAATCAGGAATGTTAGAAATACAATATGAATGGAAATACAAGGGATAAACATAATCTTATTACCTACAGGAGAGGATGGGGCTGCAATCGACAAAGTGTCGCTGTTCGTTCCCATCCCATTCCTCCCTACCAAAGAAATATGAGATGCATTTAAATCGTATATGCTGTATTTCATTCTGTATGTGCATTCAAGATTGCACAGCTTGCTATTTGTGCTCTTCCTTCCACACACCCCCTCTAAAGCCGACTCCATCTATTGGGAAAAATTTAAGTTCAGGACACCATTGGGCATGGACAGTTCTCAAGGACGGCATCACTTCCTTGATCATCTCCCAATCCAAACTTAAATGTGACAATGAATCCAACTTCAGACCCTCAATTTTCCAAGAGGAGTTACCACAACCCCAAAAAGTCTCATCAAAACTTGCCAGGTTCCCGCCAGTTATGGAAAGATACCTTAGCATAGGCAGAGAAGCCGGGTTAAGCCATTTCGGGCTTGTTTTGCCAGGGTAAAATTTAAGAGACAGCTCATGTAGATTTGAGGGTGGATGGAGTTTCTCGAGTTTAGGAATGAGTTCTCTCTCAAAGCTGTTGAAGCAATTTACTGTTAAGATCTGCAGTTCTTTCAGTCCAGTCAGTGCATCAGTCTCACAATCATCGATTTCATCAGCCCGGGTCAATTGCAATTCCAGTGTCCTCAAGTGTCTTAAACCTCTCAAGTCTGAGATGCTAGATCCACTTTTACCCTTTCTAGCTGGCTTGAACCCTAACAAGACTTGAAGCTTCGAGAGCCTCCCCAAGTTTCTCGGAAGACATTCGAGGGACCCACAATGACTAACATCAAGCACCACCAGCTTCTCGAAATTCATGACAAATGGAGGAAGAGACTTCAGACTTTGGCAGTAGCTTAAGTCCAAAATCTGAAGGCAAATTAATTTCTCTAGCGACACAGGAACTTGAATTAGCGGATGGGTGTTGCTTAAGTTGAAGCATGTCAAGTGCTTCAGGCAGCCAATTTTGCCAAGGAGGGATCCGAGAGGCATATCAAAAATTGATTTTGATACATCCAGCACTCGCAAGTACCTAAAATCACAGACCTTGTTCCCGGTACATGTATCAATTTTGTTCACTTCACCACTTTTGACAGTCGATATCAGTGCCCGCAACTTTTTGCTAACTGTAATGTGCTTTTGGTTCAGGTTGGTGTTGATCCCTAGATGACGACAATCAGCAGTGCTTAATCCAGAAAAGGTATCATCATTTGCAATTTTGATTACCAGATCACGAACCATATCATGAACTTTACAGGTGGATATCTTTCCATTGTAATCCCACTCCACAACTTCAACCAAACATCTATTTGTCAAACCAGAAAAGCAATCTTCACTAGCTTCAGTAGCCAACTTACCATTTCTCGCAGGAGCAAACCCCTCTCCAACCCACCAACGGATTAGCTGATCTTTGCTTATCTCACAGTCCTCGGGATATATAGAAAGAGACAGAAAGCAGGACTTCAGGTAAGAAGGGAGCTCATCATAACTCAACTGCAAGGAAGCCATGACAGAATTATCATTGTCAGATAATTCATCTCGAAAATGATCTGCAATTCTTCTCCACTCATGAAAATATGGTCGCTTGCATAACATCATTCCTCCTACTGCCTTAATAGCCAGAGGAAGGCCTCTGCATTTGAAGACAAGTTCTTTTCCTATGGACTGAAGATCATCTGATGTACAAATGCCATTATTATTAGCAAATGCAACATTGCAAAAAAGCAACCAGCTATCACCCTCCCCAAGAACTTTAGGACGATGAATTCTTGCTTCTTGAACCCTCATCTTCCTTGCGACACCTTCATTTCTGGTGGTGACAATAACACAGCTTCCACTTCCTTTCGGTAACCCTTCATAAATTCTAAGCCACCATGAAGTGTCCTCACACCAGACATCATCCATAACAATCAGAAACCTCTTTCCTACGAGATATTGGTTTATTCTTTTTAGCAAGTCACCACAATCATCTCCAATGTTGGCATCTCCAAGATTTCTCAAAATGCTCCTCAGAATCTGCTCGTCGGTAAACGTCTGTGACACTGAGACCCAGATCCTCTTCTCAAAATGATGCTCCATCTCTTTATCATTAAACACGGTTTGAGCAAGTGTAGTTTTTCCCAACCCCCCCATTCCCACAATTCCAACGGATAATATGCCATCATCTGCTTGGAATAACCAATCCTTGAGCTTTAATGTATCACCTTCTAAACCCACGACCTGAGTATGATCATAAACAGGAGAGCTCCATCTGGACTGGCCTTCCTCGTGCACACTACCATCTCCAGACTGCGAAATGAGTTGCGGCCCAACATAAGACGAGATCTTTTCTTTAATGCCAGTTATTCTTTCATTGACTTCCCCAAGTCGCTTTGACATTTGGTACTTTGCCGGGACTTTCAATGGGGAGTAGCCATTTCCTGGACTATTTGAGAGAACCTCGCAATCTGCTAATATGTCTTCAGCTTCATAAACCAGCTCCCTTAAATCGCCCAAAGCACATCTTAGAGTTTCATTTTTTCGCTTTAGTCTTTCTGCATCCTTTAGGAAGCTCCTCATGTACTGGAGTTCAGTCCGTAGCTTCTGAAACTGATCTCTGTAACTAAGTAGAATACGACTCTCATGTTCAAGGATGTTGAGCAGTTTTTCCAAAAAGACAGTAACGACTGCGTCCACCATATCTCAATCTGTTTCATACACGCAGACACAAAAAATGGGGGAGGGTCAAAGACACAACGTCACAACTTAAACTCAGTTAAAGATAATCTAGCCATATTTTGAAACAAAAGCAACAAATGAGACATCATTAATGCAGAGAGAAATCCAAATCCAAAAACTATAAGTAAATGCAAAATGTCTTATCAACTCTCCAGACTATCATTGATATAGGGGATCAGATGTCAAGTAAACAAGTTCATCACATGGTAGACTCTAACATGGAACGGCAAAGTTTTACCAATCAGAATAACTGATGCACATATAAGCCACAAAATTCACAAAATTCATTGATAAAACCATGCTAACACCAAAAACAATGAACGAGGGTTGCTATTTGCTTCCAGATCAAAGGAATGAGGCTTACAATGATGATATGCCACCAAAAAAAGTCGTCGTATAACCATTAATGATTCAGTCCATTCAAAGAGGAAGGTTAGACGTCAAGTAGTTTCGAAATGTTTTCAAGGAGCATGCCTGAAAGTCTGAAACAGCCTCTCAAGTTTTATTTTGCATAGTCAGGTTTCAATGAGCACATCCTTAATGGTTCATATGGAATCTAATATATACATGACATACCACTCCCGAAACCTGAGAAGAAGTAGCTTGGAAAGAGGGTAACCATTACTTGGGTAATGGACTAAAAATAAAGGGAAAAATGCGCTAATGACGGTGGTGTATGGAGGAGAGTGGGGAGACAGGGTAATGACTACTCCAATAAAGCGGGGTAATAGTTACCCACCTCCCTCCTAAGGTAATGCATTAACCTCATTCGAAAGTAATAGTTCTCCTCCACCCATTTGCTCCTCCCTCCACCACCACCATTTCTCTCATTCTTCCCTTTTTTTAGCCCCTATTACCCTAGAAATGATTACTTCCAATCTCGGCAAGCCCTAAGTCATGGTTTTTGAATCAACAGCAAAAGAAATGAAGATTTCTTGCAGTTTAATTTTAAAACCGGACTAACAGCAAGAGTTGATCAGAACTGCAGACTGTAGGTCTGAGCTTCTAAGACTTTCCTTGTTAAGTTAGTGGAATTGGGTAAAACTTGTGTTGAAAGCGGAATCCTTGAAGATAGACTTCCGATTGGGACAATTAGAACATCATCAGTTGACATTTGCTACATTTGAAAGCCGTTTCCGTGTCATGCTCATGTGTTCTGTTTTCGGGAGCTGTCTCTCTTTGGTTATAGTTAGCAAGTTTGAAGGGTAAACTAAGACTCAACTTTAGAAAGGAAAATATCTCAATAAGAGGAAAGCCTAAAAAACGGAGAGGAGGACTCTTCTGATCTAAGTGGAAGATCTTTTGTAGACTGAAGTTCAGACTTTTCTGAACTTTGGTTAGCAGGTTTATATCCTTCCTTTTGTTGCTATAATCTTCAGAAAACTCATAAAATTCACTTTGTCTATCACTACCTATTAAAAGTCGCAGCTACTAGCCTAAACTCGTGTTCATCGTCATCATATCAATTCGTAGCTCTACTTCCTCAACTACAAAAAGCTCTTCCCCAAGATACCTCAGTTCTGAACTTTAAGTTCAGACCTCAATTCTTGGTGGTGTTGGGCCCCTGCGTCTGCAGACCACCGGTCCAATTAGTATGATATTGTCCGCTTTGGGCCTAGCCCTCACGGATTTGTTTTTGGGCTCCTTCCCAAAAGGCTTCATACTAATTAGTTTGGTAATCTCTTATAAGGCAGTCTTTGACTCCTCATTTTTCCGATGTGGGACTTGGGTTTGCACCCCAACAATCCTCCCCTCAAACCAAGACCCATCATTGAATCTCGATTTTATAACCTCCCCTCAAGCGACAATCTGCTAGCAGCGCACAGATTTCGCGAGGTGTGAGATCCCTGCTAGAGGATATACCCACATCACACGCAATTCCCACAAACTAGGGCACGCCGTCCCTAACCAGGCTGCCAATAGCATTCTCAAGTCTTGAACACCTCCCCTTAGCCGACACACCATGCTACCTGAGTCGCCACGTCTGCACCACATTCTACTGAGCCATGAGCCCATGCGCTCCTGAGTTATGTCTGCACCACATGTTCCCACTCCAGGTCTTGCAAGCCCATGTCACTCTCGGGGACTTGACATCACTGCATCAAAGAGTCTTCGTACCCGTCCCACGGGGCTGGCTCCTCGCTCATCACTCTTCCTTCTAGGCTTCGAGATTTCCTAGTGCATGTACGCCACCTTCAAGTCTCGACCAATGCTTCCCCAACGTGTCATACGTGGACTTTGCGCAAATCCATTATCCACACGTTGTGCGCCTGACCCAAGTCGAACCTTGGGCTCTGATACCACTTTAGGGTTTTAGATGCTAAAAGTGCGAAATTTAGAAAACGGTTTTCGTGCATCTAACCCAAGATCGCATACATAGATTAATAGGATCGATACAATTAATAATACCTCTTGATGCGTGTAACGAGTGCTCAAATTATAGGAGGAACAGGATCCCAAACGCGACCCCTCTACTCAGTCCACGCGAGCACCGAACCAGATTCCCCAAGCCTTGTCTGCTAGAACTCCGGGAGACTGTCTCTTTCCTTTTGATCTTGAGGAGGCTATGTTTTACGTGTGTGATTAGGTTTAGGTTTAGAGTCAAAACTCTCTGTGTTGTATATGTTGTATCTTACGTGATACTGCTCTCCTGTACATATATACTCTTAGTATATTTAATATAGTAAACAACCTAATCACTCAGTAAAACCCTAAGCCCAATAATAACTAATAACCCATTAGATATTATCGTTTTAGACCTGGTTCGAGACTCTAAGCGTGTGACCCTGCAGGACTCGGTAATAGTTAGTAGTCGGCTTAATCATTAAACCAACAGATCGTAGTTGGTTTCTAACAAAACACTACGACCACCTAATATTATCGAATATAATATCCTCGTGATATAATCCTCGTTATTATCGGAAATGACACTTGATCGAAGGACACGATCCTTCAATCTCCCACTTGTCCTAGAGCAAATGTGTCATATGAATTCCCTCATCTCTTAGTGTCAGATTTGAATATATTGCGATATCACATATCCTTCATATTATCAATCAAATCGTTCCTTGAAATCTAAGTTGAACTGCAAGACGAATGATTAACATGTAATCCATTCGAGCACGGCCATGCATTTTCAGTTCCTACTCTTCAAGTGGCCTGGACACCATTCCTATCACATAGGAGGACTCTCCAATCTTGTACACCCATTACTCCCACTCAATTTTTAGCAGCCCCAATCATTGCCTTTATAGTCCCCTTTTACAGCATGACGTTAAGCAAGATCAAAGACATACCAATCCTTTCATAGGAGAAATGATGCACTCATGTCTAAGGAATTTACCATAATAATCAATACGAATTCCAAATGTAAATTACGGAATTGTACAGTGGGTCAGTCCAATATATGCTATCTAGTATATATCCATGTAATTGACTAGACATCCAATGTCCCTATGGTCCATGAAACAGCACCATCAATCTAACTTACAAACTAGTATTTCCGTGTCATTAGTCTGTCCATTACAAATGACTTATATTAGGGACTCAAATCTAATTTATAATATCAGTTCACTAAATAGGGTTTCATTTGTCAAATAACATTTTGACAAACCTATTTGAAATCATAAATTATTTTGGACAATATTTAATTTCTACACCATAATTAAATAGATCGTGAAACAATGTTTCGCAATAATAATAAACATAATCGTAGTGTATAAATCACCATGAACAAATTCATAATTTCAAAATCATACAAAATCAAAGCCAGTCTCCAGCGTGCTTGATACCCATATCTCGAATATGACTATCATGCTTTGATTGTGGTAAAGGTTTAGTCAACGGATCTGCAATGTTAGCATCCGTATGTTGATAAAGTTGTGCGCCTAACCCATTATCCATTATCCACACGTTGTGCGCCTGACCCAAGTCGAACCTGATACCACTTGATGGGCCCCTGCGTTTGCAGACCACTGGTCCAATTAGTATGATATTGTCCTTTGGGCCTACCCCTCACAGATTTGTTTTTGGGCTCCTTCCCAAAAAGGCCTCATACTAATTAGTTTGGTAATCTCTTATAAGGCAGTCTTTGACTCCTCATTTTTCCGATGTGGGACTTGGGTTTGCACCCCAACAGGTGGGTTATAGCTATATGAGTGGTTCTTTATCCGTAGTTCGTGCTCTTCTTACTGTAGGCAACGTACATACTGCTCGGCTTATTTCCCCTTTATTTTAATCCAAAATAACTGAAATCTGTGTTAATAAGTAAGGTCTTGTTCTAATGAAAATCGGACTGTTTAGGTGTTCAGGAATGCACCAAGTTGTATCAGAGCACTTCGGCTCAGGTCCTAAACTCTATCAAAGAAACCTAAACAGAACAACAAAGTGAGGGAGTAGTTTGCTGTATGCATGTCAAAGTCAGAGACGTTCAGCAACATGTGCCATTACAACAAGGCTACCGGAGTACCGTCCAGGAGAAAAAAAAAAACGTCTCTAATTACGAGGTATGAGCATGACTCAAGCTTCAATCGTCCTAGCTTAAGCGAATAACTTAAAATTTTGGTATAAATCAAATAAACCCTCATCCTAGGCAATGGCCCTCATCTCTACATTAATAATAAATTAGAAAAAATAAATTTTGAATATGGACAAACCCAACACCAGCTTAAATTACTGTTTGTGACGAATAATCCTCACAAAAATAAATCCCTAGTATACTTCAAATCAATATCAGATGAAGATCATCATAATAATAATATAATTGGTGCCCACGTTCAAGAAAGCCTAATTAAACATCTGATCAAACTTTTCCTCATTTCTTAATAATTCTGAACTGATGATTCATTACAATCAAGAAGGGTTTGAGTAAACTTGTACAATACTCAAAATTAACAACATACTAATACAAACATGCAAGCTTATGGCATATAATCTAGAGAATGAATAATTGAGCATGAGAACACTAAGCAGATGATTATGAAAAAAGAGATGGAGTAAAATGATTTAAGACAAATAGTAATTATCAAAGAAGAGGGAGTTTGCTTACAGAGAGAGATGAGGGATAGAACTCTTGAGTCTTGAATGATGATTGATTTGGGTTAAGCGGTGAGCAATGGTTTGGTGGTCATTTATGCAGAGTCTTTAGTGGAGGGGAGTGTTTCCTTGACTTGTCAGACTATTGACTAATGACTACTTCAAAGTTCAGCATTCTAAATTTCAAGTTTTTTTTTTTTTTTTTTTGTCAACCGTAAAGAATAAGTTCCAAGTTAAAGTCTGTCAAGTCAAATGTTTTGTCTCTTAAATGTGTCCACTGTCCGGGCAATGTTCAAAGGTTTCACGGAGTCGGGTCTACGTAGCCTCGGCATGGACGTGGATACGATGTGAACTCGTGAAAGTGTATGCATAATTTGTTTTATGTTTATTAAGACAAAGGTTATTAGAGGAAAATGTTGGATTCTAATTTTTAAGAAAGTTTGTTGTACAATATAATGTTTCAAATTGCACGGCTGTCCGTAGGCATAAGGCCATAGAGATATACCGTATACATACATATATTGTCCGAATATCGTATTTTGATTTAGATTTTAAACATTTAAAATGGTGTCGAAGGGATACCAAGAGTACGCATGAGAGTCGCTGATGAGTATTAAATACATACCATATTACCATGGCTAAAATTAGTTATGAACCCAATCAGCAATTGAAAGGACATCAGTCACGTCACACATATATGTAGATCCAACGGTTAAATTTACAACATATTTGTAAGATCTAACGGTTATGTTTTCATCATAAGCAAAGGACTCCCCCAGAAGCATGGGGACACTAAAGACACAATATTCCTGCATGCCTCCAACATGTAGCAGGTTTCATAACTTCTACGTGTGTATTGATTGCCTGTCCCAATTAGAAAAAATTGACATAATCATGGCAAATTCAGCTGAAGTCGCAATGTTCAAGAACAAGTTGCAAGAGTATACCCAGAAACGACGTTTGGCAATGCCAGCATATCGAGCAGCTAATGAGGGATCTTCGCACGCACCAAAGTTCAGGGCCACAGTGTTCGTTGATGGGGCAGAGTATACTTCTAAGTCCACATTTCGCCGACTCAGAGAAGCTGAGCAGGATGCAGCAAAGCTTGCATATGATTGCATTCTAAGCAATTCTAAGCAAAATGATTTCATCAAGCGCGTCCCTGAGAAGGTGTGTGTATCTTATCTGTTCTTTCTAATCTGAACCATGGAGTGGATTAGTACCCTTGATTAGAAATAAGACACTCATTGACAGACTTCAAAGCATGTACAATGGAGTAGATTAGTACCCTTGATTTTAGGAACCCCTGATATATATATATAGGAAATCTATCAAATGAGAAGTATTAATCTCACCCCTCTATTCAACCTAGATAAATGGTCTAGATTAAAAAAAAAAAAAAAAAGAAATAAAATAAAAAAACAACCTCAATCCCAGAAAAAATAAAACCCAATTCCCCAATTTCTCTCTCCTCTCTCCCCGCCCTTGCTCCCGTACCGCCCAGCCGTCGCCGCCGACGCCGACAACCGCCGCCTCCGACAGCCACCATTTCCGGCGACAACACCACCGTCATCCTCCAAAGAAAACGGCGAGTGTTCGTCGATCAACATCATCCCTCGTCCACTTCACTTTAGCGCGCGAATCCGGCTTCTCCCTCATTCTTCTCCCCTATTTTCGCATCAATTTTCTTCAGATTCGGCCGCCGCCGCTGCTCTCCTCCGGTCGATCTACACCATCGACGGCAACCTTTGTCATTTCCGCGCTTTTGCTCATCATTTCCTCGTGTTTTCGCCGTCAAGGGGAAAAAACGAGTGAAAGGTGGTGGATGCGGTGGTTGGAGGACAGGGGAGAGTTCGCCGGCTGTCCACTAGCTGCGGCGATTCTTAGGCGGCTATCAGAATTCTTCGTCGCGCATCGCACCACCACGAATGGTATCATCTCTCTCCTTCTTTTCACTCTCTCTAATTGGAGGTCTGCGCTCGATTCGCCGACGATTCCCGGCCCTGTTGGTGTTGACTGAGGAGGTGAGGCCGGAGGCGGGTCGGAGCTGTGGCGACGGATGTTAGGGCGAGGTTGAGCCGAGCAGTAGATGTGGTGGTGGAGGGTGTGCGGGTTTAGGTGGTGTGGGAGGAGGGAGAAATGGGGAAAGATATGTTTTTTTTTTTTTTTTTTCATTTTTTCATTTTTGGAGTAATGAATTTTTATTTGTGGAGTTAGAGTTACGTGTTTCAATCATTGGAGTTATTTGGAGTTACGTATTTTAGTTAGTAGAGTTAAGTTGAAGTTATGTGTTTAAGTAGAGTTAAGTTGGAGTTACGTGTTTTAGTTAGTAGAGTTAAGTTGGAGTTACGTGTTTTAGCTAGTGGAGTTAAGTTGGAGTTACGTGATTTAGGTTGTGGAGTTATTAGAGTTACGTGTTTTATTTGATGAAATTAAGTTGGAGTTATGTGTTTTAGTTTATGGAATTAAGTCGGAGTTACGTGATTTAGGTAGTGGAGTTATTAGAGTTACGTGTTTTAGGTAGTGGAGTTATTAGAGTTACGTGTTTTATTTGATGAAATTAAGTTTAAGTTATGTGTTTTAGTTGATGGAGTTAAGTCGGAGTTATGTGATTTAGGTAGTGGAGTTATTAGAGTTATGTGTTTTATTATTAAAGGAAATTGTGTTGGAGTTACGTGTTTTAGTTAGTGGAGTTACGTTAGAGTTAATGAATTTTCGTTGGATTTGGTGGAGTTAATAATGATACTCAAATTAGACAATTTACTTTATGGATTTAGTTTAATGGAGTTACGCAATTTAGTTAAGTAGAGTTACGACTGGAGTTATGCAGTTTAGTTACTGCAGTTATGCGAAATCAATGTATATATACAATGTATATATATATATATATTTATAGGGGGCCTATCCAGTGAGAAGTGAGAATTTGGTGAGAAGTGAGAAGTAATCTCAGCCATTGATTTCGCATAATTGCAGTAACTAAACTGCATAACTCCAGTCGTAACTCCACTAACTAAAACCCTTAACTCCAGTCACTTAACTCTACTAACTAAATTGTCTAACTCTAGTGGAAACACATAACTACAACTTAATTTCATTAAATAAAAAACGTAACTCAAATAACTCCACTAACTAAATTAGTAACTCCATTACCTAAATCGCATAAATCCAACTTAACTCCACTAACTAAAATACGTAACTCCAACTTAACTCCACTAACTAAAACACGTAACTCCAACTTAACTCCACTAACTACAACACGTAACTCCAACTTAACTCTACAAACTAAAACACGTAATTTCAACTTAACTCCACTAACCAAAACATGTAACTTTAACGTAACTCCATTAACTAAAACATGTAACTTCAACTTAACTCCAACAATTAAAACACGTAACTCCAACTTAACTCCACTAACAAAAAAACGTAACTCTGACATAACTCCACTAACTCCAACATAACTCCATCAATTAAAACACATAACTCCAACTTAACTCCATCGATTAAAACACGTAGCTCCAACTTAACTCCATCGATTAATACACGTACCTCCAACTTAACTCCATTAACCAAAACACGTACCTTAAAAAAAAAAAAAAAAAAAAAAAAAAAAAAAAAAAAAAAAAAAAACTGAAAACTAAACCCACATTTCTTTTCTCTCTCCTCCCCTTTCCACCCACCACCACCACTCACCGCCCTCCCACCACCGGCCACCTTCACCAACCACCACCTCGATCCAGCCGGCCAGCACCACCATACTCGCCATTTTGCCGCCGGCCCATCGGTGGTGTTCTCTCCCCCCGCCGACCCCTTCACATCCCCAATCGACCAATTCTCTTGCCTCAAACTCCTCTCTAACCACCACAAATTCCGCCCTTCCCGATGATTAGCCGCCCCAAACCGACGTTCGCCGCCCCTCCTCTCCCCCGACGCGCGAAAATGAGAGGACGTTTTGAGCGAAAAGGAGAGAGAAGACGTTTTTCGCGGTGAAATGGAGTTCGACGGCGACGGCGAGCCCTGGTGAGGGGAATCAGTGCGAAAGCGTGATCGGAAAGGCGAATGTCGGCGACGGCGAGCCCTAGCGGCTTCCAAATGTGGAAAAAAAAAGGAAAAAATTAATAGAAAACCCATCGTGTACGGCTTAGTGGTGGAAGATGAAGATCGGGGATGGTCGTCGAAGCCTCGCGGTGGTCGGTGGAGTCAGCTGGTGGTCTCCGATCTGGCGATGGATGTTGTCGGCGTACGGTTGCGGTGGCAGGCGGTGGTCGACTGGCGGCACAGCAGGGAGGAGAGAGAAGAGAGAAGGAGCGGAGAGAGAAAATGTGAGTGTTTTGGGGTTTGGGTTTGGGTATGCTTTTAATTTTTTCTTTTATTTAAGTTTTAATCTACACCTTTGATCTAGTAAGATGGAGGGTTGAGATTACTTCTCACTTCTCACGAAATTAACACTTCTCATTTGATAGATTTCCTATATATATATATATATATGTTTTTCTCTAAAATTTGGAGGAGACATCTTCCTGTCATGTCTAGCAATACATCAGAAACCCTAGTTTATGATTCTTATTCTTGTCTTAGGATTCAGAATAAAGTGATGCAGTTACATTTTTCAGTCCGAACTATTGTGAATTTGTGCTAGCTGAGATAATTGAGAAAGTTATGATAGTAATCTAGGCTGAACATGAAACAATTATAGTTTACGATTTCAGTCGTGTGTGTTTAAATGGTTTTGGTTCGGAGATAAGAACTGGAAGTTTTATATCTGTAGGAGCCGAGATGTAGCAAGTCGATTTTACATGACGTTACATTCAAGAAGCACAGCGTTATACCAAAGTACAGTACAGTCCTGGAAGAAGCAGAAGGAGGTCTTCCAGTTTATGTTTCCAGTGTGACAGTCAAGGATAACACCTTCACTGGTGCTGGAGCAAGAAGCAAAAGAGAGGCAGAACAAATTGCTGCGCGCACTGCTCTTCACTCACTTCACGGTAAAATTGTTTGCATTGTATGATTTAACTTAATTGAGAGATGACAGTAAATTACATTTTCTTTGGTTGTTTTAGGTCCTGTTGTATTAGCCTAAATATTTCTGATCTCATCACTAAAAGTATAACTTAGTACTAACAGTTGTACTAAGTTCTTCATTGGATCAACTGAACTAGCTAATCGTTTTCTAATTTGAAGAAAACAAGGCCTTAGGCCTGGTGTGTTTGAAGACCTTGTATGCATATGGCTTGTTATTGAATATTGATGCTTAGGCAACATTTTCTGACTTAATCGTCTTTTCATCCCACATGTAGGAACTGATTCCAGTGTTATTCTGAACCAAATGATGAGCTCAAAGAGGAAACACTATAGTGTACCTATTCAACCAAACACTTCTGAATTCAACCAGAAGAAGTTGAGGAATATGGCTGCTGAAGGTGAGCTCAACGACCTTGTTTTGTACGCTTCTGTTCATACGACATTCTCCTAAGTCATCAACAATTATGTGCAGGGCCAGGGGCTGCCTCGCAGGTGAAAAACATCGTGGTGGTAAGTTTCAAAGCATGCTCAGTGAACCCAATGAAGTAATTATGTCCATAAGAATTTGATTGGAAACTGTTTTCAGCTGCACCAGAGATAATATTGGGTTTGTTCTAATTTATCTAGGATACAAATCAATGTTCTCCAACTTTGTCAGGAAAAAAAAAAAGAAAAAAAAAAATCGTTTACTCATATGATGGTGACAAAACGTGCATTTGTTTTATTTTGATGTTTGCAGCCCTTCAAAGCATCAGCTCCTAACTCATTTCCACCTGTAGCCCGTTCTGCTTTTAGAAGGCGCTCTGATGCACAGGGCGTCAGATTTGGGATTGGGAATGCGGCGCAGGGTGGTGCTAAAATGGTTAACAGAAAACTGCAGCAACCAGGTCGTTTTGCTTAGTTCATATCCACTATCTGGTTATAATGTTGTTTGAGGGTGAGTATATCTTTACATTCTCAAGTCAATCATGTTTAAAGTAAAAAGCTTGTAATTAAGCTCATGACTTAGAGTCTAATCCTAGTTATGTAATGCTAAAACTCGCAGTTAGGTTAATTAGAGATGTTAGTCTAAACATGCTCCCTTTACGATTGGATCCCTCAATCGATCAGAAGCCTTGTACATATGCTTGATTGTTGAGGATTCCACATATGGTTCGAATGCCTCAGAGTGAGGCAGACATCAAATATGCGTGGCGGAATAACTGCTTAATGAGTGAACTAGTACAGGTTCGCTGTTGTTGCTTTTGTGTTTTCAGTACAGAAAAGTAAGCTAGCAATGAACAAAAATAGACAAAGAAAAGAATGCTTGCTTGATATTTCACCCTATGGAAAGCGCTTTCGTTTTGTTGAAGTCTTCTATTATTTGAGCTACTTGATGTATCACTTGACCATGAACTTGATTGGGCTGATGTGATCCCTAAAGTCCTGCCTTAGCAGCCATTTGCAAATCAGACTATCACAGAGCAATAATCAAAGTTAGTAATAGATCGATGACTTTAACTACTTCAATCCACACCAAATTTTGCCAAAACAGATATTTGTATAAGAAGATATGGCTTCTATGTGTTTTCTCTTCTAAACTGCAGTTTCAGGGCATTACCTAACTGAACAGCTGCGTGAAACATTAAATTGCACCCAATATATGATTCCTTTGCTTACTATTAAAGTACCACCGGTTATTTGAGTCTCTGAGTTTTTTAAAATGATATGGAACGCAGGATTTGGACTTCGTTAGGACCTTCTAAGAGCCACTTCATTACTTCAATATTAAAACGGTAAACCAAACATATTTTCTTTGAGAATTCGTGTCCATTCTCATTAATATGTACCGGTATATATACAAAAACGATCCTTGTAATACAAGGTATCGACTCACGACCTAAGAGAACTACACCTAAAGGAAATTATACAAAAGCTAAGGGAACAAATCTTATACGTAGCCTAGCACCACCTAGCTTTCCTAAACAAAATGCCTTCCTCTCCAAGAATTCCCTAAGCCAATGTAAACACATAAATTGACATATACAATATCCTTATACCAATATATACTATTTCCTAACACCCCCCCCCCCTCAAGTTGGAGCATGAAGATCGATAATGCCCAACTTGGAAAGAAGTTCGTGAAATTGGCTTGGCCCGAGACCCTTAGTTAAGATGTCCGCCACTTGTTGCGTCGTATTTACATATTGTGTAGTAACTATACCATCTCGAATCGCATCACGTATAAAATGACAATCGACTTCTATATGCTTTGTACGTTCATGGAAGACCGGGTTTTGAGCAATATGGAGAGCCGATTGATTATCACAAGACAGGATAACAGGTTTAGTATGATCGACCCCAAGAGTGGTAAGAATACTCTTGAGCCATTTGACTTCGCATGTCGTGACCGCCATTGAACGATACTCGGCTTCACTCGAAGATCGCGCCATAGTTGATTGTTTCTTGGTCTTCCAAGAAACCGGTGAGTCACCCACAAAGACGAAATAGGCAGTGAGCGAACGTCTAGTGATCGGGCAAGCTGCCCAGTCCGCATCACAATACGCTTTCAGTTGAAGATCGTTACCACTTCGCAAAAGCAAACCTTGCCCGGGATTCTTTTTCAAGTACCTGACAACTCTCAATGCGGCATCCCAGTGAGCTACCTTGGGTTGTCTCATAAATTGAGCCAATATGTGCACACTATAGCTCAATTCCGGTCGAGTAATCGTTAAATAAATTAATTTCCCAATTAATCGTTGATACGGTAATGGATCATCAAGTTCATTACCTTCGGCCAAAGCAAGTCGATGTTTCGACTCAATTGGTGTGCTTGCAGGCTTCCATCCGAGCAAGCCAGTCTCACTTAGAATGTCTAGAGTATATTTTTGTTGAGACAAGTAGATGCCGATTGGTTTTCTTGCCACTTCAATGCCTAAGAAATACTTCAGAATTCCGAGGTCCTTCATGTGGAAACAATCACTCAGATATGCTTTAAATTTTCGAATGGCTCCTCCATCATTTCCCGAGATTACATGATCATCAACATAAACTAAGACATTCAATCGTACACTACCGCGAACCATGACAAAAAGCGAATGATCACTTTTACATATTTTGAAACCATACCTAATCAAAGCCGAAGCAAGCTTGGCATACCAGCACCTAGGCGTTTGTTTTAAACCATACAACGACTTTCGCAATCGACAAACTTTCCCTTGAGCATCTTCATCAAACCCAGGAGGAACTCTCATGTAGACTTCTTCGTTCAAATCCCCATGAAGAAAAGCATTATGAACGTCCATTTGATGCAATTCCCAATTCTTTACCGCCGCAACCGCCAACATGGTTCGTATAGTCACCATCTTCACCGTAGGCGCGAACGTTTCATTATAGTCGATTCCTTCAATTTGATGATCACCACGAATCACCAATCGAGCCTTATATCGTTCGATCTCACCATTTGATTTATATTTAATTTTATAAATCCATTTGCTTCCGATTGCCTTTTGACCAATGGGTAACGTTGTCAACTCCCACGTCTTGTTATTTTCCAGAGCGTCAATTTCTTCCTTCATTGCTTTACGCCAATGTTCATGTTTCATTGCTTCATTGAAACTTGTCGGTTCACGTCCTGAAGAAACAGAAGCAAGGAAAGCACAATGCTTTTTCGAAAATCGTTCACAATTTACATAATTCGAAATGGGAAACAACGTACCTGAAGACGATGATTGGAGTACATCCGACGAGGGACGAACAACTGTTTGAGTAACGAAACCACGAAGTCGTACACTCGGAAATTTCTTTCTATGTCCCTTGCCCATTTTGTCAACGAAGGAAGAAGAGGTATCCGAGTTACTTGATGCCTCACGATCATTCTTAATCGGTCCCTGATCATCTACCAATTCATTTGTACCGGAATTAGAATTCGATTGCTCGCCCATCTGTGATTCGGTCAACCCTATATTGATTAATTCCTCGTCATCCTTCCTCTGTTCGGTCTCAATTTTGGCCATATCAGGAATGATTGTCGTTGGAGTACCGACATCAATCACTGGCGCTCTCGTTCCAGTGGCATAAAGGGGAATGCCAGCATCTGGCATTGTCGTTGTGGTGGCATTCAGGGGAATGTCAGCAACAATCACTGGCACTCTAGTGGCATCTGAGGGAATGCCAGTTGACAGCTCGAGGCATTCCTCTCCACTTACATCGTCATTCAATTCATGAGCATCGTCCTTCATCTCTGCAATTGATTCTGGTACATGATCAAAGGACCAATCCCCAAGTTCCCGTTCATCTAAATCAATTTGACCCAAATCAAAAGGGAGAATATGCTCAACAAATACCACGTCACGGGATTCAAAATGATCCCCAGACTCCAAATTAAATACTGACCATCCCTTTTTACCAAAAGAATAGCCAAGAAATACGCACTTTCGGCTCCAACTTGCGAACTTGTCTCGTGCTCTGTTCATATTTCTAGCATAACACAAGCATCTGAATTTTCGCAAATGATCAAAGTTTGGAGCCTTACCATACAATAATTCGAAAGGCGTTTTCCAGCCCAAAATTTCTGATGGGGTTCGATTGATTAGGTAAGCTGATGTCAAAACACATTCGCCCCAAAAATAAATCGGAAGTCGAGCTTGAAATCGAAGAGCACGCCCAACATTCAATATATGCCGATGCTTTCGTTCTACACGTGCATTTTGTTGTGCCGTATCGACCATCGAGCTTTGGAACAAAATTCCCTTCTCGGCAAAGTATTCAGCTAAGGGCTTAAATTCAGTACCATTGTCGCTTCGAACAATTTTAACCAATTTACCGAATTGACGTTCAATCATAGCAAAAAAAATGTTTCATTTTCCTTACCACATCCGATTTCGCTGCCAACAAATACACCCAAACACATCTCGAAAAATCATCCACGATAGTAAGGAAAAACCGAGAACTACATGAAGCATTTTTCGAATAAGAACCCCATACATCACAGTGTATTAGATCAAAGATGGAATCAGCCTTGCTTTTACTTTTGCGAAAAATATTTCGGGTCTGCTTAGCTCGTAGACAAACGTCATAATAACGACTATCAAATTCATCACTATTACTTCTAGAGTACTGGGAAATACTTTGCTATCTTGGACGACGGATAGCCAAGTCGTTCGTGCCATAATTTCGCTGTTTCACCATTGTTGCTTGCTCGGTATGCTTGGATTGGTTTTGTTACTCGTAAATAGTACAGTCCCTCGCAATGATCACCCCATCCAATCACCGTCTTCATCTCTGGGTCCTGTATCATACACAAGTTATTAGAGAATTGTAAGACAAATTTCGAATCCCGAATCAATTGCGAGACGGAGATCAAATTGCAATTAAAGTTAGATGCAAATAACACATCTTTCAAAATTAGGCGGCCTCCCAGTAGCTTGATCATGCCCTTTTTAATTGCAAGGGTCGATTGCCCATTCGGTAAACCAATTGAGCATGGTTCAATATTCTCAATATCACAGAGCAAATCAAGATTTCCAGTCAAGTGATGACTGGCTCCCTTATCTATGATCCATAAGTCATTTTCCTTATCGTTGAGTCGTTCGGAACCACCTGATTTCTTTTCGCTCCACATCGCTACGACATTAAGGTCAATCTCATCACATTCGCCACTGGAAATACTTGCCTTGCCTCGAAAACTAGAGTTCACAGCCGCATTAGCTCGGATGCCACTACTATGTCCGTCACCTCTTCCATCTCGATTGTTCACCATAGTATCACGAGGATGGTCTTCCCTTCCGTAGTCCGTGCATTCGATCTGATCAAGACGGTCCCCCCTGTCCCGTGGCCCTCCCGTAGCCTTCGACAGGGCCACGGACCAAGTGAGCCATCGGTTCAATCCTCATCTCTACCTTCTTCTTGCCGCCGTCGCCCTTCATGGGTTCGCCTTCGTCGTCGGATGGAACAAGGTTCGTCGAAGGAGTCATTTCTTTGTTGTTATCACCGTGAATGGAAGAATTTTCTTCCTTACGCATTTGTTAACCTGGCTCTGATTTACCATAAAACGGTAAACCAAATGTATTTTGTTTGAGAATTCGTGTCCATTCTCATTGATATGTACCGGTATATATACAAAAACGATCCTTGTAATACAAAGTATCGACTCACGACCTAAGAGAACTACACCTAAAGGAAATTATACAAAAGCTAAGGGAACAAATCTTATACGTAGCCTAGCACCACCTAGCTTTCCTAAACAAAATGCCTTCCTCTCCAAGAATTCCCTAAGCCAATGTAAACACATAAATTAACATATACAATATCCTTATACCAATATGTACTATTTCCTAACAAATATGACTGCGCAAAACTGAACACAAGGACCTGTTTTACTTGAAACCTTGATTTTTTAACTTCCTCTTTCACTCGGATGAATCATAATATAATATAACGTAGGACTGTAACACATAAATCTCGTGATCTCAAAAGGAAACATTTCATACCTGGTGCCGCATCAGCATCATCTCCTCTTCCAAGCACTTACCACCTATGCAAACATGTTAGAATACGGCAGATAAGTCGGGTTCTTAACTTAGCTAGTGACCATTGAAAAGCTCTTGCGTTTCGTGATGGTGTGAAGGATGAGCTCTTGAGTTACAGCCTTACAGGGCTGCTACGAAGAAAATTAATTCAACCTCCATCCTATTATCTCCAGTCTGGTTATTATAGGGACCTCCTTAAAGTAGATGTATTGGGTTAGCCCATATAGGTAAAAAGGAAGACCTAAATTCTAGATCACAATGATCAAGGCATAATGCAGATTACTCTCTAAAATCCAAAAGCGTTCGAACTATGATACCTGTTTTGGTAAAAAAAAACTACTTGGCTAAATGTATCCGATTGCTTGATGGGTATATCTATCTGATCGCGTTATTATCATAGAAAGCTATCGATCGCGTTGTAATAGAAATGAACTTAAATAAATGAAATGAATGAAATGATTGCAAGAATAACACAAGGAGATTTTTGTACGTAGAAAACCTTCAAAGTGAAGGAAAAACCACGGGGAAAGTCAGTGTCCCACCAAGGATCACCCTAGGAATAGATTAATTGGATACAATTGGAACCTTTTTGTATAGTCTAGTAAAGACGATAGTAGTAGTAGAGTTTTCTGTAATTGCTTTTTGTATGTGATGATCTTCTAGCGTCCCTCTTCTTCCTTTTTATACTTCTTTCCCCCCTCCTAGGGCTGCAACGGCACTTCCCTATTATTTCTCCAAGTCAATAACCGCTCCTATATTCTCTCTTGACCAAGTCTACATCCTTCCACTACTTCCAGTCCACCAACGTCTCTCATAGTCGTTGCTAACCACCTACAGCTCGTTCCAGTGTTCTTCAACTGATTCCGCAATTTTCACCTTGATCCTTGCAACTGGGCAGTTATGCAACTCCTTTGTTTGACCTTGTCTCGCAAGTATCTTACATCAGCGATATCCGACACACATCAAGTATCAGACATCGAGTACAGACTATCGTCAATCGGATACACAATCCCATCCAAGAGTATCTTAGATCAGCGATATCCGACACGCATCAAGTATCAGACATCGAGTACAGACTATCGTCAATTGGATACACAATCCCATCCAAGAGTCCAACACTAAGTGGAATTCTATCACCCAAACAATACCTAACGTAAAAATTTAATGAAATGGAGTGCATTCTCTATACACTTCGTGTCACATTTTATGTAGCACACCAATCAAACTAAAAAGTCTGACAAACTTTACAATAAAAATAATTTTTGACAGATTTACATTGTAAAACCCTAAAACCTGATGGGGTGGAACACATAATGAAATACAAAGTAGCAAATATCCATTCTCATAAGCAAAACTTATATAGGTTTACACGAGACTATCAAATTTTGGGTTGTTCTCGGTTCGTTGATAAACGAGTTTGACGTATTTTGGGGAAAATGATTATCAAGTGAGTTTGGGTAGAATCAATTTATTCGGATTCAGCTACAAATCTCAAATTTTCAATACATTTTCAAGTTTACCAGGTTCAGTTTCTCAAATGCATTGGTTCAGGTTTCTGAGAGTGCAGTTCTACTACGAGGATGAGTGAAGGTGCGATTGAGCTACCGTGCGGGCTGAAGCCAGATGATGGAACCTTGGGAACCTCCATGAATTTATGGAGTGGACTATTTCTGCTCCTTGTGGGTATAGCCCTGGGCAGTATGTGATTTAACATGGTATTAGAGCTCATGGCTGAGTCTCTGGGACTAAGTCCCCATTTGATAGGACTGTATCTTTGTGAACTGATCTGAATAATTTCAATATGATCTGATCTAATCTGATTTGAATGACTCTGAACTAATTTGATCTTATCAGAATTTGTTGAAAATTTGATTGAATTTCAACGAATTAGTATCAATTATGGACCAAATACATTGATAGTTATTTAAACATTTCTGATCTGATCTGATTTGAATGACTCTGATCTTATCAGATTTGATATGAATGACTCTGAACTGATCTGAATACTACTTTTATTAAGTCCTATCAAACAGGGCCTAAATGAGTCATTTTGCAGTTGTATCATGTTTATGCAACCGAATAGAGCTAGTAGAGAGCCTTGTTAAGGCCACTTTGCGCCCATGTGGGTCATGTATATACAAACAAAGATACTCAATTGGTTTTAAAATGAAACCTTATTAAGTTTATGGAGTGAACTCTCACTCCTTCATGCGCATGGCCCTAGCCCCGTTTCTGATTTAACATACTTTTATGACTAGCCGAGAACCCTACTAAGCACACAGAATCTTAGTATTCTCATAACTGACCGCGCCCGAACATGTGACCCAATTACCAGTTACCAATCCGAATAATCGAATTGGACTGATATTGATAATTTGAGTTTAACCCTAAAATGACACATTTAGTTTGACCCCAAATGATTTGGACCGAACATGACCTCGAACTGATCGACCTAAATAATTAGACATTTTTTGACTCCGTTGAAAACACATGAGCGCGCGCGCGCCCACACACAAAGAACCTTAAAAGTTAACAATATCAAAATTTCAATCACTCAAATTACTTTTAAACTTTCACTTTTAGACAATACTCCCTCCGTTCGCTTTAAACTTCCTACTTTCTATTTAGGGGTGTTCATATTTAAACTTTCTACTTGGAATCTTTCCTTATTTGTACATATAAATACCATAACACCCTTTCTTTTTTATTAAAAGTGCAAGTGGGACATACCCCTATGTGTAATTTTACACCAATCGGACCCTAAAACTCATTCTTTATTCTATTTTGCTTAAAAACTGTGTTCCGACCCTACGCGTTTTATAGCCGAACGGAGGGAGTATTAGTTTAATACCCGTGTAAAATAGTATAAGTTGTTATATGACATTGTTATGCAAAATATCTAATCATACTTTGATGATAATAATAAAAAAATTAGCCAGATTATGATCGATGCGTCATAATTGTTGGGGTTCATTTTATTAATGAGACCACAGCCCTTGGGAAAGGAGGCCCAATGCCCTTGATAAAGCCCAATGATGTCCTTAATATCCAACAAATCTCATCCGTTGGATGTCAAGGGAATGGAGGGTCAAGATGAAGGGGGGACCCCTAGGAGTATTCCTTGAGGGTACCTCCTCCACTATAAATAACCCTTCTTTTCCCTCACTTAAGGAGGATTCTGATTTTTAGTTCTCCTAAGCCATTTTATTGTTATTCTTGAGATAAGTGATTCTCGGTACCCCATTTCTCGATCGCACCCATTACTGACTTTACCGTCGGAGGGGCGTCGCCTAGGTAAAACCGGGCCCCCTTGACTGTTTGTTCATTGCGCAGGACAGAGATTTGGACCCCATCTATCCCGAAGTTGAACTCACACCAACATTTGGCGCCGTCTGTGGGGATAGATCGGAGAAGTCTGAATTTTTGCTTGCGAGTTGAACATTTTTGACTGCGATAGAAATGGTAGCCGAGACGCGGAAGAAGGTTGACAAGTCAAATGCGGCCACTGTACATACGGGTGCGCCGCCCCCTGGTGACAACCCAATCATTGGCCGTTGCGACCTAGTGACGGGTGAGTTATTGGGGCCAGCTGCGTCTACCGCAACCGCACCCACTCGACCCCCGGAAAGACAAAAGGCAGTTGAAGCTGCGCGTCCCCCTCCTCCCGCAACCATCGAAGACGAGCGTCGCCGCAGAGGTTACGTCGTCGAGGATGAAGACGAGATGGATTATACAGACGAGGAGGAGACGGAGACGGATAGCCAAGGCACTGCGGCTTTCGAAGCTCGGGTATCCGCAGTCAGAGAAGAGCTTCGCAAGGAGATGATGGAGAATCTGGATGCCCAGATGGCGGCGTTCCGAAAGGAGGCGAATGCGCAAATGCCGCCGATCTCGACTCAGACGCAACCAGGGTCTTCGGGGACGAAGAAAGGAAAGAAGAGATCGTGCCCTTCAGTGCGCATCCGCAGAGCAGTGGCACGCGCTAAGGAGGCGCAGAGGCAGGCCAACCTTAGATTCTTGGACGCGCGTCTCATCATCGATGCGGGGAAGGCGCGCGAGGAGAAGGAAAGAAAAAAGAGAGCAGAAGAGGAAAGGTTGCAGAAAGAGAAGGAAAGGGAGAAGAAGAGACAGAAAGAGCGACCTCAAGTGTCCTACAAGAAATTTTCTGCAATGGAGAAAGGCAAGGCTATAGTAGAGGAGGATCGGGTATCGGTGTTTGACAGATTACAGCTGGATCCAGGGTGACGCAATGCGCCCCTGTGGATACGGTCCCGGTCTCCTCCACCCACACGAGGTGTAGCCCTCACCCGTCAGTCGCAACCACATCCAAAGACTCAATCTCAGCACGACCACCAGCATCATCACGGTGAGCGGCCCCGGAGTCCGCTTCGCTGAGGTAGGACCCGGACGCGAAGCTGTAGTGAGAGCGAGTCCGAAATCAAGGGTGAGGCAAGTTCCAAATACCAGGGCTATGGTCATCGAGGACGTTCAACACTGCATCATGACTCCCCATTCACAAGTTGGATCCTTATCGCAGACAAGTCGCCAGGCGTTAAGAAGCCCAAAATGACGAAGTATGATGGGGTAGGAGACCCGCACGATCACATCTCGTCATATCTGCACAATATCAGTTACTTGACCATGGACGAACCCACCATCTGCAAGCTGTTCCCGTCTACACTAAGCGGAATTGCGCAGAGGTGGTTTGACCAGCTACCCCCAAACAGTATTGATTCATGGAGAGAATTAAGAAGGAAGTTTGCTGGCCACTTCGTAACCAGCAAGACCAGGAAGAAGACATCCATCCATCTAGCCACGGTGAAACAAGGAGACAATGAATCTCTGGACGAGTACATCTAGAGATTCCGCATGAATGCAACGCACGTGACCAACCTTACTGATGAGGCGGGGGTTGCGGCGTTGATCATGGGAATGGCAGAGGGTAGATGCAAGTATGACTTGGTTGCGAAAGAGCCCAAGACCATGGTGAGCGCATATCAGAGAGTAGCTGCGCATGTGAATGCCTCCTTGGTAAATAGCTCGGGACGCAAAGAGAAGGCGGCTGTGGTGGCGCAGAACAAGAGCCAGGACTTCCTGTCTGCGCGCCGACCGAGCAACGGCTTGCGCAACCCAGGTCGATTCAACACATCGATCAGAACAATCTTTATGGCGATCAAGTATGATGAGATGTTGCCGGCACCAAAGCCAATGGCTGACTCAGATAGGGTCAACATGCAGCAATTCTGTGAATACCACATGGAGAGCGGGCACAGTACCCGAAACCGCCCTAATTTGGAAGATGTGTGTCACAATCTAGCTGACAATGGAAGGTTGCAGAGATATCTGACCCGGCTGCGAGGGCAGCGGGACAGGTATAAGCAGCAGTGGCAGGGCCGTGGCAACTACAACAACCGCAACAACATCAATGGCTGGCCTGGGAGTAGGCCGCGACCACCCAAAGGAGGAGATAGGGAACACAGTCCCGGTGTGATAAATACAATCTCAGGTGGCTTCGCCAGCGGTGGACCAAGTCATCGCGGACGAAAGGAAATTTTGAAGAACTTTATCAATTCTACTGCGTCTCCGCAAACGAGGCCGATAAGGATTCCTGATATCACTTTGAGACAGTCGGATATCACTGAGGTTCGTAAACCGCATAATGATCCGGTGGTGGTCACCATGAGGGTGGCGAACAAGGACATAAGAAGATGCCTGGTGGATACAGGATCCTCAGTAGATATAATGACTTTGGAATGTTTGCTAAAGTTGAGATACACGAGGAAGGACATCAAGCGACTGCATGAACCTATTGTCGCATTCGACGGGCAGACAATCTACCCATTGGGTTCGATCCGACTCCCTGGTGCCATTGGTACTGGAAGTGCGATCAGAACCGCAGTGGTAGAATTCATCATTATTGACATTCCCTGCGCGTACAATGTGGTCATCGGGAGGCCGATATTAAATGAGGTGGTTGGTTTGGTGTTTACTTTGGGACTTTTAATGCTGTACATCACCGATGATGGGAAGCCGGCAATAATACGAAATGATCAGAAAACAGCTCGAGAATGTTATCACGCGGGGATGCGGCCGCCGATGATCAACCTCGAGGATGCCGCGACCGAAGACCAACCCTCTAAGAAAAGGAAAGATAGGGATGGTGAAAGCGTCCCGGCTGCGATGACGTACTCCATTGAGACTTTGGATGCGCGTCATGGGCTGGAAGGACCCACCCAACCCCATGAGGAGACAAAAGAGGTGGCTTTACAAGAAGGTGATGAGGAGAGGGTAGTACTCATTGGTCGAAATCTCGCAGTGGAAGAGCGAGATCCACTGGTCGAAATCTCGCAGTGGAAGAGCGAGATCCACTGGTCGCGTTACTCAAAGAATACAGGGACGTGTTCGCATTCGCAGTAGACGAGATGTCGGGCCTTGATCCCGCGGTCATTACACACAAGCTGAATGCGGACCCAAAGATCAAACCAGTTCACCAAAAGAGAAGACATTTTGGGACAGAAAGGTCCGACGCGATTAAGGAGGAAGTTGGTAAACTCCTTAAGGCTGGTTACATCGAAGAATGCGTGTACCCGACGTGGCTCTCGAACGTTGTGCTTGTCAAAAAGCCCAATGGGTCGTGCGCATGTGCGTTGATTTCACTGATCTAAACAAAGCATGCCCAAAGGATGGCCAGCCTTTGCCGCACATGGATAGATTAGTTGATTAGACCTCGGGCCATGGACTGTTAAGTTTCATGGATGCCTATGCAGGATATCATCAAGTGCCCCTCGAGAAGGAGGACAGACCAAAAACCGCGTTCGTCACTCCGCTGGGAGTGTACATGTACCGCGTGATGCCCTTTGGGTTAAAGAATGCAAGTGCGACATTCCAAAGGTTAGTCAACAAGGTGTTTGAGGGGCAAATTGGGCGCAACATGGAAGCCTATTTGGATGACCTGATAGTGAAAAGTGCGTTGGCTGCGAACCACACACAAGATTTGAGTGAAACTTTTGCTACTTTGAGGAAGTACAATATGAAGCTAAACCCCAAGAAGTGTGTATTCGGGGTGCATTCGGGGAAATGCCTGGGCTTCTTGGTCAGTGAGCGCGGCATTGACGCAAACCTGGAGAAGATAAAGGCCATTCTGGATATGCCTTCCCCTCGGTGCGTCAAAGATGTGCAGAGGTTGACTGGTTGCGTGGCGGCACTCAGCCGATTCATCGCCAAGTCAGCTGACAGCTGTCTACTCTTTTTCGATGCACTCCGGAAGCGCAAGACATTTGAGTGGAACGACGAGGCCGAGAAGTCCTTCCTAGAACTGAAAGAATATCTGACTAAGGTGCCAAAGATTGTGGTACCAAAAGAGGGGGAAGAGATAATGATGTACTTGTGTGCGGGAGAGCGAGCAGTAGGGGCTGCGCTGGTGGTCGAGCGCAGCGGCTCACAATGCCCAGTGTATTATGTGAGCCACGCACTCGCCGGGGCCGAGTTGCGATACCCACCGCTCGAAAAGCTGGCATTGAGTTTGTTGATCGCAAGTAGGCGATTGAGACCTTACTTTCAGAGCCATAAAGTTGTTGTGATGACTAATTATCCACTCCAAAAGATATTGGGAAGCCTCGAAGGGAACGGTCGATTGCCGCGTTGGGGCTGCGAGCTGAAGGGATTTGGAGTGGAATACAAATCCAGGAAAGCCTACAAAGGACAAGTACTAGCCGACTTCGTCAAAGAGTGCATGTTTAGTGAGGAGTTTGCGATACCAAATGCACAGTGGTTGTTGTACGTTGATGGATCTTCGAATTCTGGCGGCAGCGGAGCAGGCATAGTAGTTATCCTCCCAAGCGGGGATAAGACTGAATATGCTCTACGTTTCGGGTTCGAAGCCACTAACAACGAAGCAGAATATGAAGCTCTGATTGCGGAATTACAAATGTGTGCGGCTGCGGGTGCGAAGAATGTGAAAGCATTCTCGGATTCGGCTGTTGTGGTCAATCAAATAACTAATAAGTTTGAGGCCAAAGATCACATGGTTAGATACCGGGACGCAGTCAAAGAAATGGTCAAGAGTTTTGAGGTGTTCGAGATCGAGCAGATTCCGAGGTCAGAGAACCAGCAGGCCGACGCACTAGCGCGCTTGGCTAGTTCGTCGGTCAATGACAACCCAAGGGTGGTACAGTGGAAGGTTCTGCCATTACGTAGTATTGACGCGACTCCGAACATCGCAGCTCTTGACCGCAACCCAGAGTGGATGATCCCGCTGTTTGCATACTTGAAGGATGGTGAGTTGCCAGAAGACGAGAAGGAGGCAGAAAAGGTGAAGAAACGTGCTGAATGGTTTACACTTCTGAACGGTGAGCTGTATAAGAAAGGGTACACCCATCCATTCCTGAAGTGTGTAGACCCAATTGAGGAAGATTATATCCTCAAAGAAATCCACCATGGTGAGTGCGGCGGCCACATTGGAGCAAGGGCAATGGCCGGTAAAGCTCTACGGCTTGGTTTCTATTGGCCCACGATGTAGAGCGACTCAGCCGAGATCATGAAAAAGTGTGACCGATGCCAGAGGTTTGGTCCAACCTCGCATCGACCTACAACCCCACTAAAGCCCATAACTGAACCGCTGCCATTTGCGAGGTGGGGACTTGACATTGTGGGTCCTTTTCCTCGCAGTCCATGCCAAAAGAGATATCTGATTGTTGAAGTGGATTATTTCACTAAGTGGGTTGAGGCGCAACCAGTCTCTCGCATCCGAGATACAGAGACCATGGATTTCATGTGGAAGCATATTTTCACCAAGTTCGGGTTGCCCCGCTGCGTCACCCTTGACAACGGCTCGCAGTTTGACCGCAACCCATTCCATGAGTATTGCGCAGAATATGGCGTGAAAACTTGCTATGCCTCGGTTGCCTATCCGCAAGCCAATGGTCAGGTTGAATCCTCTAACAAGTTAATTGTGGGTGCACTCCGCAAAATGGTCGAAGGGGCCAAAGGAAAATGGATTCAGCAGCTGCCAGGGATCTTGTGGGCAATGCGCACCACTGCCAAGCGCGCTACAGGAGAAACTCTATTCCAGCTCGTTTACGGATCGGACGCGGTATTGCCAGTGGAGTGGGGAGCTAAGTCCTTGCGGATCAGCACCTATGAACCCGAGCAAAATGAGTTGGAGCTGCGCATTGCGTTGGACTTGCTGCCTGAATTGAGAGGCAATGCTTTGCTGCGAGTGGAGAGGCAAAAACAAGACATGGCTCGCGCTTATAACAAGAAGGTGAGCCCAAGAAGCATTGAGATCGGAGATTATGTGCTGAGAAATCTCGCAGCTACCGGAAAAGAGGTTCCAGGCGGGAAACTGAATCCCAAGTGGGAAGGTCCTTTCCTTGTGGTTGGAAAGATAAGGGATGGGACCTTTCGTTTGGAAGAGCTTGGCGGCGAAGCTATCGAGAGGCCATGGAACATTATCCACCTCAAGAAATATTATGCTTAGGTTACTGGTTGAGTTGTAACATATTCAGTTCGTTGTTTATTTTTCATCAAAAGAATAGTGTAGCGCTAGACGCACCCAAAAACATGTACTTTAAATTTTCAGTAAATGAAGTGGCCTGCAGCCCAGTTGTTTTCGTTCACTCAATATGTCTATTTTAATTAGAATAGTTAGAGTACTGTAGAGCTAATTTTGACCGAGTCCGGAACTTCACCGGTCTAAGTAAATGAGTCTATACCGAGCCCGGAATTTTACCGGCCGTGACAAGAATTACGATCAAGCCAGTGGCTAAAGCCAAGCCGAGTCGGATATATCCCCAGACTCGGACGGTGAATACCCACTGCGGGGTGGGACCTCACCACCTCAGATGACCAGCTGTGGATAACCAATAGTATCAATTGGCACCTGGGTATCACTAATACTCGGGCGCGGCTGGGAAGAAGTCCAATTCCAAAATATACCTGGTTCGGGTTAAGACACTATATTCATTCCCGATGGTTCGGGTGCGTGTTGAATAGGGTTCCACGAGATCGTCCGGCCCGCAACCAGAGGCAGGGCCGAAGTAACAGCCCTCGGCGAACATGTCTCCAGCTCGGATTCGTTCGCCTACGCTCTTGCACTCAGTAATCAGGGGACACCCTAGTTCAAGGGTGTCGAACTGCGATGCTGTGTTTAAGTGGGACGTATACCCCCAGATCTCCGAGCCCGGACAGTCGAGCCAAATTTTCATTGGTTATATTCGATGTCTCGAGCTCGACCCTCGTTGATATCTGAGTTCAATTTGAACGAAGGATGGGCTGTAATAACCCACAAAAAACGAGCTGAGCCATAATATTCCACCCTTGGGCTAATACCCCGAGGGGCGCACCTAGATAACGAGTTAGTGTTTGTTATTGTTTTGCAGGTACAAGATTTATCATTATAAGGCAATTATTACAAGTAAGCCGACGTGAAGTTCGGCTGCTATCATTATTATTATTCGCACCCAATTTCAGGGGCAATGCTATTCCGCCTCTATTTCAGGGGCGATGTTATTTCACCAAGTCGAAATCGCGCCCGATTCCAGGGGCGATATTCGGATGCGACTTCCGCCTCCATTTCGGGGGCGACGTTATTTGGTCAAGCCGAAATCACGCGCGATTCCAGGGGCGATGTTCGGTTGCGATTTTCGTCTCCACTTCAGGGGCAAAGTTTATTTCACCAAGCCGAAATCGCACCCAATTCCAGGGACGACGTTCGGTTGCGATTTTCGTCTCCACTTCAGGGGCGAAGTTCATTTCACCAAGTCGAAATCGCGCCCGATTCCAGGGGCGATATTCGGTTGCGATTTCCGCCTTTACTCCAGGGGCGAAGTTTATTTCACCAAGCAGAAATCGCACCCAATTCCAGGGGCGACGTTCGGTTGCGATTTTCGTTTCCACTTCAGGGGCGAAGTTCATTTCACCAAGTCGAAATCGCGCCCGATTCCAAGGGGCGATATTCGGTTGCGATTTCCGCCTTTACTCCAGGGGCGAAGTTTATTTCACCAAGCCGAAATCGCACCCAATTCCAGGGGCGACGTTCGGTTGCGATTTTCGTCTCCACTTCAGGGGCGAAGTTCATTTCACCATGTCGAAATCGCGCCCGATTCCAGGGGCGATATTCGGTTGCGATTTCCGCCTTTACTCCAGGGGCGAAGTTTATTTCACCAAGCCGAAATCGCACCCAATTCCAGGGGCGACGTTCGGTTGCGATTTTCATCTCCACTTCAGGGGCGAAGTTTATTTCACCAAGCCGAAATCGCACCCAATTCCATGGGCGACGTTCAGTTGCGATTTTTGTCTCCACTTCAGGGGCGAAGTTTATTTCACCAAGTCGAGATCGCGCCCAATTTCAAGGGCGGTGTTCGATTGCGATTTTCGTCTACAGAGGCGAAAATATCGGAAGTTCTAAAAAGCGAGGTCGGAACAAGAGCCGCAAGAAACGAAATGGGAACATGGAAAAACAAGCATGACGCATACGACCATGAAGCTCGCAAGAGGCGAAGTTTTTCGAGTAAAATCGAAAAATACGAGCTCCACGGCCTAGGAAGCAAGCAAGACAAGAGAGCGACATCATAGAACTTTGTCAAGGCGCATTACATGACCCACGACAAAGGGCGGCCAGGGGATGCGCAGTCAGGTCGCCCTCGGTGAAAGGAAAAAGCCGAGATGAAGTGACCAACGAGCGCAACCCGACTCCGAGGGGCTCTGTTGGGGTTCATTTTATTAATGAGGCCACAGCCCTTGGGAAAGGAGGCCCAATGCCCTTGATAAAACCCAATGATGTCCTTAATATCCAGCAAATCTCATCCGTTGGATGTCAAGGGAATGGAGGGTCAAGATGAAGGGGGGACCCCTAGGAGTATTCCTTGAGGGTACCTCCTCCACTATAAATACCCCTTCTTTTCCCTCACTTAAGGAGGATTCTGATTTTTAGTTCTCCTAAGCCATTTTATTGCTATTCTTGAGATAAGTGATTCTCGGTACCCCATTTCTCGATCGCACCCAATACTGACTTGACCGTCGGAGGGGCGTCGCCTGGGTAAAATCGGGCCCCCTTGACTGTGTGTTCATTGCGCAGGACAGAGATTTGGACCCCATCTATCCCGAAGTCGAACTCACACCAACAATAATATATAGGATACACGACATTAGACCTATCAAAAATTTTGATCACCAAGTTGGTAACTCAACTTGATCCATCCCGTCTTTTACAAAATTCGACTTTCATTCAATCAGAATTGCCCAATCTGAGATGACTTGGCTATAACCGAAACTGTAATATCCCCAAATTTTAAAGTATTTTATTTTAATTATTAATTAGATTATTCTAGTGGAAAATGATTTTAAATGTTATTTCGTAAGTCGTTTTCGAAAATGAGTTCGGGATTGGGTTATAAGTTTGGACTTGCGATTTGGGTTTTCTATTTTCAAATTGGGTCAATCCTATCTATTACAACAACCCAACCCAATACAAGTTGGCCCAAATATAAACCAACAATCAACCCAAAATAAAGAAGGAAAATCAGAAGAAAAAACCGACACAGCCCCCCTATAAAAAAAAAACAGAGTTTCCTCTGTTTCTCGCCTTTTTTCCTATCGTCTTCTTCCTCGCACGCACACGTATGCCCAGCTTCACGCCGCCACCGTCGATCGTCCTCTTCTTCTTCTTCCGCCAAGTTCCCGCCGACCGACCACCTTCCTTCCTCTTCTCCTTGCCGCGGGTATCACGCCTCTATCACCTCCTCCCCCTGTTTTGTCCCTTCAATTCAAACGTAAAATTAACTTCGTTTTCAAGTTTAAATCTGTGTTTAATTGATTCTAATAGAGATTATAGTTAGTGGGTAATCGATTAGAGTTAGTTTTATGTACAAATAATTGGTTTTGATGTTGTTTTGAGTTTATTTTTTTCACTAATTACGAAATTGGGGTTAATTAACTTAATTACTCGTTTTGTCTCAATTAATTTCGAAAATTATCGCTTGAGGATGATTATAGTCTTTTGATAATGTCGTTAATTTAATTGGGGAATTTAAGCTAAAATTGTTCATCTTTTGTATAAATTTTTATTAGTCTTAATATTGAAATTTAAGTTTGGATTTGTTTTAATTAGCCCAATTATATCACTAATTAGGTTTTTGAAATCTGGTTGTTTATAAATTATTTTGCTGATTTTTCTTAATTTATTTTATTAATTTCGAATTTTTGGGTTTTTACGTAATAAAACATTAATTTTGATAATTAAAACATAATATAAATTGTATTAATAAATCCTAAATAAATTATAATAATTAAGAATTTACTTTTATGAGTTAGGTTCTGTTTTAAAATTAATTTTAAGTCTTTGGGAATTTTTATAATAAATTGAGTGTTATTTGGGTTTTATTGGGTAATTAATAAAATATAAATATAATTATTGGATAATTGGTAATTGTTGGGTTAGAAATTATATTGTCAAGGGCATTGTATATAGAATAGTATTAACATAAGTATTCGATGAATGTTTGGGTGAGATTAGCATTAATTTGGGATTATTGACTGTATTATTGTAGCCCCTGAGTTCGTAGACGAAGAATACTATTGATCGTTGTGATGTCGTGTTCTTGTGTGCATTGAAAAGGTAAGCTAGCATGCTCAACCTTTCTTAAACTTGTAGAAACCTTTCAAAAAACAATATGCTAAGTGTGTTTAGTGTGATGGATGAGAACTTAGTATCATGCTAGGTGGAGAACGATTCAGTTTTCTTTATGATGATTACATTGTACTTGTGTGGTTTATTGCAATGGAAATGTAAGGTAGATTTTGTGTGTGATATTGATTGTGATTGGTTTATGAATGATTGAAATCGTGAATGTGAATTATGAAAGTGGTGTGCAGATTTGATGGAGAATGGTGGTATAATTAATGTGTCGGAGCCTCGGAGTTGCTCCTAATTATTATTGTGTCGGAGTCTCGAAGTTGCTCCTAATTATTATTGTGTCGGAGCCGCAGAGTTGCTCCTAATTATTGTGACAGAGTCGCATCGATTCCTAATTATAGCCCCACCGTATCGGTATTTAAGTGGGTTTGGCTCTAGTACTACTCTATTAGGTTAAAAATACTTAATAGAGGGTGTGCACACTTAAGGTCTAGTAGTTTTGGATTATGGATTATGGATTATGGATTGTGGAGTGTGGATCCTCAACTATAAATTGTGAATTATGGATAATAACTTATGACTTATGAATTTCTTATTTATCGTTAATCTTTGATCTCTTGGATATGAATTGTGGAATGTTTCTTAAGCTGTTGGAAGTGATGAGTTGAATGATGGATTGTGAAATATGAATTTGGATTGTTGGTTGGAATTATTAATGGATAAATGATATGATTATGTGCTAATTGTGTTTTCGAAAATAAAACTAAAACGTTTTCAAAATTCAGGTAAGGGTTTTGGTTTTCTACGAGTTGGGGTGTTAGCTTACTCAATTTCACTGACTTTTTCAACTGTGGTTTTTGTGTTTTAAATCCACCACAGGTTTGGAGAATTTGATGCATGCGGGAATCGACGACTCATTAGTTATTAGTTGGACTAAACAAATATAGACTCTCAACTATTAGACCGTTAATAATGCTTAGACCATTTCATATTTCATATTTCGGATTGTTGTAATTTAATTAATGGATTGTAATAGACTATTTTAGGCCATTAGACATTTGTAGTTCGGCTTTTGAAATCTCCTTGCATTCGGGTCTTTTACTCGAGTGCGGAGTGACACCTCTGAATTTCCTTATTTGTATTTTGGATCGTGATAAAAATGTTTTTAAAAAGGAAAGGAAATTTGGGGGTGTTACAGTTGTTATCAGAGCCCAGGTTAGGTCCCACGCTAAATTGAATTAATAAGACTGGGAATAAAAAAAAATGAATTAACAAGAAAAAACAAATAAAATGAATCAAGCCGTATGGGGGTATAGGGGTATTGCTTTGTTCGTTTATGTGTGTTTAGCTTTTATTTGTAAATTGCTACTTGTTTTCACATGTAAGTTTTATATATAAATGTTATTGAATGATTTAATTGTTTCGATTCATTGAAATATAAAGGTAGATGTAATTTGGTATTGGAATTAGAAAGTACAAAGTCGATGGACATGTATGAAAATTGTTGGTTTTGGAAGGTCAAATGTACCTTATATATTTGGAATGATTATTCATTGAATTGGAATGAGAAAATTGTATGTTTATTTCAAGTATGCCTGCTCGACATGTATAATCTTGGTTTCATGGAATGTGTCTCAATTGAGACATATATTATCTTGGTATTTATTAATGTTGGAATTGTTATAAAGGGCTTGATAACAAATTGCTGCATCATTCTTAATTAAGGATTTGAATTACTTATAGAGGAAATATACCAAAACATAAGTAGTGCCCTCCCACCCTACCCTTAGTAGTGGGACTTTGGCTAATGTGTACATTATTATGCTCTATATTTAGCATTTTAGACTTGTGTTTGGACATCGCTACGTCGATGATTTATCTGAGTTTTGGTCAAACATGAGAAATATAGTGGATGTTATATGGTGAAATGAATTTTCGTAATAAGGAGATCTATTGACAGCTATACTAATTATAGATTTTACATTATATGGAGGTTTGTTTCATGATTGAGTGGTATTGTTACAAGGTGATTTTCATGAGTATTGAAAGGAAACTGTTATTGTGAGATGTGAATAAGAAATTTGAGTGTGGCATATGATATTGAATTTGGAGTATGGAGGTTGATTGAGTTCTAGAGATTAAAATTGTTCTTGTGTGGTGGTATTTGAAATGTTGAACTTGAAACTTATTGACTTGACTATTTTGAGATATATGACTTGATTGTTTAATGGATTTGGGTTTCTTATAATCAATACCTTTATGAAAGGTTACAACTATTTTGGGATAATATGATTTTTGGATCCATGTTCTTAATTATGTTCTTTGGATGGGTTTATCTTCAGGAATAGTTTGGTGTATTAATTTGAGATTTTTGGGGTTTATATATAATGTATGAAGGTTGTATTTCGACGAGGAACAGATTAGATTGGAGATTTACTTGGGTTAAAATTTATCTTTGAGGTTTAAAATCTCTATCACTGTTATTATGATATAATCATTGCATTATGATTTAAAGAGTTGAATTTATTGACAAAGTGACTTTAGTGAATTCGGTTACTTCAAATTTCATTTTGGGTTACTAGAATTGAGAAATAATTCTTAAAGGTGATTTTATGAGTTTTGTATAATGCAGAGAATATGGTCTTTTTTTAAATGATTGAGGCTGAAAAGCTTTTATGTTAGATATAATGGTTTTGTTTGGTCTTGATATATATGAGTTGTGATGCTCGAGGAAATTGAATTTCTAGCGGCGATAATGGATCTTGGATATATTTTGGGTTTTGATGAAGATTTTGATAGACTAATATTAAGAAATGATTTTGGTAAGTTGAAGTGTGAGTGCTTGACAATGACTACTCAAACTGTTCAGAGGGGTTAAGAATTTTGGGATATGTATCGAATAATGTTGAGATTTGTTGATTTAAATGTGCTCGATTTATGTTTTGAATATTACGTATGTTATTTTGAATAAATCAGATTAATGTTGGGGAAGTTAAAACTATTGTTGGAGGTTATAGTTTCGTGTGTGTTTATATTATTGAATAGCATGGTGGATTATTTGGATATGTATGTCATCACGAGGACAAGAGGGCATGAATTTGGACACAAATAGTTTATCTTTTAAGTTTGGAATTTGAGGATTGATGAGTAAGTTTTTTTGGGTATGTGGTTTCTTATATTTCAAAGTATATTTGTAGTTTGCCTAACAAGTGAATAAAGTATTTGGGGTTGACTGTCTTATTGGTTTCGACTCTATTAAGGGTCTTGGTTATAGAGAAAATTTAATAATATTGGCGATGCTTTAACATTTGGGTCACTACAAGATTAATATAGTGGTGTATCTTCTAAAGTGTACTGGTTGATAGCGCAAAATTGATGAGAAGATTATATATTTCAATGGCTTTTCTATATCAGTGACGCGTGCATCAAGGCGTTAGGATTATATACTTATATATACGATGGTTTAACTCGTGAGTTCGAGGACGAACTCTTCTTTTAAGGAAGGTGGATTGTAATGTCAACTTTGCATTAAACTTAGAATTATACATTGCGTTTATACATTCATACCTTTACATTTTCTGAGTTGTTTATGACTTGGTATGTGTTGTGTGGTTGTGTAATGAGTTCACTCAATTATTTTGCGCTTCGAGGACGAAGCGTTGTCTTAAGGGGGGAAGGATGTAATATCCCGAAATTTCAAAGTATTTAATTTTAATTATTAATTAGATTATTCTAGTGGAAAATGATTTTAAATATTATTTCGTGAGTCGTTTTCGAAAATGAGTTCGGGATTGGGTTATAAGTTTGGACTTGCGATTTGGGTTTTCTATTTTCAAATTGGGTCAATCCTATCTATTACAACAACCCAACCCAATACAAGTTGGCCTAAATATAAACCAAAAATCAACCCAAAATAAAGAAGGAAAATCAGAAAAAAGGAAAGGAAAAAAAAAAAGGAAAAAAACCGACACAGCCCCCCTATAAAAAAAAAACAGAGTTTCCTCTGTTTCTCGCCTCTTTTCCTATCGTCTTCTTCCTCGTACGCACACGTATGCCCAGCTTCACGCCGCCACCGTCGATCGTCCTCTTCTTCTTCTTCCGCCAAGTTCCCGCCGACCGACCACCTTCCTTCCTCTTCTCCTTGCCGCGGGTATCACGCCTCTATCACCTCCTCCCCCTGTTTTGTCCCTTCAATTCAAACGTGAAATTCACTTCGTTTTCAAGCTTAAATCTGTGTTTAATTGATTCTAATAGAGGTTATAGTTAGTGGGTAATCGATTAGAGTTAGTTTTATGTACAAATAATTGGTTTTGATGTTGTTTTGAGTTTATTTTTTTCACTAATTACGAAATTGAGGTTAATTAACTTAATTACTTGTTTTGTCTCAATTAATTTCGAAAATTATAGCTTGAGGATGATTATAGTCTTTTGATAATGTCGTTAATTTAATTGGGGAATTTAAGCTAAAATTGTTCATCTTTTGTATAAACTAGTCTTTACACCGTGCAACGCACGGTTTTCGTTGATTAACGTGTTTGAAAATAAAGATATTACAATATTAGTCATCGACGTTTTCAATCTTCTCCGAACCTCATAATACTAATTCTCTTATTTCCACTCCACTTTGTTGTTATTTCAATATTTATTCTCACCACGATTATAAAGGATATAATATACCACGATTTATATCAATCACACCTAAATTATTTTGATTTTTATGTATGTATATTTATTACCGCAACATCAATGCCCTTTATATATAATTATGTTGATAAAAGCATTAACAACAACAATTGGCTTAGTGGTTGAAGTTTTAACATTTAACATGGAGGTTACAGGTTCAAGTCTTTGCAATCTCATTTTTGCGGTGGATTTGTTTATGTGGCTGATGAGGTGGATTCGCAAGTGTGACATGCACGTTTGCCTGTCACCTATGTGGCACGTGAGATGGAGGATGACGTGTCGCGCCCACACGGTTTCCATCCAACTTTATATATATACTAGTCTTTACACCGTGCTACGCACGATTTTCGTTGATTAGTGAGTTTGATCTTATACGTAAATTAGTGAAATAGAGATATTACAATATTAGTCAACGACTTCTTTAATCTTTGCCAAGCCGCTTAATACTAATTCTTGTATTTCTCTCTCCACATTTTTGTTATTCCAATAATATCTATGAACAATATCTTATACCACAATTTATATCAATCACCCTTAAATTACAAAAATAGATAGATTAGTATATTAGTGATCAATACCATTGTCCCGTTTCCGTCTTCATTCATTGATCAGTAGTGTGGATAAAAGTACCACCTAAAACAATTAGTGTTTGATTTTATACGTAAATCAGTGAAATAGAGAGATGACAATATTACTCATCCTTGTCTTCGTTTTTCTCAAAACCGCATAATACCAATTTTCGTTTTCCTCTCCATTTTTTTGTTATTTTAATATTTATTCTCATCACGATTATGAATAATATCATATATGACGATTTATATTAAATCCCTTATCAATTACTTTGACATTCATTTCATGTATATATTTATGATCTCAACATTAAAGGCCTTTATATATAATTAGGTTAATAAAAGAATCAACAAACATCAATTGGCTTAGTGGTTAAAGTGTTAAAATGCAACATTGAGGTCGCAGGTTCAAGCCTTCATAGTCTCATTTTTGCAGATTTAACTGTGCGTTTGCCTGTCACCTGTGTGGCACGTGAGGTGGACGATGACGTGTCGCGCCCACACGGTTTCCATCCAACTTTATATATATATATATATATATATATATATATATATATATATATATATATATATATATATATGATTTTTATTAGTTTTAATATTGAAATTTAAGTTTTGATTTGTTTTAATTAACCCAATTATATCACTAATTAGGTTTTTGAAATCAGGTTGTTTATAAATTATTTTGCTTATTTTTCTTAATTTATTTTATTAATTTGGAATTTTTGGGGTTTTATGTAATAAAACATTAATTTTGATAATTAAAACATAATATAAATTGTATTAATAAATCCTAAATAAATTATAATAATTAAGAATTTGCTTTTATGAGTTGGGTTCTGTTTTAAAATTAATTTTAAGTCTTTGGGAATTTTTATAATAAATTGAGTGTTATTTGGGTTTTATTGGGTAATTAATAAAATATAAATATAATTATTGGATAATTGGTAATTGTTGGGTTATAAATTATATTGTCAAGGGCATTGTATATAGAATAGTATTAACATAAGTATTCGATGAATGTTTGGGTGAGATTAGCATTAATTTGGGATTATTGACTGTATTATTGTAGCCCCTGAGTTCGTAGACGAAGAATACTATTGATCGTTGTGATGTCGTGTTCTTGTGTGCATTGAAAAGGTAAGCTAGCATGCTCAACCTTTCTTAAACTTGTAGAAACCTTTCAAAAAACAATATGCTAAGTGTGTTTGGTGTGATGGATGAGAACTTAGTATCATGCTAGGTGGAGAGCGATTCAGTTTTCTTTATGATTACTACATTGTACTTGTGTGGTTTATTGCAATGGAAATGTAAGGTAGATTTTGTGTGTGATATTGGTTGTGATTGGTTTATGAATGATTGAAATCGTGAATGTGAATTATGAAAGTGGTGTGGAGATTTGATGGAGAATGGTGGTATAATTAATGTGTCGGAGCCTCGGAGTTGCCCTAATTATTATTGTGTCGGAGCCTCGGAGTTGCTCCTAATTATTATTGTGTCAGAGCCGCGGAGTTGCTCCTAATTATTGTGACGGAGTCGCATCGATTCCTAATTATAGCCCCACCGTATCGGTCTTTAAGTGGGTTTGGCTCTAGTACTACTCTATTAGGTTAAAAATACTTAATAGAGGGTGTGCACACTTAAGGTATAGTAGTCTTGGATTATGGATTATGGATTATGGATTGTGGAGTGTGGATTATGGATTGTGGATTCTCAACTATAAATTGTGAATTATGGATAATAACTTATGACTTATGAATTTCTTATTTATCGTTAATCTTTGATCTGTTGGATATGAATTGTGGAATGTTTCTTAAGCTATTGAAAGTGATGAGTTGAATGATGGATTGTGAATATGAATTTGGATTGTTGGTTGGAATTATTAATGGATAAATGATATGATTATGTGCTAATTGTATTTTCGAAAATAAAACTAAAACGTTTTCAAAATTCAGGTAAGGGTTTTGGTTTTCTACGAGTTGGGGTGTTAGCTTACTCAATTTCACTGACTTTTTCAACTGTGGTTTTTGGGTTTTAAATCCACCACAGGTTTGGAGTATTTGATGCATGCGGGAATCGACGACTCATTAGTTATTAGTTGGACTAAACAAATATAGACTCTCAACTATTAGATCGTTAATAATGCTTAGACTATTTCATATTTCATATTTCGGATTGTTGTAATTTAATTAATGGATTGTAATAGACTATTTTAGGCCATTAGACATTTGTATTTCGGCTTTTGAAATCTTCTTGCATTCGGGTTTTTGACTCGAGTGTGGAGTGATACCTCTGAATTTCCTTATTTGTATTTTGGTTCGTGATAAAAATGTTTTTAAAAAGGAAAGGAAATTTGGGGGTGTTACAGAAACAATCTAAATTCATTCAAAAGTTGACTAACTCAAAACTAGACCAAAACTGAATTAATTCAAACTGTATCCGTAATCAACGTGAATTATAGAGATACGAAATTACGTTAATCTGAATTGACCCTTAGTGACCCGTTTTGCAGGTCTACTCAGAAATACACGTATAACTTCCTCTAACTTTTATTTTAAAGGCAATAATTGCCCTAATTTTGCATTTGGGTGGAAACACTAAACAGAGGTTTTAGGCCCTGTTTGATTTAACTTAAAAAAACGCTGAATTTAAATTAAATAAGATCAGGTCAAATCAATTCAAACTAGTTTAGTTTCATTCAAATTAAATCATACAAGATTAGAAATATCCAACAACAATTAATGAATCTAGTCTAATTCGTTTAAATGCGGTTAATTGTTAATCAATTCTTTTCGGATCAAATCATATTAGATTCATTCAAATTAAATTAAGTTGGAATAAGTTCAAGTTAAATCAGATTAAATTGGATTAGAAAAATACAATCCTATCAAACTTGTTCTTAGTATATTTGTAACACCCCGATCCACCGTCCGTCGCAACACAACCCAATAAGATTGTAACAACACTAAATTTTCGCTATCTTTAAATACAAAAATAAAGGATTGTTATGCCGCCATTGACAACCAAGTCAACGGCAAGGCTAATTTAAAACAAGAAAAACAAATGACAGCGGAAGACTTCTAACTGAATCTACAAATCGGGAATTAAACCAAAAGATAAACTACAAATCGTCCCCAATGCAAATATGTGATGACTCATCAAAACGCCCAACATGCAATGACGCTTCAACCATACAATGCATCTCAATCTGCAAACCTATCAACTGCGCCACCAAAAGGATGACACAAGCCCCAGAATAGGGTAGGGACACAACCCAAAACAAAGAACGTCAGCACAGGCTGAGTAAGACATTTAAGCGACACAAAAGAATTAAGATACGCGCCTTACTGGCGCGTAGCTAACATAGAATAGAAAAGCTACGCAAAGGAGGCAAGAGCCTGAAACGGGGCCTGGCACGAGTCGTGCTCAAGTCAGTGAGCTCGAAAATACAATGTAACAACGGACACGGCTCGTGTACCCAAGACACGAGTCGTGTAGAGCGCGCACGTGGTATTCATCACCACAATAATCTTTGTTTATCTTTCTTTAAGTAATTTATTTGCTCAAGGGTCCTACCCCAAGCCGATCCAACACTAGAACATCGAGAATAAAACGATCCTAAAGACCCGAGTGTGCACACCCCTCCTAGGGGGACGGTAGGACGCACAATCCCTAAGAGGAAGTCATTTAGGAGACCGGTAGCTGATCTCCGGCCTAGCTACATATACCTTGATCAGAGGTTAATCGCTCTAGGTGGTTTAAACATCATAAAACACGTATAGTTATATATGTATAAATAGATACATCTTTAATCTGTCTTAAGTACGTTATTTGCGCATAGTAGCTTGATTTATAAACTGCCAAAGCCGGAACAAGAATATCAATAGATGATCAATAACAATAATCAATGTAGGAGGTCAATAGATGCTCAAGAGGTGATCAAAATAGATAAACAATGACAATAGGCGATAGATATTCAAGTTATAGAATATGAGCAATAAATTGAAGCAAAGATGAATGCGAAGGATTGTCATGATGTGAAATGAAGCTCAAGCTTACGAGGGTCAACGTTCTTACCTTTCAACGCTATCAGAGAAGATTACGAGCTACACCTCCTTGAATCCACAACTTAGGTACCCAATCAATCACAAACTCAAACGATAATCTCCTAATTCACAAGGTGTATCCATAAGTCATAATTTTCACAATTAACACTAATCTATAATGAGTCCGAAAGGAGATAGTAGTAAATAAACATGAATAACGTCTACCTCCGGCATCGGATAACCACCAAATTTGAGTATGTCATAAAAGGTTATGTCAGGAACGTCCCCTCCAAATTTCATCCACAAACTCCAAGCGGATCAACGGGAATCAATCTCACACTGAACCATAAACATGAATTAGGGTTTACGCATGAATTCTGATATAACTTTTGATACACAAATCTAGGCCTTACCAAATTTGTATATGTTGTCAAAACTAGGGTTAGGAACATCTTCGAAAAATATTGTCCCAAAATAACTTATGAGTCAACGGGAATCATCAAAATACCGAGAGGGCGGAACAGCTCTTGGTAGATAGACACAGCTCCACTAAAACACCTCTACAGAGAGCATCCGGTGGAATCTTTGAACAATATACATGTTGATGGATTTGTATCGAAAACACGGATCTAACACCATAAACCACGTCTTAATCAAAGGTAGTATGTGAGAGTTGTGTGTGTTTTAAGTTGACACAGTTGTACTGAAATCTTATGTGTGTGGAGGCTAAGAGAATGAGAGAGATGGAGAAGAGGGGGGCCGAATGACTGTCATGGGGAGCTAGGGTTTTCTTTATTTTTTTCATAAATGGGTATTAGGGTAGACTCGGGTTTGGACCTAGCTAGTTTGATGGGTTGCGTGATCCACAAACCCGATCCAAATCTGAATGGCTAACGAATCCTCTTGTGTAATTCTATAATCAGAAATCTCATAATAACTAAATCGATTTCCAATTAAACCTTAATAAAACCCTCAATTACATTATAAAACGTAACACCCTTAATTATTTAACTTCCCAAAAATACGGGCTGTTACAAAGATGGTAAGTCACCCATTAGGCCCATAAATCCTCGTTTGGGTTTTAAAAGGTGAAGGCCTTGTTGGTAGGAATCTATTATAAACTCCATAAACCACTTTCCATATTCCGTAGTGTTACAAACTCCCCCACTTAGAGAACGCAATGTCCCCGTTGCGCCTCGGCCAAACCATACCAACATCAACACAGGTCCAAGATCTCCACCACTAGACGGCTGGTCTGGGCCTTACCCCAGCACCCAGCACGCGGTCGCAGGGTTGATCTGATACCATCTGTAACACCCCGATCCACCGTCCGTCGCAATACAACCGAATAAGATGGGATGTCACCCATTAGGCCCATAAATACTCGCTTGGGCTCTAAAAGGTGAAGACCTTGTTGGTAGTAAGATGATAGGAATCTATTATAAACTGATCATATGAGCCTTATTTTTCAAATGTGGGACAAACCAACTCCATAAACCAATTTTCGTATTCCGTGCTGTTATAATATTAGATGATACAAAGTAGTGCAAAACTAAAAGTTGAACAAATACGCTCAATCCCTTTCTGTTTTCTGATGTGGCTTTGAGGAGAAAAGGTAGCAGGTTGTTCTACCAAACTTTTTGTTTCACCTTGTAAAGCAACTGGTGTGGCCGTTTTAGTCACTTTCACTTGGAAATTTCAATAAAAGAGTACCACCTTTTCTTCTTTATTGCAAAAATGCAAAGTACTTTTCTCATTTATTCCTTTGCTCGTGATTCAGTGGTGCTACTTAATGCTCATATATTATGTTCCAACTTTAATACTCCCTCCCGTCTTTTTGTTCTTTACTTCTTATTTAAATCTCTCATATTTTCAAACGATATATAATGAACAAAGAAAAAAACGGAAAAAGTACAATATATTACTCTTACCCAAAGATTTCTTCTCCTTTTGAAAGACTGTTTTGACTGGCCATGTTGAAGTCTACATCTAAACCAAATGAAAACTTGTTTGTCGTGAAATCAAGTGGAATTGGTAGAATGCAATGCAAAATAGATAATGTACTGATTTTTACAACAAATGACCGATTCATTTGGTCTAGAAATTGCTCCAACCATAGTCAATCAAAACACCAAAACAAAAGGAGGAGAAGTTTATGGGTAAGAGGTAAATTCCCTGGAAAATATGCTCCATCCTCGCGTGTCTGATCTATACTTCATTGCCTTGAATCACTGACGGGGGTGGTTGTTTGGATACCATTCAAAATGAAGTATAGAAAAATTAAAAATTCGAAAGTATTGTGTGTGGTCTTCTGTCCCATTTCCTTGTCTCATCCTCGTATTCCTCCAATTACGTTCCATTATTTTATAGTGAAGTTTATTAAAGATTATGGAGATGTTGTAAAGATAGACACAAAATTAAAAGGGTACATAAAATGAGATACGAAAGTAAGATAAAAAATCTGCACTAGCATACAAATTATGAAAGTTAGAATTAGAACACAGATTTTATGAGACAAATCACAGATCCAATCGTTCAATTAAAATACTAGTCACAAACTCACAATCTACAAAGCCACACATGGGATCCAATGAAGGGCCTACTTGCTAATTCGGAATTATTGCTTGAAACTCTTGTAGGATGTCGACGTATTGGCCTTTTCTACAAATGGCTATACATGTCCGTCTCATTTTAGATCTCAAATTCTCAATACTACTTTACAATACGATTTGGTGGGAACTCCCAACTCCAACTCACTTGGATTAGGTCACAAACTTCATTAGTTTAACAAAAAGACACCAAGAACCATACAAACCTATGATATAGAAATATAGATATATATACTCTTTAAAATTAAAGTCATTAAAGTCCTTGTTCTTTACATCCTAGTCAAAACCACTTCAACCAACATGCCTCGTTCGTTTGGCTTTTTTTCTAATTTTTGGACATGATATATTTATCTGTCCAATAGAAAGTTATTGAGCAAAATTCACAGTACGATGAGTAGAACGCATAGAAACCATACTTTGCGGACTAAAGATTACAATGAAGGGCACAAACTAACGTTTCATTGAACCCTTACACACTTACACCCATTTCGAATGGAGGGAACTATTATTTTTAAGTGATAAATCTAAGAAAATTCTCTCGACAATGACATAAAAATAACATAAACTCAAAGAAAATGTTTTAACTTTTAGACGCTAATCGAATATCTACCACCTTATTCCTATAAGAAAATTTATTTGTTCTAGATGAAAGAAAAAAACGTAGCTACAACTATCACTGTTTATCTTTGAATTCGACACAAAATTAGCAAGAAATCAAAACTCGAAACTGACACAACCTAGTTAATCTAATCTTGGCACGCACTTTCACCAAAATGCTATCATTAACTATATTTCGAGTGCATAACTTGAAACTAACACGATACCCATTATGCGATTATGAAAGTACAACAATTTAGTTAAACTTGTAACTTCTTGTGTTTAGTAGAGCAACATTCTAATCACTAGACCAAACCTTGAGGGTGATATCTTTGTACAATTATCAACGTGGTATGGCTTAGATCAAAATAACATGGTATATTGATATTTAACATATACATAATTATGTACCTAATTATCACCTCGGACTACGGTGAACATTAGTACATTACCATATAGGAAAAAGGTAATTTTTGTGTCTTAGTTATCGAGATCTTTCCCCCTAAAAATAACATGGTATATTGATATTTAACATATACATAATTATGTACCTAATTATCACCTCGGACTACGGTGAACATTAGTACATTACCATATAGGAAAAAGGTAATTTTTGTGTCTTAGTTATCGAGATCTTTCTCCCTTATAGTCTTATTATTATACGGTTATACGGAGTACTTCCCTGGTAACTCGTAGTAATAATTTGGTACACTTACCGAAAAAAGAAAAAGAAAAAGAAAAGCCATGTGTGATGTGCTATGAAGCACGGACACCTCTCCCAAGTGACGTGTCCGTGTCCGATACGGTGTTGGACACGGACACGAGGAGGACACGTGTCGGACACGGTCAGTTCTGTGTCCGGTTTATTTTTTTTTAACTCGGACACAAAACCTGGTTTTTACACACAAAACACCGTTTGGACACCTCTCGAATACCTCTAGGACACAAAAAACAAACATTAAGCAAGCATTTGGGCGAAATAAACATTCTTAATCTCGAATTGTTTAACGTTTCCCTTAACATATTCAATTATTATGTATGTAATATCTTCATTTTGAAATTGTTTTAAGTTTTAAAGTTATAAATTCTTATTGTTTTAATTAAAAATATAATATTTAATTGATTTTAATATATTTATATTAAAAAATAATAGCGGTGTCGGTGTCATAGATTTTGAGATTGAGGTGTCCTGATGTCCGCGTCCTCCCGGTGTCCTTATCGGTGTCCGTACTCGTGCAACATAGGTAATGTGTGTATGGGACTATGGGTAATCAGTAATGTGTCTGCCATCCGCCATAGACGGCCTCAACTCTCCCACTTTCATCAAACTCCACACCCTCCGCGCTTCCTGTCTCCCTCCATTAAATTCCTTCCCTCCAAAACAACAACAACTACCTTTTTCTTTTTCACTCCTTTTTAATTTTTTCCCGAAGCTAATTGAATAATATATCCAGTAAAAGAAGTAAATAAAATTTCCTCCAATTTTATACTATTATTTCCTAAAAAAAACAGCACTCCGGCACCACGACAATCTGAGAAGGAATAGTAATTAAAATCTCGGAGATGCATCGGAATTCACGCGCGGATATCAACGCAGAGGATGATTCTTCCCTCTCTTCTTCTTCACTCTGCTCCTACTACTAAGATTCAAAGCAACAACAATAACATCTTCCTCGTCCTCGTCGAAATTAGGGTTCACAACTTACTATATTTAGTAGTTGAAGTGGTGGCAGCTGCGGTGGTAGTTATGGGATGTGGAGGGTCAAAATTAGAAGACGATCATCAGCAGCAAGCACTAGTGAAGCTGTGTAGAGAGAGAAAACACCTCCTCAAATCCGCAGCCGATCACCGGTTTGCACTCGCGGCGGCGCACGTGGCTTACTTCGGCCAGCTCAGGGAGGTCGGCGAGACGCTATGGCGGTTTGTGGAGGAGGAGCTTGTGTTACTGTCGTCGGCGTCGTCTGGTTCTACTCCGTCTTCCCTTTCTTCTCTCTCCTCCCCTATCATCACCATCCCCTCCGACGACTTCAAAGCGGCGCCCAAAAAGAAGAATAAGAACCACAAGTCATCGTCGTCTTCCTCGATTCCGCACGATTTGCGGCGTGGCGGTGGAGATGACGACGAGGACAGCCGTAGCTCACACCTGCATTGGTCATCTTCTGGTGGTTCCGGTGACGGACATCTCGAGGAGGAGGATCACGGCAAACATGAACACCACAATCATCACCGTGAGAAGGCGGCGAAGGTGAAGGAGCAAAAGAGTAGAGGTAAAGGAGGTGGCGGTGGTGGAGGTTCGCCGCGGCCGGGAATATCGTACATTCCAGATCCTGATCCACCTCCGCCGTACTACTCGTTTGATCCTTCAACTTCATATGGTTATCCTAATTATCCAACACAACCTCCTCCTTATTACAGTAATGATTATCGAAATTCCGAATTTAATTACCAGTCTAATTATCCACAGTATAGCACTGCTAATTACCCTACTGGGCCTCCCCCTTATAGTGGTGGTGCTAATTATCCTCCTGGGCCACCTCCTTATAGTGGTGGTTCTAATTATCCTCCTCCGGCATCTAATTTTAATTATGGTGGTAATAATAACATTGATAATTCATATGGTTTTGGTCCGACTACTACAACTTATACGAGTTATTTTATGAACAAATCAACAACCAGGATACCCTCCTTTATTTATGAGGAGCCCAAGGTTGTGAATAATCCCATTTATTCCTACTCTGATACTCAAAATAATAATAGGCAGAGTGTTACTGTTGATAGTAATAGGCAACAGCAGCAGCAGCAGCAGCAGAAGAAAGTGAAGCCGCCTTCGCCACCACCTGCCAATGCCTCTGCTTGGGATTACTTTAATCCGTTCCAGAGTTTGGTGGGTAGTGGGGTCGGAGGTGGTGGGGGTGGTTATGATACTGGTGGGCAGCAGCCTGGAGGGTATGGGTATGGGTATGGGTACGGGTATGAGTATGGGAATGAGTTTGTGGCTAGGTCGAATTCGAGTAGTCCGGATTCCAGGGAGGTGAGGGAGAGGGAAGGTATTCCTGACTTAGAGGAGGAGACTGAGACCGAGGTCAGCTTCCCAATCTCAGTCTCGAATACCAAAAGAGGAGCTCCTAACAAGGGTGGTAAGAGTGTGCATTTTCAGGATCATGTTCATGATATTCCTTTTAACAAAAAGGAAAAGAAGGTTAATAATGTGCGTAGTAGTAGTAGTAGTGGTAGTAGAGATGCGAATTTTGGTGAGGGCACTTCGCAAAGGATGCCTGGTGTTGAGCCAGAGCCGGAGTTGGAGGCGGTTGATGAGACGAGAGAGGAGGACGGGAACAGTTTCAGCCCTGAGACTGAGCCTAGTGTTGTTGCAGTTTCTACAAGTGGGGAAGAGGAGGAGCATGATCATAATCATGTTTATGTTAAGAAGAAAGGGGTTAGCTTTGAGGTTGAGGACAATGCTGCTCCCTCTCACGAGGTACAATCGTCTATGCCTAGTAGCTTGACCACAATTTCTGCTCATGGAACAAGAGATCTTAGGGAGGTTGTTAGGGAGATTAAACATGAATTTGAGGCTGCTACTGACTACGGCAAGGAGGTTTCAACTTTGCTTGAAGTAGGCAGGGAGCCTTATAGACCTCGCTCCACCTTGCTCAAAGGTATCATTGACTACTCCGTTTGTTCCTCGTTTTTTTTGTTGTGCAGTTATAACAACAACAAAGCGTTATCCTCAAAATGGTGTCTGCTACTGTTTCTGATTTTGCAATTACTATTGATATTTTCACATGTGTGCTCCTTTTTTTTTTGCTGGAGTGTTTAATTGTTCTCGTACAAATCTTGTTTGAACTTTATATACATTTTTTTTTTTTAAAGAAAGCTACTTGAGAGTTGAGACTATGCCATAGATAAAAAGAACAAATTTCGTGCTGACTGTTCATATATGCTTTGGTTGAAGTTCGGCAGAATTTTGTCCAGCCATTGAATTTTTAGTTCTTATGGTTGGCCTTATGTATCCTTGAATTTTGAGGAGGTAATGATTTTTTTTTTTTTTACTTCATGTCCCTGTGTCTTTCTTGTGTAGTTGTGTGTCACTGGTCTTCGATCGTTACAGTAATTGGGTGAAACTATCTTTTCAGCAGTGCTGTCCAAAGTGTGCTCTACATCACTATCGTCGTTGCACTCTCCATCTGGTCCTGTCTCAGGATGTCCTGAGGAAGAGTTTAACTCTCACAGCCTTGCATCAACACTGGATAAATTATATGCTTGGGAAAATAAACTCTACAAGGAAGTCAAGGTATGCTTGTTGTATAACGTCTCTCTTGCTCTTTGCATTATGGTTGTGTTACTCATTTAGATCTTTAGATGGTTTTGTTTACCAAGTGACTTTTTCTTTTCGTGCCGGTGCTATATATCTGCTGACATGGTTGTATCTATGCACTCACCATCTTTAGAGTTAGTGTGGATGAGTGGTAGATTCTTTGCTATATATTAGAGGAATAGCTATGGCCATATCTTATAGACATGAGTTTCCTTAATTGTACGCACTTATGTTGGCTTTTGACAACGTATAGCTTGTTGCTGAACTCCCAAGGGGCTTGAAGAGAAATTTTATTCGTCATGTCATATAGTGTGAATCTAACCCCCTAATTGACATTTTAAATGAATTTTTTAAGTGAAAATTAAAGAGACATGCCACGTGGCATGACAGATGGTCTTTTTGAAGTCGGTGAACGTGGTACGTTGCCTCTAACACAGCATATTGTGAATTCTTTACCATAAAAGACATTTTAAATGAATTTTTTAAGTGAAAACTAAAGAGACATGCCATGTGGTATGACAGATGGTTTAATTGAAGTCGGTGAACGTGGTCGTTGTCTCTAACATAGCTTTTAATATATAGTATAAGATGTCTTCATGACTTTGTGGGATTGGAACTAAATTTTCTTGAATAGTACTTGTTTTTCTCCTTTGTTTATTAATTATTGTTTAAATGGAAAACACTACTGGTTAACTTCTAAAACAACTACTCCATTACTAGATGACTGAGAAGAAAAGTTCAGGTTAACGAGGTCAAAAAACATGTTGTTTCATTGGCTTGACCCTTCCTGTCGTAGCTTGACCTGTATTTCCTTTCGGCCCTTTTTTTTTTTTTTTTTTTTTTTTAAAAAGGTAAATGTGTGGGAAACTTCACCACCTCAGCCTTTGTGTTTGTCTCATGTATTACCATCTAAATTTCTGATGTATGCTGCATAAGTGCACATACCTGAATTTTTTCTGTCCTCTGGTTGTGATTGAAATTCTGATCATGCTATTTTAGGCTTTAAATTATTTGCGTTCTTTTGTTTCGAGTGCTTTTATCTATTCTACAAACTTTGTGATGAATGTGGTGAATCGTGATACACTTTTGTTACATTCTCACTCAACTTGGTTAGGGCATTTTACTCATTTTAGGATGAAGAGAAGCTCAGACTTCTGTATGAGAAGCAGTGCAGGAAGCTTAAAGCTTTAGATGAACAAGGAGCTGAGACTACTAAGATTGAAGCTACTCAGCTTTCAATAAGGAGGTTGCTGACCAAGATCAATGTCAGTGTTAGAGCTGTGGACTCTATATCCATCAGGATACACAAACTAAGGGATGAGGAGCTGCAGCCTCGACTGAAGGAATTAATTTATGGGTATGAATTCGCTTCTTTTGTCAAGATTTTTGAACTAAATTTTAATGTGCCAGCTGTTTGATGATTATGTTTGATCTATGGAAAATTTTATTTCCCCCATGCTATTTAATTTATTGGCCACTGTGTGTATTGAATGATTTACCATCACCTATTCACCGATGCCATTCGTTCACCATCATGTATTCACCTATTTCATGCTTTCAGTTACACTCCCCACCCCAATAACATCTGTTCTATTATCCTGTCAAAGGGTAAAAAGCCAGGCAATAAGTCTCTCCATAATGTCTCTCATGGTGTGAAGCTGGGTAGTGACTTTCAGTATCTCTAAGATAGACTGTCCAAGTTCTCTTGGCCATCCTTAACGCTTCAGTGTAGCTGCTGGCTTCTTTTCTGTTACAGCAACATAGCTCTCAGACTAATATCAGCAAAGGCCTAATGGATTGGTCCTAGAGAACAGAAGAGCACTGCTGTTCTGATTCTTAGCCGTTTAACTGTGTCGATAGTTGTGCTTGCCCTCTATACACCCTTGTGGTGGGACCTTTTCCCGGACCATCGCCCTGCGGGGACGCCAATGTGCGACCGGGCGGCCCCCTTTTTTTTTTTTAATTAAACACTGAAGGTAAGACAGGACGGATAAGAAATTAACAATCTTAACGGATGAGTTACCCATTAGCCGACGTTCTAACAGCTTGATCTGTTGTTGCTATGCATCTTCACATATTTGATTCATATTCTGGTGTAAGATACTATTTGGCTTGGTAGTAAACACAACTCTAGCTGTGGGCTTCAGTTTACAAAGCTGTTTACGACAGGGAAATTATCACCATCTGTTGCTCAAACTGCTTGTGTACATATTTGATGGCTTATCTAGGAATGAAATTAACCAACATAACTGCTTTTTTTTTTTGTTCCCTTTAAAGGGATGGGTGGGAGGGTCATGGTAGTTTAACTAGTTATATGAATGAACATTCAGTAAATTTGTGCATGCATGTCTTCTTCGAGCTACTCGTCAAGTCATGCCTATTACAACTATTTAGAATTACTCTGTAGATGTTCTATCTTCGAAGTTTGTTACAAAGATGAATTTACTTATCTAGGGACTGAAATTAACAACTTATCTCGTGCAGCTTGAAAAAAATGTGGAGGCTGATGCTGAAATGTCATCAGAAGCAATTTCAAGCTATCCTAGAAAGTAAAACTCGTGCTCTGAGAGCAAATACTGGATTGAGAAAAGATTCAAGCGTGAGGGCCACCATTCAGCTTGAAGCTGAGCTATTGAAGTGGTGCCAACGCTTCAATAACTGGATCGAAATGCAAAGGTCCTACTCTAAAACTTTGAATGGCTGGCTTGAAAGGTGTATACAATATGAACCAGAAGTGACCACCGATGGTGTAATGCCCTTTTCTCCTGGCCGGATAGGTGCTCCGCCTGTGTTCGTAATTTGCCATGATTGGAAGCAAGCCATGGAAAGAGTTTCGGAATCAGAAGTCCAAACAGCAATGAACGATTTTGCGTCAAGCCTGCATCAATTGTGGGAAAGGCAGGATGAAGAGCAACGTCGGAGATTAAAGGCTGAGAATACGTACAAGGACTTCGATAAACAAATTCGAGCCACTAGGATGGACATGCAACGGAAGGGACATGAACATGATGATGCCTTTTCAGACAAAAACAACCTCTCAATTGTTGCTTCTGACAGTGGGATTTCGCCCCTAGATGACCTAAAGGTGGATCTAGATTCAATGAAGCAGAGAGTACGAGAGGAGAGAGTGGGTCACAAGGAAGCTGTTAAACTAGTCCATGACGCCGTATCTCGATCCATACAAGCAGGTTTGATACCAATATTTGAGTCTTTGGAAACTTTTACTTCCGAAGCGTCTAAAGCTCTTGATGATGTCCGGTTAGAACATGTAAGTTGCAGCACATGAGGAATCAGTACCTACTGAGTAGTTAGGTAGGTTAGACGTGCAAAGATTGCGTAGAGCTTAGGGCATCAGAGACTGAAATAGCATAGCTACTGACTGTCTTCTCAGAGAACTTAGGAAGGACTTTATGGTTAAGCCCTTTTTCAGCTTCCATGATAGGTAGATAGGTAGATAGGTATAGATAGGAGTTAAAAAGGTTGTGTACAGAATTTTGTATGTTCTTTAGTTTGATGAGATCCAAGAATCTGATTCCAGTTACATAGAGGAAGAAAAATTAGTAGCCGAAATTTGGGAGGCTTTGTAAGTTGAGCAAGAAAGTCTCCAGGAAGATAATCTCCAGGCCTCCTGCCTACTACTACAGGGTTTACTTCATTCATTGCCTTTGAGCTACTGCTTACTATTGCCTCCATCCCACAATATTCTTCCCATTTCATTTGAAAAACCTCACATATTATAATAAATGGGAAGTTAGAAGTGAGATGGAGGGAGTATTAACGGCCTCAAAAGATGGTACTCTCTCTAGGTTTGAATCTCGTATGTGGTTTAGTCTTTGATTGACCATGTTGGGTGCCATTTCTAAATCAAATGTGATTTTTTGTTGACGTAATACAACATGCATTAAGAGGAAACACATACTTCATGAATCATAATCAACACTAATTTACATTGATACGTATTAGTATGGGTTTATAAGGATTTTTAAATAAGGACAACAACAACAACAAGCAAGCCTTATTTCCAAAATGATTTGGGGTCGGCTAACATGAATTGTCGTCTAGTAACAGTCTTGTGTACGCCATGAAATTTCAAAACGTTGTAAACTTATTCGGAGTATTTAAACACTTTCAAAGGAAGTTTTATATAGTCGTCAAAATAAATTAAAAAGGTTAAAAAAAAAAATTGAAAAACATATGAATTTGGAACATAAGGTAAAAAGTTTTGGCAAAAGAGTTGGGGAAACCAAACAAAGAAATCAAAGGAGTCAGATTAAGTCCTCCGCATGTATAGAGTCTCTCCACATTGCCCTATCCAACACCATACTCTCTTCAATCCCTAGGAAGCTCATATCACTTCTAATCAACCTCATCCAAGTCATCTTGGGTCTTCCCCGACCCCTACTAATATTATCACTTCCCCACCCTTCTACTCTTCTAACTGGCGCGTCACTAGGCCTCCTCCTCACGTGACAATACCATCTCAGCCGGTTCTCCATCATCTTATCCCCGATGGGTGCAACCCCTACTTTCTCCCAAATAACTTCATTTCTTAACCGATCACGTTTAGTATGTCCACACATCCACCGTAGCATGCTGATGCATGGGAGCTATGGGTCAAAGCTAATAATAGAAGTTAAAGACCATCACGTCAACTTCCAGTCTAGATATCTTTTAAACTACTCAGTATTTAGAGGATCCATAAATTGGAAAGTAAAGTTCTTGATCTAAGCTTTCCGAAAAGTGGTCATATGCCTTAATTGGTTAAGTAACGAAGGAGATATGCCTGTTTTAAGTTGAGTTGTCCAGTTTCTACGCGGGCACACAAGGATGGCCGAATCTGCTATATTCCCCAAGCCATGCACGTCCAAGGAAGTTCTTAGTAGATATAATACTTATTCTTATTTGTGTCTTTGTTTAAGTTTAGGAAAGTGTCTTATTTACAGTATTTTGTGGAATAAAGGAGACTTAGAAGGTTTCCAAGTTGTTATAGAAGAGTTTAGGAAAGTTTCAGTAATAAGCTTGAAGTTGGTTTAAGGGAAGACCTAAAACTGGTTCTTAACTTGACTTTAGGTAAGTTTAGAAGTCTTAAGAGTAGTATAAATAGAGAGTCTTATTGTAATGTTTTATATACAAGTTTGAGCATTAATATCGAAGAGTCGAAGGGAGTTTCCTTCAAAATCTTGGCCTTGCGAGGTATTCTTTTGGTTTGTACCTTGTTTCTATGTGATCTTGGTGCTTGCCGTTTGTTTGTGCTTGTTTCTTTGTGATCTTAGTACAAATTAGTCTTAGTCGAGTATTCTTGCGAGGATTTTAGACTAATTCATATCCTTTATTTTCTGTTTTAATTCCGCTGGGTTACAAACTCAAAAACACATAAAAATTAGAGTAGGTTTTACATCACATGCGCATCTCCGTCACACTCATCTTATGAACATGACACCGTTTCACGGCCCAACATTCCGTGCCATATAATAGTGCCGGCCTAATTGCCGTTCGATAAAACTTACCCTTCAACTTATTGGCCAACCCTCGATCACACAGAAGTCCTGTGACATTTTTCCACTTCAACCAACCTGATTTGATCCTATGGGCCACATCCCCATCTAATTCTCTATCCTTTTGAAGAATCGATCCCAAATATCGAAAAAAATCAGACCCCTGAACGATCTTTCCATCCAACCTGAACTGTGCATGATTCTACTATTCTTTTAAGCTTATTTTTGAATTTTAAGCTTATTTTCGAAGTTTAAACACACAACAAAGATTGTGTATTTTATGATTGTCATATAAGTAAACCAAATGTCATTTCAAACCACACTCATTGCGTGTGATTCAAACATTCAATTCAAACTTGTGAAACGAACTGTGCATGATTCTACTGATCTTTTAAACTTATTTTCGAATTCTAAACACACTACGATGATTGTGTATGTTAGGATTGTCATATAAGTAAACTAAATGTCATTTCTAACCACACTCATTGCGTGTAATTCAAACATTCAATTCAAACTTGTGAAACGAACTGTGCATGATTCTACTGATCTTTTAAGCTTATTTTCGAATTCTAAACACACTACGATGATTGTGTATGTTAGGATTATCATATAAGTAAACCAAATGTCATTTCGAACCACATTCATTGCGTGTAATTCAAACATTCAATTCAAACTTGTGAAACGAACTCTGCATGATTCTACTATTCTTTTAAGCTTATTTTCGAATTTTAAGCTTATTTTAGAATTCTAAACACACTAAGATGATTGTGTATATTAGGATTGTCATATACGTAAACCAAATGTCATTTCGAACCACACTCATTGCGTGTAATTCAAACATTCAATTCAAACTTGTGAAACGAACTTTGCATGATTCTACTATTCTTTTAAGCTTATTTTCGAATTCTAAGCTTATTTTAGAATTCTAAACACACTAAGATGATTGTGTATATTAGGATTGTCATATAAGTAAACCAAATGTCATTTCGAACCACACTCATTGTGTGTAATTCAAACATTCAATTCAAACATGTGAAACGAACTGTGCATGATTCTACACATCTTTTAAGCTTATTTTCGAATCCTAAGCTTATTTTAGAATTCTAAACACACTACGATGATTGTGTATGTTAGGATTGTCATATAAGTAAATCAAATGTCATTTCGAACCACACTCATTGCGTGGAATTCAAACATTCAATTCAAACTTGTGAAACGAACTGTGCATAATTCCACTCTACTTTTAAGCTTATTTTCGAATTCTAAGCTTATTTCGAATTCTAAGCTTATTATCGAATTCTAAACACACTACGATGATTGTGTATGTTAGTAATGTCATATAAGCAAACCAAAAGTGATTTCTAACCACACTCATTGCGTGTAATTCATACATTCAATTCAAACTTGTGAAACGAACTGTGCATGATTCTACTATTCTTTTAATCTTATTTTCGAATTCTAAGCTTATTTTTGAATTCTAAACACACCAAGATGATTGTGTATGTTAGTATTGTCATATAAGTAAACCAAATGTCATTTCTAACCACACTCATTGCGTGTAATTCAAACATTCAATTCACACTTGTGAAACGAACAGTGCATGATTCTACTGATCTTTTAAGCTTATTTTCGAATCCTAAACACACTACGACGAATGTGTATGTTAGGTTTGTCATATAAATAAACCAAATGTCATTTTGAACCACACTCATTGCGTGTATTTCAAACATTCATTTCAAACTTGTGAAACGAACTGTGCATGATTCTACTCATCTTTTAAGCTTATTTTCGAATTCTAAGCTTATATTAGAATTCTAAACACACTACGATGATCGTGTACGTTAGGATTGTCATATAAGTAAACCAAATGTCATTTCGAACCACACTCATTGCATGGAATTCAAACATTCAATTCAAACTTGTGAAACTAACTCTGCAAGATTCTACTCTTCTTTTAAGCTTATTTTCGAATTCTAAGGTTATTATCGAATTCTAAACACACTACGATGATTGTGTATGATAGGATTGTCATATAAGTAAACAAAATGTGATTTCTAACCACACTCATTGCGTGTAATTCATACATTCAATTCAAACTTGTGAAACGAACTGTGCATGATTCTACTATTCTTTTAAGCTTATTTTCGAATTCTAAACACACTACGATGATTGTGTATGTTAGTATTGTCATATAAGTAAAGCATATGTCATTATACATTCAATTCAAACTTGTGAAACGAACTGTGCATGATTCTACTATTCTATTAAGCTTACTTTCGAATTCCAAGCTTATTTTCGAATTCTAAACACACTACGAAGATTGTGTATTTTAGGATTGTCATATAAGTAAACCAAATGTCATTTCGAACCACACTCATTGCGTGGAATTCAAACGTTCAATTCAAACCTGTGAAACTAACTTTGCATGATTCTACTCTTCTTTTAAGATTACTTTGGAATTCTAAACTTATTATCGAATTCTAAACACACTACGATGATTGTGTATGCTAGGATTGTCATATAAGTAAACAAAATGTGATTTCTGACCAAACTCATTGCGTGTAATTCATACATTCAATTTAAACTTGTGAAACGAACTGTGCATGATTCTACTCTTCTTATAAGCTTATTTTCGAATTCTTAGCTTATTATCGAATTCTAAACACACTACGATGATTGTGCAAGTTAATTTTGTCATATAAGTAAACCAAAAGTGATTTGTAAGCACACTCATTGCGTGTAATTCATACATTCAATTCAAACTTGTGAAACGAACTGTGCATGATTCTACTATTCTATTAAGCTTATTTTCGAATTCTAAACTTATTTTTGAATTCTAACCACACTACGATGATTGTGTATGTTAGTATTGTCATCAAGTAAACCAAATGTCATTTCTAACCACACTCATTGCGTGTAATACATACATTCAATTCAAACTTGTGAAACGAACTGTGCATGATTCTACTATTCTTTTAAGCTTATTTTCGAATTCTAACCTTATTTTCGAATTCTAAACACACTACGAATATTGTGTACGTTAGGATTGTCATATAAGTAAACCAAATGTCATTTCTAACCGCACTCATTGGGTGTAATTCAAACATTCAATTCAAACTTGTGAAATGAACTGTGCATGATTCTACTATTCTTTTAAGCTTATTTTCGAATTCTAAGCTTATTTTCGAATTCTAAACACACTACGATGATTGTGTATATTAATATTGTCATATAAGTAAACCAAATGTCATTATACATTCAATTCAAACTTGTGAAACGAACTTTGCATGATTCTACTCTTCTTTTAAGTTTATTTTCGAATTCCAAGCTTATTTACGAATTCTAAACACACTACGAAGATTGTGTATTTTAGGATTGTCATATAAGTAAACCAAATGTCATTTCGAACCACACTCATTGCGTGGAATTCAAACATTCAATTCAAACTTGTGAAACTAACTCTGCATGATTCTACTCTTCTTTTAAGATTATTTTAGAATTCTAAGCTTATTATCGAATTCTAAACACACTACGATGATTATGTATGTTAGGATTGTCATATAAGTAAACAAAATGTGATTTCTAACCACAATCATTGCGTGTAATTCATACATTCAATTCAAACTTGTGATACGAACTGTGCATGATTCTACAATTCTTTTAAGCTTATTTTCGAATTCTAAACACACTACGATGATTGTGTATGTTAGTATTGTCATATAAGTAAACCAAATGTCATTATACATTCAATTCAAACTTGTGAAACAAACTTTGCATGATTCTACTCTTCGTTTAAGCTTACTTTCGAATTCCAAGCTTATTTTCGAATTCTAAACAAACTACGAAGATTGTGTATTTTAGGATTGTCATATAAGTAAACCAAATGTCATTTCGAACCACACGCATTGCGTGGAATTCAAACATTCAATTCAAACTTGTGAAACGAACTGTGCATGATTCTACTATTCTTTTAAGCTTATTTTCGAATTCTAAGCTTATTTTTGAATTCTAAACACACTACGATGATTGTGTATGTTAGTATGGTTATCTAAGTAAACCAAATGTCACTTCTAACCACACCCATTGCGTGTAATTCATACATTCAATTCAAACTTGTGAAACGAACTGTGCATGATTCTACTATTCTTTTAAGATTATTTTCGAATTCTAAGCTTATTTTAGAATTCTAAACACACTACGATGATTGTGTATGTTAGGATTGTCATATAAGTAAACCAAATGTCATTTCGAACCACACTCATTGCGTGGAATTCAAACATTCAATTCAAACTTGTGAAACTAACTCTGCATGATTCTACTATTCTTTAAAGATTATTTTGGAATTCTAAGCTTATTATCGAATTCTAAACACACTACGATGATTGTGTATGTTAGTATGGTTATCTAAGTAAACCAAATGTCACTTCTAACCACACCCATTGCGTGTAATTCATACATTCAATTCAAACTTGTGAAACGAACTGTGCATGATTCTACTATTCTATTAAGCTTACTTTCGAATTCCAAGCTTATTTTCGAATTCTAAACACACTACGAACATTGTGTATTTTAGGATTGTCATATAAGTAAACCAAATGTCATTTCGAACCACACTCATTGCGTGGAATTCAAACGTTCAATTCAAACCTGTGAAACTAACTTTGCTTGATTCTACTCTTCTTTTAAGATTACTTTGGAATTCTAAACTTATTATCGAATTCTAAACACACTACGATGATTGTGTATGTTAGGATTGTCATATAAGTAAACAAAATGTGATTTCTGACCAAACTCATTGCGTGTAATTCATACATTCAATTCAAACTTGTGAAACGAACTGTGCATGATTCTACTGTTCTTTTAAGCTTATTTTCGAATTCTAAGCTTATTTTTCGAATTCTAAACACACTACGATGATTGTGTATGTTAGTATTGTCATATAAGTAAACCAAATGTCATTATAAATTCAATTCAAACTTGTGAAACGCACTTTGCATGATTCCACTCTTCTTTTAAGCTTATTTTCGAATTCTAAGTTTATTATCGAATTCTAAACACACTACGATGATTCTGCATGTTAATTTTGTCTTATAAATAAACCAAATGTGATTTCTAACCACACTCATTGCGTGTAATTCATACATTCAATTTAAACTTGTGAAACGAACTGTGCATGATTCTACTCTTCTTATAAGCTTATTTTCGAATTCTTAGCTTATTATCGAATTCTAAACACACTACGATGATTGTGCAAGTTAATTTTGTCATATAAGTAAACCAAAAGTGATTTGTAAGCACACTCATTGCGTGTAATTCATACATTCAATTCAAACTTGTGAAACGAACTGTGCATGATTCTACTATTCTATTAAGCTTATTTTCGAATTCTAAGCTTATTTTTGAATTCTAAACACACTACGATGATTGTGTATGTTAGTATTGTCATCAAGTAAACCAAATGTCATTTCTAACCACACTCATTGCGTGTAATTCATACATTCAATTCAAACTTGTGAAACGAACTGTGCATGATTCTACTATTCTTTTAAGCTTATTTTCGAATTCTAAGCTTATTTTTCGAATTCTAAACACACTACGATGATTGTGTATGTTAGTATTGTCATATAAGTAAACCAAATGTCATTATACATTCAATTCAAACTTGTGAAACGAACTGTGCATGATTCTACTCATCTTTTAAGCTTATTTTCGAATTCTGAGCTTATTTTAGAATTCTAAACACACTACGATGTATGTGTATGTCAGGATTGTCATATAAGTAAACCAAATGTCATTTCGAACCACACTCATAGCGTGGAATTCAAACATTCAATTCAAATTTGTGAAACTAACTCTCCATGATTCTACTCTTCTTTTAAGATTATTTTGGAATTCTAAGCTTATTATTGAATTCTAAACATACTACGATGATTGTGTGTGTTAGGATTGTCATATAAGTAAACAAAATGTGATTTCTAACCACACTCATTGCGTGTAATTCATACATTCAATTCAAATTTGTGAAACGAACTGTGCATGATTGTACTATTCTTTTAAGCTTATTTTCGAATTCTAAGCTTATTTTCGAATTGTAAACACACTACAATGATTGTGTATGTTAGGATTGTCATATAAGTAAACAAAATGTGATTTCTAACCACAATCATTGCGTGTAATTCATACATTCAATTCAAACTTGTGATACGAACTGTGCATGATTCTACAATTCTTTTAAGCTTATTTTCGAATTCTAAGCTTATTTTCGAATTCTAAACACACTACGATGATTGTGTATGTTAGTATTGTCATATAAGTAAACCAAATGTCATTATACATTCAATTCAAACTTGTGAAACAAACTTTGCATGATTCTACTCTTCGTTTAAGCTTACTTTCGAATTCCAAGCTTATTTTCGAATTCTAAACAAACTACGAAGATTGTGTATTTTAGGATTGTCATATAAGTAAACCAAATGTCATTTCGAACCACACGCATTGCGTGGAATTCAAACATTCAATTCAAACTTGTGAAACGAACTGTGCATAATTCTACTATTCTTTTAAGCTTATTTTCGAATTCTAAGCTTATTTTTGAATTCTAAACACACTACGATGATTGTGTATGTTAGTATGGTTATCTAAGTAAACCAAATGTCACTTCTAACCACACCCATTGCGTGTAATTCATACATTCAATTCAAACTTGTGAAACGAACTGTGCATGATTCTACTATTCTTTTAAGATTATTTTCGAATTCTAAGCTTATTTTAGAATTCTAAACACACTACGATGATTGTGTATGTTAGGATTGTCATATAAGTAAACCAAATGCCATTTCGAACCACACTCATTGCGTGGAATTCAAACATTCAATTCAAACTTGTGAAACTAACTCTGCATGATTCTACTATTCTTTAAAGCTTATTTTCGAATTCTTAGCTTATTATCGAATTCTAAACACACTACGATGATTGTGCAAGTTAATTTTGTCATATAAGTAAACCAAAAGTGATTTGTAAGCACACTCATTGCGTGTAATTCATACATTCAATTCAAACTTGTGAAACGAACTGTGCATGATTCTACTATTCTATTAAGCTTATTTTCGAATTCTAAGCTTATTTTTGAATTCTAAACACACTACGATGATTGTGTATGTTAGTATTGTCATCAAGTAAACCAAATGTCATTTCTAACCACACTCATTGCGTGTAATTCATACATTCAATTCAAACTTGTGAAACGAACTGTGCATGATTCTACTATTCTTTTAAGCTTATTTTCGAATTCTAAGCTTATTTTTCGAATTCTAAACACACTACGATGATTGTGTATGTTAGTATTGTCATATAAGTAAACCAAAGGTCATTATACATTCAATTCAAACTTGTGAAACGAACTGTGCATGATTCTACTCATCTTTTAAGCTTATTTTCGAATTCTGAGCTTATTTTAGAATTCGAAACACACTACGATGTATGTGTATGTCAGGATTGTCATATAAGTAAACCAAATGTCATTTCGAACCACACTCATTGCGTGGAATTCAAACATTCAATTCAAATTTGTGAAACTAACTCTCCATGATTCTACTCTTCTTTTAAGATTATTTTGGAATTCTAAGCTTATTATTGAATTCTAAACATACTACGATGATTGTGTATGTTAGGATTGTCATATAAGTAAACAAAATGTGATTTCTAACCACACTCATTGCGTGTAATTCATACATTCAATTCAAATTTGTGAAACGAACTGTGCATGATTGTACTATTCTTTTAAGCTTATTTTCGAATTCTAAGCTTATTTTCGAATTGTAAACACACTACAATGATTGTGTATGTTAGGATTGTCATATAAGTAAACAAAATGTGATTTCTAACCACAATCATTGCGTGTAATTCATACATTCAATTCAAACTTGTGATACGAACTGTGCATGATTCTACAATTCTTTTAAGCTTATTTTCGAATTCTAAGCTTATTTTCGAATTCTAAACACACTACGATGATTGTGTATGTTAGTATTGTCATATAAATAAACCAAATGTCATTATACATTCAATTCAAACTTGTGAAACAAACTTTGCATGATTCTACTCTTCGTTAGAGCTTACTTTCGAATTCCAAGCTTATTTTCGAATTCTAAACAAACTACGAAGATTGTGTATTTTAGGATTGTCATATAAGTAAACCAAATGTCATTTCGAACCACACGCATTGCGTGGAATTCAAACATTCAATTCAAACTTGTGAAACGAACTGTGCATAATTCTACTATTCTTTTAAGCTTATTTTCGAATTCTAAGCTTATTTTTGAATTCTAAACACACTACGATGATTGTGTATGTTAGTATGGTTATCTAAGTAAACCAAATGTCACTTCTAACCACACCCATTGCGTGTAATTCATACATTCAATTCAAACTTGTGAAACGAACTGTGCATGATTCTACTATTCTTTTAAGATTATTTTCGAATTCTAAGCTTATTTTAGAATTCTAAACACACTACGATGATTGTGTATGTTAGAATTGTCATATAAGTAAACCAAATGCCATTTCGAACCACACTCATTGCGTGGAATTCAAACATTCAATTCAAACTTGTGAAACTAACTCTGCATGATTCTACTATTCTTTAAAGATTATTTTGGAATTCTAAGCTTATTATCGAATTCTAAACACACTACGATGATTGTGTATGTTAGGATTGTCATATAAGTAAACAAAATGTGATTTCTAACCACACTCATTGCGTGTAATTCATACATTCAATTCAAACTTGTGAAACGAACTGTGCATGATTCTACTATTCTTTTAAGCTTATTTTCGAATTCTAAACACACTACGATGATTGTGTATGTTAGTATTGTCATATAAGTAAACCATATGTCATTATACATTCAATTCAAACTTGTGAAACGAACTGTGCATGATTCTACTATTCTATTAAGCTTACTTTCGAATTCCAAGCTTATTTTCGAATTCTAAACACACTACGAAGATTGTGTATTTTTGGATTGTCATATAAGTAAACCAAATGTCATTTCGAACCACACTCATTGCGTGGAATTCAAACGTTCAATTCAAACCTCTGAAACTAACTTTGCTTGATTCTACTCTTCTTTTAAGATTACTTTGGAATTCTAAACTTATTATCGAATTCTAAACACACTACGATGATTGTGTATGTTAGGATTGTCATATAAGTAAACAAAATGTGATTTCTGACCAAACTCATTGCGTGTAATTCATACATTCAATTCAAACTTGTGAAACGAACTGTGCATGATTCTACTGTTCTTTTAAGCTTATTTTCGAATTCTAAGCTTATTTTTCGAATTCTAAACACACTACGATGATTGTGTATGTTAGTATTGTCATATAAGTAAACCAAATGTCATTATAAATTCAATTCAAACTTGTGAAACGCACTTTGCATGATTCCACTCTTCTTTTAAGCTTATTTTCGAATTCTAAGTTTATTATCGAATTCTAAACACACTACGATGATTGTGCATGTTAATTTTGTCTTATAAATAAACCAAATGTGATTTCTAACCACACTCATTGCGTGTAATTCATACATTCAATTTAAACTTGTGAAACGAACTGTGCATGATTCTACTCTTCTTATAAGCTTATTTTCGAATTCTTAGCTTATTATCGAATTCTAAACACACTACGATGATTGTGCAAGTTAATTTTGTCATATAAGTAAACCAAAAGTGATTTGTAAGCACACTCATTGCGTGTAATTCATACATTCAATTCAAACTTGTGAAACGAACTGTGCATGATTCTACTATTCTATTAAGCTTATTTTCGAATTCTAAGCTTATTTTTGAATTCTAAACACACTACGATGATTGTGTATGTTAGTATTGTCATCAAGTAAACCAAATGTCATTTCTAACCACACTCATTGCGTGTAATTCATACATTCAATTCAAACTTGTGAAACGAACTGTGCATGATTCTACTATTCTTTTAAGCTTATTTTCGAATTCTAAGCTTATTTTTCGAATTCTAAACACACTACGATGATTGTGTATGTTAGTATTGTCATATAAGTAAACCAAATGTCATTATACATTCAATTCAAACTTGTGAAACGAACTGTGCATGATTCTACTCATCTTTTAAGCTTATTTTCGAATTCTGAGCTTATTTTAGAATTCTAAACACACTACGATGTATGTGTATGTCAGGATTGTCATATAAGTAAACCAAATGTCATTTCGAACCACACTCATTGCGTGGAATTCAAACATTCAATTCAAATTTGTGAAACTAACTCTCCATGATTCTACTCTTCTTTTAAGATTATTTTGGAATTCTAAGCTTATTATTGAATTCTAAACATACTACGATGATTGTGTATGTTAGGATTGTCATATAAGTAAACAAAATGTGATTTCTAACCACACTCATTGCGTGTAATTCATACATTCAATTCAAATTTGTGAAACGAACTGTGCATGATTGTACTATTCTTTTAAGCTTATTTTCGAATTCTAAGCTTATTTTCGAATTGTAAACACACTACAATGATTGTGTATGTTAGGATTGTCATATAAGTAAACAAAATGTGATTTCTAACCACAATCATTGCGTGTAATTCATACATTCAATTCAAACTTGTGATACGAACTGTGCATGATTCTACAATTCTTTTAAGCTTATTTTCGAATTCTAAGCTTATTTTCGAATTCTAAACACACTACGATGATTGTGTATGTTAGTATTGTCATATAAGTAAACCAAATGTCATTATACATTCAATTCAAACTTGTGAAACAAACTTTGCATGATTCTACTCTTCGTTAGAGCTTACTTTCGAATTCCAAGCTTATTTTCGAATTCTAAACAAACTACGAAGATTGTGTATTTTAGGATTGTCATATAAGTAAACCAAATGTCATTTCGAACCACACGCATTGCGTGGAATTCAAACATTCAATTCAAACTTGTGAAACGAACTGTGCATAATTCTACTATTCTTTTAAGCTTATTTTCGAATTCTAAGCTTATTTTTGAATTCTAAACACACTACGATGATTGTGTATGTTAGTATGGTTATCTAAGTAAACCAAATGTCACTTCCAACCACACCCATTGCGTGTAATTCATACATTCAATTCAAACTTGTGAAACGAACTGTGCATGATTCTACTATTCTTTTAAGATTATTTTCGAATTCTAAGCTTATTTTAGAATTCTAAACACACTACGATGATTGTGTATGTTAGAATTGTCATATAAGTAAACCAAATGCCATTTCGAACCACACTCATTGCGTGGAATTCAAACATTCAATTCAAACTTGTGAAACTAACTCTGCATGATTCTACTATTCTTTAAAGATTATTTTGGAATTCTAAGCTTATTATCGAATTCTAAACACACTACGATGATTGTGTATGTTAGTATGGTTATCTAAGTAAACCAAATGTCACTTCTAACCACACCCATTGCGTGTAATTCATACATTCAATTCAAACTTGTGAAACGAACTGTGCATGATTCTACTATTCTATTAAGCTTACTTTCGAATTCCAAGCTTATTTTCGAATTCTAAACACACTACGAACATTGTGTATTTTAGGATTGTCATATAAGTAAACCAAATGTAATTTCGAACCACACTCATTGCGTGGAATTCAAACGTTCAATTCAAACCTGTGAAACTAACTTTGCTTGATTCTACTCTTCTTTTAAGATTACTTTGGAATTCTAAACTTATTATCGAATTCTAAACACACTACGATGATTGAATATGTTAGGATTGTCATATAAGTAAACAAAATGTGATTTCTGACCAAACTCATTGCGTGTAATTCATACATTCAATTCAAACTTGTGAAACGAACTGTGCATGATTCTACAATTCTTTTAAGCTTATTTTCGAATTCTAAGCTTAATTTTCGAATTCTAAACACACTACGATGATTGTGTATGTTAGTATTGTCATATAAGTAAACCAAATGTCATTATAAATTCAATTCAAACTTGTGAAACGCACTTTGCATGATTCCACTCTTCTTTTAAGCTTATTTTCGAATTCTAAGTTTATTATCGAATTCTAAACACACTACGATGATTCTGCATGTTAATTTTGTCTTATAAATAAACCAAATGTGATTTCTAACCACACTCATTGCGTGTAATTCATACATTCAATTTAAACTTGTGAAACGAACTGTGCATGATTCTACTCTTCTTATAAGCTTATTTTCGAATTCTTAGCTTATTATCGAATTCTAAACACACTACGATGATTGTGCAAGTTAATTTTGTCATATAAGTAAACCAAAAGTGATTTGTAAGCACACTCATTGCGTGTAATTCATACATTCAATTCAAACTTGTGAAACGAACTGTGCATGATTCTACTATTCTATTAAGCTTATTTTCGAATTCTAAGCTTATTTTTGAATTCTAAACACACTACGATGATTGTGTATGTTAGTATTGTCATCAAGTAAACCAAATGTCATTTCTAACCACACTCATTGCGTGTAATTCATACATTCAATTCAAACTTGTGAAACGAACTGTGCATGATTCTACTATTCTTTTAAGCTTATTTTCGAATTCTAAGCTTATTTTTCGAATTCTAAACACACTACGATGATTGTGTATGTTAGTATTGTCATATAAGTAAACCAAAGGTCATTATACATTCAATTCAAACTTGTGAAACGAACTGTGCATGATTCTACTCATCTTTTAAGCTTATTTTCGAATTCTGAGCTTATTTTAGAATTCGAAACACACTACGATGTATGTGTATGTCAGGATTGTCATATAAGTAAACCAAATGTCATTTCGAACCACACTCATTGCGTGGAATTCAAACATTCAATTCAAATTTGTGAAACTAACTCTCCATGATTCTACTCTTCTTTTAAGATTATTTTGGAATTCTAAGCTTATTATTGAATTCTAAACATACTACGATGATTGTGTATGTTAGGATTGTCATATAAGTAAACAAAATGTGATTTCTAACCACACTCATTGCGTGTAATTCATACATTCAATTCAAATTTGTGAAACGAACTGTGCATGATTGTACTATTCTTTTAAGCTTATTTTCGAATTCTAAGCTTATTTTCGAATTGTAAACACACTACAATGATTGTGTATGTTAGGATTGTCATATAAGTAAACAAAATGTGATTTCTAACCACAATCATTGCGTGTAATTCATACATTCAATTCAAACTTGTGATACGAACTGTGCATGATTCTACAATTCTTTTAAGCTTATTTTCGAATTCTAAGCTTATTTTCGAATTCTAAACACACTACGATGATTGTGTATGTTAGTATTGTCATATAAATAAACCAAATGTCATTATACATTCAATTCAAACTTGTGAAACAAACTTTGCATGATTCTACTCTTCGTTAGAGCTTACTTTCGAATTCCAAGCTTATTTTCGAATTCTAAACAAACTACGAAGATTGTGTATTTTAGGATTGTCATATAAGTAAACCAAATGTCATTTCGAACCACACGCATTGCGTGGAATTCAAACATTCAATTCAAACTTGTGAAACGAACTGTGCATAATTCTACTATTCTTTTAAGCTTATTTTCGAATTCTAAGCTTATTTTTGAATTCTAAACACACTACGATGATTGTGTATGTTAGTATGGTTATCTAAGTAAACCAAATGTCACTTCTAACCACACCCATTGCGTGTAATTCATACATTCAATTCAAACTTGTGAAACGAACTGTGCATGATTCTACTATTCTTTTAAGATTATTTTCGAATTCTAAGCTTATTTTAGAATTCTAAACACACTACGATGATTGTGTATGTTAGAATTGTCATATAAGTAAACCAAATGCCATTTCGAACCACACTCATTGCGTGGAATTCAAACATTCAATTCAAACTTGTGAAACTAACTCTGCATGATTCTACTATTCTTTAAAGATTATTTTGGAATTCTAAGCTTATTATCGAATTCTAAACACACTACGATGATTGTGTATGTTAGGATTGTCATATAAGTAAACAAAATGTGATTTCTAACCACACTCATTGCGTGTAATTCATACATTCAATTCAAACTTGTGAAACGAACTGTGCATGATTCTACTATTCTTTTAAGCTTATTTTCGAATTCTAAACACACTACGATGATTGTGTATGTTAGTATTGTCATATAAGTAAACCATATGTCATTATACATTCAATTCAAACTTGTGAAACGAACTGTGCATGATTCTACTATTCTATTAAGCTTACTTTCGAATTCCAAGCTTATTTTCGAATTCTAAACACACTACGAAGATTGTGTATTTTTGGATTGTCATATAAGTAAACCAAATGTCATTTCGAACCACACTCATTGCGTGGAATTCAAACGTTCAATTCAAACCTCTGAAACTAACTTTGCTTGATTCTACTCTTCTTTTAAGATTACTTTGGAATTCTAAACTTATTATCGAATTCTAAACACACTACGATGATTGTGTATGTTAGGATTGTCATATAAGTAAACAAAATGTGATTTCTGACCAAACTCATTGCGTGTAATTCATACATTCAATTCAAACTTGTGAAACGAACTGTGCATGATTCTACTGTTCTTTTAAGCTTATTTTCGAATTCTAAGCTTATTTTTCGAATTCTAAACACACTACGATGATTGTGTATGTTAGTATTGTCATATAAGTAAACCAAATGTCATTATAAATTCAATTCAAACTTGTGAAACGCACTTTGCATGATTCCACTCTTCTTTTAAGCTTATTTTCGAATTCTAAGTTTATTATCGAATTCTAAACACACTACGATGATTGTGCATGTTAATTTTGTCTTATAAATAAACCAAATGTGATTTCTAACCACACTCATTGCGTGTAATTCATACATTCAATTTAAACTTGTGAAACGAACTGTGCATGATTCTACTCTTCTTATAAGCTTATTTTCGAATTCTTACCTTATTATCGAATTCTAAACACACTACGATGATTGTGCAAGTTAATTTTGTCATATAAGTAAACCAAAAGTGATTTGTAAGCACACTCATTGCGTGTAATTCATACATTCAATTCAAACTTGTGAAACGAACTGTGCATGATTCTACTATTCTATTAAGCTTATTTTCGAATTCTAAGCTTATTTTTGAATTCTAAACACACTACGATGATTGTGTATGTTAGTATTGTCATCAAGTAAACCAAATGTCATTTCTAACCACACTCATTGCGTGTAATTCATACATTCAATTCAAACTTGTGAAACGAACTGTGCATGATTCTACTATTCTTTTAAGCTTATTTTCGAATTCTAAGCTTATTTTTCGAATTCTAAACACACTACGATGATTGTGTATGTTAGTATTGTCATATAAGTAAACCATATGTCATTATACATTCAATTCAAACTTGTGAAACGAACTGTGCATGATTCTACTATTCTATTAAGCTTACTTTCGAATTTCAAGCTTATTTACGAATTCTAAACACACTACGAAGATTGTGTATTTTAGGATTGTCATATAAGTAAACAAAATGTCATTTCGAACCACACTCATTGCGTGGAATTCAAACATTCAATTCAAACTTGTGAAACGAACTGTGCATGATTCTACTATTCTTTTAAGCTTATTTTCGAATTCTAAGCTTATTTTTCGAATTCTAAACACACTACGATGATTGTGTATGTTAGTATTGTCATATAAGTAAACCAAATGTCATTATACATTCAATTCAAACTTGTGAAACGAACTGTGCATGATTCTACTCATCTTTTAAGCTTATTTTCGAATTCTGAGCTTATTTTAGAATTCTAAACACACTACGATGTATGTGTATGTCAGGATTGTCATATAAGTAAACCAAATGTCATTTCGAACCACACTCATTGCGTGGAATTCAAACATTCAATTCAAATTTGTGAAACTAACTCTCCATGATTCTACTCTTCTTTTAAGATTATTTTGGAATTCTAAGCTTATTATTGAATTCTAAACATACTACGATGATTGTGTATGTTAGGATTGTCATATAAGTAAACAAAATGTGATTTCTAACCACACTCATTGCGTGTAATTCATACATTCAATTCAAATTTGTGAAACGAACTGTGCATGATTGTACTATTCTTTTAAGCTTATTTTCGAATTCTAAGCTTATTTTCGAATTGTAAACACACTACAATGATTGTGTATGTTAGGATTGTCATATAAGTAAACAAAATGTGATTTCTAACCACAATCATTGCGTGTAATTCATACATTCAATTCAAACTTGTGATACGAACTGTGCATGATTCTACAATTCTTTTAAGCTTATTTTCGAATTCTAAGCTTATTTTCGAATTCTAAACACACTACGATGATTGTGTATGTTAGTATTGTCATATAAGTAAACCAAATGTCATTATACATTCAATTCAAACTTGTGAAACAAACTTTGCATGATTCTACTCTTCGTTTAAGCTTACTTTCGAATTCCAAGCTTATTTTCGAATTCTAAACAAACTACGAAGATTGTGTATTTTAGGATTGTCATATAAGTAAACCAAATGTCATTTCGAACCACACGCATTGCGTGGAATTCAAACATTCAATTCAAACTTGTGAAACGAACTGTGCATAATTCTACTATTCTTTTAAGCTTATTTTTGAATTCTAAACACACTACGATGATTGTGTATGTTAGTATGGTTATCTAAGTAAACCAAATGTCACTTCTAACCACACCCATTGCGTGTAATTCATACATTCAATTCAAACTTGTGAAACGAACTGTGCATGATTCTACTGTTCTTTTAAGCTTATTTTCGAATTCTAAGCTTATTTTTCGAATTCTAAACACACTACGATGATTGTGTATGTTAGTATTGTCATATAAGTAAACCAAATGTCATTATAAATTCAATTCAAACTTGTGAAACGCACTTTGCATGATTCCACTCTTCTTTTAAGCTTATTTTCGAATTCTAAGTTTATTATCGAATTCTAAACACACTACGATGATTGTGCATGTTAATTTTGTCTTATAAATAAACCAAATGTGATTTCTAACCACACTCATTGCGTGTAATTCATACATTCAATTTAAACTTGTGAAACGAACTGTGCATGATTCTACTCTTCTTATAAGCTTATTTTCGAATTCTTACCTTATTATCGAATTCTAAACACACTACGATGATTGTGCAAGTTAATTTTGTCATATAAGTAAACCAAAAGTGATTTGTAAGCACACTCATTGCGTGTAATTCATACATTCAATTCAAACTTGTGAAACGAACTGTGCATGATTCTACTATTCTATTAAGCTTATTTTCGAATTCTAAGCTTATTTTTGAATTCTAAACACACTACGATGATTGTGTATGTTAGTATTGTCATCAAGTAAACCAAATGTCATTTCTAACCACACTCATTGCGTGTAATTCATACATTCAATTCAAACTTGTGAAACGAACTGTGCATGATTCTACTATTCTTTTAAGCTTATTTTCGAATTCTAAGCTTATTTTTCGAATTCTAAACACACTACGATGATTGTGTATGTTAGTATTGTCATATAAGTAAACCATATGTCATTATACATTCAATTCAAACTTGTGAAACGAACTGTGCATGATTCTACTATTCTATTAAGCTTACTTTCGAATTTCAAGCTTATTTACGAATTCTAAACACACTACGAAGATTGTGTATTTTAGGATTGTCATATAAGTAAACAAAATGTCATTTCGAACCACACTCATTGCGTGGAATTCAAACATTCAATTCAAACTTGTGAAACGAACTGTGCATGATTCTACTATTCTTTTAAGCTTATTTTCGAATTCTAAGCTTATTTTTCGAATTCTAAACACACTACGATGATTGTGTATGTTAGTATTGTCATATAAGTAAACCAAATGTCATTATACATTCAATTCAAACTTGTGAAACGAACTGTGCATGATTCTACTCATCTTTTAAGCTTATTTTCGAATTCTGAGCTTATTTTAGAATTCTAAACACACTACGATGTATGTGTATGTCAGGATTGTCATATAAGTAAACCAAATGTCATTTCGAACCACACTCATTGCGTGGAATTCAAACATTCAATTCAAATTTGTGAAACTAACTCTCCATGATTCTACTCTTCTTCTAAGATTATTTTGGAATTCTAAGCTTATTATTGAATTCTAAACATACTACGATGATTGTGTATGTTAGGATTGTCATATAAGTAAACAAAATGTGATTTCTAACCACACTCATTGCGTGTAATTCATACATTCAATTCAAATTTGTGAAACGAACTGTGCATGATTGTACTATTCTTTTAAGCTTATTTTCGAATTCTAAGCTTATTTTCGAATTGTAAACACACTACAATGATTGTGTATGTTAGGATTGTCATATAAGTAAACAAAATGTGATTTCTAACCACAATCATTGCGTGTAATTCATACATTCAATTCAAACTTGTGATACGAACTGTGCATGATTCTACAATTCTTTTAAGCTTATTTTCGAATTCTAAGCTTATTTTCGAATTCTAAACACACTACGATGATTGTGTATGTTAGTATTGTCATATAAGTAAACCAAATGTCATTATACATTCAATTCAAACTTGTGAAACAAACTTTGCATGATTCTACTCTTCGTTTAAGCTTACTTTCGAATTCCAAGCTTATTTTCGAATTCTAAACAAACTACGAAGATTGTGTATTTTAGGATTGTCATATAAGTAAACCAAATGTCATTTCGAACCACACGCATTGCGTGGAATTCAAACATTCAATTCAAACTTGTGAAACGAACTGTGCATAATTCTACTATTCTTTTAAGCTTATTTTTGAATTCTAAACACACTACGATGATTGTGTATGTTAGTATGGTTATCTAAGTAAACCAAATGTCACTTCTAACCACACCCATTGCGTGTAATTCATACATTCAATTCAAACTTGTGAAACGAACTGTGCATGATTCTACTGTTCTTTTAAGCTTATTTTCGAATTCTAAGCTTATTTTTCGAATTCTAAACACACTACGATGATTGTGTATGTTAGTATTGTCATATAAGTAAACCAAATGTCATTATAAATTCAATTCAAACTTGTGAAACGCACTTTGCATGATTCCACTCTTCTTTTAAGCTTATTTTCGAATTCTAAGTTTATTATCGAATTCTAAACACACTACGATGATTGTGCATGTTAATTTTGTCTTATAAATAAACCAAATGTGATTTCTAACCACACTCATTGCGTGTAATTCATACATTCAATTTAAACTTGTGAAACGAACTGTGCATGATTCTACTCTTCTTATAAGCTTATTTTCGAATTCTTACCTTATTATCGAATTCTAAACACACTACGATGATTGTGCAAGTTAATTTTGTCATATAAGTAAACCAAAAGTGATTTGTAAGCACACTCATTGCGTGTAATTCATACATTCAATTCAAACTTGTGAAACGAACTGTGCATGATTCTACTATTCTATTAAGCTTATTTTCGAATTCTAAGCTTATTTTTGAATTCTAAACACACTACGATGATTGTGTATGTTAGTATTGTCATCAAGTAAACCAAATGTCATTTCTAACCACACTCATTGCGTGTAATTCATACATTCAATTCAAACTTGTGAAACGAACTGTGCATGATTCTACTATTCTTTTAAGCTTATTTTCGAATTCTAAGCTTATTTTTCGAATTCTAAACACACTACGATGATTGTGTATGTTAGTATTGTCATATAAGTAAACCATATGTCATTATACATTCAATTCAAACTTGTGAAACGAACTGTGCATGATTCTACTATTCTATTAAGCTTACTTTCGAATTTCAAGCTTATTTACGAATTCTAAACACACTACGAAGATTGTGTATTTTAGGATTGTCATATAAGTAAACAAAATGTCATTTCGAACCACACTCATTGCGTGGAATTCAAACATTCAATTCAAACTTGTGAAACGAACTGTGCATGATTCTACTATTCTTTTAAGCTTATTTTCGAATTCTAAGCTTATTTTTCGAATTCTAAACACACTACGATGATTGTGTATGTTAGTATTGTCATATAAGTAAACCAAATGTCATTATACATTCAATTCAAACTTGTGAAACGAACTGTGCATGATTCTACTCATCTTTTAAGCTTATTTTCGAATTCTGAGCTTATTTTAGAATTCTAAACACACTACGATGTATGTGTATGTCAGGATTGTCATATAAGTAAACCAAATGTCATTTCGAACCACACTCATTGCGTGGAATTCAAACATTCAATTCAAATTTGTGAAACTAACTCTCCATGATTCTACTCTTCTTTTAAGATTATTTTGGAATTCTAAGCTTATTATTGAATTCTAAACATACTACGATGATTGTGTATGTTAGGATTGTCATATAAGTAAACAAAATGTGATTTCTAACCACACTCATTGCGTGTAATTCATACATTCAATTCAAATTTGTGAAACGAACTGTGCATGATTGTACTATTCTTTTAAGCTTATTTTCGAATTCTAAGCTTATTTTCGAATTGTAAACACACTACAATGATTGTGTATGTTAGGATTGTCATATAAGTAAACAAAATGTGATTTCTAACCACAATCATTGCGTGTAATTCATACATTCAATTCAAACTTGTGATACGAACTGTGCATGATTCTACAATTCTTTTAAGCTTATTTTCGAATTCTAAGCTTATTTTCGAATTCTAAACACACTACGATGATTGTGTATGTTAGTATTGTCATATAAGTAAACCAAATGTCATTATACATTCAATTCAAACTTGTGAAACAAACTTTGCATGATTCTACTCTTCGTTTAAGCTTACTTTCGAATTCCAAGCTTATTTTCGAATTCTAAACAAACTACGAAGATTGTGTATTTTAGGATTGTCATATAAGTAAACCAAATGTCATTTCGAACCACACGCATTGCGTGGAATTCAAACATTCAATTCAAACTTGTGAAACGAACTGTGCATAATTCTACTATTCTTTTAAGCTTATTTTTGAATTCTAAACACACTACGATGATTGTGTATGTTAGTATGGTTATCTAAGTAAACCAAATGTCACTTCTAACCACACCCATTGCGTGTAATTCATACATTCAATTCAAACTTGTGAAACGAACTGTGCATGATTCTACTATTCTTTTAAGATTATTTTCGAATTCTAAGCTTATTTTAGAATTCTAAACACACTACGATGATTGTGTATGTTAGAATTGTCATATAAGTAAACCAAATGCCATTTCGAACCACACTCATTGCGTGGAATTCAAACATTCAATTCAAACTTGTGAAACTAACTCTGCATGATTCTACTATTCTTTAAAGATTATTTTGGAATTCTAAGCTTATTATCGAATTCTAAACACACTACGATGATTGTGTATGTTAGGATTGTCATATAAGTAAACAAAATGTGATTTCTAACCACACTCATTGCGTGTAATTCATACATTCAATTCAAACTTGTGAAACGAACTGTGCATGATTCTACTATTCTTTTAAGCTTATTTTCGAATTCTAAACACACTACGATGATTGTGTATGTTAGTATTGTCATATAAGTAAACCATATGTCATTATACATTCAATTCAAACTTGTGAAACGAACTGTGCATGATTCTACTATTCTATTAAGCTTACTTTCGAATTCCAAGCTTATTTTCGAATTCTAAACACACTACGAAGATTGTGTATTTTTGGATTGTCATATAAGTAAACCAAATGTCATTTCGAACCACACTCATTGCGTGGAATTCAAACGTTCAATTCAAACCTCTGAAACTAACTTTGCTTGATTCTACTCTTCTTTTAAGATTACTTTGGAATTCTAAACTTATTATCGAATTCTAAACACACTACGATGATTGTGTATGTTAGGATTGTCATATAAGTAAACAAAATGTGATTTCTGACCAAACTCATTGCGTGTAATTCATACATTCAATTCAAACTTGTGAAACGAACTGTGCATGATTCTACTATTCTTTTAAGCTTATTTTCGAATTCTAAGCTTATTTTTCGAATTCTAAACACACTACGATGATTGTGTATGTTAGTATTGTCATATAAGTAAACCAAATGTCATTATACATTCAATTCAAACTTGTGAAACGAACTGTGCATGATTCTACTCATCTTTTAAGCTTATTTTCGAATTCTGAGCTTATTTTAGAATTCTAAACACACTACGATGTATGTGTATGTCAGGATTGTCATATAAGTAAACCAAATGTCATTTCGAACCACACTCATTGCGTGGAATTCAAACATTCAATTCAAATTTGTCAAACTAACTCTCCATGATTCTACTCTTCTTTTAAGATTATTTTGGAATTCTAAGCTTATTATTGAATTCTAAACATACTACGATGATTGTGTATGTTAGGATTGTCATATAAGTAAACAAAATGTGATTTCTAACCACACTCATTGCGTGTAATTCATACATTCAATTCAAATTTGTGAAACGAACTGTGCATGATTGTACTATTCTTTTAAGCTTATTTTCGAATTCTAAGCTTATTTTCGAATTGTAAACACACTACAATGATTGTGTATGTTAGGATTGTCATATAAGTAAACAAAATGTGATTTCTAACCACAATCATTGCGTGTAATTCATACATTCAATTCAAACTTGTGATACGAACTGTGCATGATTCTACAATTCTTTTAAGCTTATTTTCGAATTCTAAGCTTATTTTCGAATTCTAAACACACTACGATGATTGTGTATGTTAGTATTGTCATATAAGTAAACCAAATGTCATTATACATTCAATTCAAACTTGTGAAACAAACTTTGCATGATTCTACTCTTCGTTTAAGCTTACTTTCGAATTCCAAGCTTATTTTCGAATTCTAAACAAACTACGAAGATTGTGTATTTTAGGATTGTCATATAAGTAAACCAAATGTCATTTCGAACCACACGCATTGCGTGGAATTCAAACATTCAATTCAAACTTGTGAAACGAACTGTGCATAATTCTACTATTCTTTTAAGCTTATTTTTGAATTCTAAACACACTACGATGATTGTGTATGTTAGTATGGTTATCTAAGTAAACCAAATGTCACTTCTAACCACACCCATTGCGTGTAATTCATACATTCAATTCAAACTTGTGAAACGAACTGTGCATGATTCTACTATTCTTTTAAGATTATTTTCGAATTCTAAGCTTATTTTAGAATTCTAAACACACTACGATGATTGTGTATGTTAGAATTGTCATATAAGTAAACCAAATGCCATTTCGAACCACACTCATTGCGTGGAATTCAAACATTCAATTCAAACTTGTGAAACTAACTCTGCATGATTCTACTATTCTTTAAAGATTATTTTGGAATTCTAAGCTTATTATCGAATTCTAAACACACTACGATGATTGTGTATGTTAGGATTGTCATATAAGTAAACAAAATGTGATTTCTAACCACACTCATTGCGTGTAATTTATACATTCAATTCAAACTTGTGAAACGAACTGTGCATGATTCTACTATTCTTTTAAGCTTATTTTCGAATTCTAAACACACTACGATGATTGTGTATGTTAGTATTGTCATATAAGTAAACCATATGTCATTATACATTCAATTCAAACTTGTGAAACGAACTGTGCATGATTCTACTATTCTATTAAGCTTACTTTCGAATTCCAAGCTTATTTTCGAATTCTAAACACACTACGAAGATTGTGTATTTTTGGATTGTCATATAAGTAAACCAAATGTCATTTCGAACCACACTCATTGCGTGGAATTCAAACGTTCAATTCAAACCTCTGAAACTAACTTTGCTTGATTCTACTCTTCTTTTAAGATTACTTTGGAATTCTAAACTTATTATCGAATTCTAAACACACTACGATGATTGTGTATGTTAGGATTGTCATATAAGTAAACAAAATGTGATTTCTGACCAAACTCATTGCGTGTAATTCATACATTCAATTCAAACTTGTGAAACGAACTGTGCATGATTCTACTGTTCTTTTAAGCTTATTTTCGAATTCTAAGCTTATTTTTCGAATTCTAAACACACTACGATGATTGTGTATGTTAGTATTGTCATATAAGTAAACCAAATGTCATTATAAATTCAATTCAAACTTGTGAAACGCACTTTGCATGATTCCACTCTTCTTTTAAGCTTATTTTCGAATTCTAAGTTTATTATCGAATTCTAAACACACTACGATGATTGTGCATGTTAATTTTGTCTTATAAATAAACCAAATGTGATTTCTAACCACACTCATTGCGTGTAATTCATACATTCAATTTAAACTTGTGAAACGAACTGTGCATGATTCTACTCTTCTTATAAGCTTATTTTCGAATTCTTACCTTATTATCGAATTCTAAACACACTACGATGATTGTGCAAGTTAATTTTGTCATATAAGTAAACCAAAAGTGATTTGTAAGCACACTCATTGCGTGTAATTCATACATTCAATTCAAACTTGTGAAACGAACTGTGCATGATTCTACTATTCTATTAAGCTTATTTTCGAATTCTAAGCTTATTTTTGAATTCTAAACACACTACGATGATTGTGTATGTTAGTATTGTCATCAAGTAAACCAAATGTCATTTCTAACCACACTCATTGCGTGTAATTCATACATTCAATTCAAACTTGTGAAACGAACTGTGCATGATTCTACTATTCTTTTAAGCTTATTTTCGAATTCTAAGCTTATTTTTCGAATTCTAAACACACTACGATGATTGTGTATGTTAGTATTGTCATATAAGTAAACCATATGTCATTATACATTCAATTCAAACTTGTGAAACGAACTGTGCATGATTCTACTATTCTATTAAGCTTACTTTCGAATTTCAAGCTTATTTACGAATTCTAAACACACTACGAAGATTGTGTATTTTAGGATTGTCATATAAGTAAACAAAATGTCATTTCGAACCACACTCATTGCGTGGAATTCAAACATTCAATTCAAACTTGTGAAACTAACTCTGCATGATTCTACTCTTCTTTTAAGATTATTTTGGAATTCTATGCTTATTATCGAATTCTAAACACACTACGATGATTATGTATGTTAGGATTGTCATATAAGTAAATAAAATGTGAATTCTAACCACACTCATTGCGTGTAATTCATACATTCAATTCCAACTTGTGAAACGAACTGTGCATGATTCTACTATACTTTTAAGCTTATTTTCGAATTCTATGCTTATTTTCGAATTCTAAACAAACAACGATGATTGTGTATGTTAATATTGTCATATAAGTAAACCAAATGTCATTATACATTCAATTCAAACTTGTGAAACGAACTTTGCATGATTCAACTCTTCTTTTAAGCTTATTTTCGAATTCCAAGCTTATTTTCGAATTCTAAACACACTACGAAGATTGTGTATGTTAGGATTGTCATATAAGTAAACCAATTGTCATTTCGAACCACACTCATTGCGTGGAATTCAAACATTCAATTCAAACTTGTGAACTAACTCTGCATGATTCTACTCTTCTTTTAAGATTATTTTGGAATTCTAAGCTTATTATCGAATTCTAAACACACTATGATGATTGTGTATGTTAGGATTGTCATATAAGTAAACAAAATGTGATTTCTAACAACACTCATTGCGTGTAATTCATACATTCAATTAAATCTTGTGAAATAAACTGTGTATGATTCTACTATTCTTTTAAGATTATTTTGGAATTCTAAGCTTATTATCGAATTCTAAACACACTATGATGATTGTGTATGTTAGGATTGTCATATAAGTAAACAAAATATCATTTCGAACCACACTCATTGCGTGGAATTCAAACATTCAATTCAAACTTGTGAAACTAACTCTGCAAGATTCTACTCTTCTTTTAAGCTTATTTTCGAATTCTAAGGTTATTATCGAATTCTAAACACACTACGATGATTGTGTATGATAGGATTGTCATATAAGTAAACAAAATGTGATTTCTAACCACACTCATTGCGTGTAATTCATACATTCAATTCAAACTTGTGAAACGAACTGTGCATGATTCTACTATTCTTTTAAGCTTATTTTCGAATTCTAAACACACTACGATGATTGTGTATGTTAGGATTGTCATATAAGTAAACAAAATGTGATTTCTGACCAAACTCATTGCGTGTAATTCATACATTCAATTCAAACTTGTGAAACGAACTGTGCATGATTCTACCATTCTTTTAAGCTTATTTTCGAATTCTAAGCTTATTTTTCGAATTCTAAACACACTACGATGATTGTGTATGTTAGTATTGTCATATAAGTAAACCAAATGTCATTATACATTCAATTCAAACTTGTGAAACGCACTTTGCATGATTCCACTCTTCTTTTAAGCTTATTTTCGAATTCCAAGCTTATTTTCGAAGTCTAAACACACTACGAAGATTGTGTATATTAGGATAGTCATATAAGTAAACAAAATGTCATTTCGAACCACACTCATTGCGTGAAATTCAAACATTCAATTCAAACTTGTGAAACGAACTGTGCATGATTCTACTCTTCTTTTAAGCTTATTTTCGAATTCTAAGCTTATTATCGAATTCTAAACACACTACGATAATTGTGCATGTTTATTTTGTCATATAAATAAACCAATTGTGATTTCTAACCACACTTATTGCGTGTAATTCATACATTCAATTTAAACTTGTGAAACGAACTGTGCATGCTTCTACTATTCTATTAAGCTTATTTTCGAATTCTAAGCTTATTTTTGAATTCTAAACACACTACGATGATTGTGTATGTTAGTATTGTCATCAAGTAAACCAAATGTCATTTCTAACCACACTCATTGCGTGTAATTCATACATTCAATTCAAACTTGTGAAACGAACTGTGCATGATTCTACTATTCTTTTAAGCTTATTTTCAAATTCCAAGCTTATTTTCGAATTCTAAACACACTACGAAGATTGTGTATGTTAGGATTGTCATATAAGTAAACCAAATGTCATTTCTAACCGCACTCATTGCGTGTAATTCAAACATTCAATTCAAACTTGTGAAACGAACTGTGCATGATTCTACTGATCTTTTAAGGTTATTTTCGAATTCTAAACTTATTTTAGAATTCTAAACACACTACGATGATTGTGTATGTTAGGATTGTCATATAAGTAACCCAAATGTCATTTCGAACCACACTCATTGCGTGGAATTCATACATTTAATTCAAACTTGTGAAACGAACTGTGCATGATTCTACTATTCTTTTAAGCATATTTTCGAATTCTAAGCTTATTTACGAATTCTAAACACACTACGATGATTGTGTATATTAATATTGTCATATAAGTAAACCAAATGTCATTATACATTCAATTCAAACTTGTGAAACGAACTTTGCATGATTCTACTCTTCTTTTAAGTTTATTTTCGAATTCCAAGCTTATTTACGAATTCTAAACACACTACGACGATTGTGTATTTTAGGATTTCCATATAAGTAAACCAAATGTCATTTCGAAAAACACTCATTGCGTGGAATTCAAACATTCAATTCAAACTTGTGAAACTAACTCTGCATGATTCTACTCTTCTTTTAAGATTATTTTGGAATTCTAAGCTTATTATCGAATTCTAAACACACTACGATGATTATGTATGTTAGGATTGTCATATAAGTAAACAAAATGTTATTTCTAACCACACTCATTGCGTTTAATTCATACATTCAATTAAAACTTGTGAAATAAACTGTGTATGATTCTACTATTCTTTTAAGCTTATTTTCGAATTCTAAGCTTATTTTCGAATTCTAAAAACACTACGATGATTGTGTATGTTAGGATTGTCATATAAGTAAATAAAATGTGAATTCTAACCACACTCATTGCGTGTAATTCATACATTCAATTCTAACTTGTGAAACGAACTGTGCATAATTCTACTATACTTTTAAGCTTATTTTCGAATTCTAAGCTTATTTTCGAATTCTAAACACACTACGAAGATTGTGTATGTTAGTATTGTCATATAAGTAAATCATATGTCATTATACATTCAATTCAAACTTGTGAAACGAACTGTGCATGATTCTACTATTCTATTAAGCTTACTTTCGAATTCCAAGCTTATTTTCGAATTCTAAACACACTACGAAGATTGTGTATTTTTGGATTGTCATATAAGTAAACCAAATGTCATTTCGAACCACACTCATTGCGTGGAATTCAAACGTTCAATTCAAACCTCTGAAACTAACTTTGCTTGATTCTACTATTCTTTTAAGATTACTTTGGAATTCTAAACTTATTATCGAATTCTAAACACACTACGATGATTGTGTATGTTAGGATTGTCATATAAGTAAACAAAATGTGATTTCTGACCAAACTCATTGCGTGTAATTCATACATTCAATTCAAACTTGTGAAACGAACTGTGCATGATTCTACTGTTCTTTTAAGCTTATTTTCGAATTCTAAGCTTATTTTTCGAATTCTAAACACACTACGATGATTGTGTATGTTAGTATTGTCATATAAGTAAACCAAATGTCATTATAAATTCAATTCAAACTTGTGAAACGCACTTTGCATGATTCCACTCTTCTTTTAAGCTTATTTTCGAATTCTAAGTTTATTATCGAATTCTAAACACACTACGATGATTGTGCATGTTAATTTTGTCTTATAAATAAACCAAATGTGATTTCTAACCACACTCATTGCGTGTAATTCATACATTCAATTTAAACTTGTGAAACGAACTGTGCATGATTCTACTCTTCTTATAAGCTTATTTTCGAATTCTTACCTTATTATCGAATTCTAAACACACTACGATGATTGTGCAAGTTAATTTTGTCATATAAGTAAACCAAAAGTGATTTGTAAGCACACTCATTGCGTGTAATTCATACATTCAATTCAAACTTGTGAAACGAACTGTGCATGATTCTACTATTCTATTAAGCTTATTTTCGAATTCTAAGCTTATTTTTGAATTCTAAACACACTACGATGATTGTGTATGTTAGTATTGTCATCAAGTAAACCAAATGTCATTTCTAACCACACTCATTGCGTGTAATTCATACATTCAATTCAAACTTGTGAAACGAACTGTGCATGATTCTACTATTCTTTTAAGCTTATTTTCGAATTCTAAGCTTATTTTTCGAATTCTAAACACACTACGATGATTGTGTATGTTAGTATTGTCATATAAGTAAACCATATGTCATTATACATTCAATTCAAACTTGTGAAACGAACTGTGCATGATTCTACTATTCTATTAAGCTTACTTTCGAATTTCAAGCTTATTTACGAATTCTAAACACACTACGAAGATTGTGTATTTTAGGATTGTCATATAAGTAAACAAAATGTCATTTCGAACCACACTCATTGCGTGGAATTCAAACATTCAATTCAAACTTGTGAAACTAACTCTGCATGATTCTACTCTTCTTTTAAGATTATTTTGGAATTCTATGCTTATTATCGAATTCTAAACACACTACGATGATTATGTATGTTAGGATTGTCATATAAGTAAACAAAATGTGATTTCTAACCACACTCATTGCGTGTAATTCATACATTCAATTAAAACTTGTGAAATAAACTGTGTATGATTCTACTATTCTTTTAAGCTTATTTTCGAATTCTAAGCTTATTTTCGAATTCTAAAAACACTACAATGATTGTGTATGTTAGGATTGTCATATAAGTAAATAAAATGTGAATTCTAACCACACTCATTGCGTGTAATTCATACATTCAATTCCAACTTGTGAAACGAACTGTGCATGATTCTACTATACTTTTAAGCTTATTTTCGAATTCTATGCTTATTTTCGAATTCTAAACAAACTACGATGATTGTGTATGTTAATATTGTCATATAAGTAAACCAAATGTCATTATACATTCAATTCAAACTTGTGAAACGAACTTTGCATGATTCAACTCTTCTTTTAAGCTTATTTTCGAATTCCAAGCTTATTTTCGAATTCTAAACACACTACGAAGATTGTGTATGTTAGGATTGTCATATAAGTAAACCAATTGTCATTTCGAACCACACTCATTGCGTGGAATTCAAACATTCAATTCAAACTTGTGAACTAACTCTGCATGATTCTACTCTTCTTTTAAGATTATTTTGGAATTCTAAGCTTATTATCGAATTCTAAACACACTATGATGATTGTGTATGTTAGGATTGTCATATAAGTAAACAAAATGTGATTTCTAACAACACTCATTGCGTGGAATTCATACATTCAATTAAATCTTGTGAAATAAACTGTGTATGATTCTACTATTCTTTTAAGATTATTTTGGAATTCTAAGCTTATTATCGAATTCTAAACACACTATGATGATTGTGTATGTTAGGATTGTCATATAAGTAAACAAAATATCATTTCGAACCACACTCATTGCGTGGAATTCAAACATTCAATTCAAACTTGTGAAACTAACTCTGCATGATTCTACTCTTCTTTTAAGATTATTTTGGAATTCTATGCTTATTATCGAATTCTAAACACACTACGATGATTATGTATGTTAGGATTGTCATATAAGTAAACAAAATGTGATTTCTAACCACACTCATTGCGTGTAATTCATACATTCAATTAAATCTTGTGAAATAAACTGTGTATGATTCTACTATTCTTTTAAGCTTATTTTCGAATTCTAAGCTTATTTTCGAATTCTAAAAACACTACGATGATTGTGTATGTTAGGATTGTCATATAAGTAAATAAAATGTGAATTCTAACCACACTCATTGCGTGTAATTCATACATTCAATTCTAACTTGTGAAACGAACTGTGCATAATTCTACTATACTTTTAAGCTTATTTTCGAATTCTAAGCTTATTTTCGAATTCTAAACACACTACGAAGATTGTGTATTTTAGGATTGTCATATAAGTAAACCAAATGTCATTTCGAACCACACTCATTGCGTGGAATTCAAACATTCAATTCAAACTTGTGAAACTAACTCTGCATGATTCTACTCTTCTTTTAAGATTACTTTGGAATTCTAAACTTATTATCGAATTCTAAACACACTACGATGATTGTGTATGTTAGGATTGTCATATAAGTAAACAAAATGTGATTTCTGACCAAACTCATTGCGTGTAATTCATACATTCAATTCAAACTTGTGAAACGAACTGTGCATGATTCTACCATTCTTTTAAGCTTATTTTCGAATTCTAAGCTTATTTTTCGAATTCTAAACACACTACGATGATTGTGTATGTTAGTATTGTCATATAAGTAAACCAAATGTCATTATACATTCAATTCAAACTTGTGAAACGCACTTTGCATGATTCCACTCTTCTTTTAAGCTTATTTTCGAATTCCAAGCTTATTTTCGAAGTCTAAACACACTACGAAGATTGTGTATATTAGGATAGTCATATAAGTAAACAAAATGTCATTTCGAACCACACTCATTGCGTGAAATTCAAACATTCAATTCAAACTTGTGAAACGAACTGTGCATGATTCTACTCTTCTTTTAAGCTTATTTTCGAATTCTAAGCTTATTATCGAATTCTAAACACACTACGATAATTGTGCATGTTTATTTTGTCATATAAATAAACCAATTGTGATTTCTAACCACACTCATTGCGTGTAATTCATACATTCAATTTAAACTTGTGAAACGAACTGTGCATGCTTCTACTATTCTATTAAGCTTATTTTCGAATTCTAAGCTTATTTTTGAATTCTAAACACACTACGATGATTGTGTATGTTAGTATTGTCATCAAGTAAACCAAATGTCATTTCTAACCACACTCATTGCGTGTAATTCATACATTCAATTCAAACTTGTGAAACGAACTGTGCATGATTCTACTATTCTTTTAAGCTTATTTTCAAATTCTAAGCTTATTTTCGAATTCTAAACACACTACGAAGATTGTGTATGTTAGGATTGTCATATAAGTAAACCAAATGTCATTTCTAACCGCACTCATTGCGTGTAATTCAAACATTCAATTCAAACTTGTGAAACGAACTGTGCATGATTCTACTGATCTTTTAAGGTTATTTTCGAATTCTAAACTTATTTTAGAATTCTAAACACACTACGATGATTGTGTATGTTAGGATTGTCATATAAGTAACCCAAATGTCATTTCGAACCACACTCATTGCGTGGAATTCATACATTTAATTCAAACTTGTGAAACGAACTGTGCATGATTCTACTATTCTTTTAAGCATATTTTCGAATTCTAAGCTTATTTACGAATTCTAAACACACTACGATGATTGTGTATATTAATATTGTCATATAAGTAAACCAAATGTCATTATACATTCAATTCAAACTTGTGAAACGAACTTTGCATGATTCTACTCTTCTTTTAAGTTTATTTTCGAATTCCAAGCTTATTTACGAATTCTAAACACACTACGACGATTGTGTATTTTAGGATTTCCATATAAGTAAACCAAATGTCATTTCGAAAAACACTCATTGCGTGGAATTCAAACATTCAATTCAAACTTGTGAAACTAACTCTGCATGATTCTACTCTTCTTTTAAGATTATTTTGGAATTCTAAGCTTATTATCGAATTCTAAACACACTACGATGATTATGTATGTTAGGATTGTCATATAAGTAAACAAAATGTTATTTCTAACCACACTCATTGCGTTTAATTCATACATTCAATTAAAACTTGTGAAATAAACTGTGTATGATTCTACTATTCTTTTAAGCTTATTTTCGAATTCTAAGCTTATTTTCGAATTCTAAAAACACTACGATGATTGTGTATGTTAGGATTGTCATATAAGTAAATAAAATGTGAATTCTAACCACACTCATTGCGTGTAATTCATACATTCAATTCCAACTTGTGAAACGAACTGTGCATGATTCTACTATTCGTTTAAGCTTATTTTCGAATTCTAAGCTTATTTTCGAATTCTAAACACACTACGATGATTGTGTATGTTAGGATTGTCATATAAGTAAACCAATTGTCATTTCGAACCACACTCATTGCGTGGAATTCAAACATTCAATTCAAACTTGTGAAACTATCTCTGCATGATTCTACTCTTCTTTTAAGATTATTTTCGAATTCTAAGCTTATTATCGAATTCTAAACACACTACGATGATTGTGTATGTTAGGATTGTCTTATAAGTAAACAAAATGTGTGACATTTGGTTAACTTATATGACAATCCTAACATACACCATAATCGTAGTGTGTTTAAAATTCGAAAATAAGCTTAAAAGAATAGTATAAGCATGCACAGTTCGTTTCACAAGTTTGAATTGAACGTATGAATTACACGCAATGAGTGTGGTTAAAAATAACATTTGGTTGACTTACATGACAATCCTATCATACACTAACATCGTAGGGTGTTTAGAATTCGAAATAAGCTTAGAAGTGTAGAAGCATGCATAGTTCGTTTCAAAAGTTTGAATGGAATGTATGAATTACATGCAATGAGTGTGGTAGAAATGACATTTGGTTTTCTTATATGACAATCCTAACATTCAAAATCATCGTAGTGTAATGAGAATTCGAAAACAAGCTTAAAAGAGGAGTAGAACCATGCACAGTTCGTTTTACAAGTTTGTATTGAATGTATAAATTAAACGGAATGAGTATTGTTAGAAAGGAGATTTGGTTTACTTATATGACAATCCTAACATATACAATTATCGTAGTGTATTCAGAATTTGAAAATAAGCTTAGAATTCGAAAATAAGCTTAAAAGAAGAGTATAACCATGCACAGTTCGTTTCACAAGTGCGAATTAAAAGTATGAATTACACGCAATAAGTGTGGTTAAAAATGAAATCAGGTTAACTTATATGACAATCTTAACATACACAATTATCGTAGTGTGTTTAGAATTCGAAAATAAGCTTCAAAAAGAGTAGAATCGTGCACAGTTCGTTTTACAAATTTGAATTGCATGTATGAGTTACACGCAATGAGTGTGGTTAGAAATGACATTTGGTTAAGTTATATGCCAATCCTAACATACACAATCATCGTACTGTGTTTAGAATTTGAAAATAAGCTGAAAAGAAGAGTAGAACCATGCACAGTTCGTATTACAAGTTTGATTTGAATGTATGAATTACACGCAGTGAGTGTGGATATACATGACATTACGTTTATTTATATGACAATCCTAACATATACAATCATCGTAGTGTATTGAGAATTCGAAACTAAGCTTAGAATTCGAAAATAAGTTTTAAAGAAGAGTATAAGTATGCACAGTTCGTTTCACAAGTGTGTATTAAATGTATGAATTACACGCAATGAGTGTGGTTAGAAATGACATTTGGTTAACTTATATGACCATCCTTACATACACAATCATCATAGTGTGTTTAGAATTCGAAAATAAGCTAAAAAGAAGAATACAACCATGCACAGTTCGTTTTACAAGTTTGAATTGAATGTATGAATTACATGCAATGAGTATGGTTAGAAAGGACATTTCGTTTACTTATATGACAATCCTAACATACACAATCATCGTAGTGTGTTTAGAATTCGAAAATAAGCTTAAAAGAAGAGTACAACCATGCACAGTTCGTTTTACAAGTTTGAATTGAATGTATGAATTACATGCAATGAGTATGGTTAGAAATGACATTTCGTTTACTTATATGACAATCCTAACATATACAATCAATGTAGTGTGTATAGAATTCGAAAATAAGTTTAAAGGAAGAGTATAAGCATGCACAGTTCGTTTGACAACTGTGAACTAAATGTATGAGTTACACTGAATGAGTGTGGTTAGATATGACATTTGGTTAAGTTATATGACAATCCTAACATACACAATTATCATAGTGTGTTTAGAATTCGAAAATAAGCTTAGAATTCGAAAATAAGCTAAAAGAAGAGTAGAATCATGCAAAGTTCGTTTCACAAGTTTGAATTGAATGTTTGAATTCCACGCAATGAGTGTGGTTCGAAATGACATTTGGTTTACTTATATGACAATCCTAACATACACGATCATCGTAGTGTGTTGAGAATTCGAAAATAAGCTTAAAAAGTGTAGAATCGTGCACAATCATTTTACCAGTTTGAATTGAATGTATGAGTTACACGCAATGAGTGTGGTTAAAAATGACAATTCGTTTACTTATATGACAATCCTTACATAAACAATCATCTTAGTGTGTTTAGAATTCGAAAATGAGTGCTTTAGGATTAGATGAGTCCATGAGTCCTCATGTCAGCGATTCATCGCAGTAGATCCTACGCTCCAGATTTCCCCGGGCTTCAGGGGTAAATTAGTCAATTGATTTAAAAATATAAAAACACATATCCAACTCTTTCCCTTCATTTTTTCAGTTTTAATTTTTCTCTCCTCAAGTTCAGTTCCCCGAAATTCTCTGATCCGATTTTCTTTCTCTCTTCTCCGCTTCGCATCTGCTTTCCTTCGCTTTCCCGCAGCAAACCACCACATCGCCGCCTCTGGCCACCGCTATCTCCTCGTCTTCGGCATACAACCGGCGTACAACCTATAATCGAGGTATGATTCGATGAATTTCTGAACAAATTTCTCGATTTTAGGGTTTCATTTGATGAATTTATTTAGGTAAAAGTTTGATTTTGATGAAATCAATTTATAATTTGGAGTTGATGAATTCATTTTAGGGAGGCGGCGAATCTGACGGTGTTGGTGACGAGAATATTCCGGCGACGGTTTTTGGATATTCCGGCGACGGGTTCTAGAGCGATTGAGGTTTGATTTCTACAGTTTTATTCGTTTTTCTCTGCAAAAATCATAATTTTAGGGTTTTTGTGTAGTGATTAATGGTTGCATGTTGAAGATTTGTTTGGAGATGTAATCGATCTCGATTATCGCTGCTGCTGTGATTCTAATGTTGCAATTTTAGTTTGATTTAGGTAAATTTTAGTTTGATTTAGTTCAATTTTAGTTTGATTCAATTTGTTAGTGTGTAATTCTATTTGGCATGACGTGTGATTATATTTGGTATCGTGTGATCCTATTCGGTATGGTGTGTAGTTGTATTCGTTAGTGTGTGATTGTATTAGTATTGTCTGTGATTCAATCTGCTACTGTGTAATTGTATTTTGGTATGGTGTATGATTGTGTTAGCTATTGTTTCTGATTCAATTTGTTCCTTTGATTTTTTTTCACATTTTTATTGAAATCTGATGCTTTTTCATTGTTGATTTTGTGTTTTTTCAGTTATAATGACGAAGACGTTGACTAAAAGGGCTCGGGAAGTTGAAGATGAGGATGATGAGGATATTTCGATTGATTTTGCTAGGTCTTCTAGGCGCCGTAGTGATATCATTCTCTATGAAGGAACAACTGATCAGTCTAATGAGGGTGTAGCCGGACAGAAACAAAATGTACGTAAGCCTTCTACAATCAAAGTGATGTGTCGTCCATCTGGGTTAGCTGCTCTTGTTACACATATTAGGGAACTCTCTAAAGATGTCGGACATCAATTTATTAAGGCTGTGGAAGAAATAGGCTTTGGTGGCTTGTTGCCGTTGTGTGTGACTAACACCCTTCAAACTTTGATACCTTGGTTGGTTAAGGGATTTGGGGCTGATAGTTATATGTTTAAGGCGTCGATTACTAAAGAACTTATGTTGGGTCCTGATGTTGTCTTTGATTTCTTTTGTTTGCCGAGGGGGCCTAGTGTGGTTGAGCTTTTTGCCTACTGACAATAAGCTGGAGTCCTCTCAACACCCTCTTAAGGTTAAATGGAGGCAAGTGTTTGGGATTAGTGGGACAAAGAAAGGGATCCCTCTTGGTAGGGTTTTGGAGAAGTTGAGGTCTAAAAAAGTGGCAGATGATGAGTTTAAGCAGTTATTTGTTTTGTATGCCATGTCGTCTTTCCTTACTCCCACTTCCAATTATCAAGTAGACTTAAAGTTATTACAAGTTGTGGATGATGTTTCTAGGATAGCTACATTAGATTGGTGTAGTTTTGTGTTTCATCAGTTGAGCGATGGTATTGAATCTCATTTGACGGGGCGGGAAAATTGTGGTGGATGTTTGATGTTTTTGATGCTTGCCTATTTTCATAGGATAGAATTTAGGGGCGACAAGTTGCCGTATGAATTACCCTTAATTCAACATTGGACCGATAAGAAACTTGCTAAAAGAGTGGCAAGTGAATATAAGACAGGGGGATTGGGGAATGGTATTTTGGTAGAGAAGGTGTACCCTATTTGTAAGAATCCGGCTATATGGCGTGGTAGTACATCTGTGGATCCTCCAGTAGCTGATTGTGGGCCACTAGAAAATGAAGGTGCTGGATCATGGACTGATCCACAACAAGGTAAGAGATTTATCAAAGTGGAACTCCCAGAAGGGGTTGAATTTGATGAAGAGATTCATGACAGAGCTGTTGGCAAGATTCAGGAGATTTTTCTCCTGATGAAGAGAGATACTGACGTCATTAGCTTAAAGTATATGGAGCGCCTTCGTACCTTAAGAGCACAGGCCGCACGGGCCGCATCTGCCCCTGCCCTTTCCTTCTCTGCAGGAAAGGTTGTGTTGTCCCCCACCCAACCTTGTTTCTATGATCCTGTATGGCTTGCAGGCGTGGATGACTTGATAGAGAAAATGAAAGCTGTCAAAACGGCTGCAGATGACTTGGCAGGTTTTGACAAAGATCAGTGTGATGTCAGTGTATTTGTGGGAGGTGAACAAGAAGATGCTACTGATGTGATTGTGACTAGGTTAGATTAATTGGACTCGGTTGTTAGCACATGTACTAATATTTTAAAGGAGAGTGCTCATGCTGCTCCCATGGATTGTGATGACCTAAGTTCCATGGTGTCAGGAGAAAAAGTAGTTGATGCGGCCTTGTTTGAAAAATCAGAGGAGACTGATGGAGATGAAAATGTCATTTTACGAAAGCAACTTGCATCATTATAGCCCCACCTGGCGGCTCGTGGTTTAGTTTGCAAGGATACAGCCATGATGGGTTTGGATGTTCGTTGGACTGTGGAACTATTGTGGGTGCTGATGACTTACTTATGTCAGCTGTTATGATGAGTAACAGAAAGCTATTCCCATCAATGTCAAGCTTAAGGAAGAATGTTGCTGATTATTGCCTTGTTGACGATTTTTTTCCCGACCACTGAGTAAGTTCTTGCCACATTCTGTTTTAACAATTTTACTGCTGCTGTAGCTTTTATCCTTTTTTATTTGTTTCTAAAGTTTCCAATTTCCCTTTTTGCTCTTTTGTAGTGAGAGGCTTGTGTCATTCGGGTATTTGCATTTTCTTCCTCGGGAGGATGTTCTACTACTGCGGCCCAATAAAATGATTACTACAAGAATGATTGAGTGCTGGTCGCTTTTGTTGAATAACCTTGAGCACCGAGAGAAAAAGCGACCTTCGAGATTGTTCTTTGGCATAAGTCATATGGTATGATTTTATTCTGTATTTGTTGTTGTTACTCATAACAATCAGATTGCATTCTCATACAATCTGAAATCACACACTATAAGGAAAGAAATCACATAATATAAAAAAAGAAATCATACCATTTGTTCTTTCTTTTTGTAGGCTCCTTTATTGCGTCTAAAGGAGGTTAGCCAGGGTTGTACTCCCTGTCTTGAGCTGATTGCAACGTGGGATTTGTGGTGTTCTATGAATCAGCAACCTGTAAACCTTAATGCTGATTTGGTAATTTCTCGTCTCACCTTCTTTGCATGTCGTTTTCCTAAGTATTCATCATGTGATAATGCATATTTAATCCTTTAACGTGTGTTATTGATAATGCATATTTTTATACCGCTGTTGGTGGAGGACCACTTCTTCTGTGTGTGCATAAATTTCAATTCCCGGAGGCTTGAGCTCCTTGACAATTCCAAGTACGAAGACTGAGCTAACAACCAAAATACATTGCTGGCCAAAGATGTGGTAAGTAATTGATTCTTGTTATATGCTTTAGTTCCTCGACATTTTCAATTTTAGCGACTGTATGTTTCGTTGAGTGTCAATCCAGGTTAATTCATTGTTTAACAAGCCTTTTTTTGCTTGCTTTGTTTTTGTCAGTGTGTTAGTATGGGTGATTATTTGGAGAAGCAATCAGTTGGTCCAAGGGCGATTAATATTAGTGAGTTTGAGATTGTCAATGTCAAATTTGGGTGGCAGTCATTTGAAGACAACTTGGACTGTGGCATTTTTATGATGCCGCACATGTTCTTTTATATAGGAGAGGTTTTTGAATGTGGTTTGTCATGCCCGGAAAATAGGATTTTGTATCGTGCCGAGCTTTGTGCTTCATTAGTTCTCAGCGATATGAATTTAGGTGAAGGCTAATGTTTTGGCTAGTGTTGAGAAATTTGTAGCGGAGAAACCCACTTGTTGGCCGGCTTTGCAGAAAAAGAGGGAGGAGGCTGACAAAAAGAAGAATAGTTCTTTGAAGAAGCAAACGAATGATGTTGAAAGTTTGGGTGTTGCAATGCCGAGTCCTACCTCTGCTGGGCGTAGGTGTAGATTGTCTCTGATTTCATCAGAGTCTTCTCTGAAAAGTGAGAAACTTGGGGAGTCAGATGGTCTTGGCTGTACGCTTGACTGTAGTGTTGCAGGTGATAATGATGAGCTCCTGTCTCGATTCATGAGGGCAAATCAAACCTTGTTTGCGAATATGCTGCCTCTTCGAAGGAAGGTCCTTGACTACTGTTCTTTGAATGATCATACATTTGACACCGGGTTTGTGTTCTATCATCTTTTTTGATGTTGTGCGATTTATCTTTGATAGTGAAACTAAGGGAAGAACGGGAAGGTGCTAAGAGTCAAAACGTAGTGCAGTCAGCATCTCTAATTCGTGAATTTCTAATGATCGCCGCTAGGCGGAAAAAGTAACTTTGCTTTGGGTTGGGCCCCCTTGGATCAGGTATGGGCGTTCCTGTTCCCGCGGCAGAGGTATGCTCGGTTTTTTCTGGATTTAGAAAAGGACAAAGAATCAGTAGCTGTGCAGTGAGTCCCTTCTTCCGTGATGAACTGTTGGCACCAAGCCCTACATTTTTTTGATTTTGTCTCTGTGGACCGAGGAGAAGGAGGGCTCGTCAGGACTGGTGTGTGATTTTATTTGGTTGGCTGTGTTATTTCATCTCATATGTCGTGTGATTTCATCCATATGTCGTGTGATTATATCTCATATGTCGTGTGATTTTATAACATATGTCGGGTGATTTTATTTGATATGATGTGTGATTTTTATTTTTTGATAGCCTGTGTGATTTCGTATTTCCAAATCTATGAAGATGGGATTTTAACGGTGTCGTTTTTTTAATTTCCCACAGTGAGTTTATTGTGAACTAATCGGAAAATATATGGTGCCTGAGGGAGGATTTGAAAACCATGCTCCCCACTGAACAAATGGACACAAGAGTAGCAGAAGAAACTGTTCTCACTCTCGGATCTCTGAGTCGTCTTCAGTATGCAGCCCAAATGCCAATCTTTGAAGTAAGCTGGGATCCACTTATGCTTGATTGAAAACATTTAGTTGAACCAATCAGGGTCATGAAATACATAATCCTCGACAACTTTTAGCCACTTCTCCTCAAATTCAAGAGGCTCCAAATCCATGTCCCAAACCGCTGAATTGATTCGCGGTAGGAAATCAGTAGTGTTATAAGTGGTACTTCCAGCTTTTTCTTTGAATTTTTCCGATATGTGCCACATGCAATATCTATGTCGCGCGGTTTTGAAAACTCGAGGAACAGCATTTTTCATGGCTGGACATTGGTCAGTAATGAAGCATTGAGGTTCCTTATTCCCCATAGCATCTAGAAACTTCTTAAAAACCCATACAAAGGTGTTTTCATCCTCTTTGGAGAAGCTGCCCCAAAAGTTACAGACTTCTTATGGTGATCAACCCCAGTAAACGGGGTGAAGATCATATTGTACTTGTTCGCAACATATGTGGGATCAAAAGAGATCGTATCACCAAACAAAGCATAATTCTTTCTAGACGTTGCATCTGTCCAAAACAATCTACACAAACAGTCCTCTTTATCAACTTCATATGCATGATAAAAGCCAGGATTGATCTCACTTTGGGTCTACAAATATTTGCGCATCTTTCTCCCCAATAAAACACTTGATGTCCTTCCCATAGTTCTTAAAATCAGTTAAAGTAGCCCCAACGTTTTCATACCCATTTGCATATTCCTTGCAAATCCTAAAGCTCTTAGTTGGTCCAATATTAACCCTTGAACGATTTACTATTATCTGCTTGTGATATAGGGTCATATTCCTAGCTAGTTTCAAGAACTCTCGGTTTTTCACAGAGCAAAGCCTGTGATTATGGAATTGATGAAAATGGGAGACTTTATAAGTCTTATCAGAGTACTCGTATGAGAATCTGATCATGGCCTTACACCCAAATCTTACAATCCTGTGTTTCCTAGGAGACATTCGTTTACGGTGGGTCTCTGGCGTTGCTTCAGTTTCATCTGCCTTAGGGGAGGGAGGGGGTTTGAAGGGTTTGATTTCTTTAAACCCCTGACGGTTACAAACAACAAGCTTGGAGGTTATAACCTTGTCTCGGTCTCTCTTGGTAGTGGATTTTCTAGTTTCAAACCCACAAGCTAGAGCATATGTCTCGTAGAATTTTATACCCCTATCCAAATTCGAAAATATCATACCTACAGTAGGCAAAAATTCAGTTTCTACATTCCTTATCCACTGTTCCGAACCACCAACGGTATTGATTAAAATAGATTGAGGGGTATTTCTACATTCCTTATCCACTGTTCTGAATATATAATGTAGATTTCTACTATTATTGTGCTTATTGACAAATATTGATAAATTTTCACATTACAGATCTTAGAGTCCTGTATACATGAACTACACAATCGCCTTGTATTATCCAAGAGGCCAAAATGAAAAGAAAAAAAAAATGAAAAATGAAATAGCTAATACGAATCGGAGTAAGAAATTAAAAGGCGTAATTGACAAACTACTTTGATAATCTCTTTATTTACTGCTATGGCTGTCCATGCACTCTAGCCTTAATTTAACAACATCACACCACTTAAAAAAGAGAAAGCATGGTCAGAAATGTGTACATATAAGTTCAGTTTGAAATGCAATTCCATCAAGAACTTTTACGATGACGATGCGAGTTAGAAACATAAAAAATAACACATTAAATTTTGTGAGGAGGGCCGTGATACTTCTCATAGTGTCGAAATCATTAGATATTTTGCTAGTTAGAACACGTTAGTTATTATTGTAGGTGTAACTAATGTTAACCCTAAGACATAATTGTAGTATAATACGAATAGGACAATAGTAGTTTCACAAAACAATGTAAAAAATTTATAAACCGGATTTCATTTTGTAATAGTTTTAGTACGATTGGATTGTGCTAACAAAATGAAGTTAATAACATGTATTACTATACACATGTAAAATATTTACAACTCAATTTGGCCTAACACGCCAGTAAAAAGACAGTCCAACAGGTTCATTATATTTGTCTTAGCTAAAATGACTTTCCATATTGGCTAAAATATAAGTTTCCAGTTTCCACCCATGTCTAACAAACGGTCTTCTGCATGCTACTTTATGGGTTTGTGATGGATTTTAAAAAAACAAAAATTACTAAACATACTATTCACCCCAATCAAATTAGTCATCCGTACACGTTTATTTTCGCATCACTTGTGAATTTGTGATTCCTACCCAGCTACTCGGAATAAGCTATCAAATTTTAGCTGAGATCAAGATTCAAGAATGAGTGCTTATAAATGCACAAGTTAATTAGAATGGGGTTATATTGTTAAAACTAAATGAAATGTTCTCACAATGAAATGTTTTTAAAGTCACGGTGCTACATTATTTTAATCATGGTACACACCTAAAATAAAGTCAATTGAAGAGTAGTTTTAGACCTTATTTGATAAGACTTAATAAAACTTATATTCAGATAAGATCAGAGTCATTCAAATTAGATTCGAAATGTCCAAATAGCTATCGATGTATTTGGTCCATAATTGATACTAATTCGTTGGTATTCAATCATATTTTCAAAATTTTCAGATCAGATCATTTAAGAGTCATTCAAATTAGATCATCAGATCAGAGTCACTAAAATCAAATCAAATCAATACAGTTCAGAAATATGTAGCCCTATCAAACGGGACCTGAGCCGTCGATCAATTTGATCCAACAACCAGAGAGCTAATATCTGCGTTACAGTATTTGAAATATGAGATGGGTAGATGGGATTTAGAATTGTACCAAAAAAATTGATAGGATCTAGAATTGTACCCAAAAAAATTGTTGGGATTTTGAAGCATTGCTCTTAACTGAGTCAAGCCGTTGTGATAGATTTTGAGTCGGTTGTCAGTGAAAATCATATAAATTCGATGATCAAGGTTTTTCACACGTATTCATAGAACTGTTAACCAATGCAAAACAAAGAAGTAGGATGATTGGTGGGACTTTTTAACCATGAACATTGAACATGGTTATATATAAATGGGGCTATGTGGAAAATGTTATCAAAACCCTAATAGTTGATATGTGTGAAAACGTTTACAATGGTAGAAATAAAAAATGTTAGTTGAGATATCAATCCGCATGATTGTATTCCATGTCCATATTGTTCCATAATTGTGGGTGATGATTTTCCAATTTTTTGGAAAATAAGTGAATATAAAAGTGCTACATGCCTCTATTAATTCTTTGCAATTTTTTAAATCGGGTAAAAATCTTTAAAATGAGATAGGCGCACTAAATTATGTCATAAGTTATATTGCTTCCAAATTTCCAATATGTAATATTATTCCTTTATAGATTATTTCCTAATTTGTGTAAAATGGATGGGATATTATTACATTATTATTTTAAATAAAGTAACAGAATATATCTATACTTTACTTTTAATTGCCTAACATCACGGATGATGTGGCGTGGTGTTAGAGCATTTGGGGAAAAAAAATCCAGCTCATTGACGATGTGTCACTTCTAAATTACACAAGAGTACGTTATCTGCCACGTCAGGGCAACAAAGCCAAAGCCGCCTCATGTGTAACTGCAGAAGTCTCTCCAGTTTCAACATCCGGCGTGACTCTCCAGTCTCCTTTCCCTTTTAATTAGATATATTAATAGCTGCTGCTGTATTCCCTTTCAAATTCCCCATCGAAATGCAGAAGGTGAGCGGAGCTGCCCTTCACCTTCCGTCTTCCCCTCCCATGCTCTTTAAAAAGCAATATTCAGATAAGGCATTGAGCCTAGGCAGATCAAATCTGGGTTCAAAATAGAAGGTACAATTGAATTCTAAACACACTACGATGATTGTGTATGTTAGGATTGTCATATAAGTAAACCAAATGTCATTTCGAACCACACTCACTGCGTGGATTTCAAACATTCAATTCAAACTTGTGAAACGAACTGTGCATGATTCTACTATTTTTTTAAACTTATTTTCGAATTCTAAGCTTATTTTAGAATTCTAAACACACTAAGATGATTATGTATGTTAGGATTGTCATAAAAGTAAACCAAATGTCATTTCGAATCACACTCATTGCGTGTAATTCAAACATTCAATTCAAACTTGTGAAACGAACTGTGCATGATTCTACTCATCTTTTAAGCTTATTTTCGAATTCTAAGCTTATTTTAGAATTCTAAACAAACTACGATGATTGTGTATGTTAGGATTGTCATATAAGTAAACCAAATGTCATTTCGAACCACACTCATTGCGTGGATTTCAAACATTCAATTCAAACTTGTGAAACGAACTGTGCATGATTCTACTATTTTTTTAAGCTTATTTTCGAATTCTAAGCTTATTTTAGAATTCTAAACACACTAAGATGATTATGTATGTTAGGATTGTCATAAAAGTAAACCAAATGTCATTTCGAATCACACTCATTGCGTGTAATTCAAACATTCAATTCAAACTTGTGAAACGAACTGTGCATGATTCTACTCGTCTTTTAAGCTTATTTTCGAATTCTAAGCTTATTTTAGAATTCTAAACACACTACGATGATTGTGTATGTTAGGATTGTCATATAAGTAAACCAAATGTCATTTCGAACCACACTCATTGCGTGGAATTCAAACATTCAATTCAAACTTGTGAAACGAACTCTGCATGATTCTACTCGTCTTTTAAGCTTATTTTCGAATTCCAAACACACTACTATGATTGTGTATGTTAGTATTGTCATATAAGTAAACCAAATGTGATTTCTAACCACACTCATTGCGTGTAATTCATACATTCAATTCAAACTTGTGAAACGAACTGTGCATGATTCTACTATTCTTTTAAGCTTATTTTCGAATTCTAAGCTTATTTTAGAATTCTAAACACACTAAGATGATTATGTATGTTAGGATTGTCATAAAAGTAAACCAAATGTCATTTCGAACCACACTCATTGCGTGGAATTCAAACATTCAATTCAAACTTGTGAAACGAACTCTGCATGATTCTACTCGTCTTTTAAGCTTATTTTCGAATTCCAAACACACTACTATGATTGTGTATGTTAGTATTGTCATATAAGTAAACCAAATGTGATTTCTAACCACACTCATTGCGTGTAATTCATTGATGTAAAACTCACTCTAATTTTTTTGTGTTTTTGAGTTTATAACGCAGCGGAATTAAAACAGAAAATAAAGGATATGAATTAGTCTAGAATCCTCGCAAGAATACTCGACTAAGACTAATTTGTACTAAGATCACAAAGAAACAAGCACAAACAAACGGCAAGCACCAAGATCACATAGAAACAAGGTACAAACCAAAAGAATACCTCGCAAGGCCAAGATTTTGAAGGAAACTCCCTTCGACTCTTCGATATTAATGCTCAAACTTGTATATAAAACATTACAATAAGACTCTCTATTTATACTACTCTTAAGACTCCTAAACTTACCTAAAGTCAAGTTAAGAACCAGATTTGGATCTTCCCTTAAACAGACTTCATGCTTATTACTGAAACTTTCCTAAACTCTCCTATAACAACTTGGAAACCTTTTAAGGCTCCTTTATTCCACAAAATTACTGTAAATTAGACACTTTCCTAAACTTAAACAAAGACACAAATAATAATAAGTATTATATCTACTAAGAACTTCCTTGGACGTGCATGGCTTGGGGAATATAGTAGATTCGGCCATCCTTGTGTGCACGCGTAGAAACTGTACAACTCAACTTAAAACAGGCATATCTCCTTCGTTACTTAACCAATTAAGGCATATGACCACTTTTCGGAAAGCTTAGATCAAGAACTTTACTTTCCAATTTATGGATCCTCTAAATACTGAGTAGTTTAAAAGATATCTAGCCTGGAAGTTGACGTGATGGTCTTTAACTTCTATTATTAGCTTTGACCCATAGCTCCCATGCATCAATAAGCTTAGATTCAAGGAAAAAGCTTAAAAGTAGAATTGAAGCATGAACAGTTCGTTTCACAAGTTTGAATGAAATGTATGAAAGTTATGCAATGAGTGTGGTTAGAAATGACATTTGGTTTACTTATATGACAATCCTAACTCATATAATCGTTTTAGTTTCATTACAGTTCAAAATTAAGCTTAGAGCCAAGGAATATGCTGAAAAGTAGAATTGAAGCATGAACAGTTCGTTTCACAAGTTTGAATGAATTGTATGAATGTTATGCAATGAGTGTGGTTAGAAATGACATTTGGTTTACTTATATGACAATCCTAACTCATATAATCGTCTTAGTTTCATTACAGTTCAAAATTAAGCTTAGAGTTAAGGAATATGCTTAAAAGTAGAATTGAAGCATGAACAGTTCGTTTCACAAGTTTCAATGAAATGTATGAATGTTATGCAATGAGTGTGGTTACAAATGACATTTGGTTTACTTATATGACAATCCTAACTCATATAATCGTCTTAGTTTCATTACAGTTCAAAATTAAGCTTTGACTCAAGGAATAAGCTTAAAAGTAGAATTGAAGCATGAACAGTTCGTTTCACAAGTTTGAATGAATTGTATGAATGTTATGCAATGAGTGTGGTTAGAAATGACATTTGGTTTACTTATATGACAATCCTAACTCATATAATCGTCTTAGTTTCATTACAGTTCAAAATTAAGCTTTGACTCAAGGAATAAGCTTAAAAGTAGAATTGAAGCATGAACAGTTCGTTTCACAAGTTTGAATGAAATGTATGAATGTTATGCAATGAATGCGGTTAGAAATGACATTTGGATTACATATATGACAATCCTAACTCATATAATCGTCTTAGTTTCATTACAATTCAAAATTCAGCATAGAATCAAGGAAAAAGCTTAAAAGTAGAATTGAAGCATGAACAGTTCGTTTCACAAGTTTGAATGAAATGTATGAATGTTATGCAATGAGTGCGGTTAGAAATGACATTTGGTTTACTTATACGACAACCCTAACATATATAATCATCTTAGTTTCATTACAGTTCAAAATTAAGCTTAGATTCATGGAAAAAGCTTAAAAGTAGAATTGAAGCATGCACAGTTCGTTTCACAAGTTTGAATGAAATGTATGAAAGTTATGCAATGAGTGTGGTTAGAAATGACATTTGGTTTACATATATGACAATCCTAACTCATATAATCGTCTTAGTTTCATTACAATTCAAAATTCAGCATAGATTCAAGGAAAAAGCTTAAAAGTAGAATTGAAGCATGAACAGTTCGTTTCACAAGTTTGAATGAAATGTATGAATGTTATGCAATGAGTGCGGTTAGAAATGACATTTGGTTTACTTATATGACAATCCTAACTCATATAATCGTCTTAGTTTCCTTTGAATTCAAAAATAAGCTTAGATTCAAGGAAAAAGCTTAAAAGTAGAATTGAAGCATGAACAGTTCGTTTCACAAGTTTGAATGAAATGTATGAAAGTTATGCAATGAGTGTGGTTAGAAATGACATTTGGTTTACTTATATGACAATCCTAACTCATATAATCGTTTTAGTTTCATTACAGTTCAAAATTAAGCTTAGAGCCAAGGAATATGCTGAAAAGTAGAATTGAAGCATGAACAGTTCGTTTCACAAGTTTGAATGAATTGTATGAATGTTATGCAATGAGTGTGGTTAGAAATGACATTTGGTTTACTTATATGACAATCCTAACTCATATAATCGTCTTAGTTTCATTACAGTTCAAAATTAAGCTTAGAGTTAAGGAATATGCTTAAAAGTAGAATTGAAGCATGAACAGTTCGTTTCACAAGTTTCAATGAAATGTATGAATGTTATGCAATGAGTGTGGTTACAAATGACATTTGGTTTACTTATATGACAATCCTAACTCATATAATCGTCTTAGTTTCATTACAGTTCAAAATTAAGCTTTGACTCAAGGAATAAGCTTAAAAGTAGAATTGAAGCATGAACAGTTCGTTTCACAAGTTTGAATGAATTGTATGAATGTTATGCAATGAGTGTGGTTAGAAATGACATTTGGTTTACTTATATGACAATCCTAACTCATATAATCGTCTTAGTTTCATTACAGTTCAAAATTAAGCTTTGACTCAAGGAATAAGCTTAAAAGTAGAATTGAAGCATGAACAGTTCGTTTCACAAGTTTGAATGAAATGTATGAATGTTATGCAATGAATGCGGTTAGAAATGACATTTGGTTTACATATATGACAATCCTAACTCATATAATCGTCTTAGTTTCATTACAATTCAAAATTCAGCATAGAATCAAGGAAAAAGCTTAAAAGTAGAATTGAAGCATGAACAGTTCGTTTCACAAGTTTGAATGAAATGTATGAATGTTATGCAATGAGTGCGGTTAGAAATGACATTTGGTTTACTTATACGACAACCCTAACATATATAATCATCTTAGTTTCATTACAGTTCAAAATTAAGCTTAGATTCATGGAAAAAGCTTAAAAGTAGAATTGAAGCATGCACAGTTCGTTTCACAAGTTTGAATGAAATGTATGAAAGTTATGCAATGAGTGTGGTTAGAAATGACATTTGGTTTACTTATATGACAATCCTAACTCATATAATCGTCTTACTTTCATTACAGTTCAAAATTAAGCTTAGAGCCAAGGAATATGCTTAAAAGTAGAATTGAAGCATGAACAGTTCGTTTCACAAGTTTGAATGAAATGTATGAATGTTATGCAATGAGTGTGGTTAGAAATGACATTTGGTTTACTTATATGACAATCCTAACTCATATAATCGTTTTAGTTTCATTACAGTTCAAAATTAAGCTTAGAGTTAAGGAATAAGTTTAAAAGTACAATTGAAGCATGAACAGTTCGTTTCACAAGTTTGAATGAATTGTATGAATGTTATGCAATGAGTGTGGTTAGAAATGACATTTGGTTTACTTATATGACAATCCTAACTCATATAATCGTCTTAGTTTCATTACAGTTCAAACTTAAGCTTAGAATCAAGGAAAAAGCTTAAAAGTAGAATTGAAGCATGCACAGTTCGTTTCACAAGTTTGAATGAAATGTATGAATGTTATGCAATGAGTGTGGTTAGAAATGACATTTGGTTTACATATATGACAATCCTAACTCATATAATCGTCTTAGTTTCATTACAGTTCAAAATTCAGCATAGAATCAAGGAAAAAGCTTAAAAGTAGAATTGAAGCATGCACAGTTCGTTTCACAAGTTTGAATGAAATGTATGAATGTTATGCAATGAGTGTGGTTAGAAATGACATTTGGTTTACATATATGACAATCCTAACTCATATAATCGTCTTAGTTTCATTACAATTCAAAATTCAGCATAGATTCAAGGAAAAAGCTTAAAAGTAGAATTGAAGCATGAACAGTTCGTTTCACAAGTTTGAATGAAATGTATGAAGGTTATGCAATGAGTGCGGTTAGAAATGACATTTGGTTTACTTATACGACAATCCTAACACATATAATCGTCTTAGTTTCCTTTGAATTCAAAAATAAGCTTAGATTCAAGGAAAAAGCTTAAAAGTAGAATTGAAGCATGAACAGTTCGTTTCACAAGTTTGAATGAAATGTATGAAAGTTATGCAATGAGTGTGGTTAGAAATGACATTTGGTTTACTTATATGACAATCCTAACTCATATAATCGTTTTAGTTTCATTACAGTTCAAAATTAAGCTTAGAGCCAAGGAATATGCTGAAAAGTAGAATTGAAGCATGAACAGTTCGTTTCACAAGTTTGAATGAATTGTATGAATGTTATGCAATGAGTGTGGTTAGAAATGACATTTGGTTTACTTATATGACAATCCTAACTCATATAATCGTCTTAGTTTCATTACAGTTCAAAATTAAGCTTTGACTCAAGGAATAAGCTTAAAAGTAGAATTGAAGCATGAACAGTTCGTTTCACAAGTTTGAATGAAATGTATGAATGTTATGCAATGAATGCGGTTAGAAATGACATTTGGTTTACATATATGACAATCCTAACTCATATAATCGTCTTAGTTTCATTACAATTCAAAATTCAGCATAGAATCAAGGAAAAAGATTAAAAGTAGAATTGAAGCATGAACAGTTCGTTTCACAAGTTTGAATGAAATGTATGAATGTTATGCAATGAGTGCAGTTAGAAATGACATTTGGTTTACTTATACGACAACCCTAACATATATAATCGTCTTAGTTTCATTACAGTTCAAAATTAAGCTTAGATTCATGGAAAAAGCTTAAAAGTAGAATTGAAGCATGCACAGTTCGTTTCACAAGTTTGAATGAAATGTATGAAAGTTATGCAATGAGTGTGGTTAGAAATGACATTTGGTTTACTTATATGACAATCCTAACTCATATAATCGTCTTAGTTTCATTACAGTTCAAAATTAAGCTTAGAGCCAAGGAATATGCTTAAAAGTAGAATTGAAGCATGAACAGTTCGTTTCACAAGTTTGAATGAATTGTATGAATGTTATGCAATGAGTGTGGTTAGAAATGACATTTGGTTTACTTATATGACAATCCTAACTCATATAATCGTCTTAGTTTCATTACAGTTCAAAATTCAGCATAGAATCAAGGAAAAAGCTTAAAAGTAGAATTGAAGCATGCACAGTTCGTTTCACAAGTTTGAATGAAATGTATGAATGTTATGCAATGAGTGTGGTTAGAAATGACATTTGGTTTACATATATGACAATCCTAACTCATATAATCGTCTTAGTTTCATTACAATTCAAAATTCAGCATAGATTCAAGGAAAAAGCTTAAAAGTAGAATTGAAGCATGAACAGTTCGTTTCACAAGTTTGAATGAAATGTATGAATGTTATGCAATGAGTGCGGTTAGAAATGACATTTGGTTTACTTATACGACAATCCTAACACATATAATCGTCTTAGTTTCCTTTGAATTCAAAAATAAGCTTAGATTCAAGGAAAAAGCTTAAAAGTAGAATTGAAGCATGAACAGTTCGTTTCACAAGTTTGAATGAAATGTATGAAAGTTATGCAATGAGTGTGGTTAGAAATGACATTTGGTTTACTTATATGACAATCCTAACTCATATAATCGTTTTAGTTTCATTACAGTTCAAAATTAAGCTTAGAGCCAAGGAATATGCTGAAAAGTAGAATTGAAGCATGAACAGTTCGTTTCACAAGTTTGAATGAATTGTATGAATGTTATGCAATGAGTGTGGTTAGAAATGATATTTGGTTTACTTATATGACAATCCTAACTCATATAATCGTCTTAGTTTCATTACAGTTCAAAATTAAGCTTAGAATCAAGGAAAAAGCTTAAAAGTATAATTGAAGCATGCACAGTTCGTTTCACAAGTTTGAATGAAATGTATGAATGTTATGCAATGAGTGTGGTTAGAAATGACATTTGGTTTACATATATGACAATCCTAACTCATATAATCGTCTTAGGTTCATTACAGTTCAAAATTCAGCATAGAATCAAGGAAAAAGCTTAAAAGTAGAATTGAAGCATGCACAGTTCGTTTCACAAGTTTGAATGAAATGTATGAATGTTATGCAATGAGTGTGGTTAGAAATGACATTTGGTTTACATATATGACAATCCTAACTCATATAATCGTCTTAGTTTCATTACAATTCAAAATTCAGCATAGATTCAAGGAAAAAGCTTAAAAGTAGAATTGAAGCATGAACAGTTCGTTTCACAAGTTTGAATGAAATGTATGAATGTTATGCAATGAGTGCGGTTAGAAATGACATTTGGTTTACTTATACGACAATCCTAACACATATAATCGTCTTAGTTTCCTTTGAATTCAAAAATAAGCTTAGATTCAAGGAAAAAGCTTAAAAGTAGAATTGAAGCATGAACAGTTCGTTTCACAAGTTTGAATGAAATGTATGAATGTTATGCAATGAGTGTGGTTAGAAATGACATTTGGTTTACTTATATGACAATCCTAACTCATATAATCGTTTTAGTTTCATTACAGTTCAAAATTAAGCTTAGAGTTAAGGAATAAGTTTAAAAGTACAATTGAAGCATGAACAGTTCGTTTCACAAGTTTGAATGAATGTTATGCAATGAGTGTGGTTAGAAATGACATTTGGTTTACTTATATGACAATCCTAACTCATATAATCGTCTTAGTTTCATTACAGTCCAAAATTAAGCTTAGAATCAAGGAAAAAGCTTAAAAGTAGAATTGAAGCATGCACAGTTCGTTTCACAAGTTTGAATGAATTGTATGAATGGTATGCAATGAGTGTGGTTATAAATGACATTTGGTTTACTTATATGACAATCCTAACTCATATAATCGTCTTACCTTCATTACAGTTCAAAATTAAGCTTAGAATCAAGGAAAAAGCTTAAAAGTAGAATTGAAGCATGCACAGTTCGTTTCACAAGTTTGAATGAATTGTATGAATGTTATGCAATGAGTGTGGTTAGAAATGACATTTGGTTTACTTATATGACAATCCTAACTCATATAATCGTCTTACTTTCATTACAGTTCAAAATTAAGCTTAGAGTTAAGGAATATGCTTAAAAGTAGAATTGAAGCATGAACAGTTCGTTTCACAAGTTTCAATGAAATGTATGAATGTTATGCAATGAGTGTGGTTACAAATGACATTTGGTTTACTTATATGACAATCCTAACTCATATAATCGTTTTAGTTTCATTACAGTTCAAAATTAAGCTTAGAATCAAGGAATATGCTTAAAAGTAGAATTGAAGCATGCACAGTTCGTTTCACAAGTTTGAATGAATTGTATGAATGTTATGCAATGAGTGTGGTTAGAAATGACATTTGGTTTACTTATATGACAATCCTAACTCATATAATCGTCTTAGTTTCATTACAGTTCAAAATTAAGCTTAGACTCAAGGAATAAGCTTAAAAGTAGAATTGAAGCATGAACAGTTCGTTTCACAAGTTTGAATGAAATGTATGAATGTTATGCAATGAGTGCGGTTAGAAATGACATTTGGTTTACTTATACGACAACCCTAACACATATAATCGTCTTAGTTTCATTTGAATTCAAAAATAAGCTTAGATTCAAGGAAAAAGCTTAAAAGTAGAATTGAAGCATGCACAGTTCGTTTCACAAGTTTGAATGAAATGTATGAAAGTTATGCAATGAGTGCGGTTAGAAATGACATTTGGTTTACTTATACGACAATCCTAACTCATATAATCGTCTTAGTTTCATTACAGTTCAAAATTAAGCTTAGAGTCAAGGAATATGCTTAAAAGTACAATTGAAGCATGAACAGTTCGTTTCACAAGTTTGAATGAAATGTATGAATGTTATGCAATGAGTGTGGTTAGAAATGACATTTGGTTTACTTATATGACAATCCTAACTCATATAATCGTTTTAGTTTCATTACAGTTCAAAATTAAGCTTAGAGTTAAGGAATAAGTTTAAAAGTACAATTGAAGCATGAACAGTTCGTTTCACAAGTTTGAATGAAATGTATGAATGTTATGCAATGAGTGTGGTTAGAAATTACATTTGGTTTACTTATATGACAATCCTAACTCATATAATCGTCTTAGTTTCATTACAGTTCAAAATTAAGCTTAGAATCAAGGAAAAAGCTTAAAAGTAGAATTGAAGCAAGCACAGTTCGTTTCACAAGTTTGAATGAAATGTATGAATGTTATGCAATGAGTGTGGTTATAAATGACATTTGGTTTACTTATATGACAATCCTAACTCATATAATCGTTTTAGTTTCATTACAGTTCAAAATTAAGCTTAGAATCAAGGAAAAAGCTTAAAAGTAGAATTGAAGCATGCACAGTTCGTTTCACAAGTTTGAATGAATTGTATGAATGTTATGCAATTAGTGTGGTTATAAATGACATTTGGTTTACTTATATGACAATCCTAACTCATATAATCGTCTTAGTTTCATTACAGTTCAAAATTAAGCTTAGCGTTAAGGAATATGCTTAAAAGTAGAATTGAAGCATGAACAGTTCAAAATTAAGCTTAGAATCAAGGAAAAAGCTTAAAAGTAGAATTGAAGCATGTACAGTTCGTTTCACAAGTTTGAATGAAATGTATGAATGTTATGCAATGAGTGTGGTTAGAAATGACATTTGGTTTACTTATATGACAATCCTAACTCATATAATCGTCTTAGTTTCATTACAGTTCAAAATTAAGCTTAGACTCATGGAATAAGCTTAAAAGTAGAAATGAAGCATGAACAGTTCGTTTCACAAGTTTGAATGAAATGTATGAATGTTATGCAATGAGTGTGGTTATAAATGACATTTGGTTTACTTATATGACAATCCTAACTCATATAATCGTTTTAGTTTCATTACAGTTCAAAATTAAGCTTAGAATCAAGGAAAAAGCTTAAAAGTAGAATTGAAGCATGCACAGTTCGTTTCACAAGTTTGAATGAAATGTATGAATGTTATGCAATGAGTGTGGTTAGAAATGACATTTGGTTTACTTATATGACAATCCTAACTCATATAATTGTCTTAGTTTCATTACAGTTCAAAATTAAGCTTAGAATCGAGGAATAAGCTTAAAAGTAGAATTGAAGCACGAACAGTTCGTTTCACAATTTTGAATGAAATGTATGAATGTTATGTAATGAGTCTGGTTAGAAATGACATTTGGTTTACTTATATGACAATCCTAACTCATATAATCGTCTTACATTCATAACAGTTCAAAATTAAGCTTAGAATCGAGGAATAAGCTTAAAAGTAGAAGTGAAGCATGCATAGTTCGTTTCACAAGTTTGAATGAATTGTATGAATGTTATGCAATGAGTGTGGTTAGAAATGACATTTGGTTTACTTATATGACAATCCTAACTCATATAATCGTCTTAGTTTCATTACAGTTCAAAATTAAGCTTAGAATCAAGGAATAAGCTTAAAAATAGAAATGAAGCATTTCACAAGTTTGAATGAAATGTATAAATATTATGCAATGAGTGTGGTTAGAAATGACATTTGGTTTACATATATGACAATCCTAACTCATATAATCGTCTTAGTTTCATTACAATTCAAAATTCAGCATAGAATCAAGGAAAAAGCTTAAAAGTAGAATTGAAGCATGAACAGTTCGTTTCACAAGTTTGAATGAAATGTATGAATGTTATGCAATGAGTGCAGTTAGAAATGACATTTGGTTTACTTATACGACAACCCTAACACATATAATCGTCTTAGTTTCATTTGAATTCAAAAATAAGCTTAGATTCAAGGAAAAAGCTTAAAAGTAGAATTGAAGCATGCACAGTTCGTTTCACAAGTTTGAATGAAATGTATGAAAGTTATGCAATGAGTGTGGTTAGAAATGACATTTGGTTTACTTATATGACAATCCTAACTCATATAATCGTCTTAGTTTCATTACAGTTCAAAATTAAGCTTAGAGTCAAGGAATATGCTTAAAAGTAGAATTGAAGCGTGAACAGTTCGTTTCACAAGTTTGAATGAAATGTATGAATGTTATGCAATGAGTGTGGTTAGAAATGACATTTGGTTTACTTATATGACAATCCTAACTCATATAATCGTTTTAGTTTCATTACAGTTCAAAATTAAGCTTAGAGTCAAGGAATATGCTTAAAAGTAGAATTGAAGCGTGAACAGTTCGTTTCACAAGTTTGAATGAAATGTATGAATGTTATGCAATGAGTGTGGTTAGAAATGACATTTGGTTTACTTATATGACAATCCTAACTCATATAATCGTTTTAGTTTCATTACAGTTCAAAATTAAGCTTAGAGTTAAGGAATAAGTTTAAAAGTACAATTGAAGCATGCACAGTTCGTTTCACAAGTTTGAATGAATTGTATGAATGTTATGCAATGAGTGTGGTTAGAAATGACATTTGGTTTACTTATATGACAATCCTAACTCATATAATCGTCTTAGTTTCATTACAGTTCAAAATTAAGCTTAGACTCATGGAATAAGCTTAAAAGTAGAAATGAAGCATGAACAGTTCGTTTCACAAGTTTGAATGAAATGTATGAATGTTATGCAATGAGTGTGGTTATAAATGACATTTGGTTTACTTATATGACAATCCTAACTCATATAATCGTTTTAGTTTCATTACAGTTCAAAATTAAGCTTAGAATCAAGGAAAAAGCTTAAAAGTAGAATTGAAGCATGCACAGTTCGTTTCACAAGTTTGATTGAATTGTATGAATGTTATGCAATTAGTGTGGTTATAAATGACATTTGGTTTACTTATATGACAATCCTAACTCATATAATCATCTTAGTTTCATTACAGTTCAAAATTAAGCTTAGAATCAAGGAAAAAGCTTAAAAGTAGAATTGAAGCATGTACAGTTCGTTTCACAAGTTTGAATGAAATGTATGAATGTTATGCAATGAGTGTGGTTAGAAACGACATTTGGTTTACTTATATGACAATCCTAACTCATATAATCGTCTTAGTTTCATTACAGTTCAAAATTAAGCTTAGCGTTAAGGAATATGCTTAAAAGTAGAATTGAAGCATGAACAGTTCGTTTCACAAGTTTGAATGAAATGTATGAATGTTATGCAATGAGTGTGGTTACAAATGACATTTGGTTTACTTATATGACAATCCTAACTCATATAATCGTTTTAGTTTCATTACAGTTCAAAATTAAGCTTAGAATCAAGGAAAAAGCTTAAAAGTAGAATTGAAGCATGCACAGTTCGTTTCACAAGTTTGAATGAAATGTATGAATGTTATGCAATGAGTGTGGTTATAAATGACATTTGGTTTACTTATATGACAATCCTAACTCATATAATCGTCTTAGTTTCATTACAGTTCAAAATTAAGATTAGAATCAAGGAAAAAGCTTAAAAGTAGAATTGAAGCATGCACAGTTCGTTTCACAAGTTTGAATGAAATGTATGAAAGTTATGCAATGAGTGTGGTTAGAAATGACATTTGGTTTACTTATATGACAATCCTAACTCATATAATCGTCTTAGTTTCATTACAGTTCAAAATTAAGCTTAGAGTCAAGGAATATGCTTAAAAGTAGAATTGAAGCGTGAACAGTTCGTTTCACAAGTTTGAATGAAATGTATGAATGTTATGCAATGAGTGTGGTTAGAAATGACATTTGGTTTACTTATATGACAATCCTAACTCATATAAACGTTTTAGTTTCATTACAGTTCAAAATTAAGCTTAGAGTCAAGGAATATGCTTAAAAGTAGAATTGAAGCGTGAACAGTTCGTTTCACAAGTTTGAATGAAATGTATGAATGTTATGCAATGAGTGTGGTTAGAAATGACATTTGGTTTACTTATATGACAATCCTAACTCATATAATCGTTTTAGTTTCATTACAGTTCAAAATTAAGCTTAGAGTTAAGGAATAAGTTTAAAAGTACAATTGAAGCATGCACAGTTCGTTTCACAAGTTTGAATGAATTGTATGAATGTTATGCAATGAGTGTGGTTAGAAATGACATTTGGTTTACTTATATGACAATCCTAACTCATATAATCGTTTTAGTTTCATTACAGTTCAAAATTAAGCTTAGAATCAAGGAAAAAGCTTAAAAGTAGAATTGAAGCATGCACAGTTCGTTTCACAAGTTTGAATGAAATGTATGAATGTTATGCAATGAGTGTGGTTATAAATGACATTTGGTTTACTTATATGACAATCCTAACTCATATAATCGTTTTAGTTTCATTACAGTTCAAAATTAAGCTTAGAATCAAGGAAAAAGCTTAAAAGTAGAATTGAAGCATGCACAGTTCGTTTCACAAGTTTGATTGAATTGTATGAATGTTATGCAATTAGTGTGGTTATAAATGACATTTGGTTTACTTATATGACAATCCTAACTCATATAATCATCTTACCTTCATAACAGTTCAAAATTAAGCTTAGAATCAAGGAAAAAGCTTAAAAGTAGAATTGAAGCATGTACAGTTCGTTTCACAAGTTTGAATGAAATGTATGAATGTTATGCAATGAGTGTGGTTAGAAATGACATTTGGTTTACTTATATGACAATCCTAACTCATATAATCGTCTTAGTTTCATTACAGTTCAAAATTAAGCTTAGCGTTAAGGAATATGCTTAAAAGTAGAATTGAAGCATGAACAGTTCGTTTCACAAGTTTCAATGAAATGTATGAATGTTATGCAATGAGTGTGGTTACAAATGACATTTGGTTTACTTATATGACAATCCTAACTCATATAATCGTCTTAGTTTCATTACAGTTCAAAATTAAGCTTAGACTCATGGAATAAGCTTAAAAGTAGAAATGAAGCATGAACAGTTCGTTTCACAAGTTTGAATGAAATGTATGAATGTTATGCAATGAGTGTGGTTATAAATGACATTTGGTTTACTTATACGACAACCCTAACACATATAATCGTCTTAGTTTCATTTGAATTCAAAAATAAGCTTAGATTCAAGGAAAAAGCTTAAAAGTAGAATTGAAGCATGCACAGCTCGTTTCACAAGTTTGAATGAAATGTATGAAAGTTATGCAATGAGTGTGGTTAGAAATGACATTTGGTTTACTTATATGACAATCCTAACTCATATAATCGTCTTAGTTTCATTACAGTTCAAAATTAAGCTTAGAGTCAAGTAATATGCTTAAAAGTAGAATTGAAGCGTGAACAGTTCGTTTCACAAGTTTGAATGAAATGTATGAATGTTATGCAATGAGTGTGGTTAGAAATGACATTTGGTTTACTTATATGACAATCCTAACTCATATAATCGTTTTAGTTTCATTACAATTCAAAATTAAGCTTAGAGTCAAGGAATATGCTTAAAAGTAGAATTGAAGCGTGAACAGTTCGTTTCATAAGTTTGAATGAAATGTATGAATGTTATGCAATGAGTGTGGTTAGAAATGACATTTGGTTTACTTATATGACAATCCTAACTCATATAATCGTTTTAGTTTCATTACAGTTCAAAATTAAGCTTAGAGTTAAGGAATAAGTTTAAAAGTACAATTGAAGCATGCACAGTTCGTTTCACAAGTTTGAATGAATTGTATGAATGTTATGCAATGAGTGTGGTTAGAAATGACATTTGGTTTACTTATATGACAATCCTAACTCATATAATCGTCTTAGTTTCATTACAGTTCAAAATTAAGCTTAGACTCATGGAATAAGCTTAAAAGTAGAAATGAAGCATGAACAGTTCGTTTCACAAGTTTGAATGAAATGTATGAATGTTATGCAATGAGTGTGGTTATAAATGACATTTGGTTTACTTATATGACAATCCTAACTCATATAATCGTTTTAGTTTCATTACAGTTCAAAATTAAGCTTAGAATCAAGGAAAAAGCTTAAAAGTAGAATTGAAGCATGCACAGTTCGTTTCACAAGTTTGATTGAATTGTATGAATGTTATGCAATTAGTGTGGTTATAAATGACATTTGGTTTACTTATATGACAATCCTAACTCATATAATCATCTTACCTTCATAACAGTTCAAAATTAAGCTTAGAATCAAGGAAAAAGCTTAAAAGTTGAATTGAAGCATGTACAGTTCGTTTCACAAGTTTGAATGAAATGTATGAATGTTATGCAATGAGTGTGGTTAGAAATGACATTTGGTTTACTTATATGACAATCCTAACTCATATAATCGTCTTAGTTTCATTACAGTTCAAAATTAAGCTTAGAGTCAAGGAATATGCTTAAAAGTAGAATTGAAGCGTGAACAGTTCGTTTCACAAGTTTCAATGAAATGTATGAATGTTATGCTATGAGTGTGGTTACAAATGACATTTGGTTTACTTATATGACAATCCTAACTCATATAATCGTTTTAGTTTCATTACAGTTCAAAATTAAGCTTAGAATCAAGGAAAAAGCTTAAAAGTAGAATTGAAGCATGCACAGTTCGTTTCACAAGTTTGAATGAAATGTATGAATGTTATGCAATGAGTGTGGTTATAAATGACATTTGGTTTACTTATATGACAATCCTAACTCATATAATCGTCTTAGTTTCATTACAGTTCAAAATTAAGATTAGAATCAAGGAAAAAGCTTAAAAGTAGAATTGAAGCATGCACAGTTCGTTTCACAAGTTTGAATGAAATGTATGAAAGTTATGCAATGAGTGTGGTTAGAAACGACATTTGGTTTACTTATATGACAATCCTAACTCATATAATCGTCTTAGTTTCATTACAGTTCAAAATTAAGCTTAGAGTCAAGGAATATGCTTAAAAGTAGAATTGAAGCGTGAACAGTTCGTTTCACAAGTTTGAATGAAATGTATGAATGTTATGCAATGAGTGTGGTTAGAAATGACATTTGGTTTACTTATATGACAATCCTAACTCATATAATCGTTTTAGTTTCATTACAGTTCAAAATTAAGCTTAGAGTCAAGGAATATGCTTAAAAGTAGAATTGAAGCGTGAACAGTTCGTTTCACAAGTTTGAATGAAATGTATGAATGTTATGCAATGAGTGTGGTTAGAAATGACATTTGGTTTACTTATATGACAATCCTAACTCATATAATCGTTTTAGTTTCATTACAGTTCAAAATTAAGCTTAGAGTTAAGGAATAAGGTTAAAAGTACAATTGAAGCATGCACAGTTCGTTTCACAAGTTTGAATGAATTGTATGAATGTTATGCAATGAGTGTGGTTAGAAATGACATTTGGTTTACTTATATGACAATCCTAACTCATATAATCGTCTTAGTTTCATTACAGTTCAAAATTAAGCTTAGACTCATGGAATAAGCTTAAAAGTAGAAATGAAGCATGAACAGTTCGTTTCACAAGTTTGAATGAAATGTATGAATGTTATGCAATGAGTGTGGTTATAAATGACATTTGGTTTACTTATATGACAATCCTAACTCATATAATCGTTTTAGTTTCATTACAGTTCAAAATTAAGCTTAGAATCAAGGAAAAAGCTTAAAAGTAGAATTGAAGCATGCACAGTTCGTTTCACAAGTTTGATTGAATTGTATGAATGTTATGCAATTAGTGTGGTTATAAATGACATTTGGTTTACTTATATGACAATCCTAACTCATATAATCATCTTACCTTCATAACAGTTCAAAATTAAGCTTAGAATCAAGGAAAAAGCTTAAAAGTAGAATTGAAGCATGTACAGTTCGTTTCACAAGTTTGAATGAAATGTATGAATGTTATGCAATGAGTGTGGTTAGAAATGACATTTGGTTTACTTATATGACAATCCTAACTCATATAATCGTCTTAGTTTCATTACAGTTCAAAATTAAGCTTAGACTCATGGAATAAGCTTAAAAGTAGAAATGAAGCATGAACAGTTCGTTTCACAAGTTTGAATGAAATGTATGAATGTTATGCAATGAGTGTGGTTATAAATGACATTTGGTTTACTTATATGACAATCCTAACTCATATAATCGTTTTAGTTTCATTACAGTTCAAAATTAAGCTTAGAATCAAGGAAAAAGCTTAAAAGTAGAATTGAAGCATGCACAGTTCGTTTCACAAGTTTGATTGAATTGTATGAATGTTATGCAATTAGTGTGGTTATAAATGACATTTGGTTTACTTATATGACAATCCTAACTCATATAATCATCTTACCTTCATAACAGTTCAAAATTAAGCTTAGAATCAAGGAAAAAGCTTAAAAGTAGAATTGAAGCATGTACAGTTCGTTTCACAAGTTTGAATGAAATGTATGAATGTTATGCAATGAGTGTGGTTAGAAATGACATTTGGTTTACTTATATGACAATCCTAACTCATATAATCGTCTTAGTTTCATTACAGTTCAAAATTAAGCTTAGACTCATGGAATAAGCTTAAAAGTAGAAATGAAGCATGAACAGTTCGTTTCACAAGTTTGAATGAAATGTATGAATGTTATGCAATGAGTGTGGTTATAAATGACATTTGGTTTACTTATATGACAATCCTAACTCATATAATCGTTTTAGTTTCATTACAGTTCAAAATTAAGCTTAGAATCAAGGAAAAAGCTTAAAAGTAGAATTGAAGCATGCACAGTTCGTTTCACAAGTTTGATTGAATTGTATGAATGTTATGCAATTAGTGTGGTTATAAATGACATTTGGTTTACTTATATGACAATCCTAACTCATATAATCATCTTACCTTCATAACAGTTCAAAATTAAGCTTAGAATCAAGGAAAAAGCTTAAAAGTAGAATTGAAGCATGTACAGTTCGTTTCACAAGTTTGAATGAAATGTATGAATGTTATGCAATGAGTGTGGTTAGAAATGACATTTGGTTTACTTATATGACAATCCTAACTCATATAATCGTCTTAGTTTCATTACAGTTCAAAATTAAGCTTAGCGTTAAGGAATATGCTTAAAAGTAGAATTGAAGCATGAACAGTTCGTTTCACAAGTTTCAATGAAATGTATGAATGTTATGCAATGAGTGTGGTTACAAATGACATTTGGTTTACTTATATGACAATCCTAACTCATATAATCGTTTTAGTTTCATTACAGTTCAAAATTAAGCTTAGAATCAAGGAAAAAGCTTAAAAGTAGAATTGAAGCATGCACAGTTCGTTTCACAAGTTTGAATGAAATGTATGAATGTTATGCAATGAGTGTGGTTATAAATGACATTTGGTTTACTTATATGACAATCCTAACTCATATAATCGTCTTAGTTTCATTACAGTTCAAAATTAAGATTAGAATCAAGGAAAAAGCTTAAAAGTAGAATTGAAGCATGCACAGTTCGTTTCACAAGTTTGAATGAAATGTATGAAAGTTATGCAATGAGTGTGGTTAGAAATGACATTTGGTTTACTTATATGACAATCCTAACTCATATAATCGTCTTAGTTTCATTACAGTTCAAAATTAAGCTTAGAGTCAAGGAATATGCTTAAAAGTAGAATTGAAGCGTGAACAGTTCGTTTCACAAGTTTGAATGAAATGTATGAATGTTATGCAATGAGTGTGGTTAGAAATGACATTTGGTTTACTTATATGACAATCCTAACTCATATAATCGTTTTAGTTTCATTACAGTTCAAAATTAAGCTTAGAGTCAAGGAATATGCTTAAAAGTAGAATTGAAGCGTGAACAGTTCGTTTCACAAGTTTGAATGAAATGTATGAATGTTATGCAATGAGTGTGGTTAGAAATGACATTTGGTTTACTTATATGACAATCCTAACTCATATAATCGTTTTAGTTTCATTACAGTTCAAAATTAAGCTTAGAGTTAAGGAATAAGTTTAAAAGTACAATTGAAGCATGCACAGTTCGTTTCACAAGTTTGAATGAATTGTATGAATGTTATGCAATGAGTGTGGTTAGAAATGACATTTGGTTTACTTATATGACAATCCTAACTCATATAATCGTCTTAGTTTCATTACAGTTCAAAATTAAGCTTAGACTCATGGAATAAGCTTAAAAGTAGAAATGAAGCATGAACAGTTCGTTTCACAAGTTTGAATGAAATGTATGAATGTTATGCAATGAGTGTGGTTATAAATGACATTTGGTTTACTTATATGACAATCCTAACTCATATAATCGTTTTAGTTTCATTACAGTTCAAAATTAAGCTTAGAATCAAGGAAAAAGCTTAAAAGTAGAATTGAAGCATGCACAGTTCGTTTCACAAGTTTGATTGAATTGTATGAATGTTATGCAATTAGTGTGGTTATAAATGACATTTGGTTTACTTATATGACAATCCTAACTCATATAATCATCTTACCTTCATAACAGTTCAAAATTAAGCTTAGAATCAAGGAAAAAGCTTAAAAGTAGAATTGAAGCATGTACAGTTCGTTTCACAAGTTTGAATGAAATGTATGAATGTTATGCAATGAGTGTGGTTAGAAATGACATTTGGTTTACTTATATGACAATCCTAACTCATATAATCGTCTTAGTTTCATTACAGTTCAAAATTAAGCTTAGACTCATGGAATAAGCTTAAAAGTAGAAATGAAGCATGAACAGTTCGTTTCACAAGTTTGAATGAAATGTATGAATGTTATGCAATGAGTGTGGTTATAAATGACATTTGGTTTACTTATATGACAATCCTAACTCATATAATCGTTTTAGTTTCATTACAGTTCAAAATTAAGCTTAGAATCAAGGAAAAAGCTTAAAAGTAGAATTGAAGCATGCACAGTTCGTTTCACAAGTTTGATTGAATTGTATGAATGTTATGCAATTAGTGTGGTTATAAATGACATTTGGTTTACTTATATGACAATCCTAACTCATATAATCATCTTACCTTCATAACAGTTCAAAATTAAGCTTAGAATCAAGGAAAAAGCTTAAAAGTAGAATTGAAGCATGCACAGTTCGTTTCACAAGTTTGAATGAAATGTATGAAAGTTATGCAATGAGTGTGGTTAGAAATTACATTTGGTTTACTTATATGACAATCCTAACTCATATAATCGTCTTAGTTTCATTACAGTTCAAAATTAAGCTTAGAGTCAAGGAATATGCTTAAAAGTAGAATTGAAGCGTGAACAGTTCGTTTCACAAGTTTGAATGAAATGTATGAATGTTATGCAATGAGTGTGGTTAGAAATGACATTTGGTTTACTTATATGACAATCCTAACTCATATAATCGTTTTAGTTTCATTACAGTTCAAAATTAAGCTTAGAGTCAAGGAATATTCTTAAAAGTAGAATTGAAGCGTGAACAGTTCGTTTCACAAGTTTGAATGAAATGTATGAATGTTATGCAATGAGTGTGGTTAGAAATGACATTTGGTTTACTTATATGACAATCCTAACTCATATAATCGTTTTAGTTTCATTACAGTTCAAAATTAAGCTTAGAGTTAAGGAATAAGTTTAAAAGTACAATTGAAGCATGCACAGTTCGTTTCACAAGTTTGAATGAATTGTATGAATGTTATGCAATGAGTGTGGTTAGAAATGACATTTGGTTTACTTATATGACAATCCTAACTCATATAATCGTCTTAGTTTCATTACAGTTCAAAATTAAGCTTAGACTCATGGAATAAGCTTAAAAGTAGAAATGAAGCATGAACAGTTCGTTTCACAAGTTTGAATGAAATGTATGAATGTTATGCAATGAGTGTGGTTATAAATGACATTTGGTTTACTTATATGACAATCCTAACTCATATAATCGTTTTAGTTTCATTACAGTTCAAAATTAAGCTTAGAATCAAGGAAAAAGCTTAAAAGTAGAATTGAAGCATGCACAGTTCGTTTCACAAGTTTGATTGAATTGTATGAATGTTATGCAATTAGTGTGGTTATAAATGACATTTGGTTTACTTATATGACAATCCTAACTCATATAATCGTCTTAGTTTCATTACAGTTCAAAATTAAGATTAGAATCAAGGAAAAAGCTTAAAAGTAGAATTGAAGCATGCACAGTTCGTTTCACAAGTTTGAATGAAATGTATGAAAGTTATGCAATGAGTGTGGTTAGAAATGACATTTGGTTTACTTATATGACAATCCTAACTCATATAATCGTCTTAGTTTCATTACAGTTCAAAATTAAGCTTAGAGTCAAGGAATATGCTTAAAAGTAGAATTGAAGCGTGAACAGTTCGTTTCACAAGTTTGAATGAAATGTATGAATGTTATGCAATGAGTGTGGTTAGAAATGACATTTGGTTTACTTATATGACAATCCTAACTCATATAATCGTTTTAGTTTCATTACAGTTCAAAATTAAGCTTAGAGTCAAGGAATATGCTTAAAAGTAGAATTGAAGCGTGAACAGTTCGTTTCACAAGTTTGAATGAAATGTATGAATGTTATGCAATGAGTGTGGTTAGAAATGACATTTGGTTTACTTATATGACAATCCTAACTCATATAATCGTTTTAGTTTCATTACAGTTCAAAATTAAGCTTAGAGTTAAGGAATAAGTTTAAAAGTACAATTGAAGCATGCACAGTTCGTTTCACAAGTTTGAATGAATTGTATGAATGTTATGCAATGAGTGTGGTTAGAAATGACATTTGGTTTACTTATATGACAATCCTAACTCATATAATCGTCTTACTTTCATTACAGTTCAAAATTAAGCTTAGACTCATGGAATAAGCTTAAAAGTAGAAATGAAGCATGAACAGTTCGTTTCACAAGTTTGAATGAAATGTATGAATGTTATGCAATGAGTGTGGTTATAAATGACATTTGGTTTACTTATATGACAATCCTAACTCATATAATCGTTTTAGTTTCATTACAGTTTAAAATTAAGCTTAGAATCAAGGAAAAAGCTTAAAAGTAGAATTGAAGCATGCACAGTTCGTTTCACAAGTTTGATTGAATTGTATGAATGTTATGCAATTAGTGTGTTTATAAATGACATTTGGTTTACTTATATGACAATCCTAACTCATATAATCATCTTACCTTCATAACAGTTCAAAATTAAGCTTAGAATCAAGGAAAAAGCTTAAAAGTAGAATTGAAGCATGTACAGTTCGTTTCACAAGTTTGAATGAAATGTATGAATGTTATGCAATGAGTGTGGTTAGAAATGACATTTGGTTTACGTATATGACAATCCTAACTCATATAATCGTCTTAGTTTCATTACAGTTCAAAATTAAGCTTAGCGTTAAGGAATATGCTTAAAAGTAGAATTGAAGCATGAACAGTTCGTTTCACAAGTTTCAATGAAATGTATGAATGTTATGCAATGAGTGTGGTTACAAATGACATTTGGTTTACTTATATGACAATCCTAACTCATATAATCGTCGTAGTTTCATTACAGTTCAAAATTAAGATTAGAATCAAGGAAAAAGCTTAAAAGTAGAATTGAAGCATGAACAGTTCGTTTCACAAGTTTGAATGAAATGTATGAATGTTATGCAATGAGTGTGGTTAGAAATGACATTTGGTTTACTTATATGACAATCCTAACTCATATAATCGTCTTAGTTTCATTACAGTTCAAAATTAAGCTTAGCGTCAAGGAATATGCTTAAAAGTAGAATTGAAGCATGAACAGTTCGTTTCACAAGTTTGAATGGAATACAGAATCTTGAATATGGAGATGGACAAGAATTACAATCTTGAAGATGAAGGGGATAAAGAAAGAAAATAATTTACAGAGATTTTTCTAAGGAAATATTCTATCGTAAGATGAATTCTGCCTTAGACTGATGGAAGCTGGACACATTTATAATAATATTGGACCAATGAAATTCTAACAGCTAAAAGTAAACTAACTGGAGTAATTATTTCTTTCAGACAGATGGACGATGCAAAATACTTGGACAGCTGGAAAACACTTCACTGATTGCTCTCTGGAGAACGATCTCGAACAGCACACCTGTAAAGCATCTGAGTGCTTGCTTTTGACAATATTGCACCTGCTTTTTGACAAACTTGCACTACCTTTTTGAAAGTGGAAGCCAACTTTTGACAAACATGCACTACTTTATGAAAGTAGAAGCCAACTTTTGACAATGCTTGCTTGTCCCGTTCATCAACTTTTTCAACTTTTTTTTTTTTTTTTTTTTTTTTACATGTCATATGGATCCTGAGAAAATGGGCCTAAAAAGGAAGAGCCCGCTGAACTGGAACTGGACTTAGAAGTAGCTTCAGCAGAGGACCGAGTTTTAACAAATTTCTTGAATTCTAAGAATTCTTCGAAAAGGGCCTCATCTGGAGCGGGAGTTGTAACCTGTTTTGACTTGGATGAAGGATGCTTGCCATGACCCTTAGAAGGAGTAGAAGGGCCTGCAGTATTAAAACTTGGATTGGGATATTGAGGATAAACTGGAGCTGGAATTTGGGCCGAAGACGATTTCTTCTTCTCTTCTTGGTCTTTGGACCAATCAGAATACCTTTGAAGTACCTTTTCACCATTGGAGCAAAAATATTGGACTAATTGGAAAAATCCAGGGAAAACAGTAAAGTTTTTCCACGATTTGACATTGAATTGTCTATGGAGCGTGAAAGGTTCATTTTGACATCGTTGGAACCAACAGAAGGACCAACAAGAGATCCATGCTAGACGGAAAATCTTGCAGAAATCCATAATATTGATCATTTCCCATTGGGAACTTCGAGCAGTTTTGGAACAAAAATATTGATATGGTTTTTGTAATTCTTCTGGTAGTAAAGAAGGTTCGAGACCATACTTACGCCACCATTCGAGAAACCAAATTGGAAACTTGGGGTTATTCTTGAGGCAAACAGAATGAAAACTAATAAACCATGAATGGTTATAACTTTCAACAAGGAAGACTCTGTGCCAAGCTTGGATGTAATCATAGTAGTTATAGCTGGACAAACCATTGTAGGATTTGGATAAAGACTTGTAAGCCCATGGAGAACTTCCCCATTCGGAGGCTATAATAATTTGGAAAATAAGACACTTAGAGAAATTGGTTTCTTTGGAGATTTTGTCATCGATTTTACAGGAGTTTGAATCCAATAAAATTTGACGGTAAAATCCTAGGTCTTTCCTAGGATCTTCGGGAATCCAATTGAAATTTGGAGGTAAGGACTTTGAAAGAAAGGATTGGACATCATTTTTGGTAGGAATATTGGAGAGTGAGAGGAACATAAGAGGTTCCTCAAATCCCTTTTTTAAATATTCTGGATTTTTGGAGGAAGACCCTTGAGAAGGTTTTCCCGCAGTTTGAGCAAAAGTTAATGGAGGAAAATCTTGTAATTGTTGGAAGGGATTTTGAAAGTAGAATTGAAGCATGCATAGTTCGTTTCACAAGTTTGAATGTTATGCAATGAGTGTGGTTAGAAATGACATTTGGTTTACTTATATGACAATCCTAACTCATATAATCGTCTTAGTTTCATTACAGTTCAAAATTAAGCTTAGAATCAAGGAAAAATCTTAAAAGTAGAATTGAAGCATGCACAGTTCGTTTAACAAGTTTGAATGAAATGTCTAAATGTTATGCAATGAGTGTGGTTAGAAATGACATTTGGTTTACTTATATGATAATCCTAACTCATATAGTCGTTTTAGTTTCATTACAGTTCAAAATTAAGCTTAGAGTCAAGGAATAAGTTTAAAAGTAGAATTGAAGCATGCACAGTTCGTTTCACAAGTTTGAATGAAATGTATTAATGTTATGCAATGAGTGTGGTTAGAAATGACATTTGGTTTACTTATATGACAATCCTAACTTATATAATCGTCTTAGTTTCATTACAGTTCAAAATTAAGCGTAGAGTCAAGTAATAAGCTTAAAAGTAGAATTGAAGCACGAACAGTTCGTTTCACAATTTTGAATGAAATGTATGAATGTTATGCAATGAGTGTGGTTAGAAATGACATTTGGTTAACTTATATGACAACCTTAACACATATAATCGTCTTAGTTTCATTTGAATTCAAAAATAAGCTTAGATTCTAGGAATAAGCTTAAAAGTAGAATTGAAGCATGCACAGTTCGTTTCACAAGTTTCAATGAAATGTATGAATGTTATGCAATGAGTGTGGTTAGAAATGACATTTGGTTTACTTATATGACAATCCTAACTCATATAATCGTTTTATTTTCATTACAGTTCAAAATTAAGCTTAGAGTCAAAGAATAAGTTTAAAAGTAGAATTGAAGCATGGACAGTTCGTTTCACAAGTTTGAATGAAATGTATGAATGTTATGCAATGAGTGTGGTTACAAATGACATTTGGTTTACTTATATGATAATCCTAACTCATATAATCGTTTTAGTTTCATTACAGTTCAAAATTAAGCTTAGAGTCAAGGAATAAGTTTAAAAGTAGAATTGAAGCATGCACAGTTCGTTTCACAAGTTTGAATGAAATGTATTAATGTTATGCAATGAGTGTGGTTAGAAATGACATTTGGTTTACTTATATGACAATCCTAACTCATATAATCGTTTTAGTTTCATTACAGTTCAAAATTAAGCTTAGAATCAAGGAATAAGCTTAAAAGTAGAATTGAAGCACGAACAGTTCGTTTCACAATTTTGAATGAAATGTATGAATGTTATGCAATGAGTGTGGTTAGAAATGACATTTGGTTAACTTATATGACAACCTTAACACATATAATCGTCTTAGTTTCATTTGAATTCAAAAATAAGCTTAGATTCTAGGAATAAGCTTAAAAGTAGAATTGAAGCATGCACAGTTCGTTTCACAAGTTTCAATGAAATGTATGAATGTTATGCAATGAGTGTGGTTAGAAATGACATTTGGTTTACTTATATGACAATCCTAACTCATATAATCGTTTTATTTTCATTACAGTTCAAAATTAAGCTTAGAGTCAAAGAATAAGTTTAAAAGTAGAATTGAAGCATGGACAGTTCGTTTCACAAGTTTGAATGAAATGTATGAATGTTATGCAATGAATGTGGTTACAAATGACATTTTGATGCATGGGAGCTATGGGTCAAAGCTAATAATAGAAGTTAAAGACCATCACGTCAACTTCCAGGATAGATATCTTTTAAACTATTCAGTATTTAGAGGATCCATAAATTGGAAAGTAAAGTTCTTGATCTAAGCTTTCCGAAAAGTGGTCATATGCCTTAATTGGTTAAGTAACGAAGGAGATATGCTTGTTTTAAGTTGAGTTGTCCAGTTTCTACGCGGGCACACAAGGATGGCCGAATCTGCTATATTCCCCAAGCCATGCACGTCCAAGGAAGTTCTTAGTAGATATAATACTTATTCTTATTTGTGTCTTTGTTTAAGTTTAGGAAAGTGTCTTATTTACAGTATTTTGTGCAATAAAGGAGCCTTAGAACGTTTCCAAGTTGTTATAGAAGAGTTTAGGAAAGTTTCAGTAATAAGCTTGAAGTTGGTTTAAGGGAAGACCTAAAACTGGTTCTTAACTTGACTTTAGGTAAGTTTAGGAGTCTTAAGAGTAGTATAAATAGAGAGTCTTATTGTATTGTTTTTCATACAAATTTGAGCATTAATATCGCAGAGTCGAAGGGAGTTTCCTTCAAAATCTTGGCCTTGCGAGGTATTCTTTTGGTTTGTACCTTGTTTCTATGTGATCTTGGTGCTTGCCGTTTGTTTGTGCTTGTTTCTTTGTGATCTTAGTACAAATTAGTCTTAGTCGAGTATTCTTGCGAGGATTCTAGACTAATTCATATCCTTTATTTTCTGTTTTAATTCCGCTGCGTTACAAATTCAAAAACACATAAAAATTAGAGTAAGTTTTACATCAAATTTGGTTTACTTATATGACAATCCTAACTCATATAATCGTCTTAATTTCATTACAGTTCAAATTTAAGCTTAGAGTCAAGGAATAAGCTTAAAAGTAGAATTGAAGCACGAACAGTTCGTTTCACAATTTTGAATGAAATGTATGAATGTTATGCAATGAGTGTGGTTAGAAATGACATTTGGTTTACTTTTATGACAACCCTATCACATATAATCGTCTTAGTTTCATTTGAATTCAAAAATAAGCTTAGATTCTAGGAATAAGCTTAAAAGTAGAATTGAAGCATGCACAGTTCGTTTCACAAGTTGAATGAAATATATGAATGTTATGCAATGACTGTGGTTATAAATGACATTTGGTTTACTTATATGACAATCCTAACTCATATAATCGTCTTAGTTTCATTACAGTTCAAAATTAAGCTTAGAATCAAGGAAAAACCTTAAAAGTAGAATTGAAGCATGCACAGTTCGTTTAACAAGTTTAAATGAAATGTATGAATGTTATGCAATGAGTGTGGTTAGAAATGACATTTGGTTTACTAATATGACAATCCCAACTCATATAATCGTCTTAGTTTCATTACAGTTCAAAATTAAGCTTAGAATCAAGGAATAAGCTTAAAAGTAGAATTGAAGCATGCACAGTTCGTTTAACAAGTTTGAATGAAATGTATGAATGTTATGCAATGAGTGTGGTTAGAAATGACATTTGGTTTACTTATATGACAATCCTAACTCATATAATCGTTTTAGTTTCATTACAGTTCAAAATTATGCTTAGAGTCAATGAATAAGTTTAAAAGTAGGATTGAAGCATGAACAGTTCGTTTCACAAGTTTGAATGAAATGTATGAATGTTATGCAATGAGTGTGGTTAGAAATGACATTTGGTTTACTTATATAACAACCCTAACTCATATAATCGTCTTAGTTTCATTTGAATTCAAAAATAAGCTTAGATTCTAGGAATAAGCTTAAAAGTAGAATTGAAGCATGCACAGTTCGTTTCACAAGTTTGAATGAAATGTATGAATGTTATGCAATGAGTGTGGTTAGAAATGACATTTGGTTTACTTATATGACAATCCTAACTTTTATAATCGTCTTACTCTCATTACAGTTCAAAATTAAGCTTAGAATCAAGGAAAAAGCTTAAAAGTAGAATTGAAGCATGCACAGTTCGTTTAACAAGTTTGAATGAAATGTATGAATGTTATGCAATGAGTGTGGTTAGAAATGACATTTGGTTTACTTATATGACAACCCTAACACATATAATCGTCTTAGTTTCATTTGAATTCAAAAATAAGCTTAGATTCAAGGAATAAGCTTGTATCATTAATGCGGGCTACCAAAGAAACTGGATTCAATCGTTACGGATCAAAGTCATTTATGTAGTTACAAATTTTTACCTCCAATCATTAATCGTGCAACGTAAGACAGACTAGGGTTCGTCGTTGGATGCTCATGAGAAATATGGTAAACCAAAAGCTCATTTATTCCATCAGCGAAAAGGAGAAATTTCAATCGGTGGGAGGTATCTATGCTAGACATGGAAATAAGGTAAAAAAACATGCATGAAACCTTTTGTCGTGCGGTTGTGTCTCGAAAGACTGCCTACGTATCCACTTGCGCGTGGAGTCAAACCAAATGTAGTTCGGAAAGCACGTTCATTGTTGATGTCGTTGGAGGATGTATCGTTGTAGTGGTGCTTGTTCTTGTCGTCTTGAGTTTTCGTGCAATGTAAGCTTTAGAGGTCACGACATTGTGCATGGAGTTTGTTATCCCTTTGATTTCGGGATGCTAATGTCGAGAACTTGTGGAAAAAACTTAACATTGACGAGAGGAACGTGCGACCAATCTCGACGTGGATTATGGATCCATAGAGAACTAGTAGTCGTCCCTCAAACCATTGGCGCTTCAATTGAGTTGCTTGAAAACGTGGGCCGGGGTCACTGAGTTGGACAAGGTGTTGACGATCTTATGTATGTAAAGATTGAGTGGTCATGAAAAGTGGACTTCAACTACGGAAAGGAAGGAGGTGAGGAGTGGGTCTCGATGATCCTAGGTGGCTATGATCGAAACAAGTGCAATGTGTGTGATGTGTACGCATACGGATAGACGTATAGATGAGATGCAAAAATTCAATGATGATGTGAGAGAGGAGTGGGCCTCGGTGATCCTAGGTGGCTAAGATCAAGTTATACGGTTCGGATTTCCATAAGTTTTACGGAATTGTTGAAAAATGGGTGAGGATTGAATGATACGGCACTACGTCAAAAATGGCCTTCAAGAACGGTTCCTCTAAAGCTAAGCAGAACGGTTGTAGAACTGTTCTCTAGACGACGGTACTTAAAGGCTAAGAGAATGGTTTGAACCGTTCTAAAAGGCTATAAGAACGGTTGTGGAGAAAACCGTTCTAAAAGGCCTTTAAGAACGGTTTTACTAAAACCGTAATCTTTTTGAGGGGGTCTTTCAGTACGGTTTTACCTGGAACCGTTCTCAAAGGTACCAATTTTTAAAAAAAAAAAAAAAATTCAAAATTTGAACCTCTTACCGACCTAACCCACGACCCTCAAATCCTCAATCAACAACAACAACAACAACAACAACGACAACATTAAAAACAAGAACAAACCCAAGCCGCGAACAACAAAGAAGAAAAACAATATGGAGTACTTCGTATCAAACTGGGTATATCACTCCCATAAAAAAAACCTTCATATAAATTATTAATGTACACAGAAAAAATTAACAAAGGCAAATTAAACAAAAACTAAAACAAATAAAACACAATCTTTATCGTGAATCTTTTTGCTCTCGTCTTCGTTGTTCATCGTCTTCTGCACTTCATACCTAAAACGAGATCTGAAACAAACAAGGAAAAAAAACGAGATTTGAATAAAAAAATCGAGATCTAAAATAAAATTGAGATCTAACATAAAAAGACAAACCACTAAACTAATAACAAACAAGATTTGATTGTTACACAAAAAAAAAAAAAAAAAAAAAAAAAAAAAAAAAAAAACTCCTCACGGATACATGAAATCTGAGATTATATAGAAAGGAGATGAGTGATGAGTTATCACAAAAACGCTTTCTTGTGCATATACTCGTATATGATTCTGCATAAGACGATAAAAAAAAAAAAACTTACGCGTAAGGGACGACGCGACTTTGAGGCGGGTCTTTTCGATAGACTTGGATTATGAAGAAGGAGACGAGAGTATGAGCGAAAATAGGATACGCGTAGAACAACCACAAATCATCAAAGAGAGTTATTTCTTTCAATTTGTGGGTGGAGAGGAAAGATTATGAGAGCATAGATCTATTAGAGAAAGAGTTGTGAGAAGAGAGAGAAGGCGGAGAAACCAGAGAAAAAGAGTTGTGAGAAAATATGAGAGAACGAAGGCAATAGGTTTTTATTGTAAATTTATTTTATTTCAAAAAAAAGAGGGATATTAGAACCGTTATTACTTAGAACCGTTTTCTTTGATGAGACAAGGAAAACGGTTTAGGGAAAAACCGTTCTCTTATGTTTTTGCGCAACATAAGACAACGATTTTGACTGAAACCGTTCTGTTATGTCTTATTTTTCTCTTTTACTTTTTTCGTAAAATACATTTCAGTACGGTTTTTAAAGAAACTGTTCTCTTATACTTTAAGAGAACGGTTCCACTAAAATAAGTTCTCTAATGGGTGTTCTGGAAGCTCATTTTTGACGTAGTGCGGATTGACGTGTCGTTAAGTTGTCAAGCTTTGGGCAAAAATAGTGAGGGGTGGGCCTCGGAAATCCTAGGTGACTAGGGTTGATGATACAGATGGTGTATAAGACAGACATGATGTGTTTAACATGATGCATGACGTAACTCTTTTTTGTAGGATCGATGCACGGATTGTGATGCATGTATGCATGGATGCATGTGATCACATAAGTCGTAGTGCATAAAAATGCGTGCAATGGTTCAGGTTCCTAGGATGCATGAGTTCGTAGTTAGGTACAAACTTGACACTACATGAGACGGTTTGTCCTAAGAATGGTATGGACTAGGATGATGCATGATTTAGATGACTAGGGGTGGACCTAGATGATATGCAAATGTATGGTGCAAGACGCGACTCTATGGACATGACATATGTATGTATGTATGTATGTAGGTATGCAGCAAGCTATGGTTGTGTATGTGTGACACGGCAATGCGGTATTCAAGAATGCAGCATGGAGTGCAATGAGTTTGACTCGATTTTGTGAGTGCAACAAGTGGGTGCGAGGTTTATAGGTGCATGTTTGTGTATGTGTTGAAAATGACTCAAACAAAGGGTGACATGCAGTGGGGCATGACTTGGAATGAGAATTGCACCATTCAAAGGAAAATGCGTGGTGCGTATTAGTGGGCAGACGCACGGGGGTGGTGCGCACAAGCGCGCGGACGCACAACAGCATGCGTACAAGGACATGGACGCACGCGCCGAAACGTCACAAAAAGTGACGTGGGGCACGGGAAAAGTATTGGTGTGGTTAAAACTTGATTTGACAAAGTTTTGGGGTTTAAATGGTACAAATAAGGCAAAAAAAGCAACAAAAAGAAGCAATAAAGGCACGTTGCAACGAACATATACCATGCAAATGTACTAGATCTTAGGCTTTGAGGTTTAGGCTTAGAGTACCACGTTATAGGTAGCTATATCTCGATTTGTGACAGCCCATACTCGAGAGTATAACATCCTTGGACCAGAAACAATGTTTCAATGGAAACAAAGTGTCGATGATGCTAACGTGGGTGGTACAACCATTATTCAGTCCGACACAAGGTAGAAAGACATGAATGTACCGAAAGGACAAAAGGGTTCTTATGGGACGTGGGTTGCGTCCATGCAATTGAAGGTGCTAAACTTCTCAATAAATGTAACGTGATAACCAATCTTCGAGTCTCACCCACTTTGAACAATAAATCCGCAGCGGAGTCGCCACTGTAGATTCCACGGATGGTCTCTATCGCGGCGGACGCGCGAGTCGTATGATGATTGCACTAGGATAGGAGTCGCCACCAAACAATTGTGGGGTGTTTGGAAACCATGCAATGTGATCTTGTTCCTTGTTACCGAGGGACTACGTAAACGCTAGGTGAGTCTGTACCCATTGAGCATAAACGCTTGGAGAAGCGAGTCATGCCAAGTACAAAACACTTTCGCGAGCCGTTTACCAAAAGGGACAAAACCGAGGGATGTAAGGAACAAAATGCGCATTGTGCCCTACGCCAATATGCAGTCTACGGACCGCAAGACTGGGTTCGGAGGTGACGGTACGTGTTGGGAAGCCATAAGACACCCAACCCCCCCCCCCCCACGTATAGCGGCCTCTACTAGTTGAATTATCGTTTACAAGTCGTCGAGAAGTTAAGCCATGCAAGTTTACAGTCATTTACAAGTTATATACAACCTAGTAAATAAGCTAAATTGGTTATTTAGCACATAAACTAGATCTTAGGTCGCAACGTCGTTAAGATTGATTAACGGTCCCTAGCTACCAATTTGTCCAAGCGTTTTGCGCTATGTGTGTTAGGCGTGGTTCATGTAATTCGTTTTAGATCTAATTCTTGGTTAGGCAAAATATAAATCTATGTCGTAAAAGCAATAAAATGTGCACGTAAAGAAGGGGTAGAAGATGAGAATAAAGTAAAAGAAGAGTTCAGAAAAGAGGGGATGCCCTCAGGACTTATGTGTGTCCGCGATACCACCACTTGCTCTACTATGTTTCGAGATCATTGCGTTGATCCTTAGTGTGCGTCGTAGGGGCTAGATGTGTTCTTGAAACGATGTGTTGCTCTTCGAACGTGGGTTTTTGAGAGGGGCTTCGTTTGTGTTGTGTGTATTGTTTAGGGAAGTCCTAGAGTGTAAGGTTGCCCTAGGGTTTTTTGGGGTAGAGTTGCTAGGGTTTTGTGGTAGAGAAATGGAGAGAGAGGGGCAGAGATTCGGGATGGAAAATGGTGTGTGAAGGTGTCAAGTGAGGGTGGAGGAGAGGTGTATATATAGTGGAGGAGAGGCTAGGGTAGACTAGAGTTTTTCAACCAATTAGGGTTTAATGCTTCAAATTCGCAGCCTCCACCACTACGCCCAATATATTCAGCCCGTGGCGTGCGTGTCTGGCAAAAAAAAGGCGGTGCGTCCAGGGGCTCTAACGCACGGACGCGCGCGTCTAGACCCTTAGACGCACTATGCAAAATTTGTTTTTTGGCTTCTTTGTGACAAGGTTAGTGTACATGTGAATTTGGGTGGGCAAATGATGTACATAAACATGTGTTTTGATGATTTTTTGGCGGTTTATGCACTCGGGTCATTCCTGAGTTAGGTCAGGTGTAAAAGGGCTGAAAAGTGGTTGTTTTTGGCCTTGTTTTAGGTAAAGGCGTATTTGCTAATGGATTCACGACAACGGTGGTTCACATAGTAGATCAAGTAGACGCAGTTCATTGTAAAATGTCCTTTCATCATCGGGCATTTGGGCAGGGACAAATGCAGGTGTCTACAGCTTGGAAGATGTAACCACCCCTACCCCGTTCTTACGGAGGAGCGAGGTAAATCCATCACCATTGAATCATGGGATGACTTTAAAAAGATCTTGAAGGAACAATTCTATCCAAAGAACACCAGGATCTTGGCCCAAAAGAAGTTGAAAAGTGTGAAGCACATGGTGTCCATCCGTGACTACGTACGTGTAGGCAGGCTTACTCTGCTTGTATGCTCGATATCAAGGATATGAGCGAGAATTACCAAAGTTTCTAATTTGTTGACGGTCTAAAGGATTGGGCTTAACGGGAAGTGATGAGACTTCGCCTTGACTCTTTTTCCGCTACTATGGCTGCGGCCGAAAGACTCGACGACTACCACATCGAGCGAGAGCCGACCCAAAGGAAGTGCTCGTTTGGGTCGAGTGGTGGCAACAAACCCTACACGAGTGGAACCAAGGTAGTGCTAACTCGAACTACTCCCGAGGGAGTAAAACTGAGGATTTCACGACCAAGAAGTCATTCGCCTGCTTCTTGTGCAAAGGTCCTCATCGGATGTCGGATTGCCCTTACCAAGAGGACATAAATGCCATCAAGAACAACCAAGGTGTGCATGGAATCGGACAACAAGGGTAGCAACGATACTTGTGAGGATGGGAACGGAGAATGCTTGGTAGAGAATGAGGATCAGGCACGGATGTGTGTCCTTCAGATGATGTGCCCAATGGAGAAGGGGGAAAACCCTGTGAAACCGAAATCGACGAAACTGATGTTCGTTGACATGTTAGTGAATGGGCGACATGCTCGCGCCATGTTCGTCCCGGGTGCTTCTCACAACTTCATTGTTTCGGTAGAAGCGAAAAGATTGGGGATCACCCTAGAAAGAGAGAAAGGGAGTATGAAGGTTGTGAACTCCAAAGAGAATCCCATCGAGGGAGTTGCAAGGAAGGTCTTGGTCAGGATTGGGGAGTGGGAAGGTCGGCCTGACTTCACAACGGTTGCCATGGACGACTTTACGTTAGTTCTTGGGATGGACTGCTTGAAATAGACATCAGCAGTACCAATGCCTTACTTACAGTCCCTCATGATGATGGGCGCTAGCCCGTGTTTGGTGAAGGTTACATGGCCTGGGAAGCGTGACTCGAAGGAGGAGGGTCCCATGATCTCAGTGATGTAGTTGAAGCGGGGACTGAGAGATGGGGAACCAACGTTCGTGTGTGCCCTGTCCATGAAAGACGATGTACCAAGACCTTGAATGATCCGAGAGCGGAGGTGTTGGCGAGTTTGGGGACATGATGCCAGATCGGTTGCCCGATAAGCTACCTCCCCGACGGTCCGTGGATCACCAGATTGAGTTGCTCCCGGGCACTCGACTCCCAACAAGAAGTCCGTACCGGATGGCACGTCTGGAATTAGAGGAGTTTCGAAAACAGTTGAACGACCTGTTGCACTCTGGATCGATCAGACCATCAAAGGCACCATATGGAGCCCCTGTGTTATTCCAGAAAAAACACAACGGTAGTCTAAGATTGTGCATAAACTACCGCGCACTAAACAAGGTAACGGTCAGGAACCATTACCCGATTCCATTGGTGGCCGAGCTCTTCGACAGTTACAAGGTGATGTGTATTTCACGAAGTTGGATATGCGATCGGGATCATCAAGTTTGGATTGCAGAAGGAGATGAACCAAAGGCAGCTTATGTTACAAGGTATGGATCGTACGAATGGTTGGCCATGCCCTTCAAACTGACCAACGCACCCGCTATGTTTTTTACTTTGATGAATCATGTATTCCACGAATACATGGCCAAATTTATGGTGGTGTACCTAAATGATATCATGGTTTATAGTAGGACGTTGGAAGAACACCTGATCACCCGAAGCTAGTATTCGAAAAGTTGAGGGGTAATCATTTGTTCGTGAAGAAGAAGAAGAAATGCGAGTTCGTTGGAGTAAAGGAGAACTTCCTTGGCCATATTGTAGGAGAAGTACGGATCAAAATGGATCCAAAGAAGATACAGGCAATCCAAGCGTGGGAAGCTCCAAAGAGTGTGACTGAGTTGCGCTCCTTCCTAGGCCTTGCCAACTATTATCGGCATTTCATACAAGGGTACTCATAAATAGTTGCGTCACTGACCGAACTCTTGAAGAAAAATCTATGTTGGGAATGGTCAGGGGAGCGCGAAGCAGCCTTTCAGAGGCTGAAAGAAGCAGTGACCAAGGAACCAGTGTTGATATTGTCGAACATATTGAGACCATTCGAGGTAGTGGAGACTAATGCCTCTGATTATGCCCTTGGGGGTGTTCTACTTCTAGACGGACATCCGGTGGCGTATGCGAGTCGGGATCTTAGTAATGCCGAGAGGAGATATGTTGCTCAGAAGAAAGAGATGTTGGCCATCGTTCAATGTTTGCGGGGATGGTCACACTACTTGTAGGGTTCAAAGTTTATCGTCCACAGTTATAACACCGCGGCATCACACTACGTGACCCAGTCTAAAATGAACAACCGGCAAGCAAGATAGCAAGAGTTGTTGGCTGAATTTGATGTGGAGTTTGTGCATCGTCCAGGGGCTACCAACCGAGGAGCGGACGCGCTGAGTCGTCGGGCAGACTTGGCGGCCTTGTGTAAAGTGGCTCACTTGTCACCAACCTTAGTGGCCACGAACATTAGGGAGCAGATAAAAGAGCACTTGAACCAGAATCATACGGCAAAAGCCTGAATTCACCTAGTGACGGAGGGAAAAAAACCGTAAATTCTGGTTGGAGGAAAAGTTGCTGATCAACAAGGGATGTAGACTGTTGAAGCAGGAGGTAACTTTCGGCTGAGCATGAAGGGTGACACGATGGAATACACCAAGACTTTTCTCATTTGCTAAGAAGACAAGGTCAAGTGGCAGAAGCCAGGGGGCTTGTTGAACCCATTCCTGGTACTCACTCGTCCATGGGAGAGCGTCTCCATGAACTTCATTAACGGGCTACCTAAGCTGGGACAATTTTATGTCATCATGGTGATTGTGGGTCAGTTCTCTAAGCAAGTATGCGACATTCATTGCCCTACCGAAGACATGTGGAGCTGAGGAAACGGTAGTGATCTTCTTCAAACATGTTGTGAAGTATTGGGGATTACCAAAGAGCATTATCAATGACCATGACCCACGATTCAGCGGCAAATTCTGGACAGAACAGCTCAAGCTCATCGGGTCGAATGTCAATACGTCGCCTTCCAGCTACCACCCAAAGTCTGATGGATAGACAGAGAGATTCAACAGTATGCTCGAAGTGTATTTGAGGCACTTTGTGTCGGCTAACCAACAAGAGTGGGTGAGGCTCCTTGATGTTGCCCAACTCCGCTTTAATGCTCAAATGAGCTCTTAGTCGAACAAGAGTCTGTTTGAGCTTGTCACAGGTCAACAGCCACACATTGTCTTTGAACCTGTAGATTCCACGGATGGTCTCTATAGCGGCGGACGCGCGAGTCGTGCGATGATTGCACTAGGATAGGAGTCGCCACCAAACAATTGTGGGGTGTTTGGAAACCATTCAATGCGATCTTGTTCCTTGTTACCGAGGGACTACGTAAACGCTGGGTGAGTCTGTACCCATTGAGCATAAACACTTGGGGAAGCGAGTCATGCCAAGTATAAAACACTTTCGCAAGTCGTTTACCGAAAGGGACAAAACCGAGGGACGTAAGGAACAAAATGCGCATTGTGCCCAACGCCAATATGCAGTCTACGGACCGCAAGACTGGTTTGGGGGTAGACTGGGTTTGGGGGTGACGGTACGTGTTGGGAAGCCATAAGACACCCAACCCCGCCCACGTATAGCGGCCTCTACTAGTTGAATTATCGTTTACTAGTTGGGAAGTTAGCCATGCAAATTACAATCATTTACAAGTTATATACAACCTAGTAAATTAGGTAACTCGGTTATTTAGCACATAAACTAGATCTTGGGTCGCAACGTTGTTAAGATTGATTAACGGTCCCTAGCTACCAATTTGTCCAAGCGCTTTGAGCTATGTGTGTTAGGCGTGATTCATGTAATTCATTTTAGATCTAATCTTGGTTAGGCAAAATATAAATCTAGGTCGAAAGCAATAAATTGCGCACGTAAAGAAGGGGTAGGAGATGAGAATAAAGTAAAAGATGAGTTTAGAAAAGAGGGGGTGCCCTCAGGACTTATGTGTGTCCGCGATACCACTACTTGCTCTACTATGCTTCGAGATCGTTGCGTTGATCCTTAGTATGCGTCGTAGGGGCTAGATGTGTTCTTAGAGCGATGTGTTACTCCTCGAACGTGGTGTTTAAGAGGGGCTTTGCTTGAGTTGTTTAATTGTGTTGTGTTTAGGGGTGCCCTAGAGGTGTAGGGGTGCTAGGGTTTTTGTATGTGTTGTGTTAGGGTTTTGTGTTGTAGTTTCTAGGGTTTTGTGTGAGAGAATGGAAGAGAGAGGAGCAGAGATTCGGGGTGAAAATGGTGTGTGAAGGTTGTCAAATGGGGTGGAAATGAGGGGTGAGCTAGGGTGGCCAGCCAAGCTAGGGTTAGGTGCGTCATGCGCAGGTGGGTCGCGCAAGGCGCGAGCAAGGTCGCGCATGGCGCTTTGGGTCGCGCATGGCGCGGCTGAGGTCGCGCATGGCGCATCAGGGGGTTGCGCAAGGCGCATGCAGGGTCGCGCAAGGGTGCGCCTGGACCCCTTGACGCACCATACAAAATTCCATTTCTGGCCTTCTTATGACATGGGTAGTGTACATGTGAATTTGGGTGGGCAAATGACGTACAAAAACATGTTTTGTTGATGATTTTTGGCGGTTTAGGCACGCGGGTCATTCCTGAGTTAGGTCAGGTGTAAAAAGGGAGGAAAATGGTTGTTTTGGCCTTGTTTTCGGTGAAGACGCATTTGCTAACGGATTCAAGACAATGGTGGTTCACATAGTAGAGCAAGTAGACGCAGTTCACTGTAATATGTCCTTTCATCATCGGGCATTTGGGTTGGGACAAATGCAGGTGTCTACAGAACCATAACAAGGCCGAAGCAAGAAAGCTCACGAGTTCACAAGGGAGTTGAATCAAAATGATGAAATCGCTCGAGCCTACTTGGAGGAAGCCTCTAAGCGCATGAAGATATGGGCGGATCAGAACCGAGAACCCAGTGAATTCAACGTCGGAAACATGGTCATGGTGAAGATCATTGTCGAACAGTTGAGATACTTCATGGGAAGGGACATACGCCTGGTGCGCAACTATGAGGTCCAATTCGCATCAGCAAGAAAATTGGTAGAGGGGCATGCAAGTTATAAAGCTCATAATGAAAGTTATTTACGCTCTAATTAGACTCCTGTAGTTAGTACTTAATTATGCCAAATTAAGTTTAGCTAAGCTTAATGCATAAATGAGGTAATAAAACATGTTTTTATACCTTAATCAAGAGGAATTATGACATTCCTTCAAATCACTGTCAAATTACGCCTACGAGAACAGGCGTCCTAAAGCTAAGTAGAACGGTAGCACAACAGTTCTCTAGGACGCTGTAATTAAAGACTAAGAGATTAGAACATGTTGAACTGTTATGAAAACCATCTAGAACAGTTTCAGTCAAATTAAAATCATTCTGAAAGCTATACGAAAACGGTTTACAAAAAAACCGATCTGAATGTACCCAACATAGCAAAATGGTTTTATACACAACCATTCTAGTATGTAGCGATTTAAAAAAAAATAATAAAAATCTAAAATTCAACAAATTTCTTGTTTTTATCAAGAACAAAATAATACCAAAAACATATATGAATTGAAACAACACAAATTGATTGATAGAAACAACCAAATTAATTGATATAAACAACCAAACGTACAAATCGACTAACAAAAGAACATCTAAAAATATGAACAAAAAAAAGTAGATCTGAAACTATGAACAACTCAAGTTCATATTCAACCAAATATACAAATCAATAATATGGAAATGTAGATCTATAACAATGATAAACCTTAGTTTGTTTTTCTTCTTTTGAAATTATTCTTGTCGTTGTTGTCGCACCAACCGCCTCCGCCTCGTCTGTCGCCTTCGCCTTCGTCGTGGTGTGGATCTGCTTCAAACCACAAAAAAAAAGGATTAATATCAAGCACGAACCCTAATTTGAGACTTACCCAGGTCAAATCTAAGGAAACTCATCAACTAACTAAACATACAAACAAAATGTGATTGAACTGGAAAATCAATGAATCAAGCATGCATCCCTAATTTGGGAATTACTAGATCTAGAACTAATCATACACAACAAACGAAAATCAAAATTAATAGTGGAATCACCTTATCAAGGATGCTTGAGTGGGTAGATTAGTAGTTAGAAGAAATCATCAATAAAGGGAAAATCGATTATGTTACTGGTGACTACTTGTTGTGTTTCGAATAGAATGATTGATGATTGCTGATTTGTTGTTGTATGCAGAGGCAATAGATAGGAGAGGAAGAGAGAAAGAAAAAAACGTGATTAAAGGCGAGGGAATGAACGTGGGTTTGTGGGAATGGGGGCCAATTATCTAAGTTTAGTTTTTATTTTTATTTGATTGATTATTATTAGAACGGTTATCCCACGGAATCGTTTTGTTTATAGGAGAAAAGGGATCGGATCTGGGTAAAAGTGTTCTTTTATGTGTTCGCGGTTTTTTGGAATACATTTGTCATACATAAGAGAACAGTTTTTGTCAAGACCCGTTCTCTTCTGTATATTTTATTTTTTTACCTTTCTTCATAACATACGTATAAGATCAGTTTTTTAGTGGAACTGTTCTCTTACACTTTAATAGAACGGTTCCATTAAAATACATTCTCTTAAGGGTGTTGTGGAAGCTCATTTTTGACGTAGTGAATGAAGGCACTACAAGAAACACGTTGATTTGCGACGGAGCAAACTCGTCGCAATCAGCCAAAACTCGTCGTAAATGGTCTTTTACGACGAGAATCCCGTCCGGTCTCGAGTCATCGCAAAAGGCTCAGTCGCAAATATTTTACGACGAGTTTACTGTACCTCGTTGTAATATGTCTTTTTGCGACGAAGTGTTTTTCTCGTCGTAAATGATCTTTTGCGACGACTTTTTCTCGTCGTAATTCTTTTTCCCGACAACACATAATAACACAATTTGATATTTTTTTTTTTCCCTCACATGGACCGGGAGTAGTTCGTTCTGCGCAATTTGATCGCACCCATGCGTAACTTGGAAAACTTCCCAGGAGGTCACCCATCCTAAGACTACTCGTCACCCATCCTAAGACTACTCCCCATTAAGCAAGCTTAACTGTGGAGTTCTTAGCACATGATTTTCCTACTTTGAAAGTCGACTTTGTTTGTATGATAAGCACTATCAATTCCTTTAAACACTCATTTGAGCCCTTAAATCTCTTAAAACCCTCATTAAAATTACACGATATATTTTTTACCCTTAAGTTTGTTGATGTGATTTTTGTTTTTTAAACTTATTATCACACAACGACTATTTTATAGTGGTTCAAAGAGTTTAACAAATAAAATCAAACATTTTATAAGGAATGCACTGAGTTGCATTACAAATTGATTAAAATAAATTTCAAACATTTTTCACTACATCTTAAATTTTAGTTTTAGTTCTTTTATGGGTTTTTTTTTTTTTTTTTTTTTTTTTTTTTTTTTTTTTTTTTGCTACGAGGATCGGGTGTCATCCTAAATAACTTGATTATCTACAACGAGAAATAGATTCTCATCGTAGCTAATCCATTATCTTCGACGAAAATTAGATTCTCGTCGTAACTGATCTTTATCTGAAGCTCGTCGTAGCTGATCAATTATCTACGATCAGAAACTGATTTCTGTCGTAATACATTACTTTTTGCGACGAGAAATTTGACCTTCATAGATGATACTATTTTTTTACGACGAGGTCAAAAATCTCGTCGTAAACGATACATTTTTGCGATGAGAATCCCGACCGGTCGTAATTTTGGTCGCAAATGAACGTTTTTCTTGTAGTGAGGATCTTCAGCTGCTAAAATTGGTGATCCTCCTTCTTTCACTTGAGTTTCCAAGTTAGGAAACCTCCTCCCTTGATCCACCAACGAAGCGCTTTAAAATCTCACAAAAGGTGCTAGTTTTGTAGTGAGATTAAAACCTTAAACCTTATATACTATTAGCTAACTAATTAACCAATGATTATTAGGATAAGGAAATATGTTAAAAGAAAGATTAAACATGTAAGGTGCTTGATTTCTTACTATGTTAGCCGAAATGGCCTCTGATGTTTTGCAAGAAAAGTTTTCCTTTTCTTTCTAATGACTTTTGTGTAGAGAACGTAAACCTTCAAGGTTGGAATGGATCTTAGTTGAGATGTGTGTTTGGATGATTTACGTGTTCTTTGATAAGGGTGGTAAAATAAGTTTTGTTTTTACTCTGCAAATAAGTTTGCAATCTTTTATGCTTATAGTAGTTGTTTAGGTATCCTTTTTGGGTCATACATTGTTGGATGTTGAGACCTGTTGAGCCTAGGCAAGCCTTGGTGTGCAAACATTAAGAGTCTTTGTATTTCGAACAAGCAATGATTTGAATAGAACTTAGACCACTGTAACTGGGTTCAATCTGGAGTATTAGAGTGTCAATTATACACATGCTAAGGTTAATAAGTTTTGGTTTATGGTTGTGAGTGTGCTTGTGTGCAAATCATTGATGAATGGATCATTGTGTGATTGATAAGTTGATTGTTGCATCTAAATGTATGTCAATTGAGTTGAATGTAGTAGTATTTTCTAAGATATATCTTGAGATGACTGTTGGGGAAGGAATTTTCAACATAAATGTCTACTTCGGATCTAAAACGAACTTGGAACCACCTTGAAGAGCAGTGGAACCACTTTGCAAAAAAGAGGAACCACCCTGCTGAGCTACGGGGGAACTGCTTCTATTTCCGCATCGGAAGACCTTAAAATGTTTGAATGAGTCAACAACGGCTAATGCAATTAATTCTCCATCAATTATGGAGATAATGCATGACAGCAATGATGAAGATGTTACACAATTAAGAAGGCCAATTTAATATGACATTATGAAGAGGATAAATTCTGCAATTATGAGGATTAATGCTGCATTTATGACAACAAATATTGTAGAATAATGAATGTTTGAACCAAAGGAGGAACAAGATGAGAGATTCAAAGAAGGACAATAATGAGCGGAATTATTACTAATAAGGGATGAGCTATAAAAGGACACTCGAAGGCAAAAGAAGAGGAGACACAACACCCAAAATCAGATTATTATACTTATATTCGAGTTCCTACATATCTACCCATGTATTACTAGTGTAGGAACCTACATAACAATTGTACGCTACCTACAACAGAACTAGTGGAATACTTGGTGTGACACAGTCTTCCCCCGGTGGTTTTTCCCTTATTCACAAAGGTTTTCCACCTACAAAACTCCCTTGTCTTGTTTGTTGATTATCTCTTTTATATCTACTACATCCCGTCTACTATATTCTTTCCCCCGGAACTGCTATCTACTTCCCCCAGAACTGCAGTCTACTTCCCTTGATCTGTAATCTACTTCCCCTGATCAGGAACTTGTACTCTAAACCTCCGGAGCAGAAGTTCCCTTGGTAAGGTGACTAGATAACCCCTAAGTCGAAAGTAGGTCCTAGTGCATATTTTTTACCAAAACAAACTGTACGCACTGTAACTTGGTATGTCCTATGTAGACTAAGTAGTACACATGTTTCCTAAATCATTGTTCCGAAATAATGCTTGAGTGGTTTGTTTAGATGGTGGGTACTCAAGCTTGAGGTTTGTTTAGAGTAGGTTCTCATAATTTGGAGATGTACTCTAATGAAAACTAAAGTAGTAGTATTATTTGAAGATTAACCTTACCATTGGGTGATTCCTTGGTAAAGGGATAATCTTTGTGTTGATCTAAATTGCTTGTACTGAATAGTCTAATATAGAGTATATGTGTGATAGTTTTAAAGTTCCTGAAAAGAAGTGATCTAAAGTCTGAGAGGGCTTGTTGGTTTAAGCCCTAGACATGACATAAGTATTCTAAGATTGAATAAATTTTCTTAATGAATCTATATCTCTTTTTGTTGGGTGGTCCTAGTTTAAGGACTTGATAGATTCACTGTGATATTGATATGTCTATGCAGCTAATGACGGCTTTTACAAGAAACATATTGTAAATCTAAATGACTCTGCACTATGTTGTATAGATTGTAAGTCTTGTGGACTAGACATTCTATTTAGAAGATTGTAAGTTTGAAAATTGTGTAATCTGATTGGTACGTACCTAATTTGGGGGTACATAAAATACTATATTTGCAATTCTTTGTCAGCTGCAGCTGGAGCCAAGAATGAGCGTAAGTGTAGTTACATATTTGGTCACCACTGAAATAATTCTTTAGACTCAGTGAAGTTGTAAAAGAATGAAAACGCGTTAACGTTAAAATAAATAAGAAAAGTCTAATTGTAACAAGTAGAGGGAAACTGTTGGAAAAATGGAGCTTGGGACCACTTCGGTGAATCTAGAGTTTTGTAATCCTACTATACGATGTATAGTTCAAGGGATTCATTACTACTGTTCATGACACTAATGAAAAATAAAGTTCTCCATTAATTTACTTTGATATATTGAGTATATCTTTGTAATGACGTGCATACTACCTAGTGTTTAGGTGAGCGTTGAGCTCATAATAAACTCATATCTAGAGTGGTGGAGGATGAATTCTTCCTCACTTGATTGGTGGTGTGTGTGTAGCACACTTTTACGTGATATACCTAGTTGAATGTGGAACATGTGTAGTGAAAGGATGGTTTCCTCTTACATATGGCAATTGAGACCGAGTTTCATTTGCACAGCCAATCCTATGGGAGTGATAGTGATAACTCCCTAGAGCATTCAACGAAATCCAGGTACGGCGCTAGGCCTCATCAAAAATGCGTTAGATTACACTCGTGAGATAGACAATGCCAGTGATATAACAAATCCTTTGTAGGATGGATGCTTGTGGGTTGGGTGGTGCTTTCATATCACCCCTCTTCGGTTCAAAAACTTAAATTACCAATTGAGGCATGACGACGAGTTTAAATTCCACAATGTGTTGATTCAAGTTGCGAGACATCAACACATTACCTGAAGTCTTTCGGATGTCTCAACTATGCTCATTATTCTAATGATGCTTGTCGATTAGTGGGGAATTGTTGGAGATAATCTCCAAGACTAAGTGTTTGTAGTAGACAGGGAATATAGCAAATATAGCAAGGCACGGGTGAAGGAAAACAAACACAATAAGAAGACTCGCGGCGGACCGCTGAGCTGAGATCGGCGTACCGAGGGCCAGAGTCGGCGTATTTACGCATTTTCCTTATTACCCTAGTTCGTCTTTTGGCTAATTTCCTTCCTATATTAACAAGGCTTTGTCCCAGCCCTAACGACACACACAAATATCATCGAACGATGGAGGGAAAAACGAATAATTGAGATTGAGCATAGTTGGGGCATTCGGGATCAGTTATATCAAGTGGATTTCTTCAGTGCAGAGGAGGTTCGTTGTTGTGTAGACTTGACAAAACTGACCCGGATCCGAACATTCGACCCGAATTACTTGACCTGAATTTCTAATCTGAATTCAACCCGAAACACGAATCCGAAAATAACCCGAATTCTTTTTGACCCAAACATGACCTGAACTGAAATGACTCAGACCCAAATAACTAGACGTTTTAATGATTCGCTTGAGCAAAAATGACTTAGAATAGATATATCACACCTTCAATCACTCAAATTACCAGTAAAACTTTAAATTAAGATAATATTAGACAAAATTTTAAGAAATTCGTCATTAATATGATCAGATTTGAACAATTTGAAATGAGCCGATCCAGATTTGACCCGTAATTGGCACACCCGAACGAGATTCGACCCGACCCGAATGACCGTTTGCCAGGTCTAGTGTTGTGTAACCTGGAGGGCGACCGCCATGAGTAGCTTGCACTGTGACTCGGCGAAATCGTCTTAGAGATACCCTGTGATACCGGCACATCAATTTCGTTACTCCGATCCGATCATATAAGTCAGATTAATTCCAATATTTCCAACAAATGATTCTATATGACCCATGTTTTTCGAAATTCTGTATCAATAATCGTACCAATTAGGGGTGAGCAAAAAAAGCGGGTACTCGGACCCGGACCCGTTGAAAACGGGTATGGGTCCAAAATTTTAGGACCCGTTGACAACGGGTCTGGGTCCAAAAATTTAGGACCCGTTACCCGCCGGGTACCCGTTAAAACAACGGGTTTTACGGGTACCCGTTATTTAACGGGTATGTGCGGGTACCCGTAACTGTGTAACTTCACAAAAAAAAAAAAAACTAATAAAACCCTATCTAACTTCTAACCCTATCCGACACTGCTTCTAACACCTCCCCTCTTCTCTGCTTCTCTCATCGACAAAACAGAAAACACCCCCTTCTTCTCTGCTTCTCTCATCCGACAAACACACCCCCCTTTTCTCTCACTTCTCTCCTAATATATTCCTAAATATTCCTCGCCGCACCCTAGCGTAAGTCGGAAGCCTCTCTAGCGCCGCCCACCGCAACGCCTCTTCATCATCGTCGTCGGAACGGAACGACTCCGACCGAGCAAACACATTCTCCGCCGCCGAGTTCCACATTGAAGTTTGTACCGCCGCCGCCTCCGCCGTAACAGAATTTTTCGGTTAGAAGAATCAGAATAAAATGTGGTGGTTTTTGAGGAGAGAAAAAAGTGATAGATTTGGAAGTGAAGATAAAAGGTGCATTGGTATGTATGTAGTGCACTGCAAGTTTTATTATGGAGGGGGAGAGGAGAATAATGGAGGAAGAGTATTTATTGTTACAATTTTTTTGTGTCCATTAACACAACTGATCGGTAGTTGGCATTTTATTGAACGGGTACCCGGACCCGCTTAGGACCCGGCGGGTCCACGTACGGGTTTTGATTTCTAGGACCCGTTTGAAACGGGTCATGGTACGGGTTTGTATTTCTAGGACCCGTTGTTGATGGGTCCGGGTCTGGGTCCATGACTTGCCGGCGGATACCCGCCTCAAGCTCACCCCTAGGACTACCAATAAAAAACACGCAACTTGAAAGAGGTGTATGTGTTAGTTTTTATTCGAACGCAAAGGGAAAGAAACGCAAAGAGGGGGAAGAGAGGGAAAAAGAGAAAGAACAGACGACAACCAGAAACACTCCAAAGCTGTCGGAGCAACGCGGATGTGTGTCCAGCACTCTAAACAAAAACAACCTCATTTTCGCCTAATTATTGTTCTTCATACACAATCGTAATCTTGATCAGCAGATATTAATCACTCTAATTATAGTTATTCTCATAATCATCACCTTAATCTTAATCCATGGCGGCCTTCATCGACCTCGAAGATTCCCCCATGTTTCACAAGCAGGTACACCTTTGTATTTTTTTCCCACTTCCCATTTATTTGATCCGTCATAGCTGCTTTTTTTTTCGTGAATTTCTTCTGATAGATCTATGATATTGATGTTTTCACCGACCCAACTTTTTAATCGGCATTTGATCGCATTTCCGAATTTCTGGCGTTTTGTGCCTTAGAATCGTACTATGTTGCGAATTTGTCAAGACATTTTTAGCTACATTTTCACTTGTGTCGGTGGAATTTAGTGGCTATTTGATCGGCTGAACCTATGTGGGATGTAGTGATTTCGGATCATTGGTGTAAAAGATGGATAATTATGGAAGATTGTTGTTGAATTTCATCAAATCGATTAAGAAACAATAAAATTGGTCTAATGTTGGTGAATGTCTCATTTCACAATGTGGTATTCTATATATTTATATTACAAAGTCATTATCACATTATGGAAGAATGATGTCGAGTTTAGTCGACTCAATTAAGAAGCTGATCGAATTGGCCTAAGCCGGTAATTTTAGGGTGAACTGTACCTATATGAGCTTAGAGATTAGTGTAAGTGTTGTCAATCACGTCTGAGAAGTCCTTAATTTTTTTACAGCGGAGATTTGGTTTTAACAATGTAGTGACGTTTTTACACTTTGACAGTTCAGGTCATTCCTTAAATAGAAGCGTAACTTAATCGTATCTTGTATTTTCATCTCTTATCTTATCCTAAAAATAAAAGGAATTATGTGGGCTGTCATCACTTCATGTAAATGTGGACCACTGTAACCTAACTGTTAGTTCACTCTCAAATCTCTGTTATCCGAAATTTGATCTATCAGTACGTTTTAAGTTTTTCGTTATGTGCAAGAAACTTGTTATTATTGATATATTCAAAGTGATTAGGCATCGGATGGGTAAACGAAATTTCTTCATTTCATTTCAGTCCCCACCAGAATTATTAGGTAATGTAACTAATATATTATTTCGGATTCATACAAATAGTAAAGCACCAATTCCTTTTTCTCTCTGTTGCTTCGTCATTTGGTTCCCGTGATGGTGTGAACTCGATAACGGGTAGAAGTAGTAAAAAGAAAGGAACAGAATTTTTGTAACCATTCAGTCATTGATTTAGCTGTATTAGGAACTGAAATCGTTTGGTTGGCTATTTGTAACAGTCCCTAAGGTATTAGATTTGAGTCAGTAAATTCCCTAAGGTAAGATTTATAAATTATAGCAGTTTCTAAGGTATACTGGAGTCATGAAATTCCCTAAGATAATAGAGTTGAGTCGTTTGACTTTGAAGGGACGTGTCATCTGTCGCTTGGTTGGCTTGTTGCTGTAAAGTCAATACTCATTATACTTAACTCATACTGGGCTTCCGTATTTGTTTTATCTAAGAGGGTTATGGATTGAGTCATGGCAGTGTGTAGGAACACTCTTTAGGATGGGAAGGACATTCATATATGATTTACTTTGGTAGCATGAGACACAATTTGTAGACCATTAGAGCAGGATGGTTTGGGTATCCACCATAGCATTGAGATGAGTTTGGCCTTGCTTGGCAAGTATATCTGGTGGATTCATCACATTCATGCCAAAGAGGACGAGATCTGGATTCGATGGGTGCATTACCTGTACTTGAAGGGTCAGAATTGGGGTAATTATCAACCAAGTTTGGATGTCAGGTGCTATTGGAAATGCTTATGCAAGTAGTGGAAAAATTAGGTAAAGTATGTTAGGGGAAATTCATTCGAATAGGCTGGTAATTCGTAAGCATAGCTTCATTACATGGTTAGTAATTATCAACTAAGTATAGATGTCAGGATCGGAAAGACGTCAGATTAAGGAGAAATTGCACAAAATGCTGCCAGGATTTCTATCTTTATCAAGGACAAAGGCACATTCATTATCACTTGTAATACAAATGTTGCTACAGCAAGAGACCCTCTAATGGTGCTATTCTTAAGAGGAAGCTGAAATCAAAAATCCCTTTTCACGAGAGACGAGACCCTCTAATGGTGCTGTCAAAGAAGAGTCAGCTCAAAACCGCAAAGCAAGTTGTACTCGTGTGTTATTTTTGGATTAATCTAAAATATTTGGATGATCAGGAATACCTGCTGGTAGTAAAATTTGGTACTCCAAACTAGACCTCTAGTGGGATAGAATGCTTGGTGATGTATAAAGTAGAATTCTGTCAAAAGTGTCGTAATGGTAGAGATAACAAATGGATAGAAGATATGCTTTTGTATTGGAGTAGTACGCTTGTCAATGGGTTGATGTGGGCTATTTTTCTGACTTGTATTTTAGATCTTAATTCAATAAAGTCACTTATTCACAAAAAAAAAAAAAAAGGTGAGAGTTGAGAGGATTTTGTTGCTTGTTAGCTATATATAAGCAAACTCAAAGGAAAGTAAGTGGACATTTTTCCTTGTGGTCTATAAGGAGTAATGTCCATAAGTATCTTATATGCCATACACGAGACGGTTACTTATGACGATTCATGTTAGCCGACTCCAAATCATCTTGAGAATAAGGCTTGGTTGTTGTTGTCGTTGTCTATAAGGAGCCACTGAGTTAGGTAAAAACTGAACTCTGAAGAGGGGGGTATGAACCTGGGACCTAGTGCACCCAGTAACTTACTCTTTAGGCTAAGAGATCCTTTTCTAAATCGGTAGCTTTCTTTCATTCGAGTTCCACCAATTTGGTTGGGATATGAATTGAGACTTTTTTTTGAGATCTTTTCGTTTTTCTGTTCTTCTTCTACGCCAAATTCGTCAATAAGTTTTAAACATAAGGAACTGAAGGTTTTTTTTTTCCCTGTATTACTTCTTCTTAGCTACATTCGCTGAAAAAAACCGGATTCTGGAACTTTTGTAGAGGCTTCCTCATAAGGATCTTTTTGATCTTACACATAGTCTTGGCTTTTCATTATAGGTTCCTTATAGGAAGATAAGGAAGTTTGACGATCAATTTTGGCGCTCCATTCCTCTAGAACATCTACCATGTTAATTGGTTTTGCAAAGGAAGCAAGAAATTGATACTGTTTAATAAAGGATGATTGTTCTTGTACTATTGTGTCCACTCTTCTCTTATAGTAGTTTGTTTATTATTGGTGGGCAGGTGGGTTCACTTGAACAAACAAATGATGAATTGAAGGATCGCTGCCAGAGACTTCACAAAGGATGCAAAAGTTTTGTGTAAGTGTTCCATCGCAAAGTCTAGGGGATCCTCTTTTTTTGTGTTGTAGATATAGCTATTGCAAATTGGATGAATATACTACTCTTATCATATTTGTTTGTCAATCATCGGGTTATTGTAGATGATTGTCTACATTATCAACGAAAAAAGAGTTTTAGGGAGAAGACATATTTAGAAGGGAAGGTTTATAGTTAAGCATCAATTTGGTGTCCACCTTTTCAATTTTTTTATGGTTTGGGGTCTCGACGTTTTCTTTTGTATCGTTAAGGGTCTGAGTACTAACATCGTTAGTCTAAGGGTCCAAAGTTTGTTGGTTCCCCATATGTAATAATTCACTCCTCTTTTCTCTCTCCCCTCTCAACAGTCAATCCCTACCTATTCCATTTCTCCCTCCATCACTCCGCCACAACCCAAAGGCCCAACAATCGCCACCACGACACCACCCAAGCTTACTCCATCCCCATTTCAACTCTCTCTCATCTCTGTCATACAATGTAATTTGATCAAATCAAAAGAAAAAACCCCGTAAATTTAAATCAACAATGGAAACAAGACTCAAATCTTTTTTTGCCCACCGACGCTGAGAATAGCCGGCTCATGTACCTTGGAGATCTCCTTCGAGGAGCTGCTTGGAGAGTTGAGCCGGATATCTTCCGCTAAACACTTCAAGAAATTCAAGTATGTACTCGTGAGTTCAAATTTATACAAGTATTTAAAAAAAAAGAGTGTAATGAAAATGATGATCATGGTTTTTTTTGCTGAGATTTATTTTTGATTATTTCGAATGATTATTTGGGGGAGATTTCTGATGAATTGGTAGAAATTTAGTCAATTTAGATTAAGATTTTATTGGTTCATATTAAAGGGATTGGGTTGATTGAGATTGGGAAGGCATAGTTTGAAGTGAGATTGTGTTGATTCATCGGTGCTCTTCACCAATAAATTGTAAAGAGTAGAGAGGGTATGGGGAATTGGGGAGTTGGGGAGTTGAATTTTAATGATACAAGGTTGGTTGAATTGGGGAGAGGGTATGCAAATATGCGAACAAAGGTTGGACCCTGAAAAGAAACGCTGTCCGTACACCATGGCAAGTAGGAGAGCTTCCCGAGCTTTCCGTACGACAGCTTCAGCCATGGAGCCTAAGCAAAGGAGAGGATGGCCGAAAAATCTAATGACACCCGCACAACCATCGGACAACGACGAAGATTCTGATACTAGTTTGGGGGAAAATAATGAAGGAAATCAGGAGAAATCACAAACCCAGCTAGGTGAGAAATCTCGAACTTCGATATTCTTCGATGACTATGCTAAAAATATGTTGTGGGATCATCTGATAGAATTTCTAAATCTGTCAACAATGATGCAATTGTTAAGAATTTGGAATCTGAATTCCCTTTACTCTCAGCTGCTCAGAGTAGTAAGGGGGTTTCTGGGAAACCAAAATTTGTATCTGTTGGCAAAGAAAATTTTGTGCCTATTCAACAGGACAAAACTGTGCTTATGGAAAAGGATAATGGGGGAAATAACTCCAAGAATCAGGAATCAAAAACTGGATGGAATAGGATATTAAAACCTCAGAAGGGGTATGAGCCTGTACTATTGTGAAAATAGCTCTGCAAATGAGGTTACTATTGTTGAGGACGATGTTCAGGAAGAGTTAAAACACTGGAGGTTTACTCTAGTTGGGCATGTGATTGGAGCCAGGCCAAACCTTAAACAAATGCAGGAATACACCAAAAAATATTGGAACTGTAATAGATTCTCTGTTTAGTACTATAAGAAAGGCTGGTATGCTTTCAGATTTGATTCTCAAGATGATCTTGATGAAATACTCAAGGGAGGACCATGGATGATTGGAGGCAAATCATTAATTCTGAAACAATGGGACCCTTCCTTTTCCTGAAAGCTTGAAAGCATTACCATTCTACCAGTTTGGGTTCACTTCCCCGAGCTGGATCCCTATCTTTGGACAGAAAATGTATTGAGTAAAATTGCAAGCAAAATAGGGAAGCCTTTATTTGCTGATAGGACAACAACATCTAAGGAGAAATTGGGATTTGCTAGAGTGATGATTGAGGTGGATATTTCTTCTTATTTGCCTCAAACAGTTACTCTCAACACCCCTTTTTGTGGTACCTATGAACAGCAGGTGATCTGTGAATGGATTCCCTATTTCTGCAAGGGGTGCAAGAAAATGGGGCACACTATTTCTACCTGCAAACACCAAAAGCCTACTACTAAGCCTGCAGCAAAACCAAATGTCAAGCAAATATACAAGCCTGTCAACAAACCTATCCTTGAAAAACCAGAGTAGGTCATCAGTACTCCTGTACATCAGCAGCAAATTACTGTGACTGACTTGGATGCTAAAGGCTCTGAAACCCCTTCTCCACCAAAGCCAGAAGATACGGGTTTTATGAGAGTTATCAGGAGGAGCAGACAACCAAAGCAATCTAGCAGCTCTCCTGCTGTGACCAGCAACAGATTCTCTAGCTTGCATAAAATTGGACTTGCTGATGTTCTAAGGGTTACTCCAGGGCCTGATCAGCCTCAGGAAGGAGTGGGGGATGAGGAGAATGTTCCACCAGACATCTCCCCTTAATGAAATTAGGCAGTTGGAATATTAGAGGGCTTAATACAGCCCTCAAACAGCAGGAGGTTGGTCATCTCCTCTGGAACAATAAGATAGACATTGCTGGTATTTTAGAGACAAAAATCAAGATAAATAAAGCTAGTAAGATAGCAAAAGGGAATCTTAAGAGATTTGCTAGTGTCAATAATCATAACTCTCATCCTAGTGGGAGAATATGGATTTTCTGGAATGCACAGACTACACATTTTGAAGTTTTGCAGGAATCTGACCAATTTATCCATGGTAAGGTCAGAAACTTAGCAAATCATCAAGATTTCATGGTAACTTTTGTATATGCAAGTAATGGCTCCATTGCTCCAATCAAAGGAGAGAACTCTTGGAGTTCTCTGGAAAATATTAGTAACTCTATGAGACAAGCTTGGATTGTAATTGGGGATTTCAATATTGTTAGAAGATCACTGAGAGACAGGGTGGGTCTACTCCAACTCTGGTGGATATAGCTGATTTTAACACTTGTTTGATGAGCTGTGGTTTGGATGAAATCAAGGGGTATGGTAATGAGTATACTTGGACAAATAAGCAAGATGGAAATGATAGGATTTAGGAGAAGCTAGATAGGGCTTTGGTTAATCCAGGATGGACGAGCCAATATACTGCTTCCTATGCTGATTTCTTGAATCCAAGCATCTCTGATCATTCTCCTGTGGTGGTTACTATGGATAAGGTTCAAGGTATAGCTAAAGTGTTCAAATTCATGAATTTTCGGGCTGATCACCCTACATATTCTGAAATTGTTTCACAGGCTTGGACTACCTTTGTGGATGGATCTCCAATGCATAGGGTATTCCTAAAACTGAAAAAGGTGAGACATGCTCTCTCCAACCTCAATAAGGAGTACTATTCTAATCTACCTGAAAGAGTGAGCAAATGCAGGGAAGATTTAGACCTGTGTCAAACTAAGCTGCAAAAGTCTCCTCAGGACTCTAACTTAATGGAGAAGGAAAAACAATTAAATGAGAAATTCTGTAAGATAAAGAAAGCTGAAATCAGCATGCTTCACCAGAGAGCCAAGATTGTTGATATAAAAAGCACTGATTGCAGCTCAGCCTACTTTTATGCAAAAATAGCAGCAAGAAATCATCATAGCATTGTGGGGAAAATCATAGGTATGGATGGGATTACCTACACCAGCCAAGAGGATGTAGGTAAAGCTTTTGTGGAATACTACAAAACCCTACTTGGCACTGAAAAGAATGTCAGCCCCCTAGACACAGAATTTTTCAGTAAGGGAGCCTGCATTTCTGAAGATATGAGCTCTATGCTTTCAGACATTGTCAGCTCCACTGAGATCAAGAATGCTCTCTTTGATATTGATCCAAACAAAAGGCTAGGCCATGATGGGTTTTCTGCTGGATTCTTTCAGAAATCATGGGATATAATCCATGAGGATTTGGTTAAAGCAGTCAATTTTTTTTTTTGAGACTGGGAGAATGACTAAGGAGGTGAATGTGACTGTTATAACCCTGATGTCAAAGAAGATCAATGCCTCCACAATCATGGACTTCAAGCCTATTGCTTGCTGCACTACTATATAAAAAGTCATAAGCAAGATAATTGCTAATAGACTTCAAAGGGCCCTTCCAGATCTAATTGGTGATGAACAGACTGCTTTTGTCAAAAATAGAAGCATATTTGATTACATTTTGGTCTCCCAAGCACTAATCAAGGGCTATGGCAGAAAAAATGTCTCTCCTAGATGTCTCATCAAAGTTGACATTAGGAAAGCATTCGATTCTGTCAACTGGAGCTTTGTTGAAAAAATGCTGGTGAGTTTGAACTTCCCTCAGGTGTTCATAAGGTGGGTTATGAGCTGTATCTCCTCTACTTGGTATACTTTAAAAATCAATGGAGCAATCATGGGTTTTTCAAGGGCAAGTGTGGAATCAGGCAGGGAGACCCCATCTCCCCATATATTTTTGTTTTTTGTATGGAAATGTTCTCAAGGCTTATGAGAGTCATTCACAAAAAGCATCAGTTCTCCTATCATCCCAAGTGTGCAAGGATAAAGCTCACTCACATGATATTTGCTGACGATCTTATGCTTATCACAAGAGGAGATTATCCATTAGTTATAGCTGCAACAGAATGTCTCAATGAGTTTGCAAAGATCTCAGGCCTTGTTGCAAACTTATCAAAGACAGATTTACTTTGGAGGGATGAAAGATGATGTAAAAAACCTTATTCTTCAGGAAACAGGCTATACTGAAGGGGCTTTTCCTTTTCAATATTTGGGTGTTCCTCTGAACTCTAGCAGGCTTCAGGCTGACATGTATGCTGCATTAATTAGCAAAATTAGAGTGGGAATACAACATTGGTCAGCTCAGCTTCTTTCTTATGCAGGTAAGGCTGAATTGATCAATTCTGTTTGCTTTGGCATTGAGAATTACTGGTGCAGCTGCTTTCTCTTGCCAAAGTACATCATCTATCAAATCAATAAAAGCTGCAAAGACTTCCTGTGGAATATTGCTGAAGGTAAATGGAAATTAACTCTTAAAAGTTGGGCTAGTTCCTGTTCTCCTAGAGATGAAGGAGGGTTTGGAATCAAAGAAATCTTATCTTGGAATAAAGCTTTGATAGCTAAATGGTTATGGAAGCTTAGGAGGGATCAGAATGGTTTATGGTATAGATGGGTGGAGGCTTACAATATCAGAAATGCAGATATTTGGAGAGTTGTTTGCAAAGGCAATGATTCAGAAAGTTGGAAAAGCATTCTCAGAGTCAGAGACCTGATCTTGTAGGATGTCGAGGCTGACAGTGCAGATAATCTTCTAATCTCATGGGAAGAAGGGGGTAAGTTTAACGTGAAGAAAGCTTATAACTTCTTTAGAAAATCTTACAGCAAGCTTCATGGCCATAGAATTATCTGCAACCCGGTCAATTTTCCCCGGCACAGCTTCATTTTGAGTATGGCAGCTCAAAAGAAGCTCTCAACCATTGACAACCTCTGTAGTAGAGGAATGGTTATCACCAACAGGTGTTTTCTATGTAAAAAAGCTGCTGAATCTCATCTCCATCTATTCTTTTGCTGTGAATTCTCAGAAATGCTATATTGCTATGGCAAAAATTCCTGCTTTGGATTGGCATTTATAGGAGAGCATGGAATATGCGAATAGAGCTGAATTGGGGCTCAATTTAGAGGCACACAAGGAACTGGAAATACAAGTGGTATTGTTGTGGTTTCGCAGCCACAACTTACTATATTTGGCTTGAACGGAACTCTATATTTGGTAATGTAGAGCATTCGATGGATTGGTTGTTAATCCAGATTAAGTTTTGTCTTTTATTTCTCAATTTGGATGAATAAAACGACTACCTTCTTACAAAAAAAAAAAAAAAAAAAAAACTAACGGCGTTAGTACTCTAGACCCTTAACGCGAAAAACAAAAACGTTGGACCCTAAACGATTAAAACACCGAAACATTACACCCCAAATTGATGCTAACTCGAAATGTTTAGCTCAGTGCCCTTTGTTTTCCCTTTTTGAGTTCTGAGCCTCACTCTTTTGGGTTGTTTTTTCTGGAAATCTTTGTTAGCTTTTACTTTTGAGGATGCTATCTTTACAATGACACCTGGACTGAGAAGATGTAACTAGGCTGGATCCCATTTAAATATATGCAGCAACCAAATTGATATTTTGTTTACCTTTCTGAGCAACTTTAATGGGAATTGTGTTGTTAGAGTAACTCTGGCTACTCTTAGTGTCGCATATTATTACTGGTGTCACAAAATGTAGTCACTAGGAACCAAAGTTGTCAAAGGTTAAGAAACTTTAAGTGTAGTTTAATCAAATTTCAAACAGACAATTTTACATAGCAAACAAAGATTTATAGTAGAGGTATCTGTTGCAGGGATGCTCTTGCTGGAGCATGTAATGGTGACACGATCTTTGCCGATGCCTTGGAATCCTTTGGTGGTGGACAGGAAGATCCTTTGAGTTTATCAATAGGAGGTAGGATTGAGAGGACTTTTCTCAAATTTTTGATGTTGGTTTTATAAACGCTATTTGTGCATGACTTTTGTGTGTCACAAAGCTTAACCTTACATTTCTAAATGTACTTATTCCTATATCACCATAGCGACGATCTTGCTGGATCTGGATGTTTACTACTAATTCATGAGTTCGGGACTTAATAACTGGAAATTGCCTGTTTGCTTATGTTGTCATAGTTCTGTATACCAAGTAGTGTAAGGTAGTTTAAACTTGAAATGTGAAAGAGAGGGAACTTAGTTGAAGAACAGTGAGAGTTTGGTTAACCTTCCACAAGAGGTTGAGTTTTATGTCCTATATATGACAAGATTTTGTTGGGGCAATTCTTGGGCTCTTCCGTGTTATTATTGGGTATTGCTAAACGTAACCTAAAAAATACTAGCGTAACCTATTTTTTCCATTTTTCTTCTAATATTATCCTTGATGATATCCCCCTCCCTACCACTTCTCAAAGTAAACGTATACTGCGTAACACATTTCTTCAAGTAAGCAACCCTAAACAATCATAATATCAAACACTAGATTGCATTGCAAGTGAAGAAAAGGTTTCAATGATATCATGGAATATTTGAACTCAATGAGCCAAAATAACGATGAAATTGAATAGGTTATTATATGTCGCGCAAATTTCCGTGTGTTGTTTTTTTTTTTTTTTTTTCAAAGACAATCTGTTTATTTAATAAAATACCAGGTTTAGGGTTTTGTGTTATTATGGAAAAAGTGGGGACGTAATGGGTATTTTACCCGGTTACGTTAGTAAAAAAAAGTTGCGTTCAGCAATCAAGTTATTTTATCTTTCTTCAAGACAGTAACACAAGTAGACTTGTACATCAAAGGTTTATCTGAGTGGCAAAGTGTTGCTAACACCCTCTTTAGTACTAAATTCACTAGTCTCAGGTCAAAAGTCTGTTTCTCAAACCTACAGTTTTAGACAATCTGTGCTTTGTGCTTAACCTACCCTAACTTCTCCTGTCATGGTCTATTTCACGTTGATCCTAACAACGCAAGGCCTTCTCTTTGTTAGCATGTAACTGAACATGCGAAGCCAATTCCTGAAGCTCATTTGGTGTTTATTCTGTCAAAACTTTTCCACAATCAAGCCTCGCTTTCATATGTATGTTTTTTTTACTTCCCTCTATTAATTTGTTTTCTTAGGTCCGCTTATATCTAAGTTCATCGGTGCATTCCAGGAGCTTGCTACTTACAAGGACCTTCTCCGTTCGCAGGTATGGGTCTTGTTTAAACTCTGGTCAGAAATGCTGTTTCTTTTATAGGATAGATAAAGACTAATTGATGAGATCCACGGATGTTCCTATGGACCAACCCCATTGTCTCCACCCCACAGGAACTACGAGATCACCCCAAGGATGCCTCAGGCATCTAGGGTACAGGCTGATCATTTCTTAATCATAAATGAGCAGAGATTACTCTTGAATTTGCTAGTTGATCCATTATAGAAAACACTAATAGGAACCAGATTGTCTGGAAAAGTGATCAGACGATCCTTTCAATTGCCTAGAATCCCCTAAATAAGAACATCCACGCCCAAATAAACCATTCATCCCTTGGCTAGTTGGTCCGGAATGGACGTGCTGTGAAGTTGGACTTAGACTTATGTGGATATGTACCAAGAATTTACGTGATTTACTTTCAACGTGATAGGTACGTCGACAGGGTCAGGAATCAACTTACTATGGTTAGGATTTACAGATACTAGATAAATTGATCAATCCTCTAGATCTGCTTGTCTAAGAACTATCCAGTTTCGTATGACTCCAAGACTCACTAATTCCCTCCTTGGCTAGGCTAAGTGGGTTTTTATAGCGTAGGGCCAACGGGCACGCTTCTTAAGGTGGAGGTACACGTTAATCGGCTAATCAAAGTTCTAAAAAATTTGCATGATGGGTTGGATAAAATATTGATCTAACCCGCCATGCAATTTTTTTGAAACTTAGATTAGCCATAAAGCGTGTACATCCACCTTAAAATGCGTGTCCGTTGGCCCTACGCAATTTAAAGGCGAACGGAGGGAGTAGTAGACTAGTAGCTAGGTAAATCTAAAGAGATATGGAAACTAGCCAAACACCAAGCATCAAAGAAACTCAGACGAAAATATTCCACATGGATTGACCTAGGCAACAAGTCGTCGACAAAGTCGTTGAGTCGTGAATACCTACTGTCGCAAGTCGTAGCCGTAGTTCACGAGTCATGGATAGGCACTGTGTCGTGGCTATCCTTACTGACTTGCGGCCAAGACTCCAGTTATACGATTCACGCACTGGCTTATACCATTCATGGACCTCTGATTAACATTTGCGGACAACCATATTCTATTCTCCTTTTCTTCGATCTTGTTATTGTTCCACACTTGTGATACACTCTAAAATATTAGGATAGGATGAACTGTTTAGTCAAACGATTAATAGGTTCATATGGGTTGTAAATCGGTGGCAAGTATGAGAAAGTTGCCTATGATTCAAAATAATGGAGTAGAGAGAGATGGAGTTCTAGAAAAGAGGTACTTCTCAAAAGAGAAATTGATTCATTCATTTCATATCCTACTCTTACAACCTAAACTCTTTTATATATACACATGAGATTACTTGGGGACCAATCCTACCCTTAGCTAAAACTAAGAAAATACCATAACATGAAAGGCATAAAAGTAAAATGACATCTACATCATTTTTAGTGTGTATCAACTTGTCACCATTTCTATCGCTGAACTCCAGAGACTTGATCATTGTGGCATTCTAGTCATAATATCAACAGCACAAACTATCAACAATATTACTAATGATTTAGAAATTAAATTAGTCTATAGTCTAGATTTTGGGTTTGATTTCTGATCAGATTATTTTTAACTGCTTGCTTGGTATGGAGGGAAAAATTAGGGTGGGAAAAATCAAGGAGAGATAGTTGCTAGGGAAATCAATTAAGGGGGTAATGATTCTTTGGATTGTAAGTTCGGCATGTTGGGAATCATTACTTGGGCTGAAAGTTTTTGCTCCAGTAATTGTTACACATGGGGGTGGGGGAGTAATGCATTACCTCTTGGAAGGAATAATGAGTTCTGGGCCTCAACTTTTCCTCTCACTCCAAAAATACAAAATGGGCCTCCGCCTATTTTTTCAGGCCTATTACTGCCAATCCAAGCATGCCCTAAAATGTAAAAAGACCACGCTTCCTCATCTAACTAACTTTCACCATGAACTTAAGTTGTGATGTCCCTTTTGTTCACTTCGACTGCCTGAAATGAAACTAGTATATTTTTTTCTCTAGGCACTTCTAGTAAGCCGTGTTTGGTTGAATCGGAAAGTATTTGTGAGTCTTTTTGTGTGTGAGGTTGAGGATTGTCACAAGAATATACAAATCGCAAGTTCTGAAGTTCTGAAATCCTATTCCTCTCTAGGATTATGTTTTGAGGTCCCTACCAGCTTCTAGTTCTGCAATTAAAAATGGTAATTTGTCCTCTAGGCTCTTTTAGTGACCCCCTATCTTGCATTAGAAGTATCCAGCTTTACGTACGTGAGTCATTTGAGTGTAAAGCTAAGGATCCTGGCAAGCTTATGCAAATTGAAAGTTCTGATGTTTCTGGATCCAAGAGCTCTCTGGGATTAATGTTAGTCCTGGACGGGAGGATCTCTGGTTTGATTGAATTACATTGGTTGTTCTTCTTTCCTATTAGGAACTCTGTGGCCTGGGCAGTGAATGGCTCCCCTGAATTTTGGGTGACAATCCCTTGGGGTCTTCCTAATGTAGTTATAATTCTTCTCCTGGAAGAAAATATAAACATTAATTAGTGGTAATCTTCATTGAGTAAAATGAGCTAAAGAATGTCTTTATTTTCTGCACTTGCTGTTCTCTGTGTTTCGGATTTTCTGGCTGATTTTCTTAACTGACTGGTGAGCTCATGAAGTTGCCTATGGTCACCCTGTTTTCAGTGAAGGGGTCACTGAAAATGGCCTCTCCACGTGGTAGAGAAGCTGTGTGTGTCCTACTCCCCTTTAACTTGATTGGCGCGGAGCCTCTTTAGATGCACTGGGTTAATACTTATAACAAAAAAAAAAAAATGATGATGAGGAATGGTTGTATTCTCAGGCTATCTCTTAAATCCTTGAATTTATTGGAACTACGGGAACAACTTATATTTTGGGTTTGCTTCTGTTTTTCAGGTGGAGCATGTCTTACTTGATCGTCTGACGCAGTTCATGTCCGTTGATTTACAAGAAGCTAAGGTCAATTTAAGGATTAGTCTTTGGTAGTTATTAGTTATTACTGGATAGTATTGCTATATCTTATTAAGTTACTTTGTCTGATTTTATGCACACAACATATCCCGCTATGCTGAAGCTTCTAGCCGTCAAAGTATTGGCGTTCAGCTTGCATTGTCAATGCTTGATGTTTTCTAGGAAAAAAAGTTGTGCATAGGTTCTTTTTGACTTATTTTATACATATACTATGGCTGGAGTTCTGGCAAGACCTACCCAACTTTTTGACGTCTCGCGAATTTATCCAGTTTTGAGAAACTGGCCATTATCTGAAGTTCCTACAATATCATGCTTTATCTATGCTGTTGGTATCAGCAACCAAAGTTTTTTGCCCCATCTCCTATTCTGATCTTCCCGAGTTCTCTATGTCCATATTGTCGTTTTGGGGAAAATTATTATTCTAGCAATCTGCTTATTTGGTCTGCCTCTTACTGCTGGGCTTCCCCTTTATGTAGGACTCCCATCGACGCTTCGACAAATCTATACATGCCTACGATCAGGTACTGTCAATCCCTCAGCTTCTTAAATTCAATACTCTCTCTGCATATGTTGACCTAGAGTTGTCTGCTTTGGTATATTGGAGTTGTAACCGCTTAAGTAACCAGATCTGACAACGATCCAGTGTTAGTAAGTGAGTATTGCTGTTCTGGTTCTTGGTAAACACCTAGTTTCTCCTTTTGGGTTTCTAAGCTATATCCTTTTGTTGTTCCTGTCTCACCTGGTTCTAAATAGCAGCAGTGTACCTATACTTCTGTAATTATCAAAGGATGTTTTGTTTTGAATTACCCTTGGTTATTTTTCAGAGAATCTTGAGCATTCTGCGATAGCTTTCTGACATTTCATCAGTTGGTTGAGATAACTTGGAAGGCTAACATTTTTATTACCAGTAATTAGAGTTGCATCCTGGGAAAATTGTAATTTTACTGTTTGAAGTTCAACAATTTCTCACTTATTTGTGGAAATGCTAGAATTTGCATCGTACGTATCTTAGTTTGAAAAGGCGTGAGGTGCACCAAATGGTGAGGGCCCATGGCGGCGAGGTGCTCCCTTATTTTAAAACAAATCTCTATTTTCCGGACAATAATTTGCACAAGATTACCCCTTTTTTGTTTTTAAAGAGGCCAAATATGTAAAAAAAGTAGAAGTTATGGATTATGGAGCAAAGAGAGAGGTAAAGACAAGAACTCAAAGAAATAAAATGTGGAAAGTGCTTACTCGAACTCCTTGGTTACGCCTCATGTTGGCGAGGCCCTGTGCCTCATGCCCGAGGTGTTGGCTGGAGCCTCATGTGAGGCGCACTTTTTCAAACTAAGTATGTAAGAACTGAAGGTCTGCCATCCCCATAGTGTTTAAGGGCCTATCCGTACTGGGAATATACTCATAGTTCCTGATCCTTTCCACGCTATTTTGTCTCCCCTTCTTACTTGTATATTCTATAAATAAAGAGAGTATGACAGCAAAAGGGTGATCTTACATCTCATACATGCAATTTTTGTATGAACATTTCCCTTGTCCTAATAAAGTTGGTAAGACGGTCGACAATATGATTTGGAATGTGATGGTGTCTACGCATTCATATAAGCTATTGGTGGTGTGCACATCTTTTCTATCGGGGAGGGGGGGGGGGATAAGCGGAAGAAACGTAGACATGATGAAGTTCTAGGGGAGCAGTCCATTTATTTTTGTATCTTGCCAGAAATATAATGCTGCCTATGCTTGTTATTGTTTTGGGATAGCTAAGTGTTTCAACCGGATTTATTTTTTGAACATGTAATAGTGGATAACGAAAGGAATCTAAGGGCTGACTCGTATGGACAATATGACACCAATGGGGTAACACCTATATGCGAAAGCAGAGCTGGAAGGTTCATCTCTCCAGCTTTCGGGAGTAATGTTATCTACTTGTGTATATAAAGAGGGTGCTGATTTTGCCAAGGCAAGATTTACTCCTTCCAAGGCAAATTATTCAATGTGACAAAATCACCCCTACATATGCCCGCTTGACATCTTTATGATAATTATTTAACAACTTTTGCCATCAAAAATAGAAACTCCAAAATCACAATATTTCTTCCCGGATGTTCCGCTTGTGCTCACAGGTTCCTAAACTAAGAGCACTGCAAATTACCAAAATAAAATAAAAAATAAAGAGCATTGCAAATCCAATTCAATTGTTTTCCTATAATCAAGCTTTATTGGTAAGCCCTGCCTATCGAACTGTGCATCTCAAACCCCAACATAGCCTATGGTTATGATAATATATTTGTAAGAATCGATATGAGTCATGTAGGACGATAATTGATATGCGATTAGCTCCTCTTACAAGCCTTTTTACTGCATACTATGATTCAAGAATTAATCATGTATTTTTGCAGGCTCAATGCAAGAATTGAAATCAGGGAGTATCTTTTCTTATTGCAAATTATAGTATTTTTGATATAATAAAGAAGTGGGATATATGACCTTCCTTATTTATTGACCAAAGATCATGTGTATGGAATTAACTAGCGGGCATCATATATATGTAGGGGTGATTCTGTCACGTTGAATAATTTGCCTTGGAAGGAGTAAATCTTGCCTTGGCAAAATCAACACCCTAAAAAGAAGAAAAGAAGAAAAATGTTATTTACACCTTGACTGCCCCAAGTTTGTCTCACCCTGCAGACCTGTACTATGTGCCTCCATCACCTACACTGTTCATGCAGCCTTCTCTAGACTATAGCTACAAAAGAGATCTGTCAATTCTGTGTCGAGTTACATTGTTAATTGGAAAAAAATCCACTGAATACAAAAACGAACCTGTTTTCTTACTTAAAAAGCAATCTTATGTACGATTTCTACCTCCAATTTGAATGTAAACAATGAGCATGACTACAGTTTGGACTTTAGCTTTTCCTGTTTGAAAATGAGTTATTTTAGGACAAGATGTAAACTGTGGACCCTAAGACAACAAAAATGCATTTCAGGCACGTGAGAGATACGCCTCATTGAAGAAAAGCACACGCGAGGATATTGTTGCTGAGCTAGAAGAGGTGTGTGTCTTCTGATTCTCTCTTTTACTTTTACCTGCTCCAGAAATTGAAGTATGGTGCAGATTTTATGTTATCTAGGGCTGTTAAGATGAGTAGATGTCCGTATTTTGACAGTTTTCCACCCTTGTGCTTCAAAATCTTTACTCAATTGCTTGCTGGTTTTCCTAGACTTATGAAACTTCTGTGCTTTTCATATCCAAAGGTTTAAGGATTTTTTCCATCATATCTATGTCAAGTACTTATCTATCAATTCTAGAGCTGCTAACATCCAGGTGTGTGTCATCTAGTTTATCAGTTTAGCTTCCGAGCTGTGGTCTTTATTGCTGTTTTAACTCTTTTCGGGGTTGTCCTACCAAAGTTCTCCAGTTCCTTTTTTCTCTTTTGTACTCATTGGATAAATTACAATGTCGTCCTCATCCCTCCCTATAGTTTACAAGAAAGACATCCCATTTACTTGGCCAAACTCACTCACCAATTTGAAAACCCACCCTACCAATCTGTCTCCTCTCCTCCCTCCATCCCCCTCACTCTCCTTGCTAATTCCCCAGTCACATCACTCCTCTACGAACCCCCCCCCCCCCAAACCTCCTTCCCTTTCCTATCCCATCCTTCCACTACTCAAAATTACCCCCACTCCAAGCTCCCTCCTGATCTCCTCAGCCGCCCCTTCCTGACTGCTGCTGACTCTCTAAGCCCCCTTCTCTCCTCCATAGATAACATCGCTTTCCTAGTCCCCCTCATTGTGTCTTCTTCTCAACGCTGAGCTCCTACCTACTCAACTCATTTTTACTCCACCTCTCCCTTTCTCTCCTGCCCCCGCTCACTCTTCCTCAGCTGGAGCTCGTTGAAGGACATAAAGAGGTCTTCAGATGAAGAGATGTGGCTAGGAAAGAGAAGTGGTACTGGGGAGGAGACATGGTGTGGGTTAAGATACATGGTTAGGGAGGAGAGAAAGAGTTGTAATGTAGAAGTGATGGCAGAAGTGGTGGGTCTGGTGGGGCGGGGGTGGTTATTGGCTTGGATGAGATGAGTAACTTTTGATCACCATCTTTCATTCCTTGCCTAATTGTTGGTTTTTTTTCCTTTTGTTAGAAACAAGACGCTTAAAGGGATACAGGGAGTAGTGTCAATAGTCATTGCTCAGTATTGTTACATTACTTGCATTGGATATCTGTCACTTCAATTGATATTTAGTAGAGCTTTGGGTTGGAATTTCTGATTTGGGTTCTTTTTGTGAAACCTTTCTAAAGGGGGTTACTTGAATTTTTGCAATCTGTTATTCTTTTTTCCAATTTGATGGGAAATGAAGCTGCATGCTGTTGAAGTGATTCTGACATGTAATATCTGTAAGAAGCATTGCCATAAATTGGAAGGATTGATTCTGGCACTCTTGAGTTTGTTTCTTGAATGTGAGATATGCATCTGTCAACTCAGTTGAAGGTAGCGGATGTATCTGGACATTATGGAGTATATGTCTAAATAGATTGTGTTGACATTTTCTAAATAAACTTTTCCATTCTAAATTTTTCTTACCTTAAGAATTTTCTGGTAATATCTGTTGCCTAATAATAATATGCCAATTGTGGGATCAATATATATTCGCAGGATCTTCATAACTCCAAATCGGTATTTGAGAGAACACGATTCAGTCTGGTATGTTCAGTTTCTTCTTTCCTATCTGGTTCTATCTGTTGGGCTCTTCCTGTTTTGGAAATGTTTATTCGGTGGCGTATTAATACGTTTTCGTTCTCGTTGGTGTAAGGATACCAGGTAAACACACTAATGAATGTTGAATCAAAGAAGAAATATGAGTTTTTGGAGTCTTTCAGCGCAATCATGGATGCTCACCTTAGATATTTCAAGCTGGTAACTAGTCTACCAGAACGCTTTTCGTTGTAGCCTTATTAATTATTTAGAAACGAGAATACGAAGATTGAAGTAAGTTTTATGATTCCAGGGATATGACTTATTGAGTCAAATGGAGCCCTTGATACATCAGGTATGAAAATGAGGCTTCCTTCATGAATATATTATTCTTGTTTTTTTTGGGGGGGGGGGGTGTCGTATCATTAAAATTGGGACACTGTACATTTATTATGTTATCTCATTGTTCGATTGAGAAGTTCTCAAGTAGTGGCCCTTTAGAATCAATGTTTTGGTACCTTGATTCTTCAAACAGTAGGTAGAGTGGACATCAGATTTAATGCTATATTATATCATACCGCAAATGATTTACTGTTTGGAAGTTGGTATTTTATGTATCTGTTGTTGCAGATGAAATTTTAACAATTTTCCTCTCACCTTTTCTCACTCTGTGATCCCTTTGTGACATCTTTCTTCCCTGATTATTTCTTATAGATAAAGATTTTTTGTTTGGTTTATGTCAATAGCCTTCCCTGACTGGGATTTCTGGGACTTCAGCAAGAATGGAATCTCTTGAGTCTTGATAGTCCATAAGTATATTCTACATAATGTTGGACTGCCCCTTTTCTTAACTAGTGTGTGCGCCTAAACCTTGATCACAAATGGAGTATATCTTGATAAAATTTTACACGTCAAAGTTTTAATGAAATAAATATATTTCATGATGCAGGTATTGACATATGCACAACAGTCAAAAGAGGCTTCAAATGCTGAACAAGACAAACTTGGACGAAGAATTCAGGAGTTCAGAACTCAAGTGGAAATGGACAACTTGCGTGCTGCTAGCAACAGTGAGGCCTCTACCACTGTCGATTATACTCGTCCGATTGGTATAGTTTCCTCACACAAAGATGTACAAGCACTTATGCAGTCGAGTGCGGTAACTTGCTGTCCTTGATTTATTTTCTTTGTTCACTTTCTTCAAGGCCCCTCCTTTTCACCTTGCCTTTTCTTAGATACATTGCAATGTTAATATATTCCCTTTTTTCAAGGTTCCAGTGTTATATACTTATATATTTGTCATGTCTCACTTGCTTATGGTGGTAAATTATGCATGTGTTTGACTTTGCCACAGGTTCAAACTATCAAACAAGGCTATCTCCTAAAACATTCTTCAAGCTTGAGGGCAGATTGGAAAAGGCGGTACTTTGTGCTTGACAGCCGTGGAACACTATACTATTACGGAACAAAGGGCCCAAAACCAATGGTAAGCCATCAGTTATATGATCTGTGACTAACTAGTGGTTGAGCTTCATGAAGAGGATTTGTTACAAGTGTAGTGCAGTTAGTGGAGCAGTCTACTTTGAATATTTTTTTATATGATAATATATTGCCCTTTTGTTTTTTCCTTTGGGTCTTTCTTTTTCAAGGCAACAAACCTTCTTAGTTGTTTCTGGTGGATTTTATTATGGAGAAGTTAAACTTCACATCTTTTAAAAGTAGTGGTCTCTTTCGTGTGTCTTCAGATATCTGTGTCGTGTCAGTGGGTGATTCATACTATTAATCTGATAGGTTTCGTAAATTATGCTTAATTTTGGACCTTATGTATCCTGGGATATGGTTTAATATTAGATTTCGTGCACTAGGGGTATTAGTTTTACTGGTACAAGAAGTGAGCAATGGTGGAGATTGGCGATATTGTCAGTTATGCTTCGGATGATTGAAAGATTCCTTGTGATTGTCTTAGAAGGCATTAAAGACGAGTCACCCAACTACAAAAGAACTGTCACTGCACCACTCTTAAGAAGCATCCATCTATAAAGTTCCGAAAAGATGAGTGTTGTTCTGAGTGCAACACTGAGACCAAATATTGTCAAAATGTCGTTTTTGATTTCCTCCAAGTTCTAATTAGATATCTTTTCTTACAAAATCCACTGACTTCGCTCTTACACCGCCAAACATGATTTTGAAAGGGGACTTTATAGAATAGGTCATAGAGAAGCAAGATAGACTATTTTCTGCCAAAATGTTATACAAACTACTGAACTAGTGCAATTGGAACATCTGATAGTTTTGTTTGAACCGCCGATGTGCAAACTTATAGATCGCCAGGAGGAACATCTTCCTCTTATTCCTTGCAAACCCAACAATATAGATCGGAAAGCGCCCCACTAAATACTGTTTTCTGAAATTGTCTATTTTAAGAGAAGCTATCCCCTCGAAGAAAATGTCTCAAATCAAGTTTAAATTTTTGGAGCCAAAGAGAGACCAAGTGACTATGCTGCTTGTTTCTGTTTCTCTCTTTGTCCTTCTATTTGGAGTCGTAGCATAGGAGGGAGCAGCCTACTCTCTGCAGCAATGTTTCACATTCTTGTCTCAATGAGGCCAAAAACCTGAAGAAGTTTGTATCATCTCATGTCTAATTTTAAGGATTAAAGGACTTTGTTATGATTTTTTTTTTTTTTTTTTTTTTTTAGGAAAAGGGCTCTGATATGATAGTTACATAAATTTAACTCATATTTGAAATCTGTAAGTTACAGGTGTCTTCTATTCTTTTGTCGTTATCTCCTATTTATTTTTCTGAACATTTTGTTAAAAAAATATTTTAAAAATTCCAGGGCATTCACTCAAAATCAACTTATACAGGAGAGCAATCGAATGGTGTTTTTGGGAGATTTCGGGCAAGGCATAATAGGACATCTTCATGGAATGGAGAGAGCCTAAGTTGCCGTACTGTTGATCTTCGAACTTCGACCATAAAGATTGACGCAGAAGACACGGACCTCCGTCTTTGCTTCAGAATTATTTCACCAGCAAAATCATACACATTGCAGGTATGATTTTGAAGGGAGATAGCTTAAAATATGATAATATCAACCTGACAAGGAGTGATGTGAATTAAATTGTGAGTTGTGATGGGATCCCAGAAATCAATATAAGCAATCCTTAATGATATCTGTGGTGATTTTTGATGTGCTGATTCTTGAGTTCTAAAAGCAGACTGGCTTTTTTTTTCTTATTTGCGATAAGAGGCAGAAATTGTTATGCATCACTATCATCCTGCTTTTACTGTTTTTGTGTTCTGAGAGTTACTTGTGTCCTATCCAGAAAAGTAAAAACATATGTAGTCTCTCATCCTTTTTGTTGCCATGCCATTTAGGTCAGGGTGACAGTTAAATTTGTAAAAATTAAGTTTGAGCCTGCAGTATCGTTCTAGATGTGATTTTTGTTTCCCTTATATTGTTAAATACTCTTGAATGTATTGATTTCAAAAAGATCAGCATAAATAGCAATCTGCAGTGAAGTAGCAATATGCTGTTTACGGGAAATGTTTTTTATAGACCACTTGGAGCTTGAATGTTATTGCATACGAAGTATTTGCTTGTCCTTTTCTCTATAGAACTTCGAATTAGCAGTACAGCATGATGGCATTTGCTTCTAGGCTCTGTTTACATATGACCTCCTCAGTGTCTCTTCAATATGCTTCCCTGGTACAATTGTGTCACTGTGCTAGTCTTATCTCATTACACCTTGTTTGGTCAATTAGGGTGATTAATAGCTTATTATTGTTTATGTTGCTACTGTTATCATATTTGTTATTGCTGTCATTTGTATCTCTCACTATTATTGATGTAAAACTTACTCTAATTTTTATGTGTTTTTGAATTTGTAACGCAGCGGAATTAAAACAGAAAATAAAGGATATGAATTAGTCTAGAATCCTCGCAAGAATACTCGACTAAGACTAATTTGTACTAAGATCACAAAGAAACAAGCACAAACAAACGGCAAGCACCAAGATCACATAGAAACAAGGTACAAACCAAAAGAATACCTCGCAAGGCCAAGATTTTGAAGGAAACTCCCTTCGACTCTTTGATATTAATGCTCAAACTTGTATGAAAAACAATACAATAAGACTCTCTATTTATACTACTCTTAAGACTCCTAAACTTACCTAAAGTCAAGTTAAGAACCAGTTTTAGGTCTTCCCTTAAACCAACTTCAAGCTTATTACTGAAACTTTCCTAAACTCTTCTATAACAACTTGGAAACCTTCTAAGGCTCCTTTATTCCACAAAATACTGTAAATAAGACACTTTCCTAAACTTAAACAAAGACACAAATAAGAATAAGTATTATATCTACTAAGAACTTCCTTGGACGTGCATGGCTTGGGGAATATAGCAGATTCGGCCATCCTTGTGTGCCCGCGTAGAAACTGGACAGCTCAACTTAAAACAAGCATATCTCCTTCGTTACTTAACCATTTAAGGCATATGACCACTTTTCGGAAAGCTTAGATCATGAACTTTCCTATACAATTGATTGTTCTTCGAAATATTGAGTACTTCAGAAGATATTGAGACTGGAAGGTGACGTGATAGTCTTGAACTTCCACTATAAGCTTTGACCCATAGCTCCCATGTATCAATTATATGCGTCTTGGTCCTAATTGGTAAAATGTCGCAATCAATTTACATAAGTTGGTAGTGAGTGTTATAGTCCCTGCCTTAGTAAATCCAGGTTGTGCTTTATGGTTTTGCCAGGCTGAAACTGAGGCTGATAGGACAGAGTGGATCAACAAAATCACAGGAGTTATCACATCGCTTTTGAATGCCCATCTCTTAGAACAGGTGTTTTGTCACACTCTTATAGAACTCTTTCTATAGAATTGCAAGTAAACAATTTCTACCTTTTTATAGTTCCTTGGCCTCCAATTCTTCTTTGATTTGTTCATTAAATTTTAAATATTTCTATTTTTCTTTTACATATAAATTTCTGCTTACACTGGCACGGTAACTTTCGTAGGAGCCATTTATTCCTGTGAATGAAAAGCGTACAAGGAGCTTTACGAGCGAAACAATGTCAAATATCCAAACATCAGATAGACAAGGTCGTAGTTTAGGGAATAATATGGAAAAGCAAAATGATGGCATTTCTAGGCTCCTAAGAGAAATCCCTGGAAATGATCAATGTGCAGAGTGCAGTGCTCCTGAACCAGAATGGGCATCTTTGAATTTTGGCATTTTGATGTGTATTGAATGCTCTGGTGCCCATCGGAATCTTGGTGTACACATTTCAAAGGTACTTTTCTAGCCTCCTTCCAAACTAATCTTTATTTTGATTTTATTTTTTCAAGATATTTTCGTTAACTATTTCTGCCTCTATATTTGGACTTCGCAGTCTCTCAGGTCAACACACGACGAGAGTATTTAGTATATCAAATTTGATAGGAAAGAGCATGACTATAGTTTTAAGAGATCTCCTTTCTGCTGTAATTAGCTTTTTTTGCATTATTCATTTCTCCAAGACACTAATAAATGTGGACTGCTAGACAAGGCTACAGATGCAGCCAAAGGGTAGTGGGACGGTTTGTTGTATATGGTGGAAAGAAGGGGAATGTTTAGTACATACTTGTGAACAACCAGCTGCTTGGATTTCCTTCTGTGTTCAGTCAAAGCTTTCCAATCCTTCTCTTTTGTAAAGTGTTAATTAATTAAAGTAGCTGAATGGTGAGGCAGATGGTACTTAACCTTTTTTTTTTTACTGGAAAGGGGGAGAGGAGGGGGAAGGGGGGGGGGGGTAATGATCTATTTTTATTCTAGGCGATGAATTCTTGATCCATCTGATATACATACTTTTTTGACATTTGAAGGTGCGATCTATAACATTGGATGTCAAGGTTTGGGAGCCAACAATCTTGGAATTATTTGGGGCCCTTGGAAATTCGTTTTGCAACTCGGTGTGGGAGGAGTTGTTAGCCGATAATGACAGGTAAAAATATGACAAATTCAAATAAATTTCTTGTCGTGGTTGCTGCAAGTTTGTCATATATGTGTTGTATATATTAACATCTTTTCTGCCATCATTTATGTGATGTTAGAGAATGATGTTAGAAAGAAAGTGAATGGATGTCTATGCTTACTTCCAGGATATTGAGGTTGGAAAGTTTCAACTATTACCACTAGTCGAGCATATAGTTTGTCAATTCAAGAATGGGAAACGGAATCTTTGAACAGTGGTGATGCTTTATATTTATGTCAGGAATGTATTGAAAGAAAGCACCTATATGCCTCTTGTGGCTGTTGTTTGTATGTGTTAATCATGAGAGTTTAAACCTTATGTGCTTTCTGGGACTGATTAATATCGGGACATCATCTGACGTAAATTAGGAAGCATGCTTGGTAGCTATTTGTTTCGTTCTGGCACTTTCGAAGTCATGCTGGAAGTGGCTGAGCCAGAGCTGGAGAGCCTTGGAGGGGGGGGGGGGGACAATAACATCATAGTTTGTAAGACTTCTAGGCTCTACTATTACCCTGTGAACAGCAGAAAAGGCCACTAGAGGCCTCAAACCCCACACTGCTTGCAACAATTTGTATATGCGCATTGTGTGAAATATTGATGCGTTAAATTATATTTGTATTCTCCTTGCAAGGGATGCAGGTACCACCCTCAGTCTCTGCAACTTTGTGACCACCAAATATGTCATTTACTTCTCGTTTTCTGTTTCAAAATCCTTTCCTCCGCATTTTTAAACGGAAAAAGGGAAATCACATCCACTCTCACATTTCCCATTTGAAGCTCCTTTCTATTCTTAAACTTTTGCCACATTGTTCACAGAATTTGAGTAACGTACCATTTTATATTTGTCCAGAACGCATACTTTTACTTATTTTTATTAAGGAGTCTTGTCTGGAGCTGGTTATTTATTTTGATAAAAAGTCGCATGACGGGTTTATTAACTGCTATGAGTTGGCAGTGCCTTGTATGGACGTTCAGGTTACTATTGCATTTAGAAAATTGCAGGTGAAGTGATATCTAGATATTTTCAATTAGCATCACATGATACATCATTGTTTTCTTGTCACTCGTGTATCATGTGTATTGTAACTTCTTGGTTAACTAATCGGTTTAAAGCGCTAACAAATGCAGAAAAGATGAGTCAGCTTCTTCTGCTGCATCAATTGTAAAGCCATGCTCACATGATTCATTCAATCAGAAGGAGAAATATATTCAGATGAAGGTAATCTGTTCTATAGTCCAATTTGGTTGCAAAAATATCTAGTATAGTTCATTTTACTACTTTTGAAATCCTGTTTAAAAAAGAAAAATTATTCAATCATTTTAATCACATACATTCTTTTTCATGATTCAGTATGTTGAAAAGCTGCTAATTAGCCAAAAATCTACTAGAACTGGTTTTGCTTCTCGGGCCAGTGCTCTGTGGGAAGCAGTCAGAGCTTGTGACTTGCGAGAAGCATACTATCTTATAGCTGTATCAGATGCCATTATATTGAATACCACATATGACGAGATTCAGAGTGCTGATTCATTGGGCCTGGAAGAAAGCCTAGGCAAAGATGGTCACAAGCTGGATCCATCTGCCTGTCCAAGATTAAAAGATGGGGCAGCACCTGAGAATTGCTTACGAGGCTGTTCGCTACTACACTTAGCATGCCATGTTGGGAAACCTGTCATGATTGAACTATTGCTGCAATTTGGCGCTGATGTTAATATGAGAGACTTCCATGGAAGAACGCCTTTACACCACTGCATTGCAAGGAAGGACAATGAGTTGGCCAAGTTTCTTTTAAGAAGGTGAAGTACTCGAACAACATTCATAACTAACAGATTATATAAATTTCCATATTTGACATATTATTCTTCTCTCTAGGAAAAATCCGCCCCCATTTCAATTATGTTTTTGGTACATAGCGACTTCATTGATTATCATTGTCTCGTAGATTATTATGAAGCATCTATTTCCTCTTTAATGCGTGTTGTATTGCTCGATGTGGTGTTAAAGTAGTGGTTGCATTTTGCTTCACCTCGTGTTTGTATTGTTTTTGTCCTGGTTCTTATAGAAACGTCTTCTCTGCTAGACTTGTTTTGTATTTTCCTCCTTCCCCCATCACTATTGCCTCCACTTCTTGTCGACTTTTGATCTGTTAATGTATAGTATGGTTTAATGTTTCAGAGGTGTGAGAGGACTCATCAAAGACTGGGGAGGACTAACTGCACTTGAGAGAGCAATGGAGTTGGGATCAATTACAGACGAGCAGCTCTTCATTTTGCTCGCTGAAAACGAATGAGCAAAATTTGTAGGTACCTTTTGGTTTACAATTTTACCAGTTTTTACAGTTTGTATATCGTGATTGTTGTATCAAGGATATGAGTCCGTATAATGGTATAAAGCCAATGTGAAATGAACAATTTGTTTAGACAAAGATCTCACTTCCAGTTCTCCAGGTTTATTTTGGACGATCGGATACATATATTCTCCCTCTGTTTTGTTTTTTGTTCTTTACGTTCCTCTCATATATTCAAACGAAACGCAAAAAGAAAAAGTAGTTCTTTTTTTTTTTTTTTTTTTTTTTTTTTGGAGATGCTTATGTATTCATTTCTTCTTCAACACAATTATTTGTCAAAAAAGTTGTACAATTAAAACAATTCAGAACAATGCTATTATTATGTCATCGGGTGGTACTTCCCATCATTATTATCTATGAGATTATGACAATATCGTGGAAAAGGCTATACATACGAAGAAGTCAAGTTTCATTCAAACTAATTATTTTGGCTGACCGTTTTTACGTTAATGATAAGTAGAAAAGTAGTACGAACTAGAATGAAAAGCGCGGTAGCAATAAATGCAACAACATTTACTTCCATAATTCATCGTCTTTTAGTTTGCAATAACTCGGGATTTAATTCCATAGAGGTAGCAAAAATTTTGCCGGTAAATTCAATGGAATGAATTACATTTTAATGATATTTAATCGGATTAATATCATGAATAACAATATCTGAACTATCATATCAATTCGCCGTCGCAATATTAGTAGTATAGTATAGGAAATTTTTTTTACACACTGAATCAAAACTGGATAAAAAAAATATATATTATATAATTCGTAATTCGTGATCTAATCAAGATTATATTTTTGTAATCAATCATCTACTGAAGTTTCATCTGACCCTTTTATTTCCCTTTTCTTTTATTTTTTGTAATGATTTACTTTTATTATTTTCATCTAAGAATAATATAAGTATTAGAAAACCATTCTTGGTACAAAAAAAAGAAAGAATATTATATAAAATTCCCTATTTTTTATAGAACTTAAATTCAATTATAAATTGAATTATTACTAAATTATTTTATTAAAATTTTCATTTAGAAATTAAAATAAAATAAAAGTATTCATTACTAAGGGGTCTAAAAACAAAGGATAGAATACTTGTTTAATATTTAAGTTTTTCGTTATTTTAAGGGAAACCGATATCAAGGCGGGACAGACCATTAACGGTGATTGTCTAACTTTGCCAATAACCGCTGCTAGACTCACCCGTATAAATCTATTTCTTCTACTTTTCTCTCAACGCCCATCTTAACTTTTTCCAGCCGAAACTGAGAATTGGGGGCGGTGAACCCGTTGATTTTCCGACAAGGAAAGGAAGTGGTGTCAGATGAGGTGGTGCTTGAAAATGGGAGGCAATTAAAAGTGAAGGGAGGGAGAGAGAAGAGCCGTGTAAGGGGGGTTTCTGGGAGGTGGGTGGTCGGCGTATGCTTGCCGGAGGTAGGAGCAGTTGCTGGCGAGGTGGAAGGTGGTTGCCAATGCAAGGGGGCGGTAGTGTGTGGTGGTGGGTAAACGAGGGGAAGGGAGGAGAGAGAAAATGAAAAAAAAAATATGGGTTTGTTTTTCTTGTCAATTTAATAATGAATTTAATTTATTATTTACTTTTGAAACTTGTAATGTTACTTTTGAAGAAATAATATTTCACATTTGAATTTAACTACTTTTGAGATTGAAAACATTACTTTTTAAATTAAAAAATTATGTTACTTTTGAAATTTAAGACGTTACATATTGATGAATTACGTTTTGAAATTTAAAAATTAGGTCACTTTTAAGATGAAAATCGTTACTTTTGAAACTTGAAAAAAATGTTACTTTAGAAATGAAAAACAGTTACTTTTGAATTTTAAAGACAATACTTTTGAAATTGGACAAAAAAAAAACGTTTACTTTAGAAATTAGAAAAACGTTACTTTTGAAATTGGATCTATAATAATATTTAGCTACCAATTTCTGTTTTAACACGTCTTATAGAAATCATTATTAGTCGAGATGACAAATACGAGTACAACCGAAAAATACTTCTTGCGTTTCAGTAATGCAACTAGTTCGTCCTTTCAAAAAAAAATACTTCTTGTAATAAACTTTTCAAATCCTTGAAAACCCCTCAAAATTTCCATCTCTTTAACAATAATCAACCGTCAAATTCAAATTCTACACATCTTGGTCATAGGCTTTCAGCTTTACAACTCGGAATTCATACCGATTACAGCCATTTATTTTGCACAGAAATCATTCGAGAAGCTGCAAAATTCGACGGTCTAAATATTGATTTTACTCAAGTTGGCAACTTTCCATACGGTCTGTTGATGACGAAAATAATGTTTCTTAGAGCGATGAAGCCAGTCCAGCGATGCAAGAGCATCGTTGTCACCACGATGGGCTACAAAATATAAGCAGAGTCACATTTAGCCAAAGTTTACAATTCAACATAAGTAATGGGCGTCATTCTCGGAAGCAGTTGAAGATTCAAACGAGGCGTGATAAACTGCCTACAACCGTCTTATCTCACGACCAGAGAAGGAAAAGGGAGTTCGCACAATTAGCCAAAATCACTGATTTGAGCGACAAGCACCGAAGTTACAATTCAAAATAAGTAATGGGCGTCATTCTCAGAAGCAGTTGAAGATTCAAACGAGACGTGATAAACTGCCTACAACCGTCTCATCTCACGACCAGAGAAGGAAACGGGAGTTCGCACAACCGCCGAAGAGTTACCTTATTTGAAGCACAATATTAAACGACGATGGCATCATCGATCAAACAACAACAACTTAAGTTCATTTTTTATCTTTCCTAGTGTAGATCGTGATGTCTCGGCCCTCATCGCGAGCATTCAAGGTTTTGGAGTAGCTGTTTTTTTTTCCATGGTGAAGATAGAAGGCATGGAGGTAATTTTTTTTTTCCTTGACTCTTCATTAGCAAGCCTGACTTACTTTCAATCACGTTACTTTTCAAATTTGTATGAATTCTCTTTTTATTCAACCAAGTCTTTAATTTTCAATACAACTATGTCCTTAATTTCATCCAACTAAGAATCAATAATAATGTACAACTATTATGTAACATTTTTTTTCTTTGCGGTCTAACATAAATCTAGAGCTCCTTAGTTAAAGTACTTCATATAAGTACCCTTAAATTTTAGCGTTCAATAAATTGACGACCACATTTGGAGGTAAGATACTGTTCTAATAAAGAATTGCAATTGTTTACCTTTCGCAACCACTTACATCCTTTTGCAAATTGTTACTAAGCTTTTAGTCATAAAACTGGAATATCAAAAGAAGCATCATGCCTACCACAAGGCATGCTTCTGAGGGGGAAGGTCCGCAAGAAACTCCCATTCCACAAACTGGATAAACTGATCCATCTGACCAAACTCCGCGTGCAAACCCACCCGTTATTAAAGTGAGTTCAGATAACTCAACTTCAAATTATGAAAGTCAAGGCCCGTCAACACCGGCTCCACGTAGCCAAGTTGAAGAAAGTTTATTTGCAGACTTAGATTTAAGCAAAGTATCTAAGAATTAATTAACTATTTTTTGCAAAACATATGTGAAAATTGTTAAAGAATTATTAATGAATTCGAGAGAAAACAAATCGAATCCCAGGTCCAGCGATTGACCCAAGAGTCATGGAGGGCTTTCGTTCAGATATCTCAAGGTCTGTACAAGATACTAGGGATGGAATATAGGCCAATCGATAGGATTATACTTGATATTAATGAAACTTTTAATGCAACCTTTGATGCCTTGTCTAGAAGTGTTGCTACTGAGCTAGTTTGTCGCTTAGAATCGCTTCTCCAATAACACTCTCAACTAAACGAAAAACTTGAGAGAGTCATTGATTTGGCAAACAATAGCCCAAACTAGGAGTAAATCAATAACGATTGAGGATCCAAATGGTATTGGTAGGAGTAGTGATGCCGACCCCCAACCAATACGGTATCCGCCGAGCACTATAGTTCTGACAGGACAGAGGGTTCAGGGTCTCAACACAGACCCGCAAACTTCCGTGTTGCGTCCTAACTATCCTCCAGGTTTTGGACATAATGAGTACAAGGGTGAACTAAGGAGATCTGAGAGCTAGGGAGCAAAGGCTGGGCCAGGCTGGTCAACAGGCCCATGCATTCAATCAAATAGGGTTGATCCTGCAAAATTAACAAATAATAATGGCATTATAACCACCGGAACACCGGTTACTGGTATCTCTCTAGGTACCAACCAACAAGGGTTTGATTTAGAGGGTTACAATTCTCAAGGCAAGTATGCTAACCCTAACCATATTCCGGTTCATAGCACATATGCTGCTTCGGGGAAATATGGACACCTTGCTTCTGGAAGAAGTCAGGGAATTTCTATCGGAGGATTCGGAATGCCTTATCGGAATCCAGAGGTCTACACTCATGATGGTGTCGGTCTGGGGCATAATAATTTCCATAACCAACAACAGCTCCAAATTATGGGATAGGGCGACAGGCGGATAATTTTTTGGAGGGTATGATAGAGGTTGTAGTTGAAAGAATGGGTATACAAGTCGGTAGAAATAGAAATAGAAATTCGACCATTCTCCCTACCCTACATATATTGATAGGAACAATCCTTATCCTAGAGGTTTCACAAACCTAAACTTCACCTTGTTTTCAGGTAATGATCAAATGACAGCTGCGAAGCATTTGGTTAGGTTTACAACCCAATGCCAGGAAGGCGGATAATGAAAACTTAAAATTAAGGTTGTTTTCTAGTTCTTTAAATGGAAATGTGTTTAATTGGTACATAATTTTACCCCAAACTCAATTTTTAGTTGGGAAAATCTGAGAGATAAATTGGTGGAGCATTCTTAAGAATGGATCCTGGTGGAGCATTTCTTAAGAATAGATCCAGGTGGAGCATTTCTTAAGAATGGATCCAAGTGGAGCATTTCTTAAGAATAGATCTAGGAATTAATTTAAGCGAATTAGCTAGAATTACACAAGGGCCGAGAGAATCAGTTAATGATTATTTTAACCGATTCAAAAGCCTTAAAGGGAGATGCCCAGTGTCGGTTCCAGAACATGAATTCGTACATATGGCACAAGAAGGTTTATTACTCGAGTTTAGAAAGAAATTCGGGGGTGATACCTTTGTTGATTTTCCAAAATTAACACGATGTGCGATTAAATATGAGAAAATGTTGAAGGAAGATCATAGTCATAAAGAACATGGTCATAGGGAACATGATAGTAGGCAGAAAGCATCCTACCATGCACATGTCGCCCATGTCGAACTAGATGAGGTTGCAAAACAACCTGATGAAGTGATCGATGAGGAGACATATAACAACATGCAATTTGAAGTTAATGCTTTATAAGTTGTAAATTCGACAGACTTCGGGCTGTGTTTGGTATGCACAATAAGCTAGCTTATTTGGCCAAAGTAGCTTATTTGACTAGTTTTTTAAGCTCTTTGACCAAATAAGTTGGTTTGGTAACACCACTAGCTTAAGTAATAAGCTAGCTTATATAATAAGTTACCGCATGTAACTTATTTAAAATAAGCTAGCTTATCATAATTTTATTCCTAATTAACCTCAATTATTTACTAAAATAAAATGAAATTAAAAATAAATGATGCATTTTTATGTAATTTTATATATATCAGCTCCTATATCAGCTAATTTTGCCAAACACTCCTAATACTTTTAGCTAAAACTTTCAGCTATCATTGCAGCTACTATTTCAGCATTCAGCTACTATTTCAGCTAGTTTTACGAAACATAGCCCTAATTTGTCCTGCGTTAAAAAGAAAGGAAACTTTCGGAAAAAGGAGTTTTAAAAGCAAGGAAAGAAGGAAATATCCCTTCGAAATTGCACGCTGAGATGATATGTTAAGATATTGTCTTTAGGAAGGACTCTTAAAACCAAAAGAGGAACACCTGTTAAAAATTTTAGAAGAAGTTGCAGGTAGGAGATATTGTGTTGGGCATGATACATATACACACTGGTCAAAAGAGTGCGGTCGCGCCAAAAACCGTTTCCAAGGCCTCATAAAAGAAGGAAAACTATCGATTACTAATTGTTCCGCTGTGAAATGAACAATAGTAATTTGTTGAGGGAGGAGCGTTGACTCTCGGCCTGCGTGGCTGTGGACCTGCTAAGAAGAACGACTATTACTGCCCCGGGGGAGTATTCGGGAAACCCCCTCCGACGATCAAGTTAGTGGCTTGTGAGTGAGAGGCAGGTTTTTAGTATTTTCCGTAGGAAGAGCGAGTTACCTCTCTAATGGCCATGAATCGAGTATTTATAGGCGCATGAATTCGGAAGGCACGGCCCTTGATCGGCCACCTGAGAGCCTTGCTTCTTCATGGGCTTATTTGGCCAAGCTGGCCTTATTGGGCCTTACTTGGCCTTTCCTGCTTTGACCGCCAAAGGCCTTCCTAGTGACGGCCCATGGACCTCACGCCCGAACAATTGCCCCAAATGAGGTCTCATTACGCCCAGTAAGGTGAGCTCATTTACTTGGCGTGGCCCCTTTCATTTGGCGGGACTCTCGAATTTCGAAAAGCAATTTTATTGCCAATTTCAACTGCCAGTACACGTGGACGGAGGGGACGGGGTTAACCCACAACCGTCACGTCTCTTCAACTGCCAGGGGAACCGTGCCTTTAAAGGTGTCTCCTGCCCAGCCTTTTTCATCTTCAATCCTCACTTTTATTCCAGTTTCCTTCATCATTTTGTTCTCCTATACCTGCGAGTTCGTGCGTTAAAGCGAGTTGCCTCTTCGTCTTTCACCACCCGAACAAGTAAGTAATTCTTCTTTCTTCCTCTCCCATGTCGATTGATTCTAGGATAAGCGGTTTTACCACCGAGGAGTCGTCGGATGAGGGAAATCAACCGCTGAGTATACAGCGCCGCCGCCCTAAGAGTACCCGAAAGGCTGTTTTGAGGGCAAAGGCGGCCAAGAATGCTCACAAACCCCGCCACATAGTGATAGACGAAGTGAGCCCTGAGCCTGTCGATTCGGCCAGCACGATGCGAGACCCGTCAGGGGCGCCCGTGGTTGCTCCGGTAAGGACGGCAGGGCCTGCGGAACGGTTGCGGTCTTGGGATGATGACGGGGAGTTTGATGTGGGTTTTAATAAACTTCCCATGTCCACAAAGATCGACCCCTCCTGGCGGCTGGAAGTTCTTAGATCTGGGGAGGCCGCGATGGCGGATAAGTTCTACCAAGTGGGCAAAGGTTATAGTCTGATTTTACCAGACGAGGGGTCTGTCGTAACGGACCAGCCTGCCGGCTGTACAGCCGTTTACCTCAAATCTTTAGACTTCGGTCTGAGATTCCCTTTACACCCATTCCTGGAATTGTTGTTGGTGAGGGCCGGAGGGGCCCTGTGCCAGATAACACCGCCTTCCATCAGGACGATGATCTCTTTTGTCTGGGTCTGTCTCTTTAGGGGATACCCTCTGTCGGTCAATTTATTCAGGAACCTCCACCATTTTCAGAAGATGGGGGGTGTCAACAAGGGCTGGTACTCCCTTCGTATGGCAGAGAATGTCGCGACTGTTTACCCTCGTCCTGACAACATCAAATGGGCCAAAGACCGGTTCTTTTGGCTGAGGGTAGACGGTGAATATTCCCTTCCCATCGTCTTTTCGTCAGGGGTAAACTCTCGTCTTCAGTCCAAGATTGAGAGGGAGATCGGGCTGAAGGCATCTGAAATGGTCCTGGAGGGCATAGATCAGGAGGTTTTCCCCAACTTCGCCTCCCAGGGCGGGAAGCATGGGGCTCCTTCTGTTTGGCTGCCTCACTTCGACGTCATTTCGTCAGATCTGATGTTAGGGGCTGTAGGTCTTGCTCCGGCCTGCGGTTCAGGTGTGTGGGTCGGAGACCCCCTATGTAATTGTGTCATTACCTGTCTTTTTGCTGTCAATTCATTTCGGTGATTCTTTTCATGCAGGCCCTGACCGTCCTTTCGAGTGGACCCCTGAGCTGTTGAGGAAAATCCACTGCAAGCCGGACAGGACTCCCATCGGCCCCATTCCGCCTACTCCCAGTGTTACGGATATGAAAGGTTCCCTGTCTGATTATGTGAGGGGCTTCAAGTTTACTGCCTTTCCGCCTCCTCGCCAGGGGCAGGTCTCTACCGCCGCTGGCAAGTCTGTTGCTGGCGAGGATCAAGCAGCTGTAGATTCGCCTGACCCTGCTGGTTCCCCAACGAAGTCTTGTCGGTTTGGGGAGGTCAAGATGCTTCCCAAATCGAAGAAGAGGAAGGCAGACGCGTATGTCGAGGATCTGACCATGGGGTCTGACCCAAACCCTGCCTCTGTGACTTTTCCGCCGGCCTCCCAGGTACAAATTGTTGACGTGGATGCTCAACCTTCTGAATCTGAGGCCAGATCTCCTCTCGACGTGCTTCCCAATGAGATATTGAGCAACTCGGTCGATCGTGCCTTCAATTCGTTAGAGCAGATGGGTTCCGACAGGTTCCAGGTTCCTTCTAGCCTGACTTCCAGCATACCAGAGCCTGCCTTCGTCGAGAAAGGCGTGTTTTATGAGGAGGCAGAGGTTGAACTCCCAGCGGAGGTGGTTACCAAATTGGAGTCTGTCCCTCATGTGCAAATGAGTGAATCCCTCTGCCAGGCTGACCCCTGTCAGGGTAACACCCTGGCCTGGCGCCAGGCTCGGGCTGGACTGCTGCCGCTTGATCGTCCTTCTATGGAGATGAGGACTGTTAGGGCCCCTTTTGCCTCTGCTATCCACAACCTTGCCCAGGTTTGTTTATAACACCTCGTTCTCCTTGTTGGTTCTTGTCGATTCTCTTTCTGCTTTTTCCCTTTTCATTGTATCTAACCCTGTCTTTACGCAGGCTTCCCGATCTGTCCTTCAAGCCTGTGAGTTGGGGGCCTATTATCAGTCCCAGTATCGCGTTTTCAAGGAAAGGATGGCTGCTCGGGAGCAGAGGGACAAGGAGATTGCAGAGGAGAGGAGATTGGTTTTCCAGAATCCGCAGGATTCCATCCAGGAGCTACGAGACAACTATGCCCAAGCCGTTCGTGAGCGGGACGATGCTCGAAGTGAGGCTTACTCTGCCAGGTCTTTGAACGATTCTCTTCAGGCTGACTGTCGCTCCTTGAAGTCTAGTATCGAGCAGAAACAGAAAGATTTGGACGCCGCCCTAGCACAGTTGAAGGAGAAGAGTGCGGAGATTGACGGGCTCAAAGCAGATGCCCTGGACGAAGTCCAAGGGGCCATATGGGATGGCTTCGAGCAAGGGTGGCAGGCTGCGGCTATTCTTTTTGGTCATCTCTTCCCTAGCCAGGGTTCTGACTGGGCCAGAGTTGAAATGTTGAGGGTCGAGCAAGCCAATTCTGGGTGGCCTCTTCTCAAGAATCATGGTAATGAGACCAGTACCACCAGTCAGGGGGGGCTAGGCCCTCAGGTTGCCGCTGATAATGCTGACATTCATGCTGCTGGCGGACCTTCTGTGGCCCCGAACGGCGACGGCCAGGCATAGGGACACCGGCGGTTGTTCGCCTGCTCGGAATCCTGTAACTCCTCGTGAGTTTGCCTACCTTTGCTTGTTGCTTTTCTTTTTTGTTTGTTTCTTAGTTTGGGTAGGCCTTAGCAGGAGTTTGGTGGACGGCCGCCGATTCACACTTTGTTGCTGAACCTTTTGCGTATCTGTTGTTGCTTCTCTTAGCTTCCCACCCTGGCGGGATGTGCCGGGGCTGAACAGCTTTTATTTTGTTACTGGTTATTTTGCCCACCCTGGCGGGATGTGCCAGGGCTAAACAATTCCTGGTTTGGTTTTCGTTGAACCCTTAGCTTTATTGTATATTTTGCCCACCCTGGCGAGATGTGTCAGGGCTGAACAACTCTTTAATCGCAGCTTCTTTCGAACTTCGATTTCGTGTTGGTGCTTACGTTGTGATCGGGCTTTCTTGGTCTTTATCCTCCTGGCCGGTTGACGACTTCTTTTTGTGGTCATACAATAGCCCTGGCTGGGTATTGTTTTTATGACCTATGACCGTAGTCAGCTTCCAGTCAGGGCTTCATAATATCCTTGACTGGGTTGTCTTTACGACCTTTGACCGTAGTCAGCTTCCAGCCAGGGAATTATACTATCCCCGACTAGGTATTGTCTTTACGACCTTTGACCGTAGTCAGCTTCCATCCAGGGAATTATACTATTCCCGACTAGGTATTGTCTTTACGACCTTTGACCGTAGCCAGCTTCCAGCCAGGGAATTATACTATCCCTGACTAGGTATTGTCTTTACGACCTTTGACCGTAGTCAGCTTCCAGCCAGGAAATTATACTATCCCCGACTAGGTATTGTCTTTACCGCCTCGGTCCGGCCTCTCTTGCCCCTGCTTTATTTTTCCGCTAATTCTAAATAAGGCAAAATAAAATACACTCGTAGGCCGGGTTGGATTTCATGCGGGGCTCTTTATTGACTTACATCATAAAGATTACCAAGTTACACTTGGATATGCCGGGATAGTTACATTTTTATAGACCATCATCGGTCCTACCTCTAAGCATGGTACTTCTTGAGGTTATCGATATTCCATATGGTGTCCAGGGGTTTCCCATCCATGTCCTGTAGTCTGAATGTCCCTGGACCGTGCTGGCTGGTTACCTCGTATGGGCCTTCCCATGCTGCAGTCAGTTTCCCATGGATGTTGGCTTTCTGGGAGGCTGTCGCCTTTCTCAGCACTAGGTCCCCTACCTTTAAGGGTCGGTATTTCACTCTCCTGTTGTAGGCTCTACGCATCCTGTCTTTGCATGCGGCCATGACGAGCCTGGCATCATCCCTTACTTCATCGAGCAAATCCAATGATGTCTTCAAGGCCTCATTGTTTGCCTCTGGCTCCCAGGCCTGGACCCTGAGGCTCCTGGCTCTGGTCTCAACCGGCATCACCGCCTCTGTTCCGTATACCAACATGAATGGTGATTGACCGGTTGCCTCTTTCTCGGTAGTTCTCAATGACCATAGCACGCTGTGAAGCTCTTTCACCCACTCCTTCTTGGCATCCTCCAGCCTTTTCTTCATGCCGCTGATGATTTGTTTGTTTGCCGCCTCTGCCTGGCCGTTGCTTTGTGGGTGGCACACGGCTGAGTACGTAAATTTGACATTGAATTCGGTCAGCCACTTCTTCAGGGGTCTGCAGTAGAACTGCCTACCATGGTCAAATACCATGACCTGCGGCACTCCGAACCTTGTGAATATGTTCTGCCATATCACTTTCCTGACGGAGGCCTTGGTGATGGTTGACACGGCTTCTGCTTCCACCCATTTGGTGAAATAATCAACGGCTACAATCACATATTTGACCTGGTACGCTGCCGTGGTGAAAGGTCCTATGATATCCATCCCCCATTGAGCAAAAGGCAGGGGGTTCAGGATTGGCATCAGGTCGTTGGCTGGCACATGGATCACTGGTGCATGGATTTGACAATTGTGACAGCACTCGACCAGTTTGACAGCGTCCTTGAGCATGGTGGGCCAGTAATACCCTGCCCTTAGGGCCTTGTCTGCCAGAGTCTTTGCCCCTATGTGGTGTCCGCATAGGCCCATGTAGATTTCCCGCAACACGTAGTCTGCATCCAGGGGTGCTACACATTTTGTCAGGGGTCGTTTGAAAGATTTCCTGCATAACTCCCCATTCATGATGAGGTAGTGAGCTCCCTTCCTGAGCATCTTTCGAGCCTCGCTTTTGTCTTTGGGAAGCTCCCCTGTCATCTTATACTTTTTGATCGGATCCATCCAACTCTCATCCTCTTGTACTGGCAAAACTTGCTCTCCGTCCGATACGGATTTGTGCTGTCGGATGTCGACGAACACAGACCTGCCCACTTCATCCAGGCTGGAGCTTGCTAGTTTGGATAGTGCGTCAGCCTGGTGATTCTGGGACCTTGGTATGAGTTCGACCTTTAAGGTCTTCAAACTGCTGGCGGCTTCTTTGAATTTGGTTAAGTATTTGAGCATAGACTCTTCCCTGGCCTCGTATTCTCCGTTGATCTGGCTACTGACCAGCTGGGAATCTGTTCGGACAATGATGTGCTCTGCCCCTGCTGCGGTGCTCAATTCCACCTCTGCAATCACAGCCTCGTATTCGGATTCGTTGTTTGAGGCTGGGAACAGGAATCTCAACGCGTGCTCAAACCTAGTACCATCTGGGGCTACGATCAGCACCCCTGCTCCAGACCTTGTCGATGTGGCTGAACCATCTGTGTAGACTTCCCAGATTCCCTCACCATCAGTGGGGTCGTCTGGGTGGGAGCATTCAGCTATGAAGTCTGCCAGGGGCTGCCCCTTGAGGCTTCCCCTTGGCTTGTAGTTGATTCCATACCCTGATATTTCAACGGCCCATTTGGTCAGTCTGCCTGACTTCTCCATTTTCTCCAGAGTTTTTTCCAAAGGTTGATTGGTTCTGATGGTCACCGGATGTGCCTCGAAATACGGCTTTAGTTTCCTTGTTGCTATGACAACCGCGTAAGCTGCCTTTTCCATTTGAGGGTAATTTTTCTCTGAGGCTATCAGAGTGTGGCTGACATAGTAGATAGCCTGTAGGACCTTACCCTCTTCCCTGATCAGAGTGGCGCTGACTGCTGTCTGGGTTACTGCTATGTATAGGAATAGAGGTTCTCCTGCCCTAGGTATGGCCAGGGTTGGAATTTTGGCCATATGCTCCTTGAGCTCTTGGAAAGCCAACTGCTGCTCCTGCCCCCAGGCAAATTGCTTGTTCCCCTTGAGGACTTCAAAGAAGGGAGTTGACTTGTCTCCTGACTTTGCGATGAACCTGTCAGCCCCATGACGTCTTTTCTGGTTTTCGGCTCTGGTAGGTCTAGTATTGCTCTAACTTTGTCTGGATTTGCGTCGATTCCTCTCTGACTTATCAAGAAACCCAGGAACTTGCCAGATCTAACCCCGAACACGCACTTCTTCGGGTTTAATTTCATCCTGTACTTCCTGAGGGACTGGAAATTCACCCTCAGGTCTTCAATGTGTTGTGCATCTGTTTTGCTCTTCACAATTGCATCGTCCACGTATACTTCAATGTTCCTCCCCTTTTGGTGTTCGAACACTCTGTCAACCAACTTTTGGTAGGTTGCCCCTGCGTTCTTCAAGCCAAAGGGCATCATTTTGTAGTTATACACTCCGTGGCTGGTTATAAATGTCGTTTTGTTCCGGTTTGGCTCCCAAAGGGATACCTGGTGGTACCCTGAGAAGGCATCCAGGAAGCTCAGCATCGAGTGACCGCTGGTGGAATCCACTAGCTGATCAATTCTGGGCAGGGGGTAGCAGTCCTTTGGGCAGGCCTTATTCAGATTTGTGAAGTCCACACACATCCGCCAGGCTCCAGAGGCTTTCTTGACCATCACCACGTTGGCCATCCTTTCAGGGTAGTCACATGGTTCGATGAACCCTGCTTCGAGCAGCTTATCTATTTCTTCCTTGATGGCAGCATCCTTCTCCGTGGAGAGGGTTCTCTTCTTTTGTTTCACCGGTCTGACCTCTGGATTCACATTCAGCTTATGAACCATCAGGCCAGGGTCTACACCTGGCATCTCTGCTGCCGAATATGCGAATATGTCCTCATGTTCCATGAGCAGCGCTATCAGGTTGGTCCTGGTGTCACACTCCATATCAGATCCAATATGTACACTCCTTCCGGGGGACAACTGGATCTCTTCTTGCCCCTTGGTAAGGTCTTTGGAGCTGCTTGTCTCTCCTCCAGGCCCCTTAGGGATGCTGGGCTTTGGTTTATTATTTCCTTCTTTTAAGCATGTCGGCCGATCCCGGATCTCTCTTGCCCCTGCAACTCTATGGTCAGTGTCCATAGGGGTTGTATCCAGCTCATTCGATTTCCTTTTTGGTAGCTTCTTGGCGTTCCTTATTGTCACCACATTGCAAGACCTCCCTGACTTCTGAGATCCCAACAATTTTCCAGCTGTTCCTCGGTTAGATATGTACAACATCGTTAGGGCCCTAATTGATATCCAGGCTCCAATCTCGTCCAGGGTCTTCCGCCCTATCAGAGCGTTGTAGGCTGAGGGTGCATCCACTATTATGAACTCGGCCATAAGGTTACGCGAGGCCGACCCTGCCCCGAACATGATAGTTAACTCGATTACTCCGATCGGGGCCAGCCCCTCTCCCGAGAATCCGTATACCATCTTGTCTGTCTTCTTTAGGCAACCCAGCCCTAGCCCGAGTTGGTCGAATGCTGACCGATACAGGACATTTGAGTAGCATCCTGAGTCGACCAAGCATCTGTGGACCAGGTGGTTACCGATGTCTGCCTCTATCACCAATGGATCATTGTGGGGCCTGATGACCCTGTCGTAGTCGACCTGGCTGAACATCATGTCGGGTATTATCTCCGGCTTTCTGGGGATTCCCGTCCCTGCATAGTGTATCTGATGGGTCAGGCTCCTGAGGTGGCTTCTGTGACTTCTTACGGATCCTCCGTGGGCACCCTCGCTTGTGACTACATGTATCTCACCCAATCTCTGATGGACTGGGATTCTGTTGGCGTCTGCCCCTGGCCCCTTCTTATACTGCTGCAGGCGCCCTTTGCGAATGAGATCCTCGATTTGGTTTTTCAGGTGACGGCATTCTTCTGTGTCATGGCCATGGTCGTCGTGGAATCTACAGAATTTGCTTTTATCCCTTCGTAAACCTCCCATCTTTGGTGGTTTCTCCCATTTCTCGTCGGCCATGTGAATGTGGTACACTTCAGCCCTGTTGACAGTCAGGGGGGTGTAGTATTCATATCTCCTGGGGAGATCTTTCTTCCTGGGCTCTTTGGACTCTGGTTTCCTTTCTCCGCCCCTGCCCCTGTCTGTCTTGGTTTCAGCTTCCTTAGTCCTTCCTCTTGAAGACCCTGTCTCCTGCTTTTTCGTAGGTGAGAAAGCTTTGTGGTACTCTTCCTCCCTGATGAACCCTTTTGCCAGCTTCTTGGCTTCCGCAATGGTGGCTGGTGGATTCCCGATGATCCGGCTCTGGAATGGACCTGGTTGCAACCCATGAGTCAGTGAGAAGATGGCCACTTCCTGGGAGCAATTAGGGATCTGTTGGTACTCTGTGTTGAACCTTTTTATGTAATTGCTCGTGCTTTCTCTCTCGCCCTGCCTCACGTGGAGCAGCTCAGTGGCAATCCTTTCTCTCCTTTTGTTGCCTGAGTATTGGTCTTCAAACTTCCTCGACAGACCCCGGAAAGTGCGTACGCTTCCTTCTGGCAGAGCCCTGAACCAGGTCTGTGTGATCCCGGTCAGGGTGTTCTGGAATGCTTTGCACCAAACTCCGTCTTCCAGCTGGTACAACGACATGTGGCTATCGAAACTGTTTAGGTGTTCGTTGGGATCCGTGGACCCGTCGAACTTACAGCTTGGCATCTTGAACGTTGGCACCGGGGTTTCCATCACCCCCCTGGAGAGAGGAGTCCGCTTGGCGTGCTTTGGCCTCTTGTATCCAGAGCTCTCGCCTTCGTTGTATGTAGGATCCTCACTGTAGATTGTCTGTGTTTTGACATGACTGTGTCCGCCTGAGGCATGCCCCTGTCTGGTGGGACCCTGAGCGTGGTGGGATCCCTTCGTGGGCCTACTTCTGGAGTGAGTCTTATTCCCTGACCCGGCCCCTGACCTGGGTCTCTTGGAATGACTTTCATTTACCACACTGGCTGCGACAGCAGGTTGGGCAATGCCGACTGCCTGGCCAAGTGGTGTGCCGAAAAGGCGGACAGGGGTAACCCCGACAGCTTGCCCTTCCTGGGTTTGTCCCCCTAGGGTTCCAAAAACGTCCTTCAGGACTTGGAAGACAGACTGCATCTGGGCCTGGCTGAGGCCTGTTCCTGGGCTGGTTCCAGGGCTTTGTGGTGGAGCAGGAGTCGCTGGTTGACTGGAACCAGCTGCTCCATCCGTTACTTCTTTCCCCGTCCGCCTACCGGTACCTGCAGCATTAGATCTTACCTGTGTAGGTGGCGTGGGACGTGGGGGTTGATCATTATTTGGGATCCTTTCTACGACTATCTCGCTTCTCATCCAGGGAGGATTGTTGATCATATTGATGTGTTCCTCCAGGTTTCTCGTGGTCTCTCTGCTTCTACTATAAGGAGACCCCCTGATGATTCCACTAGTGGGAACCGGAGCCGGGGTCCTTGACGGGTGATCGGTCATGGCTTTTAGTTTGGCGCTCCCCACAGACGGCGCCAATTGTTCCGCTGTGAAATGAACAATAGTAATTTGTTGAGGGAGGAGCGTTGACTCTCGGCCTGCGTGGCTGTGGACCTGCTAAGAAGAACGACTATTACTGCCCCGGGGGAGTATTCGGGAAACCCCCTCCGACGATCAAGTTAGTGGCTTGTGAGTGAGAGGCAGGTTTTTAGTATTTTCCGTAGGAAGAGCGAGTTACCTCTCTAATGGCCATGAATCGAGTATTTATAGGCGCATGAATTCGGAAGGCACGGGCCTTGATCGGCCACCTGAGGGCCTTGCTTCTTCATGGGCTTATTTGGCCAAGTTGGCCTTATTGGGCCTTACTTGGCCTTTTCTGCTTTGACCGCCAAAGGCCTTCCTAGTGACGGCCCACGGACCTCACGCCCGAACACTAATGAAACCGAAATGAAAGGAAAATTTGTTGTTTGTAACATGATTAATATCAAGTTGCTTTGGATGTGTTACTGGTTTTCCAAGAGAATGAGGACCGAGAGCAAATAGCGATAGTTTTTTTGTATCGCCTGGTCGATGATGGCGTCATATATATGCCAAGAGTCGAAAAAAGAGGAATGGAAGGGATGTGCAAATGGCATATAATTGCAGCCCACACGACCTGTGATTGTGATTCTTTCAGAGGAGTGGTCCAAAGAAATTGCGAGAGGAAGTTTATTGAGATCATCAAACAAGAAGCGACCCTGAAACTAGATGAACTTGAGGCAGATCTCAGTAAAAGGCTTATAAACCTACAAGAAAAGACTTGCTCACTACCCACTACAAGACACAAAAGGCTTATAAACCCACAAGAAAAGACTTGCCCAACCGATGTGGGATAAGCAGCAAAGTGCAATTTGCATTGCATTTTCAACACTCCATCCATCAGCCACGGTGCACACCACTTGGAGAGATGCCTTTGAGTAGTTGTGTGGTGGATGTTGTATGTCATGGTGTCCAAATACTAATTCTGTACGAGGACGCTTCAGCTGGGTTTCTTGATATCTCTGATTTGAGTGGTCCACAACAACTTATTTTCAAAGACGTACCTGATTATCCATTGATTTTGAGTAATCCACTTGGTATGAAAGTGATACGATATCAAGTAGGAAAAACTGCCAAAACTAGAGATACGTCTTTTTGTGATTGGAAGTGGATTTTAGGAAAAGCTAAATGGTGTTACTTCCTAATTTCTTGAGTGTAGTTTAATTAATGGTCTTTATTTTCGACAAAAAATACATTTGCTTTTAATATAGGATTGGATATTGGAAGTCATGTTTGCATATCTTATTATTAGGAGTCCTATTTCCTTATTGTGTTTTCTTTTAGGACTCTAGGCTATTAGAAATAGCTCCCTATTGTATTGTTTTGACATACATACACAATTTGAGTATTAAATATCAAAGAGTCGAAAGAGAGTTTCTTTCAAATCGTTCAGTCTTTGAAGACAAATTGAGCTAGGTAGTTTTATTCTTAGTTCGACATTATTTCCTAATCGCGTTATTAGTGAGTAGTGGATCAATACTTAGATCGGCGTCTAGGGATTGATCATTGTTTGGACGAGTTATAGGTCTAATTTGTTCATCCATATCTTTTATTCTTTTCATTGTTCTTATTTTCGTCCCATAAAACAGAAAACCCAAAAATAGTCCCACAGTTGTACAGAATCAATCTGTCCTATAGTAAGTTTATAATCCGCTGCGTACTCGTATCATTAGTGGCACCAGAGCTTAGGTTAAAGCAAACTCACTAGTTTGTTTTATGTCATGGGTGAGAAGTTTCCTAAATTTTATGGAAGTGTGAATGAATACTTTTGGTATTGGGAGAGCAAGATTCAGCGTAGATTCAATTCCAAAGGTTTTGATGATCGACAGCGATATGCGCATGCAATATTGACACTTGAAAACTATGCATCAAGTTGGCTTCATAATTGGAAGATGCCTCGAAAACATGCTGGCAAGGATAAGATTCGATCATGGGAAGTACTCAAACAAAAGTTGCGCAAAAGGTATGCACCTAACAATTGTGATCATGTTATCGTTCCTACGCGCCAGTAGTAGAAAATGGCAAAGTGGCATCGGTTGTAAATAGCAAGTAGCATCGGTTCTTGGTTGACGCGGATTGAGGCGACGCCTTAACTGGAAGTCAAAAGGCGTCGGTTATGAACCGGTGCATATTAGCACTTAAAGCGTCGGTCGTTCAGTGGAAACCGATGCCTAAAGTGACTTAAGGCATCACCTCTGAACTAATAACCGACGCCTTAAGTACATTTAAGGCATCAGGTCTCAGAAAAACCGACTTAAGGCAACATCTCTGAACTGAGAACCGACGCCTTAAGTGCATTTAAGGCATCAAGCCCTCATTTACAACTGATGCTTAAACTACACTTTAGGCGTCAAACGTCCCTCTAGAACCGACGCCTTATGTCCTTTTTTTTTCGCTGGCCTGCTGGTGCTCCCATTTTCGTAGAGAAAATTTGGCAGCACCTCCCATGAACCGAACTGCCCAATTATAGAAATTTCCAACCTGCATTTCAAACATCTTTATAAACACCAACACCATCACACCTTCAAATATCCCCAACAAGCAATCTCTCCATCGATATTTGGATCACCATACAAAAAACTTCATTTCTGATTACCAAGGAGAATGTGACATTAGTATTCTCAAACCATCTATACATATACATCGTGATGAGCTCTAATAACGCTAGGTCACACACAAGTGATACATTTTACAATCTCCGAATTTACAAAGTCTACCTACCATACTACAAAACAGAACTAAACCGATCCACTACCAAGAAGAAGCCATGAATGTCATCCACCACTGAGGACATGGATCAGGCAGCAGCTAATATCAGTCGCGACTCATGATCACAACTTATGTAGTTCTGCAAAAGAAGAAAAATAATACACCATGCATGTCATTAACATTCTCGACATTTGAGATGAGTGTCTCTAGTTCAATAAAAGAAAAATATCAATAAATTACATCAGACCACTTCCTAAGAGCGTTAAATCAGGATAAGAAACTTTACTTCTGCTTGACGCCAAAAGATGTAGGGAGTATGAGAATATGTGAAAAGTCGGGATAAGAAACTTTACTTTTAGTGTTTAGTGTCAGATGTTTCTAGTGGGCAGGGCCTTGCCATTATTAACCTACCCCTTTTCTTAAATAAATTATCAAACATTTGTTAAATATTCATAAGAAGAACCTATATGCATGAATCCATAAAATACTCAGACCAAATATCCCGAACTTGGTTGAGATCAGCCATCGACAATGTTGAGAGCTTGAAGCACTAGACAAAAATACAAAATCCAATTAAAATTTTAATCATTATAACATCATAAAGAGATACTTTACTAGCTAAAAGAATCCACACATATATAACTACAAATATACCTTGGTTAGCTCTTCGTCCTTTAAATGAATCACAAGGATGTCATACATGAACTTCATCACATAATATGCACACTCATAGCTCTCTGGTTGCTGAGGACACTATAGTTTACGCATTTTAAGTGTCAAAAAAATATATAAGACATAACTTGATCTTAATTTATTGTATCCTTGGGAAAGGCTACATACCACCGTTTTTGGCCAAGATAAAGAGTTTCCTTTTTTCACATCACGCTTTCCTTCTTTAGAACAATATACCCTAAAAGCACTGAAGGAAAAAGAAAAACAGTGTCTGATTTGGTAATGAAGGAGAAAGAATGATGTATACAATGTTGCCGTAAAAAAAAAAAAAAAAAAAATGTAGCAATATTACTTGTTCACACAAGATCTTGACGGTAGCTTCTTGTTGGAGCATTCTTGTGGATCCATAAAATAAAGTTCATTTGTTCTAGGACAAATAACAATCATCATCCAATGATTGCTGCCATATATGATTAGAGTTAAGTAATTAAGTAATTAAATAAAAATTTAGGGTGTCATTAACTTCTGGAATTTAAATATAACTCACACTAGGTAGAGATTTCCCATGAGAAACTTTTTGTCCTGCGACTTCAGCAAGACATCAATGATGTAATTCTCGGCTTCCGATGGATTGATACTGCATAAGCTAAGCATTTGTGGACACAAGAAGCCTATGTCCTGACTTGAAGTTTCTCACCTATTTCATACAAATAGCTTTAAAACAATAATAGAACCATTTAGTTAAAAAATTAAATGTCCTTAAGTTTAAGAAAAGTAAAAAAAAAGAAAAGAAATTGAATTAGATAGAAATTCACACGTTCCCCAAATTTGAAGAATGGAGATGTTTAACCACTCAAATTTGAACATTTGGATTATATCATCAATTATAACTTGTATCTCAAATTCATGTTCATAATTGTACACCCCCGCTCACATTTGACATTGTATACCTTCAAATCTTTGGACATCCTTGCCAACATATTATGAAGAGCTTGACAGTTAATCTAGGACTACGAATATTTATGTTATACTCCATGATATATCAGAATCACAGCCTTACTTAGGACTATAAGGAGCGAAATCTATCAGCTTGTGAGTCATGAGACCAGGCTTCAGGATAGAGAAGTTTCAAAATTCATTGTGAATTGATTCTAGATATGTCATCAAACTCTTCATTTCTATATTTACGTTGTACGATGAAATGCCAACAAAGATGTTAGAAAAGTAGTAAGAATTCAGGCTATTCTGCAGAAATTTAATTAATAGCAAAGAAGGTAGATAGGCTTAGAAATTGGTAGACAACATTATTGCAATATGACACCATAAGAAGTGGAGGGATAGACTATTGGAGAGGTATAAAGGTAGTAAAAGGGAAGGAAGAGATATATAGAAATTAAGCAGCAGATGTAAAAATAAATAAATAAAATTGCAATTTACCTCGTCTTCATTTATAACCCATTTCTTAGGCCATTGTCCATTGCTACCTTCCACTTCACCCACCCTTACAAAGCCTAAAAAAGGAACCGGAAGAGGTGCTTTAGGCTCTATTACCTCATCGAAGGTAACTCTCACATGATCAGCCATTAAAGGAACATTGTGCACCGGAGCTCCAATTTTAGTAGGCCAAATCATTCTTTTAGCAACCACCACTAAGTCCATTTCAGGAAGCTCAACACAAAGCAAACACGGGATCTCACCCTACATCTCATGATGAAACAATACATAAAAAGCAAATATATAGACGATTTGATAGGCGTGTGCTCAAACAATGGAAACACTAGTATGCAAGGGATCACATTTTATTGCACAGAGCACCTCTGACTCCACAGAAGAACTCTATGCTGAAACACACACCTTTAAAAAAACACCTAGAACAGAAACAAAAAAAAAAACGTTTATCGAGTAGCTTAGTTACAACCTAGAAAAAGGCCTAGGCCGATTAACGTCTTCTCCAAGATGGAGTCACAGAGTCAATAGAAAAAAACTTCAAGCTCTAACATGCAAAGTTTTCAACTTTAAAAGTCTAGTACATCATATATCGTGACTAAATAAGAACGATAGTCTAGTACAATCTTAAAAGCCTAAAACCCGGTTAGTTCTCAAACGACAGTCTACTAGTACCAGCATCTAGTAACATAAAAAGGTTGCAAAAATAAGAACGACGAAGTTAATGAATCGGAAAAGAGGTCACATGTACTTGTGAATCGGAAAACGACGCCGGTGGTGTTGAAAGTAGTGTGAATCGGAAAACGAATAAATCTTCAATCAAAAATATTATTTAAATAAATTATTCAACGAATAAATCCAAAAAATTAATCCAATCAATTAACAACTTCATACTTTCCCCAAAATCAATTAACAAACTTCGAACTTTCCCCCAAATCAATTAAATCCTTCAAAATTTCCCCCGAATAATCTTCAAACTTTCACCCAAACAAGAAAAACAAAAAACCAAAGAAAAAACAATCTCGAAAATTACCTTGGTCATCGTCGGAGGTCGGAATTAGTTTGAATCTCGTCAGAATTTGGCCGAAATATTGAGTGAATCTGGTCGGAATTACCTGTGAATTGGGCAGTCGGAATTTTGGGGAAACTTGAGCGCAATATTTGGTAGGAATTTGGGGCAAAATTTGAGCGCAATATTTGGTCGATATTTGGGGGAAAATTTGAGCGCAATACTGTCCAAATTTGATCGAAATTTTGGTCGGAATTTGGGTGAAAATTAAGCGCGAGGGAAGGGATAAGGTGCTGGTAGCGGGAACGAAGGGATAAAGTTGGGTCTTTTGTCGCTACACCATAGTTAATGTAATAGCCGTTTCCTTAATCACTTTGATTAGCTTAATCACTCTTCTAATCTCCAATTAGAGATCTCGGTTGTGGAATTATATGACACCATTAAGTTTATTGAGGAGCTATTACTTAAGGAATGTCCCGTTACATTCTCAATCCATTGTCGTTTTGATAGCTTTCTTAATCGTGAAGAAACGTTTTCTTAGTCGCTAAATAATCTCTTAACGTAAACCCGGAACAAAATTGTGATTGTTCCATTGTATTATTTACGGAGCTTTCCTTGGTACATATGAAGTCAAATGGCACAAGTTATAAGCCCATTCTCAACTTACACAATCTCAATCTACAGAATTTTAGAAGTTTGTGTGCAGTGTCGGGACTAGAAACCGATCTTATTTCAGAAGCACGAGGTGCCGGGAAGTACATAATCAATCGTAGATGATCATACCTCATGTTGATATCTAATTGGATCCAAATTAAGCTGAATACTCAGCAAAATTCCGTGTCTTAAGAAGAAGACAACGAGCTGCTTCCTTTGCTGTGTAATTCCAGTCACCAGCTTCAACTTCAAAACCCATTTTCTCCTTCGTTTCTTATGCGTTTGGGGTGAAACAAAGCTCTTAACTGTAGTACTCTGCGTCTTCTACAACATCCAAATAGACGTCGAGCCCAAATTTGTTAAATATGATCGCGTTATTAGCTCCACAAGTTCAGGTGTCTTTCTGAACTCATTTCTGGACCATCTTTGGTATATTGGTCATATATCCTTCATTTGGTAAAATCAATCCTTGTTTCTATTTACTCTTGTTTCTATTTACTCTTAAGATATGTTGGAATAAACCACAATTGGTTAATTTCATTTTCATTATGACTTAGTTGCCCAAATGGTATTCTAAAGTAAACCCTTGTTTCGTTGCCTTGCCTGCTAGTCTCATGAACATAGGGTATTCGTAGTTTGATCATAACAGTCTCATTTCTTCATGTATTTAACCGAAACAAAACCCTAAGTTGAACTTAATTTCAAGCTATTAATGTTAGGCTTTTGTAATGCTTGAAAACATGTCGTTATGAGCATTTTATTGTCCCTAGAAGTTGGATGCGCATATGGTACTCTGTTTTGGAGCAGTTGTGGTATTTGGGCTATAAATCCTTGAACAGTGAATGAAAGTTGAAGTTTAATGTGTTGAAATACTCCTAAGAGGAAGTGTTATAATGTCCAGTTGGTGTTGTGTCTAAATAAAGAGGAATTATTTCCCAAATGAGCATCTCAACAGCAGTCATGTGTTCTGAATCATGAAGACGGTGCAGCCTATTGTGATATTTGATTTGGACAAGTTATACTTGGTTTCTTTGGGAGAATTTTGGTGTTAAATACTGATGTATAGTAATTTGATGTCCCATGATTATATGGTTCGTTGGAGGCCGATTCATCGAGGTTTTGGATGCTTGGTTCTCCGTATGGAGCCGTTCAGGATAGCTAAGAGCGTAAGTTCATACTTACTACGTCCTTTGAGTGTTGTGAGTAATATAAAGCAAGTTTATGAATGATATGATGTTATAATTATGAATGAATGATAATTGATAAATTTAATCAGGTTATGGTGTAGGGAACTCGGTTTAGCACATGATGTATCTTTTGGTTACTAGTGCATGCGTATTTGAATGTGTATGGATAATATGAGTGGTGTTATGACCCATATGACCTTGTTTAGTACATGTGAATAGTATATGGTGCGTCCAGTCATAATTTATGTGGATAGAACCCTTTGAGGGCGAGTAGTGCATGGTTATGCACACGGTGTGCATTATTATATGATAATACTATTTATTGATGATTTTTGAGATGTGAACGTGGTCTGTGTCCGCATGATCTATTGAATTGCGTGAATACACATGATGTGTTCTTGTATTTGTACGTTGTTAAGTAAGTGATTTCTATGATAAATTGAGTAATCAAATTGACATGTGTGGAAACGTAATTTATTTGAATTATAGTTCATATACACGAGTATAGGCGTATATGTGAAACTGTTTGTGACTGGTGATTGACGAACTAATCGCCTGTGTAAATGAATTGTATATTAAGAGGTGATTGACGAACTAATCACCCGATGTAAATGAATTGTTACTGGTGATTGATGAACTAATCACCTGATGTAAATGTATTGTGGCTGGTGATTGACGAACTAATCACCTGTTGTTTGATGTCTTATTAATTGATGGTTGATGGACTAATCATCGTATGTGTAAGTTAGATGGCAATTTGGTTAAGGAGCCTCAGTGGTTTGATGGGGGAGTACTATGAGGTGATGAACGTATGACAGAAAGTCGTAACCTCGAATTTGGGTTACGTGATAGAAACGACCCTGATGGGCAATATTGATTGTCGCCTTAGGAGAGATTACCTCGAATTTGGGTAAGGACCTCTAAGGGGTGTATATACTAATGACTGTTAAGGCCTGCGTAAATGAGGGGAAGACGTTCCCCAACAAGCGAGTGAGCCCGCAATGCGATCTTTGCCGACCTCGCGTCGTTCCCTTACCTATTGCCAACGAAAGTATAAATTCTATATTGCAAGTTATTCATCGTATTGAGCTATCCTTTGAGCATGATTGTGCTATGTGAAACGTATAGTCTAGTTCTGAACACTACAAGAAAATAGATTTTTGGCCACAAGTTTTAGCAACAACTTTGTCGTCGTTGCTAAACATATTGTTTGACCACGACTACTTGTTGCCAATAATTATATTTCAGTTTCCCTCCCAAAAAAAGTTCAACGCGGGGAGTTTAGAAAATTTCAATTTTTGGCTACATAAGAATCTCGTTACTGAAAATAAATGTACATTTAGCCACAGTTTAGTCGTTACGAAAAAACTTTTCATTTCTGGCCACGAAGAATTGTCGTTGCCATAAAAAGTGTCTTATTTGGTCACAATAGTTCTGTTGCCAAAATCATCAAATTTTTACAAAAAAAAAAAAAAAAAAAACTAAAAAAAATAAAAAAACAAGAAGCAAAATAATAGGGGCCGGGTTGGGATACTATGAGTTCACTTTCATATCATATCACGCTTTCCTCTTTAACCCTCCATTCTCTCACCACAACCTTCACCCGCGACATTCTCAGATCTCCGCCGGACCGTTACCAGTCGTCAACCGCCACTCCTCCTCTTCATCGTCCGTCTTCCGATCTGGTCATCATCCGCGTCAATCTTCTCAAGCCTTCGTTTTTAATGAAATTCTATGATTTCTTTGAGGTATAATTCTTAATCGACTTTCCAAATCTATATTTCATACTCATGATTAAAGATGTGATTTTTTTTCATACTCATGATGTCTAATGGTTGAAAACCCTAATTTCGAAAATTGGGGGTGATATCATTTGAGCAGTTTTCAGAATTACTTGAACCTGAACCTGATTTGGTTTTCATAAAACCCAAAGTCTACCATTATTGTGATGATCATAGTTATTATCCATCAGAAATTGATTAAAAACCCTCTTAGAAATATTAGAAGCTTTATGTGGCTTGATTCTAGTCTCCAAAATAGCACCACAGTCCACCTTATTAGCATACAGGAAGTCCCTAACCTCCTGCTGCTTTAGGGGGTCATTAAGCCCCCTAATATTCCATGCTGATATGATCATGGGGTTGGGCGAGGATCCCCTCCTCCACCTGGGTCATCCATTTCAATTCCATTTCCACTTTCGTTGTGATCCTTAACAATTCAACTGGTTCTACCAGGATAGTTTGAAACCCATGTATACTTGCATATTTCTGGGCAGACTTTTGTGATATACTCTTCCTTTTAGCCACCAAGGTAAACCCATCTGCATCCATGTATAAAGACGAGGGGGTGGTTACCACTGTTTCAGGCATCTGAACTGTTGGAATCTCCTCTTTTTCTGTGTGAGGTTGAACTATATTTGCAGATGCAGGAGCAGGAGCAGGTTTAACAGGGATATATACTTGTTTTGGTTTTGCTGCTGGCTTTGGTTTTCCTTTTTTTGCAGCTGCCACTGGTGTGCCCCAATTTCTTGCAAGAAGAGCAAAAGAAAGGAAACCATTCATATATGATTTGCTGCTGAATTTGTCCTCCAAAAGGGGTATTAATGGTCATGCTCTCAGGTAATTCCTTTGTTACATCCACTTCAATCAAGACCCTTGCAAAAGAGATCTTAGTCTTGTTAGTGGTGTAATGATCTGCACAGATAGGGGTTCCTACTCGGCTAGCTATCTTACTCAAAGCTGCACTAGACCAAAGACAAGGATCCAAATTGGGGAAAAGAACCAAAACTGGGACAATTGTCAAAGAATCCAGCTCCTGTGCTATCAAGGGAGTCCACTTCTTCATCACCAAAGATCCACCATTTACACTCCATGGACCTCCCCTTATGATAGCATTCATATCTTCTTCCGAATTAAATCTCATATAGTACCATCCTTTAGCAAAGTATAGAATTTGGGGTGCCTTAACTTCTGCCCAATTTTTCTCAGCAAAAATATTCAATTGAGCCAGAGTGATTCGTTTCCCCACAACTGTCCCAACCAAAGTGTTTTTCCAGAAATCCACCTCTTCAGAAACATCAGCCTCATCAATCACAACATCAGCTTCAGCACTATTTTCCACAAATTCAAGTGTTATACACTGATTGCCCTTCTTAACACCATTTCTAGCAGGTTTGGAGCCATTTCCAACAGAACCAGTTCTAGGGTTTGTTCCAATTTCACCCAATTCGTTTCCAGATTGTTTAACGGCTACTCTAGTACTATCTTTCCTAGGCGAATCCGAAGATAAGACATCATTAAGATAGTCATTCAACATCAAGGGTTCAGATGATCTTACCGAATCGACATTTTCGCCATCTTCAATTTCTACAGAAGTGCCTTTAAAACCGGTATCAGGAGGCTCGGGAGGAGTCACTGATGTCGAAACACCAGCTGATTTGGGCGGCCGTCCTCTTCTTTTGGGTTGATTTTCCTTGTTCATTGTTGCGTAAGCTAGAAGAAACGAAAGAGTTTCCAGAGCATTCTCTACCTAGCTTTTACTTATTCTTGAAATTAAATCTTACTAGTTTGTTGTCAAGTAGTTTGGTAAGATCCGTTTTACTATTGAATACATTTCACAAATTGTTTTTGTTCACTCTTGTTAGTTTGGTAAAGACAACTCTCAATCCCCAATTATTTATTACTTAGGCATTTAATTCATTACATTTGACAACTCATTTCTCTGTGGATACGATCCCTACTTCCCTACTACTGTTGTTAGGATTTAGGATTATTTTTGGTAGATAATCGCGACTTTAGTCTCACCAGTTGCTCAAGAGGATCATCAAGAGACAAACACAACCTTGGACAAGTTAGCTTTACAACATGAAATTGTGGAGTTTGGAGGTGCCTATGAGTCATGTACTGCAAATTGGGTTGACAATGGTCTACAGCCAAATAACCATGGGGCAAAGGATGTCATAAGTAAAGTTATGTTTATTAAAACTAATGAACACGCTCGGCATTAGAAAAAGCATGTGGGGATCTACAAAAGAGTGTTAGAGGTAATTCGGTTCAAGATAGATGGTTTGATGGAAACAGGAAGCATGGAATTTGGTTGGTAATCTTATGGTTAAATTTCTGCTCACTCTTGATTATGGAGGGTGCGCACAAGTCTTTCAATGGGTTAACTTCATCATACGGGATTTGACAAGCTAGAAAGCCATTATTCCTAGTCAAATTACCACTGTTCCTACTAAACTAGCAAGGGTAAGTGGGTATTGTATCCACGAGAAAGAGGGGAAGTCTAACATGCAATTAAAGTGCGGAAATAACTAAAATGAAATAAATTAAACAATTAAATGGGAGGTTTTTGGTTTGAAAGTTGGATTAAAGCGAAATAAACGAGATATCAAGTTGATTAAAGCGACCCTCGGTGATAATCTCTTCTAACACCCTAGTATAGTAAGTTTTACCTCTCTCTAATATTATCAATTCATTAACAATCCCGATTTTAACCAATTAATCCTCTTTTATGGGGAATTTGAGCAACCGCTACCAAATTCCCTTCCTTTTAGTCCTAATTTGTCTAGTGACCACTCAAACAAATCACAACCAAAGGCATGAAGAGCAAGGACTAATAAAAGATTGAGAACAACCCAAATTAGTATCTAATTAGCTGCAACCGCGACACTAATCAAATCTAATCTATTAGTTGCCTAATTAATCCCTAAATCACTAATTAGCCGAAATCGCGACACTAATCATGTGAAAGTTGCTTCCTTTTAGGCTAATAATCAATGACCACCAATTATCAACCAAGCATATGAAATACCCAAGTCTAATCTAGTAGCTAATTAGATAAAACAAGGATAAATCATGCATTAAAGAACAAGGAATTAATTATAATGAAATTAAAGGCAAAATAGAGAGAAAAATACTTACTAATACATATGATGAAAAATTGATTACACCAAGAGTTTAGGAGGGGGATTAGTCTCCCATACTAATTATTACAATAATATTTGAAATGAAATTCATAATATAAATATTAATTCTCCTAGAGTTTCTCTCTCTAAAATGAAAACTAGATGAAAAATAATATGAAAGGTGATAATAACTATGGAGGGGTTCATGTCCCTTTATTCAAGATAAGGACAAAAGATATTACAAGACAAAAGCAAAAAAATCCAAGACAAAAGCAACCGCCAAAAGCCACCCGGATGCTTCGTGGAAATTGCCTTTCTCGGACCGAGGAAGAGTCGTCTCGGACCGAGAGAGGACTTCCCTCGAGTCGAGAAAATGTTGTCTCGAGTCGAAAAGGTCACCCTCGTGTCGACATAACTCTCACCTCTGAACTTCATTTTGAGCTCATAATATATCGTTGGAAAGCTCAGACGATGAACTTTCCACTCCAATTGGAATTTCTGCAAAATATTTTATAGTTAGAGAGTTATGATCCAGTGAAGTTGGAGGTGATGGTGTATGGTTTTCGGAGTGTGGTCAAGCTATCTTCTCCTCGAATCTTGCTCCAACTTGTAGCTTGATCCCCTAGTATTGTCCGAGATTCACCAAAAGGGTCTAAGGCCACCAAAAACTCGTAAAACCAACGAATAATCTCCAAAAAAAACTCCGAGTGATGTGGTCTACAACTCACGACAAAACCATGCCAAATAGACACTAAGGCGCCTAAATCAACCGAATTAACACACCACATTTACGCCACATCAGGATTCGAGTTCGAATTGTTTTTAAGAGGGGGAGGATGATACGATATCAAGTAAGAAAAACTGCCAAAACTAGAGATAGGTCTTTTTGTGATTGGAAGTGGATTTTAGGAAAAGCTAAATGGTGTTACTTCCTATTTTCTTGAGTCCAGTTTAGTAAAGGGTCTTTATTTCGGCAATGAATAAATTTCCTTTTAATATAGGAATGGATATTGGACGTCATGTTTCCATCTTATTAGGAGTCTTATTTCCTTATTGTGTTTTCTTTTAGGAGTCTAGGCTTTTATTGTTTTACATACACAGTTTGAGAATTAAAACTAGAATTGAAGCATGCACAGTTCGTTTACAACTTTGAATGAAATGTATGAATGTTGTGTAATGAGTGTGGTTAGAAATGACATTTGGTTGACTTATATGACAATCCTAACTCATAAAATCGTGTTAATTTCATTAAAATTCCAAAATAAGCTTAAAAGTATAATTGAAGCATGCACAGTTCGTTTCACAAGTTTAAATCAAACGTATGAATTTTATGCAATGGGTGTGGTTAGAACTGACTTTGGGTTTACTTATATGACAATCCTAACACATATAATCGTGTTCATTTCATTAGAATTCGAAAATAAGCTTAAAAGTATAATTGAAGCATACACAGTTCGTTTAACAACTTTGAATGAAATATATGATTGTTATGCAATGAGTGTGGTTAGAAATGACATTTGGTTAACTTATATGACAATCCTAACTCATATAATTGTCTTAGTTTCATTAGAATTCAAAAATAAGATTAAAATCAAAGAATAAGCTTAAAAGTAGAATTGAAGCATGCACAATTCATTTTACAACTTTGAACGAAATGTATGAAAGTTATGCAATGAGTGTGGTTAGAAATGACATTTGGTTTACTTATATGACAATCCTAACACATATAACCGTTTTCATTTCATTAAAATTCGAAAATAAGCTTAAAAGTAGAATTGAAACATGCATAGTTCGTTTCACAACTTTGAATGAAATGTATGAATGTTATGCAATGAGTGTGGTTAGAAATGACATTTGGTTTACTTATATGACAATCCTAACGCATATAATCGTGTTCATTTCATTAAAATAAGAAAACAAGCTTAAAAGTGGAATTGAAGCATGCACAGTTCGTTTTTCAACTTTGAATGAAATGTATGAATGTTATGCAATGAGTGTGGTTATAAATGACATTTGGTTTACTCATATGACAATTCTAACTCATATAATCGTTTTCATTTCATTAAAATTCGAAAATAAGCTTAAAAGTACAATTGAGGCATGCACAGTTCGTTTCACAACTTTAAATGAAATGTATGAATGTTATGCAATGAGTGTGGTTAGAAATGACATTTGGTTAACTTATATGACAATCCTAACTCATATAATCGTTTTCATTTCATTAAAATTCGAAAATAAGCTTAAAAGTAGAATTGATGCATGCAATGTTCGTTTCACAACTTTGATTGAAATGTATGAATGTTATGCAATGAGTGTGGTTACAAGTGACAGTTGGTTTACTTATATGACAATCCTAACTCATATAATCGTGTTCATTTCTTTAAAATTCGAAAATAAGCTTAAAAGTAGAATTAAAGCATGCACAGTTCGTTTCACAAGTTTGAATGAAATGTATGAATTTTATGCAATGGGTGTGGTTAGAAATGACATTGGGTTTACTTATATGACAATCCTAACACATATAACCGTGTTCATTTCATTAGAATTCGAAAATAAACTTAAAAGTAGAATTGAAGCATGCACAGTTCGTTTCACAAGATTGAATGAAATTTATGAATGTTATGCAATGAGTGTGGTTAAAAATGACAGTTGGTTTACTTATATGACAATCCTAACTCATATAACCGTGTTCATTTCATTACAATTTGAAAATAAGCTTAAAAGTATAATTGAAGCATACACAGTTTGTAATAGCCCGATCCACCGTCCGTCGCAACACAACCCAATAAGATGGGAAGTCACCCTTTAGGCCCGAATATCCTCTCGTGGGCTTTAAAAGGTGAAGGCCTTGTTGTTAGTATGATGGTAGGAATCTATTATAAACTGATCATATGAGCCTTAATTTCCCAATGTGGGACAAACCAACTCCATAAACCACTTTCCATATTCCGTAGTGATACAAACTCCCCCACTTAAAGAAGGCAACGTCCCCGTTGCGGCTAAACCAAATCACACCAACAACACAGGTCCAAGATCTTCCCCGCTAGACGGCTGGTCTGGGCCTCGCCCTAGCACCCAGCACGCGGTCGCAGGGTTGCTCTGATACCATCTGTAATAGCCTGATCCACCGTCCGTCGCAACACAACCCAATAAGATGGGAAGTCACCCTTTAGGCCCGAATATCCTCTCGTGGGCTTTAAAAGGTGAAGGCCTTGTTGTTAGTATGATGGTAGGAATCTATTATAAACTGATCATATGAGCCTTAATTTCCCAATGCGGGACAAACCAACTCCATAAACCACTTTCCATATTCCGTAGTGTTACACAGTTCGTTTCACAACTTTGAATGAAATATATGATTGTTATGCAATGAGTGTGGTTAGAAATGACATTTGGTTTACTTATGTGACAATCCTAACTCATATAATCGTGTTCAATTTATTTCATTGGAATTCGAAAATAAGCTTAAAATTAGAATTGAAGCATCCACAGATAATTTCACAAGTTTGAATGAAATGTATGAATGTTATGCGAGTGTGGTTAGAGATGACATTTGGTTTACTTATATGAAAATCCTAACTCATATAATCGTTTTCATTTTATTAAAATTCGAAAATAAGCTTAAAAGTAGAATTGATGCATGCAATGTTCGTTTCACAACTTTGATTGAAATGTATGAATGTTATGCAATGAGTGTGGTTACAAGTGACAGTTGGTTTACTTATATGACAATCCTAACTCATATAATCGTGTTCATTTCATTAAAATTCGAAAATAAGCTTAAAAATAGAATTAAAGCATGCACAGTTCGTTTCACAAGTTTGAATGAAATGTATGAATTTTATGCAATGGGTGTGGTTAGAAATGACATTGGGTTTACTTATATGACAATCCTAACACATATAACCGTGTTCATTTCATTAGAATTTCGAAAATAAACTTAAAAGTAGAATTGAAGCATGCACAGTTCGTTTCACAAGATTGAATGAAATGTATGAATGTTATGCGAGTGTGGTTAGAAATGACATTTGGTTTACTTATATGAAAATCCTAACTCATATAATCATGTTCATTTCATTACAATTTGAAAATAAGCTTAAAAGTATAATTGAAGCATACACAGTTCGTTTCACAACTTTGAATGAAATATATGATTGTTACGCAATGATTGTGGTTAGAAATGACATTTGGTTTACTTATGTGACAATCCTAACTCATATAATCGTGTTCAATTTATTTCATTGGAATTCGAAAATAAGCTTAAAATTAGAATTGAAGCATGCACAGATAGTTTCACAAGTTTGAATGAAATGTATGAATGTTATGCAATGACTGTGGTTAGAAATGACATTTGGTTAACTTATATGACAATCCTAACTCATATAATCGTCTTAGTTTCATTAGAATTCAAAAATAAGATTAAAATCAAGGAATAAGCTTAAAAGTAGAATTGAAGCATGCAGAATTGATTTCACAAGTTTGGATGAAATGTATGAAAGTTATGCAATGAGTGTGGTTAGAAATGACATTTGGTTTACTTATATGACAATCCCAACACATATAATCATTTAAGTTTCATTTGAAATCAAAAATAAGCATACAATCAAGGAATAACCTTAAAAGTAGAATTGAAGCATGCACAGTTCGTTTCACAAGTTTGAATGAATTGTATGAATGTTATGAAATGAGTGTGGTTATAAATGACATTTGGTTTACTTATATGACAATCCTAACATAAATAATTGTCTTAGTTTCATTAGAATTAAAAAATAAGCTTAGAATCAACGAATAACCTTAAAAGTAGAATTGAACCACGCACAGTTCGTTTCACAAGTTTGAATGAATTGTATGAATGTTATGAAAAGAGTGTGGTTAGAAATGACATTTGGTTTGCTTATATGACAATCCTAACTCATATAATCGTGTCCATTTCAATAAAATTCGAAAATAAGCTTAAAAGTAGAATTGAAGTATGCACATTTCGTTTCACAACTTTAAATGAAATGTATGAATGTTATGCAATGAGTGTGGTTAGAAATGACATTTGGTTTACTTATATGACAGTCCTAACTCATATAATCGTGTTCATTTCATTAAAATTCAAAAATAAGCTTAAAAGTAGAATTGAAGCATGCACAGTTCGTTTCACAAGTTTGAATGAAATTTATGAATGTTATATAATGAGTGTGGTTAGAAATGACATTTGGTTTACTTATATGACAATCCTAACACATGTAATCATGTTCATTTCATCAGAATTCGAAAATAAGCTTAGAATCAAGAAATAAGCTTAAAAGTAGAATTGAACCATGCATAGTTCGTTTCACAAGTTTGAATGAAATGTATAAATTTTATGCAATGGGTGTGGTTAGAAATGACATTGGATTTACTTATATGACAATCCTTTGAATGGAATGTATGAATGTTATGCAATGAGTGTGATTACAAGTGACAGTTGGTTTACTTATATGACAATCCTAACACATATAATCGTGTTCATTTCATTAAAATTCGAAAATAAGCTTAAAAGTAGAATTAAAGCATGCACAGTTCGTTTCACAAGTTTGAATGAAATGTATGAATTTTATGCAATGGGTGTGGTTAGAAATGACATTGGGTTTAGTTATATGACAATCCTAACACATATAACCGTGTTCATTTCATTAGAATTCGAAAATAAGCTTAAAATTAGAATTGAAGCATGCACAGTTCGTTTCACAAGATTGAATGAAATGTATGAATGTTATGCGAGTGTGGTTAGAAATGACATTTGGTTTACTTATATGAAAATCCTAACTCATATAATCGTGTTCATTTCATTACAATTTGAAAATAAGCTTAAAAGTATAATTGAAGCATACACAGTTCGTTTCACAACTTTGAATGAAATATATGATTGTTATTCATTGAGTGTGGTTAGAAATGACATTTGGTTTACTTATGTGACAATCCTAACTCATATAATCGTGTTCAATTTATTTCATTGGAATTCGAAAATAAGCTTAAAATTAGAATTGAAGCATGCACAGATAGTTTCACAAGTTTGAATGAAATGTATGAATGTTATGCAATGACAGTGGTTAGAAATGACATTTGGTTAACTTTAATAACAATTTTAACTCATATAATCGTCTTAGTTTCATTAGAATTTAAAAATAAGATTAAAATCAAGGAATAAGCTTAAAAGTAGAATTGAAGCATGCACTATTCATTTCACAAGTTTGAATGAAATGTATAAAAGTTATGCAATGAGTGTGGTTAGAAATGACATTTGGTTTACTTATATGACAATCCTAACACATATAATCGTCTTAGTTTCATTAGGATTCAAAAATAAGCTTTGAATCAAGAAAAAAGCTTAAAAGTAGAATTGAAGCATGCATAGTTCGTTTCACAAGTTTGAATGAAATTTATGAATGTTATATAATGAGTGTGGTTAGAAATGACATTTTTTTTACTTATATGACAATCCTAACACATGTAATCATGTTCATTTCATCAGAATTCGAAAATAAGCTTAGAATCAAGAAATAAGCTTAAAAGTAGAATTGAACCATGCACAGTTCGTTTCACAAGTTTGAATGAAATGTATAAATTTTATGCAATGGGTGTGGTTAGAAATGACATTGGGTTTACTTATATGACAATCCTAACACATATAATTAGAATTCGAAAATAAGCTTAAAAGTAGAATTGAAGCATGCACAGTTCGTTTCACAAGATTGAATGAAATGTATGAATGTTATGCAATGACTGTGGTTAGAAATGACATTTGGTTGACTTATATATGAAAATCCTAACTTATATAATCAGTTTCATTTCATTAAAATTCGAAAATAAACTTAAAAGTAGAATTGAAGCGTGCACAGTTCGTTTCACAACTTTGAATGAAATGTATGAATGTTATGCAATGGATGTGTTTAGAAATGACATTGGGTTTACTTATATGACAATCCTAACACATATAACCGTGTTCATTTCATTAGGATTTGAATATAAGCATAAAAGTTGAATTGAAGCATGCACAGTTCGTTTCACTAGATTCAATGAAATGTATGAATGTTATGCAATGAGTGTGGTTAGAAATGACAGTTGGTTTACTTATATGACAATCCTAACTCATATAATCGTTTTCATTTCATTAAAATTCGAAAATAAGCTTAAAAGTAGAATTAAAGCATGCACAGTTCGTTTCACAAGTTTGAATAAAATGTATGAATTTTATGCAATGGGTGTGGTTAGAAATGACATTGGGTTTAGTTATATGACAATCCTAACACATATAACCGTGTTCATTTCATTAGAATTCGAAAATAAGCTTAAAAGTAGAATTGAAGCATGCAAAGTTCGTTTCACAAGATTGAATGAAATGTATGAATGTTATGCGAGTGTGGTTAGAAATGACATTTGGTTTACTTATATGAAAATCCTAACTCATATAATCGTGTTCATTTCATTACAATTTGAAAATAAGCTTAAAAGTATAATTGAAGCATACACAATTCGTTTCACAACTTTGAATGAAATATATGATTGTTATTCAATGAGTGTGGTTAGAAATGACATTTGGTTTACTTATGTGACAATCCTAACTCATATAATCGTGTTCAATTTATTTCATTGGAATTCGAAAATAAGCTTAAAATTAGAATTGAAGCATGCACAGATAGTTTCACAAGTTTGAATGAAATGTATGAATGTTATGCAATGACTGTGTTTAGAAATGAAATTTGGTTAACTTGTATAACAATTCTAACTCATATAATCGTCTTAGTTTCATTAGAATTTAAAAATAAGATTAAAATCAAAGAATAAGCTTAAAAGTAGAATTGAAGCATGCACTATTCATTTCACAAGTTTGAATGAAATGTATAAAAGTTATGCAATGAGTGTGGTTAGAAATGACATTTGGTTTACTTATATGACAATCCTAACACATATAATCGTCTTAGTTTCATTAGGATTCAAAAATAAGCTTTGAATCAAGGAATAAGCTTAAAAGTAGAATTGAAGCATACAGAGTTCGTTTTACAAGTTTGAATGAAATTTATGAATGTTATATAATGAGTGTGGTTAGAAATGACATTTGGTTTACTTATATGACAATCCTAACACATGTAATCATGTCATTTCATCAGAATTCGAAAATAAGCTTAGAATCCAGAAATAAGCTTAAAAGTAGAATTGACCCATGCACAGTTCGTTTCACAAGTTTGAATGAAATGTATAAATTTTATGCAATGGGTGTGGTTAGAAATGAGATTGGGTTTACTTATATGACAATCCTAACACATATAACCGTGTTCATTTAATTAGAATTCGAAAATAAGCTTAAAAGTAGAATTGAAGCATGCACAGTTCGTTTCACAAGATTAAATGAAATGTATGAATGTTATGCAATGACTGTGGTTAGAAATGACATTGGTTTACTTATATATGAAAATCCTAACTTATATAATCAGTTTCATTTCATTAAAATTCGAAAATAAACTTAAAAGTAGAATTGAAGCGTGCACAGTTCGTTTCACAACTTTGAATGAAATGTATGAATGTTATGCAATGGGTGTGTTTAGAAATGACATTGGGTTTACTTATATGACAATCCTAACACATATAACCGTGTTCATTTCATTAGGATTTGAATATAAGCATAAAAGTTGAATTGAAGCATGCACAGTTCGTTTCACTAGATTCAATGAAATGTATGAATGTTATGCAATGAGTGTGGTTAGAAATGACATTTGGTTTACTTATATGACAATCCTAACTCATATAATCGTTTTCATTTCATTAAAATTCGAAAATAAGCTTAAAAGTAGAATTGATGCATGCACAGTTCGTTTCACAACTTTGAATGAAATGTATGAATGTTATGCATTGAGTGTGGTTAGAATTGACATTTGGTTTACTTATATGACAACCCTAACTCATATAATCGTGTTCATTTCATTAAAAATCAAAAATAGCCTAAAAGTAGGATTGAAGCATGCACAGTTCGTTTCACAAGTTTGAATGTAATGTATGAATTTTATGCAATGGGTGTGGTTAGAAATGACATTTGGTTTACTTATATGAAAATCCTAAAACATATAACCGTGTTCATTTCATTAGGATTTGAATATAAGCATAAAAGTTGAATTGAAGCATGCACAGTTCGTTTCACTAGATTCAATGAAATGTATGAATGTTATGCAATGAGTGTGGTTAGAAATGACAGTTGGTTTACTTATATGACAATCCTAACTCATATAATCGTTTTCATTTCATTAAAATTCGAAAATAAGCTTAAAAGTAGAATTAAAGCATGCACAGTTCGTTTCACAAGTTTGAATAAAATGTATGAATTTTATGCAATGGGTGTGGTTAAAAATGACATTGGGTTTAGTTATATGACAATCCTAACACATATAACCGTGTTCATTTCATTAGTATTCGAAAATAAGCTTAAAAGTAGAATTGAAGCATGCACAGTTCGTTTCACAACTTTGAATGAAATGTATGAATGTTGTCCAATGAGTGTGGTTAGAAATGACATTTGGTTTACTTATATGACAATCCTAACTCATATAATCGTCTTCATTTCATTAAAATTCGAAAATAAGCTTAAAAGTAGGATTGAAGCATGCACAGTTCGTTTCACAAGTTTGAATGAAATGTATGAATTTTATGCAATAGGTGTGGTTAGAAATGACATTGGGTTTAGTTATATGACAATCCTAACACATGTAACCGTGTTCATTTCATTAGAATTCGAAAATAAGCGTAAAAGTAGAATTGAAGCATGCACAGTTCGTTTCACAACTTTGAATGAAATGTATGAATGTTGTGCAATGAGTGTGGTTAGAAATGATATTTGGTTTACATATATGACAATCCTAACTCATATAATCGTGTTAATTTCATCAAAATTCGAAAATAAGCTTAAAAGTAGAATTGAAGCATGCACAGTTCGTTTCACAACTTTGAATGAAATGTATGAATGTTGTCCAATGAGTGTGGTTAGAAATGACATTTGGTTTACTTATATGACAATCCTAACTCATATAATCGTGTTAATTTCATTAAAATTCAAAAATAAGCTTAAAATTGAATTGAAGCATGCACAGTTCGTTTCACAAGTTCGAGTGAAATGTATGACTTTTATGCAATGCGTGTGGTTAGAAATGACATTGGGTTTACTTATATGACAATCCTAACACATATAACTGTGTTCATTTCATTAGAATTCGAAAATAAGCTTAAAAGTAGAATTGAAGCATGCACCGTTCGTTTCACAAGATTGTCTGAAATGTATGAATGTTATACAATGAGTGTGGTTAGAAATGACATTTGGCTTACTTTTATGACAATCCTAACTAATATAATTATAATTGTGTTCATTTCATTAAAATTCGAAAATAAGCTTAAAAGTAGACTTGAAGCTTGCACAATTCGTTTCACAAGTTTGAATAAAATGTATGAATTTTATGCAATGGGTGTGGTTAGAAATGACATTTTGTTAACTTATATAACAATCCTAACACATATAATCGTCTTAGTTTCATTAGAATTCAAAAATAAGATTAAAATCAAAGAATAAGCTTAAAAATAGAATTGAAGGATGCACAATTCATTTCACAAGTTTGAATGAAATGTATGAAAGTTATGCAATGAGTGTGGTTAGAAATAACATTTGGTTTACTTATATGACAATCCTAACATATATAATCGTCTTAGTTTCATTAGGATTCAAAAATAAGCTTAGAATCAAGGAATAACCTTAAAAGTAGAATTGAAGCATACACAGTTCGTTGCATAAGTTTGATTGAATTGTATGAAAGTTATGTAATGAGTGTGATTAGAAATGGGGTCTGGTTTACTTATATGACAATCCTAACTCATGTAATCGTGTTCATTTCATTAGAATTCGAAAATAAGCTTAGAATCAAGAAATAAGCTTAAAAGTAGAATTGAAGCATGCACAGTTCGTTTCACAAGTTTGATAGAAATGTATGAATTTTATGCAATGGGTGTGGTTAGAAATGACATTGGGTTTACTTATATGACAATCCTAACTCATAATCGTCTTCATTTCATTAAAATGCGAAAATAAGCTTAAAAGTAGGATTGAAGCATGCACAGTTCGTTTCACAAGTTTGAATGAAATGTATGAATTTTATGCAATAGGTGTGGTTAGAAATGACATTGGGTTTAGTTATATGACAATCCTAACACATGTAACCGTGTTCATTTCATTAGAATTCGAAAATAAGCTTAAAAGTATAATTGAAGCATACACAGTTCGTTTCACAACTTTGAATGAAATATATGATTGTTATGCATTGAGTGTGGTTAGAAATGACATTTGGTTTACTTATGTGACAATTCTAACTCATATAATCGTGTTCAATTTATTTCATTGGAATTCGAAAATAAGCTTAAAATTAGAATTGAAGCATGCACAGATAGTTTCACAAGTTTGAATGAAATGTATGAATGTTATGCAATGACTGTGGTTAGAAATGATATTTGGTTAACTTATATGACAATTCTAACTCATATAATCGTCTTAGTTTCATTAGGATTTAAAAACAAGATTAAAATCAAGGAATAAGCTTAAAAGTAGAATTGAAGCATGCACAATTCATTTCACAAGTTTGAATGAAATTTATGAAAGTTATGCAATGAGTGTGGTTAGAAATGACATTTGGTTTACTTATATGACAATCCTAAAACATATAATCGTCTTAGTTTCATTAGGATTCAAAAATAAGCTTAGAATCAAGGAATAACCTTAAAAGTAGAATTGAAGCATACACAGTTCGTTGCATAAGTTTGATTGAATTGTATGAAAGTTATGCAATGAGTGTGGTTAGAAATGAGGTTTGGTTTACTTATATGACAATCCTAACCCATGTAATCGTGTTCATTTCATTAGAATTCGAAAATAAGCTTAGAATCAAGAAATAAGCTTAAAAGTAGAATTGAAGCATGCACAGTTCGTTTCACAAGTTTGAATGAAATGTATGAATTTTATGCAATGGGTGTGGTTATAAATGACATTGGGTTTACTTATATGACAATCCTAACTCATATAATCGTGTTCATTTCATTAAAATTCGAAAATAGGCTTAAAAGTAGGATTGAAGCATGCACAGTTCGTTTCACAAGTTTGAATGAAATGTATGAATTTTATGCAATAGGTGTGGTTAGAAATGACATTGGGTTTAGTTATATGACAATCCTAACACATGTAACCGTGTTCATTTCATTAGAATTCGAAAATAAGCTTAAAAGTAGAATTGAAGCATGCACAGTTCGTTTCACAACTTTGAATGAAATGTATGAATGTTATGCATTGAGTGTGGTTAGAATTGACATTTGGTTTACTTATATGACAACCCTAACTCATATAATCGTGTTCATTTCATTAAAAATCAAAAATAGCCTAAAAGTAGGATTGAAGCATGCACAGTTCGTTTCACAAGTTTGAATGTAATGTATGAATTTTATGCAATGGGTGTGGTTAGAAATGACATTTGGTTTACTTATATGAAAATCCTAAAACATATAACCGTGTTCATTTCATTAGGATTTGAATATAAGCATAAAAGTTGAATTGAAGCATGCACAGTTCGTTTCACTAGATTCAATGAAATGTATGAATGTTATGCAATGAGTGTGGTTAGAAATGACAGTTGGTTTACTTATATGACAATCCTAACTCATATAATCGTTTTCATTTCATTAAAATTCGAAAATAAGCTTAAAAGTAGAATTAAAGCATGCACAGTTCGTTTCACAAGTTTGAATAAAATGTATGAATTTTATGCAATGGGTGTGGTTAAAAATGACATTGGGTTTAGTTATATGACAATCCTAACACATATAACCGTGTTCATTTCATTAGTATTCGAAAATAAGCTTAAAAGTAGAATTGAAGCATGCACAGTTCGTTTCACAACTTTGAATGAAATGTATGAATGTTGTCCAATGAGTGTGGTTAGAAATGACATTTGGTTTACTTATATGACAATCCTAACTCATATAATCGTCTTCATTTCATTAAAATTCGAAAATAAGCTTAAAAGTAGGATTGAAGCATGCACAGTTCGTTTCACAAGTTTGAATGAAATGTATGAATTTTATGCAATAGGTGTGGTTAGAAATGACATTGGGTTTAGTTATATGACAATCCTAACACATGTAACCGTGTTCATTTCATTAGAATTCGAAAATAAGCGTAAAAGTAGAATTGAAGCATGCACAGTTCGTTTCACAACTTTGAATGAAATGTATGAATGTTGTGCAATGAGTGTGGTTAGAAATGATATTTGGTTTACATATATGACAATCCTAACTCATATAATCGTGTTAATTTCATCAAAATTCGAAAATAAGCTTAAAAGTAGAATTGAAGCATGCACAGTTCGTTTCACAACTTTGAATGAAATGTATGAATGTTGTCCAATGAGTGTGGTTAGAAATGACATTTGGTTTACTTATATGACAATCCTAACTCATATAATCGTGTTAATTTCATTAAAATTCAAAAATAAGCTTAAAATTGAATTGAAGCATGCACAGTTCGTTTCACAAGTTCGAGTGAAATGTATGACTTTTATGCAATGCGTGTGGTTAGAAATGACATTGGGTTTACTTATATGACAATCCTAACACATATAACTGTGTTCATTTCATTAGAATTCGAAAATAAGCTTAAAAGTAGAATTGAAGCATGCACCGTTCGTTTCACAAGATTGTCTGAAATGTATGAATGTTATACAATGAGTGTGGTTAGAAATGACATTTGGCTTACTTTTATGACAATCCTAACTAATATAATTATAATTGTGTTCATTTCATTAAAATTCGAAAATAAGCTTAAAAGTAGACTTGAAGCTTGCACAATTCGTTTCACAAGTTTGAATAAAATGTATGAATTTTATGCAATGGGTGTGGTTAGAAATGACATTTTGTTAACTTATATAACAATCCTAACACATATAATCGTCTTAGTTTCATTAGAATTCAAAAATAAGATTAAAATCAAAGAATAAGCTTAAAAATAGAATTGAAGGATGCACAATTCATTTCACAAGTTTGAATGAAATGTATGAAAGTTATGCAATGAGTGTGGTTAGAAATAACATTTGGTTTACTTATATGACAATCCTAACATATATAATCGTCTTAGTTTCATTAGGATTCAAAAATAAGCTTAGAATCAAGGAATAACCTTAAAAGTAGAATTGAAGCATACACAGTTCGTTGCATAAGTTTGATTGAATTGTATGAAAGTTATGTAATGAGTGTGATTAGAAATGGGGTCTGGTTTACTTATATGACAATCCTAACTCATGTAATCGTGTTCATTTCATTAGAATTCGAAAATAAGCTTAGAATCAAGAAATAAGCTTAAAAGTAGAATTGAAGCATGCACAGTTCGTTTCACAAGTTTGATAGAAATGTATGAATTTTATGCAATGGGTGTGGTTAGAAATGACATTGGGTTTACTTATATGACAATCCTAACTCATAATCGTCTTCATTTCATTAAAATGCGAAAATAAGCTTAAAAGTAGGATTGAAGCATGCACAGTTCGTTTCACAAGTTTGAATGAAATGTATGAATTTTATGCAATAGGTGTGGTTAGAAATGACATTGGGTTTAGTTATATGACAATCCTAACACATGTAACCGTGTTCATTTCATTAGAATTCGAAAATAAGCTTAAAAGTATAATTGAAGCATACACAGTTCGTTTCACAACTTTGAATGAAATATATGATTGTTATGCATTGAGTGTGGTTAGAAATGACATTTGGTTTACTTATGTGACAATTCTAACTCATATAATCGTGTTCAATTTATTTCATTGGAATTCGAAAATAAGCTTAAAATTAGAATTGAAGCATGCACAGATAGTTTCACAAGTTTGAATGAAATGTATGAATGTTATGTAATGACTGTGGTTAGAAATGACATTTGGTTAACTTATATGACAATTCTGACTCATATAATCGTTTTAGTTTCATTAGAATTTAAAAACAAGATTAAAATCAAGGAATAAGCTTAAAAGTAAAATTGAAGCATGCACAATTCATTTCACAAGTATGAATGAAATGTATGAAAGTTATGCAATGAGTTTGGTTAGAAATGACATTTGGTTTACTTATATGACAATCCAAACACATATAATCGTCTTAGTTTCATTAGGATTCAAAAATAAGCTTAGAATCAAGGAATAACCTTAAAAGTAGAATTGAAGGATGCACAGTTCGTTTCACAAGTTTGAATGAATTGTATGAAAGTTATGCTACGAGTGTGGTTAGAAATGACATTTGGTTTACTTATATGACAATCCTAACACATATAATCGTCTTAGTTTCATTAGAATTAAAAAATAAGATTAGAATCAAGGAATAAACTTAAAAGTAAAATTGAAGCATGCACAGCTCGTTTCACAAGTTTGAATGAATTTTATGAATGTTATGAAATGAGTGTAGTTAGAAATGACATTTGGTTTACTTATATGACAATCCTAACACATATAATCGTCTTAGTTTCATTAGAATTAAAAAATAAGCTTAGAATCAAGGAATAAGCTTAAAAGTAGAATTGAAACATGCACAATTCGTTTCACAAGTATGAATGAGATGTATAAATTTTATGTAATGGGTGTGGTTAGAAATGACATTGGGTTTACCTATATGACAATCCTAACACATATAACCGTGTTCATTTCATTACAATTCGAAAATAAGTTTAAAAGTAGAATTGAAGCATGCACAGTTCGTTTCACAAGATTGAATGAATTGTATGAATGTTATGCAACGAGTGTGGTTAGAAATGACATTTGGTTTACTTATATGACAATCCTAACTCATATAATCGTTTTCATTTCATTAAAATTCGAAAATAAGCTTAAAAGTAAAATTGAAGCATGCACAGTTCGTTTCAAAACTTTGAATGAAATGTATGAATGTTATGCAATGAGTGTGGTTAGAAATGACATTTGGTTTACTTATATGACAATCCTAACTAATATAATTGAGTTCATTTCATTAGAATTCGAAAATAAGCTTAAAAGTTGAATTGAAGCATGCACAGTTCGTTTCACAAGATTGAAAGAAATGTATGAATGTTATGCAATGAGTGTGGTTAGAAATGACATTTGGTTTACTGATATGACAATCCTAACTCATATAATCGTGTTAATTTCATCAAAATTCGAAAATAAGCTTAAAAGTAGAATTGAATCATGCACAGTTCGTTTCACAACTTTGAATGAAATGTATGAATGTTGTCCAATGAGTGTGGTTAGAAATGACATTTGGTTTACTTATATGACAATCCTAACTCATATAATCGTGTTAATTTCATTAAAATTCGAAAATAAGCTTAAAATTGAATTGAAGCATGCACAGTTCGTTTCACAAGTTTGAATGAAATGTATGACTTTTATGCAATGCGTGTGGTTAGAAATGACATTGGGTTTACTTATATGACAATCCTAACACATATAACTGTGTTCATTTCATTAGAATTCGAAAATAAGCTTAAAAGTAGAATTGAAGCATGCACCGTTCGTTTCACAATATTGACTGAAATGTATGAATGTTATGCAATGAGTGTGGTTAGAAATGACATTTGGCTTACTTATATGACAATCCTAACTAATATAATTACAATTGTGTTCATTTCATTAAAATTCGAAAATAAGCTTAAAAGTAGACTTGAAGCTTGCACAATTCGTTTCACAAGTTTGAATAAAATGTATGAATTTTATGCAATGGGTGTGGTTAGAAATGACATTTGGTTAACTTATATAACAATCCTAACACATATAATCGTCTTAGTTTCATTAGAATTCAAAAATAAGATTAAAATCAAAGAATAAGCTTAAAAGTAGAATTGAAGGATGCACAATTCATTTCACAAGTTTGAATGAAATGTATGAAAGTTATGCAATGAGTGTGGTTAGAAATGACATTTGGTTTACTTATATGACAATCCTAACATATATAATCGTCTTAGTTTCATTAGGATTCAAAAATAAGCTTAGAATCAAGGAATAACCTTAAAAGTAGAATTGAAGCATACACAGTTCGTTGCATAAGTTTGATTGAATTGTATGAAAGTTATGTAATGAGTGTGATTAGAAATGGGGTCTGGTTTACTTATATGACAATCCTAACTCATGTAATCGTGTTCATTTCATTAGAATTCGAAAATAAGCTTAGAATCAAGAAATAAGCTTAAAAGTAGAATTGAAGCATGCACAGTTCGTTTCACAAGTTTGATAGAAATGTATGAATTTTATGCAATGGGTGTGGTTAGAAATGACAGTGGGTTTACTTATATGACAATCCTAACTCATATAATCGTCTTCATTTCATTAAAATTCGAAAATAAGCTTAAAAGTAGGATTGAAGCATGCACAGTTCGTTTCACAAGTTTGAATGAAATGTATGAATTTTATGCAATAGGTGTGGTTAGAAATGACATTGGGTTTAGTTATATGACAATCCGAACACATGTTACCGTCTTCATTTCATTAAAATTCGAAAATAGGCTTAAAAGTAGGATTGAAGCATGCACAGTTCGTTTCACAAGTTTGAATGAAATGTATGAATTTTATGCAATAGGTGTGGTTAGAAATGACATTGGGTTTAGTTATATGACAATCCTAACACATGTAACCGTGTTCATTTCATTAGAATTCGAAAATAAGCTTAAAAGTAGAATTGAAGCATGCACAGTTCGTTTCACAAGATTGAATGAAATGTATGAATGTTATGCGAGTGTGGTTAGAAATGACATTTGGTTTACTTATATGAAAATCCTAACTGATATAATCGTGTTCATTTCATTACAATTTGAAAATAAGCTTAAAAGTATAATTGAAGCATACACAGTTCGTTTCACAACTTTGAATGAAATATATGATTGTTATGCATTGAGTGTGGTTAGAAATGACATTTGGTTTACTTATGTGACAATTCTAACTCATATAATCGTGTTCAATTTATTTCATTGGAATTCGAAAATAAGCTTAAAATTAGAATTGAAGCATGCACAGATAGTTTCACAAGTTTGAATGAAATGTATGAATGTTATGTAATGACTGTGGTTAGAAATGACATTTGGTTAACTTATATGACAATTCTGACTCATATAATCGTTTTAGTTTCATTAGAATTTAAAAACAAGATTAAAATCAAGGAATAAGCTTAAAAGTAAAATTGAAGCATGCACAATTCATTTCACAAGTATGAATGAAATGTATGAAAGTTATGCAATGAGTTTGGTTAGAAATGACATTTGGTTTACTTATATGACAATCCAAACACATATAATCGTCTTAGTTTCATTAGGATTCAAAAATAAGCTTAGAATCAAGGAATAACCTTAAAAGTAGAATTGAAGGATGCACAGTTCGTTTCACAAGTTTGAATGAATTGTATGAAAGTTATGCTACGAGTGTGGTTAGAAATGACATTTGGTTTACTTATATGACAATCCTAACACATATAATCGTCTTAGTTTCATTTGAAATAAAAAATAAGCTTAGAATCAAGGAATAACCTTAAAAGTAGAATTGAAGCATGCATAGTTCGTTTCACAAGTTTGAATGACTTGTATGAATATGATGAAATGAGTATGGTTAGAAATGACATTTGGTTTACTTATATGAAAATCCTAACACATATAATCGTCTTAGTTTCATTAGAATTAAAAAATAAGATTAGAATCAAGGAATAAACTTAAAAGTAAAATTGAAGCATGCACAGCTCGTTTCACAAGTTTGAATGAATTTTATGAATGTTATGAAATGAGTGTAGTTAGAAATGACATTTGGTTTACTTATATGACAATCCTAACACATATAATCGTCTTAGTTTCATTAGAATTAAAAAATAAGCTTAGAATCAAGGAATAAGCTTAAAAGTAGAATTGAAACATGCACAATTCGTTTCACAAGTATGAATGAAATGTATAAATTTTATGTAATGGGTGTGGTTAGAAATGACATTGGGTTTACCTATATGACAATCCTAACACATATAACCGTGTTCATTTCATTACAATTCGAAAATAAGTTTAAAAGTAGAATTGAAGCATGCACAGTTCGTTTCACAAGATTGAATGAATTGTATGAATGTTATGCAACGAGTGTGGTTAGAAATGACATTTGGTTTACTTATATGACAATCCTAACTCATATAATCGTTTTCATTTCATTAAAATTCGAAAATAAGCTTAAAAGTAAAATTGAAGCATGCACAGTTCGTTTCAAAACTTTGAATGAAATGTATGAATGTTATGCAATGAGTGTGGTTAGAAATGACATTTGGTTTACTTATATGACAATCCTAACTAATATAATTGAGTTCATTTCATTAGAATTCGAAAATAAGCTTAAAAGTTGAATTGAAGCATGCACAGTTCGTTTCACAAGATTGAAAGAAATGTATGAATGTTATGCAATAAGTGTGGTTAGAAATGACATTTGGTTTACTGATATGACAATCCTAACTCATATAATCGTGTTAATTTCATCAAAATTCGAAAATAAGCTTAAAAGTAGAATTGAATCATGCACAGTTCGTTTCACAACTTTGAATGAAATGTATGAATGTTGTCCAATGAGTGTGGTTAGAAATGACATTTGGTTTACTTATATGACAATCCTAACTCATATAATCGTGTTAATTTCATTAAAATTCGAAAATAAGCTTAAAATTGAATTGAAGCATGCACAGTTCGTTTCACAAGTTTGAATGAAATGTATGACTTTTATGCAATGCGTGTGGTTAGAAATGACATTGAGTTTACTTATATGACAATCCTAACACATATAACTGTGTTCATTTCATTAGAATTCGAAAATAAGCTTAAAAGTAGAATTGAAGCATGCACCGTTCGTTTCACAATATTGACTGAAATGTATGAATGTTATGCAATGAGTGTGGTTAGAAATGACATTTGGCTTACTTATATGACAATCCTAACTAATATAATTACAATTGTGTTCATTTCATTAAAATTCGAAAATAAGCTTAAAAGTAGACTTGAAGCTTGCACAATTCGTTTCACAAGTTTGAATAAAATGTATGAATTTTATGCAATGGGTGTGGTTAGAAATGACATTTGGTTAACTTATATAACAATCCTAACACATATAATCGTCTTAGTTTCATTAGAATTCAAAAATAAGATTAAAATCAAAGAATAAGCTTAAAAGTAGAATTGAAGGATGCACAATTCATTTCACAAGTTTGAATGAAATGTATGAAAGTTATGCAATGAGTGTGGTTAGAAATGACATTTGGTTTACTTATATGACAATCCTAACATATATAATCGTCTTAGTTTCATTAGGATTCAAAAATAAGCTTAGAATCAAGGAATAACCTTAAAAGTAGAATTGAAGCATACACAGTTCGTTGCATAAGTTTGATTGAATTGTATGAAAGTTATGTAATGAGTGTGATTAGAAATGGGGTCTGGTTTACTTATATGACAATCCTAACTCATGTAATCGTGTTCATTTCATTAGAATTCGAAAATAAGCTTAGAATCAAGAAATAAGCTTAAAAGTAGAATTGAAGCATGCACAGTTCGTTTCACAAGTTTGATAGAAATGTATGAATTTTATGCAATGGGTGTGGTTAGAAATGACATTGGGTTTACTTATATGACAATCCTAACTCATATAATCGTCTTCATTTCATTAAAATTCGAAAATAAGCTTAAAAGTAGGATTGAAGCATGCACAGTTCGTTTCACAAGTTTGAATGAAATGTATGAATTTTATGCAATAGGTGTGGTTAGAAATGACATTGGGTTTAGTTATATGACAATCCGAACACATGTAACCGTGTTCATTTCATTAGAATTCGAAAATAAGCTTAAAAGTAGAATTGAAGCATGCACAGTCTGTTTCACAAGATTGAATGAAATGTATGAATGTTATGCGAGTGTGGTTAGAGATGACATTTGGTTTACTTATATGAAAATCCTAACTCATATAATCGTGTTCATTTCATTACAATTTGAAAATAAGCTTAAAAGTATATTTGAAGCATACACAGTTCGTTTCACAACTTTGAATGAAATATATGATTGTTATGCAATGAGTGTGGTTAGAAATGACATTTGGTTTACTTATATGACAATCCTAACTAATATAATTGAGTTCATTTCATTAGAATTCGAAAATAAGCTTAAAAGTTGAATTGAAGCATGCACAGTTCGTTTCACAAGATTGAAAGAAATGTATGAATGTTATGCAATGAGTGTGGTTAGAAATGACATTTGGTTTACTTATATGACAATCCTAACTCATATAATCGTGTTAATTTCATCAAAATTCGAAAATAAGCTTAAAAGTAGAATTGAAGCATGCACAGTTCGTTTCACAACTTTGAATGAAATGTATGAATGTTGTCCAATGAGTGTGGTTAGAAATGACATTTGGTTTACTTATATGACAATCCTAACACATATAATCGTGTTAATTTCATTAAAATTCGAAAATAAGCTTAAAATTGAATTGAAGCATGCACAGTTCGTTTCACAAGTTTGAATGAAATGTATGACTTTTATGCAATGCGTGTGGTTAGAAATGACATTGGGTTTACTTATATGACAATCCCAACACATATAACTGTGTTCATTTCATTAGAATTCGAAAATAAGCTTAAAAGTAGAATTGAAGCATGCACCGTTCGTTTCACAATATTGACTGAAATGTATGAATGTTATGCAATGAGTGTGGTTAGAAATGACATTTGGCTTACTTATATGACAATCCTAACTAATATAATTACAATTGTGTTCATTTCATTAAAATTCGAAAATAAGCTTAAAAGTAGACTTGAAGCTTGCACAATTTGTTTCACAAGTTTGAATAAAATGTATGAATTATATGCAATGGGTGTGGTTAGAAATCACATTTGGTTAACTTATATAACAATCCTAACACATATAATCGTCTTAGTTTCATTAGAATTCAAAAATAAGATTAAAATCAAAGAATAAGCTTAAAAGTAGAATTGAAGGATGCACAATTCATTTCACAAGTTTGAATGAAATGTATGAAAGTTATGCAATGAGTGTGGTTAGAAATGACATTTGGTTTACTTATATGACAATCCTAACATATTTAATCGTCTTAGTTTCATTAGAATTCGAAAATAAGCTTAGAATCAAGGAATAAGCTTAAAAGTAGAATTGAAGCATGCACAGTTCGTTTCACAAGTTTGATAGAAATGTATGAATTTTATGCAATGGGTGTGGTTAGAAATGACATTGGGTTTACTTATATGACAATCCTAACTCATATAATCGTCTTCATTTCATTAAAATTCGAAAATAAGCTTAAAAGTAGGATTGAAGCATGCACAGTTCGTTTCACAAGTTTGAATGAAATGTATGAATTTTATGCAATAGGTGTGGTTAGAAATGACATTGGGTTTAGTTATATGACAATCCGAACACATGTAACCGTGTTCATTTCATTAGAATTCGAAAATAAGCTTAAAAGTAGAATTGAAGCATGCACAGTCTGTTTCACAAGATTGAATGAAATGTATGAATGTTATGCGAGTGTGGTTAGAGATGACATTTGGTTTACTTATATGAAAATCCTAACTCATATAATCGTGTTCATTTCATTACAATTTGAAAATAAGCTTAAAAGTATATTTGAAGCATACACAGTTCGTTTCACAACTTTGAATGAAATATATGATTGTTATGCAATGAGTGTGGTTAGAAATGACATTTGGTTTACTTATATGACAATCCTAACTAATATAATTGAGTTCATTTCATTAGAATTTGAAAATAAGCTTAAAAGTTGAATTGAAGCATGCACAGTTCGTTTCACAAGATTGAAAGAAATGTATGAATGTTATGCAATGAGTGTGGTTAGAAATGACATTTGGTTTACTTATATGACAATCCTAACTCATATAATCGTGTTAATTTCATCAAAATTCGAAAATAAGCTTAAAAGTAGAATTGAAGCATGCACAGTTCGTTTCACAACTTTGAATGAAATGTATGAATGTTGTCCAATGAGTGTGGTTAGAAATGACATTTGGTTTACTTATATGACAATCCTAACACATATAATCGTGTTAATTTCATTAAAATTCGAAAATAAGCTTAAAATTGAATTGAAGCATGCACAGTTCGTTTCACAAGTTTGAATGAAATGTATGACTTTTATGCAATGCGTGTGGTTAGAAATGACATTGGGTTTACTTATATGACAATCCTAACACATATAACTGTGTTCATTTCATTAGAATTCGAAAATAAGCTTAAAAGTAGAATTGAAGCATGCACCGTTCGTTTCACAATATTGACTGAAATGTATGAATGTTATGCAATGAGTGTGGTTAGAAATGACATTTGGCTTACTTATATGACAATCCTAACTAATATAATTACAATTGTGTTCATTTCATTAAAATTCGAAAATAAGCTTAAAAGTAGACTTGAAGCTTGCACAATTTGTTTCACAAGTTTGAATAAAATGTATGAATTATATGCAATGGGTGTGGTTAGAAATCACATTTGGTTAACTTATATAACAATCCTAACACATATAATCGTCTTAGTTTCATTAGAATTCAAAAATAAGATTAAAATCAAAGAATAAGCTTAAAAGTAGAATTGAAGGATGCACAATTCATTTCACAAGTTTGAATGAAATGTATGAAAGTTATGCAATGAGTGTGGTTAGAAATGACATTTGGTTTACTTATATGACAATCCTAACATATATAATCGTCTTAGTTTCATTAGGATTCAAAAATAAGCTTAGAATCAAGGAATAACCTTAAAAGTAGAATTGAAGCATACACAGTTCGTTGCATAAGTTTGATTGAATTGTATGAAAGTTATGTAATGAGTGTGATTAGAAATGGGGTCTGGTTTACTTATATGACAATCCTAACTCATGTAATCGTGTTCATTTCATTAGAATTCGAAAATAAGCTTAGAATCAAGAAATAAGCTTAAAAGTAGAATTGAAGCATGCACAGTTCGTTTCACAAGTTTGATAGAAATTTATGAATTTTATGCAATGGGTGTGGTTAGAAATGACATTGGGTTTACTTATATGACAATCCTAACTCATATAATCGTCTTCATTTCATTAAAATTCGAAAATAAGCTTAAAAGTAGGATTGAAGCATGCACAGTTCGTTTCACAAGTTTGAATGAAATGTATGAATTTTATGCAATAGGTGTGGTTAGAAATGACATTGGGTTTAGTTATATGACAATCCGAACACATGTAACCGTGTTCATTTCATTAGAATTCGAAAATAAGCTTAAAAGTAGAATTGAAGCATGCACAGTCTGTTTCACAAGATTGAATGAAATGTATGAATGTTATGCGAGTGTGGTTAGAGATGACATTTGGTTTACTTATATGAAAATCCTAACTCATATAATCGTGTTCATTTCATTACAATTTGAAAATAAGCTTAAAAGTATATTTGAAGCATACACAGTTCGTTTCACAACTTTGAATGAAATATATGATTGTTATGCAATGAGTGTGGTTAGAAATGACATTTGGTTTACTTATATGACAATCCTAACTAATATAATTGAGTTCATTTCATTAGAATTCGAAAATAAGCTTAAAAGTTGAATTGAAGCATGCACAGTTCGTTTCACAAGATTGAAAGAAATGTATGAATGTTATGCAATGAGTGTGGTTAGAAATGACATTTGGTTTACTTATATGACAATCCTAACTCATATAATCGTGTTAATTTCATCAAAATTCGAAAATAAGCTTAAAAGTAGAATTGAAGCATGCACAGTTCGTTTCACAACTTTGAATGAAATGTATGAATGTTGTCCAATGAGTGTGGTTAGAAATGACATTTGGTTTACTTATATGACAATCCTAACTCATATAATCGTGTTAATTTCATTAAAATTCGAAAATAAGCTTAAAATTGAATTGAAGCATGCACAGTTCGTTTCACAAGTTTGAATGAAATGTATGACTTTTATGCAATGCGTGTGGTTAGAAATGACATTGGGTTTACTTATATGACAATCCTAACACATATAACTGTGTTCATTTCATTAGAATTCGAAAATAAGCTTAAAAGTAGAATTGAAGCATGCACCGTTCGTTTCACAATATTGACTGAAATGTATGAATGTTATGCAATGAGTGTGGTTAGAAATGACATTTGGCTTACTTATATGACAATCCTAACTAATATAATTACAATTGTGTTCATTTCATTAAAATTCGAAAATAAGCTTAAAAGTAGACTTGAAGCTTGCACAATTTGTTTCACAAGTTTGAATAAAATGTATGAATTATATGCAATGGGTGTGGTTAGAAATCACATTTGGTTAACTTATATAACAATCCTAACACATATAATCGTCTTAGTTTCATTAGAATTCAAAAATAAGATTAAAATCAAACAATAAGCTTAAAAGTAGAATTGAAGGATGCACAATTCATTTCACAAGTTTGAATGAAATGTATGAAAGTTATGCAATGAGTGTGGTTAGAAATGACATTTGGTTTACTTATATGACAATCCTAACATATATAATCGTCTTAGTTTCATTAGGATTCAAAAATAAGCTTAGAATCAAGGAATAACCTTAAAAGTAGAATTGAAGCATACACAGTTCGTTGCATAAGTTTGATTGAATTGTATGAAAGTTATGTAATGAGTGTGATTAGAAATGGGGTCTGGTTTACTTATATGACAATCCTAACTCATGTAATCGTGTTCATTTCATTAGAATTCGAAAATAAGCTTAGAATCAAGAAATAAGCTTAAAAGTAGAATTGAAGCATGCACATTTCGTTTCACAAGTTTGATAGAAATGTATGAATTTTATGCAATGGGTGTGGTTAGAAATGACATTGGGTTTACTTATATGACAATCCTAACTCATATAATCGTCTTCATTTCATTAAAATTCGAAAATAAGCTTAAAAGTAGGATTAAAGCATGCACAGTTCGTTTCACAAGTTTGAATGAAATGTATGAATTTTATGCAATAGGTGTGGTTAGAAATGACATTGGGTTTAGTTATATGACAATCCGAACACATGTAACCGTGTTCATTTCATTAGAATTCGAAAATAAGCTTAAAAGTAGAATTGAAGCATGCACAGTCTGTTTCACAAGATTGAATGAAATGTATGAATGTTATGCGAGTGTGGTTAGAGATGACATTTGGTTTACTTATATGAAAATCCTAACTCATATAATCGTGTTCATTTCATTACAATTTGAAAATAAGCTTAAAAGTATATTTGAAGCATACACAGTTCGTTTCACAACTTTGAATGAAATATATGATTGTTATGCAATGAGTGTGGTTAGAAATGACATTTGGTTTACTTATATGACAATCCTAACTAATATAATTGAGTTCATTTCATTAGAATTCGAAAATAAGCTTAAAAGTTGAATTGAAGCATGCACAATTCGTTTCACAAGATTGAAAGAAATGTATGAATGTTATGCAATGAGTGTGGTTAGAAATGACATTTGGTTTACTTATATGACAATCCTAACTCATATAATCGTGTTAATTTCATCAAAATTCGAAAATAAGCTTAAAAGTAGAATTGAATCATGCACAGTTCGTTTCACAACTTTGAATGAAATGTATGAATGTTGTCCAATGAGTGTGGTTAGAAATGACATTTGGTTTACTTATATGACAATCCTAACTCATATAATCGTGTTAATTTCATTAAAATTCGAAAATAAGCTTAAAATTGAATTGAAGCATGCACAGTTCGTTTCACAAGTTTGAATGAAATGTATGACTTTTATGCAATGCGTGTGGTTAGAAATGACATTGGGTTTACTTATATGACAATCCTAACACATATAACTGTGTTCATTTCATTAGAATTCGAAAATAAGCTTAAAAGTAGAATTGAAGCATGCACCGTTCGTTTCACAATATTGACTGAAATGTATGAATGTTATGCAATGAGTGTGGTTAGAAATGACATTTGGCTTACTTATATGACAATCCTAACTAATATAATTACAATTGTGTTCATTTCATTAAAATTCGAAAATAAGCTTAAAAGTAGACTTGAAGCTTGCACAATTTGTTTCACAAGTTTGAATAAAATGTATGAATTATATGCAATGGGTGTGGTTAGAAATCACATTTGGTTAACTTATATAACAATCCTAACACATATAATCGTCTTAGTTTCATTAGAATTCAAAAATAAGATTAAAATCAAACAATAAGCTTAAAAGTAGAATTGAAGGATGCACAATTCATTTCACAAGTTTGAATGAAATGTATGAAAGTTATGCAATGAGTGTGGTTAGAAATGACATTTGGTTTACTTATATGACAATCCTAACATATATAATCGTCTTAGTTTCATTAGGATTCAAAAATAAGCTTAGAATCAAGGAATAACCTTAAAAGTAGAATTGAAGCATACACAGTTCGTTGCATAAGTTTGATTGAATTGTATGAAAGTTATGTAATGAGTGTGATTAGAAATGGGGTCTGGTTTACTTATATGACAATCCTAACTCATGTAATCGTGTTCATTTCATTAGAATTCGAAAATAAGCTTAGAATCAAGAAATAAGCTTAAAAGTAGAATTGAAGCATGCACATTTCGTTTCACAAGTTTGATAGAAATGTATGAATTTTATGCAATGGGTGTGGTTAGAAATGACATTGGGTTTACTTATATGACAATCCTAACTCATATAATCGTCTTCATTTCATTAAAATTCGAAAATAAGCTTAAAAGTAGGATTAAAGCATGCACAGTTCGTTTCACAAGTTTGAATGAAATGTATGAATTTTATGCAATAGGTGTGGTTAGAAATGACATTGGGTTTAGTTATATGACAATCCGAACACATGTAACCGTGTTCATTTCATTAGAATTCGAAAATAAGCTTAAAAGTAGAATTGAAGCATGCACAGTCTGTTTCACAAGATTGAATGAAATGTATGAATGTTATGCGAGTGTGGTTAGAGATGACATTTGGTTTACTTATATGAAAATCCTAACTCATATAATCGTGTTCATTTCATTACAATTTGAAAATAAGCTTAAAAGTATATTTGAAGCATACACAGTTCGTTTCACAACTTTGAATGAAATATATGATTGTTATGCAATGAGTGTGGTTAGAAATGACATTTGGTTTACTTATATGACAATCCTAACTAATATAATTGAGTTCATTTCATTAGAATTCGAAAATAAGCTTAAAAGTTGAATTGAAGCATGCACAGTTCGTTTCACAAGATTGAAAGAAATGTATGAATGTTATGCAATGAGTGTGGTTAGAAATGACATTTGGTTTACTTATATGACAATCCTAACTCATATAATCGTGTTAATTTCATCAAAATTCGAAAATAAGCTTAAAAGTAGAATTGAAGCATGCACAGTTCGTTTCACAACTTTGAATGAAATGTATGAATGTTGTCCAATGAGTGTGGTTAGAAATGACATTTGGTTTACTTATATGACAATCCTAACTCATATAATCGTGTTAATTTCATTAAAATTCGAAAATAAGCTTAAAATTGAATTGAAGCATGCACAGTTCGTTTCACAAGTTTGAATGAAATGTATGACTTTTATGCAATGCGTGTGGTTAGAAATGACATTGGGTTTACTTATATGACAATCCTAACACATATAACTGTGTTCATTTATTAGAATTCGAAAATAAGCTTAAAAGTAGAATTGAAGCATGCACCGTTCGTTTCACAATATTGACTGAAATGTATGAATGTTATGCAATGAGTGTGGTTAGAAATGACATTTGGCTTACTTATATGACAATCCTAACTAATATAATTACAATTGTGTTCATTTCATTAAAATTCGAAAATAAGCTTAAAAGTAGACTTGAAGCTTGCACAATTCGTTTCACAAGTTTGAATAAAATGTATGAATTTTATGCAATGGGTGTGGTTAGAAATGACATTTGGTTAACTTATATAACAATCCTAACACATATAATCGTCTTAGTTTCATTAGAATTCAAAAATAAGATTAAAATCAAAGAATAAGCTTAAAAGTAGAATTGAAGGATGCACAATTCATTTCACAAGTTTGAATGAAATGTATGAAAGTTATGCAATGAGTGTGGTTAGAAATGACATTTGGTTTACTTATATGACAATCCTAACATATATAATCGTCTTAGTTTCATTAGGATTCAAAAATAAGCTTAGAATCAAGGAATAACCTTAAAAGTAGAATTGAAGCATACACAGTTCGTTGCATAAGTTTGATTGAATTGTATGAAACTTATGTAATGAGTGTGATTAGAAATGGGGTCTGGTTTACTTATATGACAATCCTAACTCATGTAATCGTGTTCATTTCATTAGAATTCGAAAATAAGCTTAGAATCAAGAAATAAGCTTAAAAGTAGAATTGAAGCATGCACAGTTCGTTTCACAAGTTTGATAGAAATGTATGAATTTTATGCAATGGGTGTGGTTAGAAATGACATTGGGTTTACTTATATGACAATCCTAACTCATATAATCGTCTTCATTTCATTAAAATTCGAAAATAAGCTTAAAAGTAGGATTGAAGCATGCACAGTTCGTTTCACAAGTTTGAATGAAATGTATGAATTTTATGCAATAGGTGTGGTTAGAAATGACATTGGGTTTAGTTATATGACAATCCGAACACATGTAACCGTGTTCATTTCATTAGAATTCGAAAATAAGCTTAAAAGTAGAATTGAAGCATGCACAGTACGTTTCACAAGATTGAATGAAATGTATGAATGTTATGCGAGTGTGGTTAGAGATGACATTTGGTTTACTTATATGAAAATCCTAACTCATATAATCGTGTTCATTTCATTACAATTTGAAAATAAGCTTAAAAGTATATTTGAAGCATAAACAGTTCGTTTCACAACTTTGAATGAAATATATGATTGTTATGCAATGAGTGTGGTTAGAAATGACATTTGGTTTACTTATATGACAATCCTAACTAATATAATTGAGTTCATTTCATTAGAATTCGAAAATAAGCTTAAAAGTTGAATTGAAGCATGCACAGTTCGTTTCACAAGATTGAAAGAAATGTATGAATGTTATGCAATGAGTGTGGTTAGAAATGACATTTGGTTTACTTATATGACAATCCTAACTCATAATCGTGTTAATTTCATCAAAATTCGAAAATAAGCTTAAAAGTAGAATTGAAGCATGCACAGTTCGTTTCACAACTTTGAATGAAATGTATGAATGTTGTCCAATGAGTGTGGTTAGAAATGACATTTGGTTAACTTATATGACAATTCTGACTCATATAATCGTTTTAGTTTCATTAGAATTTAAAAACAAGATTAAAATCAAGGAATAAGCTTAAAAGTAAAATTGAAGCATGCACAATTCATTTCACAAGTATGAATGAAATGTATGAAAGTTATGCAATGAGTGTGGTTAGAAATGACATTTGGGTTACTTATATGACAATCCTAACACATATAATCGTCTTAGTTTCATTAGGATTCAAAAATAAGCTTAGAATCAAGGAATAACCTTAAAAGTAGAATTGAAGGATGCACAGTTCGTTTCACAAGTTTGAATGAATTGTATGAAAGTTATGCTACGAGTGTGGTTAGAAATGACATTTGATTTACTTATATGACAATCCTAACACATATAATCGTCTTAGTTTCCTTTGAAATAAAAAATAAGCTTAGAATCAAGGAATAACCTTAAAAGTAGAATTGAAGCATGCATAGTTCGTTTCACAAGTTTGAATGAATTGTATGAATATGATGAAATAAGTATGGTTAGAAATGACATTTGGTTTACTTATATGAAAATCCTAACACATATAATCGTCTTAGTTTCATTAGAATTAAAAAATAAGATTAGAATCAAGGAATAAACTTAAAAGTAAAATTGAAGCATGCACAGCTCGTTTCACAAGTTTGAATGAATTTTATGAATGTTATGAAATGAGTGTAGTTAGAAATGACATTTGATTACTTATATGACAATCCTAACACATATAATCGTCTTAGTTTCATTAGAATTAAAAAATAAGCTTAGAATCAAGGAATAAGCTTAAAAGTAGAATTGAAACATGCACAATTCGTTTCACAAGTATGAATGAAATGTATAAATTTTATGCAATGGGTGTGGTTAGAAATGACATTGGGTTTACCTATATGACAATCCTAACACATATAACCGTGTTCATTTCATTACAATTCGAAAATAAGTTTAAAAGTAGAATTGAAGCATGCACAGTTCGTTTCACAAGATTGAATGAAATGTATGAATGTTATACAACGAGTGTGGTTAGAAATGACATTTGGTTTACTTATATGACAATCCTAACTAATATAATTGAGTTCATTTCATTAGAATTCGAAAATAAGCTTAAAAGTTGAATTGAAGCATGCACAGTTCGTTTCACAAGATTGAAAGAAATGTATGAATGTTATGCAATGAGTGTGGTTAGAAATGACATTTGGTTTACTTATATGACAATCCTAACTCATATAATCGTTTTCATTTCATTAAATTTCGAAAATAAGCGTAAAAGTAGAACTGAAGCATGCACAGTTCGTTTCACAACTTTGAATGAAATGTATGAATGTTGTGCAATGAGTGTGGTTAGAAATGATATTTGGTTTACATATATGACAATCCTAACTCATATAATCGTGTTAATTTCATCAAAATTTGAAAATAAGCTTAAAAGTAGAATTGAAGCATGCACAGTTCGTTTCACAACTTTGAATGAAATGTATGAATGTTGTCCAATGACTGTGGTTAGAAATGACATTTGGTTTACTTATATGACAATCCTAACTCATATAATCGTGTTAATTTCATTAAAATTCGAAAAGAAGCTTAAAATTGAATTGAAGCATGCACAGTTCGTTTCACAAGTTTGAATGAAATGTATGACTTTTATGCAATGCGTGTGGTTAGAAATGACATTGGGTTTACTTATATGACAATCCTAACACATATAACTGTGTTCATTTCATTAGAATTCGAAAATAAGCTTAAAAGTAGAATTGAAGCATGCACCGTTCGTTTCACAAGATTGACTGAAATGTATGAATGTTATGCAATGAGTGTGGTTAGAAATGACATTTGGCTTACTTATATGACAATCCTAACTAATATAATTATAATTGTGTTCATTTCATTAAAATTCGAAAATAAGCTTAAAAGTAGACTTGAAGCTTGCACAATTCGTTTCACAAGTTTGAATAAAATGTATGAATTTTATGCAATGGGTGTGGTTAGAAATGACATTTGGTTAACTTATATAACAATCCTAACACATATAATCGTCTTAGTTTCATTAGAATTCAAAAATAAGATTAAAATCAAAGAATAAGCTTAAAAGTAGAATTGAAGGATGCACAATTCATTTCACAAGTTTGAATGAAATGTATGAAAGTTATGCAATGAGTGTGGTTAGAAATGACATTTGGTTTACTTATATGACAATCCTAACATATATAATCGTCTTAGTTTCATTAGGATTCAAAACTAAGCTTAGAATCAAGGAATAACCTTAAAAGTAGAATTGAAGCATACACAGTTCGTTGCATAAGTTTGATTGAATTGTATGAAAGTTATGTAATGAGTGTGATTAGAAATGGGGTCTGGTTTACTTATATGACAATCCTAACTCATGTAATCGTGTTCATTTCATTAGAATTCGAAAATAAGCTTAGAATCAAGAAATAAGCTTAAAAGTAGAATTGAAGCATGCACAGTTCTTTTCACAAGTTTGATAGAAATGTATGAATTTTATGCAATGGGTGTGGTTAGAAATGACATTGGGTTTACTTATATGACAATCCTAACTCATATAATCGTCTTCATTTCATTAAAATTCGAAAATATGCTTAAAAGTAGGATTAAAGCATGCACAGTTCGTTTCACAAGTTTGAATGAAATGTATGAATTTTATGCAATAGGTGTGGTTAGAAATGACATTGGGTTTAGTTATATGACAATCCTAATGATGCAGGGGAGCTATGGGTCAAAGCTAATAATAGATGTTAAAGACCATCACGTCAACTTCCAGGCTAGATATCTTTTAAACTATACAGTATTTAGAGGATCCATAAATTGGAAAGTAAAGTTCTTGATCTAAGCTTTCCGAAAAATGGTCATATGCCTTAATTGGTTAAGTAACGAAGGAGATATGCCTGTTTTAAGTTGAGCTGTCCAGTTTCTACGCGGGTACACAAGGATGGCCGAATCTGCTATATTCCCGAAGCCATGCACGTCCAAGGAAGTTCTTAGTAGATATAATACTTATTGTTATTTGTGTCTTTGTTTAAGTTTAGGAAAGTGTCTAATTTACAGTAATTTTGTGGAATAAAGGAGCCTATAAGGTTTCCGAGTTGTTCAATAAGTAATAAGGAAAGTCTAGAACCTTACCTTATTCCTTAGAGTCTAGATGTTTCTAGTTAGTATAAGTAGAGAGTCTTATTGTATTGTTTTTCAGATTATATAAGTTTGAGCATTAATATCAAAGAGTCGAAGGGAGTTTCCTTCAAAATCTTGGCCTTGCGAGGTATTCTTTTGGTTTGTGCCTTGTTTCTTTGTGATCTAGGTGCTTGCCTTTTGTTTGTGCTTTGTTTCTTTGTGATCTTAGTACAAATTAGTCTTAGTCGAGTATTCTTGTGAGGATTCTAGACTAATTCATATCCTTTATTTTCTGTTTTAATTCCGCTGCGTTACAAATTCAAAAACACATAAAAATTAGAGTAAGTTTTACATCAAATTGGTATCAGAGCCAGGTTATAACAATCTTCTATGCTTTGTTAGTCTTGGTTGTGGTTGATTGTGGCTTATCAATGAATTATAAATTTCCTAAGTTTGATGGGAGTGGTGATTCTAAAGATTACATAAATTGGGAAAGAAAGATCGAGCGTAAATTCAATCGAATTGGTTTTGATGATCGTGAAAGATTCGATCATGTGAAACTTATTTTGGTGAGAGACGCATTCCATTGGTTTGAAATTTTGAAGAAGCGACGCAAACATGAAGGCAAGTGCAAGATTCATTCGTGGGAAGTACTCAAGTGCAAGCTACGTAAAAGATATATGCCAAGGAACTTTATTGAAGATGTGTCGTTCAAAAAGTCGTCTTATGAGCATGAACAAGCAAATAATGATCTGATTTTGTTGGACATGATGAAGAAACTTGACCGTATGCAAGATGACTTGAAGAAAGTTAGGAGTGCACATCTTGAAAAGCATGATTCAAGTGAAGACAAAGAAGAAATCAAAGAAGTGATCTTGGAGGAACAATCGCAAGTACATGAATTCATACAAATCCAAGAGCATGAAGAGAGTGAGATTAGTGACCAAGCCAAAACATTGGATCTTTGTTATACTTCTAAGGAGGAAAGCATTGAATTTTCACGAATGACTTTTGGGGAAGAGAAAGTAACGACTTCCAATGAACATGGGGTTATAATTGAAAATGAGATAGATCACAAGTTGGTTTACCAGAAAATGGATGATCGAAGTTCATACAAATCTTATGTTGATCTCTATATTAATAAGGAATTTCATGAAAATGTCAAAGGTAAATCAGGATTAATGTTGTGTCTCTACAAAGATAGCACCGAATTCAAAAGTAAAGAACAAGAATACAAACACGATGGTCGAAAGATTGTGCATCAAGGAATGGTTGGTATGAAGTGGATTGATATTGAAGATCATGGTGTTTCAAAACTGATCAAGTACATTGAAGATGATGAGTTAAAGGACAAATACTTGTGCATATGTTTAGTGTTTGTGTTAGTTCTACTTCTCATTGTGATCCTTGTATATGATCCGGGTGGTTGTGAGAATATGTTTCTCTACTTTAGGACTTCAGATTCGAGGACGAATCTTTTCAAAGAAGGGGAGAATGATGCAGGGGAGCTATGGGTCAAAGCTAATAATAGAAGTTAAAGACCATCACGTCAACTTCCAGGCTAGATATCTTTTAAACTATACAGTATTTAGAGGATCCATAAATTGGAAAGTAAAGTTCTTGATCTAAGCTTTCCGAAAAGTGGTCATATGCCTTAATTGGTTAAGTAACGAAGGAGATATGCCTGTTTTAAGTTGAGCTGTCCAGTTACTACGCGGGTACACAAGGATGGCCGAATCTGCTATATTCCCCAAGCCATGCACGTCCAAGGAAGTTCTTAGTAGATATAATACTTATTGTTATTTGTGTCTTTGTTTAAGTTTAGGAAAGTGTCTAATTTACAGTAATTTTGTGGAATAAAGGAGCCTATAAGGTTTCCGAGTTGTTCAATAAGTAATAAGGAAAGTCTAGAACCTTACCTTATTCCTTAGAGTCTAGATGTTTCTAGTTAGTATAAGTAGAGAGTCTTATTGTATTGTTTTTCAGATTATATAAGTTTGAGCATTAATATCAAAGAGTCGAAGGGAGTTTCCTTCAAAATCTTGGCCTTGCGAGGTATTCTTTTGGTTTGTGCCTTGTTTCTTTGTGATCTAGGTGCTTGCCTTTTGTTTGTGCTTTGTTTCTTTGTGATCTTAGTACAAATTAGTCTTAGTCGAGTATTCTTGTGAGGATTCTAGACTAATTCATATCCTTTATTTTCTGTTTTAATTCCGCTGCGTTACAAATTCAAAAACACATAAAAATTAGAGTAAGTTTTACATCACCTAACACATGTAACCGTGTTCATTTCATTAGAATTCGAAAATAAGCATAAAAGTAGAATTGAAGCATGCACAGTACGTTTCACAAGATTGAATGAAATGTATGAATGTTATGCGAGTGTGGTTAGAAATGACATTTGGTTTACTTATATGAAAATCCTAACTCATATAATCGTGTTCATTTCATTACAATTTGAAAATAAGCTTAAAAGTATATTTGAAGCATACACAGTTCGTTTCACAACTTTGAATGAAATATATGATTGTTATGCATTGAGTGTGGTTAGAAATGACATTTGGTTTACTTATGTGACAATCCTAACTCATATAATCGTGTTCAATTTATTTCATTGGAATTCGAAAATAAGCTTAAAATTAGAATTGAAGCATGCACAGATAGTTTCACAAGTTTGAATGAAATGTATGAATGTTATGCAATGACTGTGGTTAGAAATGATATTTGGTTAACTTATATGACAATTCTAACTCATATAATCGTCTTAGTTTCATTAGGATTTAAAAACAAGATTAAAATCAAGGAATAAGCTTAAAAGTAGAATTGAAGCATGCACAATTCATTTCACAAGTTTGAATAAAATTTATGAAAGTTATGCAATGAGTGTGGTTAGAAATGACATTTGGTTTACTTATATGACAATCCTAAAACATATAATCGTCTTAGTTTCATTAGGATTCAAAAATAAGCTTAGAATCAAGGAATAACCTTAAAAGTAGAATTGAAGCATACACAGTTCGTTGCATAAGTTTGATTGAATTGTATGAAAGTTATGCAATGAGTGTGGTTAGAAATGAGGTTTGGTTTACTTATATGACAATCCTAACTCATGTAATCGTGTTCATTTCATTAAAATTCGAAAATAAGCTTAGAATCAAGAAATAAGCTTAAAAGTAGAATTGAAGCATGCACAGTTGATGCATGGGAGCTATGGGTCAAAGCTAATAATAGAAGTTAAAGACCATCACGTCAACTTCCAGGCTAGATATCTTTTAAACTACTCAGTATTTAGAGGATCCATAAATTGGAAAGTAAAGTTCTTGATCTAAGCTTTCCGAAAAGTGGTCATATGCCTTAATTGGTTAAGTAACGAAGGAGATATGCCTGTTTTAAGTTGAGTTGTCCAGTTTCTACGCGGGCACACTAGGATGGCCGAATCTGCTATATTCCCCAAGCCATGCACGTCCAAGGAAGTTCTTAGTAGATATAATACTTATTGTTATTTGTGTCTTTGTTTAAGTTTAGGAAAGTGTCTAATTTACAGTAATTTTGTGGAATAAAGGAGCCTATAAGGTTTCCGAGTTGTTCAATAAGTAATAAGGAAAGTCTAGAACCTTACCTTATTCCTTAGAGTCTAGATGTTTCTAGTTAGTATAAGTAGAGAGTCTTATTGTATTGTTTTTCAGATTATATAAGTTTGAGCATTAATATCAAAGAGTCGAAGGGAGTTTCCTTCAAAATCTTGGCCTTGCGAGGTATTCTTTTGGTTTGTGCCTTGTTTCTTTGTGATCTAGGTGCTTGCCTTTTGTTTGTGCTTTGTTTCTTTGTGATCTTAGTACAAATTAGTCTTAGTCGAGTATTCTTGTGAGGATTCTAGACTAATTCATATCCTTTATTTTCTGTTTTAATTCCGCTGCGTTACAAATTCAAAAACACATAAAAATTAGAGTAAGTTTTACATCACCTAACACATGTAACCGTGTTCATTTCATTAGAATTCGAAAATAAGCATAAAAGTAGAATTGAAGCATGCACAGTACGTTTCACAAGATTGAATGAAATGTATGAATGTTATGCGAGTGTGGTTAGAAATGACATTTGGTTTACTTATATGAAAATCCTAACTCATATAATCGTGTTCATTTCATTACAATTTGAAAATAAGCTTAAAAGTATATTTGAAGCATACACAGTTCGTTTCACAACTTTGAATGAAATATATGATTGTTATGCATTGAGTGTGGTTAGAAATGACATTTGGTTTACTTATGTGACAATCCTAACTCATATAATCGTGTTCAATTTATTTCATTGGAATTCGAAAATAAGCTTAAAATTAGAATTGAAGCATGCACAGATAGTTTCACAAGTTTGAATGAAATGTATGAATGTTATGCAATGACTGTGGTTAGAAATGATATTTGGTTAACTTATATGACAATTCTAACTCATATAATCGTCTTAGTTTCATTAGGATTTAAAAACAAGATTAAAATCAAGGAATAAGCTTAAAAGTAGAATTGAAGCATGCACAATTCATTTCACAAGTTTGAATAAAATTTATGAAAGTTATGCAATGAGTGTGGTTAGAAATGACATTTGGTTTACTTATATGACAATCCTAAAACATATAATCGTCTTAGTTTCATTAGGATTCAAAAATAAGCTTAGAATCAAGGAATAACCTTAAAAGTAGAATTGAAGCATACACAGTTCGTTGCATAAGTTTGATTGAATTGTATGAAAGTTATGCAATGAGTGTGGTTAGAAATGAGGTTTGGTTTACTTATATGACAATCCTAACTCATGTAATCGTGTTCATTTCATTAAAATTCGAAAATAAGCTTAGAATCAAGAAATAAGCTTAAAAGTAGAATTGAAGCATGCACAGTTGATGCATGGGAGCTATGGGTCAAAGCTAATAATAGAAGTTAAAGACCATCACGTCAACTTCCAGGCTAGATATCTTTTAAACTACTCAGTATTTAGAGGATCCATAAATTGGAAAGTAAAGTTCTTGATCTAAGCTTTCCGAAAAGTGGTCATATGCCTTAATTGGTTAAGTAACGAAGGAGATATGCCTGTTTTAAGTTGAGTTGTCCAGTTTCTACGCGGGCACACTAGGATGGCCGAATCTGCTATATTCCCCAAGCCATGCACGTCCAAGGAAGTTCTTAGTAGATATAATACTTATTCTTATTTGTGTCTTTGTTTAAGATTAGGAAAGTGTCTTATTTACAGTATTTTGTGGAATAAAGGAGACTTAGAAGGTTTCCAAGTTGTTATAGAAGAGTTTAGGAAAGTTTCAGTAATAAGCTTGAAGTTGGTTTAAGGGAAGACCTAAAACTGGTTCTTAACTTGACTTTAGGTAAGTTTAGGAGTCTTAAGAGTAGTATAAATAGAGAGTCTTATTGTAATGTTTTATATACAAGTTTGAGCATTAATATCGAAGAGTCGAAGGGAGTTTCCTTCAAAATCTTGGCCTTGCGAGGTATTCTTTTGGTTTGTACCTTGTTTCTATGTGATCTTGGTGCTTGCCGTTTGTTTGTGCTTGTTTCTTTGTGATCTTAGTACAAATTAGTCTTAGTCAAGTATTCTTGCGAGGATTCTAGACTAATTCATATCCTTTATTTTCTGTTTTAATTCCGCTGGGTTACAAACTCAAAAACACATAAAAATTAGAGTAGGTTTTACATCAACAGTTCGTTTCACAAGTTTGAATGAAATGTATGAATTTTATGTAATGGGTGTGGTTAGAAATGACATTGGGTTTACTTATATGACAATCCTAACTCATATAATCGTGTTCATTTCATTAAAATTCGAAAATAGGCTTAAAAGTAGGATTGAAGCATGCACAGTTCGTTTCACAAGTTTGAATGAAATGTATGAATTTTATGCAATAGGTGTGGTTAGAAATGACATTGGGTTTAGTTATATGACAATCCTAACACATGTAACCGTGTTCATTTCATTAGAATTCGAAAATATGCTTAAAAGTAGAATTGAAGCATGCACAGTTCGTTTCACAAGATTGAATGAAATGTATGAATGTTATGCGAGTGTGGTTAGAAATGACATTTGGTTTACTTATATGAAAATCCTAACTCATATAATCGTGTTCATTTCATTACAATTTGAAAATAAGCTTAAAAGTATAATTGAAGCATACACAGTTCGTTTCACAACTTTGAATGAAATATATGATTGTTATGCATTGAGTGTGGTTAGAAATGACATTTGGTTTACTTATGTGACAATTCTAACTCATATAATCGTGTTCAATTTATTTCATTGGAATTCGAAAATAAGCTTAAAATTAGAATTGAAGCATGCACAGATAGTTTCACAAGTTTGAATGAAATGTATGAATGTTATGCAATGACTGTGGTTAGAAATGACATTTGGTTAACTTATATGACAATTCTGACTCATATAATCGTTTTAGTTTCATTAGAATTTAAAAACAAGATTAAAATCAAGGAATAAGCTTAAAAGTAAAATTGAAGCATGCACAATTCATTTCACAAGTATGAATGAAATGTATGAAAGTTATGCAATGAGTGTGGTTAGAAATGACATTTGGTTTACTTATATGACAATCCTAACACATATAATCGTCTTAGTTTCATTAGGATTCAAAAATAAGCTTAGAATCAAGGAATAACCTTAAAAGTAGAATTGATGGATGCACAGTTCGTTTCACAAGTTTGAATGAATTGTATGAAAGTTATGCTACGAGTGTGGTTAGAAATGACATTTGGTTTACTTATATGACAATCCTAACACATATAATCGTCTTAGTTTCATTTGAAATAAAAAATAAGCTTAGAATCAAGGAATAACCTTAAAAGTAGAATTGAAGCATGCATAGTTCGTTTCACAAGTTTGAATGAATTGTATGAATATGATGAAATGAGTATGGTTAGAAATGACATTTGGTTTACTTGTATGAAAATCCTAACACATATAATCGTCTTAGTTTCATTAGAATTAAAAAATAAGATTAGAATCAAGGAATAAACTTAAAAGTAAAATTGAAGCATGCACAGCTCGTTTCACAAGTTTGAATGAATTTTATGAATGTTATGAAATGAGTGTAGTTAGAAATGACATTTGGTTTACTTATATGACAATCCTAACACATATAATCGTCTTAGTTTCATTAGAATTAAAAAATAAGCTTAGAATCAAGGAATAAGCTTAAAAGTAGAATTGAAATGCACAATTCGTTTCACAAGTATGAAGGAAATGTATAAATTTTATGCAATGGGTGTGGTTAGAAATGACATTTGGTTTACCTATATGACAATCCTAACACATATAACCGTGTTCATTTCATTACAATTCGAAAATAAGTTTAAAAGTAGAATTGAAGCATGCACAGTTCGTTTCACAAGATTGAATGAAATGTGATGCGTGAGCATCAGGCTTGCAATTGATTTGGCAAGTACGAGTCGGTCTAGAGTTACAAATTCGTATAGTTGATTTTTCAGGCGAATATCTCACAAATTATAAGGAATTTAGTCATTATTATTGTGGTATAAGAAACTTCATGTTCTTAGCTTTCCAACAAGTGGTCATAAGCCCAAAACGGTTAAGGAATGAAGGAGATATGATCGTTTGAAGTTGAGCTGTCCAGGACTTACGCGGGTACACGTAACTCGGGAACTAGGCTTAATTCTCTTATTTGTGTCTTTGTTTAAGTATAGGAAAGTGTCTAATTTACAGTAATTTTGTGGAATAAAGGAGCCTTAGAAGGTTTCCAAGTTGTTATAGAAGAGTTTAGGAAAGTTCTACTAATAAGCTTGAAGTCGGTTTAAGGGAAGATCCAAATCTGGTTCTTAACTTGACTTTAGGTAAGTTTAGGAGTCTTAAGAGTAGTATAAATAGAGAGTCTTATTGTAATGTTTTACATACAAGTTTGAGCATTAATATCGAAGAGTCGAAGGGAGTTTCCTTCAAAATCTTGGCCTTGCGAGGTATTCTTTTGGTTTGTACCTTGTTTCTATGTGATCTTGGTGCTTGCCGTTTGTTTGTGCTTGTTTCTTTGTGATCTTAGTACAAATTAGTCTTAGTCGAGTATTCTTGCGAGGATTCTAGACTAATTCATATCCTTTATTTTCTGTTTTAATTCCGCTGCGTTACAAACTCAAAAACACATAAAAATTAGAGTAAGTTTTACATCAAATTGGTATCAGAGCCCGGTTTTAACATACTTCCTAGTGTGTTAGTCTTGGGTTGAGTTTGGTTTGTTTTCTGCAAAGATTAAGATGCCAGGAAACAAAGAGAGTGATGGTGACGGTGATAGAGGCGACAACTTGGAGGAAAAGCTTAGCACCATGGCAGGAACCATGATGGAGTTGCAAACCATGATGAAGCATCTCATGAGCATGAGTTATCATGAGAAGAGGAGGACTCGTGAAGAACTTGACGAGGAAAACGAACTTGTCAGACCTGAACCGAGGCAGAAAGATGATGATCGTGGGTTGAAGCTAGATGTTCCTGAATTTGAAGGTGAACTTGATGGAGAGAAGTTCATGGATTGGATTCGGCAAGCTGAAAGAGTCTTTGATTACAAGGGCTATGATGAGCATAAGAAGTTCAAGATTGCAACTTTAAAACTAACCAAGTATGCATCTTTGTGGTATGAAAACCTGAAGAAGCAGAGAAAAAGAGAAGATAAGAGCAAGATTGATACTTGGGATAAGTTAAAGAAGCATCTAAAGAAGAGGTTCATGCCCAGAGATTATGAACAAGAGCAATACTTGAATCTGACCTCCTTAACTCAAGGAAGCCGGAGTGTTAGTGAGTATATCAAGGAGTTTGAGAAGCTGGCTATTGTTTGTGATCTAGAGGAGAAAGAGGAGCTGAAGATGGCAAGGTTTATTCAAGGATTGAATCCACAATTAGCACAAAGGGTAGAAGTTCAGACTTACCTTACCTTTGATGATGTGTGTAGATTATCCTTGAAGTTTGAGAAGCAAGAGAAGGGAAAGAGACGAGCTTTCACACGTGACCACCTTACGGATTTTACAGTTGGTGATTCTGATGTTTCCTCTTCAAACCTTAGGGAAATCTTGAAAGAAGAACCTAAGGATAAAGAGAAGGGAATTCCTAACTTGGATCCGAAGAGCACAAGATTTAAGAGGTGTTACAAGTGTCAAGGTTATGGCCACATAGCTAATGAATGTACACAAAAGAGGGCTCTAACTTTGCATGAATTGAAGTCGATTACCCCTTGCTTTGTCCAAGAAGAAAATCATGAGACAGTTGAGAGATCACTCCTTAGTTGTAAATCCAAAAGTGGAGAGATTATGCAAGATCATATTGTTGAACCTTTGAGTTCTAGTGATGAAGATGAGGAGGCAGTCCGAAAGGTGCAAGGCAAACGAAATCTTATGCTGCAAGCCTTACCTATTAGGGTTGAAGAGAAAGTTAATTATGATGCATTACCCATGGGAAGGAGCAAGCAATTTGTGTCACCAGTTGATGGATATATTGAAGATAGTTTGAGTAGAAAGGAAGGGTTGAATTCCAAGCTTGCTAATGATGACCTTGTCGAAGAATTATTTAGAAGCGGAAGGTACAATAATACTTCAAACATCAACATGGCTAAAACAGAACAACACTTTGAAGATGGTAGCTTAAGGGAGTGTTTGATGATCCTCAAGGTGTTACTCATGTTGTCATCAATTAATTTCTCTTGCAAGTTTGTAAAATTGGTTTTTGATCCCAGTGGTCTGACTTACTCTCAAGAATTGGGACAATTCTTTTCAAAGAAGGGGAGTATGATGCGTGAGCATCAGGCTTGCAATTGATTTGGCAAGTACGAGTCGGTCTAGAGTTACAAATTCGTATAGTTGATTTTTCAGGCGAATATCTCACAAATTATAAGGAATTTAGTCATTATTATTGTGGTATAAGAAACTTCATGTTCTTAGCTTTCCAACAAGTGGTCATAAGCCCAAAACGGTTAAGGAATGAAGGAGATATGATCGTTTGAAGTTGAGCTGTCCAGGACTTACGCGGGTACACGTAACTCGGGAACTAGGCTTACTTCTCTTATTTGTGTCTTTGTTTAAGTATAGGAAAGTGTCTAATTTACAGTAATTTTGTGGAATAAAGGAGCCTTAGAAGGTTTCCAAGTTGTTATAGAAGAGTTTAGGAAAGTTCTACTAATAAGCTTAGAATCCAGGAATAAGCTTAAAAGTAGAATTGAAGCATGCACAGTTCGTTTCACAAGTTTGAATGAAATTTATGAATGTTATGCAATGAGTGTGGTTAGAAATGACATTTGGTTTACTTGCATGACAATCCTAACTTATGTTATCGTGTTCATTTCATTAGAATTCGAAAATAAGCTTAAAATCAAGGAATAACCTTAAAAGTAGAATTGAAGCATGCACAGTTCGTTTCACAAGCTTGAATGAATTTTATGAATGTTATGAAATGAGGATGGTTAGAAATGACATTTGGTTTACTTATTTGACAATCCTAACACATATAATCGTCTTAGTTTCATTAGAAATAAAAAAATAAGCTTAGAATCAAGGAATAAACTTAAAAGTAGAATTGAAGCATGCACAGTTCGTTTCACATGTTTGAATGAATTGTATGAATGTTATGAAATAAGTGTGGTTAGAAATGACATTTGGTTTACTTATATGACAATCCTAACACGTGTAATCGTCTTAGTTTCATTAGAATTAAAAAATAAGCTTAGAATCAAGGAACAAGCTTAAAAGTAGAATTGCAGCATGCACAGTTTGTTTCACAAGTTTGAATGAAATGTATAAATTTTATACAATGGGTGTGGTTAGAAATGATATTGGGTTTACTTACATGACAATCCTAACTCATATAACCGTGTTCATTTCTTTAGAATTCGAAAATAAGCCTAAAAGTAGAATTGAAGCATGCACAGTTCGTTTCACAAGATTCAATGAAATGTATGAATGTTATGCAATGAGTGTGGTTAGAAATGACATTTGGTTTTTTTATATGACAATCCTAACTCATATAATCGTGTTTTTTTCATTAAAATTCGAAAATAAGCTTAAAAGTAGAATTGAAGCATGCACAGTTCGTTTCACAAATTTGAATGAAATTTATGAGTTTTATGCAATGGGTGTGGTTAGAAATGACATTGAGTTTACTTATATGACAATCCTAACACATATAACCGTGTTCATTTCATTAGAATTCGAAAATAAGCTTAAAGGTAGAATTGAAGCATGCACAGTTTGTTTCACAAGATTCAATGAAATGTATGAATGTTATGCAATGAGTGTGGTTAGAAATGACATTTGGTTTACTTATATGACAATCCTAACTCATATAATCGTTTTCATTTCATTAAAATTCGAAAATAAGCTTAAAAGTAGAATTGATGCATGCACAGTTCGTTTCACAACTTTGAATGAAATGTATGAATGTTATGCAATGAGTGTGGTTAGAAATGACATTTGGTTTACTTATATGACAATCCTTTCTTATATAATCGTGTTCATTTCATTAAAATTCGAAAATAAGCTTAAAAGTAGAATTGAAGCATGCACAGTTCGTTTCACAAGTTTGAATGAAATGTATGAATTTTGTGCAATGGGTGTGGTTAGAAATGACATTGGGTTTACTTATATGACAATCCTAACACATATAACTGTGTTCATTTCATTAGAATTCGAAAATAAGCTTAAAAGTAGAATTGAAGCATGCACAGTTCGTTTCACAAGATTGAATGAAATGTATGAATGTTATGCGAGTGTGGTTAGAAATGACATTTGGTTTACTTATATGAAAATCCTAACTCATATAATCGTGTTCATTTCATTAGAATTTGAAAATAAGCTTAAAAGTATAATTTAAGCATACCTAGTTCGTTTCACAACTTTGAATGAAATATATGATTGTTATGCAATGAGTGTGGTTAGAAATGACATTTGGTTTACTCATTCTCCAAAGAGTCCTCAATTACCGTCCTTCCAAGTTTATAGTTCTCCAAACACTTGTTTAGTCAAACAACCCCATTTACAACCACTTGAGCATTCAAACAAAGAGAGAGAGAGATGAAAGTAAATAGGCTTTATATGTGTATTATAAATTATATGGTACAAGGATACCATATATGATGAAAATAAGTAGTGATTAAAAAATATATTTCCATGTATGAGAAGGAAAGAAGTGAGGAATGGTATGTCAATACGTATGCAACGTCAGTGCACAAAACGAGTACGTGTGCATCATTAGTGCACATAATAGGTATACATGCGTCGTCAGTGCATGTAGTAAGTACGTCAATGTATCAGAACAATTCGATAAGATGCAACACGATTCATATAATAACAAAAGAAATCACGTAATTCACATAATTCAGAGCCAAGGAAAAACATGCGACGTTCTCATCCCCCTTAAAGAAAAGGTTCGTCCTCGAACCAATGTACTTTATGTATCATGCGAGGAAATTATCCGACCATCGATAAATGCCACTTCTCACTTGTGTTCCCCAAATTGGTATTTTATTGTCTCTTTGTCATCCCTAGGTCGACCACGCTTGTCACATTTCGTCATGAACTGTGATCCCAATAATATCAAACTATCCAACGCATTTAGAAACTGATTGTCGTTGATAGACGCGGAACACATTGCTAAAATAGAACCTTTCCACAAGCCGACCGGCAACTCAAACTCGTTAACCATATACCATTCCCTATAATAAATTCGTACCAACGAAAGTTTTACTGAAATTTGTAGTCCTTTAAATCTCATCGTTTCCATTTCCGATAATAAGCCTTTGTTGCGGTATTCCATCTACACCAAGTATTATAATTTAAACCTCAGAGTGCTATTTAGTATCAAGACCGCTGTCGTAGAAGTTGTAATTTATATCTCAACTCACATGTGGTAGTAAGTTGCAAAGTCATACGTCTCAATGCCTACAGACAACTGGCCAAATCATATCTTATTATTCCACGTATCTCTCACAATCTTGTTCCGTTTATCACTTATCTTCACAAAATAAACGTCCTTTTTTATGTCGTAGAGAGCTGATTGATAGACGTTGTTACCCTTTAAGCTCCATTTCATTTCCATAATTGCTGACCCTTAGTGTCGTTTTACCCTGGCAAGATATTGACGTCCTTTAGTAATTATTTTATCTCACTGAGTAGACTCCTTTTGCTGGCATGGCTTTACTCAAACCTTTATGCTTGCTTGATGTGTCCGGAAATCTTTATATTCTCTAAGCCATTCATGATGGTTCGACAATTCTATAAGTTGTCGACCATACTCTTGAGTCTCATTCTCATTATTAACTTGTTGTCTCATAATACTCATTAGGTTTCAGTGATCTCGCTGAACGTTCGATGTTAGATCCTTGAATTATACACCTAGTTCACCCTTTTTGTGTTGGCCTAAACTCGAATGTCTCTAAAATTAAAGGTTATAATCATCACTTTATCCTCAAGTAGGTCATTCTCCTCATACTCCTTGGGTTTTCTGAACACGCACGCTGTAGCTCTCCAAATTTTATCCGTTCATGACTCACATCAACCCTTAGGTAATACTTAAAGTCAGCCTCTTTGCTTGTGCGAACGAGTTTAATCCTATAATCATATGATCTTAATGTGTTAAGAGTATCACTCTCTAGTTATTTTCCTTTCATATCTCATTCTCACCTGCTCCTCAAAACATATACTATAAGTCTCCAAGTTGCTTTCTCTTTTCCTTGCACATTGGGGTCTCCACGTATCCATGTCTTACAGGTGTAGACCTTAGAGCAATCACACAAGCTCATGTATCTAAAGGGAATCCTTTGGGAACTTGGTCAAACACATATTCGTATCCAAAATCTCAAGTGTTGACGCACCTTTTTGCCCTAGTCATTTCGTAAGACCATCACCCTAATTTGACTTGAAGAAACTTCGTCCTTGTAAACATATATCCTTAAGTCCCAAACTTATCAAACTAAAATTATTACGATCATCCTTAGCTTTCTTTTGTTGTCTTCTCATCCGTTCCATAACACCAAAGTCGCTTTAACCAATGCAATACAAATGTAGCTTCTCAAAAGGGGTTTAACTTTATTTTCAATAACTCAATACTATAAGCATTGTGTAGATAGTACAAAATCCGATCATAACAACAATCGCTAGTTCCTCTTTACACAGCCCCTTTCAATTCACCCCATCTACCATAATTTCAACCCATATCTCATTCACGTGACTTATATTTGAGCGATTACCTAACACTTTAAAATTTCTTCCACAACAATTTCAACCCAAAACTCTGCATCTTTGAAGTTTCCATTCCTTCCTCGTTATTTAAACCAAAATGTAATAGGAGTCATCCTTTAGCTTGAAATTAAAATCAAAGCCTCCAACGACTTCAAATCTCGAGATATGATGCTCAAAGTGCCTTGAACTCAAGGGGCGCAACAACGCTACTACCTCGAAATTACTTCACATTTCATTAACTTGTTTGTCAGGGTAAATACTATCAATCCATATCGACTAAGTTCATTTGTCGCAAGCCACAACGTCAAGAATGTAAATTTAACCAAATTAGATATAGCGCCCCATATGTTATCTTTTCCATTAGACTTGGGTGTCAATCACTAAGCACGCCCCCCATCTCAATTCTAATTTACATATCCACCAAACCATGATCTACAATGCCTTCAGAAAAGACCGATGCCAAGGGCATAGTGTACAAACACCACTCATGAATAATAGCATTCCATGCATATGAAGTCCCAAAATTAACCTTGCAGCAGTGGATTCAAACAATATCATTATGTCGACTTTGCCCTACACATTATATGGTACATCAGTCCTACTAACTTATAACCTTGATAGTGTTGTATCACAGCGACGTTTCTCTCTTTTTTTTTTTTTTTTTTTTTTTTTTTTTTACTTAAGTCTACACTCCATTGTTGAAAGTCCAGAGCAACTTATGTCTCATTTCCTTCGAGTCTTGCATGTACGTGACTAGTTGAATCTCCTTCACCACTTCGGTTTTCGAACAACCGTTGAAGTCGTAACTATGTCAGCTCTTCCACTTTATCAATTACACCAATCATGTACCAATAGGTGTAACTGACCTTGAACGTTGAATCTTTGTCCCCAGACCATCTAATTGTACCAAAACTTTAGCATGTAGACACTCAACTAGTGTAGAAATAATTGGCATAACGATCTAACTCCGTAATTGATGCCAAACCATAACCATTTATTATACTATATACTGAGTCATATCCACGAGTGAGTAAGTTTCCTTAACATTTTATAAGGCCGATAAATCCTTAATCCATCTTTCCTTCACCTTCTTCACACTACAAACCAGGTCAAGTACTTACGAGAAGATACATGTTATCTCTTAGAGCTAGATCTTCCTCTAGTCAGTCTGCCGTTCCCTTGGGTTACATTCTCCATACATATAATTACTCAAGATGTATTTAAGCATCACTTCTCCTCGTATATCAAACATCTAACACTTTGATCATGTGACCCCCAAAACAAGATCATGTAGCAAGGTTCAAAAGCCCGTCACTTTCTCCATTACGAACATTATTATTTCCCGGGCATTGTTGTATCCACACTGACCCCCATTATTCTGTGTGGCATTGGCCGTTTGGGTCACAGCTTGAGCCATTACTTTCTGATGCTGTGCTAACTGAGCCAGGATAGCTGTCAAATGGGAAACGTTGTTTCGCACCATTGTCTATAAGGCAATAATGGTTGATTCAGTTGCAACCAATTCAATCAGTTTTCGTACTCACTTCAGATATTAGTAAGCACAAATCAAGATAATTCAATCCATAAACGAACAATAAATCGCATAGTTAGTGAGTCACGTCGAGAACTCATCTCAAAAATATAAACACATGATAATTAGCATTCGTCTCGTCAACTTTTCGGAGATTTTCGATTTTTTTTTTTTTTTTTTTGGGAAGCACGACTCGTGTTTACTGTAGCACGAGTCGTGCCAGGATCAGCAGCATACGGACGATCGAAAATTTAGCATAACAGCAATCAACACACATTAGAACTTCATATAGCACTTAATCATATTAATCTCAGTAGATAATCATAATATCGTAATAGTATCGGGGTATTGTCCCCACTTAGACGTATGCATTGACAAGACACCAACTAAAATTATAAATTGATAGATCATACAATTATCAAACCCAACTTATCGACACCATGTGTTCAAACACTTATAAGGATAACAAACCAATCACACCCTCAAAAATCTCCACTAGAAGAGTGACCCTCAATACCTCAAAATCGAGACTATGTTCAAGGATATATAGAGCTGCATTCGCTATCAACCTCCATCATCCATACAAATACTTCATTGACGCTTTAATATATCAATCCCTCTTACTCATTCCCAAATCTCAATATTCAAAGTAGTGTAATAGCATGCATATGGTTCTTTTCATCTAACCCAAATAATAAGCTGAACAATATACGCGAAACCCTCAAATTTCTCATGCTTAACTCCCTTATAGACTCACCCTTACTAGTCCCTTCTTCGACTTTTCAATTTCCCTTAAAATAATCATTATACTATATTCAATGGGTGGAGCAAAGTTAGATGGAGTAGTGTCGGTTGTTTCTACAGGAATAAGCATAGGTTCGTCTCGATTTATTTTTCCTCAATGATCTTATTTGATTCAATATCACAAATAGAGTATTACGGTTGGGAAATGAATGGGTAAACGATTGTCTCCCAAGTATGTGGTTTGCCAGCATCTCACATACACAAATCAAAGGGCATGTTCTACCTCATATCTTTATCTATAAGGACAAATTCCTTGATAACGGTAAACGTTCAGTGCTCATATACAATCATACCATCATCGTCTTCAACTCATCCCTAATATAACCCCAAAAGGTGCCTAATGCCTCTATTTAACTTTCAATAGTGCCGATCTTATTCCAATACCCTAGTTGCCTTAAGCATTTCAACATCACATTCAAAACAATAAACTAAATTTCGATACTCATAAATCAATAGATCATCAATTACTGTTAGCACCAAAGATAGTCTCCAAAGTGAGTTGGTGTAAAATATTCACATTTAGAACACCCAAAAATCAATCCAAGAACTACATGGTGTAGTAGAAGAAACATGTAGCACGTAGCAACTAGCATGCGAATGAATGCACCCGACTCGCTCCCATTTTAAAACTTTCGAAATTTGATTTGAAAACTTTTGTAGACTCGACGAATCAGAACCTAACGCTCTGATACCAACTGTAACAACCCTAAATTTTGACTGAATTATAAATAGAAATAATTTAGAATTGTCACGCGCAATTGTCTATCGAGTCAATTGCTAGGCTATAAATTCAGACACAACAAACTAAACAAGAATGGAACAACGGAAGTCTTAAAACTGTTGAACTACAATTCTCAAAACCAAACTCAAATTACATAATCCAAAAGAAATAAAGTTTCAATAAATGTTTAAGAAGCCCCCAATCATGCAAATCGACTCTTCAAGCACGCATCCAAATCATCAAGACCTGTCAACAACGCCATTGAGAATGACGTAGGCCCCAGAATAAGGTAGAGAACAAACCAGAAGAAGAACGTCAGCATACAGGCTGAGTAAGAAATCACAAAAGAACGGAAACAACAACAAGATACGCGCCTTAAGGCGCGTAGCTAACAAAGAAAGAATACCAGTCAACACTGGAGAGTCACAATCGAGAAAATATAAGGTTAATCGTCATGAGTATCTCTCGCAAATACAGAACACAGAATCATCATTCATTTACGTATTTCAGGCGTCGGGTCCTACCCCTAGCCACCACAATATCGAACATCGCCGTTTGATCTAGAGTTTTAAACCCCTAATAACCCCGAGTGTGCACACCCCTCGCTAGAGATCCAGTAGGATGCGTACCTCTAGGAGGAAGACTATTAGGCAGTCGGTAGCTACTCCGACCGAAACATTACCTTGATCAGAGGATTTCACAAAGCGGCCGGACGGACCGTACACGCTACTCTAGGTGGTATCAACTTTTATCATGTTTTCTTTCCATTCGCTTCACAATCATTATTCGATAGTACATTACTTGATAAAACAATGAATCAATCATAATCGATAAACAAATGAAACAAGCACAAGGCGAATTAGAACAACGAAGAAGACCACCCGGCCGAGAGGCCGAGTGGTGCGCCGGTCACAACAAGGCCGAGAGGCCGAATCAATAAAAGGGCCGTAAGGCCGAGAACAATGGAAGCCGAAGGGCTGCAAGACGGGGTTAGCAAATCGAATAATAATACGCCCATGATATGAAATAGATAAAGACGAAACAATGGTCAGGTTTGAGCGTATAAGACAAGATAATATGGTGACCAAGCAAGGTAGTGATTCAAGCAACGATTGTGGTTAGTCAAGAGGATTGTGATCAACGTTCTTACCTTATAATGCCAATCCCTAATCAGCCAATTATAAACTCTATCCATAATTCCCTAATCAAAAAGATGTAACCATAAGTCTTACAACTCACAACTAACACCAATATGAGACGGATCCATATAGGGACATTGGTAAAGAAACATGAATAACATTTACTTCCAATATTGGATGACCACCAAATTTTAGTATGTTGTAGAAGGTTATGTCAGAAACCTTTCCTCAAAATTTCGTCCACAAACGCCAAGCGGATCGACGGGAATCAACTTCACAATGAACCACGAATAACAATTAGGGTTAACTCACGAAAACTAATGTAGCTTTTGATACAGAAGTCTAAGGCTTACCAATTTTGGATATGTTTTCAAACCTATAGTTAAGAACATCTCCACAAAATATCGTCTTAAAATATCATCGGAGTCGACGGGAATCATCAGAATACCGAGACGGCGACACAATTTCCGGGTAGATAGACACAGCTCTACTAAAACACCTCTACAGTGAGCATCCCATAGAATCTTGGCACGATCTATATGTTCCTGGATTCGTATCGCAAGAAAAGTTCTAACGCCACCAACCACGCGCTAATCAGAGATCGTATGAGAGAATTATGTGTGTTTGAAGTTGACATAATGGTGCTGTGAATTTTCTGCCGATGGAGGCTACGAAAAGGAGAGAAGGAGAGGGCCGACTATTTATAAGGGAAGCTAGGGTTTATTTCCTTTTGTTTATGTAGATGGGTTTGAGGGTTGACTCGGGTTTGGGCTTTATTCGTTGGGTGAGATGAGTGATCCATAAACCCGACCCTAACTCACTTATAGGAACTCATTTTATCTTCCAATAATCGAATCAAAGAGTAACACCCTTATTAAATAATTACCCAAAAATACGGGGTGTTACATCATTAGAATTAAAAAATAAGCTTAAAATCAAGGAATAAGCTTAAAAGTAGAATTGAAGCATGCACAGTTCGTTTCACAAGTTTGAATGAAATGTATGAATTTTATGCAATGGGTGTGATTAGAAATGACATTCGGTTTACTTATATGACAATTCTAACACATATAACCGTGTTCATTTCATTAGAATTCGAAAATAAGCTTAAAAGTAGAATTGAAGCATGCACAGTTCGTTTCACAAGATTCAATGAAATGTATGAATGTTATGCAATGAGTGTGGTTAGAAATGACATTTGGTTTACTTATATGACAATCCTAACTCATATAATCGTTTTCATTTCATTAAAATTCGAAAATAAGCTTAAAAGTAGAATTGATGCATGCACAGTTCGTTTCACAACTTTGAATGAAATGTATGAATGTTCTGCAATTAGTGTGGTTAGAAATGACATTTGGTTTACTTATATGACAATCCTAACTCATATAATCGTGTTCATTTCATTAAAATTCGAAAATAAGCTTAAAAGTAGAATTGAAGCATGCACAGTTCGTTTCACAAGTTTGAATGAAATGTATGAATTTTATGCAATGGGTGTGGTTAGAAATGACATTGGGTTTACTTATATGACAATCCTAACACATATAACCGTGTTCATTTCATTAGAATTCGAAAATAAGCTTAAAAGTAGAATTGAAGCATGCACAGTTCGTTTCACAAGATTGAATGAAATGTATGAATGTTATGCGAGTGTGGTTAGAAATGACATTTGATTTACTTATATGAAAATCCTAACTCATATAATCGTGTTCATTTCATTAGAATTTGAAAATAAGCTTAAAAGTATAATTGAAGCGTACACAGTTCGTTTCACAACTTTGAATGAAATATATGATTGTTATGCAATGAGTGTGGTTAGAAATGACATTTGGTTTACTTATGTGACAATCCTAACTCATATAATCGTGTTCAATTTATTTCATTGGAATTCGAAAATAAGCTTAAAATTAAAATTGAAGCATGCACAGATAGTTTCACAAGTTTGAATGAAACGTATGAATGTTATGCAATGAGTGTGGTTAGAAATGACATTTGGTTAACTTATATGACAATCCTAACTCATATAATTGTCTTAGTTTCATTAGAATTCAAAAATAAGATTAAAATCAAGGAATAAGCATAAAAGTAGAATCGAACCATGCACAATTCATTTCACAAGTTTGAATGAAATGTTTAAAAGTTATGCAATGAGTGTGGTTAGAAATGACATTTGGTTTACTTATATGACAATCCTAACACATATAATCTTTTCAGTTTCATTAGGATTCAAAAATAAGTTTAGAAGCAATGAATAACCTTAAAAGTTGAATTGAATGATGCACAGTTCGTTTCACAAGTTTGAATGAATTGTATGAAAGTTATGCAATGAGTGTCGTTAGAAATGACATTTGGTTTACTTATATGACAATCCTCACACATATAATCGTCTTAGTTTCATTTGAAATCAAAAATAAGCTTAGAATCAAGGAATAACCTTAAAAGTAGAATTGAAGCATGCATAGTTCGTTTCACAAGTTTGAATGAATTGTATGAATATGATGAAATGAGTGTGGTTCGAAATGACATTTGATTTACTTATATGATAATCCTAACACATATAATCGTCTTAGTTTCATTAGAATTAAAAAATAAGATTAGAATCAAGGAATAAACTTAAAAGTAGAATTGAAGCATGCACAGCTCGTTTCACAACTTTAAATGAAATGTATGAATGTTATGCAATGAGTGTGGTTAGAAATGACATTTGGTTTACTTATATGACAATCCTAACTAATATAATTGTGTTCATTTCAATAGAATTCGAAAATAAGCTTAAAAGTATAATTGAAGCATGCATAGTTCGTTTCACAAGTTTGAATGAAATGTATGAATTTTATGCAATGGGTGTGGTTAGAAATGACATTGGTTTTACTTATATGACAATCCTAACACATATAACCGTGTTCATTTCATTAGAATTTGAAAATAAGCTTAAACGTAGAATTGAAGCATGCACAGTTCGTTTCACAAGATTGAATGAAATGTATAAATGTTATGCAATGAGTGTGGTTAGAAATGACATTTGGTTTACTTATATGACAATCCTAAGTCATATAATCGTTTTCATTTCATTAAAATTTGAAAATAAGCTTAAAAGTAGAATTGAAGCATGCACAGTTCGTTTCACAACTTTGAATGAAATGTATGAATGTTATGCAATGAGTGTGGTTAGAAATGACATTTGGTTTACTTATATGCAATCCTAACTCATATAATCGTTTTCATTTCATTAAAATTCGAAAATAAGCTTAAAAGTAGAATTGAAGCATGCACAGTTAGTTTCACAAGATTGAATGAAATGTATGAATGTTATGCAATGAGTGTGGTTAGAAATGACATTTGGTTTACTTATATGACAATCCTAAATCATATAATCGTTTTCATTTCATTAAATTTCGAAAATAAGCTTAAAAGTAGAATTGAAGCATGCACAGTTCGTTTCACAAGATTGAATGAAATGTATGAATGTTATGCAATGAGTGTGGTTAGAAATGACATTTGGTTTACTTATATGACAATCCTAACTAATATAACCGTTTTCATTTCATAAAAATTCGAAAATAAGCTTAAAAGTAGAATTGAAGCGTGCACAGTTCGTTTTACAACTTTGAATGAAATGTATGAATGTTGTGCAATGAGTGTGGTTAGAAATGACATTTGGTTTACTTATATGACAATCCTAACTCATCTAATCGTGTTAATTTCATTAAAATTCGAAATTAAGCTTAAAAGTAGAATTGAAGCATGCACAGTTCGTTTCACAACTTTGAATGAAATGTATGAATGTTATGCAATGAGTGTGGTTAGAAATGACATTTGGTTTACTTATATGCAATCCTAACTCATATAATCGTTTTCATTTCATTAAAATTCGAAAATAAGCTTAAAAGTAGAATTGAAGCATGCACAGTTCGTTTCACAAGATTGAATGAAATGTATAAATTTTATGCAATGAGTGTGGTTAGAAATGACATTTGGTTTACTTATATGACAATCCTAAGTCATATAATCGTTTTCATTTCATTAAAATTTGAAAATAAGCTTAAAAGTAGAATTGAAGCATGCACAGTTCGTTTCACAACTTTGAATGAAATGTATGAATGTTATGCAATGAGTGTGGTTAGAAATGACATTTGGTTTACTTATATGCAATCCTAACTCATATAATCGTTTTCATTTCATTAAAATTCGAAAATAAGCTTAAAAGTAGAATTGAAGCATGCACAGTTAGTTTCACAAGATTGAATGAAATGTATGAATGTTATGCAATGAGTGTGGTTAGAAATGACATTTGGTTTACTTATATGACAATCCTAAATCATATAATCGTTTTCATTTCATTAAATTTCGAAAATAAGCTTAAAAGTAGAATTGAAGCATGCACAGTTCGTTTCACAAGATTGAATGAAATGTATGAATGTTATGCAATGAGTGTGGTTAGAAATGACATTTGGTTTACTTATATGACAATCCTAACTAATATAACCGTTTTCATTTCATAAAAATTCGAAAATAAGCTTAAAAGTAGAATTGAAGCGTGCACAGTTCGTTTTACAACTTTGAATGAAATGTATGAATGTTGTGCAATGAGTGTGGTTAGAAATGACATTTGGTTTACTTATATGACAATCCTAACTCATCTAATCGTGTTAATTTCATTAAAATTCGAAATTAAGCTTAAAAGTAGAATTGAAGCATGCACAGTTCGTTTCACAAGTTTGAATGAAATGTATAAATTTTATGCAATGGGTGTGGTTAGAAATGACATTGGGTTTACTTATATGACAATGCTAACACATATATATAACCGTGTTCATTTCATTACAATTCGAAAATAAGTTTAAAAGTAGAATTGAAGCATGCACAGTTCGTTTCACTAGATTCAATGAAATGTATGAATGTTATGCAATGAGTGTGGTTAGAAATGACATTTGGTTTACTTATATGACAATCCTAACTCATATAATCGTTTTCATTTCATTAAAATTCGAAATTAAGCTTAAAAGTAGAATTGAAGCATGCACAGTTCGTTTCACAAGTTTGAATGAAATGTATGAATTTTATGCAATGGGTGTGGTTAGAAATGACATTGAGTTTACTTATATGACAATCCTAACACATATAACCGTGTTCATTTCACTAGAATTCGAAAATAAGCTTAAAAGTAGAATTGAACCATGCACAGTTCGTTTCACAAGATTGAATGAAATGTATGAATGTTATGCGTTGAGTGTGGTTAGAAATGACATTTGGTTTACTTATATGACAATCTTAACTCATATAATCGTTTTCATTTCATTAAAATTCGAAAATACGCTTAAAAGTATAATTGAAGCATGCATAGTTCGTTTCACAACTTTGAATGAAATTTTTGAATGTTGTGCAATGAGTGTGGTTAGAAATGACATTTGGTTTACTTATATGACAATTCTAACTCATATAATCGTTTTCATTTCATTAAAATTCGAAAATAAGCTTAAAAGTAGAATTGAAGCATGCACAGTTAGTTTCACAAGATTGAATGAAATGTATGAATGTTATGCAATGAGTGTGGTTAGAAATGACATTTGGTTTACTTATATGACAATCCTAAATCATATAATCGTTTTCATTTCATTAAATTTCGAAAATAAGCTTAAAAGTAGAATTGAAGCATGCACAGTTCATTTCACAAGATTGAATGAAATGTATGAATGTTATGCAATGAGTGTGGTTAGAAATGACATTTGGTTTACTTATATGACAATCCTAACTAATATAACCGTTTTCATTTCATAAAAATTCGAAAATAAGCTTAAAAGTAGAATTGAAGCGTGCACAGTTCGTTTTACAACTTTGAATGAAATGTATGAATGTTGTGCAATGAGTGTGGTTAGAAATGACATTTGGTTTACTTATATGACAATCCTAACTCATCTAATCGTGTTAATTTCATTAAAATTCGAAATTAAGCTTAAAAGTAGAATTGAAGCATGCACAGTTCGTTTCACAAGTTTGAATGAAATGTATAAATTTTATGCAATGGGTGTGGTTAGAAATGACATTGGGTTTACTTATATGACAATGCTAACACATATATATAACCGTGTTCATTTCATTACAATTCGAAAATAAGTTTAAAAGTAGAATTGAAGCATGCACAGTTCGTTTCACAAGATTGAATGAAATGTATAAATGTTATGCAATGAGTGTGGTTAGAAATGACATTTGGTTTACTTATATGACAATCCTAACACATATAATCTTTTCAGTTTCATTAGGATTCAAAAATAAGTTTAGAAGCAATGAATAACCTTAAAAGTTGAATTGAATGATGCACAGTTCGTTTCACAAGTTTGAATGAATTGTATGAAAGTTATGCAATGAGTGTCGTTAGAAATGACATTTGGTTTACTTATATGACAATCCTCACACATATAATCGTCTTAGTTTCATTTGAAATCAAAAATAAGCTTAGAATCAAGGAATAACCTTAAAAGTAGAATTGAAGCATGCATAGTTCGTTTCACAAGTTTGAATGAATTGTATGAATATGATGAAATGAGTGTGGTTCGAAATGACATTTGATTTACTTATATGATAATCCTAACACATATAATCGTCTTAGTTTCATTAGAATTAAAAAATAAGATTAGAATCAAGGAATAAACTTAAAAGTAGAATTGAAGCATGCACAGCTCGTTTCACAACTTTAAATGAAATGTATGAATGTTATGCAATGAGTGTGGTTAGAAATGACATTTGGTTTACTTATATGACAATCCTAACTAATATAATTGTGTTCATTTCAATAGAATTCGAAAATAAGCTTAAAAGTATAATTGAAGCATGCATAGTTCGTTTCACAAGTTTGAATGAAATGTATGAATTTTATGCAATGGGTGTGGTTAGAAATGACATTGGTTTTACTTATATGACAATCCTAACACATATAACCGTGTTCATTTCATTAGAATTTGAAAATAAGCTTAAACGTAGAATTGAAGCATGCACAGTTCGTTTCACAAGATTGAATGAAATGTATAAATGTTATGCAATGAGTGTGGTTAGAAATGACATTTGGTTTACTTATATGACAATCCTAAGTCATATAATCGTTTTCATTTCATTAAAATTTGAAAATAAGCTTAAAAGTAGAATTGAAGCATGCACAGTTCGTTTCACAACTTTGAATGAAATGTATGAATGTTATGCAATGAGTGTGGTTAGAAATGACATTTGGTTTACTTATATGCAATCCTAACTCATATAATCGTTTTCATTTCATTAAAATTCGAAAATAAGCTTAAAAGTAGAATTGAAGCATGCACAGTTAGTTTCACAAGATTGAATGAAATGTATGAATGTTATGCAATGAGTGTGGTTAGAAATGACATTTGGTTTACTTATATGACAATCCTAAATCATATAATCGTTTTCATTTCATTAAATTTCGAAAATAAGCTTAAAAGTAGAATTGAAGCATGCACAGTTCGTTTCACAAGATTGAATGAAATGTATGAATGTTATGCAATGAGTGTGGTTAGAAATGACATTTGGTTTACTTATATGACAGTCCTAACTAATATAACCGTTTTCATTTCATAAAAATTCGAAAATAAGCTTAAAAGTAGAATTGAAGCGTGCACAGTTCGTTTTACAACTTTGAATGAAATGTATGAATGTTGTGCAATGAGTGTGGTTAGAAATGACATTTGGTTTACTTATATGACAATCCTAACTCATCTAATCGTGTTAATTTCATTAAAATTCGAAATTAAGCTTAAAAGTAGAATTGAAGCATGCACAGTTCGTTTCACAACTTTGAATGAAATGTATGAATGTTATGCAATGAGTGTGGTTAGAAATGACATTTGGTTTACTTATATGCAATCCTAACTCATATAATCGTTTTCATTTCATTAAAATTCGAAAATAAGCTTAAAAGTAGAATTGAAGCATGCACAGTTCGTTTCACAAGATTGAATGAAATGTATAAATGTTATGCAATGAGTGTGGTTAGAAATGACATTTGGTTTACTTATATGACAATCCTAAGTCATATAATCGTTTTCATTTCATTAAAATTTGAAAATAAGCTTAAAAGTAGAATTGAAGCATGCACAGTTCGTTTCACAACTTTGAATGAAATGTATGAATGTTATGCAATGAGTGTGGTTAGAAATGACATTTGGTTTACTTATATGCAATCCTAACTCATATAATCGTTTTCATTTCATTAAAATTCGAAAATAAGCTTAAAAGTAGAATTGAAGCATGCACAGTTAGTTTCACAAGATTGAATGAAATGTATGAATGTTATGCAATGAGTGTGGTTAGAAATGACATTTGGTTTACTTATATGACAATCCTAAATCATATAATCGTTTTCATTTCATTAAATTTCGAAAATAAGCTTAAAAGTAGAATTGAAGCATGCACAGTTCGTTTCACAAGATTGAATGAAATGTATGAATGTTATGCAATGAGTGTGGTTAGAAATGACATTTGGTTTACTTATATGACAATCCTAACTAATATAACCGTTTTCATTTCATAAAAATTCGAAAATAAGCTTAAAAGTAGAATGGAAGCGTGCACAGTTCGTTTTACAACTTTGAATGAAATGTATGAATGTTGTGCAATGAGTGTGGTTAGAAATGACATTTGGTTTACTTATATGACAATCCTAACTCATCTAATCGTGTTAATTTCATTAAAATTCGAAATTAAGCTTAAAAGTAGAATTGAAGCATGCACAGTTCGTTTCACAAGTTTGAATGAAATGTATAAATTTTATGCAATGGGTGTGGTTAGAAATGACATTGGGTTTACTTATATGACAATGCTAACACATATATATAACCGTGTTCATTTCATTACAATTCGAAAATAAGTTTAAAAGTAGAATTGAAGCATGCACAGTTCGTTTCACTAGATTCAATGAAATGTATGAATGTTATGCAATGAGTGTGGTTAGAAATGACATTTGGTTTACTTATATGACAATCCTAACTCATATAATCGTTTTCATTTCATTAAAATTCGAAATTAAGCTTAAAAGTAGAATTGAAGCATGCACAGTTCGTTTCACAAGTTTGAATGAAATGTATGAATTTTATGCAATGGGTGTGGTTAGAAATGACATTGAGTTTACTTATATGACAATCCTAACACATATAACCGTGTTCATTTCACTAGAATTCGAAAATAAGCTTAAAAGTAGAATTGAACCATGCACAGTTCGTTTCACAAGATTGAATGAAATGTATGAATGTTATGCGTTGAGTGTGGTTAGAAATGACATTTGGTTTACTTATATGACAATCCTAACTCATATAATCGTTTTCATTTCATTAAAATTCGAAAATACGCTTAAAAGTATAATTGAAGCATGCATAGTTCGTTTCACAACTTTGAATGAAATTTTTGAATGTTGTGCAATGAGTGTGGTTAGAAATGACATTTGGTTTACTTATATGACAATTCTAACTCATATAATCGTGTTAATTTCATTAAAATTAGAAAATAAGCTTAAAAGTAGAATAGAAGCATGCACAGTTCGTTTCACACGATTGAATGAAATGTATGAATGTTATGCGAGTGAGGTTAGAAATGACATTTGATTTACTTATATGAAAATCCTAACTCATATAATCGTGTTCATTTCATTAGAATTTGTAAATAAGCTTAAAAGTGTAATTGAAACATACACAATTCGTTTCACAACTTTGAATGAAATATATGATTGTTATGCAATGAGTGTGGTTAGAAATGACATTTGGTTTACTTATGTCACAATCCTAACTCATATAATCGTGTTCAAGTTATTTTATTGGAATTCGAAAATAAGCTTAAAATTAAAATTGAAGCATGCACAGATAGTTTCACAAGTTTGAATGAAACGTATGAATGTTATGCAATGAGTGTGGTTAGAAGTGACATTTGGTTAACTTATATGACAATCCTAACTTATATAATTGTCTTAGTTTCATTCGAATTCAAAAATAAGCTTAGAATCAAGGAATAACCTTAAAAGTATAATTGAAGGATGCACAGTTCGTTTCACAAGTTTGAATGAATTGTATGAAAGTTATGCAACGAGTGTGGTTAGAAATGACATTTGGTTTACTTATCTGACAATCCTAACACATATAATCGTCTTAGTTTCATTTAAAATAAAAAATAAGCTTAGAATCAAGGAATAACCTTAAAAGTAGAATTGAAGCATGCATAGTTCGTTTCACAAGTTTGAATGAATTGTAGGAATGTTATGAAATGAGTGTAGTTAGAAATGACATTTGGTTTACTTATATGACAATCCTAACACAAATAATCGTCTTAGTTTCATTAGAATTAAAAAATAAGCTTAGAATCAAGGAATAAGCTTAAAAGTAGAAGTGAAGCATGCACAATTCGTTTCACAAGTTTGAATGAAATGTATAAATTTTATGCAATGGGTGTGGTTAGAAATGACATTGGGTTTACTTATATGACAATGCTAACACATATATATAACCGTGTTCATTTCATTACAATTCGAAAATAAGTTTAAAAGTAGAATTGAAGCATGCACAGTTCGTTTCACTAGATTCAATGAAATGTATGAATGTTATGCAATGAGTGTGGTTAGAAATGACATTTGGTTTACTTATATGACAATCCTAACTCATATAATCGTTTTCATTTCATTAAAATTCGAAAATAAGCTTAAAAGTAGAATTGAAGCATGCACAGTTCGTTTCACAACTTTGAATGAAATGTATGAATGTTATGCAATGAGTGTGGTTAGAAATGACATTTGGTTTACTTATATGACAATCCTAACTAATATAATTGAGTTCATTTCATTAGAATTCGAAAATAAGCTTAAAAGTTCAATTGAAGCATGCACAGTTCGTTTCACAAGATTGAACGAAATGTATGAATGTTATGCAATGAGTGTGGTTAGAAATGACATTTGGTTTCCTTATATGACAATCCTAACTCATATAACCGTTTTCATTTCATTAAATTTCAAAAATAAGCGTAAAAGTAGAATTGAAGCATGCACAGTTCGTTTCACAACTTTGAATGAAATATATGAATGTTATGCAATGAGTGTGGTTAGAAATGACATTTGGTTTACTTATATGACATTCCTTTCTTATATAATCGTGTTAATTTCATTAAAATTCGAAAATAAGCTTAAAATTGAATTGAAGGATGCACAGTTCGTTTCACAAGTTTGAATGAAATGTATGAATTTTATGCAATGGGTGTGGTTAGAAATGACATTGGGTTTACTTATATGACAATCCTAACACATATAACTGTGTTGATTTCATTAGAATTCGAAAATAAGCTTAAAAGTAGAATTGAAGCATGCACCGTTCGTTTCACAAGATTGAATGAAATGTATGAATGTTATGCAATGAGTGTGGTTAGAAATGACATTTGGGTTACTTATATGACAATCCTAACTAATATAATTATAATTGTGTTCATTTCATTAAAATTCGAAAATAAGCTTAAAAGTAGAGTTGAAGCTTGCAAAATTCGTTTCACAAGTTTGAATAAAATGTATGAATTTTAAGCAATGGGTGTGGTTAGATGATACATGGGAGCTATGGGTCAAAGCTTATAGTGGAAGTTCAAGACTATCACGTCACCTTCCAGTCTCAATATCTTCTGAAGTACTCAATATTTCCAAGAACAATCAATTGTATAGGAAAGTTCATGATCTAAGCTTTCCGAAAAGTGGTCATATGCCTTAAATGGTTAAGTAACGAAGGAGATATGCTTGTTTTAAGTTGAGCTGTCCAGTTTCTACGCGGGCACACAAGGATGGCCGAATCTGCTATATTCCCCAAGCCATGCACGTGCAAGGAAGTTCTTAGTAGATATAATACTTATTCTTATTTGTGTCTTTGTTTAAGTTTAGGAAAGTGTCTTATTTACAGTATTTTGTGGAATAAAGGAGCCTTAGAAGGTTTCCAAGTTGTTATAGAAGAGTTTAGGAAAGTTTCAGTAATAAGCTTGAAGTTGGTTTAAGGGAAGACCTAAAACTGGTTCTTAACTTGACTTTAGGTAAGTTTAGGAGTCTTAAGAGTAGTATAAATAGAGAGTCTTATTGTATTGTTTTTCATACAAGTTTGAGCATTAATATCAAAGAGTCGAAGGGAGTTTCCTTCAAAATCTTGGCCTTGCGAGGTATTCTTTTGGTTTGTACCTTGTTTCTATGTGATCTTGGTGCTTGCCGTTTGTTTGTGCTTGTTTCTTTGTGATCTTAGTACAAATTAGTCTTAGTCGAGTATTCTTGCGAGGATTCTAGACTAATTCATATCCTTTATTTTCTGTTTTAACTCCGCTGCGTTACAAACTCAAAAACACATAAAAATTAGAGCAAGTTTTACATCAAATTGGTATCAGAGCTTGGTTGTAACAAACTTCTATGCTTTGTTAGTCTTGGTGTGGTTGATTTTGGTTTATCAATGAATTATAAATTTCCTAAGTTTGATGGGAGTGGTGATTCTGAAGATTATTTAAATTGGGAAAGAAAGATCGAGCGTAAATTCAATCGAATTGGTTTTGATGATCGTGAAAGATTCGATCATGTGAAACTTATTTTGGTAAGAGACGCATTCCATTGGTTTGAAATTTTAAAGAAGCGACGCAAACATGAAGGTAAGTGCAAGATTCATTCGTGGGAAGTACTCAAGTGCAAGCTACGTAAACGATATATGCCAAGGAACTTTATTGAAGATGTGTCGTTCAAAAAGTCGTCGTATGAGCATGAACAAGCAAATAATGATCTGATTTTGTTGGACATGATGAAGAAACTTGACCGTATGCAAGATGACTTGAAGAAAGTTAAGAGTGCACATCTTGAAAAACATGATTCTTGTGAAGACAAAGAAAAAATCAAAGAAGTGATCTTGGAGGAACAATCGCAAGTACATGAATTCATACAAATCCAAGAGCATGAAGAGATTGAGATTAGTGATCTAGACAAAACATTGGATCTTCATGATACTTCTAAAGAGGAAAGCATTGATTCTTCACTAAAGTCTTTTGGGGAAAACGAAATAAAGAGTGCGATTGAACATGAGGTTCTAATTGAAGATGAGATAGATGACAAATTTGTTTACCACAAATTTGAGACCAAGATTCCATACAAATCATTAATTGATCGCTATATTGATGAGAGACTTGAAGAAGATGTCAAAGGTAAATCCTGTTTGTCTTTCTTTCTTTATAACAATGGCATCGAAGTGAAAGATGAACAATACAGCTCTAAACTTGATGTCCAAAACATGATGGACCATGAGAAGCTTAAAGAAAAGAGAACAGAGATTGAAGATTATGGTGTCGAAAAACTCATCAAGTACATTGAAGATGATGAGTTAAAGGACTTGTGCATATGTTTGGTGTTTGTACTTCTCTTTTTGATCCTTGTATATGATCCGGGTGGTTGTGAGAATGTGTTTCTCTACTATAGGACTTCAGATTCGAGGACGAATCTTTTCAAAGAAGGGGAGAATGATACATGGGAGCTATGGGTCAAAGCTTATAGTGGAAGTTCAAGACTATCACGTCACCTTCCAGTCTCAATATCTTCTGAAGTACTCAATATTTCCAAGAACAATCAATTGTATAGGAAAGTTCATGATCTAAGCTTTCCGAAAAGTGGTCATATGCCTTTTAAGTAACGAAGGAGATATGCTTGTTTTAAGTTGAGCTGTCCAGTTTCTACGCGGGCACACAAGGATGGCCGAATCTGCTATATTCCCCAAGCCATGCACGTGCAAGGAAGTTCTTAGTAGATATAATACTTATTCTTATTTGTGTCTTTGTTTAAGTTTAGGAAAGTGTCTTATTTACAGTATTTTGTGGAATAAAGGAGCCTTAGAAGGTTTCCAAGTTGTTATAGAAGAGTTTAGGAAAGTTTCAGTAATAAGCTTGAAGTTGGTTTAAGGGAAGACCTAAAACTGGTTCTTAACTTGACTTTAGGTAAGTTTAGGAGTCTTAAGAGTAGTATAAATAGAGAGTCTTATTGTATTGTTTTTCATACAAGTTTGAGCATTAATATCAAAGAGTCGAAGGGAGTTTCCTTCAAAATCTTGGCCTTGCGAGGTATTCTTTTGGTTTGTACCTTGTTTCTATGTGATCTTGGTGCTTGCCGTTTGTTTGTGCTTGTTTCTTTGTGATCTTAGTACAAATTAGTCTTAGTCGAGTATTCTTGCGAGGATTCTAGACTAATTCATATCCTTTATTTTCTGTTTTAACTCCGCTGCGTTACAAACTCAAAAACACATAAAAATTAGAGCAAGTTTTACATCATTAGAAATGACATTTGGTTAACTTATATGACAATCCTAACACATATAATCGTCTTAGTTTCATTAGAATTCAAAAATAAGATTAAAATCAAAGAATAAGCTTAAAAGTAAAATTGAAGCATGCACAATTCATTTCACAAGTTTGAATGAATTGTATGAAAGTTATGAAATGAGTGTGGTTATAAATGACATTTGGTTTACTTATATGACAATCCTAACACATATAATTGTCTTAGTTTCATTAGAATTAAAAAATAAGCTTAGAATCAAGGAATAACCTTAAAAGTATAATTGAAGCACGCACAGTTCGTTTCACAAGTTTGAATGAATTGTATGAATGTTATGAAATGAGTGTGGTTATAAATGACATTTGGTTTACTTATATGGCAATCCTAACTCATATAATCGTGTCCATTTCATTAAAATTCAAAAATAAACTTAAAAGTAGAATTGAAGCATGCACAGTTCGTTTCCCAAGATTGAATGAATTGTATGAATCTTATCCAATGAGTGTGGTTAGAAATGACATTTGGTTTACTTATATGACAATCCTAACTTATATAATCAGTTTAATTTCATTAAAATTCGAAAATAAGCTTAAAAGTACAATGTAAGCATGCACAGTTCGTTTCACAACTTTGAATGAAATGTATGAATGTTATGCAATGGGGGTGTTTAGAAATGACATTGGGTTTACTTATACGACAATCCTAACACATATAACCGTGTTCATTTCATTAGAATTTGAAAATAAGCTTAAAAGTTGAATTGAAGCATGGACAGTTCGTTTCACTAGATTCAATGAAATGTATGATTGTTATGCAATGAGTGTGGTTAGAAATGACATTTGGTTTACTTATATGACAATCCTAACTCATATAATCGTTTTTATTTCATTAAAATTAGAAAATAAGCTTAAAAGTAGAATTGATGCATGCAAAGTTCGTTTCACAACTTTGATTGAAATGTATGAATGTCATGCAATGAGTGTGGTTACAAGTGACAGTTGGTTTACTTATATGACAATCCTAACTCATATAATCGTGTTCATTTCATTAAAATTCAAAAATAAGCTTAAAAGTAGAATTAAAGCATGCACAGTTCGTTTCACAACTTTCAATGAAATGTATGAATGTTATGCAATGGGTGTGTTTATAAATGACATTGGGTTTACTTATATGACAATCCTAGCACATATAACCGTGTTCATTTCATTAGAATTTGAATATAAGCATAAAAGTTGAATTGAAGCATGCACAGTTCGTTTCACTAGATGCAATCAAATGTATGAATGTTATGCAATGAGTGTGGTTAGAAATGACATTTGGTTTACTTATATGACTATCCTAACACATATAACCGTGTTAATTTAATTAGAATTCGAAAATAAGCTTAAAAGTAGAATTGAAGCATGCACAGTTCATTTCACAAGAATGAATGAAATGTATGAATATTATACAATGAGTGTGGTTAGAAATGACATTTGGTTTACTTATATGACAATCCTAGCCTATATAATCGTTTTCATTTCATTAAAATTTGAAAATAAGCTTAAAAGTAGGATTGAAGCATGCACAGTTCGTTTCAAAAGTTTGAATGAAATGTATGAATTTTATGCAATGGGTGTGGCTAGAAATGATATTGGGTTTACTTATATGACAATCCTAACACATATAACCGTGTTCATTTCATTAGAATTCGAAAATAAACTTAAAAGTAGAATTGAAGCATGCACAGTTCGTTTCACAAGATTGAATGAAATGTATGAATGTTATCCGAGTGTGGTTAGAAATGACATTTGGTTTACTTATATGAAAATCCTAACTCATATAATCGTGTTCATTTCATTACAATTTGAAAATAAGCTTAAAAGTATAATTGAAGCATACAATGTTCGTTTCACAACTTTGAATGAAATATATGATTGGTATGCAATGAGTGTGGTGAGAAATGACATTTGGTTTACTTATGTGACAATCATAACTCATATAATCGTGTTCAATTTATTTCATTGGAATTCGAAAATAAGCTTAAAATTAGAATTGAAGCCTGCACAGATAGTTTCACAAGTTTGAATGAAATGTATGAATGTTATGCCATGACTGTGGTTAGAAATGACATTTGGTTTACTTATATGACAATCCTAACTCATATAATCGTGTCCATTTTAATAAAATTCGAAAATAAGCGTTAAAGTAGAATTGAAGCATGCACATTTCGTTTCACAACTTTGAATGAAATATATGAATGTTATGCAATGAGTGTGGTTAGAAATGACATTTGGTTTACTTATATGACAGTCCTAACTCATATAATCGTGTTCATTTCATTAAAATTCAAAATAAGATTAAAAGTAGAATTGAAGCGTGCACAGTTCGTTTCACAAGTTTGAATGAAATTTATGAATGTTATGTAACGAGTGTGGTTAGAAATGACATTTGGTTTACTTATATGACAATCCTAACTCATGTAATCATGTTCATTTCATTAGAATTCGAAAATAAGCTTAGAATCAAGAAATAAGCTTAAAAGTAGAATTGAAGCATGCACAGTTCGTTTCACAAGTTTGAATGAAATGTATAAATTTTATGCAATGGGTGTGGTTAGATTTGACATTCGGTTTACTTATATGACAATCCTACCACATATAACCGTGTTCATTTAATTAGAATTCGAAAATAAGCTTAAAAAAAGAATTGAAGCATGCACAGTTCGTTTCACAAGATTGAATGAAATGTATGAATGTTATGCAATGAGTGTGGTAAGAAATGACATTCGGTTTAGTTATATGACAATCCTAACTTATATAATCGGTTTCATTTCATTAAAATTCGAAAATAAGCTTAAAAGTAGAATTGAAGCGTGCACAGTTCGTTTCACAACTTTCAATGAAATGTATGAATGTTATGCAATGGGTGTGTTTATAAATGACATTGGGTTTACTTATATGACAATCCTAGCACATATAACCGTGTTCATTTCATTAGAATTTGAATATAAGCATAAAAGTTGAATTGAAGCATGCACAATTCGTTTCACTAGATGCAATCAAATGTATGAATGTTATGCAATGAGTGTGGTTAGAAATGACATTTGGTTTACTTATATGACTATCCTAACACATATAACCGTGTTAATTTAATTAGAATTCGAAAATAAGCTTAAAAGTAGAATTGAAGCATGCACAGTTCATTTCACAAGAATGAATGAAATGTATGAATATTATACAATGAGTGTGGTTAGAAATGACATTTGGTTTACTTATATGACAATCCTAGCCTATATAATCGTTTTCATTTCATTAAAATTTGAAAATAAGCTTAAAAGTAGGATTGAAGCATGCACAGTTCGTTTCACAAGTTTGAATGAAATGTATGAATTTTAGCAATGGGTGTGGTTAGAAATGACATTGGGTTTAGTTATATGACAATCCTAACACATATAACCGTGTTCATTTCATTAGAATTCGAAAATAAGCTTAAAAGTAGAATTGAAGCATACACAGTTCGTTTCACAAGATTGAATGAAATGTATGAATGTTATGCGAGTGTGGTTAGAAATGAAATTTGGTTTACTTATATGAAAATCCTAACTCATATAAACGTGTTCATTTCATTACAATTTGAAAATAAGCTTAAAAGTATAATTGAAGCATACACAGCTCATTTCAGAACTTTGAATGAAATATATGATTGTTATTCAATGAGTGTGGTTAGAAATGACATTTGGTAGTATGTGACAATCATAACTCATATAATCGTGTTCAATTTATTTCATTGGAATTCGAAAATAAGCTTAAAATTAGAATTGAAGCATGCACAGATAGTTTCACAAGTTTGAATGAAATGTATGAATGTTATGCATTGAGTGTGGTTTGAAATGACATTTGTTTTACTTATATGACAGTCCTAACTCATATAATCGTGTTCATTTCGTTAAAATTCAAAAATAAGATTAAAAGTAGAATTGAAGCGTGCACAGTTCGTTTCACAAGTTTGAATGAAATTTATGAATGTTATGCAATGAGTGTGGTTAGAAATGACATTTGGTTTACTTATATGACAATCCTAACTCATGTAATCATGTTCATTTCATTAGAATTCGAAAATAAGCTTAGAATCAAGAAATAAGCTTAAAAGTAGAATTGAACCATGCAGAGTTCGTTTCACAAGTTTGAATGAAATGTATAAATTTTATGCAATGGGTGTGGTTAGATTTGACATTGGGTTTACTTATATGACAATCCTACCACATATAACCGTGTTCATTTAATTAGAATCCGAAAATAAGCTTAAAAGTAGAATTGAAGCATGCACAGTTCGTTTCACAAGATTGAATGAAATGTATGAATGTTATGCAATTAGTGTGGTAAGAAATGACATTTGGTTTACTTATATGACAATCCCAATTTATATAATCGGTTTCATTTCATTAAAATTCGAAAATAAGCTTAAAAGTAGAATTGAAGCGTGCACAGTTCGTTTCACAACTTTGAATGAAATGTATAAATGTTATGCAATGGGTGTGTTTATAAATGACATTGGGTTTACTTATATGACAATCCTAGCACATATAACCGTGTTCATTTCATTAGAATTTGAATATAAGCATAAAAGTTTAATTGAAGCATCCACAGTTCGTTTCACTAGATTCAATCAAATGTATGAATGTTATGCAATGAGTGTGGTTAGAAATGACATTTGGTTTACTTATATGACTATCCTAACACATATAACCGTGTTAATTTAATTAGAATTCGAAAATAAGCTTAAAAGTAGAATTGAAGCATGCACAGTTCGTTTTACAAGATTGAATGAAATGTATGAATATTATACAATGAGTGTGGTTAGAAATGATATTTGGTTTACTTATATGACAATCCTAGCCTATATAATCGTTTTCATTTCATTAAAATTCGAAAATAAGCTTAAAAGTAGGATTGAAGCATGCACAGTTCGTTTTACAAGTTTGAATGAAATGTATGAATTTTAGCAATGGGTGTGGTTAGAAATGACATTGGGTTTAGTTATATGACAATCCTAACACATATAACCGTGTTCATTTCATTAGAATTCGAAAATAAGCTTAAAAGTAGAATTGAAGCATGCATAGTTCGTTTCACAAGATTGAATGAAATGTATGAATGTTATGCGAGTGTGGTTAGAAATGACATTTGGTTTACTTATATGAAAATCTTAACTCATATAACCGTGTTCATTTCATTACAATTTGAAAATAAGCTTAAAAGTATAATTGAAGCATACACAGTTCATTTCACAATTTTGAATGAAATATATGATTGTTATGCAATGAGTGTGGTTAGAAATGACATTTGGTTTACTTATGTGCCAATCATAACTCATATAATCGTGTTCAATTTATTTCATTGGAATTCGAAAATAAGCTTAAAATTAGAATTAAAGCATGGACAGATAGTTTCACAAGTTTGAATGAAATGTATGAATGTTATGCAATGACTGTGGTTAGAAATGACATTTGGTTTACTTATATGAGAATCCTAACTCATATAATCGTCTTTGTTTCATTAGAATGTAAAAATAAGATTAAAATCAAGGAATAAGCTTAAAAATAGAATTGAAGCATGCACAATTCATTTCACAAGTTTGAATGAAATGTATAAAAGTTATGCAATGAGTGTGGCTAGAAATGACATTTGGTTTACTTATATGACAATGCTAAGACATTTAATCGTCTTAGTTTCATTAGGATTTAAAAATAAGCTTCGAATCAAGGAATAACCTTAAAAGAAGAATTGAAGCATACACAGTTCGTTTCACAAGTTTGAATAAATTGTATGAAAGTTATGCAATGAGTGTGGTTAGAAATGACGTTTTGTTTACTTATATGACAATCCTAACTCATGTAATCATCTTCATTTCATCAGAATTCGAAAATAAGCTTAAAATCAAGAAATAAGCTTAAAAGTAGAATTGAAACATGCACAGTTCGTTTCACAAGTTTGAATGAAATGTATGAATTTTATGCAATGGGTGTGGTTAGAAATGACATTGGGTTTACTTCTATGACAATCCTAACTCATAAAAAAGTGTTCGTTTCATTAAAATTCGAAAATAAGCTTAAAAGTAGGATTGAAGCATGCACAGTTCGTTTCACAACTTTGAATGAAATGTATGAATTTTATGCAATGGGTGTGGTTAGAAATGACATTGAGTTTAGTTATATGACAATCCTAACACATATAACCGTGTTCATTTCATTAGAATTCGAAAATAAGCTTAAAAGTAGAATTGAAGCATGCACAGTTCGTTTCACAAGATTGAATGAAATGTATGAATGTTATGCGAGTGTGGTTAGAAATGACATTGGGTTTAGTTATATGACAATTCTAACGCATATAACCGTGTTCCTTTCATTAGAATTCGAAAATAAGCTTAAAAGTAGAATTGAAGCATGCACAGTTCGTTTCACAACTTTGAATGAAATGTATGAATGGTATGCAATGGGTGTTAGAAATGACATTGGGTTTACTTATATGACAATTCTAACACACATAACCGTGTTCATTTCACTAGAATTCGAAAATAAGCTTAAAAGTTGAATTGAAGCATGCATAGTTCGTTTCACTAGATTCAATGAAATGTATGAATGTTATGCAATGAGTGTGGTTAGAAATGACATTTGGTTTACTCATATGACAGTCCTAACTCATATAATCGTGTTCATTTCATTAAAATTCAAAAATAAGCTTAAAAGTAGAAATGATGCATGCACAGTTCGTTTCACAACTTTGAATGAAATGTATGAATGTTATACAATGAGTGTGGTTAGAAATGACATTTGATTTACTTATATGACAATCCTAACTCATATTATCGTGTTCATTTCATTAAAATTCGAAAATAAGCTTAAAAGTAGGATTGAAGCATGCACAGTTTGTTTCACAAGTTTGAATGAAATGTATGAATTTTATGCAATGGGTGTGGTTAGAAATGACATTGAGTTTAGTTATATGACAATCCTAACACATATAACCGTGTTCATTTCATTAGAATTCGAAAATAAGCTTAAAAGTAGAATTGAAGCATGCACAGTTCGTTTCACAAGATTGAATGAAATGTATGAATATTATACAATGAGTGTGGTTAGAAATGACATTTGGTTTACTTATATGACAATCCTTAGCCTATATAATCGTTTTCATTTCATTAAAATTCGAAAATAAGCTTAAAAGTAGAATTGAAGCATGCACAGTTCGTTTCACAACTTTGAATGAAATGTATGAATGTTATGCAATGGGTGTTAGAAATGACATTGGGTTTACTTATATTACAACCCTAACACACATAACCGTGTTCATTTCATTAGAATTCGAAAATAAGCTTCAAAGTTGAATTGAAGCATGCACAGTTCATTTCATTAGATTCAATGAAATGTATGAATGTTATGCAATGAGTGTGGTTAGAAATGACATTTGGTTTACTCAAATGACAGTCCTAAGTCATATAATCGGGTTCATTTCATTAAAATTCAAAAATAAGCTTAAAAGTAGAATTGAAGCATGCACAGTTCGTTTCACAAGCTTGAATGAAATTTATGAATGTTATGCAATGAGTGTGGTTTGAAATGACATTTGTTTTACTTATATGACAATCCTAACTCATGTAATCATGTTCATTTCATTAGAATTCGAAAATAAGCTTCGAACCAAGAAATAAGCTTAAAAGTAAAATTGAAACATGCACAGTTCGTTTCACAAGTTTGAATGAAATGTATGAATTTTATGCAATGGGTGTGGTTAGAAATGACATTGAGTTTAGTTATATGACAATCCTAACACATATAACCGTGTTCATTTCATTAGAATTCGAAAATAAGCTTAAAAGTAGAATTGAAGCATGCACAGTTCGTTTCACAAGATTGAATGAAATGTATGAATATTATACAATGAGTGTGGTTAGAAATGACATTTGGTTTACTTATATGACAATCCTAGACTATATAATCGTTTTCATTTCATTAAAATTCGAAAATAAGCTTAAAAGTAGAATTGAAGCATGCACAGTTCGTTTCACAACTTTGAATGAAATGTATGAATGTTATGCAATGGGTGTTAGAAATGACATTGGGTTTACTTATATTACAACGCTAACACACATAACCGTGTTCATTTCATTAGAATTCGAAAATAAGCTTAAAAGTTGAATTGAAGCATGCACAGTTCATTTCATTAGATTCAATGAAATGTATGAATGTTATGCAATGAGTGTGGTTAGAAATGACATTTGGTTTACTCATATGACAGTCCTAAGTCATATAATCGGGTTCATTTCATTAAAATTCAAAAATAAGCTTAAAAGTAGAATTGAAGCATGCACAGTTCGTTTCACAAGCTTGAATGAAATTTATGAATGTTATGCAATGAGTGTGGTTAGAAATGACATTTGTTTTACTTATATGACAATCCTAACTCATGTAATCATGTTCATTTCATTAGAATTCGAAAATAAGCTTCGAATCAAGAAATAAGCTTAAAAGTAAAATTGAAACATGCACAGTTCGTTTCACAAGTTTGAATGAAATGTATAAATTTTATGCAATGGCTGTGGTTAGAAATGACATTGGGTTTACTTATATGACAATCCTAACACATATAACCGTGTTCATTTAATTAGAATTCGAAAATAAGCTTAAAAGTAGAATTGAAGCATGCACAGTTCGTTTCACAAGATTGAATGAAATGTATGAATGTTATGCAATGAGTGTGGTTAGAAATGACATTTGGTTTACTTATATGACAATCCTAACTTATATAATCGGTTTCATTTCATTAAAATTTGAAAATAAGCTTAAAAGTAGAATTGAAGCGTGCACAGTTCGTTTCACAACTTTGAATGAAATGTATGAATGTTATGCAATGGGTGTGTTTAGAAATGACATTGGGTTTACTTATATGACAATCCTAACACATATAACCGTGTTCATTTCAGTAGAATTTGAATATAAGCATAAAAGTTGAATTGAAGCATGCATAGTTCGTTTCACTAGATTCAATGAAATGTATGAATGTTATGCAATGAACATGGTTAGAAATGACATTTTTTTTACTTATATGACAATCCTAACTCATATAATCGTTTTCATTTCATTAAAATTCGAAAATAAGCTTAAAAGTAGAATTGATGCATGCACAGTTCGTTTCATAACTTTGAATGAAATGTATGAATGTTATGCAATGAGTGTGGTTAGAAATGATATTTGGTTTACTTATATGACAATCCTAACTCATATAATCGTGTTCATTTCATTAAAATTCGAAAATAAGCTTAATAGTAGAATTGAAGCATGCACAGTTCGTTTCACAACTTTGAATGAAATGTATGAATGTTATGCAATGGTTGTTAGAAATGACATTGGGTTTACTTATATTACAATCCTAACACACATAACCGTGTTCATTTCATTAGAATTCGAAAATAAGCTTAAAAGTTGAATTGAAGCATGCACAGTTCATTTCATTAGATTCAATGAAATTTATGAATGTTATGCAATGAGTGTGGTTAGAAATGACATTTGGTTTACTTATATGACAATCCTAACTCATATAATCGTGTTCATTTCATTAAAATTCGAAAATAAGCTTAATAGTAGAATTGAAGCATGCACAGTTCGTTTCACAACTTTGAATGAAATGTATGAATGTTATGCAATGGGTGTTAGAAATGACATTGAGTTTACTTATATTACAATCCTAACACACATAACCGTGTTCATTTCATTAGAATTCGAAAATAAGCTTAAAAGTTGAATTGAAGCATGCACAGTTCATTTCATTAGATTCAATGAAATTTATGAATGTTATGCAATGAGTGTGGTCAGAAATGACATTTGGTTTACTTATATGACAATCCTAACTCATATAATCGTGTTCATTTCATTAAAATTCGAAAATAAGCTTAAAAGTAGGATTGAAGCATGCACAGTTCGTTTCACAAGTTTGAATGAAATGTTTGAATTTTATGCAATGGGTGTGGTTAGAAATGACATTGAGTTTAGTTATATGACAATCCTAACACATATAACCGTGTTCATTTCATTAGAATTCGAAAATAAGCTTAAAAGTAGAATTGAAGCATGCACAGTTCGTTTCACAAGATTGAATGAAATGTATGAATATTATACAATGAGTGTGGTTAGAAATAACATTTGGTTTACTTATATGACAATCCTAGCCTATATAATCGTTTTCATTTCATTAAAATTCGAAAATAAGCTTAAAAGTAGAATTGAAGCATGCAAAGTTCGTTTCACAACTTTGAATGAAATGTATGAATGTTATGCAATGGGTGTTAGAAATGACATTGGGTTTACTTATATTACAATCCTAACACACATAACTGTGTTCATTTCATTAGAATTCGAAAATAAGCTTAAAAGTTGAATTGAAGCATGCACAGTTCATTTCATTAGATTCAATGAAATGTATGAATGTTATGCAATGAGTGTGGTTAGAAATGACATTTGGTTTACTCATATGACAGTCCTAACTCATATAATCGTGTTCATTTCATTAAAATTCAAAAATAAGCTTAAAAGTAGAATTGAAGCATGCACAGTTCGTATCACAAGCTTGAATGAAATTTATGAATGTTATGCAATGAGTGTGGTTAGAAATGACATTTGTTTTACTTATATGACAATCATAACTCATGTAATCATGTTCATTTCATTAGAATTCGAAAATAAGCTTAGAATCAAGAAATAAGCTTAAAAGTAAAATTGAAACATGCACAGTTCGTTTCACAAGTTTGAATGAAATGTATAAATTTTATGCAATGGCTGTGGTTATAAATGACATTGGGTTTACTTATATGACAATCCTAGCACATATAACCGTGTTCATTTAATTAGAATTCGAAAATAAGCTTAAAAGTAGAATTGAAGCATGCACAGTTCGTTTCACTAGATTCAATGAAATGTATGAATGTTATGCAATGAGTGTGGTTAGAAATGACATTTTTTTTACTTATATGACAATCCTAACTCATATAATCGTTTTCATTTCATTACAATTCGAAAATAAGCTTAAAAGTAGAATTGATGCATGCACAGTTCGTTTCACAACTTTGAATGAAATGTATGAATATTATGCAATGAGTGTGGTTAGAAATGACATTTGGTTTACTTATATGACAATCCTAACTCATATAATCGTGTTCATTTCATTAAAATTCGAAAATAACCTTAAAAGTAGGATTAAAGCATGCACAGTTCGTTTCACAAGTTTGAATGAAATGTATGAATTTTATGCAATGGGTGTGGTTAGAAATGACATTGAGTTTAGTTATATGACAATCCTAACACATATAACCGTGTTCATTTCATTAGAATTCGAAAATAAGCTTAAAAGTATAATTGAAGCATGCACAGTTCGTTTCACAATATTGAATGAAATGTATGAATGTTATGCGAGTGTGGTTAGAAATGACATTTGGTTTACTTATGTGACAATCATAACTCATAAAATCGTGTTCAATTTATTTCATTGGAATTCGAAAATAAGCTTAAAATTTGAATTGAAGCATGAACAGATAGTTTCACAAGTTTGAATGAAATGTATAAATGTTATGCAATGACTGTAGTTAGAAATGACATTTGGTTTACTTATATGACAATCCTAACTCATATAATCGTGTCCATTTCAATAAAATTCGAAAATAAGCGTTAAAGTAGAATTGAAGCATGCACATTTCGTTTCACAACTTTGAATGAAATGTATGAATGTTATGCAATGAGTGTGGTTAGAAATGAAATTTGGTTTACTTATATGACAGTCCTAACTCATATAATCGTGTTCATTTCATTAAAATTCAAAAATAAGATTAAAAGTAGAATTGAAGCGTGCACAGTTCGTTTCACAAGTTTGAATGAAATTTATGAATGTTATGCAATGAGTGTGGTTAGAAATGACATTTGATTTACTTATATGACAATCCTAACTCATATAATCGTGTCCATTTCAATAAAATTCGAAAATAAGCGTTAAAGTAGAATTGAAGCATGCACATTTCGTTTCACAACTTTGAATGAAATGTATGAATGTTATGCAATGAGTGTGGTTAGAAATGACATTTGGTTTACTTATATGACAATCCTAACTTATATAATCGGTTTCATTTCATTAAAATTCGAAAATAAGTTTAAAAGTAGAATTGAAGCGTGCACACTTCGTTTCACAATTTTGAATGAAATATATGAATGTTATGCAATGGGTGTGTTTAGAAATGACATTCGGTTTACTTATATGACAATCCTAACACATATAACCGTGTTCATTTCATTAGAATTTGAATATAAGCATAAAAGTTGAATTGAAGCATGCACAGTTCGTTTCACTAGATTCAATGAAATGTATGAATGTTATGCAATGAGTGTGGTTAGAAATGACATTTTGTTTACTTATATGACAATCCTAACTCATATAATCGTATTTATTTCATTAAAATTCGAAAATAAACTTAAAAGTAGAATTGATGTATGCACAGTTCGTTTCACAACTTTGAATGAAAATGTATGAATGTTATTCAATGAGTGTGGTTAGAAATGACATTCGGTTTACTTATATGACAATCCTAACTCATATAATCGTGTTCATTTCATTAAAATTCGAAAATAAGCTTAAAAGTAGGATTGAAGCATGCACAGTTCATTTCACAAGTTTCAATGAAATGTATGAATTTTATGCAATGGGTGTGGTTAGAAATGACATTTAGTTTAGTTATATGACAATCCTAACACATATAACCGTGTTCATTTCATTAGAATTCGAAAATAAGCTTAAAAGTAGAATTGAAGCATGCACAGTTCGTTTCACAAGATTGAATGAAATGTATGAATCTTATGCGAGTGTGGTTAGAAATGACATTTGGTTTACTTATATGAAAATCCTAACTCATATAATCGTGTTCATTTCATTACAATTTGAAAATAAGCTTAAAAGTATAATTGAAGCATACACAGTTCGTGTCACAACTTTGAATGAAATATATGATTGTTATGCAATGAGTGTGGTTAGAAATGACATTTGGTTTACTTATGTGACAATCATAACTCATATAATCGTGTTCAAATTATTTCATTGGAATTCGAAATTATGCTTAAAATTAGAATTGAAGCATGCACAGATAGTTTCACAAGTTTGAATGAAATGTATGAATGTTATGCAATGACTGTGGTTAGAAATGACATTTGGTTTACTTATATGACAATCCTAACTCATATAACCGTCTTAGTTTCATTAGAATTTAAAAATAAGATTAAAATCAAGGAATAAGCTTAAAAGTAGAATTGAAGCATGCACAATTCATTTCACAAGTTTGAATGAAATGTATAAAAGTTATGCAATGAGTGTGGTTAGAAATGACATTTGGTTTACTTATATGACAATCCTAACACATATAATCGTCTTAGTTTCATTAGGATTCAAAAACAAGCTTAGAATCAAGGAATAACCTTTAAAGTAGAATTGAAGCATACACAGTTCGTTTCACAAGTTTGAATGAATTGTATGAAAGTTATGCAATGAGTGTGGTTAGAAATGACGTTTGGTTTACTTATATGACAATCCTAACTCATGTAATCGTGTTCATTTCATTTCACACCTTGGTAACGCATCGCAAGGTTTTGTCGCAGTATTCCAAATTCTCTTTCTCATCCTCAAATCAACCATACTTGGTGACGATTCCCATAGATTGTAGTTTCATGAATCCTCAGCGATTTAAATTTTGGACATTCAATGCATTTCTAACATAATATGTCATCGATAACCATAGAACACGTCATTAAAATAGACCTTTCCTGAAACTGGCCGGCGATTCTAACTTGAATCCATTTACCATACTTTAACGATTTCGTATCAACTCAAAGAGTTTTAGTGTGATCTTCTGTACTCCAAACTTCTTAGTTTTCATTTCGCATGTCACACCCGTGTCGGAGCGTTCTCATCTCCAAAAGCATTTTGAAATATTGCTCAGTATACCAATAGGTGTTGAGGCCACCCTATAAACGCATTTGAAATTTCAACTCTCAAATGATTGGAACTTGCATACCCTTGTTACTCAATGCATACGTGCAACTAATTGATACCTAGCTTCATATCCCATATGTCCAGTAGGTTAGAAGTTGTAGCCTAGTTGGTCAAGCTTGCATCGTTATTCCTTCTCCACCCAAGTTCAAAACATGTATGGAGCTGATTTTGCTTCCATGAACTCTCTTACTTTTACAAGATTGATTTACTTTTCCTTCGAGTCACCCAACTCATCATCCTCGTTAGTGGTGAGACTAAAGTAGGGATCCTAAATCCTAACAACAGTACTAGGGAAGTAGGGATCGTATCCACAGGGAAATGAGTTGTCAAATGTGGTAAATTGAAGTGCCAAAGTGACAAGTAATGGGGATTTTGATTTGTTGATTGTCAAATTATCTGGAAGTAACAAGTACGAATTATGAATGTAATTCAGAATAAAACGGATCTTGATCAATTAATTCCCACAACGCACTAACTAATCGGTCCTAGTTATCACTATTTCTCTATCAATCTCAATTACTCTATCGTGGAAACAGAATTCCCAAATCTCTCCTTAATAGCAGCTAAAAGGCGTGATCGGCACTACCCAATAACCCTAACTATCAAATAACCTAAGCGCACGATTAGATTCAATTTTATAATAGCAATACCGATTAGAGAAATATCGATAAAGACATGCAATACTAACGCACGTTTCGTATTTAACATGTAAGTCAAATCTTTGCCCTAATTCACTAACGATGATTACATACAAATCAATGAATTCGGGTTGCTACAATGTAAAGATCAATCAAACAATAAATTCCTTTGACTAATCTAAACTAGCAATCAATCAATCCTAAGCAATTAGACTAGTTGTACACCTAGCAATCACAACAGATAATTGGATGAATTGAAAACCAAAGATAAGACAATAATTGAATACAATAGAAAGAATAGATCAAACTCACGATATTGTCAATGCGATGTTTCGATTAATCGATCAAGAAATAAAGGAATTAGCTCCTCATACAATACATAGAAACCCTTGTCTTCTCTAAAAAGTCTGAATATAAAAGCTAGGGTCGGGGTTCTTATTTATAGAGTAAGAAAGAAAACGCAAAATAGAAAATACGGAATTAGGAAAACACGGTCGTCGCGGCCCGCCACGGTCCCCTCGCGGACCGCCAAAAGTTACTGGCGCAAATTGCCAAAATGTGTGTCGCGGTCCGCCATATACCGGCCGCGGGCCGCGGTAAGTTTCTGCCTCGGTTTTTCAAAAGGCTGTAAATTCTTCATTACTTATCCGATGAAGGCGTGTAACCACTTCCTGGAAAGCTAATAACATGAAGAATCATCTCCAAGTTGTTTGACAACAAAATTCCAAACGGTTTGAGAGATATGAAGCTGCAAAGTTGATCTTTCTGCAAATCAGCTCCAAATCGCTTCCAAATGAATGACCGCTTCCAAAATATAGCCAAAACAACCAAAATCACATAGAAATGTTGTCATAATACCCTAACGCAAATTAGACATATATTACATCATTTTGACTGTAAACACAATATAAAAACCGGCCATATAGAGCGTATAAACCGAGCACACCAAATTCCCCCATGCTTAGACCTTTGCTCGCCCTCGAGCAACCTAGCTCCTCTCTAAGATTTCTCCAAGTTCTATAGACAGTAGCATGGGCGAAGTTCGATCAGAAACCTATCTCCTCTACTCCAATCAAAGGTGGTGAGTCTTCATCTTGCTAGTAAGGTCCGTCACAGATGTAATCTCACGCAACGGACCAAACCATCTTATATCATCATGCCGCAACGTAACCAAGAAGCAAGGGAGGCTAAAATGTCCTAAATCACTCCCAAGCTAGCTCACCTCCAACTCCCTCATCAGCCATGGTCCGAAATAGCACCGTCGGAGCCACAACTACCTCGGATTAAACACCCACGCCACTTATATCTGCAAACGTACCGAGGATTTTCTAGCCTAAACACCACTAAGGAGTTCCAACCAAACCTCCTTATACCATCCAAGAGAGACCTACCCAGACATGACCTTCAAACACCCTACTTATGCACCGGTAAGTGACACACTCCGCTCATTTTGCCTAGGCGCCCAATGGGTTTTCACCTATCCTCTCGTTAACTTTTCCACCTCACCGGCTTACTTTCTTCTCTCGTGTCTTTTCCTTACTTTCTTTTTCGCTCCTCTCTCTTTTCTAGTTTTCTTCTCTTTTTTTTTTTCTTTTTCACTTTTTTCATTTTTTTTTTTTTGATTTTTTTTTTTTTTTTTTTTTTGTCTAATTACAACATATAAATAAACACATTACAAATTTACAATGAGAATCCACTCCCCCATGCTTGAAATAGACATTGTCCTCAATGTTATGCACACCAACAAGATAAGTAGGACAACAATGAAATAGGAGAGGGATGAACTCACAAAATTGCACCGGTAGACGCATCAGGTTCTCATATCCCGAAGGATGCACTCCAAATGTGTAGCACCAAAGTTCATATCCAAAAGCAAGATCTCAATTTCTCCTCCTCATTCTCCTCAAGGCAGTGGGCTCATCGAACAAAGAAACAAGGTGTAGAGCCACTCTCAACTCACACATATCCCAAACACCCTCAAGGAAAAGTCGTCACCAATCTACCACAATTTCCTTAAAAAACTTCAATCTCCGTCAAAGAATAATGAACATAAAATGAAATAGCTCCTTACCACCATCAAATAAAACAACCACTCACCTTCCAAATACACCAAGAGAATCAACAAGGCTATAAAATGGGTGTAAAGGACAAATTTTGGGGTGAGATACAACAAATAAAAGTAGTGAATCGTGGCGAGGAAATAAAGAGAGATGGTCTCGGAAACATGGTGAAGAAAAATTGGGTTGGAAAGAATAGTGAGAATGATAAGAAGGGAGAGAGAAAAGGGAAGAGAAAAACAAACCTTCTTGCGCACTAGCACCGGCATCAAGTTTTTTTTTTTTTTTTTTTTTTTTTTTTTTTTTTTTTTTTTTTACCTACACAAGAAACACACAAATAAAAAGATAAAAGAAAATAAAAATAAAACAAGAAAAATGCTCGGGTTGCCTCCCGAGAAGCGCACTTATTTAACGTCGTTGGCTCGACGCATCGCATGGGAATTCCATCAATCAAGCCCAACTATGAAGTCCTTGAAGCCAATCGGAGAGTCTGCCTTCTTCACCCTCCATCTTAAGATGTTCTTACCTTTGGACTTAGCAACACTATTCAAGTTATTCCAGCATGTCGCACTATGAATCGCCTTTTTACGCCGTGAATCCTGCAAAACAAATGGCAAAGACTTCCCAAACGACATGGTCGAAGGGGTTAATTTACACCTCAAATCATGCACATTATCATTCAAATTACGACCCCTCAGACCGCTATCAAGAGCCACTTTCGAACTAGTCTTATCAACTGGAGTAGGGGGTTCATTCACTAAAGATTTAGACACATCAATAGCACAAATAGAGTTATCAACAAGATCCTGCTTAAAGCTATAAATATCAAAATCCACAACTTCTCCATCAAACTCCATTGTAAGTGATCCAGAATGCACATCAATTTTGGTCTTAGCAGTTTTTAGAAAGGGTCTCCCTAACAGAATAGAGGGTGCAGATCTATCACAATCCATCTCAAGAACATAGAAATCAGCGGGAAATACCAATTTTTCTACTCTCACAAGAACATCCCGAATCACTCCCTTAGGAGATACAAGAGACCTATCAGCTAACTGAATCACAACATTAGTCTCATGCAAAGGACCACATTTCAAATTCTTACAAACAGATAAAGGAATCACATTGACGGATGCACCTAAATCTAACATGGCCTCACGAAACTTAGTATCTCCTATAGTGCAAGTTATAGTGAACATGCCAGGGTCGCTACATTTGGGAGGTAACTTCTTTTGAACTATAGCCGACACATGTTCACTAAATTTCACCTTAACTTTCTTCTTTGCTTTGGACTCTTGATTATTCTTTAGAGTACATATCTCTCTCAATAATTTAGCACTACGAGGAATAACATGAAGCAGATTAAGGAGAGGAATGTTTACCACACACTTACTAAAAGTTTCGTAGATGTCCTTGTCCTTGTCAAATTTACGAGTCTCCTTCAATGCTTCGGGAAATGGTGGAACCGGCTCATAAACCGGAAATTCAGGTGGAACATAGTGAGCATCAAAAGCTATCTCCCCCTCCTTCAAAATGGTCGTCTCCGTTGCGGCCGAAGAAGAAAAACTGATTGTCGGGTCAGCTGTTGACCGCGGTTCGCCATGGTCAGGCCGCGGACCGCCGTCGTCTCCTCGCGGTCCGCCTTCTTCACCTCGCGGACCGCGAGATTTCTCCGAATTCTCTTCCTCGATTTCCGTGGCGCCCCGCTGAATATCTTGGCGGGGTGTCAAAACTCTATGTTCCTCCTCTTTGTCTTTAACAACTGTAGGCCTAACAACTTTATGGTTATGCAACTCTTTCCCACTTCTCAAAGTAATCATCGCACTCACATTCTGTTTAGGATTAAGCTCTACTTGAGATGGGCGATTCCCGCAATTTTGGGACTCCAATTTGGTAATAGCACTCGACACTTGACTCATTTGAGTCTCCAAGTTTTGAATGCTAGATTGCATGGTGGCTTGCATGGTCATCATATTTTTGAGTAAGGGCCTTAATCATGTCCTCAGCAGACATAGATGATGGATTTGAAGCTTGCCCTTGCGATTGATTGGGGAAAGATTGTTGGTAGTTCGGATTACCTTGATAGAACTGTCGATCCCTCCATCCTTGATTAGACGAATTGGAGTATGATTCATACCTCCGTTGTGGTGGTCCAAGGAACCCGACTGCATTAACCTCCTTAATGTTGTTCTCAAACAAAGTAGGGCAAGAATCAGTGGGATGTCCACCCACATTGCATATTCCACACACCCTCACAACTTGAGGGTGTTGTTGAGCCATGAAAGTCCTCATAAGATTGGTCAACTCAGCAATAGAACCATCGTTGGATGAGGTAGCTGCATATAACTTCTTACGTCCATTTGTCCTGTAGCTTTGTGAATTCTCAGCCAAACTTGCAAGCAACGCTCTAGCTTGAGCCGGAGTCTTATTCATCAAGTCACCACCACTAGTAGCTGTCACATAACGCTTATCCTCTTCTCGCAACCCATTGTAAAAATAGAGGATGAGATCTTTCTCCTCATATCCATGGTACGGGCAGCTTGCACACAATTGCTTAAAATGTTCCCAATAGGCATGTAGGTTATCCTCATCAGTTTGCTCCACATTACTAATAGCCTTCTTGAGATTGGAAGATCGTGTGGCGGGAAAATACTTCTCTAGGAAGAACTGCTTCATATGGGACCATTCAGTGACACTACCTTCGGCCAATATGTACAACCAATTCTTGGCCTTATCCTTCAAAGTGAAAGGAAAGACTCGCAGCAACAAACTCTCCAACTTCACACCTTTCGGCTTCATTCCATTGCAAATGTAATAAAACTCCATAAGGTGCCGGTTTGTATCCTCGCCTTCTACCCCATGGAACGAAGGAATATGGGGTAGCAAGGCTCCCTTAATCTCAAGACTCTCCTCTTCTTTACCATCTGCAGCAGGAGCCGGAAATTTGATGCATAACGGTTGAGACTTAAGGTCAGGAGCTGTGAGCTCCCTCAAAGTTTGAGCGGCCATCGGACCCTTAACTAGAACTTCCTCAAAATCGATATCAAATGGAAGTTCACGAAAATCAGCACGAATCTCTTTCCGCAAACGCCGCAAAGTTCTATCAATTTCTGTATCTAAAGGGACAAGAGATTGATTAGTAGCACGGGTGATGACCATAAACAACGGTCACCACAAAACAGATGATTCCTAGAAGTAAATCCAAGAATCACAACAAGCACAACAAATCACAACAAAAACAAAACCCAGTTCCCCGGCAACGGCGCCAAAATTTGGTGAGACTAAAGTCGCGATTATCTACCAAAAGTAAATCCTAAATCCTAACAACAGTAGTAGGGAAGTAGGGATCGTATCCACAGGGAAATGGGTTGTCAAATGTGGTAAATTGAAGTGCCAAAGTGACAAGTAATGGGGATTTTGATTTGTTGATTGTCAAATTATCTAGAAGTAACAAGTACGAATTATGAATGTAATTCAGAATAAAACGGATCTTGATCAATTAATTCCCACAACGCACTAACTAATCGGTCCTAGTTATCACTATTTCTCTATCAATCTCAATTACTCTATCGTGGAAACAGAATTCCAAAATCTCTCCTTAATAGTAGCTAAAAGGCGTGATCGGCACTACCCAATAACCCTAACTATCAAATAACCTAAGCGCACGATTAAATTCAATTTGATAATAGCAATACGGATTAGAGAAATATCGATAAAGACATGCAATACTAACGCACGTTTCGTATTTAACATGTAAGTCAAATCTTTGCCCTAATTCACTAACGATGATTACATACAAATCAATGAATTCGGGTTGCTACAATGTAAAGATCAATCAAACAATAAATTCCTTTGACTAATCTAAACTAGCAATTAATCAATCCTAAGCAATTAGACTAGTTGTACACCTAGCAATCACAAAAGATAATTGGATGAATTGAAAACCAAAGATAAGACAATAATTGAATACAATAGAAAGAATAGATCAAACTCACGATATTGTAAATGCGATGTTTCGATTAATCGATCAAGAAATAAAGGAATTAGCTCCTCATACAATACATAGAAACCCTTGTCTTCTCTAAAAAGTCTGAATATAAAACCTAGGGTCGGGGTTCTTATTTATAGAGTAAGAAAGAAAACGCAAAATAGAAAATACGGAATTAGGAAAACACGGTCGTCGCGGCCCGCCACGGTCCCCTCGCGGACCGCCAAAAGTTACTGGCGCAAATCGCCAAAATGTGTGTCGCGGTCCGCCATATACCGGCCGCGGGCCGCGGTAAGTTTCTGCCTCGGTTTTTCAAAAGGCTGTAGATTCTTCGTTACTTATCCGATGAAGGCGTGTAACCACTTCCTGGAAAGCTAATAACATGAAGAATCATCTCCAAGTGGTTTGACAACAAAATTCCAAACGGTTTGAGAGATATGAAGCTGCAAAGTTGATCTTTATGCAAATCAGCTCCAAATCGCTTCCAAATGAATGACCGCTTCCAAAATATAGCCAAAACAACCAAAATCACATAGAAATGTTGTCATAATACCCTACGCAAATTAGACATATATTACATCATTTTAACTATAAACACAATATAAAAACCGGCCATATAGAGCGTATAAACCGAGCACACCAGTTAGTATCATTGGAAGTATACGTAGATCTCGCAAGTCTTTAACCTCCATTTACATCTCCATAATAATTGATCAGTACTAACTGTTCACCACAACAAGACCTTGTTATTACTTATAACCATCTTTTGTCATCTAGTAGAACCCCTTCTTTTATCACACATAAGGCTTTTTAGAGTTCTATACTCATTTCGCCGGACTAGAGATATAAACGTCAAACACTTAACTTCCAGGTTAGCAGGCCAATGTTGTCCGACACTACAACTTTCAGTTAAACTTGTTATATAACCTTTTGGCCTTGAAACCTGTCACTTCATAATTATCCATGCATTCAACTAATCCCATCGTATGTTATATTTTGAATTTCCTCGATTGAACCCGCACTAAAATTGTGGTTTACCCCGATTGATGACCATATATATACAAAACAAGGATATCTCTAGTAGAGCATTTTCCTCTCACTTATTAGGTCACTTGAATATGACTGTACTTATCTGATCTGTATTACTTCGTAACTAGAATACTTCTACGCACCTGTCAATCCGTGTGAACAAAGTCTTCTTTTCATTTGGTGTAGCTGGCCACCAATTTTCTAATCCTAGAAAAAACCTTAGTGTAATGTCGAAGGCACTTTAGTCGCACTCAGAACACAACAAGATGTAGTCATACTCGTTTGCCTTAGTCATTCGGCATAGCCGTTACTCTTTTTGATCCAAAGGACTCCATTCTTACAAACGTATACCACGAATCAATCTTGTCAAGCAACTAGCATTAACTTTACCTCATGAGTGGTTCCCTTAATTATCTTCCAGGTCATTCTTAGTATTCCTTTGTTGTTTCCTTGCCAACCTTCCTCACACATCCTTTCGAACCATGTGAAACATGTTCTAGTTTCCCACTTCCCTCATATATTACGTGTTTGATCAACGAACATCATAGAGTACAGTTCTTTATTCAACAATTCCAACCAGCTTATTCAGAACCCAAGAAATTTTTATTCGTTCATACTCGTTTTGCCCAATACATTCCAATAAACATTCTTTGGCCCATTGACATAACCATAACATCCTGCCATTAATATCCCAAGTTATTGCACTACAAGCGTCAGGGCACTCTAAGTAAATAAACAACGTTTTTATCACGAGATACGCTTACATTCAACCAACTTACTCCCACGAGTAAACATTATCAACCCAGACCAATTTCCTTAACCTTACCATGACCAAAATCACACTTTAGTAAAAGAAATTCAATGCCTTGCACCTACTACCAATATCCACAACTCGAGCTTATTAGTAATTTGAACCCAAAATCATTTACAGTCAAGATTGACGACCCTTAGAGATTTACCAATACAAGGTACAAAACCATCTGAAGATTATTTCGAAAACCATAAGCTTTTACCACTATTAGCAATGTCCTCTCATTTTGTACATCGCAATTCAAGTGTTTTCAACTCAACACCATACAACCAGCTGATTACTATACACCCTCGTTCTCCGGCTCAACTTATCCACCTATCAGTTACGATTTAACAATTACATACCATAAGACCATCATCTCTAAGAGTTTAATCTATAACCTCCATCTCCGAATCATAGTGGCTCTTATATCATACAAAGCACCAAATTGCACTCTTAGTAGCTAAATTTGGTGAGGGTAAACATGTCCTTAAAATAACACTCCTTAGTCCATAGATCACAAAAGACATATGCTAATGTCAAAGTCATAATTCAACTCACCATCATTGTCAAATAGAGGTTCAAAACTTATTGTGCATCTCGAGTTCAACTTGTCTTCCTTACTTCATCTCACAACATGTAAGTGACTAGTGTTCGAAATAGGAGTCCTTTACCATAAATCGAATAATATTTATATGTGTATGTCCAACTTATTTTACCATAGTATGTCTAAACCCTTATCATGAATCAACACCCCCCTTTTTTTTATCGTGCCTTAGCATGCATCAATTTCCTTTACTTGAACATATACTCAAATAATTCATCTTAAAATCCCTCATTCGGTGATGGTAACATCTTAGTAAGTATAGTTTCCATGTCCAATAGTTTGTTCATTTATAGTATTGTAGACTTTCAACCTTAAATGTCGTTGTTATGCCACAATGGACCATTTCTTCCCTTCTTACTCCTACACCTCAGTGTTAAAAGTCCAGAAGCGATTCACATTAGATCCCACACTACTCGAGTTATACCAAAAATTTTAGCATGTAGACGCCCAACGGTTGTGGGGGTGCTTGACAAAACGGCATAACTCCATCATTGATGCCAAGATCATAGCCTTATATAAATCAATCGAGTCATATCCATAAATTTCGAAGTTGTTTAGCCACTAACGTTGTCAAGAATTCCTTGAATCTATTTTCCTTGAATCTTCTTCGCACTATAAACCACACTATTTTTAAGCACGTGCAAGCAAGTGTGTCTGATCTTTTGGAGTTGGGTCTTCCTCCAATAGTTCATCCTTGACTTGGGATTAATTGTACTTCTCCATGTCTAGCAACAAATTTATCAGGGTTCATTCATGTATCCTTGCTCATTATATATCCAATAATGTCCAGCACTTTGATCACTTGACCGCCAACAGAATTTCATATAATAAGGTTAAGAAATCTGTCAACTCCTCATTCCCTTGGTATTAGAATTTTCCCCGCACCATCTTTTAATGGTAGTAACACATCAAATTAGCAATATAGAATAATTGTTCATGGCACCTTGCACCCTTATAGAAAGCGATTTAAATTAACAAGGTAGCGAGTGATAAGTAACTGTAATGAACGCAAAGTTACTATTCGTCTCGCCTGAGTTTAACTTATCGGAGACCTTTTTTTTTTTTTTGGGGTACACGACTCGTGTAAAATAGGGCACAAGTCGTGCCCAGGTCAGTAGCTCCTTCGGCAAAAGAATAAACGGGCACGAGTCGTGCCAAGTTGGGGCACGAGTCGTGATGTCCTCAGCCGAGGCTGTGGACACCAAAATCACGGGTGGTTGAAGCAAATCACAAACAATTCAGCACCACACAATTAGCATATAGTTTCATCAACGGCTCTATTCCAAAAATATAATCGCAGGGGTATTGTCCCCTATCTAAAAGTTCGCAATAACAAGACTCCAACTAAAATCGTGAGTAAACAAAACACACAATCCTCAAAACCAAGGCCTCGGAACCATATATAAAAGTTAATGACGTGGATAATAAATCCAATGATTAGTTTCCTCATAATAATGCCCGGGGAATATCACTCAAAAAGGGAAGCAAAACTCAAAGTTTCAATAATCGAGATTATGATTAAGGTTATATAAGGTTTCTCTTGTTCTTAACAAGCAAATCACCCATAGAAATAAACGTTGGTCTATTCAATCAATTCCTCATACTCATTCCCACCTACAAACAGAGTAGTGTACTCGGAAACGATTCTTATCATCATTTAACCCATATAATAAAAGAACAAATGATACACGGGATTCTCTACACTCTCGTATGCTTAACTCACTTATAGACTCACCATTACTAGTCGCTTCTTCAACTTTCACCTTTCCTTTAAGGTGATCATGGTTTCTCACCTATTAGGGGTGACATTGTTAGGTGGAGTAGCGTGGGTTATTTCTAAAGGGTTAAGCATAGCATATGTATTCTGGTTAGGATATGAGGAAGTAAATAGGTGTCTCCAAACCTTTGTTTTAACAATATATCACAACTACTAATCCAACGTGCGTGTTCCACTTTACATTTTACCTTCAAACACAAAGCTTGAATAACGATAAGAATTAAATAAGCAAGTCCCTAATATCATCAAATCCATTCCTTAATATAACCTTAAGGATCATTACCATCTTACATAACTCGTAATAATCTCAACTTCTTTCAATCTAACTTCTAACCACCCTCAATACTTCAACATTACGTACCAAGTAATATGACTACAATATGACGAAGCTAAACGTATTAACTTGTCCTCGAAAAATGTAATTCAAAGTATCGTTACATTCGGTCGATATCAAAGATAATCTCAAATAAAATGTAACCCAAAGTTTTTGTAAATTTGTAGTGTAGCACAGTACTTGTTCATAGTAAATAGTACATAGCTCAAGTCATAATCTCAAAAGTCAGCTCCAAAACTCCGTGGTGTAGTACAAGAGACACATATAGCACGTAGCACATAGCATGCGTATGAATGCACCCAACGAATCCCCCAAGTTTTAAAAATTGTTTTATCAAATTGGTTTAAGACCGTTTTGCAAACTCAACTAATCAGAGCCTAAGGCTCCGATACCAACTGTAACAACCCTAAATTTTCGCTATCTTTAAATACAAAAATAAAGGATTGTTATACCGCCATTGACTACCAAGTCAACGGCAAGGCTAATTTAAAACAAACTTGATAAACAAGAAGAACAAATGACAGCAGAAGACTTCTAGCTGAATCTACAAATCGGGAATTAAACCAAAAAGATAAACTACAAATCGTCCCCAATGCAAATATGTGACGACTCATCAAAACGCCCAACATGCAATGACGCTTCAACCATACAATGCATCTCAATCTGCAAACCTGTCAACTGCGCCACCAAAAGGATGACACAGGCCCCATAATAGGATAGGGACACAACCCAAAACAAAGAACGTCAGCACAGGCTGAGTAAGACATTTAAGCGACACAAAAGAATTAAGATACGCGCCTTACTGGCGCGTAGCTAACAAAGAATAGACAAAGCTACGCAAAGGAGGCAAGAGCCTGAAACGGGGCCTGGCACGAGTCGTGCACAAGTTAGTGAGCTCGAAAATACAATGTACCAACGGACACGGCTCGTGTACCCAAGACATGAGTCGTGTAGAGCGCGCACGTGGTATTCATCACCACAATAATCATTGTTTATCTTTCTTTAAGTAATTTATTTGCGCAAGGGTCCTACCCCAAGCCGATCCAACACTAGAGCATCGAGAATAAAATGATCCTAAAGACCCGAGTGTGCACACCCCTCCTAAGGGGACGGTAGGACGCACAGTCCCTAAGAGGAAGTCGTATAGGAGACCGGTAGCTGATCTCCTGATGCAGGAGCACTCCTACTTAATACACAAGAGGTCTTACTAAGTAGAGACATCTCCAATTTACTTCCAGGATTCAAGTTCAACACTCATGGGGTTGAAATGCTTACATGGAATGGAGTAGATGGGACGTCTTGGAGAGCAACTTAATAAATTCAGCTACCAATGTTATTCTCCTTATTAGAGAGTCTAATATGTTTAGGGAAGAGTCTTAGATTAGTATTTTCGTTCAATAAGGGACCTAGAGGGTTTCCAAGTTGTTATAGAAGAGTTTAGGAAAGTTTTACTAATAAGCTTGAAGTCGGTTTAAGGGAAGATCCAAATCTGGTTCTTAACTTGACTTTAGGTAAGTTTAGGAGTCTTAAGAGTAGTATAAATAGAGAGTCTTATTGTATTGTTTTTCATACAAGTTGAGCATTAATATCGAAGAGTCGAAGGGAGTTTCCTTCAAAATCTGCCTTGCGAGGTTCTGTGTTTTCTTGCTTTGTTTCTGAGTGATCTAGGCACGAAAATACTTAGGTTTAGCCCTTCTAGCTTGCGAGTTTGAGGGTTAGATCATATCAAACTCGTTCTTTATTTTCCGCTGCACAATTCTCATAAAAACACTTAAGGTTTAGACTAGGTCTTACATCAAATTGGTATCAGAGCTCGGTTTGAACATACTTCCTAGTGTGTTAGTCTTGGGTTGAGTTTGGTTTGTTTTCTGCAAAGATTAAGATGCCAGGAAACAAAGAGAGTGATGGTGACGGTGATAAAGGCGGCAACTTGGAGGAAAAGCTTAGCACCATGGCAGGAACCATGATGGAGTTGCAAACCATGATGAAGCATCTCATGAGCATGAGTTATCATGAGAAGAGGAGGACTCGTGAAGAACTTGACGAGGAAGACGAACTTGTCAGACCTGAACCGAGGCAGAAAGATGATGATCGTGGATTGAAGCTAGATGTTCCTGAGTTTGAAGGTGAACTTGATGGAGAGAAGTTCATGGATTGGATTCGGCAAGCTGAGAGAGTCTTTGATTACAAGGGCTATGATGAGCATAGGAAATTCAAGATTGCAACTTTAAAACTAACCAAGTATGCATCTTTGTGGTATGAAAACCTGAAGAAGCAAAGAAAGAGAGAACATAAGAGCAAGATTGATACTTGGGATAAGTTAAAGAAGCACCTAAAGAAGAGATTCATGCCTAGGGATTATGAACAGGAGCAGTACTTGAATCTGACCTCCTTAACTCAATGAAACCGGAGTGTTAGTGAGTACATCAAGGAGTTTGAGAAGCTGGCTATTGTTTGTGATCTAGAGGAGAAAGAGGAGCTGAAGATGGCAAGGTTTATTCGAGGATTGAATCCACAGTTAGCACAAAAGGTAGAAGTTCAGACTTACCTTAATTTTGATGATGTGTGTAGACTGTCTTTAAAATTTGAGAAGCAAGACAAGGGAAGGAAGACTGCTTATTTTCGGGATTCAGGCAAGAGCTTTGCCCCTTTTAAAGCTGGTACTACAAGCTCCAGCACCAAGGAATTAAAGAAGGACGAGACAAAAGACAAGGGGAAGGCAGTGGCTTCGTTTGATCCTAAAGACACACGCTTCAAGAGGTGTTACAAGTGCCAGGGGTATGGACATATAGCTAATGAGTGTCCACAAAAGAGAGCACTTACCATACAAGAACTAGAATCAGTTTCTCCTTGCTTTGTTCAAGAATCAGTCCATGATGAGCATGAAACAGGAGTTGAGCATGAAGGAGAAAGAGTGATTCGAGACCATGATATTGAGCCTATAAGCGACAATGAAGGGGAATTATATGTGATTCGCAACTTACACATTCAGACTGTTCCAATTGAGAAAGAGCAGCGTCAACAAATCTTCCATTCAATGTGTAAGGTAAACAGTATAACTTGTGGCCTTATTATTGATGGTGGATCATGTACTAATGCTGTGGCTAGTAACTTGGTTGATAAACTGAATTTGCTAGTGCGTAATCACCCCGAACCTTACCTACTGCATTGGTTGAATGAAAGTAATGGGATTAAGGTGAAAAAGCAAGCTTTAGTGTCTTTTGCTATGGGTCCTTATGAGGATGAAGTGTGGTGTGATGTTATACCTATGAATGCATGTGAAGTGCTGTTGGGGCGCCCGTGGCAGTTTGACAGAGATGTGACACATAAAGGCAGGTCTAATGTCCACATTGTGCAAAAGGGCAAGGATAGGTATCATCTAAAACCCCTTTCACCTAGCAAGTTGCGTTTGAAGAAGCATAAGGCAATGGAGGAGACAATACCAAGTACTGTATCACAGAATACTCTTATGTCTAACTCTAATGGCTTTGCAAACTTGTTTATGAATGCTGCTGAGTTTGAAAAGGAGTTGGAGCATGGAGGACGTGCTTACATCCTTTTTGTGCGAGAGTTGGAGGGAGGACTACCTCATGATGATGTGGTGGTTCAAGGGCTGCTCAATGAGTTTGCTGATGTGTTTCCCGAAGACCTACCACCTGGTTTACCTCCAAAACGTGGCATTGAGCATCAAATTGACCTGATTCCAGGAGCTTCATTGCCAAATAAACCAGCCTATCGTTGTAATCCTGAAGAAACAAAGGAATTACAAAGACAAGTGCAGGAGTTGATTGACAGAGGTTATGTGCAAGAGAGCCTTAGTCCGTGTGCTGTACCAGCCCTTTTGGTACCAAAAAAGGAAGGGACATGGCGTATGTGTATAGATAGCAGGGCTGTGAATAACATAACCATCAAGTATCGTTTTCCTATGCCTAGGTTAGATGATATGCTTGATGAATTGACAGGAGCTCGAGTATTCTCAAAGATTGATTTGAGAAGTGGATATCATCAAATGAGAATAAGGGAAGGTGATGAATGGAAGACAGCATTCAAGACTAAACAAGGGCTTTATGAGTGGCTGGTTATGCCCTTCGGATTGTGTAATGCACCTAGTTCTTTCATGAGACTGATGAACGAAGTGTTAAGGCCTTTTCTTAACAAATTTGTTGTTGTCTATCTTGATGATATTCTTATCTACAGCAAGGACAAAGATGAACACTTGATGCACCTGAGGAAGGTTTTTGAGAGACTAAGGGAGCAAAAACTCTATGGTAAGCTTGAGAAGTGTACGTTTATGGTGCCTAATGTGACCTTCTTAGGTTATATTATTGGAGGAGAAGGTGTGAGAGTTGATCCATCTAAAGTGGAGGCGATTCAAAGCTGGCCTGTTCCTACAGCAACAACTGAAGCTAGGAGTTTTCATGGACTGGCGTCTTTCTATAGGCGTTTTATTCAGAATTTTAGCTCTATTGTTGCACCTATAACAGAGTTAACCAAGAGAGGAGAGTTTGTTTGGACTACGAGTGCTCAAAAGGCATTTGAGGAGATCAAGGGGAAGCTGTGTGCTGCACCTATTCTAGCACTACCCGACTTTGACAAATTGTTCGAAGTTGAGTGTGATGCGAGTGGAGTTGGCATAGGGGCTGTTTTGATTCAAGAGAAGCGTCCTATTGCATACTTCAGTGAGAAATTGAGTGGTCCAAAGCTGAACTACTCTACATATGACAAAGAATTTTATGCAATTGTGAGGGCATTGGATCATTGGGCTCATTATCTACGTCCTAAGCCTTTTGTTTTGCATTCAGACCATGAGGCTTTGAAGTATATTCATGGGCAACAGAAATTGAACTCGAGACATGCTAAGTGGGTGGAGTTTCTACAGTCTTTTACTTTCTCGTCCAAGTACAAGACGGGGAGTTCTAATGTTGTTGCTGATGCCTTATCAAGAAGACATTGCTTGTTGGTGACTCTTGATGCAAGATTGTTAGGGTTTGAGCAATTGAAAGACTTGTACAAAGCGGATCCAGATTTTTCTACTGAGGTGGAGAATCCTACAAACCTGTTTTCTGTACAGGATGGTTATTTATTCAAGGGGAACAGACTCTGTGTTCCTAGAAGCTCAATTCGAGAGTTGCTAGTAAAAGAGGCGCATGGTGGTGCCTTGGCTGGACATTTTGGCGTGAACAAGACATATGACATTCTAGGAGAGCACTTCTACTGGCCTAAGATGCTCAAGGATGTACAGGATACGATTGCAAGGTGTGCTACATGCCAAAAGATGAAGAGTTCATTCACCAAGGGTCTTTATACTCCTCTACCAGTCCCTACACATCCATGGAGTGAGGTGAGTATGGATTTCATTGTTGGGTTGCCTCGCACCCAAAGGGGAAAAGATTCTATACTGGTGGTGGTTGACAGGTTTTCGAAGATGGCTCATTTTGTGCCATGCCATAAAACGGACGATGCTTCTAATGTTGCTGATCTTTACTATAGGGAGATTGTTCGTTTACATGGAATTCCTAAGACCATTGTCTCAGATAGGGATACTAAGTTCCTTAGTTACTTTTGGAAGACTTTGTGGAGATTGGTAGGTACTAAACTACTTTTTAGTACATCCCATCATCCTCAAACTGATGGGCAGACTGAAGTAACTAATCGAACACTTGGGACCTTGTTGCGTGGGTTAGTGAGTAAGACTACTAAGGATTGGGATGTCAAGTTGGCTCATGCAGAATTTGCTTATAATCGGACTCCATCAATGACTACTGGAAGAGTACCATTTGAGATTGTTTATGGAGTTAATCCTTACCTCCCAATCAATCTTATTCCTATTCCAAAGAAAGAGGTGATTAGCTTTGAAGCAAAGGAGAGACAAACAGCCTTTATGAGGACTTGTGAACAGGTAAAGGCGCAGATTGAGAAAGCTAATTCAAGGTACAAAGCTAAAGAAAATAAGCACCGAAAGCAGCCTACTTTCAAGGTTGGTGATCTGGTTTGGCTACACTTACGCAAGGAAAGGTTTCCATCCAAGAGAAAGAACAAGTTGATGCCGAGGGCTGATGGTCCTTTCAAGGTGCTCGAGTGTTATGGTGATAGTGCTTATAAGCTAGAGCTACCTGATGAGTTTGGAGGAGTGAGTGCAACATTTAACGTTGGCGATTTATCTCCTTACTTAGACGACGCAAATTTGAGGGCAAATTCTTCTGAAGAGGGGGAGAATGATGCAGGAGCACTCCTACTTAATACACAAGAGGTCTTACTAAGTAGAGACATCTCCAATTTACTTCCAGGATTCAAGTTCAACACTCATGGGGTTGAAATGCTTACATGGAATGGAGTAGATGGGACGTCTTGGAGAGCAACTTAATAAATTCAGCTACCAATGTTATTTTCCTAACGTCTTAGAGAGCAACTTAATAAATTCAGCTACCAATGTTATTTTCCTTATTAGAGAGTCTAATATGTTTAGGGAAGAGTCTTAGATCAGTATTTTCGTTCAATAAGGGACCTAGAGGGTTTCCAAGTTGTTATAGAAGAGTTTAGGAAAGTTTTACTAATAAGCTTGAAGTCGGTTTAAGGGAAGATCCAAATCTGGTTCTTAACTTGACTTTAGGTAAGTTTAGGAGTCTTAAGAGTAGTATAAATAGAGAGTCTTATTGTATTGTTTTTCATACAAGTTGAGCATTAATATCGAAGAGTCGAAGGGAGTTTCCTTCAAAATCTGCCTTGCGAGGTTCTGTGTTTTCTTGCTTTGTTTCGGAGTGATCTAGGCACGAAAATACTTAGGTTTAGCCCTTCTAGCTTGCGAGTTTGAGGGTTAGATCATATCAAACTCGTTCTTTATTTTCCGCTGCACAATTCTCATAAAAACACTTAAGGTTTAGACTAGGTCTTACATCATCTCCGGCCTAGCTACAGATACCTTGATCAGAGGTTAATCGCTCGAGGTGGTTTAAACATCATAAAACACGTATAGTTATATATATATATATATATATATATATATATATATATATATATATATATATATATATATATATATATATATATATATATATATATATATATCTATATATCTTTAATCCGTCTTAAGTACGTTATTCGCGCATAGTAGCTTGATTTATAAACGGCCAAAGCCGGAACAAGAATATCAATAGATGATCAATAACAATAATCAATGTAGGAGGTCAATAGATGCTCAAGAGGTGATCAAAATAGATAAACAATGACAATAGGCGATAGATATTCAAGTTATAGAATATGAGCAATAAATTGAAGCAAAGATGAATGCAAAGGATTGTCATGATGTGAAATGAAGCTCAAGCTTACGAGGGTCAACGTTCTTACCTTTCAACGTTATCAGACAAGATTACGAACTACACCTCCTTGAATCCACAACTTAGGTACCCAATCAATCACAAACTCACACGATAGTCTCCTAATTCACAAGGTGTATCCATAAGTCATAATTTTCACAACTAACACTAATCTATAATGAGTCCAAAAGGAGACAGTAGTAAATAAACATGAATAACATCTACCTCCGGCATAGGATGACCACCAAATTAGAGTATGTCATAAAAGGTTATGTAAGGAACGTCCTCTCCAAATTTCGTCCACAAACTCGAAGCGGATCAACGGGAATCAATCTCACACTGAATCATAAACATGAATTAGGGTTTACCCACGAATTCTGATATAACTTTTGATACACAAATCTAAGCCTTACCAAATATGTATATGTTGTCACAAATAGGGTTAGGAACATCTCCACAAAATATTGTCCCAAAATACCCTATGAGTCAACGGGAATCATCAAAATACCGAGAGGACGGAACAGTTCTCGGTAGATAGACACAGCTCCACTAAAATACCTCTACAGAGAGAATCCGGTGGAATATTGGCACGATCTACATGTTGATAGATTTATATCGAAGGTCGTATGTGAGAGTTGTGTGTGTTTGAAGTTGACACAGTTGTGCTGAAATCTTATGCGGGTGGAAGCTAAGAGAATGAGAGAGATGGAGAAGAGGGGGGCCGAATGATTGTCAAAGGGGAGCTAGGGTTTTCTTTATGTTTCATAAATAGGTATTAAGGTAGACTCGGGTTTGGACGTAGCTAATTTGATGGGTTGTGTGATCCACAAACCCTATCCAAATCCGAATGACTAACGAATCCTCTTGTGTAATTTTATAATTGGCACCCACAATAATTCAATCGAATTCCAATAAAACTTTGATTAAATCCTCTAATATATAATAAAAAGTAACACCCTTAATTATTTAAATACCCAAAAATTACGGGGTGTTACAGAACTTACTATCATACAGAACAATAAGGACAACAAGATACGCGCCTTCATGGCGCGTAGCTAATCAAGCAACGCTTAGACAAAGAAGTACAAATCATAATAAAGCTGAAGGCTAATAATCCATCTGTTCAATATCTCAACAATTATAATTCCAGTTTCGTGATTGGGTCCTACCCCAACACGCTACTAGAGCCCCTGAACCTCCCTATAAACCCGAGTGTGCACACCCCTCACTAGAGAGCAAGTAGGATGTAACCCTTCTAGGAGGAAGTCTAATAGGCGACTGGCAGCTACCCCAGCCCAGATTTTCACCTTGATCAGAGGTGTATTTGTAATTCCCCGACGGACCAGTGGTCACGCCTGCTCTAGCAGATTGTGATGTAACATTATTCAACATAGCCATTTCATCCATCTTATATACATTATTTCATTCATAGAATCCATCTCATATGACAACGTAGGCCGGAGCCAAATATCAAAGAAAGACAAGTACCAAGAGTGAATATATAACGAAGGGGGTCGAGCCCTTTCTCATTTGGTTGAATTTCAACTATCCGACTTCATTAAATTTAGAAACGATAGGAGTATATGTCAATTGCAATATAGATGACATGAACTGAAAAGTCGGATTCACCAAAAGATATATGAAAACATGCTCGGGCTCAAGAGGGGTTAACGTTTTTACCAGACACGCTTAACTTCTCCTTAATGATATTTCTCAAAATCAGCGAACATATTCTCTTTGAATTCACAAAGCTCTTAGCTATCCCGAACAACTCCATACTGCGAATCAAACATCCAAAACCTCCATACATCATCCTCCAATGAACCATGTAAGCATGGGACATCATATCACTATACATCAGTATTCAACTCACCAAAAATCTCCCAAAGAAACCAAGTTTAACTTGTCCAAATCCAATATAACAATAGGCTGCCCTCTCTTCATGTTTCAGATTACCTGACTGTTGTTTAGATGCTCATTTGGGAAAGAATTAAACATTATTTAGATACAACACCAACTGAAAATTATAACACTTCCTCTTAGGAGTATTTCAACACATTAAACTTCAACTTTCATTCACTATTCAAGGATTTATAGCCCATATACCACAACTGCTCCAAAACAGAGTATCAAATGCGCATCCAACTTCTAGGGACTATAAGATGATCATAACAACATGTTTTCAAGCATTACAAAAGCCTAAAATCAAGAGCTTGAACTGAAGTTTAACTTAGGATTTTGTTTCCATTAAATACATGAATACATGATACTTTTATGATCAAATTACGAAGACCCTGTGTTCATGATACTAGCAGGCAGAGCAACGAAACAAGGGTTTACTTTAAAATATGATTTGGACAACTAAATCATAATGAAAATGAAATTAACTAATTGGGGTTTCTTCCCAAAGATCTCAAGAGTAAATAGAAACAAGATTTAAGTAATTATCTTACCAAACAAAGGAGGTATGACCAATATAGCAAAGCTGGTCCAGAAACAAGTTCAAAAAGACACCTGAAATTGTTGAGCTGATAAAGCGATCATATTGAACACATTTAGGCTTGACGTCTTCTGTGAAGTTTTAGATAGAAAAGATTAGTTAAATTTTGGCTTTTGTTTCATCCCCGAAAGATTCGAAATGAAGGAGATATTGGGTGTGTAAGATGAAGCTGGTGACTGAAATTCTGCGTGGAACCAAGCAGCTGCGTGTGGAGCTCCTAAGGCACGTATGCTGAGCTACTTGCTTGCTATTTGGGATCCAATTAGGTACCAACAGAAGTTATGATCATCTAGAAGTTATTTTGTAATCTCGGCACCTTGTGTTTACGAAATAAGATCGGTTTGTAATCCCGACACTATACACAAACTCTAAAATTGTGTAGGTTAAGATTGTGTAACTTGAGAATGAACTTATAACTTGTGACATTTGACTTCATATATTCCAAGGAAAGCTCCTCAAATGATACAATGGAGCAATCACAACTTTGTTCCGGGTTTGTGTTAAGAGATTACTTAGCGACTAAGAAAACATTTCTTCACGATTAAGAAAGCTATCGAAACGGCATTTGATTGAGAATGTAACCTAACATTCCATAAGTAAGACCTCCTCAATAAACTTAATGGTATGATCTATTGCATAACCGAGATCACTAATATGGGTAACAAAACAAATATACACCCGTTTAAAATCCGAAAAACACTATATCAATTCCCAAAAATAAACCGTAAAATCCTAAATTCAATATAATTAGTAACACCAAATTAGATAAATTCCCAAAAAGTACGGGGTGTTACAGACTTCCCCCCTTAAACAAGGCTTCGTCCCCGAAGCCCAAACTCATCTTCCAAAAACATACTTCAGATGCCTTTTCCTCAACCACAATTTCCTGAACATATCTCCATAACTCCTACTCCTCTGCTATAGACGATTCACCTCCAAAAGGGGTATCTAATCCCAAAATATATCTAAAGCGTGAGCAAGTTTCCAAAATAACAATGTAAATGAGTATATGAAATCCTAGACATATGTTTGAATATGTATATACAGTATACAATTATGAGTAGAGCAACATGTTTGTAATAGAAGTTCACATGGCACAAAGTCAAGTTGCATAAGCATTAACGTTCCATTCGAGTTGAACGACAACTCATTTAAAATAAACACATTAATCACATCAATCGAGCGGAAAGACAAACGTGCGAGATTTTTCTCCCCCTTATAGGAAAGGTCCGGCCTCGAACCAAAATAGTGAATTTAAACATGCGAGAAATTGTAACATTATGGTACAAATAAACTTTCCTGAAACCGGTAGGCAATCGAAGGTAATCACCAATTCCTTTTATGTAAAACACGCATGACTCTTACCCGAACATACTAATGGATCTCAAAATATTTCCCACCTTATTTAAGAATATCAAAATAAGAAAAAGATGAAACTTTACGTAGTTGTCTTTCTGTGCATCCAGACATGGCAGCCATCAATTCTTATGCCTCTTTTACTCTCCCAAAATGAAACGACCTTATCATACTGTTAACACATCACTCATGTCTTCTTTTCTTTAATAGTCTGACAAACCCACTGTAATTCAACCTTCCATTTCCGTCTATCGTAGTAGTTAACCACCATTGACGATTGCATAACAAAAACAATTCCCAAACACTCAGAAATCATATTGTTTCTCTATACTTAGTCCTTCCTTTTGCTAGCTCCTCCGAGTCTTCAAACATGAGTCATAACTCTTTTATTCTCCATCCTTACATAACTTGCTTTACTCTTTGGGCTAATACCATAGACTCAGTCTCATCACTTATCCGAATCGAAACAGGTATGGTACCTTTATGGTCTTTATCCACTTATCATACCATTTGTACTTAGTTTTATCTTTTAACTACGAGTTACACATAAAACTTTTACGATCTCAACAAGTCCTGAATAAAATATCTAAAGTACATAGTCCTTCTTCTGATGGGATAAAGAACACGCGTTTGATTCCAATTAAACTTGACCCTTCACATTATACAGTTTGAAACGCAATTTTGTCGAACCTAGATATGAAAATAGTATCATCCTTATTAATAAAAGAATCATTAAGTTCACATTCGATCTCCAAACAAAACCACAAATTTCACCTCATAAGTAATAGACCAGACTTAAGTTCAGTATACCGTGCTGTAATCCATAAAGATATCAATGAACTTTTATTTACCAAAATATCAGTTTTACTCTAGATACTCTCTTCTTTCGTGGATTGTGGATCAAATTCTCCCAACAACACGAATATTCCTTATTGCATAATATCTGAAAGGCTAGGGTCCCAAAGACCCCATGAAGCAACAACCTTAATATGCTTGCAGTTGATACTACTTGCAACACACAGATCCAACAAAGTATAAATCTCGCACAAACTGATCCAACAAAGTATTCTAATTCATATCTCATCCTTAAGGACCATTCGACATTGATAAGCCTTAGGTAAACAATTCTCTCATCCAAGTCAACATTCACATCCTTAATACAATCCAAAAAAATTTCTCTATATTTAATTGACCTACACAACTCTCAACCATCACACCGATCAAGTCTTTAATCAATTCAAATACTTCAAGTATCATTTCTCGAATAACACACCCCCATTCCCACTACTACTCGTACCACTCTTTTCAATTTCCCAAAAGATATACCTTGAATAAATCCTGATACGATAATTTGACCATTCATAGCTTAATTGTAACACATAGCTCATATACCACATAACATGCAAATGAATGCACCCCAACCGATCCCTTGCTTTTGAAAAATAATTTCAAACACTATATTATTTTTTTTGTAAACTTAACTGACCAGAACTTATTGCTCTGATACCAACTGTAACAACCCTAAATTTTTGACCAAATTTAATAATACAAAAATCTAAGATTGTTATGCCGCAATTGACCACTGAGTCAACTGCAAGGCTAAAAGACCATAAATTTAAACCTAACGAGTTGACAGCGGAAGCCTGAAGTCAAGTTTACAAAACCTAATCCCAACTGAAATGACAAGTACAACTGATTAAAGTGACTCAACCGTAGTATCATATATTCCAAGCTAACCCCATGATATGCACAAACATCCATGCAACAATTCACTTCAAGTAGGCCTGCAAACTGCATCATCAGAGAATGATACAGGCCCCAAAATAGGGTAGGGACAAACCCAAACATATAACGTCAGCAAAGGCTGAGTAAGAACTTACTATCATACGGAACAATAAGGACAACAAGATACGCGCCTTCATGGCGCGTAGCTAATCAAGCAACGCTTAGACAAAGAACGCCAAGTACAAATCATAATAAAGCTGAAGGCTAATAATCCATCTGTTCAATATCTCAACAATTATAATTCCGATTTCGTGATTGGGTCCTACCCCAACACGCTACTAGAGCCCCTGAACCTCCCTATAGACCCGAGTGTGCACACCCCTCACTAGAGAGCCAGTAGGATGTAACCCTTCTAGGAGGAAGTCTAATAGGCGACTGGCAGCTACCCCAACCCAGATTTTCACCTTGATCAGAGGTGTATTTGTAATTCCCCGACGGACCAGTGGTCACGCCTGCTCTAGCAGATTGTGATGTAACATTATTCAACATAGCCATTTCATCCATCTTAGATACATTATTTCATTCATAGAATCCATCTCATATGACAACGTAGGCCGGAGCCGAATATCAAAGAAAGACAAGTACCAAGAGTGAATATATAACGAAGGGGGTCGAGCCCTTTCTCATTTGGTTGAATTTCAACTATCCGACTTCATAAAATTTAGAAACGATAGGAGTATAAGTCAATTGCAATATTGATGACATGAACTGAAAAGTCGGATTCACCAAAAGATATATGAAAACATGCTCGGGCTCAAGAGGGGTTAACGTTCTTACCAGACACGCTTAACTTCTCCTTAATGATATTTCTCAAAATCAGCGAACATATTCTCTTTGAATTCACAAAGGTCTTAGCTATCCCGAACAGCTCCATACTGCGAATCAAACATCCAAAACCTCCATACATCATCCTCCAACGAACCATGTAAGCATGGGACATCAAATCACTATACATCAGTATTCAACTCACCAAAAATCTCCCTAAGAAACCAAGTTTAACTTGTTCAAATCCAATATAACAATAGGCTGCCCTCTCTTCATGTTTCAGATTACCTGACTGTTGTTTAGATGCTCATTTGGGAAAGAATTCCTCATTATTTAGATACAACACCAACTGAACATTATAACACTTCCTCTTAGGAGTATTTCAACACATTAAAATTCAACTTTCATTCACTATTCAAGGATTTATAGCCCATATACCACAACTGCTCCAAAACAGAGTATCAAATGCGCATCCAACTTACTAGGGACTATAAGATGATCATAACAACATGTTTTCAAGCATTAAAAAAGCCTAACATGAAGAGCTTGAACTGAAGTTCAAATTAGGATTATGTTTCCATTAAATACATGAACAAATGATACTTTTATGATCAAATTAAGAAGACCCTATGTTCATGATACTAGCAGGCAGAGCAACGAAACAAGGGTTTACTTTAAAATATGATTTGGACAACTAAATCATAATGAAAATGAAATTAACCAATTGGGGTTTCTTCCCAAAGATCTCAAGAGTAAATAGAAACAAGATTTAAGTAATGATCTTACCAAACAAAGGAGATATGACCAATATACCAAAGCTGGTCCAGAAACAAGTTCAGAAAGACACCTGAAATTGTAGAGCTGATAAGGCGATCATATTGAACACATTTGGGCTTGACGTCTTCTGTGAAGTTGAAGATAGAAAATAGTAGTTAAATTTTGGCTTGTGTTTCACCCCCGAAAGATTCGAAATGAAGGAGATATTGGGTGTGTAAGATGAAGCTGGTGACTGAAATTCTGCGTGGAACCAAGCAGCTGCGTGTGGAGCTCCTAAGGCACGTATGCTGAGCTACTTGCTTGCTATTTGGGATCCAATTAGGTACCAACAGAAGTTATGATCATCTAGAAGTTATTTTGTAATCTCGGCACCTTGTGCTTACGAAATAAGATTGGTTTCTAATCCCGACACTATACACAAACTTCTTAAATTGTGTAGGTTAAGATTGTGTAACTTGAGAATGAACTTATAACTTGTGACATTTGACTTCATATACCAAGGAAAGCTTCTCAAATGATACAATGGAGCAATCACAACTTTGTTCCGGATTTGTGTTAAGAGATTACTTAGCGACTAAGAAAACGTTTCTTCACGATTAAGAAAGCTATCGAAACGGCATTCGATTGAGAATGTAATCTAACATTCCATAAGTAAGACCTCCTCAATAAACTTAATGGTATGATCTATTGCATAACCGAGATCACTATTGGGTAACAAAACAAATATACACCCGTTTAAAATCCGAAAAACACTATATCAATTCCCAAAAATAAACCGTAAAATCCTAAATTCAATATAATTAGTAACACCAAATTAGATAAATTCTCAAAAAGTACGGGGTGTTACAACATCGCATAATACCTCATCTTTGTATGGTCCTATCACAAAATTAACTCTTGCTTGCTTTGACACCTTCACCTTACTCCCATCATCAAGCCAATGCAAAGTATATGGTTTAGGATGTGGAATAGTCGTCAAAGATAGCTTGCTTACCAAATCAGTAGAGGCAACATTAGTGCAACTCCCACCATCGATAATCACATTACACCATCGATCCTTTACTTGACATTTGGTGTGAAATATTTGGTCCCTTTGCTCAGTCACAACAGGTTCGGTTTTCGCATGCAGTGTGCGACGCAAAACCAAACTAGTATCATAATTCGGGGCCTCATATATCTCAGCATACTCCTCTTCTTCCACCTCTTGGTTTGTGGTGAACAACTGAACAAACCCTCCTCCTCAATAGCCTCATCATACAATTATCTCTTATATTGATTGCTTCCCTCAAGGTAACAATGCATTTGTTTGGACAGTCCTTTTGAAAGTGTCCAAAGCCTTGACATTTGAAACAACGTACTTTTCCCAATTCTTTCTCCTTGTTACTGTTGTCGGGTTTGGTGCCACTGCCTCCGGCTTTGGTTTGAGTTGGAAACTTGATTGAGTTCATGGAACTTGAACCCGTATTCGCCTTAGAACCACCAGCCTTTTTCCCATCCGTTTGGTTCGATGTAAGAGCCTTTGGTGTGTAACTAGTGCTAGAACGACTCGTCTTCAATTGACTCTCCACTTTCAAGCGCAAGTTGCATAGCATATCAAATGAAACATAGGGTTGCAAATCAACAACATTGGCAATGTTTCGATTTAACCCTCGACAAAACCTAGCCATTTTGTGTTCCTCAAGTCCATCCATCTCACTCATAAGAGTAAGCTTCTCAAATTCAGCAATATAAGTAGCGATATTCGAACTTCCTTGTGAAAGTTCAGCCACCTTTCGATACAAATCTTGCTTATGACTTTTGGGCATATATCTCTTACGAAGTTTTTTTCTTAAGATCCTCCCATGAAGTCACCTTTTCCTTGCCCTCCCTTGCTCGTTGAGCCTTCATTTTCTCATACCATAGAGAAGCATTTTTAACAAGATTTAGGGCTGCATACTTACAACACTTGTCGTCCGGAACATCTTTGAAATCAAACATGCGTTCGATTTTTCTCTCCCACTCCAAATAGTCTTCAGGATCAGTTCCACCATCAAACTCGGGTCACTCCATGACTCTGAAATCATCATTAGATCTCTGAAAATCAAGGTTACGTCGTGCACCCATATGTGGTCTTTCGTTGGGCAGAGCATCAAGTGCTGCTCTCAATTGATGAAGGAAATCATTGAAGTTCTCGTCCCCCATAATCGCTTGAAGGAAATCAAGAGCCGAAGCTCTGATACCACTTATGATTCGAGTATCGCGGAAGCTTGAATTGTCGAAAGAATATGATTTAACCCACTCGAGTTAGTGCAACGGAAACTGTGACTCTTTTTGTATTTTATATCTGGGTGTTTAGAAAATAAAAGAAAACGAGATATGGATGAACAAGTTAGCCACTAACTTTCTCAAACTCGACCAATCCCTAAACTACCTCGCCTAGTTTTGATCATTGATTTCCAATCCACGATCGGCAAACTAACGATAGCTAAACTACCTTTATAGCCCTTAACCAAGATTGTTCCGCTAGAACTCTCAAAGTTTAAACAAGTTTGTTTATGACAAAACAAAGCTCAATATTCAGATTAAAATTCGATGATATCTAAAATGAAGATACAACCCCCTTTATATAGGAGTGACTCTACACATAAGACTCCTAGGACTTGGAAAGCCAACACTTCCTTTCAACTCTTGGAAAATGAAAACTTGACTAAAATAACTTGGAAATTCAATATAATGAATCCCATTATTCCCTATGCTTGACTAGAACAGAAAAACAAAGAAGAATGAACCTAATTCCGAGGTCAAGACTCATGTTAAATGAATCTCGCGGAATACAATGTTTCTGGACGGTCTTGAGAGTTTTTATCACAAATTCTTGGAAACACGTTGTCTTGGAACCTATAAGTAGTCATTGGAAAGCTTAGAAGGAATTCTATCACCTCGATGTTGAATGACTATCAAAGGATAAGTATCGAAGAAGTTATGACGCCAACAATCCGACTCTGCACATCTCCATCGCGGGAAAACTGTTCTATCGCAGGGAACTTGAAAACCAGCGATAGACCCAACCTTAACTTGTCTCATTAAGCCAATTGATCCCCAAATGATGTAACCACAAGAGCAGTCACATACTTTGGACTTAGAGCATTTCCCCACAAGTGAATGTCATGATTCGTACCCAATAGAACTTCCTAATCGATAAGTGTAGGCTTAGCGATATCATCTATGGCTCCCGTATCATACATCCTTTTCTTTTTCATGTAATTGATTGAAAATTTAAGCCTTATAATCGAAACTCAACGAAAATAATTCGAAATCTTTCCCTGAAATTTCGAGGAGATTAGGGTTTCGAAATCGAGTTTGGGGCAAAAAAATATGCAATTTCAAGGAGGACGATCAAATTACTGCAAATCTCAAGCCGATTCAAGTCAAAAAATCATTCAGGAAGTTTGCCATGGAATCAGGTTTTGGAATTTTACCTCTTTTGATGCTTTTCTTAATTACGTTGATTTCGTGCTTCATTGTTGTTCAATTATAGATTTCATATTGGATGGTTTGATGTACTATGTGCGGTAGAGTTAATTGAAATCATGTTAGCAAATCATTGTTATCATTGTTCTTGCCCATTTCTTTTTGATTTCCTCTGCATTAATTCTTTTTTTTTTCCTGATTTTTGTGCTTCTTTTGATGAATTTTCGTTATTGAACATTATTGTTATTGTGTTAATAGAGTTATGGGTTTGGTTTACTGGTATTAAGTCAGGTAGTTCCTGTATTGATCATTATGCGTTAGTGTTACCGCAGTTATTTTTAGAGTTAACACAGTTACCAGACTAAGACGAGGGGTTATTGGAGTTAGGCATTGGCATTTAGACAAGAGGTTATTGGAGTTAGGCATTGGAATTTCTATAGTTACTAGAGTCATCAAAGTTATTGAAGTTAGGCATTCGAGTTATTAAAGTTAAAGTTATGTTATGTTAAGAGTTAGAGTTAGAGGAGTTATTAGAGTTACGCGTATATCTAGTAGAGTTATGTTAAGAGTTATTAGAGTTAAGTTATTAGAATTAGAGGAGTTATTAGAGTTACAGGTATATCTAGTAGAATTATTCTAAGAGTTATTAGAGTTAGAGGAGTTATTAGAGTTACAGGTATATCTAGTAGAGTTATGTTAAGAGTTATTAGAGTTACAGGGGTTATTAGAGTTACAAGTATATCTAGTAGAGTTTTTTAAAGAGTTATTAGGGTTAGAGGAGTTATTAGAGTTACGGTTGTGTTAAGAGTTATTAGAGTTAGAGGAGATACGGGTAATCTAGTAGAGTTGTGTTAAGAGTTATTAGAGTTACATGAGTTATTAGAGTTACGGGTATATCTAGTAGAGTTATGTTAAGAGTTATTAGAGTTAAGTTATTAGAGTTACAGGTATATCTAGTAGAGTTATGCTAAGAGTTATTAGAGTTAGAGGAGTTATTAGAGTTACGGGTATATCTAGAAGAGTTATGTTAAGAGTTATTAGAGTTACAGGTGTTATTAGAGTCTAGTAGAGTTTTTTGAAGAGTTATTAGGGTTAGAGGAGTTATTAGAGTTACGCGTATATCTAGTAGAGTTATGTTAAGAGTTATTAGAGTTAAGTTATTAGAGTTAGAGGAGTTATTAGAGTTACAAGTATATCTAGTAGAGTTATGCTAAGAGTTATTAGAGTTAAAGGAGTTATTAGAGTTACAGGTATATCTAGTAGAGTTATGTTAAGAGTTATTAGAGTTACAGGTGTTATTAGAGTTACAGGTATATCTAGTAGAGTTTTTTAAAGAGTTATTAGAGTTAGAGGAGTTATTGGAGTTACGGTTGTGTTAAGAGTTATTAGAGTTAGAGGAGTTATTAGAGTTACGGGTAATCTAGTAGAGTTGTGTTAAGAGTTATTAGAGTTACGGGTATATCTAGTAGAGTTATGTTAAGAGTTATTAGAGTTAAGTTATTAGAGTTAGATGAGTTATTAGAATTACAGGTATATCTAGTAGAGTTATGCTAAGAGTTATTAGAGTTAGAGGAGTTATTAGAGTTACGGGTATATCTAGTAGAGTTATGTTAAGAGTTATTAGAGTTACAGGTGTTATTAGAGTCTAGTAGAGTTTTTTGAAGAGTTATTAGGGTTAGAGGAGTTATTAGAGTTACGGTTGTGTTAAGAGTTATTAGAGTTAGAGGAGTTATCAGAGTTACGGGTATATCTAGTAGAGTTGTGTTAAGAGTTATTAGAGTTACATGAGTTATCAAAGTTACGGGTATATCTAGTAGAGTTGTGTTAAGAGTTATTAGAGTTACATGAGTTATCAAAGTTACGGGTATATCTAGTAGAGTTATGTTAAGAGTTATTAGAGTTAAGTTATTAGAGTTAGAGGAGTTATTAGAGTTACAGGTATATGTAGTAGAGTTATGTTAAGAGTTATTAGAATTACTGGTATATCTAGTAGAGTTATGCTAAGAGTTATTAGAGTTAGAGGAGTTATTAGAGTTAGAGGTATATCAAGTAGAGTTATGTTAAGAGTTATTAGAGTTACAGGTGTTATTAGAGTAACAAGTATATCTAGTAGAGTTTTTTTATAGAGTTAGAGGAGTTATTAGAGTTACAGTTGTGTTAAGAGCTATTAGAGTTAGAGGAGATATTAGAGTTACGGGTATATCTAGTGGAGTTGTGTTAAGAGTTATTAGAGTTACGAGTATATCTAATAGAGTTACGGGTATATCTAGTAGAGTTACATGAGTTATTCGAAACATTGTAATATTTTCTCTGGGAGCAATTAGTTTTAGACAATCAAGACTTGTTCTTGAGAGTATCTTTCGAAGCGTTATAATATTTCTCTAGGGAAAGACTTGTTCTTGAGCAACTTTTGAAGCTGTGAATTATTGTTTTTCTGCGAGCTATCAGTTCTAGACTAGAAAGACTTGTTCTTGAGTAATATATGAAATGTCGATATACTTTGTTTGCGAGCTTACTTTTAGTTGTAGGGATTGTGTCATTTGAATTGTACATGGCCTTAGGCTATCATTTTGAAAGTGATAGTAAAACACAGTTTTCTGTTTAATGATGAAACATATGTTTTGAGGGGGAGGGTAAAAGACCGATCTTTTTTTATTCCTTTTATCTCAGTGATTGTTGTAAGTGCTGGATGTTGGTGCTGATAAGCTATAACTATAAGGGCCTCTGTTATGGTGCTAAAGGACTTGTGTTGTGGGGATGGGGGCAGGAATCGGTTCGCTGTAGCTTGTTAAATAGGTTGTGGACAAGTTTTGGTGGTGTAACCATAATGTTTTTAACAGTTAGGTTCATTTGTGAATCTGTGATACTATCGATTTGGTAAGGTCATAATAGTGTGAATCTGTGATACTATCGATTTGAGGGATAATTTTTGTGCTAAGTGCGGAATGCATTGATCGGGTTACCAAATAAGAGTTAAATGTCCAGGTGTGCAAGAAGACCGTCTAGCGGAGGGTCTTTTGCCAAGGCATTGTGCATTGTCACTTGTAGGAGAGCCTTTTATGTATCCGGATATTAATTCACTTGTAAATGAGCTACATAGAAGGCGGATTTCTACTTGTCTTAAATGCCTTATTCCCTGACAAGATCAAACTGCTGAAATCGATCACGCAGGTGGCTACGTTGTATGCTTAAATTTGTTAAGTATAAAAAGAACTTTTTGTCTTTCTTGCTAATATTTTTGTTGAGCCTCACTTTGAACAGAGAACTCCTTCAAATTGTGTAGTTTATATGTGAGTGTGGATGCGGCAACAAAGGACAGTATGAAGGCAATGGATAGACCACTCTTTGGAGACTTTTGGGAGCGTTGTCTGGTAAGTTATCTGCTGGCTAAGATAATACTTCCATGTGGTCAGACAAATCATAGATCTTTCACACCATACAGACCCTCAGAAGAAATTTTTGTCACGGATGGTGAATATTTTTCTCTGCCTCTTTGAAGTCATTGGCTAAACAGGGAGAGTATTAGACGCATGCCTACCCCTGTATAGTTATCATGTATAACAAAGTGAAGTGAAAGTGAGATGTTAGTGCCGGATGTGTTTTCTGTAACCGCGACACTGATTAACTATGATCCTAAGCATTTCATAACAATTGGCAAAGTAAGACATTATAACTTGTCAAAGAAATGGTTGTCCGTCTATCATACGCATTAAACACAACTGACAAGTTTCAGCTTCATTTCAGAAATTGATATGTGAGCTCTCATGTAAGGTGAAAGTGGGGATGTGATTAGGGGCTCTTGAGTAGGAATCGTGATTGGGTTAATGTGTAATAAAACTGTTAGTAGATCATTACTTTTGACAAACTGCAAAGGCTGGTTGTAGCATTTGCTCATTTTCTTCCATGGTATCTACTAGCTCGTTTGGGCATTGGACTTGAAACTCTTTTCCAGGAAACTAAGATTCACAACTCATTTACTACCGTAAGTCTACTAGCTCAATGGTAGAGCACTGTATGACATTGCGGAAGATGTAGGTTCGAATCCTACGTAGACTGTGAAACACATCAAAATTTTGACTAAATATTTTCTATTTTTGTGCTTGAAGTGCCAATTGATGTGCATTTCGATCATGTTGCATTGGAACATGAATCTCGTGAGAAACACTCTTTTTGCATTTATCAACAACAAAGCCTATGTGGGAATCAAACCCACGTCTTTCTGCAAGGCACAATGCTCTTTCAACTGAGCTAATAGGCTAGAAATTGCAGAGTCCAAAACCATGTTACAGTACTCCAGTTAAAAGGAGCATAGCTGAAGTTATAAAAAGATACAAAGCCATGAACTAACACAGTCAAGTTTATTTTCTCCATACTAGCTAGATGTGCTAGACCAATCTATCCATCAGAAGCAGCAGACAACTAATTAGTGTGTCATTGGCTTATTATACCAATTCCCTTAACTTGAAAGTTGAATTTGTCATGATAAAAAAAATAGAAAATGCACGCGGTACCCCTGTACTTTGGGGGTTTGCACACGGTACCCCTGTACTTCAACTTAGTGCACACGGTACCCCCGTACTTTTAGGAACTGCACAGTATGCCCTCTTTTTAGCTCCGATCCCGTTAGTTTATGCTTAATAATGTTGACATGACTACAATTAACTTAATTACCAAATAATGTAAAATAAAATGATGATAATAATTAGAAAAAATTAAGCCCCACCCCTTCATTTTTCTCTCTCCTCTCCCCTTTCCCCTTCCCCTTCCTTGCCCACCACCACCACATACTAACTTACAAATGTGTATTAAGAGGGATAAGTTAATGTTTAATGTGTAGTTAGTATGTTAATGATGTAGAATAGTTGCTTAAATAAAGCACTAAAATGATTCTCTAATGATGTTATGAGGGAAGAAGCAAAAAAGGGTATGGTGTGCATTTTCAAAAGTACGGGAGTACCGTGTGCACTAAGTTAAAGTACAGGGGTACCGTGTGCAAACCCTCAAAGTACAGGGGTACCATGTGCATTTTCCATAAAAAAAATCAACCATGAAAGGTAAAGAGTACAATAACGTGCAGTGTACTGATCGATATGAACGTAGATGACTTAAACATGTACTAAGTCTATTCCTGAACATCACAACCAAGCTGTCAAGCACACCAAGTTGCCATAAATGTCATGAAAAAAATATATATTCATGTATCATGTATCAATACAGGTTCATTTTTCTGCCTAGAGATCGGAAGCTTTGAAAGTAATGCAGAATTTAATCACTTCACAACAAGTTTATCAAGTGTACACCAATAATAACTCAAAGCTGCAATGAGGAGGTTTATGTCCAGAACCGTGCCAAAGACGCATATCTTGTTCCCAACCTCCACAGCTGGAAAATGCTTCCCAGCCTTCATCTCAGTAATTCCCTTTGACAAGGGCTTTAGTTCATTATTAGATCCACCAGATTTTGCTAGCTCAACGAGATCCAGCACATACGCGTCAGTTACCCTAGCCATGCCCCCAATCTCAGCCTCTAAATCATCCCAATGTTCTGCCATCCACAAACCTCCAAACATGTATAACATTGACTTGTGCACGGCAAATGTCATCGCACACGAGTAATAGTCCATACTCCTCATCACAAACTAAGGGCTAAGAAAAACGAAGCTACTATAACAATAAGAGACAAAAGTTCATCCCCTACATGATCATAACATTTGCTAACTCTAATAGCTAAAACATCTAACTGTAGTAACTACAACACCAAACTCTAATAACTACATTGCATAACTCCAGTTGCTACAACACTAATTCCAACACCAAAATTAGACTCCAAAATAAATGAACAGATGACCAGGCTTTCGGTCCTTGAGATTTCATGACAATGACAAATGAGCTAGACAGATATTCAGAAATTGATAGTCGAATCAGCAAATTTCAACACAACAGAAATTTCATCATATCAGATACCTGGATTTATATCTAATAATGCCATATATTCACACAAATTATCCAGAATAATCGAGTTTGCAATGATACAATTCAATGAAATTCGAATAAATTGCTTGACGTGGTCCGAAAGATGAATGAATTATCTTCTTCGATCAATGACATGCTTTCGACGCCGATTTTTATTTCTTTTCGGCTTCTGAGACACCATTACCAACACATCCCCTGCATTTCATCTGGAAATGTAAATGAAAAACTAAAATCATCAGTAGAACAACAAAAAAAAGCGAGCAAAAATATGAAAAAATTGAAAGTGAAATTAAATTCGAAGAAAAATGTCAGAAACTAATCGAATCAAACTAAATTCGAAGAAAAATACAATTAGATCTCACAAAATCGAATCAAACGAAATTAAAACCATATCAACAAATGAAAGCTAGGGTTTCGAAAAATGCAAACCTGAGAGAGATGAATCGTGCGCAGCGTCGTCGGTGAGGAGAGAGAAACAGAGTTGAGGACAGGGAGGAGTTGCCGGAGTTGAGGATAGAGATGAATCGTGCGCGTCATCGGTAAGGAGAGAGATTTGGATTTTTGAGGAGAGAGAAAGGGAAAAGAGGAGAGAGAAACAGAATGGATGAAATGAGAAGGAATTTGGGGATTACCCCTGCCTAATTTAATCGAATTACTGAAATACCCCCTGAGACTCTAGAGTTGGCGTCCACAGGTGGGGGAGTTAGCTGGAGGGAAAAAAAACCGCGCGCGTTGTCAACCGTTAGATCATCAAGATGGACGCTCCAGATTACTTCTGACCTTCTGACATAACTTTACTTCTAACCTGATACAATTCATATATATATATATAGAAATAGGATCAAATGAGTCATTTAGGATTAAATGAGTCCATGAGTCCCAATCACAGCCGTTCATCCAATCTAATCCGACGCTCGAAATTTGGCCACCCCTTAAGGGTAAAACCGTCAATTGCATGACAGATATAAAACTAAAAAAAACCGTCAATTTCTGTCTCCTCAGTTTTTCTCTCCCATTTTCTCTCCCCTCACCCCGTCCCCCTGGTTTCTCTCTCCTCACCTTCGATTCCATGTTTTCTCTCTCCTCGCCGCCGTCACTCTCCATCGCTGCCGCCGGATCTCCCTTGCCGCCGATCTCCCCGTCGCATACAACCGGTGAGTGTTCTAATCAACTCTTCGCCGTCGCTCACTCATCAAAATCGCTGTTTTCCGCCCTCATTTTCTCCGGCTAGTAAAGGTATGTATCCGACTCTCATTTTCATGTGTTTTACGCTTTAATTTGACATCTTTCAATCTCCTTATCTGCATTTTGAGATTGATGTTTCGATTTGATCGATTTTACCTCACTCGAATTCTAGCAAGGTCGCGAACTCCGAGAATTAGCCGCCGCTCGCAATTCTGTAATGCTAAAACTCCGGCGATGATTCGAATATGCAATAGAGCTGTTCTTCATTCTTATGGAATGATTTAGGTATGATTTCTTATTTTAATTTAATTTTTCTGTTAAAATTCATAATTTAAATTTTTATGGAATTGAATGTTCAGATTTGTTACAAAGAAAACCTGAATGTTTAATTTGCGACTAAATGTTTGATGATTCCATATAATTTGCATTTTCCTCCTGTTTATGCTCCAATTTCCGATTGATTGAGTTTGAGGTTGGTAATTAGAGGTCCGATTGCATTTGTTTTTGGTTTCGATTGCCTTTTTATTGAATTTCAGTATGAGATGGTGATTTGATTATTCTCTGGTTTTCGTTTGGGTTTGATTGCTTTAATTTGCATCTAATTTGATGCTTATATGTTCTTTTTAGTCGTAATTTGAATCTATCGTTAGCGCTCCTCTAGATGATTTCACAAATCGTCAGTATCTCTAGCTGACATTCGATTTCGGTTGTTGCTAATTCGCTCATTTCACTAAGAGTGATTCTATTTGTGATTGTGTGTGATTCAATCTGTTAGTGTGTGATTTTTATCTGGTGTCGTGTGTGAATCAATCTATTAGTGTGTGATTTTATTTGGTATCGCGTGTGATTGGATTTGGTATCATGTGTGATTGTATTTGGTATCGTGTGTGTGATTTCAATCTGTTAGTGTGTGATTCAATTTGGTATACTTCTACATCTAATTTAGTTCGTTGTTTTGTGATTTTAAATTAGTGTACTTCTGCATCTTATATCTGATTTAGTAGGGTTTTGGTTTATGGTTTTGAGATAGTGGATATGTGGATGAGGATATGCGTTTTACTTGGTGAAGAGCTGTTACTTGTTGCTGTTGATTTGAGCATCAGTAGCTCAATTATTGCCTCTAGTGTAGAGGAACAGTAAAGAGAGTTTGAGGAATCATTTGTATAGTGATGCATTTTTCGTTAAATTGGGGGCTTTCTAATGCAGGACTTAGCTTCCCATGAAGCCTGCAGATGCAAAAACATGTAGGTTTGATATGGTTGTGGGTTAGGAATGCCGAATCTGTGCAGGTTGTCGGCCAGTTTTCTGGTTTTGGATATGTAACAGTAGCTTGGTAGCACTAGCCACTGATAGGAAGTGAACGTATGTACCCATAGTGGTCAGGTCACACATTGTTGGCTTGGTATACTGTCTTTAGACGATGCATGGTGTGTACTGTTTTCTGATGATGCCTTCTTTCTATGACAGTCGCTCTGTGTTTGGACTTCAATTTGGAGTTTTAAGATATCTGCTTACATGACTAGAAGCCTAGTTTTGAGCTGTGCAAATTACTACTCTCTTGTTTTGAGCTACCTGCTGAGACATCGAGTAAGATTTGACTAGAAGAAGCTTTGATCACACAATATTGCACTAGAGTCATGTTATGGGAATGTCTACCCCCGATGTTTATTACCTGAAATGATATGTCCTATTGAGGTGGATTTGGTTTAGGCGCAGACGGTGGTAGTGTATTAGTCACTGTTTTTCTACATTAATCCCGTGAAGCTTCTTAATCCCGTAGGGTATGAATTTCTGGCATCGTTGATGACCAATTCCGTAGACATCACTTCTGTGGTATTTTTTTTAGACAGGTCATTACTTAGCTTCACTGTGGGCTAAGGCTGCTGATGCCTTTAAAAGGGGTACGGTTTTGATTATTTTGATTCCATGAAGTTGAAGATTCTTGAAACTCTGCCAGTGTGGACTCCTCCTTGAGCTTTGCTCGTCATATGTTATTTGATTATTTTATAGTAATCAACCGTAAACGTGTTTGTTTTATTTCTGCAGTTTCTGATTATTTCAGTTCTGCTCGAATTTAAACTGTCTACGATTATAATTCTACCCTGCAACATTGATGTATATGTATACCACCATGTCCACTCCATCAGATAGTGCTACAAAACAGCCTCATTGCAGAATTTATAGAACGTGTAATCTTTTTGATGTCTAATCTTAGCGTCAAGGAAACTAACATTTTTTGTTGATTAATTGAGCATATTAAAGTTCTCCATATTATTTTTGGTATCCCATTCTCATGTGTAGGCTGTAGAACACTAGTTAAATGTTCTTCTGTCCGAGTTCAGAATCCATCATTTTTGGTGAGCGTGATGTGCTTTTGTGTGATTAAAGACAAGTACTTTTTGTCTTAAAAGCCGATGAGCTCAATGGAAGAGCGTTGTGCAATGCACAAGATGTGGGTTCGACTCCCATGTTGGCTACGAAATCCGTCAGAAATCTATGCCACTACGACCAAGCAATAGGCGTAGAGGAAGAGGATAAAGGACCTTGATGTAGAGTTGCAAAATAGGGAGTTTGCTGTAAAGTAGGATGATGGCAAGCCATACATAAAATTTTCAATAGAGAACTTATCCTTGACCCTCATATCTTGACCAACACAATTAGCTTAAGACAGTCATACACCCACATCAGAAAATACAAAGTAAGAATACATGAACAAAGAAAGAAAAATGTGGATGGCTTTCTCCTTGAAACTATACGGATTCAAGAGGAATTTTAGCACTAATGCTATGGCAGGCAAGATAGTTGCAGCTGTACGCTAAAAGCAAAGGCACAAATTCAGAGTTTTCAATGTCGAAGAAATCACTACTTTGACCATGATCGCAACAACCTGATCAGCCCAAGAACTTGCAAAAAGTCAAGCAACATGTTCGTCAGCCTAAAAAACCACAAAAACAAGTCTAGCTAAGTTACTAATGATGTTCAAGAAGTAGCCTATGTGGGAGTTGAACCCACATCGTTCATGCAATCGCATGATGCTCTACCAATTTGAGCTAATAGGCTTTACTATAATTTTAAAATTAAGAGAAGCAAACATGTGAAATTCCATAGATTTCAATCATGAGCCCATCTTAATCCCACAATGCTCTATCTTGAGTGAAGTGAAAACAACAAACCAACAAACCAAATTAACTTACTTTCGACACTAAGGTTAGACTTAGTAGAATCATACACACTATCGAATGAAATCACACACGCTATCAAATGAAATCATATACATTATCAAATAAAATCACAAACTCCATTCAAAACAATCACATACTAACTAATAGAATCACTCACTAACAAATAAAATCACACACAATAGTAATAGATAGAATCACTCTTACTAGCAAATTGAACCACTCTCACAAATAGAATCACTCACTAACAAATAAAATCACACACAATAGTAATAGATAGAATCACTCTTACTAGCAAATTGAACCACTCTCACAAATAGAATCACTCACTAACAAATTGATTACAATAGAATCACACACGTTTACAAAGAGAATCATACACGCTTACAAATAGAATCACACACTAACACATAGAATCACACACGCTTACAAATAGCATCACACACTAACACATAGAATCACACACGCTTACCATCTAATAGAATCACATGAGACTTACTAATAGAATCACATACAACAACGGAAAGAATCACATACCATTGAACCATTATAATAGAATCACACTTACCTATCTAATAGAATCACACTTACTATATAATAAAATCACACTTATTATCTAATAGAATCACATAAGAGTTATGAATGGAATCACATACAAGTATACAACAACGGATAGAATCACATACCATTGAACCATTCTAATAAAATCACACTTACCATCTAATAGAATCACACTTACTATATAATAAAATCACACTTCCTATGTAATAGAATCACATAGACATACTAATGGAATCCAACACTGACAACTAGTCACACACTAAGATATAAAATCACACAATCGAACAAACTGTCACACAGACAAACAAATAAAATCACAAAGATAAATTCAAAACAAACTCGAGAGAGTCGTAAGATGAGGATGCAATTAAAGTTGACACCAACGAAATTGCAGTAGAAACAAATTAAATTACAAAGAACAACATCCAATACAATCAGACTAAAATCGAGTGTGATTCAATAGTCAATGCAGTGCGATTGCAAATTCAATTGAAAAATCGAGCGTGATTCAATATTCAATAAATTCAAATTAAAAACATTACGTGCTCGAATCATAGAGAATTACGTACTCACATTTCATCAATTTTCACGATTTTAATCGGATCTGAAATAGGAATTGCATCAATCGAAATTCTAAACCTAAAAACGAAGCCTGATTGACCAAAAACCAAAACGGAATTCTTTAATGGAAGGAAGAACATGTGTGATTCAATAACTAATGCTGTGTGATTGAAATTTCTATCTAAATCAAAATCATACAAAAAATAAAAACGATCGAATTTGGGAATTAATCAAAAGAAAACGAAAACCGACCTGATTAAGATTAATTTGAGCTTGTACTCCGCCACCTTTTCTCGATCGATCTTTGGTGCGAATTTGCCTCTATATCGTGACCGAAAATAAAGCAAAATTGCCTTGTGAAATTCGAATTTTGTTTTTCTAGGGTTTTGATTTGGGGAAAAACTTCGTAGTACAGATAGAGAGAAAGAGCACGGCGTCGGCGGCGGCGGTGACGAAGAATAGAAGCAGTGGTGGCGCGAGGAGAGAGTATTGCGAGGTGAGACAATGGCGGTGGCCAGTTTTTCGAGGAGAGAGAGAAGAGACGGGAAATGTGAGAGTGAGAGGGAGTTGTAGAGAGAGAAATAGAATTTTGGCAAGAAATGACGTTGGTTGTTGAGGGTTGATGACCCCTTCCTCTATTCTTCCGTTATTTTTTAGGAAGCATCTCGACCCTTCATTTCATTAGATCCTACGATCCAAATAAGGACTCATGGACTCATCTAAATAGGCGGACTCATCTGAACCAGCCTGTATATATGTATACATATATATATATATATACATATATATATATAGCGAGATCAGGTGAGAACTGCGCACCGCCATAGAGTGACACTCGCGTACAATGACACAAAATCTCTATAGAATGACACCTACATACAATGACAGAGAAAGGTCTATGCAATGACATGAAAATTTAGAACTCATGTAGGAATCGAACCTACAACATTCGTGTATGTACACAAATGCTTTACCAAATGAGCTATCAAAACCACGATTCACACAATGACACCGAACAATAACACCGCGTGTCACTTTATGGACAAACCTGTGTCACTTTATGGACAAACCTGTGTCATTCTATTGACAAACTTGTGTCATTATATGGGCAACCGCCGATAACACCGAAGTGCCTATAGTGTCATTGTATTGTCAAACCCGTGTCATTCTATTGACAAACCCGTATCATTCTATGGCACTCGCACCCGCACCCGCACCACCACCACCACCCGCCCCCGCCCCCGCCCGCACAACCACAACCACAACCACAACCACAAAAATACACAAAGAGTGTCCATCAAATGACACCGACTCCCAATAGAATGACACAAGATTGTCCATATAGTGACACCTTCATACAATGACACGAGAGTGTCCATACAGTGACACCTTCATACAATGACACGAGAGTGTCATACAATGACACCTATTATCCATATAATGACAAACATATCATTCAGCCTCCTATCGGCACAACCACAACCACAACCACAACATGTGTCATTGTATGCACAACCCTGTGTCATTGTATGCACAACTCTGTATCATTGTATGGACACCCAAGCCACAGCCACCACAACCAGTGACCGCCACCACCGCCTCCACAAATAACAACAACAACCGCAAAAACAACAAATGACATACATCATTTACTATAATCAAATCGATTAACCGACAAAATTACACAAAAAATCAAATAAAACATCAATTTTCCCATGCAATCGAATCGAATAATCATGAAGAAATCGAAATACAAATCTAAGATTTCAATCTAACAATAAGTAATAACAAAACGACGAATCATGAAGAAATCGAAATATAAATCTCAGATTTGAATTAAATGAGAATTCAATTGAAACAATTTATTTGAACATTCAAGCATCAATTAAAATCACAATTCAAAAACCCTAAATAGAACATGAAATGAACCAATTTAAGCATGAAAATACTGTTAAACCACTAAATCGAACGCGATTGTTCAAATCTGTTACCGGAGAGAGAACGCGACGGCGATGAGGAAAGACGCGATGGCGGCGGTGAGCAGCGAAAGTGACGCTGGTGGCGACAATCGAAAGGCGACGACGAGGTGAGAGAGTGTGAAGTTGAGAAGAATGTCGACGGCGGCAAGCAGAGAACCCGCACCGCGTGCAGCAGCCGCGAAGGAGGTGGCGGTGGCAGCGAGGATGCGATGGAGGAAGAATTAGATCGAGAGGAGACAACGGCGCGGCAGCGGCAGGGATTAGAAAATATGATCGCCGTCTTCTTGATCGTTGCCGGAGTTTCGCCATCGCCGGAGATTTCGACTGCAACGGCGTGAAACAGGCGCGATGGAGGTCGTGGTGGAGGTGACAGCGTGATGGAGGTCGTGATGGATGTGATGGAGCGACGGAGGTGGAGGTGGAGGTGGAGGTGACGGTTAACGAGAGAGAAGTAGAGGAGAGAGAAAATAAAAGGAGAGGAAATGAGGAGAGAGAAACGGAAACTTGGAAAATGATGGAAGGCTAGGAAGCAGGCACAATTTTGTTTATTTTTAATGTCAGATACGTGGCTTAATCGGGGGCGTCAAAACTGGTAGATCGAATGGCTATTAATTGGTGCGCAGTACTCACCTAAGGAGGGGTACTCTTATGATCCTCACTCTATATATATATGTATATATATAGGATGTTGTTCCTATAGGAAATAGTCTTCGGTAAGAAATAAGGAGTTATCTCATCCATCCATCCAACCTAAATCTAATGGTTCATATCAATTATTAAAAAAAAAGAAAAAATCTAACCCCAACTAATATCGTCTTCCAAAAAAAACCCAAACCAATATCACTCACATCTTTCTCTCTCCTCTCTTTCCCCCTTCCTTCTCTCTCCACGGCCTACCCTCGCCACCACGCAACCGCCACCGTCACACTCCGACCACCGACATCGTCGGCGCCGATAGCAGCGGCCGACTCCACTCGAGACGGCGAGTCTTCGACGGCCATCAGCGTCCTTCATCGATCATCACATCGCCGCGAATTTCTCCTTCTCTCTCCATCTTCTCGGTCACGTTTTTCTTAGATTTTGCCGTTGGAGCTTATTTTCGTCGCCGATATTCACCACTAGCAGTCTCCTGCCACCTTCGCGCATCTATCACCGCTGCCGTAGAGTGAAATGAAGGTATGAGGTTAGAAGATCGCGTATCTATTTTTTCTTTCTGGAGGTGGTTAGAAGAGAGATTGGACGGTGATGTTTGGTTCGACGGCGGCTGGTATGGTTTCCTGCCATGGTGGTGGTTCAGAAGGTGGTGAAGGCGGTGCTAGGGCGTCGAAAATGGAGAATTTCGAGGAGAGATAAACGCACGAGAGAGTAGAAATTGGGGATGGAGAGGCGGTGGAGATGTCGTGGGGGAGGGGGCTTATGATCGTCGGACGAGGGAGGTGGTTATGGTGGGCTTGGGCGTAGCTTTGGTGGTGGTTAGTGGCGGTTGTGGTGGCGGCTGGGGTTGTTTCGGTTGTGGTCGGGTTTGGGGAGGGGGGAGGGGAGGAAGAGAGAGAAAATCAGTTGGTTGAATTTTTTTTTTTTTTTTTTTTTTGAGTTTTAATTGCATTAAATTGAGTGCATTTTTTCAAGGGAAAATTTGAGTGCATTTTGTTCAATTATCAGTGCATTTTACAATAATTAGTGCATTTTATAAGGATTAGTGTATTTTGTTAAGTTGTAAATGTATATTCTATTAATAAGTGCATTTTGTTAAATTGAAGTGCATTTTGTTAATTTGAAGTGCATTTTATAAAAATATAAGTGTATTTTATAAGAATATAAAACGACAAAGTTCATTTTGTTTAATTAGAAGTGTATTTGTTAATTAGAAGTGCATTTTGTAAATTAGAAATGCATTTTGTTAAATTGAAGTGCATTTTATAAATTTAAGTGTATTTATAAGAATAAAACGACATAGTGTATTTTTTTTAATTAGAAGTGGATTTTGTAAATTAGAAGTGAATTTTGTTAAATTTAAGTGCATTTTGTTAAATTAGAAGTGCATTTTATAAAACTAAAACGACAAAGTGCATTTTGTTAAATTAGAAGTGCATTTTGTTAAGTTGGAAGTGCACTTTATAAGACCAAGTGGATTTTGTTAAATTGGAAATGCGTTTAATAAAAATAAGTGCACTTTGTTAAATTTGAACTGCATTTTATAAAACCAAAATTGAAAAGTGCATTTTGTTAAATTAGAAGTGCATTTAACAAGAATAAGTGCTTTTTGTTAAATTAGAAGTGCATTTTACAAAACTAAAACGACAAAGTACATTTCGTTAAATTAGAAGTGCTTTTGGTAAGATTAAGTGCATTTTGTTAAATTAGAAGTGCATTATTTAAGAAAAGTGTATTTTGTTAAATTTGAAGTGCATTGAATAAGAAAAGTGCATTTTTGTTAAATTAAAAGTGCCTTTTATAAGAATAAGTGCATCTTGTTAAATTAGAAGTGCATTTTATAAAACTAAAACGACAAAGTGCATTTTGTTAAATGAGAAGTGTATTTTATATAGATAAGTGCATTTTTGTTAAATTAGAAGTGCATTTTATAAGACAAAGTGCATTTTGTTTGATTAGAAGTGCATTTTATAAAACTAAAACGACAAAGTGCATTTTGTTAAATTAGAAGTGCATTTTGTTAAATTAGAAGTGCATTTTGTTAAATTAGAAGTGCGTTTTATAAAACTAAAACGACAAAATGCATTTTGTTAAATTAGAAGTGTATTTTATAAAAATAAGTGCATTTTATTAAATTAGAAGTGCATTTTATAAGACCAAGTGCATTTTGTTAAATTAGAAGTGCATTTTATAAAACTAAAACGACAAAGTGCATTTTGTTAAATTAGAAGGGCATTTTATAAAAATAAGTGCATTTTATTAAATTTGAAGTGCATTTTATAAGAAAAGTGTATTTTGTTAAATTTAAATTGCATTTGATAAGAAAAATGCGTGTTGTTAAATTAGAAATGCATTTTATAAGAATAAGTGCATTTTTTGTTTAAAGTAGAAGTGCATTTTTTAACAATAAATATTTTGTAATTAAAATTGCAATTTATGATAATATAAGTGACTTTTGTTGAATTAAAAGCACAATTTATAAGAATAATGTATTTTTGTTTAGATGTGTTATTGGTTTTGTAAGTTTCAATCGCAGATAGTGATATACTATATATGTACTTCATACCTTTCCTACCATATATAACTTCCTACCGGATCGTTATCTATATATAGGGGCACTTTTAATTAATCAAAATGCAATTTTAATTAAACAAGACCCTCCCACTTCCCTATTTTCTCTCCTCCCCCAACCTTCCCCCCTCCCACCTACCCGACCACCCCAGCTCCGCCATCGATCGTCCCCGACCACCACCACTGACGGCCCAGTCCCAGCCACCTTGACCGCCGCTCTCACACGACAATGCTTCCACCTCTCCGCGATGACGTCGCATCTTTCTCATCCCCCATTTCCCACGTCCAAAATCGGGGAGAGGTGGAAACTATGGCAGGAGGGGCAGCGAGTGTCCGTATATGGGCGGCGAACGAGGGGGAAAAGGAGTCGACCTGTGTGAGGGACGTCGAAGCATCGGAGTGGGCGGAAATTGGGGTGGTTGAAGAGAAGTTTGAAGAGAGAGAATGGGTCGATTGGGGCTACGGCGTGCTCGACGGTGGGAAGGAACACCACCGATGAATTGTCGGAACGACGGCGAGCATGGTGGTTGTGGTCGATTGGATCGAGGTGGTGGTTTGTGCAAGTGGCCGGCGGTTGGAGATGAGTTTAAAGAGAGAAAATGGGTGGATTGGGGTGGTGAAGTAGTTGACGGGAGGAGAGAACGTCACCGGTGGGCTGGCGTCAGGACGTCGGATATGGTGGTGGGGGCCGGCTGGATCGTGGTGGTGGTTGGTGCCGGCGGTGGTGGTTGTCGGTGTACGACTGGGTGGCGGTAGGGGAGGTGGGAAAGGAGAGAGAGAGAAGAGAAGGAGAGGAGAAAGAAAAATGTGAGTGATATGTTTGGGTTGATATTTATTTTAATTTTCTTTTGTTTTAATATATTTGATATGAGCCATTAGATTTAAGTTGTGTGAATGGATGAGATGAGTTCTTACTTCTTATATATATACAGGCGGGTTCAGATGAGTCCGCCTACTCTGGTGAGACCGTGAGTCCTCATTTGAACCGTCAGATTTAAAAAGATGAAGGGCTGAGATGCATCGAAAAACGCACGTTGGAAGACTTGAGCGCTCTCGTGAAGACCAACGTCATTCTCTCTAAACTCAACTTCTCTCTCTAAAAAAAATTCTCAGCTTTTTCTCTCTCCTCCAAAAATCCCCAAATCAAACCCTAATAATCCCTAAATCAAACCTCTAGAGATCGAAAATTCAAAGGAACTGCAAGGATTCAAGGCTTCGATTTGCTCTGCATCTTTAAAACAACATTCAACAAGGTAATTTACAAGTTTTACAATCAATTAAACATATGAATCTCGAATCATTCGATCAATTTTTTTGATTCAAATTTTGATTTTCGTTAGTTTTGGATTCGAGTTTTCGTAAGATTGAATGCTTCGATCGTTTAGCAAGCCATTTTTCGTAAGTTTTGGATTCCCCAAATTCGATCGTTTTTCAATTGTGTTTGCTTTTCGATTCTTAATTAGCATTTGCAATCACACTGTATTGGATATTGAATCACACAGGCCCTTCTTTCGATTTCGATTTTTAAATAGCATTTGCAATCACTCTGTATTGACTATTAAATCACACTCGTTTCTATTATTGATTTTCCAATTACTCGATTTTATAATTGGTTAGGTTATAGAATCATATTGGTCAATATATAGAATCACATTGGTTATTATATGGAGTCACATTGGTCAGTTTATGGTATCGTATTGATGAGATTATATATGTTAGGCTGTGTGCAATTGTACTATTTGTTAATGTGATTCTATCTTATAGGGTGTGTGATTCTATTCGATAGAGTGTGTGATTTTATGGTTAGTGTATGATTCTATTTGATAGCTTGTATGATTCTATGTGTGCGTTAGTGTGATTCTATTCATTAGCTCGCGTGATTTTATTTGATATCGTGTGTGATTCTATAAGTTTATGTGTGTGATTCTATTTGTTAGTGTGCGATTCTATTCGATAGTGAGTGTGATTTTATTCCATAGAGTGTGTGATTTTATTAGTTAGTGTATGATTCTATATGTGTCTTAGTGTGATTCTACTCATTAGCTTGTGTGATTCTATTAATTAGTGTGATTCTAGTAACTAGTGTGTGCGATTCTATTGGATAGTGTGTGTGATTTTATTCGATAGTGCGTGTGATTCTATTCGATAGAGTGTGTGATTCTATGTGATAGAGTATGTGATTCTATTGTTGGTGTGTCACTCTATGGACAAACCTGTGTCACTCTATGGTTGTGTAATTCTATGAACAATCTTGTGTCATTCTATGGACAAACGAGTGTCATTCTATGTTTAACGCAGGAAGCTGATTGTTATTGCCGAGAACATGTGAGAATATGTGATTTCTAATGTTGTAGGAATTGTTGTTGCCGAGAACATATGAATAGTTGGTTGTCTTTGAATGAGCTGATGACGGCTAGTTAGGATCTAAAGTGATTGTATTAGTTTCACTTGTTGCTATGATTTTCGTTAATCTTGATAGTGCTTGGTTCATAGGGATACATAGATTTTGGGTCTGTGTCATTCTATGGTAGTTTAATGTCTTTGTATGGTGTTTGGCGGCCATAGTTTTCGCGCGATCTTGCTCTCTTTCCATTATTGTTTTGATGATACGGAGGGGCATTGTGCCTACTAAAAAGAGAAAGGATTGGAGTTTTTTTTTTTCTCAATCTTAACTTGCCGTCAGCTTCATTTCGAACCGTCGAATATGCACATATCTATCTGACCTATTAAATATGGAACCTGAACATTGGAGCATTAGCCGTTTTATCAATTTTTGCTAGGTTCAGCAATGATGGTGAGGCAAATCTATTTGAAATTGTGCCCCATCTGATTGAATGAGTGGCTGATAAATCTCGGTGATGATTAATGAAATCATATTTTGCCCTGTGTTCTAATTTTGTCTCTTATTCTTGAGGTTGTTCATTCAGTTTTGATTTTTTTTCAGAGAACTCTAAACTTTCAGTGTCGTTTAATACTCCTAGTTCCTCTTATAAGCTGACTAGCTCAACTGGAAGAGCATCGTGTAATGCACGAGGTGTGGGTTCGACTCCCACGTCGGCTACAAAATTCCAGAAACTCTTAATCCGGTTCTTATTGCTCTAATGTAATTGAACCTCCAAAATGGTGAAATTGGGCAAAACTGGGAAGAATCATGTCACAGAAGCCACAATCAATGTTAAGACTAGTGAGCTCATGTAGGAATTGAACCTACAACAATTATGCATATTTGCACAAGTGTTATACCAATTGAGCTAGTATTTCATATGACATGGAAATTAACGTCACAAAATTCACACAACCCAGGATAACGTCTAAAATTCTTTTAGACTGATCCCCTCTTAAGCACAAACATCAGGCGACATATGTCTAAGGAAGCACAAACAAATTACAATTCTCCACTAAAAACGAGTTATACCCTATGGTTTGCTAACATGTAGAACTTCGTCCAGAACTCCAGATACATTAATGCCCACTGCTCATAAAAGAAACAGAGGAATGCAATGCAGGACATAAACGCTTTCAACTTCTATTTTATCCTCTCATGAAACCACCCCAACAGCTACACAAAGTAAGGGAAAACAGATAAACAATGGTGCTCGGGTTAGTGTTCAATCAATTGCCTACCAAGTACTAAGCTATAAAAATGTCTCACTTCATACTAAGTTCTGATCTTAAATTTACTCTCTCAAATTCTCGGTTCATAAGGGCATACGTAGCTTGTTCATGACAAAGTTCATCAATAAAGTAGCACTACTGCATATAGATGGAAATCACTTGTATAATCACAGTCATACAAGTTACACCCATCATGGCGAAATCAAAAGCACAAAAGTTACTTGTTGATTCTTCAACTCATGCTTCTGTAGCAGAATTTGTTTCTCCTCCAGAGTCAGCATCTCATGTTTTGGTGACAGGGCATGCTTGGTGATGTTAATCAGAAAATCTGAGATCTGGAAGAGAGAAAGGCATACAGGTTCAGGAAGGCTTTTAAACTTTAACAAGAAAATGCAGAGTAGTGCAATACAATTATACAAATGAAAATGTTGAAGCACAATAGTTCTTATCAAATTCAAGCGATAATGTCAGTTCACAATTACATAAACTATCATTAGGAAATAGGACTTCAGAAAGGAGATGGAATTGTCGAAAAGAAAACACGAACACAGACCATCTATCCGCACATTAGAATAAAAGTAAGTTCTAAAGATAAACTCTTTACTTCTGTTGGCTGCAAATTTAACATCCATCAACCTTCAAGTTCTAACCTGAAGCAATATCTCAAAACCCAAAAAAAAAAAAAAAAGGTTCTTTTTCTTATCATCATATGCAAATATTCGATATCGATTATGTATGCTCCTTGAATCTTAGGAATAAACTTGACTGCTTTTTTTTATGGACAATGTTACACTTATGAGTGGATTTGCAAAAGCAGGAGAAAAGACTGTAGTGTCAATGCAACAGTTAATCTTTACCAAGGAAATGGCACCAGACCTTATGAATGCAAAAGATGCTCAGGCACTAAGAAACCTTGGCGGGAAATTTCATCAAAACTTTATCACAGATTGACAAACATAACTAATTACTTCAGAAGGACAAGGTAAATACCACCCAAGGATGTCAGAGAAGTCAATAAACAGATGCGCCAGGAAAGCGAAAAGGCAGATCGACTTAAAATTATCTCCAAACTCAAAGGAAAGGAAACACAATACAGAATATAACTAAACATTCATCAGGAAGAACTAGTGGTGAACTATCTAAAAAACCTCAAGGCTAGCACATATGCTCTCCCTTTTATGAGTTTTTAGAGAACAACATTTCCAGGAAAGACGAGACTCAAGCTCACTCCCGTGTTTATAAGTTAACACTATAATTTTAGAACAGCAACAGTAGTCCTTACACTAGTACCACAACCTGAAATTCTATCCAAGAAGCTGACAAAAAAATCACACAAATATAGAGTAACACATAGAATCATACAAATTGGATCAAAAATAGAATTACAAACAATTACATTTGCTTTGTACATGATAACTAATACAATCACACACTAACAGATTGAATCACACACTAGAAGATTAAATCACACACCATACCAAATCGAATCACACACAATATCAAATAAAATCACACACCAACAGATTGAATCAAACTAAATCAAACGAAAATTGCAATATGAGAATCACGGCGGCGGCGTGAATCGAGACCGGTGACATTTCCGAACAAATCTAATCGACGAATAATCACACAATTAAACGAAAATGAATTTGTCGTCGATAAATGTGCCACAACAAAATCTAAATCTGAATTTCGAAAGAAAATGAATAGATGGTCGGAGATATTTACTGGATTTCGTCGCCGTTAATATCGCCGGAGAGCTGGCGATAAAATCTGGCGAAACTTCGAAAGCGCCGCCACATCGCCGCCGTATTTGGTCGCCGTAGTTGCTCTCAAGTCGAATCGCCGCCGTATTTGCTCCGATTTCTGAAATGCCGACGTAAACCCTAAATTCAACACAAAACAAACATATCAGCATCAACTTATAACAAAAATTCATTAGAAATTCAAAATAATCAATTTAATCAAATCAAACCCTGAAAATCGAGGAATTTGTCGTTAAATTCAACAAATCATACCTTGATTATAGATGAGCCACAAATGAGGAAAATATGGACGCCGGAGACGAGCAGAGAGCGGCGGATAGAGGCGGCGGAGAGGTGGTATCGGCGGCGAAGCGGAGGTGAGAGAAAGAAGAATCGGGTTGTAGCGAATTTGGGGGAAACGGAAATTGAGGAGAGAGAAATTAAAACTGAAAAAATGAGGGGAAAGTGTTGGATATGTGTTTTTATATTTCTGAATTAATTGACTATTTTACCCCTATAGGCGCGGCGAAATTTGGAGCGTAGGATCTAGAGTGATGAATGGCTGAGATGAGAACTCATGGACTCATCTAAGCCTAAAGGACTCATTTGATCCTATTTCTATATATATATATATATATATATATGGGCACGATCCGGTAGGAAGTTATATATTGGTAGGAAGGTAAGAAGTACTTATATAGCATTATCAATATCTGCGATTGAAACTTACAAAACCAATAACACATCTAAACAAAAATACATTATTATTAAAAATTGTGCTTTTAGTTCAACAAAAGTCACTTATATTATTATAAAATGCAATTTTAATTACAAAATATTTATTGTTATAAAATGCACTTCTACTTTAACAAAATGCACTTATTTTTAGAAAATGCATTTTTAATTTAACAAAATGCACTTTTCTTATCAAATGCCCTTCAAATTTAATAATATACACTTTTCTTATAAAATGCACTTTTAATTTAACAAAATGCACTTACTTTTATAAAATGCACTTCTAATTTAACAAAATGCACTTTGTCGTTTTAGTTTTATAAAATGCACTTCTAATCAAACAAAATGCACTTGGTCTTATAAAATGCACTTTTAATTTAACAAAATGCACTTATTTTTATAAAATGCACTTCTAATTTAACAAAATGCACTTTCTCGTTTTATTTTTATAAAATGCACTTCTAATTATAAAATGCACTTTCAATTTAACAAAATAGACTTATTTTTATAAAATGCACTTCTAATTTAACAAAATGCACTTTGTCGTTTAGTTTTATAAAATGCACTTCTAATTAAACAAAATGCACTTTGTCTTATAAAATACACTTTTAATCAAACAAAATGCATTTGGACTTATAAAAATGCATTTCTAATTCAACAAAAAACACTTATTGCTATAAACGCACTTCCAATTTCACAAAATGCACTTCTAATTTAACAAAATGCATTTCTAATTTAACAAGATGCACTTATTCCTATAAAATGTACTTTTAATTTAACAAAATGCACTTCAATTTAACAAGATACACTTATTCATATAAAATGCACTTCTAATTTAACAAAATGCACTTTTTCGTTTTGGTTTTATAAAATGCACTTTTAATTTAACAAAAAACACTTTTAATTAAACAAAATGCACTTTGTCTTTTAATTTTATACAATGCACTTGTAATTAAACAAAATGCACTTCTAATTTAACAAGATGCACTTATTATTAAATAAAATGCACTTTAATAAAAAAAAAATTAAAAAAAAAAAAAACAGAAAAATGAACCACATTTTTTTTCTCTCCTCCCATACCCACCCACCACCTCCACCACGAATCACCTAACCACCGCCGGCCACCAGCACCGACCACCACCTCACGCGACGCCAACACCACCACTCGACGCGCGCCGCCTCGGCGTCCCCACGACGGCATCCGAGAGATCGCGCCACCCCCTTTATCCTCCTTTACGTCCCTTTTTTCTCATTTTCTCTCTCCTCTCTCACTCCCTTCCCCAGCCTTTATCGTCAGCCGTCGCCGCCCAAAAACCGTCCCCCACCCCTCGCCCTATGCAGCCGATCACACGCACCACCACCATCGCCGCAAATAGGAGGGTTTTGAGGAGATCGAAAAGTAAGTGAAGGGGGGATAATGGGGGAGAAGGAAGGGGCTATGGTGGCGCGGAGGGGCGGCGGGATGGTCGCGGGAGAGAGCCGATCATGGTGGCTGGGTCGGGGCCAGTGTTGGTGGTGGTCGGCGACGGCCATCGGCGGGGCTGGGGTGGTCTCGGGTTGGGGGGGTTGGGGAGGAGAGAGAAAAAGGAAGGGAGTGGGTTTTTCTTTTTTTTGTTTTTTTGTTTTTTGTTTTTGTTTATTTGATTTAATCTTGACCATTGGATTTAAGTTGGGTGGATGGATAATATAACTTCTTACTTCTCACCATAAGAACACTTCTTATGGGTGCGCATCCAGTGAGAAATAGAAATGAGAAGTAATTTCAGCCATTGATTTCGCATAACTGCAGTAACTAAACTGCATAACTCTAGTTGTAACTCCAATAACTAAATTGCCTAACTCTAGTGAGCTAACTCCATAAAGTAAACTGTCAAACTTTAGTATTATCAGTAACTTCACCAAATTCAACGAAAATTAATTAACTCTAATGTAACTCCACTATCTAAAACACGTAACTCCAACACAATTTCCTTTAAAACACATTACTCTAATAACTCCAACTTAACTCCACAACCTAAATCGTATAACTCCAACTTAACTCTACCAACTAAAACACGTAAATCCACCTTAATTTCATTAAATAAAAACGTAACTCCAAATTAATTCCATTAACTAAAACACGTAACTACAATTTAACTCCACTAAGCAAAACACGTAACTCCAACTTAACTCCTTTAACCAAAAGACGTAAATCCAACTTAACTCCACTAACCAAAAGACGTAACTCCAACTTAACTCTACTAAACAAAACACGTAACTCCAATGTAACTCCTCTAACCAAAAGACGTAACTCCAACTTAACTCCACTACTAAAACACGTAACTCCAATGTAACTCCAATAAGTAAAACTCATAACTCCAACTTAACTCCTTAATTAAAACTCGTAACTCCAATTTTCAAATTAATTTTAATTGATAAAAAAACATGTAACTCCATTTTTTTTTCAATTAAAAAAGTAACAAAAATACCCCTGTTATCATTTTCTCTCTCCTCTTCTCTCCCCTACCCTTCCCCCTGACAGCCTCCCACACAACCACCGACAACCTCACGCGCCGCCACCTCACACTGCGCCACCACCAGCACTGTGTTCACCTTCCGACGACGAGCAAAAGCCCTCTCCCCCGCGACACTTCTACCACCGTATCATCGCCCATTTCCCCTCTCTTACTCGTTTCTCTCTCTCCTTAAATTTCTCTTTTCCCCGCGCGACACTAGGACGTGACTGCTCCGACAACGCAAAAGCTGAGGGAGGTAGCCGCGATCGTGCGAGACGGCGACATGTGAGAGAGGGAGGAGCGACGGTGGTCGCCGGATCTTGAAAAACGATGAAGATGGGAGAGCGAGAGGCACGCACGCGGTGGAGAATGAGACATGTGCCATCGAGGATTTTCAGAAGATCGACGGCGTCGGTAGAGCCCGTGGTGGTTGTGGTGGGTGCACGGCTGCGGCGGTTCCCAACGGAAATGGGGAGAGGAGAGAGAAGAAAGGAGAGGTCAGGAGAGAGAAAATGTGAGAGATTGATTTTTTCTTTTCCAAAATTGGGTTTGTTCTGATTGAATTTCATTATTCTTTTTATTTTAATTTTAATTTGGTCCATTGATCTTGGTAAGATGGAAGGTTGAAATCACTTCTCATTTCTCACGAAATTGATACTTCTCATTTGATCCAAATCCTATATATATAGGGTCAGTTTCAGGTAGGAACCTTAGTTATATAGAAACTTAGGAACCACTTACAACCACAGGATCTAATATAATCCTACGGTTTTCAGTCCCCATACTATTCCCCTTGTCGCCCTCCATATTTTCTCACTCCTAATCTCCGTACTCCTTTCCCGATCACCACCCAGTCACCACCACTGATCACAGCCACCATCAACCCCAACATCACCAGTAAAACCGCCACTCTCCGGCGACACTGACCTCATACCATCCCACCAGTCACCATCCACCCAGCCACCATAACCATATTTTCTCTCTCCTCTCACCCTCCTTCTCGCAACCCCTGCCTGCCGCCTCTCTGTCGCAGCCAACAACACCGACGTCGGTGCAACCAAATGGTTAGGCGCACGCAAGCCATCTGACCACACCGCCTCCGCGACGCCACCGCCCTTCCATCCTAACATACACAATCATCGTAGTGTGTTTAGAATTCTAAAATAAGCTTAGAATTCGAAAATAAGCTTAAAAGATGAGTAAAATCATGCATAGTTCGTTTCACAAGTTTGAATTGAATGTTTGAATTACACGCAATGAGTGTGGTTCGAAATGACATTTGGTTTACTTATATGAAAATCATCGTAGTGTGTTTAGAATTCGAAAATATTCTTAAAAGATCAGTAGAATCATGCACAGTTCGTTTTAAAAGTTTGAATTGAATGTTTGAATTACACGCAATGAGTGTAGTTAGAAATAACATTTCTACTTATATGAATATCCTAACATACACTGATGTAAAACTTACTCTAATTTTTATGTGTTTTTGAGTTTGTAACGCAGCGGAATTAAAACAGAAAATAAAGGATATGAATTAGTCTAGAATTCTCGCAAGAATACTCGACGAAGACTAATTTGCACTAAGATCACAAAGAAACAAGCACAAACAAACGGCAAGCACCAAGATTACATAGAAACAAGGTACAAACCAAAAGAATACCTCGTAAGGCCAAGATTTTGAAGGAAACTCCCTTCGACTCTTTGATATTAATGCTCAAACTTGTATGAAAAACAATACAATAAGACTCTCTATTTATACTACTCTTAAGACTCCTAAACTTACCTAAAGTCAAGTTAAGAACCAGTTTTAGGTCTTCCCTTAAACCAACTTCAAGCTTATTACTGAAACTTTCCTAAACTCTTCTATAACAACTTGGAAACCTTCTAAGTCTCCTTTATTCCACAAAATACTGTAAATAAGACACTTTCCTAAACTTAAACAAAGACACAAATAAGAATAAGTATTATATCTACTAAGAACTTCCTTGGACCTGCATGGCTTGGGGAATATAGCAGTTTCGGCCATTCTCGTGTACCCGCGTAGAAACTGGACAGCTCAACTTAAAACAAGCATATCTCCTTCGTTACTTAACCATTTAAGGCATATGACCACTTTTCGGAAAGCTTAGATCATGAACTTTCCTATACAATTGATTGTTCTTCGAAATATTGAGTACTTCAGAAGATATTGAGACTGGAAGGTGACGTGATAGTCTTGAACTTCCACTATAAGCTTTGACCCATAGCTCCCATGTATCATTCTCCCCTTCTTTGAAAAGATTCGTCCTCGAATCTGAAGTCCTATAGTAGAGAAACACATTCTCACAACCACCCGGATCATATACAAGGATCAAAAAGAGAAGTACAAACACCAAACATATGCACAAGTCCTTTAACTCATCATCTTCAATGTACTTGATGAGTTTTTCGACACCATGATCTTCAATCTCTGTTCTCTTTTCTTTAAGCTTCTCATGGTCCATCATGTTTTGGACATCAAGTTTAGAGCTGTATTGTTCATCTTTCACTTCGATGCCATTGTTATAAAGAAAGAAAGACAAACAGGATTTACCTTTGACATCTTCTTCAAGTCTCTCATCAATATAGCGATCAATTAATGATTTGTATGGAATCTTGGTCTCAAATTTGTGGTAAACAAATTTGTCATCTATCTCATCTTCAATTAGAACCTCATGTTCAATCGCACTCTTTATTTCGTTTTCCCCAAAAGACTTTAGTGAAGAATCAATGCTTTCCTCTTTAGAAGTATCATGAAGATCCAATGTTTTGTCTTGATCACTAATCTCAATCTCTTCATGCTCTTGGATTTGTATGAATTCAAGTTCTTGCGATTGTTCCTCCAAGATCACTTCTTCGATTTCTCCTTTGTCTTCACAAGAATCATGCTTTACAAAACATGCACTCGTAACTTTCATCAAGTCATCTTGCATACGATCAAGTTTTTTCATCATGTCCAAACAAACAAGATCTCTACTTGATTGTTCATGCTCATTTTATGGCTTCTTATACGACACATCTTCAATAAAGTTCCTTGGCATATATCGTTTACGTAGCTTGCACTTGAGTACTTCCCACGAATGAATCTTGCACTTACCTTCATGTATACGTCGCTTCTTCAAAATTTCAAACCAATGGAATGCGTCTCTTACCAAAATAATTTTAACATGATCGAATCTTTCACGATCATCAAAACCAATTCGATTGAATTTACGCTCGATCTTTCTTTCCCAATTTAAATAATCTTCAGAATCACCACTCCCATCAAACTTAGGAAATTTATAATTCATTGATAAACCAAAATCAACCACACCAAGACTAACAAAGCATAGAAGTTTGTTACAACCAAGCTCTGATACCAATTTGATGTAAAACTTCCTCTAATTTTTATGTGTTTTTGAGTTTGTAACGCAGCGGAATTAAAACAGAAAATAAAGGATATGAATTAGTCTAGAATCCTCGCAAGAATACTCGACTAAGACTAATTTGTACTAAGATCACAAAGAAACAAGCACAAACAAACGGCAAGCACCAAGATCACATAGAAACAAGGTACAAACCAAAAGAATACCTCGCAAGGCCAAGATTTTGAAGGAAACTCCCTTCGACTCTTTGATATTAATGCTCAAACTTGTATGAAAAACAATACAATAAGACTCTCTATTTATACTACTCTTAAGACTCCTAAACTTACCTAAAGTCAAGTTAAGAACCAGTTTTAGGTCTTCCCTTAAACCAACTTCAAGCTTATTACTGAAACTTTCCTAAACTCTTCTATAACAACTTGGAAACCTTCTAAGGCTCCTTTATTCCACAAAATACTGTAAATAAGACACTTTCCTAAACTTAAACAAAGACACAAATAAGAATAAGTATTATATCTACTAAGAACTTCCTTGGACCTGCATGGCTTGGGGAATATAGCAGTTTCGGCCATTCTCGTGTACCCGCGTAGAAATTGGACAGCTCAACTTAAAACAAGCATATCTCCTTCGTTACTTAACCATTTAAGGCATATGACCATTTTTCGGAAAGCTTAGATCATGAACTTTCCTATACAATTGATTGTTCTTCGAAATATTGAGTACTTCAGAAGATATTGAGACTGGAAGGTGACGTGATAGTCTTGAACTTCCACTATAAGCTTTGACCCATAGCTCCCATGTATCATACACAATCATCGTAGTGTGTTTAGAACTCGAAAATAAGCTTAAAAGATCAGTAGAATCATGCACAATTCGTTTCACAAATTTGAATTGAATGTTTGAATTACACACAATGAGTGTAGTTAGAAATGACATTTGGTTTACTTATATGAAAATCCTAACATACACAATCTTCGTAGTGTGTTTAGAATTCGAAAATAAGCTTAGAATTCGAAAATAAGCTTAAAAGATGAGTAGAATTATGCACAGTTCGTTTCACAAGTTTGAATTGAATGTTTGAATTACACACAATGAGTGTAGTTAGAAATGACATTTGGTTTACTTATATGAAAATCCTAACATACACAATCTTCGTAGTGTGTTTAGAATTCGAAAATAAGCTTAAAAGAATAGTAGACTTATGCACAGTTCGTTTCACAAGTTTGAATTGAATGTATGAATTACACGCAATGAGTGTGGTTAGAAATGACATTTGGTTTGCTTATATGACAATACTAACATACACAATCATCGTAGTGTTTTGAATTCAAACATAAGCTTAGAATTCGAAAATAAGCTTAAAAGAATAGTAGAATCATGCAAAGTTCATTTCACAAGTTTGAATTGAATGTATGAATTACACGCAATGAGTGTGGTTAGAAATCACATTTGATTTACTTATATGACAATCCTAACATACACAATCTTCGTAGTGTGTTTAGAATTCGAAAATAAGCTTGGAATTCGAAAATAAGCTTAAAAGAATAGTAGAATCATGCACAGTTCGTTTCACAAGTTTGAATTGAATGTATGAATTACACGCAATGAGTGTGGTTAGAAATAACATTTGGTTTACTTATATGACAATCCTAACATACACAATCTTCGTAGTGTGTTTAGAATTCGAAAATAAGCTTGGAATTCGAAAATAAGCTTAAAAGAATAGTAGAATCATGCATAGTTCGTTTCACAAGTTTGAATTGAATGTATGAATTACACGCAATGAGTGTGGTTAGAAATAACATTTGGTTTACTTATATGACAATACTAACATACACAATCATCGTAGTGTGTTTAGAATTCGAAAATAAGCTTTGAATTCGAAAATAAGTTTAAAAGAATAGTACAATCATGCACAGTTCGTTTCACAAGTTTGAATTGAATGTATGAATTACACGCAATGAGTGTGGTTAGAAATGACATTTGGTTTACTTATATGACAATACTAACATACACAATCATCGTAGTGTTTTGAATTCAAACATAAGCTTAGAATTCGAAAATAAGCTTAAAAAAATAGTAAAATCATGCAAAGTTCATTTCACAAGTTTGAATTGAATGTATGAATTACACGCAATGAGTGTGGTTAGAAATCACATTTAATTAACTTATATGACAACCTAACATACACAATTATCGTAGTGTGTTTAGAATTTGATAATAATCTTAGAGTTCGAAAATAAGCTTAAAAGAAGAGTAGAATCTTGCAGAGTTAGTTTCACAAGTTTGAATTGAATGTATGAATTACACGCAATGAGTGTGGTTAGAAATCACATTTGATTTACTTATATGACAATCCTAACATACACAATCTTCGTAGTGTGTTTAGAATTCGAAAATAAGCTTGGAATTCGAAAATAAGCTTAAAAGAATAGTAGAATCATGCACAGTTCGTTTCACAAGTTTGAAATGTATGTATGAATTACACGCAATGAGTGTGGTTAGAAATAACATTTGGTTTACTTATATGACAATACTAACATACACAATCATCGTAGTGTGTTTAGAATTCGAAAATAAGCTTTGAATTCGAAAATAAGTTTAAAAGAATAGTACAATCATGCAAAGTTCGTTTCACAAGTTTGAATTGAATGTATGAATTACACGCAATGAGTGTGGTTAGAAATCACATTTGGTTTACTTATAGGACAATCCTAACATACACAATCTTCGTAGTGTGTTTAGAATTCGAAAATAAGGTTGGAATTCGAAAATAAGCTTAAAAGAATAGTAGAATCCTGCAAAGTTCGTTTGACAAGTTTGAATTGAAAGTATGAATTACACGCAATGAGTGTGGTTAGAAATGACATTGGGTTTACTTATATGAGAATACTAACATACACAATCACCGTAGTGTGTTTATAATTCGAAAATAAGCTTAGAATTCGAAAATAAGCTTAAAAAAATAGTAGAATCATGCAAAGTTCGTTTCACAAGTTTGAATTGAATGTATGAATTACACGCAATGAGTGTGGTTAGAAATGACATTTGGTTTACTTATATGACAGTCCTAACATACACGATCATCGTAGTGTGTTTAGAATTCTAAAATAAGCTTAGAATTTGAAAATAAGCTTAAAAGATGAGTAGAATCATGCACAATTCGTTTCACAAGTTTGAATTGATTGTTTGAATTACACGCAATGAGTGTGGTTCAAAATGACATTTGGTTTACTTATATGACAAACCTAACATACACATTCATCGTAGTGTGTTTAGGATACGAAAATAATCTTAAAAGATCAGTAGAATCATGCACTGTTCGTTTCACAAGTTTGAATTGAATGTTTGAATTACACGCAATGAGTGTGGTTAGAAATAACATTTGGTTTACTTATATGACAATCCTAACATACACAATCATCGTAGTGTGTTTAGAATTCGAAAATAAGCTTAAAAGATCTGTAGAATCATGCATAGTTGGTTTCACAAGTTTGAATTGAATGTTTGAATTACACGCAATGAGTGTGGTTAGAAATGACATTTGGTTTACTTATATGACAATCCTAACATACACGATCATCGTAGTGTGTTTAGAATTCTAAAATAAGCTTTGAATTTGAAAATAAGCTTAAAAGATTAGTAGAATCATGCACAGTTCGTTTCACAAGTTTGAATTGATTGTTTGAATTACACGCAATGAGTGTGGTTCAAAATGACATTTGGTTTACTTATATGACAAACCTAACATACACATTCATCGTAGTGTGTTTAGGATTCGAAAATAATCTTAAAAGATCAGTAGAATCATGCACTGTTCGTTTCACAAGTTTGAATTGAATGTTTGAATTACACGCAATGAGTGTGGTTATAAATGACATTTGGTTTACTTCTATGACAATCCTAACATACACAATCATCGTAGTGTGTTTAGAATTCGAAAATAAGCTTAAAAGATCTGTGGAATCATGCATACTTGGTTTCACAAGTTTGAATTGTATGTTTGAATTACACGCAATGAGTGTGGTTAGAAATGACATTTGGTTTACTTATATGACAATCCTAACATACACAATCTTAGTAGTGTGTTTAAAATTCGAAAATCAGCGTAAAAGATCTATAGAATCATGCATAGTTCGTTTCACAAGTTTGAATTGGATGTTTGAATTACACTCAATGAGTGTGGTTAGAAATGACATTTGGTTTACTTATATAACAGTCCTAAAATACACAATCTTTGTAGTGTGTTTAGAATTCGAAAATAAGCATGGAATTGGAAAATAAGCTTAAAAGAATAGTAGAATCATACACAGTTCGTTTCACAAGTTTGAATTGAATGTATGAATTACACGCAATGAGTGTGGTTAGTAATGACATTTTGTTTACTTATATGACAATACTAACATACACAATCATCGTAGTGTGTTTAGAATTCGAAAATAAGGTTAGAATTCGAAAATAAGCTTAAAAGAAGAGTAGAATCATGCAAAGTTCGTTTCACACGTTTGAATTCAACGTATGAATTACACGCAATGAGTGTGGTTAGAAATCACATTTGATTTACTTATATGATAATCCTAACATACACAATCTTCGTAGTGTGTTTAGAATTCGAAAATAAGCATGGAATTGGAAAATAAGCTTAAAAGAATAGTAGAATCATACACAGTTCGTTTCACAAGTTTGAATTGAATGTATGAATTACACGCAATGAGTGTGGTTAGTAATGACATTTTGTTTACTTATATGACAATACTAACATACACAATCATCGTAGTGTGTTTAGAATTCGAAAATAAGCTTAGAATTCGAAAATAAGCTTAAAAGAATAGTAGAATCATGCAAAGTTCATTTCACAAGTTTGAATTGAATGTATGAATTACACGCAATGAGTGTGGTTAGAAATCACATTTGATTTACTTATATGACAATCCTAACATACACAATCTTCGTAGTGTGTTTAGAATTCGAAAATAAGCTTGGAATTCGAAAATAAGCTTAAAAGAATAGTAGAATCATGCACAGTTCGTTTCACAAGTTTGAATTGAATGTATGAATTACACGCAATGAGTGTGGTTAGAAATAACATTTGGTTTACTTATATGACAATCCTAACATACACAATCATCGTAGTGTGTTTAGAATTCGAAAATAAGCTTAAAAGATCTGTAGAATCATGCATAGTTGGTTTCACAAGTTTGAATTGAATGTTTGAATTACACGCAATGAGTGTGGTTAGAAATGACATTTGGTTTACTTATATGACAATCCTAACATACACGATCATCGTAGTGTGTTTAGAATTCTAAAATAAGCTTAGAATTTGAAAATAAGCTTAAGGGATGAGTAGAATCATGCACAGTTCGTTTCACAAGTTTGAATTGATTGTTTGAATTACACGCAATGAGTGTGGTTCAAAATGACATTTGGTTTACTTATATGACAAACCTAACATACACATTCATCGTAGTGTGTTTAGGATTCGAAAATAATCTTAAAAGATCAGTAGAATCATGCACTGTTCGTTTCACAAGTTTGAATTGAATGTTTGAATTACACGCAATGAGTGTGGTTATAAATGACATTTGGTTTACTTCTATGACAATCCTAACATACACAATCATCGTAGTGTGTTTAGAATTCGAAAATAAGCTTAAAAGATCTGTGGAATCATGCATACTTGGTTTCACAAGTTTGAATTGTATGTTTGAATTACACGCAATGAGTGTGGTTAGAAATGACATTTGGTTTACTTATATGACAATCCTAACATACACAATCTTAGTAGTGTGCTTAAAATTCGAAAATCAGCGTAAAAGATCTATAGAATCATGCATAGTTCGTTTCACAAGTTTGAATTGGATGTTTGAATTACACTCAATGAGTGTGGTTAGAAATGACATTTGGTTTACTTATATAACAGTCCTAAAATACACAATCTTTGTAGTGTGTTTAGAATTCGAAAATAAGCATGGAATTGGAAAATAAGCTTAAAAGAATAGTAGAATCATACACAGTTCGTTTCACAAGTTTGAATTGAATGTATGAATTACACGCAATGAGTGTGGTTAGTAATGACATTTTGTTTACTTATATGACAATACTAACATACACAATCATCGTAGTGTGTTTAGAATTCGAAAATAAGGTTAGAATTCGAAAATAAGCTTAAAAGAAGAGTAGAATCATGCAAAGTTCGTTTCACACGTTTGAATTCAACGTATGAATTACACGCAATGAGTGTGGTTAGAAATCACATTTGATTTACTTATATGATAATCCTAACATACACAATCTTCGTAGTGTGTTTAGAATTCGAAAATAAGCATGGAATTGGAAAATAAGCTTAAAAGAATAGTAGAATCATACACAGTTCGTTTCACAAGTTTGAATTGAATGTATGAATTACACGCAATGAGTGTGGTTAGTAATGACATTTTGTTTACTTATATGACAATACTAACATACACAATCATCGTAGTGTGTTTAGAATTCGAAAATAAGCTTAGAATTCGAAAATAAGCTTAAAAGAATAGTAGAATCATGCAAAGTTCATTTCACAAGTTTGAATTGAATGTATGAATTACACGCAATGAGTGTGGTTAGAAATCACATTTGATTTACTTATATGACAATCCTAACATACACAATCTTCGTAGTGTGTTTAGAATTCGAAAATAAGCTTGGAATTCGAAAATAAGCTTAAAAGAATAGTAGAATCATGCACAGTTCGTTTCACAAGTTTGAATTGAATGTATGAATTACACGCAATGAGTGTGGTTAGAAATAACATTTGGTTTACTTATATGACAATCCTAACATACACAATCTTCGTAGTGTGTTTAGAATTCGAAAATAAGCTTAAAAGAATAGTAGAATCATGCATAGTTCGTTTCACAAGTTTGAATTGAATGTATGAATTACACGCAATGAGTGTGGTTAGAAATAACATTTGGTTTACTTATATGACAATACTAACATACACAATCATCGTAGTGTGTTTAGAATTCGAAAATAAGCTTTGAATTCGAAAATAAGTTTAAAAGAATAGTACAATCATGCACAGTTCGTTTCACAAGTTTGAATTGAATGTATGAATTACACGCAATGAGTGTGGTTAGAAATGACATTTGGTTTACTTATATGACAATACTAACATACACAATCATCGTAGTGTTTTGAATTCAAACATAAGCTTAGAATTCGAAAATAAGCTTAAAAAAATAGTAGAATCATGCAATGTTCATTTCACAAGTTTGAATTGAATGTATGAATTACACGCAATGAGTGTGGTTAGAAATAACATTTGGTTTACTTATATGACAATCCTAACATACACAATCTTCGTAGTGTGTTTAGAATTCGAAAATAAGCTTGGAATTCGAAAATAAGCTTAAAAGAAGAGTAGAATCTTGCAGAGTTAGTTTCACAAGTTTGAATTGAATGTATGAATTACACGCAATGAGTGTGGTTAGAAATCACATTTGATTTACTTATATGACAATCCTAACATACACAATCTTCGTAGTGTGTTTAGAATTCGAAAATAAGCTTGGAATTCGAAAATAAGCTTAAAAGAATAGTAGAATCATGCACAGTTCGTTTCACAAGTTTGAAATGTATGTATGAATTACACGCAATGAGTGTGGTTAGAAATAACATTTGGTTTACTTATATGACAATACTAACATACACAATCATCGTAGTGTGTTTAGAATTCGAAAATAAGCTTTGAATTCGAAAATAAGTTTAAAAGAATAGTACAATCATGCAAAGTTCGTTTCACAAGTTTGAATTGAATGTATGAATTACACGCAATGAGTGTGGTTAGAAATCACATTTGGTTTACTTATAGGACAATCCTAACATACACAATCTTCGTAGTGTGTTTAGAATTCGAAAATAAGGTTGGAATTCGAAAATAAGCTTAAAAGAATAGTAGAATCCTGCAAAGTTCGTTTGACAAGTTTGAATTGAAAGTATGAATTACACGCAATGAGTGTGGTTAGAAATGACATTGGGTTTACTTATATGAGAATACTAACATACACAATCATCGTAGTGTGTTTATAATTCGAAAATAAGCTTAGAATTCGAAAATAAGCTTAAAAAAATAGTAGAATCATGCAAACTTCGTTTCACAAGTTTGAATTGAATGTATGAATTACACGCAATGAGTGTGGTTAGAAATGACATTTGGTTTACTTATATGACAGTCCTAACATACACGATCATCGTAGTGTGTTTAGAATTCTAAAATAAGCTTAGAATTTGAAAATAAGCTTAAAAGATGAGTAGAATCATGCACAATTCGTTTCACAAGTTTGAATTGATTGTTTGAATTACACGCAATGAGTGTGGTTCAAAATGACATTTGGTTTACTTATATGACAAACCTAACATACACATTCATCGTAGTGTGTTTAGGATACGAAAATAATCTTAAAAGATCAGTAGAATCATGCACTGTTCGTTTCACAAGTTTGAATTGAATGTTTGAATTACACGCAATGAGTGTGGTTAGAAATGACATTTGGTTTACTTATATGACAATCCTAACATACACAATCATCGTAGTGTGTTTAGAATTCGAAAATAAGCTTAAAAGATCTGTAGAATCATGCATAGTTGGTTTCACAAGTTTGAATTGAATGTTTGAATTACACGCAATGAGTGTGGTTAGAAATGACATTTGGTTTACTTATATGACAATCCTAACATACACGATCATCGTAGTGTGTTTAGAATTCTAAAATAAGCTTAGAATTTGAAAATAAACTTAAAAGATGAGTAGAATCATGCACAGTTCGTTTCACAAGTTTGAATTGATTGTTTGAATTACACGCAATGAGTGTGGTTCAAAATGACATTTGGTTTACTTATATGACAAACCTAACATACACATTCATCGTAGTGTGTTTAGGATTCGAAAATAATCTTAAAAGATCAGTAGAATCATGCACTGTTCGTTTCACAAGTTTGAATTGAATGTTTGAATTACACGCAATGAGTGTGGTTATAAATGACATTTGGTTTACTTCTATGACAATCCTAACATACACAATCATCGTAGTGTGTTTAGAATTCGAAAATAAGCTTAAAAGATCTGTGGAATCATGCATACTTGGTTTCACAAGTTTGAATTGTATGTTTGAATTACACGCAATGAGTGTGGTTAGAGATGACATTTGGTTTACTTATATGACAATCCTAACATACACAATCTTAGTAGTGTGTTTAAAATTCGAAAATCAGCGTAAAAGATCTATAGAATCATGCATAGTTCGTTTCACAAGTTTGAATTGGATGTTTGAATTACACTCAATGAGTGTGGTTAGAAATGACATTTGGTTTACTTATATAACAGTCCTAAAATACACAATCTTTGTAGTGTGTTTAGAATTCGAAAATAAGCATGGAATTGGAAAATAAGCTTAAAAGAATAGTAGAATCATACACAGTTCGTTTCACAAGTTTGAATTGAATGTATGAATTACACGCAATGAGTGTGGTTAGTAATGACATTTTGTTTACTTATATGACAATACTAACATACACAATCATCGTAGTGTGTTTAGAATTCGAAAATAAGGTTAGAATTCGAAAATAAGCTTAAAAGAAGAGTAGAATCATGCAAAGTTCGTTTCACACGTTTGAATTCAACGTATGAATTACACGCAATGAGTGTGGTTAGAAATCACATTTGATTTACTTATATGATAATCCTAACATACACAATCTTCGTAGTGTGTTTAGAATTCGAAAATAAGCATGGAATTGGAAAATAAGCTTAAAAGAATTGTAGAATCATACACAGTTCGTTTCACAAGTTTGAATTGAATGTATGAATTACACGCAATGAGTGTGGTTAGTAATGACATTTTGTTTACTTATATGACAATACTAACATACACAATCATCGTAGTGTGTTTAGAATTCGAAAATAAGCTTAGAATTCGAAAATAAGCTTAAAAGAATAGTAGAATCATGCAAAGTTCGTTTCACAAGTTTGAATTGAATGTATGAATTACACGCAATGAGTGCGGTTAGAAATCTTATTTAATTTATTTATATGACAACCCTAACATACACAATTATCGTAGTGTGTTTAGAATTCGATAATAACCTTAGAATTCGAAAATAAGCTTAAAAGAAGAGTAGAATCTTGCAGAGTTAGTTTCACAAGTTTGAATTGAATGTTTGAATTACACGCAATGAGTGTGGTTCGAAATGACATTTGGTTTACTTATATGACAATCCTAACGTACACGATCATCGTAGTGTGTTTAGAATTCTAATATAAGCTTAGAATTCGAAAATAAGCTTAAAAGATGAGTAGAATCATGCACAGTTCGTTTCACAAGTTTGAAATGAATGTTTGAAATACACGCAATGAGTGTGGTTCAAAATGACATTTGGTTTATTTATATGACAAACCTAACATACACATTCACCGTAGTGTGTTTAGGATTCGAAAATAAGCTTAAAAGATCAGTAGAATCATGCACTGTTCGTTTCACAAGTTTGAATTGAATGTTTGAATTACACGGAATGAGTGTGGTTAGAAATGACATTTGATTTACTTATATGACAATCCTAACATACACAATCTTCGTAGTGTGTTTAGAATTCGAAAATAAGCTTGGAATTCGAAAATAAGCTTAAAAGAATAGTAGAATCATGCACAGTTCGTTTCACAAGTTTGAATTGAATGTATGAATTACACGCAATGAGTGTGGTTAGAAATGACATTTGGTTTACTTATATGACAGTCCTAACATACACGATCATCGTAGTGTGTTTAGAATTCTAAAATAAGCTTAGAGTTCGAAAATAAGCTTAAAAAAATAGTAGAATCATGCAAAGTTCGTTTCACAAGTTTGAATTGAATGTATGAATTACACGCAATGAGTGTGGTTAGAAATGACATTTGGTTTACTTATATGACAATCCGAACATACACAATCATCGTAGTGTGTTTAGAATTCTAAAATAAGCTTAAAAGATATGTGGAATCATGCATACTTGGTTTCACAAGTTTGAATTGTATGTTTGAATTACACGCAATGAGTGTGGTTAGAAATGACATTTGGTTTACTTATATGACAATCCTAACATACACAATCTTAGTAGTGTGTTTAAAATTCGAAAATCAGCGTAAAAGATCTATAGAATCATGCATAGTTCGTTTCACAAGTTTGAATTGAATGTATGAATTACACGCAATGAGTGTGGTTAGTAATGACATTTTGTTTACTTATATGACAATACTAACATACACAATCATCGTAGTGTGTTTAGAATTCGAAAATAAGCTTAGAATTCGAAAATAAGCTTAAAAGAAGAGTAGAATCTTGCAGAGTTAGTTTCACAAGTTTGAATTGAATGTATGAATTACACGCAATGAGTGTGGTTAGAAATCACATTTGATTTACTTATATGACAATCCTAACATACACAATCTTCGTAGTGTGTTTGGAATTCGAAAATAAGCTTGGAATTCGAAAATAAGCTTAAAAGAATAGTAGAATCATGCACAGTTCGTTTCACAAGTTTGAAATGTATGTATGAATTACACGCAATGAGTGTGGTTAGAAATAACATTTGGTTTACTTATATGACAATACTAACATACACAATCATCGTAGTGTGTTTAGAATTCGAAAATAAGCTTTGAATTCGAAAATAAGTTTAAAAGAATAGTACAATCATGCAAAGTTCGTTTC